>BSBN01001071.1:5000000-10000000 GCA_027924645.1 Cunninghamia lanceolata | reverse complement strand
ACTTCAAAATTTGGCCTTAGGGAAAAAGCTCGTTTGGAAAATGTATAGCTCATTGGAGAAGCATTGGTTCAAGATCCTATAGAATAAGTACCTAGAATCACTAGACCCAAAAATGATCTTCACAGTCACCAACTCTCCCCTATGATCCCACATTTGGAGATTCATGATGGAATGTAGAAAGATCATTACAAACCATCTCACATGGTAGATTAATGATGGTAAATAGGCAGACTTCTAGGAGGATTCGTGACGTGGTAGGAAGCCGCTGATCGAATGCCCAATTCTCTCCCCTTGGGCAGCAACATTAGAAGAAGAATTTGGCATAATAGTGGCCAACTACCTAATTTATAATAGTAATCTAGCCCAACTTCACATTAGACTTGAACAACTACAATTAAGCACATAAGTGACTTCACATCTTGTAGAAATTATTGGCAATCCATCCTATCGACTAAATAAAGCGAATGATAAGATTGTTTGGTGCATGGCTAGCTCTGGGAAATACTTGGTAAAAATGGGCTACCAAGTTCAATGTCAGCTAGGTACAAGAGAGTGGCTGAGCAAACTGTGTTGGGGAAAAGACATCCTACCTAATGTTGGTGCCTTTGTGTGGACTGTGATACATGGAAGATGTTTAACACAAGATAGAATTGGGAAAATTTGAGTGCAAGGACCTTGTAGATGTATATAAATTTAATATTATTATATTTAATAATGTTATGCTATATAATTTTGATTTAAAATAATTAGGGTTTTTTAATAATGAGTACTATAAAATAGTTAGGGTTTATAATAATTAATATTATATTAATAATATTATTATTGATATATAATATAATATATAAATTATATTATATTATTTTTTTTGCCAAATAAGTGCTACCATTGGGGGTAGCTCCCATTATATTAAATCAAAAATCAAGAACCTGCTTAAACTAAGCAGCATGGTTTACATACCCGCTGGGAACTAAGCTAGTCGATTGCTTGTGCCATAGCACTTGGAAGAAAAAAACAAGTATGAAAGCTGGACCATGAAACTAATTATGCCAGAGCACTTTGAGACCCTCTGCCAGCTTCGAAGCCCTCTTGATTTGGCCTGAAGAGAGGAGATCGCCATAGCTATGCAAGTAGAAAATGAAGGTTTCCATGTTATTGTGATTGATACCTTGCCAGAAAAGAGCTAAGGCTTCTGCAAAGATCGTAGGAGAATCAGTTTTCATATTGACAGCAGCCGCATTGAAAACTCCGCCAATGAGACCATTGGTAGGACATTTATCAAAGGCTGCTATCGCAACCATGGAAGACTCCCTCATATCTTCCTTCACATAGGCATTGGCCAAAGTTTTTCCATGGGCCTTCCTTCCTGAGACAAGAATGCAAGTGGCTAAAAACTCCTCATAAAGATAGCTATCGTGGACATGTTCCTCTAGGATATTGGCAGCTCCAATTACCTTGAGGATGGCTTCCTTGATGTAGTCCGGACCGGCCACAAACAAATGCTTGATTTGTTCCAACGTTGTCTCCTACGGCACCTCCTCCTAGGTACCATGATTCTCCTGGACCTCCTCTTCTTCATCCCTTTCTTCGGCAGACCCCGAAGAAGACTCTTCCTCATCGCACTGACAAATGCATACATAGTTCATTTCCATCACAGCTTTGAAGTAGAAGTTGCACATGAGGTTCTTTTAGAGGTCACCATGAGGGTAGTAGGAGTACTGCCTTACTGTCACAGGGAGCTTTACTAGATCCTCAAGATCCAAAAGCAATCAAAGAGTAGTCCTAAGCGATCCAGGGATCCATCATACTCTGCGAGTGTCCCAGGGGAAGACAAGGCTAGGGATCACATGATTCTGCAATGATGGCATCCTCCACCTATTCACATGCTAAGTTTGCCAGAAAGTCCACCACCGAGTTGCGTTCCCGGTAAATGTGATTAAGGGTGCAATTCCCCAGCTCCGACAAGATCGTCCAAATGGCATCTGCAATGTACTTTAGTTTCTAGTTGTGAATTTGCTTGGACCTAATGGCATTAATGCAGATGAGGGAATCCCCCTCGATGTCAATGTCCATGAGTTTGAAGTCCTTACATAGACGAAGCCCTAGGAGCAATGCTTCGAATTCTACTTCATTGTTCGTCCCTTTCGGAAGCTTTTTGGACATTGCCACAACCAAGTTGCCAACCTCATTCCTTATGATGACGCTTGCACCCGACAGCCTCGAATTACCTTTGGCTGCACCATCAAAATTTAGTTTTAGCCTCCCCGTTGGAGGGACCATCCACTTCATGAGAGCCTGTGCTCTTTTTCTTTCCTCAGCTGCTTTAGGGTGAAAGCTTTGGGGTGGTAACACAAGAGCCGGCCAGCTTTTCATCATCTCCCCGTCCCAGCTTGTGAATGGTATCGGGGAAGAGCTGGCAGCCTTATATTGACTACTTCACTAATGCCTGCTGTTTGTTTTTCTTCTGAATCAGCATTAGGGTTTGCCACTTCTAATGCACAGGCAGATTCAGCCAACTAAATACAGGAGGTTGCGTGAGCTCCTCCCCTTCACTTCTGGTTCTGCCGCACCAAGGGGGGTATCCCTATAACTCAAGATGTAACCTTGACTAGCTCAAAGGTAGAAAGATCTAACTTGACAACAACAGGCAGAATACTCTCATGTATGGACCAAGATCTGTATGATAGATCACAAGGCTGGCAACATTCTTGGACATGATGTCTGGTTGGGTATGAGAGCATGCAGGGGGTTCCTAATCCTACTCCTACAACTAACAGGTGGAAAGATGAAGTGATTTGAAATGGATTTTGGATGCAAAGCTGGACATGGTGTATAACCTCAACACAGAGCTAGATTGGTGCCTATCCAGGGCTTGGAGTCGGTAGACATACACCTGTGAATGATCAGCATGAATAGCTAAAACTGGATTTCAGGGGGATACACATGATATCTGCCTTACAGATATCTCCCAATACAGAGTGTTAAACTGTCTATACTTATGGCATCCCTATTGCAGTAAGAAAGATACATGCAAAACTGGAGACAGAATCAGCATAACACATGCAAACACAGCATTATTCATATAAGATTAACCATGAAATCAGTGGATTCATGCCAAATCGTACAACAGGAGATACATAAACTCACAAGTTTTGCTGCACAGAGCAACCAAAACCAGTTGTATCTTATTACAGAGCCAAAATGTCCAGTTTTCAACAACCTTCAAATGAGCAACACAACCTGCTTATAACAGCCAGGTAGGTGCTCAGCAATTAATTACATAGTTGACCAAAAATCCCGCCAGATACACAGTATCAAAAAAATGGCACTCAAATATTCAATGCAGTAGGTGGGAGAGGAGACAGGAAGAAATCTCGAGCCCTGCGCCGCCGCCTAGGGATCCAGATCTTCAATCGGGTACCAGGTCCATCCACGCCATCGCCCACACCTCTGCAACAATCGCCATTAATGGCGCACCAACCCGCGGCCTTGGAAAAAACATCAGACAGTTGATCGCAACCATTTCCCGCCAAGATACATCGTCATGATATTTCAAATATGCAGGATATCAATTATCCCACATGCACCCCGCGGTGACCTCTTTAACATTTTATATACTAGGTCGCGAGCATATATGATGTCGGTGCTTTTACTCCCGACGACACTAGTATAAGGCTTCATCATCATCCTCCAGCAGCATGATATCCTGTTGCCCGAAAAATCACCCTGACGTCAGCATCATCCTCGCAATATCACCTGCATGATAAACGCCTCCATCGGCACAACCTGATCCATCGGAGGAAGATCCTCCTGCTTAGCCGATACCAAAAGTCTGGCCGACGAACATCCTGATGACGTCATCGTCATATCCTGCTGACATCATCAGCATATTTGCCTACTGCGCACCTCCTCAAATCCGGATGACGTCATCATCATATCGACATCAGGATGATATTTGGAAAGTAACCGGATATTTGGAAATATCATCCTGATGCACAAATATGATGCTGCACTGTAGCTCCACTGTAAGATCGGGGTGATAGATGAATATGACGGACATTTGAAAAGATCACCTCCATTAGATAATGCACGAAGCCGACAGGCAGATATCTCCTTGATACCATCATCATCAGGATGACAAAACAACGAACATGAAGTGATACAACATCATCAGGATGATATTGACTAAGATCATCCTGACGTCCAAAATATGATGACCATGATAAAAATCGGGTCACACTTAGAACTCTTCAACAACATCATCAGGATGATCACAACCAAGATCACCCGATGATAAAAATATCACCCCGGCGAAATATCATGCAAGCAGAAAATATGATGACCCTCACAAGCAACACGGTGATAACCGGAAATATGATGATGATGATGACGACCCTTAGAAAAAAAAGGTCAGGTCGAACAACTCAGAAAATAACCCCTTCAGAAGATCGGGGTGACATCATCATCATAAAAGGGCAAGGTGATAATTGGAAGATCACCGGATACTTGAAAGATCACCCTCCGCAAGAAAACTAAGGCACATTGTAGCTCATCAGCAGGATCGGGATGATATCAAAACATCACCCGATATTGAAATATGATGATCCTGATGAAAGACAAGTCGATAGACAACATGATGATGATGACATCCTCCTTGAAGAAAATATGATGATGCAGCTGAAAAATGCCGAGGAGGCCCAACACTTAGAACATTTTGGATTTTTTGGGAAGGTGCCTGCATGAAAATTGCTCAAAAACTGTCAATCAATTCAGGCACTAACACTGGCTCTGTCTGGGGACGTGCAGGTGCAAGACTGCAGCGAGAACCCCAGAACTCAGGGATGCAGACCAGTCCCTTATCCATTGGGCACAGAGTCAAATACTGCACTGACCTGCATCACCAAACACACTTGATGGCCTACGGCCACCAAGAAAAGAAAAACATGTATCTCCCTTTGTCAAATATCTTGTTTTCATCTGCATGCATTGGGTCAAGCTTGGAGATACTACAGAGATCCACCCACAAACAAATCTTGTCATCTGCATACTCCACCCTCTGATTTGGCTTGTCATTGTTACCCCTATGCAGACAACCTTCGGCATCATGTGCCATGTGGGTGTAGAATTTATCAAGCAATGCATACTCAAATGGTATAGAACACATGTTATCATATGTATCATCATCATGCATTGCAACATGATCTCCTAGCTGGACTAAAAATAGGAAACACTCAAAGTCCACCACACAGCTAGGAAGATCAGAGCTCATTGTATATGCTGGCACATCAAAAGAAAAGCTTTCAAAATCACAATTGTGTACATCATGTACACAACCAATAGTAGCACCAAGCTGGAAAAGATCAGGCTCTGGCACCTCTTTACAATCAGGCACATTTTTACAATCACTTACCTGATGTATGTTGTTTCCTCTTTCATTAGGATGAGAAACAGAATCCAAGTCAAAAACAATGTCTAGATCCTCACCATACTCAGACAGATCCTCATCACCATATGTGTCATAAATGGGTGACCCAAGTGCATCAGTTTCATCATAGTATGCCATTTGTTCATGGGCAGCAGAGCATGCATCTTCATCACCAATGGATTCCCTCTGTGGAGGAGTATCAGCCTGTATGCTTATTTCTTCTCTATCTTGAGCACAATACTCACAATTATCTCCACAGGTCCATTCCAAAAATTGCTCATTGCTGTCCACAACCTCGTTATAGTTTTCATGGTCAGATGCCTCATCATTGCAATGGGAATCCTCATTAGTCCTTTCACTGGCATCCTCAACATTCATCTTTTCATCTTCACATGATGCCTTAATTATTTGGTCATTTGCAACTTCACAACTATTGTTCACACCAAGGCCAGGGGACAGTGATTTCAGCAGGTGCACATTTCTGATTTTTTCTATTTTTTCTATGAACTTGTATGCCATCTGCATACTTGTCACCTTGAAATCCCTCAGTAATGCACTAGAGCCCTCCTCAAAAGCTTCAAAGAATATGCCAACACACGCTGAAATATCAGGTCTGAAGACTTCTGGGATCTGTGAAAGGGCTATTGCAAACCTATGACTGAAATCAACACATGGCTCTTCATCTTGTTTTCTGATTCTCATTAATTCTGCAACAAGATCAGCCAGTTCTTTTGCAAATTCTCCCTTGAAACAGTCAGCAAGCTCATCCCAACAGGCAAAGGATCTCTTTGGAAAGCTCAAATACCAGTCTTTTGCTTTTGCATCAAAGGACCTAACAAAAAACCTCATCCACATATCCTCATCTCTGAATGAATATTTTCCCATAAAATTGTGAAAATTTTGGATATGTGCATTCCCATCACATACATTGTGACCACTAAATCTAGGCATCTGACAGTATATCCTAGCAGGCATAGTTTCTACTTTATAATCCACCCATGACAAATCCAGTTGGTCATACAAAGGATCAAAAGGGCTGAGAAGAGGTTTAGCCTTCTGACTGGCAGACACAACAGGGTTACTGCTTTTTAACTAGGCCTGCTCAGCCTCTAAGAATATCAACCTACTTCTTATCTCTTCTATTCTTTTATTCGACATTTCACCACTGAGTATGGGATAATTCATACTTGGATTCATAAAAATCCTACTCTTAGACATCCTTTGTCTGTCTAAGACCTAAGGCTTCCCCTGGCATCTAACTTATGCAGCAAAACAACAAATATAAAGGGGAAGGAACAAGGTACCTTTTCTCATACAGATGCAGAAAAATGAACAACACATTTTTGTCACATCACATACATCCATTTTTCATGTGCATTCAGATCTTTTTGCAGAGTCGCCACCTCTCCAGAGAGGACAAAATTTTCAATAGCTGAAAGCTACTTTTCCAGGTTCATTCCACCAGCAGAGCATCATTTTGTTGGTGACTCAGATGGGCCACACGATATAACACTTTTTCATCAATTTTCTCCCCAGCGGAGTCGCCATTTTGTTGGTGACTCAGATGGGCCACAAATATATCACTTTTTTTTTAGTCCATCCCCAGTGGAGTCACCATTTTGTTGGCTGACTCAGATGGGCCAAAAATATATCATTATTTTTTTTTAGTCCATCCCTAGCAAAGTCGCCATTTTGTTGGCTGACTCAGATGAGCCACAAATATATCATTTTTTTTTAGTCCATCCCCAGTAGAGTCGCCATTTTGTTGGTTTTTCTTCTGAATCAGCATTAGGGTTTGCCACTTCTAATGCACAGGCAGATTCAGCCAACTAAATACAGGAGGTTGCGTGAGCTCCTCCCCTTCACTTCTGGTTCTGCCGCACCAAGGGGGGTATCCCTATAACTCAAGATGTAACCTTGACTAGCTCAAAGGTAGAAAGATCTAACTTGACAACAACAGGCAGAATACTCTCATGTATGGACCAAGATCTGTATGATAGATCACAAGGCTAGCAACATTCTTGGACATGATGTCTGGTTGGGTATGAGAGCATGCAGGGGGTTCCTAATCCTACTCCTACAACTAACAGGTGGAAAGATGAAGTGATTTGAAATGGATTTTGGATGCAAAGCTGGACATGGTGTATAACCTCAACACAGAGCTAGATTGGTGCCTATCCAGGGCTTGGAGTCGGTAGACATACACCTGTGAATGATCAGCATGAATAGCTAAAACTGGATTTCAGGGGGATACACATGATATCTGCCTTACAGATATCTCCCAATACAGAGTGTTAAACTGTCTATACTTATGGCATCCCTATTGCAGTAAGAAAGATACATGCAAAATTGGAGACAGAATCAGCATAACACATGCAAACACAACATTATTCATATAAGATTAACCATGAAATCAGTGGATTCATGCCAAATCGTACAACAGGAGATACATAAACTCACAAGTTTTGCTGCACAGAGCAACCAAAACCAGTTGTATCTTATTACAGAGCCAAAATGTCTAGTTTTCAACAACCTTCAAATGAGCAACACAACCTGCTTATAACAGCCAGGTAGGTGCTCAGCAATTAATTACATAGTTGACCAAAAATCCCGCCAGATACACAGTATCAGAAAAATGGCGCTCAAACATTCAATGCAGCAGGTGGGAGAGGAGACAGGAAGAAATCTCGAGCCCTGCGCCGCCGCCTAGGGATCCAGATCTTCAATCGGGTACCAGGTCCGTCCATGCCATCGCCCACACCTCTGCAACAATCGCCATTAATGGCGCACCAACCCGCGGCCTTGGGAAAAACATCAGACAGTTGATCGCAACCATTTCCCGCCAAGATACATCGTCATGATATTTCAAATATGCAGGATATCAATTATCCCACATGCACCCCGCGGTGACCTCTTTAACATTTTATATGCTAGGTCGCGAGCATATATGATGTCGGTGCTTTTGCTCCCGACGACACTAGTATAAGGCTTCATCATCATCCTCCAGCAGCATGATATCCTGTTGCCCGAAAAATCACCCTGACGTCAGCATCATCCTCGCAATATCACCTGCATGATAAATGCCTCCATCGGCACAACCTGATCCATCGGAGGAAGATCCTCCTGCTTAGCCGATACCAAAAGTCTGGCCGACGAACATCCTGATGACGTCATCATCATATCCTGCTGACATCATCAGCATATCTGCCTACTGCGCACCTCCTCAAATTCGGATGACGTCATCATCATATTGACATCAGGATGATATTTGGAAAGTAACCGGATATTTGGAAATATCATCCTGATGCACAAATATGATGCTGCACTGTAGCTCCACTGTAAGATCGGGGTGATAGATGAATATGACGGACATTTGAAAAGATCACCTCCATTAGATAATGCACGAAGCCGACAGGCAGATATCTCCTTGATACCATCATCATCAGGATGACAAAACAACGAACATGAAGTGATACAACATCATCAGGATGATATTGACTAAGATCATCCTGACGTCCAAAATATGATGACCATGATAAAAATCGGGTCACACTTAGAACTCTTCAACAACATCATCAGGATGATCATAACCAAGATCACCCGATAATAAAAATATCACCCCGGCGAAATATCATGCAGGCAGAAAATATGATGACCCTCGCAAGCAACACGGTGATAACCGGAAATATGATGATGATGATGACGACCCTTAGAAAAAAAAGGTCAGGTCGAACAACTCAGAAAATAACCCCTTCAGAAGATCGGGGTGACATCATCATCATAAAAGGGCAAGGTGATAATTGGAAGATCACCGGATACTTGAAAGATCACCCTCCGCAAGAAAACTAAGGCACATTGTAGCTCATCAGCAGGATCGGGATGATATCAAAACATCACCCGATATTGAAATATGATGATCCTGATGAAAGACAAGTCGATAGACAACATGATGATGATGACATCCTCCTTGAAGAAAATATGATGATGCAGCTGAAAAATGCCGAGGAGGCCCAACACTTAGAACATTTTGGATTTTTTGGGAAGGTGCCTGCATGAAAATTGCTCAAAAACTGTCAGTCAATTCAGGCACTAACACCTGCCTCAAGTTTCCTTAGGACAAATTCAAGGCTTGATTTTTTGTCTGAAAAAATCCTACTATTCCTTTCACACCAAATATGCCAGATTAGAACAGAGGGACTCGCCACCCACAAGCCTTGCCAGGTTGTTTTCTGTCCTTTGGGCCAACCTTTAAAAAGGTCCTCAATTTTATCAGGGAGGGCACTGATCCAGCCTAATTTCTACCTGAGCCAATCCAAGCAATTGGAAGCAAATGGGCAAGTAAGCAAGAGATGATCAATTATTTCTTCAGCTTTACCACATAACACACATCTTGATGGACCTGCAATACCCAAAGACTTGAGCCTATCACTTGTCAAGATCCATTTGTGAATAGTTGTCCACGTAAAGGCCCCAGCTTTGGGGAGTGTCCATTTGCTCCAACAGAGGAAGGAGGGCCAATCACTCTTTACCTACGGATTTTGCAAAACATAACCAAACTTAACTTTGTAATGTCCAAATTTTGAACCCATCCAAAATATTTCATCTTCTTTCCCTGAAGGAATAATTCTTCTGGATTTGAGAGCCTCTGTAAGTTCATGCATTGCTTCAGCGTTTAGTTGGAAAGATGCAAATAACTCCCAATTCCAATCTAAGTCATTAATATAGCACGAAGCCTTTCTGCCATGAGCTGATGATAAGTCTCTCCAACAATCCTTCAATCCTGGGAGCTTAGCCAGCGGAGGTAGACCTTTCAAAGAGTCTTCCCAAAAATTAGCATGGGTGCCATTGTGAATAGACCAAGAGATGTGGTCCATTATGAGCCATTTGCACTGTTGCATAAAATTCCAAATATGCGAGCCTCTTGGGGGATTGGGCGTTGTCAAGATATGAAGCGAATCATCTAAATCGAGATATTTTTTCCTAAGAATTCAGCACCATCTTGCTGATGGGTTTTTGAACATCATCTAGATTAGCTTAGTGCCCAAGGCTGTATTTTGTTTTTCCATACTACGAATCCTAGCGCCACCATCCTTTTTACTTTTGTAAGCTACCGGCCAACCAAGAAGGAGAATTCTCTTGATGTCATTGGCTCCTTCCCAGAGGAATTTCTTGGAGATTCCCTCCAACAAGGTGCAAGCTTTCCTAGTCACTTGGTTGCAACTCATCTGATAGATAGGGATCGCTGATAGGACCGCCTTAATCATCTAAATTTTTCTAGGAAGCGTGAGCCATTTCCCATGCTAGGAGGATGCCTTGGAACTACATTTTTTGATAGTGTCGTCCCAGAGTGAGATGCGAATTGTACCTTTGAATAGAGGGATTCCAAGATATTTGCTTGGGATCTCCACCTTTCTGAATTTAAGGATGGACAAAATCTGCTTTTGTGTTCTAACTCTTGTGTTAAAGAAAAAGATGCTAGACTTTTCTTGATTGATTACCTATCCCGAGGCACCCTCATAGAGTTGTAAAAGCAAGGAGATCTTAGCTACAAAGTTTATGTGAGAGGAGGCAAAGAGAAGTGTGTCATCTGCAAATTGCTGGTGGGTGACTTGAGGAAAGTCATCTACAACTCTAACACCTTCCCATCTACCAGAGTCTACCAAATGTTGAATACTTCTACCCAAGGCTTCTACCATGATAACAAGGAGAAAAGGCGAGAGGGGGTCACCTTGCCTGAGTCCCTGTGTGGGTTCAAAGAATCCACACAGGGAGCCATTGACTAAAATGGAGTAACACACTGAGGAGATGCACTGATAGGTCCAGTCAATCCATCTTTTGTCAAAACCAAATTTTTCCATAATCTTCAAAAGAAATCTCCAATTGACACAGTCATAAGCCTTGCTTATGTCCGATTTTAGGGTCATACAACTTTGATTCGAAGAAGTGATGGAATGTAAAGTCTCATGAGCCGAGATGATACTATCAATAATATTCCTACTTGGCGTAAAGCCGCTTTGCTCCTCTAAGATGATGTATGGGAGAATACCTTTCATCCTGTTAGCCATTGCTTTTGAGACCACTTTATAGATGGTGTTGCAGAGGGATATGGGCTGAAAGTCTTTCAAAAATGTTGATTCTGCTTTTTTGGGGATGAGGGCAATGAAAGTGCTATTGATGTCCTTGATCATCTTCCTAGTTTTCCAAGAGGTCCCAGAACTCTTGGAAAAATCTAGCCAGAAATCCGTCTGGTCCGGGAGATTTATCGGGCGCCAACTGGAAGACCATGGCCTTCACCTCTTCTTTGGTGAAAGGCCCCAGAAGAAATTCATTTTGTTCCCTAGTGATTACTTCTAGGATGAGGTCAAGAAAAGGTTGTTGTTTTTGAGTAGTAGAGGCTTCCTCAGAGGCCAGAAGATTGCAGAAGTAGGAAACTGCTTCCACTTGGATGAGTCCTTCATCTGACACCTCTATGCCATCTTCAGATCATAGCAAAGTGATCCGATTATGGCTGCGCCTTTGTTTCACAGAGTTGTGGAAGAACTTGGTATTCAGATCACCTTTAGCCAACCATGTTTCCCTCGCCTTAGATCTCCAAAAAGTTTCCTCCCTGGCAAGGAATTCCTGATGGGTTTTCATGAGTTCCTTGTCCGTTTCAAACTCAAAGTTGGTCATACCATTGCATAGAACCTCTTGATTTAATAGTTCCATCTCAGCCTCAACCTTTTCTTTTTCCTTGAAGATATTTTTAAAGGTTCCTTCATTCCATGCTTTCAAGTGCTCTTTGATTGCTTTCAGTTTTTTTGCAATAGTGAACATCTTTGATCCTTTCTGAACCTCTGTATTTGACCACCATTGTTTAATTAGATCCCTGAGGGAACTGTCTCTTAGCCACATCTTTTTGAATTTAAAAGGGCTCCTAGCCGGCGGCCTATCGTCTTTTATAGCTGCCAATATTGGAAAGTGGTCAGAGCTAGAGATTGGGAGAATATGCGATTCAAATGCAATAGGAAGCTTGGTCCAGTTTGCTGAAAATAAAAACCTATCCAATCTTTCCGCTATATTAGTGAAACCTTTGCGTCTGTTGGTCCAAGTGAATTCTCCATTTTTAGGCACAAAATCTAATAGGTCAGAATCTTCCACAAAGCATTTGAAATCCTCCTGACTCTAATTAATTCGCCAAGACCCACCTTTTTTCTCAGTACTTGACAAGATCGTATTGAAGTCCCCTCTAGGATCAAAAGGTCTTCTTTATGGTGTCGAATTAGCTCTGAAATTGAATTCCACACAATCAACTTTCCTTATGTTTTAGTTGACCCATAAACATTCCAGAGTAAAAATTGTAGGTGAGTTTGTGTATCTTCCACAGTCATAGCCATCCAATTGTCTGATTCGGCCAAGATCTTGATATCCATGGTCCTGCCTTTCCAAAGTGCACATAGTCCTCCTGATGCTTCTAAGGAGGGTCTAGAGACACCTTCCCAACCTTTACAAAATTTACAGAAGCTTTCTCCCTCCTTTGTCGAAAGTTTGGTTTCCTGAATGAGAACTATGTTAGCATCTACCACTTGAAGATGACACTTCAATAAGCATCGTTTGTCAGGGGCATTGAGGCCCCTAACATTCTAGCTGAAGATCTTCATTGGTTCCCAAGGGAGGCAGCCACTCCCTTGGTACTATTTACAAAATTCTTCAAGGTGGCTTGCCCACCTTTGGAGGCCTCTTCCTCCCTTCAAATTTTATTTGATTTTCTGCCCTTCTTTCCTTTTTTAAGACATAGATTAGGTTTCAAAATTTTAGCCGCTTCCTGGCTAATGAATCTTGCCTCAGCTTCCCCAAATTCATCCTTATCCATGGATTCACACTCAATCCATTCAAATACATTGTTGTATTCTCTGAAATCCTCAGTATTTGTTGCTTCTTGGTTGTTCCTGAGAGAGACTTGCGGCAATGCTTTTGCTAAAATTGGAGGATCTTGGCCAATTTCTAGAACCCTAGATATGGAGTTAGAGGAAGGACCACACTTAGGGGATGCCTCTTCCAGAGAGGGCATAGAAGGAGAAGCCTTCAAAATAGGTTTCACAAGAATGTGAATATTCAAATTAGGGGACAGAATTTGTCTCTTTTCTTTCCAAGCCCAATAGGCACCTTTAGGGCACCCAGCCGAAAAATGATCTCTATGTCTACAATTAAGACAAAAGAATTTCACTTCCTCTAGATCAACATTGACAGTGCATGCACCATGTTCAGTGGTTATTTTTATGGAATTAGGGAGAGCTTTGATTGCCGCCACTTTTAATCTTGCATAGAGATAGGAGTCTCCACTCAGGATTTCTTCATCTAGCTCTATTAACATACCAAAGGACTTACCAATTTTCTTTTGGCATGTCTTCGACCAGCAATCTAGCTGGAGGTTATACAAACGGATCCATCTAGGAGAAGAGTAAGGATTCGCTTTGCATGGGTCAAAAAGCAGAGTCCATTCCTAGAGAAAAAGGGAAAAGCCCTTGATTTCCCATTTGCTGAAAGATAATATGAGGTCCTGTTCTTCCTGGCTTTGAAAAAGCACCATGAAGAAACCCTTGGGAAGGAACTTTATGCATCCTGGCCATTTCCAATTCTCCAGAATCCAATCGATAATAGTCTTCCTTGCAAATTTTTTTCCCAACGATCTCCCAATAACTGCTAATTGGCGAAGATTTTCCATATCCTGCTCCACTTCTTTGGAAAGGTCAACCTCAATTTGCTCGCTTGCTCCATGGCCTATGCTATTCATCCAGTTCACTCCCCACCGATTTGTAGACCTCCTTTTGCGAGCAATTCTAAATTATATTATATCATATTATATATAATAATATATAATATTATTATAATATTGTCATTAATGGTGTGGTTCAGTGGTTAAGTCGCTTGGTTCTAGTGGCGGCCACCAGGGTTCAAACCCCGCAGAGCCAACGAGCTCGTAGGTATGCTTGCCTTCACTAGGCTAGCATGCTCATAGGCTATGTACCTTCCCTAGGCCGACGAGCTCGAGGGTTTGAACCTCCATCAATTCATAGCTTCGGTCAAAAGCGTGAACCAATTAAAAAAATATTATTATAATAATGTAATACTATAAATATAATATTATTGTATTTGATAATGTTATATATATATAATTATATATTAATTAAATTAATGTCTTACATACATATTAAAATATAATATATATAAAATACATTGAGACACCTTTTAATCAATTTATAGAAAAAAAGTGTAATAGGCTCCACTTCTTTGTTCCCCTCTCTCTTAACACTTTAATGTAATCTTGTTCCTCAACCTATTCAAACTCATGGCTATCCTCATAGTGGTATATATATCTTGGTATATATATTTCCTTCACAATCCAAGTTCATTTACATTATCATGTTTTGCTTGTGCACATAACCATACCCTAAATCTATTATATGCTAGTATTTCTAGTTTGATTTATATTATATTTTCTCTTTAATAGTGATCATCCATAATGGACTACACCCTATCACAAAGCACAAAGATATCTAAGGCCTTCTATATTTTTCTAGATTATCGTTTACATTTACCTATTTCAATCCACTATTTATTTAAGTCAAATTAACTATTTATTATTAATATTTTAATAATTCTAAATAAATATAATATGTAATTTATTTCCTTTTACATGCTTAACATATATTTTAAATTGAAATAATAATTTATAAAATATTAATAATTAACTATATATTTATTTTTGAATATTTTGTTGAGAATCTATTTTATTATTGATAAAAAACATTAATTAAATTAAATGGCAGTGACTATGATTATATATATATATATATAAGAGATTTATTAAGGGTTGTAAATCTTTGAAGCCAAGCTCTATATCAACTGTAATAATTTTTGCATCCATGATCAATAAAAACACTTATTTCTTGCCTTTTTTCATATAGTTTTGCACTGTGTATTGTGGAATGAATGTGGGTTATTTGTGAATCATTGGTTCCTTATACTTGACTTCTTCCTTAATGTCTGCAAGAGTTATCATGAATATTGTGCATATATATGTCAATTGTTTTAAGATTATCTTGTGCATGTATGTTGATTCAAAAATTATTCAAGCTAAATCTAGTGTATCACCTTTTATTTTCAATATTTCTCATTTTCCCCTTTTCCTTGGTGATTCTTAGAATAAGTTAAATTTTAGTTTATTTCTTTGTGTTGGGAATTAAGGTGTCTCAACCTTTGCAAGTTTCTAGCATTTATTATTTAATTGTATTTATTTTTTGCCTATTATTGTAATTTGGATGCAAATCCTATTTCGTCACTTTGTGGGAGTTGGCACGGTGATGTGTCATCCTACATGGAAGGTGACCACATGTATTTTTGTCCTCATATGAGGAGATAGGCGTTCCACCTTGTGGTAGAAGAGTTTTTCCATGTGTCGGCATCTTTCAGGTGTTGTAAGAGGTTTATGACGCGTAAGAGCTATGACAGAATCTATGACATGTAAGGGCCAAAAATGGAAGATTATATGACAGGTGAAGACAAGTGTCTGAAAGCATCTTGCATGGGGAAGTAGGCAGCCAAGTTTGACTATGACAAGGTTGTAAGAGAATCTGCTATTATGACATACTCTCTTACAACTGTAATACTTGTCATATATGACAGATTTTATGACATTATAAGAGCATCTGTCATACCTTAATTAGGTAAATTTGGGGTGCCCAAGTTGGGGGGTTGTAAGGGATGAAAGAGAATCACTTACAAGTGTCATACGCATGTTTTATGGCCTTGGAAATTGGGCCACATGGATTTGGACGAGTTCCTTGTGTGACTTGCTCTAGAGGCTACATCAATTTGTACTACTTCTCTTTATATACAGGTTCTTGGAGAGGAGATGTAAGAGGTGATTAACAGGTGTTGTTATGCTGCTGATTTATCTCTAGATACGAGTATTGAAGACTCCTGAGAAGACTTGCATTGCAAGTGTGTTGTAAACATTGTTGTTTTGGTAATACATTATGTAGGTTTTGGAGTGTGGGGTTTTTTACCTGAAAGGTTTTCCCCACGTTATATCTCGTCTCTCTGTTCTATCTACATTCTATGTGTATGTACATTGCTGCAATATCTCTATTGTTGTATTAAACATTCTGTAATTGTAAAGGTTAAAATGAATTTGCACCTATCTCTCCTCATTAGATTAGTGTAGGAAGCAATTTCTACACACCTTGCTTCCTTTCACTTTGAGCCTTAAGGTTAGAAAGAGGAACCAACCTTCTTTGAAGGTCGAATCTCAATTACAAGGTCCCACACTTTGAGATCAGTCCAGTTGTGTCCTAGGATTGTTGGAACAACAAGTTCAACAATGGGCTGCAAATCCAAGTGACAACACTAACTTTTTATAAAGTTAGAAAGATTTAAAAACTTTCAAATTGTTAAAACTTTTAAGAATTTGAGAACATTTTTGGCAATTCAGTGATTTTAGAAAATTTTGAATGCTTGTTAGCCTTTTAAAAAGTTTGAGAACTTTCAAACTATGTTGGATCCTAGCTCTTTGACTTACTTAAATGGAGTTTGCCTCAATCTTAGGACCTCTTTCACTTTTTAGAAAATCTATGAACTCCTAAACTATGCCATCTTTTCATCAAATCTACAAACTCTCTAGCCATGTTCGATTTTTTGCAAGTTCACAAACTTGTGAACTAGATGATACTAGAACCAAATTTATTTTCTCTATTGGAAGATCATTTGAAGAATTGAGAACCTTTTTAGTATTTCCTAAAGTCTTAGAAATTTTTAAACTCCCAATATACAACTCTTTCATCTTTTTGGGAAGTTTAAGAATTTTTGAACTAGCTACAAGAAAATAAAAAGCAACTCATTGGCCATTCAAAATGTTTTAATTTTTTAAATTAGGTGTTGAATAAGAGAATAAATACAACTAGTCAAGATTTTGGGAGGTTTTCAAACCTAGAAAACTACCAAAAAGTTAGAGAAAGCCATGTTTTTTCAACAAAGAAAAATTTAGAATTTTGTTGTTGCAGGTAGTTGGCCAAAGATAGAACAATGGTGAATAATATTGAAGCCAAAGGCAAAGACTTTCAACCAACCTAGACTAACTCTATCAAGGGAAAATAGTTAAAGAAAATTTTGAAAAGAGACAGTCAAAATTTGTAGGAAACAAACTAATCTAGTACCCTAGAGGATGTCCATGATGTTAGACAAAAAAGACGAGGTAGTGTTACTAGAAAGATTCTTTTGAGGAAAGGCCTAGAGTATATCCTAACTAATAATAACACTTATAGTAGTTTCTATTATAGGGGAATTGATAAAAATACCTTCCTTGATTTCATGGAATCAAATCTCTCTACATTTTACAATTCACACTTATTAGGGGCCAAAAAGAGCCTTCTATTTCCTTGAATAGCCATGAGAGAACTATCACTTGACAATACAATGTTGCTAAAAAAAACTAAAACTAGAACTTGCACATCCGACCTTAAAAACACATAAAAATACTATGAACGATGTAACATGAGAATCAATAAATGATTATGAAGGTCATCTTCTCTGAGTTGAATCTTAATGATTCCTACAATCAAAACATAGATGTTATGTAAGATATGTACAAATATTTTTTATGTTTTATAATTTGTCACTTAACTTACAATTTTTTATTAATTTAGGTTTTAATTTACTACCACACTTAAAATTTTATACTGTCATTAGGTTTTAATTCACCCTCTCAATTACAAATTTATTAAAATTTAGGCTAACTTCACCACTTTAATTAAAAAGTTATTGGCAATTTAGGCTTAATTCACTAATACAATTAAAAAATTATGGGAAATTTAGGCTTAACTCACCACCTTAATTAAAAAATTATTAGAAATTTGCCTTTAGTTGCCGCGTCAATTGAAAAACTAGAAAAATTTAGCCTTCTCTTGCCACATCAATTAATATTTTATGGAAAATGTAGGTTCTTATTTTCCAAATTGATTAAAAACAAGAATAAATTTTGGTTTCCAAATTAATCACCCATAATTTATTTTTAAAATTATGTTTTAACATAAAATAGCCACCCACTCTATCACTTTGGTTCAATTATAGGAAAAAAATTCCAAGATAATTATGTCTCTACATATGGGATATGTTAGGATTTCTATAGAATTTTCCAAGGGCTAGTTCTTAAAGTATACGTTTAAAATGAGAAACCTTAATCCAATCCCAATCTATTCAAATTTCTATAGAAATTTGATCCCTTAGAGAATACACCACATCATCATTATGTTACAACACCAACTGTCATCAAAATCTACAACAATAGCAATAAATTGTACACATTTGATTAAGAAGAAAATCCTTACACAAAAATCTAATGATATATGTAAATATCATAGTATTTCAATCACAAGAACAAACAAGTTTATGAAGGTCAATAATGTGCAAGTCATCTATGCTAAAGAATACATTTTCATAGTTGTGGGATTGAACCAAAATAGAAAATGGATCAATTCCTTTATGTTAGAGTGTCATAGTCCTAGACCTAATACTAGAGCTCTAAATTTGATCAATGAGCATAGTCTAACAATATACTATCCACAAGCCCAAATGAGAGTAAGTATTTATAATCTATTTGTCAATTTTAAAAAGCATGTTTATGTTAATTTTACTACCTCAAATCAATTAATATAGAGCATGTCAAATCATAAAGTTCTATCTCACTCTTGAGTTGTAGAATAATTTATTAGCATATGGATGATAATGTCTCCCACTCTTGGTCTATAAGGAAAAATAAACTAATTTCATTGTATGTCACATTTTCAATATGTGTATGTGGGTCCCTCAAACATCCTATGTGATACCCTTCTTCCTAAAATCCACATGTATCAATTTTAATGGATGTAATTTGCCACTTTGAACCCCATAGTTTTACATAAAATATTTTCACAAAAATGGAACTGTGACTAGGATTCAAAAGAGGAGGATGAATGACTCAGGAATATCTAGGTGGAGGCTTAGAAGCTTGTGGATGAGCATTGTACTTCTCTATCTCCCCATGAGGATGTGTGAGATGCTATATTTGGGCTTGTATCGTAGAAGGTTTTTGTGTTCTCTATTCAAAGGGGGTTCTTTATAGCAAGTTTCTTCTTTCATCTACTGCATCAAGGAGCCTTGTAGCCTTGTCAATGTAGGGTCATTCTACTTTGGAGGAGTCTAATTTGGCATCATTTAGGCTTAATGTATTTTCTACCAACTAGGGTGCATTTGTGCTCTACAATGTTGTTATTGGTGGAATCATCTCCTCTAGAGCCCACTAATTTAGGTGCTATAGTTTGTGACCTTGGCACCTTTGCCAAGCCTTTTGTGCCCCATTTTTTCACTTCGTCTATGTAGATTAAGGTTTCCATTTATTTTCTATTTCTATTTTATTGTTGTACTTGCCTTCTAGTCTAGGTATTAATTTTTGGAAGGTTTGTATGGATTCATCAAATCTCATTATTCCTAATAGCATAATTGATAAGGCCTCTACCAAATTGAGGGACTCCTTGGTCAAAAGTTCTAAGATTCCAAACTAAATATTTTTTCTAAGCTTGGGCCTAGAAAAGATTGGAGGCTTTTGGGCAAATTTTTTCCTTTCCTTTGATTTTCTTCATTACCTCCTTCAAGTGGAATGATCAAATTCTTTCAAGTGGAATATGGTTCCTTGTTCATCTTGGGTTATGTCTCAATTGTAGTTTTTAGACTTTGACCCAAGGAAGGATTTTGTTAAGTAGGTTCTATTTTGGGTTAGGCTTCAAGGTCTATGCTTAGAATATTGGGAAGAGGGAGTAATAGTAGGCATTACTAGCTCTTTAAGGCAACTCACATCTGTTGATTCAACATGATCAAATCAAGAAAGCACCTTCTATATACCAAACTTTGTGTGAACATGGAGAGTGACAATAAACTTCCTTCTTAAATCACTTTACCCTCCACATTTAGAACATGGCCACAATGGTTTACCTATGAAGATTCCTATATGGTTTGTACAAGATGCAACAAAATAGGACATGTTGTAGCAAGTTGCATAAACAATTAATGGTCTCAATATTTTAGGATGGTAAAGGTCTAGGTGGCACCTTACCAACCTTAGTCACTTGAAGTGATGTCTAGAAAGAGTCTTGTTGAGGACGTCTCCCCTTGTTTGATTTTTATTCCAATAAATGTTCCCAAAGAGAATGGTTTGAAGGAGGACATGAGATGTCCTAGTTTGGGTGGGTCTTTAGGTGTTGAGGGCTTATAAGCCTTTTTCCCTACACTTCCTTATAATTTTATTTTGGCATCTTCTACAAGAAATAACTTACATAATAATGAGTTTTTGGGAAGGGGTGAGATTCAAGTCTTGAACTTGTTGCACACGTTGTCATTGATGTTAAAGGTGGATGTCAAAGGAGAAGTGATTAGAGATTGTTGCACATGTTGCCAGTGATGTTAAAGGATTGTTGTCTTTGATCACAAAGGAGTAGATGTCAAAGCTATTAAGATTAGAAGAGTTGTGATGATGAAATATGAATGACATAGGAGTGATGATCAAAGGAATTGTTATGATAAAAGACATGAGAAGAGTTGTGATGATGAAATATATGAGCATGTTATTGCACATCAACATTATCTGGACACAAATGTACCTTATCTTCTAAAGTTCATGGATAAGTGAAGGTTTTCAAAGTGCTTGAAGTGTTGTCTTTGATGTGTTTGGTATGGTGCATTGGAGAACAAATGTCATGGAGTAATGTTGATTGCATATGTTGTCTTTCGATGAAGAAAGTTACAAAAAGTTTGAAGAAATCTATCTAAGTAAATTTCTAGTTATGAAGGGTGTCAGAGGTTAAGGAAAATGTTTGCATTCATTCGTAGATGAAGATATGGCATCGTGGCTTGGAGGTTTTTTAGAGACATGATCCGAGTTACAGAGCATAAGAATTACCATAGAGTTTTCCAGAGTTAGTAGAGTGAGAACAAGTCATGTTCCTATGAAAGGTTATCAAAGATAGAACATAAATCCAAGTCATGTTCCTGTGAAAGGTTATCAAAGATAGAACATAAATCCACCTCATTTCACTACATTTGCTTGTCTGAATTGGTAGTTTGGAGATTATGTAAATCAAAGGTACAAGAATGACATGTTTAGGTTTCAAAGGATACAAAGTGTCGCAAGTGTGTTTTCAATGTTCTAAGTGAAGACAATGGTGTTATAGTGTTGTTGTAGTCTTAAAGGTACAAAAGAATGCTCTGCATTTCTCTAGACCTGAAGATATAGCCTGGAAGTTTGAATCATATGTGAATAATGGTGTCTTGTATAACATATCCAAAATTTAGAATGTAAAAATTACAAGTATGTTTAGCAATGTTCCAAGGTAAGACTATGAAATAGGCAAGTGCAAGGATAATAGGTTTCAATGTTTGATCACTTGCACTTGCAAATAGAGGCATGAACTAGAGAAAGGAATGCATGAGGAGGTTTTTCAAGTCATATAGTATTTGTGGGATGAACCACATGATGATATCTCTCTTCTTTGATACCACATAGGGTCTGGAGCGAAGGCATGAAAGGATAAGTGTTTGTGGAGTTGACATGGTGTGTATGAGTGTTTTTTTTGTGTGTGTGGAAGTGTGCGCTAGCAAGAAAGTTTGGGAAAAGATAAAATGGGCCCAGTATACCTCTTGGTATGAACCGCATTATGGGATTTCACTCCTACATTCACTAGTACAAAAATAATAATATATGATTAAAAAAACTACTAAAAACTACATATAAATGACTAAACATGGTCGCGTGACCATTAGTAGTTTATTGCTAGTCATTTATAATGTGACCAAATTGATGACTAAACCATTTTAGTCATTTATTGGTTGTTTTGATCAATCGATTTGGTAGTATATTTAGTCATTGATTTAGTCATATTTATTCACTGAGCTTGGTCACATGACCATTAGTAGTTTATTGCCATTCATTTATAACACAACCAAATTTATAATGTGACCAAATTTGTGTCAATTGGTAGTATATTTATTCACTAATTTCTGTCAATTGGTAGTATATTTAGTCATATTTATTTATTGATTTCTATCAATTGGTAGTATATTTAGTCTGATATTTGAGGATTTAAATATAAAACATAGAAATACTAACTCAAAATGAAAGAAGGTGTGCCCTCTAGACTATAAGCCTTTCCAAATCCTTAGCAATCTATTACAATAGATAAGTGACATGTGTCATAGTTTGAAAAGTCAAAAAGTCATTGGATGCCTAACTATTGCTTTCTCTTATTTTTCTATTGAAAAGAACTCCTAAGTAGTGTGGGGAAGGATGAATGTTGATCTTTCTTTAATCTCCCTACTTTGATGCATCATAAAACCTTCACTTTCTCAGAGAACCAACTAAGCCAAAAACATCTAATGAGCTAAATCCATTCGATCCAGTCTACTTGATAGATCTCATTCTATACTTAAATGTGTAAATAGTTAGTAATAACAAATTAAAAAATTGAATTGAAATAAGTCAAAAAGCTACTATCATAGTTAATAGAAAATCATGACAGGGAAACAATTTCTTTTGAAACAAGATCGTATATAGTTGTTTCAAAAAAATTAATTGATACCATAATAGTAGAAACTAACCTTTCAATAATATGATCTTAGACCACTTGTTGGTCCATAACCACAACATTTCTGCTTAAATAAATAAGTGGATAAGGTACATTCTCCATTCCACCATCTTTGCTACCTCCAATTGGACCTATGACAAGTGATTGAAGGAATAAATTACAAAAACCATCCTATCTATTTATGATGTTTTTCTAAGAATAAAAAAATTAAACAAACAAACTACAAAGCACAAAGTACATCTCTTAGTTGTATAGACCAAGATAGTTCAACCACCATTATACCAATCAATGAATACTAACCAGCTTCTAAGTCATGATCTAGATGACTCCTTTGGCGCCTTGTAGGTGGTCTTGCATATGAAAGCTTTGGTCCTAACAAAAAACCACAAAATCAAGGAGTTCAAACCAAGAATAAATGATAAAGGGAAAATAACCTACAATAACGATTTAAATTAAAATAAAAAGACTACCAGATCTGAATATGAGCGCTTGATAGATCAACTCACATCCATTTGAAGTTGTCACCCAATAGAGTCTCAACTATGTTTCTTGGAAACAAGAAAATGTATTTCATATCGAGGTATTCTCCCCCTCTCTATCTTGCGTAAATGCCAAAATAGACAAAATAACAAGATAGAATCCCAATCAGGAAATTTTTTTTCCAATAAAGAAATAATTTATCTACTATCGACCATTTCTTATTAATGGTCACATACCAACCTGACTTAGTTTTTTGACAAAACCTATGCTTAATGGATCTTATCAACAAATTGATAATTGTCGAGTTGAAACCAAACTTAGACTAATTGGTCAAACACAACTTAACAATCTCGATGAAAATTTCACTAACTGTGCAATCATGAGAGTTAGATGGCAACAACTTGTTATTATCCATACATCTATTCACTTCTCTTCAATGATGTTATCTCTCCCTTTCTCAGAGTCTGGAAAGCATGTTTCCTAGTTACAACTTACAATCACCAAACTAGGATTAGTGTATCGTTAGTCAATTCATATATCTTATGAATAAAATAATCATGACATCATATATTCACATGTCTAAATTCTAAACATATAAACATAAACTCATGATATCTTTGATTTATCCTAACATTTTCTCATAACATCAAATCATTAATTCATGCACAATCAACTATTAATTACGTGCAAGTAAAAAGTAAAACATAGTCAAAATTTTGGGTGTGACATATCTCCCCCATAAGATTCACTGTCCTCAATGATCCAATGTACCTAAAACAATAATATAGAGTTTTTATTCAACTTGCAAAAGCATAAAACAAATGAGGAAATCTCTAATAAAAATCATGGTAATCTTCCCATGTGGCACTATCCTCTACATACTGGTCCCACTGGACCTTGCATTGAGTAACCTCTCTGTTACACAAGTGGAGCTTGCAAACTTTGAGCACCTTGAGAGGATTTATCATGATGACACATGGGTCTTGTACCTATAAAGCACTCAAATCAAGAATATGATTACCACATGTTATATACTTTTTCAAATATGAAACATGGAAAACATTGTGCATCCTAGCAAGAGCTATTGGTAGAGTGATTTTGTAGGCAACTGGATTGATTACTTCAAGGATTTCGAAGGGTCCTAAATATCGAGGAGCTAGTTTGGAATGCCTTCCAAACTTTATGGAACTCTTCTGAGGTTCAACTCTCAAAAGAACATTTTCTCCAATTGAGAATTGTCTTGGCGTTCACTTGGCATTAGTGTAAGTTTTTTGTCTATCATTTTCTTCTGCCAATCTATTTCTGATTAGCTTAATTTGTTCTTCCATTTCTAATATAATTTTTGGACCAATATTAATCCTATCTTCTAACTTATCCCAGCTTATAGGAGTTCAACATCTTCTTCTGTACAATGCTTCAAATGGAGCCATCTTGATAGAAGAATTGTAGGAGTTGTTATAAGCAAACTCCACAAGCAGTAGATATTATTCCCACTTGTATTATTGATCCATGCAATACATCTACAATGAATCTTCTAGAACCTGATTTACCCTCTCAATCTGACCTTCTATCTTAGGGTGATAAGTTGAGCTTATATTGAGTTGAGTTCCTAGCGCTGAAAATAAAGTTTGTCAAAATCTTGATGTCATGCGTGCATCTTTGTCTGAGATAATCTTCTCAGGAACTCCATGCAATCTAAACACTTCTTGCACAAACTTGTGAGCTTTAACTAGAGCTCCATCCATTAGATTCCTAGGTATAAAATGAGCTACCTTGGTGAGTTTGTACACCACCACTAAAATAACATCATGTCTATTTTGAGACATTGGGAGACCTTGCACAAAGTCCATACTAATGACCTGCCATTTCCACTATGGAATATCATGTAGATACAAAAGTCCTTTTGGATGTTGATGCTCAGCCTTGACTCTCCAGCACTCTAGAAAACTTGCTACAAATATTACAGCATCACTCTTCATTCCTTTCCAGAAATAAAGAGACTTCACATCATCTAGGAGTTTGGTTACTCTAAGATGACTTGAATATGGCATGAAAGGAACTTCCTTCCACATAAGGTTTCTTAATTCTATAGAGTTTAGAACATACATCCTTCCTTTGTATCTTAAAATCCCATCTAGTTCAAAGTAGAACCCATCATACCTTGATTCTTCAGGATTTACTATGAGAGCCTACTTAACTTTCTCATAATACTCATCACCTATAGAATTTTGTAACACTAAATCCTTGAAATTCAAGTGGATAGAGACAATTGATGAGATATGCCTCCATTGACTCAGAGCATCTGCAACTTGGTTCTCTTTACCTTTGATACAATTTATCTCAAAATCATAGTCAAATATCAATTCCAACCATCTTCTTTGTCAAGCATTCAGATGAGGTTGGGAAATATATACTTAAGACCTTGATGGTCTGACTTTAGTTCAAAAGGCTTTCCTAGAAAATAGTGTCGCCACACTTGCAAAACATGCATAACTGCTGCTAACTCTAAGTCATGAGGAGAATAATTCTACTCATATGCTCTCCATTTTCTAGTTCATAGTCTACCACTCGCCCATTTTGTATAAGCACTCCTCCTAAACCTTCACCTGAGGCATCAGTGATTACAATAAATTGACTTTTCAGATCAAGAACTTTCAATATTGGTGTAGTTGTCAACCTCTCTTTTAACTAATTAAATGCCTCCTAACATTTTTTTGACCAGTTAAAACACTTTTCTTTTCTCTAAAGCGAAGTGATTGGGTTTGAAATCTTATATAAATTCAAAACAAACTTCCTATAATATCCATCTAACCCCATGAAATTACACACTTCATGCACATTATTTGCCACAGACCACTCAAGTATAGCTTTGATCTTTGTAGGATCTACTGAAATTCCTTCAGCTGATATTAAATGTCCCAAATATTATATCTCTTTATGAAAGAAAGTACACTTAGAAAGATTCCCATACAACTTATATTGTCTCAGCTGTTGCAGAACTAATTTAGATGTTGCAATTGCTCTTCCTCATTCTTTGAATAAATAAGAATGTCATCTAGAAACACTAGAACAAATTTATCTAAGCAATCTCAGAAAACACTATTCATCAAATTCATGAATTCTATAGGGGCATTTGTAAGTCCAAATGGTAAAGCCATGAAATCATAAAGTCCATACCTTGTTCTAAAAGTTGTTTTATGAATATCTTCATCTTTTATTCTCAGTTGATGATATCCAGATCACAAATCGATCTTTGAGAACACTGTTGCGCCATGCATCTAATCAAAAAGATCATCAATATCCAATAGAGGATACTTATTCATTATTGTTTCTTTGTTGAGTATGTGATAGTCTATACATAGACACAAGGTTCCATCCTTCTTTTCGACAAAGATCACAAGTGCTCCCTAAGGTGAAACACTAGGTCTAATAAACCCTTTAACCAACAACCCCTAAAGCTAGGATTTCAATTCCATCAACTCTGTAGTAGTCATATAGTATGGTGCCTTTGAAATCAGATAAGATCTAGGTATTATATCAATAGAGAAATCAAAAGCTCTCTTTGGAGGTAACCTCGGGAGTTCATCTAGAAAAACATCCTGAAAATCTCGAAGGAAAGGATAGTTTTCCAAGGTTACATTTTGTTTACTAGGATCCTCTTCTATAGGCTCCATTTTGACTACAAAAAGTTGACAACCTTTTTGCCTAGCCCTCATTAGTTGCATAATAAAGATTGGTTTAATCTTGACTTCTCTTTGAGTACCTTGCAGAAAGACTTTGTTTCCTAGATAGTCTAGACACTCAACTATTTTTGCAAAACAACCAACATTGGCCCTATGACTCCATAACCAATTTATTCCTAAGATAACATCATAGGAACCTAGGGGACTACAAACAAATACACCTCAGTTAAAAAACTTAGAAGATCAATCTTGGCTTCAAATAGACACTACTCTACTTGAGCTTTAGTTTGGTTAGCATATTCAACTGACCAAGGTTTAGCCATATATCTAGCTCTTCTAGGAATTTATTCAGTACTTTTGGAGAAGTAAAAATTTCAATTGCTCCAGTATCAATCAAAATAGAAATAGGAACTCCAAACAAAGTACATGTCATCTCTATGGGAGTAATCTAGTACTCCACCTGGCAATTGTCCAAAGCTACATGGATCCTCTGTTGAAAAGTTGCTTGTTGGGTAGGTAATGTGTTACCACGCTATTGAACTCCTTGGTTCTTGATTAGACATTGATTTGCATAATGATCTCCACCACAAGAGAAAAATCCTCTAGGAGGTCATCGTTTTTCAGTAGGTTTACCTAAATTATCTTCAAAAAAATGCTATTGTTTTTCTTCTCATTTCTGGGTCCATTCTTGTTATTTCTAAAACTCTTGTCGCTTTTCTTGCTCACATCATGTTTTCCATTCCTTTTCCTAAAAGGTTGAGAAGATGGTGACTTATTAAACCTCTTGCAATTCTTTTCATGATATGTAGAAATTAACTTCAATTTTTGCTCTTGTTTGATTGCCTTTTCAAAAACTTGGTCCATAGTGGTAGGACCATGCACATCCACTTCTCCACCTATCTAGGCATTCAAACCCATGATGAATTTCCTAATTCAGAACCTTTCATCTTTCTGATATTGTGGCACATACTTCAGGAGATGGGTGAACTTTTCCCAATATTCAACCACAAGCATATCTCCTTGTTATAGAATCTAAAAACTTGTTAGCTTTTGGTCAAAGAAAAGTTGTGGTGACCACCTTTGTCTAAATATGGCCACAAAATAATCCCAGGAACTCAGAGAACTTAACCCCAGTTCCATTTTCTTGTTCATCCACAAAGTGGACGCTTCACTTGCCAACTGATAGGCACCCCAAACTGCCTTGGTTATCTTAGAGTAGTTTTTATCTTGAAATACTTTCAAATCTCTATCAACCAAGATTCTACAGCATCACCACTTATTGTTCTATCAAACTTGGGTGGAGTAACTTTCTTCATATCTCTTGACAACTCTAGGGCAAGTCTATTTCTCATTTCTTCTTAAGACTTAGTCTTTTCAACATCCTCCCCTCATTTACTATGAATATTGGGTTCATGGACATAATCATCATCCCCTTGATGCAAGTCCTCTCTCTCCTTCGGATCTGCCTTGACCCCTCACTTGTTGTTCTAGGTTTTGAAGACTTTCCTTGGTTTCATTCAACATGGTCAATATCTGATCCAGCTTAGTCATTGGGATTTTGGATGGATTTGACTCTCCTTCACTATCCTCAAGATTTGTTCGAGTTCAAACCATAATAATACTCTATATCACACTTGATATTCATATTAAACTATAGATTAGAATTCATAAATAATGCATCTCATTAATTCAAAATTCGTCAATAAATCTATTCACAAAACTCATATTTGTGCAAAATAATCTCATCTTTATTAAAGTTTATTATGGGTATCAATACATCCTTATTTAGATAAATAACTCAACAAGACTACATGTCACTATTGGTTAAAGGATATTCCTCAGGTTCCTCTTCCCCATTGAAATCCAGTAAAACAAACTTAAAGGGTGGATGTACACATAGGTACTCCTTCATCCCGTCTTTTCCTAAAGTAGAGGCATCGTGACCACACCCAAATGGCATGTTGCAACTAGTAGATGGTTTACTCAGTTTAACTACACAAGTAGGAACAATGGGTTTCTTAGCTAGTTTGTTGTGTTGTTTCTTTTCTAGTTGATTATGCTTAAGAGTGTCAACCAAAGTTTCAAAGTCTTCCATCCATGCACCCTCAACATAATTAATATGTTCTTGGAGTTTCACCTCCTTAGTTGGTTCTTTCTTAACCACTATATTGGGTAAATTTTGGAGGATAGACTTCCTGGTAGTTTTCTTGGTTCTTCTTCATGCCATTCTAGCATAAAACCAATTTTAAACATTAGCCAATCTATTAAATATTGATAAGTTTTCTCTAGTGAGATCCTAGGTCCATGTGTTGAAACTAATAACTCTGATACCATATGTAACATATCATCTCATATTATTTGGAATTACACACACAATTTACTAATAAAGTAAATGAACATGTTAAACATGAATAATTTTTTTTAAACAATTGCATATTCTCAAGAAATAAATTCTTATCTTTTCAACCTTGAAAATACATTATACTCATAGATATAAACATAATGATAACATTTCACTTTACATTTAGAAATATTCTGCACTTGGCAAAAATAATAGTTTTTAAATAAGTTTGACAAACATAAGTCATAACATAAAGTGTATTGCATTTGGAATCTTGATATTTTTTACACAAGTCTCGGTGAGTCTTTTGCTATAGAAGGAGAGCATCATCCGAGTGCTTTACCTCCAATCACATTCTGACGATCCCCTACACACCTTCCTTCCTTGAAGTGGCCCTACCCTTCATGAAGATTATATACATAAAGAACCAACAGGTTGCCATCTAAGTCCTAGTGTTGTCTCCTACATAATTCAATCGACCATACAATGCTAGACAATCTTCTAGAGCTAAGTATGATCATTCTGATAGGTCACACAATCTAGACACTGTGAACCGACTAATGTAAGAAACAAGATTGATGGTTTCTTGTGGATGGTAAGATAGATTGCTTGGCTTACAAAGGGATTAACTACTTTAGGATGAAAATTGGGATTATTACATTGGAGTTCTTGAGATGTGGCTTTGCTTCTATTGTTGTTGGATGATTACAATGAATTGCTTTGGGTTGACGATGCATTGTATTGCTTTTGATAGGATTGCACTAGATTGCAGTGAATTAGGATTGGATTGCATCTAGATAAGATTGTGGTCTCCATATGATAACTAGTGACAAGGGAGCACCAAGTGTAGAAACAAGAATGGGAAAGTTGGTCGATTTAGGTTAATGAGGTTATTAGATTGGATGATGATTTAAAAGATAAGGAATGGAAAGGAGGATTGTTGATAGATGGATGGGTGAAGTGATTAGTGAGAGGAGATGAACAGGAAAGATGAATGGAAGGATGTGGGATGTAACCTCCAAGGACTATGTCACAAAGGAATAACATCCCCCTACTTTACAACTTTTGTTTAGGATGTTGGGCTAAAGGATATAACGAATTACATAGGATATAACAAGATGGTTGGAGGACATACTACAAAAGGATTGGCTATGTCAAGCATTTATCAAAGCATGTATCAAAATCATGCCTCGGTCCTTATCAAGATCAATTTTATTATCAAGATCCAAGTTGAGAAGGAGGGATGAAGAAGGGGAATGATAGTGAGGAAATATAAATACAATGGGTTATGATGATAGGTAAAAGATATATACTAGTATAGGATAAATGAGACAAATTGCTCCCAAGTGCAAAGTTCATTAACAATTGATTTACACATGATGCCCGCGAACGAGTTTTCATCATGGTACTTATCCAAGGTGCCATAAAAATGGTTTTCACCATTAGATGAATGATTTCTCTTTACTATTTTGATTTTTGATTTTTTTTATTTTTTGTTTTGATTTTCTAATTTTTTTTATTTTTTATTTTTGTTATGTTGATTGGATAACACTAATAACTTGATACTCAAAGGGTCTGCATGTGTCCCGGTTTGCTTGAAGTAGCTAATGTAGATGCACTTGTCATAACATACTAGTAATGTCCTGCTTGAAGTAACTTCTTTGTGAGGATTAAAGAGCTCGTGTGCAATCTTTTGAGGTTTGTGTCATCCTTGTTGATAACTAAGTTCACCTTGTCCAAATGATTACATTTTGATAGGGAACCATTATAGCCCTTATAGCGAAGTGTTGTTGCCACAACACGACGGATTTGGGAGTGGGATTTTTTTGATTTGAGATGTGGTTTTCTATGCATATTGGGGGATATTGAATGTGATATTAGGTGATTGTGATATAGTCAACTTGGATGAATAAGTTAACAATGTAGATGGGTTTGACGAATTTTTGACTCGTCAAACTTGCACTGGTGGATTATGAAATTTGGACTTATCATTGTGATGTGTAGATGTAGAACTAGAATGGTGATTGGGACTAATGCTCTTCACAAATGGTCTGGTGTTGGGCATCTATTATATGCAAGATGCATTTGCCAATTTTGATAACTTTTATAGCTCATGGTATTTGGATAGTTTTCTTTATTTAATTTGCTTGGTCCATTTTTTTGGGATCCATATTGCTTTGATATTCTTTCCGTGATTTTTGACTCCATACTCTTTTGACATTTGATTTAAAAATTTTACTTTGTATGCTCTATAATTTTGTTGATCTTGATCGAAGGATGGAAGAAGTGGAAGATAAGTGATGGTGGAAGTGGAAGTAGAAGGATTGTTGACATTGTTGACAACAAGTTAGGTGCAAGGACTATCAATGGTCCCTATCTCGATGCTCTCATTAGATGAGGTTTCCTTAGTGATCTTAGAAGTATCACTAACACCATTAAATTTATTCAATAATTTTGTGCCAATACTTCAGCTATGTCTGATGTGGATTGGGATAGGTTCTAGGATTCCTTGTTCGTAAAGGCCCAATTATTTTCCATGATAATCCATGCTTTGACATATTGATGCAAAGGCATGGAGGATTCACCCAAACTCACAAACTTCCACTATGTTTTGATGAGAGCAGCAAATAAGGTAAATTTGACATAATTTTTAGAATACAACTCAAACCCATGATCTAAAAAGGTGACTATTCTACTCTTCCCTAAGTTTTGAAATGGAGCGCCAAATAGAGTTTTCTTGGCCATAATTTTTGACCTAGAATTGATCTCTAACAAATAAAACCTGATTCAAATACCCATTCGGCCCTTGTTTAACATATCTCAAAATGGGTAGGGATTACTTTTCAAAGTATGCTTAAAAAATAGACTGTTACAAATATGGAAACCTATGTAGATCACAGACCTATCCTCACCAAAAATGGCATAACTCACTCAATTCTTAATTAAATTTTCCCAAACTAAAATAATATGAAACTAGACTCATATATCCATCTTATTCCATTGGTTTCAAACCTGTAATTGATTTGTACAATTCGTACCATTCCAAACAAGATGACTGTTACAGTAAAAAAACTGAAAGTGTTAATCACTAAATTCATCATAACTTTCACACAACATAATAAAAATTGATGAAACCAATGCCAAAAGAAATAAGACTCAGAGATATTTCCAAAAAATATAATTTTATACCATTTTGATTCTATACAGGGCTGTACCATCCTCAGGAACAGCGAAAAAATAATCAAAAAATGCAGAAAACTAAACTTTTATTTCATTTCTCTTCTCTAAACTTCAACCAAATCTCCAAATTCGACCATACTCCCTCTACAATGCCTTTTCCAATTGTTTTTGTCTCCTCCTACAAGATTCCCATCATGGGAATAAGGCTCAAAATAGCCTAAACTTCTAATTTTTCATAAAAATCTATTTTTTACTAATAATAGACTGTCACTATTTTTATGACTACAGACCCACTAGAAGAAACTAACTATTTTCAAACTCCACTAACATAAAATGACTAAAATCATCCTCCTATGCCTTTTTAAGGCTCTATTACATTTATTTATTTATTATTATTATTTTTAAACTCATTTTTCCTTTTGACACTAAATTTTAAAAATTTGATTAAATGCTTAAACTAGGTGCATTGCACCATACAACCTAACTTGAAACTTTTCCAAGTCCCTTGGAAATATTCTTGAAAATTGTCCTTCATTGCTCCATGCTTGTTTTCATTAGGTCCATCTTCGTTGTCCATGGCATGCTTGCCAACATTTCTTGTTGTTTGACCATATGCACTCTTTGTGGGTTGTCCCACTCTTGGTCCTCTGACCTTGTCATCTTCATCAAAAACTATGCTTCTCTCTACTATCCTTTCACTTAACTCCTTACCTTCTTGTTTACACCATGGTTTCATACTCTCCTTTCCATTGTTCACTGTCATCTTACCTTTACCAACCTCTGTCAGGTCTTTATCCAACTTGCTTACTTTGCAAACTGATGCACCAACTTCTCTTGGCTATCTACTCATCACTACAGGGCACATGATTGTCCCTACCAAGACTCCTTCACTCACTCCTTGCCTTACCACAGTCTCTACACTCTTGCACTTCACATTTTTAGTCACTTCCTTCTTCCACATGAAGATATTTCTCTTATCAATAGGCTGTAAATCAGCTCCACATTTACTCTTTGTTGTTTCATCAGTTTCATGCCTTGAAAAGGCTGCACACTCCTTGTTTTCACACTCCTCAAACATCACTATCTCCTTCTTACCAAACATAATCATATTTGCTGCTCTTGACTGCTCCTCTAATGGCAGTAGCACAAAAGTCTTCTCATCCTTCTTGATAGTGAAGGTATTAGCTCTTCCATCATAGACTACAATCCTATCAAATTGCCATGGTCTTCCCAGTATCACATGACAACAATCCATTGGTAGGATGTCACAAAGTACTCTATCCTCATATGCTCCAATCTTGAACTCAACTAATGCTTGCTCAATCACTAAAATGGACTGATGATCACTCACCCAAGAAATTTTGTAGGGAACTTCCCTAGGAACTTTCTTTAACTTCAATTTGTCCACCATCTCACTTGACACCATATTGTCAGTACAACCAAAATCCACTATAACTTTACATACCTTGTTCTTGCTTTTGCAATTTGTTCTAAACAATGCTCTCCTCTGAATTAGCTCCATCTCCCTGGAGGTCTTCAGTAGTGCTCTTTCTCTCATCATCAATGCTCTCTTGACTCAGCATCACACTTTGTGTAACTAGAACTACCAGTCTTCTTCTTGGACCAATTGAGTCCTTCTTTCACTCTTCCTTTCACCATCATTTGAAATTTTTTGCTTTTTAGGACACTTATATGCTGGGTGCCCAAACTCTTGGCAATTATAGCACTTACCTGAAAAGGTGTTTGCACTCCTTCCACCACCAAATCTACCTCTAGAACCTCTACCTCTGAAATCTGCACTATATCCTTGTTTGAAATCAGCGCCTTGTCCTTGTGCCTTGTTCATGTCTTCTTGACTCTCATTAGCTTGTTTTGTGTTAAAAGATCCTCTGCCTCTGGCTAACTTATCTTGTCTTCTTTTCATCTTCTCTTCCACTCTAACTGCCATCTAATAACAGTCTTCAACACTCCTTGGATTTTCCAACACCAACTCATCCTGCATGTTAAACTCAGTTTCATTTTGACCAGACCATATACTCAGCTTGTAAAACTCTTTAGTGTATGTCTTAACATCCATTTCCTTTTTCCTTAGACCTTGAAGCTTCTTAAACATTTAAACTTCATAATCTTTAGGCAAGAATTTACCTTTGATTTTTGCTACCATCTTGTCCCATGAAACAATCCTTGCCTTTCCTTGCTTTCTTCTCTCTGTCTGTTGATAATCCCACCATAACAAAGCATGACCTATCAGCTTGGTCTTTGCAATCTTCACTTTCTAATCCTCAAGAACTTCTTCACACTCAAAATGATTGTCCAATGATGTAATCCAATCTAGCAACTCTTCATCATTTAGGCTTCCTCCATACTTTGACACATCTATCTTCATCTTGTGCTTGTCTTCTTTTACTGCCCTTAGCAACTTTACCATCCTCTGATCCTCAGGGTCTAACTCTTCTTCCACATCTTCATACTCAACTTCTTCTTCTTCCTCATACTCAATCTCTTCACCTAGAGCCACTCCTCTTCTTTGATTTTGTTCTAGGGTAGCCATTCTTTCCTTCAGCTCCCTCAACTCTCTAGCATGCTTCTCTTTTAGCTTATTCATCTCTTGAGCCACGTTTCTTGCTCTTGGAGGCATATTGATAAACTGCCTCTTCAACTCAACACTTCATAGACCTACTAACTATTCTCTGATACCAATTTGATGCAGAGGCATGAAGGATTCACTCAAACTCACAAACTTCCACTATGCTTTGATGAGAGCAGCAAATAAGGTAAATTTGACATAATTTTCAAAATACAACTCAAACCCATGATCTAAAAATTGATTTGGATACCCTTTTTCCTCTTACACAACATATCTCACATGCAATATAGGTTGTTTTTAGACATATGCCTCAAAAGGTGACTATTCTACTATTCCCTAGGTTTTGAAATGGAGCGCCAAATAGGGTTTTCTTGGCCATAATTTTTGATCTAGAACTGACATCCAAAAATAAAACCTGATTCAAATACCCATTTGGTACTTGTTTAACATATATCAAAATGGGTAGGGGTTACTTTTGAAAGTATGCTTAAAAAATGGACTGTTACAGATATGGAAACCCTTGTAGATCACAGACCTGTCCTCACCAAAAATGGCATAACTCACTCAATTCTTAATGAAAATTGCCCAAAATAAAATAAATATGAAACTAGACTATTATATATCCATCTTTTACCATTGGTTTCAAACCTATAATTGATCTGTAAAATTCATACCATTCCAAACAAGATGACTGTTACAGTGAAAAAAATGGAAGTGTCAATCACTAAATTCATCATAACTTTCACACAACATAATAAAAATTAATGCAAGAAATGCAAAAATAAAGAAGACTTAGAGATCTTTAAAAAAAATCTAATTTTATGCCATTTGGATTCTGTACAGGGCCGTACCAGTCTCAGGAACAGCGAAAAAATAGTCAAAAAAATGCATAAAACTAAACTTTTATTTCATTTCTCTTCTCTAAACTTCAACCAAATCTCCAAATTCTACCATGCTCCCTCTACAATGCCTTTTCCAATTGTTTTTGTCTCCTCCTACAAGATTCCCATCATGGGAATAAGGCTCAAAATAGCCTAAACGTCTGATTTTTCATAAAAAAACTATTTTTTTACTAATAATAGACTGTCACTATTTTTATGACTGCAGACCCACTAGAAGAAACCAACTATTTTCAAACCCCACTAACATAAAATGACTAAAATCATCCTCCTATGTCTTTTTAAGGCTCTATTACATTTATTTATTATTATTATTATTTTTAAACTCATTTTGCCTTTTGACACTAAATTTTAAAAATTTGATTAAATGCTTAAACTAGGTGCACTACACCACATATCTTATTTGCAATTGGATATCTATTGTCTATGAAACATAATGTAAGCTCTTTGATATGTTGTTGAGTGTAATTTGAATTGGCGATTGTCTCTTTCGTGAGTAAATTCATCTTGATAAAGATAGTAGATCCTATTTGATGGGATCATGTACTGGCTCATCATGTATACTCATTATACCTTAATCATTGTGTACACTTGTAGTTTTATGATAATTATTAGTGATTTTCATTCCTTATTCATTTGAATGCTCAACGGTATCCATTATGACTTGTGTTTCTTCATGCTTGATGTAAGTAGGATCTTGATTGCAACTATGTTGATTGGGATCCATTGTGATATGATCCAAGTGATTGGTTTGATTGTCTATGTTGCCTCAGGTACCAAGTGTCTCATCATAGGATATAGATGTTGTAGTTGGATATTTGATAGGGCTAGTTAGATATGTGATAGGATTATTTTGGATTTGATGATCATGGGTATCATAAAGTTCAAGGAGAGGATCAACTTGGCTTCTATGATCATGGATATCATAAAGTTCAAGGAGGGAATCGACTTGGATTTTATGATCATGGATAGCATAAACATAAAGTTCAAGGAGGGGATCAATTTGGTTTTCTAGATCATAGATAGGATCATGATCATAAATGGGAGTGGCTTGGCTAGTTTGATCTTGGATAATTTTAACTTGATCTTTAGTAGCTTGAACAACTTGAACTTGATTTACTTGAGTGCATGTTTGATCTTGCTTTAGATTTTATTCTTGACATGTAGATCTCGAGTTTGGATGAACATAGAGGTTTCTTGGATAGACTTGATAGGATTTGGATCATCGACACCATGGTTGCATAATGGATTATAACTTAGGCTTATGATAAGGGCTCTTGAATAGGATTGATAGGCAGTGATAATGGTACATTTGCAACATAGTCCTTGGAGGTTACATCCTACATCCTTTCCTTCATCTTCTCTATCCATCTCCTACCATTACTTCCTTCACCCATCCATCTACCAGTAATCCTCCTTTCCATTCATTATCTCTTAATTCATTCATCCAATCCAATAATCTCATCAACCTAAATCATTCAACTTTCCCATCCTTGTTTCTACACTTAGTTCTCCCTTGTCACTAGTTATCATATGGAGACCACAATCCTATCCAGATGCAATCTAATCCTAATCCACTATAATATAGTGCAATCCCATAAAAAACAATGCAATACATCGTCAACCTAAAGAAATCTATTGCACTCATCCAACATAATTCAAGAAAATCCTCATGCCATACACTCCAATGCAATAATCACAATCTTGATCCTAAAGTAGTTAATCCATCATAAGAAATCTTAATCCATACAAATATTGCCAAGAAATCTATCTTATCATTATAGAGAATCTATTGATCTTGTTCCCATCCTTGATACAAATCTCAATCACCTTAATCCAATCAATCATCGTCATCCTCGAGATATATTGTTCCCAATCCTCATGTTGTTCATGGGATATATCATTCCCACATCAATAACACAATCCTTGTGTTGTTCTCAGGATATATCATTCCCACATCAACAACACTATCATCATCATCATCATCATCATCAATCCAATCATCTATTTTCAGCTTGACCAGGGGCAACATTGTGTTTGTCTTTGTTTTTGAATCATTTTATGCATTCTTGCTTTGCTTGTGTGTGTGTGTTATCATTTTGTCTTGCATATGTGTTAGTCCTTGCAACATACCTACCATAACATTATCATGGTCTTTCATATCATTGTGCCATTGGCATATGCTTGCTTGTGACTTTAATCTTGTACGCATTTGACACATCATCACCTTGGTCTTTATATCATGGTGCATAATGTTAGGTAATTACGTTGGATGGTTGGGTTGTTGGGATGAGCTAGGGTGCAAGGATGAGGATGAGGGATTGTTACAAGATGATGTGGAAGATATGGAATATACAAATGAAGTTGATTTGGAAACATGGATTGGACATAAGGACCTTATTCTAAACTAGTTCTTCCCATGTGGAAGGTATCATAAGGAGGGTCACTAAGGAAATGTTTAGGATTGGCATGATAACTAGACTTAAAACAATCACTAGATAAAGGTTTGGAAGTGGTATGATAGCTCGTGTTGATGGGATTTTGGATGCAAGGATCTTTCATGAGTGTGGAAAGCTTGTGATCAATTATCTCACCATCAAAGCTATTGTTATCAAGATATTCATCATCGATAAGTTGAGGACCACCTTTGATTGTGATTTTAGGTTTGACATTGGCTTTATTAATAGTTGTAGGACTAGGAGTTCTATCTTGCAGTATAAAGTTTTCTAACCAAGGATACCTATTGTGCATGATGAAGGATTGCAAGGTATTTGGATGCAACTAGGAGCTAGGATGTAGATTCAAACTTGGTATCAAATCCTACATAAACTCAACAAGAACTCTTGCAAAATGAGCAATTAACAAGGATGTGTTCACGTTAGGTTCACCAAAATGTACACATGAAATATAGATCAACACAAATATTTCAAACAACATTCAAAAACCTTTAATCTATATTTAACATGACCTCTAATTAAGCAAGGAAATCAATAATAAATGCATGTAATGAGCACATATTACCCATATCTCTTTTTGCACTGAAATGGTAGATTCTCTCAAAGTGATATGATTGTGGTTGCTCGATTGGTCAGCATGACTTTGTTCAGATATTGATCGTTCTTTCGTCAAAAGTGACTCTTGGTGAGTCAATTTATAGACTTTCTGATTGGTTGGTGGACGATGAGAGATTAATGGCCAAGATTAAGTTGATTTGGAAGTTAGATTCTCTAGATACCACTCAGGTTTGAATGTCTACATCTTGAGATAAGAGGATGCCCTTCTTTTATTGGTTCTCTATGTTGATGACATAGGGAGCATCTCATCCATCATTGCAAGCATTAAGATTGCTTTCCACGTTAGATTTTCCATGACTAACTTGGGTCTTTTACACTACTTTCTTGGGATTGAGATCACTCATACCTCTTCTAGGATCTCTCTTACACAACCCAAGTGTTCTCTTGATCTTCTAGCTCATTTTTGTATGACTAATTATAAGCCTACATTGACTCCCTTTCTATTTGGAGTCAAGCTTGATGTGAAGTGCTCCATACCATTGGTTGATGCCACTTTGTATCATTAGCTTGTTGGTAGCCTCATCTACTTGACTCATACTTGCCCTAACATTTCATTTATAGTTGGCATTATTTTGTGCTTCATGACGGAGCCACATGATCTTCACTAGAAGGTAGCCAAATACATTATGCACTACATATAGGGAACTCACTAGTACATTATTCACTATGCAATGGGCATAGGTTTAGATTTGATTGGATACATGGACTCTAATTGGGTTTCTGATATTGATGATCACAAGTACACATCTAGCTATAGTTTTCACCTTGGTTTCAATCCCATTTGTTGGCAGAGAAAGAAGCAACATGTCATTGCTTTTTCTTTGACTTAGGATGAGTATCAAGGGGTTGTTAATGCTTCCATTAAGGCTATTTATCTTTAGAATATCCTCACTGAACTTGGAATCACTTTTCAAAATCTATCAATCATCTACTATGACAACCAGAGTGCCATCTAGATCTCAAATAATTTGGTCCATTATCAACAAACCAAACACATCAAGATCCACATCCATTTTCTTAGAGAGCTAATTTAGGAGCATGTCATTAATTTGCACTATTGTCAGGACTATAGTGGAGCAGGTTGTAGATATCTTCACCAAAGCCTTCACTAGGAGAAAGTATTCCCATCTTTGGTCTCTCTTGGAAGTGTGAGACATTACTTTAAGGGTTCACTTAGCCCTTCTTTCTTCATCCTCTCATGGGGGACTTTTTTCCCACTAGGTTTTATCTTTCTTTTCTATTTGAGGAGATTTTTGTACATGGGTACCTCATCAAACCTTGTTATCAAGACCCATCTTTACATATTTACATAAATTTTTCCCTAAGTTGCACTTAAGGGGAGGTGTTAGTATGAACGAGGTACTTTATCTAACTAGTTCATTTCCTAGCTAGATCTCAACTTAGGCCCTTTTCACACTAGGTTAAGTTTACTTAGGGACCTTTTCACTTTGTCCCATATTGGTTGTGTTTTTAGTCTCTTGGGTGGTATATCCTATATATACCCACCCTTCTCTCTCATATGAGCATGTCTCATCTCATCTCATTCTTGTATACTTTACATTTCTTATTGAATAGAGTACAATTTATTCTATCATCTTGGTTTTCTAGGTTTGCTTTACTTTCACTCATTTGCATTCTTGGGTGTCTTGAAGTAATTATTTCATTTTCAAGACTCCTTGTGAGATGTAAATTTCTAACTTTGTCTAATTGGTTATTTATTCAATAATGTGATTTGATAAGTAGTATTTATTTTTCCAATGTGCACAAATTTCTCTAGGATAATTTACTTCTACACATTATCCTTGGGCTTAATGGAATTGATGTTTCTTGCAATCAATTGCCTTTTGTTGTTCATCACTCTTGACACCTATCTTTTCTATTTGACATATGGATATACCACTTTTCTCTTACTGACTCACTCATGCACAATCAATGAAACAATTGGAAATTGTCCTTATGAACCTATGTACTCTCATTCAACTTGGATGACCAAGTTCCATGTTTGCAATTATCAATACTCAAACAACATTGTCATGGCATCAACATATGTTAAGTAATTTAAGTAGCTCAAAGTCAATATTTGAGATGCTAGTGCTTAATTTTAAAATCGTAATTATAAGGTGAAATTATGGTTAATGATCAACTTGCCATTTGATCTTATCTCAAGATAAATTTAGAATAAAAGATCATTAATATAGACTTAAATACCAAAATTCATATTTTTAAATACTCATAAAATATTATACATATAGTATTAAGGTTATTTTTTAGTCCTTTAGATAATTCTTAACAAGGTAATGATATTTGGTTACAAGGCCTTCAAATTTCATGTCTAATTACTAGCCCTTAAAATTTTAGGAACATTTAAAGGGGTATTAAACTAACAATTTGAGTAGGTTCCCTATCGAATATAATAGTATTATCAGCAACTTGGGCATGATTAAGCTCTTTCCCTTTTGGGAAGGTAGAAATACCAAGAAAATGTTCTTGTTATCTTTATCCTTTAAGTATTTTATCAAGAAACTTAGAAAAAAGGATGTATAGGAAAGGATAGAGGAGACAACCATACTTGAATCAATTTTTGATAGCTTAAATAATTTGGTTTGGCTACTATTATTTAGGGGCAATCCAAGGACTATCCATACAAGCTCTTATCCAACCAACATTTTTCTCATAAAATCCTAACACCAAAATATCTTGGACAAAGACATCATGATTTAATTTTTCAAAAGCATTTTCCATGTCCAATTTTAAGACCATAATGCTTTTATTTCCATTTTACATGAGTGTGTTACTTATTGAGATAGAAAATTACCTTAAAATATGCCTATATAGAACACATCCTATATGTTCTTCAAATATAAAATCAAGGAGGATGCTCTTAAGCCTTTTCACTTGAGATAACTTTTGAAATGACTTTGTAAGAGGTATTGGAAAGGGAAGTGAGTCTAAATTTGTCAATGCTACTAGCTTCTAGGATTCCTTTAGTGTGATAGCTAAGAAAGTGGAATTGACCCATCCATCAATCTTTGAGGTTTTAAGGGAAACTTGTACCATTTCTAAAAGATAATTTTTAATAATATCCCAAATTCATAAAGAAAGTTAGCATTGAAAAGACTGGGTCCCAAAGCCTTATCCCATTTTATTCCTAAAAATATTTTTTAAACCTTCCATGGCAACCTCTTTAATGTAAATCATGTTCTAGGCTTGAGAAATAATAGAAGGAATATTCTAGTTGAGTTTAGAAAGTTGATTTATGTTGATATTTTCACTTTTTTTGATGTAGAGGTACTTGGATGGGAGGAAGATAGAACAAATTGACTAGGTTTGCACTACACCAAAAAGCCCAAATTTGATGTTCTTCATACAAAAGTGGGAACAATAGTTAGGGGCTCTAATTTCTTCATGGAAAAGGTGATTTCAGATGTTGTGGGACCCATTCCAATCATTGACAAAGATAGACCAAACTCAAGATTAGCACTTCCTTCACAAACCTAAGAAATGGCTTGTAGCCCTAAAAAAAGAGAACAATCCTAATAACTTTTGATCCTGATCTTTAAACATAGTTCTTAGATAAACCGTAGATACCCATTTGGACTCCCTATCATATATCCATGAATGGGTATGGGTTGTTTTGGATGATATACCTCAACCTATAGCCCCTCCTAATGACTTAGAGCCCCTATTAGGCCTAGTTTGTGAAGCAACTACCCTTGGATGGAGGCTTATAACTCTCAGGACTACTTGGACATGTTAGGGACCTTCCAAAACCATGGAATCCATCCTTCACTTGTTGTTAGAATCGACTGTCATCAAAATTTATACTACTGTTACTTCTTGCAAACACCTAGCACATGGTTTTGCTAGGTCTCACCAATGGTATTCTATCATTGACAATTTCTTGTCCAAACCATTCTTGAAAAACATTAAAATAGACATCAAAGCACCCATTCCACTAATCAGAGAGTTTGGGAGTTAGTGGAATGGTGAAAACATTCTATATTTCTGTCAGAACCCTAGTTGGGGGTTTCTTAGACCACCCTACAGAAAAATGAGGATTAAAATGCTCTAGAAAAATGTCAAGAATTCAATATATGTGCATTTGGAAGGTAACTCACCAAGATTTCATTCCAACACACCCAACTGCCACCACTCATCTGTACACAGACATGGTACGTGCAGCAACAGCAAAAAAAATAGTGAGACACAGGTAGAAACTATTATATCTTATTGATTTCTTCACCAAGAATGCTTCCCTCTTACAATGGCATCTGCAGAGTCTTATCAAACCTTCCTTGAGGTCATTGAAGTAGTTGAGGGTAGTTTTGGGTCAATGGAACTATTCAACAACCATCAAACTACCTTATTTTCTAACTGCAACAAACTAATTGCATATGTTTAGCAGAGTTACAACTGTTGTTTGGGCTTAACACTGCCTTGAAATAGGATTACAATGCAAATAGGCCTTGAACTAGGCAATAGACTCCTTGACACCACCTTAGACTCCTTAACATGCCTTAGCAAGGCTTACAAACATGAAGATTGTCTCTACATGCCTTAGGAAGGCTTTACAAATGTGACTGCCTCCTATAAGACAACAATATGGGAATATTTGGACATAGTCCTTATTACAACCATGAATGGTCTTCTAGGACCTTATTGGAGAAAAACAAACATGAACCACAAACATGAAGACAAGTATGAAAACAAAACATAGGTGATCTCCTTGGTGCTCTTGCACCATACTCCCCGGGTGGAAAGAGAACTCAAGTCTCTTGAGGAAGTAGATCAGCAATTGTGACACCATGCTTCAAGATGTCTTCTTCACTCATCCAAGTGGCATCTTCAATGGGTAAGCCACTCCATTTGACAAGGAACTATTTGTATGTCTTCTTTCTAGTCTTCTTCAAGACCTTGGTGTCAAGAATGCATTCTAATTTCAATGGTTGATTGGGTGGGAGACCCTTAACCCATTCTTCATCTCCTGTTGCTATCATATCTACCTCTAAATCTACATTAGGATCACCTTTGAAAGGAAATAAGTCTGAAACATTAAAGATAGGAGATATGGCCAAGCCTTGAGGAAGTTCAATCTAATAGGCATTGGGCACAAATTTGTGCACAATCCGGCATGGTCCTATCTTCTTCATGATGAGTTTGGTTGGCTGCCCCTTTGGAAGTCTCTCCTTCTTCAAATATGCCATGACCAAATCCCCAACCTTGTATTGTACATCTCTCCTTCTCTCATTGGCTTTCTCCTTGTAGTTGTCATTGTTCCTTTGAAGAGTTTCTCTTACATTATCATGGATGTCCTTCATGGCCAATGCAAAGTCTTCACCTTGAGCACTTTTCCTCTCCAATCCATGGAGATCTATCAATTCAAGAACACCTCTTGGATGAAGACCATAAATAATCTCAAATGGACTCCTTCCTGTGTTCCTATTGGTGGAATCATTGTAAACAAACTCAGCTTGAGGGATGATCATATCTCATGCCTCTCCATGTTGTTTAGTATGACACCTAAGAAGATTTCCCAAAGACCTATTCACCACCTTAGTTTAGCCATCAGTCTGAGGGTGATAGGCTGAAGTAAATGACAATTGAGTGCCCAACTTCTTCCACAAAGTGTGCCAAAAGTGGCCTACAAACTTTGGATCCCTGTCAGTCACAATGTTAAGAGGCAAACCATGGATTCTAACAATTTCTTTGAAGAACAAACTAGCAATGTGTGAAGCATCATTAGTGTATTTACATGGCAAGAAATGAGCCATCTTACTGAATCTATCCACCACAAAAAATATACTATAAAAACCTTATTGAGGCCTAGGAAGACCCAAGACAAAATCCATGCTAATACTTTCCCATGGCTTATTAGGAATAGGAAGTGGCTGATATAGACTAGCATTAGATGAAGTACCCTTTGCCCTTTGACAAATACTACAACATTCAACAAATTTTTTGATATCTGATTGCATTTTAGGCCAAAAATAAAACCTCTTCACCTGATCCAATGTTTTATCTAGCCCAAAGTGACCTCCTAGTCCACCACAATGTTTTTCCTTTATGATGTTCTCCCTCATGGAACACCTAGGAACACATAGTTGGTTGCCTTTGAACAACAACCCCTACTGCAATAAAAACTTAGAAAAATTAGAATGATAAGAGTCTGAAAATTGTGAACAAACTTCATATACCTCCTTGAAATCTTCATCATCCTGATACATATGTTTGAGAGCATCAACCCCTACACTTTGTAACTGAATTTCTTGAACCATACACACCCTTCTACTCAATGCATCTACCACTTTGTTAGCCTACCCCTTCTTGTGTTTGATTGAAAAAGTATATGCTTGGAGTTGTTTAACCCATTTCATATGCCTATGATTGAGTTTCTCCTGTGAATTCAGAAAACTAAGTGCATGGTTGTCAGTATAAATGATAAATTCTTTAGGCAAAAGATAATGCCTCCATTTTTTCAAAGCTTGTACCATTGCATACAATTCCAAGTCATAAGGAGAGTACTTTCTCTTAGCATCATTCAATTTTTCACTAAAGAAAGCAACAGGCCTGCCTTCTTGACTTAGGACAACCCCTATAGCAAGGTTAATAGCATCACATTCCACCACAAACAACTTGTTAAAGTCAGGCAAAACAAGAATGGGCTATTGTGCTACCTTTTGTTTTAGAATTTCAAAGGAATCATTGGCTGCCTTTGTTCAAAAAAACTTACATTTCTGCCCCCCTTTGATGGTATCCAAAATTGGTGCACAAATATGACTAAAACCCCTTATGAATTTCCTATAAGATGTTGCCAAACCATGAAAACTTTTCACATCACCTGCTTTTTTTAGAGTTGGCCATGACAAAATGGCTTCTACCTTTGTTGGATCCATCTTCAAACTACCTTGTGATCACAAAACCAAGATAGGTGAGTTCTTGCTTCATGAAGACACTCTTTTCCATGTTGATCATCAATTGTTCATCATGCAATTTCTTCAAAACCTAATCTAAATGTTGCAAATGCTCTTCCTTAGTCCTGCTGAAAACAAGAATGTCATCCAAATATACCACAACAAATTTGCCAATGAAATCCTTCAACACTTCATTCATGAGATGCATAAAAGTACTTGGGGCATTAGATAGACCAAATGGCATCACCAACCACTCATAAAGACCCTCATTTGTTTTGAATGTTGTCTTCCATTCATCCCCTTGCTTTATCCTAATTTGATGATACCCACTCTTAAGGTCAATCTTAGAAAAGTATCTAGCCCCTACCAAACAGTCCGTTAGGTCCTCAATTCTTGGCATAGGGAACCTATATCTTATGGTAATCTTGTTAATGGCTCTAGAATCTGTACATAACTTCCATTTACCATCCTTTTGAGGGGCTAGGAATGTTGGGATAGCACATGGGCTAAGGCTCTTTCTTACCAATCCCTTATCCAACAATTCTTGCACTTGCTTGGCAATCTCTTCATTTTGAGAAGGTGTCATCTTGTAGGCTACTTTGTTTGGCAAAGTAGATCCCAGTATGAAGTCAATTTAATGGCTTATGTCCCTAATAGGTGGCAACTCATTAGGCATTTCTTCTACCATAATCCCCTTATACCTCTCTAACAATTGTTGCACCTCCTTAGGGACCTCTTCCTTACTAGGATCATGCAAACTAGGACTGTTTTTAGGCTTCAAAATTAGAGCATATCCTTGGGTTCCTTCCTCCTTAAGGGCATCTAGAAACTCTTTACCACTCACAATCATGACACTTGACCCAACATTCTTCTCTACATTCTCATCAGGCAATGGATCCATTCTATACTTCCTACCATTCTTGGTTATGATGAAAGAATTAGTTTTACCATCATGTTATTATTAAACATCATATTGCCATGGGCATCCTAACAGAAAATGACAAGCATCCATGGGAATTATATCACACAAAATCTTGTCCTTATATTCTCCTATCTCAAATTCTACCCATGATTGTTCATCTACCAAAACTTGTTGCCATTTATTCAACCATGATACTTTATAAGGACTAACATGAGGAAGTCTTTTCAATTTCAACTTGTCTACCATTTTAGTGGAAACCAAATTTTTAGCTGAGCCTAAATCAACAATTACCTTGCAAATCTTACCATAGGCCTTGCATGTTGTCCTGAACAATGTCTTCCTTTGAGGGGGTTCTTGTGCTTGAGGCACCTTCAACATGGTTCTTCTCATCATCAAAGTTTCTCCTGCATGGATTGGGGCTGCACTTCCAATTGGAGAGTTGACACTTTGGCAATCTTCCTCTTGGATCAATTGGTTCCTTCTCTCTCCTCCATGAGAGCTTGAGGCTTTCTTTTCAGGACATTTGAAGGCTAGATGTCCCACTTGGTTGCAATTGTAGCACTTTCCTATGAAGACATTAGGACCTCTCCCTAGTCCACCAAATCTACCTCTTACATTAGGCCTCCTTCCTCTAAAGCCTCCTCTAGAACCTGATTCTCCACTTTTCTCTTGGGAACTAGATTCCCCTTGACTTCTTTGGGACTGATTTTTGCCTCCAAAACTGCCCCTACCTTTGAAATTTCTGCCACCTCTTCCTCTATTTTGCTGCTCACCTTTCCTCTTCAACTTCTCTTCATCCCTTAATGCCACTTAAAAGCATTTTTCCATAGTTTTAGGGGTTAACAAACTGATTGCATCTTGGATATTAAACCTCAAACCATTTAGATACCTTTCCACTTTACCTTTTTCATCCTCCATGTACCCACAATGAAGAGAGTATTTGTGAAACTCCTCAGTGTAAGTGGCCACATCCAAATCTCTTTGCTTGAGATTTTGTATCTTCTTGTAGATCTGCACCTCATAGTTTGATGGAAGGAATTGGGACTTGATCCTCTCCAACATTCTGCTCCATGTAGAGATCATACTCTTCCCATTCTTTACCCTCTCACCTTGAGTGTAATTCCACCATGTAAGGGCAACACCTTTGAGTTTAGTTTTTGCAAACTTCACCCTCTTATTTTTAGGAACTTCTTTGTATTCAAAGTAGTTGTTTAGGGCCTCAATCCACTCCATGACTTAATCATCATTCATCATCCCACTGAACATGGGAATCTCCATCCGAGCCTCTGAAGAATCCTTGCCAATTGCCTTGATGGCTTCAAGGAAATGCCTTTGATCTACAAGTACTTCTACCTCTTCTTGCTCTTCTTCTTCCTCCTCTTTTTCCTCCTCTTTTTCTTCTTCTTCATCAGAACCTTCATCTATCCTCTTCCCTATCCTCAATGCCTTCAACTCTGCTTGGAGTGCTTCCTTGACTCCACTTTTGATCTTCTCTTCCATCTCCTTGAACTTCTTGACCACTTCAGTGGTCATCCCCTTTGGAGGAATATCGCTAGCCTCTCTTCACTCTCTTCTACTGACATATACCAAGTCTTATCCAACCAACAATAGAACCTTTAATGGCTCTGATACCACTGTGATGTAGAGGCACTTGGATGGGAGGAAGATAGAACAAATTGACTAGGTTTGCACTACACCAAAAAGCCCAAATTTGAGGTTCTTCATACAAAAGTGGGAACAACAATTAGGGGCTCTAATTTCTTCATGGAAAAGGTGATTTCAGATGTTGTGGGACCCATTCCAATCATTGACAAAGACAGACCAAACTCAAGATTAGCACTTCCTTCACAAACCCAAGAAATGGCTTGTAGCCCTAAAAAAAGAGAACAGTCCTAATAACTTTTGATCCTAATCTTCAAACATAGTTTTTGGAGAAATATTAGATACCCATTTGGACTCCCTATCACATATCCAAGAATGGGTATGGGTTGTTTTGGATGATATGCCTCAACCTATAGCCCCTCCTGATGACTTAGAGCCCCTATTAGGCATAGTTTGTGAAGCAACTACCCTTGGATGGAGGATTATAACTCTCAGGACTACTTGGACATATCAGGGACCTTCCAAAACCATGGAATCCAGCCTTCACTTGTTGTTAGAATCGACTATCATCAAAATTTATACTACTCTTGCTTCTTACAAACACCTAGCACATGGTTCTGCTAGGTCTCACCAATGGTATTCTATCACTGACAAGTTCCTGCCCAAACCATTATTGAAAAACATTAAAACAAACATCAAAGCACCCATTCCACTGATCAGAGAGTTTGGGACTCAGTGGAATGGCAAAAACATTCTATATTTATGTCAAAACCCTAGTTGAGGGTTTCTCAGACCACCCTACAGAAAAATGAGGATTAAAATGCTCTAGAGGAATGTCAAGAATTCAATGTATGTGCATTTGGAAGGTAACTCACCAAGATTTCATTCCAACACACCCAACTTCCACAACTCGTCCGTACACAGACAGGGTACATGCAGTAACAACAAAAAAAATAGTGAGACACAGGCATAAACTGTTATATCTTATTGATTTCTTCACCAAGAATGCTTCCCTCTTACAATGGCATCTGTAAAGTCTTATCAAACCTTCCTTGAGGTCATTGAATTAGTTGAGGGTAGTTTTGGGTTGATGGAACTATTCAACAACCATCGAACTACCCTATTTTCTAACTGCAACAAACTAATTACATATGTTTAGCAGAGTTACAACTGTTGTTTGGGCTTAACATTGCCTTCAAATAGGATTACAATGCAAATAGGCCTTGAACTAGGCAATAGACTCCTTGACACCACCTTAGACTCCTTAACATGCCTTAGCAAGGCTTACAAACATGAAGACTATCTCTACATGCCTTAAGAAGGCTTTACAAATGTGACTGCCTCCTATAAGACAGCAATATGGTAATATTTGGACATAGTCCTTATTACAATCATGAATGGTCTTCTAGGACCTTATTGGAGCAAAACAAACAAGAACCACAAACATGAAGACAAGTATGAAAACAAAACATAGGTGATCTCCTTGGTGCTCCTGCACCATTTTTAGAGCTATTTGATGTGATAAAAGAAATAATCTTTGATATCTTAAATAGAGTCCATCCATTGGCCTATTGGGTTCTAAAGCTTGGTAATTTTATTGATGTTTTTGCTTTTCTAGTTTTTTCTAAAGAAATATTTAGTGTTCTAATGACCCTCAGACAACCATATCATTCTTGATCTAAGTTTCCAAGTGAGTTCTTCATTATGCAAGGCACTTGAGAAGTTGTTTTCTCCATTCATGTTGTTGAATAATTATCTCTTCATGTGGGACTTGTTTTGCAATCTGATTTTGGGTAAACTCCAATTATTCTTAGACCTCTTTTAGACTTTTCTTTTCCTATCACATTTTGAGCCAACTTATAATAATGGATTTGGCATGTTTAATTTTATTCACCCAATTTTTATTTAGGAAGATTTATGAATGACATCATTTTAATCATTTAAGATAAATTGAGAAAATGCATCTTTAAGTAAAATAGAGAAATATTTGGAAGGAATAGGGCCTTAATTAAATATACTATTTAGTTTAAGGTAATTGATTTATGATAAAGATGGAATTAGATGGGATTTAGGAAAATGAGAAAGGAAAAGCCTCCAACAAATTTTACAAAATAAAGTATTTATCAAGTCTCGCAATGTTGTAAACTGCATTAGTATGCTTGTTAGACCAAGTGTACTTTTTGAGTTTAGCATCAAGATTTTGAACAACCATGATGTCTTCCACTATTTATCTTTATCTATCATGAATGAGTAGATTATCTTTTTTTCTCATTTTGATCAAGAACAATATTTAAATCTCAGCCAAGAACCTAATTAACTAGATTATTGAGAGTTGCATCATGATGGATAAATTGCTAGCATTCCTTTTTTACCATAAAATCCATTAGGGAGTAGAGATTATTGATATTAACAAAGAGATTAGAGGAGTTCTCACACAATCAAATTATGATCTAATTGGGATCGAGGATGGAATCATCAAAGGAATAGCCTTGTTTCCAAGTTGTGAAGATACCAGTAGAAGTACTACAAGAGGAGATTGCAGTGCTAGTACTATTGCACCAAAGTTCATTAATAATTCCAATAGATTCTATATTGTATATTTTTATCTTTGGAAAAAAAAATTAGTTTTTCTATGGATAAGAGATCTTTCAAAATCTTTTTCTAATTTTTATCCCCTAGATTATCAAATTCCAAGATATTAACCTCATTTCTTACCTTTTTAAGGTTTGACTTTTATTGTTGAATATAAGCTAGCTTGTTTACCTGATGTAATGCTATTAGATGCTTCTCTTGAGTGGACTTTAAAATTCTTTTTTCTCCCTTTAGATTTTTAATGGGTATTTGGAAAGTGGGTATTCTTCATCTTCATTTTCCTTCTCCTCTTCAAGTATAGGGATATGCCTTTCTTCTAGGTAAAGATCTAATTATTAGGTTTCCTCCTACCTTGGTTCCTTTGCATGTGTCTTTTTTGGCAATTTTTCATCCTCTTCTTCAAACAAAGTAACTTTATTTTCAATATTCACATTAAGTATATTGAATGAATTTGAAGAAGAATAAACTATTGGTGAGGGAAGAACATTTGGATTATTTATGTTATTCTTTCTATGAACTTATTTGAAACCTTCATTTTTATCTACCTATTCATCGGTGGGTTTGGTATTTTTTGGCAATCTCTATGAAATGTCCATGCTCATGGATTGCATACATTTAAAAGAGTTTTTTCATAATCTACCTTTTGGGTGAAGATTAGGTCATACTTTTGATATTAGTGGTTTCTAGAAGTCCCTTAATGAGATCAGCTTCAACATAGATGTAGGTTACAAAGAATTTTTTACTTTGGTTTAGCCCAAGTCTTGAAGATTCCAATCACATTCTTGATGGATTTAAGGTTTCTCCATGCCATAGGTGAAGAGGTAAAAAGGGAAGCCTAATCCAAACAAATAATTTTGATTCATCAAGAGGGTCGAAGTTTGGAGACTAGTGATTTAGATACAAACCACAAGAGTCAAGCAACTAGAGTCCACCCCTAAAAATTAAATCTTTTTCTTCTTTTGATGTAAATGTGGCAACAAAGAAACCTTTTCCACAAAGAACAATATCAATGTATCCTTATACCTTTGTACTCATTCTTTTCAACCCAATTTGTAAGGGTTTTAGGGGAGGGCTAAAAAAAGCAAACTTACCCACCAAAGCCTATTATATGAGGTCGATAAGCTAGTTTAATGTTTTTCTTTTAGGAATCTACATGGTGGGAACTTCATCCCATCATTTCACTATTATAAGATATTCTCTCTTTGACTTATTTATTGTTAGCCATAACTTTACAAACCATATGCTTTAATAGAGATCATTTCCCCTCCACAAAGAAGAAGTCAAAGAGAGCATCTTTGAAAGAGGAACTAGATTCCTAATCACAAAGAGAGCTTTAGCCCCCTTTTTAAGAACCACTACCTCTATGGTAACCACTGCCAAATATCTCATGTCTAGGACCAAAACAAAGATCCAAGACAAACAAAGACATGATTCATGAAAACCTTAAACACCATCCAGGTTGCAAACAATAAGAGGAAAAAAACAACCACACCAGTAATAGTTGGAGAGAGCTACAATTGAAGAAGGCCTACATAGTGGTGGTCATACTAGCCAACACACTATAAACAAATTCATAAAATTGTAGAGCATTCCAAAAATACGTTTGTAAATAAATACCATGTTTTTCTATAGGAAGAATTGTTGGCCCATCAACCTAGATCAACAATCCAAATGCAATAATCTCAAAAGGCAATATGGACAAAGCCTAAGCGCCTATAACCATTTGGATGCACCTAGAGAGGTCATATGCCTCAACACAACATTTGAATCAAGAATCAAATCAAGATGATGGCTAGCCACACACTTGAAGGCAACAACCACACCACTCAAACTACTCTCAAGAACTTTTATAAATAAATACTTAAATACTTAAATAATTATATAATTTTAGTTATTTTCTTTAAAGTGACCAAAATAAAGTCCTTTGAGTTGTTTTAAAATAAGTTGTTATTTTATTATGAAAAAAAAGTCATTTAAAATATCCACTTAAAATTTTAGAAAAAGGTCAAAAAGTTATGGTAAATTTTGTGAATATCCTGCAATGAGGGCATTCCATGAGACCACATTTCTTTAAGGTATTCTATCAAATATTTCACATGCTTTGTCTATGCTTCCACATTTTGGATATCTATTCTTTCTCCATGAGTATGGAGAGAAGGAAAACAAAAAGGAGGTTGTAGGTTCAAAACAAAAGAGCTAGTTCCTCCTCCTACCTGCCATTCATTTCTCGACACCTAAATTCTTTCAAATTCAAAAGAATGAGAAATGAGGTTGCAATTTTTTTTAAATTAAACACAATATTTTAGCATGCCACTTCTCTAGTATTCATAGGTAGGAAGGATAGTAGCAAAGGTTGTGGAGTCTGGCTTTACACCTGCCATTGCATTTGCTTGAAAGTTTTTGAAGCTTTTTCAACAAACCCATTTTGTGCATATCTTGCAATCGTAGCATTCCAATGAGATCACTTTTCTTTGAGGAATCTCAACATTCTACAAATCACCAATGGGGACAAGTTTGTTGTTCTGTAGTATCATCCCATCTTTGAAAAATAGGAGGAGAAAGTATTTTAAGGTGATCAATTCATTGATTGGCGGTAGAAAGAGTTTCAAATTTATCGTAACGCAGAGTGGCAAAGCACAACAGAAAATAGAAATGGGATAGTGAGCTCCACATTGCCACGTCAGCTAGTCAATGGTTAGAGTGTGATGTTTAAGCCATTTGACACTTCCCTCATTCAAAATTTATTCATAGATTGTGATGTTTAAGCCGTTTGACATTTCCCTCATTCGACATTCATTCGTAGACTGTGATGTTTAAGCCATATGACACTTACCTCATTCAGCATTCATTCATAGAGTGTGATGTTTAAGTTCTTTGACACTTCCCTAGTTCAACATTCATTCATAGAGTGTGATGTTTAAGCCATATGACACTTACCTCATTCAACATTCATTCATAGAGTGTGATGTTTTTGCCATTTGACACTTCCCTCATTCAACATTCATTCATAGAGTGTGATGTTTTAATATGTTTGACACTTTCCTCATTCAACATTCATTCATAGACTCTAATGTTTAAGCCATATGACACTTACCTCATTCAGCATTCATTCATAGAGTGTGATGTTTTTGTCGTTCGACACTTCCCTCATTTAACATTCATTCATAGAGTGTGATGTTTAAGCCATTTGACACATCCCTCATTCAACATCCATTCATAGAGTGTGATGTTTAAGCTGTATGACAATTACCTCATTCAACATTCGTTCATAGAGTGTGATGTTTTTGCCATTTGACACTTCCCTCATTAGGCATTCATTCATAGAGTGTGATGTTTAAGACATTTGACACTTCAATCATTCAAAATTCATTCATAGAGTGTGATGTTTTTTCCATTTGATACTTCCCTCATTCAACATTCATTCACAGATTGTGATGCTTAAGCTGTTTTACACTTCCCTCATTCAGCATTCATTTATAGAGTGTGATGTTTAAGCTGTTTGACACTTCCCTCAATCAGCATTCATTCATAGAGTGTGATGTTTAAGCCACTTGACACTTCCTTCATTCAACATTCATTCATAGAGTGTGATGTTTAAGCCGTATGACACTTACCTCATTCAACATTCATTAATAGAGTGATGTTTTTCCCATTTGACACTTCCCTCATTGAACATTCTTTCCTAGAGTGTTATCTTTAAGCCGTTTGACACTCCCCTCATTCAGCATTCATTGGGAGAGTGTGATGTTTAAGCCATATGACACTTCACTCATTCAACATTCATTCATAGAGTGTGATGTTTAAGCCATTTGACACTTCCCTCATTCAGCATTCATTCATAAAGTGTGATATTTAAGCCATACAACACTTACCTCATTCAGCATTCATTCATAGAGTGTGATGTTTTTCCCATTTGACACTTCCCTCATTCAGCATTCATTCATAGAGTGTGATTTTTAAGCCGTATGGCACTTGCCTCATTCAACACTCATTCATAGATTGTGATGTTTAAGTCATTTGAAACTTCTCTCATTCAGCATTCATTCATAGAGTGTGATATTTAACCCATATGACACTTACCTCATTCAACATTCATTCATACATTGTGATGTTTTTGCCGTTTGACACTTCACTCATTCAGCATTCATTCATAGAGTGTGATTTTAAGCCATTTGACATTTCCCTCATTCGACATTCATTCATAGAGTGTGATGTTTAGGCTGTATGACACATACCTCATTTAACATTCATTCATAGAGTGTGATGTTTTTACCGTTTGACAGTTCCCTCATTTGGCATTCATCCATAGAGTTTTGATGTTTAAGTTATTTGACAATTACCTCATTTAGCATTCATTCTTAGAGTGTGATGTTTAATCCGTATGACACTTATCTCATTCAGCATTCATTCATAGAGTGTGATGTTTTTTGCATTTGACACTTCCCTCATTCAACATTCATTCATAGAGTGTGATGTTTAAGCTGTTTGAAACTTCCCTCATTCAACATTAATTCATAGAGTGTGATGTTTAAGCTGTATGACACTTACCTCATTCATCATTCATTCATAGAGTGTGATGTTTAAGCTATTTGACATGTCCCACATTCAGCATTCATTCGTACAGTGTGATGTCTAAGCTGTTTAAAAATTCCCTCATTCGGCATTCATTCGTAGAGAGTGATATTTAACCCGTATGACACTTACCTCATTCAACATTCATTCATAGAGTGTGATGTTTTTACTGTTTGACACTTCCTTCATTCAGCATTCATTCATGGAATGTGATGTTTAAGCCATTTGACACTTCCCTCATTCAGTATTCATTCATAGAGTGTGATGTTTAAGTCGTTTGACACTTCCCTCATTCAACTTTCATTCATAGAGTGTGATGTTTATGCTGTATGACACTTATATCATTCAACATTCATTCATAGACAATGATGTTTAAGTTGTATGACACTTACCTCATTTAACATTTATTCATAGAGTGTGATGTTTAAGCCCTTTGACACTTCTTGCATTCAACATTCATTGTGATGTTTAATCCATATAACACTTCCCTCATTTAGCATTCATTCATAGAGTGTTATGCTTTTACCATTTTACACTTCCCTCATTCAGGATTCATTCATAGAGTTTGATGTTTAAGCCATTGCACACTTCCTTCATTCAACATTAATTCAAAGAGTGTCATGTTTAAGCCGTATGACACTTATCTCATACAACACTCATTCATAGAGTTTGATGTTTAAGCCATTTGACACTTCCCTCATTCAAAATTCATTCGTAGATTGTGATGTTTAAGCCATTTGACACTTCCCTCATTCGGCATTCATTCATAGAGTGTAATGTTTAAGACATTTGTCACTTCCCTCATTTAGCATTCATTCTTAGAGTGTGATGTTTTTGCCATTTCACACTTCCCTCATTCAGCATTCATTCATAGATTGTTATTTTTAAGCCATTTGACACTTCCCCCATTTAGCATTCATTCATAGAGTGTGATGTTTAAGCCATTTAACACTTCCCTCATTCAACCTTCATTCATAGAGTGTTATGTTTAAGCCGTATGAAACTTACCTCATTCATCATTCATTCATAGACTGTGATGTTTAAGCCATATGACACTTAACTCATTCAACATTCATTCATAGAGTGTGATGTTTAAGTTGTTTGAAATTTCCCGCATTCAGCATTCATTTGTAGAGTGTGATGTTTAAGCCGCATGACACTTACCTCATTCAAGCTTCATTCATAGAGTGTGATGTTTTTATTGTTTGACACTTCCCTCATTCGACATTCATTCATAGAGTGTGATGTTTAAGTTGTTTGAAACTTCCCCCATTCAACATTCATTCATAGAATATGATGTTTAAGCTGTATGACACTTACCTCATTCAGCATTCATTCCTAGAGTATGATGTTTTTGCCGTTTGACAGTTGCGTTATTCAACATTCATTCATAGAGTGTGATGTTTAAACCATTTGACACTTCCCTCATTCAGCATTCATTTAAAGACTATGATGTTTAAGCCCTATGATACTTACCTCATTCTGCATTCATTCATAGAGTGATGTTTTTTCCATTTGACACATCCCTTATTTAGCATTCATTCATAGAGTGTGATGTTTAAGCTATTTCATACTTCCCTCATTCAACATTAACTCATAGAGTGTGATGTTTAAGCCATATGACACTTACCTCATTCAGGATTCATTCATAGAGTGTGATGTTTAAGCCGTTAGACAGATGCCTCATTCAACATTCATTCATAGAGTGTGATGTTTAAGCCATACAGCACATCCCTCGCTCAACATTCATTCATAGAGTGTGATGTTTAAGCTATATGCCACTTCCCTCATTCAACATTCATTCATAGAGTGTGATGTTTAAGCCGTATGACAGTTACCTCATTCAATGTTCAGAGAGTGTGATGTTTTTATCATTTGATACTTCCCTCATTCAGAATTCATTCATAGAGTGTGATGTTTAAGCCATTTGACACTTCCCCCATTCAACATTCATTCATAGAGTGTGATGTTTAAGACATATGACACTTACGTTATTTAGAATTCATTCATAGACTGTGATGTTTTTGCCGTTTGACACATCCCTCATTCAACATTCATTCATTGAGTGTGATGTCTAAACCATTTGACATTTCCCTCATTCAGCACTAAATTACAGAGTGTGATGTTTAAGCCGTATGACACTTACCTCATACAACACTCATTCATAGAGTTTGATGTTTAAGCCATTTGACACTTACCTCATTTAGAATTCATTCGTAGAGTGTGATGTTTAAGCCGTATCACACTTCCCTCATTCAACATTCATTCGTAGAATGTGATGTTTAAGCCATATGACACTTAGCTCATTCAGCATTCATTCATAGACTTTGATGTTTTTTCTATTTGACACATCCCTCATTCAACATTCATTCATAGAGTGTGATGTATAAGCCGGATGACATTTCCCTCACTCAGAACTAATTCATAGAGTGTGATGTTTAAGTCGTATGACACTTACCTCATACATCACTCATTCATAGAGTTTCATGTTTAAGCCATTTGACACTAACCTCATTCAGAATTCATTCGTAGAGTGTGATGTTTAAGCCATATCACAAATCCTTCATTCAACATTCATTCATAGAGTGAGATGTTTAAGCCATTTGACACTTCCCTCATTCAGCATTCATTCATAGAGTGGGATGTTTAAGCCATATGACACTTACCTCATTTAGCATTCATTCATAAAGTGTGATGTTTTTGTCATTTAACACTTCCCTCATTCAACATTCATTCATATAGTGTGATGTTTAAGCCATTTGACACTTTCCTCATTCAACATTCGTTCATAGAGTGTGATGTTTAAGACGTATGACACTTACCTCATTTAGAATTCATTCATAGAGTGCGATGTTTTTTCCATTTGACACTTCCGTCATTCAGCATTCATTCATAGAATGTGATGTTTAAGCCATTTAACACTTCCCTCATTTAGCATTCATTCATAGAGTGTGATGTTTAAGTCGTATCACACTTACCTCATTCAACATTTATTCATAGAGTGTGACTTTTTTACCTTTTGACACTTCCCTCATTAAGCACATAGAGTGTGATGTTTAAGCCATTTGACACTTCCCTCATTCATCATTCATTCATAGAGTGTGGTGTTTAAGCCGTATGACACTTATCTCATTCAACATTCATTCATAGAGTGTGATATTTTTGATGTTTGACACTTCCCTCATTTAGCATTCATTCATAGAGTGTGATGTTTAAGCGATTTGATACTTCCCTCATTCAGTATTCATTCATAGAGTGTGATGTTTAAGCTATATGACACATACCTCATTCAGCATTCATTTAGAGAGTATGATGTTTTTTTCAATTGACACTTCCCTCATTTAGCATTCATTCATGGAGTGTGGTGTTTAAGCCATTTGACACTTCCCCCATTCAACATTCATTCATAGAGTGTGATCTATAATCTGTATAAGACTTTCCCCATTCAACATTCATTTGTAAAGGCTGATGTTTAAGCCGTATGACACTTACCTCATTCAGCATTCATTCATAGAGTGTGATGTTTTTGCCATTTGGCACTTCCCTCATTCATTGATTGTGTTGTTTAATCCATTTGACACTTCCCTCATTCAACATTCATTCATAGAGTGTGATGTTTAAGCCATTTGATAGTTCCCTCATTTAGCATTCATTCTAGAGTGTGATTTTTTAAGTTTTATGACACTTTCCTTATTCACCATTGATTCATAAAGTGTGATGTTTTTGCTGTTTAACACTTCCCTCATTTACCATTCATTCGTAGAGTGTGATGTTTAAGCCATTTGATAGTTCCCCCATTCAACATTCATTTGTAGAGTGTGATGTTTAAGCTGTATGAAACTTCCCTCATTTAGTATTCATTCATAGATTGTGTTGTTTACGTCGTTTGACACTTCCCTCATTCAACATTCATTCATAGAGTGTGATGTTTAAGCCGTATGACACTTACCTCATTCAGCATTCATTCATTTAGTGTGATGTTTTTACTGTTTGATACTTCCGTTATTAAGCATTCATTCATAGAGTGTGATGTTTAAGCCGTTGACACTTCCCTCATTGAAAATTCATTCATAGAGTGTGATGTTTAAGCTATTTGACACTTCCCTCATTCAACATTCATTCATAGAGTGATGTTTAACCTGTATGACACTTACCTCATTCAGCATTCATTCATAGAGTGTGATGTTTTTGCCGTTTGAAACTTCCCTCATTCAACATTCATTCATAGAGTGTGATGTTTAAGCTATTCAACACTTCCCTCATTCAGCATTCATTCAAAGAGTGTGATGTTTAAGTCATATGACACTTACCATATTCGGGATTCATTCGTAGAGTGTGAAGGTTTTGTTGTTTGACACTTCCCTCATTTAACATTCATTCATAGAGTGTGATGTTTAAGCTATTTGATACTTCCCTCATTCACCATTAATTCATAGAGTGTGATGTTTAAGCCATATGAGACTTACCTCATTCAGCATTCATTCATAGAGTGTGATGTTTAAGCTATTTGACACTTCCCTCATTCAACATTCATTCATAGATTGTGATGTTTAAGCCATATGACACATCCCTTGTTCAACATTCATTCATAGATTGTGATGTTTAAGCCATTTTCCACTTCCCTCATTCAACATTCATTCATAGAGTGTGATGTTTAAGCCGTATGACACTTACCTCATTTAGAATTCATTCATAGACTATGATGTTTTTGTCGTTTGACACTTCCCTCATTAAGAATTCATTCATAGAGTGTGATTTTTAAGCTGTTTGATACTTCCCTCATTTAGCATTCATTCATAGAGTATGATGTTTAAGCCATTTGACACTTCCCTCATTCAGTACTAATTCATAGAGTATTATGTTTAAGTCATATGACAATTACCTCATATAGCACTCATTCTAGAGTGTGATATTTCAGCCGTTTGACACTTCCCTCATTCAACATTCATATGTAGAATGTGATGTTTAAGCCATATGACACTTCCCTCATTCAACATTCATTCATAGAGTGTGATGTTTAATCTATTTAACACTTCCCTCATTCAACATTCATTCATAGAGTGTGATGTTTAAGCCATTTGACACTTCCCTCATTCAACATTCATTTGTAGAGTGTGATGTTTAAGCTGTATGACACTTCCCTCATTTAGCATTCATTCATAGAGTGTGATGTTTAAGCCTTTTGACACTTCCCTCTTTTTAGCATGCATTCATAGAGTGTGATATTTTTCCCATTTGACACTTCGCTCATTCAACATTCATTCATAGAGTGTGATGTTTAAACCATATGATACTTACCTCATTAAGCATTCATTCATAGAGTGTGATTTTTAAGCCTTTTGACACTTCCCTCATTCAACATTCATTCATAGGGTGTGATGTTTAAGCCATATGACACTTACTTCATTCAACATTCATTCATAGACTGTGATGTTTAAGTCATATGACACTTACCTCATTCAACATTCATTCAAAGAGTGTGATGTTTAAGTTGTTTGACACTTCCGTCATTTAGAATTCATTTGTAGAGTGTGATGTTTAAGCCGTATGATGCTTCCCTCATTCAACATTCATTCTTAGAGTGTGATGTTTAAGCCGTATGATGCTTCCCTCATTCAACATTCATTCTTAGAGTGTGATGTTTAAGCCATTTGACACTTCCCTCTTTCAACATTCATTCATAGAGTGTGATGTTTTTGCCATTTGACACTTCCCTCATTCAACATTCATTCATAGAGTGTGATGTTTTAAGATGTTTGACACTTTCCTCATTCAACATTCATTCATAGACTCTGATGTTTAAGCCATATGACACTTACCTCATTCAGCATTCATTCATAGAATGTGATATTTTTTGCTGTTTGACACTTCCCTCATTTAACATTCATTCATAGAGTGTGATGTTTAAGCCTATTAACACTTCCCTCATTCATCATTCATTCATACAATGTGATATTTAAGCCATATGACACTTACCTCATTCAACATTCATTCATAGAATGTGATGTTTTTGTCGTTTGACACTTTCCTCATTCAGTATTCTTTCATAGATTGTGATGTTTAAGCCATTTGACACTTCCCTCATCCAGGATTCATTCATAGAGTGTGATGTTTCAGCCATATGACACTTACCTCATTCAATATTCATTCATAGAGTGTGATGTTTTTGTTGTTTGAAACCTCCCTCATTCAGCATTCATTCATAGAGTGTGATGTTTATGCCATTTGAGACTTCCCTCATTCAACATTCATTCATAGAGTGTGATGTTTAAGCTATTTGATATGTCCCTCATTCAACATTAATTCATAGAGTGTGATGTGTAAGAGAATTACCTCATTTAGCATTCATTCATAGAGTGTGATTTTTAAGCTGTTTGACACTTCCCTCGTTCAACATTCATTCATAGATTGTGATGTTTAAGCCATATGACACATCACTCATTCAACATTCATTCATAGATTGTGATGTTTAAGCCATTTGCCAGTTCCCTCATTCAGCATTCATTCATACAGTAAGATGTTTAAGCCGTATGACACTTACCTCATTCAGCATTCATTCATAGAGTGTGATGTTTTTACCGTTTGACACTTCCCTCAATCAGCATTCATTCATAGAGTGTGATGTTTAAAAGCCATTTGACACTTCCCTCATTCAATACTAATTCATAGAGTGTGATGTTTAAGTCGTATGACACTTACCTTATATAGGACTCATTCATAGAGTGTGATGTTTAAGCCATTTAACACTTCCGTGATTCAGCATTCATTCATAGAGTGTGATGTTTAATCCATATGTCACTTCCCTCATTCAACATTCATTCATAGAGTGTGATGTTTAATCTATTTAACACTTCCCTCATTCAACATTCATTCATAGAGTTTGATGTTTATGCCGTATGACACTTACCTCACTCAACATTCATTCATAGAGTTTGATGTTTAAGTCATTTAACACTTCCCTCATTCAACATTCATTCGTAGAGTGTGATGTTTAAGTCATATGATACTTCCCTCTTTCAACATTCATTCATAGAGTGTGATGTTTAAGCCTTTTGACACTTCCCTCATTCAGCATTCATTCATAGATTGTGATGTTTTTGTCATTTGACACTTCCCTCATTCAACATTCATTTATAGAGTGTGATATTTAAGCCATTTGACACTTCCATTATTTAGCATTCATTGGAAGAGTGTGAAGTTTAAGCCGTATGACACTTCGCTCATTCAACATTCATTCATGGAGTGTGATGTTTAAGCCATATGATACATACCTCATTAAGCATTCATTCATAGAGTGTGATGTTTTTACCGTTTGACACTTCTCTCGTTTTACATTCATTCATAGAGTGTGATGTTTAATCCATTTGACACTTCCCTTATTCAGTATTAATTCATAGAGTGTGATGTTTAAGCCATATGAAACTTACCTCATTCATCATTGTTTCATAGAGTGTGATGTTAAAGTTGTTTGACACTTCCCTCATTCAAAATTCATTTGTAGAGTGTGATGTTTAAGCCGTATGATGCTTCCCTCATTCAACATTCATTCTTAGAGTGTGATGTTTAAGCCGTTTGACACTTCCCTCTCTCAACATTCATTCATAGAGTGTCATGTTTAAGATGTATGACACTTACCTCATTCAGCATTCGTTCATAGAATGTGATGTTTTTTGCCATTTGACACTTCCCTCTTTCAGCATTCATTCATAGACTGTGATGTTTAAACCATTTGACACTTCCCTCATTCATCATTCATTCATAGAGTGTGATGTTTATGCCGTATGACACTTACCTCTTTCAGCATTCATTCATAGAATGTGATGTTTTTGTCATTTGACACTTCCCTCATTCAGCATTCTTTCATAGATTGTGATCTTTAAGCCATTTAACACTTCCCTCATCTAGGATTCATTCATAGAGTGTGATGTTTAAGCCGTACAACACTTACCTCATTCAACATTCATTCATGGAGTGTGATGTTTTTACTGTTTGAAACCTCCCTCATTTAGCATTCATTCATAGAGTGTGATGTTTATGTTATTTGATACTTCCCTCATTCAGGATTCATTCATAGAGTGTGATGTTTAAGACATATGACACTTACCTCATTCAACATTCATTCATAGATTGTGATGTTTTTTCCATTTGACAGTTCCCTCAATTAGTATTCATTCATAGAGTGTGATGTTTAAGCTGTTTGACACTTCCCTCATTCAGCATTAATTCATAGAGTGTGATGTTTAAGCCGTATGACACTTACCTCATTCAACATTCATTCATAGAGTGTGATGTTTATGCTATTTGACACTTCCCTCATTCAGCATTCATTTGTAGAGTGTGATGTTTAAGCCATATGACACTTCCCTCATTCAACATTCATTCATAGAGTGTGATGTTTAAGCCATATGACACTTACCTTATTCAACATTCATTCATAGAGTGTGATCTTTTTGCTATTTGAAACCTCTGTCAATCAGAATTCATTCATAGAGTGTGATGATTAAGCCGTTTAATACTTCCCTCATTCAACATTCATTCATAGAGTGTGATGTTTAAGCCATATGACACTTACCTCATTCAACATTCATTCATAGAGTGTGATGTTTTTGTCATTTGACACTTCCCTCATTCAACATTCATTCATAGAGTGTGATGTATAAGCTATTTGACACTTCCCTCATTCAACATTCATTCGTAGGGTGAGATGTTTAAGGCATATGACACTTCCCTCATTCAGCATTCATTCACAGAGTGTGATGATTAAGCCGTTTGACACTTCGGTCATTCAGCATTAATTTATAGAGTGTGATGTTTATGACCTATGACACTTACCGCATTTAGCATTCATTCATAGAATGTTATGTTTAAGTTGTTTGACACTTCCCTCATTCAACATTCATTCATAGAGTGTGATGTTTAAGCTGTATGAAACTTACCTCATTTAGCATTCATTCATAGAGTGTGATGTTTTTGCCATTTGACACTTCCCTCATTTAGCATTCATTCATAGGGTGTGATGTTTAGGCTGTTCAACATTTCCCTCATTCAACATTCATTCATAGCGTGTGATGTTTAAGCCATATAACACTTACCTCAGTCAGCGTTCATTCATAGAGTGTGTTGTTTTTTACATTTGGCAGTTCCCTCAGTCAGCATTCATTCATAGAGTGTGATGTTTAAGCTGTTTGACAGTTGCATCATTCAACATTTATTTATAGAGTGTGATGTTTAAGCCGTTTGACACTTCCCTCATTCAGCATTCATTCATAGAGTGTGATGTTTAAGCCATATGACACTTACCTCATTCAACATTCATTCATAGGGTGTGATGTTTTTGCCATTTGACACTTCCCTCATTTAACATTCATTCATACAGTGTGATGTTTAAGCCATTTGACACTTCCCTCATTCAACATTCATTCATGCAGTTTGATGTTTATGCCATATGACACCTCATTAAGCATTCATTCATAGAGTGTGATGTTTTTTTCCATTTGACACTTCACTCATTCAGCATTAATTCATAGAGTGTGATGTTTAATCCATTTCACACTTCCCTCTTTCAACATTATTTCGTAGAGTGTGATATTTAAGCTGTATGACACTTACCTCATTCAACACTCATTTATAGAGTGTGAAGTTTAAGTTGTTTGACACTTCCATCATTCAACATTCATTTGTAGAGTGTGATGTTTAATTCGTATGACACTTGCCTCATTCAGCATTCATTCATAGAGTGTGATGTTTAAGCCATTTTCATTTAGCATTCATTCATAGAGTGTAATGTTTAAGATGTATGACACTTACCTCATTCAACATTGATTCATAGAGTGAACTATTTTTTCTATTTGACACTTCCCTCATTCAACATTCATTCATAGAGTGTGATGTTTAAGCCATTTGGCAGTTCCGTCATTCAACATTCATTCATGAAGTATGATATTTAAGCCATATGACACTTACCTCATTCATCATTTATTCAAGGAGTGTGATGTTTTTTCCTTTTGATGCTTCCATCATTCAACATTCATTCATAGGTTGTGATGTTTAACCCATTTGACACTTCCCTCATTAAGCATTCATTCATAGAGTGTGATGTTTAAGTCGTATGACACTTACCTCATTCAACATTCATTCAGAGTGTCATTTTTTTGTCGTTTGACACTTCCTTCATTGAGCATTCATTTATAGAGTGTGATGTTTAAGCCCATTGACACTTCCCTCATTCTGTATTCATTCTTAGAGTGTGATGTTTAAACCGTATTGCACTTCCCTCATTGAGCATTCACTCATAGTGTGTGATTATTAAGCTGTTTAACACTTCCCTCATTTAGCATTCATTCATAAAGTGTGATGTTGAAGATGTATGACACTTGCCTCATTCACCATTCATTCATAGAGTGTGATGCTTAAGCCATTTGACACTTCCATCGTTCAGCATTCATTCATAGAGTGTGATGTTTAAGCTATATGACACTTCCCTCATCAAATATTCATTCATAGAGTGTGATGTTTAAGCTGTTTGACACTTCCCTCATTCAGCATTCCTTGATAGAGTGTGATTATTAAGCTGTATGACACTTACCTCATCCAACATTCATTCATAGAGTTTGATGTTTTTATCGTTTGACACTTCCCTCATTCAGCTTTCATTCATAGACTGTGATGTTTAAGCCGTTTGACACTTCCCTCATTGAGCATTCATTTGTAGATTGTGATGTTTAAGCTGTATGACATTTCCCTCATTTAGCATTCATTCATAGAGTGTGATGATTAAGCAATTTGACACTTCGCTCATTCAGCATTAATTCATAGATTGTGATATTTAAGACCTATGACAGTTACCTCATTCAGCATTCATTCATGGATTGTGATGTTTATGTCATTTGAGACTTTCCTCACTTAGCATTCATTCATAGACTGTGATGTTTATGCCATATGACACTTACCTCATTCAGCATTCATTCATAGAGTTTGATGTTTTTTTCATTTGACACTTCCCTCATTTAACATTCATTCATAGAGTGTGATGTTTAAGCCGTTTGACACTTCCCTCATTAATCATACATTCATAGAGTGTGATGTTTATGCCATATGACACTTACCTCATTCAGCATTCATTCATAGAGTGTGATGTTTTTGCCATTTGACACTTCCCTCATTCAACATTCATTCATAGAGTGTGATGTTTAAACCATTTGACACTTCCCTCATTTAGCATAAATTCATAGAGTGTGATGTTTAAGCTGTTTGACACTTACCTTATTCAACATTCATTCATAGAGAGTGATGTTTAAGCTATTTGACACTTCCATCATTCAGCATTCATTCGTAGAGTGTGATGTTTAATTCGTATGACACTTCCCTCATTCAGTATTCATTCATAGAATGTGATGTTTAAGCCATTTGACACTTCCCTCATTTAGCATTCATTCATAGAGTGTGATGTTTAAGCAGTATGACACTTACCTCATTTAGCATTCATTCATAAAGTGTAATGTTTTTGTCGTTTGACACTTCCCTCATTCAGCATTCATTCAAAAGTGTGATGTTTAAGCCGTTTGACACTTCCCTCATTCAACATTCATTCATAGAGTTTGATGTTTAAGTCATATAACACTTACCTCATTCAGCATTCATTCATAGAGTGTGATCTTTTTGTCGTTTGACACTTCCCTCATTTAGGATTCATTCACAGAGTATGATGTTTAAGCCTTTTGACACTTCCCTCATAGAGTGTGGTGTTTTTGTCATTTGACACTGACCTCATTTAGTATTTATTCATAGAGTGTGATGTTTAATGCATTTGACACTTCCCTGAATCAACATTCATTCATAGAGTGTTATGTTTAAGCTATATGACACTATCCTCATTTAGCATTCATTCATAGAGTGTGTTGTTTTTACAGTTTGACACTTCCCTCATTAAGCATTCATTCATAGATTGTGATGTTTAAGCCGTATGACACTTCCCTCATTCAACACTCATTCGTAGAGTGTGATGTTTAAGCCATTTGACACTTCCTTCATTTAGCATTCATTCATAGAGTGTGATGTTTAAGCTATATGACACTTACCTCATATAGCATTCATTTATAGATTGTGATGTTTTTACCTTTTGACACTTCCCTCATTCAGCATTCAATGATAAAGTGTGATGTTTAAGATGTTTGACACTTCCCTCATTCAGCATTCATTCAGAAAGTGTGATGTTTATGACATATGACACTTGCCTCATTCAGCATTCATTCATAGAGTGTGATGTTTAAGTTGTTTGACACTTCCCTCATTCAGCATTCATTCATAGAGTTTCATGTTTAAGCTGTATGACACCGCATTCAATATTCATTCATAGACTGTGATGTTTTTAATATTTGACACTTCCCTCATTCAGCTTTCATTCATAGAGTGTGATGTTTAAGCCATTTGACACTTCCCTCATTCAACATTCATTCATAGCATGTGATGTTTAAATCGTATGACACTTACCTCATTCAACATTCATTCATACAGTGTGATGTTTTTGTCATTTGACACTTCCCTCATTCAACATTTATTCATAGAGTGTGATGTTTAAGCCATATGACACTTACCTCTTTCAGCATTCATTCATAGAGTGTGAAATTTTTGTTGTTTGGCACTTCCCTCATTAAGCATTCATTCATAGAGTGTGATGTTTAAGCCGTTTGACACTTCCCTCATTCAGCATTCATTCATAGAGTGTTATGTTTAAGCCGTATGACTCTTACTTGATTCAACATTCATTCATAGAGTGTGATGTTTTTGCCATTTGACACTTCCCTCATTCAGCATTCAATCACAGAGTGTGATGTTTAAGCCGTTTGATACTTCCCTCATTCAGCATTTATTCATAAAGTGTGATGTTTTAGCCACATGACACTTACCTCATTCAGCATTAAATCATAGAGTGTGATGTTTTTGTGGTTTGACACTTCCCTCATTCAGCATTCATTCATAGAGTGTGATGTTTAATCCATTTGACACTTCCCTCATTCAACATTCAGTCATAGAGTGTGATGTTTAAGCTGTATGACACTTACCTCATTCAACATTCATTCATGGTGTGTGATATTTTTGCCATTTGACACTTCCCTCATTCAACATTAATTCACAAAGTGTGATATTTAAGCTGTTTGACACTTTCCTCATTTAGCATTCATTCATAGAGTGTGATGTTTAAGCCATTTGACACTTCCCTCATTCAACATTCATTCATAGAGTGTGATATTTATGCCGTATGACACTTACCTCATTCAACATTCATTCATAGATTGTGATGTTTTTGCTTTTTGACACTTCCCTCATTCAACATTCATTCATAGAGTGTGATGTTTAAGCCATTTGACACTTCCCTCATTTAGCATTCATTCATAGAGTGTGATGTTTAATCCGTATGACACTTACCTCATTCAGTGGATCTAGAATCAATCAGAACTTTACATACCTTTCCTCCTGCCTTGCAAGTAGTTTTGAAAAGAAATTTCCTTTGTGGGGGTTCTTTGTTAGGCACCTTCATGGTGGTCATTGCTCTCCTAATGATCAGATCTTCTCCTTGCTCAGGATATCCATAGCTATCAGGTGCATTCCCACTTTGATAAGTGTTTGAACTTGTTGCACTTTGACAATCAGATTCTTGGATCAGATTTGTCCTCCTTTCTCCTCCTGAACTTGTTGCCTTTTCTAGACATCTACTGGCTATGTGGCCTTCCTGATTGCAATTGTAACATCTGATAGATCCTTTGCCCTGAGATCTCCCTCTGAATGGTGGTCTTCTACCCCTAAAATTTCCTCTTTGCTCATAACTTCCCTTCTGAGTTTGACTACTATCTCCTTTGCTATTCTCCTGATTTGTTTCACCTTGGAATCCAAATCCATTTCCTCTACCTCTGAATGGACTTCTTCCCCCTCTTTGTTGTCTTCCTCTTCCTCTATTGTTCTTCTCTTGTTTTCTCTTTAGTTTTTCTTCCACCTTGAGTGCCAACTGATAGCACTTCTGAATTGTATTTGGACTATGCAGATTTAGGTCTTCTTGAATGGCAAATCTCAACCCATTGAGATACCTTGCTACCTTCTCTTCTTCATTCTCCCTCACCTTTGTCTTGAGACAGAGCTTCATGAACTCTTCAGTGTATGCACTGACATCTAACTCTTTTTGCTTCAAATTTTGTCTCTTCTTATGTAACTGGATGTTATAATCCAATGGAACATAGGCTTCCTTCACCAAAGCCTTCATCTTCTTCCACGTAGCAACTTTGTTCTTTCCTTCTTTCACCCTATCATCTTGGATGAAATTCCACCAGGTTAGTGTAGCTCCCTTCATTTTGGATTGAGCTATCTTCACTCTTTGGTGGTCTGGTATTTCCTCTGTTTCAAAGAAATTGTTCAAGGAGTCTATCCACTCCATCACTGAATCAGGTTCCATTTTTCCTGCAAACATTGGTAGGTCTATTTTCATGTCCATGGTCCTCCGCTCCATGGATTTGAGGGCATTTAGTAAGGGCCTCTGGTCTACAGGAACATCTATCTCTTCCTACCTAGGGATCTCCTCTTCATCCCTATCTCGTTCACCAGAATCTTCCTTTCCCTTTCCTACTCTATCCCTCAACTTATCCAACTTATCTTTCAATTCTTGATTCTAAGCACTAATTGCTTTACTCTCTGCAATCTACTTCTTTACTAGGACAGCCAACTTAGCATTGGTCATCCTTGCCGGGAACTCTACTGATCCCTCTCTATCTGACATTTTATTTTCTCCTTCTTCCCAAAGGATACAACTTGGCTCTGATACCACTATGATGCAGAGTGGCCAGCACAAGCGTTCAAACTTGGTGAGACTTGATGATTTTCATTCCATTGGCAAGAGCTGCCCTAATGTCTTTCTGACATTCCCTATCAGCTTGACAATAACCATCGGCTTCTCTAAAAATCTTCCCACCGAAATCCACTTCATGCCGATTAGTGCATTTCGCTCTATTGCCTATCGGCAAGACATAGTCTATCGGGCTCGCCGAACTGTGTTGCTCTGACGATCACTGTTATACCGATACATACAAACTTCTACCGACCAAGCCGGTTTTGCCTACCTCTATCGCCGGTCACCAATTGTATCCACAAGCAATGTATGAGCACAATGTATATTTACAATATACAAGCGTGAGATGCAAAACAAACATACAAACTATTCTTTGACTGGTGTTGACCAGCATGTACCAAGTCTTTGGTATCTGTGGAATGTATGTTTGGACATACATTCAAAATATACAACCCAAAATATACATCTACCGAATATTCCTTGGAATATTCCCTTCGAAAATAGTTGATCACTGACTTTCCCTTGTATCAACCTAATGTATATTTGAAATATACATTCGTCACATGCAAACCACAAAATGTAATTGAGGGATACACATGAACTGTCTCAACCATACAACTGAAGTATATACACAAATTGTATACAAAAGACATATACTCAAAAGTTGTATATCCTGACACACTTTGTAAACATGCAAAACTCGATATGCATTCTGCAGGATATCCTCCTTGACGATTGTACCTTTGACTCCACCGTTGATCCTTTTGTATGCATCAAGGGTTTCTCTCTCCTTTGTATCTGTGAAGGCTTGTATGTTTCAACATACAACAATGATTATTCAAAAGCAATATACTCACAACATACAAATGTGATATACTCACGGATTGTATGTGACATACAAACCCTATATATACATCAAATGTATATCAACGCAAAACCCTCAAAATTTCACAAATTTCACACAGAAATTCCTAGGATCGATTTGATTTGTTTTCTTAACAATCTTAACCTAGATTTCTACCTTCAAAACCTAGCACATGAAGATGCTAGGGTAAATCATTGCATGCTATAACTTGATCCCAAAAACATGAAATGTACAAATGAAAAAATAGAAAAGAAATCTACGCTACTATACATGGCCATTCCATCGATTCAGAGAATTAACCGGTGGAATGGATAGGTGAATCCATCCTGACTACCAGACCAAGAAAATCAAGTACACAGCAAAATGATATCAATAGGATCTTCTTGATTCTTATTGCAGAAAATGTAAGCAATTACTCTGTTTAGTTTCACAAACAACTTCAGCAATACCAAAAACTCTACAACTAACTATTCGATGCCTTCCTCTTTTTAAAGGATCTGAGCTAGGCTTATAAATAACTACTCAACAAGAGTAGTACAGACTCAATTCCCAGTGGCTGGGAGACTTTCAAACGGCTGGGAGAAGATAGCAAGCATAACAAACTTCTAACTAACTGCACAAAAACCTAGATTGACTTAAAACATGGGAATTGGTCACATGGACCTTATTACATCATAATGCATGAAACATGATATATTTAGACCTAATATGTATTTCAAAGGGGTGCTCTTGCACCAGTGATGTTTAAGCCATTTGACACTTCCCTCATTCGGTATTCATTCATAGAGTGTGATGTTTAAGCCGTATGACACTTACCTCATTCAACATTCATTCATAGTGTGCGATATTTTTTCCATTTGACACTTCCCTCATTCATCATTCATTCATAGAGTGTGATGTTTAAGCCATTTGACACTTCCCTCATTCAACATTCATTCATAGAGTGTGATCTTTAAGTTGTTTGACACTTCCCTCATTCAACATTCATTCATAGAGTGTGATGTTTAAACCATATGACACTTACCCAATATAGCATTCATTCATAGAGTGTGATGTTTAAGCCGTATGACACTTAGCTCATTCAACATTCATTCTTAGAGTGTGATGTTTAAGCCATTCGACACTTCCATCATTCAGCATTCATTCGTAGAGTGTGATGTTTAAGTCGTATGACGCTTCCCTCATGCAGAATTCATTCATAAACTGTGATGTTTAAGCAGTTTGACACTTCCCTCATTCAACATTCATTCATAGAGTGTGATGTTTAAGCCATATGACACTCACCTCATTCAACATTCATTCATAGAGTGTGATGTTTCTGCTGTTTAACACTTCCCTCATTAAGCATTCATTCAAAGAGTGTGATGTTTAAGTTGTTTCACACTTCCCTCATTCAGTATTCATTCAAAGATTGTGATGTTTAAGCTATTTCACACTTCCCTCATTCAGTATTCATTCATAGAGTGTGATGTTTAAACTGTTTGACACTTCCCTCATTCAGTATTCATTCATAGAGTGTGATGTTTAAGCCATATGAGACTTACCTCATTCAACATTCATTCATAGAGTGTGATGTTTTTGCCATTTGACACTTCCCTCATTCAACATTCATTCATAGACTGTGATGTTTAAGACGTTTGACACTTCCCTCATTCAGCATTCATTCAAAGTGTGTGACATTTAAGCCGTATGACACTTACCTCATTCAGCATTCATTCATAGAGTGTGATGTTTTTGCCATTTGACACTTCCTCATTTAGCATTCATTCATAGAGTGTGATGTTTAAGCTATTTGACACTTCCCTCATTCAACATTAATTCATAGAGTGTGATGTTTAAGCCGTATGACACTTACCGCATTTAGCATTCATTCATAGAGTGTGATGTTTAAGTTGTTTCATACTTCCCTCATTCAACATTCATTCATAGAGTGAGATGTTTAAGCCATCTGACACTTCCCTCATTCAACATTCATTCATAGAGTGTGATGTTTAAGCCGTTTGCCACTTCCCTTATTCAGCATTCATTCATAGAGTGTGATGTTTAAGCCGTATGACACTTACCTCATTCAGCATTCATTGATAGAGTGTGATGTTTTTGTCATTTGACACTTTCCTCATTCAGAATTCATTCATAGAGTGTGATGTTTAAGCCATTTGACACTTCCCTCATTCAACATTCATTCATAGAGTGTGATGCTTAAGCCGTATGACACCTCATTCAAGATTCATTCATAGAGTGTGATATTTTTTGCCATTTGACACTTCCCTCATTTAGTATTCATTCATAGAGTGTGATTTTTAAGCCATTTGACACTTCCCTCATTCAGCATTAATTCATAGAGTGTGATGTTTAAGTCGTATGACATTTACCTCATAAAGCACTCATTCATAGAGTGTTATGTTTAAGTCGTTTGACACTTCCCTCATTTAGTATTCATTCATAGAGTGTGATGCTTAAGCCATATGACACTTCCCTCATTCATCATTCATTCATAGATTGTGATGTTTAAGTTGTTTGACACTTCCCTCATTCAACATTCATTCATAAAGTGTGATGTATAAGTCGTATGATACCTCATTCAACATTCATTGATAGTGTGATGTTTTTGTTGTTTGACACTTCCCTCATTCAATATTCATTCATAGAGTGTGATTTTTAAGCCATTTGACACTTCACTCATTCAGCATTCATTCATAGAGTCTGATGTTTAAGTTTTATGACACTTACCTCATTTAGCATTCATTCATAGATTGTGATGTTTTTGTTGTTTGACACTTCCCTGATTCAACATTCATTCATAGAGTGTGATGTTTAATCCATTTGACACTTCCCTCATTCAATATTCATTCATAGAGTGTGATGTTTAAGCCGTATGACACTTCCCTATTTCAACATTCATTCATAGAGTGTGATGTTTAAGCCATTTAACACTTCCCTCATTCAGCATTCATTCATAGAGTGTGATGTTTAAGCCATATGACACTTACCTCATTCAACATTCATTCATAGAGTGTGATGTTTAAGCCATTTAATACTTCTCTCATTTAGCATTCATTCATAGAGTGTGATGTTTAAGATGTATGACACTTACCTCATTCAACATTCATTCATAGAGTGTGATGTTTAAGCCATTTGACACTTCCCTCATTCAGCATTCATTCATAGAGTTTGATGTTTAAGTTGTATGACACTTCCCTTATCTATCTTTCATTCATAGAGTGTGATGTTTAAGTCGTTCGACACTTCCCTCATTCAACATTCATTCATAGAGTGTGATGTTTAACCCATATGACACTTACCTCATTCAACATTCATTCATAGAGTGTGATGTTTTTGTCATTTCACACTTCCCTCACTCAACATTCATTCATGGAGTGTGGTGTTTAAGCCGTTTGACACTACCCTCATTCAGCATTCATCCGTAGAGTGTGATGTTTAAGTTGTATGACACTTCCCTCATTCAGTATTCATCATAGAGTGTGATGTTTAAGCCATTTGACACTTCGCTCATTCAACATTAATTCATAAAGTGTGATGTTTAAGATGTATGACACTTACCTCATTCAGCATTCATTCATAGAGTGTGATTTTTAAGACATATGACACTTCTCTCATTCAGCATTCATTCATAGAGTGTGATGTTTAAGCCGTATGGCACTTACCTCATTCAGCATTCATTCATAGAGTGTGATGTTTTTGCCATTTGACCTTTTCCTCATTTAGTATTCATTTATAGGGTGTGATGTTTAAGTCATTCGACATTTCCCTCATTTGGCATTCATTCATAGAGTGTGATGTTTAAGCCATATGACACTTGCCTCATTCAACATTCTTTCATATAGTGTAATGTTTTTGTCATTTAACACTTCCATCTTTCAGCATTCATTCATAGAGTGTGATGTTTAAGTTGTTTGACACTTCCCTCATTCAGCTTTCATTTATAGAGTGTGATGTGTAAGTCATTTGACACTTACCTCATTCAGCATTCATTCATAGATTGTGATGTTTAAGCCATATGAAACTCACCTCACTCAACATTCATTCATAGAGTGTGATTTTTTTTGTGTTTGACACTTCCCTCATTTAACATTCATTCATAGAGTGTGATGTTTATGCCATTTGACACTTCCCTCCTTCAACATTCATTCGTAGAGTGTGATGTTTAAGCCATATGACACTTACCTTATTCAACGTTCATTCATAGAGTGTGATGTTTTTGCCGGTTGACACTTCCCTCATTCAGCATTCATTCATCTAGTGTGATGTTTAAGCCATTTGACACTTCCCTCATTCTGCATTTATTCATAGAGTGATGAGGGTCACTGCAGTCCTCATCATTTAATTAAAATGTCAATCCAAGGTGGCATCCATGGCGATATGGAAGAAGGAGAAGAAATCATTTGCATGACATTCTTTTTCTACAAACAGAATAAACACATTTTGTTGGAAATAAACACACTTGCTGGAAAATAAATTACTGGAATCAAACCTAATCTAAGAGCTTGTAAATGAAATTGCTAGAATGAAATCTATCCTAAGAAATTTGTAAAAGGAAATACTGGAAATGTAAAGAACTTGAAATTGAAAGACTGCTAAGAAGTGAAACTATCTAGAGCTATCCAGAGCTGCTCAAAGACTAGACTATATTATTTTAGAAAACTCTTCGCATTTGATTGCTTGATTACAATGCATTTATAGAATGCCTATTCTCAATCAATCTACCAAGAATGTGGATCTAAAATCCTATTTTGGGGGTGAAAAACTAAATCTTCTTCCTCTAATTTCGTTGCCTTCATTCACGCCACTTTTGTTTTAGTCGATTTCAGTCATGAACTGCTCATTTGTTTTTCCTAAATATCTTAAAAAGGTTTCTGGATTTTGTTCCCCTCGTCCCCTGATTTCTAGATAATTTTGAAATTCTAGATTTTTCTTAGAAACAAGGGAGATATCACCATTTTACTACAAATGCATTTTTAACTTCCTCTTTCCGTGCTTCTTTTTAGGAAGTTTTCTAGCACTTCAATTTGACAAAATTTATTTTCCAATTCTCTAGATCTTTATTACAAGGAAAACATGCAATATTATTAAGACATGTAATGACATTAATTAAGAAAAATATATGCTTTTATTTAGCTAACAGATGAGATAATTTATTGTTTCATCACAAAGTGTGATGTTTAAGCCGTATGACAATTACCTCATTCAACATTCATTCATAGAGTGTGATGTTTAAGCCATTTCACACTTCCCTCATTCAGCATTCATTCATAGAGTGCGATGTTTAATCCATGTGACACTTTCCTCATTCAGCATCCATTCATAGATTGTGTTGTTTAAGCCATTTGACACTTCCCTCATTCAACATTCATTCATAGAGTGTGATGTTTAAGCCCTATGACACTTACCCCATTCAACATTCATTCATAGAGTGTAATGTTTTTTCTATTTGAAACTTCCCTCATTCAGCATTCATTCATAGAGTGTGATGTTTAAGCCATATGACACTTACCTCATTCAGAATTCATTCATAGAGTGTCATGTTTCTGTCATTTGACACTTCCCTCATTCAACATTCATTCATAGAGTGTGATGTTTAAGCCATTTGACACTTCCCTCATTCAGCATTCATTCGTAGAGTGTGATGTTTAAGCTGTATGACACTTACCTCATTTAGCATTCATTCATAGAGTGTGATGTTTTTGTTATTTGACACTTCCCTCATTCAACATTCATTCATAGAGTGTGATGTTTAATACGTATGACACTTACCTCATTCAATATTCATTCGTAGAGTGTGATGTTTTTTCCGTTTGATACTTCTCTCATTTAGCATTCATTCATAGAGTGTGATGTTTAAGTTGTTTGACACTTTCCTCATTCAACATTCATTCATACAGAGTGATGTTTAATCTATTTGACACGTCCCTCATTCAGAATTCATTTAAAGAGTGTGATGTTTACGCCGTATGACACTTACCGCATTCAGCATTCATTCGTATAGTGTGATGTTTAATCAGTATGACACTTACCTTATTCAGCATTCATTCATGGCATGTGATGTATTTTCCCTTTGACACTTCCCTCATTCAGCATTCATTCATAGAGTGTGATGTTTAAGCCATTTGACACTTCCTTGATTCAACATTAATTCATAGAGTGTGATTGTTTAAGCCGTATGACACTTACCTCATTCAACATTCATTCATACAGTGTGATGTTTTTTTCGTTTGACACTTCCCTCATTCAACATTCATTAATAGTGTGTGATGTTTAAGCCGTTTCACACTTCCTTCATTCAGCATTCATTAATAGAGTGTGATATTTTTGCCATTTAACACTTCTCTCGTTTAGCATTCATTCATAGAGTGTGATGTTTAAGCCGTTTGAAACAACCCTCATTCAACATTCATTCATAGTGTGATGTTTAAACCGTATGACACTTACCTCATTCAACATTCATTCATAGAGTGTGATGTTTAAGCTGTATGACACTTACCTCATTCAACATTCATTCATAGAGGTAGATGTTTAAGCCATTTGAAACTTCCTGAATTTAGCATTAATTCATAGAGTGTGATGTTTAAGTTGTATGACACTTACCTCATTCAACATTTTTTCATAGAGTGTGATGTTTTAGCCATTTGACACTTCTTTCATTCAGTAGTCATTCATAAAGTGTGATGTTCAAGCCATTTGACACTTCACACATTCAACATTCATTCATAGAGTGTTATGTTTAAGCCATTTCACACTTCCCTGATTCAGCATTCATTCATAGAGTGTGATGTTTAAGCCGTATGACACCTCATTCAACATTCATTCCTAAAGTGTGATGTTTGTTCCGTTTGACACTTCCCTCATTCAACATTCAATCATAGAGTGTGATGTTTAATCCGTTTGACACTTACATCATTCGGCATTCATTCATAGAGTGATGTTTTTTCCATTTGACACTTCCCTCATTTAGCATTCATTCATAGAGTGTGATGTTTAAGTTGTTTGATACTTCCCTCATTCAACATTAATTCATAGAGTGTGATGTTTAAGCTGTATTCCACTTACCTCATTCAGCATTCATTCATAGAGTGTGATGTTTAAGTTGTTTTACACTTCCCTCATTCAACATTCATTCATAGATTGTGATGTTTAAGTCATATGACACTTACCTCATTCAACATTCAGTCATAGAGCTTGATGTTTAAGCCATATGACACTTACCTCATTCAACATTCATTCACAGAGTGTGATGTTTAAGCCATTTTAAACTTTCCGCATTCAGTATTCATTCATAGAGTGTGATGTTTAAACCGTATCACACTTACCTCATTCAACATTAATTCATAAAGTGTGATGTTTTTGCTGTTTAACACTTCTCTTATTCAACATTCATTCATAGAGTGTGATGTTTAAGCCATTTGACACTTCCCTCATTCAGCATTCATTGATAGATTGTGATGTTTAAGCCATTTGACACTTTCCTCATTCAACATTCATTCAAAGAGTGTGATGTTTAAGCCATATGACACTTACCTGATTCAACATTCATTCCTAGAGTGTGATAATTTTTCCGTTTGACACTTCCCTCATTCAACATTCATTCATAGAGTGTGATGTTTAAGGCGTTTGACACTTCCGTCATTTAGCATTCATTCAAAGAGTGTGATGTTTAAGCCGTATGACACTTACCTCATTTGGCATTCATTCATAGAGTGTGATATTTTTCTATTTGACACTTCCCTCATTTAGCATTCATTTTTAGAGTGTGATGTTTAAGTTGTTTGATACTTCCCTCATTCAACATTAATTCATAGAGTGTGATGTTTAAGCCATATGACACTTACCTCATTCAGCATTCATTCATAGAGTGTGATGTTTAAGCCATTTTACACTTCCCTCATTCAACATTCATTCGTAGAGTGTGATGTTTAAGCCATATGACACATCCCTCATTCAAAATTTATTCATAGAGTGTGATGTTTAATCCATTTGCCACTTCCCTCATTCAGCATTCATTCATAGAGTGTGATGTTTAAGCCATATGACACTTACCTCATTCAGCATTCATAGAGTGTGATGTTTTTATCATTTCACACTTCCCTCATTCAAAATTCATTCATAGAGTGTGATGTTTAAATAGTTTGACACTTACCTCATTCAGTAGTCATTCAGAGAGTGTGATACTTTTTCCATTTGACACATCCCTCATTCAGCATTCATTCATAGAGTGTGATGTTTAAGCTTTGACACTTCCTTCATCCAGCACTAATTCATAGAGTGTGATGTTTAAGTCGTATGATAGTTACCTCATACAACACTCATTCATAGAGTTTGATATTTAAGCCATATGACACTTCCCTCATTCAACATTCATTCATAGAGTGTGATGTTTAAGCCATTTGACACTTCCCTCATTCATCTTTCATTGATAGAGTGTGATGTTTAAGCTGTATGACACTTACCTCATTCAACATTCATTCATAAAGTGTGATGTTTTTGTTGTTTGACACTTCTCTCATTCAACATTCATTCATAGAGTGTGATGGTTAAGCCGTTTGACACTTCCCTCATTCATCATTCATTCGTAGAGAGTGATATTTAAGCTGTATGACACTTACCTCATTCAGCATTCATTCATAGATTGTGATGTTTTTTTTGTTTGAGGGTAAGTGCAAAAAGATGGGGGGCCAAAAAGTGGCCAAATGGTTTTAAAAAAAAAAAATACATAATGCAAGCGCATTATGAACCACTATAAATAAAAAAATGGCTTGTCATTTCATTTCATTTCTATTTTTCTCCTTTATCCCCGCGGCTTGCAAACCCTAGGAAGCACGCTCGCATTTTGGAAAAACCAATTCAACACCAAAATCTTGCTGATTCATCACAAAAATGCTGTCATGACATCGAGCACGCCAAAGGAGTGAGTTTTATTTTTTTTTGTTTGAATTGGCTTCTAAATAGGTAGGTTTGAGTTATTTTTTGATGTATATTTTGTTAATTGTCAGGAAATGTTAATGCACCTCCTCCTCCTCCTCCTCAAATCCATAAAATCCTACAGAACAACAACCTCCTCCATCCATTCCTTGACATGCCCCTGGAACACAAGAAAATATAATGGGGCAAATTGAAAACAACAAAAAAGAAATTGAAGATATAATTGCAAGGCTGAAAGATCCTTCCACTTCAACTTGCATAGGTCTACGCTTGCTGAATCTCTTGAATCTATGTTATCAAATGTAGATTCAATTAGCAAGCAAATAACTAGTTGGACGGATAAGAGGAGAGAGTTTAGAGATTATTATGTAGACAAGCTATCATACCAAGATGTGAAAAAATTACAAATCACAAAATTAGACTTGTGTTCGATTTTCACAAACCCACAAACAAATCAACCTCCACCCATTACATGCAAGAGGTTCCCTATCCATTGGTGCAACAACCAAGAGATAAGGGACAATTTTGGGCAGAGGTGGTGGATGGTTTTTTACCATCCTCCATGCAATAATAATGAGGTCCTGCAATACTTTTTGAGGAAACTCTACTACGAGTTTGTCCTCAATAAAGTGCCAAACTATTTTGATATGCGAGACTTCTAGGGTAGAGGTTGGGGGTCAGCACAAGATAGACCAGGGGCACGTCTTGACCCACAGCGGGTAGTGAGATGAGTAATCAGCAGATCAGCCCACGAGCATGTTTCTATCCCTTCCATTGTGAAGGAGAGTGTTGAGGTCGATACACTTCAGACCGTTAGTGCCTTGACCCAGAGCATCATAGAGCATGCCGGTCCTGCAACACAGAGTGGGTTGGGAGATAGTGCGAGGAGTAGGGTCCCACCCCATGCTTGTCAGGCTTGCAGGTTAGCCTGTGGTTATGAACCCATGGATAGTCAGGATGTAGGTGCACAGGCTACATCTGCAGCTGAGCAGATGGTGATGACAGATACCCTCCTGAGTGAGACTTTTGGCCTTGATACTTAGGTAAATATTAGCAAGTTTATTGAATTTAATTTATTAAATTTTATTTTTGAAATGCAAGATTAACTAATTTAAATTGATGATTTTAATGAAATTTTAGGATCATAGCGTCGATGCAGTTTTTAGTGGTTTGCCACCTGCATTTTACACTAGATCATCTACTGTTGGGGTATGTAACTAGTAAACAATTATAAATATTACATGTGAATAGCATTGTTATATGAATGGTATTCTAATATCTGATTTTGGATGTTGAATAGGTTAATATTGTAGATTTCACAACAACACCTGCCAGCGGTGGACTTCAAAGCTTAATGGAGGTAATAAAATAAATAGTTTAATGAATGAATTGTACTTACTAGATTTTTGTATGTGACTTGTGTACTTTATTATGTGTACTTCCATGTTTAGATGAACGTGTGTGTATGTTAGATGTAATGCCCACCCTAGTTTGTACCTTGTGTGCTTTTTGATTCATGTGCTATATGATGTTCTGAGTGTGTATCAGTATGATTGTGTTAGTTGATTTATGCATATATGATTTTATGATGTCGATTGATTGTCGACCCATGTTTATGATGCTTATGCAATATTATGCGACTTCGGGTATTATGATGTGCTTCCACTATTTTATGTATGGAGTAGGTACGCCTGATGGTTTACTTGAGTGTGTAGGTAATTATAGGTATTAACTAATGTGGGGAATGTGGAAAAGGTTGACATGGGATGCTAATCCATCTCACCCTTATCCTTGTGTTGTGGAAACCCATGATGTGTGTTTGGTATCATGTGCGTGTGTTTCCTTAGCATTCTTGCACTTTATTTTAAAATGTTTCGAAAAGCATGTTTTCCATGTTTTCAGATTAAATATAATGATTTTAATTTGGAAATTGCTATTTCTGCTTTAGTTAAAATATTTGTTGCATCATTATATGCTTGTGGAACAAATTTGAGTGATTTCGGTTTAATTCTGAAATTTGATATTTTTTCGTAAAAAGGTAGAAATTGCATTAAATATGAAAACTAAATGCCTAGTATGGTGTGTTTGTACTTTTTGGAATGAGACTGAGTTATATGGCAATAACCTATTTGGAATAGTTGAGTTTGTTTGACTAACTATTTCCATGTTGTTTTGAGTGAATTAATTGGACATTTTTAGTGAAATGGAATTATTAATGTGTTATTTTATATGCCTATTTGATTTGCTAAAGAGACATTCAATTATTTAATTTTTGAATTAAATAGTTTAATGTGCAAATTCTCTAATTTTGATTTGATTTATTAAATCACTTAAAGGATTAATTTATTACTAAAAAAGGAATAGTGTCTTTGGAGGAATAAAAGGAAAAAGACATGTATTTTTCATTATTATTTTTCTCTCCAAAATTTGCTTTCCTTTGTTGAAACCCTCTTGCTTGAAAAATGGATATATGATTGCTTGGAAGGGAGTTTTTCTTGGAATTGCTTAGAGTTTGGATTGGATTCAAGAGCTTGGTGTTTGCTTGTTGTGTGTGGATTGAATCTGACATTCAACCTCATTCTTTTCCTTGGATTTTGTTTGTATTGGAAGGTAAGTTTCTCCAATCTTCTCATTTAAATTGTTTTATTTTGTTTCCTTCATGCCACACCATCTAGAATGGTTGAAGATGGCTTTGCTTAGTTGTAGGAAACTTAGAAAAAGTATTTCAGCTGGTTATTTATTTATATCATGTATTTTCTATTTTGGAAATATAGAAATACAGACAAAACCTTGGCAAATTTTCTGTAGAAATCCCCAACTCATTTTTATTGCATATATTGGTTGTTGGGCATGTTATCTATAATGGGTAGTTGTCAAATCATCCATAGCTATTGAAAAACAAAAGTTAGAAAATTGGTCAAACTTTGGTCAAGGTGCCAAAGAGAGCTCCAATGGAGTTTTTAGGGCCTTATGGTTATTTTTCACTTTTGGAAAACATGAAAACTGAATTCTATGCATTTCCTTTATGATTTGCTTTGAGGGATGAGTTGACTCCTTCATATTATGAGATTTTGCATCTTGTGAGACTATGTTATTTTTTTGAGACATTTTGGCACATTGAAATCTGTGCCATGCCCAATTGGTCAAATTGGTGCTATGGGTGTTTAGGAAGAGGTCTAGGGGTAGGAAAGGAGTGGCTTCTATCGTGCACCGCTACCCAAAGAGGTCATTGGAATTTATCCAATGGAAGTTTTAATCAAGAATAACATTTAAACACATTGAGCAATAAAATTTAATAATAAGATCATCTACACGAAACTGCATGTGCTGGTGAAGTGTTCGCCTTGCTTGGGTTTGGGTGTAAAGAGCAATCTTTGGTGTAGTGTCTAGTTGCTATGAGGAGGTTATGCCCTCATGTTCTACCGTGAGGTGAGTATTTCCCTCATTTGACACTCCTTGTCCTAACTACCTAGGTCTCTCTTCCTTCTTCGACCGTCAGAGTTTGACTTGACGTGTGATGTTTTTCATGTGATTGTATGTTCATTGTGATGCCTGATTCATGCTTATATGTGTCTATGATGGATTATGATTTATGCCTCGTTTGGTGTGCATTGAAGGTGTGACTATTTCCCTTATGCTTGAATGTTGTTATGTCATTCTATTATGTTTTGGCAGTTATGTCATGTGTGTTGTGTGCATTGATTGGTGTGTATTCCATATGTTGCTTGTATACCCTGGATGTGTGAGATGCTCTTAGCGGGTTTGCCATGATCACCTTCTCCGTAGCTCGGGGGTTGCCTAGAGTTGTGTAGACATCTATTGCACTCGACGATGGTAATATGGTTGGGAGGTGAGCAACATTTCCCCATTGGTCCTTCATGATGATCTTCAGGTGCTGGATGGATTCCTTGATCTTTTTGCAGGTGGTTTACCTTGTGCTTTGTGCCTTGTTGCACCTTGGAGAGCATGTTGGTTTTGGGTGGTTTATGCACTTATATTTTATCATTATTGATTATTGTAATCTTTGTAATGTAGGTCTTTTGAGACCCTTGTAATAAGATGTAATTAATGCTTTGAGTTGATTTATGATGTTGGCTTTGATTCATCTATGTTTTGGATGAAGCCCTTCGAATATTGTAATTATTGGATATCGTCTTGTATTTTTCCACGCCTCAGTTTGTGAGGACGTTGGCATGTTTTGATAGATTTTACATGTTAGAATCTAGCTATGTTAGCATGTTTGGACTGAGTTATTTGATGTTGTATTGGATGTTTATGGATATGTTTGTGTTGGATTGTATTCATCCCACATAGGTGGTGAGGATCCTATCTTTTCTTTTGGTATGTGTCGATGTTGGTGTCGAACATGCATAGCCTTTTTGTATCGCTTTTGTCCTTTTTGACATGTGGACATAATTGGTTCGACAGCTTAATATTTTTGGTTAAAATGAATCATCTTTGGCATTGATTACTATTTTTAGCCTTGTAGGTGTTCTGTTGTCATTTCCATGATGTGATATGCACTCTTGGATTATTCCCTCCTTTGCATTGGGATGTGTGCCCTTACATGAGTTTGACTAGTGACCATTCTAGTTGGTTGAGGAATTGTACCTCCTAGTTGGACTATCCCGTGGGTGAGCATTACCCTTGTGTTTGGGATGTCTTGTGTCATCATGGAATAGACTAAGGTGGATGTCACCCTCATCCTACTCCATGTGTTCGCGAGGGAGCGAGGTCATTGACATGTATCTGATCCTCGTCATGGAGTGAGCTCCACCTCTCTCTTGGTCATCATGGTGAGTTGTCACATGATGGGTGAAGTCTTCCGCTTGTGCCACCTTGTATTGTGCAATGGTGATGTCTTTTTAGGTGTTGTTGTACATGTTGCAATACCTTGTGTGTGTGTGAGTGCAATGCGACATGTAAATGTTGCACTTGCAAACACAAAAAATTTGTTGGTTCGGTGTTTGTTCGGCTAATGTCTTGTGTGAAAGCTTGGGGCATTACACTTGGTATCAAAGCCCATGTTGCAGCATTGGGAGCTCTGGGGTGTGTTCTTCTCAACTTGTTCGAGCATGTGTGGGGTCCTTGTGTGTTTACGTGCTATGAGTAGCATGTGCCTTCTTTTGATATGTCTTCCTTGTATGAGTGTGTTTGAGTGACCTTTGTAGGGTCATGTTCATGCTTCTGTGACCACTTTTGATAGTGGAGTTATGGGAACCTTTGTGTGAAAGGAAATACCTTTTTCTTGAGTGTGATTGAACCTGGTTTACTCTTTTAAGAGCTATGCATTTATATGTGAAAGAGATGATGTTTTGATCATATGCATGATATGTGATGAATATTGTTGTGGTAATGCTAGTTTAAGTGAACCTTGCATTGTGCACCTTGTTGTGTGTATGTTTATTGCAAGAGTAGCATACCCTCTCATATTTGTTTATTAATTGCCTCTTTATGGTGATTGGAAATGCTTGCCTGAAATGCATATTGCATTGTCTTCTTGAGAGCATGTTCCTATGTGTGGATTAATTATGCGGTTGTATGAAAGATAGTGTTGCATTGCATTGCTAGAATAGATCATTTGGGTAATGACTTATGTCCCCGAATTGCATTCTTTCCTAAGATTCATGTGGGAACCTGGGTGTAATTATTGCATTGCATTATTTGAAGAGTTAAAGAGAAAAGGGGTTGTGAAAAGGGTCATTTGCATAGTCCTTGTGATGTTTGAGGTGTAGAATCATGAGTGAAGTAGCAAACCCTACATCTTGTGTTTCTGAGTTGTGTTTCCCCTATTGTAATGTGTGCATTTAGTATGCTTGTCATCATGTTGTGGAGAAATTTAACATCATGTGAATGGAACGTTGGGTAAGTGCTTGACCCCCAACCTAATTCTCCCTCGTCTTTTGATTTGTGTTGTATGTGAAAGTTGCATTAATGCATTATCCATATGCTTGGTGAATTCTTGTTTGGTGAGAAATGTTAACCGCTCTTGTTGTGAGAGTGATGTGTTTAGATATCTTGGTTTGTGAACCTCATTTTATCCTAGCTTAATCTTGGTTACTAGATGTTGCTAGTGTGTGACTTTGTGTGTCATTGCATGGTGTTTGTGATTCCCTTGGATGGGATGCAACAATTTGTTGCTTGGCATCTTAAGTGATGTTTGTGTGATTAAGTTAAGTAGAAATGATCTCATGTTTTGACGTGATTGTAGTCATAGAAGACATGTTTGGTGTGATTGACTGTGTTCTCTTACTCACCTTAGATTTTGGAATCGAGGTGTAGTGTAGCATTGTACTCCCTCTCTAGTGGCTAGAATTAGTCACGTAGTTCATATAATGTGGAACTTTTGAAGTTTGATACTTTATTTATTTGACTTTGGTGAATTCACTAGATGTTGTAAGGGCCAACATTGAATTTTATTCTTGTTTATGAATGAGTATATAGCCATTGAATTTTGAAATTTATTTATCTTGTGATCTTTATGGTCATACTTGATTTACTATTGAAATTGAGCTCATTTTATGCCTTATTGTTGGAATTGACTTTTCTTCCACTTTGGTATTTTATTTATTTATTATTGGTGGCTATGCTTGAATGTTTTAATTGCTGGCCATGTATCATGTTGTGTTCTCTATCATGTCCATGATGGGACTCTGATGGATTGTATAAGGGAGTAGAATGCGGAGAATATACTAGTTCTTGGTGTGCATGTTACTAGAACTATGGTAGATTGAATTCCTTGGTTTTTGTTAGATGCAAGTGAATATTGTGTGAAATGTTGAGAAAGTTTTGAAATGGTTTTGTGATTCTATGAATCTTGATGTGAAAATTTATCCTTGTATGTGCTTAAATGTTGATTCTTGATTGTGTCTATGTGAATGAGATATGTAGAGAACTTGATTTGGACTGAATCTTGCTTTTAGTAGATTGCTTTTAGTTGGGTGTTGACTTAGTCCACCAACAATGGTTGTTCTTGTTTGTTTTGTTCCTGTTAGTCTTGGATGTGATGCCATGCTCCTAGTGTTTCATCATTAGTGGAGTGTATGATGTTGTGTTCTTTTGATGTGAGTTCCATAACTACACTTATGTTTTGGCATAGTGTAGGGTATGATGGAACCTTAGTTAGTGCATGAGCACATATTATTTATATATTTATGGTATTATAGTTGTCTTCTTTCTCTTGTTGAGTTACCAACCTTGGGAATTTGGTTGCTTCAGAAGTTTCTCGTTAGTTTTTTTGGAGGTTTCCTAACGTAATGCTGGAAGGGATGCAACTCTTGTATGAAGAGGTTGCTATCCTATGCATTCCATTTTATGGATACTTGGTGTTTAGGCCACGAGGAAGCCTTGTGTTTCCTAGTCAATCATGAATTCATGATTGTGTTGTGTTAATTGACCTTTTTGGTCTAGATTAGTTAAGAGTTGAAGTGGCATTGTGAGTAGTCTTGCACCTTGTTTGTGTGTTGTGGCTGCCTTAGATGTGCTCCTAGTGAGTAACGAGTTGCTAAGCCTTGCTTGATGGAAGTGCTTATGTTGTTAGAGGATGTGGTTTAGATTCTCCCCTCTGAGAACTTATTTGGTTGATCCTAGTTTTGGTGGTGTAGAGCTAGAGTGTTAGAGAAACCCTCTCTTTTAGGAATGGAATGTGAGGAAGTACCTCATGTAGTAGAACCATTTATGGAGATGAGGCATACTTTTGGTTAGGATGATGGTGTGGTATTGGTGCCTATAACCTTTTTGAGTTAGCTTTCCCTGATCCTTGAGTTATTTTGTTGTGGGTAGTTCCTGAGGAAGGATTGTTGAGAGAAATCTTTTGGTTGCAATTCTCCTTGAGAGTGGATATGGTAGCCTTGTCAGTTTCCATAGACTTAGTTGAGAGCTTGAGAGGTTATCCCAGCATAGTTGTGGTCCTAAGTTTTACGAACTTGACTTGCTTGTGGTTTGTTACGCCTTTTGGCTTGAGCCTCTTCTCATTGCAATGGCAGTTGGACGATGGACTGATGTAGTCTCAGAGGAGTTGTATGCATAATGGTTGGTTTTGACGTAGTTGGTGCACCTTTGGAGATTTGTTTTATTATTTAGAGACCTCAACCTAGTTTTGGTTAGGACTGATACTTTAAGATTTGTTGTGTTGTAAAGGATTGTGTACTGAGGGTACTTCATCCTTGTCTTTTTGTAGGCTTCCAAGAGTAAGCCTAATGCTAGTGGGGGAGGATGTAATGCCCACCCTAGTTTGTGCCTTGTGTGCTTTTTGATTCATGTGTTATATGATGTTCTGAGTGTGTATCAGTATGATTGTGTTAGTTGATTTATGCATATATGATTTTATGATGTCGATTGATTGTCGACCCATGTTTATGAAGCTTATGCAATATTATGTGGCGTTGGGTATTATGATGTGCTTAGGCTATTTTATGTATGGAGCAAGTACGCCTGATGGTTTACTTGAGTGTGCAGGTAATTACAGGTATTAACTAATGTGGGGAATGTGGAGAAGAATGACATGGGATGCTAATCCATCTCACCCTTATCCTTGTGTTGTGGAAACCCGTGATGTGTGTTTGGTATCATTTGTGTGTGTTTCCTTAGCATTCTTGCACTTTATTTTAAAATGTTTCGAAAAGCATGTTTTTCCATGTTTTCAAATTAAATTAATGATTTTAATTTGGAAATTGCTATTTCTCCTTTAGTTATAATATTTGTTGCATCATTATATGCTTGTGGAACAAATTTGAGTGATTTCGGTTTAATTCTAAAATTTGATATTTTTTCGTAAAAAGGTAGAAATTGCATTAAATATGAAAACTCAATACCTAGTATGGCGTGTTTGTACTTTTCAGAATGAGATTGAGTTATATGGCAATAACCTATTTGGAATAGTTGAGTTTGTTTGACTAACTATTTCCATGTTGCTTTGAGTGAATTAATTGGACGTTTTTAGTGAAATGGAATTATTAATGTGTTATTTTATATGCCTATTTGATTTTCTAAAGAGACATTCAATTATTTAATTTTTGAATTAAATAGTTTAATGTGCAAATTCTCTAATTTTGATTTGATTTATTAAATCACTTAAAGGATTAATTTATTACTAAAAAAGGAATAATGTCTTTGGAGGAATAAAAGGAAAAAGACATGTATTTTTCATTATTTTTTTTCTCTCCAAAATTTGCTCTCCTTTGTTGAAACCCTTTTGCTAGAAAAATGGATATATGATTGCTTGAAAGGGAGTTTTGCTTGGAATTCCTTGGAGGTTGGATTGGATTCAAGAGCTTGGTGTTTGCTTGTTGTGTGTGGATTGAATCTAACATTCAACCTCATTCTTTTCCTTGGATTTTGCTTGTATTGGAAGGTAAGTTTCTCCAATCTTCTCATTTAAATTGTTTTATTTTGTTTCCTTCATGCCACACCATCTAGAATGGTTGAAGATGGCTTTTCTTAGTTGTAGGAAACTTAGAAAAAGTATTTCAGTTGGTTATTTATTTATATCATGTATTTTCTATTTTGGAAAATAGAAATACAAACAAAACCTTGGCAAATTTTCTGTAGAAATCCCCAGCTCATTTTTATTGCATATATTGGTTGTTGGGCATCTTATCTATAATGGGTAGTTATCAGATCATCCATAGCTATTAAAAAACAAAAGTTAGAAAATTGGTCAAACTTTGGTCAAGGTGCCAAAGAGAGCTCCAATGGAGTTTTTAGGGCCTTATGGTTATTTTGCACTTTTAGAAAACATGAAAACTGAATTCTATACATTTCCTTTATGATTTGCTTTGAGGGATGAGTTGACTCCTTCATATTATGTGATTTTGCATCTTGTGAGACTATGTTATTTTTTTGAGACATTTTGGCACATTGAAATCTGTGCCATGCCCAATTGGTCAAATTGGTGCTATGGGTGTTTAGGAAGAGGTCTAGGGGTAGGAAAGGAGTGGCTTCTATCGTGCACCACTACCCAAAGAGGTCATTGGAATTTATCCAATGGAAGTTTTAATCAAGAATAACATTTAAACACATTGAGCAATAAAATTTAATAATAAGATCATCTACACGAAACTGCATGTGCTGGTGAAGTGTCCGCCTTGCTTGGGTTTGGGTGTAAAGAGCAATCTTTGGTGTAGTGTCTGGTTGCTATGAGGAGGTTATGCCCTCATGTTCTACCGTGAGGTGAGTATTTCCCTCATTTGACACTCCTTGTCCTAACTACCTAGGTCTCTCTTCCTTCTTCGACCGTCAGAGTTTGACTTGACGTGTGATGTTTTTCATGTGATTGTATGTGCATTATGATGCCTGATTCATGCTTATATGTGTCTATGATGGATTATGATTTATGCCTCGTTTGGTGTGCATTGAAGGTGTGACTATTTCCCTTATGCTTGAATGTTGTTATGTCATTCTATTATGTTTTGGCAGTTATGTCATGTGTGTTGTGTGCATTGATTGGTGTGTATTCCATATGTTGCTTGTATACCCTGGATGTGTGAGATGCCCTTCACGGGTTTGCCATGATCGCCTTCTCTATAGCTCGAGGGTTGTCTAGAGTTGCGTAGACATCTATTGCACTTGACGATGGTAATATGATTGGGAGGTGAGCAACATTTCCCCATTGGTCCTTCATGATGATCTTCAGGTGCTGGATGGATTCCTTGATCTTTTTGTAGGTGGTTTACCTTGTGCTTTGTGCCTTGTTACACCTTGGAGAGCATGTTGGTTTTGGGTGGTTTATGCACTTGTATTTTATCATTATTGATTATTGTAACCTTTGTAATGTAGGTCTTTTGAGACCCTTGTAATAAGATGTAATTAGTGCTTTGAGTTGATTTATGATGTTGGCTATGATTCATCTATGTTTTGGATGAAACCCTTCGAATATTGTAATTATTGGATATCGTCTTGTATTTTTCCACGCCTCAGTTTGTGAGGACGTTGGCATGTTTTGATAGATTTTACATGTTAGAATCTAGCTATGTTAGCATGTTTGGACTAAGTTATTTGATGTTGTATTTGATGTTTATGGATATGTTTGTGTTGGATTGTATTCATCCCACATAGATGCTGAGGATCCTATCTTTTCTTTTGGCATGTGTCGACATTGGTGTCAAACATGCATAGCCTTTTTGTATTGCTTTTGTCCTTTTTGACATGTGGACATAATTGGTTCGACAGCTTAATGTTTTTGGTTAAAATGAATCATCTTTGGCATTGATTACTATTTTTAGCCTCGTAGGTGTTCTGTTGTCATTTCCATGATGTGATATGCACTCTTGGATTATTCCCTCCTTTGCATTGGGATGTGTACCGTTACATGAGTTCAACTAGTGACCATTCTAGTTGGTTGAGGAATTGTACCTCCTAGTTGGACTATCCCGTGGGTGAGCGTTACCCTTGTGTTTGGAATGTCTTGTGTCATCATGGAATAGACTGAGGTGGAAGTCACACTCATCCTACTGCATGTGTTCGTGAGGGAGCGAGGTCATGGACATGTATCTGATCCTTATCATGGAGTGAGCTCCACCTCTCTGTTGGTCATCGTGGCAAGTTGTCACATGATGGGTGAAGTCTTCTGCTTGTGCCACCTTGCATTGTGCAATGGTGATGTCTTTTTAGGTGTTGTTGTACATGTCTCAATACCTTGTGTGTGTGTGAGTGCAATGCAACATGTAAATGTTTCACTTGCAAATGCAAAAAATTTGTTGGTTTGGTGTTTGTTCGGCTAATGTCCTATGTGAAAGCTTAGGGTATTACATTAGGAGCCATGATTTGCATCACTATTATAGTTTTCATAATTGAATAATGTTGTTTTATTTCCAGATGATGCAGGCTATGGAGACACCTCCCCATGTTCAGAGGGCAATGGAGCATGGTGTGGCCTCTGTGATTCATAGCTACATGGCATTGACAGGGGTATGAGGCAGATTAGTAAATTTCAATTTACATTCATTGTTATAGTTATCTATTTTTGAAAAATCAAAAGATTATTGATTTGAAGTTTAATTTCTATCTGGATGGTTTCTATAGGACATGACATCACCAGGGCCTATTCCTACTACTGAGGCAAGTGAGGAGACAGATTTTATGTTAGCAGTAAGTGATTATTTTGTAAAATGTTTCATTTTTTATAACATGTAATTTCTATATATTAATGTCTATACTTTTATAGTAATAGCTAAAGATGCAGAAAGAACTAAATAGGAGTAGCCCTCGGGTTTGTAGTAGACCACCCACATGCGCGTCTCCATCCCCTAGAAGATCAAAGGCTGCTCGTGATCTATTCTCTTCACTAGCCAGAGGGGAATGACTTTTTATTGTGTTCCTTTGTTGTATGCCTATATGGCATTTGTGGACATATATTTTGTATTGTATATAGTTGACATTGTATGCCTATATGGCATTCTTGTAAGCCTATATCGCTATTTTGTATATATGTTATATTTATATCGACAGATATTGATGTATGCCTATATGGATATTTGGTTAATACAATTCTTTTTTATTGATGGCGTCCATACTTGCATTATCAATCCACATTTGAATGGATATTTGTAAATTGCTACTTCAAATATTTAAAGTCCAATTGTATTACATATGATGTTTGTTGATCTAATAAGATAGCTATTGTTATTCAAGTATCACCTAAACCTCATTTTGGAACTAAAAGATAAAAGTTGTATTTAAAAAAAAAAATGAATCATGATGTTGAACAGAAAATATTAATATTCTTTATGAGTAGCATAGAATGTCAACTATATGCAATACAAAAAAATGAATCATCATGTTATTCGTTATGTTTGAGATCCTAAAAATGACTAAGTCTGGTAGCCTGATATCCTGAAACACTAGGATGAATATCCTGAAACACTAAGATGAATATCGAAGTCATTAGGATGATTGCGCCTTGAGAAAAAGTCATTAAGATGAGTGCCTAAAGGAGACTTTCTTAAACATTCAAACATTAAGCAATAAGCATGAAGGTTAAGGCGCAATTTGCAACTCATAAAGCCTCAAAAGGGTGCCCAACTTAGAGAGAGCATTCATTTAAGACAAGGCACCCATTGACACCTGTTCCACCATAAAAGTGTGCCTAAGGTGGAAGGAGAACAAGCCTCTAGTAAGTGAAGCACACCTATTGTCTAAACCACTTCATTATGGCACCCTAGCATGAGGAGGAGTATATAAGTCAATAGGAAATGGCGCCTAGAATGTAAATGAAGGACTAAGTGGCATTTTCAATAAGCATCAATTCACCTTGAGCTTTCAATAAATACATCAAATTGAGCCCCATAAGGCTAGGCACCCTTTGCCTTCAAAAGAACCTTGTATCGATGTCAAGAGTTGGTTGTATTAGTGTATCGGCAAACCTTGGTTAGGCTTCACCAATAGTGGTCTATCTTGTCGATGAGTGTGGTTTGAATTTGAAGATATTGGTGTATTGGAAGATAATCCCATCGGCGCATCAGAAGAGCAGTTGAGAGCTTCGCCGATGAAGGGGGTCACATCGACAGTCGAAATCCATCAGTGTATCGGCCCAACGAGATTAGAGTTCACTAATGTTTGGCGTCTCACCGATGAGTGTGGTTTGAAGGTTGTCATTGGTGAGATCAGTGTGTCGGCAAAAGAGTTTTTGAGTGTGCCGATGGTATTAATTCCTACCGATAGGCGAGGGACTTAGAGTCTCGTATCGGAGTGACAAAAACATTGGTGTGAAAGGATATAAAGTCACCGATAGAAGTCTATTTGACTGATAAGAGTTAATGATGGGATGTTTGTCAGAAGTGAAATCAAATGGAGTCATGGTGGCATTGGCCTATCGACTGATGAAATTTTAAGCTCACTGATGGTATGTTGTCTCGCCAATAGTGAGTTTGAAGGTTCAAAAGTTGATAATTCTATGCTTCCACTATGTGCTCTACATCAGACACTCATCCCTACTATAGTCTAGCATTCTCTAGTTGTGTTCTCCCCTTTGTTTTTGTGAACGCCTCTGGAAGTAATGTTGAGTTACTTGTGATGTCCTTATTGACTAGTGTTGTTTTGGATTCATGTGTAGTCCTTGTTCCTTATAGTCTATTGTTTACCTGACTGTTTGTTGTAACTTATTGAACCACTATGATTTTGAATATTTAGATTTAGAGGGCATTAGACACCAAAACTTCTTGACCTTTAACAACCCAACCTAGAATCAATAGATTTTTGTGCATCCCAACTATTCTAGTCAAGACAAAGCATGTTGATTCTCATTCAATCCAAATTTCATTAATAGAATTATCTTATCATAATATTTAGGGAAATGACCACCTAGATGGACAATGATGTGAGCTATCTATAAAGAAACTTGCAAGAATTATAGGAGGCATGAGAATCCCTCCATGTTGTTTATCAAGTTGAATGATCTATGACACATCATGTATCATTAGAAAATATTCTTGAAGAGAAAGCAAGTGAAAATACTCAAAACAACCCATAACAAGGTGGAGAAGTTTAAAGGATGGAGGTTGCAAGACTTTCCAACCTCATAGCCACACTAGTCCGATGGATCAGGATGCTAAAGGCTAGAGGTGTTGAGAAACCTCTAAAGGACAAAACTATAGAAAGACCAAAGTTCAAATGAATCCATTCAACACTAGGGTTGAGAAAAACTAGGGGGCAACTCAATCTTCCCTATCTATTTTTTTTTTCAAAAAACTAGTAATGACACTTTCCCACATCTTCAACAACCTAGTGGAGCTTATGCGCCACAAAATCATGTGACTCCCATAGTGTATCATCCCATCACTGTCCAACCAATGTATCTAGGATATCAAACAAATGTGTAAATGAAAAATCAACTTAGTACACAAGCCCCATCCATGGGTCTCATGTTCATAAGAACTCCAACTTCTAAATATTCCTTTTCAAGAACCTACTTAGACTATTTAAAAGAACCTCTTGACTTAAAAATTCGTAATATGTTATTATTACATCCCCTTCCAGATGTACCAAAATTCAAAGGGGAATGGAATCCAAATTCCCACATCAAGGCATATATGATGACTGTAAGAGAGATCTTCCCTTGGGACATAGTTGTGGCTAGGATATTTCCCAAGACCCTTGAAGGAATCATGTAAAATTGGTACTATTACCTTCCAAAGGTCTCTATACATTTCTTCATACAACCTATTGGTGATTTTGTGATACCTTTCAATATGAACAAATTGGTCAAGGCAAGAATTTGAGAGTTCCTAAGTATGAAATAAAATGTTTAGTTATTGGTACATTTTTAGAAGTCAGAGGTAAGTCCTTTATTTGTCAACTAGTGCCCTAAATATGGCCCATAGAGAAATCTATAACCTCTTTTTGTATTTTGTAAATAGGGATACAAGGGAGGAGGTTTAGAAGTTACCTTATAAGTCTTATGAGGAATCTTTAGAAAGTGCATTAAGAATTGATCAAGCCACAATTAGTAGTGGGTAAAGGGTTTACAGAATAAATGGATGGTTGATGACTTCCCAAGCTAGAGATAATAGTGAAAATAATCCTTCCACCACCAGGATATTGAAAAATAATCATAATGTAATAATATATGGGATAATTGACATACCCCTTGTGAAAAGTGATGATCATAACAAGAATGGTCACCTCAACTTAATGCCCAATAATTTTAATACTATCAAGCATCACATAATAGTAGATAATCTTATCAAAAGTCACAGAGAAATTTCTAAGGACCATAGTGTTATCCCTATGAATTGACACATACTTCTTGTTTCATAAAGCAAAGGGACATGATATAAATATTGTTGTTATATGGAGCCTAATCAGACTTGGAGGTTAAATTTACCCAACTTTTATCAACGTGGTTTCCCCCCAAATAGTTTCCTACTAGTTTTGGTGCCTTGAAGTCTAAGTGCATGAAAATCATTCTGAGTTGGAAACCTAATCCAATGACTTGACACAAATCCCAAAACCACCTATTGGACCAATAGGATCCTAGGCTCTCACTTCATGCATTATAATTTCTAGACGCCAGTTTGATGCTCCATCACAAGGAAAGTGCACCCACACTTGCAAGTGTTTTTCTTCAGGATCTAGGTGCCAGTTGAAGGTTGTAGTTTCCATGAAGAGCGCCTAGAAAGAGGAAGTCTTTTGGAGTCTCCAAAACACATCAAATACTTGACTAACAAGATAACTTTTTCCCAAGTTAGGCACTTCAAGAGGGAAGTTAAAACATGAAGAAGTGCCAACTTGTCTAGGCGCAAACTCAAGGTTGTTGAGGATACACATGGCACCCAACATTCCTTGGTGATTTCACGAACTTCAAATGCTCAAAACTATTCAAGGAATGCCCAATGCCCCTTCTTGATGATAGGCACCAAAGTGAGGGTGGAATTGCGCCTTGATGGCATTAGGCACTATCTAGAGTATGCTACTCCATGGAAATGCGCCTTCTTGCTTAGAGTAATTCAAACACTCCAAGGTCTTCAGTGATCAATTCCCCAACTTATGAAATGTCCTCCTTCATTTTAAAACACATTGTAATGCTCCAGAGAGATGACTATACCTAGGCATTAATCTAGGTTAGAAATGCCTCCAAAGTGCACCTTCTCTTTCAGAATGCAAAACAAGGTCCAAAGTTGCTAATAAACTGAAGCGCTTCTTTGGAAAAGTCCCAGAGGTTAAGATGCACCTTGTCTTAATGAGGTACAACTCTTGGGTAAGAAAGCTTGTAAAGTGTGCCTAACTTAGTGAAGAGGTTGATAACTTCTAAACCCTTCCTGGAACTTACATTGCTTCAACTGAAGATCATCTTGCACCAATACATCACCAAACTTTCAATCACAAAATCAATTCAAACTTAGGCGCTCATTAAGAGTCTTTCCAATGTTGGCACATTTGAGAGGTTGAACTGGCAAGAGATGGCGCCTAGCTTCCTAGACCTTGTTTCAATATGTTTGAGTTCCAAAGTTGACTCAATGGTATCAAGATGGCACCATAGAGTCTTTGGACTAGTTCCTTAGAGTTTCAAAAACATTCTGGCTCCTTGAAAATTCCTTCTACATGCTTGGGTGCCATTTCAAGGTCTTGAAACCATGATGTAGCGCTTTATTGCTCTAGGCAACCATTCATGATTGTGCAACTTGAGATTAGTGCCTAGAGTGAATAGGCTTTCATATTGACTTAATACACTGCCTCCTTCTGACGATTTTTGGGGCAGCAGAAAACCTTTCACCACGGGCAAATGTCTTAGAGATATAAAAAACTGAGAGAGGTTATTATAGAGGCACTCTACATGATCGCGTTGTCTTAGACAAAATGTTTCTAAGTGACATGGTTTTTGAGTAACATCTCGTCAAAGATTGCTGCCTTTTTGCACTTTGGACTCTTTAGGGATATCGTCGGTACAATGTAGCTCGGACTATTTCGACATGTTTGGGTGAAAAAAAGGACCATGCCTAGTGTAAATGTATCCATCCGGACATTTTGAGAATAGTTGAGGAACGTGCAACGAATAAGAAGAAGACATGTGTCTTGCTTTCTTTTGCATGAGAGGAGTTATCAAGAATAGAAGAATGAGTTAAAGCAATTAACAGAATGTAATTATCAGTTAAGTGATTTAAAACAAGAAGAAGAGATTTGCATGAGAATTAGAAGATATTTTGCTTTATTAAATATAGAAAGCTTGAGTTATTTTAGAGATAACTCAAATTAGAAGAAAAAGCAACTTAAATAAATATTTGATTTATTTAAATTTAGAGAAGATATTTTGGAAGAAATAATTAAATAATTGGAATTATTTAATTTAGAAGATTCGAAAGCAAATTAAATAAATAAATTTATTTAATTGTTGTGCATGATTTTGGAAGAATAATTTTTAATTTAATTAAATAATTAAGAATTATTTAATTTTAGATAAGAAGGAATTTGTGATGAATTAATTAAATAATTGGGTTTATTTAATTAATGTAGATTTGATTTTTGGAAAGAGGATAATGATTAAATAATTAAAATTATTTAATTGTGGAAGAATAATAGAGGAATTTAATTTAATTAAATAAATAAAGAGAATTTATTTAATTAATGTCAAAAGTATGTGATTCAGAAGAATTTGGTGAAATTAATGAAATAATTAGATTATTTAATTAATGTGAGAAATGCAGATGATTTGACAGATTACGAAATGCAAGTGATTCGACGACTTGGTCATTTTAGGGTGTCTACACAAGGATTGAATATCAGGATGTGGTGTGCAGATTATTTCCATACTCCTTGGGAGAGGAAGGATACAACTGGTACATAAGTCTTGCTCAAGCCTCAATTAATTCATGGGATGCATTAGAGAAAGCCTTCAAGGATAGGTTCAATATTCCTATAGATCCTTCAATGAATTATCATCTGTTTGCCACAATCAAAAGGTTTGAAGGAGAACCTATTTCAAATTTCAATGCTAGGTTCCAGAAGATGTATTCCAAGCTAGTAGCTCCATATAATATAGCAAATGAAGCAGCTAGGAGTATATATTACTCAGTCTTAGATCCCCTAACTTCTATATTCATAAGGAGAACACATCCTAATGTCACAAATCTAACAGGAGCTTTTGAAGAAGTAATAAAAAGTCAATCAGCAACTGATTCCTGCTCCAACTGGTGCAGGATACATAACACTAATGTACATGCTGAACTAGATTGTCCTCAATTCAAAATAGCAACCACTATCTTTCAGGTTGAAGTGTCCAACACTACAGGAAACGTTCCTTTCATTGAAGGAAATGAAATTGTCCCTTGTGGATATGATTTTTCCCTTGTGTTAAAGAGATATGTAAATCATCCTCATTACCAAGATGTATCACCTCATTAAAATTACACATTAGCATGTGAGGAATCTACTTTGGCATTCGAGACAGACTATGTGTTCCCATTCGAAGATGAAAATGAACCAGTAGTGGAACCTGAAGAGGTTCATTCTTACCAATAACAGTACTAGGGTAAACATAATTATAACCTTAGGAGTAATCCTAACAGACCCTCTGGTCCCTTGACCACATCACTACCTCCTAATAACTTTAACACTCCTCCAGATCTAAAAGAAAGTAATAATCCTGGTCTTCCCCAAGTCAATGTTCAATACTTTACACCTCAAAATACAATGTTGAGAGTTAATCATCAGTCTTCTGAATCTGATAAGTTAGCCACATACTTGGCAGAAGATATGAAAAGAATCAAAATTAGCCTATCCGTATCAAAACTGTTGAAGACTCCAACCATCAAGAAAGCCTTCATGAGATCTCTAGATGAGCCTATATCAAAATAAGATAGTCATGCTCATAATCCTAGTCAAGTTCAAAACAAAAACCCTATTGCTAAAGACAACAATGTCAAGCATAAAGCCCTAGCTACTGTTCAGACTATTGAGACTTCTCATATGACTCTCTATAGAGGTAAAACTAAATCACCTCCCTTCCTGCTCACATTGAGAATGTTTGAAAAGAATTTACATAACTTCCTAGTAGACTCAGGTGCATCTACTAATGTGATGCCACTGTCAATTTGCAATGCCTTAGGGTTACATCCAACTAAATCACTCAAGAAGGTGACACAATTAGACAAGTCTAAAGTAAGTGTAGTGGGGGAGTTAACACACATCCACATACAATTAGCATCATATACAAGGATTCAATATTACATTGCATCCAGGTGGTGGATATCTCTGATACCTATGGAATGCTTCTCAGTAGAGATTGGTCAAAGACACTCAATGGCTATATGTCTACAGATTTTAGTCATATGTGGTTACCATGGAATGGGATTCCCAATCAAATCAGAATAGAGGATGAACCTCGAATGAAACATTTGACCACTGAGTATAACAACACAAACGAGGTGTTGTACGTAGATGTAGAACCAAGCGTTTATTCCATCAGGCCCCGAATGGTCAGAATAGAAGTCCTCATGTATGATGCTCATATCCTTGAGCATGCTCATAAGAGCAATAGGGTGACCATTGAGTCAGATTATAGTTCAGATGATAGTGCTGAAGTTGATCATTTCAAGAATTTTGATTTGTTTTTATCTAGAGAAATGTAACATTATCAGACATTAGATATGTCAAATAAAAATATTTTAATTGAGGGATGGTGCAAGTTACATGATGAAGCACATTCAGAGAAAACTTGTAACGCTTGCTTAGACATGATGGAGCTAGAATAGACATACATCGAGAAAGGATCATCTTCATGTGAGGTAAACAATATAGATAATTATAGTGATGTTGATTCATGTTTGTCATCTACAAGTACAGAAGGATATATATATCAAGGTGATAGCCATATTCATAACTCAGAAGAAGTCATGATCAATGTTGAGAAGTTTCCTAGGGATGAAAATAACATCACCCCTAAAACTGATTGTTTGATTGAATCAGATTATGAAGTGTCTGATGAAGATAAACGGAGTAAGTTGACCAAGTTTGAAGACTTTGTGTCAAAATAGTTTCAAAGATTGATGTTGCAGAAGATTCCTCCACATCAGGTCTTGATTGAAGGATGGTGTAGGTTGCATGAAACATCACATTCAGAGACCACATGTTCACTATGTTTACATATTTTGAATAAGTAAAAGATACTTTATTCCAAAGATCAGTCATTTGACAGTAAAGACATGCCTAAGGATGAAGGCCTGGAAGCACAATCAAGTAAAGATAATGATAACACCATAGAGATCAAAAAGGGAAAGGTGTTAGATATAGATCACTCACCAAAAATGATAAAGAATGAATCAAAAAAACTAAAGTGGATATCAGGCAGTGCTGCCACTAGAGCTAAAAAGAAAAGAGAAGGTCCTGACAAGCCTTTAACAGAAGACAAACCATGGATCCTCAAGTTTGATGGATCAAAGTCCAAACAAGGAGCTGGAGTAGGGATAGAACTCATTGATCCAGTAGGAAAATCATACTTAGCATCATATAGACTACAATTCCCATGTGCCAACAATGTGATAGAATATGAAGCCTTAATTCATGGGTTATTATTTGCTCTCAAGAAAAGAGTGAAAATTTTGCATGTCTATGGAGAGTCAGAATTGGTGGTAAGACAAGTAAGGAGTATATACTCTTGTAATTACAAGAAGTTGTTCAACTACAGACATAGGTTGTGGGACTTAATAGAGGAGTTTGATGCATTCAACATCACCCATGTACCCAAAGAATAGAATCACAGAGGAGATGCCTTGGCGCAAGCTGCTAGCACATTGGAGCCATTGTCCATTTTTTGTTTGAAGAGATTCTCTATTGAACTGACATCAATGTCTTCTATACCAGATAATGTCACTAACTTACAAGTATTTGATGATGACCAACACATTCTAGACTTCATATCAAACAGAGATGTATTTGATGCTCAGATCATAGATAAAAGGAATGTAGAAGTTCATATCTAGGAAGGAGAAGAAATCATGGAATTACCAACCAATAAGATTCCCAAAGGTATGATAGAATTATAAAAGGCTTTTTGATTTACACAACATGGTAAAATAGAAAGATCTCCTAAAGACTGATGGAGGAGAGTATTCACTAGTCAATATTGGACAAAGTGAAGAAGTGAAGAATGTCCTAATTGGCAAAGTTTGCATAGAAGAAGAAATGGTAAGGATAACTCAAGCACTTAAAGATTACATCCATGTTATTGCTTGGACTTATGATGAGTTGAAGACTTATGATACATCAATCATCACACATACTATACCATTGAAGCCAGATGTTAAAGCTTTTAGACAAAAGCAGAGACCTGTTAATGCCTTATTAGAGCCCATCATATTTGAAGAAGTTAAGAAATTTCTCAATGCCAAGATTATATTTCCTATGAGACATTCAACATGGGTAGCCAACTTGGTCCCAGTAAGAAAGAAAAATGGTGATATCCACCTATGTGTAAACTTCAGGAACTTGGACAGAGCTTCTAAAAAGGATAATTATCCTTTACCTTAACTAGATGAGGTCTTTCAAATAGTGAATGGAGCCTAGATGATGTCATTCTTAGATGGTTTCTCAGGGTATAACCAGGTGATGGTAGATAAAATAGATAGGTTAAAAACAACATTCACCACAAAGGGTTATATTTGCTTACAGGCGAGCGCCTTTTGGGTTGATCAATGTTGGAGCTACCTTTCAATGTGCAATGGACATAGCTTTCAGAGGCTTAATTGGTAAATGCATAGTCATTTACATGGATGACTTGACAATCTTTTCTAAAAATAGTGGTGATCACATAGAAAACCTCAAGAGGGTGTTCAAGAAGTGTGAACAATATGGTATATCCCTGAATCCCAAGAAGTGCATATTTAGACTAACCATAGGTAAGCTACTAGGTCATTTGATAACAGAAAATGGAATCATCATTGATCCAGCTAGGGTAGAATCTATCATGAAGCTATAGTTACCTAGAAGTAAGAAAGAACTTAAATCTTACTTTGGTAAGAGAAACTTTGTTAGGAAGTTCATTATTGGGTTTGCAGAGATTGTCAGACCACTTAATGCAATGCTTAAGAAAGATGCTAAAATTGAATGGACTCTTGAGGCAAGAACAACATTTAAAGATATTAAAAAAAGCCATATCTAATGCTCCTATTCTTATTAGTGTTGATTACACTAGAGATTTCTACATTTGTTCGTTTGCATCAGAACACACAAGTGCAGTAGTGCTGACACAAAGAAATGAAGCCAAGGAAGAAAAACCTATAGCCTTCATGAGTTTCCCATTCAAGGATGTAGAGATCAAATACATGGATGTTGAAAGATAAGCTCTTACCCTAGTCTGAGTAGTTAAAAAATTTAGACATTACATTTTGAGAAGTAAGATCATTGATGTAGTACCAGATGCAGCAGTAAAGATGCTCCTGATTCAAAGTGAGCCAAGAGAAAAGAGAGCTAAATGGATAACTGAGCTCCAAGAATATGATATGGACAGAACACCCATGAAGTTAGTAAGGGGACAAGCTCCAAGCCAAATGATGTCTGAGACTGATCCTAACATCATGACCCAACAATATGTAGTTAATTCCAAAGAGGATAAAGAGTGGTATTTTGATATCAGGCATGTCCTGATTATTGGAAGATGCCCATCAAAGTTACAGGCTTCACAAAGAAGAGCCTTGAAAATAAGATCACAAAAGTATATGATCAAAGGAGGAATCCTTTTCAAAAGGAACTGTGAAGGAATATATCTCAAATGCTTGGATAGACAAGAAGTTGGCAAGGTTTTAGCTGAGTTACATGATAAGTTTGGAACTACACATGGGTCTCACTTAGATACTGCACATGCTATCCTGAGGGTAGGATATTATTGGCCCACCATCTTTAAGGATACTATAGAACATATTAAATACTGTCATACTTGTCAAGTTGCTGCTAAGAGAGAAAGATATACTGCTCAACCCTTGCACCCAGTGATGGAGATGTGCCCATTCGCTGAATGGGGCATGGACTTCATAAGACCTATCAATCCATTATCATCTCAGGCCATAGATATGTCTTGACAATCACTAATTATTGTACTAGGTGGACTAAAGCAATCAACAGTAAGACATGCAATGCAGATGATGTGATCAAGTTCTTGGAAAGCAACATAATGACCAGTGATGGAGCTCCATATGCTTTAGTATGTGATAATGGATCTACCTTTGCATCAATAAAATTATCTAGTTGGGCCTTTGATCATGGAACTATCTTGAAATTCTCCTCAAACTATTATCCCCAAGGGAATGGCTTAGCAGAGTCAACAAATAAGAATTTACTGTATATCATAAAGAAAATGATAGATAAGAATCCCAGGGAGTGGAATACCCTGCTGAAATATGCCTTGTGGGTAGACAGAACTAGGATGAAATCTACATTAGGAAACTCTCCTTACCAGTTGGTATATGGGGTGGATCCTATCCTCCCTATTAACCTAAAGATCCCTACTTTGCAATTCATGCAAGAATATCTAGGCATTGAGAATAGACAAGAAGTTAGGCTACTCCAGCTCATTCACCTACAGGAAAAGAGAGATAGAGCAATTGATCAGTTTGCTAAACATCGGGCTATTGTCAAATGTTGGTTTGATAAAAGAGCTAAAATTAAAGCTTTTAGGATTTCAAATTTAGTCCTCACATGGGACAAAGCATATGAAAAGAAAGGTGACCATGGGAAATTTGACAAACTCTGGATAGGTCCTTTTCAAATTTCAGAGATCCTAGGAGGCAACACCTACAGACTTAAGACTCTAACTGGTGAGGATATCCCCTTGTGAGTGAATGGACAGTTCCTTAAACACTACTTTCAATCTTAAACCGAGTCAGGTTAGTCATTTGTACTATAGTGTATATGTTGTATAGTTTTGTTTTGTGTGTTTGCTTGCTTGTTTGTTGTTGTTGAGTTTTGTTTTGGTTAGTCAAGATGATGCACCTTATCACCCTAAGAAATCACCAAAATTGTTAGGATTCAAGTGATGAAAACAAATTTCTATATAGTTTATGACTCATTTTGAGAAGTGTCCCTGATCAGGTCTGTGATATCCTTTTCATTAGTGACGCCTTTTCTTGATTAAGGAGATTTTCACGATGACTCACCTAACAGCCTTGGGTTTGTTGAATACATTAGTATAGGTGTTAAGTGAAAAATCTGAAGTGTCACTCTTGCTACCATTGTAATCCCCAACCTAAAGCAATAAGTGATCACACCTTGCATATTGAGCTTACATAATGATATCATATGAATAAAACACAAAAATAAACTTTGAAAATCTAAAGAGGATGAAATTTAGGCTACCTAAGTAACTCTACCAGTAAAGATAACCTTGTCGGGGCTATGGATGCCTACTAGCAACAAGGCTCTATCCCTGTTGGCTATGAGGGATGAACTCCAAATATGTATCTTAACACTAGTTTCTTGTGTATTCAACTTACTTTCAAGATGAGGATTATTAACCATATGCACACACTTGATCCCTTATCAGCTTTGATGCCCTTATGAACATGATATCATTTAGAAAAGTTCATTATACTTATGCTTAGAAAGAGTTATGATGTTATGTTCTAATGTGACTTCATCACTTGAATCATTCAAATTTTGATTGATTTCTTTGGTGGCAAGTTGTTGTGTGGTTACACAACACGCCCCTTTTTTCCTTAGCAAAAGAGGGACTCAACTTTTTGCTTATGTTTGTTTCTGCTTTCCTGCTTTGGGCGGTTTGGCAAAAGTCAGTTAAGTGTATCACCCTTGCTTATGCATGTGCTCTAGGAGAGGTCAATAGTCAAAGTTAGATTTTATCAACACGAACCTCATAGTCTGAAAGAATGTAAAAATCTAAGCCAGTTTGCCTTTTGGATCACCCTGATATTCATTGAGGGTAGAAAGTTATGTTGAGTCAAAGTTTGGTCAACCCATATATTTCCCATAGGGTCATATTTCAAGGTATCACTCATATTCGTTAAGATGACCCCGACACAAGAGATCATCCAATGTCTATATGTTCCCCAATATGCAAACGTCAAACTTAAGTGAGTTAAGCAAATACCCGTCAAAACTCTTATGTATATTTTTGGAGGGGTCACATTTCTGAATATCAGTCATGTTACAAAATATCACACCTATTCGAGAACATGAGGGTGATGTCATCTCATTCCGGCTTATAAAGAACTTGATATGATGATGACATGAACAATTTGTCTGATCCATCGAGGGTCACATTTCCAAACATCTGTCATATTTCTCAATATGACAATGACTTCATTCCAACCCAATAACACATAAGATAGGATATGATGATGATGTCATCATGATCCAAACCTAGGGAAGGTCACATTTCGAAATATCCCTGACCTTAACAAATATGATGATGACATCATTTTGTGAAAACATTTGAAAGCCCGTAAAATGTTGACATCACCCTCATGTTCTCGAACGGGGGTGATATTTCTCAAACAATGAAGAACCCAGATATTTTAAATATCCCTCGTATTGACCTTGATGACCCAATATGTCTAGTTTTCTAGGAACCAATCCCATCATGCCATGTGGCATCCTCGATGTCATATGAATGCAATATATATAGTCATGATGTATTAACACAATAAAAGGTCACCCGATCTCGTTCAATTCGTTAAAGGTTGACCATATCCATGCTGACATCACCCTCATATGTCTGATATGGGTCATATTTTCAAATATCCCTGATCTTTTGAATATCACCCTTTGCATTAAATGCAAACTCAATGGTAGGCCACACCTTCAAAATTGAAATATAAGCCCGCCACTTGTCAAGATCTGTGAATGTCATGCAATTGATCAATGGATTTAAACTGTATACACTAGGCAAGCCCTAATTCGTGGTATTGATCAGGTAAAAGAGGTAAATCATAGGGTTTATTTTACATTTACTTTACGCATAAATCCAAATTATAGAGCTCTGAAAGTCAAAGCATCATGGTCACCTGCAAACGAGACAGGATCTGCATCTGGACAGAATGGAAAGGTAAACATTGTGCAGTCACATCCACACTGTTATCACTCACACAGTAAAAGAGGAAAGCATTTATCAGGTATGTAGGTTTAAAACCCTCCTTTTGTCATTTTCGATAAATCTTGAGGTAAAAATGGTTTTACTGAGTCAATTATCATGGTGATGCATGAAATTAATTAAAATGATAGAATTACTGCTATAAAATGTATGTGATCCTTGAGCCCTGTTGCATGCAAACATGTTAGAGTAAGACACACATGGTTTTATCATAGGATTTAATGGTGTACATGAAGAATAGATCAGACATAGAGTTCTTAAAACCCATCTTCTTGCAGCCTGAAGGGGTGGGGTTCAGGTATGGGATGATAGATGACACACACCAAGGTAATACAGACCTAGATGCCTGGACCCAAAGGTTAGACAATGGAAGCGAAAACCCTATATTACAAAGAATATACACCTTAGGGCTTGGGTACGCCAGTGGATTTCCTTATGCCATTGAGGCAACTAAGTTAGTGGTTGAATGTGCTCACAATTATAATCCAGAGACTATGAGAGTGGAGAAACATGGTAGGGTGTATGCTGATTTCTCAGTCAAGGGCATCATCAATGTGTTTAATTTGCCTATTGGATCTAATGTGGTTAGAATGAGTCTAAGTGGATTGGAAAAAGAGGCCTGGAGGGTCATGTACTAGTGGAGATCCAAGGATAGTATGTATAAAGCCTCCGCTAAGTTGCCATTGTACCTGTACAAGTTTGATTTTGCTCAAGAGTATCAATATATGATGGTCATGCTTAGCAAAATGACATGGAAGCAAAATGCCAAATCATTTGAGAACTAGATGTATGGAATCATCTGGATGGTGGAGAATTTAGATGATAAGCCCCTTTGGCCTAAAATTATAAGTGATAGTTTAGATGAAGGAATGAGAAAGTTGGGTGGTCAGATGTTCATGTTTCATATGACTTCCTATGTCGTATATGCTTGTGCCTTCAGTGAAACATTCAATGGTTTACATATAGTAGGCACAGTTGGAAATAATCCTGGTGATGTGAATATATGGGAACATTACCCACAGTTGGGCAGGAGGGCATCTGTCCAAGATTATAAATTGGTAAATGACTCTTTTTCAATGCATTTGGTTAAAACAATGGAAGAAGACAGGACCAAAAGACTGAGCATGGAGGCCCAAGCTATCATATACAAATGTGGGGCTTGGTTTATTCAATTTTCTACCTTTTCATACATCAGGATAGAAGGCTTTGAAGGACAGCCCCTTATGCTCCCTAGATACCCCAATGATAAAGTTATTCTAATAGAGTTTGCTAGATAGATTTTACCTTTAGTTGAAGCTCATATTGAGAAGAAGAAGATTCCCCCTGTGTTATTTCCAATTCTTATGGGTTGGTACATTTGTCCTGATAGAGAGAGTGTCAAGGATGTCATGGGAGGATTGAAATTAATGCACCTCCAACCATTTTCAATAGCTAGGCCATATGACCCATATGGCAAAATGAAAGCATTATTGGGGAAATAGATTCATCAAAAACACCTTGAAGATTTTTGGACTGATTGTGATGATGAGGCTGAGGTTAGAAGAAGAATTTATCAGAGGCTCATTCTCAATCAAATTCACACCTTTGATTGCATATCAGTCCCTACCTAGTTACAAAATGATGATGGAAAGATCATGTCCAGTGATAATGAGGATAAGAAAATCTACAATGAGACCATATCAACTCTTGATTTGACTCTGCTTGAACTAACTTCATTTGATCAGATTAGACAGAAGGTTATTGAGTTGACCCAAAATTGGGTAAATGCTAAGGTCACCAAGCTAAAGAAGAAGGGTGTAGCCCTTACTGTGGATACAAAGAAGAAAATACAAGAATTATCTCAAGAGGAATATGATGACTTCCTCATTAAGAAGAGGAAATCCAATGGAGGAGACAACCACCTATACCAGGGAAGCAACAGGGTAAAGGAAAGAAGATAACCGATGCACAAGGAGGAGGTAGTCATTAGAAGGATTCAACACAAAGGGGATATAGTATTTGCATCCACATCTGTAGCTACATCACTCCATACCCTTGATGAACCAAACAAGAAGGTCACAAAGCCTACCCCTGTAAACATAGAGGAAGAAGAACTATTGGATAGAGAACATCTAGATGATGAATTGTTGATAACAAGGAAGAGGAAGATGGTGCAATAGACACCACCCTAGAAGAAACATAAGACTTCAATGAGAGGAACTGTGGATATTAATCCAATTTTGTTGAGAGGTGCAGCGGGATAGGGTGTTATGAGAACCATACAGCATGAAGTCCCTCTCCCAGACATTATTCAATTTAAAACTAAAAAGGCTGAAGAGCAGAGAGAAGAGAGATATAAGGTTAGGAAAGAGCCACCCCCCCACTTGATGATATTGTGTGCTTGTCGGATGATGAGATAGTTCAAGATGTTGCTACTTAGAAGATGGAGACCCTAGTGGTCAACACAAAGATGACTCCTTGTGGCACCCCTATGGTCCAAAGGGAAACCCATCAAGAGTAAGTTGAATCAAAGGATGTTGAAGAAGTTGATCCAGAAAATCTAGCTCAGCAAATAGGACTAACTAATTTGCTTGAGCAGGTCACTAGTCCTGCAGTAATAGATTTAGCCTATCAAGCTGAGGAGGATTAAAGTAGAGACAACAATCCACCTTCAGAACCTGAAAGAGTAAAGGTCAGTATACTAAGGGAGGTTGGTAAGGAAGTGCCTATTCAAGAACAAATCAGTCCACCTTGAGAACAAGAGAAGGAAAAAATTAATGTAGAGGAGGGTAATCAGGAGATACCAGATAAAAGTGATAGTCAGCATAAGGAAGTGCCTAATAAAAATATAGATCAGGGTGATAACCCAACATTAGCATCCAAAAGAGAAGTAAGAGCAAAAGAAGCTAAAAAGGCCCTAAGCTCTAGAGAAACAAATGCACCAAGAGGTGAGGAAAGGAGTTTGTCACAAGCTAGTAGCCAACAAAAAGAGCTTGAGAATCTGACCAAGGGTGATCATGATGACACCTTGGGTAAAACAAGTAAGGAAATTAGAACTACTGATGAAGATTGAGGTGATCCCCAAGCTGAAACAAATCCAAATGCACAATCTTCACATGGAGATCAGGTGCCAAAGAATATACAAGATCAGGGTACTTAGAATCCTCCTGAGGATAAATTGTGAGAAGAGGTATATGATCAAAATGTACATACATCTCAAGAACCCCCACCTCAACAGGAAATCCCTCATCAGGAGATACCTCAACAAAAGGAGACTAAACTAGAGATCCCTCATGAGAAAGCACATGAGGAAGAACCAAGAAAATAAAATTCACCTGCTTGGGTAGAGCATGATACAGAGCATCAGGATGCTCAGAATGAACGGGTTGATCAACAAACACCCCAGGGTGATGTTCCATACTGGCTGCTATTAGAAAGAGACACTATTTGGCTTCATAAGTATTGTCATTAATGGCAACAAAGTCTATCCCACACATCTGTAGTACATAATATGCCTATACCAGAAGTTAGATTGAAGATTGTCTTGCTCTCGTAGACAAGAACAGAGCATGCAACATGATCTGATAATTAGGTCCAGATCTCTTGGATGGTGTAACTCAGAAAGTTATAGATTTGGACAAGTGAAGAGGGGCATCATAACTATTGTGTTCTAGAGATTTAGTCTCTGGTGACAAAGCATGCAAAATATATGAACATCTGAGTGTTGGGCTCCAGTCAGACAGAGCAGTCATAGGAAGAACTGACCGACAGAGTATCAGACTTCAATCCGGATGTGTAAAAAGTGTTGATCAAGTAATTTGTGACATTGTACTTTTTTGACCGACATGATTAATGATTTCTATGCCTAAGTTTTTGATGTGCATCATTAATCAAGTATGGATTCAGCCAACAGAATAGTAACTTGCAAATATCCTAAGTGTTCTTACTGCCGACTAGAAGATTGTTTGAAGTCCTTGATGTGGATATATATACCCGATGGATTCAAGCTTGTGAAGGTGTGAAAGTGATAGAAGTTTTCATGAAGTGTGAATAAAAGCAGAGAGAAGTGCGAAGATAGTAATCCAAGCTCAAAATGTGATAGAAGAGTGATACTAAGCAGAGGAAGAATGAAATGTGCTAGATCAGTATATTGAGCCTAACCAGAACTAAATTCTTGTATATGTAGATGTTGTTCATCAGTTCAAACACTTGGATATCTTCTGTAAGTTCTGTAGACAGTGAGTCTCCTGTAGGTAGTGGGCCTCTTGTGAGCAGTGTGCTCGGGCAGTGAGCCCCAATTGGCAAGTGCCATTTTGTACTCTCCTATTCTTTTAACAGAGAATACAATCTTGGGTTAATCACCCTATGGTTTTTTCCCTTAACAGGGTTTCCACGTAAAAATCCTTGTGTTATGTGTGTTAATTTCATTTATGTTCTTATGGTTGCTTATGCTTTCATGTTTTGATATAGAACTGAATGTTAAGAAAGTAAAAGTAAGAAAAGTTTTAAAATAATTGATTCACCCCCCCTCTCAGTTAGCTGCATTGTTTCCAGCAATTGGTATGAGAGCTCAGTTCCTCTGAACAAGCCTAACAGCTTGAGGAAGATCTGGGAATCTCAATAGATACATATGGTATGAAAGAACAACTTTAGTCTGCCCTAGATGATCTTGAACAATCCCACTCTGAGGTCAACAATTTGAGAGAGAGACTCAAGGAAGCTGATGATTTCATCAATGAGATGAAAGAAAAACTCAGTAATTTTGTGAAGAGAAAAGAACTACTTCAGAAATTAGGAAATCAGAATGAAGCCAATAATACTAATGAGGATCTAAATGAGAAAACTAAGCTATGTGAGAAGCTATCAAAAGAAGTCATTATGATAAGACATGAAATGGAATCAGGGGTTATGAAATTCACCCAAGAAATTGAAGAAAAGAGAAAGACTAAAGCTAACCTAAAACAATCTCTCAGGGAGAAAATAGAGGACTGCCACAAATTGGACAGAATAATCAGGCATCTTGAATCTGATCTTGAAGAAGCCAGATACAATGAAGAACAACTTGAGAGCCAGATAGACACTCTTAAACAAGATCTTCAATCTGCAAATGAATACAAAGAAAAATTTAAGATAAACTTAGCTCAACTTGAAGTTCTTCTTGAAATTCAAAAGAGGGTAATGATAAGCATGGCTTGGGATATGAGAAAGGTGAAAGCTATGGATCTGGTCAAAAAAACTTTGGATCAAGAAGTCAAAGAAACAAGCCTAGAAGACCTCCGGTAAGGCAACCAAATGCTCAAGGATATCCATCTTTCAATGGAAACTGCTTCAATTGCAACAAATTTGGTCATAAAGCAACTTAGTACAGGAACAGAATGAATCAAAACAATTCATCCTTCTTCGGTCAATGTTTTAGTTGCAAAAGGTATGGTCACAAATATCATGAATGCAGAAATATGCAAATGAACAATTATTTCAATGGTAGATGCTTTACATGCAATAGAATGGGGCATATGGCTAATCAATGTAGATCAAGAGGATATCAACCAAATAAGCAAAGAAATGTTGTGTGTTACAATTGCAATAAATCCGGTCATATAGCCAGATTCTGCAGAAGCAGAAATCATGATGGAAAGGGTCTGGTAAAACATGATTAGAAACCAGACAAAGCAAAGTGAATGCAAATGAAATTCAAAAGGAGATGAGCAAGATTTGGATAAAGAAGAGCATGATGAATACTTGTGATGGATCCACACTAGAATTCGGTGCTAATAATCCTTCCAAAAATTAAAAGGTGAGCTCTGGCTCAGGGGGACCTATAGAGGAAATCAAATTCCCCTAGCCAGTTAGTAAGTGCCTGAATTTGGCACAATGGATAAGAGTTAGAGGTTGTAGATTAAAGGGGTCTTGAAGGTTCATCAAAAATCATTCAGTCAAAAGTTGAGTAATCTACATAAAGATTTGAAGAAGTTATGAGTAGTTCATGCTCTGGTAGCCATCTGGTAAAAGCAAAACTACACATACAAATCTGGTATGATCTAAAAATCCAAGCTTATGATCTACAGATTTGCAGATATGTTTTGGAAGGTTAAATGTGTGTTTCCAACTCACTTGGATGATGACTTGAAGATCCACACAGTGATTCATGAGAAATTCACTCAAAATAGGGTTACCAGATGACTTAAAAATATGCATTTATTACAAAAGAGAATTAGGTTTTGTGCAAGGATAAAAGGCTTTTCACTCGTCATTTACAACACTTTGCACTCATGAAGAAGAAAGAAGAGTTCTGAGAAGAGATCTTGTAGACTACTCAAGTTCAAGCTAAAGATCAAAATCAAGCAGAAATTCACTCCAGCATTTGCTACAAACCCTAAGGCATAAAAAGGTATTTTCCTTCTGCAAATTCTCTGTAGATTTCATTGCTAAAATGGCTACTCCCATGGTTGTTAATATCTCTAAAAGGCCGAGACCAAAATTCAAGAAACACCCTTACAAGTCTCTAGAAGTTGATCCCTTGGGTGCGTTTTCTAGTATCCCGCATGGTGTTTTGCATGTAGAAGATGTTAGGGTTTACATTCATACAACCTTAAGGAACTGGGAGACCTAAAATTGATAGAATTGTATCGCAAACAACTAATTAATGAGAACTTTGAACTCAAGACAAAATTCAAGGCCCTAAAGGATAAGCACTTTGCACATTGCATACATTTCCCATCATTTGGAGAAGAGGAATGGGTCAGGTATGTCTTGAGCAGGATACATGATAACTTCATGTGGTTAATGAGTCCATTTAAGATAACCAAAGATGCCATTAGGGATGTAACTGGATTACACTCAACTGGTGGGCTACCTGCACTCAAAGCTGTGAATAATCAAATGGTAACAGAAGCCACCAGATCAAAATATGACAAGAGGGCAATGACTATAGATGATATTACTGATCCGAATGTCAAGTTTGCATCAATTATAATTGGTTACAAGATTTATCACTCAAGCAGGGAGAATTTTGTATCTGGTAGAGTAATCTATGCTGCATATCAGATGCTAAGAGAAAATGTAGACTATAATTTGTGTGAACTTCTATTGAATCAACTGATGGAGAATCTAGAGAAGATCAAGAAAGACAAGAAAAATTTCTTCAAGTATGGTAGTCTGGTATTATGTCTATTCTTCTACTTCATGAATGAGCTATCAGGATCAAGAGGTCTGATCTGGGCAAATGACAAACTAGTTTCTATTCAAATTAGGGATTATTTGTATGAACTTGGTGATGCACCAGCCCAGAAGGCAACTCTCTGGGGTTACTTCAAAAACTTCCAAAGCATGATGCATGCAAGAGAGAGAATACAAAAGTCAATAGTTGAAAAATACAAAGACATAGTTTGCTTCATGGTTGATACAAATCAGTGTCTAATGGAGGCAGTTGAGCCAAGGACTGTATGGGTGATGCCCATGGGTTATGAAGTAGATGAAAAACTATTAGAGGCTCATGTTCAACATCTGCTAACTCAACCCAAGGACACTGAAGCAAAGAGGTTTGGCACCTTTGATGAGCTAAACATAAAATTGCATGTTGAGCTAAGGAAGCCTGAAAGAAAAAGGAAAGTTAGAAGGGAGGTTGAAGAACTTGTTGGAATGTTTGGCGTAACAAAGGAGACAATTGATGCAAATAGGGAAAGAATAGAGAAAATTGAAAGGGAGAGGGAAGGTGCAAAGAAAGAAAGCATTCAGGGGAAAGCCTCTACCCAGACAAGATCTACTAGAAGTTCTGCCCCTGTCACTCCTGAAAGCCTAAAAGCTACCAAATCAAAAACCAAACCATCTGTCCAAAGTGAAAAGAGAAAGAAGACTAAGGCCACAAGGACATATGTGAGACTCAAGGATGATGAAGAGATAGAATCGGATATGGAGGTTAGAGATTTAAAGAAAGCCAAGCACAAACTCTCCAAGGATGAAAAGAATGATGAGGAGTAGGAGATAGAAGTGTTTGTTGAGAAACCCACTCTCTCAATTGAAGACATCATCAAAGTAGTCACTATGGATGGAAACCTGCAGCCAATGACAGAGTTCTATGATGAATATAATGATGCAAATAAGAGAATACTTGAGGAAGCAACTGTCAAGTACTTGAACATCTATAACAAAGCCTTCATTGAAATAATTTCATTAATTCCTAAAAGCCTAGAAGAAGTACAGGAGCTATGAAAATAAAATGCAATTGCGAAAGACTTGGAGATCTGGGGACAAATAGTGATACAGTTATGTCCATCTATCACTCCAAAACAAATGAACATGATTTTCAAGGATAGCAAAGAATATTTCTGGAGTAAATCTAGAATGAATAAACTCATGCTAGGAGAAATTGACAAAATAGCTGATGAAACAAAATAAATTCTTTGGAAAGCCTTGAAAAGGTTTAATCTTCCCATTGTATAGGAAGTAGATGAAGAGCCTTCTACCATGGATGTTGAAGGATTAAAGGAAATCAATGAAGAATTCTCTGACAAGGATGTCGAAGGATTAAATAAAATTGATGAAGAGCCATCTGAGGTATTAGACTCTTTAGTTCCAGAAGAAGTTCACAAGGAAAAGGAAACATTGACAGAAGACATTGGTAATGTCACTCCTCCATATCCCACTATTGCCAAGACAAATCTTCTGGTCACTAGAGAAGTAGAGGAAGGAAGAAAAGAAGAGAAGGAGAATCAAGAGAAAGAAAATAAGTCAAAAGAGGAAGAAGAACAAGCATAAAAGGATGGTGAGTACACATCCAAACCAGCCATTCCAAACACCTCTAAAGGGAAGAAGTCTGAATCATCAGCAAGAGACACTGCAGAGACAATGCAAAATTTCTTGGACAAAGAAATGATGGAGCTGGATGAACCTGAGTTGATTCAAGGGCCACTAAATCTGGACTCTCTCTCTCTAGTTCAGATAATGAAGATAGCATCTTTTTCTCAGGCCAAAGCAAAAGAAAAACTTCAAAAATCTCATATGGAGGACAGTGAACTACTGAATATTGCATCTAGAGTACTAGAGAAGATCATGCCCACATTTCAGAAGTATGCATCTGCCTCTCCATATGGTAATTTAAAAAACTTGGTTAATTATGTTAATACACACTTTGAATCTTTAGAAAAATCAGCAGAAACTAAGGTCTAGAAAGAGTTCTTTGGAAAAAGATTTAGTGAGGTACAAGGACTAATTGACAATGACAGAAAAACTCTAGACATTGGCATAAAGAGCATTGAAAATGCTCTTAAGGATGGAGGAGATATATATAAATTTTGTTTATCTTGGCCTAGAGTTGCAGAGGACATTGAGAAGAAGATGAAAGAACAAGAAGAAAAATTGACAAATGTATCTCAGAATTTTGATCCTCTTACTATCTCTCTGGTAAACCAAGAATGTTAAGCAATTGTTATCATAAATGAAATTAAGAAACTGGTTAAGGAGAAGAGGCATCTGATGGATAGAATGGGTGAACTTAGGAGAATAATCCTCCCTAAGTTAGAAGTATTGAATGATGCTTTAACAGATGCTCTAAGTACAGCCCGGACCAATGATCCAACAGACTTGAAGAGGGCAGAAGCATTTGCATTTTTATTAAGTGGACACATCTCCATTTTGGATAGAATGAAGAGGAGTTGGGCCACAGAGATTGTATAGCTGAAGACTACCTTTACGGATAAACTTAAGTATATGTAAGTATAACATATGAATTGTATGTACACATGCAGCCATGTATATAATAGTTTATGCACAATTTTAGTATGTGGATCCCACCCTTTTCCATTGATGTTAAAGGGGGAGTGAAGGGTAGTGAAAAATGAGGAATCCAACAAAGGGGGAGCACTGGTAAAATAGTGTAAAGAAACAAAGCACAAGCAAAGGGGGAGTTACTGCGACACTTAGTAATTTTTCACTAAGTGTTGCCATCAATACCAAAGGGGGAGATTGTTGGCAAGAGACATTGTTTGGATTCATAAGTATTGTCATTGATGGTAACAAAGTCTATCCCACACATCCGTAGTACATAATATGCCAATACTAGAAGTCAGATTGAAGATTGTCTTGGTTCGGTAGACAAGAAAAGAGCATGTAACATGATCTGACAATTAGGTCTAGATCTCTCAAATGGTGAACTTAGTAAGTTATGGATTTGGACAAGTCAAGAGGGGCATCATAACTATTGTATTCCAGAGATTTAGTCTCCGGTGACAAAGCATGCAAAAGATATGAACATGTAAGTGTTGGGCTCCAGTTAGATAGAGCAGTCAGAGGAAGAACTGACCGACAGAGTATCAAACTTCAATCTGGATGTGTAAAAAGTGTTGATCAAGTAATTTGTGACATTGTACTTTTTTGACTGACATGATTAATGATTTCTATGCCTAAATTTTTGATGCGCATCATTAATCAAGTATGGATTCAGCCAACAAAATAGTACCTTGCAAATATCCTAAGTGTTCTTGCAGCCAACTAGAAGGTTGTTTGAAATCCTTAATGCAGATATATATACCCGATGGCTTCAAGCTTGTGAAGGTGTGAAAGTGATAGAAGTTTTAATGAAGTGTGAAGAAAAGCAGAGAGAAGTGTGAAGATAGTAATCCAAGCTCAGAATGTGACAAAAGAGTGATACTAAGCAAAGGAAGAATGAAATGTGCTAAATCAGTATATTGAGCCTAACTGGAACTGAATTCTTGCATATGTAGACGTTGTTCATCAGTTCAAACACTTGGATATCTTTTGTAAGTTTTGTAGACAGTGAGTCTCCTATAGGTAGTGGGCCTCTTGTGAGCAATGTGCTTGGGCAGTGAGCCCCAACTGGAAAGTGCCATTTTGTACTCTCCTATGCTTTTAACAGACAATACAATCTTGGGTTAGTCACCCCATGGTTTTTTCTCTTAATAGGGTTTCCACGTAAAAATCCTTGTGTTATGTGTGTTAATTTCATTTATGTTCTTATGGTATGAAGACACTAAGTTTGAAAGTGATATCTTGAAGAAATGTAATGGCAAACTCAGGGATATCAGCATAAAGTTGCACCACCTAATAGGTGATGAGATAAATATTTTGGAAGCTTTGGAAGGTAATGTAGAAGGAAAGATAGAGAATTAGGATACTAATTTTGCAATCCAATCTTTCCTCAACAATTTCAAGCAGGCATCAGAAGATCCTATTCATCATCTAACAAAGGAGGTAATAAATAAGGCCATGAGAATGAAGGCTAAGGTAGAGACATACAATGAAAGATTAAACAACAGAAAGAGCAAATGAAATGCTCTGCAAGAACAGTTCCATTCTCAAAAGCATGCTGTGGTGAAAGCCAAGACCCAAGATGGAGGAGAAGTTGAAAGAATATTGCAGTTGTATCAATCCATCAAGGCGGTGATCTAGGTACATATAAAGGATGACTCTCATATGATGAATGATAGTGCTGATGAAGATGAAGGTGAAGAAGAAGATGCAAATGATGAACAAATTGAAGAAGATGAAGATGGTGATGATGAAGAGTAAGTATATATGCATGACGATAGGGTCATGCATAATCACATAAAGAAATGATTGAGTTTTGACAGATAGTTGCTAGCTGGCAACTTGTGCCACTTTTACATATGTTAACCTAGTCAAAGAAGTGATATTGACCATTGACCTAGATATACAAATTTTGAATGTTGATCACCTTGATATTCTTGCGGGATGTCATATTTCACATATGACCTGATTTGCCGCCCAGGGGGTGATATTTTAGATATCAGTCATATTCAAAGATCACCCGGTGCTGCTAGAAAGTTTCAATATGACCCAATATTTCGAAGGGGGGGTCATGTTTTAAATGTTAGGTGATCTTAGTTTTGATCACCCCTATGTTGTGTCATCACCTCATCATCACCTGATCCGTAAAGTGCGGACATCAATTTTACATGAGGATGATATCTACCTATCTAACAACTTGATTTTCTTGTGGGGGGGGTGATATTCCAAACATTAGTCATCTCACGAATATCACCTTATTTTATCAATATGATGGTGACATCATCAGGATCCGGTGGGATGGATCATGTGGTCTTCGGCATGATATTATCAGCAACTATGATGAGGGTTTCGCCAATCGCTGATGAGGACATGAACAGGTACAAGTGGTTCATCGGTGAGGTATTTGGCATGAATATGATGAGGAGGATTTTTCTCTAATGCATCAGGTTGCACCGATGAGGTTGGTCATCGGGGTGATTTTTCCCTTGGAGTGATATTTTTCATATCAGGTGATATTGTATATCAGGATATCATGCAGGAGGTTCGTCGATGGCACGGGTCATGATGATGGCGTCTTGGCGGATGGTTCATTGGTCATGCAAGGTAAAATTGTGCGACATCATATGTGCTCATGACCTAGTTTATAAAGTATTGAGGAGGTTGCTGCTGGGTGAATGTGGGATAATTAGTTCCCACATGATTTGAAAAGTCAGGTCATATTTCTTGGCGGGAAAATTTCAAAGGTGTACAGTCTATTACATTTCCCAAGGCTATGGGTTGGTATGCCTTTAATGGCATATGTTACAGAGGTATGGGCGAAGGCATGGATGGATCAACCACCAGATTGAAAATGTGAATCCCTAGGCGGCAGTGCAGGGCTCGAAACCACCCTGTCTCCTCCTCTACCTGTTGCATTCAATGTTGAGCACCATTTTCTCATGATGTACTGTATCTGGCAAATTTTGAGTCAACCATGTACTTTTAATGTTGAGTGCACCTTCCTTGTTGTATATAGTAGGCTGTGTGACTCATTTTCAAGGTTGTTGAAGACTTGGGCATTTTTGTGTAAATAGCAAAAAATAGGGCATTTCCTTGTTGTTCTATCTCATTTTGGAGTTTATGAGTTGCATCATGAATGTATATTGTAGATATTCTCAGTTTCATTGTTGTCTACTATGAAAAATGCATTGTGCATGTGTTTAGTTGCTTGTCTCCATGTGTTGCATGCTTTTCCTTCTTTTGAATCTGGCTGCTAAGGGTTTCTCAGGTTCTAGGGTATGGATTTCTGTATCACATGCTTCATCTTTGACTTCCATTCAAGGAGTGGATTCAATTGTTTTAGGTGAAGTATGGAGAAGGTTGTATGTCAGCTGGGATATATGTAAGTAGAGGCAGCTAAATACCTATTCTTGGGTGATGTTTGTAAGGCAAGCATCAATCTAACCTCTTGAAACTTGAATCCAAAATGCAATCCATTCTCTTGTATATATCTAGTTGACTCCTTGCCCTAAGATAAGCACTGGTCTGCTCCTGGGTTAGTAGTTATGACCCAAAACCCTCTGTCTTGCATCCAAAACATAAAATCCATCTTTTCATAACTTCCACCCTATTAGTTTGTAGGACTAGGATTAGGACCCCTGCATACTCTCATCCACAACCAGTCAAATATGTCTAAGAAGGTTGCCTAACTTGTGGTGTATCATGCACATCTAGATCTGCACATGAGAGTATTCTGCCCATTGTTGTCAAGCTAAATCTTCCTGTCATTAGGTTGGTCAATGTTACATCTTTAGCTATAGGGATCCCCCCTTGGTGCGGCAGAACCGGAAGTGAAGGGGAGGCAGCTCACACAACCTCTTGTATCTGTTGGCTGAATCTGCCTGTGCATTAGAGCTAGCAGACCCTCTGCCAATTTGGACACCAACAGATTTGGTGACTCTACTGGGGAGTTTGGTTTAAAAGATATATTTGTGGTGCATCCGAGTCACCAACAAAATGGTGACTCTACTGGGGAGATTAATGTCATATCCATAAAGTATGAGTCTAAGAGATTGAAGAATCAAACCTAGAAGTGCCTTGTTGTAGTAAATTTAAAGTTTTATGTGTGGCTCTACTGTTGGAGAACCCAAAAAGAAAAGAAATGAATTTTCATCTTCATGCCATGTGAAGCTCATTCCTCTGCCAAGGATGTGGCGACTCTATTGAATGAACCTATCAGTAGCTGCAACATATCCAGGTATTTGTATAAATTGTAAAAAAGATTCCCTATTTGGTGAAATAGCACTGGTTAGAAGGGAAATGTTGGTGAAACTTGCGTGCTTTTGTATTTGCTGAGAACATAGTTTGTATTTTTCAAGTGAAGCATGCAATATTGTTGAAAAGACTCATTTAGAGGACTTTAGGAAATTTGAGACAGCAGTTTATATTTTAAAAGCCTAAGGTCATTGATTGAAATTTTGAGTTTAGAAGAGGGTTGCAAAAAACACAAAAAGATGTATTGTTAGCCCATGCACCCTTGTGAGGTGTCAAATGTAATGATGTGTAGTAATCAGTCCCAACCATGTAATAAAAGGAATTTCAGGACTCACAGATATAAGCCCATAAATTTCAATGGCATTGGTGGTTATCCTAATGTTTTTCCACCTAAAATTAGAAAGTATTTGCCCAGATTTAATGGTATACAGGATGAATTAGCTGAGAGGCACTTGCAACAGTTTTTAAATGTGATAGATGACTTTGAGATTAACCATGAAGATGTAGTTATGAGATTATGTGTTCAATCTCTAGATGAAGATGCAAGGGATTGGTTCACCTACCTTCTAGCATACTCTGTCAGCTCTTGGCAAGAATTTAGATCTGCATTCTTAGAACAATATGGTGAAAGAATATCTAAATATATAGTCATTAGTGATTTTATGTATATCCATATTGAAGAAGATGAGTTGGTCCCAGCCTTTAACCTCAGATTTATGAAGGCGTTGAATAGAATACCAGAATGTATGAGACCTAATGATGCATTGTGTCTAGTTGTCTATTTGGGAGCATTTGATAAGAAAATGAATTATAGATTGAGAGATAAGGAGCCCACCACATTGCATCAAGCACATCAGTTTGTAGTAGATATTGAAAACAATTGGAGGCATGGAATTCAAAAAGGTTACTTCTCTAAAAATTTCTACTGCCCTGCAGTCCCCAATGTTGATGAAAGATATAATTCTGGTGATGGAAATGAATGTCAAAGCACTCACACCCCTTTTGTCCCTATTTATGCATCAACTAAAGTTGATGGTGACTCTGTTATAGAGGAGGATCTCATAATTTGCCAAACAAATGAAGTTGACAATAACAATTTTTCAAGTAATATTTATATGCCAGTTCTCAGTAAAGAGCACTCATGTTTAAATGATCCAGTTATGCCTAGTTGTGATCATGTGGATCAACAGTCAATATCAGTTTCATCAAGAAGCATTAGAGGGATGGAAAATGACATAGATAATTCAACTTCAGAGTACATTGAAGCAACAGAAATCTTCTATGTGGGGCAATCAGATGATAGTAATGATATCCATGATCAGTTCATGGATCAGGTTTGTTCTTCTTATGACTATGGATTTGTCAATGATAAAAAAGCGGTGGATTGTCATGAAGAAGAAATAGAGGCCTTTGCAGTAAGTATGAATCCCCTTTATGATGAGCCTCCAGATGCATTTGATGTTGTGAGTCATGACCCTCATTGGTGCAGGATTAACCCTCTATTTGAAGATAATCATATAGATTTGCGAACTGTGAATAATGCATGTTCATCATCATTTGGTTCAGAGATGTGCAACTATGGGTGTGTGGATCAAGATTTGTTTTCAATGTCAATAAGTGATATAAATGATATTGGGGGTCTCATATATTCTGAATGTTTTCAATTTCGAGATCAGCTGGATGAGTATTTGGTAATGAGTAGCAGCCAAGTAGATGATGAGGAATGCCAAGTGCAACATGATATGCTGTTTGAGGAATATAACATACATATGTTATCTAATGCTAAAGAATACTATAATGTGTATGGTTATATATCTAATTTTGAAATGCAGAGTGACAGAGGCAATACTGCAAGTGGAAGTTTTCAAAAATGGTGAAGTATGTGATTAACAAGATCAGCTTGTGGGTAGATTGTGTTGATGTTTTCAGTTGTGGTTGGGGTTATTCAGATCAAAATCAGGCATTTGATAGGAAAGAGTTATGGTTCTTCATTTTTGGCTGCCTAGGGCCGCCAGAATAATGTTATGTGATCTATGATGCAGGTCAGTGCAGCTTCATGACTCTATGCCCATTGGATAGGGACTGGTCTGCATAATAGAGATCTGTGGTTTTTGCCATGCCAACAGGAGGCATGCATCCCTAGACAAAGCCAATGTTGGCACCTACATGAGTATTCAGGTTTCAAGAAGCTAATTTTGCAGGCACCCTCCCAAAAAATCTAAAAATTTCTAAGTCAAGGTTTCTGTCACCTTGATATTCTTGTGGGAGGTCATATTTCATATATGACCTGATCTACCACCCGGGTGGTGATATTTCAGATATCAATCATATTGAAAGATCACCCCAATGCTGCTGTAAAGTTTTAATGACCCGATATTCTGAAGGGGGGGTCATGTTTCAAATGTTGGGTGATCTTAGTTTTGATCACCCCTATGTTCAATCACCACTATGTTGTGTTATCACCTCATCATTACCTGATCCGTGAAGTGCAGACAACAATTTTACATGAGGATGATATCTGCCTATCTAACAACCTAATTTCTGGCGGGGGGGTGATATTCCAAACATTAGTCATCTCACGAATATCACCCTATTTTGTCAATATGATGGTGATGTCATCAGGATCTGGTGGGATGCATCATGTGGTCTTTGGCATGATATTATCAGCAACTATGATGAGGGTCCTGCCAATCACCAATGAGGACATGAACAGGTACAGGTGGTTCATCGGTGAGGTATTTGGCATAAATATGATGAGGATGATTTTTCTCCGATGCATCAAGTTGCACCAATGAGGTTGGTCATCGGGGTGATTTTTCCCTTGGGGTGATATTTTTCATATCAGGTGATATTGCATATTAGGATATCATGCAGGAGGTTCGTCGATGGCGCGGGTCATGATGATGGGGTCTTGGTGGATGGTTCGTTGGTTGCGCAAGGTAAAATTGTGCGACATCATATGTGCTCATGACCTAGTTTATAAAGTATTACGGAAGTCATTGCGGGGTGAATGTGGGATAATTAGTTCCCACATGATTTGAAAAGTCAGGTCATATTTATTAGAGGGAAAATTTCAAAGGTGCACAGTCTACTGCATTTCCCAAGGCTGCAGGTTGGTATGCCTTTAATGGCGGATGTTACAGAGGTATGGGCAAAGGCATGGACGGATCAACCACCAGATTAAAAATGTAAATCCCCAGGTGGCAGTGTAGGGCTTGAAACCACCCTGTCTCCTCCTCTACTTGCTACATTCAATGTTGAGCACCATTTTCTCATGATGTACTATATTTGGTGAATTTTGAGTCAACCATGTACTTTTACTGTTGAGTGCACCTTCCTTGCTATATATGGCAGGCTGTGTGACTCATTTTCAAGGTTGTTGAAGACTTGGGCATTTTTGGGTAAATAGCAAAAAATAGGGCATTTCCTTGCTGTTCTATCTCATTTTGGAGTTTATGAGTTGCATCATGAATGTATATTGCAGATATTCTCAGTTTCATTGTTTTTTAATATGAAAAATGCATTGTGCATGTGTTTAGTTGCTTGTCTCCGTGTGTTGCATGCTTTTCTTTCTTTTGAATATGGCTACTAAGGGTTTCTTAGGTTCTAGGGTATGGATTTCTGTATCACATGCTTCATCTCTGACTTCCATTCAAGGAGTGGATTAAATTGATTTAGGTGAAGTATGGAGAAGGTTGTATGTCAACTGGGATATATGTAAGTAGAGGCAGCTAAATACCTATTCTTAGGTGATGTTTGTAAGGCAAGCATCAATCTAACCTCTTGAAACTTGAATCCAAAATGCAATCCGTTCTCTTGTATACATCTAGTTGACTCCTTACCCTGAGATAAGCATCGGTCTACTCCTAGGTTAGTAGTTATGACCCAAAACCCTCTGTCTTACATCCAAAACATAAAATCCATCTTTTCATAGCTTCCACCCTGTTAGTTTGCAGGAGTATGATTAGGAACCCTGCATACTCTCATCCACAACCAGTCAGATATGTCCAAGAAAGTTGCCTAACTTGTGGTGTATCATGCACATCTAGGTCCACACATGAGAGTATTCTGCCCATTGTTGTCAAGCTAAATCTTCTTGTCATTAGGCTGGTCAATGTTACATCTTTAGCTATAGGGATCCCCCCCTTGGTGTGGCAGAACCAGAAGTGAAGGGGAGGCAGCTCACGCAACCTCCTGTATTTGTTGGCTGAACCTGCCTGTGCATTGGAGCTAGCAAACCCTCTGCCGATTCGAACACCAACACATCTGTAGCATGTTTGAGTAAATATGGATGTAAAAATTGATAATCTCATGCAAATACATATAAATGATCATAGTAATCATGTAAATATCAAGTTAAAGGTACAATATTTACATGAATTCATAAGTGCAGTAGTATAATTTATTCATGATAGTTGATGTTCAGAAGAATTGATCAAACTTAAAAATATGATCATCATTTGTGGAATACAGTAGAAATAACCTGTTTGTGAAGTAAATTTACATGAGGCAGGTGCATAATTGGATATACAAACATTTGTTCATGTTACTAGTGTTATTGATTGGGTCAGGAGGTTAGACATTCAATCAGGTTTGATGATGGAACATTTAGAACAAACAGGATCAAGCTAGCACGTTGATTGAGGAAAGATGTTGAGAAATATAAAGATAAGTTTATTGTCCTCATGGTGACCTACCCATCAATTCAAGGAGTGTACAAGGAAGGCATTAATGAGATATGCAATATAATTCATAAAATAAGGGTGCAGATATTTTGGAAGTGGTGCCAATGGTGATCATTATGGAATAGTCATGAGCTAGAAGTAACACTGTTATGACTCTCATTTAACAGTCACCCTAATCTCATTGCTCTCCACAATGTAATGAATTATCTGGCATCATCATGAAGAAGATGTTTCTACACTTGGGAATTAGAAGAAAACTAATACTAAGAAAGGAGGACTACATATATTTACTATCCATGAGTAGTGTTCAAAAATTAAATAGTCCTATCTACATTTTTGGTTTGGATTTATCATGGTTACATTGTGGTCCATTTGTTGAGATAAGTGAAAGTTAATTCTCTTGTGTATCAATGTTGAGGCTATGATTTTAAGGTCTAGATGAGGATCTTATGAAGGATGTGCAACCTTATTGCATGTTCTTGAGATCTAAAATCCAATCGCATAACACAATGAATCGTAACATCTCTATGGTCAAAGCCAAAACAGTACATATGTGCACCATGCAAAAGAAATTATCCATGTAGCCCAATTTAGTCCATATCATTTTGAATGGACTAATGATCCATGGTATGATGCTAGAGTTACATTCATATATACATTAGAAGAAACTCCTACAGACCAAAACAAAGTCGTGTTTTACTACCATATGCTCAAAGGTAAGCCTGTAGAAGATATCATAGCTAGTCTAGATATCTAAGAAAATATTGAAGATAAACTTCTTGAAGATTCAAAGTTAGATCTAAAATAAGTCCTTGAAGAAGTCACAAGAATGGTCAAAGAAGAACCATAGGATGAAAGACAACCTATTGGTCCCAACTATTCTGCCTAATATGCTTAATCCAGCTATCAATAGAAGTCTCATCACATCATCTAAAGATCACTCATATTCCTCTGACTCGTAGCCTGTGTCAAAATGGGAGCTTTGGAATAAGGGCTTTGTTAGAATTATAGTTGGAATTGCTCTGTTAGACATGCATGCAAAATCTGGAAGTTTAGATAAGGCACAAATTAGGTAGAGTGCCTCAAAGATGTCATCTCATATCTTCCAATGATCAGAGAATATGCAAGAAGTAGATTTAATAAAAGGGATTATAAACTTTCAATCAATTGCAATCAGCAGGTGCAAATCCTATCTTTCATAACCTTTGCTAGAATTTTCTTTCATGTGCCAAAATGGGGGCTTTGGAATGGCACATGGATATCCATCTAAGCATCAAGGATAGGGTAATTTATTAGTTGTTGTTGTAGTCACTTTGATAAACTTGTATGCTAAATATGGAAGCATACACATAGTACTATGGTCTCATGGAATGAAATGAAAGAAGAATATGTACAAAATTGACTTGTTGAAAATGCCATGGAAGCATGTGATGAGGATACTAGTATGACAAATATTGGAGGCATTTTTTCCTCAAATATTTTGTAGTGGCCAATGTTATTCTTTAGATGGATAAAGAATTGCATTGAAGCTCACTGTCACTAGAAGAAGGAAAGAAATTATTTCCTTGCCACTACAATTAAAAGTTTGCAATTGCATTTGGTCTGTTAATGTGCCCCTAGAACAACTATTATTGTTGTTGCGAACCTCCAAGTATGTGTTGAACGTAGAAAAATATATCCCTAAAATTGCTGCAAACAAATTTGTTGTATGTTGCACATCTCCTACGCTCCAATCGTAGTTATAAGGTGCCATTGCCATCATTTTTTCATCTTAATCTTGAAGCATTATGAAGAGAGGGTTAGTTAAAGGAGGCGTTACACAATCTGGTCACTACACACAAACCCTATATTTAATTATTGTAGACTGACATTTTCAAAACATCAAGTGGGAAAGTTTGGTGGAAATAAGAGTCATGGCACAGTTAAAGATTCAAAGCTTAGCCCATAGAATTCAAGGCGCAACCATCATAAAGTAAAGGCACATCCATTATAAAGTATGGTGCAGCCATTTGGAAACCAAAGCAAGAAACCCTAGAAATGGTGTAGTGCTACGGTATGTAGTAAGATATGTGAAATATTTCAAAGAAATAGTTTATCAAAGAGACTCTCCATATCAGAGAGTGATTTCCAAGTTCCCCTGATAAGTTGATGAGGTGGGTCCCAAAGACTTTTTACATGCCGAGATTAAAAGTTATAAAGTATACAAAATAAAGATCAGAGAGACTTTGAATATCAGAGAGAGTGTGTTGAGGTCTTTTCAAAAACCTGATGGAGCAATGAAAGAAGCATGTGATACACTTAAACATCATTGAAGGAAGAAAGCTATATCGGTAAGAGATTATTGAAGTCGCCCCATTCTGCAGGTAAGGTGGGCCCAAAATCTATAATTGATACATGTCCCTGAGATTAAAAGGTAGGAAGTATAGTAAATGGACATTGAAATGACTTTCATACATCAGAGAGAGGCTTATATAAGTCCCTCCACTATGTCGATGTTAAAACGTAACCCTAGCATTACGTAAATGAAGCGGTAGAAATATGGTGTGAAGGAATAAAACCATAAAGTGAAAATAAAATATGTACATCATAAACATATTTTGGACATATTTAAATAGGTTTCTACCTAGAATTAAAGTCTTGTTTGAATTGATTATCTTAACTAGTTTCTTTCACACTAGAATTAAAAGTCCTTTCAAACACCACAGTAACTTGGGATGATATCACTATGATTTGTACAAAGAGCACAAGTAACTAACAAACTTGCACGTTTATACAAGGTATAGACATTTAAAAGTGTCAAACAATTAGAGTTAAGCCAAGAAAAAGGATCCACACATCATACACATCTCGACTCCATTTTCCCAATAGGATTAGGCACTAGTCACATTCATTTCACCACAATACCTTATAAAAAACCCTATTCATACATTAGGAGGAGTAGTTATTAAGTTTACATCTATCTCACATTTACATGCCACTATGGATAGATCCCTAAGTTCAACTAAATCACACAACCTTTAAATCTACATCAGTTATCAAGGTACACGCACCTAGGTCTAGTAGAACCTAAAGTGCAAGGGATTCTCAACCATATCAATTAACCTTGTTCGTTAGCCAAAAATATTACCAAAGAGCTTGGCATGCTCTTAAGGTTTACAACTTACTTTTTTGAGACGTAACAGGCTTAAGAGCATCCTCCTTGATTTTATATTTGAAGAATGTGTGAAAAAGATTGAAAGATTGTTGCAGTCTAGCAAGGGAAGAGTCATGTTTCAAGATAGTTGATAGTGAGTAGGTTAGAGATATCATGCAGAGATGGTGATAGTAAGCATTGTAGGGAAAACACTAATAGATAAGTGTTTCATAGTGAGAAGAAAGAGATATCATACAAGATGCGGTGCAGAACAGATAAATAACCTTGACAAAGATTTGAAGCAAGTAGGACATGGTCAAAACAAACCTAAGCCTAAAGATCCAAATAAGAGACATAATTTATTTAAGAAGTGTTTGGGTTGAAGTTGAATAGCAAAATGACATATCAAATATGTTTTTCTTTACAAAATTCATTTGACATTGGATCAAGAATCACATGTTGTTTCAAATGCATGATCTGACTCTTCTACTACACCATTTGACTGAGGAACAATGTGAAAAGGTAGTAAGTAGGGAAGGCTCCTAAAAGGTCAATTGTGAAGTCTATGACAAAGATTTATAAGCATAATGTAGAGACATCATTTTCATACCAATATTAAAGATTATCTGAACCATAACAAGGTTAGGAAAGAATAGATGATCCATATTAGGTATAATGAATCAATATGAAAGGATCTTAAAAATTAATGCTTATAATACCTACAGGTCTGTCAAGGTAGTTGCAAGATCTTTAGACATTATAAGGGTCTTTTGAAGTTTTTTTAAAGCCTGCAGATGTTTATAAAGTTTTCAATAGGTATGTTTCATTACCAAAAAGGTCTGAGTATTTTAGACTTTATATAACTCCCTATATCTTGCACGAGGATATTAGAAGTTTAGCATACCTATAGGTTTGTTAATGAATTAGTCCTTTAAATTGTTAGACCTACATATTGGTTAGGCCTTGCATCACTACACTTTGTACATTGAAAGCTCCCCAAAATCCATCTATTATTTTGTCACTACTCTCAATGACTTTGATATTAAATCTCCTACTTTTCTCTCTATTGAACCACAACATATTTATAAAATTTGCATGATTAGAGAAGGTTAGTCTATAGTTTTGAGGGCACTACTAAGTGTTTATAGTTTATTTAGGGTCTAGACAACCATCTCAAATAGTTCATGATAAAATTAGTTTTATGTTATTTCAACTTCGAAAAGTCTATGCTGACAGAGACTACATAAGGGCATGAAAAGATAGTTGTTCTTGTAGACACTCAAAATTGACTCTCGTCACGTTCATTACATTTCGTGTCACAATTGCATCTGCTTGTTGTATCTCGGCGTTCGTTCAATTTTAGTCCATCATTGCATTAGTTGTTGCATCGTCACATTTGTTTGTATTACCTTCTCTAGCACACTTCCCTTTTCTTCGAGGTCGTAATTAATTAATTAAATAATTTAATTTAATTAATTCCTCTTATGCTCTAATGTTCTTCTATAGAATTAATTAAATAACCTTATGTTATTTAATTATCCCAATTTCATCCTATTGAATAAATAGAACCTAATGTTTTATTTATCCCTTTCTCACCATATGAATTAAATAAATTTTAATTTATTTAATTCCCCCCATCCATTTTCTTCTAATAAATAAATAACTATCAATATTTAATTTATTTATTATTCAAAAATAAATAAATTAAATATTGGTGGGCACTTATTTATTTTGCCCACCTTCTAGTCTTACTCTCCACTCCCATTTCACTTCTAAATGGAAGTTGTCTTCCACTTCCTCATTTGTCTCTATGTGCACATGACTTCTATTTGGCAACAAATTAAAAATCAAAATTAAATTAAAAATGAATGTGAGTTAACTCCACCATTTATGGAAATTTCTAAATTCTTTGCACTCATATGGAGACATGTGTCGCATGCACATTTGTCCTCCCTTCACAACTCCTCTCGACCGTTGATCTCACCATCGCATCTCCACTGTCTATTTAATCCTCTCTCTTGCTATAAATACTTCCTTTTGGTGTCATTTTCACTTCTTCTACTCTCTCTGATATGATTTTCCTTTGCTCTGCCTTACTCATAGTCCTTTATCATGTCTTAGCCATCTTACTTAGCTTTTCCACACTCTTGCCATTTGCATGTCACTTTGCTCATCAACCATGGTAGCTCTTATCGTTATGGATGCGTATTCCGAAGAAACAATCCACATGCAACATAAGGATCACACAATCTAAGGGTCTTGCTTCGTTTATTTGCATTTCATTTTCTTTCTTAGATTATATTCTTGATAGTTTGTAGGTTGCACTAGTTTATTAGATAAAACGGTGAATTTTCCTGCATATAGTTCTTATGATTGGTGAGCAAGTCATCTACAAGCAGACGTCTATTATGATAAGGCAGGGTTCTACAAGAGCCTAAGACATAAACATCATGCCCATCAAGAGTATGTTTTGGAGTGATAAATATAGTTACATTCAAATTCCAAATGTAGGGATACCCATTGAAGAATGAGTTGATTTTGGGCACCAAAACCATCAGTTAAAGGCATATTTGAGAGTCCTAAAAGGACTGAGAATTCTTCCAATGCCCCCCAATTCACATAGTCCATAATTGGTCATGTCACTTATCACATCACTATCATGAACAATTTTCATATCATATCATCACCTCTAATATGGAAATCAAAATCCCATTATGACACTAATGTTGTAAAATATTTGTGTCTTGGCAGATAGCTCGTGATAACCCTCAACCTTGTTGCTGCTCACTTGTACCAATTGTTGGAAAGAGACACTATGTGGCTTCATTATTGTTGTCATTGATGGAAACAAAGTTTATCCCACACATCCGCAGCACATAGTATGTCTATACCGGAAGTCAGATTGAAGAGTGTTTTGATCCAATGAACAAGAGCATAGCATACAACAAGGTCTGATAATCAGGTCCGGATCTCTTAGAAGATGTATCTCGGCAAAGTGTAGACTTGGGGAAGTCAAGAGGAGTACCATGAGTACTAGATTGTAGAGATTAAGCCTCCGGTGATGAAAGAGTGAAAAGATATAAGCATCTAAGCGTTGGGTTCCTGACAAGCAGAGTGGACTGAGGAAGAACTGACCGGCAGAGCATCAAACTTTAATCTGAATGAGAAATTGATGGTGGTCAAGCTAATTGAGAGATCATACATGGTTGGCTGACTTGATTGATGACTTCTAACTCTATGTCTTGGATACGCATCACACATTAAGCATGGATTCAGCTGACAAATCAGTGCCTTGTAAATATCTTGAATGATCCGGTTGCCAACTAGAAAGATGTTGAAATCCTTGATGCGGATATATATACCAGATTGATTTCGGTATGAATATGTGTGTGTGTTGAGATAGTGTGCGAAGAAATGTAGAGAGAAGTGTGGAAGCAGGAATACAAATCTGATATGTGACAGAACAACAACATTAGAGCAGAGGAAGAATGAGGTGCATTAGATCAGTATTTTGAGCCTAACTGGAACTAAACCTCAGCATATGTGGATGCCTCTCATCAGTTCAAACACCTGGTTACTTTCTATATACCTTGTAGACAGTGAGTCTCTTGTAGGTAGTGTGCCTCTTGTGAGCAGTGTGCTCGAGTAGTGAGCCCTAATTGGCAAGTGTCATTTTGTACTTATTATTCTTTTAACAGAGAATACAATCTTGGGTTAGTCACCCCATGGTTTTTCCCTTAACATGGTTTTCCACGTAAAAATCCTTGTGTTATGTGTGTAAATTTTATTTCTTCTCTCATGATTATGTGTGCTCTTATGTTTTGATGTTGCATTAATATTAAAGAAGAAAAGAAACTTAAGATATTTAAGATAACTAATTCACCCCCCCTCTCAGTTATCTACCTTGTTTCCAACACCAACTCTATGGTACGATCCTAGGTGTTCATGCATCTAACATGAAGACTCTTGACTATCATGAGATTTGGGGAGAGAGAGAGAGAGAGAGAGAAAGAGACAGAGAGAGAGTTTAGATTGATCTTCCCACTTGACACAATAGCATGAGTTATTGTCTTCTATGGTTTGGTTGGTGCTTTGGGCCCTTCAAATCAATGTTCACCAATTGGAAGGACATCCAGATGCACTCACTAACCTTTCTCTTTGTACTTACCCATGTAAACAAATATCTAAATATTGATGAGATATGCTTACCACTCAGGAATTCTTTCATCCTTAAGTATAGGACCTTGCCATTCCTCAATTTCTATCTCCCAGCTATAATAATCTGCAAGGAGAGTTTGAAGCATCTTGGATGTATTAAAGGATAGTGAAATGCATACAAAGTATCTAAAGACATTGGCTAATTAGACAAATAGTGTGATAGATGGATATTATTCACCAATGCATGTGATAGAATTCAATAAAGTTCCTTTAAACATGAGAAATATTAATAAAAAACAACTTCCATGAATGATAATTGTCTATCAAATTAATACAACACAGCTAATTACCCATCAAAGTATCATGCACTAAATTTATAGCTAACTCTTCTGAGGTACCATATAATTGTGTGTATCTCTTGAAGTTCAATGAACATAAATAATCCATTAATTAAGATGATCATTGCTTCGAAAATTTGCACTACTGGGGAAAAATGATCATGTAAAACCACAAAAATGTCAACTACCAAAAGGTTACACCAATAATTAACCCCATCTAATAATTTTCCTGAAGGAAGAAATGTAATCTTCATATATAATGTCCAACTAAAGAAAAGCAAAAGAAAACTTAATATCCTTGCAAAATCAAAAGAAACTTGACTCCTATGTTGCTAACCTAAAGGTTTTTAAACCATTCTTCCACACCACAAAATATCATTTATAGTTGATATAATACTTTTTGAAATTATTCACATTTATTAAAAATATATGAATATTACCTGGAGTAATTACTTCCTTTAACAAATTTTACTTTAGGTGAGGCCCATGCTAAAGCAAAAACTATTGAACACATTCCATGAGGTTTCACCACTACTGAGGTAGCAATTGTAGCATAGACAACTTCTCCATATAAGGAGCGAAAACTGCAGCCTGCATTTCAATTCTCGTCATCAAAATGTCCTTGCTATAATTTCAGGATAATAAATGAGAGTGAGCTCAGAAAATTAGAAAATGTGAACCAAAAACATGAATTATATATTACAAAAAAGTAATCTAATGGCATTCACAATAGAGTAGCATTGACAAAAAAAAAAGAAATATTGAGTTTTCTTCTTAAATTCACCCATTGATAGTAAAACCATCTACATTCAACCATTAAGTTTAATTGTAGTGCGTGCAACTATCCATTGTGTATTTTATATCTAGGTTACTACATCATCCAAAAACATGCAGCAATCCATATAAATGGTTTTATATTTTTCAAATACATCCCTAAATGTACATATGATTTAGTCATTAGATGGAAGGACCAGATCTTCTGAATTTGAGTTACATTAATCCTACTTGAAAATATAAAGCCAAATGCATGGCTAAAGATATACATAGCAAGGACCAACAGGTTGACCTAAGTTTCACAAGCAGAGCTGTAATTCCAAAATGGCTCTTGAACTTTAGATTCAAATTATATGCACATCATAATTTATAACAATGTAAACCTCATGAGGAAAAGAATCACAAAAGATGATAGAAAATATTCAGAGTTTAATGTTTAACACAAATCAATTGACTATCCCAAATGAACTTCCATAAAAAGATATCCTCCTCTCTTCTCAAGAAGATACTTCACTTACAATGAAACCCAACAAAACCTACAAATTGCATATCTTGAGATAGGCCCCCTTATTATGGTTGCATGTACTACAGTGAGACGACATATTTTACCATTCTTCAAAATAAGTAGTTTACTCACATTTTTCTATGGCTATAAAATGGCATTGAATAGAATATGACTCACTTCACATTTCTTCTCTTAATGCATATCTAATAGTGTATTGCCTCTAGGCTAAAACTCAACATTCATTATATGGCACCTTATGTTTGTTTTGAAATACCCTCAAAACCAATACATGATTGTGGATCTTATCTATGTAATTCATCTACTATTTCTACAACAAAAAACTAAAGGATATGGTTAATCATGGAGTGAAGTTCTGATATAAATCTCCAAGAAAATGGCAAGTCACAAGATAGGCTATGAAAGCCATATGCTCCCTTTTTTTCTTTTGATAGAGTAGCTCAAAACACACAGAGAGTATAGGTGGAAAGCATTATCACAACATAGGCAAGTAGCCAATGGAGCACACATAAATCTAGAAAGCACACAAAGTATTATGTACAATATAGTTTGTATTGAACACATTATAGTTTGCAACTAAAGTATCAAATTAAATTTTGAGCAATGCCAACACAATGAAGCATGATAATAGAATTACACTTCTTGAAGATCCCAAAAACATTTAAAAAACACAAATCACAATGCTATCATAGAATTTACAATTTTTAGGCATACCAAGGAATGTTATACATTCATCCCTACACATCCTAAGAACAACAACTGGGGTTTGACAACATTGGAAAGTAAATTATTTGTTGTGTTTGGTTTGGCATTACTCAATTGATCAACACCACTGCCACACTCAAGCACTATTGTAGCCCACATCCTAGTCCCTGGAAAGCATTTAGAGTATCACAATAAAGATTGAATTATATATAGAAATAATGAAATTTACATCTACCAATGTACAACAATGCAAGGAAAATGGCAACTACTAGTAAATTAAAACATGTGAGAAGCATCATGGCCACTACTCTCAACTATGCACATGGACACAACTCCAAACCTACAATCTTTTACCACGGCACTTCATTTCGTGGAGTAATGTTCCTACACAACAAGCCCCTGAAAGCAAAATATACAAATTGACAACCAAACAATCAAACAAATCCTCTTATTCTAATAAATATTTAATTCTTTTGTTGCCTGCACCTGTTGCATAAATTTTCATTATTAGCTTCAAATTAAAATTAAGTAGGTTTTATATAGAAAAAAACTAATGCTTTTGTGCAGATTTGAAAATTGGTAAATTTAACTTCTGAATAAATTTAAGATGTAGATATAACAAGAAAGTTCTAGAGGTCATGGTTAAGGTAGAGGTCAAATTGTTTTGATGTTGGTGAAAGAACTACAAGAGGAGCGCAAGGTGTTGTTGAGATACCTCTACTACTATTGATAAGTGTTCCACTAGAATACCTAGTGATGGACCCTATTGCCACTTGATGGACTTTGAAATTGCTAACAACAACCATTTCGATGAGGGGATTAATGGTTGGATTTGTGAGGGTATCAAAAAAATATATGAATAAGTAGGGCACACTGCATAGGAGATGGCATGCGAACAACCTCACTCTTGCACCTATGACTATTGAAGCCACACAAGATCCCATACTTTGGGACCATTTAAACATTGTGCCAATTTCTTGTGAGCTGGTTTCATAATGATGTTCTATGCATTAGAGAGAAGTACATAATACTAGTCAACCCACTGACCATTTATGAGTTGACTAGGTTGCCTTGCAATCAAATGCAACAACAAGATGAGCCACCATCTAGGGATTTGGGTGCTATGTTAATAAGCATTTAGAACAAAATCTATTCACACACTATGTAGAGTAGCAAATCTATGGGGTCTCAATATCAATGTTTGGGCTATTCCCAACCCACAAATTCAACTAACATGTGTGCTACTAGGAATGAAACTCTTTTTGCAAAGCTAGGGTTAATATTGTTCCATTAACTAGCACATACGCAAAAACATATGATAGGTGCACAAGGCAGCATCTACAACTACTGACCTACCTAGCAAATGACATGCTAGAGAATCTACAAATTATGTAGGGCAAACATGAGATTTCAGCTACAAGACATTGTTGGTTCTACATGTTTTAACCTACTATAGTGCATCAATGGGTGAGGACACAAGCACACCAAACCATATCCTGAACCTGTGGTTCCAAAATTTGATGTTGACTACAATGCACAGAGAGGCACCTTCCCAACACAAGGTACAAATGGATGGATGGTTGTGCATACTACAATTGTAGTTTGCATATTAACATCAAGTCATGCTAGAACTCATAGCTGCAAACCTAAGTGTTTAGTTTCACCTCTTCCAACACTACAACAAAGTTATCTTTCCAAATTTATCGAGCAACCATGTGCCAAGCACTCTAACATATACAGTAACGTTGCAAATGGTGGAAGTCCAACACACATGGCAATTAACAAAGGCATCAGTTGCAGATAACATCACATACACTTGGATGGCCATCCTACATTTGTAACCTAGACCGAAACAAGAGTAGGTTTCATAGAAAGAGTTGCCCAGGAAAGGTGCACCAAAGATAGCTAGTTGTGAAAGACACTAAAGTTGTACACTAACCTTTTGGACTAGAACATTAAGGTAAACATCACAATGGAGATGGTAGAGAATACAGGGTGGTCTTGGGTTTTCAACACCCATTGTATTACCTCTACTTCTATGTCAGGTTATATGGTGTTTTCCCATGGGAAAGGGGCTTTTGCTTGAAATATTTAAGTCCATGCCATTGTAGCAACAGAAAACAAATATATATATATATATATATATATATATATATATATATATATATATATGTATATATATATATGTATATATGTATATATATATATGTATATATATATGTATATATATATATATACATATATATATATATAACCACATTCAACAAACACATTGTATCCCTTAGTGCGTTGATAAGATTCACAACAAATGCAATTAACTAAACCAATTTATTTGAATGCAAAAGATAATATGATGTTTATGTACTTTAGTGCTGTAAGCACATATTTAAGTACATCTAGATGGAGGTAAATCTTTACTATTCATTCAAAGATCTAGGGAGTGGAACATAACCATTATTAGGTTCTGCAAATCATGTCAAGAACAAAATCATCAATTTAATAACTATTGATGAGATTAAAATACTATGATAACAGTAGTAAAAAGATAAATCTAAATAAAATAGTTATGTACAAGTATTTTTTTCTTTATCTTGATCATATTACACCAACCTTTTGGACCGGAACGTTAAGGTAAACATCACAGCGGAGATGATAGAGAATGTGGGTTGGTCTTGGGTCTTCAACACACATTGTATTACCTCTACTTCTATGTTAGGGTATATGGTGCCTTCCCGTGGGAAATGGACTTTTGTTTGAAATATTTAAGTCCTTGCTTCCCCTGTAGCATGTTCAAACCAATGTAGCCACATAAAACAAAAAATTATATATAACCACATTCACTTGGGACTTTGCATTTGTAAAGAATGCAATTTCTAGTATACCACTATCAGATAGATAAAATAGTTACAATAGCCTACATTTATATGTAGTTCCATTTTCATCGATCAAAATTGCCCAGATGAGGTTTCTGAAGAGTGTCCTTTCTCATAGAAACATGTAAACAAATTTTAGTGCCATTGAAGAAAATAAAAAAAATAGCAGAGGAAAAATTCAAAAATATACATTACCCAAACATTTATGTGTATATCCAATAGGCAACATACCTTCCTATCATGTAAAAGCTCTGCACCATTCTCAATAATCTCAAAAGATGCATATCTAGGATTGGTTTTTTTCTCTGCCAAACTTGAAGCAATATAAAAACCCTTCAATGTTACTTTTTGTCTCACATTGTCCACATCCATGACCTGAGTAATGATGAACATTAAACTGACATACCAAAGACTAAAAAATGAACAGGGTCATATAATATAATGAAGTATTCAAGGCATGTGCTCACCTTTGCAAGATCACCTTTGTAGGTTCCAATTTTTACAGTCACCCATGTATCCTTGGAAAGATCAACTGATTTATTTCCTACTAAAAGTACACTAGTCATTTCCTTGATGGGGACAAGCTTAACCTTCTAAGAATAATATTACAAAGTCCATTACATGCCTGCAGAGACCATGGATTTAGATTTCTACAAAATACTATAAAAACTAACAAGGAGCAAGCATAATCAAATTGTGGTACCTCGGAGACCATGGATTCAGTTTTCTACAAAATACTATGAAAACCAACTAACAAGGAGAAAGCATAATTGTGATAACTACAAGTTGTAATGAATGTCAAAGCACCTACTTGTTAATCTATATAAAACCATTTAAACAAGATGAAACTTTGATGGAAATTGAAATTGCAGGTGAGGTTTTAACTCTTGTAGTTACATATGCAATCACCAAGGCACCTAGTATCTCTAGTTATTTTGACTGCATCCACTTTTTGGAATGAAGGTGAAGCGGTGCTATGACATTTGGGCTTGGGATTAATGCGATACATGGTTGTTGTAGCCTGAGCCCTCAAGAAAGGTTTAGAGTCTTTTGCAACATCAGATTCCACACCCTATTTTGCATCTATGACTAGTCTCTGGCATGAATAACAACTTTTAACGAGCACAATGTTTTGGGCCTTTGTCTATGGCTATTTCATTCCATCTTTCTATACTAAGTTGATAGAGGGTCTTGACAACACTTTTGTAGACTTGGTTGTGGGCATGACAATGTGACAGTAATATTACCTGCAGATGAATGTACCGCTTTTGGTTGACTATATATTAGAATTGAAGGAACATAATGTGTACAAAACATGTGGAGATTTTCTGATGATAGAATTTGATGAAGAATTGGTTGCATGTGTTACAAATGTTGTAGAAAGAGCAAAGGTATTATGACCTTTGTCTATGTGGCCTTTTTCCTGGACCAAAGGCTCATTCATAGTGGCAATGACTTGTTTTAGTCTCAAAGCACACCAAGTTGAACATTCCTTTTGGCATTTGGCATTTACAAAATGCTTTGGATTTGCCTGGATTGGTTACTGACCAAACGTGTATAGTAACATAGAACATGTTTGAAACCCACAATAAACAAAAGGCACAACCTTCAAGACCACTGCATGCATATGGCATTCCAATCTTTGCAACAAAGCAGCACGACAACAATAAGCAATCAGAGATAGAGATTCACTAGTTAATATAAACAGTAAATTAACCAACTAAATTATTGATAGCTAAGCTTTGTGAAAGAATCCACCTGCTTCATATAATTGTCCTTGGAATGACAAATACAAAGTTTATCAACTAAAGAAAAAATAAAAATATAACATGGACAAACATAAGAAATATGTAAGATGGAAGTTAAGACAACATGACAATTACCACCCCTATTCCATTCCATCCTATGTAGAAAATTTACATAAATCATAGACTTGGAAATTTCAAACATTGCTATAAATCTCAAAAAGCATTTGAAATCAATAGAAATCAACCATCCAAGATAACATTGTTAAGGGGAAAAAACAACAATGAAAAAACCACCTTTTGCTTAGATTAAGAGATAAACCAAGGTGAAGGAAATGGAGTGAGTTATAGATGCCTACTGTAGTGCTTCTATTGCAACCAAATAAGCCCCCTCATGCCTCTGTGAAGCTTCCTGCACTATTCACTCCTTTAAAACTCTAAACAAATAAAAGAAGCCCTAGGGTCTAATCTTCACTAATTTCCACCATATTTTCAATTGAAACATAAAAATTGAAAATAAAAGATTCCTCTAGAGAAATTGTTCACTTGAAAGTTTTCCTATAAACCACTTCTCCTTGACTTGGTCACATGTTTAAAACAAATGGAAAATTGAATGTGCAATGGATATCCTGATTGGTAGCTTACCTATGCACACAATGGGTGCTATCATATAGTGCAACTAACATAGGAGATGGGTGCCCTCATTTGATCAATCAACAGGTGATCTTTACTACTACTCATTCCCTCCCCTAGTTGTTGTGTTGGTCAATCAAATAAGGATCAACTAGATAGAGTGAAATAGGAGTGAAAGAAAAGTGACCGAACAAAAGAAAAACTTACAAAGGAAAAATTTAATTTATTGCCTTTGAAATTTAATCCTAGGGTTTTTTTGTCACACCAAAAGTTTAAAGGACACACAGAACTAGCTTTGTTGTGGTTACGGACAAGATTCAAACCCTATCTCTTTGATATTCCACACATGTAAATGTTGGCCAGCAATGAATATACAAGAATTAAACAATGTGGAACATCTATACTCAAGATTTACCATCAAAAATATGTATCAGCTGCTTAAAACTAATTCTGAATGGCTAAGCTTATAGAACTGAAAATAAATTGAATTACCTTGAAATTTTGTCCCAAAGGGATCCTTTGTGCATTGCCTAATCGAATTAGAAAAAAATGAATCCAACAGCACTGGTTGGTTCCCATGTAATGTGGAGTTCCTCATTTCTTTGGTTCCATTTGCGGGAGCATTCACCAGAAATAAAGAAAAGAAAGAGAGAATAGTTTATTGCCTTTGAAATTTAATACTAGGTTTTCCCACCCAACCAAAAGTTTATTTAGTCATTTTTATTTAGGTTTTGAATTTTTATTTGTGTAACTAATTATTTAGTTGTGTTTTTTACCCGATGATCAAATTAGTTATTTATTTAGTCATTTATAGTTGTGTTACAAAAAATTAGTAGAAGTTAGTCATTTATAGTTGTGTTGCAAAAAAATAGTAGAATTTAGTCATTTTTAGTTGTCATGACTAAAAGTTTTAGTCACATAGTCATTTATTTACCAAATTCTACTAACCCTTAGTGTGGTTGTATAATAGGTAAGTGCAGTTGTATAACAAGTAAGTATTTCTAACCCTTTTTAACCACCTTTGATGTAGCATCTCTTTGCATTGCTCACTTGCATGGCCTCCTCTTATGTGTTGTGTTCCCTCATGTTGTGTTATATGTTGTTTAGGTCTCTTTAGATGACCCTTGATACTCTTGTAACATCAAGGATACAAGGAGACCACCTCTATTGTGGTAATTCTTCCATTTGTTTCTCTATTCTTCTATTCCCTTCTGTCTTATTGTAATAGTTGTGTGTTGTGCCTTAGGGGCATAACATTGCGGAGAATGTCTTGGGAGTAGCTTCCCACATTCTAAACCCAATTCACTTTTGTCTACTCTCTCATTTTTAGTGTTTCCATTCTTCACTGGCTCTACTATTCAGCAGATGACGAAAACAAATAAATTCTTATAAGGATCGTGTGTCCCTTTAGCAAGAAAGAAAAAATGGATAACAAAAACAAATAAATATTGATAAGGATTGTGTGTCCCTTCAGCAAGAAAGAAAAAATGGACCTAGTCCATATATGAAGATGGGTTTGATATATATTAATGATGTTTAACTAGTAGAATCACTCCGTGTTGTGATGTATCATGATGTGAAAGTTGTTGTAACAAACCTTTACAATACTCTATATCTGCTTCAATGCATTTTGGATTATTTTTTATCTCACCTTGTAGCTACACTCAGTTCTAAGATACTTGCAATATATCCTCATGGCTATACTCAGTTCTGAACCTGCAAGTGTATCCTTGGTCTATTATGTGATTTGATAAATGATTTCTGCATAACTTTCATGACTTAATTTGGTTGTTATCTTATAGTAAGATTTTCTAACCAAAGCTTATATCTTGTTGATTATGTTAGCAAATGATATCGATGTGTTTGCAGGAAGATTCAGTGATTGTAAGCACATGTCACTTCAGGGCATGGGCTTTGGGAAAGCTCTTGTTCCCTTGCGTGTTTTCACTTTACCTTAAATGTGCTTGATACTGGCAAGCGGGATCAACCACTTTAAGGTGGGGGCATATATAATCGTAACTTCTTGATTACTTTTTGTTGGAAAATGTGCCTCAAATTACTGGCTTGATATTACATCAGTAGTGTTAAGGGTTTATTCCTTTATCAACCTGATTGTACTTTTTTAATGGGAACTTATCCTTAGTCCTCTCAATGTTCTGATAAGCTCTCTGCATTGTTGTTAACTCTTCATCGAAGAGACATTGTGTTATCATTGAGACATTGGAAACAATCCCTTCGATGAGAAGATACCATTGTGGGAGTTGGCAATGACATTGAAGTGGGGACCACATGAAGCATTATGACCTTCATCGAAGTGACATCCTTATATGGGTGGGAGTCGATATATTGTCCTATCAATATGGTGATAGGTTGAACATTATGGGACCCAGTCGGTGCTAAGCGGAAGAATGGTGGAGAATGTTCATATCGGCGGGAGTTGATTACTTTGGTGGGAGTCTCTAAGTTGTCCCTTCAATAGCTGATACAAAGCAATGACTCTCCGTCGGTGAGACCTAGTGTCTTTAGGGAGACTCTGTCTTGAGTCTCCTTGATAGCCTGATGTAGTGTATGTGAAATGCCACCTAGGCAATGAGGATTGTGGTCAAATCTTGGATGTGAAGTGTTGGCAAATAGTGTGGATATCAATGAGACTTTGAGAATTCGAGGAGAGCTTGAATGAAGTATTTTCGATGGCTTCGACATGTCTCTGACAATTAAAATGAATTGTGACAGTTTCCTATAAGAACTGTATCGATTGGTTTCTAGTATAGTATGGAATGTAAAATGGTTGGAATAGTTTGTAATGCAAATACTGTAAAAGAGGTATGCATTGTAATAGAGAATGGTGGTAATCAATAATTGATCAAAGAGGTTGAATAGGGGAATTGTAATGCTGCTGAAGTTGATGTTGTGCATTGACACCTGTGAAAGGACAAGTCTGTAACTCTATATGTAAACATCATTTACTATAATACAAAGTGACTTTGCTTGGTGTGTGGGTTTTTCTCCTATAAAGGGTTTTCCCACGTAAATCTGGTGTTCATTCTGTGTGTTGTTTCTTAATTGTCTACTCTATTATTCTGATTAATGTGCATCTTTAATGAACTATAATTAGAAATTGAATGTACTATTTGCATTTATCTTCTAAAAATTGGGATTAGGAAGGCATTTTTGTACTTAGATTTCCCTACAAGTGGTATCAAAGCCTTGCCAGTTTTGTTATCCTTGTGGGTGAGTTAGGATTTTTGTGTTGATTTTGTTGAGTGGGAGTTTTGTAGGGAAAACAGGTTGTCTTGATTGTAGATTTGAGATGGCAAGCACGTCTGGAAGAATAGAGATTGAGAAATTCAACGATGGCAATTTTGAGTTGTGGAAACTCAAAATTGAAGATTTGCTCGTGGATCTAGAGTTATGAAATGTAGTGTCCTCTAACAAACCATCAGCAACCTCGCAAGATGATTGGGATGCAATGGATCAAAAGGCCAAGGGTTTGATCGAATTGTGCTTTGCTCATTCAGTTCTCGTGAATGTCCATGAAGAGAAGGCTGTGAAAACTTTGTGGAAGAAGCTCAGTGACATTTATTAGGGGAAATCTCTGGTAAATCAGTTATTCATGTGGAAGAAGCTGTACTCTTTGAAGATGGAGGAAGGAGTGTCTGTTGCAGATCATTTGAATACATTTAACATGATCATTACGTAGTTGACGTCTGTTGGTGTGAAAATTAAAGACAAGGATCATTGCCCGCTCCTATTGTGTTTGTTGCCTAACACATAAGATCACCTATTAATGGCTATTGGGAGTACAACAACCACTTTCAAGATGGAAAATGTGGTTGCTTTGCTGCTGTTAGAGGAAATGTGAAGGAAATCTTTTGAGATGGCTAAGGAGTCCCTTGCTATTTGGGGTAGATCAAAGGAGAAATGCAAGAAGAAAGACAAGAATTCTAAATCCAAGTCAGAGAGGAGATCAAAGTCTCCAAGCAAAAAGTCCAAGGTGAAATGTTGGAACTATGGGCAAACTGGACATATTCAAAAATAATGTAAAGAGGAGAAAAATAAGAAGAAGAAGAACAATTATTCTGATAATGAATCTTCTCAGAGTGAAGTAGATGCCTTCATTGCAGCCTTGGCAACTTAGGCATAGATGATGTTTGGCTGATTGACTCAGGTGTGTCCTTTCACATGACATCTCATAGAGATTGGTTTTCAAAGTATGAGGAATACAAAGGTGGAAGGGTGTATCTGGGTGATGATTCTCAACTTGAAATTGTTGGCTGTGGAAGAGTCAGACTTAAGTTTCCTAATGGAAGAATAAAATGAATCAATGATGTAATGCATACACCAAGCCTGGCCAAAAATTTTCTTTCTATACGTAAGTTGAATGATGTTGGCATGCAAGTTTCTTTCTCAAATGGTGGTTATAAAATGACTAGAGGCTCAATAGTGTTGGCCAAGGGTGCACGCATAGGCACTTTGTTCAAGCTGGATGCACTTGCTATTCAATGTAACAATGTCTCTACAAAGTTGAACAAAGACACTCATGTAGGGAAGGAGAAAGATGTTCCTATGGGTGAGAATTCCTTCGAGGTGAAACTACCAACAAGGAAAACCATGTTGTAGCATCATAGACTCAGCCACATAGGGGAAAAAGGCTTAAAAGCCTTGAAAAAAAAAACTTGGTTAAAGGGCTTGATGATTGTAACCTTGAGTTCAATTTTTGTGAACATTGCATTTATGGATAGCAACACTGTGTTTCTTTTTACTCTAGTCCTCATAAATCTTTTGGTATACTGGATTATGTTCTCTATGATGTATTTGGTCCATTGAATGTTCCTTTGTTATTGAATTCTAAATATTATGTTTCATTTATAGATGATTATTCGAGAAGAGCATTTGTGTATTTTCTAAAAAGTAAATCAGAAGTGTTCAGTCAATTTAAGGAGTTTAAAACCTTGGTAGAAAATCAGACTGGTAGAAAAATTAAATGATTGAGGACAGATAATGGTGGTGAATTTTGTTCTGTAGATTTTAAAAGGTATTGCAAAGACCATGGAATTAAAAGGCATAAAACTACACCTTACACTCCGCAACAGAATTGAGTTATTTAAAGGTTGAACAGGATGCTGATGGAAAGGGCGAGAGGTATGTTGAGCAGTGTTGGTCTAGGGTAGAAATTCTAGTCTGAGGCCATGGCTACATCATGTTACTTAATTAATCGATCTCCCTCTTTGACACTTGTTGACAAAACACCTTTGGAAGCATGGTCTGGTAAGAAGCCCTCTTTAAGACACATTAGAGTCTTTGGCTATGAGGCATATGCATATGCACCAAATGAGAAAAGATCTAAATTGGAAAACAAGGCTATAAAATCTATCTTCACTAGTTATGGCATTGGTGTGAAAGGATACAATCTTTGGAATCCTATTACTGAGAAGGTATTGTATAGCAAAAGTGTAATCTTTCGTGAGCTGAAACCTTCTATAGTGGAGTTGCAGTCAGACATGAAAGAAGCTAAAAAGAAGAAGGATGTAGTGGAAATTCCTCTAACTCTAGATAAAGAGGAACTATGAATTCTAAGTGTACTTGATACTAAGGAGAACTCAAGCAGTTCTGAAAGCTTTGAACAAGAAGAAGAACCACAACCTCAGCCTCAGCCTGTGAGGAGGTCTACACATGAGAAGCAGAAACCTGAAAGGTTTGGATATTCTATGTTGGATTCTAGTTGTGCCTATGCTTTGATTGCTAACACTGATGAATGCCCTAGGATGTTAAAAAAGGTTATTAATATGTATGATTTAGATTCCTGGTTGGAAACCATGAATGAGGAAATGGTATAATTGAAAAAGAATGAAACCTGGGATTTGGTGCCTTTGCCTGAGGGTAGAAAGCCTATTGGTTGTAAATGGGTATTTTAAAAGAAAATAGATCTAGATGGTAGTGTTGAAAAGTATAAAGCCAGATTGGTTACAAAAGGTTATTGATGCAGAGGTAATACGCAACGGGAGCCTACAAATGGGAAGGAGGAGTCAATAATACAATCAGCATGTTAAAAATCCTATCGGCTTAGCATCATCATCATATTTCTTGCTAACACAGACAGCATCATCATATTTCGAAGAGGCGTGAAATATCCACCTGCTGACTACTGTTCACTTCCTTATCGCTTTTCACCTTTCGCCTTTCAACAGCATCATGATATTCGGCAAGCGCAAACATCCTCCTGATGTCCACTATTCACTTAGCGCCAAACTCTATCTTCAACATCCTGATGTTCAACATCACCTTCATCAGCAGGATATAAAATATCCGGTTCCCTTCAAATATCCTGATGACGACAACTTAAGCACCCTTCCTTCGATGCTTACGTCACCCCGATATCTGACTACTCAAACAAGCAGCATCATGATATGACTTATCCGGTCATATTGAAACATCCTGATGATGTTAACCAAACTTTATGCCGATAACTTACGCCGAAGCCAAAACACTTAGCGACAGCAGGATAAACTTGCATAGGGTGATATTCGCAATATCCTGATGACGATTATCCTGATGACGATGACGTCACATGCAGCTCCTCAATATCCTGCTGCCCTGATATACTGATGATGTATATCCTGATGACGATGATGTCATATGCAACTCCTTCAATATCCTGCTGTCGGCCAAACTTAACCTTATCGGCCCGCGATGGTTTTATCAACCCGATCTTCTACCTTATGCTGATACGCTCCTCCTCGGCAACACCTGATGATGATCACCCCAATGTTCATTCACTTTATGCAACCGATTGCACCATGCTCACCTCCCTTTACTCGGATGACGCCCGAAGTAACTGCAGGATATAACCAGTAATATCCTGATGATGCCGTTTTGACGAACTTCCAACCTTAGCGAATTTCGATCCGCCGAACCTCCTGGGATGACCCGATCTACTCACAGGGTGATCTTCCAAACTCTAACTATCAGCTCGACCTAGCACATGCCCATGCTAGGGTTCTCAACACATCTCGACGACGATCCTGCAAACATGCACATGAACAAACACAAAATGCAAACTACCTCCTAACCTACTGTACATAGCCATTCCACCGATTCAACGAATCAACCGGTGGAATGGATCAGCAAATCCATGAAACCTCCAAACCAGCAAATCGATTTCACAATGAAGATCAAACAAAAAATGAACACAAACAGGATCTTTATTGATTTCAAAAGATGCAAGTACAATACTCTGTCTCACTCTCTATCACTCTCTTCTACAATACAATGCTATCTCTCAAACCAACTGATCCTCATGCATAAATAGGATCAGCGGCGAGTACTACCACTCGATTCCCAGTGGCTGGGAAATCTCTCCAGGCGGCTGGGAGATCCAACCGGACCTACAGCATAACAGCTGTCATAACAAACTATCTAAAAATAGCAAAGTATGGTCAACATGACCTTATTACATGCATTGGTCTTATACGACCTTCTTTGAAACATTAACAAGACTCAAAACAAACTAACTGCCTCATGGAGGCCAGCTGTCAGGTAGGTGCTCCTGCACCATACTCCCCAACAGAAAAGAACTCATGTCCCATGAGTTTGGTTGTGGAAGTCCTCCACCTTTATACTTTGTCATGTCAGTGTTCTGACCTGTTCCAGCTTTATCCTCTGCTGTCTCTTGGCTGCTCTAAGACTTCTGAGCTGTAACTTGCTTTCTTGCAAGTAAATCCTTATGCCTGTCAATGTAGGCCCTTCTCTCACATACCCTGTGTTTGTCAGGTTGTCTGACCAGAACCTCTGTCTGAACTGCCTCTTGAACTTCTGTAATGTTCAACTCTGTCTTTCTTTCAATCTTTATAGGACAAACAATAGTCCCAACTATGACAACATCCTTGTCATTCCTCTCAACTGGTTGTTGTTTGCAAACCTGTTTCTGAACCTGCTGCTGACCTCTGTCAGTTAGAACTGAAACTTTCTTCAACTTGTTGTCCTTAACAACTCCTTTCCCTGCAGTGTCCTCAACTGCCTTTATGCCTGCTCCTATAGGCTTCTACACAAATTCCTTCTTTCCCACTAAAATAATTTTTGTTGCCTTCTGTACTGCAGCATCTTCCTACAATGGCATCAACATAATAGTCTTCCCATCTTTCTTGATGGTGTAGGTATTAGCATACCCATCATACAGTACCCTCCTATCAAATTGCCATGGTCTACCCAACAGTAGGTGACAACATTCCATGGGCAATATGTCACACAAAACTCTATCCTGATATGCTCCAATCTGAAAATCAATATATGCCTGTTCATAGACAAAAAGTGATTGACTATCACTCACCCAAGATACCTGGTAAGGGTGTTGGTGTGGAATCCTTTCCAAATTCAGTTTATCCACCATTTCCTGAGATACCATGTTGTCTGTTGAACCAGTATCAATGACAACCTTACATACTTTACCTTTACTCTTGCATGTGGTCTTGAAAAGAGCTCTTCTTTGCATCATATCCTTTGATGCCTGTAAACTAATTCTCCTTAGCATCAATGCTTCTCCCTCCTCAGGATACCCATAACTTTCAGAAGCTCTATCTGTCTGCTCTACTTTCTCTTCTTGCACAAGTTGCACTCTCTTGTCATTCGTTCTATCATTGCTAGATGATGAACCTTTATTTTCTGGACATTTGAAAAATGGATGACCAAATTCACCACAGGTGTAACACTTTCCTGAGAATGTAGTAGAACCTCTACCACTTCCAAACCTGCCTCTATTACCTTTCCATCCACTTCTGAAATCAGACTGTCCCTGTCCTTTACCAGTGTCTTCTTGACCCTCATTGGTTTGCCTTGTTGTATGGGCTGATCCTCTTCCCCTTATATTGTGTTGTTCTTGTTTTCTCTTCAACTTTTCTTCTACTTTCAATGCCAACTGAAAGCATTTCTGAACTGTATCTGGATTATGCAGACTTAAATCATCCTGAATGTTGAACCTCAATCCATTAAGGTATCTGGCTACCTTCTCTTCTTCACTTTCCTTTACCTTTGTTTTCATACAAAGTTTCATGAACTCTTCTGTATATGAGCTGACATCTAGCTCCTTCTGCTTCAGGTTTTGCTTCCTCTTGTGTAATTGGATACTGTAATCCAATGGGATATAGGCTTCCTTTACTAATGCCATCATCTTCTTCCATGTAGCGACTCTATGCTTTCCTTCCTGTACTCTATCATCTTGGACGAAATTCCACCATGTCAAGGCAGCTTCTCTCATTTTTGACTGGGCTATCTTTACCCTCTGTTGTTCTGGTATCTCCTCTGTTACAAAGAAATTGTTCAAGGAGTCTATCCACTCCATCACTGAATCAGGTTCCATCTTTCCTGTAAACACTGGCAAATCTAGTTTCACATCCATGGTTCTCCTCTCCATGGCCTTGAGGGCATTCAACAGTGGTCTCTGGTCTGCAGGAACGACCTCCTCGCTCCAACTAGGGATCTCTTCTTCTTCCCTATCTTCTTCTCTACCAGAACCTACTCTGCTCCTCAACTTCACTAACTCATCCTTCAATTCCTGATTCTGAGCCTTCACGGCCTTGCTTTCTGCAATCTGTTTCTTTACCAGAACTGCCAACTCAGCGTTGGTCATCCTTGTCGGAACCTCCGATGTTCCTTCGTCACCTGACATCCTGCTATATCCTTATCTTTACCAGAAGATCCTTCCTTTGCTCTGATACCACTATGATGCAGAGGTAATACGCAACGGGAGCCTACAAATGGGAAGGAGGAGTCAATAATACAATCAGCATGTTAAAAATCCTATCGGCTTAGCATCATCATCATATTTCTTGCTAACACAGACAGCATCATCATATTTCGAAGAGGCGTGAAATATCCACCTGCTGACTACTATTCACTTCCTTATCGCTTTTCACCTTTCGCCTTTCAACAGCATCATGATATTCGGCAAGCGCAAACATCCTCCTGATGTCCACTATTCACTTAGCGCCAAACTCTATCTTCAACATCCTGATGTTCAACATCACCTTCATCAGCAGGATATAAAATATCTGGTTCCCTTCAAATATCCTGATGACGACAACTTAAGCACCCTTCCTTCGATGCTTACGTCACCCCGATATCCGACTACTCAAACAAGCAGCATCATGATATGACTTATCTGGTCATATTGAAACATCCTGATGATGTTAACCAAACTTTATGCCGATAACTTACGCCGAAGCCAAAACACTTAGCGACAGCAGGATAAACTTGCATAGGGTGATATTCGCAATATCCTGATGACGATTATCCTGATGACGATGACGTCACATGCAGCTCCTCAATATCCTGCTGCCCCGATATACTGATGACGTATATCCTGATGACGATGACATCATATGCAACTCCTTCAATATCCTGCTGTCGGCCAAACTTAACCTTATCGGCCCGCGATGGTTTTATCAACCCGATCTTCTACCTTATGCCGATACGCTCCTCCTCGGCAACACCTGATGATGATCACCACGACGTTCATTCACTTTATGCAACCGATTGCACCATGCTCACCTCCCTTTACTCGGATGACGCCCGAAGTAACTGCAAGATATAACCAGTAATATCTTGATGATGCCGTTTTGATGAACTTCCAACCTTAGCGAATTTCGATCCGCCGAACCTCCTGGGATGACCCGATCTACTCACAGGGTGATCTTCCAAACTCTAACTATCAGCTCGACCTAGCACATGCCCATGCTAGGGTTCTCAACACATCTCGATGACGATCCTACAAACATGCACATGAACAAACACAAAATGCAAACTACCTCCTAACCTACTGTACATAGCCATTCCACTGATTCGACGAATCAACCGGTGGAATGGATCAGCAAATCCATGAAACCTCCAAACTAGCAAATCAATTTCACAATGAAGATCAAACAGAAAATGAACACAAATAGGATCTTTATTGATTTCAAAAGATGCAAGTACAATACTCTATCTCACTCTCTGTCACTCTTTTCTGCAATACAATGCTATCTCTCAAACCAACCGATCCTCATGCATAAATAGGATCAGCGGCGAGTACTACCACTCGATTCCCAGCGGCTGGGAAATCTCTCCAGGCGGCTGGGAGATCCAACCGGACCTACAGCATAACAGCTGTCATAACAAACTATCTAAAAATAGCAAAGTATGGTCAACATGACCTTATTACATGCATTGGTCTTATACGACCTTCTTTGAAACATTAACAAGACTCAAAACAAACTAACTACCTCATGGAGGCCAGCTATCAGGTAGGTGCTCCTGCACCAGTTATTCCCCGGTAGAGGGAACTGATTATGGAGAAATATTTTCTCCTATAGTTAAGCTGACATCTATTAGATTTCTATTGTCACTTGTAGCATCATATGACTTAGAGATTGAGCATATGGATGTGAAGTAGCATTTCTTCATGGAGATTTGGAAGAAGAAATTTATATGTCCTAGCTTGAGCACTTCATTGAAAAAGGTAAAGAAAATCTAGTTTGCAAGTTAAAGAAATCTCTGTATGGTTTAAAGCAATTGCCTAGAATGTGGTACCAAAAGTTTGACACGTTTGGGATTTGTGAGATCAAAATCAAATCATTGTGTGTACTATAAAACTAAAAATGGTCATTTACTTATTATTGCCTTGTATGTGGATGATATGTTGTTCATTGGGAATGGTAAGGGTATGATTTAAGAATTAAAATATCAACTGTCAGCACAATTTGAAATGAAAGATTTAGGAGTAGCTAGGTACATTCTGGGGATAGAAATCAGAAGGGATAGGGTAAATAGAAAAATTTGGCTCAGCCAGAGAAAGAATATTAATACTTTCCTTTAGAGTTTTAATATGATAGATTGCAAGCAGCTAGTTGTTCTAGTGTTGCAGGGAACGAAGCTATCTGTTGAAGATTGTCCAAAATATCCCACTAAGATGGAGGACATGACCGGGGTGCCTTATGTAAGTGCAGTTGGTAGTTTAATGTATGCAATCATCTGTACAAGGCTAGACATTGCCCAAGTAGTGGAAGTGCTTAGTCAGTATATGGCTAATCCAGGAAGACTGCATTGGGATACTGTGAAAAGAGTTTTCAGATATTTAAAAGGGTACTGTTGAGTATGCCTTGTGGTATCATGGTATTTCTGCTAGATCTAAGAGTTCAGTTAGCATTCATGGATATGTGGATTCTGATTGGACAAGGGACATTGACAGTAGAAGATCCACCAACGGATATGTATTCACGTTGTTTGGTGGTGTAGTTAGTTGGATGAGAAAGTGGTAGGCTGTAGTTGCTTTGTCCAATACCAAGGTTGAGTACATGGAAGTAACTCACACCTGTAAAGAAGTCATTTGTCTTAGAAGGCTGTGTTTTGATATTGGGTTTGATGCAAGGTAGATTACTAGCTGCTATGATAGTCAGGGTGCCATTTGTTTGGTGAAAAATCCCACTTTCCATGCCAGGATGAAACATATTGATGTTCAATACAATTTTATTCATGATATGGTGGAGGATGGAAAGGTTAATTTGAAAAAAGTGGATACTTTGGAGAATGTTTATGATGCATTGACTAAGCCTCTAAGCACAAATAAGTATAGATGGTGTGCTAGTTTGATGGGCCTTGGGGTCTAGTCGAGGGAGCTATTTTCTTCTCTAATTTGTAATTCTGACACTCTGTTGTACCCTCCTACAACTTCACTTTGTCTGAAGCTCCAACTGATTCACCCCCCTCTTAGTTGTGTGCCCTAAGTCTAACAAGAACACCATCAAAATCACTACGCAAAAAGCATCAGTGTTTCTACTAGCCAAGCATCGGATAAAATATACAACCCCATCATCATATTAGGAACTAAGTCCAATTTTTGATTTCTCGCTAAAGGGATGCTAGGTCCGCATCAGTATAAATGTTTTTCATCATCTGTCCACTAGATAGAAACACTAGAGGAAAGGAAACAATAAATAAGAGAGGAGAAACAACTGTCTTAGGGACAGTCATGTAGGAGGGTGCCCCCAATTAAACAACTGCAATGCTATGTGCATAAGACACAACACACAACAATGAAATCAGAGAGAGACAATATACAAGAATGATGATACAAATAGAAGAAGGTCACAACAGAGGCGGTCTCCTGGTATCTCGGACCTTACAAGAGAATCAAGGGTCATCCTAGGAGGCCTAAACAACACATAGCACATCACAGGGGAAGCACATCATGAGAGAGATAAAGGGTTAGAGATACACACTTGTAGGATCTTTATATCAGATTTTGGAACTCTCAAACCTCTTGGAGAGGTAATCAATCATGTTGAGTGCAAAGTTTGAGTGGTTTTTATGAAAGTCTTATTTATTATAATATGATGCTTGTTTTGTAATTCCTTGTGTAAGTGAGACTTTTTGTTGCGTATGAGGGGGAGAACCACTATTATTTCCAACTGCTGATAGTCATCTTACTTTTTTTCAATTTTAGCAAGTTTTCATTGTTGAATCTTTCTAACACAGTAACAGGAATTATCATGTACCTTCTCACTCGTCTGTATCAGTTGTTCTACTTGTTTTTCTGATGCATTTTGATTATCTCCCAATCCATATAAGGATAACGGAGGAGGAACCTCAGCATAAATTCCCTTTCTTCGTGGACGAGGTGGGTTATCCACTTCAATCAAACCCACAATATTATCATATTCCAAGTAATCATCATCATCTACTTCCACTAAACCCTATTCCAACATATTGGTATTAGTATGTCTAGGGAATGGATTAGTAAAGATTTGTAAATTATGATTCGGTGGAGCAACTGACTTATTTCCATTATCATTCACACCTAATACCTGGATGACATTTGAATCAATAAGTTCTTATATCTCATGTTTAAGACACATACATCGTTAAGTATCATGTCCTTGTGTCTGATGAAAATGACAAAAGGCATTAGCATTGAAGTAAGGTCCTTGTGCTCTACTAGGATGTATAGGCTTAATCGGGGGAAGCTTCAGAATGTTGTTACTCACAGCTTGATTCATGATAGAATGATAAGACTCAGATATTGAAGTAAACTTTCTTAGTTAATATGATGCTTTCTTCAGATCAGTAATAGCAGACACATTAGAAAAGTTATTCATATTCAGTCCATTAATCTTGATGAAACTCCTATTATTATTATTCCTCTTAAAGTTGTTTTGTGACGATCCACCCATGGATTGACTAACTTGAGCCGATGAGTTTTCATTTTCATACTGACTAGACAAAAGTTGGTAATCACAAAGGGCAGTGCATTAATGTTGAAAGGAGTTATACTATATCAAGAGAATCTTATCACCAATGTTAGGTTGTAGATTAGTGATAAATACCTTCTGAACATCCTCATCTTTCATTTGATATTGAATTTGTGTATACAAAGCTTGATATCGACTAATGAATTTGGTTAGCTTCTCTTTTGGACCTTGCTTGCAATGAACTAAATCAATCAAAGAGACTTGAGGTCCAATGTTTGCTTGAAAATGTTGTAAAAATTGATCAATCAATTGCAAAAAGTAGTGTATTGAATTCAGAGGTAAAGAGCAAAACCATTCTAAAGTGGTATCTTTGAGAGATCATGGGAAAAGTTTTGCCAACAAATCTTCTTCGAAATAAAAATCGCTACACATAGCTATGAATGCTGCCACATGAGTATTAGGATCACCTTTTCCACCATATTTTTTAAACCGAGGAGTCTCAAACCTCTTGGGCATAGGAGTTCTCAAGATTGCATAGGAAAGGGGATTATGGGCATGATATGTTGGTAGATTAGGCTGCAAAGAATTTGTCAAATTTGTTACCTTTTGTTGTAAAGTAGTCATGCCCTGTAAAAGTTGGTTTAGGATGGCATCGTTGGGAGATGCGATTTACTGTGAGGAATTGGAACCAAAGTGAGAAGGTGATTGAGCTTGAGATGTGATAGGCGGAGGCTAAGAATATGTTAACAGTGGTTGGACATAATGGTAGGTGGAAGATGGTTGCGAGTAGGTAATAGGTGGATGGAAATAAGTGGAATAGATAGGTGGTTGAGAACAATTATGCATAGAAGAGGTCCCCTTAGAAACCAAATTCTGATAATCAAATCCTATAGCTTTGTAATTAGTTCCATTAGATACTCCAATACCAGTGGTAGCATTACTACAAGCATTCACATCAGTTGTTAAGATCGTTGATGTAAAAGTGGATATTCCCATAGTTGGTATAGGTGTTGATACTTGAGTATGAGATGGTGACCAAGTGTTATTTATCACTTTTACACATTCAGTCACTGGCATGATATCGGTTTATACAATATGTGCTAAACCATATATTGCATTAACACCATCTTGTACCTCTTTTATCAATTCTCTTACATGGTGAATCACAAGTACAGCTTCTTCAGCTATTCTCTCAATTTGCACATAGTCTTGGAATTCAGCTAGGTCTTTGTCAACTCAATATTATCATCAACATCATGAAAAGTGTGCTCTTCCATTGTGCTTGTGATAGGTGTAATATCTTGTAACATTTGTGTCTCTCCTTTTGTAAAGAAGGTGTTCAATGTGCCAACTTCTTCAAGAGCACTAGATCCCAGGTGTCTTATGCTTCTTATTAAAGGAATATTTCTCTTAAGGCAGTGAATTGTTAGACTCATGCAAATCTAGGATGACGACAAGTCAAAATATAGTGAAAAATATGCTAAAATATGAGATTTTTCACCAAATCTCAATGCAAAAGAGCACAAAAAAAGGTGTTGTGAGGAAACTGATGATGGACAGAAAATTATATTAGCAATAACAATCTCTTAATTCTAAAATATCTGTCACAACACACTTATAGTGCACTCAAGATCAAACCCTAGTGAAAATATAGCAAAATTTGCAATTTTTTCACAATTTTTCAATTACAAGACCTAGCAAAAGGGTTGTTGTAAATTTTTTTGGGGGGTGAAAAAAATAATAGTAATGATATCAGTCACCTCAATCTATAAAATTTGTCACAACATGCTTGGAGTGCAAACTAGGCCAAACCCTAGGGCAAAAATAGCAAAAATGTGTAATTTTTCACCAAATTGTCAATACAAAAGCCTAATAAAAAGGTGTTGTAAATATTTTTAGGAGGGGTAGAAAATAATTACCCTGATAAAAACCTATTAGTACAAAAATACCCTTCACAACACGCCTATGGCGCAAATTTAGAGAGTCGATAAGGCCAAATCTAGTGAAAATCAATGTTTTTCAAACCCTAGGTTTGAGATCTTGATCTAAAAAGCTATATGAATGTTTTGCAAGCTGATGTATGATTAAAATTAAATTCTCTCAGATCTGAAAATAATTTCCAAGCTCTAACATGCGCAATACAAGTGCAAATCTAGTGAAAAATCAATTAAAATGCTAGTTTTTGTTGAATTTTTCTATGCAAAAATACAAATTTTTGAAATATAAATGCAAATTTCTACTAAAATGCAAGACTACAACCAAATGAAAATTTGAATGAGTCTCTAAAATTAGTAGAAAAATCTGAAACAAGATTTTATCTACAAACCCTAGATTTTAGAATTAATAGGTTATATGTAAAATTCACAATTTTCAACAAAACCCTAGCAATTTTACGATGAAAATGAAATGTAAACTAATGAATTTTTGTAATTCTCTATAAGTTAACTCAGATATAATGCAAAAAATAGAAATTTGATGAAATTGAATTTAATTAATACAACATGCAAAACCCTAACATGCAATTTTTTCAAAATTTTCCAATTTTTCAATTTTTTTGTAAATTTTCCAATGCAATAAGATGAATGACTATATGAATAAATGAAAATCAATGCAAAAATGAAGCAAAAAACTTAGAAAGGTGCAAAAAAGTCCAATAACATGGGTTCCCCAAAATTTAATGTAGTGAAATTTAGATATTTAGTTTTTGATAGTTTGTGTGTATATCCTCCTTTCACCAATTACATTCAAGGACCTAGGGTCGAGATGCAATATTCTATCATACCCTCGGTCACTATGAGATATAGGGAAACTTGGATTTTTATGATTTGACTTCCAATTCTCTTCTCTTATGCTCAATTATACCTTAAAACCCTAATTATGCAAATACGACATTAAGTAGATGAATATCAGAAAATGTTGTTGTAGAAAGATGTAAAATGACAAATAATTATGCACCTATTTTCAGTGTTTGGAGACAGAAAAGTTGGGGACTAAGGAGCAGGCACCCAAGTCCAATGCCTAAGTTTTTGTCAGGATCTAGAAGCTCAGTCTGCAACCTATTCCTAAAGTCACAGAGATTTTCCCATTGTGAAACTTTAAGGACTAAAGAGTAGGCGCCTTAGTCCAAGGAGCTATTTTCTTCTCTGATCTTCCAACACTATGTTGTATCCTCCTGCAACTTTACTTTTTCTAAAGCTTCAACCTATAACCTGCAATCATGAAAACTTTGGGAGCGGGTTGTGGTGTTTAGAGGCTTGCCTCAGTCAAGCCTTGGAGAGACATTCAAGTCTTCTGAACACCGTTGTCAGATAGAGAGTGCATGCCCTTGGGAGGTAGAGGCAAAAAACCAAATGATAAATGCTTACAAACACAAATGATATCACCTTGTAGTAAAGATATCATGGGAGGAAGAAGCTTTTCATGCCATGAGGAGATGATCGCTCAAACCTGCAAATACAAACACATAGACAACACAAATCTGCTCTTGCAATACAATGAAAGCCTTGAATCACTTCTGCAATGCATAAAGTTCACAATAACAATCTAGTTTACATATGAATGCCTAAACATGCTTATATATGCAACTACAAACACTCCCGCCAAGAATTTCCTAATTCAAACTTGTCTTGTCGGCCTAGGAACCTAATAAAAGTCATAAATCAACACTTAAAATTTGGGCCTGACCCAAAATTGGGCAGGACTAGGGCGTGGACACCCAAGTCCTCCCCCCTATTTTGGGCAAGGTTAGGTTCAAGGGGTCCCCATAGGTCCCATTTGACATGAAATCCAGGGTTCATTCCATCGGGATGTTAAATTATGATGCAAGATGTCCTAAATGCACACTAAAGACCCAGGAGCTAAACCTTTTAAGGGAAAATCCCCCAAGGGGACATTTTCTGACATTATAAGTATGGAATGTAAAACAGTTGGAATAGTCTATAATACAGATACTCAAAAAGAGGTATGCATTGTAATAGAGGATGGTGGTAATCAATAATTGATCAAAGAGGTTAAACAGGGGAATTGTAATATTGCTAATGTTGATGCTGTGAATTGACACTTGTGAAAGCACAAGTTTGTAACTCTGTATGTAAACATCATTTACTATAATACAAAGTGACTTTGCTTGGTGTGTGGGTTTTTCTCCTATAAAGGGTTTTCCCACGTAAATCTAGTGTTCATTCTGTGTGTTGTTTCTTAATTGTCTACTATGTTATTCTGATTAATGTGCATCTTTAATGAAATGTAATTGGAAATTGAATATAGTATCTACATTTCTTCTCTAAAAATTGGCATTAAGAAGGTGTTTCCGCACTTATCTTTCCTTACACTTTTTACATTGACAAAGTGTGTTTGTGTACACTTCCTTTTCACTGTAAGGCATCTCCATGATGTGGGTGGGTTTGTGTACTTTGATCTATTATGCATGCCTCCCTTTCACTGTAAGGTGTCTCTATGATTCATGTGGAGTTGTATACCTTGAGCACATGCTTCCTTTTCATTGTAATGCATCTCCATGATGCAGGTGGGGTTGCATTTTGAGCCCTTCTACAGAAGGCAGGAATATGGTGTATCTCTTGAGCTAGTGCACATCCTTTTAAACAAAGTCCTCATCACGAGGCAGGGTTGGATCTTGAGTCATCAACATTTAAGCATGTCTTTGGTGGTTGTGGTAGTGTCTTAGATAGTGGAGTGTAGTGATGAGCTCCTTCCTATCACCCATGTTTGTAATGTATAAGACGTATAGTCTGTCAATGACATACTATATGGCGCTCTATATTTTGCGTGTCTTCCATCTATTTTATGTGTCTTCCTTGTGTGTCTTTCATGTTTGTGGTGTTCTCTAAAGACGTGTAGCAATAAGCTTGCCCCACATTGTATATGTTTTGGGTCTTTTTTGCATGGTCTAAAGACGTGTAGCGATGAGCTCCCCCCATGCTGTGTGTTTTATTTACTTTAGTTAGATATATATATATATATATATATATATGCATAATTACTTAATCATGTCTTCTCCATGTATTTCATGCTTCCTTACTCTATTCATTAGATCTTATGTGACTATTAAGTGCTTTCTTATGTTTACCTAAGTCTAGGGGCTAGAAATAGTCTTCCAAGCTTAGGATGTGTCTTCATTCTTGTGTTTGATGTGTTTGATATGCTTCGACCGTACTTTAATAAATGCGTTGAATTGTAAGATCGCACACACATTAAAGTGGGGGCTAAATGTTATGGAGTAAGAAGTGGACACATGCCTTTTTACCTCCTAGTTTAGCTCCTAGGTCCTCGTGTTAGCGTCATACATGCAAAATATTCATCTTGATGAGAAATCCCTCAAAACACATGTCAAATGGGAACTAGGGGCCTATTTAATGCTTAAGTCTAGACCAAAAAGGTACCTAGGGACTTGGGTACCTATGTCCAAGTCCTCCCTGATTGGTTGAGGTAAAATTTAAATCATGTCAGCATAGGAATTTTAAATGGGTCTTTCCTTGTCGGTTCTTTCATTTAATTTGTGAATGTGTAATAGGAAAGCATAAATAAGTGAGTGTTTGAATTCATTTTAAAACAAGTTGATGATAGAAAAGTTATGATATTGAGCAAAAGAGCATTCAAGGCATTCATTGTGTTATTGTTGCATATTTATGTTTGTATCGTGTGTTTGTTGTAGATTTGGAATCATCATCAACATCCTTATGAGTTGAAGATTCTTCATCGCCCTAAGGACTTCACCTCCAAGGTGACATCATCATTTATTTGAATCATTTCATCAATAGGATTATCTTTATCCTCTTCCTTGCAAAGGTATGCTCTCTCTCTCGCAACGGTGTTGGGAAATCTTGAATGCTAAGCCAGGATTTCACTTAGGAAAATCTCTAAACACCACAACCCCCAAACCCCTTTTCTTCCTGTGTGTAGGTTATAGGTGTGAGGACTGAAGAAGTGAAGGTATAGGGAGGTTGAGCAAGAGATAGGATTTCAAGATCTAAAAATAGAGTGCAGAAATTCCTCTGCAAAAGACTTGGGTGCCCGCCCCAACATCCTCCTACTAGACAGACTTTAGAAATGACATCTAGACATCTTCTACAACCTCTTTCTATTTCTGAGTTTCTGAAGATCAAGAATTTGAGGACCTGGGCCCCCACCCTAGAGTCCTCCAACATTTTATCTTTCGTGAAACAAGTTACAACATCTCACTGATCACCTTGGTACTTTCAGATCCTTAGTTTACATTGTTGTCTGTCTATTATATGTTGAATACCCCACAATTATGGGCTTACTCATTCTTAACCTAGGGTTTAAAAAAAAGCTTGGTTGAATTACATCTTTCCTTGACAAACAGGAGCACAAGATCTTGAGTTAAGTCCTTCTTGGTTGTGATTTAGCTCAATCCTATCCTTGAATGTTATAGTGACAGAGGGTTTGATCTAGTGTACAAAAAACTAGCTTGCATTCATTCAACCTCTTTTTTCCTTCTTAACAATAACTATAAAACTTTCTTCTACAAAGGTCTTCAAAATAAGAGTCAATATATCATATCCTTGGTAATGGTGCCCATTATGTTAGTGTATGTTGATGGGTGGCCAATTACACACAACAAAGGCATGATTGCAAAACTTTATTTAATGATTATGTTGAAAAGGTCATAAAAATAAGAGTCAAGATATCATATCCCGAGCAATAATGTCATTATGTTGGTGTAAGTTAATTGGTAGCCAACTATACAAAACAAAGGCACAACTACAAATCTTTCTTCAATGATTATGTTGCAAAGTTCTTCAAAATAAGAGTCAAGATACCATGTCCCTAGCATCAGCTCCATTATGTTGGTTCTCAAACATGCATCTTTGCAAATACTAAATAGTTGCACAAAAACCTAAGGCTAGGGATATGTCAACAAAGGTGTTGGGAAAGACTTATGATTAGATAGTTGCATGAATGGACCAATTATTGTGATTAGATAAATTTGCCTTCAACTTTAGTCTCTACAAGGCTAAGAGAGGTTTTCGCTAAGGTATCAACAACAAGAAAATTAAATAAAAAAAGAAATTAGACGCTAGGTCTTTGAGTAATTGTACCCAAAATGCTATGAACCTCAATATTTGTCACTAAGCTCATGTCAGTATTATCTACATAGAAACCTATGAGATATCTAGTAACCAAATAATAATTCAATCTTACCATGAATTAAAAGATACCAATAGTATTATTGCTTAGCAAATGAATCCACTTAACATTACATAATGGGTAAGAGGGAGGACATACTAGCATGATCTTCCAACACTATTTTGGTTTTAAGATAGCACAAAATATGACATAATTTACAATATTGAATCATGTAGCCATGGTGAAACCTAAAATATTCATATAGCTAACAAGACAGATTATTATAATAAAAGGTCTTTGGCCCTTCACCAAACAAACCAATGCCTACTTTATTGGCAATAGAGCCTTATCTTGCAAACTAGATGATAACATGTCTACAAATCAACAAATAGAACAAAGATTATATATACACAACCCCAAAAGATAAGGAAACTTGTAAATGAACATACTTAGGTATCTCCTATAGATAAATAGTATCCCACATGCAACAAAAGAAGTCCATTACAAAAAACTTTTTAAATTTTCTTTAGAATGCCTATCAGACATTAATCATATATTTTTACAATCATGCCAAAAAATGTGGCAAGTGGGAAACAACGACTAGGTTCAAAGCCCCTCCTAAGGTACTACGACCTATCATAGAAACGTAAATTTACAGATAAAACCTTACTAGACTACCATTTCCCCTACTCTACAAACATGCTTCATCATTTATAGAGACAGACATTCATCATTTCCTACCCTAGAACCTGCTGAAGACACTCACAATCAACAATTGGCTTAATGACCAACCCTTGTTACATAAGACAAACATGTATGTATATATATATACATTCAATCCTAATGCTTGGGTGGGAATTACAAGAGTGGTCAATGAATCTTTAGGTCACACAATTGTATCATCTTCACATGGTTGTACATTTAAAACCATGCCCCTTGAAACAACAACAATATGTCTTTGTACACAAACCATGTCTTTGAGGGGTCCATAGGTACTAAGAGGCATTTGAAGTTCTTCCCTTGTCTAATTGCATCCATTTGAGAATATTAATGGCATTGTGGGTCATGCAAGCAGGTAGGTATGGTTTTTTTGAATCACAAGGCTCCAAGAATTTATATGCCAAAGGAGAAGAAAGGACAATACATGTAGAAAGGCCAAAATTTGGTGAATCAAAGATTTGAAGGAAATGTGTGCACTAAAGGGTAACCCCAAAATGGTATGCTTAAAAGGGTAACCCCTATACCCTGAAACGAATAGAAATAGGAAAGGGGACTTTGAAGGAAGTTCATGTAGGGACCCCAAAATGGTATGCTACAAAAAGAAATCCCTATACCCCAAAATAAGGAAAATAGGGATAGGAGACTTTAAAGGAAATGTATGCAAAGAAGGGGAATCCTAAAATGGAATGCCAAGAAGGGAAACCCCTATACTTGAAAATGAAGTAACCTACACCCTCTATATCTCAACCACTTTGATATTGACCATTCGTTTGTCAACAGATCTCCACCGTCGATTAGCCTTCCTACAAGTCTATAAATGGACCCTTTAGGATCACATTTTTTAAAATCAACTATCAAAACAACATCACACTATTGGTTTGCACAACCACATATATCAACATTTGAGCAAAACTACCATGATGGTATAACAGGAATCAAATTTGGTAAACTTGTGTTTTTTCATATTGCATTTTCAATTTCTTGGTCTAACGGAGGTTGCATTAGCTTTAGATTAATGGCCTTAATGGTGCATTTGAATCCTTTGTTTTCATTTTACATTTTATGTATAGATTTATAGCATGCTTGGTTTTAATCTTCATTTTGCAAGTGTTTTTGTTTCATTTTTGTAGGTTTCTATGTGATATTTGGAACCCTTGAGGGTTTACTTTCACAGGAAGCCTCCTAGGATAAAATAAATGCCACCATTGCATCCAAAGTAGTCGAAAGATGAAAAACAATATATAACATTTCATATTTCAATAACAAAAAATTTTGTAATTTTTTAATTTTTGGAGGTTATCTGCCATATGGCCATATGGCCATACTATATTGTATGTACCTTGTTGCTCATGATGCTTCATAAATTTTTTACACAATTAAGAGCAAGTAGGTCTCCACTATGAAAACTCAACCAAGATGAATTAGGTGTTCATCAAATCCACCAAGAATCTCAAGGGTTTTCGTCCTTGGATTCAAGCCCAACTTTCATTGCAATGAAATAGATAAACTCCAAGCAAAAGATGAATGGTTGATGTGTTGAAATGACCATAAATGAACTTTTATTACACATGATCTCATCCTCTCCACAAGCCCAATCTAAGATCATGGTTTTCCTCTATTCCTTGATCTCTGTTGTGGTATTAGATTTCCTATATTTGTTTTTGTTCATCTACTATTTTGTGATCTTGCTCAATCTAGGTTTCATACTTTGCCCTAGTTTGGTTGGTTAAATTTGGTTGACCCTCCTTTATATAAAAATGGATAAAACCCTTGTAGTTTGGCTCTCATTCAAGGGTAGAATCCAAGCTCAGTTTGTGTTCCAATGTTGGTAGAAGAGGGTTTGACCTAGTTAAGGGTCTTAAGCTAAGTCTCCCTTTTCCATCTAACATTAGTAACCTTGTTTAATATTTTAAAACTTAGTAGTATCCCATGTGGGTAAATGTCCTAGGGTAGAGAGGCATCAATGAAGGACTTGAGGGGACTCGTCAATACTCACAAAAATGTCAATGAGATCTATATATTGATGTAAAGCACATAAAACGCTCATAGTGTAAAGGTTAGGGATATACTTGAACTAATAGTGCATACTACATACACAATAATAGGAAGGAAGTTGTTGAGGAAGATGAATGCAGAAGATGTGCCATTTGGAGTTGTTTATGTTAGTTTCTTGATTAAACTAGAAAAAATATTTTTTTGTATTATTACATGTGAGATCACCAATGTTGAAGAGTCATAGAGTATAGCATTGCCTTTCACTATGGTACACTCCTAATTTTGTATGTCTTGGAATTTTGGGGAATGCTACTTTGGGAGTACCTCTATAAACTCCATCATTTGAGGTCTACACAATATTACAAGTTTATGCTTCACCCACATAGTGGATTCATACTTATGACACACAAGGTGCTATTGAATTAGTGGGTCATGGTAGTTTAGATGTAGTTAGCTAGATCTATGTACATGCATCCCAATGTTTTATTTAAAATTTATCATCATTTGACCTGCATCATTTTGTAAGAAGGAAATGGGGATCAAGAGCCCACTAATCTCTCGCTTATTTATATGGTGTAGATGATTGAGGCAAAGCATGCATGGTTACATAGTAATCTAGTGGTTGACATTTTTCCATTTATTGTCACATTCCATTTCCAAATGGGGTCATCTTAAGAATGAATTTTAGAGGGAAATGATGGTAATCACCTAACCTTCCAAAATCATCATAACAAAGAAAAGAGAAAGAGATCGAGTTCTTATAAAAATGCCCAACACTTCTATATTTATTTAGGATCTAATAGATAGGCACCCCAAGCAATACCCTATTTCACTATCACTTTGAGTGACATCATCAACTCCACAGATGACATTTATGTTATCAACTTAATATGCAACTATATCATCCCCTCAACAAGTATCCACTCTACTATCATAATAACCATCTTATTCCTCAACCACATAATCTTTACTTGATGACATGCTTATAGGAGGTGTGCGTAGAGGAACCTAGGGAACTATGTAAACAAGAAGTTGAGTGAGATATACCAACCCAAATCACTTGTAAACAAGATTTTCTTGAGGAAGAAGTTGTATTCCTTGAGAATGGAAGAAGGTGGATGGATTTCTAAGCATCAGGAAACTTTCAATATGTTGGTGACTTAGTTGACCTCATTTGGGGTGAAATTGGATGAAGAAGAAAGGTGCCAAACTTTGCAGATGTACACTATTGGACTCATGGAATAGCCTAGTCATTGCCATTGGAAGCACTTCAGTCATCTTGAAGATGGAGGATGTTGTTAGTTCTTTATTCTCTGAATAGATGAGAAGGAAGTTCTCTCTGAATGCCAAAGAGTCTTTGAGTGTTCGAGGAAGACCGAAAGAATGAGGCAAAGACAAGAAGCAGCATGGTCGTTCCAAGTCCAAGAATAAGGGGAGATCAAAATCTCCCAGTAAGTCCAAGGCAATATGATGGAACTGTGGCAAATCTGGACACTTCCAAAAGGAATGTAGTGAAGAGAAGAAAAAGAAGAAGAAGCAAGATTTTGATTCTATGTCCGAAAAGGAAGACGAAGATGCCTTTATTGCAGTCTTGGCCACTCGTGTAGGTTATAATGCATGGTTGATAGACTCAGGTGCATCTTGTAGGAATACACACAACACTGAGAGGGGGGGTGAATCAGTGTTGTTTACAATTTTAACACTTTTTACACCTTTTGATAAACTTAACTTCACAATTATAGAATTCTTCAGATAGATGAAAAGATTATGCAAAGTATCAACACATAAAATTTGACACAAGAAATTTCCCGAGTGGAAAACCCTCCTGGGGTATAAAAACCACTCAACTGCCTCACTGGCTTAACAAAAATTTCAGATCTACAACTGTCTCACTGACATTACAATTTTGCCTCACTGGCATATTGTACTTCTCTGCATGTCTCACTGACATTACAACATCAGAAATTTATTGAAAAGAACAAATCAGGGGATTTCCCTGTTTCAATAATCACAATACCTTATTTCTCCCTTTTAAAAAGAATCAAATAAATGTATTTTTCCTCTGCAACACAATTCCAAAATCAATTCACAATATTATAAAATCTCTAACTGCAAAATTGAAAAATTAACCTTCTCTGAAAATGATTATCTTTCAAAACTTCAATCTGCTCTGTAACACTTCAATCTTGATTGCATCATCCTATCAACAAAAATTAATGCTCTGCTCTTCAATCATAAAAACCTTTCAATCTGGATTGCACCATCATACCTGCAAAAATTCATCTCATAATAAAATCTTTCATCTTCTCAAGAAATCTCTCTCATCCTCAAAAACCTCTCTTAAAACTCTTCAACTCAAAATCAACTTATTTTCTCATGCTCTAAAAAACCTTTTCACACTCATCAAGATCATCCCCTTATCTGCAATGATGATCCACCTGCCATACAAAATCTCTCTATATACAAAATAAACTTCCATCAAACAAAATCTTCAAAATCAGTTCATCTTCCAACCCCATGTTTTTTTATTCATTTCACATTCTCTGAAAGAAAATAAAACTAAAAAAAATATCATGAAGATCAACTTCTTTTCATATTCTTTGTCGTAGAAAAACTTTCCAAATTCCACTCTTACTCTTACCAAAAATTCTAATTTGAAAGTCTCTTCATCCTTGGTGAAAAACCATGAAAATAGTAACCTTTATTATCTTTTTAGAACACAGTAGTTGTCAAATTTAATAAGGGAAACTAACTGTTTGAGCAACTCCAAGTTAAAACCTTATCCCTCCGATTCACGCGGCCTGTCACATGAAGATTCAACGATGATCGTTGATTAGTCGTTTCCCGCGGAGCACACAAAACAGTAACCGGTGACCGGGCACCCTAGGCAACGGGGCCGGTAAGACTGACAAGTCTTCACCCCTTAAGTTGTCACTTAAGTGACTATCACCGCTCCAGCCAGTCAACAATCAATTATAAGAAAAGTGCACTGACGGCTCTAATAGGCTTTTGAGGAAGTTTTATTTAGGTCTTGTGAAACAATGAAGAGCATTATACACTACTATATGTGTCACTTGTCACTATAAACCACTTGTAAGAGTTTTACAACCTGAAAACTAAGATGATACCAAACCTCCAAACCACTGTGAATACTGAGATGATACCAAACCACTGTGATTACAACAAGTCACAATCAAAAGTGTGTCATAATTGCATGAAGACCACTCATAATGCCAACCTTAGCCACTTTCATTGAAAGCATGACTTAAACTATCCTATGAAGCATCCTTCTGAAATATCATGTGATCAACACATCTGATCCAACAAGATGAATTCTCTGTAACCAATTTGAATTCATTAAAAGGCAACTTCACAACACTGATTGCATAACCAAACATGATATGTACCTGTCAACTATATTGAAAATCAATACTACATCTTGTGAAAACAACATCCTGATACATGATCAACTATGATCAACTGTGAAATGCAACATCCTGATATTTTGACATCAATGAAAAGACAATATGCTCAACTGTGAAATGCTACAAAACTCCCCCTTTGTCTTTGACATTGATGGCAAAACCATAACTCATTTCTCCCCCTTTTTGACATAAAAATGTCAAAGGCAAAAAAAATGTAAATGCAAACCTCTGAATAAACATAAAACTTGTAAGAACCAACACTCTACATCACACTGATCAAATGCACAATATTGTAACACTATCAACCAAAAAAAATGTATAAAAACTATATACAGACTATGTACAAGTGAGATTCAGGACATCAAAATGATCTAGAAGACAACTCCCCCTGAATCTAATATCTCTGTAACTTACTGAAGAGAGACAAGAGACAAAACTCCTAATCTCTGTCTCAAAGTTTCAAAAGTCTCCTTTGGCAAAGGCTTTGTGAAGATATCAGCTAATTGATCACTAGTATGCACATATTCCAAAGCAACTTCATTTTCAATCACCTTTTCCCTTAGAAAATGATATTTGATAGCAATGTACTTAGTTCTTGAGTGTATTATAGGATTCTTTGACATATTGATAGAACTTGTGTTATCACAAAGGATAGACACAGGCTTTTTAACCTCAACCTTAATATCAAGAAGTGATTGCACCATCCAAAGTACCTGTGTACAACATGATGAAGCAGCAATGTACTTAGCTTCAGCTGTAGATAGAGAAACACAATCTTGTTTCTTACTATGCCATGCAACCAATCTGCCATCCAGAAAGAAAGCTGCCCCACTTGTGCTTTTTCTGTCATCAGGACACCCTGCCCAATCTGCATCTGTATAGGCAAGAAGTGTAAAATCATTGTGTCTAGGATACCATAAACCAAAATTAAGTGTACCCTTAATATATCTAAAGATTCTCTTAACAGCATTTAGATGTGATTGTTTAGGACAAGCTTGAAATCTTGCAACCAAACAAACAGCCTGCATAACATCAGGCCTAGAAGCAGTGAGATATAAAAGACTCCCAATCATAGATCTATACAGAGACTGTTCTACTTCAGGTGATTCATCATTTTACTTAGCTTATGTCCTGTCTCTATAGGAGTGCCCAAAGGTTTGCAATCATCCATTTGAAATCTCTTTAACATCTCTTTGGCATATTTATTTTGTGAGATAAATATTCCTTTTTCAAGCTGAGATACCTGAAGACCAAGAAAGAAAGACAATTCTCCCAACATAGACATTTCAAATTCTGACTTCATAATGTTAGGAAATGAATGACTCATATCATCATTGTTACTACCAAAAATGATATCATCAACATAAATTTCAACAACCAGAATATCCTCACCTTTGATTAAATAGTACAAATTACTGTCCACACCTCCTTTTGTGAACCCTTGTTCCTGCAGAAACTTATCCAGTCTATAATACCAAGCTCTTGGAGCTTGCTTTAAACCATATAAAGCCTTTTTCAACCTATAAACATGATCTGAATTATCTTTATTCACAAAACCTTCTGGTTGTTCCATGTAGACTTCTTCTTCAAGATCTCCATTTAGAAATGCTGATTTTACATCCATTTGGTAAACTTTGAAATTTTTATAAACTAAAAAAGCTAAAAACATTCTTATAGCTTCTAATCTAGCAACAGGAGCAAATGTTTCTTCAAATTCAATACCTTCAATTTGTGAATACCCTTTGCAAACCAATCTAGCTTTGTTTCTAACAACTTTACCTTTATCATCAAGCTTATTCCTAAAAACCCATTTTGATCCAATGACATTCTTACCTTCTGGTCTTGGAACAACTTCCCATGTTTTGTTCTTTTCTATTTGGCTTAACTCCTCTTCCATGGCATTAACCCATGCTTCATCTTTGCTGGCCTCAACATAATTCTTTGGTTCCATTTCAGATATCAAACACACATGTGCTTGATTATGTGCAGCAGCAAGCTTTCCTTTTCTTGTTAACACACACTGTCCTTATCCCCAATGATCAACTCATGAGGATGATCTCTTTGAAATGCCTTTGAAAGAGTCTTTGTCTTAACATTAACAGATTTTTCAGGATCTTCTTCCTCTTCCTAAATTTCTTCTTCCTTTTGTGAATGATGATCAACTTCATTGTCATGAATCAACTGCATACAGGGCTGCAAATCCTCATCCACCTTAACATTAGTACTTTCAATTATCCTTTTGAGCCTATTGTTAAAACACTTATATGCCTTGCTATGTGTAGAATAACCAAGAAATATGCCTTCATCACATCTAGACTCAAAACCACATAAGCTATCATTATCTTTCTTGATGTAACACTTACTTCCAAAAATTTTAAAATACCCAACATTAGCTGACTTACCATACCAAAGTTCATAAGGAGTATAATTTGACTTTACCCTTAATTGAACTCTGTTCAAAGTATATACAGCTATATGAGCAGCTTCTCTCCAATAGACATTAGGCAGATTTGCATCATGTAGTAAGGTTCTTGTCATTTCTTTTACAGTCCTGTTTTTCCTTTCAGCTACTCCATTTTGCTGTGGAGTTCTAGGAGTGGAGAATTGCCTTCTTATATCATGTTTTTCACAATACTCCTCAAATTCCTTTGAAGTGTACTCTCCTCCATTGTCTGACCTTAGACATTTTAGCTTGAAATCAGATTCCTTTTCAACCATCTTCTTGAAGATTTTGAATCTATCAAATGCCTCTGATTTATGCCTTAAGAATGTTACCCATGTCATTCTTGAAAAATCATCAATGAAAAGCATTAAATATTTTTCTCCTCCCAGAGCTTTAGTCCTTGTAGGACCACACAAATCTGAATGTACCAGCTGCAGAGGTTTTGAAGTAAAATACTCCTTAGGCTTGAAACTAACTTTGGTTTGCTTACCCAGCTGACACTCTTTGCATATAGTATTACTTGGTTTTGAAATATGAGGCATATTTTTGACATTGTGATTCTTGCTGATTCTCACAAGATTGTCAAAATTCACATGACCAAGTCTTCTATGCCACAACCAGCTTTCCTTAATTTGACCCATGAAACAGATATGGCTATTAACACTTTTAGTTTCTGAGTTATGAAGATTGTAGATGTTACCACTAGTCCTTAGACCTGCTGCAATAATTTTACCTGATTTCTTTTTGATCTCACATCCATGTGCATCAAAAACCACATTAAAACCATTGTCACATATTTGACTGACACTTAACAGGTTGTGCTTCAGTCCTACAAAATACACATCATGTAGTGGTGTTTCATCATCAAGAAGAATTGTACCTTTGCCTCTGATCATAATGCAATCATTATTTCCAAACATAATAGAACCTTCATTAATGTCTTCAAATTTAACAAACTTATCTTTGTCCCCTGTCATGTGGTTGGAGCAACCACTGTCAATCACGCACTATTCCTTCTTTTTGGCATGAAAAGCAGCTTGTGCAATCATAACATCAAAGCTCTTATTGATTACCTTAGGTTTCCAAACAAGCAATTTCTTTTCAGAACTCAAAGAAGACAAACCTGAAACAGTATTTCTTGTTGTTTTGCTGCATTTGCAAAGAAGGTCTACAGAATTTGGCAATATGCCCAAAATTTTTACAATTGTGACACTTCAAACTTCTTAAAAACATGAATGGATTCCTTGGAAATAAATGCATTTCTCTTTTGACTCCAAATCTGCATTCACTGGCTTTATGTCCAAACCTGTTGCAACAAAAACAAAATCTAGTAAAGTGAGCATTATACCTGAAAGTATCACTCCTGTTGTAGTTTGTTGTCCTTATGATTGATTTGCCATTTGTACTAGCCTTTTGAGAACATTGTCCCTCTTCAAATCCAAGACCTGATTTATCTTTGAATCCTTTTTGTCTATCAAGAAGATCATCAAGTTTATCACTACTTCTGCACATATCAAGTCTTCTTCTTAGATCAACAATTTCAGCTTCAAGTGTATGACATTCCTTGTCCTTGTTATTCAACTCTTTGTCTTGAACATCAATAATTCTCCTACTTTCTTCAAGAGAAAGAATTAGATTAGTAATCTGTTTCTCATAACAAGTTAATTTATCATTCATGATATCATTTTCCTTTTGAAACTGACTTCTTTGTGCAATGATTTCCTTTTTAAGTTTCTTGACTTGACTTAATGCACACATCAATTCTCCTTCAAAATCAATAACAGCTTCACAACTGTTTGATTGTTCCTCACATTTTTCATTTGAACTTCATTTAGAATAGCCATAAATAAGGTCTGTGCATTTTCATCAAGAAAATCATCTGAATCACTTTCAGTCATATCAACATTTTTGATGAACAAACTTCTTTTCTTTCTGAAATTATTTTTCCTTCTAGAAACAAATTGTTTCTTTTTAAATTACTTCTTGTTTTCATCTTCATCACTGTCTAGGTCTTTGTAAGGACACCGAGCTGCATAGTGTCCAATCTTTCCACACTCAAAACATTTGAATGGAAGCTTACCTTTGTACTTACCAACAGATCCCTTCTTCAACTTGCTTGCCAGAGATATTTCTTGATCATCATCCAATTCTTCTGAATCAGAAATCTCCTTTTCTTTTCTGACTGATTTGAAAGCAGCTTCTTTGCTTGAAGGTATGTCATTACTAATTCTCATCTCATAGGCTGTGAAAGTGCCATGAAGTTCATCAAATGTAACTTTGCTTAAGTCTCTTTCTTCAACTGCAGACACTTTGGATTCATATTTTGGATTTAAAGTCCTTAAGATTTTTGTAACAACTGTCTTCTCTTCCAGTGTATCACCAAGTCCTCTTATAGCATTTACAATTTCTTGGACCCTTAGAAGATATTCTGCCACTTTCTCATCATCACTCATTCTGAGACTTTCAAATTTGGCTCTGTAGGATTGCAGTTTTGCTTCTTTGATTTTATCATCTCCCTGATAAATATTAGACAGTTTGTCCCATATTTCCTTGGCTATTTTACACTCCATGATTTTGACAAGTATGTCATTAGTAAGACCACAACATAATGCATTTTTAGCCTTAGCATTATTTTCATATGCCCTTTTCTCATCAGCTGTACTAGGAGGATTTGTAGCAGTATATGCAGTAACAATGGCAGCATACACATCATACCCCATAGATGACAAATATGACTCCATCCTGAATTTCCAAAAAGCATAATTAGAACCATCAAACACAGGTGCTTTATAATTTGAGTAACCTTCTTGAATTGCCATGATAAGTATTCCAAAATATGATCTACCCAAGCTGATTAAGCTTTGACAGGGTACCAAGCTCTGATGCCAACTGTAGGAATACACACAACACTGAGAGGGGGGGTGAATTAGTGTTGTTTACAATTTTAACACTTTTTACACCTTTTGATAAACTTAACTTCACAATTATAGAATTCTTCAGATAGATAAAAAGATTATGCAAAGTATCAACACATAAAATTTGACACAAGAAATTTCCCGAGTGGAAAACCCTCCTGGGGTATAAAAACCACTCAACTGCCTCACTGGCTTAACAAAAATTTCAGATCTACAACTGTCTCATTGACATTACAATTTTGCCTCACTGGCATATTGTACTTCTCTGCATGTCTCACTGACATTACAACATCAGAAATTTACTGAAAAGAACAAATCAGGGGATTTCCCTGTTTCAATAATCACAATACCTTATTTCTCCCTTTTAAAAAGAATCAAATAAATGTATTTTTCCTCGGCAACACAATTCCAAAATCAATTCACAATATTATAAAATCTCTGACTGCAAAATTGAAAAATTAACCTTCTCTGAAAATGATTATCTTTCAAAACTTCAATCTACTCTGTAACACTTCAATCTTGATTGCATCATCCTATCAACAAAAATTAATGCTCTGCTCTTCAATCATAAAAACCTTTCAATCTGGATTGCACCATCATACCTGCAAAAATTCATCTCATAATAAAATCTTTCATCTTCTCAAGAAATCTCTCTCATCCTCAAAAACCTCTCTTAAAACTCTTCAACTCAAAATCAACTTATTTTCTCATGCTCTGAAAAACCTTTTCACACTCATCAAGATCATCCCCTTATCTGCAATGATGATCCACCTGCCATACAAAATCTCTCTATATACAAAATAAACTTCCATCAAACAAAATCTTCAAAATCGGTTCATCTTCCAACACCATGTTTTTTTTATTCATTTCACATTCTCTGAAAGAAAATAAAACTAAAAAAAATATCATGAAGATCAACTTCTTTTCATATTCTTTGTCGTAGAAAAACTTTCCAAATTCCACTATTACTCTTACCAAAAATTCTAATTTGAAAGTCTCTTCATCCTCGGTGAAAAACCATGAAAATAGCAACTTTTATTATCTTTTTAGAACACAGCAGTTGTCAAATTTAATAAGGGAAACTAACCATTTGAGCAACTCCAAGTTCAAACCTTATCCCTCCGATTCGTGCGGCCCACCACATGAAGATTCAACAATGATCGTTGATTAGCCATTTCCCACAGAGCACACAAAACAGTAACCGGTGACTGGGCACCCTAGGCAACAGGGCCGGTAAGACTGACAAGTATTCACCCCTTAAGTTGTCACTTAAGTGACTATCACCGCTCCAGCTAGTCAACAATCAATTATAAGAAAAGTTCACTGATGGCTATAATAGGCTTTTGAGGAAGTTTTATTTAGGTCTTGTGAAGCAATGAAGAGCATTATACACTACTATATGTGTCACTTGTCACTATAAACCACTTGTAAGAGTTTTACAACCTGAAAACTGAGATGATACCAAACCTCCAAACCACTGTGAATACTGAGATGATACCAAACCACTGTGATTACAACAAGTCACAATCAAGTGTGTCATAATTGCATGAAGACCACTCATAATGCCAACCTTAGCCACTTTCACTGAAAGCATGACTTAAACTGTCCTATGAAGCATCCTTCTGAAATATCATGTGATCAACACATCTGATCCAACAAGATGAATTCTCTATAACCAATTCAAATTCATTAAAAGGCAACTTCAGTGTTAACCAAACATGATATGTACCTATCAACTATATTGAAAATCAATACTGCATCTTGTGAAAACAACATCCTGATACATGATCAACTGTGATCAACTGTGAAATGCAACATCCTGATATTTTGACATCAATGAAAAGACAATATGCTCAACTGTGAAATGCTACACATCTTTCTACATGACTCTGAATAGAAAGTAGTTTAGTAAGCATGAAAACTATGATGGTGGTAAGGTGTATTTGGGTGATAATTCTTTCCTTTACATTGTTGTCCGTGGTAGTATTCATGTGAAATTTTCTGATGGTAGAGTTAGATGATTTGATGGTGTCTTGCATATCCCAAGACTAGCAAGAAATTTATTATCTTTTAGTAAGCTAATAGATGTGGGTGTGCATGTACAATTTTCCAGAAGCAGGTGTGAAAATGGTGATAGCAAGAGGAAGCAGATTGGGTACATTGTACTAGCTTGATGCATGTACAGTTGAGTGCAATAGCACTTCTGATAAAATTAAGCCAAAAACTACTTCCCTAAAAAAAGAGATGGTTTCCTCTTCTACGGATGGTCGTGGCTTCTGGGTACCCAAGGGTGCTCTATCTACCGAATCAAAGTTGCCTGTAGAGAAGACTTTGTTATGGCATCAAAGACTTGGCCACATTGGAGAGAAGGATTTAAAAGCTCTAAAAAATAAGAACCTTGTTGAAGGGTTGAATGATTGCAATCTAGAGTTTGATTTATGTGAACATTGTATTTATGGCAAACACAACTGCATTCAGTTTTACTCATCTTCTTATAATTCTTCATGTATTTTGGATCTAATCCATTATGATGTATTTGGTCCTGTTGATGCTGCTTCTATTGGTAAATTAGTTTATTATGTTACTTTCATTGATGATTTCAGTAGGAGGACATGGGTATATTTTTTAAAGAGTAAATCTAAAGTTTTCAGTCGTTTTAAGGAGTTTAAGGCTATGGTAGAAACTTAGACTAGAAAGAAAATTAAATGTTTGAGGATTGACAATGGCGATGAGTACTATTCTGTAGATTTTGATAGATTATGTACAAATTGAAGGATTAAAAGACAAAAGACAACTCCATATTATCCTCAACAGAATGTAGTTGCAGAAAGAATGAACAAAACATTGATGGAGAAGTCTAGGAGCATGCTGAGTGGAGCTGGTCTATAACAAAAGTTTTGGGCTGAATTTGTTTCCACTGCTTGTTATTTGATAAATACATCTCCTACAATAGCACTTGTTGATAAAATGCCAATGGAGGTGTGGTCAGGGAAAAAGCCTTCACTTAGACATCTGAGAGTTTTGGTTATGAGGCATATGCACATGTGCCTAAGGAGAAGAAAACAAAGTTGGATACTAAGGCTATCAAATGTAACTTCATCAGCTACGGCTATGGTGTGAAAGGATACAAGCTTTAGGACCCTGTTGCACATAAGGTAATTTATTCCAGAAGTGTTATTTTTAGAGTATAAATCTTCTCCTATTACTTCTCAGTCAGAATAGCATAAAAATTTTTAATAGAAAAAGGATGTGATTCAACTTCCTTCTACACCTAAGAAAGTTGAATTGAGACCCCAAGATAGACCAGAAGTTGAGGAGAGCTCATCAAGCTCTGTATCTTTAGAAGAGGGAGAAGAGGAGGAAGAAGTGGAAGAACCTCCACCTTAGCTTATTTGAAGGTCTACAACGCATAGGCAACCACCTAAAAGGTATGGGTATTCACCTGATGATTGGAAGTGTATATTTTCTTTGAGTACTGACATTGATGAACTGAGATCTGTGCAAGAGGCTTTGGGTATAAATGATGTAGAGTCCTAGAAAATAGCCATGGATGAATAGATGGTAGCCCTTGAAAGAAATGATACATGGGACCTAGTACCATTGCCTAAAGGATAAAAACATGTTGGATGTAAATGGGTGTTTAAGAAAAAGATTGGTTCAAATGGAAATGTTGAAAAGTATAAGGCATGATTGGTTGCGAAAGGATACTCTCAGGTTGAGGGTATTGATTACAGTGAGATCATTTCTCCTGTTGCTAAAATGGCATCCATTCAGTTTTTATTATCTATTGTAGTAGCTTATGACCTAGAGGTCGAACAAATGGATGTGAAAATTGCTTTCCTTCATGGTGATTTGAAGGAAGATATTTATATGACACAGTCAGAGCACTACGTGGTGAAAGGTAAAAGCAAGTTGCAATGTAAGTTAAAGAAATCCATGTATGGCCTTAAACAAAGTCCTAGATTTGGTACTATAAATCTAATAATTATGTGTTGAGTTTGGGATTTGTGCAGTCTAAATCTAATCAGTGTATATTTTAAATCTGATGGGGATTGTTTCCTGGTAATTGCTTTATATGTTGATGACATGTTTATTGGGAAAGGCAAAGGTTTGATTGCAGAATTGAAATCTCAACTCTCTATGAAATTTGAAATGAAAGATCTTGGTGCAGTAAAACACATACTTGGGATGGAGATCAAAAGAGATCGTGAGAACAGAAAGCTATGGCTTGGCCATAGTAAGTATGTTTGTTCAGTTTTGTAAAGGTTTAACATGCAGGATTGTAAACCACTTTGTGTTCCTGTTATATTAGGAAAAAAACTCTCTATTTCACAATGTCCTACATCCCCATCAGAGATGGAAGACATGAGCAGAGTGCCTTACCAGAGTGCAGTTGGAAGCTTAATGTATGTTATGGTCTGTATAAGACTAGACATTGCCCAAGTAGTGGAAGTTCTTTCTTGTTATGTGTCTAATCCTCGAAGAGTGCCTTGGGATGCAATTAAGAGGGTCTTTAGATACTTGTGGGGTACAACAAAGTACTCTATTTGTTTTCATGGTACAGGAGATCAACATTCCTTGAGTATTCATGGTTTTGTTGATTCAGACTGAGCTGGTGATGTCGATAGCACAAGGTTGACCAGTGCATATCTTTTTACTCTTAATGGTGGTGCAATCAATTGGATGAGCAAGTGACAAGCTATGGTCACTTTGTCCACTACTGAGGCAGAGTACATGGAAGCTACTCATGCCTATAAAGAAGCCATTTGGTTGAAGCATTTGTGTTCAGATATTGGATTGAAATAGTGTGTAGTTACAGCTTATTGTGATAGTTAGAGTGCAATCTATCTTGCGAAGAACCTGACTTTTCATGCCAAGACCAAACACATTGATGTTCAGTATCACTTCGTGAGAGATATGGTCGAGGATGGCAGGGTGAAGCTAGAAAAGGTAGAGACTGTGGCGAATGTTGCAGATGCATTAATTAAGCCTATGAGCACAACGAAATTTAGGTGGTGTTTTGAGTCTATGGGCCTCTTGTTCCCTAGCAATTGATCCATGATGGTGTTATTCCCCTGACTCTTGCAAGGTATTCAACAAGTAGGAGAATGTTGGGAAATGGGGTGTCTCAACCTTGCTGCACATTTCTCGTAATAGTTATTTTTATTTAGTATTTTCTTACAACTATTATGCATTGTTGGTGCTTTGAAAATTGGTTTATTAGGTGTCAAAAGATGCCCACATAGTGGTATATTATGGAAGGCCTATTTTGAGGCATATTATAACAAATTCTATGACATCTATAAGGGTCAAAAATAGGGGATTTCATTTTGGACGTGAGAGCTTATTTTTAGACTGGAATCTTGGCTAAGAAGTTGTGCACATGGTACTGTAAAACCACATGTGGTTTCTTGTATAGCCAGAAGTTTATAAATTGGAGGCTTGAGGAGTAGTTTGTGTGTGTTGAGTTTGCAGGTATTGTTATGCTCCTGGTATTGGTATTGTTGTCTACTGGTATTGAAGTTTATAAATTGGTATTGTTGTTTACTGGTGATACTCCTGTAATAAACTTTCTTTGCAAGTGTATGTAATCTTGTTGTTGGATTTGGAATACATTGAACAAGCTTTTGGAGTGTGGGTTTTTTCACTCGAAAGGGTTTTCCCCACATATATCTGGTGTTTTGTGTCTCATTGTTTATTTTATGTTTTGAATGTGCTTCTAGATTATTTGTAATTGTTAGATCAGTTTTTTTAAAAAAATTGCATAATGTTTCTCCTCAAGATTGGCATAGAAAGTTGTTTCCGCTACTTTAACTTCCTTACAGCCTCCAAAGGCTACAAAAATTCTCCTAACAAAAAGTTGGTTGCTCCATGTATTTTGCTGAAGATTTTTCTTTTTGTAGCTAATTCAACATGTCCATGAGGACTTCCTATGTGATAAATTATAATCTTAAGGTTGTCAGCCTCGACCATGGGACCCCCCATCCTTACGCTCCTCTTATTTATGTTGAGGGGCTTGAAGACATGACTTTTTTTATAAAAAGGTGGTGGTCTCAGACTCACCTGCATGAGTGCACTAAGCATGTCTGCACTCAAACCCATCTTACCAATTGGTCTGGCCTCTTGGATCAACACATTTACTTTCATATGTTATTTTTTCTCATCAATTATTAGATGTTTGTCTCCCATCTATTCCTATGAGAGTTGGGAATTTCGAAGAGGGGTGAGAGATTAATTCTTTTTCTTAATTGCCATGGTATTGTGTGAAATCTTTTATAGAATTATGGAGTACAAAATGTAAATTTATAGGCTTTTAAAATTAAATATTTTCAGTGCTAAAAGAATTTCTTTAAAAATCAGCTGCTCTTTCTAATGAAGAGATACCCTATTTTTATAATCATGAGAGATTCCATGGTTTATGTTGTTTTTAGAGGAAATCCCAACCTTTGCTTTCATTTTTCATCTGCTATTCTGTTGGAAAAATTAGATTTGTAGCCAATTTATAGAAACCTTCTTTGTCATCAACAAAAGCAACAAATCTAATGAGACAATTGATGTCATTAAAGTATTTTATTTACTTGATGATATTCTGGTATATTCACAATGCATCTCATATATTAATTTATACCCATGATTAAATGATTTTTTCATAGTTTTAAAAATTGATAACTATCTCCTAATGAAAGCTATTCAATTTTCATTTGATACATCAAATGAGTGCCTATAGGGCAGCTATACCCTAGTAAAGGGTACCCAATTTTTTCATCATCTATGGATTGAGTTCCTTTAGGGTAGTTATACCCTGGTAAAGGGTACTCAATTTTTCCATCATCTGTGGATTGAGTTCTGATGCAGAGCCAAATATCACCTATGCCTGCATTACCCAAACCCCTGACATACATTCATGAGTGAATGTAAATGCATTTTGTCCATATGCATAGGCCATGGTACATGCCGATACACCTAGTGTTAATCTCCTATCACCAAGACATGGACTATCGGCAAACACCTCGAACCCTCTTACCGATCTCTATTGTCTCCCCGACCCATCGCCCTTGGTTGCCTATCGGCAACACTTTGTCTATCGGTTATCTCGCTTGAAGTCTCCCCAATGGCTGCTCTCTCTCCGATAACTTTGCTTATCGGCCAAACATAACATTGTCGGCCCACGATGGAAATGTCACCCCGATCTACCAACTCATGCCGATATGCTCTTTGTCAGAAACACCTTGCAGATTGTCACTCCGATGCCAACTCCAAACACTTCGTCAGCAAGACCATTTCGATTGGTGAACACTTCAAATCTTTTGCCGATAGCCCACCTTACACCGATACCTTCAACACACACCACTTCGACCAATGTATGTTTGACCATCTATTAACCCAGACCAGACACAACCTAAAATGCCTAGCACACACCCATGCTAGGGTTTCTCAGTATCTCTCGATGGCGGTCCTACAAACATGCATACGAACAACCAGAAAATGCAAACTAAATCCTAAACTACTATACACAGCCATTCCACTGATTCGACGAATCAACCAGTGGAGTGGATAAATGAATCCATACACCCACCAGAACAGTAATTCGATTACACAGTGAGATCCAAATAGAGAAATGACACAAACATAATCTCTATATTGCTTTCAAAGGATGCGATTATAATACTCTATTTTCCCACAGCACAATGTAACTTCTCAGTATGTCTCTCTCCCTAAAATGACCTAATTTGGGGGTATTTATCTACTCACAACAGTAGTACTAATATTTCTCCACGCGGCTAGGAGACCCAACCGATCTAACAAACTTAACAGCTATCTAACAAACTATCTAAAAATAGTAAAAGCATGGTCAATTCAAACCTTATTACATTTAATGTCCATTTAGGACTTCATTAGAAACATAAAAAAAAAATTTAAGCAACTAATGCCTTATGGAGGCCACTGTGTGTTAGGTGCACCTGCACCATACTCCCCAATAGAAAAAGAACTCATACCCCATGAGTTCGATCTTGGAGAAATTCCCCCTTGACTCTTTACCATCTCAGTGTTCTGAACTGTTCCATCTTTATCCTCTACTGTCTCTTGGCTGCTCCAAGATTTCTAGACTGCAACTTGTTGTCTTGCAAGTAAACCCTCATGCCTGTCAATGTATGCTCTATTTATGCATACCCTGTGTTTGTCAGTTTGTCTTACCAACACCTCTGTCTGAATACCTGGTTGAATAACCTTAGGAATTGCTTCTTGAACTTATACAATGTTCAAATCTGTCTTCCTTTCAACTTTTATAGGACAAACAATAGTCCCAACTACAATCACATCCTTGTCTTGCCAATCAATTTGCGGCTGCTCATAAACTTGTTGTTTGGTCTGTGGCTGACCTCTGTCAGTCAAAATTGAACCTTTCTTCAAATTTTGAACTCCTTTTCTTGAGATATCATCAACTGCTGTTATGCCTGGGGCTGTAGGCATATTCACAAATTCCTTCTTACCTACCAAAATAATCTTTGTTGTCTTCATTTCTGCAGCATCCTCCTACAATTCTATCAACACAATGGTTTTCCCATCTTTCTCAATGCTGTAGGTATTTGCATACCCATCATACAATACCCTCCTATCAAATTGCCATGGCCTACCCAGCAGTAGGTGACAACATTCCATGGGAAAAATGTCACACAAAACTCTATCATGATATGCTCCAATCTGAAAATCAACATATGCCTGTTCATATACAAAAAGTGATTGACTATCACTCACCCAAGAGGCCTTGTAAGGGTGTTGGTGTGGAATCCTTTCCAAATTCAATTTATCCACCATTTCCTGAGATACCATATTATCTGTTGAGCCAGAATCAATTACAACCTTACATATTTTACCTTTTCTCTTGCATGTGGTCTTGAAAAGAGCTCTTCTTTGCATCATATCCTTTGATGTCTTCAAAACTGTCCTTCTGAACATCAATGCTTCTCCCTCCTCCTGATACCCATAATTATCATGAGTCTCCCTCACACTTTGCTGAGTGTTTGAGCTGCTTGCACTTTGTTGATCAGTTTCTTGGATCAGAGTTGTCCTCTTTTCTCCTCCTGAACTTGTTGCTTTTGCTGGACATTTGAAAAATGGATGCCCATATTCACCACAAGTGTAACACTTACCAGAAAATATAGTAGAACCTCTACCACCTCCAAATCTGCCTCTGGTACCTTTCCATCCACCTGTGAAATCAGACTATTCCTGTTCTTTACCAGTGTCTTCTTGACTCTCATTACCTTGTCTTGTTGTAGGGGCTGATCCTCTTCCTCTTACATTGTTGCCTCTTCCTCTCATGGACTTATCTTGTCTTCTATTCATCTTTTCTTCAATCTTGATTGCCATTTGATAACAATCCTCCACATTCCTAGGGTTAGCCAGAACTAACTCATCCTGTATGTTCAATCTCAAACCAGCCAAGTACCTAGCCACCTTTTCGACCTCATTCTCATGATGACCAGATCTCATAGTCAACTTGGTGAGAAAAAAAGAATAAGTTGAAAATATTCCAGTAATTCTAGATCAAATTATTTGAGATAATTTGATCTATCTAATTTGATTTAAATTCTTGAAACATCAACATATAGAAAATTTTGTTTGCGAAATAAAGATCAAAAATAGGATTAACATATATATATATATATATATATATATAATTAGAAAAATGTATGAAGAAATTTTGTTTGTGAGATAAAAATTGAAATTGATTCAAATTCAAATTATTTTGAATGAAATTTGTGGACGTGAACGATAACTAATATTGATTTATTCCAATGGGAGATCCCAAAAATGATTTCTATAATCATTGAAAATCTCCCCATGTTTATATGAGAGATATCAGAATCATTTCTGTAATTTATAATGTTACACCGCCGATAGACACGAGAACATTATTATGAATATTAATATTGATTAGATGGACTTAGACAAATATAGAGGTACAAGCATGAGATTAGAAAAAAATAAAAATTGATATTAAAGCTATATATTTCCATAAATAAATGGAAATATTCTCCCATATTCTAGTCGAGTAATCAATTTTTATATTTTATTATTTCTTATATATATATATATATAAGTATTTTTTTTATGTATAACCTATCTAGATCAGCATACATAGATCGATACATATAGATCTATGTCTACGTGCATGTAAACATAAACTCTTTTCATACTGGGAAAAGTATGTTTCATTCTTTTTCTCTTTTTCGTTTGTATATCTATTCTTTGTTCTAATCGAATCTTGATACTGTGTATCATATCTCAAACTCAAATCGAAAAAGATTTGATGGTTAGACTAGATATAATATAATAAAAATGGAAACTAGTATAAGTAAAATCAGAACTTTCCTTTTTACACATGAGATATGTGTAGTAAATAATTATTGCTATATGAATAAAACTATTTTATTCATCCTATATTCATTCAAGAATATAGGAGAATACAAATGAATAATAATTTGCTTGCGGCCAGAGTCTTATCTTATTCTGGAAGAAATTAGATATAAGATATATCTATGATTGTATATATATATATACAGATATTTTTTTGCACTCAATGAGAATCTGTATTTCATAAAAATCAGGTGCAATATAATCTTTGCAATCTTCACCTTCTGATCCTCAGCAACATCTTCACATTCAAAGTGATTATCTAATGCAGCAATCCAATCCAGTACCTCTTCTTCATTCAAACTTCCTATGTACCTGGGAACATCAATCTTTACCTTAGGCTTGTCACTCTGCACTGCCTTTAACAGTTTTGTAAACCTCTGATCTTTAGCATTCAATTCTTCATCTACCTCTTCATACTCTTCAGTATCATCTTCTTTCTCAGATTCACTGTCTTCCACTTCTCGTTTCTTGTTCATCTCCAAGGCTGCAAGCCTTGCTTGAAGTGCTTCAGCAAGCTCCTTCATCTTTCTCATCTCTCTGGTATGTTTTTCCTTTATCTCCTGCAACTCCCTTGCAGTACCATTACCTTTCGGAGGCATTTTGTCAACCTCTCACTCCTCTACCTCTGTCTTCTTAGTGACAGAATCAACACACAAACAGGCCAAACCTTTTGTTGAGCTCTTATACCACTATGATGCAGAGCCAAATATCACCTATGCCTACATTACCCAAACCCCTGACATACATTCATGAGTGAATGTAAATGCATTTTGTCCATATGCATAGCCCATGGTACATGCCTTCTCTATCGACATCTAACTATACTCTTCCCGTGTACTATAACATTAGTATGTCCCCAACCTACATTCGGCTTGTAAGTGTAACTTCCTCGCCTTCGCCTATCGGCAACACCTACAACTATCAGCTGACCAAGGCAATGTCATTCTGACCACTGATCTCCCACCGATACACCTAGTGTTAATCTCCTATCACCAAGACATGGACTATCGGTGAACACCTCGAACCCTCTTACTAATCTCTATTGTCTCCCCGATGCATCGCCCTTGGTTGCCTATCAGCAACACTCTATCTATCGGTTATCTTGCTTGAAGTCTCCCCGATGGCTGCACTCTCTTCGATAACTTTGCTTATCAACCAAACATAACATTGTCGATCCACGATGGAAATGTCACCCCGATCTACCAACTCACACCGATATGCTCTTTGTCGGCAACACCTTGCAGATTGTCACTCCGATGCCAACTCCAAACCCTTCGTTGGCAAGACCATTTCGATCGGTGAACACTTCAAATCTTTTGCTGATAGCCCGCCTTACACTGATACCTTCAACACACACCACTTCAACCAATGTATGTTTGACCATCTGTTAACCCAGACTAGACACAACCTAAAATGCCTAGCGCATACCCATGCTAAGGTTTCTTAGTATCTCTCGACGGCGATCTTGCAAACATGCATACGAACAACTAGAAAATGCAAACTAAATCCTAAACTACTGTACACAGCCATTCCACCGATTTGACAAATCAACCGGTGGAATGGATAAATGAATCCATACACCCACCAGAACAGCAATTCGATTACACAGTGAGATCCAAATAGAGAAATGACACAAATAGAATCTCTTTATTGCTTTCAAAGGATGCGATTATAATACTATGTTTTCCCATAGCACAATGTGACTTCTCAGTATGTCTCTCTCCCTAAAATGACCCGATCTAGGGGTATTTATCTACTCACAACAGTAGTACTGATATTTCTCCAAGCGGCTGGGAGACCCAACCAATCTAACAAACTTAACAGTTGTCCAACAAACTATCTAAAAATAGTAAAAGCATGGTCAATTTAGACCTTATTACATTTAATGTCCATTTAGGACTTCATTGGAAACATAAAAACAAACTTTAAGCAACTAATGCCTTATGGAGGCCACTGTGGGTTAGGTGCACCTACACCAAGTTCCTTTAGGGCAGTTATACCCCGGTAAAGGGTACTTGATATAGAACTGCTAGTAGTTGGAAAGGGAAGTATCAGCAGTGCTAGAAAGCAAAATTTCTTTTGAAATCCATAGCTCAAGGATCATACCACAAGCAACTTGGGTTTATCTAAATTTTGACATGCATAGTACTATTTTATTGTCTTGGCTATTGCATTGGAGGAATATCTCCCACCTAGTTTTGTTTTGGAGATATGATTAGTTCCTCAAGACCAATCAACCTCTTTCAAACCATTATTGTATCCAACGTTGAAAGTGTCTGATATAAATGATGCAAATAATATTTTATTCAAAAAAAATAAGGAACTCATAAAACATCTGCGCAAGAAGACATTCAAGCCCTCAAACCACTAGAAGGAACCTTAGACTCTATTGGTCCAACTAGAACGACTAATAAACAACATATCCAAACTCTAATAAACTTGGTTACCCTTACTTTTTTCAAATTCACATAAAAGGAAAAAAACTTTCCTTTAATAATATTATGGTCAAACTTTAAACTGTATATAAAAAAATCATTTTGATTTCAATGGATTATCCATTCAACTTATATAGCTCCCCATCTAAATAAAGGAAAAAAATATCCTTATCAGACCTCTTAATCATATACCCTGATTCTATGGCTAAGGTTGTTGAGAAGGCCCCATATCCCATGTTGTCAATTTACTAGTTGTGATAGAAGAAACACCATTGTTGAATAAGTAAATATGGGCATCTTCTCCAATTACTAGATTTGGATAAACTTTGGCAATTATGCAAGTCTTTCCCCATTCTCCAAAACGCTCTACAATTGAATGGTCAACCTGCACTTTACAATGACATTCACACTACTAGGTTCCTTTCTTTACCAATCCTTAGTCCTATAGGAAATTATAGATAGCTATAAATTAATACTCACCAATACTCTTAGAGAGATTCTTTTTGTTGAAGGAAAAAGAAACAAAACTTCCATATGTTGTTTTATCAAGATTTGTTTTCAAGGATGATCTACACACATGAAAAATTTGACATTTGCAGTGTTCCAAATTAATGTTTGAAAGACTTATTTGATATTTTACTACTAATTTGTTTGCAAGCTTACCTACTCTGGTCATTGCACATTAATAATTTCGTGTTGTTTTGATGAAGTTCAACCCTAAAGAAAACATTAGTTTGTTTAGCCAAATCTTCAGAAGCCAAAACCAAAAGCCCAAATGGACCAACCATAGTCTTGGAAGCTGCTCCATCCTGGCTGCATAGTTGTTGAGCATCTAGATCAGCATCCATCTTCTCTAAATCCTTAAGACTTGGTAGATTGAAGGAAACCTCTACATCAGCCTAATGACAATAACAAATAGTCTGAAATACTAACAAGAAGTAGAGGGTTTATTTTAAAAGGTCTTTGGCCCTTCACCAAACAAACCAATGCCTACTTTATTGGCAATAAAGTCTTAGCTTGCAAACTAGATCATAACTTGTCTACAAATCAACAAATGGACAAAGATTATATATACACAACCCCAAAAGATAAGGAAACTTGTAAATGAACATACTTAGGTATCTCCTATAGATAAATAGTACCCCACATGCAATAAGAGAATACCATTACAAAAAAAAATTAAAATTTTCTTTAGAATGCCTATCATAGATTAATCAATTCTTGTTACAATCATGCCAAAAAATGTGGCAAGTGGGAAACAACGACTAGGTTCAAAGCCCCTCCTAAGATAACTACGACCTATCATAGAAACATAAATTTACAGATAAAACCTTACTAGACTACCTTTTCTCCTACTCTACAAACATGCTTCATCATTTATAGAGATAGGCATTCATCATTTGATACTCTAAAACCTATTTAAGACACTCACAATCAACAATTGACTCAATGACCAACCCTTGTTACATCTGACAAGCATGTATATATATCATTACATTCAACCTTAATGCTTTGGTGGGAATTACAAGAGTGGTCAATGAATCTTCAGGTCACACATGTCTATTGTATCATCTTCATATGGTTGTACACTTGAAACCAAACCCCTTTAAACAACAACAATATGTATTTGTACGCAAACCATGTCTCTGAGGGGTCCATAGGTACTAAGAGGCATTTGAAGTTCTTCCCTCATCTAATTGCATCCATTTGAGAATATTAATGGCAGTGTGGGTCATGCAAGTAGGTAGGTATGGTTTTTTTTAATGACAAGGTTCCAAGAATTTGTATGCCAAAGGGGAAGAAAGTAAAATACATGTAGAAATCCCAAAATTTGGCAGTTCAAAGATTTGAAAGAAATGTGTGCACTAAAGGGTAACCCCAAAAGGTATGCTAAAAAGGGAAACCCCTATACCCTGAAATGAATGGAAATAGGAAAGGGGACTTTGAAGGAAGTTCATGCATGGAAGTGGGACCCCAAAATGGTTTGCTAGAAAAAGAAACTCCTATACCCCAAAATAAGGAAAATAGGGATAGGGGACTTTGAAGGAAATGTATGCAAAGAAGGGGAATCCTAAAATGGCATGCCAGGAAGGGAAACCCTTATACCTCAAAATGAAGTAACCTACACCCTCTATATCTTAACCACTTTGGTATTGACCGTTCATTTGTCATCAGATCTCCACCATCGATTAGCCTTCATGCAAGTCTATAATTGGACCCTTTAGGAGCACATTTTTTAAAATCAATTATCAAAACAACATCACACTATTGGTTTGCGCAACCACATCTATCAACATTTGAGAAAACTACCATGATGGTATAACAGGAATCAAATTTGGTAAACTTCTGTTTTTTCATATTGCATTTTCAATTTCTTGCTCTAGTGGAGGTTGCATTAAGTGTAGATTAAGGGATTTAATGGTTCATTTGAATACTTTATTTTTTGTTTACATTTTATGTATACATTTCTAGCATGCTTGGTGGGACCCCCTACACCTTTTAATCTTCATTTTGTAAGTTTTTTTTTCATTTTGTAGGTTTCTATATGATTTTTGGAACTCTTGGGGGTCTAATTTCATGGGAAGCCTCCTGGAATAAAAAATGTCACCATTGCATCCAAAGCAGCCAAGAGATGAAAAATAACATATAACGTTTCATATTTCAATAACAAAAAAATTTGCAATTTTAAAAAATTTTGGACTTTATCCCTTGTATGGCAGTATGGTCATACTGTACCATATTGTATGTATTTGTTGCTCATGATGCTTCATAAATTTTTGACACAATGAAGTGCAAGTAGGTCTCCGCTATGAAACCTCCACCAAGATGAATTAGGTTTTCATCTAATCCACCAAGAATCTCAAAGGTTTTCATCCTTGGATTCAAGCCCAACTTTCCTTGCAGCCAAAAGAGATAAACTCCAAGCAAAAGATGAATGATTGATGTGTTGAATGACCACAAATGAACTTCTATTTATATAGGATTTCATCATCTCAACAAGCCCGAACTCAAATCCTAGTTCTCCTAAGTTCCTTGATCTTTGTTGTGGTATTATATTTCTTCTAACTATTCTTGTTCGTCTGCTATGCATTGATCTTGCTCAATTAGGGTTTCATACTTTACCCTAGTTTGGTTGGTTGAATTTGGTTGACACTCCTTTATACAAAAAATGGATAAAACCCTTGTAGTTTGGCTCTCATTCAAGGGTAGAATCCAAGCTTAGTTTGTGTTCCAATGTTGGTAGAAAAGGGTTTGACCTAGTTTAGGGTATTAATCTAAGTCTCCCTTTTCCATCTAACATTAGTAACCTTGTTGAGTATTTTTAAACTCAATAGTACCCCATGTGGGTAAATGTGCTAGGGTAGAGAGACATCAATGAAGGACTTGAGGGGAGTCATCAATACCCTCAAAAATGTTGATAAGATCTATATATTGATGTAGAGCAAACAAAATGGTCATGGTGTAAAGGTTAGGGATATACTTGAACTAATAGTGCATAATACATGCACAATAATAGGAAGGAAGTTGTTGAGGAAGATGAATGGATGATATGTGTCATTTGGAGTTTTTTATGTTAGTTTCTTTAAACTAGAAAAAGTTTTTTTTTTGTATTATTACCTGTGAGATCACCAATGCTCAAGAGTCATAGAGTCTAGCATTGCCTTTCACTATGGTACACTCCTAATTTTGCATGTCTTGGATTTTTGGGGAATGCTACTTGAGGAATACATCTATAAACTCCATCTTTTGAGGTCTATAAAATATTACAAGTTTATGCTTCACCCACATAGTGGATTCATACTTATCACACACAAGGTGCTAATGAATTAGTGGGTCATGGTAGTTGAGAGGTATTTAGCTAGATCTATGTACATGCATCCCAATATTTTCTTCAAAATTTATCATCATTGCACCTGCATCATTTTGTAAGAAGGAAACGGGGATCAAGAGCCCACTGATCTCTCACTTATTTATATGGTGTAGATGATTGAGGCAAAGCATGCATGGTTACATAGTAATCTAGTGGTTGACATTTTTCCATTTATTGTCACATTCCATTTCCAAATGGGGTCATCTTAAGAATAAATTTTAAAGGGAAATGATGGTAATCACCCAACCTTGCAAAATCATCATAACAAAGAAAAGGGAAAGAGATTGAGTTCTTATAAAAATCCCCAACACTTCTATATTTATTTAGGAGCCAATAGATAGGCACCCCAAGCAATACCCTATTTCACTATCACCTTGAGTGACATCATCGACTCCACAACATTTATGTTATCAACTTAATATGCAACTATATCACCCCCTCAAAAAGTACCCACTCTACTATCACAATAACCATCTTCTTCCTCAACCACATAATCTCTACTTGATGACATGCTTATAGGAGGTATACGTAGAGGAACCTAGGGAACTACATAAGTATTTACCCTCATGTCATTGGTTCAACATTGGGTCATTAGGGTTCTATAGTTTTTTTATCTCAAGCAATTGTCCACATTTTTATTTGAGGAGAATTTAGTCATCCACTCTACCATGTAGCTAGTTTTCAGGGCAATGAACAACTATGTAGATAGCATTATTGTCCCCTCACCTATAGAGGGATGCACATCAAATACCATGAGGGAGTAATTGCATGGGATGTTATGTTGGTGCTTGTGGCTATATATTATAGCAATGTATTTGAGCTTTCTATGGTAGTTGTAGAAGTATTTACAAGGAAACTCAATCAATTGTGCAAAACTAAAGAGGCCATTTGAGAGGTTTAATGCACTAGAATTTAGATAGCCCAAGCATGGGTGGATAGGGTGTTAAATGCTAAGTCTATATTTGAGAGACAATCCAATGCAATTTAGCACATCATAACATAGAAGGATATATATATTCTTGTCCAGGCCACAACTTTGGATGTAGAATAGACCTAAGGGTTAAAACAAAGAATGTTGATTAGTGAATCTATAGTATAGTTGTAGCCTTTTTAGCAACATAATTTGAGGGAAGAATATATAAACTTAGATACTTATATTATACAAAAATGCTAATTTTGATTGAGAGAAAAAAAATGTTAAACATGTGAGATTAAGCAACTCATGCCTAAATATCAAGAGTTAGAGTTCTAATAGCCAACATAATTATTCAAGTGACTCAATGACGTCGTACCTCAATTAGTTGTGTAGCCAAGTGCAAGAAAAATTTGCTACCATCAAAATTAAATTAGATGAACACAGTTATCAACTTTTGGGTTTAATGAGGCTAATGCACATCCCATAATCCCCCATGATTAGGGACGAATATGGGTTTCACATAGATTGATGAGTTCAGATAATGCATTGTCGATATCACTCTAGTCTATATAAATGAAGTCAAATATTGCACAGTAATCATGTTAGAGCTTTAAGTCCATATTATAGCTATGTGTATGCATTTATAATAGGTATTAGTTCACCTAAGTGTTTTTAGGATAGAATAGATAATTACACTATAATGTTGTTTCCAAAATTTATTACAAATACTATCGTAATAATTAATTGAGTGCAAGTGATTGCATTGGGATAAAAAATATAGTTGAGTGTAGGAGAGTGTCTAATAAGTGGGTGTAAGGCAATTAATATTGTTGTCACATGAAATTGTACCTTGCTTGAATGGGACTCCAAGCATTCCAATGACACAATGGGGATGATCTCCAAGTGTGGGACCTTCCTAAATGAGATCAAACCTCTAGAGAAGGCCGGCTTCCTTGTCTAGTTATCACCTAAACTAATGTATTTTGGGGTGAAAAGGGGAAGAAATGTACTAAAATGAAAGATAAAGCAACAATACTTAAAAAAGATGAAAGGGTGATGCACCAGATAGTTCTAAAGAACCTTTGCAAAACTGATTGAGAGGGACAAGAGATATTCACAGACAACCATATGCAGATTCACACAGAGATAGAGAGATCAGCAAAAGGCATAATAGCTTGCATATATCTAATGAAAGGCAAGGTTACAACATAAAAAGTTCTGTTTGGAAATAGGGAGGACAGGATGCTCCAAAAATTTTCCAACCTTATTTACATCATAAGCCTCAGATTATATAGCATCTTCATCTAACCTAGGTCGGTTACAAAATCCACTCAGAGAGCTGTAATCAAAATATCTTGAAAGGACATCCAGCTGACAGGAGTAATGGCGAGCAAAGATCTGGAACAAGGGTAGGTGGGAGATATTTCTGAGTCTTCAATGCAAGCAGCTCTGTCATTGATCTGATCCTTAGAATGGTGGAGGATAACCTAGCATTGAATGTGAGCAGTTGCTTCTAATAGTAATGAATGCAAAAAATATCTGCACCAACTCAAAAAGGTCATCGCTGAAAAAGTCCACTCAACCGACATGCAGATCCGGATCCAAAACAACCTCCTAAAGAATTCCCACCAAAAGGTCATCATCCTGATATTTTAAAATTTTTGCAGGACATCATTATCCCACATGCACCCGAAGGCGATGTCTACATCACTTTATAAGCTAATCCGTGAGCATATATAATGTCAGTGATTTTGCTCCCGACGGCATCATCATGAGCCCCATCATAATCCTCCTTCAACATGATATCCTGTTGCTCAATATCACCTTGACGTCAACATCATCATTTGCATGATAACCATATACTCATCAGCACAACCTGATGCATTGGAGGAAGATCCTTCTGCTTAGCCGATACCACATGTCTGGTTGATGAACATCCTGATGACATCACCATCATCTTCTATATGTCCACAAAAAAAACCTGATGACATCATCATCATATTACAATATCGGGTCAGATTGAAAAACTTGAAGCATGACCCCATCGGATCTGGATGACGTCATCGTCATGTCCTGCTGATTCATCAGCATATCTGCCTATCATGCACCTCCTCATATCCAGATGACTTTATCGTCATATTTGTAAATATTGGGGAATCCCCACAAGATGACTAGTGTTAGAAATATGACCCCCGGACCTTGATGACGTCACCATCATGTCGGCATCAGGATGATATTTGGAAGATAACTAGATATTTAGAAATATCACCCTGATGCACAAATATCATGCTGCACTGTAGCTCCACTATAAGATCAGGGTGATATATGAATATGACGGATATTTGAAATGATCACCCCCTACTAGACAATGCATGAAGCCCACAGGCAGATATCTCCCTTCGAAAATATCATGATGCAGACAAGCAGAAAAGCGGATATCACCCTCATAAAATATGACGTCAGCAACATCGGGTGATAAAACAACATGAACTGATAAAATAACATCAGGATGATCTTAACTAAGATCACCCGATGTTTAAATATGGTGACCCCGATGAATATCGGGTCATACTTAGAACCTTGCAGCAACATCATTAGGATGATCCTAACTAAGATCATCCCGATGTTAAGATATCACCCCGGCGAAAGATCATGCTGGTAGAAAACATGATGATGACCCCCACGAGAAACAATAGGGTGATGATTGGAAATATGATGATGATGACCTCCTCCTTGAAAATATGATGCTGCTATTAAAAAACGTGTTGAAGAGGCCCAAAGACTTAGAAGCTTTTTTGATATTTTTGGGAGGGTGGTTGTGTTGGTGCCTGATTTGACTCTCAGTTTTGGAACAATTTTCATGCAGGCACCTTCCCTAAAAATCTAAAAAGTGTTCTAAGTGTTGGACCTCCTCAGCATTTTTCAGCAGCAGCATTATATTTTCTCCGAGGTGGTCAGCATCATCATGATTTTCTGTCGACCAGATTTGTCATCAGGATCATCTTGTTTCAATATCGGGTGATGTTTGGATATCATCCTGATCCTGCAGTAGAGCTACAGTGCAACCTGATGTTCTTTGTATATGTCTAGTTGACTCCTTGCCCAATGGATAGGCACCAGTCTGCTCCTGGATCAGTAGTTATGAGCCAAAACCCCTTGTCTTGCATCCTAGACATTATGTCCGCCCATTTCATCACTTCCACCTATTAGTTGTAGGAGTAGGATTAGGAACCCCATGCATGCTCTCATACCCGACCAGACATATATGTCCAAGAACATTGCCCACCTTGTGATCTATCATACAGATCTTGGTCCATACATGAGAGTATTCCGCCTGTTGCTGTCAAGCTAAATCATTGTGTTGTTAAGCTAGTCAAGGTTACATCTTAAGTTATAGGGATACCCCCCTTGGTGTGGCAGAACCAGAAGTGAAGGGGAGGAGCTCACGCAACCTCATGTATTAGTTGGCTGAATCTACATGTGCATAGGAACTGGCAAACCCTGATGCTGATTCAGAAGAAAAACCAACAAAATGGCGACTCCGCTGGGGATGGACTGATAAAAGAAATGATATATTTGTGACCCATCCGAGTCACCAACAAAATGGCGACTCTGCTGGGGAAAACAATGTCATATCCGTGAAGCTTGAGTCTAAGAAATTGAAGAATCAGACTTGGAGGTGCCTTGTTGTAGCAAAAGAAAAAGTTTCATCTGTGGCTCTGCTGGTGGATGACCCAGAAAGAAAGAAATCAATTTTTAGCTTCAGCCTGTTTGAAGCTCATTCCTCTGCCAAGGAGGTGGCGACTCTGTTGAATGAACATTGTTGATAACTGAGAGGGGGGGGGTGAATCAGTTATCCTAATTATTTCTCTTTCTGAACTTTCTTATTAATTAATGCAGCATTGAATCAAACACAAAAACATTACCATGAAATAAGAAACACATGACACAGTATTTTTGACGTGGAAACCCTATTAAGGGAGAAAACCACGGGGTGATTAACCCAAAAATTATTCTCTGTTAGAAGAATAGGAAATTACAAAATGGCACTTGCCAATTAGGGCTCACTGCCCGAGCACACTGCTCACAAGAGGCCCACTGCCTACAAGAAGACACACTGTCTACAAAGTGATAAGAATCACAGTCTTGAACTGATTGGAAGCATCTGCATATGCTGGAGTTCAGTTCCAGTTAGGCTCAGTACACTGATCTGCTGCACTTCATCTTTCCTCTGTTCTTTATTCTGCTATCCTTTCACATATCGGATCTTTCTTGCTACTTCTGCTCTGTTCTGGACTTATTCGCATATATGTTCACACATTCACACATTTCACAACTAAATCCATCCTCTATATATATCCGCACAAGTAATTTCATCACCTTTCTAGTCGGCATCCGGAACAGTCTAGTTTCTTACAAACTTTGTTCTGTCGGCTGAATCCTTGCTCACCAAGCAATGCGGATCAAGCATATACTTGTAGATATCATTAATCATGTCGGCCAAACATGATTCATGCCTTCACAACCTTTATCATCAACAGTAACACATCCGGAAAGTAGTCTGATACTTTGTCAGTCAGTTCTTCCTCTGTTTTCACTGTCTCTCAGGAATCCGGTACTCAACTATTCATATCTTTTTCCTTGTCCATCACCGGAGGCTAAATCCTTGGAATATACCACTCAAGGTAGTCCTCTTGACTTCCCCAAATCCGCACTGCACCAAGACACTTCCTCTGAGAGATCCGGATCAATCTGTCGGACCTTGCCACATGCTCTGTTCTTGTTCACCGGACCACAACAATCTTTATTCTGACTTCCGGTAGAGACACATCATGACTTGCGGATATGTGGGATGACCTTTGTTGCCATCAATGACAACAACCATGAATCCATATAGTGTCTCTTGCCAACAATCTCCCCCTTTGGCATTGATGGCAACACTTAATGAAAAATGACTAAGTGTTTACACTATGCTCCCCCTTTGCTGATGCTCTGTCTTTATATACAATTTCTGGAACTCCCCCTTAGTTGGATTCCTCATTTTTCACTGCTCCTCACTCCCCCTTTGACATCAATGGCAAAGGGTAGGGTCCGCACACCAAAATTTTCAAAAATTTTCTATACATAGCCGCATATTTACATACTCACATATACTGAAGAATGTCTGCAAAGGATTTCTGCAATTGGATCATTTCTGTAGCCCAACTTTGCTTCATTCTATCCAAAATTGAAATGTGACCACTCAACAAAAATGCAAAAGCTTCTGCCTGCTTGAGATCTGTCGGATCATTTGTTTGGGCGGTGGTCTGAGCATCACTGATGGCCTCATGCATAGTTTCCAACTTAGGGATTATAATCCTTCTAAGTTCTCCCATCCGGTTAGTGATATTCTTCCTTTCCTTCTCAAGATTCTTTATTTCATTCAAGACTGCAATAGTCTGACATTCTTGATTTATTATAGAGGAAGAGAGAGGATCAAAACTTTGAGATAAGCTTTGTAGCTTGTCCTGTTCCTCTTTTATTTTCTTATCAATTGTTGCTGTTGCCTTTGACCAGGATATACAAAATTTGTAAATGTCACCGCCATCTTTAAGAGCATTCTCTAAGCTCTTTATTCCAATACTCACAATCTTCCTATCTTTAGAGATTAATTCTAATACTTCTGAAAATCTTTTATCCAAAAATTCCTTCCGGACCTTTTCTTCAGCAGATTTTTCTAGAGATTCAAAATGTGTACTAACACTGCTGACTAAGGTTTTGAGATTACCGGAAGAGGAGGCTGTGGGATCCTTTTGAAAGGATGGCATAATCTTTTCTAGCACTCCAGATGCTACCTCCATAAGCTCACAGTCTTCCATGTGAGATTTCAGCAGCTTCTCTTTGACTTTCTCATTTGCAAATGAGGCTATTTTCATTGTTTGCACCGGTGACAAAGAGTCAAAATCTAATGGTCCTTTGAGTAGGTCCGGTTCATCAATTTCTATAGTGGCTTTGCTCAAAAATTGTTGAACAGTTTGTGCAGTGTCTCTTGCCAGAGACAGATGTTTCTTTTCTTCTGCAGTCTTGGAACTGTCAACCTCTTTATCTTTCACCCCTACTTCCTTCTCCTGTAATTTCTCTTCTTCTTTGGATCCGGAGACTGTAGGGGAAACCGGAGGAGAGATGTTTGTCTGTTCAGGGCCCACTTCTTCCGGAACAGATGATTCCAAATCCGTAGCTGTTTCTGCACCCAAGTCCTCTACAACAGGAAGATTGAACCTTTTGAAGGCCTTCCGGAGGATCTCTTCTGTCTCTTGGGCCACTTTGTCAGTCTCACCAAGCATGAGTTGATTCATCCTGGCTTTACTTCTGAACTCATCTTTGCAGTCTTTGAAGATAATGTTCATTGTCTTGGGATCAATTTGAGGATATAGCTGAATAGCTATCTGCTCCCGGATCTCAAGATCTTTTGCATGAGCATTATTCTTTCTTATTTCTAATTCCTTTTCTAGGCTTTTAGGAATAAGAGATGTGATCTCAATGAAAGCCTTATTGTATATGTTTAGATATTTGACTGTGGCTTCCTGCAGAATCTTTTGGTCAGCCTCATTGTAGTCATCATAAAATTCAGTCATTGGTTGAAGGTTTCCATCTACCATGACCGACTTGATTACACTCTCTAGAGACAGAGTGGGCTTTTCAACAGATACCTCTGCCATTTCATCCTTGTCTTGGCCTGTGGATGGTTTACCGGATCCTTTCTTCTTCTGCTTCTTTATTTCTTTTACTCCCTCATCTGACTCTGTTTCCTCTTCATCCTGTTGGCTTTCATAAGCCCTTGTGGCTTTTGTCTTGGATCTTTTACCGGATGCCTGGACTTCCGGTTTTAAACTTTTGGTTGTGGGAGGTGCAGATCTCTTTGATGATCTGGTCTGGGTGGGAGTTTCAACCGGAACACTTTCTTTACTTTTCTCTTCTTCCTCAGCCTTCCTCCTCTTTTCCCGGCTGGCATCAAGTGCCTCTTTTGAGATGCCTAGGCCTTGAGCAATATGCTCAACTTCTTTTCTTACCTTCCTCTTTATCTCCGGTTCCCTGAGTTCTACATGTATCTTTACACTCAGTTCCTCAAAGGTTCCAAACCTTTCTGCCTTAGGATCTTTGGGCTGGCTTAGCATGTGTTGAACATGCAGCTCTACTATCTGTTCATCCACTTCATACCCCATGGGCATGATCCAGACAGTCCTTGGCTCCACTGCCTCCATTAGACACTGATCTGTTTCTACCATGAAGCATACTGTGTCTTTGTACTTTTCAACAAGGGATTGGGGTATTCTTTCTCTTGCATGCATCATGCTTTGGAAGTTCTTGAAGTATCCCTATAGAGCTGTATTCCTTGCTTTAGCATCCCCAAGTCCATGCAAATAGTCTCTGATTTGGATGGCAACCGATCTGTCATTCTGCCATATCCATCCACTGGATCCGGGAAGCTCATTCATGTAGTAGAAGAAGAGACAAAGGATCAGATTGCCATACTTGAAGGAGTTTTTCTTGTCCTTCTTGATCTTCTGCAGATTTTCAAAGAGTTGGTTCACAAGAAGCTCACACAAGTCATAGTCTGCATTCTCTTTTAACATTTGATAAGCTGTGTAGATTGCAGTTCCCGGTACTGAATTTTCCCTACTGGAGTGATAGATTTTGTAACCAATTATCATAGCTGCAAATTTGACATCCGGTTCAGTGATGTCATCAACTGTCATAGCTCTCTTGTCAAACTTGGATCCGGTTGCATCACTAACTGTCTGATTTTTGACAGACTTGAGAATAGGTAATCCACCGGATGAGTGCAGACCGGTTACAGCCCTAATTGCATCTTTGGTGATCTTGAAGGGCTGGTTCAACCATAGGAAGTTGTCATGTACTCTACTTAGTACATACCGGACCCATTCATCTTCTTCAAAACAGGGGAAATGAATGCACTGTGCAAAGTGTTTGTCCCAGATGGCTTTGTACTGAGGTTTGATCTCAAAGGAGTCATCTATCAATTGTTTGTGATAGATATCCATCAGTTTTGATTCTCCAAAGTCTTCAAGATTCGCATGGATGTAAACCCTAATATCTTCCGTATGCAATACACCATGAGGAACACTAGAGAAGGCTCCTAGTGGATCTACCTCCAATGATTTGTAAGGATGTTTCTTGAATGTGGGGCGAGGTCTATCAGAGATCTTAACTATATTTGGAGTAGCCATTCTTCAAAGATTTGCAGTGAGCTAATGAAAAATGGAGAATACCTTATGCACCTTCGGTTTGCACGGAGTGGTTGGATTGATTTCTTTATGCAATGACTTCGGCAGGAGATCCTTGATGTGCTTGATGAATCTTGTTGCAGAGCTCCACTTTTCGCTTCTTCTTGAGTGCAGAATGAGCAAATGACTTTTGAGAAATCCCTTATATTGCTCCGCAAACCCTAATATCTGTTTGCAATAAATGCTTCACCTATATTATTCCGGTTTGCCTTGTCCGGATAGCCTGGAGTATCCCGGATCAGTCCTGATCTGTGAATATCATCCGGATCTTTCAATCATGAATAAATCGAGGTGACACATTACAAGAACATCCCAAACACTCTGTCCAATCCGCAGAATAAGATAGTGCACTTCCGGATCTCTTCGGACCTTTTAGTAATCCTCTGTCATACCGGAGCATCTCTTGGAACAGGTCTTACTTGATCGATCACAGCTTCTTCATAACTCCATGCGGACCTCTGAAATCTTATCTGGATCATCTCAAGACTTATATATTTAAACCCTTTACTCCGCATCTTGTGCCACATCCGGCACCACTTGATTGGCTGGGGGAACAGGATTTTCTTTGAGTCTCCCCCTGAGCCAGAGCTCACTTTTTAATTTCCGGAAGAAATATCAGCACCAGAGTCTGGTGCGAATTCAATCTCTACATTCTTTGAACTTTTCTTCACCCAAATCTTGCTCATCTGATTCCTAACTTCATCCGCATTCATCTTTTGTTTACCCTTGTCTTGATTCTGATTATACACTGGACCTCTTTTGTCCTGATTCTTGCTTCTGCAGACTTTAGCATTATGACCGGACCTATTGCAGATTTGGCAAATAACATTTCTTTGCATATTTGACTGATATCCTCTTGATCTGCATTGATTAGCCATATGACCTACTCTATTGCATGTAAAGCATCTACCTTTGAATGATTTGTTTACTTGCATATTTCTGCATTCATGGGATTTGTGTCCATACCTTTTGCAGTTGAAGCACTGTCCGGAGAAGGATGAATTAATCTGATTCATTCTCTTTCTGCACTGATTAGCTTTGTGACCAAAGTGATTGCAGCTGTGGCAGTATCCATTGAAAGATGGATATCTTTGAGCATTTGGCTGTCGTACCGGAGCTCTTCTAGGCCTGCTCCTTGGATTTTCTGATGCAAAATTCTTTTGACCGGATCCGGAGCTTTCTCCTTTCTCATATCCCAAACCATACTTGTCATCTGTCCCTTTTTGACTTCCAAGAAGAACTTCAAGTTGAGCAGAACTTATCTTGAATTTCTCTTTATATTCATTTGCTGTTTGAAGGTCTCTTTTGAGAGAGGCAATTTGATCCTCAAGTTTTTCTTCATTATCTTTGGCATCTTCAAGATCAGATTCAAGATGTTTGATAATCCTGTCCATCTGGTGGCATTCTTCTGATTTTTCTTTAAGAGATTGTTTTAGATTGTCTTCAGCCTTTCTTTTTTCTTCAATCTCTTGAGTAAACTTTATAGTTCCTGATTCCATTTCATGTCTTAACATAATGACTTCTTTTGATAACTTTTCACATAACTTGGTTTGCTCAGTCAATTCTTCATTTGTATTGCTTTCTTCACTTTGTCTTGCCAACTGTTGGAGCAGCTCCTTTCTCTTTTTCATAGAGAGACTTAATTTGTCTTTTAATTCTCTCATGAATTCATCAGCCTGTTTGAGTCTTTCTTTTAATTCATTGACTTCAAAATTTGACTGTTCAAGATCCTCAAGGGCAGTCTTGAGTTGCTCCCTTAAACCATATGCATCCATTTGAACTCCCAGATCTTCCTCAAGCTGTTAGGCTCTATTAGGAGGAACTTAGCTCTGATACCAATTGTTGATAACTGAGAGGGGGGGTGAATCAATTATCCTAATTATTTCTCTTTCTGAACTTTCTTATTAATTAATGCAGCATTGAATCAAACACAAAAACATTACCATGAAATAAGAAACACATGACACAGTATTTTTGATGTGGAAACCCTGTTAAGGGAGAAAACCACGGGGTGATTAACCCAAAAATTATTCTCTGTTAGAAGAATAGGAAATTACAAAATGGCACTTGCCAATTAGGGCTCACTGCCCGAGCACACTGCTCACAAGAGGCCCACTGCCTACAAGAAGACACACTGTCTACAAAGTGATAAGAATCACAGTCTTGAACTGATTGGAAGCATCTGCATATGCTGGAGTTCAGTTCCGGTTAGGCTCAGTACACTGATCTGCTGCACTTCATCTTTCCTCTGTTCTTTATTCTGCTATCCTTTCACATACCGAATCTTTCTTGCTACTTCTGCTCTGTTCTGGACTTATTCGCATATATGTTCACACATTCACACATTTCACAACTAAATCCATCCTCTATATATATCCGCACAAGTAATTTCATCACCTTTCTAGTCGGCATCCGGAACAGTCTAGTTTCTTACAAACTTTGTTCTGTCGGCTGAATCCTTGCTCACCAAGCAATGCGGATCAAGCATATACTTGTAGATATGATTAATCATGTCGGCCAAACATGATTCATGCCTTCACAACCTTTATCATCAACAGTAACACATCCGGAAAGTAGTCTGATACTTTGTCAGTCAGTTCTTCCTCTGTTTTCACTGTCTCTCAGGAATCCGGTACTCAACTATTCATATCTTTTTCCTTGTCCATCACCGGAGGCTAAATCCTTGGAATATACCACTCAAGGTAGTCCTCTTGACTTCCCCAAATCCGCACTGCACCAAGACACTTCCTCTGAGAGATCCGGATCAATCTGTCTGACCTTGCCACATGCTCTGTTCTTGTTCACCGGACCACAACAATCTTTTTTCTGACTTCCGGTAGAGACACATCATGACTTGCGGATATGTGGGATGACCTTTGTTGCCATCAATGACAACAACCATGAATCCATATAGTGTCTCTTGCCAACAAACATATCAGCAGCTACAACATATCCAAGTATTTGTACAAGTTTTTGAAGAGTTCCCTATCTGGTGAAATAGCACTGGTTAAAAGGGAAACATTGGTGAAAGCAGAGCTTGCATGCTTTTGTTAGAACCTACTCTATATTTCAAAAGGGCATGCAATATTTTTCAAAAGACTCATATAGAGGACTTTAGGCAGGTTGAAATAGCAATTTGTATTTTAAGGGCCTAAGGTCATATTGTGATTGAAAATTTGAGTAGAGAAGAGGGTTGGCAAAAGCGTAAAAAGATGTATTGTCAGCTTATGCACCCTTGTGAGGTGTCAAATGCAATAATGTATAGTAGTCAGTCCCAACCATGTAATAAAAGAAGTTTCAACATAGATAGATGTAAGCCCATAAATTTTAGTGGCATTTGTGGCTACCCAAATACTCTTCCACCTAAAATCAGAAGATATTTGCCCAAATTTAGTGGCGTAAAGGATGAATCAGCTGAGAGACACTTGCAGCAGTTTATAAATGTTATAGATGATTTCGAGATTGACCATGAAGATGTAGTTATGAGATTATTTGTTCAATCTCTAGATGAAGATGCAAGGGATTGGTTCTCCTACCTTCCAGCTCGCTCTGTCAGCTCTTGGCATGATTTTAAATCTGCATTTCTAGTACAATATGGTTAAAGAATTTCTGAATATGCAGTTATTAGTGACTTCATGTACATCCATATTGAAGAAGATGAGTTGATCCCAGCCTTTAACCTCAGATTTATGAGGGCATTGAACAGAATACCAAAATGTATGAGACCTAATGATGCACTGTGCTTAGTTGTCTATTTGGGAGCCTTTGATAAGAAAATGAGTTATAGATTGAGAAATAAGGAGCCCAACACATTGCATCAGGCACATCAGTTTGCAATAGATATTGAAAACAATTGGAGGTATGGAATTCAAAAGGGTTATTTTTCTGAAAACTTTTGTTGTCCTGCAGCCCCCAATGTTAATGAAAGATTTAATTCAGGTGTTGACAATGAATGTCAAAGCACTCACACCCCTGTTGTCCCAGTTTTTGCATCATTCCAAGTGGATGATGTTTCTCTTATAGAGGAGGATGTCCTTTTTTGCCCAGCAAGTGAAGTTGAAAATAATAATTTTTCAAGTAATATTTGCATACCAGTCCTAAACAAAGAGCCTTCATGTTTAAATGATCCAGTTATGCAAAGTTGTGATCATGTGGATCAACAGTCAGTATCAGTTTCATCAGGAAGCATTGGAGGGCTGGAAAGTGATGCAGATAGTTCAACTTCAGAGTACATTGAAATAGCAGAAATCTTGTATATGGGGAAATCAGATGATGAAAATGATATCCATGATCAATTCATGGATCAGGTTTGTTCTTTTTATGACTCTGGATCTGATAGTAGTGAAGAAGAATTGGAGTGTCATGAAGAAGAAGTAGAGGCCTTTGCATTGAGTGTTAATCCCCTTTATGATGAGCCTGTACATGCATATGATGTTGTGAGTTGTGGCCTTCATTGGTGCAGGATTAACCCTTTGTTTGAAGATGATGATACTGATTTGCAAACTGTGAATAATGAATGTTCATCATCACCTGATTCAGACATGTGCAACATTGGGTGTGTGGATCAGGATTTGTTTTCAATATCAGTAGATATTAGGGGTCTCATGTTTTCTGAGTATTTTGAGTTTTTAGATCAGCTGGATGAGTGCCTAACAATGTGCAGCAGCCAGATAAATGATGAAGAATGCCAAGAGCAGTATGATGTACTGTCTGAGGGATATAACATACATGTGTTGCCTAATGTTGAAGAATATTATGTGTATGGTTATATGTCTAATTTTGAAATCCAAAATGACAGAGCTGAAAATGATGGTGGCAAGCTTTCAAAATTGGTGGAATATCTATTTAAGCAGATGACATTATGGGCAGATTATGCCAATCTTTTCAGTTGGGATTGGGATCTTCTAGTTTGGAATCAGGCATTTGACAAGAAAAAATTATGGTTCTTCCTTTTTGGCTGCCCGGGGCTGCCAAAATAATGTTTAAAAATAATGTGTTTGGTGATGCAAATCAATATAACATCATGACTCTGTGCCCAATGGATAGGGGACTGGTCTGCATCCCAGAGATCTGGGGTTCTCGCTGCAGTCTTGCACCTGCACGTCCCCAGACAGAGCCACTGTTGGTGCCTGATTTGACTCTCAGTTTTGGAACAATTTTCATTCAGGCACCTTCCCTAAAAATCCAAAAAGTGTTCTAAGTGTTGGACCTCCTCAGCATTTTTTAGCAGCAGCATCATATTTTCTCTGAGGTGGTCAGCATCATCATGATTTTTTGTCGACCAGATTTGTCATCAGGATCATCTTGTTTCAATATCGGGTGATGTTTGGATATCATCCCGATCCTACAGTAGAGCTACAGTGCACCCTGACGTTCTTTGAGTTAAAGGGGTCATCATCATCATCCGGTTTACAGTGCATCATGATATTTTGTTTGGGGGGTGATATTCTGAAATATCAGGTTATCTTACTAATATCACCCCGGCACCTATATGGCGATGATGTCATCCGGCTATGAGAGTTGCGCGGTATGCAGACGGGTGATGGTGACATTATTAGGACATGATGATGACGTCATCAAGATTTTTGAAGGCATCAAAAAAGGAGTTTTGTGCTGGCCCGATGGTCTATCTCTGGCCGATGGAGCAGATTGTAAGGTAGGCATCGGCGAGACAATTGAGATCGATGAGAGATTTGTGGGGTTGGCCAATGGCCTAAGTCTTAGCGATGGGCTTTTGGAAAAGGAGTGTGTGTCGAGCGTGGCAAAAGCGCTCGACACCTATCATGGTCGCAGTCATGCTTTTAAAGTGTTGAAGGAGCCTCTGCACCATGCATGTGGGATTATTCCCCTGTATAATTTGAACCTGCGGAGAAGTGCGTTTTGGCAGGAATTTCTCTTTTGAGCGCAGCGATGGTTTCCAGGTAGGCCGCAGGTGGTTGGGCCATAAATGGCGACAGTACAGGGGTAATGGGCGATGGTACACATGATCAGGTTGCCCGATTTTTAGCATGAAGACTTCCAGATGGCGGCACAAGGCTCGAGGCTTCCCTTGTCCGTTGCAGTAATAACTTCTGAGCGCCATTCTTTCTGATGGATGTATTTGGCAGGATTTTTGGTCAACCATGTAATTATTGCTAGGGGTGCACTTTCGGGCCGATATAGGCAGACTGTGTTACCATTGTTTAGGTTGTTGAAGGCCTGAGGCATTTTTGTGTAAATAATGAAGAACAGGGCATGATCTTGGCTGTTTTATCCTATTTTGGAGTTTATGAGTTGCAACATGAGTTTATTTTGCACATATTTTCAGTTTCAGTGTTAATGTTATATGAAAAATACTTATTGCATGTGTCTATCTGCTTGTCTCCATTTGCTGCATGTTTTTCTCCTTCTTTTGAATCTGGTTGCATGTCAGCAAGGATATCTGTAAGTAGAAGCAGTTAGATACCCATTCTTGGGTGATGTTTGTAAGGAAAGCATCAGTCCAACCCCCTGAAACTTGAGTGAAAGTTGCAAACCATCTGTTGTATACGTCTAGTTGACTCCTTGCCCAATGGATAGGCACCAGTCTGCTCCTGGATCAGTAGTTATGAGCCAAAACCCCTTGTCTTGCATCCCAGACATTATGTCCGCCCATTTCATCACTTCCACTTGTTAGTTGTAGGAGTAGGATTAGGAACCCCATGCATGCTCTCATACCTGACCAGACATATATGTCCAAGAATGTTGCCCACCTTGTGATCTATCATACAGATCTTGGTCCATACATGAGAGTATTCTGCCTATTGCTGTCAAGCTAAATCATTGTGTTGTTGAGCTAGTCAAGGTTACATCTTAAGTTATAGGGATACCCCCTTGGTGCGGCAGAACCAGAAGTGAAGGGGAGGAGCTCACGCAACCTCCTGTATTAGTTAGCTGAATCTGCATGTGCATAGGAACTGGCAAACCCTGATGCTGATTCAGAAGAAAAACCAACAGGCTGCATGTTTATATGCTTGAAACTTGACTGCCTAAACCCTTATCACATCAGGGTGATATTTGGAAGGGAGGATGATATTCAGAATATCAGGTGATATTTAGAATATCACCCGATGTTCAAAATATCACCTTATCTTAGAAATATGACCCGATATTAGAACATCAGGGCTTGACTAGATGATGACCCCACATAACTTCCTCCTTTTAGCGAATATCAGGGTGATGTAAAAAGAAAACTTGCCTATTTTTTCAAGCTCTTTCACATGGTAAGCTTTTTCAGGAAAGATTCAAATTTTGAAATTGGGTTACGACCTCAGGATCACAAATATGGTTGTCATGGGGATATACATACCGACTGATCCTGCTTGAATTATTTTGACTCCTACTAGAGGAAAAATAGGTCAACAGTTTGGCAACCTCTATGGGATGTTTGCCTACTAAACATGAGATTAGTGGCCTTAAGCATCCATTGGGCATGGAGTCAAGCTTAAAATATGCTGGAAAACTAGGACCTACCTCTCAAAACACAAAAAGGGGAGAAGGCCTGCTTTCTCCTAATGACAAAGTAGCCTGTGCAGAAGCACTTAGGGAAGTAAAAGGATCTAAACTACTGTGCAACAACACTTATTGAAAACAAGAAGTCTAACCTACTAATTTACAGGGTGCTCATACCTCAAAACACCTTTTCAAGTGTATCCCATTGACTGGGATATACAGATTTTCTCCATATTTGACAACTGAAATGTGTTATGCTCCTTGCATTCAGTAATGAGAAAGGGGCCACTCCACATGTTGTCAAATTTGGAATGCTTCCTTGGTCTACTCTTCAGCTCATCCCATTTGAGCACCATATCAACTCAGTGTGCCAAGTCCTCTGATTATTCTCCATTGCCCTCTTAATAATCCTGATTAGATTTTTGTTTGTGGACTCAGCCAAACCATTACCCTGTGGATAATAATTTGATGAAGTATTCAAATAAATCCCATTCTTGACAGCCCAGTCAATTATTCTTAAGCCAACAAAAGCTAGAGCATTATCAGAGATGATTGATTCAGGCACTCCAAATCTGAAGACCAAATCACAATAAAAATTCAAAATAGCACTCATTAGATTCTTTCAGAGTCACTGCTTCAGTCCATCTTGTGAAGTAGTCAGTGGTTGTAAGTATCCACCTATGGCCTGCACTTGATGGTGGGTTGATAGGTCCAATAAAATCAATGCCCCATCTCATAAAGGGCTGCTCTACCTGGATTGGGTGTAGAGGCAAAGCTGGTAGCCTCTCTTTTCCTACAAAAAGGGCACACTTAACACACTTTCTAGCCCATGCATGGGCATCCCTAAATAAGCTAGGACAATAATAGCCAGCTCTCATTACTTTCCAAGCAGTAGTCCTTGGGGCAAAATGTCCCCCTACTATTCCATCATGGAATTCATGTAGCACCCTGTTAGTCTGATCAGTATCAACGCATCTAAGCAATACACCATTAAAGTCTTTTCTGAAAAGGATGCCTTCTATTAAAACATATGGAATGGATTGCAGCCTAAAGTATCTTCTTTTAGCTTTATCTAAGCCTGCAGGACATCTACCAGTTTGCAAAAATTGGGTCATATCATTAACCCAACTAGTACCTACTACTGTTGTATCATCTTGATGCTCCTCCTCTATGATTAGGAGCACCCCTTCTTCCTCCTCTACCTCATCCTTAGAACTGGTGACAAGCTGCTCACTGAGTCCTCTGCCTCTGACAAGCTTGGTTATTTTGATCTCCACATCATATTCCATGACCTTGATGATCCAACCAGCCCTTTTCTCATTAACATCTTTACTCAGCAAGAACTCCTTCACACTAGGATGAGCCACCATCAGGTGTATCTTGTTATTTAAAATGAGATGCCTAAATTTCTTTAGGCTCCTGCCTACTACTAGGACATGCTTTTCAACAAAGCTATACTTTTTCTCATACTCCTCCAACCCTTGGCTGAAGAAGGTGATTAGTTGTTCAAAACCCTCGCTCTGCTGCTGCACCAAAATCACAGAGATGGTATCCAAGCTGCCATAATCATACAGGATAAAGTCCTTAGAGAAATCAGGATTGATTAGGGTTGGTGCAGCTGCTAATGCCTCCTTGATGGACTGGAAGCTAAGTCTGGCCTCTGACGTCCAACTGAAAGTTATGTTCTTTTTCAACATAGACATCAAGGGTTTTAAGAGATTTGCAATATCAGGTATAAACCTTCTCAAAAAATTAATTTTACCAATGAAGCACTACAGTCCCTTCTTATGACTGGGTAAGGGCAACTCTAAAATGGCCCTTATTCTCTCCTCATCAATGGTAATACCCTCTTTTGACACAACATGCCCCAACAACTTGCCCTCATGTACAGCAAAAATGCATTTCTTTGGATTGAGGGATATCCCAAACTCTCTACATCTTTCAAAGACTAACCTTAGGTGGGATAAATGCTTAGATGCACTCTTAGAGAAGATTGTTATGTCATCCAGGTAAACTAGCACTAGCTTATACATCAGACCCCTAAAGGCCATGTCCATGGCTCTTTGAAAAGTAGAGCCAGCATTTGAGAGACCAAAAGGCATCATCTTGTAGGCCATAGTACCCCACTTGGTTGTGAAAGCAGTCTTGAATTAGTCTTCTTCCTTGACTAGCACCTGGTTATATCCAGAAAATCCATCAAGCAAAGAAAACCTTTCTGAGCCAGCCACCACCTGTAGAATTTGCTCCATTGAAGGCAATGGGTAATGGTCTTTTAGGGAGGCTCTGCTGAGGTCTCTGAAGTCAACACACAGCCTGATCTCCCCATTTTTCTTCCTCACAGGCACAAGTTTAGAAACCCAAGAAGTGTGCTTGATTGGAAAGATGATCTTCCCCTCAATTAGCTTGGTTAGTTCTTTGATCATTAGGGGTTCTATCTTTGGATTCAGAGGTCTCTATTTCTGCCTCACAAGTTTTATACCTGGCTCTAACTCTATGGTGTGTTGGGCAATATGAGGATCAAATCCTTTTATGTCTGCATAATCCCAAGCAAACACCTCTTCAAATTCCTTACAAAGAGCAATGAAAGTTCTTCTATCTTCGACTGAGCAGATTTTACCAATTTTAAGGAGTCTACCCTTGAAAACCTCTAGCTCTTCATAATGCTCCTCCTTTACCTGCATACTGGTTTTTGTCTTCTTTTTTTGGTCATCAGTGCCAAAAATAGATTCCAAGGTGACCAATCCCTTGGGCAGCTTATTTGTTCTCAGCTGAATGATTTGATCATTGTCATACTGTTGTTTGAGTTTATCCTGATTCATTATGGAAAAATCATCTTCCTCTAATAGGAACCTCAGGATTTGTTCATCACTATCAAAAACTTGCCAATGAATATTATTATCAGGGATAGAAGGCCTAGAAATTATTTTTACATGAGGCTGAACCTTCTCTCTTTGAATATCACTGGGGATGTCAAATTGAGCCCCAATTGAAGCTAATCTGTCAGCATGATGGTTCTGACTCCTTCGAAAGTAGATCATATTGAAAGCATCAAACTCTTCAATCAAATTCCATACCCTATGTTTGTAACACTTCAGGGCATCACTTTTTGTAAGGTGCAATCCCCTTACCTAATTCACAATGAGCTCACTATCTCCAAACACCTGTAGATAGCCAATCTTCCTCCTTCTTGCCCACTGCAGACCTTGGATCAACCCTTCATACTCAGTAGTGTTGTTAGTACAAGAAAAGGCAAAATGAAAAGTACCATAATAATTTTCACCTTGTGGTGACACAAGCATTGCACCACCACCAGATCTATTTCTGCCCCTAGAGCCATCAAAATACATTTTCCATATTTCATCCTGTTGCTCTACCTGCTGCTCTGCTTTCTTCAGAAGACTTGGTATTGTTGTTTTATGCTCATGCAATATGTACACTACCATGCCAGTTTCTTGGATATGTCCCTCAGGATCATCTAGAACATTTTCAAAGGCCCACTCCCTCAAGAGTACCTCTGGTATTCTCTCAGCTTGTAGTTCCTGAGCAGCAACTAGTTCAGGATCATCAGAGATAATACAATTTGTATTAACAACATTGGCTGTGTAAGGCTCTATGTGATAGTTGTTGACCTATTTTTCCTCTAGCAGGAGTCAAAATAATTCAAGCAGGATCAGTTAGTATGCATATCCCCATGAAGCCATATTTATGATCCTGAGGTCATAACCCAATTTTAAAAAATCTGAATCCTGCCTGAGGAAGCTTACCTTGTGAAAGAGCTTGAAAAAATAGGCAAGTTTGCTTTTTACATCACCCTGATATTCGCTAAAAGGAGGAAGTTATGTGGGATCATCATCTAGTCAAACCCTGATGTTCTAATATCGGGTCATGTTTCTAAGATCAGGTGATATTTTGGACATTGGGTGATATTCTAAATATCACCCGATATCCCGAATATCATCCTTCCTTCCAAATATCACCCTGATGTGATAATGGTTCAGGCAGTCAAGTTTCAAGCAACTAAACATGCAAGCCTCCCCCCTAAAAAATTCCACAAAGCTTCTAAGTATTTGGGCCTCTTCAGCATGTTTTTTAACAACAGCATCATATTTTCAAGGAGGAGGTCATCATCATCATATTTCCAGTCATCACCCTATTGTTTCTCGCGGGGGTCATCATCATGTTTTCTACCAGCATGATCTTTCGTCGGGGTGATATCTTAACATTAGGATGATCTTAGTTAGGATCATCCTGATGATGTTGTTGCAAGGTTCTAAGTATGACCTGATATTCATCGAGGTCATCATATTTGAACATCGAGTCATTTTAGTTAAGATCATCCTGATGTTATTTTATCACTTCATGTTGTTTTATCACCCAATGCTGCTGACGTTATATTTTATGAGGGTGATATCCACTTTTCTGCCTGTCTGCATCATGATATTTCTGAAAGGAGATATCCGATTATCAGCTTCATGCATTGTCTAGTAGGGGTGATCATTTCAAATATCCGTCATATTCATATATCACCCCAATCTTATAGAGGAGCTACAGTGCAGCATGATATTTGTACATCAGGGTGATATTTCTAAATATCTGGTTATCTCCGAATATCATCCTGATGCCGACATGATGGTGGCATCATCAAGGTCTGGGGGGTCATATTTCTAACACTAGTCATCTTGTGGAGATCCCCCGATATTTGCAAATATGATGATGATGTCATCCAGATATGAGGAGGTGCGCGATAGGCAGATATGCTGATGACGTCAGCAAGACATGACGATGACGTCATCTAGATCCGAAGAGGTCATGCTTCATGTTTTCAATCTGACCCAATATTGTAATATGATGATGATGTCATCAGCTTTTTTGTGGACATACAGGATATGATGATGACGTCATCAGGATGTTCATCAGCCAGACATGTGGAATTGGCTAAGCAGGAGGATCTTCCTCTGATGCATTAGGTTGTGTCGATGAGGGTATAGTTATCATGCAGATAATGATGCTGATGTCAGGGTGATATTTCTGAATACCACCCTACTCTAATGTGCTGATGACATCACTGGATATGAGGAGGTATGTTGTATGAACATCATCAGGAGGATCTTTTCTCCGTGACATGCTGCTGACATCATCCGAATTTTCAAACATCGGGGTGGTATTTTATATCATGTTACTTCTAGCAGGAGGATATCATGCTGAAGGAGGATGATGATGAGGCTCATGATAATGCCATCAGGAGCAAAATCACTGACATTATATATGCTCATGGCTTAGCTTATAAAGTGATGAAGATGTCACCTCCAGGTGCATGTGGGATAATGATGTCCTACAGAAATTTGAAAATATCAGCATGATGACCATTTGGCGGGAATTCTTTAGGAGGTTGTTTTGGATCCGGATCTGCATGTCGGTTAAGTGGACTTTTTCAGCGATGACCTTTTTGAGTTGGTGTAGATATTTTTTGCATTCATTACTGTCAGAAGCAACTGCTTGCATTCAATGCTAGGTTATCCTCTGCCATTTTGAGGATCAGATCGATGACAGAGCTACTTGCATTGAAGACTCAAAAATATCTCCCACCTGCCCCTGTTCCAGATCTTTGTACACCATTACTCCTGTCAGCTAGACATCCTTTCAAGGTTTTTTCTGATTACATCTCTCTGAGCGGATTTTTGTAACCGACCTAGGTTAGTTTTGAAATGCTATATAAGCTGAGGCTTATGATGTAAGAAGGGTTGGAAGTTTTTGGAGAATCTTGTTCTCCCTATTTCCAAACAGAGCTTTTCATGCTGTAACCTTGCCTTCTTTACTGAATATATGCAAGTTATCATACCTTTTGCTGATTTCTCTATCTCTGTGTGAATCTGCACATGGTTGTCTGAGAATATCTCTTGTTCCTCTCAATCATCTTGCTTCTTACCTTTGTTAGAATCATCTATTCTATGTATATTTGCTTGCTGTATCTAGTTGTGTTGTGCATGCTTCAGTTTTGCAAAGATTCTTTAGAACTGTCTAGTGCATCACCCTTTCATGTTTTTAAGTATTGTTGCTTTATCTTTCATTTCAACACATTTCTTCCCCTTTTCACCCCAAAATACAGTAGTTTAGGTGATAACTAGACAAGAAAGCCGGCCTTCTTTGGAGGTTTGATCTCATTTAGCAAGGTCCCACACTTGGAGATCATCCCCATTGTGTCATTGGAATGCTTGGAGTCCCATTCAAGCACGGTGCAATTTCATGTGACAACAATTTCTGGCACGCCTGGTGGGACCATACAAACTTTTATTACTGGTTTTGATGTGCAACCGGTGATTTTCTGACCTATAGGAGGTTTAAAAATTGCATATTTAACGACTCATACTGAGGAAGATCAGGCAAACCAGTTTTGCTGATATACTTTTATGAAAAGGATACAAACTAGTAGTTCAAGTTCAAGCTCATTTGATTATCTACAGCTTTCTCCACTTAGAAGGCAGAGTAGAACTGTAATAAGAACTCCCTATTCTAAGAGGATATTGTCAACTCCACCAAATTTTAGACCAGTTACCTCCGTAATCCTTCTAGCAACTCAAGCAAACCCACTTCCAGCTGCTCTGATGGCAAGAAGTCAGCCATTTGTGGCTTTTGATGGAGGAAGCCCTTTGAACTTAGTAGTACATGATGCCATACCTATGGCAGCCTTGAAGAGCCTACCCTATTTCACAGGGGAAACCCAAACTACACCTATTGAACACATAAGAGATGTGGCTTCTCTATGTGGAGTACATCATGTAACACAAGAGAATGTGGCCATTAGATTACTAGATGCCTCATTCAAAGGGAAGGCATTACAATGGTTCAGAAGTCTACCAGTACAGACTATAGGAACCTGGGATGAATTAGAAGACAAGCTGAATAAGTAGTTCTAGGATAAATCAGACAATCTGTCATTGGTGGAACAGATGACCACCATAAAGAAAGCTCCTCAGGAACCAATGATGGACTTCAACTTCAGATTTCAGAAGACATGGGACAGAATCCCTGCCACAGTAAGATCTCTAGCTGAGTATGCATTCTTATATTTCTTAAAAGCTTTAAATAGTGATATTTTAGTGATGATACAATCACTAGGAGGTACAAGCCTACTTGATGCCTATGAAATAGCCATCAGAGCAGAGAACAGTCTAATTCAGGCTGGAAAAATAACACCTAGGCCCCCTATGCCCATCTTCCCTGAGATCCAGGCTTCTATGCCTTTACCCACCCCATATTTTGCCCCTACACCTCTTGTTGTAGCATTACCAAGTACCTCCACTTCTGAACATGCTGCCTCTAGTTCATCTCAAGAGCTAAAGGAGATAAAAAGTAGTCAGCAAAAAATAGAAATCTTTTGCAGACTTTTGGGAATGATCTAGTAAACATTAAGAAGCAACAGTCTCAAAGTAGGTAGCCTTATCAACAACAACATCAGGGGCAGAACCAAGCATATCAGGGGCAGGGTCAACCTTACCAGGCCAATAGGCCATCTTATCAGAACAACTACCAAGGTGTCAGGCAAAATATGAACCAAAGGCCTTTTCAGCCTTACAATCCAGCACCTGTTAATGCAGCAAGGGACATTGTCCCTGTTCAAAATAACATTGCAGTTGATTATGATTGGTGTGACCCATGCCATATGCCACACAATCAGGCATCCTATTCAAGTGGAGTCCTAAATCAGGCTCTGATGGCACAAAATGGGACAGCCACACAATCATATACACCAAATGATGGAGTTGCACAACAACAAGAGCAACCTCAGAATGATTCTGCTTTCATGAATTGGTAGGAAGAAGAATTCTATGGAGTAAACAGTGATAGTAATCCAGTTGCTGCCAATACAAGGGCTAAGAAGAGGGGTTATGAGGTTGAACCAGCAACAAGCAAAGGTAGAGAACATACTGATGCTTCCACATCCCATACTCCTCGTATCTTGCAAAGAAGTACACTAGCAACATCAAGGGAGATGCCTTATTTGTAGGCTGATACTGCTACTACAAAGTCAAGTCAGAAGGTAGGTGCCTCTCCAACTTTCAATATTATTGAAAACATGAAAAAGATGAATGTAACCATGTCTATGTGGGATTCCTTAGCAATCCCTGGCCAAAAGAAGATGTTGCAATCTACCTTGTCTGATTTAAAGGTATCAAATTATACCACTGTTGACCCAAGTAGGACTATCCTTGCTAATTCAACCCAAGATGACATCAAGCAGCCTAACCAAGGTGCCAAACCTCTTCCCTTTTATGTATCACTGATAATTGGGGACAAACTAGTGCACAATTGCATGGTGGATAGTGGAGCAAGCAATTTTGTCATGCCTAAGCAGATTGTAGATCAGTTAGGGCTTAAGTACCAGCCACTTGAGAAAGGTGTACTCCAACTGGATGGTACATCTATTAATATTGTGGGTATCATAAGAGACCTAGGTCTCACCCTACACACCTGCCCCAATGTTTCTATTTCACAGGAGGTGTTCATAATAGATTTGCCTCCTTATTTTTCCATGTACTTATCAAGGGAATTTACAGCCAAAATAGGAGGATATCTATCTTCTGACTAGTCCCAGATATTTTTCAAGACTAGATATGGCACCAAAGTAACTTTCAAATCTGAGTTACTTTCAGACTATCACATAGAGCCTTACACACCTAGTGTTGTTAATGCAAATCGTATTATCTCTGATGACCCTGAACTAGTTGTTGCTCAGGAACTACAAGCCGAGAGCATACCAGAGGTACTGTTGAGGGAGTGGGCCTTAGAAAATGTTATGGATGATCCTGAGGGACATATCCAAGAAACTGGCATGGGAGTGTACATATTGCATGAGCATGAAACAACAATACTAAGTCTTCTGAAGAAAGCAGAGCAACAGGTAGAGCAACATGATGAAGTATGGAAAATATATTTTGATGGCTCTAGGGGCAGAAATGGATCTGGTGGTGGTGCAATGCTTGTGTCACCACAAGGTGAAAATTATTATGCTGCTTTTCATTTTGCCTTTTCTTGTACTAACAACACTGCTGCGTATGAAGGGTTGATCCAAGGTCTGTAGTGGGCAAGAAGGAGGAAGATTGGCTGTCTACATGTATTTGGAGATAGTGAGCTCATTGTGAATTAGGTGAGGGGACTGCACCTTACAAAAAGTGATGCCCTAAAGTGCTACAAACACAGGGTATGGAATTTGATTAAAGAGTTTGATGCTTTCAATTTAATATCCATTCCAAGGAGTCAAAACCATCATGCTGATAGATTAGCTTCAATTGGGGCTCAATTTGACATCCCCAGTGATATTCAAAGGGAGAAGGTTCAGCCTCATGTAAAAATAATTTCTAGGCCTTCTATCCCTGATATCAATGTTCATTGGCAAGTTTTTCACATTGATGAATAGATCTTGAGGTTCCTATTAGAGGAAGATGAGTTTTCCATAATGAATCAGGATAAACTCAAACAACAGAATGACAATGATCAAATCATTCAGCTGAGAACAAATAAGCTGCCCAAGGGATTGGTCACCTTGGAATCTATTTTTGGCACTAATGACCAAAAGAAGAAGACAAAAACCAGTATCCAGGTAAAGGAGGAGCATTATGAAGAGCTAGAGGTTTTCAAGGGTAGACTCCTTAAAATTGGTAAAATCTGCTCAGCTGAAGACAGAAGAGATTTCATTGCTCTTTGTAAAGAATTTGAAGAGGTGTTTGCTTGGGATTATGCAGACTTAAAGGGATTTGATCCTCATATTGCTCAACACACCATAGAGTTAGAGCCAGGTATAAAACCTATGAGGCAGAAATAGAGACCTCTGAATCCAAAGCTAGAACCCCTGATGATCAAAGAATTAACCAAGCTAATTGAAGGGAAGATCATCTTTCCAATCAAGCACACTTCTTGGGTTTCTAACCTTGTGCCTGTGAGGAAGAAAAATGGGGAGATCAAGCTGTATGTTGACTTTAGAGACCTCAATAGAGCCTCCATAAAAGACCATTACCCATTGCCTTCAATGGAGCAAATTCTGCAGGTGGTGGCTGGCTCAGAAAGGTTTTCTTTGCTTGATGGATTTTCTAGTTATAACCAGGTGCTAGTCAAGGAAGAAGACCAATTCAAGAGTGTTTTCACAATGAAGTGGGGTACTATGGCCTACAAGAGGATGCCTTTTGGTCTCTCAAATGCTGGCTCTACTTTTCAAAGAGCCATGGACATGGCCTTTAGGGGTCTGATGTATAAGCTAGTGCTAGTTTACCTAGATGACATAACAGTCTTCTCTAAGAATGCATCTGAGCATTTATCCCACCTAAGGCTAGTCTTTGAAAGATGCAGAGAGTTTGGGATATCCCTCAATCCAAAGAAATGCATTTTTGATGTTCATGAGGGCAAGTTGTTGGGGCATGTTGTGTCAAAAGAGGGTATTACCATTGATGAGGAGAGAATAAGGGCCATTTTGGAGTTGCCCTTACCCAGTCATAAGAAGGGACTGCAGCGCTTCATTGGCAGAATTAACTTTCTGAGAAGGTTCATACCTGATATTGCAAATCTCTTATAGCCCTTGACGTCTATGTTAAAAAAGAACATAACTTTCAGTTGGACGTCAGAGGCCAGACTTAGCTTCTAGTCCATCAAGGAGGCATTAGCAACTGCACCAACCCTAATCAATCCTAATTTCTCTAAGGACTTTACCTTGTATGCTTATGGCGGCTTGCATACCATCTCCGTGATTTTGGTGCAGCAGCGGAGCGAGGGTTTTGAACAACCAATCGCCTTCTTCAGCCAAGGGTTGGAGGAGTATGAGCAGAAGTATAGCTTCGTTGAAAACCATGTTCTGGCAGTAGTCAGGAGCCTAAAGAAATTTAGGCATCTTGTCTCAAATAACAAGATACACCTGATGGTGGCTCATCCTAGTGTGAAGGAGTTCCTGCTAAGTAAAGATGTTAATGAGAAAAGGGCTGGTTGGATCACCAAGGTCATGGAATATGATGTGGAGATCAAGATAACCAAACTGGTTAGAGGTAGAGGACTCAGTGAGCAGCTTATCACCAGTTATAAGGATGAGGTAGAGGAGGAAGAAGGGGTGCTCCTGATCATAGAAAAGGAGCATCAAGATGATGCAGCATCAGTAGGTACTAGTTGGGTTAATGATATGACCCAATTTTTACAAATTGGTAGATGTCCTGCAGGCTTAGATAAAGCTAAAAGAAGATACTTTAGGCTGCAATCCATTCCATATGTTTTAATAGAAGGCATCCTTTTCAGAAAGGATTTTAATGGTGTATTGCTTAGATGTGTTGATACTGATCAAACTGACAGGGTGCTACATGAATTCCATGATGGAACAGCAGGGGGACATTTTGCCCCAAGGACTACTACTTGGAAGTAATGAGAGCTGGCTATTATTGGCCTAGCTTATTTAAGGATGCCCGTGCATGGGCTAGAAAGTGCGTTAAGTGTGCCCTTTTTGCAGGAAAAGAGAGGATGCCACCTTTGCCTCTACACCCAATCACGGTAGAGCAGCCCTTTATGAGATGGGGCATTGATTTTATTGGACCTATCAACCCACCATCAAGTGCAGGCCACAGCTGGATACTCACAGCTACAGACTACTTCACAAGATGGACTGAAGTAGTGGCTCTAAAAGAATCTAATGAGAGTGTTGTTTTGAATTTTCATTGTGATTTGGTCTCCAGATTTGGATTGCCTGAATCAATCATCTCTAATAATGCTCTAGCTTTTGTTGGCCTAAGAATAACTGACTGACTTGTCAAGAATGGGATTTATTTGAATACCTTATCAAATTATTATCCACAGGGTAATGGTTTGGCTAAATCCACAAACAAAAATCTCACCAGGATTATTAAGAGGGCAATGGAGAATAATCAGAGGACCTAGCACACTAATTTGAAGTTTTCTCTGTGGGCTGATAGGATAACTCCTAAGAGATCTATTGGGAACTCCCCTTATCTGCTAGTGTATGGAAAGGAGCCAAGGTTGCCTATGTCTATGGAACTGCCAGCACTAGACATCATGCATCATCTAGAAATGCTTCAAGCAGAAAGTCCCATGGCTGTAAGATATGCTCAGCTTATGGAGCTGGAGGAAAGCAGAGATAAAGCTATGGCGGCCCTGGAACATCATTAGCTGCAAACAAAAATAAATTTTGACAAGAAGGCCACCCCCAGACATTTTAGAGTGGGTGATATGGTGCTCAAATGGGATGAGCTGAAGAGTAGACCAGGGAAGCATTCCAAATTTGACAACATGTGGAGTGGCCCCTTTCTCATTACTGAATGCAAGGAGCACAATGCATTTCGGTTGTCAAATATGAATGGAGAAAATCTACATATCCCAGTCAATGGGATACACTTGAAAAGGTGTTTTGAGGTATGAGCACCCTGTAAATTAGTAGGTTAGACTTCTTATTTTCAATAAGTGTTGTTGCACAGTAGTTTAGATCCTTTTACTTCCCTAAGTGCTTCTGCACAAGCTGCTTTGTCATTAGGTGAAAGCAGGCCTTCTCCCCTTTTTGTGTTTTGTGAGGCAGGTCCTAGTTTCCCAGCATATTTTGAACTTGACTCCATGCCCAATGGATGCTTAAGACCACCGATCTCATGTTTAGCAGGCAAACATCCCAGAGAGGTCACCAAATTGTTGACCTATTTTTCCTCTAGCAGGAGTCAAAATAATTCAAGCAGGATCAGTCAGTATGCATATCCCCATGAAGCCATATTTATGATCCTGAGGTCTTAACCCAATTTCAAAAAATCTAAATCCCGCCTAAGGAAGCTTACCTTGTGAAAGAGCTTGAAAAAATACACAAGTTTGATTTTTACATCACCCTGATATTCGCTAAAAAGAGGAAGTTATGTGGGTCATCATTTGGTCAAACCCTGATGTTCTAATATTGGGTCATGTTTCTAAGATCGGGTGATATTTTGAACATCAGGTGATATTCTAAATATCACCCGATATCCCAAATATCATCCTCCCTTCCAAATATCACCCTGATGTGATAATGGTTCAGGGAGTCAAGTTTCAAGCATATAAACATGCAGGCCCCCCCAAAAAAAAATTCCAAAAAGCTTCTAAGTCTTTGGGCCTCTTCAGCACATTTTTTAACAGCAGCATCATATTTTCAAGGAGGAGGTCATCATCATCATATTTCCAGTCATCACCCTATTGTTTCTCGCGGGGGTCATCATCATGTTTTCTACCAGCATGATCTTTCATTGGGGTGATATCTTAACATCAGGATGATCTTAGTTAGGATCATCCTGATGATGTTGTTGTAAGGTTCTAAGTATGACCTGATATTCATCGGGGTCATCATATTTGAACATCGGGTGATCTTAGTTAAGATCATCCTGATGTTATTTTATCACTTCATGTTGTTTCATCACCCGATGCTGCTGACGTCATATTTTATGAGGGAGATATTTGCTTTTCTGCCTGTCTGCATCATGATATTTCTAAAAGGAGATATCCGGTTGTCGGCTTCATGCATTGTCCAGTGGGGGTGATCATTTCAAATATCCATCATATTCATATATCATCCCGATCATATAGAGGAGCTACAGTGTAGCATGATATTTGTGCATCAGGGTGATATTTCTAAATATCCAGTTATCTCTGAATATCATCCTAATGCTGACATGATGGTGGCATCATCAAGGTCTGGGGGGTCATATTTCTAACACTAGTCATCTTGTGGAGATCCCCTAATATTTGCAAATATGACGATGACATCATCTGAAATGAGGAGGTGCGCGATAGGCAGATGTGCTGATGACGTTAGCAGGACATGACGATGATGTCATCCAGATCTGAAGAGGTCATGCTTCAAGTTTTCAATCTGACCTGATATTGTAATATGATGATGACATCATCAAGTTTTTTGTGGACATACAGGATATGATGATGACATCATCAGGATGTTCATCGGCCAGACGTGTGGAATCGGCTAAGCAGGAGGATCTTCCTCAGATGATGATGCTGATGTCAGGGTGATATTTCTGAATATCACCCTGCTCTAATGTGCTGATGACGTCACCTAGATATGAGGAGGTATGTTGTATGAACATCATCAAGAGGATCTTTCCTCCGCGACATGTTGCTGATGTCATCCAGATTTTCAAACATCAGGGTGGTATTTTATATCATGTTACTTCCAGCAGGAGGATATCATGCTGAAGGAGGATGATGATGAGGCTCATGATGATGCCGTCAAGAGCAAAATCACCGACATTATATATGCTCATGGATTAGCTTATAAAGTGATGAAGATGTCGCCTCCGGGTGCATGTGGGATAATGATGTCCTGTAGAAATTTGAAAATATCAGGATGATGACCTTTTGGCGAGACTTCTTCAGGAGGTTGTTTTGGATCCAGATCTGCATGTCGGTTGAGTGGACTTTTTCAGCGATGACCTTTTTGAGTTGGTGTAGATATTTTTTGCATTCATTACTGTCAGAAGCAACTGCTCGCATTCAATGCTAGGTTATCCTCTGCCATTCTGAGGATCAAATCGATGACAGAGCTGCTTGCATTGAAGACTCAAAAATATCTCCCACCTGCCCCTATTCCAGATCTTTGCGCGCCATTACTCCTATCAACTGGACGTCCTTTCAAGGTTTTTTCTTATTATACTCTCTGAGCGGATTTTTGTAACCGACCTAGGTTAGTTTTGAAATGCTATATAAGCTGAGGCTTATGATGTAAGAAGGGTTGGAAGTTTTTAGAGCATCCTGTTCTCCCTATTTCCAAACAGAGCTTTTCATGCTGTAACCTTGCCTTCTTTACTAAATATATGCAAATTATCATATGTTTTGCTGATTTCTCTATCTCTGTGTGAATCTGCACATGGTTGTCTAAGAATATCTCTTGTTCCTCTCAATCATCTTGCTCCTTACCTCTGTTAGAATCATCTATTCTGTGTATATTTGCTTGATGTATCTGGTTGTGTTGTGCATGCTTTAGTTTTGCAAAGATTCTTTAGAACTGTCTGGTGCATCACCCTTTCATGTTTTTAAGTATTGTTGCTTTATCTTTCATTTCAGCACATTTATTCCCCTTTTCACCCCAAAATACAGTAGTTCAGGTGATAACTAGACAAGGAAGCCGGCCTTCTCCAGAGGTTTGATCTCATTTAGCAAGGTCCCACACTTGGAGATCATCCCCATTGTGTCATTGGAATGCTTGGAGTCCTGATCAAGTAGGATGCAATTTCAAGTGACAACAATAGTCTGAAAGTAACTCAGATTTCAAAGTTACTTTGGTGCCATATTTGGTCCTAAAAAATATGTGGGACCAGTCAGAAGATAGATATCCTCCTATTTTGGCTGTAAATTCCCTTGATAAGCACATGGCAAAATAAGGAGGCAAATCTATTATGAACACCTCCTGTGAAATAGAAACATTTGGGCAGGCATGTAGGGTGAGACCTAGGTCTCTTATGATACCCATAGTATTAACAGATGTACCATCCAACTGGAGTACACCTTTCTCAAGTGGCTGATATTTGAGCCCTAACTGATCTACAATCTGCTTAGGCATGACAGAACTGCTTGCTCCACTATCCACCATGCAATTGTGCACCAGTTTGTCTCCAATTATCAGTGATACATAAAAGGGAAGAGGTTTGGCACCTTGGTTAGGCTGCTTGATGTCATCTTGGGATGAATTAGCAAGGACAGTCCTACTTGGGTCAACAGTGGTATCATTGGGTACCTTCAAATCAGACAAGGCAGACTACAACATCTTCTTTTGGCCAAGGATTGCTAAGGAATCCCACATAGACATGGTTACATTCATCTTTTTCATGTTTTCAATAATATTGAAAGGTGGAGAGGCACCTACCTTCTAACTTGACTTTGTAGTAGCAGTATCTGCGTGCAAATGAGGCATCTCCCTTGTTGTTGCTGGTGTACTTCTTTGCAAGATGCAAGGAATACGGGATGTGGAAGCATCAGTATGTCCTCTACCTTTGCTTGTTGCTAGCTCACCCTCATAACCCCTCTTCTTAGCCCTTGTATTGGCAACAACTGGACTACTATCACTATTTACCCCACATAATTCTCCTTCCTACCAATTCATGAAAGAAGAATCATTCTGAGGTTGCTCTTGTTGTTGTGCAGCTCCATCATTTGGTGTGTATGATTGTGTGGCTACCACATTTTGTGTGTCTGGCTATGTAGCTGCCACATTTTGTGCCATCAAAACCTGATTTAGGACTCCACTTGAACAGGCTGCCTGATTGTGTGGCATATGGCATGGGACACACCAATCATAATCAACTGCAATGTTATTTTGAACAGGGACAAGGTCCATTGCTGCATTAACAAGTGCTGGATTGTAAGGCTGAAAAGGCCTTTGGTTCATATTTTGCCTGACACCTTGGTAGTTGTTTTGATAAGATGGCCTATTAGCCTGGTAAGGTTGACCCTACCCCTGATATGCTTGGTTCTGCCCCTAATGTTATTGTTGATAAGGCTGCCTACCCTGAGACTGTTGCTTCTTAATGTTTACTAGATCATTCCCAAAAGTTTGCAGAAGATTTTCTATTTTTTGTTGGATACTTTTATCTCCTTTAGCTCTTGATATGAACTAGAGGCAGCAGGTTCAGAAGTGGAGGTACTTGGTAATGCTGCAACAACAGGTGCAAGGACAAATTATGGGGTGGGTAAAGGCATAGGAGCCTGGATCTCAGGGAAGATGGGCATAGGGGGCCTAGGTGCTATTTTTCCAGCCTGAATTAGACTGTTCTCTACTCTGATGCCTATTTCATAGGCATCAGGTAGGTTTGCACCTCCTAGTGATTGTATCATCACTGAAATATCACTATTTAAAGATTTCAAGAAATATAAGAATGCATACTCAGATGGAGGTCTTACTGTGGCAGGGATTATGTCCCTGTCTTCTAAAATCTGAAGTTGAAGTCCATCATTGGTTTCTGAGGAGCTCTCTTTATGGTGGTCATCTATTCCACCAATGACAGATTATCTGATTTATCCTGGAACTGCTTATTCAGCTTGTCTCCTAGTTCATCCCAGGTTCCTATAATCTGTACTGGTAGACTTCTGAACCATTGTAATGCCTTCCCTTTGAATGAGGCAGCTAGTAATCTGATGGCTACATTCTCTTGTGTTACATGATGCACTCCACATAGAGAAGCCACATCTCTTATGTGTTCAATAGGTGTAGTTTGGGTTTCCCCTGTGAAATAGGGCAGGCTCTTCAAGGCTGCCATAGGTATGGCATCATGTACTACTAAGTTCAATGGGCTTCCCCCATCAAAAGTCACAAATGGTTGATTTCTTGCCATCTGAGCAGCTAGAGGTGGGTTTGCTTGAGTTGCTACAAGGACTACGGAGGCAACTGGTCTGAAATTTGGTGGAGTTGACAATGTCCTCTTAGAATAGGGAGTTCTTACTACAGTTCTACTTTGACTTCCAGGTGGAGAAAGCTATAGATAATCAAATGAGCCTGAACTTGAACTCCTAGTTTGTATCCTTTTCATAAAAGTATATCAGCAAAATTGGTATGCCTGATCATCCTCAGTATGAGTCGCCAGATATGCAATTTTTAACCTCCTATAGGTCAGAAAAGCAACCGGTTGCACATCAAAACTAGTAATAAGAGTTTGTCTGGTCCCACTGGGTGTGCTAGAAACTGTTGTCACATGAAATTGCACCGTGCTTGAATGGGACTCCAAGCATTCCAATGACACAATGGGGATGATCTCCAAGTGTGGGACCTTGCTAAATGAGATCAAACCTCCGGAGAAGGCCAGCTTCCTTGTCTAATTATCACTTAAACTACTGTATTTTGGGGTGAAAAGGGGAAGAAATGTACTGAAATGAAAGATAAAGCAACAATACTTAAAAAAGATGAAAGGGTTATGCACCAGATAGTTCTAAAGAACCTTTGCAAAACTGAAGCATGCACAACACAACTAGATACAATAAGCAAATATACACAGAATAGATGATTCTAATAGAGGTAATGGGCAAGATGATTGAGAGGAACAATAGATATTCACAGACAACCATATGCAGATTCACACAGAGATAGAGAGATCAGTAAAAGGCATAATAGCTTGCATATATCTAATGAAAGGCAAGGTTACAGCATAAAAAGTTCTGTTTGGAAATAGGGAGGACAGGATGCTCCAAAAAATTTCCAACCTTATTTACATCATAAGCCTCAGCTTATATAGCATCTTCATCTAACCTAGGTCGGTTACAAAATCTACTCAGAGAGCTACAATCAAAATATCTTGAAAGGACATCCAGCTGACAGGAGTAATGGCGCACAAAGATCTGGAACAGGGGCAGGTGGGAGATATTTCTGAGTCTTCAATGCAAGCAACTTTGTCATTGATCTAATCCTCAGAATGGCGGAGGATAACCTAGCATTGAATGCGAGTAGTTGCTTCTGACAGTAATGAATGCAAAAAATATCTGCACCAACTCAAAAAGGTCATCGCTGAAAAAGTCCACTCAACCGACATGTAGATCCAGATCTAAAACAACCTCCTAAAGAATTCCTGCCAAAAGGTCATCATCCTGATATTTTCAAATTTTTGTAGGACATCATTATCCCACATGCACCTGGAGGTGATGTCTTCATCAATTTATAAGCTAAGTCATGAGCATATATAATGTCGGTGATTTTGCTCCCGACGGCATCATCATGAGCCCCATCATCATCCTCCTTCAGCATGATATCCTGTTGTTCAATATCACCCTGACGTCAGCATCATCATCTACATAATAACCATATCCTCATCAGCACAACCTGATGCATCAGAGGAAGATCCTGCTGCTTCGCCGATACCACACATCTGGCCGATGAACATCCTGATGACGTCACCATCATATTTTGTATGTCTGCAAAAAATCCTGATGACATCATCATCATATTACAATATTGGGTCAGATTGAAAAACTTGAAGCGTGACCCCGTCAGATCTGGATGGCATCATCGTCATGTCCTGCTGACATCATCAGCATATCTGCCTATCACGCACCTCCTCATATCCGGATGACATCATTGTCATATTTGTAAATATCAGGGAATCCATCAGCATATCTGCCTATCATGCACCTCCTCATATCCGGATGACATCATCGTCATATTTGTAAATATCGGGGAATCCCCACAAGACGACTAGTGTTAGAAATATGACCCCCGAACCTTGATGACATCACCATCATGTCAGCATCAGGATGATATTCGGAAGATAACCAGATATTTAGAAATATCACCTTGATGCACAAATATCATGCTGCACTGTAGCTCCACTATAAGATCGGGGTGATATATGAATATGACGGATATTTGAAATGATCACCCCTTACTGGACAATGCATGAAGCCGACAGGCAGATATCTCCCTTCGAAAATATCATGATGCAAACAAGCAGAAAAGCGGATATCACCCTCATAAAATATGACGTCAGCAGCATCGAGTGATAAAACAACATGAACTGATAAAATAACATCAGGATGATCTTAACTAAGATCACCTGATGTTCAAATATGATGACCCCGATGAATATTGGGTCATACTTAGAACCTTGCAGCAACATCATCAGGATGATCCTAACTAAGATCATCCTGATGTTAAGATATCACCCCGATGAAAGATCATGCTAGTAGAAAACATGATGATGACCCCCGCGAGAAACAATAGGGTGATGACTGGAAATATGATGATGATGACCTCCTCCTTGAAAATATGATGCTGTTGTTAAAAAAACGTGTTGAAGAGGCCCAAAGACTTAGAAGATTTTTTGAAATTTTTGGGAGGGTGCTTGCATGTTTATATGCTTGAAACTTGACTGCCTGAACCATTATCACATCAGGGTGATATTTGGAAGGGAGGATGATATTCAAAATATCGGGTGATATTTAGAATATCACCCGATGTTCAAAATATCACTCGATCTTAGAAATATGACTTGATATTAGAACATCAGGGCTTGACCAGATGATGACCCCACATAACTTCCTCCTTTTAGCGAATATCAGGGTGATGTAAAAAGCAAACTTGCCTATTTTTTCAAGCTCTTTCACATGGTAAGCTTTTTCAGGAAAGATTCAGATTTTGAAATTGGGTTACAACCTCAGGATCACAAATATGGCTATCATGGGGATATACATACTGACTAATCCTGCTTGAATTATTTTGACTCCTGCTAAAGGAAAAATAGGTCAACAAATATAAAGGAGTGTCTTGCAAATCTATATTAGCATGACTCTTATTCACTTGTAAATATACCATAATTATGTAGTATATAATAAACTAAGTGTAATGTTGAAGAGAAGAAAGAGCTAGTATGTTTTAAGTACAACAAAAGAATTGTGTGAAAGTGATGGATGAATAGAGAAGCTCATTTCATGTATATCTATCTTCTATTTATTGTGTAATTCATGATTTATTCTTTTCTTTCTTTTTATTCTACATTTGCATGTATCATGCATAAGTCTAGTAAAGGGTTTATGATCCCTCACATGTCTTAGATGAGTGGCCTTCTAATTGATATACTAATTTGTGCTAGGATTTTTAATTGATAGCCAATTGGTCTAGGACACGTGCATGAATTTGGCTAACAATCCTACTTCTATTTAGGAAGAATTTTATTACGTGTACCATTCCAAGCCTAGAATCTTATTTTTTACACCACATCCATAGCTACTACTATGCATAACAAACCCTTTTTACTTTTTTATTTGTAGACATTGTTGAGTAAGTGTGTTTATGCATATTTTAAATGCTTGTCACATGCTACTTATTGGAACTTTCTATTTCATGCTTCTAGATTTCTAGATGGAGTGCTCATTAAAAGGAGAATGCTTAGAATTGTCTTCCTTACTTTCACATTAACTACTTGTCTAAGTATATGAATATATGCTTTCATGTTGACTACTTTAATTTGACATGAATCTTCATGATAGTTCACATCCAAGTCAAAGTGAGGGGAAAATGTAATGGTGAAACTTCATACCATATAGTTTCCCCCTTTGTTTTGGACCTGCCTAGACTCGTTTGTCCTTAATGCAATTACTAGTCTACAAAATGACATTTATGCATGGAAATGAGCAACTAACCCAAACCTAGCTTGATTATAGAAATCTTCACATATCCCAAGGGTCTTGACTTGACCTACAATCTCAACCTTCATTATTCTAGGCTAATTCTCTAGTACATATTTGACCCTCAAACTGTAAATTTAAATTTAGAAATAGGTCCAAAAGCTAACCCTATTCCAAGTTATTGTTACAAGCCAACTAAAGCGTGAAATAATTCAAATTACATGCTAGGGTTTTATATAAAAGGACAAAACCTAATTCAAGAATCTATGTAGTATCTGAGAATCGTAAGGGAGTGTTCTATTATAAATTGTATCATCACAAAAGCATTGCATCACCTTCATCACTACCTAGGCATATTGCATTATTGCTTGGTGTCTTCAATCATTGTTTCAAATCAATGATTTGGATCAAAGTGTTTGACAAAATTATAAATTTATTACAAATTTAGATACCAAGGGAAAGGGGGCCTCAATTAAAAAAATTGTCAAATAAGATCTATGCAAGAGGTTAAAATTGCTAACTAAATTTAGTTTTGTAGACAAACAAATCAGTTTTACCAACACAAAAAATTAACTAGAATAGAGAATAGTAATTTTTTATTCTCCCTAGACACTCATCTAATGTTAGTTCTTAATTTTTAGTACATTAAATAATTTTTAATACATTAAATTATTTTTAGAACATTAACAAAACATTTAATAACATATGCCATAATCAAATCTACATCAAAATAGAATTAAATGTCCTTATTTTATTATTTATTTTTTATGATTTTACTAATTTAATTTTATATTATTTCTTTAATTTAAATATATTTACAATTAATTTATCACTTTAATTATTTATAAACATTAAATTTAATAAAATTTATATTTTTTCTCTTTTTAACATCTTAAAATATGAACATAATTATTAAGAATAAAAATAAAATATTATATTACTCTATATATTTGATTATTCTACATGTTTAATAAAAAAGCCAAAACTTTATCATTTTATAAGTTATGTAATATGATATCTTCCAAAGTGTGACCCATTTTTTTAATACTTTTCTTAAAATGTTTGCTACCTCCAAAATTTGTTTTTAAAAAAATGTATTTTAAGACCTTAGTTTTAAATGGAGCAAAATGTATTTTGTTATTTTCTTGCCCTCTATATCACAAGTTTTGTGGCATTTTTCTCTTCTGTTTGTGAGATATTGAATCTTTGACATGCAAGGGAAATTCATATTCCTTGGATAGGCAAAATATGATTTATGTTTCCTTGGATTGTGTAACAGCTTTGTTGTGAAATGAGTGCATTGCCACCATAGGATCCAAATTAGATTTATTGATTATCACACCTACAAGATGAGAATAGGAAGCATTGGTTTAAGTAATTTTGTAGGGTTGCACTTGATTCATGTATTCTAAGGAATCTTAATGAGAAGAGGAAGCATTGATTTAAGTAATTTTGTAGGGTTGCACTTGATTCATGTATTTTAAGGAATCTTAATGAATTTATTGTTTCAGTAATTTCAGAGTCCTGATGTTCAGACTAGTTAAACACAACGATTAATTTTATTGAATTTCTTGACTCTTAACAACTAGACAAAAAAATAACTTTGATTATTTTTATGAAGCATAGAAATAGCTAAATAGTCAAGTTGAAGTTTGACAGCGACTCCTAACGGGCAAGCTATTCTTTCATGATGGAATGATACTCTCTTAGTCTTAGCTAATCTATGCCAAAGTTATAACTAAATGTCAAATATGAGTACTGAATAACTGGCACAAAGCGTAGCCCTACAAAAAATGTTCAATACTTAACAAGTGCAAAAATTAAATGTTAGCTCTGGGATCATAAAGAGACAGGAATGGTCATCTGTTTTATAGCTAGAAAGATAGAATTTGTATATATTATAATTTGACAGTAAATAGAAATTCATTATCATAAACAAATTCCTTTCTATTATTACTCCTTTTATAATAGTATATGGCAATTTTGTAGTCTATGAATAGATATTTTAAAACAATTTGAAATAAATTCTAGTGGGTAAAATCATGTTCTGGAATATATATGAGAATCTAAATATTATAAATTATAATGTGTAAGCTATGTAGAGTTTTAAAATGATTTGAAAATTTTGAAAGTAAACAATTAAGAAGCTTTGCCTGACATGAAATAGAAAAGAGTAGCCTTTATTAAATTCTTTGAAGTTAAAGATTCTGATTGGCAAAGATTCTAATCTTGTGTATTCCACCACTCTGCTGAAGCGCTTTATAATATAGTATATATGTGCGTTTTTATTGTTTGGCACTGCATTTAGACCTAGTGGTAAACTGTGTTAATGTTTGGTATTCTGCCTTGAAGTGAAATATATTGGGATCTCTATTCTATTTAAATCATTTATTGCTGTTATTGGGAACTATCAGCACTGTTTAGTTTCCCAGTTTATTCTCCAACAGTTTAAATATTCAGTAAAATAATTATATAAAAGAATTAATATGAGTTAGATAATGAAGTGCTGTGTAAGGCATATTAAAGTAGTAAATATAGTGTATGGTCATATAGATCTAGACATTTCCAACGAGAGCATTATATAAAGGTGATCCTCATTTCAAACATTACCTTGTTCTAGTTTTCGATAACTGTAGAGTCATTGAGTCAAAGAGTGCTAGCTATTGAAACATCGTGGACAAATGGCACATCATTTAAGTGACGACTGCAAATTAAAATCATGATAACAGGTTGCATTAATTGAACATGATGACCATCACATAATCTTCGTAATGAGAATGGCTAAATTGCAACTAATAATCTGAACCATTGTAGCTCCATAAGTAGTTAGTAAGGTTCACCTAATTACTGTTGAACCTAAATTTGGCAGCTCCCTAAGTAGTTAGTAAGGTTCACATAATTACTGTTGAACCTGAATTTGGCTATGCCTAACCATGTTGTGTGATTTGGTTCACCTAATTATATATTTCAACTTTTACATAATGCTTGCACCCCCCATATACCTATTGTATATGATTTGGGCAGTATACGAGGCATTTTTAGTAGCAACTTCCTCTTGCAATTCAGTGTACCTGTCAATGGCTTGTGACACATTTTGTGACCAACAACGCATATGTTTCAGCACATTGTGTGGTTTGGTTCACCTAAATTCCTTTTAGCTAATTTTCACAGCAACTTCCTCTTGCAACTCAATGTAATTGTGTATTCTTAGGAAGGCGAACAATTAATCTAATTAATTGCTTTAGACTTTTCACCCCTAACCTCTTTCCCCATTGGTGAAGCTTTTGGATCATATAATATGTTATACAAGACACCTTTGTCTCTCACAATTATAACTACTAATGTGGGAAAAACCCCAGTACAACCCAATCATGTATTTGTGTCAAGTATTGAAGTCTTTCACAGGAATTTTAATTAATGTGGGATTTAACCCTTACATTTTCAAGATGACCTCCATGAGTAGCCATGATGGGAATTTTAATATGCTTAATATTATAAAAACAAACGAGTCATGGATATTCAAAATAAAGCTTTCCTTGAGTAATATCAGGTCCATATATTTAAGCAAGTATACTTAACGCGGGCATTCCAAAAAAAAATGCTTTGAGAATCCCAGACTTTCACAATCCAGAAAGCCTGGGTTAACTAGACACTGCCAGTATTGACTTTGTAAGAATGGAATGCAACTGAACAGTATTCAAACACAAATTTACATTGCTGACATCCCCAAATTTCCAAAACTCTGAAACTCTGGGTTAGCTTGACACTGAGAGTTTTGTCTTTCCAGAATGGATAGAGTTAACTCGACAATCAACAACTGAACAATATTCGAACACAAATTTACATTGCTGACATTCCCAAATTTCCATAACTCAGAAATTCTGGGTTAGCCGGGCACTGAGAGTTTTGACTTGCCAGAATGGACAGAGTTAACTCAACAAATGACTACCTATCTGTACAATGTCCAAAAGGACAATTAAACCATGAGATACATGAACACCACCAACATTTGGTGTATTACAATGAAACTATCAGTCGCTGCTTTAAAAGAAAGAAAAATGGTTAGAAAATCATATGGCTCTAACTACAAGTAAGCCTGACATATTTTCCCTCAATTAGGCCTTCGAAGCTGGTGCCTTACAGATGGGACATTCATTTTTCTGCAAGAGCACTCTACATGGTGATCATGCCCACATTCCAGAGTCCCAAGCTCCTCATTGTCCTCGTATTCTTCCTACAGCCAATACAAACCAATTAATTATAATCTAGGGCAAAGTTACAACTTTAGACACAGATTGTTACAGAACTAAAGATATATCCTGCCCAACATTTGGATCTTGAAACAGTAATTATCATTCCCCGCAAATTCGCTTAGATCTATTAATTGTTAAGAAATAAAATATATCAGCACCGAAGAAGAGGCGATCCCTGTGAACAACAATTTATTTAGGTTGCACTCAATTTCATTTTTTGTTAAAAAGTCTTGATCCCAAAGCTTTTTACAACAAAAGAACAAACTAAACTTCAACGTGATGGCTTCAGACAGACTGACTTCTTAGTCAACCTTGTCAATCCATGCTTCATAAACAATTCAAAACCATAAACATTGATCTATTTTACACAAGAGACGCCTCATGGTTTAAGGCAAATCTATAAATAAATATTTGCATTCCACCATCCACTATAGTAGTTCCCTCATCCTACTCTGCATTTCACTTCGACATGTACTCCAATTTTTGTTCCATAATGTTGACATCTACCTTCAATGCATGAATTCATTGAAAGATCAGAGCAAGCTGTGGATACCGAAGATGGAATGTATAACTGAAAAAAAAGAGCTGTGGATAAAATCCTCCCTGCCCCCTAACAGAGAAAATGCCAAAGATGGAATGTAGTTTTGAAATTGTAAGTTTAAGGCAACTGAAATGGAACCGTTCGTGCCATTTCTTTATATTGCTAGAAGATAAGAGAAGTGAAACTCAGAGAAGCCTTAAGATCACAAATCAGGTCAAAAGAAATTTTTATCAACAAGAGTAACAAATCCAACATATATATTTGATAGTTGATACTACTAAAAATCTAAGTTGCCAGTACACATTAGTGAACTGTCAAATATTTCATAAACCTCAGAGAAGAGGCATCCAGTTTCTCAGGCACATAGACTCACCAAATGTTTGTGACTCTTCAGATAGGAGGAACTAGATCATACCAATATTAATAATTAGAATGGCCCAAACGACATCAAGATCAATACTGTCACTTACCCGGTGGTTGCTACCGTTCAGATTATGACCCAAATTAGATGCATAACTAACACAGACCCACAGAAATCCCAAGCCTTTTCGCCATCAATCCCAAAGTTTTCTACCTCATAAATCTCCCACAAATATAATTTTCCCCACTAACCTAACAAACAGTATATATCATTGCACTTGTTGGCATTCATTCATGCAAACTCCTCCATCTTATCCCAAATTGCACAGAGCTTTCAATCATTACAAAGTATCTTAGCAAGTGGATAAGTTATTGCCATTGATAAATGCACTCATTGTCAGAGCAAAAAGTAGGTCACACCTTCTGCACTGAAAACCCAGTCCTTTAACTATAGACACATACCCATATGATCAACTAAGGGCCAAAAACAACATGCAACCATTTTTTATGCTATGAAATATGCATGCTAAACCTTCTGCATTAACCTGAGCCTTAATTTGAATGAAATAAGCCCTTACCCAAGCTTTTTGTTGCTCAGAGAATTTTAACAAATGGATAATTGTTGTGATTGATGCATGTGAACTTATTGTTAGAGCCACAAACCATCCGTATCTTCTGCTGCTGCATTGTTCAAACTTCGACCAACTCTCCAACTGCTGATATATAACTTACAAGATCAACCCAAGGCAACAAGAAAACAGGGTAACCATTTTAAATATCATGACATACTCACTAAATCTTGTGATCATAAATTCGGGCCTTAATATAAAATCAAAAGGTCCTGAGTAAACAACTAGCATAGAAGCTTTCCGTTGCTCAAAATATCTTAGCAAATGGCTCTAATACTGTCATTGATACATGCAAACTCAAAGTCAGTTCCACAACAGATTTTCAGCTGCACTATTAGAGCAAGTCCTTTACAACCAGCATGTACTCCATGAATTATACACGTCTAAATCTCAAGCATTGTTGCCAATGGCATGAACCAATGGATCTTAGCAAATGAATTAGTTATTGTCGTTGATTCATGCAAATTCAATGCCACAAGCAGGGCAGACATTCTGCTCTGCTGTTAAACCAACTCTTTAGCTACAGAGATACTTCCAATAGACAATCTCAGGGATAAAGGAAAACAAAGCAGTCATTTCATATATCATGAAAAATGCATGGCAAATCCTGGGTGCAAAAACAAGGCCTCATTATGAACAGCAAAAAATCACAGGATGAAGTCTCTGAAGGCAACTGATCTATGACTGAAACAACCCCCTACCTCTCTGCTTAGCACCACAACTATATTCAAACATAACCAAACAACACTTGGTTCAACTAGTAAATGATTCAAAATAGTCAAACAATAATCTAGTTAGTAATCTGAGAAATCTTCGCAAAAGCACAAGAGGACACAACAATCAGATGAAACCCAGCTCATCTATAGACGTGGAAAGTAATAAAAAATGCAACTTATAAAAATTTAATTTCTTTTTAAAATTTAAACTGGATATAAAAAAGTCGTAGTTATTTTCAATAGACCGTCTATTCAACTTGCATAGCCCCTCTTTGATTTATGGATTCTATAATGTCTTAACAATACACTTGATTAGAGCTGTAGAGTTAATACTTTTATTCTCAGACCTCTTAATCATATACCCTGATTCTGTGGCTAAGGTTGTTGAGCAGGCCCCATATCCCATGCTGTCAATTTACTAGCTGTGACAGAAGAAACGCCATTGTTGAATAAGTAAAGATGGGCATCTTCTCCAATTGCTAGATTTGGATAAACTCTGGCAGTTATGCAAGTCTTTCCCCCTTCTCCAAAACTCTCTACAATTGAATGGTCAACCTGCACTTTGCAATGACATTCACACTGCTCATTTCCTTTCTTTACCAATCCTTAGTCCTATAGGAAATTACAGATAGCTATAAATTAAGACTCACCAGTACTCTTAGAGAGAGATTCTTTTTGTTGAAGGAAAAAGAAACAAAACTTCCATATGTTGTTTTATCAAGTTCTGTTTTCAAGGATGATCTACACACATGAAAAAATTGACATTTTCAGTGTTGCAAATTAATGTTTGAAAGACTTATTTGATATTTTACTACGAATTTGTTTCCCAGCTTACCTGCTCTGGTCACTGCACATTAATACTTTCATGTTGTTTTGATGAAGTCCAACCCTAAAGAAAACAGCAGTTTGTTCAGCCAAATCTTCAGAAGCCAAAACCAAAAGCCCAAATGGACCAACCATAGTCTTGGAAGCTGCTCCATCCTGGCTGCATAGTTGTTGAGCATCTAGATTGGCATCCATCTTCTCTAAATAATTAAGACTTGGCAGATCGAAGGAAACCTCTACATCAGCCCAATAACAATAACAAACAGTCCAAAATAGGACCCAAAACACTTGAGGTAAGGAACTAAAAATGGAGTCATATTAATATTTAAACCCACTGAAATAGATTAAAATTCCAGCTAGAGTTATTCAAATCAAATATGGAGATAGAACTTGTTACACATTTTTCTTTTATTGAATTTAAGTTGAAGATTACATAAATGTTAGATTAGAACCAAGACAGAAGCTATCCGACAAATAAGAGAACAACTGAAACAATTCAACTGCTAAAAAAAGACATAAACAACTATAAGCTAAACCCAAAAGCTTTAAGAATTCAAACCAAAACTATTTATACCTATAAATTTATTAGGTTATCATACATCTAAGAGACTCTTCCTGTATAAAATGCTTGTATAAAATAATGCTATGAAAATTTTCAATGGCATTTGACTACCTGTGCAGCTTTCAGGCCTCCAATTTCTATGACAGATCCACTCTTGAGAAGGATGTTTTCTTTGAATATTTTATTTCCACGCAGGGACTCCAACTCTGAAACTGGCCACTGCATCAGCTGGCTTTTGGAGATGTTGTCTATCCAGATTGCTCTTGGAATGGCCTTCAAGGATAGGACCGAAACAAATTCATTACAATTACATAAAACTACAGTGTTAAACCTCTGTGTTGAAAACATATTGTCTATAGACAATGCACGACATATAAATATAAATAAACTTATTTTGCCTTTTTCAACGTTTGATAAACATGATTAATTGACGTGAAATTAAGTTAAGCCTTACCTGAACACCGGACCAGCCCTTTACAACATCACCTTGCTTGTTGTCTGACTCATTAATCCATCCCCACAAGATTCTTCTATTCGTATGATTATCAAAAAATGTCTTGGATGCATACAATTTTCCATAATCATATCTTAATCCAAATTTATTATCTGCACTTGTATTGTCTGGAACATACTGATCAATGTCTGTGAAGTAAGTTCCAACAGTATAATACTCATATTTTGTATCATCCAAGGATACCTTCAAGACGTGTTTAATCCTAGGTCTAGTAACAGAAGTGTCTAGTCCAAGCTTTCCCAATGGAGCAACAGGATAAAAATCAGGGCACTCCCACATTCCTGTCTTCTTAGAGGAATGGAGAGGGTGCTTCTTTTTGGTCCAATGAACAAAATCTTTGCTTATGTACAAAAGGGCCTTTCCTTTATGATGCATATCCTCCTTATTACCCACAAGAATTCTCCACCTCTCATCTTTGCCAAGCCAGGCAGTGGTTGGATCTTTGAAATAACTCCCATTAATTCCATTCTCTGGAACAATAATTGGGTTTTCAGGGATCTTGACCCATTCCCTTAAGTAGGGATCAAATGCATTTTTAGGAACAACCATATTCTGGACTTGTGTAGAGTTGTCCCATCCTGTATAAAGAATCACAGGTTTCCCTCCAGACAATAGTGTGGCAGAGCCAGACCAGCAACCCTATATATCATACCATTCACTCGGAATGATTGCAAAATCTAGCGATTTCCAATTAATAAGATCATTCGATACAGCATGCCCCCACGCAATGATGCCCCATTCAGCTGCCTTAGGATTGTACTGGTAAAACAAATGGTACAATCCTTTATAAAACATGGGCCCTGCAAATCACATTGGATATTATGTCCCTTCTCATATTGAAACTGGTAACAGTAAAACCAATGAAAATGAACAAATAAACTCACCATTTGGATTTGTCCAGATTACAAACCAATGCCAGACAATGAAACATTAAATCAGAAAAATCCCAATCAGTTTAAAAATCCCAAAGTAATAACTAAATCAAATTTTGAACTAGAAAGATCCATGGCTCGTTTGCAAACCAATTGCAGAAACTAAAACCAAAATAGAAGATTTCTATCAGTTCAAGAAAAATCCAAAGCAAAAATTTTTCAATGGAGATTATAAATGGCAGACCATTCATCCAGTTTTTTGGAGGTAGGAAATGGTAGGCAGTGCGTTCCATAGTTTGGGCAACTGTGTTCAACTCCGCCTTGCAGATAACAGGCAAAAGGCAAACAATCCAGCATAGACATGCCACGGCAAAATATTTCTTCGTTTCCATTGGGAAAATTCAGTCCGCTACACGCAGAGAGTTTGAGAGTCTCTTGTTTATAAGATGAACTCTGGTTAATTCTGTATATCACTAAGTACCTAGTAATGAAAACGTTATCAGTTTAATGGGAACGTGTAGACTTGAAACAGACTCAAACAGATCCCAAAACTTTTCAAGTTGAAGAATTTGTATTTCAGTATACACAGAAAAATGACAAGGTTTTCGATAAGAGGGGGTAAGGGGAATTCTGATAGCTTGCATTTAAGAGTTCCTTAAACCAACAACAAATAGAAAGAAAACATTAAAAAACTACTAATTTACCTATTTTTCTTCCCTACAAAGTGACCCGGTGTACATATGACCCATCAATGCTTCCTCTGCATCTACTGTGTGGTAACCAATGTATATCACTAAGTACCTAGTAATGAAAACGTTATGAGTTTAATGGGAATATGTAGACTTGAAACAGACTCAAACAGATCCCAAAACTTTTCAAGTTGAAGAATTTGTAGTTCAGTATACATAGAAAAATGACAAGGTTTTAGATAAGAGGGGAAAAGGGGAATTCTGATAGCTTGCATTTAAGAGTTCCTTAAACCAACAACAAATAGAAAGAAAAAATTAAAAAACTACTAATTTACCTCTTTTTCTTCCCTAGGAAGTGATCCCGTGTACATATGACCCATCAATGCTTCCTCTGCATCTACTGTGTGGTAACCAATGTAGATATTAAACTTCTTCTGCCCCAAGCTTCCTAATCCGGCACTTGTGCAAAATTTAAGATCATTTTACTCACTTCTTTATCATGAGACAAAATTTGAAACAATTCAATAGAAACATATCTTCTTTCAAATTTCTTAAATAGAATTATTGTACACCAAATTAAATACACCTACAAATGATCTTTTACCTGTTTAACTCCCTCAGCTGGGCTAACTTGACAACCACATCATGAAAGCTTCCTAGGCCTGAGCATCCATTAAAGGATAACACCCTTAGCTTTTGCAACTTGCCCACCATGTAAGGAAGACTCTTGGACCTGAACAATCAGGCATCAACAAATACTGGAGCTGTGCCAAGTCGCCTATTGTATGGGGAAGTTTCCTTAGCTCTGTACATCTCTTAAATTACCTACAGTGCTGGGAAGTTTCCTTAGCTCTGTCCAACGCAACTCTTCTAACCGCATCAAGTTGCCCAGAGTGTCAGAAAGGCTTGTTAAACTGGTACAGCCGCACAAATGGAACTCCTTCAGTTGTGACAAGTTACCGAGTGTGTTTGGAAGTGTTGTGAGAGCTATACAATCCTGCAGATACAAGCATTGGAGGTTCAACAAGCTGTCAAGTGTGTTTGGGATTCTCGTAAGACTTGAACACTGCTCTAGACTTAAAATCCTGACTTGGGACCAATTGCTATCCAGATGGAATCTGTTTCTTAATATTAACCATGTATCACTTACAAATTCACAATTTCTAATTTTATCCATAACAAATTCGGAGCTAGCTGTCCAATGTTGCCCACTACTTTTGTATTATGCAGAAGTACCGTAAGGCTTTGTTCAGGGAAACATGCTGAATGAAGGCTTTGTTCAGGGAAACATGCTGAATGAATGAGCGCTGAATAAGTAAACGGTTAAACATCACACTCCAGGGCAGTCTGTGGAGCCCACTCTCGCCTTTCCGTTTGAAACTGTTTCTCCCGCCAAACAATTAATTGAACGCCTGAAAACACTTTCTCCTCCTATTTTTCAGAGATGGGATGATACAACAGCAGAAAATAACTAAAATTATATAATTATTTAAGTATTTATTTATAAAAGTTCTTGAGGGTAGTTTGAGTGGTGTGGTTGCTGCCTTCAAGTGTGTGGTTGGCCATCATCTGGATTTGACTCTTGATTCAAATGTTGTGTTGGGGCATATGACCTCTCTAGGTGCATCCAAATGGTTATAGGGGCTTAGGCTTTGTCCAGATTGCCTTTTGAGATTATTGCATTTGGATTGTTGATCTAGGTTGATGCGCCAACAATTCTTCCTATAGAAAAAAGAGGTATTTATTCACAAACATATTTTTTGGAATGCTCTACAATTTTATGAAGTTGTTTTGATGAATCATGTCTTTGTTTGCCTTGGATCTTGGTTTTGGTCCTAGACATTAGATATTTGGCAGTGGTGACCATAAAGGCAATGGTTCTTAAAGAGGGGGCCAAAGCTCTCTTTGTGATTAGGAATCTAGTTCCTCTTTCAAAGATGCTCTCTTTGACAACTTCTTTGTGGAGGGGAAATGATCTCTATTAAAGCATATGGTTTGTAAAGCTATGGCTAACAAGAAATAAGTCAAAGAGAGAATATCTTATCATAGTGAAATGATGGGATGAAGTTCCCACCATGTAGATTCCTAAAAGAAAAACATCAAACTAGCTTATCAACCTCATATAACAGGGTTTGGTGGGTAAGTTTGCTTTTTTTAGCCCTCCCCGAAAACCCTTACAAATCGGGTTGAAAAGAATGGAGTACAAAGGTATAAGGATACATTGATATTGTTCTTTGTGGCAAAGGTTTCTTTGTTGCCACATTTACATCAAAAGAAGAAAAAGATTTAATTTTTAGGAGTGGACTCTAGTTGCTTGACTCTTGTGGTTTGTATCTAAATCACTAGTTTCCAAACTTCGACCCTCTTGGTGAATCAAAATTATTTGTTTGGGTTAGATTTCCCTTTTTACCTCTTCACCTATGCCATGGAGAAACCTTAAATCCATCAAAAACATGATTGGAATCTTCAAGACTTGGGCTAAACCAAAGTAAAAAATTCTTTGTAGCCTACATCTATGTTGAAGTTGATCTCATTAAGGGACTTCTAGAAACCACTAATATCAAATGTATGACCTAATCTTCACCCAAATAGTAGATTATGAAAACACTTACACAATCCATGAGCATGGACATTTCATAGAGATTGCCAAAAAAATACCAACCCACCAATGAATAGGTAGATAAAAATGAAGGTTTCAAATAAGTTCATAGAAAGAATAACAGAAATAATCCAAATGTTCTTGCCTCACCAATAGTTTATTCTTCTTCAAATTCAATCAATATACTCAATGTGAATATTGAAAATAAAGTTACTTTGTTTGAAGAAGAGGAAGAAAAATTATCAAAAAAGACACATGCAAAGTAACCAATGTAGGAGGAAACCTAACAACTAGATCTTTACCTAGAAGAAAGGCACATCCCTATACTTGAAGAGGAGAAGGAAAATGAAGATGAAGAAATCCCACTCTCCAAATACCTATCAAAAAGCCAAAGGGAGAAAAAAGAACTTTAAAGTCCACTCAAGAGAAGCATCTAAGAGCATTACATCAAGTGAACAAGCTAGTTTAGATTCAACAATAAAAGGCAAACCCTAAAAAGGTAAGCAACGAGGTTAGTATCTTGGAATTTGATAATCTAGGGAATGAAAATTTTTAAAAAAAAGAATTTGAAAGATCTCTTATCTGGATAGAAAAACTAATTTTTATTTTTTTCTAGAGATAAAAATGGACAACATAGAAGCTATTGGAATTATTAATAAACTTTGGGGCAATAGTTCTAGCATTGCAATCTCCTCTTGTAGTACTTCTAGTGGTGTCCTCACAGCTTGGAAACAAGGCTTTTCCTTTGATGATTCCATCCTCAACCCCAATTAGATCATAATTTGATTGTGTGAGAACTCTTCTAATCTCTTTGTTAATATCACTAATCTCTACTCCCTAATGCATTTTATGGACAAAAAAGCAATGCTAACAATTTATCCATCATGATGCAACTCTCAATAATCGAGTTAATTAGGTTCTTGGTGGAGATTTAATTATTGTTCTTGATCAGAATGAGAAAAAAATATAGTCTACCCATTCATGATAGAGATAGAAATAGTGGAAGACATCATGGCTGCTCAAAATCTTGATGCGAAACTTAAAAAGTACACTTGGTCTAACAAGCATACTAATGCATTTTACAACATTGCGAGACTTGATAAATACTTTATTTTGTAAAATTTGTTGGAGGCTTTTCTTCTCTCATTTTCCTAAATCCCATCTAATTCCATCTTTGATCATAAATCAATTACCTTAAACTAAATAGTAGATTGAACTAAGGCCCTATTCCTTTCAAATATTCATCTATTTTACTTAAAGATGCATTTCCTCAATTTATCTTAAATGATTAACATGATGCCATTCATAAATCTTCCTAACTAAAAATTAGGTGAATAAAATTAAACGTGCCAAATCCATTATTATAAGTTGGCTCAAAATGTGATAGGGAAAGAAAAGTCTACAAGAAGTCTAAGAATAACTGGAGTTTACCCAAAATCAGATTGCAGAACATGTCCCACATGAAGAGATAATTCTTCAACAACATGAATGGAGAAAAGGAGTTCTCAGGTTGCCTTGCATAATGAAGAACTATAATATCCAATTTCAATTTCATCGTAAAATCCAGGTTTGACCATAATGGCAGATAATGGCTTGCATTGTAACAAGTTTTTAACTCAGCAAGTATTCATTCTTGTAGCAAGTGGATATGACTTCAAAGGCCTTAGTAACAATGTAAATATTCTCTATGTAGTTAAAATAATGGCCGCCGATAGAAAGTATGGATTACCTATATTCTATCGTGCTAAAAGGAAACATAACCTTTGTTTGCTTAAGAGGAAAACCATAAGTTTCTAAAGCATAAACCAGTCTCAGATATCATCACAGAAAAGATACTAATAATCCTTACTATTATTGACAGTGACATACACATTCTAGCGCACATAACCAGTAATGATTATCAAAGAATGGTAGGATGAAAACCTGAATGAAAGCCTTCAAAGATATTGTTTCCTACTTCAATTCTTTTAGCTCCTTCAGTTTGTCTTCCCGTAGACTCCCCCTGTATATTTCTGCTCCCATCCTCTCTCCTTTTTCAAGACTTTCTCCCTTTCTTAACGATAGCAAGACGAGAATAACTGCCTTACTAACCCTAACTAACTCCAGTCTTATCCCTCCCGATAGGCATTATACTTGCTCAGTCTTCTACAGCCTTCCACGACAGCCCACTAGCATCATTTTCGGGTTCACAACACATTTTGTTGTCATGGCATCTTCGAAAGGTGGTGGATTTATTTAACAACTTAACATACTCGTTGAGGTCAGTTATCAACATCATGAGATGTTTTTGGACTCACTTACATTATCATTCTAGCTCGAGCTTGATAATGATTTATGATATATAGTAACTTCAATATATAATAATCTATATCAAATCTTTTCGAGCATTGGCCCAACCACTACTAACACATAGAAGCCTTTATTTTTCACTTAGTGATCGATATATGACTATATACTTTATTTATACATTAACATTACAATTTTTAATCGATGATATAACACTTTGCAAATCACATGGATTTATGGCATTGTTTTTGCCGGCTTCATGACGATAGCCCATTTCTCGACGTCATTCTTGTCGAATATACTTCGTTTACATCACACACGTGTCGGATGCTATGACGACGATGACGTTGATGACGACAATTGGGCAACTACACAACCATAACAATGAAGTTTACAATTGACATTTCGGGGTCAAGTTTTTAATCTCCCCCTCTACGAACTACTATCGGCATTTTACATCGAACAACTTAACAGGACATATCATATGACACAGATGTCAATTGGCCATACTCATCACAACAACGACGTAAGAAAGAGTGACCTACTCTTACAATCCTTGACGTTCTCAACGATAATTGACTTAACCAAAATCAATACTTACCTCAAGATTACTAGGTTTAACTACCTGATGTTCATACTCAGTGGCAAACACCCATTGATATTCCAGAGTCTCTTCTCCCCTTCCCAAAGATACCTTCTCTCTCTTGTTTCACAGAGAACCTATTCCATCTGTTCCTGTCAAAATAATCTCACATACAATTTGTGGTCAAAGTACCAATATTCTAGTCGAAACATATTTACATCATATCATATCATTTTCATATTGAAAAGATATTTTTAATTCATAACATCAGATTGATCATTCTCAAGTGATAAATCCAATATTTCATAAAGTTAATTCTTTCTAACCATAACATCATTTTCCATAAAGTTAAACATATTCACATGTCTACTATTTATGAAATTAACAAAAGTAAGTAGTAAAACTGAATCCAAAAAAAAGGGATGTAACAAGAACCCACTTGGAGACGTAGACCAAGAATGTTATGGTTGTCTGAGGGTCATTAGAAAACTAAATATTTCTTTAGAAAAACCTAGCAGTGTAAAAACATCAATAAAATTACCAAGCTTTAGAACCCAATAGGCCAATGGATATACTCTATTTAAGATATCAAAGATTATTTCTTTTATCACATCAAATAGCTCTAAAAAGGTGAAAATGTCAACATAAATCAACTTTCTAAACTCAACTAGAATATTCCTTCTATTATTTCTCAAGCCTAAAACATGGATTACAATAAAGAGGTTGCCATGGAAGGTTTAATAAATATTTTTGGGAATCAAATGGGATAAGGCTTTGGGACCCAATCTTTTCAATGCTAACTTTCTTTATGAATTTGGGATATTATCAAAACTTATAGAAATGGTACAGGTTTCCCCTAAAACCTCAAAGATTGATGGATGAGTCAATTAATCCACTTTCTTAGCTATCATATTAAAGGAATCCTAGAAGCTAGTAGAATTGACAAATTTAGACTCATCTCCCTTTGCAATACCTCTTACAAAGTCATTTCAAAATTTATCTTGAAAAGGCTTTGTTGGAACCTTCAAATTTTGGTAAAATTTGAAGGTCCCATGATGAAAAAATTAATTTAAACACTCAAAAATGTCCCTGAAAAATCTGCCCCAGTGACCTACTTTGGAGGGTCATAATTTGAAACCTGTTCACTTTCATGCCAAATCACTTAGTAGGCATACTCATCTAGTATATGTGAGTGTGCATGTCTGGTGTCAGCCTCCCATGGTCAGATTTGATAGAGTTTGAAAGTTGAAGAGTTCTAGAATGTTTTGTTGTTTGCACATTGTTAAATCTGCCCAGGGTGTCAACTTTGGAAGCCAATATCTAGCAACTTGATGATTTTCATCATAAGCTAATCTGTCTCAAATTTGTCCTATAATAACCTACTTCCATGTCCATTTTCAAGGCCCAAGCATCTCATTTGCTATTTTTTCAAAATCAAAAGCAAATGGAATTTTCATTGTTTTGTTGTCTGCACCTCCAAAAAGTTTTAGGGGGGTCAAATTTGGTCTTTAATATTTCATGAATGAAGTGGATTGGTGAAAAACCCTTCTGTATACCTGCTCATGGAGCCTAAATGAACTACTTCCCCAAGTGGCAGCTTCCAAGGAAGAGATTTGCTATTTTTTCAAAATGGCAAGTTGGTGAGTTTCAAATGAGTTTTCACAGGTGCAATTTCAGAAAAGGTTGAGTGAGCTACTTTGGCATTGAATAATTTTCACATCTGGATGTGTACTTGCCAAAATGCTTCTTGCATTGAATTGTTGGATCAAATGTTTACATGCCTGTGCATTTTCATGACTCTAGGAGATGGTTTGACCAATTTTCTAGGGCAATTCTAGAGGCTACTTGGCCTATTTTGGCCTATTTTGGTCACTGTATAAATATGTTAGAAAGCAAATTCTAGTGATAAACCATTTAAAATTTTCACCTCAATGACACACAAAGGTGGTTCCAGGACAATTCAATACAAAAACTTGTTTCAAAACGAAAAAAAATTTAGTCGGCCCCACAAAGGAACCCGACATGTGTCACACTAGTGTTATTGATTGGGTTAGGAGGTTGGACTTTCAATTAGGTTTGATGATGCAACATTTAGAAAAAATAGGATCAAGCTGGCATGTTGATTCAGGAAAGATGTTGAGAAATATAAAGACAAGCTTGTCGTCCTCATGGTGACCTACCCATCAACTCAAGGAGTGTACAAGGAAGGCATTGATGAGATATGCAATATAATTCATAAAATAAGGGTGCAAATATTTTGGGAAGGGATGTGAGTGGTGATCATTATGGAACAGTCACGAGCTTGAAGTAACACTGTCATGACTCTCATTTAACAGTCACCCTAATCTCATTGCTCTCCACAATGTAATGAATGAGCTGGCATCATTATGAAGAAGAGGTTTATACACTTGGGAATTAGAAGAAAACCAATACTAAGAAAGGAGGACTATACATACATTGACTATCCATGAGCAGTGTCTAGAAATCAAATAGTCCTATCTGCATTTTTGGTTTGGATTTATCATGGTTCCATTATGGTCCATGTGTTGAGATAAGTGAAAGTTAATTATCTTGTGTATCAATGTTGAGGCTATGATTTTAAGGTCTAGACGAGGATCTTATGAAGGATGCGCAACCTTATGGCATGTCCTTGAGATCTGAAATTCAATCTCATAACACAATGAATCGTAACATCTCTATGGTTAAAGCCAAAATGTTACATATGTGCATCATGCAAAAGAAATTATCCATGTAGCCCAGTTTAGTCCATATCCTTTTGAATGGTCTAATGATCCATGGCATGATGCTAGAGTTTGTTGCAAGTATGTGTCTAATCGGTGTTGTCATTGATGTCAACATATCAGTGTTGTCATTGGTGCCAACTGTGCTCTTGATTTTGATGTTTGTTAGTGTTAGAGATAATGAGTAAGTGATCTTGATGCTAAGGATATTGAGAAAATTAGCTCCTCCGATGGAAACAATGAACTGCAGTGGAAATGGTGTATTGCAAAGTATCTTTGTTTACAGAAGAACAGTCCAACAGTTTGCTCCACATTTCCTGTAGAATGAATATCTTTGTCTACGGATTGGAATTTATTTAGAGGCATGTCCGAAGATGCTATGTTCCATGTTTGAGCCTCCGGTATGAAGATTTGAGTGAGTTATGTTCACCAAAGTAAAAGCTTTTTTTTCTAGGTATTCACTAGTGACAGCGAGATTGTATTACGCTCTGCAATCCTTCGCATTGAAGTTTCACAGTCTGTAGTTCTGGAATCAAGTTTGTAATGATGTCAAGTGCCTTCAACTCCAATGGTTTATGATTTGGTGGTCTGTAAGTGATCTTTTCTTTATAACAGTGGCTGATACTGTTGGTTAAGTGCTCTAGTTTGAAGAATCTTCTTAACAGAATGGTTAGAGATTGTGCGGATGTTCCTGGTGATTACAATGTACTTGTGGATGTCTCGTGATCATGTTCCTACCTTTGGATTGGTCCGTGAAGAGAAATTGGATCGTGAATGAAGATTGTTCATGGAAGTCTTAGTGTTAACACCTGTCTTAGCCGACTTGGTTGTTTTCACTAATTGTGGAGATGCATTGAAGATTGTAGAAGCGCATCATGGTGTGAAAGATTGCATTTGAGTCCTAGCTAAGGTGTGGCATGATCTGCATACATATTTACATCTTTTCCTTAGCTCAATTTGTATTAGGTCCAGACCTATTTTATGTATGTTTGTAATGCCAACCTTGGAGACTGTTCCAATGGTTGTTGAATGTAATGCTGATCTTGATGTACATTCCATGGTTGATTAATTGTATAAAACCATGTAATGTAGTTGCGAAAAAGATGTCCTCATGCGAAAATGAAAAGATAAGTGTGAAGATGTGAGAAGAGAAGAGCAGAGGAATTATACTATGCTTTAATGGATATGAACTTAGGCACGGAGTAGATGCTACCAAATTAGTTCATCATCCTTTGGTAATGAGCCACCCCTTGGCAGTGAGCCATCCTTAGCAGTGAACTGTTCTTGGCAGTGAGCCTCAACTTTTGTAATGAGCATTTTGGGCAGTGAGCCTCTATTTTTTGATATTGATTTAACATATATATTTTTGTGTTATTGTGTTGAGCTTCTTATTTCATGCTTTCATGGTTAAATCTAAATAATAGTGAATAAGTGTTTGATTTGTTGATGTTCATATGTGTTCAATGTTTCTAGTACAACTAATTTACCCCCCTCTCACTTGTCTGTTGCATTTGAACAATTGGTATCAGATCCAAGTTCCTTGGGAGTAAGCCTAACAACTTGAGGAAGATCTAGGATGTCTTACAAGAAGGAAGCTCTACAGTTTAATGGAACAAATTATGCTCTCTGGAAGGTGTGAATGAAAAGTCATCTCCTTTGCCTTGGATATAGAGTATGGAAAGCAACATAGACAAAATATACTATGCCTCATAATGGTTTGACAACTGAAGATGAAATCAAAGAATATGAGTTGAACATAAAAGCCAGAGATGCTTTGCTAAGCGCCTTGTCTAACACATAATTGATAAAGGTCATGGATTTGGAAACTGCTCATGAAGTCTAGGAGAAGCTGAAAAAAATGTATGAAGGAGATACATTTGTAAAAAGTGCTAAATTGCAGGATTTGAAAGTAAAATATGAGAGTTTGAAGATGAGTGAAGATGAGAACATAACAACCTATATGCAAAGACTTGATGAAATTGCCAATGGAATGAAAGGAATGGGAGGAACTATTGAAGAGAAGGAAGTTGTAATGAAAATTCTTAGGCCATTACCTAAGTCCTACAGTCACAACGTAGCTGCAACTAAAGAAATAAAAACCATGAAGGATGTCTCTAAGGACCAGTTACTTGGAAAGCTTACAGCTTTTGAAATGAGAGAATTTGATGATGCTTTGCCAAAGGTTAAAATTGCTTGCAAAGTGAGCACTTCAGAGAAGACTTCCAGAGCTAAGAAGTATAGAGTGGAATTTGATGATGAGCTTAATGAAATTGAAGCCAACTTTGTTGACAGACTACAAAGAGGCTCCAGTAAGTATAAAGGCAAACTACCTTTCAAATGTTTTTCATTTGGTAAGGTTGGTCACTATGCTTCTAGATGTCCTGAAAGAATTGAAAGGAATAGAAAAAGATTTGAGAGTAAACCTAGAGTTCCAAAAAAATGCTACTATGTTAGAGACATTGATGATGAAGGTGTGACAGATGATGAATCTAATGATGCTAATACTAGTGCAAATGAGTGCTTGTTTATTTCTATTAAAGAAGAACCTGAAACTACTAATCCTACTAGCTATGTAAAGGAGGAAAAACCAGTGGAGGAAAGTGCTTTGGTTGTTCAAGTGGAGAATGAAACCCTAAACTACTATATACATCCATTCCACCAATTACGAAGCAATCTACCGATGGAATGGTTGGAAATCCATCCGATCCCCAGGCAATTTACACAGTAAGAACACAATAGGAAAATAACACAAAACAAAGCTTCTTTTATTGCTTGCAGAAAATGATTACAATAGCTGCTTCACAGTTTCACAACTCAGTCCTCCAACACAGAACTGTTCAGCATTAGATATCGATTCGATACTCACAAATGACCCGATCTAGGGTATAAATAACTACTCCTCTCAAGTAGTATAGACTCGATTCCCAGCGGCTGGGAGAAGACAACTAAGACAGATAGCATAACAAACTATAATTGTCGACACACAATCCTAGATTTACCTAAAACATACGCATTGGTCCAATGGACCTTATTACATCACAAAGTCAAAACATACTATAATTAGACTTATGCTTTATTTTGAAAGGGTGCTCCTGCACCATACTCCCCAGAAGAAGAAATCTCAAGTCCATTTGAGATGAGAGTATGTAGGTCAGAACCATGTTGGTTGATCTATTCTTTAGTCATCCACACTGCTTCTGAATCAGGTTTTCCCTGCCAAGCCACTAAATATTCCAAATATTGTTTGTTCTGGGTCTTCTTGATCATTCTGGTGTCTAAAATCTTCTGCAACTGTGGTGGATCATGTGTTGGAATGTCATCAGCTGCTATATCCTGTAGGAGTTCCTGTTCTGCATCTGGATTATGCTGGTATGGAGTTAAATCACATACATTGAATATAGGTGATAATCCAAGATCTGGAGGGAGTTGGATCTCATAAGCATTCTGGCCATGTTTTTTTAAAATCTGACATGGTCCAATCTTCCTCTACATGAGTTTGGTATATTTACCTTTAGGAAGTCTTTCCTTTTTCAAATGAACCCATACCAAATCTCCAACATCAAACTGTACATCTGTCTTCTTTTTATCAGCATACTCCTTATACTTCAAAGTAGCTTGTTGGAGTTGGTTCTTGACCTGATCATGTACCTCTTTTATGGCTTCTGCAAAAGCTTCTCCATCTGCACTAATAGAATCTTCTGTAGGCAAGTTTCTTAACTCCAAAATACCTCGTGGATGCATACCATAGACTATCTGAAAAGGTGATTTCCCTGTGCTTCTATTAACAGTATCATTATAGGAAAATTCTGCCTGAGATAGGATATTATCCCACTTGTCCCCGTGCTGTCTTGTCAAACATTTGAGCAAATTCCCTAAGGAACGATTTACCACTTCAGTCGGTCCATCCATTTGAGGATGATATGTGGATGAGAAAGATAAATTTGTTCCAAATTTCTTCCAAAGAGTCCTCCAAAATGACCAATGAATTTCACATCTCTATCTGACACTATGCTCAATGGCAATCCATGTATTCTGACTATTTCTTTGAAAAACAAATCTGCAATATATGAAGCATCAACAGTGGTTTTGCATGGCAAGAAATGTGCCATTTTGCTGAATCTGTCCACTACAACAAAAACACTATCATATCCCTTTCTAGTTCTGGGTAAACCCAAAACAAAATCCATACTGATACTTTCCCATGGTCTGGAAGGGATGGGTAATGGCTGATATAAACCTGCATTAGTTGACCTCCCTTTTGCTTTCTGACATATCACACATGTCTCTACAAATTTTCTAACATCTGATTGTAACTTAGGCCAATAATAATGTCTTCTAACAAAATCAAGAGTCTTATCCAAACCAAAATGTCCTGCCATAGCTCCACAATGTTTCTCTTTTATGATGTTCAACCTCATGGAACACCTTGGAATACACAACTGTCCACCTTTGAACAACAATCCATCTTAGATCAGGAATTCAGAGAATTCAACATGATATTTATCTCCAAAAGAAGTACATACCTGATATATCTCCCCAAAATCTTCATCAGCATCATACATGGTCTTCAATGAATCAATGCCAACACTTTCCAACCGAATCTAGTTGACTGTTAGAGCTCTCCTGCTCAAGGCATCTGCCACCTTATTCTTAACTCCTTTCTTATGCTTCAGTGTGAAAGTAAAAGCTTGCAAAGTTTCTACTCACTTCATATGCCTGTGATTCAGTTTTTCCTGGCTGTTTATGAAAATTAGAGCCTGATTATCTGTGAATACTATGAATTCTTTTGGCATCAAGTAATGCCTCCATTTCATGAGTGACTGGACTAAAGCATACATTTCCAAATCATATGAGGAATACCTCTTTTTAGCATCATTGAGCTTCTCACTGAAAAATGCAATTGGCCTACCTTCTTGGCTGAGTACTGCTCCAATTGCCATGTGACTTGCATCACATTCTACCTGAAAGATTTTATTAAAATCTGGAAGTGCAAGGACTGGCTGCTGGGCCACTCTCTTCTTCAATGTTTCAAAGGAATCATTTGCTTCCTGAGTCCAACCAAATCTGCACTTCTGTCCTCCTTTTATGGTATCAAGCATGGGTGCACAAATATGACTAAACCCTCTTATAAACTTTCTATAGAAGGTTGCTAACCCATGGAAACTTCTAACATCATTCATAGTCCTAGGAGTTGGCCAAGACAATATGGCACTTACCTTCTCCTTATCCATTTGCAGCTTGCCTTGTGAAATGACAAAACCTAAATATGTGATCTCCTCCTGCATGAACAAACACTTGTCCAAATTTATCATCAGTTGTTCTTCATGTAACCTCTTGAGGACCAAATCTATATGCTTGAGATGCTCTTCCCTTGTGTTACTGAAAATCAGAATGTCATCTAGATAGACTATGACAAACTTTCCCATGAATTCTCTCAAAACGTCATTCATCAATCTCATAAAAGTACTAGGTGCATTAGACAAACCAAAAGGCATAACCTTCCACTCATACAACCCTTCATTGGTTTTGAATGTTGTTTTCCATTCATCTCCTGGCCTAATTCTGATATGATGATAACCACTCTTCAAATCTATTTTTGTAAAATACTTAGCACCTCCCAAACAGTCAAGTAAATCCTCTATCCTAGGTAGTGGAAACCTATACATGATTGTGATCTTATTAATAGCCCTGGAATCTGTGCAAAGCCTCCAAGTGCCTTCTTTCTTTGGTGCTAGTATAGCTGGTACTGCACATGGGCTTAAACTTTTACCAGTCAGACCTGTGTCTAACAATTCCTCAATTTGCCTTGCTACTTTTGCATCCTGTTCTAGAGTAAGTTTATATGTTGCTTTGTTTGGAAGTGTAGATCCTGGGATTAGATCTATGCAATGGCTGATATCCCTTACAAGTGGTAGGGATCTTGGCATTCCATTAGAGATAATGCCTTTATACTTATCCAATAGTTCCTGGATAGCTGGGTCTATGAACCTTTGCTTCTTCTCTTTCTTGACTTCTTGCTACTGTTCTTTATTCACTGTGAGACATGGAATTAGGGCATAGGCAACTGCACCTTTTGCTGCTACTTCTTTCATGAACTGTTTTCCTTCCATCAACATTACCTTCACCTCTTTTCCTTTTGATTTCTCCTCCTTCTCTGTCAATGGTAGTAACTCAGTCACTGTACCATTCTTAGTGATTGTATAGGTGTTTCTAAGACCATCATTGCGTGCCTTCAAATCATACTGCCAAGGTCTTCCAAATAAGAGATGGCAAGCATCCATCTTAGTAATATCAAACAATAACCTGTCTTTATATGCTCCAATCTAAAATTCTACCCAAGCTTGTTCTTCTACAATTGTTTGCTGACCTTGGGTAAGCCATGAGACCTTATATGGGGATGGGTGAGGTAATCTTCTAAGCTTAAGCTTTGTTACCATTTCATCAGATACAAAATTTTCAGTAGAACCAGAATCAATTAAAACTTTACATGCCTTACCTCCTGCCTTGCATGTAGTTCTAAAAAGAGACTTTCTTTGTGGGGGTTCTTTGTCAGGTACCTTCATGGAAGTCATTGTTCTCCTCATCATTAGAGATTCTCCACTCTCTGGATATCCATAATTGTCAGGAGCGTTCACACTTTTAAAAGTGTTTGAGCTTGTTGCACTTTGATTATTAGGTTCTTGAATCAGATTTGTTCTCCTTTCTCCTATTGAACTTGCTACCTTTTCTGGACATCTGCTAGCTATATGGCCTTCTTTATTACAGTTATAACATCTGATAGATCCTCTACCCTGGGATCTTCCTCTGAAAGGTCTTCTGCCTCTGAAGTTTTCTTGTTGATTGTAACTTCCTCTCTGGTTCTGACTGTTGTCTCCCTTGCTGTTGTCATGACTGGATTCTCCCTGATATCCAAATCCATGTCCTCTGCCTCTGAAAGGACTTCTTCCACCTCTTTGCTGTTTGCCTCTTCCTCTATTGTTCTATTCTTGTCTTCTCTTTAACTTCTCTTCCACTTTTAATGCCAATTGAAAACATTTCTGAACTGTATCTAGGTTATGCAGATTCAAATCTTCCTGAATGTTGAACCTCAATCCATTAAGGTATCTAGCTACCTTTTCTTCCTCACTCTCTTTTACCTTTGTCTTGACATAAAGCTTCATGAACTCTTCTGTATATGAGCTGACATCTAGCTCCTTCTGCTTCAAATTTTGTTTCCTCTTATGCAATTGGATGCTGCAATCCAATGGAACGTAGGCTTCTTTTACTAAAGCCATCATCTTCTTCCATGTAGCAACTCTATGATTTCCTTCTTGTACTCTGTCATCTTGGATGAAATTCCACCAAGTTAATGTAGCGACTTTCATTTTTGATTGGGCTATCTTTACCCTCTGGTGTTCTGTTATCTCCTCTGTCTCGAAGAAATTGTTTAAGGAGTCTATCCACTCCATCATTGAATCAGGATCCATCTTTCCTGTAAACATTGGAAAATCTAGTTTCACATCCATGGTTCTCCTCTCCATGGATTTGAGGGCATTAATCAAAGGTCTCTGGTCTATAGGAACATCTTCCTCATTCCACCTAGGGATCTCTTCTTCTTCCCTATCTTCTTCTTTACCAGAACCTACTCTGTCCCTCAACTTCTCCAACTCATTTTTCAATGCCTGATTCTGAGCCTTTACAACAATGCTCTCTGAAATCTACTTCTTTACCAGAACTGCCAACTCAGCATTGGTCATCCTTGCTGGGACTTCCTCTGATCCCTCTCCTTCTAACATCTTGTCTCTTTTGCTTTTCCAGAAAAATGTTCCTTAGCTCTGATACCACTATGACACAGAGCCGCAGACAAGAACGTCAAAATGGACCTAGTCAAACTTCCTTGACCTGCATTTACCTCCACACATATTTCCCAACTTACCCATCGGTGTGATATTTCCCATCGGCCAACTGAAACTTTGTTCTCCTGATTGCTTAAGTCCTATCGATATCCCCTTATAGGTTGAGTTGCCTATCGGCAACACTACCAACGTTGGTCAATCCATAGAAAGTCTCCCCGACAGTCATCTCACGCCGACGCCAACCACCTTATCGATACTGAATCTCCTTTTCACCTATCGGCAGGACCAATGACTATCAGCAACCATTCCAAATCTCACGCCGAAGTCAACCTCACACCGATGACCTTGTCTCCTCATTGCCTATCGGCAAGATTGCTTTTATCGGTCGAACTAACTTCTTTCATGCCAATGTCCCATTTCATACCGATATGCTTTCCTCTTTTGCTGAGACTTCCTGAACTTCTCTCTGATGAACTATCCACTCTTCACCTACTGCTGTGATATATAACATTGGCGACACCAACAAAACTTATGCCGCTACCTTCGGTCTCTCCGATGATCCCTCGAACTTCATACATCGGTGTGACTAACACCGTCGATGGAACATTTCACCCCTCCACTGATGGTATGTCTCATGCCGATGCCGATGACCACCCGACGATTTCCTTGTACATTCTGCTAAACACATGTGCTACATACAAAGGCGATGAGTCAAAAGTGATAGATGCATGGAACATACAAAAGTGATATACGTAGGGTTTGCACTTGTGATATACACAAGATTTGTATATCAACCCTAAAACGTGAAGATACAAGTGTTCAACATAGTTTTGGCACCCGATCTGATCAGCGATATGTTCTTAGCCTGCATCCCTCACACTCAATCGATCAAAGCGATCCGTTTCGCCCTGAACCAGCACTCATCACGAGCTTCTCTTAGTTCAAAACCTGTCAACCTAGCACATTGAAAATGCTAGGATTCCTTACAGCAAGCAACACACGACCCTGTAACAACCAGTACAAATAGAATGAAACCCTAAACTACTATATACATCCATTCCACCGATTGTGAAGCAATATACCGGTGGAATGGTTGGAAATCCATCTGATCCCCAGGCAATTTACACAGTAAGAACACAACAGGAAAATAACACAAAATAGAGCTTCTTTTATTGCTTGGAGAAAATGATTACAATAGCTGCTTCACAGTTTCACAACTCAGTCCTCCAACACAGAACTGTTCAGCATCAAATATCGATTCGATACTCACAAATGACCCGATCTAGGGTATAAATAACTACTCCTGTCGAGTAGTACAGACTCGATTACCAGCGGCTGGGAGACCTCCAAGCAGCTGGGAGAAGATAGCTAAGACAGCTAGCATAACAAACTATAACTGTCAACACACAATCCTAGATTTACCTAAAACATACGCATTGGTCCAATGGACCTTATTACATCACAAAGTCAAAACATACTATAATTAGACTTATGCTTTATTTTGAAGGGGTGCTCCTGTACCAAGATCACTAGTCCTGCAGTAATAGATTTAGCCTATCAAGCTGAGGAATAAAGTAGAGACAACAATCCACCTTTAGAACCTGAAAGAGTAAAGGTTAGTATACCGAGGGAGGTTGGTAAGGAAGTGCCTAATCAAGACCAAATCAATCCACCTCAAGAAAAAGAGAAGCAAAAAATTAATGTAGAGAAGGAGGGTACTTAGGAGATACCAGATAAAATTGATAGTTAGGATAAGGAAGTGCCTAATAAAAATACAGAACAGGGTGATAATCCAACATCTTCATCCAAAAGAGAAGTAAGGGGAAAAGAAACTGAAAAGGCCCAAAGCTTTAGAGAAACAAATGCACCAAGAGGTGAGGAAAAGAGTTTTCCACAAGTTGGTAGCTAGCAAAAAGAGCCTGAGAATATGACCAAGGGTGATCATGATGACACCCTAGATAAAATGAGTAAGGAGATTAGAACTACTAATGAAGATTGAGGTGATCCCCAAGTTGAAATAGATTCAAATGCACAATCTTCACATGAAGATCAAGTGCCACAGAATATACAAGATCAGGGTACTCAGAAGAGGTATATTATCAAAATGTGCATACATCTCAAGAACCCCCACCTCAACAGGAAATCCCTCATCAAGAGATACCTCAACAGAAGGAGACTCAGCTAGAGACCCCTCATAAGAAAGCACATGAGGAAGAACCAAGAAAAGAAAATTTGCCTTCTCGGGTAGAGCATGATACATAGCATTAGGATGCTCAAAATGAATGAGATGATCAACAAACACCCCGGGGTGATGGTCCATACTGGATGCAACAAGAAGTAAACATGTAGGAAATGGAAGAGGTACAAGAATTTGATGTGTCAGTATTGTTTTCTACAAATATGATGAAACCAAGAAGAAAGGCAAGGCCAAATTCTGTAATAAGAGACCCTACCACTAGTAGGAGGACTGCTCAAGTAGCTATTCCCATGGCAAATAAGGAGAAAGGGCAAATAGGCCTTGATGAATTTCAAATAACAAACATTGATCTAGGTTTTGCTACAGAGGAGCAAGAAGGGCAAGAAGCTAAGTATAGCATTAACACTTTGCTAAAAAGAATAAAGAAAGAGAAGGATAAGAATAATCAACATAAAGAGCATATTGGTCAATTACATGCATTCATAAAAGGGTTAAATAACCCTAATCATGTGCCAACAGATCCAGCTACACCATTGACTATCATATCTCAAGATGAGATAACATGATTGGATGCCATGAAGCACAAGGCTCATATAATGGATCATTGGTTTATTCTTTTTATTTCTAAAGTTGAAGAAGTAATTAAGACCTCCCTCGCTAACTAGGATTTGCTAAGTACACTCAAGAGCAATGTAGATAAAATGCAGAATGAGGTTGGTCGCAGGTCCTTCAAATTGGAGAAGCACTTGGACGCCATGGGTGAGATGAAGAAAATAGATATGAAAGTGCTCATATATAATAAGGTACTAGATAGCAATACAACATAATTAATAGGATTGTGGTATGAAGACACTAAGTTTGAAAGTGATATCTTGAAGAAATGTAATGGCAAACTCAGGGATATCAGCATAAAGTTGCACCACCTAATGGCTGATGAGATAAACATTTTGGAAGCTTTGGTAGGTAATATAGAAGGAAAGATAGAGAATCAGGATACTGATTTTGCAATCCAAGATTTCCACAACAATTTCAAGCAGGCATCAAAAGATCTTATTCATCATCTAATAGAGGAGGTAACAAATAAGGCCATGAGAATGAAGGCTAAGCTAGAGACATACAATGAAAGATTAAACAACAGAAAGAGAAAATGTAATGCTCTGCAAGAACAATTCCATTCTTAAAAGCATGTTGTGGTGAAAGCCAAGACCCACGATGGAGAAGAAGTTGAAAGAATAGTGCAGTTGTATGAATCCATTAGGGCAGTGATTTGGGTACATATAAAGGATGATTCTCATATGATCAATGATAGTACTGATGATAGTGATGATGAAGATGAAAGCAAAGAAGAAGATGCAAATGATGAACAAATTGAAGAAGATGAAGAAGGTGATGATGAAGAGTAAGTATATATGCATGATGACACAGTCATATGCAAAATCAGATAAAGAAATGATCGAGTTCTGACAGATAGTTGCCAGCTGGCAACTTGTGCCACTTTTACATGTGTTGACCTAGTCAAAGAAGTGATATTGACCGTCGATCTAGATAAACAAATTTTGAACATTGATCACTTGTAACTGCCTCCTATCCTTATTCTATAAAAGGAGATGGAGTGTGCCTTGTAGTATCATTGGAAACTTAATTGAAGTTAGATTACTGAAACTGCTCAGGGCTAATTTCAAAGCTAATTGGAAATGTACATGTCTTTTGTTTACTTAATGAAAGTAAGGATCTGATTACATATCATCGTAAATCTTGAGTAATCTTGTGAATGCAATCTTGATATTCTACTGTGATGTGTTGCATCCCTTGGAGTGCATGTCAATTTATGGATATTGTTGTCATTCTTTTACCTTGAAGTTTGAATCAACTGTAGCTAGCTATGGAACATCTTGGTGAACCTATGGTTTGATTCTCTTTCTTTTCATGAAAGTATCTGGAATGTATGTGAACCAATAGCTGAAGATTCATTAAGTTTAGTTAGAATTAGAAAGCATTTATCTCAATTTGTTTAAATTCATTAGAAATCACCTTCATAATTGCAAACACATACACAATTCTAAGCAAATACATGAAATATGCAAACATCTCAAAGGAAATTGAACATCTATAGCATATTTGAGTAAATCTGCAAGTAAAAATTGATAATCTCATGTAAATACATATAAATGATCATAGTAATCCTTCAAATATTAGCTTAAAGGCATAGTATTGACATGAATTCATAAGTGCAGAAGTATAATTTGTTCATGACCACTGATGTTCAGAAGAATTGATCAAACTTACAAATATGATCATCATTTGTGGAATACAGTAGAAATAACCTTGTTTCTGAAGTAAATTTAGAGGAAGTAGGTGCATAATTAGATACACAGACATCTGTTTATGTTACCAGGACAACGTAAGGCACCTTGAAATGGAAAACACCATATCACATCAACCTCTGAGTAAGGTTAGAAGATCATGACCTGATCAATAGAGACTTGGAGTTATCAATTCATTCCAAATTGATCATACTTTTCAAGATAATAAAGGTTGTTGTGAATACTTTTATGTATGTTGTTATGACTAACAATCATCATCAACATAAACTGGTGCTAGAAGGAAGGCTTTTCTCTCTTTCTTGGTAAGTGAATCAGTTGCATACACAATATCCTGCTTCTATACAAGGTAACTCTCCCAAAGTTCACCGTAATTTCTTATGCTTTGAGTGTGCATGAAAATATTTATTTATTTTTTGATGTTTTAGTTCTGTTCATCATAAATACTTTAAGATTGAGCACAAGTACTTCAAGATTTGTAGTTATTTCATTGAAATCTTTGAAGATTGATTCATTGTTTGGGTTTTCTTATGAGTTTCTTGTTCAAACTTGCTTGTATAAGTCAGATACTTTGATATCCATGTCCAAAAGTTGTATCTTTGTCCATATTACCCTCTTTTATGCAAATATTGCATAAATATCCAACAATTATTGAGTATTGGCTGGAAATATCACCTTTGCTTGGTCAGTTCTTTTGATCTTTGCAAAAATTAGGTCAAATTTCCATATCCTTGTCATAAGTTGTTAGAATCCTGGCTCACCAGCCTAATACCAGGTCCAGATCCCTTGGACTCTTGGAAGAATTGCCCATTCGTGGATTTAGGCTGCGAATTGTAGATATTCATCACACTCCTTACTCAATTGCATCAGCATCTTCATCACGATATACTAATATGCCTCCAGTATCTCCTCATGTACTCCAAACACCTCTAGGGTCATCTGTTACACCTCCCATCCAACAAGCACCAGTCACAATGTCGTGCTTTGCTGTTGACTCACCTTTAACTTTCACTGCATATCATCCTTTACCTAAGAATCCTTATAAGATTTGTCCTAAGTATCATCAATATCAAGACGCTGAGGATCACATTAGAACATTTAAGGAAGCTTGCTACAGAACAAGGATTGAATATCAGGATGTGGTGTGCAGATTATTTCCATACTCCTTGGGAGAGGAAGGATACAACTGGTACATAAGTCTTGCTCAAGCCTCAATTAATTCATGAGATGCATTAGAGAAAGCCTTCAAGGATAGGTTCAATATTCCTATAGATCCTTCAATGAATTATCATTTGTTTGCCACAATCAAAAGGTTTGAAGGAGAACCTATTTCAAATTTCAATGCTAGGTTCCAGAAGATGTATTCCAAGTTGGTAGCTCTATATAATGTAGCAAATGAAGCAGCTAGGAGTATATATTACTCAGTCTTAGATCCCCTGACTTCTATATTCATAAGGAGAACACATCCTAATGTCACAACTCTAAAAGGAGCTTTTGAAGAAGCAATAAAAAGTCAATCAGCAACTGATTCCTGCTCCAACACCAAATATGGCATTTCCTACTTATCCTGCATACTCTGGATATCCTACTCAACAACAGACTAATGGCATAATGATGCCTCCTGTTGCAATACCTGATCCTTTACAGGTACCCCCGATTAGCATCATGCCCCCTCCAAATGGAAATGGTCAAATAATACAATATCCAGGACATGCTCAGACATCTCAGGATGTAGGACAAAGTAACAATAATAGGTCATCTTTCTCTAAACCCCAACAAGAAAATGTAGTAGCTAAAGTTCAGGAGGAGAAAGATGACATCAAAGAGATATCTACATAATTGAGAAAGCTAACAACAAAGATTACACATCTAAGAGGGCAGAACTTTTATTCCCAACCAAACCAAAATAGGGGATATAATAATGATAGAGCATGATAAACTGATAGAAGATATAGTAATGGTTGGAGTTATAATAACAATAACAATAATGCACCTAGACAGCCTAGAATATGGAACACTAGGCCAAACAATGGATCTTTGACATCACCTTTAGATAATCAACCTCCTAGTGAACCAAAATAGACCACTAGAGTAAATTTAGCAGAGGCAGCTCTTACAAACTGGTGCAGGATACATAACACCAATGTACATGCTGAACTGGATTGTCCTCAGTTCAAAATAGCGACCACTATCTTTCAGGTTGAAGTGTCCAACACTACAGGAAACCTTCCTTTCATTGAAGGAAATGAAATTGTCCCTTGTGGATATGATTTTGCCCTTGTGTTAAAGAGATATGTAAATCATCCTCATTACCAAGATGTATCACCTCATGAAAATTACACATTAGCATGTGAGGAATCTACTTTGGCATTTGAGACAGACTATGTGTTCCCATTCGAAGATGAAAATGAACCAGTAGTGGAACCTGAAGAGGTTCATTCTTACCAACAACAATACTAGGGTAGACATAATTATAACCTCAGGAGTAATCCTAACAGACCCTCTGGTCCCTTGACCACATCACTACCTCCTAATAACTTTAACACTCCTCCAGATCCAAAAGAAAGTAATAATCCTGGTCTTCCCAAAGTCAATGTTCAGTACTTTACACCTCAAAATACAATGTTGAGAGTTAATCATCGGTCTTCTAAATCTAATAAGTTAGCCACATACTTGGCAGAAGATATGAAAAGAATCAAAATTAGCCTATCCTTGTTAGAACTGTTGAAGACTCCAACCATCAAGAAATCCTTCATGAGATCTCTAGATGAACCTATATCAAAAGAAGATAGTCATGCTCATAATCCTAGTCAATTTCAAAACAAAAACCTTGTTGCTAAAGACAATAATGTCAAGCATAAAGCCCCAGCTACTGTTCAGACTGTTGAGATTTCTCATATGACTCTCTATAGAGGTAAAACTAAATCACCTCCCTTCCTACTCACATTGAGAATGTTTGAAAAGAATTTACATAACTTCCTAGTAGACTCGGGTGCATCTACTAATGTGATGCCACTGTCAATTTGCAATGCCTTAGGGTTACATCCAACTAAATCACTCAAGAAGGTGACACAATTAGACAAGTCTAAAGTAAGTGTAGTGGGGGAGTTAACACACATCCACATACAATTAGCATCATATCCAAGGATTCAATATTACATTGCATCCAAGTGGTGGATATCTTTGATACCTATGGAATGCTTCTCAGTAGAGGTTGGTCAAAGACACTCAATGGCTATATGTCTACAGATTTTAGTCATATGTGGTTACCATGGAATGGGATTCCCAATCAAATTAGAATAGAGGCTGAACCTCGAATGAAACATATGACCACTGAGTATAACAACACAAATGAGGTGTTGTACATAGATGTAGAACCAGGGGTTTATTCCATCAGGCCCCGAATGGTCAGAATAGAAGAAGTCCTCATGTATGATGCTCATATCCTTGAGCATGCTCATAAGAGCAATAGGGTGACCATTGAGTCAGATTATAGTTCAGATGATAGTGCTGAAGTTGATCATTTCAAGAATTTTGAGTTGTTTTTATCTAGAGAAATTTAACATTATCAGACATTAGATATGTCAAATAAAAATATTTTAATTAAGGGATGGTGCAAGTTATATGATGAAGTACATTCAGAGAAAACTTGTAACGCTTGCTTAGACATGATGGAGCTAGAACAGACATACATCGAGAAAGGATCATCTTCATGTGAGGTAAACAATATAGATAATTATAGTGATGTTTATTCTTGTTTGTCATTTGCAAGTACAGAAGGATATATATATCAAGGTGATAGCCATATTCATAACTTAGAAGAAGTCATGATGAATGTTGAGAAGTTTCCTAGGGATGAAAATAGCATCACCTCTAAAACTGATTGTTTGATTGAATCAGATTATGAAGTGTCTGATGAAGATAAAGGGAGTCAGTTGACCAAGTTTGAAGACTTTGTGTCAAAATAGTTTCAAAGACTGATGTTGCAAAAGATTCCTCCACATCAGGTTTTGATTGAAGGATGGTGTAGGTTGCATGAAACATCACATTCAGAGACCACATTTTCACTATGTTTACATATTTTGAATAAGTAAAAGATACTTTATTCCAAAGATCAGTCATTTGACAGTAAAGACATGCCTAAGGATGAAGGCCTGGAAGCAAAATCAAGTAAAGATAATGATAACACCACAGAGATCAAAAAGGGAAAGGTGTTAGATATAGATCACTCACCAAAAATGATAAAGAATGAATCAAAAAAACTGAAGTGGCTATCAGGCAGTGCTACCGCCAGAGCTAAAAAGAAAAGAGAAGGTCCTGACAAGCCTTTGACAGAAGACAAACCATGGATCCTCAGGTTTGATGGATCAAAGTCCAAACAAGGAGCTGGAGTAGGGATAGAACTCATTGATCCAGTAGAAAATCCTACTTAGCATCATATAGACTACAATTTCCATGTGCCAACAATGTGATAGAATATGAAGCCTTAATTCATGGGTTATTATTTGGTCTCAAGAAAAGAGTGAAATTTTTGTATGTCTATGGAGACTTAGAATTGGTGGTAAGACAAGTAAGGAGTATATACTGTTGTAATTACAAGAAGTTGTCCAACTACAGACATAGGCTGTGGGACTTAATAGAAGAGTTTGATGCATTCAACATCACCATGTACCTAGAGAATAGAATCACAGAGCAGATGCCTTGGCGTAAGCTGCTAGCACATTGGAGCCATTGTCCATTTCTAGTTTGAAGAGATTCTCTATTGAACTGACATCAATGTCTTCTATACCAGATAATGTCACTAACTTACAAGTATTTGATGATGACCAGCACATTCTAGACTTCATATCAAACATAGATGTATTTGATGCTCAGATCATAGATGAAAGGAATGTAGAAGTTCATATCTAGGAAGGAGAAGAAATCATGGAATTACCAACCAATAAGATTCCCAAAGGTATGATAGAATTATAAAAGGCTTTTGATTTACACAACATGGTAAAATAGAAAGATCTCCCAAAGATTGATGGAGGAGAGTATTCACCAATCAATATTGGACAAAGTGAAGAAGTAAAGAATGTCCTAATTGGCAAAGTTTACACAGAAGAAGAAATGGCAAGGATAACTCAAGCACTTAAAGATTACATCCAGGTTATTGCTTGGACTTATGATGAGTTGAAGACATATGATACATCAATCATCACACATACTATACCATTGAAGCCAGATGTTAAAGCTTTTAGACAAAAGCAGAGACCTGTTAATGCCTTATTAGAGCCCATCATATTTGAAGAAGTTAAGAAATTTCTCAATGCCAAGATTATATTTCCTGTGAGACATTCAACATGGGTAGCCAACTTGGTCGCAGTAAGAAAGAAAAATGGTGATATCCGCCTATGTGTAGACTTCAGGAACTTGAACAGAGCTTCTAAAAAGGATAATTATCCTTTACCTTAATTGGATGAGGTCTTTCAAATAGTGAATGGAGCCTAGATGATGTCATTCTTAGATGGATTCTCAGGGCATAACCAGGTGATGGTAGATAAAATAGATAGGTTAAATACTACATTCACCACAAAGGGTTATATTTGCTTACAGGCGAGCGCCTTTTGGGTTGATCAATGTTGGAGCTACCTTTCAATGTGCAATGGACATAGCTTGCATAGGCTTAATTGGTAAATGCATAGTCATTTACATGGATGACTTGACAGTCTTTTCTAAAAATAGGGGTGATCACATAGAAAACCTCAAGAGGGTGTTCAAGAAGTGTGCACAGTATGGTATATCCCTGAATCCCAAGAAGTGCATATTCAAAGTAACCATAGGTAAGCTACTAGGTCATTTGATAACAAAAAATGGAATCATCATTGATCCAGCTAGGGTAGAATCTATCATGAAGCTGCAGTTACCTAGAAGTAAGAAAGAACTTAAATCTTACTTTGGTAAGAGAAATTTTGTTACGAAGTTCATTACTGGGTTTGCAGAGATTGTCAGACCACTTAATGCAATGCTTAAGAAAGATGCTAAAATTGAATGGACTCTTGAGGCAAGAACAACATTTGAAGGTATTAAAAAAAGCCATATCTAGTGCTCCTGTTCTTATTAGTGTTGATTACACTAGAGATTTCTACATTTATTCAATTGCATCAGAACACACAAGTGCAACAGTGCTGACACAAAGAAATGAAGCCAAGGAAGAAAAACCTATAGCCTTCATGAGTTTTCCATTCAAGGATGTAGAGATCAAATACATGGATGTTGAAAGATAAGCTCTTACCCTACTCTGAGCAGTTAAAAAATTTAGACATTACATTTTGAGAAGTAAGATCATTGATGTAGTACCAGATGCAGTAGTAAAGATGCTCCTGATGCAAAGTGAGCCAAGAGAAAAGAGAGCTAAATGGATAACTGAGCTCTAGGAGTATGATATGGACATAACGCCCATGAAGTTAGTAAGGGGACAAGCTCCAAGCCAGATGATGTCTGAGACTAATCCTAACATCATGACCCAACAATATGTAGTTAATTCCAAAGAGGATAAAGAGTGGTATTCTAATATCAGGCATGTCCTAATTACTGGAAGATGCCCATCAAAGTTACAGGCTTCTCAAAGAAGAGCCTTGAAAATAAGATCACAAAAGTATATGATCAAAGGAGGAATCCTTTTCAAAAGGAATTGTGAAGGAATATATCTCAAATGCTTGGATAGACAAGAAGCTGGCAAGGTTTTAGCTGAGTTACATGACAAGTTTGGAACTGCACATGGGTCTCACTTAGATACTGCACATGCTATCCTAAGGGTAGGATATTATTGGCCCACCATCTTTAATGATACTATAGAACATATTAAATACTGTCATACTTGTCAAGTTGCTGCTAACAGAGAAAGATATACTACTCAACCCTTGCAGCCAGTGATGGAGATGCGCCCATTCGCTCAATGGGGCATGGACTTCATAAGACCTATCAATCCACCATCATCCTCAGGCCATAGATATGTCCTGACAATCACTGATTATTGTACTAGGTGGATTGAAGCAATCAACAATAAGACATGCAATGCAGATGATGTGATCAAGTTCTTGGAAAGCAACATAGTGACCAGTGATGGAGTTCCATATGCTTTAGTATGTGATAATGGATCTGCCTTTGCATGAATAAAATTATCTAGTTGGGCCTTTGATCATGGAACTATCTTGAAATTCTCCTCAAACTATTATCCCCAAGGGAATGGCTTAGCAGAGTCAACAAATAAGAATTCACTGTATATCATAAAGAAAATGATAGATAAGAACCCCAGGGAGTGGAATACCCTGCTGAAATATATGCCTTGTGGGTAGAAAGAACTAGGATGAAATATGCATTAGGAAACTCTCCTTACCAATTGGTATATAGGGTGGATCCTATCCTCCCTATTAACCTAAAGATCCCTACTTTGCAATTCGCGCAAGAATATCTAGGCATTGAGAATAGACAAGAAGTTAGACTACTCCAGCTCATGCACCTAGAGGAAAAGAGAGATAGAGCAATTGATCATTTTGCTAAACATCAGGCTATTGTCAAATGTTGGTTTGATAAAAGAGCTAAAATTAAAGCTTTTAGGATTTCAAATTTAGTCCTCACATGGGACAAAGCATATGAAAAGAAAGGTGACCACATGGGAAATTTGACAAACTCTGGATAGGTCCTTTTCAAATTTTAGAGATCCTAGGAGGCAGCACCTATAGACTTAAGACTCTAATTGGTGAGGATCTCCCCTTGTGAGTGAATGGACAGTTCCTTAAACACTACTTTCAAGCTTAAATCGAGTCAGGTTAGTCATTTGTACTATAGTGTATATGTTGTATATTTTTTTTTTGTGTGTTTGCTTGCTTGTTTGTTGTTGTTGAGTTTTGTTTTGGTTAGTCAAGATGATGCACCTTATCACCCTAAGAAATCACCAAAATTGTTAGGATTCAAGTGATGAAAACAAATTTCTATATAGTTTATGACTCATTTTGAGAAGTGTCCCTGATCAGGTATGTGATATCCTTTTCATTAGTGATGCCTTTTCTTGATTAAGGAGATTTTCACGATGACTCACCTAATAGCCTTGGGTTTGTTGAATACATTAGTATAGGTGTTAAGTGAAAAATCTAAAGTGTCACTCTTGCTACCATTGCAATCCCCAACCTAAAGCAATAAGTGATCACACCTTGCATATTGAGCTTACATGATGATATCATATGAATAAAACACAAAAGTAAACTTTGGTAACTCTACTGATAAAGATAACCTTGTCGGGGCTATGGATGCTTGCAAGCAACAAGGCTCTATCCATGTTGGCTATGAGGGATGAACTCCAAATATGTAGCTTAACACTAGTTTCTTGTGTATTCAACTTACTTTCAAGATGAGGATTATTAATCATATGCACACAATTGATCCCTTATCAACTTTGATGCCCTTATGAACATGATATCATTTAGAAAAGTTCATTATACTTATGCTTAGAAAGAGTTATGATGTTATGTTCTAATGTGACTTCATCACTTGAATCATTTGAATTTTGATTGATTTCTTTGGTGGCAAGTTGTTGTGTGGTTACACAACACGCCCCTTTTTTCCTTAGCAAAACAGGGACCCAACTTTTTGCTTATGTTTGTTTCTGCTTTCTTGCTTTGGGGAATTTGGCAAAAGTCAGTTAAGTGTATCACCCTTGCTTATGCATGTGCTCTAGGAGAGGTCAATAGTTAAAGTCAGAGTTTATCATCACGAACCTCATAGTCTGAAAGAATGTAAAAATCTAAGCCAGTTTGCCTTTTGGATCACCTTGATATTCATTGAGGGTAGAAAGTTATGTTGAGTCAAAGTTTGGTCAACCCAGATATTTCCCATAGGGTCATATTTCAAGGTATCACCCATATTTGTTAAGATGACCTTGACACAAGAGATCATCCAATGTCTATATGTTCCCCGATATGCAAACGTCAAACTTACGTGAGTTAAGCAAATACCCGTCAAAACTCTTATGTATATTTTTGGAGGGGTCACATTTCTGAATATCAGTCATGTTACAAAATATCTCACCTATTCAAGAACATGAGGGTGATGTCATCTCATTCCAGCTTATAAAGAACTTGATATGATGATGACATCATCAATTTGTCTGATCCATCGAGGGTCACATTTCCAAACATCTATCATATTTCTCAATATGACGATGACGTCATTCCAACCCAATAACACAGAAGATAGGATATGATGATGATGTCATCACGATCCAAACCTAGGGAAGGTCACATTTTGAAATATCCCTGACCTTAACAAATATGACGATGACATCATTTTGTGAAAACACATTCGAAAGCTCGTAAAATGCTGATGTCACCCTCATGTTCTCGAATGGGGGTGATATTTCTCAAACGATGAAGAACCCAGATATTTTCAATATCCCTCATATTGACCTTGATGACCCAATATGTCTAGTTTTCTAGGAACCAATCCCATCATGCCACGTGGCATCCTCGATGTCATATGAATGCAATATATATAGTCATGATGTATTAACACAATAAAAGGTGACCCGATCTTGTTCAATTGGTCAAAGGTTGACCATATCCATGCTGACATCACCCTCATATGTCTAATATGGGTCATATTTTCAAATATCCCTGATCTTTCAAAGATCACCCTCTGCATTAAATGCAAACTCAATGGTAGGCCGCACCTTCAAAATTCAAATATAAGCCCGCCACTTGTCAAGATCTGTGAATGTCATGCAATTGATCAATGGATTTAAATTGTATACACTAGGCAAGCCCTGATTCATGGTATTGATCGGTTAAAAGAGTTAAATCATAGGGTTTATTTTACATTTACTTTATGCATAAATCCAAATTACAGAGCTCTGAAAGTCAAAGCATCATGGTCACTTGCAAACGGGACAGGATCTGCATCTGGACAGAATGGAAAGGTAAACACTGTGCAATCACATCCACACTGTTATCACTCACATAGTAAAAGAGGAAAGCATTTATCAGGTATGTAGGTTTAAAACCCTCCTTTTGTCGTTTTCGATAAATCTTGAGGTAAAAATGGTTTTACTGAGTCAATTATCATGGTGATGCATGAAATTAGTTAAAATGATAGAATTACTGCTATAAAATGTATGTGATCCTTGAGCCCTGTTGCATCCAAACATGTTAGGGTAAGACACACATGGTTTTATCATAGGATTTAATGGCGTACATGAAGAATAGATCAGACACAGATTTCTTAAAACCCATATTCTTATAGCCTGAAGGGGTGGGGTTCAGGTATGGTATGATAGATGACACACACCAAGGTAATACAGACCTAGATGCCTGGACCCAGAGGTTAGACAAGCGGAAACCCTATATTACAAAGAATAAACACCTCAGGGATTGGGTACGCCAGTGGATTTCCTTATGCCATGGAGGCAACTAAGTTAGTGGTTGAATGTGCTCACAATTACAATCCAGAGACTATGAGAGTGGAGAAACATGGCAGGGTGTATGCTGATTTCTCAGTCAAGGGCATCATCGATGTGTTTAATTTGCCTATTGGATCTAATGTGGTTAGAATGAGAGTAAGTGGATTGGAAAAAGAGGCCTAGAGGGTCATGTACTAGTGGAGATCCAAGGATAGTATGTATAAAGCCTCCGCTAAGTTGCCAGTGTACCTGTACAAGTTTGATTTTGCTCAAGAGTATCAATATATGATGGTCATGCTTAGCAGAATGACAGGGAAGCAAAATGCCAGATCATTTGAGAATTAGATGTATGGAATCATTTGGATGGTGGAGAATTTAGATGATAAGCCCCTTTGGCCTAAAATTATAAGTGACAGTTTAGATGAAGGAATGAGAAATTTGGGTGGTCAGATGTTCATGTTTCATATGACTTCCTGTGTTGTATATGCTTATGCCTTCAGTGAAACATTCAATGGTTTACAAATAGTAGGCAGGGTTGGAAATAATCCTAGTGATGTGAATATATGGGAACATTACCCACAGTTGGGCAGGAGGGCATCTGTCCAAGATTATAAATTGGTAAATGACTCTTTTTCAATGCATTTGGTCAAAACAATGGAAGAAGACAGGACCAAAAGATTGAGCATGGAGGCCCAAGCTATCATATACAAATGTGGGGCTTGGTTTATTCAATTTTCTACCTTTTCATACATCAGGATAGAAGGCTTTGAAGGATAGCCCCTTATGCTCCGTAGATGCCCCAATGATAAAGTTATTCTAATAGGGTTTGCTAGATAGATTTTACCTTTAGTTGAAGCTCATATTGAGAAGAAGAAGATTCCTCCTGTGTTATTTCCAATCCTTATGGGTTGGTACATTTGTCTTGATAGAGAGAGTGTCAAGGATGCCATGGGAGGACTAAAATTAATGTACCTCTAGCCATTTTCAATAGCTAGGCCATATGACCCATATGGCAAAATGAAAGCATTATTGGGGAAACAGATTCATCAAAAACACCTTGAAGATTTTTGGATTGATTGTGATGATGAGGTTGAGGTTAGAAGAAGAATTTATCAGAGGCTCATCCTCAATCAAATTCACACCTTTGATTGCATATCAGTCCCTACCTAGTTACAAAATGATGATGGAAAGATCATGTCCAGTGAATATGAGGACAAGAAAATCTACAATGAGACCATATTAGCTCCTAATTTGACTCTGCTTGAACTAACTTCATTTGATCAGATTAGATAGAAGGTTATTGAGTTGACCCAAAATTGGGTAAATGCTGAGGTCACCAAGCTAAAGAAGAAGGGTGTAGCCCTTACTGTGGATACAAAGAAGAAAATACAAGAATTATCTAAAGAGGAATATGATGACTTCCTCATTGAGAAGAGGAAATCCAATGGAGAAAGACAACCACCTATACCGAGGAAGCAATAGGGTAAAGGAAAGAAGATAACTGATGCACAAGGAGGGGGTAGTCATTAGAAGGATTAAACACAAAGGGGATATAGTCTTTGCATCCACATCTGTAGCTGCATCACTCCATACCCTTGCTGAACCAAACAAGAAGGTCACAAAGCCTACCCTTCTAAACATAGAGGAAGAAGAACCGTTGGATAGAGAACATTTAGATGATGAATTGTTGATAATAAGGAAGAGGAAGATGGTGCAGCAGACACCATCCCAGAAGAAACATAAGACTTCAATGAGAGGAACTGTGGATATTAATCCAATTTTGTTGAGAGGTGTAGGGGGATAGGGTGTTATGAGAACTATACAGCATGAAGTCCCTCTCCCAGACATTATTCAATTTAAAACTAAAAAGGTTGAAGAGCAGAGAGAAGAGAGATATAAGGTTAGGAAAGAGCCACCCCCCCCACTTGATGATATTGTGTGCTTGTCGGATGATGAGATAGTTCAAGATGTTGTTGCTCAGAAGATGGAGACCCTAGTGGTCAACAAAAAGATGACTCCTCATGGCACCCCTATGGTCCAGAGGGAAACCCATAAAGAGTAAGTTGAATCAGAGGATGTTGAAGAAGTCGATCCAGAGATTCTAGCTCAGCAAATAGGACTAACTAATTTGCTTGAGCAGGTCACTAGTCCTGCAGTAATAGATTTAGCCTATCAAGCTAAGGAGGATTAAAGTAGAGACAACAATCCACCTTCAAAACCTGAAAGAGTAAAGGTTAGTATATTGAGGGAGGTTGGTAAGGAAGTGCCTGATCAAGAACAAATCAGTCCACCTCAAGAACAAGAGAAGGAAAAAATTAACGTAGAGAAGGAGGGTAATCAGGAGATACCAGATAAAAGTGATAGTCAGGATAAGGAAGTGCCTATAAAAATACAGATCAGGATGATAACCCAACATTAGCATCCAAAAGAGAATTAAGAGCAAAAGAAACTAGAAAGGCCCAAAGCTCTAGAGAAACAAATGCACCAAGAGGTGAGGAAAGGAGTTTTTCACAAGCTAGTAGCCAGCAAAAAGAGCTTGAGAATCTAACCAAGGGTGATCACGATGACACCCTGGGTAAAACAAGTAAGGAAATTAGAACTACTGATGAAGATTGAGGTGATCCCCAAGCTGAAACAAATCTAAATGCACAATCTTCACATGGAGATCAGGTGCCAAAGAATATACAAGATCAGGGTACTCAGAATCCTCCTAAGGATAAATTGCAAGAAGAGGTATATGATCAAAATGTACATACATCTCAAGAACCCCCACCTCAACAGGAAATCCCTCATCAGGAGATACCTCAACAAAAAGAGACTCAACTAGAGATCCCTCATGAGAAAGTACATAAGGAAGAACCAAGAAAATAAAATTCACCTGCTTGGGTAGAGCACGATACAGAGCATCAGGATGCTCAGAATGAACGGGTTGATCAACAAACACCCTGGGGTGATGTTCCATACTGGCTGCTGTTGGAAAGAGACAATATTTGGCTTCATAAGTATTGTCATTGATGGCAACAAAGTCTATCCCACACATCCACAGTACATAATATGCCTATACCAGAAGTTAGATTAAAGATTGTCTTGGTCTGGTAAACAAGAAGAGAGCATGCAACATGATCCGACAATCAAGTTCAGATCTCTTGGATGGTGTAACTCAGAAAGTTGCAGATTTGGACAAGTCAAGAGGGGCATCATAACTATTGTATTCTAGAGATTTAGTCTCTGGTGACAAAGCATGCAAAATATATGAACATCTGAGTGTTGGGCTCCAGTTAGACAGAGCAGTCATAGGAAGAACTGATCGACAGAGTATCAGACTTCAATCCGGATGTGTAAAAAGTGTTGATCAAGTAATTTATGACATTGTGCTTTTTTGACCGACATGATTAATGATTTCTATGCCTAAGTTTTTGATGTGCATCATTAATCAAGTATGGATTCAGCCAATAGAATAGTAACTTGCAAATATCCTAAGTGTTCTTGCTGCCGACTAGAAGGTTGTTTGAAATCCTTGATGTGGATATATATACCCGATGGATTCAACCTTGTGAAGGTGTGAAAGTGATAGAAGTTTTAATGAAGTGCGGATAAAAGTAGAGAGAAGTGAGAAGATAGTAATCCAAGCTATGTGATAGAAAAGTGATACTAAGCAGAGGAAGAATGAAATGTGCTAGATCAGTATATTGAGCATAACCAGAACTAAATTCTTGCATATGTAGATGTTGTTCATCAGTTCAAACACTTGGATATCTTCTGTAAGTTCTATAGACAGTGAGTCTCCTGTAGGCAGTGGGCCTCTTGTGAGCAGTGTGCTCGGGCAATGAACCCCAACTGGCAAGTGCCATTTTGTACTCTCCTATTCTTTTAATAGAGAATACAATCTTGGGTTAATAACCCTATGGTTTTTTCCCTTAACAGGGTTTCCATGTAAAAATCCTTGTGTTATGTGTGTTAATTTTATTTATGTTCTTATGGTTGCTTATGCTTTCATGTTTTGATATAGAACTGAATGTTAAGAAAGTAAAAGTAAGAAAAGTTTTAAAATAACTGATTCACTCCCCTCTCTCAGTTAGCTGCATTGTTTCCAGCAATTGGTATCAGAGCTCAGTTCCTCTAAACAAGCCTAATAGCTTGAGGAAGATCTAGGAATCTCAATGGATACATATGGTATGAAAGAACAACTTCAGTCTGCCCTAGATGATCTTGAACAATCCCACTCTAAGGTTAATAATTTGAGAGAGAGACTCAAGGGAGCTGATGATTTCATCAATGAGATGAAAGAAAAACTTAGCAATTCTATGAAAAAGAGAAAAGAACTACTTCAGAAATTAGGAAATCAGAATGAAGCCAATAATACTAATGAGGATCTAAATGAGAAAACTAAGCTATGTGAGAAGTTGTCAAAAGAAGTCATTATGATAAGACATGAAATGGAATTCGGGATTATGAAATTCACCCAAGAAATTGAAGAAAAGAGAAAGACTAAAGATAACCTAAAACAATCTCTCAAGGAGAAAATAGAGGACTACCACAAAATGGACAGAATAATCAGGCACCTTGAAGCTGATCTTGAAGAAGCCAGATACAATGAAGAACAACTTGAGAGCCAAATAGACACTCTTAACAAGATCTTCAATCTATAAATGAATACAAAGAAAAATTCAAGATAAGCTCAGCTCAACTTGAAGTTCTTCTTGAAATTCAAAAGAGGTTAGATGATAAGCTTGGCTTGGGATATGAGAAAGGTGAAAGCTCTGGATCTGGTAAAAAAACTTTGGATCAGGAAGTCAAAGAAACAGGCCTAGAAGACCTCTGATAAGGCAACCAAATGCCCAAGGATATCCATCTTTCAATGGAAAATGCTTCAATTGCAACAAATTTGGTCATAAAGCAACTTAGTATAGGAATAGAATGAATCAAAACAATTCATCCTTCTCCGATCAATGTTTTAGTTGCAAAAGGTATGGTCACAAATCTCATGAATGCAGAAATATGCAAATGAACAATTATTTCAATGGTAGATGCTTTACATGCAATAGAATGGGGCATATGGCTAATCAGTGCAGATCAAGAGGATATCAACCAAATAAGCAAAGAAATGTTGTGTGTTACAATTGCAATAAATCCAGTCATATAGCCAGATTCTGCAGAAGTAGAAATCATGATGGAAAGGGTCCGGTAAAACATGATCAGAAACCAGACAAAGGCAAAGTGAATGCGGATGAGATTCAAAAGGAGATGAGCAAGATTTGGATAAAGAAGAGCATGATGAATACTTGTGATGGATCCACACTAGAATTTGGTGCTAATAATCCTTCCGAAAATTAAAAGGTGAGCTCTGGCTCAGGGGGACCTATAGAGGAAATCAAATTCCCCTAGCTAATTAGTAAGTACCTGAATTTGGCACAATGGATAAGAGTTAGAGGTTGCAGATTAAAGGGGTCTTGAAGGTTCATCAATCAAAAGTTGAGCAATCTACATAAAGATTTGAAGAAGTTATGAGTAGTTCCTGCTCTGGTAGCCATCCGGTAAAAGCAAAACTACACATACAAATTTGGTATGATCTAAAAATCCAAGCTTATGATTTGCAGATTTGCAAATATGTTTTAGAAGGTTAAATGTGTGTTTCCAACTCACTTGGATGATGACTTGAAGATCCACACAGTGATTCATGAGAAATTCACTCAAAATAGGGTTATCAGATGACTTAAAAATATGCATTTATTACAAAAGAGAATTAGGTTTTGTGCAAGGATAAAAGGCTTTTCACTCATCATTTACAACACTTTGCACTCATGAAGAAGAAAGAAGAGTTTTGAGAAGAGATCTTGTAGACTACTCAAGTTCAAGCTGAAGATCAAAATCAAGCAGAAATTCACTCCAACATTTGCTACAAACCCTAAGGCATAAAAAGGTATTTTCCTTCTACAAATTCTCTCTAGATTTCATTGCTAAAATGGCTACTCCCATGGTTGTTAATATCTCTAAAAGGCCGAGACCAAAATTCAAGAAACACCCTTGCAAGTCTCTAGAGGTTGATCCCTTGCGTGCATTTTCCAGTATCCCGCATGGTGTTTTGCATGTAGAAGATGTTATGGTTTACATTCATACAAACCTTAAGGAAACGGGAGACCTAAAATTGATAGAATTGTATCACAAATAGCTAAGTAATGAGAAATTTGAACTCAAGACAAAATTCAAGGCCCTAAAGGATGAGCACTTTGCACATTGCATACATTTCCCATCATTTGGAGAAGAGGAATGGGTCAGGTATGTCTTGAGCAGGATACATGATAACTTTATGTGGTTAATGAGTCCATTTAAGATAACCAAAGATGCCATCAGGGATGTAACTAGATTACACTCAACTGTTGGGCTACCTACACTCAAAGCTGCGAATAATCAAATGGTAACAGAAGCCACCGGATCAAAATATGACAAGAGGGCAATGACTATAGATGATATTACTGATCTGAATGTCAAGTTTGCATCAATTATAATTGTTTACAAGATTTATCACTCAAGCAGGGAGAATTCTGTATCTAGTACAGTAATCTATGTTGCATATCAGATGCTAAGAGAAAATGCAGACTATAATTTGTGTGAACTTCTATTGAATCAATTGATGGAGAATCTAGAGAAGATCAAGAAAGACAAGAAAATTTTCTTCAAGTATGGTAGTCTGGTATTATATCTATTCTTCTACTTCATGAATGAGCTATCAGGATCAAGAGGTCTGATCTGGGCAAATGACAAACCAGTTTCTATTCAAATTAGGGATTATTTGTATGAACTTGGTGATACACAAGCCTGGAAGGCAGCTCTCTGGGGTTACTTCAAAAACTTCCAAAGCATGATGCATGCAAGAGAGAGAATACAAAAGTCAATAGTTGAAAAATACAAAGACATAGTTTGCTTCATGGTTGATACAAATCAGTGTCTAATGGAGGCAGTTGAGCCATGGACTGTATGGGTGATGCCCATGGGTTATGAAGTAGATGAAAAACTATTAGAGGCTCATGTTCAACATCTGCTAAGTCAACCCAAGGACATTGAAGCAGAGAGGTTTGGCACCTTTGATGAGCTAAATATAAAATTGCATGTTGAGCTAAGGAAACCTGAAACAAAAAGGAAAGTTAGAAGGGAGGTTGAAGAACTTGTTGGAATGTTTGGCATAACAAAGGAGACAGTTGATGCAAATAGAGAAGGAATAGAGAAAATTGAAAGGGAGAGGGAAGGTGCAAAGAAAGAAAGCATTCAGGGGAAAGCCTCTACCTGGACAAGATCTACTAGAAGTTCTACCCATGTCACTCTTGAAAGCCTAAAAGCTACCAAATCAAAAACCAAACCATCTGTCAAAGGTGAAAAGAGAAAGAAGACTAAGGCCACAAGGACATATGTGAGACTCAAGGATGATGAAGAGATAGAATCTGATATGGAGGTTAGAGATTTAAAGAAAGCCAAGCACAAACTCTCCAAGGATGAAAAGAATGATGAGGAGTAGGAGATAGAAGTGTTTGTTGAGAAAACCACTCTCTCAATTGAAGACATCATCAAAGCAGTCACTGTGGATGGAAACCTGCAGCCAGTGACAGAGTTCTATGATGAATATAATGATGCAGATAAGAGAATACTTGAGGAAGCAACTGTCAGGTACTTGAACATCTATAACAAATCCTTCATTGAAATAATTTCATTAATTCCTAAAAGCCTAGAAGAAGTACAAGAGCTAAGAAAATAAAATGCAATTGCAAAAGACTCAGAGATCTGGGAACAAATAGTGATACAGTTATGTCCATCTATAACTCCAAAACAAATGAACATGATTTTCAAGGATAGTAAAGAATATTTCTGGAGTAAATCTAGAATGAATAAACTCATACTAGGAGAAACTGACAAAATAGCTGATGAAACAAAAGAAATTCTTTGGAAAGCCTTGAAAAGGTTTAATCTTCCCATTGTATAGGAAGCAGATGAAGAGCCTTCTACCATGGATGTTGAAGGATTAAAGGAAATCAATGAATAATTCTCTGACAAGGATGTCGAGGGATTAAATAAAATTGATGAAGAGCCATTTGAGGCATTAGACTCTTCAGTTCTGGAAGAAGAAGTTCACAAGGAAAAGGAAACACTGACATAAGACACTGGTAATGTCACTACTCCATATCCCACTATTGCCAAGACAAATCTTCTGGTCACCGGATAAGTAGAGGAAGGAAGAAAAGAAGAGAAGGAGAATCAAGAGAAAGAAAATAAGTCAAAAGAGGAAGAAGAACAAGCATAAAAGGATGGTGAGTACACATCCAAACCAGCCATTCCGAACACCTCTAAAGGGAAGAAGTCTGAATCATCAACAAGAGACACTGCAGAGACAATGCAAAATTTCTTGGACAAAGAAATGATGGAGCTAGATGAACCTGAGTTGATTCAAGGGCCACTAAATCTAGATTCTCTCTCTCTGGTTCAGATAATGAAGATAGCATCTTTTGCTCAGGCCAAAGCAAAAGAAAAACTTCTAAAACCTCATATGGAGGATAGTGAACTACTGAATATTGCATCTGGAGTACTAGAGAAGATCATGCCCACATTTCAGAAGTATGCATCTGCCTCTCCATCCGGTAATTTAAAAAACTTGGTTAATTATGTCAATACACACTTTGAATCTTTAGAAAAATCAGCAGAAACTAAGGTCTGGAAAGAGTTCTTTGGAAAAAGATTTAGTGAGGTACAAGGACTAATTGACAATGACAAAAAAACTCTAGACATTGGCATAAAGAGCATTGAAAATGCTCTTAAGGATGGAGGAGATATATATAAATTTTGTTTATCTTGGCCTAGAGTTGTAGAGGACATTGAGAAGAAGATGAAAGAACAAGAAGAAAAATTGACAAATCTATCTCAAAATTATGATCCTCTTACTATCTCTTTGGTAAACCAAGAATGTCAAGCAGTTGTTATCATAAATGAAATTAAGAAACTGGTTAAGGAGAAGAGGCATCTGATGGATAGAATGGGTGAACTTAGGAGAATAATCCTCCCTAAGTTAGAAGTATTGCATGATGCTTTAACGGATGCTCTAAGTACAAACCGTACCAATGATCCAACAGACTTGAAGAGGGCAGAAGCATTTGCATTTTTATTAAGTGGACACATCTCCATTTTGGATAGAATGAAGAGGAGTTGGGCCATAGAGATTGTACAGCTGAAGACAACCTTTATGGATAAACTTAAGTATATGTAAGTATAACATATGAATTGTATGTACACATGCAGCCATGTATATAATAGTTTATGCACAATTTTAGTATGTGGATCCCACCCTTTTCCATTGATTTCAAAGGGGGAGTGAAGAGTAGTGAAATATGAGGAATCCAACAAAGGGGGAGCACCGGTAAAATAGTGTAAAGAAACAGAGCACAAGAAAAGGGGTAGTTACTGCGACACTTAGTAATTTTTCACTAAGTGTTGCCATCAATACCAAAGGGGGAGATTGTTGGCAAGAGACGTTGTTTGGATTCATAAGTATTGTCATTGATGGTAACAAAGTCTATCCCACACATCCATAGTACATAATATGCCTATACCAGAAGTCAGATTGAAGATTGTCTTGGTCTGGTAGACAAGAACAGAGCATGTAACATGATCTGACAATCAGGTCTAGATCTCTTGAATGGTGTAACTTAGTAAGTTGTGGATTTGGACAAGTCAAGAGGGGCATCATAACTATTGTATTCCAGAGATTTAGTCTCCGGTGACAAAGCATGCAAAAGATATGAACATCTAAGTGTTGGGCTCCAGTCAGACATAGCAGTCAGAGGAAGAACTGACCGACAGAGTATCAGACTTCAATCTGGATCTGTAAAAAGTGTTGATCAAGTAATTTGTGACATTGTACTTTTTTCACTGACATGATTAATGATTTCTATACCTTAGTTTTTTGATGCGCATCATTAATCAACTATGGATTCAACTGACAAAATAGTACCTTGCAAATATCCTAAGTGTTCTTGTTGCCAACTAGAAGGTTGGTTGAAATCCTTAATGCAGATATATATACCCAATGGATTCAAGCTTGTGAAGGTGTGAAAGTGATAGAAGTTTTAATGAAGTGTGAAGAAAAGCAGAGAGAAGTGTGAAGACAGTAATCCAAGCTCAGAATGTGACAAAAGAGTGATATTAAGCAGAGGAAGAATGAAATGTGCTAGATCAGTATATTGAGCCTAACCGGAACTGAATTCTTGCATATGTAGATGTTGTTCATTAGTTCAAACACTTGGATATCTTTTGTAAGTTTTGTAGACAGTGAGTCTCCTATAGGCACTGGGCCTCTTGTGAGTAGTGTGCTTGGGTAGTGAGCCCCAATTGAAAAGTGCCATTTTGTACTCTCCTATTCTTTTAACAGAGAATACAATCTTGGGTTAGTCACCCCATGGATTTTTCCCTTAATAGGGTTTCCACGTAAAAATCCTTGTGTTATGTGTGTTAATTTCATTTCTGTTCTTATGGTTGCTTATGATTTCATGTTTTGCTATAGAACTGAATGTTAAGAAAGTAAAAGTAAGAAAAGTTTTAAGATAACTGATTCACCCCCCCTCTTAGTTATCTACATTGTTCCAACAGTTGCAACAAGAAGTAAACATGCAGCAAATGGAAGAGGTACACGAATTTGATGTGTCAGTATTGTTTTCTACAAATATTATGAAACCAAGAAGAAAGGCAAGGCCAACTTCTGCAATAAGGAGAGACGCTACCACTGGTAGGAGGACTACTCAAGTAGCAATTCCCATGACAAATAAGGAGAAAGGGCAAATAGGCCTTGATGAATTTCAAATAACAAACATTGATCTAGGTTTTTCTACAGAGGAGCAAGAAGGGCAAGAAGCTAAGGATAGCATTGACTCATTGCTAAAAAAAATAAAGAAAGAGAAGGATAAGAATAAGCAACATAAAGAGCATACTGTTCAATTACATGCATTCATAAAAGGGTTAATTGACCCTAATCATGTGCCAATAGATCCAGCTACACCATTGACTATCATATCTCAAGATGAGATAACAGGATTGGATGCCATGAAGCACAAGGATCATATAATGGATCATTGGTTTATTCTTTTCATTTCTAAAGCTAAATAAGTAATAAAGACCTCCCTCGTGAACTAGGACTTGCTAAGTACACTTAAGAACAAGGTAGATAAAATGCAGAATGAGGTGGTTGCAGGTCCTTCAAATTGGAGAAGCACTTGGATGCCATGGGTGAGATGAAGAAAATAGATACGAAAGTGCTCATAGATAATAAGGTACTGGATAGAAATATAACACAATTAATAGGATTGTGGTATGAAGACACTAAGTTTGAAAGTGATATCTTGAAGAAATGTAATGGCAAACTCAGGGATATCAGCATAAAGTTGCACCACCTAATGGCTGATGAGATAAATATTTTGGAAGCTTTGGAAGATAATGTAGAAGGAAAGATAGAGAATTAGGCTACTGATTTTGCAATCTAATCTTTCCTCAACAATTTCAAGCAGGCATTAGAAGATCCTATTCATCATCTAACAGAGGAGGTAATAAATAAGGCCATGAGAATGAAGGCTAAGGTAGAGACATACAATGAAAGATTAAACAACAGAAAGAGCAAATGTAATGCTCCGCAAGAACAGTTCCATTCTCAAAAACATGTTGTGGTGAAAGCGAACACCCAAGATGGAGGAGAAGTTGAAAGAATAGTGCAGTTGTATGAATCCATCAGGGCGGTGATCTGGGTACATATAAAGGATGATTCTCATATGATCAATGATAGTGCTGATGATAGTGACGATGAAGATGAAGGAGAAGAAGAAGATGCAAATGATGAACAAATTGAAGAAGATGAAGATGGTGATGATGAAGAGTAAGTATATATGCATGATGACAGAGTCATGTACAATTAGATAAAGAAATGATCGAGTTTTGATAGATAGTTGCTAGCTGGCAACTTATGCCAGTTTTACATGTGTTGACCTAGTCAAAGAAGTGGTATTGACCGTTGACCTCGATAGACAAATTTTGAATGTTGATCACCCTGATATTCTTGCGGGATGTCATATTTCATATATGACCTGATCTGCTGCCCGAGGGGTGATATTTCAAATATCAGTCATATTTAAAGATCACCCCGGTGCTGCTAGAAAGTTTCAATATGACCCGATATTCCGAAGGGGGGGTCATGTTTCAAATGTCGGGTGATCTGAGTTTTGATCACCCCTATGTTGTCTTATCACCTCATCATCACCTGATCCACGAAGTGCGGACGTCAATTTTACATGAGGATGATATCTACCTATCTAACAACCTGATTTGCTTGCGGGGGGTGATATTCCAAACATTAGTCATCTCACGAATATCACCTTATTTTATCAATATGATGGTGATGTCAACGGGATCTGGTGGGATGCATCATGTGGTCTTCAGCATGATATTATTAGCAACTATGATGAGGGTCCCGCCGATCGCCGATGAGGACATGAACAGGTACAGGTGGTTCATCGGTGAGGTATTTGGCATGAATATGATGAGGAGGATTTTTCTCCAATGCATCAGGTTGCACCGATGAGGTTGGTCACCGAGGTGATTTTTCCCTTTGGGTGATATTTTTCATATTAGGTGATATTGTATATCAAGATATCATGCAGGAGAGGGTCATGATGATGGGGTCTTCGCGGATGGTTCGTTGGTCGCGCAAGGTAAAATTGTGCAACATCATATGTGCTCATGACCTAGTTTATAAAGTATTGAGGAGGTCGCTGCTAGGTGAATGTGGGATAATTAGACCCACATGATTTGAAAAGTCAGGTCATATTTCTTGGCGGGAAAATTTCAAAGGTGCACAGTCTACTGCATTTCCCAAGGCCGCAGGTTGGTATGCCTTTAATGGTAAATGTTACAGAGGTATGGGCAAAGGCATGGACAGATCAACCACCAGATTGAAAATGTGAATCCCCAGGCAGCGGCGCAAGGCTTGAAACCACCCTGTCTCCTCCTCTACCTGCTACATTCAATGTTGAGCACCATTTTCTCATGATGTACTATATTTGGCAAATTTTGAGTCAACCATGTACTTTTAATGTTGAGTGCACCTTCCTTGCTGTATATGGCAGGCTGTGTGACTCATTTTCAAGGTTGTTGAAGACTTGGGCATTTTTGTGTAAATAGCAAAAATAGGGCATTTCCTTGCTGTTCTATCTCATTTTGGAGTTTATGAGTTGCATCATGAATGTATATTGTAGATATTCTCAGTTTCATTGTTGTTTAATATGAAAAATGCATTCTGCATGTGTTTAGTTGCTTGTCTCCATGTGTTGCATGCTTTTCCTTCTTTTGAATCTGGCTGCTAAGGGTTTCTCAGGTTCTAGGGTATGGATTTCTGTATCACATGCTTCATCTCTGACTTCCATTTAAGGAGTGGATTAAATTGTTTTAGGTGAAGTATGGAGAAGGTTGTATGTCAGCTGGGATATATGTAAGTAAAGGCAGCTAAATACCTATTCTTGGGTGATGTTTGTAAGGCAAGCATCAATCTAACCTCTTGAAACTTGAATCCAAAATGCAATCCATTCTTTTCTATACATCTAGTTGACTCCTTGCCCTAAGATAAGCACCGGTCTGCTCCTAGGTTAGTAGTTATGACCCAAAACCCTCTGTCTTGCATCCAAAATATAAAATCCATCTTTTCATAACTTCCACCTTGTTAGTTTGTAGGACTAGGATTAGGACCCCTACATACTCTCATCCACAACCAGTTAAATATGTCCAAGAAGTTTGACTAACTTGTGGTGTATCATGCACATCTAGGTCCACACATAAGAGTATTTTGCCCGTTGTTGTCAAGCTAAATCTTCCTGTCATTAGGCTGGTCAATGTTACATCTTTAGCTATAGGGATCCCCACCTTGGTGCAGCAGAACCCGACGTGAAGGGGAGGCAGCTCACGTAACCTCCTATATCTATTGGCCAAATTTGCTTGTGCATTGGAGCTAGCAAACCCTCTACCGATTCGGACACCAACAGATTTGGCGACTTTACTGGGGAGTTTGGTTTAAAAGATATATTTGTGGCCCATCTGAGTCACCAACAAAATGGTGACTCTACTGGGGAGATTAATGTCATATCCATGAAGTATGAGTCTAAGAGATTGATGAATCAAACCTGGAAGTGCCTTGTTGTAGTAAATTTAAAGTTTTATGTGTGTCTCTGTTGTTGGAGAACCCAAAAAGAAAAGAAATGAATTTTCATTTTCATGCCATGTGAAGCTCATTCCTCTGCCAAGGAGGTGGTGACTCTATTGAATGAACCTATCAGCAGTTGCAACATATCCAGGTATTTGTATAAATTGTAAAAAAGATTCCCTATTTGGTGAAATAGCACTGGTTAGAAGGGAAATGTTGGTGAAACTTGCATGCTTTTGTATTTGCTAAGAACATAGTTTGTATTTTTCAAGTGAAGCATGCAATATTGTTGAAAAGACTCATTTAGAGGACTTTACGAAGTTTCAGACAGTAGTTTATATTTTAAAAGCCTAAGGTCATTGATTGAAAATCTGAGTTGAGAAGAGGGTTGCAAAAAACACAAAAAGATGTATTGTCATGCACCCTTGTGAGGTGTCAAATGTAATGATGTGTAGTAATCAGTCCCAACCATGTAATAAAAGGAATTTCAGCACTGACAGATATAAGCCCATAAATTTCAATGGCATTGGTGGTTATCCTAATGCTTTTCCACCTAAAATTAGAAAGTATTTGCCCAGATTCAATGGTATACAGGATGAATCAGCTGAGAGGCACTTGCAGCAGTTTTTAAATGTGATAGATGACTTTGAGATTGACCATGAAGATGTAGTTATGAGATTATTTGTTCAATCTCTACATGAAGATGCAAGGGATTGGTTCACCTACCTTCCAGCATACTCTGTCAGCTCTTGGCAAGAATTCAGATATGCATTCTTAGAACAATATGGTGAAAGAATATCTAAATATATAGTCATTAGTGATTTTATGTATATCCATATTGAAGAAGATGAGTTGGTCCCAGCCTTTAACCTCAGATTTATGAAGGTGTTGAATAGAATACCAGAATGTATGAGACCTAATGATGCATTGTGTCTAGTTGTCTATTTGGGAGCATTTGATAAAAAAATGAATTATAGATTGAGAGATAAGGAGCCCACCACATTGCATCAGGCACATCAGCTTGTAGTAGATATTGAAAACAATTGGAGGCATGAAATTCAAAAAGGTTACTTCTCTGAAAATTTTTGCTGCCCTACAGTCCCCAATGTTGATGAAAGATATAATTCTGGTGATGGAAATGAATGTCAAAGCACTCACACCCCTATTGTCCCTGTTTATGCATGAACTAAAGTTGATGGTGACTCTGTTATAGAGGAGGATCTCCTAATTTGCCAAACAAATGAAGTTGACAATAACAATTTTTCAAGTAATATTTATATGCCAGTTCTCAGTAAAGAGCACTCATGTTTAAATGATCCAGTTATGCCTAGTTGTGATCATGTGGATCAACAGTCAATATCAGTTTCATCAAGAAGCATTAGAGGGCTGGAAAATGACATAGATAGTTCAACTTCATAGTACATTGAAGCAGCAGAAATCTTGTATGTGGGGCAATCAGATGATAGTAATGATATCCATGATCAGTTCATGGATCAGGTTTGTTCTTCTTATGACTATGGATTTGTCAATGATAAAAAAGAGGTGGATTGCCATGAAGAAGAAATAGAGGCCTTTGCAGTAAGTATGAATCCCCTTTATGATGAGCCTCCAGATGCATTTGATGTTGTGAGTCATGACCCTCATTGGTGCAGGATTAACCCTTTGTTTGTAGATAATGATATGGATTTGCGAACTGTGAATAATGCATGTTCATCATCATTAGGTTCAGACATGTGCAACTATGGGTGTGTGGATCAAGATTTGTTTTCAATGTCAATAAGTAATATAAATGATATTGGGGGTCTCATATATTATGAATGTTTTCAGTTTTGGGATTAGCTGGATGAGTGTTTGGTAATGAGTAGCAGCCAGGTAGATGATGAGGAATGCCAAGTGCAACATGATATGTTGTTTGAGGAATATAACATACATATGTTATCTAATGCTGAAGAATACTATAATGTGTATGGTTATATATCTAATTTTGAAATGCAGAGTGACAGAGGCAATACTGCAAGTGGCAAGTTTTCAAAAATGGTGAAGTATGTGATTAACAAGATCAACTTGTGGGTAGATTGTGTTGATGTTTTTAGTTGTGGTTGGGGTTATTTAGATTAGAATCAGGCATTTGATAGGAAAGAGTTATGGTTCTTCATTTTTGGCTTCCCAGGGCCGCCAGAATAATGTTATGTGATCTATGATGCAGGTCAGTGTAGCTTCATGATTCTATACCCATTGGATAGGGACTAGTCTGCATCCCAGAGATCTGTGGTTCTCGTGATGCCTGCAAGAGGCATGTGTCCCCAGACAAAGCCAATGTTGGCGCCTGCATAAGTATTCAAGTTTCAAGCAGCTAATTTTGCAGGCACCCTCCCAAAAAATCCAAAAATTTCTAAGTCAGGGTTTCTGTCACCTTGATATTCTTGTGGGAGGTCATATTTCATATATGACCTGATCTGCCGCCCGGGGGGTGATATTTTAGATATCAGTCATATTCAAAGATCACCCCGGTGCTGCTGCAAAGTTTTAATATGACCCGATATTCTGAAGGGGGGTCATGTTTCAAATGTTGGGTGATCTTAGTTTTGATCACCACTATGTTCGATCACCCCTATGTTGTGTTATCATCTCATCATCGCCTGATCCGCGAAGTGCAGACGTCAATTTTACATGAGGATGATATCTGCCTATCTAACGACCTAATTTTTTGGTGGGGGGTGATATTCCAAACATCAGTCATCTCACGACTATCACCCTATTTTGTCAATATGATGGTGACGTCATCAGGTTCCGGTGGGATGCATCATGTGGTCTTTGGCATGATATTATCAGCAACTATGATGAGGGTCCCGCTGATCACCGATGAGGACATGAACAGGTACAGGTGGTTCATCGGTGAGGCATTTGGCATGAATATGATGAGGAGGATTTTTCTCCGATGCATCAGGTTGCACCAATGAGGTTGGTCATCGAGGTGATTTTTCCCTTGGGGTGATATTTTTCATATCAGGTGATATTGCATATCAGGATATCATGCAGGAGGTTCATCGATGGCGCGAGTCATGATGATGGGGTCTTGGCGGATGGTTCATTGGTCACGCAAGGTAAAATTGTGCGACATCATATGTGCTCATGACCTAGTTTATAAAGTATTGAGGAGGTTGTTGCGGGGTGAATGTGGGATAATTAGTTCCCACATGATTTGAAAAGTTAGGTCATATTTATTGGTGGGAAAATTTCAAAGGTGCACAGTCTACTGCATTTCCCAAGGCCGCAGGTTGGTATGCCTTTAATGGTAAATGTTACAGAGGTATGGGCAAAGGCATGGACAGATCAACCACCAGATTGAAAATGTGAATCCCCAGGCAGCGGCGCAAGGCTCGAAACCACCCTGTCTCCTCCTCTACCTGCTACATTCAATGTTGAGCACCATTTTCTCATGATGTACTATATTTGGCAAATTTTGTGTCAACCATGTACTTTTAATGTTGAGTGCACCTTCCTTGCTGTATATGGCAGGCTGTGTGACTCATTTTCAAGGTTGTTGAAGACCTGGGCATTTTTGTGTAAATAGTGAAAAACAGGGCATTTCCTTGTTGTTCTATCTCATTTTGGAGTTTATGAGTTGAATGATGAATGTATATTGCAGATATTCTCAGTTTGATTGTTGTTTAATATGAAAAATGCATTGTGCATGTGTTTAGTTGCTTGTCTCCATGTGTTGCATGCTTTTCCTTCTTTTGAATCTGGCTACTAAGGGTTTCTCAGGTTCTAGGGTATGGATTTCTGTATCACATGCTTCATCTCTGACTTCCATTCAAGGAGTGGATTAAATTGTTTTAGGTGAAGTATGGAGAAGGGTGTATGTCAAATGGGATATATGTAAGTTGAGGCAACTAAATACCTATTCTTAGGTGATGTTTGTAAGGCAAGCATCAATCTAACCTCTTGATACTTGAATCCAAAATGCAATCCATTCTCTTGTATACATCTAGTTGACTCCTTACCCTGAGATAAGCATCAATCTACTCCTGGGTTAGTAGTTATGACCCAAAACCCTCTGTCTTGCATCCAAAACATAAAATCCATCTTTTCATAACTTCCACCCTATTAGTTTGCAGGAGTAGGATTAGGACCCCTACATACTCTCATCCACAACTAGTCAGATATGTCCAAGAAGGTTGCCTAACTTGTGGTGTATCATGCACATCTAGGTCCACACATGAGAGTATTCTGCCCGTTGTTGTCAAGCTAAATCTTCCTGTCATTAGGCTGGTCAATGTTACATCTTTAGCTATAGGGATCCCCCCCTTGGTGCACAGAACTAGAAGTGAAGGGGAGACAGCTCACGCAACCTCCTGTATTTGTTGGCTAAATCTACCTGTGCATTGGAGTTGGCAAACCCTCTGCCGATTCGGACACCAACACATCTATAGCATGTTTGAGTAAATCTGGATGTAAAAATTGATAATCTCATGCAAATACATATAAATGATCATAGTATTCCTGCAAATATCATCTTAAAGGCACAATATTTACATGAATTCATAAGTGTAGTAGTATAATTTATTCATGATAGCTAATGTTCAGAAGAATTGATCAAACTTACAAATATGATCATGATTTGTGGAATACAATAGAAATAACCTTATTTGTGAAGTAAATTTACATGAGGCAGGTGCATAATTGGATATACAGACATTTGTTCATGTTACTAGTGTTATTGATTGGGTCAGGAGGTTAGACATTCAATCATGTTTGATGATGGAACATTTAGAACAAACAGGATCAAGCTAGCACGTTGATTGAGGAAAGATGCTGAGAAATATAAAGATAAGTTTGTTGTCCTCATGGTGACCTACCCATCAATTCAAAGAGTGTACAAGGAAGGCATTGATGAGATATGTAATATAATTCATAAAATAAGGGTGCAGATATTTTGGAAGTGGTGCCAATGGTGATCATTATGGAACAGTCAAGAGCTAGAAGTAACACTGTTATGACTCTCATTTAATAGTCACCCTAATCTCATTGCTCTCCACAATGTAATGAATTAGTTGGCATCATTATGAAGAAGATGTTTCTACACTTGGGAATTAGAAGAAAACCAATACTAAGAAAGGAGGACTACATATATTTACTATCCATGAGTAGTGTTCAAAAATTAAATAGTCCTATTTGCATTTTTGGTTTGGATTTATCATGGTTACATTGTGGTCCATTTGTTGAGATAAGTGAAAGTTAATTCTCTTGTGTATCAATGTTGAGGCTGTGATTTTAAGGTCTAGATGAGGATCTTATGGAGGATGTGCAACCTTATTGCATGTTCTTGAGATCTGAAATCCAATCGTATAACACAATGAATCGTAACATCTCTATGGTCAAAGCCAAAACGTTACATATGTGCACCATGCAAAAGAAATTATCCATGTAGCCCAATTTAGTCCATATCATTTTGAATGGACTAATGATCCATGGTATGATGCTAGAGTTACATTCATATATACATTAGAAGAAACTCCTACAGACCAAAACAAAGTCTTGTTTTACTACCATATGCTCAATGGTAAGCCTGTAGAAGATATCATAGCCAGTCTAAATATCTGAGAAAATATTGAAGATGAACTTCTTAAAGATTCAAAGTTAGATCTAAAATAAGTCCTTGAAGAAGTCACAAGAATGGTTAAAGAAGAACCATAGGATGAAAGACAACCTATTGTTCCCAACTATTCTGCTTAATATGCTTAATCCACCTATCAATAGAAGTCTCATCACATCGTCTAAAGATCACTCATATTCCTCTAACTCGCAGCCTGTGTCAAAATGGGAGCTTTGGAATAAGGGCTTTGTTAGAATTATAGTTGGAATTGCTCTGTTAGACATGCATGCAAAATCTGGAAGTTTAGATAAGGCGCAAATTAGGTAGAGTGCCTCAAAGATGTCATCTCATATCTTCCAATGATTAGAGAATATGCAAGAAGTGGATTTAATAAAAGGGATTTATAAACTTTCAATCAATTGCAATCAGTAGGTGCAAATCCTATCTTTCATAACCTTTTCTAGTATTTTCTTTCATGTGCCAAAATGGGGGCTTTGGAATGGCATATGGATATCATTCTAAGCATCAAGGATAGGGTAATTTATTAGTTGTTGTTGTAGTCACTTTGATAAAATTGTATGCTAAATATGGAAGCATACACACAGTACTATGGTCTCATGGAATGAAATGAAAGAAGAATATGTACAAAATTGACTTGTTGAAAATGCCATGGAAGCATATGATGAGGATACTGGTATGACAAATATTGGAGGCATTTTTTCCTCAAATATTTTGCGGTGGCCAATGTTATTCTTTAGATGGACAAAGAATTGCATTGAAGCTAGCTGTCACTAGAAGAAGGAAAGAAATTATTTCCTTGCCACTACAATTAAAAGTTTGCAATTGCATTTGGTCTATTAACGTGCCCCTAGAACAACTATTATTGTTGTTGAGAACCTCCAAGTATGTGCTGAACGTAGAAAATTATATCCCCAAAATTGCTGCAAACAAATTTGTTGTATGCTACACATCTCCTACGCTCCAATCGTAGTTATAAGGTGCCATTGCCATCATTTGTTCATCTTAATCTCGGAGCATTATGAAGAGAGGGTTAGTTAAAGGAGGCGTTACACAATCTGGTCACTACACACAAAACCTATATTCAATTATTGCAGACTGACATTTTTAAAATGTCAAGTGTGAAAGTTTGGTACAAATAAGAGTCATGGCACAGTTAAAGATTCAAAGCTCAGCCCATAGAATTCAAGGCACAACCATCATAAAGTAAAGGCACATCCATTATAAAGTATGGTGCAGCCATTTGGAAACCAAAGCAAGAAACCCTAGAAATGGTGTAGTGCTATGGTATGTAGCAAGATATGCGAAATATTTCAAAGAAATAGTTTATCAAAGAGACTTTCCATATCAGAGAGTGATTTCCAAGTTCCCCTGATAAGTTGATGAGGTGGGTCCCAAAGACTTTTTACATGTCAAGATTAAAAGTTATAAAGTATACAAAATAAAGATCAGAGAGACTTTGAATATCTGAGAGAGTGTGTTGAGGTCTTTTCAAAAACCTAATGGAGCAATGAAAGAAGCATGTAATACACTTAAACATCATCGAAGGAAGAAAGCTATATCGGTAAGAGATTATTGAAGTCACCCCATTCTGTAGGTAAGGTGGGCCCAAAATCTATAATTGATACATGTCCCTGAGATTAAAAGGTATGAAGTATAGTAAATGGACATTGAAATGACTTTCATACTTCAGAGAGAGGCTTATATAAGTCCCTCCACTATGTCGATGTTAAAACATAACCCTAGAATTACGTAAATGAAGCGGTAGAAATATGGCATGAAGGAATAAAACCATAAAGTGAAAATAAAATATGTACATCATAAACATATTTTACACATATTTAAATAGGTTTCTACCTAGAATTAAAGTCTTGTTTGAATTGATTATCTTAACTAGTTTCCTTCACACCAGAATTAAAAGTCCTTTCAAACACCACAGTAACTTGGGATGATATCACTATGATTTGTACGAAGAGCACAAGTAACTGACAAACTTGCATGTTTATACAAGGTATAGACATTTAAAAGTGTCAAACAATTAGAGCTAAGCCAAGAAAAAGGATCCACACATCATACACATCTCAACTCCATTTTCCCAATAGGATTAGGCACTAGTCACATTCATTTCACCACAATACCTTATAAAAAATCCTATTCATACATTAGGAGTAGTTATTAAGTTTACATCTATCTCACATTTACATGCCACTATGGATAGATCCCTAAGTTCAACTAAATCACACAACCTTTAAATCTGCATCAGTTATCAAGGTACACCCACCTAGGTCCAGTAGAACCTGAAGTGCAAGGGATTCTCAACCATATCAATTAACCTTGTTCGTTAGCCAAAAACATTACCGAAGAGCTTGGCATGCTCTTAAGGTTTACAACCTACTTTTTTGAGACCTAACAGGCTTAAGAGCATCCTCCTTGATTTTATATTTGAAGAATGTGTGAAAAAGATTGAAAGATTGTTGCAGTCTAGCAAGGGAAGAGTCATGTTTCAAGATAGTTGATAGTGAGTAAGTTAGAGACATCATGCAGAGATGGTGATAGTAAGCATTGTAGGGAAAAAATTAATAGATATGTGTTTCATAGTGAGAAGAAAGAGATATCATACAAGATGCGGTACAAAACAGATAAAAACCCTTGACAAAGATTTGAAGCAAGTAGGACATGGTCAAAACAAACCCAAGCCTAAAGATCCAAATAAGAGACATAATTTATTTAAGAAGTGTTTGGGTTGAAGTTGAATAGCAAAATGACATATCAAATATGTTTTTCTTTACAAAATTCATATGACATTGGATCAAGAATCACATGTTGTTTCAAATGCATGATCTGACTCTTCTGCTACACCATTTGACTGAGGAACAATGTGAAAAGGCAGTAAGTAGGGAAGGCTCCTAAAAGGTCAATTGTGAAGTCTATGACAAAGATTTATAAGCATAATGTAGAGACATCATTTTCATACCAATATCAAAGATTTTCTGAACCATAACAAGGTTAGGAAAGAATAGAAGATCCATATCAGGTATAATGAATCAATATGAAAGGATCTTAAAAATTAATGCTTATAATACCTACAGGTCTGTCAAGTTAGTTGCAAGATCTTTAGGCATTATAAGGGTCTTTTGAAGTTTTTTTAAATCCTGCAGATGTTTATAAAGTTTTCAATAGGTATGTTTCGTTACCAAAAAGGTCTTTGAGTATTTTAGACTTTATATAACTCCCCATATCTTGCATGAGGATATTAGAAGTTTAGCATACCTATAGGTTTGATAACGATTTAGTCCTTTAAATTGTTATACCTACATATTGGTTAGGCCTTGCATCACTACACTTTGTACATTTAAAGCTCCCCAAAATTCATCTATTATTTTGTCACTACTCTCAATGACTTTGATATTAAATCTCCTACTTTTCTCTCTATTGAACCACAACATATTTATAAAATTTGCATGATTAGAGAAGGTTAGTCTATAGTTTTGAGGGCACTACTAAATGTTTATAGTTTATTTAGGGTCTAGACAACCATCTCAAATAGTTCATGATAAAATTAGTTTTAGGTTATTTCAACTTCAACAAGTCTATGCTAACAGAGACTACATAAGGGCATGAAAAGATATTTGTTCTTGTAGACACTTAAAATTGACTCTCGTCACATTCATTGCATTTCATGTCACAATTGCATCTGCTTGTTGTATCTCGGTGTTCGTTCAATTTTAGTCCATCATTGCATTAGTTGTCACATTGTCACATTTGTTTGTACTACCTTCTCTAGCACACTTCCCTTTTCTTCGAGGTCGTAATTAATTAATTAATTAATTTTATTTAATTAATTCCTCTTATGCTCTAATGTTCTTCTACAAAATTAATTAAATAACCTTATGTTATTTAATTATCCCAATTTCATCCTATTGAATAAATAGAACCTAATGTTTTATTTATCCCTTTCTCAACATATGAATTAAATAAATTTTAATTTATTTAATTCCCCCCATCCATTTTCTTCTAATAAATAAATAACTATCAATATTTAATTTATTTATTATTCAAAAATAAATAAATTAAATATTGGTGGGTACTTATTTATTTTGCCCACCTTCTATTCTTACTCTCCACTCCCACTTCACTTCTAAATGGAAATTATCTTCCACTTCCTCATTTGTCTCTATGTGCACATGACTTCTATTTGGCAACAAATTAAAAATCAAAATTAAATTAAAAATAAATGGGAGTTAACTCCACCATTTATGGAAATTTCTAAATTCTTTGCACCCATATGGAGACATGTGTCGCGTGCACATTTGTCCTCCCTTCACAACTCCTCTCAACCGTTGATCTCACCATCGCATCTCCACCATCTATTTCATCCTCTCTCTTGCAATAAATACCTCCTTTTGGTGTCATTTTCACTTCTTCTACTCTCTCTGATATGATTTTCCTTTGCTCTACCTTACTCATAGTCCTTTATCATGTCTTAGCCATCTTACTTAGCTTTTCCACACTCTTGCCATTTGCATGTCACTTTGCTCATCAACCATGGCAGCTCTTATCGTTATGGATGCTTATTCCGAAGAAACAATCCACATGCAACACAAGGATCACACAATCTAAGGGCTCTTGCTTTGTTTATTTGCATTTCATTTTCTTTCTTAGATTATATTCTTGATAGTTTGTAGGTTGCACTAGTTTATTAGATAAAACGGTGAATTTTCCTACATACAGTTCTTATGATTTTTGAGGAAGTCATCTACAAGCAGAGGTCTATTATGATAAGGCAGGGTTCTACAAGAGCCTAAGACATAAAAATCATGCCCATCAAGAGTATGTTTTGGAGTGATAAATATAGTTACATTCAAATTCCAAATGTAGGGATACCCATTGAAGAATAAGTTGATTTTGGGCACCAAAACCATCAGTTAAAGGCATATTTGAGAGTCCTAAAAGGACTGAGAATTCTTCCAGTGCCCCCCAATTCACATAGTCCATAATTGGTCATGTCACTTATCACATCACTATCATGAACAATTTTCATATCATATCATCACCTCTAATATGGAAATCAACATCCCATTATGACACTAATGTTGTAAAATATTTGTGTCTTGGTAGATAGCTCGTGATAACCCTCAACCTTGTTGCTGCTCACTTGTACCAACTATTGGAAAGAGACACTATGTGGCTTCATTATTGTTGTCATTGATGGAAACAAAGTTTATCCCACACATCCGCAGCACATAGTATGTCTATATTGAAAGTCAGATTGAAGAGTGTTTTGATCTGGTGAACAAGAGCAGAGCATACAACAAGGTCTGACAGTCAGGTCTGGATCTCTTGGAGGATGTATCTCAGCAAAGTGTAGACTTGGGAAAGTCAAGAGGAGTACCATGACTACTACATTCTAGAGATTAAGCCTCCAGTGATGAAAGAGTGAAAATATATAAGCATCTAAGTGTTGGGTTCCTGACAAGCAGAGCAGACTGAGGAAGAACTGACCAGCAGAGCATCAGACTTTAATCCGAATGAGAAATTGATGGTGGTCAAGCTAATTGAGAGATCATACATGGTTGGCTGACTTGATTGATGACTTCTAACTCTATGTCTTGGATACGCATCACATATTAAGCATGGATTCAGCTGATAGATCAGTGCCTTATAAATATCTTGAATGATCCGGTTGCCGACTAGAAAGATGTTGAAATCCTTGATGCGGATATATATACCATATTGATTTCGGTATGAATGTGTGTGTGTGTTGAGATAGTGTGCAAAGAAAGGCAAAGTGAAATGTAGAAGCAGGAATACAAATCTGATATGTGACAGAACAACAACATTAGAGCAGAGGAAGAATGAAGTGCATTAGATCAGTATTTTGAACCTAATCGCAATTGAACCTCAGCATATGTGGATGCCTCTCATCAGTTCAAACACCTGGTTACTTTCTATATACCTTGTAGACAGTGAGTCTCTTGTAGGCAGTGTGCCTCTTGTGAGCAGTGTGCTCGAGCAGTGAGACCTAATTGGCAAGTGCCATTTTGTACTTCTTATTCTTTTAACAGAGAATACAATATTGGGTTAGTCACCCCATGGTTTTTCCCTTAATAGGGTTTTCCATGTAAAAATCCTTGTGTTATGTGTGTTAATTTTATTTCTGCTAGCATGATTATGTATGCTCATATGTTTTGATGTTGCATTAATATTAAAGAAGAAAAGAAACTAAAGATATTTAAGATAACTGATTTACCCCCCTCTCAGTTATCTGCCTTGTTTCCAACACCAACTCTATGGTACTATCCTAGGTGTTCATACATCTAACATGAAGACTCTTGACTATCATGAGATTTGGTGAGAGAGAGAGAGAGAGAGAGTTTAGATTGATCTTCCCACTTGACACAGTAGCATGAGTTATTGTCTTCTATGGTTTGGTTGGTGCTTTGGGCCCTTCAAATCAACGTTCACCAATTGGAAGGACATCCAGATGCACTCACTAACATTTCTCTTTGTACTTACCCATGTAAAAAAATATCTAAATATTGATGAGATATGCTTACCACTCAGGAATTCTTTCATCCTTAAGTATAGGACCTTGCCATTCCTCAATTTCTATCTCCCACATGCAATAATCTACAAGAAGAGTTTGAAGCATCTTGGATGTATTAAAGGACAGTGAAATACATACAAAGTATCTAAAGACATTGGCTAATTAGACAAATAGTGTGATAGATGGATATTATTCACCAATGCATGTGATAGAATTCAATAAAGTTCCTATTAAACATGAGAAATATTAATAAAAAACAACTTCCATGAATGATAATTGTCTATCAAATTAATACAACATAGCTAATTACCCATCAAAGCATCATGCACTAAATTTATAGCTAACTCTTCTGAGGTAATATATAATTGTGTGTATCTCTTGAAGTTCAATGAACATAAACAATCCATTAATTAAGATGATCATTGCTTCAAAAAGTTGCACTACTGGGGAAAAATGATCATGTAAAACCACAAAAATGTCAACTACCAAAAGGTTACACCGATAATTAACCCCATCTAATAATTTTCCTGAAGGAAGAAATGTAATCTTCATATACAATGTCCAACTAAAGAAAAGCAAAAGAAAACTTAGTATCCTTGCAAAATCAGAAGAAACTTGACTCCTATGTTGCTAACCTAAAGGTTTTTAAACCATTCTTCCACACCACAAAATATCATTTACAATTGACATAATACTTTTTGAAATTATTCACATTTATTAAAAATATATGAATATTACTTGAAGTAATTACTTCCTTTAACAAATTTTACTTTAGGTGAGGCCCATGCTAAAGCAAAAACTATTGAACACATTCCATGAGGTTTAACCACTGTTGAGGTAGCAACTGCAGCATAGACAACTTCTCCATATAAGGAGTGAAAACTGCAGCCTGCATTTCAATTCTCATCATCAAAATGTCCTTGCTATAATTTCAGGGTAATAAATGAGAGTGAGCTTAGAAAATTAGAAAATGTGAACCTAAAACATGAATTATATATATACATAAAAGTAATCTAATGGCATTCACAATAGAGTAGCATTGACAAAAAAAAAAGAAATATTGAGTTTTCTTCTTAAATTCACCCATTGATAGTAAAACCATCTGCATTCAACCATTAAGTTTAATTGTAGTGCGTGCAACTATCCATTATGTATTTTATATCTAGGTTACTACATCATCCAAAAACATGTAGCAATCCATATAAATGGTTTTATATTTTTCAAATACATCCCTAAATGTACATATGATTTAGTCATTAGATGGAAGGACCAGATCTTCTGAATCTGAGTTACATTAATCCTAGTAGAAAATATAAAGCCAAATGCATGGCTAGAGATATACATAGCAAGGACCAACAGGTTGACCTAAGTTTCACAAGCAGAGCTGCAATTCCAAAATGGCTCTTGAACTTTAGATTCAAATTATATGCACATCATAATTTATAAAAATGTAAACCTCACGAGGAAAAGAATCACAAAAGATGATAGCAAATATTCAGAGTTTAATGTTTAACACAAATCGATTGACTATCCCAGATGAACTTCCACAAAAAGATATCCTCCTCTCTTCTCAAGAAGATACTTCACTTACAATGAAACCCAACAAAACCTACAAATTGCATATCTTGAGATAGGCCCCCTTATTATGGTTGCATGTACTACAGTGAGACAACATATTTTACCATTCTTCAAAATAAGTAGTTTACTCACATTTTTCTATGGCTATAAAATGGCATTGAATATAATATGACTCACTTCACATTTCTTCTCTTAATGCATATCTAATAGTATATTGCCTCTAGGCTAAAACTCAACATTCATTATATGGCACCTTATGTTTGTTTTGAAATACCCTCAAAACCAATACATGATTGTGGATCTTATCTATGTAATTCATCTACTATTTCTACAACAAAAAACTAAAGGATATGGTTAATCATGCAGTGAAGTTCTAATATAAATCTCCAAGAAAATGGCAAGTCACAAGATAGGCTGTGAAAGCCATATGCTCCCTTTTTTTCTTCTGATAGAGTAGCTCAAAACACACAGAGAGTATAGGTGGAAAGCGTTACCACAACATAGGCAAGTAGCCAATGGAGCACACATAAATCTAGAAAGCACACAAAGTATTATGTACAATATAGTTTGTATTGAGCACATTATAGTTTGCAACTAAAGTATCAAATTAAATTTCTAGCAATGCCAAGACAATGAAGCATGATAATAGAAGTACACTTCTTGAAGATCCCAAAAACATTTAAAAAACACAAATCACAATGCTATCACAGAATTTACAATTTTTAGGCATACCAAGGAACATTATACATTCATCCCTACACATCCTAAGGACAACAACTAAGGTTTGACAACAACATTGGAAAGTAAATTATTTGTTGTGTTTGGTTTGGCATTACTCAATTGATCAACACCACTGCCACACTCAAGCACTGTTGTAGCCCACATCCTCGTCCCTGGAAAGCATTCAGAGTATCACAATAAAGATTGAATTATATATGGAAATAATGAAATTTACATCTACCAATGTACAACAATGCAAGGAAAATGGAAACTACTAGTAAATTAAAACATGTGAGAAGCATCATGGCCACTACTCCCACCTATGCACATGGACACAACTCCAAACCTACAATCTTTTACCACGGCACTTCATTTCATGGAGTAATGTTCCTACACAGCGAGCCCCTGAAAGCAAAATATACAAATTGACAACCAAACAATCAAACAAATCCTCTTATTCTAATAAATATTTAATTCTTTTCTTGCCTGCACCTGTTGCATAAATTTTCATTATTAGCTTCAAATAAAAATTAAGTAGGTTTTATATAGAAAAAAACTAATGCTTTTGTGCAGATTTGAAAATTGGTAAATTTAACTTTTGAATAAATTTAAGATGTAGATATGACAAGAAAGTTCAGCACTTTTATGAAATGTAATGGATGACATGCCAAAAAAATTTATGTAAGGAGTGATTTAATTGGAAAAAATCATTAACTACATGATTCAAAAGGAAATTTTGGGAAAAAAGATTTGACATGATCCTTGTTTGATGGTTGATGCTTAATGCCTATGATTTTGGTGATAAGGGATTAAATGAATGAGGGTTTGGAAAAAATATACATATGAGGTGCATTTTGTTTTAAAATTTATATTAAAGATATCAAACTGACTGAGAAACTGAAATAATTACAATTTGAGGAGAGCAACATTTGAGTTTGAAATCAAAGCAACAATTATTGAGTGAAGGGGAAAGAGACTTTGACAAGATGCCGCCATGAAGAAATGGTAGAGGTTGTTTACTTACAAATGGTAAAATCTATCCATTGCAAAGTAAACAGAAATAACAAAGATAGACAAAATTGTACTAGGAATTTGTAGATTAGTGCTAGTGATTCCTTCCTTCATTCAAAATATTGCTTATACACAATTGTAGACAAACAAGCATTTACAAGATCAAACTACCTTTCCTTGACTACGAGAAGCCTATATAAAGCACCTGACAGTAGTGAAAGAGACACAACTATTTACAACCACTAACAACTGACTCCTAACAACTACTTGAAAGCCAACAAAAATTCATTACATAGACAAATGCAACCAAATAAGTAAAACATAAAAAAAGTGTTCTATGCTAATAGAGGTCATGGTTAAGGTAGAGGTCAAATTGCTTTGATGTTGGTGAAAGAACTACAAGAGAAGCACAAGGTGTTGTTGAGATACCTCTACTACTATTGATAAGTGTTCCACTAGAATACCTAGTGATGGAGAACCCTATTGCCACTTGATGGACTTTGAAATTGTTGACAACAACCATTTCGATGAGGGGATTAATGGTTGGATTTTTGAGGGTATCAAAAAAATATATGAATGAGTAGGGCACACTGCATAGGAGATGGCATGCGAACAACCTCACTCTTGCACCCATGACTATTGAAGCCACGCAAGATCCCATACTTTGGGACCACTTAAACATTGTGCCAATTTCTTGTGAGCCAGTTTCACAATGATGTTCTATGCATTGGAGAGAAGTACATAATACTAGTCAACCCACTGACCATTTATGAGTTGACTAGGTTGCCTTGCAATCAAATGCAACAACAAGATGAGCCACCATATAAGGATTTGGGTGCTATGTTAATAAGCATTTAGAACAAAATCTATTCACACACTATGTAGAGTAGCAAATCTATGGGGTCTCAATATCAATGTTTGGGCTATTCCCAACCCACAAATTCAAGTGACATGTGTGCTACTAGGAATGAAACTCTTTGTGCAAAGCTAGCGTTAATATTGTTCCATTCACTAGCACATACGCAAAAACATATGATAGGTGCACAAGGCAGCATCTACAACTACTGAACTACCTAGCAAATGACATGCTGGAGAATCTGCAAACTATGAAGGAAAAACGTGAGATTTCAGCTACAAGACATTGTTAGTTCTACATGTTTTAACCTACTACAATGCATCAATGGGTGAGGACACAAGCACACCAAACCAAATCCTGAACCTGTGGTTCCAAAATTTGATTATGACTACAATGCACAGAGAGGCACCTTCCCAACACAAGGTACAAATGGATGGATGGTTGTGCGTACTACAATTGTAGTTTGCATATTAACATCAAGTCATGCTAGAACTCATAGCTGCAAACCTAAGTGTTTAGTTTCACCTCTTCCAATACTACAACAAAGTTATCTTTCCAAATTTATTGAGAAACCATGTGCCAAGCACTCTAACATATACAATAACGCTGCAAATGGTGGAAGTCCAACACACATGGTAATTAACAAAGGCATCAATTGCAGATAACATCACATACACTAGGATGGCCATGCTACATTTGCAACCTAGACTGAAACAAGAGTAGGTTTCATAGCAAGAGTTGCCCAGGAAAGGTGCACCAAAGATAGCTAGTTGTGAAAGACACTAAAGTTGTACATTAACCTTTTGGACTAGAACATTAAGGTAAACATCGCAATGGAGATGGTAAAGAATATGGGGTGGTCTTGGGTTTTCAACACCCATTGTATTACCTCTACTTCTATGTCAGGCTATATGGTGTTTGCCCATGGGAAAGGGGCTTTTGCTTGAAATATTTAAGTCCATGTTTCCCCTGTAACGTGTTCCAACCATTGTAGCAATAGAAAACAAATATATATATATATATATATATATATATATATATATATATATATATATATATATATAATCACATTCAACAAACACATTGTGTTCCTTAGTGCGTTGATAAGTTTCACAACAAATGCAGTTCACTAAACCAATTTATTTGAATGCAAAAGATAATATGATGTTTATGTACCTTAGTGCTGCAAGCACATATTTATGTACATATAGATGGAGGTAAATCTTGTACTATTCATTCAAAGATCTAGGGAGTGGAACATAACCATTATTAGGTTCTGCAAATCATGTCAAGAACAAAATCACCAATTTAATAACTATTGATGAGATTAAAATACTATGATAACAGTAGTAAAAAGATAAATCTAAATAAAATACTTATGTACAAGTATTTTTTCTTTATCTTGATCATATTACACCAACCTTTTGGACTGGAACATTAAGGTAAACATCACAGCGGAGATGATAGAGAATGTGGGTTGGTCTTGGGTCTTCAACACACATTGTATTACCTCTGCTTCTATGTCAGGGTATATGGTACCTTCCTGTGGGAAATGGACTTTTGTTTGAAATATTTAAGTCCTTGCTTCCCCTATAGCATGTTCAAACCATTGTAGCCACATAAAACAAAAAATTATATATAACCACATTCACTTGGGACTTTGCATTTGTAAAGAATGCAATTTCTAGTATACCACTATCAGATAGATAAAATAGTTACAATAGCCTACATTTATATGTACTTCCATTTTCATCGATCAAAATTGCCCAGATGAGGTTTTTGAAGAGTGTCCTTTCTCATAGAAACATGTAAACAAATATTAGTGCCATTGAAGAAAATAAAAAAAATAGCAGAGGAAAAATTCAAAAATATACATTACCCAAACATTTATGTGTATATCCAATAGGCAACATACCTTCCTGTCATGTAAAAGTTCTGCACCATTCTCAATAATCTCAAAAGATGCATATCTATGATTAGTTTTTTTCTCTGTCAAACTTGAAGCAATATAAAAACCCTTCAATGTTACTCTGTCTCACATTGTCCACATCCATGACCTGAGTAATGATGAACATTAAATTGACATACCAAAGACTAAAAAATGAACAGGGTCATATATATAATGAAGTATTCAAGGCATGTGCTCACCTTTGCAAGATCACCTTTGTAGGTTCCAATTTTTACACTCACCCATGTATCCTTGGAAAGATCAACTGATTTACTTTCTACTAAAAGTACACTAGTCATTTCCTTGATGGGGACAAGCTTAACCTTCTAAGAATAAATATTACAAAGTCCATTACATGCCTGTAGAGACCATGGATTTAGATTTCTACAAAATACTATAAAAACTAACTAACAAGGAGCAAGCATAATCAAATTGTGGTACCTCGAAGACCATGGATTCAGATTTCTACAAAATACTATGAAAACCAACTAACAAGGAGAAAGCATAATTGTAATAACTACAAGTTGTAATGAATGTCAAAGCACCTAATTGTTAATCTATATAAAACCATTTAAACAAGATGAAACTTTGATGGAAATTGAAATTGCAGGTGGGGTTTTAACTCTTGTAGTTACATATGCAATCACCAAGGCACCTAGTATCTCTAGTTATTTTGACTGCATCCTCTTTTTGGAATAAAGGTGAAGCAGTGCTATGACATTTGGGCTTGGGATTAATGCGATACATGGTTGTTGTAGCCTGAGCCCTCAAGAAAAGTTTAGAGTCTTTTGCAACATCAAATTCCACACCCTGTTTTGCATCTATGACTAGTCTCTGGCACGAATAACAACTTTTAACGAGCACAATGTTTTGGGCCTTTGTCTATGGCTCTTTCATTCCATCTTTCTATACTGAGTTGATAGAGGGTCTTGACAAAACTTTTGTAGACTTGGTTGTGGGCATGACAATGTGACATTAATATTACCTGCAGATGAATGTACCACTTTTGGTTGACCATATATTAGAATTGAAGGAACATAATGTGTACAAAACATGTGGAGATTTTTTGATGATAGAATTTGATGAAGAATTGGTTGCATTTGTTACAAATGTTGTAGAAAGAGCAAAGGTATTATGACCTTTGTCTATGTGGCCTTTTTCCTGGACCAAAGGCTCATTCATAGTGGCAATGACTTGTTTTAGTCTCAAAGCACACCAAGTTGAACATTCCTTTTGGCATTTGGCATTTACAAAATGCTTTGGATTTGCCTGGATTGGTTACTAACCAAACACGTATAGTAACATAGAACATGTTTGAAACCTACAATAAACAAAAGGCACAACCTTCAAGACCACTGCATGCATATGGCATTCCAATCTTTGCAAGAAAGTGGCATGACAACAATAAGCAATCAGAGACAGAGATTCACTAGTTAATATAAACAGTAAATTAACCAACTAAATTATTGATAGCTAAGCTTTGTGAAAGAATTCACCTGCTTCATATAATTGTCCTTGGAATGACAGATACAAAGTTTATCAACTGAAGAAAAAATAAAATTATAACATGGACAACCATAAGAAATATGTAAGATGGAAGTTAAGACAACATGACAATTAGCACCCCTATTCCATTCCATCCTATGTAGAAAAGTAGCATAAATCATAGACTTGGAAATTTCAAACACTGCTATAAATCTCAAAAAGCATTTGAAATCAGTAGAAATCAACCATCCAAGATAACATTGTTAAGGGGAAAAAACAACAATGAAAAAACCACCTTCTGCTTAGATTAAAACATAAACCAAGGTAAAGGAAATGGAGTGAGTTGCAGATGCCTACTGTAGTGCTTCTATTGCAACCAAATAAGCCCCCTCATGCCTCTATGAAGCTTCCTGCACTATTCACTCCTTTAGAACTCTAAACAAATAAAAGAAGCCCTAGGGTCTAATCTTCACTAATTCCCACCATATTTTCAATTGAAACATAAAAATTGAAAATAAAAGATTCCTCTAGAGAAATTGTTCACTTGAAATTTTCCTACAAACCACTTCTCCTTGACTTGGTCACATGTTTAAAACAAATGGAAAATCGAATGTGCAATGGATATCCTGATTGGTAGCTTGCCTATGCACACAATGGGTGCTATCATATAGTGCAACTAACATAGGAGATGGGTGCCCTCATTTGATCAATCAACAGGTGATCTTTACTACTACTCATTCCCTCCCCTAGTTGTTGTGTTGGTCAATCAAATAAGGATCAACTAGATAGAGTGAAATAGGAGTGAAAGAAAAGCAACCAAACAAAAGAAAAATTTACAGAGGAAAAATTTAATTTATTACCTTTGAAATTTAATCCTAGGGTTTTTTTGTCACACCAAAAGTTTAAAGGACACACAGAACTAGCTTTTTTGTGGTTACGGACGAGATTCAAACCCTATCTCTTCGATATTCCACACAAGTAAATGTTGGCCAGCAATGAATACACAAGAATTAAACAATGTGGAACATCTATACTCAAGATTTACCATCAAAAATATGTATCAGCTGCTTAAAACTAATTCTGCATGGCTAAGCTTATAGAACTGAAAATAAATTAAATTACCTTGAAATTTTGTCCCAAAGGGATCCTTTATGCATTGCCCAATCAAATTAGAAAAAAGATGAATCCAACAGCATTGGTTGGTTCCCGTGTAATGTGGAGTTCCTCATTTCTTTGGTTCCGTTTGTAGGAGGATTCGCCAGAAATAAAGAAAAGAAAGAGAGAATAGTTTATTGCCTTTGAAATTTAATACTAGGTTTTCCCACCGAACCAAAAGTTTATTTAGTCATTTTTATTTAGGTTTTGAATTTTTATTTGTGTGACTAATTATTTAGAATTTTTTATTTGTGTGACTAATTATTTAGTTGTGTTTTTTACCCGACGATCAAATTAGTTATTTATTTAGTCATTTATAGTTGTGTTACAAAAAAATAGTAGCAGTTAGTCATTTATAGTTGTGTTGCAAAAAAATAGTAGAATTTAGTCATTTTTAGTTGTCATGACTAAAAGTTTTAGTTACATAGTCATTTATTTGCCAAATTCTACTAACCCTTAGTGTGGTTGTATAATAGGTAAGTGCGGTTGTATAACAGGTAAGTATTTCTAACCCTTTTTAACCACCTTTGATGTAGCATCTCTTTGCATTGCTCACTTGCATGGCCTCCTCTTATGTGTTGTGTTCCCTCATGTTGTGTTATATGTTGTTTAGGTCTCTTTGGATGACCCTTGATAGTCTTGTAAGGTCAAGGATACAAGGAGACTGCCTCTATTGTGGTAATTCTTCCATTTGTTTCTCTATTCTTCTATTCCCCTATGTCTTATTGTAATAGTTGTGTGTTGTGCCTTAGGGGCATAACATTGTGGAGAATGTCTTGGGGGTAGCTTCCCACATTCTAAACCCAATTCACTTTTGTCTACTCTCTCATTTTTAGTGTTTCCATTCTTCACTGGCTCTACTAGTCAGCGGATGACGAAAACAAATAAATACTAATAAGGATCGTGTGTCCCTTTAGCAAGAAAGAAAAAATGGATGATGAAAACAAATAAATATTAATAAGGATTGTGTGTCCCTTCAGTAAGAAAGAAAAAATGGACCTAGTCCATATATGAAGATGGGTTTGATATATATTAATGATGTTTGACTAGTAGAATCACTCCATGTTGTGATGTATCATGATGTGAAATTTGTTGTAACAAACCTTTACAATACTCTATATCTACTTCAATGCATTTTGGATTATTTTTTATCTCACCTTGTAGCTACACTTAGTTCTAAGATACTTGCAATATATCCTCATGGCTATACTCAGTTCTGAACCATCAAGTGTATCCTTGGTCTATTATGTGATTTGATAAATGATTTCTGCATAACTTTCATGACTTAATTTTGTTGTTATCTTATAGTAAGATTTTCTAACCAAAGCTTATATCTTGTTGATTATGTTAGCAAATGATATCGATGTGTTTGCAGGAAGATTAAGTGATTGTAAGCACATGTCACTTCAGGGCATGGGCTTTGGGAAAGCTCTTGTTCCCTTGCATGTTTTCACTTTACCTTAAATGTGCTTGATACTGGCAAGCGGGATCAACCACTTTAAGGTGGAGGCATATATAATGGTAACTTCTTGATTACTTTTTGTTGGAAAATGTGCCTCAAATTACTGGCTTGATATTACATCAGTAGTATTATGGGTTTATTCCTTTATCAACCTAATTATTCTTTTTTAATGGGAACTTATCCATAGTCCTCTCAATGTTCTGATAAGCTCTCTGCATTGCTGTTAACTCTTCATCGAAGAGACATTGTGTTATCATTGAGACATTGGAAACAATCCCTTCGATGAGAAGATACCATTGTGGGAGTTGGCAATGACATGGAAGTGGGGACCACATGAAGCATTATGGCCTTCATCGAAGTGACATCCTTATATCGGTGGGAGTCGATATATTGTCCTATCAATATGGTGATAGGTTGAACTTTATTGGACCCAGTCGGTGCTAAGCGGGAGAATGGTGGAGAATGTTCATATCGGCAGGAGTTGATTACTTTGGTGGGAGGCTCTAAGTTGTCCCTTCAATAGCTGATACAAAGCATTGACTCTCCGTCGGTGAGACCTAGTGTCTTCAGGGAGACTTTGTCTTGAGTCTCCTTGATAGCCTAATGTAGTGTATGTGAAATGCCACCTAGGCGATGAGGATTGTGGTCAAATCTTGGATGTGAAGTGTTGGCGAATAGTGTGGATATCAATGAGACTTTTAGAATTCAGGGAGAGCTTGAATGAAGTCTTTTCGAAAATGAATTGTGATAGTTTCCTATAGGAACTGTATCGATTGGTTTCTAGTATAGTATGGAATGTAAAATGGTTGGAATAGTTTGTAATACGAATACTGTAAAAGAGGTATGCATTGCAATAGAGAATGGTGGTAACCAATAATTGATCAAAGAGGTTGAATAGGGGAATTGTAATGTTGCTGAAGTTGATGTTGTGAATTGACACCTATGAAAGCACAAGTCTATAACTCTGTATGTAAACATCATTTACTATAATACAAAGTGACTTTGCTTGGTGTGTGGGTTTTTCTCCTATAAAGGGTTTTCCCATGTAAATCTGGTGTTCGTTCTGGGGTAGATGAAAGGAGAAATGCAAGAAGAAAGACAAGAATTCTAAATCCAAGTCAGAGAGGAGATCAAAGTCTCCTAGCAAAAAGTCCAAGGTGAAATGCTGGAACTATGGGCAAACTGGACATATTCAAAAAGAATGTAAATAGGAGAAAAATAAGAAGAAGAAGAACAATTATTCTAATAATGAATCTTCTTAGAGTGAAGCAGATGCCTTCATTGTAGCCTTGGCAACTTAGGCATAGATGATGTTTGGTTGATTGACTCAGGTGTGTCCTTTCACATGACATCTCATGGAGATTGGTTTTCAAAGTATGAGGAATACAAAGGTGGAAGGGTGTATCTGGGTGATGATTCTCAACTTGAAATTGTTGGCCGTGGAAGAGTCAGAATTAAGTTTCCTAATGGAAGAATAAAATGAATCAATGATGTAATGCATATACCAAGCCTGGCCCAAAATTTTCTTTCTGTAAGTAAGCTGAATGATGTTGGCATGCAAGTTTCTTTCTCAAATGGTGGCTATAAAATGACTAGAGGCTCAATAGTGTTGGCCAAGGGTGCACGCATAGGCACTTTGTTCAAGCTGGATGCACTTGCTATTCAATGTAACAATGTCTCTACAAAGTTGAACAAAGCCGCTCATGTAGGGAAGGAGAAAGATGTTCCTCTGGGTGAGAATTCCTTCGAGGTGAAACTACCAACAAGGAAAACCATGTTTTAGCATCATAGACTCAGCCACATAGGGGAAAAAGGCTTAAAAGCCTTGAAAAGAAAAACCCGGTTGAAGGGCTTGATGATTGTAACCTTGAGTTCAATTTTTGCGAACATTGCATTTATGGAAAGCAACACTGTGTTTCTTTTTACTCTAGTCCTCATAAATCTTTTGGTATACTGGATTATGTTCTCTCTGATGTATTTGGTCCATTGAATGTTCCTTCGTTATTGAAGTCTAAATATTATGTTTCATTTATAGATGATTATTTGAGAAGAGCATTTGTGTATTTTCTAAAATGTAAATCAGAAGTGTTCAGTCAATTTAAGGAGTTTAAAACCTTGGTAGAAAATCAAACTGGTAGAAAAATTAAATGATTGAGGACAGATAATGGTGGTGAATTTTGTTCTGCAGATTTTAAAAGGTATTGCAAAGACCATGGAATTAAAAGGCATAAAACTACACCTTACACTCTGCAACAGAATTGAGTTATTTAAAGGTTAAACAGGATGCTGATGGAAAGGGCGAGAGGTATGTTGAGCAGTGTTGGTCTAGGGCAGAAATTCTAGTCTGAGGCCATGGCTACATCATGTTACTTAATTAATCGATCTCCCTCTTTGACACTTGTTGACAAAACACCTTTGGAAGCATGGTCTGGTAAGAAGCCCTCTTTAAGACACATTAGAGTCTTTGGCTATGAGGCATATGCATATGCGCCAAATGAGAAAAGATCTAAATTGGAAAACAAGGCTATAAAATGTATCTTCACTAGTTATGGCATTGGTGTGAAAGGATACAATCTTTGGAATCCTGTTACTGAGAAGGTATTGTATAGCAGAAGTGTAATCTTTCGTGAGATGAAACCTTCTACAGTGGAGTTGCAGTCAGACATGAAAGAAGCTGAAAAGAAGAAGGATGTAGTCGAAATTCCTCTAACTCTAGATAAAGAGGAACTATGAATTCTAAGTGTACTTGATACTAAGGAGAGCTAAAGCAGTTCTGAAAGCTTTGAACAAGAAGAAGAACCACAACCTCAGCCTCAGCCTATGAGGAGCTCTACACGTGAGAAGCGGAAACCTGAAAGGTTTGGATATTCTATGTTGGATTCTAGTTGTGCGTATGCTTTGATTGCTAACACTAATGAATGCCCTAGGATGTTAAAAAAGGTTATTAATATGTATGATTTAGATTCCTGGTTGGAAACCATGAATGAGGAAATGGTATAATTGAACAAGAATGAAACCTGGGATTTGGTGCCTTTGCCTGAAGGTAGAAAGCCTATTGGTTGTAAATGGGTATTTAAAAAGAAAATAGATCTAGATGGCAGTGTTGAAAAGTATAAAGCCAGATTGGTTGCAAAAGGTTATTCCCCGGTAGAGGGAACTGATTATGGAGAAATATTTTCTCCTATAGTTAAGCTGACATCTATCAGATTTCTATTATCACTTGCAGCATCATATGACTTAGAGATTGAGCATATGGATGTGAAGTAGCGTTTCTTCATGGAGATTTGGAAGAAGAAATTTATATGTCCCAGCTTCAGCACTTCATTGAAAAAGGTAAAGAAAATCTGGTTTGCAAGTTAAAGAAATCTCTGTATGGTTTAAAGCAATTGCCTAGAATGTGGTACCAAAAGTTTGACACATTTGGGATTTGTGAGATCAAAATCAAATCATTGTGTGTACTATAAAACTAAAAATGGTTATTTACTTATTATTGCCTTGTATGTCGATGATATGTTGTTCATTGGGAATGGTAAGGGTATGATTTAAGAATTAAAATATCAACTGTTAGCACAATTTGAAATGAAAGATTTAGGAGTAGCTAGGTACATTCTAGGGATAGAAATCAGAAGGGATAGGGTAAATAGAAAACTTTGGCTCAGCCAGAGAAAGAATACTAATCCTTTCCTTTAGAGTTTTAATATGATAGATTGCAAGCAGCTAGTTGTTCTATTGTTGCAGGGAACGAAGCTATCTGTTGAAGATTGTCCAAAATATCCCACTAAGATGGAGGACATGACCAGGGTGCCTTATGTAAGTGCAGTTGGTAATTTAATGTATGCAATCGTCTATACAAGGCTAGACATTGCCCAAGCAGTGGGAGTGCTTAGTCAGTATATGGCTAATCTAGGAAGACCGCATTGGGATACTGTGAAAAGAGTTTTTAGATATTTAAAAGGGTACTATTGAGTATGCCTTGTGGTATCATGGTATCTCTGGTAGATCTAAGAGTTCAGTTAGCATTCATGGATATGTGGATTCTGATTGGACCGGGGACATTGACAGTAGAAGATCCACCAACAGATATGTATTCACGTTGTTTGGTGGTGTAGTTAGTTGGATGAGAAAGCGGTAGGCTGTAGTTACTTTGTCGAATACCAAGGTTGAGTACATGGAAGTAACTCACGCCTGTAAAGAAGTCATTTGTCTTAGAAGGCTGTGTTCTGATATTGGGTTTGATGCAAGGTAGATTACTATCTGCTATGACAGTCTGGGTACCATTTGTTTGGTGAAAAATCCCACTTTCCATGCCAGGATGAAACATATTGATGTTCAATACCATTTTGTTCGTGATATGGTGGAGGATGGAAAGGTTAATTTGGAAAAAGAAGATACTTTGGAGAATGTTTATGATGCATTGACTAAGCCTCTAAGCATAGATAAGTATAGATGGTGTGCTAGTTTGATGGGCCTTGGGGTCTAGTCGAGGGAGCTATTTTCTTCTCTGATTTGCAATTCTGACACTCTGTTGTACCCTCCTACAACTTCACTTTGTCCGAAGCTCCAACTAATTCACCCCCCCTCTCAGTTGTGTGCCCTAAGTCTAACAAGAACACCATCAAAATCACTACGCAGAAAGCACGAGTGTTTCTACTAGCCAAGCGTCGGATAAAATATACAACCCCATCATCATATTAGGAACTAAGTCTAATTTTTGATTTCTCACTAAAGGGACGCTAGGTCCGCATCAGTATAAATGTTTTTCATCAACTGTCCGCTAGATAGAAACACTAGAGGAAAGGAAACAATAAATAAGAGAGGAGAAACAACTGTCTTAGGGATAGTCATCTAGGAGGGTGCCACCAATTAAATAATTGCAACGCTATGTCCATAAGACAGAACACACAACAATGAAATCAAAGAGAGGCAATATACAAGAATGATGATACAAATAGAAGAAGGTCACAACAGAGGCAGTCTCCTGGTATCTCGGACCTTACAAGAGAATCAAGGGTCATCCCAGGAGGCCTAAACAACACATAGCACATCACAGGGGAAGCACATCACGAGAGAGATAAAGGGTTAGAGATACATACCTGTAGGATTTTATATCAGATTTTGGAACTCTCGAACCTCTTGGAGAGGTACTCGATCATGTTGAGTGCAAAGTTTGAGTGGTTCTTATGAAAGTCTTGTTTATTATCATATGATGCTTGTTTTGTAATTCCTTATGTAAGTGAGACTTTTTGTTGCGTATGAGGGGGAGAACCACTATTATTTCCAATTGCTGATAGTCATCTTACTTTTTTTCAATTTTAGCAAGTTTTCATTGTTTAATCTTTCTAACACAGTAACAGGAATTATCATGTACCTTCTCACTCATCTGTATCAGTTGTTCTACTTGTTTTTCTGATGCATTTTGGTTATCTCCCAATCCATATAAGGATAACGGAGGAGGAACCTCAGCATAAATTCCCTTTCTTCATAGACGAGGTGGGTTATCCACTTGCTTCTTATCCACTTCAATCAAACCCACAATATTATCATATTCCAAGTAATCATCATCATCTACTTCCACTGAACCCTATTCCAACATATTGGTATTAGTATGTCTAGGGAATGGATTAGTAAAGATTTGTAAATTATGATTCGGTGGAGCAACTGACTTATTTCCATTATCATTCACACCTAATACCTAGATGACATTTGAATCAATAAGGTCTTGTATCTCATGTTTAAGACACATACATCGTTAAGTATCATGTCCTTGTGTCTGATGAAAATGACAAAAGGCATTAGCATTGAAGTAAGGTCCTTGTGCTCTACTAGGATGTATAGGCTTAATCGGGGGAAGCTTCAGAATGTTGTTACTCACAGCTTGATTCATGATAGAATAAGACTCAGATATTGAAGTAAACTTTCTCGATTAATATGATGCTTTCTTCAGATCAGTGATAGTAGACACATTAGAAAAGTTATTCATATTCGGTCCATTAATCTTGATGAAACTCCTATTATTATTATTCCTCTTAAAGTTGTTTTGTGACGATCCACCCATGGATTGACTAACTTGAGCCAATGAGTTTTCATTTTCATACTAACTAGACGAAAGTTGGTAATCACAAAGGGCAGTGCATAAATGTTGAAAGGAGTTATACTTCATCAAGAGAATCTTATCACAAATGTTAGGTTGTAGATTAGTGATAAATACCTTTTGAACATCCTCATCTTTCATTTGATATTGAATTTGTGTATACAAAGCTTGATATCGACTAATGAATTTGGTTAGCTTCTCTTTTGGACCTTGCTTGCAATGAACTAAATCAATCAAATAGACTTGGGGTCCAATGTTTGCTTGAAAATGTTGTAAAAATTGATCAATCAATTGTAAAAAGGAGTGTATTGAATTCAAAGGTAAAGAGCAAAACCATTCTAAAGTGGTATCTTTGAGAGATCGTGGGAAAAGTTTTGCCAACAAATCCTCTTCGAAATAAAAATCGATACACATAGCTATGAATGCTACCACATGAGTATTAGGATCACCTTTTCCACCATATTTTTTAAACGAAGGAGTCTCAAACCTCTTGGGTATAGGAGTTCTCAAGATTGCATAGGAAAGGGGATTATGGTCATGATATGTTGGTATATTAGGCTGCAAAGAATTTGTCAAATTTGTTAACTTTTGTTGTAAAGCAGTCATGCCTTGTAAAAGTTGGTTTAGGATGGCATCATTGGGAGATGCAGTTTGTTGCAAGCAATTGGAACCAAAGTGAGAAGGTGATTGAGCTTGAGATGTGATAGGTGGAGGCTGAGAATATGTTAACGGTGGTTGGACATAATGGTAGGTGTAAGATGGTTGCAAGTAGGTAATAGGTGGATGGAAATAAGTGGAATAGATAGGTGGCTGAGAACAATTATGCATAGAAGAGGTCCTCTTAGAAACCAAATTCTGATAATCAAATCCTATAGCTTTGTAATTAGTTCCATTAGATACTCCAATACCAGTGGTAGCATCACTACAAGCATTTGCATCATTTGTTAAGATCGTTGATGTAAAAGTGGATATTCCCGTAGTCAGTATAGGTGTTGATACTTGAGTATGAGATGGTGACCAAGTGTTATTTATCACTTTTACACATTCAGTCACTAGCATGATATCAGTTTATACAATATGTGCTAAACCACAGATTGCATTAACACCATCTTGTCCCTCTTTTATCAATTCTCTTACATGGTGAATCACAAGTACAGCTTCTTCAGCTATTCTCTCAATTTGCACATAGTCTTGGAATTCAGCTAGGTCTTTGTCAACTCAATAGTATCATCAACATCATGAAAAGTGTGCTCTTCCATTGTGCTTGTGATAGGTGTAATATCTTGTAACATTTGTGTCTTTCCTTTTGTAAAGAAGGTGTTCAATGTGCCAACTTCTTCAAGAGCACTAGATCCTAGATGTCTTATGCTTCTTATTAAAGGAATATTTCTCTTAGTGCAGTGATTTGTTAGACTCATGCAAATCTAGGATGATGACAAGTCAAAATATAGTGAAAAATACACTAAAATATGAGATTTTTCACAAAATCTCAATGCAAAAGAGCATGACAAAAGGTGTTGTGAGGAAAATGATGATGGAAATAAAATTATATTAGCAAAAACATTCTCTTAATGCTAAAATATCTGTCACAACACACTTATAGTGCCACTCAAGATCAAACCCTAGTGAAAATATAGCAAAATTTGTAATTTTTCACAATTTTTCAATTACAAGACCTAGCAAAAGGGTTGTTGTAAATTTTTTTTGGGGGTGCAAAAAATAATAGTAATGATATCAATCACCTCAATCTATAAAATTTGTCACAACATGCTTGGAGTGCAAACTAGGCCAAACCCTAGGGCAAAAATAGCAAAAATGTGTAATTTTTCAACAAATTGTCAATACAAGAGCCTAATAAAAAGGTGTTGTAAATATTTTTAGGAGAGGTAGAAAATAATTATCTTGATAAAAACCAATTAATACAAAAATACCCTTCACAACATGCCTATGGTGCAAATTTAGAGAGTCGAGAAGGCCAAATCTAGTGAAAATCAATGTTTTTCAAACCCTAGGTTTGAGATCTTGATCTAAAAAGCTATATGAATGTTTTGCAAGCTGATGTTTGATTAAAATTAAATTCTCTCAGATCTGAAAATAATTTCTAATCTCTAACATGCACAATACAAGTGCAAATCTAGTGAAAAATCAATGAAAATGCTAGTTTTTGTTGAATTTTTCTATGCAAAAATACAAATTTTTGAAATATAAATGCAAATTTCTAATAAAATGCAAGACTACAAGCAAATAAAAATTTGAATGAGTCTCTAAAATCAGTAGAAAATTGTGAAACAAGATTTTATCTACAAAACCCTAGATTTTAGAATTACTAGGTTATATGTAAAATTCATAATTTTCAACAAAACCCTAACAATTTTACGATGAAAATGAAATGTAAACTAATGATTTTTTGTAATTTTCTATAAGTTAACTCAGATCTAATACAAAAATCATAAATTTGATGAAATTGAATTTAATTAATGCAACATGCAAAACCCTAACATGCAATTCTTTCAAATTTTTCCATTTTTTAATTTTTTTGTGAATTTTCCAATGCAATAAGATGAATGACTATATGAATGAATGAAAATCAATGCAAAAATGAAGAAAAACACTTATAAAGGTGCAAAAAATTCCAATAACATGGGTTCCCCAAAATTGAAAGTAGTGAAAGTTAGATATTTAGTTTTTGATAGTTTGTGTGTATATCCTCCTTTCACCAATTACATTCAAGGACCTAGGGTCGAGATGCAATATTGTATCATACCCTCGGTCACTATGAGATATAGGAAAACTTGGATTTTTATGATTTTATTTCCAATTCTCTTCTCTTATGCTCAATTATACCTTAAAACCCTAATTATGCAAATACGACAGTAAGTAGATGAATATCAGAAAATGTTGCTGTAGAAAGATGTAAAATGACAAATAATTGTGCACCTATTTTTAGTGTTTGGAGACGGAAAGGTTAGGGACTAAGGAGCAGGCACCCAAGTCCAATGCCTAGGTTTTTGTCAGGATCTAGAAGCTCAGTCTGCAACCTATTCCTAAAGTCACAGAGATTTTCCCATTATGAAACTTTGAGGACTAAAGAGCAGGCACCCTAGTCCAAGGAGCTATTTTCTTCTCTGATCTTCCAACACTCTGTTGTATCCTCTTGCAACTTTACTTTTTCTGAAGCTCCAACCTATAACCTGCAATCATGAAAACTTTGGGAGCGGGTTGTGGTATTTAGAGGCTTGCCTCAGTCAAGCCTTGGAGAGACATTCAAGTCTTCTGAACACCGTTGTCAGATAGAGAGTGTGTGCCCTTGGGAGGTAGAGGCAAAAAACCAAATGATAAATGCTTACAGACACAAATGATATCACCTTGTAGTAAAAATATCATGGGAGGAAGAAGCTCTTCATTCCATGAGGAGATGATCGCTCAAACCTGCAAATACAAACACATAGACAACACAAATCTGCTCTTGCAATACAATAAAAGCCTTGAATCACTTCTGGAATGCATAAAGTTCACAATAACAATCTAGTTTACAAATGAATGCCTAAAAATGCTTATATATGCAACTACAAACACTCTTGCCAAGAATTTCCTAATTCAAACTTGTCGTGTCAGCCTAGGAACCAAATAAAAGTCATAAATAGACACTTAAAATTTGGGCCTGATCCAAAATTGGGCAGGAGTAGGGCGCAGACACCCAAGTCCTCCACCCTATTTTGGGCAAGGTTAGGTTCAAGGGGTCCCCGTAGGTCCCATTTGACATGAAATCTAGGGTTCATTCCATCAGGATGTTAAATTATGATGCAAGATGTCCTAAATGCACACTAAAGACCCGGGAGCTAAACCTTTTGAGGGAAAATCCCCCAAGGGGACATTTTCTGACATTATAAGTATGGAATGTAAAACAGTTGGAATAGTCTATAATACATATACTCAAAAAGAGGTATGCATTGTAATAGAGGATGGTGGTAATCAATAATTGATCAAAGAGGTTAAACAGGGGAATTGTAATATTGCTAATGTTGATGCTGTGAATTGACACTTGTGAAAGCACAAGTTTGTAACTCTGCATGTAAACATCATTTACTATAATACAAAGTGACTTTGCTTGGTGTGTGGGTTTTTCTCCTATAAAGGGTTTTCCCACGTAAATCTAGTGTTCGTTATGTGTGTTGTTTCTTAATTGTCGACTATGTTATTCTGATTAATGTGCATCTTTAATGAAATGTAATTGGAAATTGAATATACTATCTACATTTCTCCTCTAAAAATTGGCATTAAGAAGGTGTTTCCACACTTAACTTTCCTTACACTTTTTACATTGACAAAGTGTGTTTGTGTACACTTCCTTTTCACTGTAAGGCATCTCCATGATGTGGGTGGGTTTGTGTACTTTGATCTATTATGCATGCCTCCCTTTCACTGTAAGGTGTCTCTATGATGCATGTGGAGTTGTTTACCTTGAGCACATGCTTCCTTTTCATTGTAACGCATCTCCATGATGCAGGTGGGGTTGCATTTTGAAAGCCCTTCTACAGAAGGCAGGAATATGGTGTAACTCTTGAGCTAGTGCACATCCTTTTAAACAAAGTCCTCATCGCGAGGCAGGGTTGGATCTTGAGTCATCAACCTTTAAGCATGTCTATGGCGGTTGTGGTAGTGTCTTAGATAGTGGAGTGCAGTGATGAGCTCCTTCCTATCGCCCATGTTCATCATGTATAGGATGTATAGTGTGTCAATGACATACTATATGGCGCTCTATATTTTGCATGTCTTCCATCTATTTTATGTGTCTTCCTTGTGTGTCTTTCATGTTTGTGGTGTGCTCTAAAGACGTGTAGCAATAAGCTTGCCCCACATTGTATATGTTTTGGGTCTTTTTTGCATGGTCTAAAGACATGTAGCGATGAGCTCCCCCCATGCTGTGTGTTTTATTTACTTTAGTTAGATATATATATATATATATATATATATATATGCATAATTACTTAATCATGTCTTCTCCATGTATTGCATGCTTCCTTACTCTATTCATTATATCTTATGTGACTATTAAGTGCTTTCTTATGTTTGCCTAAGTCTAGGGGCTAGAAATAGTCTTCCAAACTTAGGGTGTGTCTTCATTCTTGTGTTTGATGTGTTTGATATGCTTCGACCGTACTTTAATGCATGCATTGAATTGTAAGATCGTACACACATTAAAGTGGGGGCTAAATGTTATGGAGTAAGAAGTGGACAAATGCCTTTTTACCTCCTAGTTTAGCTCCTAGGTCCTCGTGTTAGCGTCATACATGCAAAATATTCATCTCGATGAGAAATCCCTTGAAACACATGTCAAATGGGAACTAGGGGCCTATTTAATGCTTAAGTCTGGACCAAAAAGGTACCTAGTGACTTGGGTACCTATGTCCAAGTCCTCCCTGATTGGTTGAGGTAAAATTTAAATCATGTCAGCATAGGAATTTTAAATGGGTCTTTCCTTGTCGGTTCTTTCATTTAATTTGTGAATGTGTAATAGGAAAGCATAAATAAGTGAGTGTTTGAATTCATTTTAAAACAAGTTGATGATAGAAAGGTTATGATACTGAGCAAAAGAGCATTCAAGGCATTCATTGTGTTATTGTTGCATATTTGTGTTTGTATCGTGTGTTTGTTGTAGATTTGGAATCATCATCAACATCCTTATGAGTTAAAGATTATTCATCATCCTAAGGACTTCACCTCCAAGGTGACATCATCATTTATTTGAATCATTTCATAAATTGGATTATCTTTATCCTCTTCCTTGCAAAGGTATGCTCTCTCTCTAGCAATGGTGTTGGGAAATCTTGAATGCTAACCCAAGATTTGACTTAGGCAAATCTCTAAACACCACAACCCCCAAACCCCTTTTCTTCCTATGTGCAGGTTATAGGTGTGAGGACTGAAGAAGTGAAGGTATAGGGAGGTTGAGCAAGAGATGGGATTTCAAGAACTGAAAACAAAGTGTGAAATTCCTCTGCAAAAGACTTGGGTGCCCGCCCCAACATCCTCCTACTAGACAAACTTTAGAAATGACATCTAGACATCTTCTGCAACCTCTTTCCATTTCTGAGTTTCTAAAGATCAAGAATTTGAGGACCTAGGCCCCCACCCTAGAGTCCTCCAACATTTCATCTTTCGTGAAACAAGTTACAACATCTCACTGATCATCTTGGTACTTTCAGATCCTTAGTTTACATTGTTGTCTGTCTATTATATGTTGAATACCCCACAATTAGGGGCTTCCTCATTCTTAACCTAGGGTTTAATAAAAAGCTTGGTTGAATTACATCTTTCCTTGACAAACAGGAGCACAAGATCTTGAGTTGAGTCCTTCTTGGTTGTGATTTAGCTCAATCCTATCCTTGAATGTTATAGTGAAAGAGGGTTTGATCTAGTGTACAAAAAACTAGCTTGCATTCATTCAACCTCTTTTTTCCTTCTTAACAATAACTATAAAACTTTCTTCAATGATTATGTTACAAAGGTCTTCAAAATAAGAGTCAATATATCATATCCTTGGTAATGGTGCCCATTATGTTAGTGTAAGTTGATGGGTGGCCAATTACACACAACAAAGGCACGATTGCAAAACTTTATTTAATGATTATGTTAAAAAGGTCATAAAAATAAGAGTCAAGATATCATATCCCGGGCAATAATGTCATTATGTTGGTGTAAGTTAATGGGTAGCCAACTATACAAAACAAAGGCACAACTACAAATCTTTCTTCAATGATTGTGTTGCAAAGTTCTTCAAAATAAGAGTCAAGATATCATGTCCCTAGCATCGGTTCCATTATGTTGGTTCTCAAACATGCATCTTTGCAAATACTAAATAGTTGCACCAAAACCTAAGGCTAGGGATATGTCAACAAAGGTGTTGGGCAAGACTTATGATTAGATAATTGCATGAATGGACCAATTATTGTGAGTAGATAAACTCGCCTTCATCTTTAGTCTCTACAAGGCTAAGAGAGGTTTTCCCTAAGGTATCAACAACAAGAAAATTAAATAAAAAAAGAAATTAGACGCTAGGTCTTTGAGTAATTGTACCCAAAATGCTATGAACCTCAATATTTGTTACTAAGCTCATGTCAGTATTATCTATATAGAAAACTATGAGACATCCAGTAACCAAATAATAATTCAATCTTACCATGAATTAAAAGATACCAATAGTATTATTGCTTAGCAAATGAATCCACTTAATATTACATAATGGGTAAGAGGGAGGACATACCAGCATGACGTTCCAACACTATTTTGATTTAAAGATAGCACAAAATATGACATAATTTACAATATTGAATCATGTAGCCATGGTGAAACCTAAAATATTCATATAGCTAACAAGACAGATTATTATAATAAAAGGTCTTTGGCCCTTCACCAAACAAACCAATGCCTACTTTATTGGCAATAGAGCCTTATCTTGCAACCTAGATGATAACATGTCTACAAATCAACAAATAGAACAAATATTATATAGACACAACCCCAAAAGATAAGGAAACTTGTAAATGAACATACTTAGGTATCTCCTATAGATAAATAGTACCACATGCAACAAAAGAAGACCATTACAAAAAAAAATTTAAATTTTCTTTAGAATGCCTATCATACATTAATCAAATATTTTTACAATCATACCAAAAAATGTGGCAAGTGAGAAACAACGACTAGGTTCAAAGCCCCTCCTAAGATACAACGACCTATCATAGAAACATAAATTTACAGATAAAACCTTACTAGACTACCATTTCCCCTACTCTACAAACATGCTTCATCATTTATAGAGACATACATTCATCATTTCATACCCTAGAACCTGCTTAAGACACTCACAATCAACAATTGACTTAATGACCAACCATTGTTACATAAGACAAACATGTATGTATATATATATACATTCAATCCTAATGCTTGGGTGGGAATTACAAGAGTGGTCAATGAATCTTTAGGTCACATAATTGTATCATCTTCACATGGTTGTACATTTAAAACCATGCCCCTTGAAACAACAACAATATGTCTTTGTACACAAACCATGACTTTGAGGGGTCCATAGGTACTAAGAGGCATTTGAAGTTCTTCCCTTGTCTAATTGCATCCATTTGAGAATATTAATGGCATTGTGGGTCATGCAAGCAGGTAGGTATGGTTTTTTTGAATCACAAGGCTCCAAGAATTTGTATGCCAAAGGGGAAGAAAGGAAAATACATGTAGAAAGGCCAAAATTTGGTGAATCAAAGATTTGAAGGAAATGTGTGCACTAAAGGGTAACCCCAAAATGGTATGCTTAAAAGGGTAACCCCTATACCCTGAAATGAATAGAAATAGGAAAGGGGACTTTGAAGGAAGTTCATGTAGGGACCCCAAAATGGTATGCTAGAAAAAGAAACCCCTATACCCCAAAATAAGGAAAATAGGGATAGGAGACTTTAAAGGAAATGTATGCAAAGAAGGGGAATCCTAAAATGGAATGCCAGGAAGGGAAACCCCTATACCTCAAAATGAAGTAACCTACAGCCACTATATCTTAACCACTTTGATATTGACCATTCGTTTGTCAACAGATCTCCACCGTCAATTAGCCTTCCTGCAAGTCTATAAATGGACCCTTTAGGATCCCATTTTTTAAAATCAACCATCAAAACAACATCACACTATTGGTTTGCGCAACCACATATATCAACATTTGAGCAAAACTACCATGATGGTATAACAGGAATCAAATTTGGTAAACTTGTGTTTTTTCATATTGCATTTTCAATTTCTTGGTCTAACGGAGATTGCATTAGCTTTAGATTAATGGTCTTAATGGTGCATTTGAATCCTTTGTTTTAATTTTACATTTTATGTATAGATTTATAGCATGCTTGGTGGGATCCCCTACACCTTTTAATCTTCATTTTGCAAGTGTTTTTGTATCATTTTTGTAGGTTTCTATGTGATATTTGGAACCCTTGATGGTTTACTTTCACGAGAAGCCTCCTGGGATAAAATAAATGCCACCATTGCATCCAAAGCAGTCGAAAGATGAAAAACAATATATAACATTTCATATTTCAATAACAAAAAATTTTGTAATTTTTTAATTTTTGGAGGTTATATGCCATATGGCCATATGGCCATACTATTTTGTATGTACCTTGTTGCTCATGATGCTTCATAAATTTTCTACACAATTAAGAGCAAGTAGGTCCCCACTATGAAAACTCGACCAAGATGAATTAGGTGTTCATCTAATCCACCAAGAATCTCAAGGGTTTTCGTCCTTGGATTCGAGCCCAACTTTCATTGCAACCAAATAGATAAACTCCAAGCAAAAGATGAATGGTTGATGTGTTGAAATGACCATAAATGAACTTTTATTACACATGATCTCATCCTCTCCACAAGCCCAATCTCAGATCATGGTTTTCCTCTGTTCCTTGATCTCTGTTGTGGTATTAGATTTCCTATATTTGTTTTTGTTCATCTACTATTCTGTGATCTTGCTCAATCTGGGTTTCATACTTTGCCCTAGTTTGGTTGGTTAAATTTGGTTGACCCTCCTTTATAGAAAAATGGATAAAACCCTTGTAGTTTGGCTTTCATTCAAGGGTAGAATCCAAGCTCATTTTGTGTTCCAATGTTGGTAGAAGAGGGTTTGACCTAGTTAAGGGTTTTAAGCTAAGTCTCCCTTTTCCATCTAACATTAGTAACCTTGTTTAGTATTTTAAAACTTAGTAGTATCCCATGTGGGTAAATGTCCTAGGGTAGAGAGGCATCAATTAAGGACTTGAGGGGACTCATCAATACCCACAAAAATGTCAATGAGATCTATATATTGATGTAAAGCACATAAAACGGTCATAGTGTAAAGGTTAGGGATATACTTGAACTAATAGTGCATACTACATACACAATAATAGGAAGGAAGTTGTTGAGGAAGATGAATGCATGAGATGTGCCATTTGGAGTTGTTTATGTTAGTTTCTTGATTAAACTAGAAAAAATATTTTTTTGTATTATTACATGTGAGATCACCAATGTTGAAGAGTCATAGAGTATAGCATTGCCTTTCACTATGGTACACTCCTAATTTTGTATGTCTTAGAATTTTGGGGAATGCTACTTCGGGAGTACCTCTATAAACTCCATCATTTGAGGTCTACACAATATTAGAAGGTTATGCTTCACCCACATAGTGGATTCATACTTATGACACACAAGGTGCTATTGAATTAGTGGGTCATGGTAGTTTAGATGTAGTTAGCTAGATCTATGTACATGCATCCCAATGTTTTATTTAAAATTTATCATCATTTGACCTGCATCATTTTGTAAGAAGGAAATGGGGATCAAGATCCCACTAATCTCTTGCTTATTTATATGGTGTAGATGATTGAGGCAAAGCATGCATGGTTACATAGTAATCTAGTGGTTGACATTTTTCCATTTATTGTCACATTCCATTTCCAAATGGGGTCATCTTAAGAATGAATTTTAGAGGGAAATGATGGTAATCACCTAACCTTGCAAAATCATCATAACAAAGAAAAGAGAAAGAGATTGAGTTCTTATAAAAATGCCCAACACTTCTATATTTATTTAGGATCCAATAGATAGGCACCCCAAGCAATACCCTATTTCACTATCACTTTGAGTGACATCATCAACTCCATAGATGACATTTATGTTATCAACTTAATATGCAACTATATCATCCCCTCAACAAGTATCCACTCTACTATCATAATAACCATCTTATTCCTCAACCACATAATCTTTACTTGATGACATGCTTATAGGAGGTATGCGTAGAGGAACCTAGGGAACTATGTAAACAAGAAGCTGAGTGAGATATACCAAGCCAAATCACTTGTAAACAAGATTTTCTTGAGGAAGAAGTTGTATTCCTTGAGAATGGAAGAAGGTGGATGGATTTCTAAGCATCAGGAAACTTTCAATATGTTGGTGACTTAGTTGACCTCAGTTGGGGTGAAATTGGATGAAGAAGAAAGGTGCCAAACTTTGCTGAGGTTCATGCCAGGACCAAACACATTGATGTTCAGTATCACCTCGTGAGAGATATGGTCAAGGATGGCAGGGTGAAGCTGGAAAAGGTAGAGATTGTGGCGAATGTTGTAGATGCATTAATTAAGCCTATGAGCAGAACAAAATTTAGGTGGTGTTCTGAGTCTATGGGCCTCTTGGCCCCTAGCAATTGATCCACGATGTTGTTATTCCCCTGACTCTTGCAAGGTATTCAACAAATAGGAGAATGTTGGGAAATGAGGTGTCTCAACCTTGCTGCACATTTCTCGTAATAGTTATTTTTATTTAGTATTTTCTTACAGCTATTATGCATTGTTGGTGCTTTGAAAATTGGTTTATTAGGTGTCAAAAGATGCCCACATAGTGTTATATTATGGAAGGCCTATTTTTAGGCATATTATGACAAATTCTATGACATCTATAAGGGTCAAAAATAGGGGATTTCATTTTGGACGTGAGAGCTTATTTTTAGACTGGAACCTTGGCTAAGAAGCTTTGCACATGGTTTTGTAAAACCACATATGGTTTCTTGTATAGCCAAAAGTTTATAAATTGGAGGCTTGAGGAGTAGTTTGTGTGTTTTGAGTTTGCAGGTATTGTTATGCTCCTGGTATTGGTATTGAAGTTTATAAATTGGTATTGTTGTTTATTGGTGATACTCCTGTAATAAACTTTCTCTGCAAGTGTATGTAATCTTGTTGTTGGATTTGGAATACATTGAACAAGCTTTTGGAGTGTGGGGTTTTTCACCCGAAAGGGTTTTCCCCACGTATATCTGGTGTTTTGTGTTTCATTGTTTATTTTATGTTTTGAATGTGCTTCTAGATTTTTTGTAATTGTTAGATCAGTTTTTTTAAAAAAATTGCATAATGTTTCTCCTCAAGATTGGCATAGAAAGTTGTTTCCGCTACTTTAACTTCCTTACAGCCTCCAAAGGCTGCAAAAATTCTCCTAACAAAAAGTTGGCTGCTCCATGTATTTTTCTGAAGATTTTTCTTTTTGTAGCTAATTCAACCATGTCCATGAGGACTTCCTATGTGATAAATTATAATCTTAAGATTGTCAGCCTCGACCATGGGACCCCCCATCCTTACACTCCTATTATTTATGTTGAGGGGCTTGAAGACATGACTTTTTTTATAAAGAGGTGGTGGTCTCAGACTCACCTGCATGAGTGCACTAAGCATGTCTACACTCAAACTTGTCTTACCAATTGGTCTAGCCTCTTGGATCAACACATTTACTTTCATATGTTATTTTTTCTCATCAATTATTAGATGTTTGTCCCCCATCTATTCCTATGAGAGTTGGGAATTTCGAAGAGGGGTGAGAGATTAATTCTTTTTCTTAATTGCCATGGTATTGTGTGAAATCTTTTACAGAATTATGGTGTACAAAATGTAAATTTATAGGCTTTTAAAATTAAATATTTTCAGTGCTAAAAGAATTTCTTTAAAAATCAGCTGCTCTTTCTAATGAAGAGATACCCTATTTTTATAATCATGAGAGATTCCATGGTTTATGTTGTTTTTAGAGGAAATCCCAACCTTTGGTTTCATTTTTCATCTGCTATTCTGTTGGAAAAATTGGATTTGTGGCCAATTTATCAGCAACAAAAGCAACAAATCTGATGAGACAATTGATGTCATTAAAGTATTTTATTTACTTGATGATATTCTGGTATATTCACAATTCATCTCATATATTAATTTATACCCATGATTAAACAACTTTTTCATAGTTTTAAAAATTGACAACTATCTCCTAATGAAAGCTATTCAGTTTTCATTTGATACATCAAATGAGTGCCTATAGGGCAGCTATACTCTAGTAAAGGGTACCCAATTTTTCCATCATCTATGGATTGAGTTCCTTTAGGGTAGTTATACCCCGGTAAAGGGTACTCAATTTTTCCATCATCTGTGGATTGAGTTCCTTTAGGGCAGTTATACCCCGGTAAAGGGTACTTGATATAGAACTGCTAGTAGTTGGAAAGGGAAGTATCAGCAGTGCTAGAAAGCAAAATTTCTTTTGAAATCCACAACTCAAGGATCATACCACAAGCAACATGGGTTTATCTAAATTTTGACATGCATAGTACTATTTTATTGTCTTGGCTATTGCATTGGAGGAATATCTCCCACCTAGTTTTGTTTTGGAGATATGATTAGTTCCTCAAGACGAATCAACCTCTTTCAAACCATTATTTTATCCAACTTTGAAAGTGTCTAATATAAATGATGCAAATAATATTTTATGAAAATAATAATAAGGAACTCATAAAACATCTGCGCAAGAAGACATTCAAGCCCTCAAACCACTAGAAGGAACCTTAGACTCTATTGGTCCAACTAGAATGACTAATAAACAACATATGCGAACTCTAATAAACTTGGTTACCCTTGCTTTTTTCAAATTCACATAAAAGGAAAAAAACTTTCCTTTAATAATATTATGGTCAAACTTTAAACTGTATATAAAAAAAATCTTTTTGCTTTCAATGGATTATCCATTCAACTTATATAGCTCCCCATCTAAATAAAGGAAAAAAAATATCTTTATCAGACCTCTTAATCATATACCCCGATTCTATGGCTAAGGTTGTTGAGAAGGCCCCATAACCCATGTTGTCAATTTACTAGTTGTGATAGAAGAAACACCATTGTTGAATAAGTAAATATGGGCATCTTCTCCAATTACTAGATTTGGATAAACTTTGGCAGTTATGCAAGTCTTTCCCCATTCTCCAAAACGCTCTACAATTGAATGGTCAACTTGCACTTTACAATGACATTCACACTACTTGGTTCCTTTGTTTACCAATCCTTAGTCCTATAGGAAATTATAGATAGCTATAAATTAATACTCACCAATACTCTTAGAGAGATTCTTTTTGTTGAAGGAAAAAGAAACAAAACTTCCATATGTTGTTTTATCAAGATTTGTTTTCAAGGATGATCTACACACATGAAAAAGTTGACATTTGCAGTGTTCCAAATTAATGTTTGAAAGACTTATTTGATATTTTACTGCTAATTTGTTTGCAAGCTTAACTACTCTGGTCACTGCACATTAATAATTTCGTTTTGTTTTGATGAAGTCCAACCCTAAAGAAAACATTAGTTTGTTTATGTAATGATGCTAAAATCTTACTTACTAAAACTAGGAACTCAAAAGAAAATGCAATTCTAAATTTGGAAAGAAAAATGATTCAATGCTCAAATATTCATAGTTGCATAAAGATAGCAAGTTCCAATAATGAAGTACAAATTTAATCAATCAATAAATTACATTTCCATATACTTTCACCAAAAAGGGTGTTTCAAGACATTTGATTCCATGTTACAAGAGATTGTATCAATATTTTAGTTACTTCAATAAAAGTACAATTACAATTGGGCTTGAGCAAGCCATACAAAATTAATATAAGTATATCCATAAGAATCATATATATATAAAGAATCCCCTGATCTCAACCGCCATGACCCCAATGGTCTTCCGCAAGTTTAGGTCAAGAATGTGGTCAAGGTGCTTTTTCCACCCAGCCACGAAGTACTAGACTTCCCCGGTTTCCTTCCTAACTCAAAGGAAGCACCGACCCTGCAAGAGGAGCCTAGCAACCTAGAACGGTAAAGGCAGGAGGGAGCTCTCGATGCATGCCTAGTGCCTGTATGCATTCCTAAACTATACTAGAAATGACATAACTCTCGCAATAGGATGTGGTAGAGACATATATATAATTCTAGGCTTTTCAAATCCATCTTTTTCAATGGTCTATCAGCTTGGCCAAGCTTAACAAAACAAAATGGTAATCTAGAAAAAGTAGATTACCGTCTCTGGAGCCCACATTCGGCATCCTATCCTAGAAGTAAAGTAACTCTCAACACATAATTTATCCAAACAGAAGGAATAAATCAATTTCCAAAGTTTAAAGTAATGCTTCATAGTTTTTAAGTTTCAAAAAAAAAAATCTAAAGGGTTATAATGATCTTTTGAAAATTAGACATTTTCTAATTTGGTAAGAAATTATTGTTGAAACAAAAGTTAATTCTATTACTTTACTTTGGTGCTAGTCCATTTTCATCCTATTGGGTTCAGTATATTTTTGGATAAAAAGTTAGACAATATGATCCCACTTGCATGTTTTTCTACAAAACCAACATAGAAAGTTTTAATCAATTATATTCATTTATTGTCCAATTTTTGAAAGAAATAATAAATTTGTTTATATTCCATGAAAATTTTTGAGTAAAACATTTATATTTTTTATAAAATCAAATAACTGAATTAAATATATGTTAATATAATTCCACAGATATATATATATATATATATATATATATATATATATATATATATATATATATATATATATATATCCCATTATAAAAATAGAGTAAAATAAATATATTTGTGATAGAAATCAATTAAACCGAATATATACTAATTTCATTCCAAATATATATAAATTAAATAATATGTAAATATATATATCAGGGAATGATTCTAACTCAAAATTTCTAGCAAATGTTATAGATAGAAGTTTCAGCGAATGATAAAAGACCAACAAATACTATAATTTCCAACGAATAATCCTCATAGAAAAACTAATGTTCAACATATGAAAGCATGTTGAAACAGAATTTAACTTAATGTATAATATTAAATATCTTTAGTGGGAGCAACACTAAAAATCATTCAATAATAAATTATAATGTGCAACATGTAAAATTTGTAAGTGATTTTACTATATGAATCGGATGTTCTATATAAATATATATATATATATATATGTATATACTGCTTGTGTGTGTGTGTATATATATATATATTGTATCAAAATTAATATTTTATATATATAATATTATAATTTTACTACAATCACCATTACATATATGAGAAAATGCTTTCTCAATAACTTCAAATCTATGTGATAGATAAAAATAATAATATAAATACAGCAGTGACATTAAGTTTATAAATATATGAATATATAAAATTGAAATTTGATAAAAGAAAACGATTTTAAGTTTTCATAGAAAAAGGATTGAGAATATATAAATAAATTATGCATAGGAACCTGGTTTGCTATTCTTCTATTGATCTCTTGATATTCCTCTTTTCCTCTATTTTTTTCCTCTTCTTTGTTCTCTCTTTTTGCATTAATTTTCTCTTTGGCTTCCAAATTTCTGTGAATATTTTCTGTGTGTGAATAATGAGACTTAAATCTTTATTTAAATTCCTTTATTTCCTTTTTCCAATTTCCTTACTATATTTCCCAGTTCCTAATTTTTGTATAGATTTTGTCTTTTTCTAAATTTGTTTCTTTTTCCATTTTTCTAATTGTTTCTATCTTTTTTGTTTTTTTTATTTTTCTAATTTTGTTTTCTTTTTCTAAGTTCTTTATTTCTAGCTGTCAATTAAAATAGATTTTTCTAATTTTGTATCTCACATATAGGACTAACTTAATTTATTACTAAATCTTGGAATAAATATAGATAATAATTCTAATTTTGAAAAAGGCATAATTTTAATAACTAATGTGATTCTAATAATAAATTTGCCACATAACTTATTTCTAAAATAATAATAATAATAATAATATAATTATTTTCCCACATACAATTTAAATAAAATATATAAATATATCTATATAATTATATAATTTAATTTACTTTATAACTCACATATCATTTAAAATTAAATATATAAATATATGTCTATAAAAATATATAATTTAATTTTACTTTATAATATTTATAATATAAATAAAATAATAACTAGAAAATACAAAGAATCTTTTCTAATAAAATACTAAGGAACAACATTTTATTAAAGCAACACTAATGCATCTACATGTGTGTGTGTGTGTATTCGAGAGTATCCGCTCCATCCTAACCCTGCCAGGGAGCTAACCACCTCAACCTTGACCACACCCTTGTCTTCGACAACCTGCAACTCATGAAACTCGAATTTCCATTAATATGTTAGTGACCAATAGCTGAAGCATAACAATTTATTTAATAAAATAATATTCACTTTATCATTTCAAATAATATTCACTTATTCCATCTTTCAAATTAAAATAAAATACCATCTATTTAATTCAAATCGGCATAAAATAAGTGTCTATCTATTTAATTCAAGTCCATTAACTAACATTTATTTAATTCACACATAATTATCCATAAATAGTTCTAAATATAGTAAGTTCATAATGTATCAAAATTTGAGACGTGACAGTTTAGCCAAATCTTCAGAAGCCAAAAGCAAAAGCCCAAATGGACCAACCATAGTCTTGGAAGCTACTCCATCCTGGCTGCATAGTTGTTGAGCATCTAGATCAGCATCCATCTTCTCTAAATCCTTAAGACTTGGTAGATCAAAGGAAGCCTCTACATCAGCCTAATGACAATAACAAATAGTCTGAAATACTAACAAGAAGTAGAGGATTTATTTTAAAAGGTCTTTGGCCCTTCACCAAACAAACCAATGCCTACTTTATTGGCAATAAAGTCTTAGCTTGCAAACTAGATCATAACATGTCTACAAATCAACAAATAGAACAAAGATTATATATACACAACCCCAAAAGATAAGGAAACTTGTAAATGAACATACTTAGGTATCTCCTATAGATAAATAGTACCCCACATTCAATAAGAGAAGACCATTACAAAAAAAATTTAAAAGTTTCTTTAGAATGCCTATCATACATTAATCAAATCTTGTTACAATCATGCCAAAAAATGTGGCAAGTGGGAAACAACAACTAGGTTCAAAGCCCCTCCTAAGATACTACGACCTATCATAGAAACATAAATTTATAGATAAAACCTTACTAGACTACCTTTTCTCCTACTCTACAAACATGCTTCATCATTTATAGAGATAGACATTCATCATTTGATACTCTAGAACCTATTTAAGACACTCACAATCAACAATTGACTCAATGACCAACCCTTGTTACATTTGACAAACATGTATATATATCATTACATTCAACCTTAATGCTTTGGTGGGAATTACAAGAGTGGTCAATGGATCTTTAGGTCACACATGTCTATTGTATCATCTTCATACGGTTATACTCTTGAAACCAAACCCCTTGAAACAACAACAATATGTCTTTGTACGCAAACCATGTCTCTGAGCGGTCCATAGGTACTAAGAGGCATTTGAAGTTCTTCCCTCATCTAATTGCATCCATTTGAGAATATTAATGGCATTGTGGGTCATGCAAGTAGGTAGGTATGGTTTTTTTTAATGACAAGGTTCCAAGAATTTGTATGCCAAAGGGGAAGAAAGTAAAATACATGTAGAAATCCCAAAATTTGGCGGTTCAAAGATTTGAAGGAAATGTGTGCACTAAAGGGTAACCCCAAAAGGTATGCTAAAAAGGGAAACCCCTATACCCTAAAATGAATGGAAATATGAAAGGGGACTTTGAAGGAAGTTCATGCATGGAAGTGGGACCCCAAAATGGTTTGCTAGAAAAAGAAACCCCTATACCCCAAAATAAGGAAAATAGGGATAGGGGACTTTGAAGGAAATGTATGCAAAGAAGGGGAATCCTAAAATGGCATGCCAGGAAGGGAAACCCTTATACCTCAAAATGAAGTAACCTACACCCTCTATATCTTAACCACTTTGGTATTGACCGTTCATTTGTCATCAGATCTCCACCATCGATTAGCCTTCATGCAAGTCTATAATTGGACCCTTTAGGAGCACATTTTTTAAAATCAATTATCAAAACAACATCACACTATTGGTTTGCACAACCACATCTATCAACATTTGAGAAAAACTACCATGATGGTATAACAGGAATCAAATTTGGTAAACTTTTGTTTTTTCATATTACATTTTCAATTTCTTGCTCTAGCGGAGGTTGCATTAAGTGTAGATTAAGGGATTTAATGGTTCATTTGAATACTTTGTTTTTTGTTTACATTTTATGTATACATTTCTAGCATGCTTGGTGGGACCCCCTGCACCTTTTAATCTTCATTTTGTAAGTTTTTTTTTTCATTTTTGTAGGTTTCTATATGATTTTTAGAACTCTTGGGGGTCTAATTTCATGGGAAGCCTCCTAGAATAAAAAAATGTCACCATTGCATCCAAAGCAGCCAAGAGATGAAAAATAACATATAACATTTCATATTTCAATAACAAAAAACTTTGCAATTTTAAAAAAATTTGGACTTTATCCCTTGTATGGCAGTATGGTCGTACTGTACCATATTGTATGTATTTGTTGCTCATGATGCTTCATAAATTTTTGACACAATGAAGTGCAAGTAGGTCTCTGCTATGAAACCTCCACCAAGAATCTCAAGGGTTTTCGTCCTTGGATTCAAGCCCAACTTTCATTGCAGCCAAAAGAGATAAACTCCAAGCAAAAGATGAATGATTGATTTGTTGAAATGACCACAAATGAACTTCTATTTATACAGGATTTCATCATCTCAACAAGCCCGAACTCAAATCCTAGTTCTCCTAAGTTCCTTGATATCTATTGTGGTATTATATTTCTTCTAACTATTCCCGTTCGTTTGCTATGCATTGATCTTGCTCAATTAGGGTTTCATACTTTGCCCTAGTTTGGTTGGTTGAATTTGGTTGAAGCTCCTTTATACAAAAAATGGATAAAACCCTTGTAGTTTGGCTCTCATTCAAGGGTAGAATCCAAGCTCAGTTTGTGTTCCAATGTTGGTAGAAAAGGGTTTGACCTAGTTTAGGGTATTAATCTAAGTCTCCCTTTCCCATCTAACATTAGTAACCTTGTTGAGTATTTTTAAACTCAATAGTACCCCATGTGGGTAAATGTGCTAGGGTAGAGAGGCATCAATGAAGGACTTGAGGGGAGTCATCAATACCCTCAAAAATGTTGATAAGATCTATATATTGATGTAGAGCAAACAAAATGGTCATGGTGTAAAGGTTAGGGATATACTTGAACTAATAGTGCATAATACATGCACAATAATAGGAAGGAAGTTGTTGAGGAAGATGAATGCATGATATGTGTCATTTGGAGTTTTTTATGTTAGTTTCTTTAAACTAGAAAAAGTTTTTTTTTTGTATTATTACTTGTGAGATCACCAATGTTGAAGAGTCATAGAGTCTAGCATTGCCTTTCACTATGGTACACTCCTAATTTTGCATGTCTTGGATTTTTGGGGAATGCTACTTGAGGAATACATCTATAAACTCCATCTTTTGAGGTCTATAAAATATTACAAGTTTATGCTTCACCCACATAGTGGATTCATACTTATCACACACAAGGTGCTAATGAATTAGTGGGTCATGGTAGTTAGCTAGATCTATGTACATGCATCCCAATATTTTCTTCAAAATTTATCATCATTGCACCTGCATCATTTTGTAAGAAGGAAATGGGGATCAAGAGCCCACTAATCTCCCACATATTTATATGGTGTAGATGATTGAGGCAGAGCGTGCATGGTTATAACTTAGCAATCTAGTGGTTGACATTTTGCCACTTATTGTCACATTCCATTTCCAAATGGGGTCATCTTAAGAATAAATTTTAAAGGGAAATGATGGTAATCACCCAACCTTGCAAAATTATCATAACAAAGAAAAGGGAAAGAGATTGAGTTCTTATAAAAATCCCCAACACTTCTATATTTATTTAGGAGACAATAGATAGGCACCCCAAGCAATACCCTATTTCACTATCACCTTGAGTGACATCATCGACTCCACAACTAACATTTATGTTATCAACTTAATATGCAACTATATCACCCCCTCAAAAAGTACCCACTCTACTATCACAATAACCATCTTCTTCCTCAACCACATAATCTCTACTTGATGACATGCTTATAGGAGGTATACGTAGAGGAACCTAGGGAACTACATAAGTATTTACCCTCATGTCATTGGTTCAACATTAGGTCATTAGGATTCTATAGTTTTTTTATCTCAAGCAATTGTCCACATTTTTATTTGAGGAGAATTTAGTCATCCACTCTACCATGTAGCTAGTTTTTAGGGCCATGAACAACTATGTAGATAGCATTATTGTCCCCTCACCTATAGAGGGATGCACATCAAATACCACGAGGGAGTAATTGCATGGGATGTTGTCTTGGTGCTTGTGGCTATATATTATAGCAATGTATTTGAGCTTTCTATGGTAGTTGTAGAAGTATTTACAAGGAAACTCAATCAATTGTGCAAAACTAAAGAGGCCATTTGAGAGGTTTAATGCACTAGAATTTAGATAGCCCAAGCATGGGTGGATAGGGTGTTAAATGCTAAGTCTATCGTTGAGAGACAATCCAATGCAATTTAGCACATCATAACATAGAAGGATATATATATTCTTGTGCAGGCCACAACTTTGGATGTAAAATAGACCTAAGGGTTAAAACAAAGAATGTTGATTAGTGAATCTATAGTATAGTTGTAGCCTTTTTAGCAACATAATTTGAGGGAAGAATATATAAACTTAGATACTTATATTATACAAAAATGCTAATTTTGATTGAGAGAAAAAAAATGTTAAACATGTGAGATTAAGCAGCTCATGCCTAAATATCAAGAGTTAGAGTTCTAATAGCCAACATAATTATTCAAGTGACTCAATGATGTCGTACCTCAATTAGTTGTGTAGCCAAGTGCAAGAAAAATTTGCTACCATCAAAATTAAATTAGATGAACACAATTATCAACTTTTGGGTTTAATGGGGCTAATGCACATCCCATAATCCCCCATGATTAGGGATGAATATGGGTTTCACATAGATTGATGAGTTCAGATAATGCATTCTCAATATCACTCTAGTCTATATAAATGAAGTCAAATATTGCACAGTAATCATGTTAGAGCTTTAAGTCCATATTATAGCTATGTGTATGCATTTATAATAGGTATTATTTCACCTAAGTGTTTTTAGGATAGAATAGATAATTACACTATAATGTTGTTTCCAAAATTTATTACAAATACTATCGTAATAATTAATTGAGTGCAAGTGATTGCATTGGGATAAAAAATATAATCGAGTGTAGGAAAGTGTCTAATAAGTGGGTGTAAGGCAATTAATATAAAGGAGGGTCTTGCAAATCTATATTAGCATGACTCTTATTCACTTGTAAATATACCATAATTATGTAGTATATAATAAACTAAGTGTAATGTTGAAGAGAAGAAAGAGCTAGTATGTTTTAAGTACAACAAAAGAATTGTGTGAAAGTGATGGATGAATAGAGAAGCTCATTTCATGCATATCTATCTTCTATTTATTGTGTAATTCATGATTTATTCTTTTCTTTCTTTTTATTCTACATTTGCATGTATCATGCATAAGTCTAGTAGAGGGTTTATGATCCCTCACATGTCGTAGATGAGTGGCCTTATAATTGATATACTAATTTTGCTAGGCTTTTTAATTGATAGCCAATTGGTCTAGGACACATGCATGAATTTGGCTAACAATCCTACTTCTATTTAGGAAGAATTTTATTACGTGTACCATTCCAAGCCTAGAATTTTATTTTTTACACCACATCCATAGCTACTACTATGCATAACAAACCCTTTTTACTTTTTTATTTGTAGACATTGTTGAGTAAGTGTGTTTATGCATATTTTAAATGCTTGTCACATGCTACTTATTGGAACTTTCTATCTCATGCTTCTAGATTTCTAGATGGAGTGCTCATTAAAAGGAGAATGCTTAGAATTGTCTTCCTTACTTTCACATTAACTACTTGTCTAAGTATATGAATATATGCTTTCATGTTGACTACTTTAATTTGACATGAATCTTCATGATAGTTCACATCCAAGTCAAAGTGAGGGGAAAATGTAATGGTGAAACTTCATACCATATAGTTTCCCCCTTTGTTTTGGACCTGCCTAGACTCGTTTGTCCTTAATGCAATTACTAGTCTACAAAATGACATTTATGCATGGAAATGAGCAACTAACCCAAACCTAGCTTGATTATAGAAATCTTCACATATCCCAAGGGTCTTGACTTGACCTACAATCTCAACCTTCATTATTCTAGGCTAATTCTCTAGTACATATTTGACCCTCAAACTGTAAATTTAAATTTAGAAATAGGTCCAAAAGCTAACCCTATTCCAAGTTATTGTTACAAGCCAACTAAAGCATGAAATAATTCAAATTACATGCTAGGGTTTTATATAAAAGTACAAAACCTAATTCAAGAATCTATGTAGTATCTGAGAATCGTAAGGGAGTGTTCTATTATAAATTGTATCATCACAAAAGCATTGCATCACCTTCATCACTACCTAGGCATATTGCATAATTTTGTTGGTGTCTTCAATCATTGTTTCAAATCAATGATTTGGATCAAAGTGTTTGACAAAATTATAAATTTATTACAAATTTAGATACCAAGGGAAAGGGAGCCTCAATTAAAAAAATTGTCAAATAAGATCTATGCAAGAGGTTAAAATTGCTAATTAAATTTAGTTTTGTAGACAAACAAATCATTTTTACCAACACAAAAAATTAACTAGAATAGAGAATAGTAATTTTTTATTATCCTTAGACACTCATCTAATGTTAGTTCTTAATTTTTAGTACATTAAATAATTTTTAATACATTAAATTATTTTTAGAACATTAACAAAACATTTAATAACATATGCCATAATCAAATCTACATCAAAATAGAATTAAATGTCCTTATTTTATTATTTATTTTTTATGATTTTACTAATTTAATTTTATATTATTTCTTTAATTTAAATATATTTACAATTAATTTATCACTTTAATTATTTATAAACATTAAATTTAATAAAATTTATATTTTTTCTCTTTTTAACATCTTAAAATATGAACATAATTATTAAAAAATAAAAATAAAATATTATATTACTCTATATATTTGATTATTCTACATGTTTAATAAAAAAGCCAAAACTTTATCATTTTAGAAGTTATGTAATATGATATCTTCCAAAGTGTGACCCATTTTTTTAATACTTTTCTTAAAACGTTTGCTACCTCCAAAATTTGTTTTTAAAAAAATGTATTTTAAGACCTTAGTTTTAAATGGAGCAAAATGTATTTTGTTATTTTCTTGCCCTCTATATCACAAGTTTTGTGGCATTTTTCTCTTCTGTTTGTGAGATATTGAATCTTTGACATGCAAGGGAAATTCATATTCCTTGGACAGGCAAAATATGATTTATGTTTCCTTGGATTGTGTAACAACTTTTTTGTGAAATGAGTGCATTGCCACCATAGGATCCAAATTAGATTTATTGATTATCACACCTACAAGATGAGAATAGGAATCATTGGTTTAAGTAATTTTGTAGGGTTGCACTTGATTCATGTATTCTAAGGAATCTTAATGAGAAGAGGAAGCATTGATTTAAGTAATTTTGTAGGGTTGCACTTGATTCATGTATTTTAAGGAATCTTAATGAATTTATTGTTTCAGTAATTTCAGAGTCCTGATGTTCAGACTAGTTAAACACAACGATTAATTTTATTGAATTTCTTGACTCTTAACAACTAGACAAAAAAATAACTTTGATTATTTTTATGAAGCATAGAAATAGCTAAATAGTCAGGTTGAAGTTTGACAGCGACTCCTAACCGGCAAGCTACTCTTTCATGATGGAATGATACTCTCTTAGTCTTAGCTAATCTGTGCCAAAGTTATAACTGAATGTCAAATATGAGTACTGAATAACTGGCACAAAGCGTAGCCCTACAAAAAATGTTCAATACTTAACAAGTGCAAAAATTAAATGTTAGCTCTGGGATCATAAAAAGACAGGAATGGTCATCTGTTTTATAGCTAGAAAGATAGAATTTGTATATATTATAATTTGACAACAAATATGAAATTCATTATCATAAACAAATTCCTTTCTATTATTACTCCTTTTATAATAGTATATGGCAATTTCGTAGTCTATGAATAGATATTTTAAAACAATTTGAAATAAATTCTAGTGGGTAAAATCATGTTCAGGAATATATAAGAGAATCTAAATATTATAAATTATAATGTGTAAGCTATGTAGAGTTTTAAAATGATTTGAAAATTTTGAAAGTAAACAATTAAGAAGCTTTGCCTGACATGAAATAGAAAAGAATAGCCTTTATTAAATTCTTTGAAGTTAAAGATTCTGATTGGCACAGATTCTAATCTTGTGTATTCCACCACTCTGCTGAAGCGCTATATAATATAGTTTATATGTGCGTTTTTATTGTTTGGCAGTGCATTTAGATCTAGCGGTAAACTGTGTTAATGTTTGGTATTCTGCCTTGAAGTGAAATATATTGGGATCTCTGTTCTATTTAAATCATTTATTGCTGTTATTGGGAACTATCAGCACTGTTTAGTTTCCCAGTTTATTCTCCAGCAGTTTAAATATTCAATAAAATAATTATACAAGGGCTGCGCAGCAGCAGAAGTCCCTGCCAGATGCTGCCAACATAGAGCCAAAGAAGAACATGGAAAAAAACAGATGTGTAAAAGTTAATTAGATTTGAAAAATCCAACCAACTGTATGAAAAGCAATGTTTGGAGGAAATGTACATGGTTACAAAATGCAGTTAGAATGAAGGGATGTAATAGAGAAAAAGTATTGGATTTAATTGAATATGGTAAGTAAACAAAATTGATTCATCGGTAAATGTTGGTACATCAATTAAAATCGAGATGTAAGAACAGGCATGCACAAATAGAGGAAAAGACTAGGAATTCAAATGTGTACAGAGGAAGAATGATGTTTGTTACCCAGTGGAGAACTGCAAGGCATAGTGATCACAACCCCTTTTACACAATCAAAAAGTGTAGAAGGACGAAATTGTAAAGATAATTTCTCAACAGATTCAGGGGGATGGGGTTTTAAATTTCTAGAGAAAATCTCTGCATGTTCAAGATCAACAGGAAGAGAGAGTAGACATGATGATTCTTGTAAATTAGAGTGCAGAAATACTTCAATGGTGGGCTTTTCGCCAAGTTCATATACATGTAGTTTTGATGAGCACTCCTTGAGGATGGGTGATTTAAGCTGTGGAAAGCAAGACCAGACAAGAGTAACAGTCATGGTGGCAGCAGATGAACATGGTCTGCCACAATTCTGCTAGTCAGAAGTAAGATGTGTTGGCACACTGTGTTGCAAACAATATCACCTACAAATGTTTCAGAAATGATCTTCGAACCGTCTTTCACATAAAATACTTCAGAACCATCCTTGTTAACCTTTAAATCTTAAGTTCAAATGCAAAATGAAACAAGCCAAAGGGTATTATTTCAATCAATCAAGCTTCTGTGAACCGATGCAAGTTTCCAGGAAATTTCAAAACATACATAAAAAGATTCAAAATGAGAGAAAAAGAGCAAAAGTTTTTTCAAAACAAAAAGCAGATCTGCCCTGCACCAGAGGCAAACCACAAATCAAGGAAAAAAGCAATCTATCGCACTTTTGAATTGTCACTAGAAACGTTGGCACTCAAAATTCAAAGAGAGAGAATAGCCGATTCAATACGGCAAGAAAATAAGAAAACTAGAATGCAAAATACCGTGTGAATTTGGATGAACTAAAATGACATGATGAACCTAAACAGAAATCATATTTGGAACTTTCCTTGTACATGAAAACTTTGATAAGATTTAAAACATGCCCGTCTCTTAGAGGGATGTTAATACTGGTCTAGAAATGGAAATATAAATTTCCTGATTGTAGTACATGTAAAACATTACGCTCCTTCCAATTATGTTCATTTAAATAATTGGAAAAATACTGGGCAATGAAAACAATTTGCAATTCCCTCAGGAATATATCAACACTTGAAATTCATCTGTCCAGTGATTTCTGAATGTTTCACACCTTTTTTTTATTTCATTTGTAAACTTTATGAAGGTAAACTAAATCACAAGCAAAAAGAACAAAAGAGAAGTGACTGTACCCTAGCTCTCATAGAACTATCCAATAATATGTTGGCAGACTTTATGTCCGGATGAACTACTGAAGGTACTGCCTATTACAAGATCAATTATGCAATCAATGGCAATTTACTACCTTTTATATTTCATAAAAGCATTTACACAGACCTTAGTTGCTCAAAAAACAAAGTAACAAATACAAGCTATCACAGTCTTTATCAAACCCCAAAAGCACACCCCATCATGGAGATATTCAATTCCTCTTGACACATCATATGCTATGCAAACCCTTCGTTCCCAATTTAATGGTCCTACATTCTCATCTAGAGAGTAAACACAGTGCATAGAGAAGAGCTTTATCAATAACATAATTTGCAAAGCATGAAAATAGGAATGCAGATAGGCCATATTTATGCAAAAACTAAATGAAAATTATATTAATGACCATATGATAAGTAAATAGCTCAAGACATGACAGAAAGGTATGATTTTAGCTGGCCAGTCTAGAGTGCAGAATGTAACAGTAAACAAACCCTCTGAGAACATGAGTAACAATAATGATAAACCATAATATCTATGTAAAATAAATCATTTCACACAAGAAAATACATTGAAAAACTCTAGGAGTAGAAATCACAATTATTTTAGGAAGTATTTCCACAAGTTTTAAATATAGCAGAGAATTATTGACCCACTCATCATTGAGTCTTCAGTAAACTAATGCAACCTTGTGAGGATGTTGATCAGCAACATACAAAAACTTGTGTTGATATCAGTCTCATTGTGTTTCAACACAACTCACCCTGTCTATTTAGTTGTGACCTAAGATGTAAAATTAAAACCCAAAAAGTAATGTGCAGAAGGCCTCCTACTTTCTTTCTAAAGTAATTATCAGTAAGGTTATTCAATCAAATCAATGAAGCAAGTCCGAAAAGCGCAAAGGCAAAATGCCAGCTTATAGGGGCAAGCTCCAACATTGAATCAATAACCAAGGCTTGGGTTCAATTGCCCAAAGCACACAACACAATTTTCTCATATCGACTGATAAATAGCTTGCAAAATGTAGGAAGCCAGTCAGATTACATTGTTAAGGTAAAAGTCAAATTGAGAAGAAAATAACAAGATTCATGAAATCGCCCTCTGTTTTCCCTTACTTGTTGAAACTGCTCGGTAAAGTTCATTTTATAATTGGTCATTCTTTTGAAATGCATCAACTTGGCATTCTCTTTTCCTTCTCCCAGACCCATATCATTGTTTCCTAAGGATGAATAAGACAAACAATATGGCTTGAAGAGGCAACAATTGTTATGTAGTCAAATATAGTGAGGATGCATACACTGCTTTGTTAACACTACTTATTTGGTTTCCTTACAACTAATTTCTTTCTTGTTCCAAATCATTATTGTTGTTTATGTCGGATACAATGTTCACCCAAAAGTTTAGCTTATCAAAGTCTCCCGTCTGTGATCATTCAGGAGACCAGTTTATGCAAATTTTGGTACCAGGAATAGAAGCTGCTTAAGTGAGTGAGAGTTTCAATCAATTGCCCCCTACATACCATAAGTATAAACTATGATTGTGCATACAAAACAACAACATGTGATGGTGTTGTTGCATTGCGTTCTCTGGCAAAGAGAGTTGCTGCTCAATTTCCAATAGATGCTGCCCTTCCACCGCCAATACCTCAGGTTTGCCTAACTAGGGTCATTGCTTAGAAGCCATTTTCAAACTCTAGTAGCTATTTATGAACAGAAAATTTCCAGAAAATGATCTCACAAAGATATCTTATAACAGATCAGAGCACAAATATTTGTGAAAATGAGCTTTAAGAAACATGTGACATCGCAGATTAGAGAACCCATTTTTCAGAAAATTGGTAACAAAATTTGTTTAACACTTAGAATAAAAAGAAACAAAATCAGAAAATATGCTTAATACAGATTAAATCTCAAATATCTCAAGAAATGATCATAAAATTTTCTCATTATGAACTGAAGCACACACTTTTCTGAATATGAGATCATAATTTTCGTCTAACCAAACTATAACACAAATTTTCTTGAAAATGCTCAAAATCGTAGCTGTTGATTAGAGCACAAAATTCCCAAAATCAACCTCAAAAAAAAATTCACTATCAATTAGAGCACAACGTTTTTAGAAGTAGCACCGAATCTTTGTTTAAAGGTATTTTAGTACAAAATAAGCTCAAAATGTTTACAACTATGATTTTAACCCTTCAGTACAGAAATAAACCTTGATCTTGTACTCAAAACAACATTGATTTTCAAAATCTTTGTAGAATCCGAAAAACAATATATGGTCAGGGAGAAGTTTTGCATGCCAAATTTTACGCCAACCAATTTACCTCAAATTTGATATTGAAATGAAGCTCAAATCAGGAGGAATCCGCCTGTGATCTTCATTTTACAATCAATATTCCAGAAAACGCACATTTTCTTTCTTTTTCCTCTAGACAGGTGAATACATAGAATTCATTGGTGGGTATTGTTGATGGTTGTTTTTCAACAAGTCAACAATTAGAGTAAAATACTGAGTATTTGACTCCCTCTTGAGCAAAGCCTCTCGGATGCTGAACTAGGTGATCAAACGAGATGACTCCAAGCTTCCTTCTGATGTTTTCAGTAAGAGACAGCTCAGCGATTAAGTATGATTTTGCTGTTTACACACAAAGGGACTTACACAATTGTTCATGTAACTTGTTGTTTCAAGGAACATGGAAGTAAATACTAGAGAATCTAAGTACTGCAATTGACGCGTATGATTTAGCGATGGATGTTCTTTGGTCCTAATCCTAACTGATTGGTAAAAAAAAGGCAAAAGATGTAGGGTTTAGAAACACTAATCTAATCCTAAATGCAAGGACGTTTACTACTTGAAGTGAAATCGAACCAAATCCTGTTTCGCCAAGATAAAACAACTACACAAGATAGGTGCAATCTTCAAAGGTGTACAAGATGTTTAAATCAATTATGCTCATGAAAGATTCAACAAGCATAAAGATCAAATTGACGTTCAATTGTTCAGACTAACCATGCACTGCAATCCACAAGCCATAGACTACAAATGGTATGAACTTATAGACTTCACCACAAAGCAATAAAGCAACCTTTCATTAACTAACTTATACTTAAACTTAAAGAAAACTTATAACTCAATGTTCGTTTGAAAATTGAAACCATACAACACTCAGAAACATAAATAGAATCACCGAAGCAATGAATCCTTTATTATCTCAGAGAGCTCTTACAACAATTTCGAAACTTTCAACCCCCCAAATGAGAGCAATGAGAGCTCTTTTATAGACCTCAAAGGAAAAAAGGGTCAAGATCGATCGGCCAAATCAGCGGACCAGATCAAGCCACATCACAAGTAGTTGTAACAAACTATCCTTTATTAAATGAAGGAGGCTCACTTTATTAAATGAAAGAAGCTATGAAGGAGAGAACAAAGGCACGCTTTCCAAGAAGATAAGGAAGCCACATCATGTGCCCTTTATGTAGTAGTACTATGAGATACAATGAATCTAGACACAATTTGAACAATCTCCTCCATTGGTACACTTGTCGCCGCATTAATGGATCCTTCTGCCACTGCTACATCTGACTCATAGATGCCAAGTGTCTTCTCCCAGTCGTTTATCCAAGACTTATTTTCCCCAAGACGGTATGCAAGTGTGAATATACTATCCAGCTGACCTTCATCAAGTCCATCATATTGAAAGTAGAATGCCTTAACTTGTTGCTTCATATTTTCAATAGTAACATTCCCATAAGGATTACATATTGTTGTCAAAGCAGTGTATATATGATTCTCTGTTCTTAGAAGAACACTTCTTATTCTGGACATATCTACTTCAATTTTATCAACCAGTTGCCCCTTGTTGTGAAAGGAGAAATACCAAGTGATGAAGTCATGTGGAGTATCTCTATCAATCACCTTATCATGAATTAGATCTTCTAATGGAGCTTCCATTAAACTTTTGAGCTGTGGCATGTATTGCTCTTTGATCGGTTTGAACTCAGCACAATTTCCTAATAAAGCTTGGACTCGATCTTTAAGCTTAATGACTCTGTCATACACTTGCACAATTTCTTCAAGGTGAGTATACGCCTTCTTTTCTGTCTTCTCTATCCATCCTTTCATCATTTGAGATGAAGTTCTCATGTTTTCAACTTGGGATATTGTTTCTTGTGGAAGAATAGACGGAGGAATTGGAGTAGCTTCCTTCTGTTGAATAGGCTGCATGACTTGCTGAATGTAGTGCTTCAATGTATTAAAATCTTGTTCAACCTTTAACCTTGCTTCTCTTTCTCGTTTCAACATGCTTCTCACACTATTCACTGACTCTTGTAGTTCCTCCTCTACCTGTTCCCTTGTGATTGGACCCATGCCAATAGTAGTCATATTGTAATCCTCAGGTGCCATATTTTCTAACTCCTTGTCAATTCTAGGAACAGCGATATGTACCTCTCTATTTCCAGCAGAATCTTGAGTGATTTTGGAAAAGACTGTTGCTTTCTTCTTCTGATTACCCTTCTGTGCATTTACAAGCAATTCCTCAACTGGAGCAGGCTGATAAGTTTCTACAATTGTACTTTCTTCAATCTTTTGCTGCAACCAAGGTGGAAAAGTAGAAAGATCTCACTGTCCTTAAGCTTGACTATGTTGAACACGAGCTACTTCCTCATCAGATTCCGCTCGACCTACTTCATCTTGATCAAGATCATCATTATCCTCCATTATGACAGTAGGGCTTGACTGAATCTCTTCTGACGGAATCAAGGCAACTTCTTCTATAACTTCTATCTCTTGTATTGGATTCTGAACAACTGAAGCACCTTCTTGTGGATTAGATGAAGTAGATGGATTATTCTTCTTTTGAGGTCTCCGGCTTGATTCCCCTTGATCTTGACTAGGTCTTTTCCTCTTTCTAGCTAGATTATTACTTTGATCATTCCCACTATGTTGTGGTTGGCTATGTGTACTATGCTGTCCTGGTTCTCCTTCATCCATCTTATTGTAAGTAAGAACTCGGCCTTCATCATTCATCTCTTGCAGTAGTTGATCTATACATACTTGTGTCATGGCTAAGACTGGCTTTATCAATTCTTCCTCGGACACATCCTTTTTTGACCAATCAACTGTGTAAGGCAAATCCTTTATCTTATCAAATTCATCTATTAACAAAGTATCATCTTCGGTGAACTGGTCTGGAATCCTGAATACTTTGGAAGCTCTAACTAAATCCCAGGTGAGTCTCAAACTTTGAAGTGTTCGGAGATCATCTTCATCTTGAGCACTGGCCCAGTGGTCTTCCAACTGCTTGACATGCTTGAATTCTCTGTTGTATTTCCAGCAAACTTGGAAAGGATCAAAGTTAAGCCTCTTGGTGCCATGAGTTTGCAAATGATATGCCTGTAGCTCTATCTCAGAATATTCAGCTGCTGATAATGATGGACATTCCAAATTTTGTCCAAGAAGAAGTGGAAACTGGATCCCTCCTTTTTTCTTCAACTTCTGCAACCTAATGAGTTCTAGGAGTTGTCTTGTAACCTCTAGCATTACCATCCTGTTGGTTGGATATCTTGGTAATCTGTATGGATATGATGTAAACCCTTGGATCCTTAGGTAAGTGTACCTTTCATGCTGAGTATACCAGTGTCCATATGCTTGAATGAATTCTCTCGCTGCATTAGACAACCTTTTATGAAATTCTCCTCTCAGTTTCTTCATTATGAACATAGCAAATGCATCATTGAATCTTGTATAATGATTGATACTCTTGAGGTGCAACTGAGGATAACACTGATGCGATAGGTACTTATTAGGCCCAATGCCGACTTCTCCTCTTTTGGTCAAACCTGAATAGACTTCATTTCTTGCGAGAAGGTACACCACATAGGAACTCATATGACAAGTCTTGGTCTTAGCAAAATTGATGAACTGCGTATACTCTGACTGATAAGTCCAGCCCAATCAATCATTTTCCCTTTGAGAACTGACTTGATGAAAGAGTACATCCAAGGCTGAAAGGTAGCAGATTGAGGCATTCCTGTCATTCTATTTAGAAACATAATCAAGTATCCAATTTCAGGATGAAAATCTGACTTGTGGAACTGTGGAGGATTATTCATATTGAACTTCATAGCTGGATTGGCCATCCATTCTCTCCTTATCTCCTGCAATTTTGTCTTTGAATCGACATCATATTCCTGCTGACCTTGTTGTATCGAGATACTGATCATTCTTTCCCTAGTTGGAATGTTGAAAGTTTCTTCAACTGCCTCCTTTTGCAAATAAGCTAATATTGTTCCATCTTTGGCTGTAATTTGCCTTGTATCTACATCATATTTCTTGACACATTCGATGATCATCTCTGGACACGGCAAAGCTGGCGGAAAACAAGCAGCTTCAATGGCTCCACTCCTCATGATGGCTCGAGCAAGACTACCTCCGTTGGGTTCCTCAAGGACTGACTTGATATCTTCCAAGTTGCTGCTCCCCATATTTGTGTCGCTTACATTTGTCCACCTTGAGACGAGCTTTGACTCGGGAATCTTCCCCTTAGCATCCATCCGGATCTTCGCTTGTCGCTCCTTGGAAGTCATTGCCATGATCCTGCAGACTTGACGCGAATGAGTAATTGCAAACACAATCTAGACTTCACTTCAGCTACTTTAGTGGATTAAATTTATGAAGTTTTCCTTTACAATTATGAAATATTGCTATCTAGACTCAAGGAATCTATGAAAATCCACTTATCCTTCTTGAATTTTACCAATACTTGAACAATTTTAATGCATCTAATGAAGGAAAAAAGAAGAAAATCAGATCAGAAAATATTCAGATCAGACTTACTTGATAGGCTGCTTTGAATTTGATACCTTGAAATTTGATCCACCACTTGCTTGAATTTGATACCTTGCAATTTGATCCACCACTTGCTTGAATTTGATAAAATCAAATTTGTACTTCTCTAAAAACCTTCTTATTGCTGCTCCTTGAAGACAAATCTGCTCTTGGAAAACAAATCTGCTCTTTGAAATGATAAAAATGAAAAGGAGATGAGATATATATATATAATTTGCTTTAAAAACTTCACCTCTTACCTAGGCCGACCTTCTTTATTATAGTGAAAAACATTTAATTTAGATTGATCTTTATTTAATAAATGCAATTTCCACGTTTTTCAAGGTAAAAATCATTAAATGTTTATAACTTCCTTTGATTGGCGCATTGGATGGGGTCTTGATGATCTCCTTGTAGATTGCAATTACCTTCTCCCTCAAGCGCATTGGATCAAGAATTGAAATCCTCTTGTCTTTCACATTTGATAACGTCTTCGAGGTCTTCTTCATATCCTTTGGATTCGTGTTTGAGTTTCTCCTTGCATTTCGCATTGGATGGGTATGGTGAAGTCTTCTTCTTTGAAATACCACGATCTTTCTTTATAACCCTCTAGGCGCATTAGATCACGGATTGAAATCCTTCTAGCATTTAACATGTGTGGCGCTTTGGATCAAGTTTTTAAATCCTCTTATCATTTCGCACTGGATGACGTTTTTGATTCCTCTCAACACTTCGCATTAGATGATGTTTTAGACTCCTCTCAACATTTCGCATTAGATGAACTAGTTTTCACTTGCTTAAGGGAGTGGCGCATTAGTTCAAAGATTGAAATCCTCTTGTTCCTAGCGCATTAGATAGGTAGTTTGAAGTCTTCAAAACAAACTTCGTTCTCCCTTCATGTATGGCGCACTAGATAGGTAGTTTGAGTTCTTCTCATGTGTGGCGCACTAGATGCCACTTTTGATTTCTTCCTGTTGAGCGTTTTGATAAGGGTCTTGGGAGTGGCGCATCACTTCATCATGTTAAAATCTTCAAACCTTTGGTATATTAGATGGCCTTTACCTTGAAGTGGATCATGCATGGTGTTGGCGCATTGGATGACCTTGGAGTGGGCGCTTTGGATAACCTTGTTGTAGGCGCATTGGATGACCTTGGAGAATCCTCTAGAAACAAATCTCACTCTTCTTTATGTTGCGCATTGGATGACCTTGGAGTGGGCGCTTTGGATAACCTTGTTGTAGGTGCATTGGATAACCTTGTTGGAAGCTTGAAAACTTAGAGGTATTCATGAAGTTGGCGCATGAGATAAGACTTTAAAATCCTCTGAACTCAAACCTTGAAGGCTTGACCTTGTATGTCCACTTTCCTCCTTGTAGGGCGCATTGGTTTGAGGATGGAGAATCCTCTAGATTTGGCGCACTAGATAGGCTTTTTGAATCTTCTAATCTCACATTGGTGAATTGACTCTAACACTTGCGTTGAATGTTTGGGAGGCGCATCAGTTGAGGGATAAAAATCCTCTAATTTTTCTTCAAAATTTTAGATTTCGGAGTCAATTCTTCTTCCTAGCGCATTGGTTGAGCTTTGAAAATCCTCTGACACTTATCATCTTTTGATTTGCTCCAAGATTCGTTCCAAGACTTGCCTTTTCATTTTCGCATTAGATCAAGGCATTGAAATCTTCATCTTTTCCCTCAAAATGATCTTTTAGTTTGGGCGCACTAGATCATTGATCAAAATTCTCATACCTTTTCGCATTAGATCAAGGTTGTAGATGGGCGCATTAGATCATCAAGTGGAAATCATCATCTTCAAGCGCCTTTTTTCTTGTGATTTTGCGCCAAGATTTTGTGCCACTTAAGTGCCCCGTCGCACTAGATCAGCTTTTTGAATCCTCTGGAATTGTCAGGCGTTTTTTAGGATCGCGAGGGTAAAGGTATATTGAAAAATATATTTAAGTATAAGTTGAGATGTTTGAGATAGGTCCCGAATCCACCGGATTTAAGATGCAAAATATAGAATTTGGAGGATTCACCAAATTTCAGACTTAGCCATTTTTCAGGATTTTCAGAATTTCAGGCTCCAGACTTAGTCTTTTCAGGGTCTCAAACATTCTTCAGGAGTGATCTCAAAATTCATTATCTAGATGGGAATTGATCACAATTCTTCATCACTGCAAGTTGATCTGCCTCTTAATCATGAACCAATGATCATAGAAAGGGGAAATCACTACCGGATCGGCAGAGGAAGATACCCAGGACATCATCAAAAACTCATTGAAAACTCATTGAAAGCACAGAGCTCAAAAAAAAAAAAAGGGGGGGTCCCTATTCCTAATGGGGTGATGTTGTGATTTGGTCACAACAGGTATTAATGGAAAAGTTCAGTAGCTCTGTTTCTGCATTGCCCAATACACTAATATTAGGGTTTCTGTTATAACCCTCTTACGTTTTACATACATAGCTAATCAAAATAAGAAAAAAGAAAACTTGAACATCGGATAACAAGTACATAAACGAGGTATTCAGCAAACAACAGTAATGAGTGGTACCTGTAACAAAAGCTGATTTTCATCCTTTCTCTGCAAAACTGCCATGTAATAAAACAGAAAACAAAAACTGACCATCTGGGTGGTCCGAAGGGCCAAAATGGTGGCCTTTTTCGTAGAGAGGGGTGTTTTCAATCAGAAACAAGCTGGAGCACTCTCCAACACAACATGCTTCTTGCCACCTGCCATTGCCCAAACCATCAAATGCATAGAAGGACACGGTGATTCCATGCAGAATAAAATACCTGGGGTATAATAATACCCCAATCAAAAAACGCCATGATTTAAGAGAAAAAAAATAAAAAATTTGAAACCTTAGTTATGTTTACAATATTTTGCATATTACACGTTTTCCCAAACAAACTAATGCATTTTTTTTAAGTGAAAACAATAGTCCCCCCTTGGGGCAGGGACTAATAAAAGAATTAATATGAGTTAGATAATGAAGTGCTGTGTAAGGCATATTAAAGTAGCAAATATAGTCTATGGTCATATAAATCTAGACATTTCCAACAAGAGCATTACATAAAGGTGATCCTCATTTCAAACATTACCTTGTTCTAGTTTTCGATAACCGTAGAGTCATTGAGTCAAAGAGTGCTAGCTATTGAAACATCATGGACAAATGGCACATCATTTAAGTGACGACTGCAAATTAAAATCATGATAACAGGTTGCATTAATTGAACATGATGACCATCACATAATCTTAGTAATGAGAATGGCTAAATTGCAACTAATAATCTGAACCATTGTAGCTCCCTAAGTAGTTAGTAAGGTTCACCTAATTACTGTTGAACCTAAATTTGGCAGCTCCCTAAGTAGTTAGTAAGGTTCATGTAATTACTGTGACCAACAGCGCATATGAAGTCAATGGAGAGTGGAATCAGTTGTTTCAGCACATTGTGTGGTTTGGTTCACCTAAATTCCTTTTAGCTAATTTTCACAGCAACTTCCTCTTGCAACTCAATGTAATTGTGTATTCTTAGGAAGGCGAACAATTAATCTAATTAATTGCTTTAGACTTTTCACCCCTAACCTCTTTCCCCGTTGGTGAAGCTTTTGGATCATATAATATGTTATACAAGACACCTTTGTCTCTCACAATTATAACTACTAATGTGGGAAAAACCCGAATACAACCCAATCATGTATTTGTGTCAAGTATTGAAGTCTTTCACAGGAATTTTAATTAATGTGGGATTTAACTCTTACATTTTCAAGATGACCTCCATGAGTAGCCATGATAGGCATTTTAATATGCTTAATATTATAAAAACAAACGAGTCATGGATATTCAAAATAAAGCTTTCCTTGAGTAATATCAGGTCCATATATTTAAGCAAGTATACTTAACGCGGGCATTCCAAAAAAAAATGCTTTAAGAATCCCAGACTTTCACAATCCAGAAAGCCTGGGTTAACTAGACACTGCCAGTATTGACTTTGTAAGAATGGAATGCAACTGAACAGTATTCAAACACAAATTTACATTGCTGACATCCCCAAATTTCCAAAACTCTGAAACTCTGGGTTAGCTTGACACTGAGAGTTTTGTCTTGCCAGAATGGACAGAGTTAACTCGACAATCAACAACTGAACAATATTCGAACACAAATTTACATTGCTGACATTCCCAAATTTCCATAACTCAGAAATTCTGGGTTAGCCGGGCACTCAGAGTTTTGACTTGCCAGAATGGACAGAGTTAACTCAACAAATCACTACCTATCTGTACAATGTCCAAAAGGACAATTAAACCATCAGATACATGAACTCCACCAACATTTGGTGTATTACAATGAAACTATCAGTCGCTGCTTTAAAAGAAAGAAAAATGGTTAGAAAATCATATGGCTCTAACTACAAGTAAGCCTGACATATTTTCCCTCAATTAGGCCTTCGAAGTTGGTGCCTTACAGACGGGACATTCATTTTTCTGCAAGAGCCATTTCTTGATGCACTCTGCATGGTGATCATGCCCACATTCCAGAGTCCCAAGCTCCTCATTGTCCTCGTATTCTTCCTACAGCCAATACAAACCAATTAATTATAATCTAGGGCAAAGTTACAACTTTAGACACAGATTGTTACAGAACTAAAGATATATCCTGCCCAACATTTGGATCTTGAAACAGTAATTATCATTCCCCGCGAATTCGCTTAGATCTATTAATTGTTAAGCAATAAAATATATCAGCACCGAAGAAGAGTCGATCCCTGTGAACAACAATTTATTTAGGTTGCACTCAATTTCATTTTTTGTTAAAAAGTCTTGATCCCAAAGCTTTTTACAACAAAAGAACAAACTAAACTTCAACGTGATGGCTTCAGACAGACTGACTTCTTAGTCAACCTCGTCAATCCATGCTTCATAAACAATTCAAAACCATAAACATTGATCTATTTTACACAAGAGACGCCTCACGGTTTAAGGCAAATCTATAAATAAATATTTGCATTCCACCATCCACTATAGTAGTTCCCTCATCCTACTCTGCATTTCACTTCGACATGTACTCCAATTTTTGTTCCATAATGTTGACATCTACCTTCAATGCATGAATTCATTGAAAGATCAGAGCAAGCTGTGGATACCGAAGATGGAATGTATAACTGAAAAAAAAGAGCTGTGGATAAAATCCTCCCTGCCCCCTAACAGAGAAAATGCCAAAGATGGAATGTAGTTTTGAAATTGTAAGTTTAAGGCAACTGAAATGGAACCGTTCGTGCCATTTCTTTATATTGCTAGAAGATAAGAGAAATGAAACTCAGAGAAGCCTTAAGATCACAAATCAGGTCAAAAGAAATTTTTATCAACAAGAGTAACAAATCCAACATATATATTTGATAGTTGATACTACTAAAAATCTAAGTTGCCAGTACACATTAGTGAACTGTCAAATATTTCATAAACCTCAGAGAAGAGGCATCCAGTTTCTCAGGCACATAGACTCACCAAATGCTTGTGACTCTTCAGATAGGCGGAACTAGATCATACCAATATTAATAATTAGAATGGCCCAAATGACATCAAGATCAATACTGTCACTTACCCGGTGGTTGCTACCGTTCAGATTATGACCCAAATTAGATGCATAACTAACACAGACCCACAGAAATCCCAAGCCTTTTCGCCATCAATCCCAAAGTTTTCTACCTCATAAATCTCCCACAAATATAATTTTCCCCACTAACCTAACAAGCAGTATATATCATTGCACTTGTTGGCATTCATTCATGCAAACTCCTCCATCTTATCCCAAATTGCACAGAGCTTTCAATCATTACAAAGTATCTTAGCAAGTGGATAAGTTATTGCCATTGATAAATGCACTCATTGTCAGAGCAAAAAGTAGGTCACACCTTCTGCACTGAAAACCCAGTCCTTTAACTATAGACACATACCCATATGATCAACTAAGGGCCAAAAACAACATGCAACCATTTTTTATGCTATGAAATATGCATGCTAAACCTTCTGCATTAACCTGAGCCTTAATTTGAATGAAATAAGCCCTTACCCAAGCTTTTTGTTGCTCAGAGAATTTTAACAAATGGATAATTTTTGTGATTGATGCATGTTAACTTATTGTTAGAGCCACAAACCATCCGTATCTTCTGCTGCTGCATTGTTCAAACTTCGACCAACTCTCCAACTGCTGATATATAACTTACAAGATCAACCCAAGGCAACAGGACAACAGGGTAACCATTTTAAATATCATGACATACTCACTAAATCTTGTGATCATAAATTCGGGCCTTAATATAAAATCAAAAGGCCCTGAGTAAACAACTAGCATAGAAGCTTTCCGTTGCCCAAAATATCTTAGCAAATGGCTCTAATACTGTCATTGATACATGCAAACTCAAAGTCAGATCCACAACAGATTTTCAGCTGCACTATTAGAGCAAGTCCTTTACAACCAGCATGTACTCCATGAATTATACACGTCTAAATCTCAAGCATTGTTGCCAATGGCATGAACCAATGGATCTTAGCAAATGAATTAGTTATTGTCATTGATTCATGCAAATTCAATGCCACAAGCAGGGCAGACATTCTGCTCTGCTGTTAAACCAACTCTTTAGCTACAGAGATACTTCCAATAGACAATCTCAGGGATAAAGGAAAACAAAGCAGTCATTTCATATAACATGAAAAATGCATGGCAAATCCTGAGTGCAAAAACAAGGCCTCTTTATGAACAGCAAAAAATCACAGGATGAAGTCTCTGAAGGCAGCTGATCTATGACTGAAACAACCCCCTACCTCTCTGCTTAGCACCACACCTATATTCAAACATAACCAAACGACACTTGGTTCAACTAGTAAATGATTCAAAATAGTCAAACAATAATCTAGCTAGTAATCTGAGAAATCTTCGCAAAAGCACAAGAGGACACAACAATCAGATGAAACCCAGCTCATCTATAGACCTGGAAAGTATTAAAAAATTCAACTTATAAAAATTTAATTTCTTTTTAAAATTTAAACTGGATATAAAAAAGTCTTAGGTATTTTCAATAGACCGTCTATTCAACTTGCATAGCCCCTCTTTGATTTATGGATTCTATAATGTCTTAACAATACACTTGATTAGAGTTGTAGAGTTAATACTTTTATTCTCAGACCTCTTAATCATATACCCTGCTTCTGTGGCTAAGGTTGTTGAGCAGGCCCCATATCCCATGCTGTCAATTTACTAGCTGTGACAGAAGAAACACCATTGTTGAATAAGCAAAGATGGGCATCTTCTCCAATTGCTAGATTTGGATAAACTCTGGCAGTTATGCAAGTCTTTCCCCCTTCTCCAAAACCCTCTAAAATTGAATGGTCAACCTGCACTTTGCAATGACATTCACACTGCTCATTTCCTTTCTTTACCAGTCCTTAGTCCTACAGGAAATTACAGATAGCTATAAATAAGACTCACCAGTACTCTTAGAGAGAGATTCTTTTGGTTGAAGGAAAAAGAAACAAAACTTCCATATGTTGTTTTATCAAGTTCTGTTTTCAAGGATGATCTACACACATGAAAAAATTGACATTTTCAGTGTTGCAAATTAATGTTTGAAAGACTTATTTGATATTTTACTACGAATTTGTTTGCCAGCTTACCTGCTCTGGTCACTGCACATTAATACTTTCATGTTGTTTTGATGAAGTCCAACCCTAAAGAAAACAGCAGTTTGTTCAGACAAATCTTCAGAAGCCAAAACCAAAAGCCCAAATGGACCAACCATAGTCTTGGAAGCTGCTCCATCCTGGCTGCATAGTTGTTGAGCATCTAGATTGGCATCCATCTTCTCTAAATCCTTAAGACTTGGCAGATCGAAGGAAACCTCTACATCAGCCTAATAACAATAACAAACAGTCCAAAATAGGACCCAAAACACTTGAGGTAAGGAACTAAAAATGGAGTCATATTAATATTTAAACCCACTGAAATAGTTAAAATTCCAGCTAGAGTTATTCAAATCAAATATGGAGATAAAACTTGTTACACATTTTTCTTTTATTGAATTTAAGTTGAAGATTACATAAATGTTAGATTAGAACCAAGACAGAAACTGTCCGACAAATAAGAGAACAATTGAAACAATTCAACTGCTAAAAAAAGACATAAACAACTATAAGCTAAACCCAAAAGCTTTAAGAATTCAAACCAAAACTATTTATACCTATAAATTTATTAGGTTATCATACATCTAAGAGATTTTTCCTGTATAAAATGCTTGTATAAAATAATGCTATGAAAATTTTCAATGGCATTTGACTACCTGTGCAACTTTCAGGCCTCCAATTTCTATGACAGATCCACTCTTGAGAAGGATGTTTTCTTTGAATATTTTATTTCCACACAGGGACTCCAACTCTGAAACTGGCCACTGCATCAGCTGGCTTTTGGAGATGTTGTCTAGCCAGATTGCTCTTGGAATGGCCTTCAAGGATAGGACCAAAACAAATTCATTACAATTACATAAAACTACAGTGTTAAACCTCTGTGTTGAAAACATATTGTCTATAGACAATGCACGACATATAAATATAAATAAACTTATTTTGCCTTTTTCAAGGTTTGATAAACATGATTAATTGACCTGAAAATTAAGTTAAGCCTTACCTGAACACCAAACCAGCCCTTTACAACATCATCTTGCTTGCTGTCTGACTCATTAATCCATCCCCACAAGATTCTTCTATTCGTATGATTATCAAAAAATGTCTTGGATGCATAGAATTTTTCATAATCATATCTTAATCCAAATTTATTATCTACACTTGTATTGTCTAGAACATACCGATCAATGTCTGTGAAGTAAGTTCCAACAGTATAATACTCATATTTTGTATCATCCAGGGATACCTTCAAGACGTGTTTAATCCCAGGTCCAGTCCAAGCTTTCCCAATGGAGCAACAGGATAAAAATCAGGGCACTCCCACATTCCTGTCTTCTTAGAGGAATGGAGAGGGTGCTTCTTTTTGGTCCAATGAACAAAATCTTTGCTTATGTACAGAAGGGCCTTTCCTTTATGATGCATATCCTCCTTATTACCCACAAGAATTCTCCACCTCTCATCTTTGCCAAGCCAGGCAGTGGTTGGATCTTTGAAATAACTCCCATTAATTCCATTCTCTGGAACAATAATTGGGTTTTCAGGGATCTTGACCCATTCCCTTAAATAGGGATCAGATGCATTTTTAGGAACAACCATATTCTGGACTTGTGTAGAGTTGTCCCACCCTGTATAAAGAATCATAGGCTTCCCTCCAGACAAAAGTGTGGCAGAGCCAGACCAGCAACCCTCTATATCATACCATTCACTCGGAATGATTGCAAAATCTAGCGACTTCCAATTAATAAGATCATTTGATACAGCATGCCCCCACGCAATGATGCCCCATTCAGCTGCCTTAGGATTGTACTGGTAAAACAAATGGTACAATCCTTTATAAAACATGGGCCCTGCAAATCACATTGGATATTATGTCCCTTCTCATATTGAAACTGGTAACAGTGAAACCAATGAAAATGAACAAATAAACTCACCATTTGGATCTGCCCAGATTACAAACCAATACCAGACAATGAAACATTAAATCAGAAAAATCCCAATCAGTTTAAAAATCCCAAAGTAATAACTAAATCAAATTTTGAACTAGAGAGATCCATGGCTCGTCTTCCTGGCACTGTAGGTAATTTAAGAGATGTACAAAGCTAAGGAAACTTCCCCATACAATAGGCGACTTGGCACAACTCCAATATTTGTTGATGCCTGATTGTTCAGGTCTACAGAGTCTTCCTTACACGGTGGGCAAGTTGCAAAAGCTAAGGGTGTTATCCTTTAATGGATGCTCAGGCCTAGGAAGCTTTCATGATGTGGTTGTCAAGTTAGCCCAGCTGAGGGAGTTAAACAGGTAAAAGATCATTTGTAGGTGCATTTAATTTGGTGTACAATAATTCTATTTAAGAATTTTGAAAGAAGATATGTTTCTATTGAATTATTTCAAATTTTGTCTCATGATAAAGAAGTGAGTAAAATGATCTTAAATTTTGCACAAGTGCCGGATTAGGAAGCTTGGTGCAGAAGAAGTTTAATATCTACATTGGTTACCACACAGTAGATGCAGAGGAAGCATTGATGGGTTATATGTACACGGGATCACTTCCTAGGGAAGAAAAATAGGTAAATTAGTAGTTTTTTAATGTATTCTTTCTATTTGTTGTCGAAGGAACTCTTAAATGCAAGCTATCAGAATTCCCCTTTTCCCCTCTTATCTAAAACCTTGTCATTTTTCTGTGTATACTGAACTACAAATTCTTCAACTTGAAAAGTTTTGGGATCTGTTTGAGTCTGTTTCAAGTCTACATATTCCCATTAAACTCATAACGTTTTCATTACCAGGTACTTAGTGATATACATTGGTTACCACACAGTAGATGCAGAGGAAGCATTGATGGGTCATATGTACACCGGGTCACTTTGTAGGGAAGAAAAATAGGTAAATTAGTAGTTTTTTAATGTTTTCTTTCTATTTGTTGTTGGTTTAAGGAACTCTCAAATGCAAGCTATTAGAATTCCCCTTACCCCCTCTTATCGAAAACCTTGTCATTTTTCTGTGTATACTGAAATACAAATTCTTCAACTTGAAAAGTTTTGGGATCTGTTTGAGTCTATTTCAAGTCTACATGTTCCCATTAAACTGATAACGTTTTCATTACCAGGTACTTAGTGATATACAGAATTAACCAGAGTTCATCTTATAAACAAGAGACTCTCAAACTCTCTGCGTGTAGCGGACTGAATTTTCCCAATGGAAACGAAGAAATATTTTGCCGTGGCATCTCTATGCTGGATTGTTTGCCTTTTGCCTGTTATCTGCAAGGCGCAGTTGAACACAGTTGCCCAAACTATGGAACGCACTGCCTACCATTTCCAACCTCCAAAAAACTGGATGAACGGTCTGCCATTTATAATCTCCATTGAAAAATTTCTGCTTCGGACTTTTCTTGAACTGATAGAAATCTTCTATTTTCGTTTTAGTTTCTGCAATTGGTTTGCAAACGAGCCATGGATCTCTCTAGTTCAAAATTTGATTTAGTTATTACTTTGGGATTTTTAAACTGATTGGGATTTTTTCTGATTTAATGTTTCGTTGTCTAGCATTGGTTTGTAATCTGGACAGAGAGTTTGAGAGTCTCTTGTTTATAAGATGAACTCTGGTTAATTCTGTATATCACTAAGTACCTGGTAATGAAAATGTTATCAGTTTAATGGGAACATGTAGACTTGAAACAGACTCAAACAGATCCCAAAACTTTTCAAGTTGAAGAATTTGTATTTCAGTATACACAGAAAAATGACAAGGTTTTCGATAAGAGGGGGTAAGGGGAATTCTGATAGCTTGCATTTGAGAGTTCCTTAAACCAACAACAAATAGAAAGAAAACATTAAAAAACTACTGATTTACCTATTTTTCTTCCCTACAAAGTGACCCGGTGTACATATGACCCATCAATGCTTCCTCTGCATCTACTGTGTGGTAACCAATGTATATCACTAAGTACTTGGTAATGAAAACGTTATGAGTTTAATGGGAATATGTAGACTTGAAACAGACTCAAACAGATCCCAAAACTTTTCAACTTGAAGAATTTGTAGTTCAGTATACACAGAAAAATGACAAGGTTTTAGATAAGAGGGGAAAAGGGGAATTCTGATAGCTTGCATTTAAGAGTTCCTTAAACCAACAACAAATAGAAAGAAAACATTAAAAACTACTAATTTACCTATTTTCCTTCCCTAGGAAGTGATCCCGTGTACATATGACCCATCAATGCTTCCTCTGCATCTACTGTGTGGTAACCAATGTAGATATTAAACTTCTTCTGCACCAAGCTTCCTAATCCGGCACTTGTGCAAAATTTAAGATCATTTTACTCACTTCTTTATCATGAGACAAAATTTGAAACAATTCAATAGAAACATATCTACTTTCAAATTTCTTAAATAGAATTATTGTACACCAAATTAAATGCACCTACAAATGATCTTTTACCTGTTTAACTCCCTCAGCTGGGCTAACTTGACAACCACATCATGAAAGCTTCCTAGGCCTGAGCATCCATTAAAGGATAACACCCTTAGCTTTTGCAACTTGCCCACCGTGTAAGGAAGACTCTGTAGACCTGAACAATCAGGCATCAACAAATACTGGAGCTGTGCCAAGTCGCCTATTGTATGGGGAAGTTTTCTGTACATCTCTTAAATTACCTACAGTGCCGGGAAGTTTCCTTAGCTCTGTCCAACGCAACTCTTCTAACCGCATCAAATTGCCCACAGAAAGGCTTGTTAAATTGGTACAGCCGCACAAATGGAACTCCTTCAGTTGTGACAAGTTACCGAGTGTGTTTGGAAGTGTTGTGAGAGCTATACAATCCTGCAGATACAAGCATTGGAGGTTCAACAAGCTGTCAAGTGTGTTTGGGATTCTCGTAAGACTTGAACACTGCTCTAGACTTAAAATCCTGACTTGGGACGAATTGCTATCCAGCTGGAATCTGTTTCTTAATATTAACCATGTATCACTTACAAATTCACAATTTCTAATTTTATCCATAACAAATTCGGAGCTAGCTGTCCAATGTTGCCCACTACTTTTGTATTTTGCAGAAGTACCGTAAGGCTTTGTTCAGGGAAACATGCTGAATGAAGGCTTTGTTCAGGGAAACATGCTGAATGAATGAGCGCTGAATAAGTAAACGGTTAAACATCACACTCCAGGGCAGTCTGTGGAGCCCACTCTCGCCTTTCCGTTTGAAACTGTTTCTCCCGCCAAACAATTAATTGAACGCCTGAAAACACTTTCTCCTATTTTTCAGAGATGGGATGATACAACAGCAGAAAATAACTAAAATTATATAATTATTTAAGTATTTATTTATAAAAGTTCTTGAGGGTAGTATGAGTGGTGTGGTTGCTGCCTTCACGTGTGTGGTTGGCCATCATCTGGATTTGACTCTTGATTCAAATGTTGTGTTGGGGCATAGGACCTCTCTAGGTGCATCCAAATGGTTATAGGGGCTTAGGCTTTGTCCAGATTGCCTTTTGAGATTATTGCATTTGGATTGTTGATCTAGGTTGATGCCCCAACAATTCTTCCTATAGAAAAAAGAGGTATTTATTTACAAACGTATTTTTTGGAATGCTCTACAATTTTATGTAGTTGTTTGGATGAATCATGTCTTTGTTTGCCTTGGATCTTGGTTTTGGTCCTAGACATGAGATATTTGGCAGTGGTGACCATAAAGGCAGTGGTTCTTAAAGAGGGGGCCAAAGCTCTCTTTGTGATTAGGAATCTAGTTCCTCTTTCAAAGATGCTCTCTTTGACAACTTTTTTGTGGAGGGGAAATGATCTCTATTAAAGCATATGGTTTGTAAAGCTATGGCTAACAAGAAATAAGTCAAAGAGAGAATATCTTATCATAGTGAAATGATGGGATGAAGTTCCCACCATGTAGATTCCTAAAAGAAAAACATCAAACTAGCTTATCGACCTCATATAACAGGGTTTGGTGGGTAAGTTTGCTTTTTTTAGCCCTCCCCTAAAACCCTTATAAGGCGGGTTGAAAAGAATGGAGTACAAAGGTATAAGGATACATTGATATTGTTCTTTGTGGCAAAGGTTTCTTTGTTGCCACATTTACATCAAAAGAAGAAAAAGATTTAATTTTTAGGAGTGGACTCTAGTTGCTTGACTCTTGTGGTTTGTATCTAAATCACTAGTTTCCAAACTTCGACCCTCTTGATGAATCAAAATTATTTGTTTGGGTTAGATTTCCCTTTTTACCTTTTCACCTATGGCATGGAGAAACCTTAAATCCATCAAAAACATGATTGGAATCTTCAAGACTTGGGCTAAACCAAAGTAAAAAATTCTTTGTAGCCTACATCTATGTTGAACTTGATCTCATTAAGGGACTTCTAGAAACCACTAATATCAAATGTATGAAAACACTTACACAATCCATGAGCATGGACATTTCATAGAGATTGCCAAAAAAATACCAACCCACCAATGAATAGGTAGATAAAAATGAAGGTTTCAAATAAGTTCATAGAAAGAATAACAGAAATAATCCAAATGTGCTTGCCTCACCAATAGTTTATTCTTCTTCAAATTCAATCAATATACTCAATGTGAATTTTGAAAATAAAGTTACTTTGTTTGAAGAAGAGGAAGAAAAATTATCAAAAAAGACACATGCAAAGGAACCAATGTAGGAGGAAACCTAACAACTAGATCTTTACCTAGAAGAAAGGCATATCCCTATACTTGAAGAGGAGAAGGAAAATGAAGATGAAGAAATCCCACTCTCCAAATACGTATCAAAAAGCCAAAGGGAGAAAAAAGAACTTTAAAGTCCACTCAAGAGAAGCATCTAAGAGCATTACATCAAGTGAACAAGCTAGTTTAGATTCAACAATAAAAGGTAAACCCTAAAAAGGTAAGCAACGAGGTTAGTATCTTGGAATTTGATAATCTAGGGAATAAAAAATTTTTAAAAAAAAGAATTTGAAAGATCTCTTATCTGGATAGAAAAACTAATTTTTATTTTTTTCCAGAGATAAAAATGGACAACATAGAAGCTATTGGAATTATTAATAAACTTTGGGGCAATAGTTCTAGCATTGCAATCTCCTCTTGTAGTACTTCTAGTGGTGTCCTCACAGCTTGGAAACAAGGCTTTTGCTTTGATGATTCCATCCTCAACCCCAATTAGATCATAATTTGATTGTGTGAGAACTCTTCTAATCTCTTTGTTAATATCACTAATCTCTACTCCCTAATGCATTTTATGGACAAAAAAGCAATGCTAACAATTTATCCATCATGATGCAACTCTCAATAATCGAGTTAATTAGGTTCTTGGTGGAGATTTAATTATTGTTCTTGATCAGAATGAGAAAAAAATATAGTCTACTCATTCATGATAGAGAAAGAGAAATAGTGGAAGACATCATGGCTGCTCAAAATCTTGATGCTAAACTTAAAAAGTACACTTGGTCTAACAAGCATACTAATGCATTTTACAACATTGCGAGACTTGATAAATACTTTATTTTGTAAAATTTGTTGGAGGCTTTTCTTCTCTCATTTTCCTAAATCCCATCTAATTCTATCTTTGATCATAAATCAATTACCTTAAACTAAATAGTAGATTGAACTAAGGCCCTATTCCTTTCAAATATTCATCTATTTTTCTTAAAGATGCATTTCCTCAATTTATCTTAAATGATTAACATGATGCCATTCATAAATCTTCCTAACTAAAAATTAGGTGAATAAAATTAAATGTGCCAAATCCATTATTATAAGTTGGCTCAAAATGTGATAGGGAAAGAAAAGTCTACAAGAAGTCCAAGAATAATTGGAGTTTACCCAAAATCAGATTGTAGAACATGTCCCACATGAAGAAATAATTCTTCAACAACATGAATGGAGAAAACGAGTTCTCAAGTTGCCTTGCATAATGAAGAACTGTAATATCCAATTTTAATTTCATCATAAAATCCAGGTTTGACCACAAGGTAAAAATTTGAAAACGTAAAAAGGTAGATAATTTTTTTAAACATTGAACTACAATCTTTGCCTAAATAAGAATCATGTAGATAATATGATACAAAATGGGTCTATCCATCTTCAATATTTTAACAATATGATAAATATATTCATTAAGAAAATTACAAAATAAAAACTTCCCAATGTTGTTGCATCTCGATTGTCGACCTTCACAATTCAAATCTCGGCAAGCCTCTGGAAAATGGAAGAGAAGGTATCTTCGGAGAGCTTTACCTCCAACCACAGACCGTCGGTCTCCCGCACACCTTCCTAACTAGAAGTGTCCCTACCCTGCTCAAAAGGGATAGACTTAGGACAACCAATGGTGTTTTCCATCTGAGTACTGGTGTTGTGACTTTCGCAACTTGTTATCACACACCCCTAGATACCCTCTAGTCTAGCATGACCATCCACAAGTTACGCCATCCAGTCGCAGTGAACTGACAATGCACTAGAGGCAAGTGCATTACCTTGGCCAAAGGATTTAATGATGGTTAGCGTTGTATCAACGCAATCATTACGTTCACTCACCCAAACTCAACTTGAATTTGTCGTAATCCTATAGCTATGTGATTATGTTAAATTCCTTAGCCATGCTTTTATGCATAGCAAATTGGTGTATTGCTAACTTTTAGACTCTCAGAGTCATTACCACTTTTGTAGTTGAGGTATAAGTTATAGCTTACAGATTTGTCAGTTATTGTTACTAGTTTTCAAGTGGACCATTGGATTTGATCCCTATTCAAGCTATCCTAACTAGATAGAACATAAAACTGTCGATTTAGTCAAAAGAAGGGCATCAATTTAACTTGCTATCGAGTCAAAGTTTCATCATTGTCCTAGAACAACTAGGGTTTTCTCATGTGCTTAAGTTTAAGTATTATAGACAAGTCTTCTTCAACGTGACGGATTTTCTGGCATAACTTATCTTCTAGACCAAAAAGAGTCTATAGTCTGTTCAGAAAACTCATTACTTTGTTATGTTCAAAAAACACAATTTTATTCTTGGAGCCCTCCTTACGACGACACACATGCATATTTATTAAGTTTATAGAACGGCTTAAATCTCTCCAAAAGGTGGTCTAAAATAAGCTAATTTCCCTAGCAAGAAAGGATAACTCTATTTCACCGAGCTTATAAAGGTTCTTTATTCTACGAGAGGCTGAGTAGTCTCACAGTGAAAACCACATATTCTTCAACACTTTTTCCCTCATTCTTTCTACTGTTTTTCTCATACCTTTGTGTTTTTCTTTAAGCTAAACAATAATTGATTTATTAGGACCAACTATACTATTGAGTATGTCATACAGTGATATAAAGACACAGGGTCGTTATTGGGTTTTCGGTGATTGTGATAACTTTGTTCTCAACAGCTGATAATGGCTTGCATTGTAACAAGTTTTTAACTCAGCAAGTATTCATTCTTGTAGCAAGTGGATACAACTTCAAAGGCCTTAGTAACGATGTAAATATTCTCTATGTAGTTAAAATAATGGTCGCTGATAGAAACTATGGATTACTTGTATTCTATCATGCTAAAAGGAAACATAACCTTTGTTTGCTTAAGAGGAAAACCATAAGTTTCTAAAGCATAAACCAGTCTCAGATATCATCGCAGAAAAGATACTAATAATCCTTACTATTATTAACAATGGCATACACATTCTGGTGCACATAACCAGTAATGATTAGCAAAGAATGGTAGGATGAAAACCTGAATGAAAGCCTTCAAAGATATTGTTTCCTACTTCAATTCTTTTAGCTCCTTCAGTTTGTCTTCCCGTAGACTCCCCCTGTATATTTCTGCTCCCATCCTCTCTCCTTTTTCAAGACTTTCTCCCTTTCTTAACAATAGCAAGACGAGAATAACTGCCTTACTAACCCTAACTAACTACAGTCTTATCCCTCCCGATAGGCATTATACTTGCTCAGTCTTCTACAACCTTCCACGATAGCCCACTAGCATCATTTTCAGGTTCACAACACATTTTGCTGTCATGGCATCTTCGAAAGGTGGTGGATTTATTTAACAACTTAACATACTTGTTGAGGTCAGTTATCAACATCATGAGATGTTTTTGGACTCACTTACATTATCATTCTAGCTCGAGCTTGATAATGATTTATGATATATAGTAACTTCAATAAATAATAATCTATATCAAATATTTTTGAGCATTGGCCCAACCACTACTAACACATAGAAACCTTTATTTTTCACTTAGTGATCGATATATGACTATATACTTTATTTATACATTAACATTACAATTTTTAATCGATGATATAACACTTTGCAAATCACATAGATTTATGGCATTGTTTTTGCCGGCTTCATGACGACAGCCCATTTCTCAAAGTCATTCTCGTCGAATATACTTCGTTTACATCACACGCGTGTCGGATGCTACGACAACAATGACGTTGACAACGACAATTGGGCAACTACACAACCGTAACAATGAAGTTTACAGTTGACATTTCGGGGTCGAGTTTTTAATCTCCCCCTCTACGAACTACTGTCGGCATTTTACATCGAACAACTTAACAGGACATATCATATGACACAGATGTCAATTGACCATACTCATCACAACAATGACATAAGAAAGAGTGACCTACTCTTACAATCCTTGATGTTCTCAACGATAATTGACTTAACCAAAATCAATACTTACCTCAAGATTACTAGGTTTAACTACCTGATGTTCGTACTCAGTGGAAAACACCCATTGATATTCAAGAGTCTATTCTCCCCTTCCCGAAGATACCTTCTCTCTCTTGTTTCACGGAGAACCTATTCCATTTGTTCCTGTCAAAATAATCTCACATACAATTTGTGGTCAGAGTACCAATATTCTGGTCGAAACATATTTACATCATATCATATCATTTTCATATTGAAAAGATATTTTTAATTCATAACATCAGATTGATCATTGTCAAGTGATAAATCCAAGATTTCATAAAGTTAATTCTTTCTAACCATAACATCATTTTCAATAAAGTTAAACATATTCACATGTCTATACTATTTATGAAATTAACAAAAGTAAGTAGTAAAACTGAATTAAAAAAAAAGGATGTAACAAGAACCCACTTGGAGACGTAGACCAAGAATGTTATGGTTGTCTGAGGGTCATTAGAAAACTAAATATTTCTTTAGAAAAACCTAGCAGTGTAAAAACATCAATAAAATTACCAAGCTTTAGAACCCAATAGGCCAATGGATAGACTCTATTTAAGATATCAAAGATTATTTCTTTTATCACATCAAATAGCTCTAAAAAGGTGAAAATAATACATAAATCAACTTTCTAAACTCAACTAGAATATTCCTTCTATTATTTCTCAAGCCTAAAACATGGATTACAATAAAGAGGTTGCCATGGAAGGTTTAATAAATATTTTTGGGAATCAAATGGGATAAGGCTTTGGGACCCAATCTTTTCAATGCTAACTTTCTTTATGAATTTGGGATATTATCAAAACTTATATTTTAGAAATGGTACAGGTTTCCCCTAAAACCTCAAAGATTGATGGATGAGTCAATTAATCCACTTTCTTAGCTATCATATTAAAGGAATCCTAGAAGCTAGTAGCATTGACAAATTTAGACTCATCTCCCTTTGCAATACCTCTTACAAAGTCATTTCAAAATTTATCTTGAAAAGGCTTTGTTGGAACCTTTAAATTTTGGTAAAATTTGAAGGTCCCATGATGAAAAACTTAATTTCAACACTCAGAAATGTACCTGAAAAATCTACCCCAGTGACCTACTTTGGAGGGTCATAATTTGAAACCTGTTCACTTTCATGCCAAATCACTTGGTAGGCATACTCTGTTGATAACTGAGAGGGGGGGGTGAATCAGTTATCCTAATTATTTCCCTTATTGAACTTTCCTTTTAATTGATGCAGCATAGAATCAAACACAAAAACATTAATCATGAAATAAGAAACACATGACACAGTATTTTTGACGTGGAAACCCTGTTAAGGGAGAAAACCACGGGGTGATTAACCCAAAATTATTCTCTGTTAGAAGAATAGGAAATTACAAAAATGGCACTTGCCAATTAGGGCTCACTGCCCGAGCACACTGCTCACAAGAGGCCCACTGCCTACAAGAAGACACACTGTCTACAAAGTGATGAGAATCACAGTCTTTGAACTGATTGGAAGCATCTGCATATGCTGGAGTTCAGTTCCGGTTAGGCTCAGTATACTGATCTGCTGCACTTCATCTTTCCTCTGTTCTTTATTCTGCTATCTTTCACATACCGGATCCTTTTTTCTACCTCTGCTCTTATCTGGACTTATTCGCATATATCTCCACTTCTTTCACCCCCTTCACAACTAAATCCATCCTCTATATATATCCGCATAAGTAATTTCATCACTTTTCTAGTCGGCATCCGGAACAGTCTAGTTTCTTACAAGCTCTCATTCTGTCGGCTGAATCCTTCCTCACCAAGCAATGCGGATCAAGCATATACTTGTAGATATCATTAATCATGTCGGCCAAACATGATTCATGCGTTCACAACCTCTGTCATCAACAGTAACACATCCGGAAAGCAGTCTGATACTCTGCCAGTCAGTTCTTCCTCTGTTTTCACTGTCTCTCAGGAATCCGGTACTCAACCATTCATATCTTTTTCCTTGTCCATCACCGGAGGCTAAATCCTTGGAATATACCACTCAAGGTAGTCCTCTTGACTTCCCCAAATCCGCACTGCACCAAGACACTTCCTCTGAGAGATCCGGACCAATCTGTCGGACCTTGCCACATGCTCTGTTCTTCTTCACCGGACCACAACATTCTTTATTCTGACTTCCGGTAGAGACACATTATGACTTGCGGATATGTGGGATGACCTTTGTTGCCATCAATGACAACAACCATGAATCCATATAGTGTCTCTTGCCAACAATCTCCCCCTTTGGCATTGATGGCAACACTTAGTGAAAAATGACTAAGTGTTTACACTATGCTCCCCCTTTGCTGATGCTCTGTCTTTATATACAATTTTCGAAACTCCCCCTTAGCTGGATTCCTCATTTTTCACTGCTCCTCACTCCCCCTTTGACATCAATGGCAAAGGGTGGGGTCCGCACATTAAAATTTTCAAAAAAATTTCTATACATAGCCGCATATTTTCATACTCACATATACTGAAGAATGTCTGCAAAGGATGTCTGCAATTGGATCATTTCTGTAGCCCAGCTTTGCTTCATTCTGTCCAAAATTGAAATGTGACCACTCAACAAAAATGCAAAAGCTTCTGCCCGCTTGAGATCTGTCGGATCTTTTGTTTGGGCGGTGGTCTGAGCATCACTGATGGCCTCATGCATAGTTTCCAACTTAGGGATTATAATCCTTCTAAGTTCTCCCATCCGGTTGGTGATGTTCTTCCTTTCCTTCTCAAGATTCTTTATTTCATTCAAGACTGCAATAGTCTGACATTCTTGGTTTATTATGGAGGAAGAGAGAGGATCAAAACTTTGAGATAAGCTTTGTAGCTTATCCTGTTCCTCTTTTATTTTCTTGTCAAATGCTGCTGTTGCCTTTGACCAGGATATACAAAATTTATAGATGTCACCGCCATCCTTAAGAGCATTTTCTAAGCTCTTTATTCCAATGCTTACAATCTTCCTATCCTTAGAGATTAATTCTAATATTTCTGAAAATCTTTTATCCAAAAATTCCTTCCAGACCTTTTCTTCAGCTGATTTTTCTAGAGAATCAAAATGTGTATCAACACTGCTGACTAAGGTTTTTAGATTACCGGAAGAGGAGGCTGTCGGATCTATCTGGATTGATGGCATGATCTTTACAAGTACTCCGGAAGCAGCCTCTATCAACTCACAGTCTTCCATATGAGACTTCAGGAGCTTTTCATTTGCCTTGGCATTTGCAAATGAAGCTATCTTCATTGTTTGTACCGGAGAGAGAGAGTCAAAATCAAATGGGCCTTTTAGAAGCTCCGGTTCATCAATCTCTAAAGTTTCTTTGCTCAAAAATTGTTGAACAGTTTGTGCAGTGTCTCTTGCCGGAGACAGATGTTTCTTTTCTTCTGCAGTCTTAGAACTGTCAACCTCTTTGTCTTTCACCACTGCTTCCTTCTCCTGTAATTGCTCTTCTTCTTTGGATCCGGAGACTGTAGGGGAAACCGGAGGAGAGATATTTGTCTGTTCAGGGCTCACTTCTTCCGGAACAGAAGATTCCAAATCAGCAGCTGTTTCTGCACCTAAGTCCTCTACAACAGGAAGATTGAACCTTTTGAAGGCCTTCCGGAGGATCTCTTCTGTTTCTTGGGCCACTTTGTCAGTCTCACCAAGCATGAGTTGATTCATATTGGCTTTGCTTCTGAACTCATCTTTGCAGTCCTTGAAGATAATGTTCATTGTCTTGGGATCAATTTGAGGATATAGCTGAATAGCTATCTGCTCCCGGATCTCAAGATCTTTAGCATGAGCATTATTCTTTCTTACTTCCAATTCCTTTTCTAGGCTTTTAGGAATAAGAGATATGATTTCAATGAAAGCCTTATTATATATGTTAAGATATTTGACTGTGGCCTCCTGCAGAGTCTTTTGGTCGGCCTCACTGAAGTCATCATATGATTCAGTCATTGGTTGAAGGTTTCCATCCACCGTGACCGACTTGATTATGCTCTCTAGAGACAGAGTGGGCTTTTCAACAGATACCTCTGCCATTTCATCCTTGTCTTGGCCTGTGGAGGGCTTACCGGATCCTTTCTTCTTCTGTTTCTTTATTTCTCTTACTCCCTCATCTGATTCTGTTTCCTCTTCATCCTTTTGGCTTCCATAAGCCCTTGTGGCTTTTGTCTTGGATCTCTTACCGGATGCCTGAACTTCCGGTTTTGAACTTTTGGTTGTGGGAGGTGCAGATCTCTTTCATGATCTGGTCCGGGTGGGAGCTTCAACCGGAGCACTTTCTTTACTTTTCTCTTCTTCCTCAGCCTTCCTCCTCTTTTCCCGGCTGGCATCAAGTGCCTCTTTTGAGATGCCTAGGCCTTGAGCAATGTGCTCTACTTCTTTTCTCACCTTTCTTTTAATCTCAGGTTCCCTGAGTTCTACATGTATTTTTACACTCAGCTCCTCAAAGGTTCCAAACCTTTCTGCCTTAGGATCTTTAGGCTGACTTAGCATGTGTTGAACATGCAGCTCCACTATCTGTTCATCCACTTCATAACCCATGGGCATGATCCAGATAGTCCTTGGCTCCACTGCCTCCATTAGGCACTGATCAGTGTCAACCATAAAGCACACTGAGTCTTTGTATTTTTCAACAAGAGACTGGGGAATTCTCTCTCTTGCTTGCATCATGCTCTGAAAGTTTTTGAAGTATCCCCATAGAGCTGAATTTCTCGCTTTTGCATCCCCAAGTCCATGCAAATAGTCTCTTATCTGGACTGCAACAGGTTTGTCATTCTGCCATACCCATCCACTTGTTCCGGGTAGCTCATTCATGAAGTAGCAGAATAGACATACAATAAGAGTACCATACTTAAAGGAATTCTTCTTATCCTTCTTGATTTTCTGTATATTTTCCATTAATTGGCTTAGCAGTAGTTCGCAGAGATCATATTCTGCATTCTTTCTTAGCATTTCATAGGCAGTGTATACTGCAGTTCCGGATACAGAATTCTCCCTGCTGGAGTGATAGATCTTGTATCCTATTATCATTGATGCATATTTGATATCCGGATCCGAAATATCTTCAATGGTCATTGCCCTCTTATCAAATTTTGATCCGGTGGCCTCAGTTACAATGTTGTTCTTGACAGATTTGAGGATAGGTACCCCTCCGGAAGAGTATAGACCAGTTACTGCTCTAATTGCCTCTTTTGTGATCTTGCAGGGTCTATCTAGCCATAGAAAGTTGTCATGCATCCTACTCAGTACATACCGGACCCATTCATCTTCTTCAAAGCAGGGGAAATGAATAAATTGCTCAAATTGTTTCTTCTGGATATCCTTATACTCTGGTTTAAGCTCAAAAGCATTGTCTATCAGCTGCTTGTGATAGAGGTCTCTTAATTTGAATTCCCCAAATTCCTCAATGCTTGCATGTATGTAAACCCTAATGTCTTCGGTATGTAAAACTCCGTGAGGAACACTAGAGAAGGCTCCTAGTGGATCTACCTCCAATGATTTGTAGGGATGTTTCTTGAATGAGGGGCGAGGTCTATCAGAGATCTTAACTATGTTTGGAGTAGCCATTCTTCAAAGATTTGCAGTGAGGTAATGAAAAACGGAGAATACCTTATGCGCCTTCGGTTTGCACGGAGTGGTTGGATTGATTTCTTTATGCAATAACTTCGGCAGGAGATCCTTGGTGTGCTTGATGAACCTTGTTGCAGAGCTCCACTTTTCACTTCTTCTCGAGTGCAGAATGAGCAAATGACCTTTGAGAAATCCCTTAAATTGCTCCGCGAACCCTAATATCTGTCTGCAATAAATGCTTCACCTACATCATTCCGGTTTGCCTTGTCTGGATAGTTTGGAGTATCCCGGATTAGTCCTGATCTGTGGATATCATCCGAATCTTTCAATCATGAATAAATCGAGGTAACATATTACAAGAACATCCCAAACACTCTGTCCAATCCGCAGAACAAGATAGTGCATTTCCGGATCTTTCCGGACCTTTTTGTAATCCTTTATCATACCGGAGCATCTCCCTGAACAGGTCTTATTTGATCGATCACAGCTTCTTCATAACTCCATGCGGACCTCTGAAAACTTGACTGAAGTATCTCAAGACTCATATCTACAAACCCTTTGATCCGCATCTTGTGCCACATCCGGCACCACTTGTTTGGCTGGGGGAACAAGATTTTCTTTGAGTCTCCCCCTGAGCCTGAGCTCACTTTTTAATTTCCGGAAGAGATATCAGCACCAGAGTCTAGTGCGGATCCAACCTCTACATTCTCTGAACTTTTCTTCACCCAAATCTTGCTCATCTGATTCCTAACCTCATCCGCATTCATCTTTTGTTTACCCTTGTCTTGATTCTGATTATACACCGGACCTCTTTTGTCCTGATTCTTGTTTCTGCAGACTTTAGCATTATGACCGGACCTATTGCAGATTTGGCAAATAACATTTCTTTGCATATTTGACTGATATCCTCTTGATCTGCATTGATTAGCCATATGACCTACTCTATTGCATGTGAAGCATCTACCTTTGAATGATTTGTTTACTTGCATAATTCTGCATTCATGGGATTTGTGTCCATACCTTTTGCAGTTGAAGCACTGTCCGGAGAAGGATGAATTAATCTGATTCATTCTCATTCTGCACTGATCAGCTTTGTGACCAAAGTGGTTGCAGCTGTGGCAGTATCCATTGAAGGATGGATATTTTTGAGCATTTGGCTGTCTTACCGGAGGTCTTCTAGGCCTGCTCCTTGGATTTTCTGATCCAAGATTCTTCTGACCGGATCCGGAGCTTTCTCCTTTCTCATATCCCAAACCATACTTGTCATCTGTCCTCTTTTGACTTCCAAGAAGAACTTCAAGTTGAGCAGAACTTATCTTGAATTTCTCTTTATATTCATTTGCTGTTTGAAGGTCTCTTTTGAGAGAGGCAATTTGATCCTCAAGTTTTCCTTCATTATCTATGGCATCTTCAAGATCAGATTCAAGATGTCTGATAATCCTGTCCATCTGGTGGCATTCTTCTGATTTTTCTTTAAGAGATTGTCTTAGATTGTCTTCAGCCTTTCTTTTTTCTTCAATCTCTTGAGTAAACTTTATAGTTCCTGATTCCATTTCATGTCTTAACATAATGACTTCTTTTGATAACTTTTCACATAACTTGGTTTGCTCAGTCAATTCTTCATTTGTATTGCTTTCTTCACTTTGTCTTGCCAACTGTTGAAGCAGCTCCTTTCTCTTTTTCATAGAGAGACTTAATTTGTCTTTTAATTCTCTCATGAATTCATCAGCCTGTTTGAGTCTTTCCTTTAATTCACTGACTTCAGAATTTGACTGTTCAAGATCCTCAAGAGCAGTCTTGAGTTGCTCCCTTAACCCATATGCATCCATTTGAAATCCCAGATCTTCCTCAAGCTGTTAGGCTTTATTAGGAGGAACTTGGCTCTGATACCAATTGTTGATAACTGAGAGGGGGGGTGAATCAGTTATCCTAATTATTTCCCTTATTGAACTTTCCTTTTAATTGATGCAGCATAGAATCAAACACAAAAACATTAATCATGAAATAAGAAACACATGACACAGTATTTTTGACGTGGAAACCCTGTTAAGGGAGAAAACCACGGGGTGATTAACCCAAAATTATTCTCTGTTAGAAGAATAGGAAATTACAAAATGGCACTTGCCAATTAGGGCTCACTGCCCGAGCACACTGCTCACAAGAGGCCCACTGCCTACAAGAAGACACACTGTCTACAAAGTGATGAGAATCACAGTCTTTGAACTGATTGGAAGCATCTGCATATGCTAGAGTTTAGTTCCGGTTAGGCTCAGTATACTGATCTGCTGCACTTCATCTTTCCTCTGTTCTTTATTCTGCTATCTTTCACATACCGGATCCTTTTTGCTACCTCTGCTCTTATCTGGACTTATTCGCATATATCTCCACTTCTTTCACCCCCTTCACAACTAAATCCATCCTCTATATATATCCGCATAAGTAATTTCATCACTTTTCTAGTCGGCATCCGGAACAGTCTAGTTTCTTACAAGCTCTCATTCTGTCGGCTGAATCCTTCCTCACCAAGCAATGCGGATCAAGCATATACTTGTAGATATCATTAATCATGTCGGCCAAACATGATTCATGCGTTCACAACCTCTGTCATCAACAGTAACACATCCGGAAAGCAGTCTGATACTCTGCCAGTCAGTTCTTCCTCTGTTTTCACTGTCTCTCAGGAATCCGGTACTCAACCATTCATATCTTTTTCCTTGTCCATCACCGGAGGCTAAATCCTTGGAATATACCACTCAAGGTAGTCCTCTTGACTTCCCCAAATCCGCACTGCACCAAGACACTTCCTCTGAGAGATCCGGACCAATCTGTCGGACCTTGCCACATGCTCTGTTCTTCTTCACCGGACCACAACATTCTTTATTCTGACTTCCGGTAGAGACACATTATGACTTGCGGATATGTGGGATGACCTTTGTTGCCATCAATGACAACAACCATGAATCCATATAGTGTCTCTTGCCAACATACTCATCTAGTATATGTGAGTGTGCATGTTTGGTGTCAGCCTCCCATGGTCAGATTTGATAGAGTTTGAAAGTTGAAGAGTTCTAGAAAGTTTTGTTGTTTGCACATTGTTAAATCTGCCCAGGAGGTCAACTTTGGAAGCCAATATCTAGCAACTTGATGATTTTCATGGTAAGCTAATCTATGTCTCAAATTTGTCCTATAATAACCTACTTCCATGTCCATTTTCAAGGCCCAAGCATCTCATTTGCTATTTTTTCAAAATCAAAAGCAAATGGAATTTTCACTGTTTTGTTGTCTGCACCTCCAGAAAGTTTTAGGGGGGTCAAATTTGGTCTTTAATATTTCATGAATGAAGTGGATTGGTGAAAAACCCTTTTGTATACATGCTCATGGAGCCTAAATGAACTACTTCCCCAAGTGGCAGCTTCCAAGGAAGAGATTTGCTATTTTTTCAAAATGGCAAGTTGGTGAGTTTCAAATGAGTTTTCACAGGTGCAGTTTCAGAAAAGGCTGAGTGAGCTACTTTGGCATTGAATAATTTTCACATCTGGATGTGTGCTTGCCAAAATGCTTCTTGCATTGAATTGTTGGATCAAATGCTTACATGCCTATGCATTTTCATGACTCTAGGAGATGGTTTGACCAATTTTCTAGGGCAATTCTAGAGGCTACATGGCCTATTTTGGTCACTGTATAAATATGTTAGAAAGCAAATCCTAGTGATAACCCATTTAAAATTTTCACCTCAATGACACACGAAGGTGGTTCCAGGACAATTCAATACAAAAACTTGTTTCAAAATGAAAACAAATTTAGTCGGCCCCACAAAGGAACCCGACATGTGTCACACTAGTGTTATTGATTGGGTCAGGAGGTTGGACTTTCAATTAGGTTTGATTATGCAACATTTAGAACAAACATGATCAAGCTGACATGTTGATAGAGGAAAGATGTTGAGAAATAAAAAGACAAGCTTGTTGTCCTCATGGTGACCTACCCATCAACTCAAGGAGTGTACAAGGAAGGCATTGATGAGATATGCAATATAATTCATAAAATAAGGGTGCAAATATTTTGGAAGGGGTGTGAGTGGTGATCATTATGGAACAGTCATGAGCTTGAAGTAACACTGTCATGACTCTTATTTAACAGTCACCCTAATCTCATTGCTCTCCACAATGTAATGAATGAGCTGGCATCATTATGAAGAAGAGGTTTATACACTTGGGAATTAGAAGAAAACCAATACTAAGAAAGGAGGACTATACATACATTGACTATCCATGAGCAGTGTCCAGAAATCAAATAGTCCTATCTACATTTTTGGTTTGGATTTATCATGGTTCCATTATGGTCCATGTGTTGAGATAAGTGAAAGTTAATTCTCTTGTGTATCAATGTTGAGGCTATGATTTTAAGGTCTAGATGAGGATCTTATGGAGGATGCGCAACCTTATGGCATGTCCTTGAGATCTGAAATCCAATCTCATAACACAATGAATCGTAACATCTCTATGGTCAAAGCCAAAATGTTACATATGTGCATCATGCAAAAGAAATTATCCATGTAGCCCAGTTTAGTCCATATCCTTTTGAATGGTCTAATGATCCATGGCATGATGCTAGAGTTTGTTGCAAGTATGTGTCTAATCGGTGTTGTCATTGATGTCAACATATCAGTGTTATCATTGGTGCCAACTGTGCTCTTGATTTTGATGTTTGTTAGTGTTAGAGATAATGAGTAAGTGATCCTGATGCTAAGGATATTGAGAAAATTAGCTCCTCCGATGGAAATAATGAACTGCAGTGGAAATGGTGTATTGCAAAGTATCTTTGTTTACAGAAGAATAGTCCAACAGTTTGCTCCACATTTCATGTAGAATGAATATCTATCTATGGATTGGAATTTATTTAGAGGCATGTCCGAAGATGCTATGTTCCATGTTTGAGCCTCCGGTATGAAGATTTGAGTGAGTTATGTTCACCATAGTAAAAGCTACTTTTTCTAGGTATTCACTAGTGACAGGGAGATTGTATTATGCTATGCAATCCTTCGCATTGAAGTTTCACAGTCTGTAGTTCTAGAATCAAGTTTGTAATGATGTCAAGTGCCTTCAACTCCAATGGTTCATGATTTGGTGGTCCGCAAGTGATCTTTTCTTTATGACAGTGGTCAATACTGTTGGTTAAGTGCTCTGGTTTGAAGAATCTTCTTAATAGAATGGTTAGAGATTATGCGGATGTTCCTGGTGATTACAATGTGCTTGTGGATGTCTCGCAATCATGTTCCTACCTTTGGATTGGTCTGCGAAGAGAAATTGGATCGTGAATGAAGACTGTTCATGGAAGTCTTAGTGTTAACACCTGTCTTAGCCAACCTGGTTGTTTTCAGTAATTGTGGAGATGCATTGAAGATTGTAGAAGCACATCATGGCGTGAAAGATTGCATTTGAGTCCTAGCTAAGGTGTGGCATGATCCACATACATCTTTACATCTTTTCCTTAGCTCAATTTGTATTAGGTCCAAACCTATTTTATGTATGTTTATAATGCCAACCTTGGAGATTGTTCCAATGGTTGCTGAATGTAATGCTGATCTTGATGTACATTCCATGGTTGATTAATTGTATAAAAGCATGTAATGTAGTTGCGAAAAAGATGTCCTCATGCGAAAATGAAAAGATAAGTGTGAAGATGTGAGAAGAGAAGAGAAGAGAAATTATACTATGCTTTAATGGATATGAACTTAGGCATGGAGTAGATGCTACCAAATCAGTTCATCATCCTTTGGTAATGAGCCACCCCTTGGCAGCGAGCCATCCTTAGCAGTGAACTGTTCTTGGCAGTGAGCCTCTGGTTTTCAGTATTGATTTAACATATATATTTTTGTGTTATTGTGTTGAGCTTCTTATTACATGCTTTCATGGTTAAATCTAAATAATAGTGAATAAGTGTTTGATTTGTTGATGTTCATATGTGTTCAATGTTTCTAGTACAACTGATTTACCCCCCTCTCACTTGTCTATTGCATTTGAACAATTGGTATCAGATCCAAGTTCCTTGGGAGTAAGCCTAACAACTTGAGGAAGATCTAGGATGTCTTAGAATGAATATCTTTGACTTTGGATTAGAATTTATTTAGACGCATTTCTGAAGATGTTATGTTCCAGGTTTGAGCCTCTAGTATGAAGATTTGAGTGAGTTATGTTCACCAGAGTAAAAGCTGCTTTTTCTGGGTAATCACTAGTGACAAGGAGATTGTATTCTGCTCCGCAATCCTCTGCATTGAAGTTTCACAGTCTGTGCTTCTAGAATCAAGTTTGTAATGATGTTAAGTGCCTTCAATTTCAATGGTTCATGATTTGGTGTTCTGCAAGCGATCTTTTCTTTATGATAGTGGCTGACAATGTTGGTTAAGTGCTCCAGTTTGAAGAATCTTTTTGACAGAATAGTTAGAGGTTGTGTGGATGTTCATGGTGATTACAATGTGCTTGTGGATGTCTCATGATTGTGTTCCTACCTCTGGATTGGTCCGTGAAGAGAATTTGGATCATGAATGAAGACTATTCATGGAAGTCTTAGTGTTAACACCTATCTTAGGCAACCTGCTTGTTTTCACTAATTGTGGAGATGCATTGAAGATTGTAGAAGTGTGTTGTGGCATGAAAGATTGCATTTGAGACCCAGCTAAGGCATGGAATGATCCGCATACATCTTTACATCTTTTCCTTAGTTAAATTTGTATTAGGTCCAGACCTATTTTATGTATGTTTGTAATGCTGACCTTGGAGATTTTTCTAATGGTTGATGAATGTAATGGTGACCTTGATGTACAATCCAAGGTTGATGAATTGTATAAAATCATGTAATGTAGTTATGAAAAAGATGTCCTCACGCAAAAATGAAAAGATAAGTGTGAAGATGTGAGAAGAGCAGAGTAGTTAAATTATATTATGCTTCAACTGAACTAAACTCAAGTATGGAGTAGATGCTACCAAATTAGTTCATCGTCCTTTGACAGTGAGTTGTCCTTGGCAGTCAGCCTCAACTTTTGTAGTGAGCATTTTGGGCAGTGATCCTCTATTTTTTGGTATTGCTATATATATATATATATATATATATATATATATATATATATATATATATATATATATATATATATATATATATATATATATATATATATATATATATATATCTTTGTGGGCTAACACCCATCATGGTTTTTCCCTCATAGGGTTTTACACAAAAAATCTGGTATTTCATGTGTTGACTGTGTTATTGTGTTGAGCTTCTTATTTCATGCTTTCATGGTTAAATCTAAATAACAGTAAATAAGTGTTTCATTTGTTGATGTTCATAAGTGTTCAAAGTTTCTGGGACAACTGATTCAAACCCCCTCTCAGTTGTTCATTGCATTTCAAGAGAGTTACATTCACAGATGTATTAGAAGAAACTCCTACAAACCAAAACAAAGTCTTGTTTTACTACCATATGCTCAATGGTAAGTCGGTAGAAGATATCATAGCCAGTCTAGATATCTGAGAAAATACTGAAGATAAACTTCTTGATGATTTAGTGTCAGATCTAAAATAATTCCCTCAAGAAGTCATAAGAATGGTTAAATAAGAACCACAGGATGAAGGACCCCCTATTGGTCCCAACTATTCTGCCTAATATTCCTGATCCACCTATGAATAGAAGTCTCATCACATCCTCTAAAGATGACTCATATTCCTCTGACTCATAGCTTGTGTCAAAATGGGAGCTTTGGAATAAGGGCTTTATTAGAATTATAGTTGGAATTGATGTGTTAGACATGCATGCAAAATCTGGAAGTTTAGACAGGGCGCAAATTAGGTAGAGTGCCTCAAAGATGTCATCTCATATCTTGCAATGATCACAGGATATGCATGAAGTGGATGTAATAAAAAGGATTTCAAAACTTTCAATCAATTGTAATCAACAGGTGCAAATCCTATCTTTCATAACCTTTTCCACCATTTTCTTTCATGTGCCAAAATGGGGGCTTTGGGATGGCACATGGATATCCATCTAAGCATCAAGGATAGGGTAATTTGTTAGTTGTTGTTGTAGCTACTCTGGTAAACCTGTATGCTAAATATGGAAGCATACACACATCACTATTGTCTCATGGAATGAAATGAATGAAGAATATGTACAAAATGGACTTGTTGAAAATGCCATGGAAGCATATGATGATGATGTTGGTATGACAAATATTGGAGGCATTTTTTTCCTGAAATCTTTTGCGGTGGCCAATGTTCTTCAGATGGACAAAGAATTGCAGAGCTAGCTGTCACTAGAAGAAGGAAAGAAATTATTTCCTTTCTGCTACAATTAAAAGTTTGCAATTGCATTTGGTCTATTAATGTGCCCCTGGAACAACTATTATTGTTGTTGAGAACCTCCGAGTATGTGTTGAACGTAGCAAAATATATCTCCAAAACTATTGCAAATGAAATTGTTGTATACTGCACATCTCCTACACTCCAATCACAGTTATAAGGTGCCATTCCCATTGATTGTTCATCTTAATTTCACAGCATTATGAAGAGAGGGTCAATTGAAGGAGGCCCTACACATACTAGTCACTACACACAAACCCTATCTTCAATTATTATAGACCAGTATTCTCAAAATGTCAAGTGTAGAAGTTTGGCGCAAATAAGAGTCATGGAGTAGTTAAAGATTCAAAGATTAGCCTATAGAATTCAAGGCACAACCATCATAAAATAAAGGCACATCCATTATAAAGTATGGTGCAGCCATTTGGAAACCAAAGAAAGAAACCCGAGAAATGGTGCAGTGCTATAGTATGCAGCAAGATATGTAGGATATTTCAAAGAAATGGTTTATTGAAGAGACTCCATATCAGAGTGAGTGATTTCCAAGTTCCCCTGATATGCCGATGAGGTGGGTCTGAGAGACTTTTACATGTCAAGATTAAAAGGTATAAAGTATACAAAATAAACATCGGAGAGACTTTGAATATCGGAGAGAGTGTGTTGAGGTCTTTTTGAAAACCTGATGGAGATATGAAACAAGCATGTAATACACTTAAACATCATCAAAGGAAGAAAGCTATATCGGTAAGAGATTATTGAAGCCCCCCTGATTTGCAGGTAAGGTGGGCCTGGAAGCTATAGTTGATACATGTCGCTGAGATTAAAAGGTATGAAGTATACTAAATGTACATTGAAATGACTTTCATACATCAGAGAGAGGCTTATATAAGTCCCTCTGATAGTACGTATAAAGCCTCTACTAAGTTGCCAATGTACCTATACAAGTTTGATTTTACTGAAGAGTATCAATATATGATGGTCATGCTTAGCAGCATGACAGGGAAGCAAAATGTTGGATCATTTGAGAATTGGATGTATGGAATCATCCGGATGGTGGAGTATTTAGATGATGAGCCCCTCTAGGATAAAATTATAAGTGATAGTTTAGATGAAGGAATGAGAAAGCTGGGTGGCCAGATGTGCATGTTTCATATGACTTCCTATGTCGTATATGCTTGTGCCTTTAGAGGAACATTCAATGGTTTACAAATAGTAGGCAGGGTTGGAAACAATCCTGGCAATGTGAATATATGGGAACATTACCCATAGCTAGGCAGGAGGGCATCCCTCCAAGATTATAAATTGGTAAATGACTCTTTTTCAATGCATTTGGTCAGAACAATGGAAGAAGACAGGACCAAAAGACTGAGCATGGATGCCCAAACTATCATATACAAATGTGGGGCTTGGTTTATTCAATTTTCTACCTTTTCATACATTAGGATAGAAGGCTTTGAAGGACAACGCCTTATGCTCCCTAAATATCCCAATGATAAAGTTATTCTAATGGAGTTTGCTAGACAAATTTTACCTTCACTTGTAGCTCATATTAAGAAGAAGAAGATTCCCCTTGTGTTATAGGTTGGTACATTTGTCCTGATAGCGAGAGTGTCAAGGATGCCATGGGAGGACTAAAATTAATGCATCTCCAGCCATTTTCAATAGCTAGGCCATATGACCCATATGGCAGAATGCAAGCATTATTGGGGAAATAGATTCATCAAAAACACCTTGAAGATTTATGCACCGATTGTGATGATGAGGTTGAGGTTAGAAGAAGAATTTATTAGAAGCTCACCCTCAATCAAATTTGCACCTTTGATTGCATATCAATCCCTACCCAATTACGAAATGATGATGGAAAGATCATGTCTAGTGAATATGAGGACAAGAAAATCTACAATGAGACTAGCTCTTGATTTGATTATGCCTGAAGTAACTTCATTTCATCAGATTATGCAGAAGGTTATTGAGTTGACCCAAATTGGGTAAATGCTAAGGTCACCAAGCTAAAGAAGAAGGGTGTAGCCCTTACTGTGGATACAAAGAAGAAAAGACAAGAACTATTTGAAGAGGAATATGATGACTTCCTCATTGAGAAGAGGAAATCCAATGGAGAAAGATAACCACATATACAGGGGAAGCAACAAGGTAAAGGAAAGAAGATAACAGATGCACAAGGAGGGGTAGTCATTAGAAGGATTCAACACAAAGGGGATGTAGCCTCTACATCCACATCTACAGCTGCATCACTCCATACCCTTGTTGAACCAAAGAAGAAGGTAACAAAGACTACCCTTGAAAACATAGAGGAAGAGGAACCGTTGGATAGAGAAGCTCTAGATGACGAATTGTTGATAACAAGGAAGAGGAAGAAGGTGCAGCAGACACCACCCCAGAAGAAACATAAGATTGCAATGAGAGGAACTGTGGATATTAATCCAATTTTGTTGAGAGGTGCAAGGACACAGGGTTTTATGAAGTCCCTTTCCCAGACATTATTCAATTTAAAACTGAAAAGGATGAAGAGCAGAGAGAAGAGATATATAAGGCTAGGAAAGAGCCACCCCTCCCACTTGTTGATACTGTGTGCTTGTCAGATGATGAGATAGCTAAAGATGATGCTGCTCAGAAGATGGAGACCCTAGTGGCCAACACAAAGATGACTCCTCATGGCACCCCTATGGTCCAGAGGGAAATCCATCAAGAGCAAGTTGAAATAGAGGATGTTGAAGAATTCGATCCGAAGAATGTAGCTCAACATATAGGGCTAACTAATTTGGTTGAGTAGGTCAGTAATCCTGCAGTAATAGATTTAGCCTATCAAGCTGAGGAGGAATAAAGTAGAGACAACAATCCACCTTTAGAACCTGAAAGAGTAAAGGTCAGTATACTGAGGGAGGTTGGTAAGGAAGTACCTAATCAAGACCAAATCAATCCACCTCGAGAACAAGAGAAGGAAAAAATTAATGTAGAGAAGGAGGGTAATTAGGAGATTCCAGATAAAATTGATAGTTAGGATAAGGAAGTGCCTAATAAAAATACAGATCAGGGTGATAACCCAATATCAGCATCCAAAAGAGAAGTAAGGGGAAAAGAAACTGAAAAGGCCCAAAGCTTTAGAGAAACAAATGCACCAAGAGGTGAGGAAAAGAGTTTTCCACAAGTTGGTAGCCATCAAAAAGAGCCTGAGAATATGACCAAGGGTGATCATGATGACACCCTAGATAAAATGAGTAAGGAGATTAGAACTACTAATGAAGATCACGGTGATCCCCAAGCTGAAATAGATACAAATGCACAATCTTCACATGAAGATCAAGTGCCACAGAATATACAAGATCAGGGTACTCAGAATCCTCTTAAGGATAAATTGCAAGAAGAGGTATATTATCAAAATGTGCATACATCTCAAGAACCCCCACCTCAACAGGAAATCCCTCATCAAGAGATACCTCAACAGAAGGAGACTCAGCTAGAGACCCCTCATAAGAAAGCACATGAGGAAGAACCAAGAAAATAAAATTCACCTGCTCAGGTAGAGCATGATACATAGCATTAGGATGCTCAGAATGAATGAGCTGATCAACAAACACCCCGGGGTGATGGTCCATACTGGAGGCAACAAGAAGTAAACATGCAATAGATGGGAGAGGTACAAGAATTTGATGTATCAGTATTGTTTTCTACAAATATGATGAAACCAAGAAGAAAGGCAAGGCCAAATTCTGTAATAAGGAGAGACCCTACCACTGGTAGGAGGATTGCTCAAGTAGCTATTCCCATGGCAAATAAGGAGAAAGGGCAAATAGGCCTTGATGAATTTCAAATAACAAACATTGATCTAGGTTTTGCTACAAAGGAGCAAGAAGGGCAAGAAGCTAAGTATAGCATTAACTCTTTGCTAAAAAGAAAAAAGAAAGAGAAGGATAAGAATAATCAACATAAAGAGCATATTGGTCAATTACATGCATTCATAAAAGGGTTAAATAACCCTAATCATGTGCCAACAGATCCAGCTACACCATTGACTATCATATCTCAAGATGAGATAACAGGATTGGATGCCATGAAGCACAAGGCTCATATAATGGATCATTGGTTTATTCTTTTTATTTCTGAAGTTGAAGAAGTAATAAAGACCTCCCTTGCTAACTGGGATTTGCTAAGTACACTCAAGAGCAAGGTAGATAAAATACAGAATGAGGTTGGTCGCAGGTCCTTCAAATTGGAGAAGCACTTGGACGCCATGGGTGAGATGAAGAAAATAGAAATGAAAGTGCTCATATATAATACGGTACTAGATAGCAATACAACACAATTAATAGGATTGTGGTATGAAGACACTAAGTTTGAAAGTGTTATCTTCAAAAAATGTAATGGCAAACTAAGGGATATCAGCATAAAGTTGCACCACCTAATGGATGATGAGATAAATATTTTGGAAGCTTTGGTAGGTAATATAGAAGGAAAGATAGAGAATCAGGATACTGATTTTGCAATCCAAGCTTTCCACAACAATTTCAAGCAAGCATCAAAAGATCTTATTCATCATCTAATAGAGGAGGTAATAAATAAGGCCATGAGAATGAAGGCTAAGCTAGAGACATACAATGAAAGATTAAACAATAGAAAGAGCATATGTAATGCTCTGCAAGAACAATTCCATTCTCAAAAGCATGCTGTGGTGAAAGCCAAGACCCACGATGGAGGAGAAGTTGAAAGAATAGTGCAGTTGTATGAATCCATCAGGGCGGTGATCTGGGTACATATAAAGGATGATTCTCATATGATCAATGATAGTGCTGATGATAGTGATGATGAAGATGAAGGCAAAGAAGAAGATGCAAATGATGAACAAATTAAAGAAGATGAAGAAGGTGATGATGAAGAGTAAGTATATATGCATGATGACATAGTCATATGCAAAATCAGATAAAGAAATGATCAAGTTCTAACAGATAGTTGCTAGTTGGCAACTTGTGCTTTTACATGTGTTGACCTAGTCAAAGAAGTGATATTGACCGTTGATCTAGATAAACAAATTTTGAACATTGATCACTTGTAACTGCCTCCTATCCTTATTCTATAAAAGGAGATGGAGTGTGCCTTGTAGTATCATTGGAAACTTAATTGAAGTTAGATTACTGAAACTGCTCAGGGCTAATTTCAAAGCTAATTGGAAATGTACATGTCTTTTGTTTACTTAATGAAAGTAAGGATCTGATTACATATCATCGTAAATCTTGAGTAATCTTGTGAATGTCATCTTGATATTCTACTGTGATGTGTTGCATCCCTTGGAGTGCATGTCAATTTGTGGATATTGTTGTCATTCTTTTACCTTGAAGTTTGAATCAACTGTAGCTAGCTGTGGAACATCTTGGTGAACCTATGGTTTGATTCTCTTCCTTTCATGAAAGTATCTAGAATGTATGTGAACCAATAGCTAAAGATTCATTAAGTTTAGTTAGAATTAGAAAGAATTTATCTCAATTTGTTTAAATTCATTAGAAATCACCTTCATAATTGCAAATACATACACAATTCTAAGCAAATACATGAAATATGCAAACATCTCGAAGGAAATTGAACATCTATAGCATATTTGAGTAAATATGCATGTAAAAATTGATAATCTCATGCAAATACATATAAATGATCATAGTAATCCTTCAAATATCAGCTTAAAGGCATAGTATTTACATGAATTCATAAGTGCATAAGTATAATTTGTTCATGACCGCTGATGTTTAGAAGAATTGATCAAACTTACAAATATGATCATCATTTGTGGAATACAGTAGAAATAACCTTGTTTGTGAAGTAAATTTAGAGGAAGTAGGTGCATAATTAGATACACAGACATCTGTTTATGTTACCAGGACAATGTAAGGCCCCTTGAAATGGAAAACACATATCACATCAACCTCTGAGTAAGGTCAGAAGATCATGACCTGATCAACAGAGACTTGGAGTTATCAATTCATTCCAAATTGATCATACTTTTCAAGATAATAAAGGTTGTTGTGAAAACTTTTATGCATGTTGTTATGACTAACAATCATCATCAACATAAACTGGTGCTAGAAGGAGGGCTTTTCTCTCTTTCTTGGTAAGTGAATTAGTTGCATACACAATATCCTGCTTCTATACAAGGTAACTCTCCCAAAGTTCACCGTAATTTCTTATGCTTTGAGTGTGCATGAAAATATTTATTTATTTTTTGATGTTTTAGTTCTGTTCATCATAAATACTTTAAGATTGAGCACAAGTACTTCAAGATTTGTAGTTATTTCATTGAAATCTTTGAAGATTGACTCATTGTTTCAGTTTTCTTATGAGTTTCTTGTTCAAAATTGCTTGTATAAGTCAGATACTTTGATATCCATGTCTAGAAGTTGGATCTTTGTCCATATTCCCCTCTTTTATGCAAATATTGCATAAATATCCAACAATTATTGAGTATTGGCTGGAAATATCACCTTTGCTTGGTCAGTTCTTTTGATCTTTGTAGAAATCAAGTCAAATTTCCATATCCTTGTCATAAGTTGTTAGAATCCTGGCTCACTAGCCTAATATCAAGTCCAGATCCCTTGGACTCTTGGAAGAATTGCCCATTCATGGATTTAGGCTACGAACTATAGATATTCATCACACTCCTTACTCAATTGCATCAACATCTTCATCACGATATACTGATATGCCTCCAGTATCTCCTCCTATACTCCAAACACCTCTAGGGTCATCTGTTACACCTCTAATCCAACAAGCACCAGTCATAATGTCATGCTTTGCTGCTGACTCACCTTTAACTTTCACTGCATATCATCCTTTACCTAAGAATCCTTATAAGATTTGTCCTAAGTATCATCAATATCAAGATGCTGAGGATCACATTAGAACATTTAAGGAAGCTTGCTGCAGAACAAGGATTGAATATCAGGATGTGGTGTGTAGATTATTTCCATACTCCTTGGAAGAGGAAGGATACAACTAGTACATAAGTCTTGCTCAAGCCTCAATTAATTCATGGGATGCATTAGAGAAAGCCTTCAAGGATAGGTTCAATATTCCTATAGATCCTTCAATGAATTATCATCTGTTTGCCACAGTCAAAAGGTTTGAAGGAGAACCTATTTCAAATTTCAATGCTAGGTTCCAGAAGATGTATTCCAAGCTAGGAGCTCCATATAATGTAGCAAATGAAGCAGCTAGGAGTATATATTACTTAGTCTTAGATCCCCTGACTTCTATATTCATAAGGAGAACACATCCTAATGTCACAACTCTAACAGGAGCTTTTGAAGAAGCAATAAAAAGTCAATCAGCAACTGATTCCTACTCCAACACCAAATATGGCATTTCCCACTTATCCTGCATACTCTGGATATCCTACTCAACAACAGACTAATGGAGTAATGATGCCTCCTGTTGCAATACTTGATCCTTTACAGGTACCCCCGATTAACATCATGCCCCCTCCAAATAGAAATGGTCAAATAATACAATATCCAGGACATGCTTAGACATCTCAGGATGTAGGACAAAGTAACAATAATAGGTCATCTTTCTTTAAACCCCAACAAGAAAATGTAGTAGCTAAAGTTCAGGAGGAGAAAGATGACATCAAAGAGATATCTGCATAATTGAGAAAGCTGACAATACAGATTACACATCTAAGAGGGCAGAACTTTTATTCCCAACCAAACCAAAATAGGGGATATAATAATGATAGAGCATGATATACTGATAGAGGATATAGTAATGGTCAGAGTTATAATAACAATAACAATGGCAATAACAATAATGCACCTAGACAATGTAGAATATGGAACACTAGGCCAAACAATGGATCTTTGCCATCACCTTTAGATAATCAACCTCCTAGTGAACCAAAACAAACCACTAGAGTAAATTTAGTAGAGGCGGCTCTTACAAACTGGTGCAGGATACATAACACCAATGTACATGCTGAACTGGATTGTCCTCAGTTCAAAATAGCAACCACTATCTTTCAGGCTGAAGTGTCCAACACTACAGGAAACCTTCCTTTCATCGAAGGAAATGAAATTGTCCCTTGTGGATATGATTTTGCCCTTGTGTTAAAGTGATATGTAAATCATCCTCATTACCAAGATGTATCACCTCATGAAAATTACACATTAGCATGTGAGGAATCTACTTTGGCATTCGAGACAGACTATGTGTTCCCATTCGAAGATGAAAATGAACTAGTAGTGGAACCTGAAGAGGTTCATTCTTACCAACAACATTACTAGGGTAGACATAATTATAACCTCAGGAGTAATCCTAATAGACCCTCTGGTCCCTTGACCACATCACTGCCTCCTAATAACTTTAACACTCCTCTAGATCCAAAAGAAAGTAATAATCCTAGTCTTCCCAAAGTCAATGTTCAGTACTTTACACCTCAAAATACAATGCTGAGAGTTAATCATCGGTCTTCTGAATCTGATAAGTTAGCCACATACTTGGCAAAAGATATGAAAAGAATCAAAATTAGCCTATCCTTATCAGAACTGTTGAAGACTCCAACCATCAAGAAAGCCTTCATGAGATCTCTAGATGAGCATATATCAAAAGAAGATAGTCATGCTCATAATCCTAGTCAAGTTCAAAACAAAAACTCTGTTGCTAAAGACAATAATGTCAAGCATAAAGCCCCAGCTACTATTCAGACTGTTGAGACTTCTCATATGACTCTCTATAGAGGTAAAACTGAATCACCTCCCTTCTTGCTCACATTGAGAATGTTTGAAAAGAATTTACATAACTTCCTAGTAGACTTGGGTGCATCTACTAATGTGATGCCACTGTCAATTTGCAATGCCTCAGTGTTACATCCAACTAAATCACTCACGAAGGTGACACAATTAGACAAGTCTAAAGTAAGTGTAGTGGGGGAGTTAACACACATCCACATACAATTAGCATCATATCCAAGGATTCAATATTACATTGCATCCAGGTGGTGGATATCTCTGATACCTATGGAATGCTTCTCAGTAGAGATTGGTCAAAGACACTCAATGGCTATATGTCTACAGATTTTAGTCATATGTGGTTACCATGGAATGGGATTCCCAATCAAATCAGAATAGAGGCTGAACCTCGAATGAAACATATGACCACTGAGTATAACAACACAAACGAGGTGTTGTATGCAGATGTAGAACCAGGGGTTTATTCCATCAGGCCCCGAATGGTCAGAATAGAAGAAGTCCTCATGTATGATGCTCATATCCTTGAGCATGCTCATAAGAGAAATAGGGTGACCATTGAGTCAGATTATAGTTCAGATGATAGTGCTGAAGTTGATCATTTCAAGAATTTTGAGTTGTTTTTATCTAGAGAAATGTAACATTGTTAGACATTAGATATGTCAAATAAAAATATTTTAATTGAGGGATGGTGCAAGTTACATGATGAAGCACATTCAGAGAAAACTTGTAATGCTTTCTTAGACATGATGGAGCTAGAATAGACATACATCGAGAAATGAGCATCTACATGTGAGGTAAACAATATAGATAATTATAGTGATGTTGATTCTTGTTTGTCATCTGCAAGTACAGAAGGATATATATATCAAGGTGATAGCCATATTCATAACTTAGAAGAAGTCATGATGAATGTTGAGAAGTTTCCTGGGGATGAAAATAACATTACCCCTAAAACTGATTGTTTGATTGAATCAGATTATGAAGTGTCTGATGAAGATAAAGGGAGTAAGTTGACCAAGCTTGAAGACTTTGTGTCAAAACAGTTTCAAAGACTGATGTTGCAGAAGATTCCTCCACATCAGGTTTTGATTGAAGGATGGTGTAGGTTGCATGAAACATCACATTCAGAGACCACATGTTCACTATGTTTACATATTTTGAATAAGTAAAAGATACTTTATTCCAAAGATCAGTCATTTGACAGTAAAGACATGCCTAAGGATGAAGGCCTGGAAGCACAATCAAGTAAAGATAATGATAACACCACATAGATCAAAAAGGGAAAGGTGTTAGATATAGATCACTCACCAAAAATGATAAAGAATGAATCAAAAAAACTAACGTGGATATCAGGCAGTGCTGCCGCTAGAGCTAAAAAGAAAAGAGAAGGTCCTGACAAGCCTTTGACAAAAGACAAACCATGGATCCTCAAGTTTGATGGATCAAAGTCCAAACAAGGAGCTGGAGTAGGGATAGAACTCATTGATCTAGTAGGAAAATCCTACTTAGTATCATATAGACTACAATTCCCATGTGCCAATAATGTGATAGAATATGAAGCCTTAATTCATGGGTTATTATTTTCTCTCAAGAAAAGAGTGAAAATTTTGCATGTCTATGGAGACTCAGAATTGGTGGTAAGACAAGTAAGGAGTATATACTCTTGTAATTACAAGAAGTTGTCCAACTACAGACATAGGGTGTGGGACTTAATAGAAGAGTTTGATGCATTCAATATCACCCATGTATCCAGATAATAGAATCATAGAGTAGATGCCTTGGCGCAAGCTGCTAGCACATTGGAGCCATTGTCCATTTCTGGTTTGAAGAGATTCTCTGTTGAATTGACATCAATGTCTTCAATACTAGATAATTTCACTAACTTACAAGTATTTGATGATGACCAGCACATTCTAGACTTCATATCAAATAGAGATGTATTTGATGCTCAGATCATAGATGAAAGGAATGTAGAAGTTCATAACTAGGAAGAAGAAGAAATCATGGAATTACCAACCAATAAGATTCCCAAAGGTATGATGGAATTATAAAAGGCTTTTGATTTACACATGGTAAAATAGAAAGATCTCCCAAAGACTGATGGAGGAGAGTATTCACCAATCAATATTGGACAAAGTGAACAAGTGAAGAATGTCCTAATTGGCAAAGTTTGCACAGAAGAAGAAATGGTAAGGATAACTTAAGCACTTAAAGATTACATCCATGTTATTGCTTGGACTTATGATGAGTTGAAGACTTATGATACATTAATCATCACACATACTATACCATTGAAGCCAAATGTTAAAGCTTTTAGACAAATGTAGAGACCTGTTAATGCCTTATTAGAGCCCATCATATTTGAAGAAGTTAAGAAATTTCTCAATGCCAAGATTATATTTCTTGTGAGACATTCAACATGGGTAGCCAACTTGGTCACAGTAAGAAAGAAAAATGGTGATATCCGCCTATGTGTAGACTTCAGGAACTTGAACAGAGCTTCTAAAAAGGATAATTATCCTTTACCTTAACTGGATGAGGTCTTTCAAATAGTGAATGGAGCCCAGATGATTTAATTCTTAGATGGTTTCTCAGGGTATAACCAGGTGATGGTAGATAAAATAGATAGGTTAAAAACTACATTCACCACAAAGGGTTATATTTGCTTACAGGCGAGTGCCTTTTGGGTTGATCAATGTTGGAGCTACCTTTCAATGTGCAATGGACATAGCTTTCAGAGGCTTAATTGGTAAATGCATAGTCATTTACATGGATGACTTGACAGTCTTTTCTAAAAATAGGGGTGATCATATAGAAAACCTCAAGAGGGTGTTCAAGAAGTGTGAATAGTATGGTATACCCCTGAATCCCAAGAAGTGCATATTCAGAGTAACCATAGGTAAGCTACTAGGTCATTTGATAACAGAAAATGGAATGATCATTGATCCAGCTCGGGTAGAATCTATCATGAAGCTGCAGTTACCTAGAAGTAAGAAAGAACTTAAATCTTACTTTGGTAAGAGAAACTTTGTTAGGAAGTTCATTACTGGGTTTGTAGAGATTGTCAGACCACTTAATGCAATGCTTAAGAAAGATGCTAAAATTGAATGGACTCTTGAGGCAAGAACAACATTTGAAGATATTAAAAAAAGCCATATCTAATGCTCCTGTTCTTATTAGTGTTGATTACACTAGAGATTTCTACATTTATTTGTTTGCATCAGAACACACAAGTGTAGTAGTGCTGACACAAAGAAATGAAGCCAAGGAAGAAAAACCTATAGCCTTCATGAGTTTCCCATTCAAGGATGCAGAGATCAAATACATGGATGTTGAAAGATAAGCTCTTACCCTAGTCTGAGCAGTTAAAAAATTTAGACATTACATTTTGAGAAGTAAGATCATTGATGTAGTACTAGATGCAACAGTAAAGATGCTCCTGATGCAAAGTGAGCCAAGAGAAAAGAGAGCTAAATGGATAACTAAGCTCCAGGAATATGATATGGACATAATGCCCATGAAGTTAGTAAGGGGACAAGCTCCAAGAGAGATGATGTTTGAGACTGATCCTAACATCATGACCCAACAATATGTAGTTAATTCCAAAGAGGATAAAGAGTGGTATTCTGATATCTGGCATGTCCTGATTACTAGAAGATGCCCATCAAAGTTATAGGCTTCACAAAGAAGAGCCTTGAAAATAAGATCACAAAAGTATATGATGAAAGGAGGAATCCTTTTCAAAAGAAACTGTGAAGGAATATATCTCAAATGCTTGGATAGACAAGAAGTTGGCAAGGTTTTAGCTGAGTAACATGATAAGTTTGGAACTGCACATGGGTCTCACTTAGATACTGCACATGCTATCCTAAGGGTAGGATATTATTGGCCCACCATCTTTAAGGATACTATAAAACATATTAAATACTATCATACTTGTCAAGTTGCTGCTAACAGAGAAAGATATACTGCTCAACCCTTGCAGCCAGTGATGGAGATGCGCCCATTCTCTCAATGGGGCATGGACTTCATAAGACCTATCAATCCACCATCATCCTCAGGCCATAGATATGTCTTGACAATAACTGATTATTGTACTAGGTGGACTGAAGCAATCAACAGTAAGACATGCAATGTAGATGATGTGATCAAGTTCTTGGAAAGCAACATAGTGACCAGTGATGGAGTTCCATATGCTTTAGTATGTGATAATGGATCTGCCTTTGCATCAATAAAATTATCTAGTTGGGCCTTTGATCATGGAACTATCTTGAAATTCTCCTCAAACTATTATCCCCAAGGGAATGGCTTAGCAGAGTCAACAAATAAGAATTTACTGTATATCATAAAGAAAATGATAGATAAGAACCCCAGGGAGTGGAATACCTTGCTAAAATATGCCTTGTGGGTAGACAGAACTAGGATGAAATCTGCATTAGGAAACTCTCCTTACTAGTTGGTATATGGGGTGGATCCTATCCTCCTTATTAACCTAAAGATCCCTACTTTGCAATTTCGGCAAGAATATCTAGGCATTTAGAATAGACAAGAAGTTAGACTACTCCAGCTCATGCACCTAGAGGAAAAGAGAGATAGAGCAATTGATCAATTTGCTAAACATCAGGCTATTGTCAAATGTTGGTTTGATAAAAGCGCTAAAATTAAAGCTTTTAGGATTTCAAATTTAGTCCTCACATGGGACAAAGCATATGAAAAGAAAGGTGACCATGGGAAATTTGACAAACTCTGGATAGGTCCTGTTCAAATTTCAGAGATCCTAGGAGGCAGCACCTACAGACTTAAGACTCTAACTGGTGAGGATGTCCCCTTGCGAGTGAATGGACAGTTACTTAAACACTACTTTCAAGTTTAAACCCAGTCAGGTTAGTCATTTGTAATATAGTGTATATGTTTTATAGTTTTGTTTTGTGTGTTTGCTTGCTTGTTTGTTGTTGTTGAGTTTTGTTTTGGTTACTCAAGATGATGCACCTTATCACCCTAAGAAATCACCAAAATTGTTAGGATTCAAATGATGAAAACAAATTTCTATATAGTTTATGACTCATTTTGAGAAGTGTCCCTGATCAAGTCTGTGATATCCTTTTCATTAGTGATGCCTTTTCTTGATTAAGGAGATTTTCACGATGACTCACCTAACAGCCTTGGGTTTGTTGAATACATTAGTATAGGTGTTAAGTGAAAAATCTAAAGTGTCACTCTTGCTACCATTGCAATCCCCAACCTAAAGCAATAAGTGATCACACCTTGCATATTGAGCTTACATGATGATATCATATGAATAAAACACAAAAATAAACTTTGAAAATCCAAAGAGGATGAAATTTAGGCCACCTAAGTAACTCTACCGGTAAAGATAACCTTGTCGGAGCTATGGATGCCTGCTAGCAACAAGGCTCTATCCCTGTTGGCTATGAGGGATGAACTCCAAATATGTAGCTTAACACTAGTTTCTTGTGTATTCAACTTACTTTCAAGATGAGGATTATTAATCATATGCACACACTTGATCCCTTATCAGCTTTGATGCCCTTATGAACATGATATCATTTAGAAAAGTTCATTATACTTATGCTTAGAAAGAGTTATGATGTTATGTTCTAATGTGACTTCATCACTTGAATCATTATAGTCTAAAAGAATGTAAAAATCTAAGCCAGTTTGCCTTTTGGATCACCCTGATATTAATTGAGGGTAGAAAGTTATGTTGAGTCAAAGTTTGGTCAACCCAGATATTTCCCATAGGGTCATATTTCAAGGTATCACTCATATTCGTTAAGATGACCCCGACACAAGAGATCATCTAATGTCTATATGTACCCCGATATGCAAACGTCAAACTTAAGTGAGTTAAGCAAATACCCATCAAAACCCTTATGTATATTTTTGGAGGGGTCACATTTTCTAATATCAGTCATGTTACAAAATATCACACCTATTCGAGAACATGAGGGTGATGTCATCTCATTCCGGCTTATAAAGAACTTGATATGATAATGACATCATCAATTTGTCCGATCCATCGAGGGCCACATTTCCAAACATCTGTCATATTTCTCAATATTATGATGATGTCATTCCAACCCAATAACACAGAAGATAGGATATGATGATGATGTCATCATGATCCAAACGTAGGGAAGGTCACATTTTGAAATATCCCTAACCTTAACAAATGTGACGATGACATCATTTTGTGAAAACACATTCAAAAGCCCATAAAATGCTAATGTCACCCTCATGTTCTCAAACGGGGGTGATATTTCTCAAACGATGAAGAACCCAGATATTTTCAATATCCCTCATATTGACCTTGATGACCCAATATGTCTAGTTTTCTAGGAACCAATCCCATCATGCCACGTGGCATCCTCGATGTCATATGAATGCAATATATATAGTCATGATGTATTAACACAATAAAAGGTGACCCGATCTCATTCAATTGGTCAAAGGTTGACCATATCCATGCTGACATCACCCTCATATGTCTAATATGGGTCATATTTTCAAATATCCCTGATCTTTCAAAGATCACCCTCTGCATTAAATGCAAACTCAATGTTAGGCTGCACCTTCAAAATTCAAATATAAGCCCACCACTTGTCAAGATCTATGAATGTCATGCAATTGATCAATGGATTTAAACTATATACACTAGGCAAGCCCTAATTCGTGGTATTGATCAGTTAAAAGAGGTAAATCATAGAGTTTATTTTACATTTACTTTACGCATAAATCCAAATTATAGAGCTCTGAAAGTCAAAGAATCATGGTCACCTGCAAATGGGACAGGATCTGCATCTAGACAGAATGGAAAGGTAAACACTGTGCAGTCACATTCACATCGTTATCACTCACACAGTAAAAGAGGAAAGCATTTATTAGGTATGTAGGTTTAAAACCCTCCTTTTGTCGTTTTTGATAAATCTTGAGGTAAAAATGGTTTTACTGAGTCAATTATCATGGTGATGCATGAAATTAATTAAAATGATAGAATTACTGCTATAAAATGTATGTGATCCTTGAGCCTTGTTGCATACAAACATGTTAGGGTAAGACACACATGGTTTTATCATAGGATTTAATGGCGTACATGAAGAATATATCAGACACAGATTTCTTAAAACCCATGTTCTTGCAGCCTGAAGGGGTGCGGTTCAGGTATGGGATGATAGATGACACACACCAAGGTAATACAGACCTAGATGCCTGGACCCAGAGGTTAGACAATGGAAGCAGAAACGCTATATTATAGAGAATAAACACCTCAGGGATTGGGTACGCTAGTGGATTTCCTTATGCCATGGAGGCAACTAAGTTAATGGTTGAATGTGCTCACAATTACAATCCAGAGACTATGAGAGTGGAGAAACATGGCAGGGTGTATGCTAATTTCTCAGTCAAGGGCATCATCGTTGTGTTTAATTTGCCTATTAGATCTAATGTGGTTAGAATGAGTCTAAGTGGATTAGAAAAAGGGGCCTGGAGGGTCATGTACTAGTGGAGATCCAAGGATAGTATGTATAAAGCCTCCGCTAAGTTGCCAGTGTACCTGTACAAGTTTGATTTTGCTCAAGAGTATCAATATATGATGGTCATGCTTAGTAGAATGACAGGGAAGCAAAATGCTAGATCATTTGAGAATTAGATGTATGGAATCATCTGGATGGTGGAGAATTTAGATGATAAGCCCCTTTGGCCTAAAATTATAAGTGACAGTTTAGATGAAGGAATGAGAAAGTTGGGTGGTCAGATGTTCATGTTTCATATGACTTCCTATGTCGTATATGCTTGTGCCTTCAGTGAAACATTCAATGGTTTACAAATAGAAGGCATTGTTGGAAACAATCCTGGTGATGTGAATATACGGGAACATTACCCACAGTTGGGCAGGAGGGCATCTATCCAAGATTATAAATTGGTAAATGACTCTTTTTCAATGCATTTGGTCAAAATAATGGAAGAAGACAGGACCAAAAGACTGAGCATGGAGGCCCAAGCTATCATATACAAATGTGGGGCTTGGTTTATTCAATTTTCTTCCTTTTCATACATTAGGATAGAAGGCTTTGAAGGACAGCCCCTTATGCTCCCTAGATACCCCAATGATAAAGTTATTCTAATAGAGTTTGCTAGATAGATTTTACCTTTAGTTGAAGCTCATATTGAGAAGAAGAAGATTCCCCCTGTGTTATTTCCAATTCTTATGGGTTGGTACATTTGTCCTAATAGAGAGAGTGTCAAGGATGCCATGGGAGGACTAAAATTAATGCACCTCCAACCATTTTCAAAAGCTAGGCCATATGACCCATATGGCAAAATGAAAGCATTATTGGGGAAACAGATTCATCAAAAACACCTTGAAGATTTTTGGACTGATTGTGATGATGAGGCTGAGGTTAGAAGAAGAATTTATCAGAGGCTGATCCTCAATCAAATTCACACCTTTGATTGCATATCAGTCCCTACCTAGTTACAAAATGATGATGGAAAGGTCATGTCCAGTGAATATGAGGACAAGAAAATCTACAATGAGACCATCTCAGTTCCTGATTTGACTCTGCTTGAACTAACTTCATTTGATTAGATTAGACAGAAGGTTATTGAGTTGACCCAAAATTGGGTAAATGTTGAGGTCACCAAGCTAAAGAAGAAGGGTGTAGCCGTTACTGTGGATACAAAGAAGAAAATACAAGAATTATCTGAAGAGGAATATGATGACTTCCTCATGGAGAAGAGGAAATCCAATGGAGAAAGACAACCACCTATACCGGGGAAGCAACAGGGTAAAGGAAAGAAGATAACCAATGCACAAGGAGGGGGTAGTCATTAGAAGGATTCAACACAAAGGGGATATAGTCTTTGCATCCACATCTGTAGCTACATCACTCCATACCCTTGCTGAACCAAACAAGAAGGTCACAAAGCCTACCCCTGTAAACATAGAGGAAGAAGAACCGTTGGATAGAGAACATCTAGATGATGAATTGTTGATAACAAGGAAGAGGAAGATGGTGCAGCAGACACCACCCCAGAAGAAACATAAGACTTCAATGAGAGGAACTGTAGATATTAATCCAATTTTGTTGAGAGGTGCAGGGGGATAGGGTGTTATGAGACATACAGCATGAAGTCCCTCTCCCAGACATTATTCAATTTAAAACTAAAAAGGCTGAAGAGCAGAGAGAAGAGATATATAAGGTTAGGAAAGAGTCACCCCCCCACTTGATGATATTGTGTGCTTGTCGGATGATGAGATAGTTCAGGATGTTGCTGCTCAGAAGATGGAGACCCTAGTGGTCAACACAAAGATGACTCCTCATGGCACCCTTATGGTCCAGAGGGAAACCCATCAAGAGTAAGTTGAATTAGAGGATGTTGAAGAAGTCGATCCAGAGAATCTATCTTAGCAAATAAGACTAACTGATTTTCTTGAGCAGGTCACTAGTCCTGTAGTAATAGATTTAGCCTATCAAGGTGAGGAGGATTAAAGTAGAGACAACAATCCACCTTCAGAACTTGAAAGAATAAAGGTCAGTATACTGAGGGAGGGTGGTAAGGAAGTGCCTAATCAAGAACAAATCAGTCCACCTCGAGAACAAGAGAAGGAAAAAATTAACGTAGAGAAGGAGGGTAATCAGGAGATACCAGATAAAAGTGATAGTCAAGATAAGGAAGTGCCTAATAAAAATATAGATCAGGGTGATAACCCAACATTAGCATCCAAAAGAGAAGCAAGAGCAAAAGAAACTAAAAAGGCCCAAAGCTCTAGAGAAACAAATGCACCAAGAGGTGAGGAAAGGAGTTTGTCACAAGCTAGTAGCCAGCAAAAAGAGCTTGAGAATCTGACCAAGGGTGATCATGATGACACCCTGGGTAAAACGAGTAAGGAAATTAGAACTACTGATGAAGATTGATGTGATCCCCAAGCTGAAACAAATCCAAATGCACAATCTTCACATGGAGATCAGGTGCCAAAGAATATACAAGATGAAGGTACTCAGAATCCTCCTAAGGATAAATTGCAAGAAGAGGTATATGATCAAAATGTACATACATCTCAAGAACCCCCACCTCAAAAGGAAATCCCTCATCAGGAGATACCTCAACAAAAGGAGACTCAACTAGAGATCCCTCATGAGAAAGCACATGAGGAAGAACCAAGAAAATAAAATTCACCTGCTCGGGTAGAGCATGATATAGAGCATCAGGATGCTCAGAGTGAACGGGTTGATCAACAAACACCCCGGGGTGATGTTCCATACTGGCTGCTATTGGAAAGAGACACTGTTTGGCTTCATAAGTATTGTCATTGATGGCAACAAAGTCTATCCCACACATCCGCAGTACATAATATGCCTATACCAGAAGTTAGATTGAAGATTGTCTTGGTCTGGTAGACAAGAACAGAGCATGCAACATGATCCAACAATCAGGTCCAGATCTCTTGGATGGTGTAACTCAGAAAGTTGCAGATTTGGACAAGTCAAGAGGGGCATCATAACTATTGTATTCCAGAGATTTAGTCTCTGGTGACAAAGCATGCAAAATATATGAACATCTAAGTGTTGGGCTCTAGTCAGACAGAGCAGTCATAGGAAGAACTGACCGACAGAGTATCAGACTTCAATCCGGATGTGTAAAAAGTGTTGATCAAGTAATTTGTGACATTATACTTTTTTAACCAACATGATTAATGATTTCTATGCCTAAGTTTTTGATGTGCATCATTAATCAAGTATGGATTCAGCCAACAGAATAGTAACTTGCAAATATCCTAAGTGTTCTTGCTGTCGACTAGAAGGTTGTTTGAAATCCTTGATGTGGATATATATACCCGATGGATTCAAGCTTGTGAAGGTGTGAAAGTGATAGAAGTTTTAATGAAGTGCGAATAAAAGTAGAGAGAAGTGCGAAGACAGCAATCCAAGCTTAGAATGTGATAGAAGAGTGATACTAAGCAAAGGAAGAATGAAATGAGCTAGATCAGTATATTGAGCCTAACTAGAACTAAATTCTTACATATGTAGATGTTGTTCATCAGTTCAAACACTTGGATATCTTCTATAAGTTTTGTAGACATTGAGTCTCCTGTAGGTAGTGGGCCTCTTGTGAGTAGTGTGCTCGGGTAGTGAGCCCCAACTGGCAAGTGCCATTTTGTACTCTCCTATTCTTTTAACAGAGAATACAATCTTGGGTTAATCACCCTATGGTTTTTTCCCTTAATAGGGTTTCCACGTAAAAATCCTTGTGTTATGTGTGTTAATTTCATTTATGTTCTTATGGTTGCTTATGCTTTCATGTTTTGATATAGAACTAAATGTTAAGAAAGTAAAAGTAAGAAAAGTTTTAAAAAAACTGATTCACCCCCCCTCTCAGTTAGCTGCATTGTTTCCAGCAATTGGTATCAGAGCTCAGTTCCTCTGAACAAGCCTAACAGCTTGAGGAAGATCTGGGAATCTCAATGAATCCATATGGTATAAAAGAACAACTTCAGTCTGCCCTAGATGATCTTGAACAATCCCACTTTGAGGTCAATAATTTGAGAGAGACTCAAGGAAGCTGATGATTTCATCAATGAGATGAAAGAAAAACTTAGTAATTCTGTGAAAAAGAGAAAAGAACTACTTCAAAAATTAGGAAATCAGAATGAAGCCAATAATACTAATGAGGATCTAAATGAGAAAACTAAGCTATGTGAGAAGCTGTCAAAAGAAGTCATTATGATAAGACATGAAATGGAATCAAGGGTTATGAAATTCACCCAAGAAATTGAAGAAAAGAGAAAGACTAAAGATAACCTAAAACAATCTCTCAAGGAGAAAATAGAGGACTGCCACAAAATGGACAGAATAATGAGGCATCTTGAATTTGATCTTGAAGAAGCCAGATACAATGAAGAACAACTTAAGAGCCAGATAGACACTCTTAAACAAGATCTTCAATCTGCAAATGAATACAAAGAAAAATTCAAGATAAGCTCAGCTCAACTTGAAGTTCTTCTTGAAATTCAAAAGAGGGTAGATGATAAGCGTGGCTTGGGATATGAGAAAGGTGAAAGCTTTGGATCTGGTAAAAAAACTTTGGATCAAGAAGTCAAAGAAACAGGCCTAGAAGACCTTTGGTAAGGCAACCAAATGCCCAAGGATATCCATCTTTCAATGGAAATTGCTTCAATTGCAACAAATTTGGTCCTAAAGCAACTTAGTACAGGAACAGAATGAATCAAAACAATTCATCCTTCTCCGGTCAATGTTTTAGTTGCAAAAGGTATGGTCACAAATCTCATCAATGCAGAAATATGCAAATGAACAATTATTTCAATGGTAGATGCTTTACATGCAATAGAATGGGGCATATGGCTAATCAGTGCAGATAAAGAGGATATCAACCAAATAAGCAAAGAAATGTTGTGTGTTACAATTGCAATAAATCCGGTCATATAGCCAGATTCTGTAGAAGCAAAAATCATGATGGAAAGGGTCCGGTAAAACATGATTAGAAACCAGACAAAGGCAAAGTGAATGCGGATGAGATTCAAAAGGAGATGAGCAAGATTTGGATAAAGAAGAGCATGATGAATACTTGTGATGGATCCACATTGGAATTCAGTGCTAATAATCCTTTCAAAAATTAAAAGGTGAGCTCTGGCTCAGGGGGACCTACAGAGGAAATCAAATTCCCCTAGCCAGTTAGTAAGTGCCTGAATTTGGCACAATGGATAAGAGTTAGAGGTTACAGATTAAAGGGGTCTTGAAGGTTCATCAAAAATCATTCAGTCAAAAGTTGAGTAATCTACATAAAGATTTGAAGAAGTTATGAGTAGTTCCTGCTCTAGTAGCCATCCGGTAAAAGCAAAACTACACATACAAATCTGGTATGATCTGAAAATCCAAGCTTATGATCTGCAGATTTGCAAATATGTTTTGGAAGGTTAAATGTGTGTTTCCAACTCACTTGGATGATGACTTGAAGATCCACACAGTGATTCATGAGAAATTCACTCAAAATAGGGTTACCGGATGACTTAAAAATATGCATTTATTACAAAAGAGAATGAGAATTAGGTTTTGTGCAAGGATAAAAGGCTTTTCACTTGTCATTTACAACACTTTGCACTCATGAAGAAGAAAGAAGAGTTCTGAGAAGAGATCCTGTCGACTACTCAAGTTCAAGCTGAAGATCAAAATCAAGCAGAAATTCGCTCCAGCATTTGCTACAAATCCTAAGGCATAAAAGGTATTTTCCTTCTGCAAATTCTCTCTAGATTTCATTGCTAAAATGGCTACTCCCATGGTTGTTAATATCTTTGAAAGGCCAAGACCAAAATTCAAGAAACACCCTTACAAGTCTCTAGAAGTTGATCCCTTGGGTGCGTTTTCCAATATCCCACATGGTGTTTTGCATGTAGAAGATGTTAGGGTTTACATTCATACAAACCTTAAGGAACTGGGAGACCTAAAATTGATAGAATTGTATCACAAACAACTAAATAATGAGAACTTTAAGCTCAAGACAAAATTCAAGGCCCTAAAGGATAAGCATTTTGCACATTGCATACATTTCCCATCATTTGGAGAAGAGGAATGGGTCAGGTATGTCTTGAGTAGGATACATGATAACTTTATGTGGTTAATGAGTCCATTTAAGATAACCAAAGATGCCATCGGGATGTAACTAGATTACACTCAACTGGTGGGCTACCTGCACTCAAAGTTGTGAATAATCAAATGGTAACAGAAGCCGCCGGATCAAAATATGACAAGAGGGCAATGACTATAGATGATATTACTGATCTGAATGTCAAGTTTGCATCAATTATAATTGGTTACAAGATTTATCACTTAAGCAGGGAGAATTCTGTATCTGGTACAGTAATCTATGCTGCATATCAGATGCTAAGAGAAAATGTAGACTATAATTTGTGTGAACTTCTATTGAATCAACTGATGGAGAATTTGGAGAAGATCAAGAAAGACAAGAAAAATTTCTTCAAGTATGGTAGTCTGGTATTATGTCTATTCTTCTACTTCATGAATGAGCTATCAGGATCAAGAGGTCTGATCTGGGCAAATGGCAAACCAGTTTTTATTCAAATTAGGGATTATTTGTATGAACTTGGTGATGCACAAGCTCGGAAGGCAGCTCTTTGGGGTTACTTCAAAAACTTCCAAAGCATGATGCATGCAAGAGAGAGAATACAAAAGTCAATAGTTGAAAAATACAAAGACATAGTTTGCTTCATGGTTGATACAGATCAGTGTCTAATGGAGGTAGTTGAGCCAAGGACTGTATGGGTGATGCCCATGGGTTATGAAGTAGATGAAAAACTATTAGAGGCTCATGTTCAACATCTGCTAAGTCAACCCAAGGACACTGAAGCAGAGAGGTTTGGCACCTTTGATGAGCTAAACATAAAATTGCATGTTGAGCTAAGGAAGCCTGAAACAAAAAGGAAAGTTAGAAGGGAGGTTGAAGAACTTGTTGGAATGTTTGGCATAACAAAGGAGATAGTTGATGCAAATAGAGAAATAATAGAGAAAATTGAAAGGGAGAGGGAAGGTGCAAAGAAAGAAAGCATTCAGGGGAAAGCCTCTACCCGGACGAGATCTACTAGAAGTTCTACCCCTATCACTCCTAAAAGCCTAAAAGCTACCAAATCAAAAACCAAACTGAAGCAGAGAGGTTTGGCACCTTTGATGAGCTAAACATAAAATTGCATGTTGAGCTAAGGAAGCCTGAAACAAAAAGGAAAGTTAGAAGGGAGGTTGAAGAACTTGTTGGAATGTTTGGCATAACAAAGGAGACAGTTGATGCAAATAGAGAAAGAATAGAGAAAATTGAAAGGGAGAGGGAAGGTGCAAAGAAAGAAAGCATTCAGGGGAAAGCCTCTACCCGGACAAGTTCTACTAGAAGTTTTGCCCCTATCACTCCTAAAAGCCTAAAAGCTACCAAATCAAAAACCAAACCATCTGTCAAAAGTGAAAAGAGAAAGAAGACTAAGGCCACAAGGACATATGTGAGACTCAAGGATGATGAAGAGATAGAATCGGATATGGAGGTTAGAGATTTAAAGAAAGCCAAGCACAAACTCTCCAAGGATGAAAAGAATGATGAGGAGTAGGAGACAGAAGTGTTTGTTGAGAAACCCACTCTCTCAATTGAAGACATCATCAAAGCAGTCACTGTGGATGGAAACCTACAGCCAGTGACATAGTTCTATGATGAATATAATGATGCAGATAAGAGAATACTTGAGGAAGCAACTGTCAGGTACTTGAACATCTATAACAAAGCCTTCAATGAAATAATTTCATTAATTCCTAAAAGCCTAGAAGAAGTACAGGAGCTAAGAAAATAAAATGCAATTGCAAAAGACTTGGAGATCTGGGAACAAATAGTGATACAATTATGTCCATCTATCACTCCAAAACAAATTAACATGATTTTCAAGGATAGCAAAGAATATTTCTGGAGTAAATCTAGAATGAATAAACTCATGCTAGGAGAAACTGACAAAATAGCTGATGAAACAAAATAAATTCTTTGGAAACCCTTGAAAAGGTTTAATCTTCCCATTGTATAGGAAGCAGATGAAGAGCCTTCTACCATGGATGTTGAAGGATTAAAGGAAATCAATGAAGAATTCTCTGACAAGGATGTCGAAGGATTAAATAAAATTGATGAAGATCCATCTGAGGCATTAGACTCTTTAGTTCTGGAAGAAGAAGTTCACAAGGAAAAGGAAACACTGACAGAAGACACTGGTAATGTCACTCCTCCATATCCCACTATTGCCAAGACAAATCTTCTGGTCACTAGAGAAGTAGAGGAAGGAAGAAAAGAAGAGAAGGAGAATCAAGAGAAAGAAAATAAGTCAAAAGAGGAAGAAGAACAAGCATAAAAGGATGGTGAGTACACATCCAAACCAGCCATTGCGAACACCTCTAAAGGAAGAAGTCTGAATCATCGACAATGCAAAATTTCTTGGACAAAGAAATGATGGAGCTGGATGAACCTGAGTTGATTCAAGGGCCACTGAATCTGGACTCTCTCTCTGGTTCAGATAATGAAGATAGGATCTTTTGCTCAGGCCAAATCAAAAGAAAAACTTCTAAAATCTCATATGGAGGATAGTGAACTATTGAATATTGCATCCGGAGTACTAGAGAAGATCATGCCCACATTTCAGAAGTATGAATCTACCTCTCCATCTAGTAATTTAAAAAGATGAAAGAACAAGAAGAAAAATTGACAAATCTATCTCAGAATTTTGATCCTCTTACTATCTCTCTGGTAAACCAAGAATGTCAAGCAGTTGTTATCATAAATGAAATTAAGAAACTGGTTAAGGAGAAGAGGCATCTGATGGATAGAATGGGTGAACTTAGGAGAATAATCCTCCCTAAGTTAGAAGTATTGCATGATGCTTTAACAGATGCTCTAAGTACAGCCCGGACCAATGATCCAACAGACTTGAAGAGGGCAGAAGCATTTGCATTTTTATTAAGTGGACACATCTCCATTTTGGATAGAATGAAGAGGAGTTGGGCCACAGAGATTGTACAGCTGAAGACAACCTTTACGGATTAACTTAAGTATATGTAAGTATAACATATGAATTGTATGTACACTTGTAGCCATGTATATAATAGTTTATGCACAATTTTAGTATGTGGATCCCACCCTTTGCCATTGATGTCAAAGGGGGGGTGAAGAGTAGTGAAAAATGAGGAATCCAACAAAGGGGGAGCACCAGTAAAATAGTGTAAAGAAACAGAGCACAAGCAAAGGGGGAGTTACTGCGACACTTAGTAATTTTTCACTAAGTGTTGCCATCAATACCAAAGGGGGAGATTGTTGGCAAGAGACATTGTTTGGATTCATAAGTATTGTCATTGATGGTAACAAAGTCTATCCCACACATCCGCAGTACATAATATGCCTATACCAAAAGTCAGATTGAAGATTGTCTTGGTTTGGTAGACAAGAACAGAGCATGTAACATGATCTGACAATCAGGTCTGGATCTCTCAAATGGTGTAACTTAGTAAGTTGTGGATTTGGACAAGTCAAGAGGGGCATCATAACTATTGTATTCCAGAGATTTAGTCTCTGGTGACAAAGCATGCAAAAGATATGAACATCTAAGCGTTGGGCTCCAGTCAGACAGAGTAGTGAGAGGAAGAACTCCGACAGAGTATCAGACTTCAATCTGGATGTGTAAAAAGTGTTGATCAAGTAATTTGTGACATTGTACTTTTTTTACTGACATGATTAATGATTTCTATGCCTAAGTTTTTGATGCGTATCATTAATCAAGTATGGATTTAGTCGACAAAATAGTACCTTGCAAATATCCTAAGTGTTCTTGCTGCCAACTAGAAGGTTGTTTGAAATCCTTAATGCGGATATATATACCTGATGGATTCAAGCTTGTCTCCATGTGTTGCATGCTTTTCCTTCTTTTGAATCTGGCTGCTAAGAATTTCTCAGGTTCTAGGGTATGGATTTCTGTATCACATGCTTCATCTCTGACTTCTATTCAAGGAGTGGATTAAATTGTTTTAGGTGAAGTATGGAGAAGGTTGTATGTCAGCTGGGATATATGTAAGTAGAGGCAGCTAAATACCTATTCTTGGGTGATGTTTGTAAGGTGAGCATCAATCTAACCTCTTGAAACTTGAATCCAAAATGCAATCCATTCTCTTGTATACATCTAGTTGACTCCTTGCCCTAAGATAAGCACCGGTCTGCTCCTGGGTTAGTAGTTATGACCCAAAACCCTTTGTCTTGCATCCAAAACATAAAATCCATCTTTTCATAACTTCCACCCTGTTAGTTTGTAGGACTAGGATTAGGACCCCTGCATACTCTCATCCACAACCAGTCAAATATGTCCAAGAAGGTTGCCTAACTTGTGGTGTATCATGCACATCTAGGTCCACACATGAGAGTATTCTGCCTATTGTTGTCATGCTAAATCTTCCTATCATTAGGCTGGTCAATGTTACATCTTTAGCTATAGGGATCCCCCCTTGGTGCGGCAGAACCCAAAGTGAAGGGAAGGCAGCTCATGTAACCTCCTGTATCTGTTGGCCAAATCTGCCTGTCCATTGGAGCTGGCAAACCCTCTGCCGATTTGGACACCAACAGATTTGGCGACTCTACTGGGGAGTTTGGTTTAAAAGATATATTTGTGGCCCATCAGAGTCACCAACAAAATGGTGACTCTACTGGGGAGATTAATGTCATATCCATAAAGTATGAGTCTAAGAGATTGAAGAATCAAACCTGGAAGTGCCTTGTTGCAGTAAATTTAAGGTTTTATGTGTGGCTCTACTGTTGGAGAACCCAGAAAGAAAAGAAATGAATTTTCATCTTAATGCCATGTGAAGCTCATTCCTCTACCAAGGAGGTGGCGACTCTATTGAATGAACCTATTAGCAGTTGCAACATATCCAGGTATTTGTATAAATTGTAAAAAAGATTCCTATTTGGTGAAATAGCACTGGTTAGAAGGGAAATGTTGGTGAAACTTGCATGCTTTTGTATTTGCTGAGAACATAGTTTGTATTTTTCAAGTGAAGCATGCAATATTGTTGAAAAGACTCATTTAGAGGACTTTAGGAAATTTGAGACAACAGTTTATATTTTAAAAGCCTAAGGTCATTGATTGAAAATTTGAGTTGAGAAGAGGGTTGCAAAAAACACAAAAAGATGCATTGTCAGCCCATGCACCCTTGTGAGGTGTCAAATGTAATGATGTGTAGTAATCAGTCCCAACCATGTAATAAAAGGAATTTTAGCATTGACAGATATAAGCCCATAAATTTCAATGGCATTGGTGGTTATCCTAATGCTTTTCCACCTAAAATTAGAAAGTATTTGCCCAGATTCAATGGTATACAGGATGAATCAGCTGAGAGGCACTTGCAACAGTTTTTAAATGTGATAGATGACTTTGAGATTGACCATGAAGATGTAGTTATGAGATTATTTGTTCAATCTCTACATGAAGACGTAGGGGATTGGTTCACCTACCTTCCAGCATACTCTGTCAGCTCTTGGCAAGAATTCAGATCTACATTCTTAGAATAATATCGTGAAAGAATATCTAAATATATAGTCATTAGTGATTTTATGTATATCCATATTGAAGAAGATGAGTTGGTCCCAACCTTTAACCTCAGATTTATGAAGGTGTTGAATAGAATACCAGAATGGATGAGACCTAATGATGCATTTTGTCTAGTTGTCTATTTGGGAGCATTTGATAAGAAAATGAATTATAGATTGAGAGATAAGGAGCCCACCACATTGCATCAGGCACATCAGTTTGTAGTAGATATTGAAAATAATTGGAGGCATTGAATTCAAAAAGGTTACTTCTCTAAAAAATTTTGCTGCCCTGCAGTCCCCAATGTTGATGAAAGATATAATTCTGGTGATGGAAATGAATGTCAAAGCACTCACACCCCTATTGTCCCTGTTTATACATCAACTAAAGTTGATGGTGACTTTGTTATAGAGGAGGAGCTCCTAATTTGCCAAACAAATGAAGTTGACAATAACAATTTTTCAAGTAATATTTATATGCCAGTTCTCAGTAAAGAGCACTCATGTTTAAATGATCTAGTTATGCCTAGTTGTGATCATGTGGATCAACAGTCAATATCAGTTTCATCAAGAAGCATTAGAGGGCTGGAAAATGACATAGATAGTCCAACTTTAGAGTACATTGAAGCAACAAAAATCTTGTATGTGGGGCAATCAGATGATAGTAGTGATATCCATGATCAGTTCATGGATCAGGTTTGTTCTTCTTATGACTATGGATTTTTCAATGATAAAAAAGAGGTGGATTGTCATGAAGAAGAAACAAAGGCCTTTGTAGTAAGTATGAATCCCCTTTATGATGAGCCTCCAGATGCATTTGATGTTGTGAGTCATGACCCTCATTGGTGCAGGATTAACCCTCTGTTTGAAGATAATGATATGGATTTGCGAACTGTAAATAATGCATGTTCATCATCATTTGGTTTAGACATGTGCAACTATGGGTGTGTGGATCAAGATTTGTTTTCAATGTCAATAAGTGATATAAATGATATTGGGGGTCTCATATATTCTAAATGTTTTCAGTTTAAGGATCAGCTGGATGAGTGTTTGGTAATGAGTAGCAGCCAAGTAGATGATGAGGAATGCCAAGTGCAACATGATATGATGTTTGAGGAATATAACATACATATGTTATCTAATGCTGAAGAATACTATAATGTGTATGGTTATATATCTAATTTTGAAATGCAGAGTGACAGAGGCAATACTGCAAGTGACAAGTTTTCAAAAATGGTGAAGTATGTGATTAACAAGATCAGCTTGTGGGCAGATTGTGTTGATGTTTTCAGTTGTGGTTGGGGTTATTTAGATTAGAATCAGGCATTTGAAAAGAAAGAGTTATGGTTCTTCATTTTTGGCTACCCAGGACCGCCAGAATAATGTTATGTGATCTATGATGCAGGTCAGTGCAGCTTCATGACTCTGTGCCCATTGGATAGGGACTGGTCTACATCCCAGAGATCTGTGGTTCTCACCATGCCTGTAGGAGGCATACATCCCCAGACAGAGCCAATCTTGGTGCCTACATGAGCATTCAGGTTTCAAGCAGCTAATTTTGCAGGCACCCTCCCAAAAAATCCAAAAATTTCTAAGTCAGGGTTTCTATCACCTTGATATTCTTGCGGGAGGTCATATTTCATATATGACCTGATCTGCCACCTGGGGGGTGATATTTCAGATATCAGTCATATTCAAAGATCACCTCGGTGCTACTGCAAAGTTTTAATATGACCCGATATTCTGAAGGGGGGGTCATGTTTCAAATGTTGGGTGATCTTAGTTTTGATCACCCCTATGTTCGATCACCCCTATGTTGTGTTATCACCTCATCATCACCTGATCCGCGAAGTGCGGATGTCAATTTTACATGAGGATGATATTTGCCTATCTAACGACCTGATTTTCTGGTGGGGGGGTGATATTCCAAACATCAGTCATCTCACGAATATCACCCTATTTTGTTAATATGATGGTGACGTCATCAGGATCTGGTGGGATGCATCATGTGGTCTTTGGCATGATATTATCAGCAACTATGATGAGGGTCCCGCCGATCACCGATGAGGACATGAATAGGTATAGGTGGTTCATCGGTGAGGTATTTGGCATGAATATGATGAGGAGGATTTTTCTCTAATGCATCAGGTTGCATCGATGAGGTTGGTCATCGGGGTGATTTTTCCCTTGGGGTGATATTTTTCATATCAGGTGATATTGTATATCAGGATATCATGCAGGAGGTTCGTCGATGGCGCGGGTCATGATGATCGGGTCTTGGCGGATGGTTTGTTGGTCACGCAAGGTACAATTGTGCGACATCATATGTGCTCATGACCTAGTTTATAATGTATTGAGGAGGTCGCTGCGGGGTGAATGTGGGATAATTAGTTCCCACATGATTTGAAAAGTCAGGTCATATTTATTGGTGGGAAAATTTCAAAGGTGCATAGTCTACTACATTTCCCAAGGCCGTGGGTTGGTATGCCTTTAATGGCAGATGTTATAGAGGTATGGGTGAAGGCATGGACAAATCAACCACCAGATTGAAAATGTGAATCCCCAGGTGGTGGCGCAGGGCTCGAAACCACCCTGTCTCCTCCTCTACCTGCTACATTCAATGTTGAGCACCATTTTCTCATGATGTACTATATTTGGCAAATTTTGAGTCAACCATGTACTTTTAATGTTGAGTGCACCTTCCTTGTTGTAAATGGCAGGCTGTGTGACTCATTTTCAAGGTTGTTGAAGACTTGGTTATTTTTGTGTAAATAGCAAAAAATAGGGCATTTCCTTGCTGTTCTATCTCATTTTGGAGTTTATGAGTTGCATCATGAATGTATATTGTAGATAGTCTCAGTTTCATTGTTGTTTAATATAAAAAATGCATTGTGCATGTGTTTAGTTGCTTGTCTCCATGTGTTACATGCTTTTCCTTCTTTTGAATCTAGCTACTAAGGGTTTTTTAGGTTCTAGGGTATGGATTTCTGTATCACATGCTTCATCCTTGACTTCCATTCAAGGAGTGGATTAAATTGTTTTAGGTGAAGTATGGAGAAGGTTGTATGTCATCTGGGATATATGTAAGTAGAGGCAGCTAAATACCTATTCTTAGGTGATGTTTGTAAGGAAAGCATCAATCTAACCTCTTGAAACTTGAATCCAAAATGCAATCCATTCTCTTGTATACATCTAGTTGACTCCTTACCCTAAGATAAGCATCTGTCTGCTCCTGGGTTAGTAGTTATGACCCAAAACCCTTTGTCTTGCATCCAAAACATAAAATCCATCTTTTCATAACTTCCACCTTGTTAGTTTGTAGGAGTAGGATTAGGACCCCTGCATACTCTCATCCACAACCAGTCAAATATGTCCAAGAAGGTTGCCTAACTTGTGGTGTATCATGCACATCTAGGTCCACACATGAGAGTATTCTGCCCATTGTTGTCAAGCTAAATCTTCCTGTCATTAGGCTGGTCAATGTTACATCTTTAGCTATAGGGATCCCCCCCTTACACATGGATATCCATCTAAGCATCAATGACAGGGTAATTTATTAGTTGTTGTTGTAGTCACTTTGATAAAATTGTATGCTAAATATGGAAGCATACACATAGTACTATGGTCTCACGGAATGAAATGAAATAAGAATATGTACAAAATTGACTTGTTGAAAATGCCATGGAAGCATATGATGAGGATGCTGGTACGACAAATATTGGAGGCATTTTTTCCTCAAATATTTTGCGGTGGGCAATGTTATTCTTCAGATTGACAAAGAATTGCATTGAAGCTAGCTATCACTAGAAGAAGGAAAGAAATTATTTCCTTGCCACTACAATTAAAAGTTTGTAATTGCATTTGGTCTGTTAACGTGCCCTTAGAACAACTATTATTGTTGTTGAGAACCTCCAAGTATGTGTTGAACGTAGAAAAATATATCCCAAAAATTGCTGCAAACAAATTTGTTGTATGCTGCACATCTCCTACGCTCCAATTGTAGTTATAAGGTGCCATTGCCATCATTTTTTCATCTTAATCTTGAAGCATTATGAAGAGAGGGTTAGTTAAAGGAGGCGTTACACAATCTAGTCACTACACACAAACCCTATATTCAATTATTACAAACCAACATTTTCAAAATGTCAAGTGCGAAAGTTTGGTGCAAATAAGAGTCATGGCACAGTTAAAGATTCAAAGCTCAGCCCATAGAATTCAAGGTGCAAACATCATAAAGTAAAGGCACATCCATTATAAAGTATGGTGCAGCCATTTGGAAACCAAAGCAAGAAACCCTAGAAATGGTGTAGTGCTACGGTATGTAGCAAGATATGCAAAATATTTCAAAGAAATAGTTTATCAAAGAGACTCTCCATATTAGAGAGTGATTTCCAAGTGCCGTCGATAAGCTGATGAGGTGGGTCCCAAAGACTTTTTACATGCCGAGATTAAAAGTTATGAAGTATACAAAATAAAGATCAGAGAGACTTTGAATATCAGAGAAAGTGTGTTGAGGTCTTTTCAAAAACCTGATCGAGCAATGAAAGAAGCATGTAATACACTTAAACATCATCGAAGGAAGAAAGCTATATCGGTAAGAGATTATTGAAGTCACCCCGTTCTGCAGGTAAGGTGGGCCCAAAATCTATAATTGATACATGTCCCTGAGATTAAAAGGTATGAAGTATAGTAAATGGACATTGAAATGACTTTCATACATCAGAGAGAGGCTTATATAAGTGCCTCCACTATGTCGATGTTAAAACGTAACCCTAGCATTACGTAAATGAAGCAGTAGAAATATGGCGTGAAGGAATAAAACCATAAAGTGAAAATAAAATATGTACATCATAAACATATTTTGCACATATTTATGGGGTGAATATATATTCACGGGAGAGCATATCTTTGCAATTAAAACAAGGTGAATATATTTACAAGAAGGTGAACATTTATTTTAATCACCCCTTGATATAAAATGAAGGTGTAAAATATTTTCACCGAAATGTGAAATATTTTCACCAAAGGAGTTATAGAGTGGGTGATTATTTTACCTTGAGGATATTTTTAATCTAAAGAGCATACAATTAAGGGTGAAACATTTCCATCTAGGAGTAAATGTGAGCGTGAAAATTGCCAGCAAAGAGGAGGCATGATAATTATCATTAATTTGCACGGGATGTGAAGACAAAGAAGTTAACTTAAATAGTTTATTTTTTCCAAAGATAATCAAGATAATAAAAGGCTACACTGGAATGGATGAAGAGTCATAACCCTATAAAACACAAGGTATATATATGAAGATAAAATCATCATCAGGAAGAATCACGAGCAGTAGGAATTAGATATTAGGTAGTAGATATACTAGAATATAAAAGACTTCCAGTATAAATTGTATTATCTTTTGAAGCATTATAATGGAGGAGAAGATTTGAATTGGTGGCCCAGTTCCTGGTGTTCAACTGTTCTGTTAATATTAATTCTTATATGTTACTTGGTTGTCTTTGGAGTAGTCTTTCTCTGTTATTCAAATTAAGTATATCAAAAATATATTTAACTTGTCAAGACACATTCTCTACACTTGTGTGCTTCCCTTGATTGGTTTCTGTGAGGAGAGAATTAAAATCCTTTTAAGGAATCAAATTTAAATAGGTTTCTACCTAGAATTAAAGTCTTGTTTGAATTGATTATCTTAACTGGTTTCCTTCACACCAGAATTAAAAGTCCTTTCAAACACCACAGTAACTTGGGATGATATCACTATGATTTGTACGAAGAGCACAAGTAACTGACAAACTTGCACGTTTATACAAGGTATACACATTTACAAGTGTCAAACAATTAGAGTTAAGCCAAGAAAAAGGATCCACACATCATACACATCTCAACTCCATTTTCCCAATAGGATTAGGCACTAGTCACATTCATTTCACCACAATACCTTATAAAAAACCCTAGTCATACATTAGGAGTAGTTATTAAGTTTACATCTATATCACATTTACATGCCACTATGGATAGATCCCTAAGTTCAACTATCAATATTTAATAAATAAATAACTATCAATATTTAATTTATTTATTATTCAAAAATAAATAAATTAAATATTGGTGGGTACTTATTTATTTTGCCCACCTTCTAGTCTTACTCTCCACTCCCACTTCACTTCTAAATGGAAGTTGTCTTCCACTTCCTCATTTGTCTCTATGTGCACATGACTTCTATTTGGCAACAAATTAAAAATCAAAATTAAATTAAAAATGAATGGGAGTTAACTCCACCATTTATGGAAATTTCTAAATTCTTTGCACTCATATGGAGACATGTGTCGCGTGCACATTTGTCCTCCCTTCACAACTCCTCTCGACCGTTGATCTCACCATCGCATCTCCACCATCTATTTCATCCTCTCTCTTGCTATAAATACCTCCTTTTGGTGTCATTTTCACTTCTTCTACTCTCTTTGATATGATTTTCCTTTGCTCTGCCTTACTCATAGTCCTTTATCATGTCTTCGCCATCTTACTTAGCTTTTCCACACTCTTGCCATTTGCATGTCACTTTGCTCATCAACCATGGCAGCTCTTATCGTTATGGATGCGCATTCCAAAGAAACAATCCACATGCAACACAAGGATCACACAATCTAAGGGCTCTTGCTTCGTTTATTTGCATTTCATTTTCTTTCTTAAATTATATTCCTGATAGGTTGTAGGTTGCACTAGTTTATTAGATAAAACGGTGAATTTTCCTGCATACAGTTCTTATGATTGGTGAGCAAGTCATCTACAAGCAGAGGTCTATTATGATAAGGTAGGGTTCTACAAGAGCCTAAGACATAAACATCATGCCCATCAAGAGTATGTTTTGGAGTGATAAATATAGTTACATTCAAATTCCAAATGTAGGGATACCCATTGAAGAATAAGTTGATTTTGGGCACCAAAACCATCAGTTAAAGGCATATTTGAGAGTCCTAAAAGGACTGAGAATTCTTCCAATGCCCCCCAATTCACATAGTCCATAATTGGTCATGTCACTTATCACATCACTATCATGAACAATTTTCATATCATATCATCACCTCTAATATGGAAATCAACATCCCATTATGACACTAATGTTGTAAAATATTTGTGTCTTGGAAGATAGCTCGTGATAACCCTCAACCTTGTTGCTGCTCACTTGTACCAACTATTGGAAAGAGACACTATGTGGCTTCATTATTGTTGTCATTAATGGCAACAAATTTTATCCCACACATCTGCAGCACATAGTATGTCTATACCGGAAGTCAGATTGAAGAGTGTTTTGATCCGATGAACAAGAGCAGAGCATACAATAAGGTCTGACAATCAAGTCTGGATCTCTTAGAGGATGTATCTCAGCAAAGTGCAGACGTGGGGAAGTCAAGAGGAGTACCAGGACTACTACATTCTTGAGATTAAGCCTCCAGTGATGAAAGAGTGAAAAGATATAAGCATCTAAGTGTTGGGTTCCTGACAAGCAGAGCAGACTGAGGATGAACTGACCGACAGATCATCAGACTTTAATCTGAATGAGAAATTGATGGTGGTCAAGCTAATTGAGAGATCATACATGGTTGGCTGACTTGAGTGATGACTTCTAACTCTATGTCTTGGATACACATCACATATTAAGCATGGATTCAACTAATAGATCATTGCCTTGTAAATATCTTGAATGATCCGGTTGCCGACTAGAAAAATGTTGAAATCCTTGATGTGGATATATATACCAGATTGATTTCGGTATGAATGTGTGTGTGTGTTGAGATAGTGTGCGAAGAAAGGCAGAGAGAAGTGTGGAAGCAGGAATACAAATCTGATATGTGACAGAACTATAGCATTAGAGCAGAGGAAGAATGAAGTGCACTAGATCAGTATTTTGAGCCTAACCGGAACTGAACCTCAGCATATGTGGATGCCTCTCATCAGTTCAAACACCTGGTTACTTTCTATATACCTTGTAGATAGTGAGTCTCTTGTAGGTAGTGTGCCTCTTGTGAGCAGTGAGCCCTAAATGGCAAGTGCCATTTTGTACTTCTTATTATTTTAAACGAGAATACAATCTTAGGTTAGTCACCCCATGGTTTTTCCCTTAACAGGGTTTTCCATGTAAAAATCCTTGTGTTATGTGTGTTAATTTTATTTCTGCTCTCATGATTATGTATGCTCTTATGTTTTGATGCTGCATTAATATTAAAGAAGAAAAGAAACTTAAGATATTTAAGATAACTGATTCACTCCCCCTCTCAGTTATCTACCTTGTTTCCAACACCAACTCTATGGTACTATCCTAGGTGTTCGTGCATCTAACATGAAGACTCTTGACTATCATAAGATTTGGGGAGAGAGAGAGAGAGTTTAGATTAATCTTCCCACTTGACACAGTAGCATAAGTTATTGTCTTCTATGGTTTGGTTGGTGCTTTGGGCCCTTCAAATCAATGTTCACCAATTGGAAGGACATCCAGATGCACTCACTAACCTTTCTCTTTGTACTTACCCATGTAAACAAATATCTAAATATTGATGAGATATGCTTACCACTCAGGAATTCTTTCATCCTTAAGTATAGGACCTTGCCATTCCTTAATTTCTATCTCCCACTTGCAATAATTTGCAAGGAGAGTTTGAAGCATCTTGGATGTATTAAAGGATAGTGAAATGCATACAAAGTATCTAAAGACATTGGCTAATTAGACAAATAGTGTGATAGATGGATATTATTCACCAATGCATGTGATAGAATTCAATAAAGTTCCTATTAAACATGAGAAATATTAATAAAAAACAACTTCCATGAATGATAATTTTCTATCAAATTAATACAACACAGCTAATTACCCATCAAAGCATCATGCACTAAATTTATAGCTAACTCTTCTGAGGTACCATATAATTGTGTGTATCTCTTGAAGTTCAATGAACATAAATAATCCATTAATTAAGATGATCATTGCTTCAAAAAGTTGCACTACTAGGGAAAAATGATCATGTAAAACCACAAAAATGTCAACTACCAAAAGGTTACACTGATAATTAACCCCATCTAATAATTTTCCTGAAGGAAGAAATGTAATCTTCATATACAATGTCCAACTAAAGAAAAGCAAAAGAAAACTTAGTATCCTTGCAAAATCAGAAGAAACTTGACTCCTATGTTGCTAACCTAAAGGTTTTTAAACCATTCTTCCACACCACAAAATATCATTTACAGTTGACATAATACTTTTTGAAATTATTCACATTTATTGAAAATATATGAATATTACCTGAAGTAATTACTTCCTTTAACAAATTTTACTTTAGGTGAGGCCCATGCTAAAGCAAAAACTATTGAACACATTCCATGAGGTTTCACCACTGCTGAGGTAGCAACTGCAGCATAGACAACTTCTCCATATAAGGAGCGAAAACTGCAGCCTCCATTTCAATTCTCATCATCAAAATGTCCTTGCTATAATTTTAGGATAATAAATGAGAGTGAGCTCCGAAAATTAGAAAATGTGAACCAAAAACATGAATTATATATTACATAAAAGTAATCTAATGGCATTCACAATAGAGTAGCATTGACAAAAAAAAAATATTGAGTTTTCTTCTTAAATTCACCCATTGATAGTAAAACCATCTGCATTCAACCATTAAGTTTAATTGTAGTGCGTGCAACTATCCATTATGTATTTTATATCTAGGTTACTACATCATCCAAAAACATGCAACAATCCATATAAATGATTTTATATTTTTCAAATACATCCCTAAATGTACATATGATTTAGTCATTAGATGGAAGGACCAGATCTTCTGAATTTGAGTTACATTAATCGTACTTGAAAATATAAAGCCAAATGCATGGCTAGAGATATACATAGCAAGGACCAACAGGTTGACCTAAGTTTCACAAGCAGAGCTGCAATTCCAAAATGGCTCTTGAACTTTAGATTCAAATTATATGCACATCATAATTTATAACAATGTAAACCTCAGGAGGAAAAGAATCACAAAAGATGATAGAAAATATTTAGAGTTTAATGTTTAACACAAATCGATTGACTATCCCAGATGAACTTCCACAAAAAGATATCCTCCTCTCTTATCAAGAAGATACTTCACTTACAATGAAACCCAACAAAACCTACAAATTGCATATCTTGAGATAAGCCCCCTTATTATGGTTGCATGTACTACAGTGAGACGACATATTTTACCATTCTTCAAAATAAGTAGTTTACTCACATTTTTCTATGGCTATAAAATGGCATTGAATAGAATATGACTCACTTCACATTTCTTCTCTTAATGCATATCTAATAGTGTATTGCCTCTAGACTAAAACTCAACATTCATTATATGGCACCTTATGTTTGTTTTGAAATACCCTCAAAACCAATACATGATTGTGGATCTTATCTATGTAATTCATCTACTATTTCTACAACAAAAAACTAAAGGATATGGTTAATCATGCAGTGAAGTTCTGATATAAATCTCCAAGAAAATGGCAAGTCACAAGATAGGCTATGAAAGCCATATGCTCCCTTTTTTTCTTTTGATAGAGTAGCTCAAAACACACAGAGAGTGTAGGTGGAAAGCATTATCACAACATAGGCAAGTAGCCAATGGTGCACACATAAGTCTAGAAAGCACACAAAGTATTATGTAAAATATAGTTTGTATTGAACACATTAAAGTTTGTAACTAAAGTATCAAATTAAATTTCCAGCAATGCCAACACAATGATGCATGATAATAGAAGTACACTTCTTGAAGATCCCAAAAACATTTAAAAAACACAAATCACAATGCTATCACATAATTTACAATTTTTAGACATACCAAGGAACATTATACATTCATCCCTACACATCCTAAGGACAACAACTGATGTTTGACAACAACATTGGAAAGCAAATTATTTGTTGTGTTTGGTTTGGCATTACTCAATTGATCAACACCACTGCCACACTCAAGCACTATTGTAGCCCACATCCTAGTCCTTGGAAAGCATTCAGAGTATCACAATAAAGATTGAATTATATATAGAAATAATGAAATTTACATCTACCAATGTACAACAATGCAAGGAAAATGGCAACTACTAGTAAATTAAAACATGTGAGAAGCATCATGGCCACTACTCTCACCTATGCACATGGACACAACTCCAAACCTACAATCTTTTACATCGGCACTTCATTTCGTGGAGTAATGTTCCTACACAACGAGCCCTTGAAAGTAAAATATACAAATTGACAACCAAACAATCAAACAAATACTCTTATTCTAATCAATATTTAATTCTTTTGTTGCCTGCACCTTTTGCGTAAATTTTCATTATTAGCTTTAAATTGAAATTAAGTAGGTTTTATATAGAAAAAAACTAATGCTTTTGTGCAGATTTGAAAATTGGTAAATTTAACTTCTGAATAAATTTAAGATGTAGATATGACAAGAAAGTTCAGCACTTTTATGAAATGTAATGGATGACATGCCAAAAAAATTAATGTAAGGAGTGACTTAATTGGAAAAAATCATTAACTACATGATTCAAAAGGAAATTTTGGGAAAAAAGATTTGACATGATCCTTGTTTGATGGTTGATGCTTAATGCCTATGATTTTGGTGATAAGGGATTAAATGAATGAGGGTTTGGAAAAAATATACATATGAGGTGCATTTTGTTTCAAAATTTATATTGAAGATATCAAACTGACTGAGAAACTAAAATAATTACAATTTGAGGAGAGCAACATTTGAGTTTGAAATCAAAGCAACAATTATTGAGTGAAGGGGAAAGAGAATTTGACAAGATGCCGCCATGAAGAAATGGTAGAGGTTGTTTACTTACAAATGGTAAAATCTATCCATTGCAAAGTAAACAGAAATAACAAAGATAGACAAAATTGTACTAGGAATTTGTAGATTAGTGCTAGTGATTCCTTCCTTCATTCAAAATATTGCTTATACACAATTGTAGACCAAGAAGCATTGACAAGATCAAACTACCTTTCCTTGACTACGAAAAGCCTATATAAAACACCTGATAGTTGTGAAAGAGACACAACTATTTACAACCACTAACAACTGACTCCTAACAACTACTTGAAAGCCAACAAAAAATCATTACATAGACAAATGCAACCAAATAAGTAAAACATAAAAAAAGTGTTTTATGCTAACTATAGAGGTCATGGTTAAGGTAGAGGTCAAATTGTTTTGATGTTGGTGAAAGAACTACAAGAGGAACGCAAGGTTTTGTTGAGATACCTCTACTACTATTGATAAGTGTTCCACTAGAATACCTAGTGATGGAGAACCCTATTGCCACTTGATGGACTTTGAAATTGCTGACAACAACCATTTCGATGAGGGGATTAATGGTTGGATTTGTGAGGGTATCAAAAAAATATATGAATGAGTAGGGCACACTGCATAGGAGATGGCATACAAACAATCTCACTTGTGCCAATTTCTTGTGAGCCAGTTTCACAATGATGTTCTATGCATTGGAGAGAAGTACATAATACTAGTCAACCCACTGACCATTTATAAGTTGACGAGGTTGCCTTGCAATCAAATGTAACAACAAGATGAGCCACCATATAAGGATTTGGGTGCTATGTTAATAAGCATTTAGAACAAAATCTATTCACACACTATGTAGAGTAGTAGATCTATGGGGTCTCAATATCAATGTTTGGGCTATTCCCAACCCACAAATTCAAGTGACATGTGTGCTACTAGGAATGAAACTCTTTGTGCAAAGCTAGGGTTAATATTGTTCCATTCACTAGCACATACGCAAAAACATATGATAGGTGCACAAGGCAGCATCTACAACTACTGACCTACCTAGCAAATGACATGCTGGAGAATCTACAAATTATGTAGGGCAAACGTGAGATTTCAGCTACAAGACATTGTTGGTTCTACATGTTTTAACCTACTATAGTGCATCAATGGGTGAGGACACAAGCACACCAAACCAAATCCTAAACCTCTAGTTCCAAAATTTGATGTTGACTACAATGCACAGAGAGGCACCTTCTCAACACAAGCTACAAATGGATGGATGGTTGTGCGTATTACAATTGTAGTTTGCATATTAACATCAAGTCATGCTAGAACTCATAGCTGCAAACCTAAGTGTTTAGTTTCACATCTTCCAACACTACAACAAAGTTATCTTTCCAAATTTATTGAGCAACCATGTGCCAAGCACTCTAACATATACAATAACGTTGCAAATGGTGGAAGTCCAACACACATGGCAATTAACAAAGGCATCAGTTGCAAATAACATCACATACACTTGGATGGCTATGCTACATTTGCAACCTAGACCGAAACAAGAGTAGGTTTCATAGCAAGAGTTGCCCAGGAAAGGTGCACCAAAGATAGCTAGTTGTGAAAGACACTGAAGTTGTACACTAACCTTTTGGACTAGAACATCAAGGTAAACATCGCAATGGAGATGGTAGAGAATATGAGGTGGTCTTGGGTTTTCAACACCCATTGTATTATCTCTACTTCTATGTTAGGCTATATGGTGTTTGCCCATGGGAAAGGGACTTTTGCTTGAAATATTTAAGTCCATGTTTCCCCTGTAGCGTGTTCCAACCATTGTAGCAACATAAAACAAATATATATATATATATATATAACCGCATTCAACAAACACATTGTGTCCCTTAGTGCGTTGATAATTTTCACAACAAATGCAGTTCACTAAACCAATTTATTTGAATGCAAAAGATAATATCATGTTTATGTACCTTAGTGCTACAAGCACATATTTAAGTACATCTAGATGGAGGTAAATCCTGTACTATTCATTCAAAGATCTAGGGAGTGGAACATAACCATTATTAGGTTGTGCAAATCATGTCAAGAACAAAATCATCAATTTAATAACTATTGATGAGATTAAAATACTATGATAACAGTAGTAAAAAGGTAAATCTAAATAAAATACTTATGTACAAGTATTTTTGCTTTATCTTGATCATATTACACCAACCTTTTGGACCGGAACATTAAGGTAAACATCACAGCGGAGATGATAGAGAATGTGGGTTGGTCTTGGGTCTTCAACACACATTGTATTAGCTCTACTTCTATGTCAGGGTATATGGTGCCTTCTCGTCGGAAATGGACTTGTGTTTGAAATATTTAAGTCGTTGCTTCCCCTGTAGCATGTTCAAACCATTGTAGCCACATAAAACAAAAAATTATATATAACCACATTCACTTGGGACTTTGCATTTGTAAAGAATGCAATTTCTAGTATACCACTATTAGATAGATAAAATAGTTACAATAGCCTACATTTATATGTAGTTCCATTTTCATCGATTCAAATTGCCCAGGTGAGGTTTCTGAAGAGTGTCCTTTCTCATAGAAACATGTAAACAAATTTTAGTGCCATTGAAGAAAATAAAAAAAAATAGCAGAGGAAAAATTCAAAAATATACATTACCCAAACATTTATGTGTATATCCAATAGGCAACATACCTTCCTGTCATGTAAAAGCTCTGCACCATTCTCAATAATCTCAAAAGATGCATATCTAGGATTGGTTTTTTTCTCTGTCAAACTTGAAGCAATATAAAAACCCTTCAATGTCACTCTTTGTCTCACATTGTCCACATCCATGACCTGAGTAATGATGAACATTAAACTGACATACCAAAGACAAAAAAATGAACAGGGTCATATATATAATGAAGTATTCAAGGCATGTGCTCACCCTTGCAAGATCACCTTTGTAGGTTCCAATTTTTACACTCACCCATGTATCCTTGGAAAGATCAACTGATTTACTTTCTACTAAAAGTACACTAGTCATTTCCTTGATGGGGACAAGCTTAACCTTCTAAGAATAAATATTACAAAGTCCATTACATGCCTGCAGAGACCATGGATTTAGATTTCTACAAAATACTATAAAAACTAACTAACAAGGAGCAAGCATAATCAAATTGTGGTACCTCGGAGACCATGGATTCAGATTTCTACAAAATGCTATGAAAACCAACTAACAAGGAGAAAGCATAATTGTAATAACTACAAGTTGTAATGAATGTCACAGCACCTAATTGTTAATCTATATAAAACCATTTAAACAAGATGAAACTTTGATGGAAATTGAAATTGCAGGTGGGGTTTTAACTCTTGTAGTTACATATGCAATCACCAAGGCACCTACTATCTCTAGTTATTTTGACTGCATCCTCTTTTTGGAATGAAGGTGAAGTGGTGCTATGACATTTGGGCTTGGGATTAATGCGATACATGGTTGTTGTAGCCTGAGCCCTCAAGAAAGGTTTAGTGTCTTTTGCATCATCAGATTCCACACCCTGTTTTGCATCTATGAGTAGTCTCTGGCACGAATAACAACTTTTAATGAGCACAATGTTTTGGGCCTTTGTCTATGGCTCTTTCATTCCATCTTTCTATACTGAGTTGATAGAGGGTCTTGAAAACACTTTTGTAGACTTGGTTGTGGGCATGACAATGTGACATTAATATTACCTGCAGATGAATGTACTGCTTTTGGTTGACCATATATTAGAATTGAAGGAACATAATGTGTACAAAACATGTGGAGATTTTCTGATTGGTTGCATGTGTTACAAATGTTGTAGAAAGAGCAAAGGTATTATGACCTTTGTCTATGTGGCCTTTTTCCTAGACCAAAGGCTCATTCATAGTGGCAATGACTTGTTTTAGTCTCAAAGCACACCAAGTTGAACATTCCTTTTGGCATTTGGCATTTACAAAATGCTTTGTATTTGCCTGGATTGGTTACTAACCAAACACGTATAGTAACATAGAACATGTTTGAAACCCACAATAAACAAAAGGCACAACCTCCAAGACCACTGCATGCATATGGCATTCCAATCTTTGCAAAAAAGCGGCACGACAACAATAAGCAAACAGAGACAGAGATTCACTAGTTAATATAAACAGTAAATTAACCAACTAAATTATTGATAGCTAAGCTTTGTGAAAGAATCCATCTGCTTCATATAATTTTCCTTGGAATGACAGATACAAAGTTTATCAACTAAAGAAAAAATAAAAATATAACATGGACAACCATAAGAAATATGTAAGATGGAAGTTAAGACAACATCACAATTACCACCCCTATTCCATTCCATCCTATGCAAAAAAGTTGCATAAATCATAGACTTGGAAATTTCAAACATTGCTATACATCTCAAAAAGCATTTGAAATCAGTAGAAATCAATCATCCAACATTGTTAAGGGGAAAAAACAACAATGAAAAAACCACCTTCTACTTAGATTAAAACATAAACTAAGGTAAAGGAAATGGAGTGAGTTGCAGATGCCTACTGTAGTGCTTCTATTGCAACCAAATAAGCCCCCTCATGCCTCTGTGAAGCTTCCTGCACTATTCACTCCTTTAGAACTCTAAACAAATAAAAGAAGCCCTAGGGTCTAATCTTCACTGATTCCCACCATATTTTCAATTGAAACATAAAAATTGAAAATAAAAGATTCCGCTAGAGAAATTGTTCACTTGAAAGTTTTCCTGCAAACCACTTCTCCTTGACTCGGTCACATGTTTAAAACAAATGGAAAATCGAATGTGCAATGGATATCCTGATTGGTAGCTTGCCTATGCATACAATGGGTGCTATCATATAGTGCAACTAACATAGGAGATGGGTGCCCTCATTTGATCAATTAGTAGGTGATCTTTACTACTACTCATTCCTCCCCTAGTTGTTGTGTTGGCCAGTCAAATAAGGATCAACTAGATAGAGTGAAATAGGAGTGAAAGAAAAGAAACCAAACAAAAGAAAAAATTACAGAGGAAAAATTTAATTTATTGCCTTTAAAATTTAATCCTAGGGTTTTTTTGTCACACCAAAAGTTTAAAGGACACACAGAACTAGCTTTGTTGTGGTTACAGACGAGATTCAAACCCTATCTCTTTGATATTCCACACAAGTAAATGTTGGCCAGCAATGAATACACAAGAATTAAACAATGTGGAACATCTATACTCAAGATTTACCATCAAAAATATGTATCAGCTACTTAAAACTAATTCTGCATGGCTAAGCTTATAGAACTAAAAATAAATTGAATTACTTGAAATTTTGTCCTAGAGAGGTCCTTTATGCATTGCCCAATCAAATTAGAAAAAAGATGAATCCAACAGCACCGGTTGGTTCTCGTGTAATGTGAAGTTCCTCATTTCTTTGGTTCCATTTGCGGGAGGATTCACTAGAAATAAAGAAAATAAAGAGAGAATAGTTTATTGCCTTTGAAATTTAATACTAGGTTTTCCCACCAAGCGAAAAGTTTATTTAGTCATTTTTATTTAGGTTTTGAATTTTTATTTGTGTGACTAATTATTTAGTTGTGTTTTTTACCCGACGATCAAATAAGTTATTTATTTAGTCATTTATAGTTGTGTTACAAAAAATTAGTAGAAGTTAGTCATTTATAGTTGTGTTGCAAAAAATAGTAGAATTTAGTCATTTTTAGTTGTCATGACTAAAAGTTTGTCACATAGTCATTTATTTGCCAAATTCTACTAACCCTTAGTGTGGTTGTATAATAGGTAAGTGCGGTTGTATAATAGGTAAGTATTTCTAACCCTTTTTAACCACCTTTGATGTAGCATCTCTTTGCATTGCTCACTTGCATGGCCTCCTCTTATGTGTTGTGTTCCCTCATGTTGTGTTATATGTTGTTTAGGTCTCTTTGGATGACCCTTGATACTCTTGTAAGGTCAAGAATACAAGGAGACCGCCTCTATTGTGGTAATTCTTCCATTTGTTTCTCTATTCTTCTATTCCCCTCTATCTTATTCTAATAGTTGTGTGTTGTGCCTTAGGGGCATAACATTGCGGAGAATGTCTTAGGGGTAGCTTCCCACATTCTAAACCCAATTCACTTTTGTCTACTCTCTCATTTTTAGTCTTTCCATTCTTCACTGGCTCTACTACTGGTTTGATATATATTAATGATGTTTGACTAGTAGAATCACTGTGTTTTGATGTATCATGATGTGAAATTTGTTGTAACAAACCTTTACAATACTCTATATCTGCTTCAATGCATTTTGGATTATTTTGTATCTCACCTTGTAGCTACACTCAGTTCTAAGATACTTGCAATATATCCTCATGGCTATACTCAGTTCTGAACCTGCAAGTGTATCCTTGGTCTATTATGTGATTTGATAAATGATTTCTGCATAACTTTCATGACTTAATTTGGTTGTTATCTTATAGTAAGATTTTCTAACCAAAGCTTATATCTTGTTGATTATGTTAGCAAATGATATCGATGTGTTTGCAGGAACATTCAGTGATTGTAAGCACATGTCACTTCAGGGCATGGGCTTTGGGAAAGCTCTTGTTCCCTTGCATGTTTTCACTTTACCTTAAATGTGCTTGATACTGGCAAGTGGGATCAACCACTTCAAGGTGGGGGCATATATAATGGTAACTTCTTAATTACTTTTTGTTGGAAAATGTGCCTCAAATAACTGGCTTGATATTACATCAACAGTGTTATGGGTTTATTCCTTTATCAACTTGATTGTTCTTTATTAATGGGAACTTATCCATAGTCCTCTCAATGTTCCGATAAGCTCTTTGCATTGCTGTTAACTCTTCATCGAAGAGACATTGTGTTATCATTGAGACATTGGAAACAATCCCTTCGATGAGAAGATACCATTGTGGGAGTTGGCAATGACATGGAAGTGGGGACCACATGAAGCGTTATGACCTTCATCGAAGTGACATTCTTATATCAGTGGGAGTCGATATATTGTCCTATCAATATGGTGATAGGTTAAACTTTATGGGACCCAGTCGATGCTAAGTGGGAGAATGGTGGAGAATGTTCATATCAGCGGGAGTTGATTACTTTGGTGGGAGTCTCTAAGTTGTCCCTTCAATAGTCGATACAAAGCATTGACTCTCCGTCGGTGAGACCTAGTGTCTTCAGGGAGACTCTGTCTTGAGTCTCTTGATAGCCTAATGTAGTGTATGTGAAATGCCACCTAGGCGATGAGGATTGTGGTCAAATCTTGGATGTGAAGTGTTGGCGAATAGTGTGGATATCAATGAGACTTTGAGAATTCAGGGAGAGCTTGAATGGAATCTTTTCGATGGCTTCGACATGTCTCTAACAATTAAAATGAATTGTGACAGTTTCCTATAGGAACTGTATCAATTGGTTTCTAGTATAGTATAGAATGTAAAATGGTTGGAATAGTTTGTAATGCGAATACTGTAAAAGAGGTATGCATTGTAACAAAGAATGGTGGTAATCAATAATTGATCAGAGGTTGAACATGGGAATTGTAATGCTGCTAAAGTTGACGTTGTGAATTGACACCTGTGAAAGCACAAGTTTGTAACTCTGTATGTAAACATCATTTACTATAATACAAAGTGACTTTGCTTGGTGTGTGGGTTTTTCTCCTGTAAAGGGTTTTTCCACATAAATCTGGTGTTTGTTCTATGTGTTGTTTCTTAATTGTCTACTCTATTATTTGGATTAATGTGCATCTTTAATGAACTATAATTGGAAATTGAATGTACTATTTGCATTTATCTTCTAAAAATTGGCATTAGGAAGGCATTTTCGTACTTAGGTTTCCCTACAAGTGGTATCAAAGCCTAGCCAGTTTTGTTATCCTTGTGGGTGAGTCAGGATTTTTGTGTTGATTTTGTTGAGTGGGAGTTTTGTAGGGAAAATAGGTTGAGCATATGGATGTGAAGTAACATTTCTTCATGGAGATTTGGAAGAAGAAATTTATATGTCCCAACTTGAGCACTTCATTGAAAAAGGTAAAGAAAATCTGGTTTACAAGTTAAAGAAATCTTTGTATGGTTTAAAGCAATTGCCTAGAATGTGGTACCAAAAGTTTGACACGTTTGGGATTTGTGAGATCAAAATCAAATCATTGTGTGTACTATAAAACTAAAAATGGTCATTTACTTATTATTGCCTTGTATGTGGATGATATGTTGTTCATTGGGAATGGTAAGGGTATGATTTAAGAATTAAAATATCAACTGTCAGCACAATTTGAAATGAAAGATTTAGGAGTAGCTAGGTACATTCTGGGGATAGAAATCAGAAGGGATAGGGTAAATAGAAAACTTTGGCTCAGCCAGAGAAAGAATATTAATACTTTCCTTCAGAGTTTTAATATGATAGATTGCAAGCAGCTAGTTGTTCCAGTGTTGCAGGGAACAAAGCTATCTGTTGAAGATTGTCCAAAATATCCCACTAAGATGGAGGACATGACCAGGGTGCCTTATGTAAGTGCAGTTGGTAGTTTAATGTATGCAATCATCTGTACAAGGCTAGACATTGCCCAAGTAGTGGAAGTGCTTAGTCAGTATATGGCTAATCCAAGAAGACCGCATTGGGATACTGTGAAAAGAGTTTTCAGATATTTAAAAGGGTACTGTTGAGTATGCCTTGTGGTATCATGGTATCTCTGCTAGATCTAAGAGTTCAGTTAGCATTCATGGATATGTGGATTCTAATTGGACAGGAGACATTGACAGTAAAAGATCCACCAACGGATATGTATTCACATTGTTTGGTGGTGTAGTTAGTTGGATGAGAAAGCGGTAGGCTGTAGTTGCTTTGTCCAATACCAAGGTTGAGTACATGGAAGTAACTCACACTTGTAAAGAAGTCATTTGTCTTAGAAGGCTGTGTTTTGATATTGGGTTTGATGCAAGGCAGATTACTATCTGCTATGATAGTCAGGGTGCCATTTGTTTGGTGAAAAATCCCACTTTCCATGCCAGGATGAAACATATTGATGTTCAATACCATTTTGTTCATGATATGGTGGAGGATGGAAAGGTTAATTTGGAAAAAGTGGATACTTTGGAGAATGTTTATGATGCATTAACTAAGCCTCTAAGCACAGATAAGTATAGATGGTGTGCTAGTTTGATGGGCCTTGGGGTCTAGTTGAGGGAGCTATTTTCTTCTCTGATTTGCAATTCTGACACTCTATTGTACCCTCCTACAACTTCACCTTATCTGAAGCTCCAATTGATTCACCCCCCCTCAGTTGTGTGCCCTAAGTCTAACAAGAACACCATCAAAATCACTACGCAAAAAGCACGAGTGTTTCTACTAGCCAAGCGTCGAATAAAATATACAACCCCATCATCATATTAGGAACTAAGTCCAATTTTTTATTTCTCGCTAAAGGGACGCTAGGTCCGCATCAGTATAAATGTTTTTCATCATCTGTCTGCTAGATAGAAACACAAGAGGAAAGGAAACAATAAATAAGAGAGGAGAAACAACTGTCTTAGGGATAGTCATGTAGGAGGGTGCCCCCAATTAAACAACTGCAACGCTATGTCCATAAGACACAGCACAAAACAATGAAATCAAAGAGAGGCAATATACAAGAATGATGATACAAATAGAAGAAGGTCACAATAGAGGCGGTCTCCTGGTATCTCGGACCTTACAAGAGAATCAAGGGTCATCCCAGGAGGCCTAAACAACACATAGAACATCACAGGGCAAGCACATCACGAGAGAGATAAAGGGTTAGAGATACATACCTGTAGGATCTTTATATCAGATTTTGGAACTCTCGAACCTCTTGGAGAGGTACTCGATCATGTTGAGTGCAAAGTTTGAGTGGTTCTTATGAAAGTCTTGTTTCTTATCATATGATGCTTTTTTGTAATTCCTTGTGTAAGTGAGACTTTTTGTTGCGTATGAGGGGGAGAACCACTATTATTTCCAATTGTTGATAGTCGTCTTACTTTTTTTTGATTTTAGCAAGTTTTCATTGTTGAATCTTTTTAACACAGTAACAGGAATTATCATGTACCTTCTCACTCGTCTATATCAATTGTTCTACTTGTTTTTCTGATGCATTTTGGTTATCTCCCAATCCATATAAGGATAATGGAGGAGGAACCTCGGCATAAATTCCCTTTCTTCGTGGACGAGGTGGGTTATCAACTTGCTTCTTATCCACTTCAATCAAACCCACAATATTATCATATTCCAAGTAATCATCATCATCTACTTTTACTAAACCCTATTCCAACATATTGGTATTAGTATGTCTAGGGAATGGATTAGTAAAGATTTGTAAATTATGATTCAGTGGAGCAATTGACTTATTTCTATTATCATTCACACCTAATACTTGGATGACATTTGAATCAATAAGGTCTTGTATCTCATGTTTAAGACAAATACATCGTTCAGTATCATGTCTTTGTGTCTGATGAAAATGACAAAAGGCATTAGCATTGAAGTAAGGTCCTTGTGCTCTACTAGGATGTATAGGCTTAATTGGGGGAAGCTTCAGAATGTTGTTACTCACAGCTTGATTCATGATAGAATGATAAGACTCAGATATTGAAGTAAATTTTCTTGGTTAATATGATGCTTTCTTCAGATCAATGATAGCAGACACATTAGAAAAGTTATTCATATTCAGTCCATTAATCTTGATGAAAGTCCTATTATTATTATTCCTCTTAAAGTTGTTTTGTGACGATCCACCCATGGATTGACTAACTTGAGCCAATGAGTTTTCATTTTCATACTGACTAGACGAAAGTGGGTAATCACAAAGGGCAGTGCATAAATGTTGAAAGGAGTTATAATTCATCAAGAGAATCTTATCACAGATGTTAGGTTGTAGATTAGTGATAAATACCTTCTAAACATCCTCATCTTTCATTTGATATTGAATTTGTGTATACAAAGCTTGATATTGACTAATGAATTTGGTTAGCTTCTCTTTTGGACCTTGCTTGCAATGAACTCAATCAATCAAAGAGACTTGAGGTCCAATGTTTGCTTGAAAATATTGTAAAAATTGATCAATCAATTGCAAAAAGGAGTGTATTGAATTCAGAAGTAAAGAGCAAAACCATTCTAAAGTGGTATCTTTGAGAGATCATGGGAAAAGTTTTGCCTACAAATCCTCTTCGAAATAGAAATCACTACACATAGCTATGAATGCTGCCACATGAGTATTAGGATCACCTTTTCCACCATATTTTTTAAATCGAGGAGTCTCAAACCTCTTGGGCATAGGAGTTCTCAAGATTGCATAGGAAAGGGGATTATGGGCATGATATGTTGGTATATTAGGCTGCAAAGAATTTGTCAAATTTGTGACCTTTTGTTGTAAAGTAGTCATGCCCTGTAAAAGTTGGTTTAGGATGACATCGTTGGGAGATGCAGTTTGCTGCGAGGAATTGGAACCAAAGTGAGAAGGTGATTGAGCTTGAGATGTGATAGGTGGAGGCTGAGAATATGTTAATGGTGGTTGGACATAATGGTAGGTGGAAGATGGTTGTGAGTAGGTAATAGGTGGATGGAAATAAGTGGAATAGATAGGTGGTTGAGAACAATTATGCATAGAAGAGGTTCCCTTAAAAACCAAATTCTAATAATCAAATCATATAGCTTTGTAATTAGTTCCATTAGATACTCCAATACCAGTGTTAGCATTACTACAAGCATTCGCATCAGTTGTTAAGATTGTTAATGTAAAAGTGGATATTCCCGTAGTTGGTATAGGTGTTGATACTTGAGTATGAGATGGTGACCAAGTGTTATTTATCACTTTTACACATTTAGCCACTGGCATGATATCAGTTTATACAATATGTGCTAAACCACGGATTGCATTAACACCATCTTGTCCCTCTTTTATCAATTCTCTTACATGGTGAATCACAAGTACAGCTTCTTCATCTATTCTCTCAATTTGCACATAGTCTTGGAATTCAGCTAGGTCTTTGTCAACTCAATAGTATCATCACATCATGAAAAGTGTGCTCTTCCATTGTGCTTGTGATAGGTGTAATATCTTGTAACATTTGTGTCTCTCCTTTTGTAAAGAAGGTGTTCAATGTGCCAAATTGTTCAAGAGCACTAGATCCCAGGTGTCTTATGCTTCTTATTAAAGGAATATTTCTCTTAGGGCAGCGATTTATTAGACTCATGCAAATCTAGGATGACGACAAGTCAAAATATAGTGAAAAATATGCTAAAATATGAGATTTTTCACCAAATCTCAATGCAAAAGAGCATGACAAAAGGTGTTGTGAGGAAAATGATGATGGACAAAAAATTATATTAGAAATAACAATCTCTTAATGCTAAAATATCTATCACAACACACTTATAGTGCCACTCAAGATCAAACCCTAGTGAAAATATAGCAAAATTTGCAATTTTTTCACAATTTTTCAATTACAAGACCTAGCAAAAGGGTTGTTGTAAATTTTTTTTACGGATGCAAAAAATAATAGTAATGATATCAGTCACCTCAATCTATATAATTTGTCACAACATGCTTGGAGTGCAAACTAGGCAAAACCCTAGGGCAAAAATAGCAAAAATGTGTAATTTTTCACCAAATTGTCAATACAAGAGCCTAGTAAAAAGGTGTTGTAAATATTTTTAGGAGGGGTAGAAAATAATTACCCTAATAAAAACTAATTAGTTAACTCAGATTTAATACAAAAATCAGAAATTTGATGAAATTGAATTTAATTAATGCAACATGCAAAACCCTAGCATGCAATTTTTTCAAAATTTTCCAATTTTTCATTTTTTTTGTAAATTTTCCAATGCAATAAGATGAATGACTATATGAATGAATGAAAATCAATGCAAAAATAAAGCAAAATACTTAGAAAGGTGCAAAAAAGTCCAATAACATGGGTTCCCTAAAATTTAAAGTAGTGAAATTTGGATATTTAGTTTTTGATAGTTTGTGTGTATATCCTCCTTTCACCAATTACATTCAAGGACCTAGGGTCGAGATGCAATATTCTATCATACCCTCAGTCACTATGAGATATAGGGAAACTTGGATTTTTATGATTTGATTTCCAATTCTCTTCTCTTATGCTCAATTATACCTTAAAACCCTAATTATGCAAATACGACAGTAAGTAGATGAATATCAGAAAATGTTGTTGTAGAAAGATGTAAAATGACAAATAATTGTGCACCTATTTTCAGTGTTTGGAGACGGAAAAGTTGGCGACTAAGGAGCAGGCACCAAGTCCAATGCCTAGGTTTTTGTTAGGATCTAGAAGCTCAGTCTGCAACCTATTCCTAAAGTCACAAAGATTTTCCCATTGTGAAACTTTGAGGACTAAAAAGTAGGCACCCTAGTCCAGGGAGCTATTTTCTTCTCTGATCTTCCAACACTCTATTGTATCCTCTTGCAACTTTACTTTTTCCAAAGCACCAACCTATAATCTGCAATCATGAAAACTTTGGGAGCGGGTTGTGGTATTTAGAGGCTTGCCTCAGTCAAGCCTTGGAGAGACATTCAAGTCTTCTGAACACCGTTGTCAGATAGAGAGTGTGTGCCCTTGGGAGGTAGAGGCAAAAAACCAAATGATAAATGCTTACAAACACAAATGATATCACCTTGTAGTAAAGATTTCATGGGAGGAAGAAGCTCTTCATGCCATGAGGAGATGATCGCCCAAACCTGCAAATACAAACACATAGACAACACAAATCTGCTCTTGCAATACAATGAAAGCCTTGAATCACTTCTGGAATGCATAAAGTTCACAATAACAATCTAGTTTACAAATGAATGCCTAAACATGCTTATATATGCAACTACAAACACTCCCGCCAAGAATTTCCTAATTCAAACTTGTCGTGTCGGCCTAGGAACCAAATAAAAGTTATAAATCGACACTTAAAATTTGGGCCTGACCCAAAATCAGGGAGGACTAGGGCGCGGACACCCAAGTCCTCCCCCCTATTTTGGGCAAGGTTAGGTTCAAGGGGTCCTCGTAGGTCCCATTTGACATGAAATCTAGGGTTCATTCCATTGAGATGTTAAATTATGATGCAAGATGTCCTAAATGCACACTAAAGACTCAGGAACTAAACCTTTTGAGGGAAAATCCCCCAAGGGGACATTTTCTGACATTATAAGTATGGAATGTAAAACGTTGGAATAGTCTATAATACAGATACTTGAAAAGAGGTATGCATTGTAATAGAGGATGGTGGTAATCAATAATTGATCAAAGAGGTTAAACAGGGGAATTGTAATATTGCTAATGTTGATGCTGTGAATTGACACCTGTGAAAGCACAAGTTTGTAACTCCTTATGTAAACATCATTTACTATAATACAAAGTGACTTTGCTTGGTGTGTGGGTTTTTCTCTTGTAAAGGGTTTTCCCACATAAATCTAGTGTTCGTTCTGTGTGTTGTTTCTTAATTGTCTATTGTGTTATTCTGATTAATGTGCATCTTTAATGAAATGTAATTGGAAATTGAATATACTATCTACATTTCTCCTCTAAAAATTGGCATTAAGAAGGTGATTCCGCACTTAGCTTTCCTTACACTTTTTACATTGACAAAGTGTGTTTGTGTACACTTCCTTTTCACTGTCCAAGAATAAGGGGAGATCACAATCTCCCAGTAAGTCCAAGGCAATATGATGGAATTGTGGCAAATCTGGACACTTCTAAAAGGAATGTAATGAAGAGAAGAAGAAGAAGAAGAAGAAGAAGCAAGATTCTGATTCTAAGTCCGAAAAGGAAGATGGAGATGCCTTTATTGCAGCCTTGGCCACTCGTGTAGGTGATAATGCATGGTTGATAGACTCAGGTGCATCTTTCTACATGACTCTGAATAGAAATTAGTTTAGTAAGTATGAAAACTATGATGGTGGTAAGGTGTATTTGGGTGATAATTCTTTCCTTGACATTGTTGTCCGTGGTAGTATTCACGTGAAATTTTCTATAGAGTTAGATGATTTGATGGTGTCTTGCATATCCCAGGACTAGCAAGAAATTTATTATCTTTTAGTAAGCTAATAGATGCAGGTGTGCATGTACAATTTTCCAGAAGCAGGTGTGAAAATGGTGAGAGGTGCTATGGTGATAGCAAGAGGAAGCAGATTGGGTACATTGTACCAGCTTGATGCATGTATGGTTGAGTACAATAGCACTTCTGATAAAATTAAGCTAAAAACTACTTCCCTGAAAAAAGAGATGGTTTCCTCTTCTACGGATGGTCATGGCTTCTGGGTACCCAAGGGTGCTCTATCTACCGAATCAAAGTTGCCTGTAGAGAAGACTATGTTATGGCACCAAAGACTTGGCCACATTGGAGAGAAGGATTTAAAAGCTCTAAAAAATAAGAACCTTGTTGAAGGGTTGAATGATTGCAATCTAGAGTTTGATTTATGTGAACATTGTATTTATGGCAAACACAACTGCATTCAATTTTACTCATCTTCTCATAATTCTTCATGTATTTTGGATCTAATCCATTTTGATGTATTTGGTCCTGTTGATGCTGCTTCTATTGGTAAATTAGTTTATTATGTTACTTTCATTGATGATTTCAGTAGGAGGACATGGGTATATTTTTTAAAGAGTAAATCTGGAGTTTTTCAGTCATTTTAAGGAGTTTAAGGCTATGGTAGAAACTCAGACTGGAATGAAAATTAAATGTTTGAGGATTGACAATGGCGGTGAGTACTATTCTATAGATTTTGACAGATTATGTACAAACTGTAGGATTAAAAGACAAAAGACAACTCCATATTATCCTCAACAAAATGGAGTTGCAGAAAGAATGAACAAAACATCGATGGAGAAGTCTAGGAGCATGTTGAGTGGAGCTGGTCTATAACAAAAGTTTTGGGCTGAACTTGTTTCCACTGCTTGTTATTTGATAAATACATCTCCTACAATAGCACTTGTTGATAAAATGCCAATGGAGGCGTGGTCGGGGAAAAAGCCTTCACTTAGACATTTGAGAGTTTTGGTTGTGAGGCATGTGCACATGTGCCTAAGGAGAAGAAAACAAAGTTGGATACTAAGGCTATCAAATGTAACTTCATTGGCTACGGCTATGGTGTGAAAGGATACAAGCTTTAGGACCATGTTGCACATAAGGTAATTTATTCCAGAAGTGTTATTTTTAGAGTATAAATCTTCTCCTATTACTTCTCAGTCAGAATAGCATAAAAATTTTGAATAGAAAAAGGATGTGATTCAACTTCCTTGTATGCCTAAGAAAGTTGAATTGAGACCCCAAGATAGACCAGAAGTTGAGGAGAGCTCATCAAGCTCTGTATCTTTAGAAGAGGGAGAAGAGGAGGAAGAAGTGGAAGAACCTCCACCTTAGCTTATTTGAAGGTCTACAAGGCATAGGCAACCACCAAAAAGGTATGGGTATTCACCTAATGATTGGAAGTGTATATTTGCTTTGAGTACTGACATTGATGAACTGAGATCTATGCAAGAGGCTTTGGGTATGAATGATGTAGAGTCCTAGAAAATAGTCATGGATGAATAGATGGTAGCCCTTGAAAGAAATGATACATGGGACTTAGTACCATTGCCTAAAGGATGAAAACATGTTGGATGTAAATGGGTGTTTAAGAAAAAGATTGGTTCAAATGGAAATGTTGAAAAGTATAAGGCATGATTGGTTGCGAAAGGATACTCTCAAGTTGAGGGTATTGATTACGGTGAGATCATTTCTCCTGTTGCTAAAATGACATCCATTCAGTTTTTATTATCTATTGTAGCAGCTTATGACCTAGAGGTCGAACAAATGGATGTGAAAACTGCTTTCCTTCATGGTGATTTGAAGGAAGATATTTATATGACACAGCTAGAGCACTACGTGGTGAAAGGTAAAAGCAAGTTGGTTTGTAAGTTAAAGAAATCCATGTATGGCCTTAAATAAAGTCCTAGGTGTTGTACCATAAATCTGATACTTATGTGTTGAGTTTGGGATTTATGCGGTCTAAATCTAATCACTGTGTATATTTTAAATCTAATGGGGATTGTTTCTTGGTAATTGCTTTATATGTTGATGACATGTTTATTGGGAAAGGCAAAGGTTTGATTGCAGAATTGAAATCTCAACTCTCTATGAAATTTGAAATGAAAGATCTTGGTGCAGTAAAACACATACTTGGGATAGAGATCAAAAGAGATCGTGAGAACATAAAGCTATGGCTTGGCCACAGTAAGTATGTTTGTTCAGTTTTGCAAAGGTTTAACATGCAGGATTGTAAACCACTTTGTGTTCCTGTTATATTAGGAAAAAAGCTCTCTATTTCACAATGTCCTACATCCCCATCGGAGATGGAAGACATGAGCAGAGTGCCTTACCAGAGTGCAGTTGGAAGCTTAATGTATGTTATGGTCTGTATAAGACTAGACATTGCCCAAGTAGTGGAAGTTCTTTCTTGTTATGTGTCTAATCCTTGAAGAGTGCATTGGGATGCAGTTAAGATGGTCTTTAGATATTTGTGGGGTACAACAAAGTACTCTATTTGTTTTCATGGTACAGGAGATCAACATTCCCTGAGTATTCATGGTTTTGTTGATTCAGAATGAGCTGGTGATGTCGATAGCACAAGGTTGACCAGTGCATATCTTTTTACTCTTAATGGTGGTGCAATCAATTGGATGAGCAAGTGACAAGTTGTGGTCACTTTGTCCACTACTGAGGCAGACTACATGGAAGCTACTCATGCCTGTAAAGAAGCCATTTGGTTGAAGCATTTGTGTTTAGATATTGGATTGAAATAGGGTACAGTTACAGTTTATTGTGATAGTCAGAGTGCAATCTGTCTTGCGAAGAACCTGACTTTTCATGCAAGGACCAAACACATTGATGTTCAGTATCACTTCGTGAGAGATATGGTCGAGGATGGCAGGGTGAAGCTAGAAAAGGTAGAGACTATGGAAAATGTTGTGGATGCATTAATTAAGCCTATGAGCACAACGAAATTCAGGTGGTGTTCTGAGTCTATGGGCCTCTTGGCCCCTAGCAATTGATCCATGATGGTGTTATTCTCCTGACTCTTGTAAGGTATTCAACAAGTAGGAGAATGTTGGGAAATGAGGTGTCTCAACCTTGTTGCACATTTCTCGTAATAGTTATTTTTATTTAGTATTTTCTTATAGCTATTATGCATTGTTGGTGCTTTGAAAATTGGTTTATTAGGTGTCAAAAGATGCCCACATAGTGGTATATTATGGAAGGCCTATTTTTAGGCATATTATGACAAATTCTATGACATCTGTAAGGGTCAAAAATAGGGGATTTCATTTTGGACGTGAGAGCTTATTTTTAGACTGGAATCTTGTCTAAGAAGCTTTGCACCTATTTTGCAAAACCACATATGGTTTCTTGTATAGCCAAAAGTTTATAAATTGGAGGCTTGAGAAGTAGTTTGTGTGTGTTGAGTTTGCAGGTATTGTTATGCTCCTGGTATTGGTATTGTTGTCTACTGGTATTGAAGTTTATAAATTGGTATTGTTGTTTACTGGTGATACTCCTGTAATAAACTTTCTCTGCAAGTGTATGTAATCTTGTTGTTGGATTTGGAATACATTGAACAGGGTTTTGGAGTGTGGGGTTTTTCACCTGCAAGGGTTTTCCCCACGTATATCTGGTGTTTTGTGTTTCATTGTTTATTTTATGTTTTGAATGTGCTTCTAGATTTTCTGTAATTGTTAGATCAGTTTTTTAAAAAATTTGCATAATGTTTCTCCTCAAGATTGGCATAGAAAGTTGTTTCCGCTACTTTAACTTCCTTACAGCCTCCAAAGGCTGCAAAAATTCTCCTAACAAAAAGTTGGCTACTCCATGTATTTTGCTGAAGATTTTTCTTTTTGTAGCTAATTCAACAATATCCATGAGGACTTCCTGTGTGATAAATTATAATCTTAAGGTTGTCAGCCTCGACCATGGGACCCCCCATCCTTACGCTCCTGTTATTTATGTTGAGGGGCTTGAAGACATGACTTTTTTTATAAAGAGGTGGTGGTCTCAGACTCACCTGCATGAGTGCACTAAGCATGTTTGCACTCAAACCCGTCTTAACAATTGGTCTAGCCTCTTGGATCAACACATTTACTTTCATATGTTATTTTTTCTCATCAATTATTAGATGTTTGTCCCCCATCTATTCCTATGAGAGTTGGGAATTTCGAAGAGGGGTGATAGATTAATTCTTTTTCTTAATTGCCATGGTATTGTGTGAAATCTTTTACAGAATTATGGAGTACAAAATGTAAATTTATAGGCTTTTAAAATTAAATATTTTCAGTGCTAAAAGAATTTCTTTAAAAATCAGCTGCTCTTTCTAATGAAGAGATACCCTATTTTTATAATCATGAGAGATTCCATGGTTTATGTTGTTTTTAGAGGAAATCCCAACCTTTGGTTTCATTTTTCATCTGCTATTCTATTGGAAACATTGGATTTGTGGCCAATTTATCAGCAACAAAAGCAACAAATCTGATGAGACAAATGATGTCATTAAAGTATTTTATTTACTTGATGATATTCTGGTATATTCACAATTCATCTCATATATTAATTTATACCCATGATTAAACAACTTTTTCATAGTTTTAAAAATTGACAACTATCTCCTAATGAAAGCTATTCAATTTTCATTTGATACATCAAATGAGTGCCTATAGGGCAGCTATACTCTAGTAAAGGGTACCCAATTTCTCCATCATCTATGGATTGAGTTCCTTTAGGGTAGTTATACCCCGGTAAAGGGTACTTAGTTTTTCCATCATCTATGGATTGAGTTCCTTTAGGGCAGTTATACCCCGGTAAAGGGTAATTGATATAGAATTGCTAGTAGTTGGAAAGGGAAGTATCAGCAGTGCTAGAAAGCAAAATTTCTTTTGAAATCCACAACTCAAGGATCATACCACAAGCAACATGGGTTTATCTAAATTTTGACATGTATAGTACTATTTTATTGTCTTGGCTATTGCATTGGAGGAATATCTCCCACCTAGTTTTGTTTTGGAGATATGATTAGTTCCTCAAGAGCAATCAACCTCTTTCAAACCATTATTTTATCCAACTTTGAAAGTGTCTGATATAAATGATGCAAATAATATTTTATTGAAAAAAAAAATAAGGAACTCATAAAACATCTGCGCAAGAAGACATTCAAGCCCTCAAACCACTAGAAGGAACCTTAGACTCTATTGGTCCAACTAGAACGACTAATAAACAACATATGCAAACTCTAATAAACTTGGTTACCCTTGCTTTTTTCAAATTCACATAAAAGGAAAAAAACTTTCCTTTAATAATATTATGGTCAAACTTTAAACTGTATATAAAAAAAATCTTTTTGCTTTCAATGGATTATCCATTCAACTTATATAGCTCCCCATCTAAATAAAGGAAAAAAAATATCCTTATCAAACCTCTTAATCATATACCCCGATTCTATGGCTAAGGTTGTTGAGAAGGCCCCATAACCCATGTTGTCAATTTACTAGTTGTGATAGAAGAAACACCATTGTTGAATAAGTAAATATGGGCATCTTCTCCAATTACTAGATTTCTTCTCCAATTACTAGATTTGGATAAACTTTGGCAGTTATGCAAGTCTTTCCCCATTCTCCAAAACGCTCTACAATTGAATGGTCAACTTGCACTTTACAATGACATTCACACTACTCGGTTCCTTTCTTTACCAATCCTTAGTCCTATAGGAAATTATAGATAGCTATAAATTAATACTCACCAATACTCTTAGAGAGATTCTTTTTGTTGAAGGAAAAAGAAACAAAACTTCCATATGTTGTTTTATCAAGATTTGTTTTCAAGGATAATCTACACACATGAAAAAGTTGACATTTGCAGTGTTCCAAATTAATGTTTGAAAGACTTATTTGATATTTTACTGCTAATTTGTTTGCAACCTTACCTACTCTGGTCACTGCACATTAATAATTTTGTGTTGTTTTGATGAAGTCCAACCCTAAAGAAAACATTAGTTTGTTTAGCCAAATCTTTAGAAGCCAAAACCAAAAGCCCAAATGGACCAACCATAGTCTTGGAAGCTGCTCCATCCTGGCTGCATAGTTGTTGAGCATCTAGATCAGCATCCATCTTCTCTAAATCCTTAAGACTTGGTAGATCAAAGGAAACCTCTACATCAGCCTAATGACAATAACAAATAGTCTGAAATACTAACAAGAAGTAGAGGATTTATTTTAAAAGGTCTTTGGCCCTTCACCAAACAAACCAATGCCTACTTTATTGGCAATAAAGTCTTAGCTTGCAAACTAGATCATAACATGTCTACAAATCAACAAATAGAACAAAGATTATATATACACAACCCCAAAAGATAAGGAAACTTGTAAATGAACATACTTAGGTATCTCCTATAGATAAATAGTACCCCACATTCAATAAGAGAAGACCATTACAAAAAAAATTCAAAATTTTCTTTAGAATGCCTATCATACATTAATCAAACCTTGTTACAATCATGCCAAAAAATGTGGCAAGTGGGAAACAATGACTAGGTTCAAAGCCCCTCCTAAGATACTACGACCTATCATAGAAACATAAATTTATAGATAAAACCTTACTAGACTACCTTTTCTCCTACTCTACAAACATGCTTCATCATTTATAGAGATAGACATTCATCATTTGATACTCTAGAACCTATTTAAGACACTCACAATCAACAATTGACTCAATGACCAAGCCTTGTTACATTTGACAAACATGTATATATATCATTACATTCAACCTTAATGCTTTGGTGGGAATTACAAGAGTGGTCAATGAATCTTTAGGTCACACATGTCTATTGTATCATCTTCATACGGTTATACTCTTGAAACCAAACCCCTTGAAACAACAACAATATGTCTTTGTATGCAAACCATGTCTCTGAGCGGTCCATAGGTACTAAGAGGCATTTGAAGTTCTTCCCTCATCTAATTGCATCCATTTGAGAATATTAATGGCATTGTGGGTCATGCAAGTAGGTAGGTATGGTTTTTTTTTAATGACAAGGTTCCAAGAATTTGTATGCCAAAGGGGAAGAAAGTAAAATACATGTAGAAATCCCAAAATTTGGCGGTTCAAAGATTTGAAGGAAATGTGTGCACTAAAGGGTAACCCCAAAAGGTATGCTAAAAAGGGAAACCCCTATACCCTGAAATGAATGGAAATAGGAAAGGGGACTTTGAAGGAAGTTCATGCATGGAAGTGGGACCCCAAAATGGTTTGCTAGAAAAAGAAACCCCTATACCCCAAAATAAGGAAAATAGGGATAGGGGACTTTGAAGGAAATGTATGCAAAGAAGGGGAATCCTAAAATGGCATGCCAGGAAGGGAAACCCTTATACCTCAAAATGAAGTAACCTACACCCTCTATATCTTAACCACTTTGGTATTGACCGTTCATTTGTCATCAGATCTCCACCATCAATTAGCCTTCATGCAAGTCTATAATTGGACCCTTTAGGAGCACATTTTTTAAAATCAATTATCAAAACAACATCACACTATTGGTTTGCGCAACCACATCTATCAACATTTGAGAAAAACTACCATGATGGTATAACAGGAATCAAATTTGGTAAACTTTTGTTTTTTCATATTACATTTTCAATTTCTTGCTCTAGCGGAGGTTGCATTAAGTGTAGATTAAGGGATTTAATGGTTCATTTGAATACTTTGTTTTTTGTTTACATTTTATGTATACATTCTAGCATGCTTGGTGGGACCCCCTGCACCTTTTAATCTTCATTTTGTAAGTTTTTTTTTTTCATTTTTGTAGGTTTCTATATGATTTTTAGAACTCTTGGGGTCTAATTTCATGGGAAGCCTCCTGGAATAAAAAAACGTCACCATTGCATCCAAAGCAGCCAAGAGATGAAAAATAACATATAACATTTCATATTTCAATAACAAAAGAATTTGTAATTTAAAAAAAATTTGGACTTTATCCCTTGTATGGTAGTATGGTCATACTGTACCATATTGTATGTATTTGTTGCTCATGATGCTTCATAAATTTTTGACACAATGAAGTGCAAGTAGGTCTCCGCTATGAAACCTCCACCAAGATGAATTAGGTTGTCATCTAATCCACCAAGAATCTCAAGGGTTTTCGTCCTTGGATTCAAGCACAACTTTCATTGCAGCCAAAAGAGATAAACTCCAAGCAAAAGATGAATGATTGATGTGTTGAAATGACCACAAATGAACTTCTATTTATATAGGATTTCATCATCTCAACAAGCCTGAACTCAAATCCTAGTTCTCCTAAGTTCCTTTATCTCTGTTGTGGTATTATATTTCTTCTAACTATTCTTGTTCGTCTGCTATGCATTGATCTTGCTCAATTAGGGTTTCATACTTTGCCCTAGTTTGGTTGGTTGAATTTGGTTGAAGCTCCTTTATACAAAAAATGGATAAAACCCTTGTAGTTTGGCTCTCATTCAAGGGTAGAATCCAAGCTCAGTTTGTGTTCCAATGTTGGTAGAAAAGGGTTTGACCTGGTTTAGGGTATTAATCTAAGTCTCCCTTTTCCATCTAACATTAGTAACCTTGTTGAGTATTTTTAAACTCAATAGTACCCCATGTGGGTAAATGTGCTAGGGTAGAGAGGCATCAATGAAGGACTTGAGGGGAGTCATCAATACCCTCAAAAATGTTGATAAGATCTATATATTGATGTAGAGCAAACAAAATGGTCATGGTGTAAAGGTTAGGGATATACTTGAACTAATAGTGCATAATACATGCACAATAATAGGAAGGAAGTTGATGAGGAAGATGAATGCATGATATGTGTCATTTGGAGTTTTTTATGTTAGTTTCTTTAAACTAGAAAAAGTTTTTTTTTGTATTATTACCTATGAGATCACCAATGTTGAAGAGTCATAGAGTCTAGCATTGCCTTTCACTATGGTACACTCCTAATTTTGCATGTCTTGGATTTTTGGGGAATGCTACTTGAGGAATACATCTATAAACTCCATCTTTTGAGGTCTATAAAATATTACAAGTTTATGCTTCACCCACATAGTGGATTCATACTTATCACACACAAGGTGCTAATGAATTAGTGGGTCATGGTAGTTGAGAGGTAGTTAGCTAGATCTATGTACATGCATCCCAATATTTTCTTCAAAATTTATCATCATTGCACCTGCATCATTTTGTAAGAAGGAAATGGGGATCAAGAGCCCACTAATCTCCCACATATTTATATGGTGTAGATGATTGAGGCAGAGCATGCATGATTATAACTTAGCAATCTAGTGGTTGACATTTTGCCACTTATTGTCACATTCCATTTCCAAATGGGGTCATCTTAAGAATAAATTTTAAAGGGAAATGATGGTAATCACCCAACCTTGCAAAATTATCATAACAAAGAAAAGGGAAAGAGATTGAGTTCTTATAAAAATCCCCAACACTTCTATATTTATTTAGGAGCCAATAGATAGGCACCCCAAGCAATACCCTATTTCACTATCACCTTGAGTGACATCATCGACTCCACAACTAACATTTATGTTATCAACTTAATATGCAACTATATCACCCCCTCAAAAAGTACCCACTCTACTATCACAATAACCATCTTCTTCTTCAACCACATAATCTCTACTTGATGACATGCTTATAGGAGGTATACGTAGAGGAACCTAGGGAACTACATAAGTATTTACCCTCATGTCATTGGTTCAACATTAGGTCATTAGGATTCTATAGTTTTTTTATCTCAAGCAATTGTCCACATTTTTATTTGAGGAGAATTTAGTCATCCACTCTACCATGTAGCTAGTTTTTAGGGCCATGAACAACTATGTAGATAGCATTATTGTCCCCTCACCTATAGAGGGATGCACATCAAATACCACGAGGGAGTAATTGCATGGGATGTTGTGTTGGTGCTTGTGGCTATATATTATAGCAATGTATTTGAGCTTTCTATGGTAGTTGTAGAAGTATTTACAAGGAAACTCAATCAATTGTGCAAAACTAAAGAGGCCATTTGAGAGGTTTAATGCACTAGAATTTAGATAGCCCAAGCATGGGTGGATAGGGTGTTAAATGCTAAGTCTATCATTGAGAGACAATCCAATGCAATTTAGCACATCATAACATAGAAGGATATATATATTCTTGTGCAGGCCACAACTTTGGATGTAGAATAGACCTAAGGGTTAAAACAAAGAATGTTGATTAGTGAATCTATAGTATAGTTGTAGCCTTTTTAGCAACATAATTTGAGGGAAGAATATATAAACTTAGATACTTATATTATACAAAAATGCTAATTTTGATTGAGAGAAAAAAAATGTTAAACATGTGAGATTAAGCAGCTCATGCCTAAATATCAAGAGTTAGAGTTCTAATAGCCAACATAATTATTCAAGTGACTCAATGACGTCGTACCTCAATTAGTTGTGTAGCCAAGTGCAAGAAAAATTTGCTACCATCAAAATTAAATTAGATGAACACAGTTATCAACTTTTGGGTTTAATGAGGCTAATGCACATCCCATAATCCCCCATGATTAGGGATGAATATGGGTTTCACATAGATTGATGAGTTCAGATAATGCATTGTCGATATCACTCTAGTCTATATAAATGAAGTCAAATATTGCACAGTAATCATGTTAGAGCTTTAAGTCCATATTATAGCTATGTGTATGCATTTATAATAGGTATTATTTCACCTAAGTGTTTTTAGGATAGAATAGATAATTACACTATAATGTTGTTTCCAAAATTTATTACAAATACTATCGTAATAATTAATTGAGTGCAAGTGATTGCATTGGGATAAAAAATATAGTTGAGTGTAGGAGAGTGTCTAATAAGTGGGTGTAAGGCAATTAATATAAAGGAGGGTCTTGCAAATCTATATTAGCATGACTCTTATTCACTTGTAAATATACCATAATTATGTAGTATATAATAAACTAAGTGTAATGTTGAAGAGAAGAAAGAGCTAGTATGTTTTAAATACAACAAAAGAATTGTGTGAAAGTGATGGATGAATAGAGAAGCTCATTTCATGCATATCTATCTTCTATTTATTGTGTAATTCATGATTTATTCTTTTCTTTCTTTTTATTCTACATTTGCATGTATCATGCATAAGTCTAGTAGAGGGTTTATGATCCCTCACATGTCGTAGATGAGTGGCCTTATAATTGATATACTAATTTGTGCTAGGCTTTTTAATTGATAGCCAATTGGTCTAGGACACATGCATGAATTTGGCTAACAATCCTACTTCTATTTAGGAAGAATTTTATTACGTGTACCATTCCAAGCCTAGAATCTTATTTTTTACATCACATCCATAGCTACTACTATGCATAACAAACCCTTTTTACTTTTTTATTTGTAGACATTGTTGAGTAAGTGTGTTTATGCATATTTTAAATGCTTGTCACATGCTACTTATTGGAACTTTCTATTTCATGCTTCTAGATTTCTAGATGGAGTGCTCATTAAAAGGAGAATGCTTAGAATTGTCTTCCTTACTTTCCCATTAACTATTTGTCTAAGTATATGAATATATGCTTTCATGTTGACTACTTTAATTTGACATGAATCTTCATGATAGTTCACATCCAAGTCAAAGTGAGGGGAAAATGTAATGGTGAAACTTCATACCATATAGTTTCCCCCTTTGTTTTGGACCTGCCTAGACTCGTTTGTCCTTAATGCAATTACTAGTCTACAAAATGACATTTATGCATGGAAATGAGCAACTAACCCAAACCTAGCTTGATTATAGAAATCTTCACATATCCCAAGGGTCTTGACTTGACCTACAATCTCAACCTTCATTATTCTAGGCTAATTCTCTAGTACATATTTGACCCTCAAACTATAAATTTAAATTTAGAAATAGGTCCAAAAGCTAACCCTATTCCAAGTTATTGTTACAAGCCAACTAAAGCGTGAAATAATTCAAATTACATGCTAGGGTTTTATATAAAAGGACAAAACCTAATTCAAGAATCTATGTAGTATCTGAGAATCGTAAGGGAGTGTTCTATTATAAATTGTATCATCACAAAAGCATTGCATCACCTTCATCACTACCTAGGCATATTGCATTATTGCTTGGTGTCTTCAATCATTGTTTCAAATCAATGATTTGGATCAAAGTGTTTGACAAAATTATAAATCTATTACAAATTTAGATACCAAGGGAAAGGGAGCCGCAATTAAAAAAATTGTCAAATAAGATCTATGCAAGAGGTTAAAATTGCTAATTAAATTTAGTTTTGTAGACAAACAAATCATTTTTACCAATACAAAAAATTAACTAGAATAGAGAATAGTAATTTTTTATTATCCTTAGACACTCATCTAATGTTAGTTCTTAATTTTTAGTACATTAAATAATTTTTAATACATTAAATTATTTTTAGAACATTAACAAAACATTTAATAACATATGCCATAATCAAATCTACATCAAAATAGAATTAAATGTCCTTATTTTATTATTTATTTTTTATGATTTTACTAATTTAATTTTATATTATTTCTTTAATTTAAATATATTTACAATTAATTTATCACTTTAATTATTTATAAACATTAAATTTAATAAAATTTATATTTTTTCTCTTTTTAACATCTTAAAATATGAACATAATTATTAAAAAATAAAAATAAAATATTATATTACTCTATATATTTGATTATTCTACATGTTTAATAAAAAAGCCAAAACTTTATCATTTTAGGAGTTATGTAATATGATATCTTCCAAAGTGTGACCCATTTTTTTAATACTTTTCTTAAAACGTTTGCTACCTCCAAAATTTGTTTTTAAAAAAATGTATTTTAAGACCTTAGTTTTAAATGGAGCAAAATGTATTTTGTTATTTTCTTGCCTCTATATCACAAGTTTTGTGGCATTTTTCTCTTCTGTTTGTGAGATATTGAATCTTTGACATGCAAGGGAAATTCATATTCCTTGGACAGGCAAAATATGATTTATGTTTCCTTGGATTGTGTAACAGCTGTTTTTGTGAAATGAGTGCATTGCCACCATAGGATCCAAATTAGATTTATTGATTATCACACCTACAAGATGAGAATAGGAATCATTGGTTTAAGTAATTTTGTAGGGTTGCACTTGATTCATGTATTCTAAGGAATCTTAATGAGAAGAGGAAGCATTGATTTAAGTAATTTTGTAGGGTTGCACTTGATTCATGTATTTTAAGGAATCTTAATAAATTTATTGTTTCAGTAATTTCAGAGTCCTAATGTTCAGACTAGTTAAACACAACGATTAATTTTATTGAATTTCTTGACTCTTAACAATTAGACAAAAAAATAACTTTGATTATTTTTATGAAGCATAGAAATAGCTAAATAGTCAGGTTGAAGTTTGACAGCGAGTCCTACGGCAAGCTACTCTTTCATGATGGAATGATACTCTCTTAGTCTTAGCTAATTTGTGCCAAAGTTATAACTGAATGTCAAATATGAGTACTGAATAACTGGCACAAAGCGTAGCCCTACAAAAAATGTTCAATACTTAACAAGTGCAAAAATTAAATGTTAGCTCTGGGATCATAAAGAGACAGGAATGGTCATCTGTTTTATAGCTAGAAAGATAGAATTTGTATATATTATAATTTGACAGCAAATATGAAATTCATTATCATAAACAAATTCCTTTCTATTATTACTCCTTTTATAATAGTATATGGCAATTTCGTGGTCTATGAATAGATATTTTAAAACAATTTGAAATAAATTCTAGTGGGTAAAATCATGTTCAGGAATACATAAGAGAATCTAAATATTATAAATTATAATGTGTAAGCTATGTAGAGTTTTAAAATGATTTGAAAATTTTGAAAGTAAACAATTAAGAAGCTTTGCCTGACATGAAATAGAAAAGCGTAGCCTTTATTAAATTCTTTGAAGTTAAAGATTCTGATTGGCACAGATTCTAATCTTGTGTATTCCACCACTCTGCTGAAGCGCTATATAATATAGTTTATATGTGCGTTTTTATTGTTTGGCAGTGCATTCAGATCTAGCGGTAAACTGTGTTAATGTTTGGTATTCTGCCTTGAAGTGAAATATATTGGGATCTCTGTTCTATTTAAATCATTAATTGCTGTTATTGGGAACTATCAGCACTGTTTAGTTTCCCAGTTTATTCTCCAGCAGTTTAAATATTCAGTAAAATAATTATATAAAAGAATTAATATGAGTTAGATAATGAAGTGCTGTGTAAGGCATATTAAAGTAGCAAATATAGTCTATGGCCATATAAATCTAGACATTTCCAACGAGAGCATTACATAAAGGTGATCCTCATTTCAAACATTACCTTGTTCTAGTTTTCGATAACCGTAGAGTCATTGAGTCAAAGAGTGCTAGCTATTGAAACATCATGGACAAATGGCACATCATTTAAGTGACGACTGCAAATTAAAATCATATACAAGACACCTTTGTCTCTCACAATTATAACTACTAATGTGGGAAAAACCCGAATACAACCCAATCATGTATTTGTGTCAAGTATTGAAGTCTTTCATAGGAATTTTAATTAATGTGGGATTTAACTCTTTACATTTTCAAGATGACCTCCATGAGTAGCCATGATAGGCATTTTAATATGCTTAATATTATAAAAACAAACGAGTGTCCATATATTTAAGCAAGTATACTTAACGCAGGCATTCCAAAAAAAAATGCTTTAAGAATCCCAGACTTTCACAATCCAGAAAGCCTGGGTTAACTAGACACTGCCAGTATTGACTTTGTAAGAATGGAATGCAACTGAACAGTATTCAAACACAAATTTACATTGCTGACATCCCCAAATTTCCAAAACTCTGAAACTCTGGGTTAGCTTGACACTGAGAGTTTTGTCTTGCCAGAATGGACAGAGTTAACTCGACAATCAACAACTGAACAATATTCGAACACAAATTTACATTGCTGACATTCCGAAATTTCCATAACTCAGAAATTCTGGGTTAGCCGGGCACTCAGAGTTTTGACTTGCCAGAATGGACAGAGTTAACTCAACAAATCACTACCTATCTGTACAATGTCCAAAAGGACAATTAAACCATCAGATACATGAACTCCACCAACATTTGGTGTATTACAATGAAACTATCAGTCGCTGCTTTAAAAGAAAGAAAAATGGTTAGAAAATCATATGGCTCTAACTACAAGTAAGCCTGACATATTTTCCCTCAATTAGGCCTTCGAAGCTGGTGCCTTACAGATGGGACATTCATTTTTCTGCAAGAGCCATTTCTTGATGCACTCTGCATGGTGATCATGCCCACATTCCAGAGTCCCAAGCTCCTCATTGTCCTCGTATTCTTCCTACAGCCAATACAAACCAATTAATTATAATCTAGGGCAAAGTTACAACTTTAGACACAGATTGTTACAGAACTAAAGATATATCCTGCCCAACATTTGGATCTTGAAACAGTAATTATCATTCCCCGCAAATTCGCTTAGATCTATTAATTGTTAAGCAATAAAATATATCAGCACCGAAGAAGAGGCGATCCCTGTGAACAACAATTTATCTAGGTTGCACTCAATTTCATTTTTTGTTAAAAAGTCTTGATCCCAAAGCTTTTTACAACAAAAGAACAAACTAAACTTCAACGTGATGGTTTCAGACAGACTGACTTCTTAGTCAACCTCGTCAATCCATGCTTCATAAACAATTCAAAACCATAAACATTGATCTATTTTACACAAGAGACGCCTCACGGTTTAAGGCAAATCTATAAATAAATATTTGCATTCCACCATCCACTATAGTAGTTCCCTCATCCTACTCTGCATTTCACTTCGACATGTACTCCAATTTTTGTTCCATAATGTTGACATCTACCTTCAATGCATGAATTCATTGAAAGATCAGAGCAAGCTGTGGATACCGAAGATGGAATGTATAACTGAAAAAAAAGAGCTGTGGATAAAATCCTCCCTGCCCCCTAACAGAGAAAATGCCAAAGATGGAATGTAGTTTTGAAATTGTAAGTTTAAGGCAACTGAAATGGAACCGTTCATGCCATTTCTTTACATTGCTAGAAGATAAGAGAAGTGAAACTCAGAGCAGCCTTAAGATCACAAATCAGGTCAAAAGAAATTTTTATCAACAAGAGTAACAAATCCAACATATATATTTGATAGTTGATACTACTAAAAATCTAAGTTGCCAGTACACATTAGTGAACTGTCAAATATTTCATAAACCTCAGAGAAGAGGCATCCAGTTTCTCAGGCACATAGACTCACCAAATGCTTGTGACTCTTCAGATAGGCGGAACTAGATCATACCAATATTAATAATTAGAATGGCCCAAATGACATCAAGATCAATACTGTCACTTACCCGGTGGTTGCTACCGTTCAGATTATGACCCAAATTAGATGCATAACTAACACAGACCCACAGAAATCCCAAGCCTTTTCGCCATCAATCCCAAAGTTTTCTACCTCATAAATCTCCCACAAATATAATTTTCCCCACTAACCTAACAAGCAGTATATATCATTGCACTTGTTGGCATTCATTCATGCAAACTCCTCCATCTTATCCCAAATTGCACAGAGCTTTCAATCATTACAAAGTATCTTAGCAAGTGGATAAGTTATTGCCATTGATAAATGCACTCATTGTCAGAGCAAAAAGTAGGTCACACCTTCTGCACTGAAAACCCAGTCCTTTAACTATAGACACATACCCATATGATCAACTAAGGGCCAAAAACAACATGCAACCATTTTTTATGCTATGAAATATGCATGCTAAACCTTCTGCATTAACCTGAGCCTTAATTTGAATGAAATAAGCCCTTACCCAAGCTTTTTGTTGCTCAGAGAATTTTAACAAATGGATAATTTTTGTGATTGATGCATGTTAACTTATTGTTAGAGCCACAAACCATCCGTATCTTCTGCTGCTGCATTGTTCAAACTTCGACCAACTCTCCAACTGCTGATATATAACTTACAAGATCAACCCAAGGCAACAGGAAAACAGGGTAACCATTTTAAATATCATGACATACTCACTAAATCTTGTGATCATAAATTCGGGCCTTAATATAAAATCAAAAGGCCCTGAGTAAACAACTAGCATAGAAGCTTTCCGTTGCCCAAAATATCTTAGCAAATGGCTCTAATACTGTCATTGATACATGCAAACTCAAAGTCAGATCCACAACAGATTTTCAGCTGCACTATTAGAGCAAGTCCTTTACAACCAGCATGTACTCCATGAATTATACACGTCTAAATCTCAAGCATTGTTGCCAATGGCATGAACCAATGGATCTTAGCAAATGAATTAGTTATTGTCATTGATTCATGCAAATTCAATGCCACAAGCAGGGCAGACATTCTGCTCTGCTGTTAAACCAACTCTTTAGCTACAGAGATACTTCCAATAGACAATCTCAGGGATAAAGGAAAACAAAGCAGTCATTTCATATAACATGAAAAATGCATGGCAAATCCTGAGTGCAAAAACAAGGCCTCATTATGAACAGCAAAAAATCACAGGATGAAGTCTCTGAAGGCAGCTGATCTATGACTGAAACAACCCCCTACCTCTCTGCTTAGCACCACACCTATATTCAAACATAACCAAACGACACTTGGTTCAACTAGTAAATGATTCAAAATAGTCAAACAATAATCTAGCTAGTAATCTGAGAAATCTTCGCAAAAGCACAAGAGGACACAACAATCAGATGAAACCCAGCTCATCTATAGACCTGGAAAGTATTAAAAAATTCAACTTATAAAAATTTAATTTCTTTTTAAAATTTAAACTGGATATAAAAAAGTCTTAGGTATTTTCAATAGACCGTCTATTCAACTTGCATAGCCCCTCTTTGATTTATGGATTCTATAATGTCTTAACAATACACTTGATTAGAGTTGTAGAGTTAATACTTTTATTCTCAGACCTCTTAATCATATACCCTGCTTCTGTGGCTAAGGTTGTTGAGCAGGCCCCATATCCCATGCTGTCAATTTACTAGCTGTGACAGAAGAAACACCATTGTTGAATAAGTAAAGATGGGCATCTTCTCCAATTGCTAGATTTGGATAAACTCTGGCAGTTATGCAAGTCTTTCCCCCTTCTCCAAAACCCTCTAAAATTGAATGGTCAACCTGCACTTTGCAATGACATTCACATTGCTCATTTCCTTTCTTTACCAGTCCTTAGTCCTACAGGAAATTACAGATAGCTATAAATAAGACTCACCAGTACTCTTAGAGAGAGATTCTTTTTGTTGAAGGAAAAAGAAACAAAACTTCCATATGTTGTTTTATCAAGTTCTGTTTTCAAGGATGATCTACACACATGAAAAAATTGACATTTTCAGTGTTGCAAATTAATGTTTGAAAGACTTATTTGATATTTTACTACGAATTTGTTTGCCAGCTTACCTGCTCTGGTCACTGCACATTAATACTTTCATGTTGTTTTGATGAAGTCCAACCCTAAAGAAAACAGCAGTTTGTTCAGACAAATCTTCAGAAGCCAAAACCAAAAGCCCAAATGGACCAACCATAGTCTTGGAAGCTGCTCCATCCTGGCTGCATAGTTGTTGAGCATCTAGATTGGCATCCATCTTCTCTAAATCCTTAAGACTTGGCAGATCGAAGGAAACCTCTACATCAGCCTAATAACAATAACAAACAGTCCAAAATAGGACCCAAAACACTTGAGGTAAGGAACTAAAAATGGAGTCATATTAATATTTAAACCCACTGAAATAGATTAAAATTCCAGCTAGAGTTATTCAAATCAAATATGGAGATAAAACTTGTTACACATTTTTCTTTTATTGAATTTAAGTTGAAGATTACATAAATGTTAGATTAGAACCAAGACAGAAACTGTCCGACAAATAAGAGAACAATTGAAACAATTCAACTGCTAAAAAAAGACATAAACAACTATAAGCTAAACCCAAAAGCTTTAAGAATTCAAACCAAAACTATTTATACCTATAAATTTATTAGGTTATCATACATCTAAGAGATTTTTCCTGTATAAAATGCTTGTATAAAATAATGCTATGAAAATTTTCAATGGCATTTGACTACCTGTGCAACTTTCAGGCCTCCAATTTCTATGACAGATCCACTCTTGAGAAGGATGTTTTCTTTGAATATTTTATTTCCACGCAGGGACTCCAACTCTGAAACTGGCCACTGCATCAGCTGGCTTTTGGAGATGTTGTCTAGCCAGATTGCTCTTGGAATGGCCTTCAAGGATAGGACCAAAACAAATTCATTACAATTACATAAAACTACAATGTTAAACCTCTGTGTTGAAAACATATTGTCTATAGACAATGCACGACATATAAATATAAATAAACTTATTTTGCCTTTTTCAACGTTTGATAAACATGATTAATTGACCTGAAAATTAAGTTAAGCCTTACCTGAACACCAGACCAGCCCTTTACAACATCATCTTGCTTGCTGTCTGACTCATTAATCCATCCCCACAAGATTCTTCTATACGTATGATTATCAAAAAATGTCTTGGATGCATAGAATTTTTCATAATCATATCTTAATCCAAATTTATTATCTACACTTGTATTGTCTAGAACATACCGATCAATGTCTGTGAAGTAAGTTCCAACAGTATAATACTCATATTTTGTATCATCCAGGGATACCTTCAAGACGTGTTTAATCCCAGGTCCAGTCCAAGCTTTCCCAATGGAGCAACAGGATAAAAATCAGGGCACTCCCACATTCCTGTCTTCTTAGAGGAATGGAGAGGGTGCTTCTTTTTGGTCCAATGAACAAAATCTTTGCTTATGTACAGAAGGGCCTTTCCTTTATGATGCATATCCTCCTTATTACCCACAAGAATTCTCCACCTCTCATCTTTGCCAAGCCAGGCAGTGGTTGGATCTTTGAAATAACTCCCATTAATTCCATTCTCTGGAACAATAATTGGGTTTTCAGGGATCTTGACCCATTCCCTTAAATAGGGATCAGATGCATTTTTAGGAACAACCATATTCTGGACTTGTGTAGAGTTGTCCCACCCTGTATAAAGAATCATAGGCTTCCCTCCAGACAAAAGTGTGGCAGAGCCAGACCAGCAACCCTCTATATCATACCATTCACTCGGAATGATTGCAAAATCTAGCGACTTCCAATTAATAAGATCATTTGATACAGCATGCCCCCACGCAATGATGCCCCATTCAGCTGCCTTAGGATTGTACTGGTAAAACAAATGGTACAATCCTTTATAAAACATGGGCCCTGCAAATCACATTGGATATTATGTCCCTTCTCATATTGAAACTGGTAACAATGAAACCAATGAAAATGAACAAATAAACTCACCATTTGGATCTGCCCAGATTACAAACCAATACCAGACAATGAAACATTAAATCAGAAAAATCCCAATCAGTTTAAAAATCCCAAAGTAATAACTAAATCAAATTTTGAACTAGAGAGATCCATGGCTCGTCTTCCTGGCACTGTAGGTAATTTAAGAGATGTACAAAGCTAAGGAAACTTCCCCATACAATAGGCGACTTGGCACAGCTCCAATATTTGTTGATGCCTGATTGTTCAGGTCTACAGAGTCTTCCTTACACGGTGGGCAAGTTGCAAAAGCTAAGGGTGTTATCCTTTAATGGATGCTCAGGCCTAGGAAGCTTTCATGATGTGGTTGTCAAGTTAGCCCAGCTGAGGGAGTTAAACAGGTAAAAGATCATTTGTAGGTGCATTTAATTTGGTGTACAATAATTCTATTTAAGAATTTTGAAAGAAGATATGTTTCTATTGAATTATTTCAAATTTTGTCTCATGATAAAGAAGTGAGTAAAATGATCTTAAATTTTGCACAAGTGCCGGATTAGGAAGCTTGGTGCAGAAGAAGTTTAATATCTACATTGGTTACCACACAGTAGATGCAGAGGAAGCATTGATGGGTTATATGTACACGGGATCACTTCCTAGGGAAGAAAAATAGGTAAATTAGTAGTTTTTTAATGTATTCTTTCTATTTGTTGTCGAAGGAACTCTTAAATGCAAGCTATCAGAATTCCCCTTTTCCCCTCTTATCTAAAACCTTGTCATTTTTCTGTGTATACTGAACTACAAATTCTTCAACTTGAAAAGTTTTGGGATCTGTTTGAGTCTGTTTCAAGTCTACATATTCCCATTAAACTCATAACGTTTTCATTACCAGGTACTTAGTGATATACATTGGTTACCACACAGTAGATGCAGAGGAAGCATTGATGGGTCATATGTACACCGGGTCACTTTGTAGGGAAGAAAAATAGGTAAATTAGTAGTTTTTTAATGTTTTCTTTCTATTTGTTGTTGGTTTAAGGAACTCTCAAATGCAAGCTATTAGAATTCCCCTTACCCCCTCTTATCGAAAACCTTGTCATTTTTCTGTGTATACTGAAATACAAATTCTTCAACTTGAAAAGTTTTGGGATCTGTTTGAGTCTATTTCAAGTCTACATGTTCCCATTAAACTGATAACATTTTCATTACCAGGTACTTAGTGATATACAGAATTAACCAGAGTTCATCTTATAAACAAGAGACTCTCAAACTCTCTGCGTGTAGCGGACTGAATTTTCCCAATGGAAACGAAGAAATATTTTGCCGTGGCATCTCTATGCTGGATTGTTTGCCTTTTGCCTGTTATCTGCAAGGCGCAGTTGAACACAGTTGCCCAAACTATGGAACGCACTGCCTACCATTTCCAACCTCCAAAAAATTGGATGAACGGTCTGCCATTTATAATCTCCATTGAAAAATTTCTGCTTCGGACTTTTCTTGAACTGATAGAAATCTTCTATTTTCGTTTTAGTTTCTGCAATTGGTTTGCAAACGAGCCATGGATCTCTCTAGTTCAAAATTTGATTTAGTTATTACTTTGGGATTTTTAAACTGATTGGGATTTTTTCTGATTTAATGTTTCGTTGTCTAGCATTGGTTTGTAATCTGGACAGAGAGTTTGAGAGTCTCTTGTTTATAAGATGAACTCTGGTTAATTCTGTATATCACTAAGTACCTGGTAATGAAAATGTTATCAGTTTAATGGGAACATGTAGACTTGAAACAGACTCAAACAGATCCCAAAACTTTTCATGTTGAAGAATTTGTATTTCAGTATACACAGAAAAATGACAAGGTTTTCGATAAGAGGGGGTAAGGGGAATTCTGATAGCTTGCATTTGAGAGTTCCTTAAACCAACAACAAATAGAAAGAAAACATTAAAAAACTACTGATTTACCTATTTTTCTTCCCTACAAAGTGACCCGGTGTACATATGACCCATCAATGCTTCCTCTGCATCTACTGTGTGGTAACCAATGTATATCACTAAGTACTTGGTAATGAAAACGTTATGAGTTTAATGGGAATATGTAGACTTGAAACAGACTCAAACAGATCCCAAAACTTTTCAACTTGAAGAATTTGTAGTTCAGTATACACAGAAAAATGACAAGGTTTTAGATAAGAGGGGAAAAGGGGAATTCTGATAGCTTGCATTTAAGAGTTCCTTAAACCAACAACAAATAGAAAGAAAACATTAAAAACTACTAATTTACCTATTTTCCTTCCCTAGGAAGTGATCCCGTGTACATATGACCCATCAATGCTTCCTCTGCATCTACTGTGTGGTAACCAATGTAGATATTAAACTTCTTCTGCACCAAGCTTCCTAATCCGGCACTTGTGCAAAATTTAAGATCATTTTACTCACTTCTTTATCATGAGACAAAATTTGAAACAATTCAATAGAAACATATCTACTTTCAAATTTCTTAAATAGAATTATTGTACACCAAATTAAATGCACCTACAAATGATCTTTTACCTGTTTAACTCCCTCAGCTGGGCTAACTTGACAACCACATCATGAAAGCTTCCTAGGCCTGAGCATCCATTAAAGGATAACACCCTTAGCTTTTGCAACTTGCCCACCGTGTAAGGAAGACTCTGTAGACCTGAACAATCAGGCATCAACAAATACTGGAGCTGTGCCAAGTCGCCTATTGTATGGGGAAGTTTTCTGTACATCTCTTAAATTACCTACAGTGCCGGGAAGTTTCCTTAGCTCTGTCCAACGCAACTCTTCTAACCGCATCAAATTGCCCACAGAAAGGCTTGTTAAATTGGTACAGCCGCACAAATGGAACTCCTTCAGTTGTGACAAGTTACCGAGTGTGTTTGGAAGTGTTGTGAGAGCTATAAAATCCTGCAGATACAAGCATTGGAGGTTCAACAAGCTGTCAAGTGTGTTTGGGATTCTCGTAAGACTTGAACACTGCTCTAGACTTAAAATCCTGACTTGGGACGAATTGCTATCCAGCTGGAATCTGTTTCTTAATATTAACCATGTATCACTTACAAATTCACAATTTCTAATTTTATCCATAACAAATTCGGAGCTAGCTGTCCAATGTTGCCCACTACTTTTGTATTTTGCAGAAGTACCGTAAGGCTTTGTTCAGGGAAACATGCTGAATGAAGGCTTTGTTCAGGGAAACATGCTGAATGAATGAGCGCTGAATAAGTAAACGGTTAAACATCACACTCCAGGGCAGTCTGTGGAGCCCACTCTCGCCTTTCCGTTTGAAACTGTTTCTCCCGCCAAACAATTAATTGAACGCCTGAAAACACTTTCTCCTATTTTTCAGAGATGGGATGATACAACAGCAGAAAATAACTAAAATTATATAATTATTTAAGTATTTATTTATAAAAGTTCTTGAGGGTAGTATGAGTGGTGTGGTTGCTGCCTTCACGTGTGTGGTTGGCCATCATCTGGATTTGACTCTTGATTCAAATGTTGTGTTGGGGCATAGGACCTCTCTAGGTGCATCCAAATGGTTATAGGGGCTTAGGCTTTGTCCAGATTGCCTTTTGAGATTATTGCATTTGGATTGTTGATCTAGGTTGATGCCCCAACAATTCTTCCTATAGAAAAAAGAGGTATTTATTCACAAACGTATTTTTTGGAATGCTCTACAATTTTATGTAGTTGTTTTGATGAATCATGTCTTTGTTTGCCTTGGATCTTGGTTTTGGTCCTAGACATGAGATATTTGGCAGTGGTGACCATAAAGGCAGTGGTTCTTAAAGAGGGGGCCAAAGCTCTCTTTGTGATTAGGAATCTAGTTCCTCTTTCAAAGATGCTCTCTTTGACAACTTTTTTGTGGAGGGGAAATGATCTCTATTAAAGCATATGGTTTGTAAAGCTATGGCTAACAAGAAATAAGTCAAAGAGAGAATATCTTATCATAGTGAAATGATGGGATGAAGTTCCCACCATGTAGATTCCTAAAAGAAAAACATCAAACTAGCTTATCGACCTCATATAACAGGGTTTGGTGGGTAAGTTTGCTTTTTTTAGCCCTCCCCTAAAACCCTTATAAGGCGGGTTGAAAAGAATGGAGTACAAAGGTATAAGGATACATTGATATTGTTCTTTGTGGCAAAGGTTTCTTTGTTGCCACATTTACATCAAAAGAAGAAAAAGATTTAATTTTTAGGAGTGGACTCTAGTTGCTTGACTCTTGTGGTTTGTATCTAAATCACTAGTTTCCAAACTTCAACCCTCTTGATGAATCAAAATTATTTGTTTGGGTTAGATTTCCCTTTTTACCTTTTCACCTATGGCATGGAGAAACCTTAAATCCATCAAAAACATGATTGGAATCTTCAAGACTTGGGCTAAACCAAAGTAAAAAATTCTTTGTAGCCTACATCTATGTTGAACTTGATCTCATTAAGGGACTTCTAGAAACCACTAATATCAAATGTATGAAAACACTTACACAATCCATGAGCATGGACATTTCATAGAGATTGCCAAAAAAATACCAACCCACCAATGAATAGGTAGATAAAAATGAAGGTTTCAAATAAGTTCATAGAAAGAATAACAGAAATAATCCAAATGTGCTTGCCTCACCAATAGTTTATTCTTCTTCAAATTCAATCAATATACTCAATGTGAATTTTGAAAATAAAGTTACTTTGTTTGAAGAAGAGGAAGAAAAATTATCAAAAAAGACACATGCAAAGGAACCAATGTAGGAGGAAACCTAACAACTAGATCTTTACCTAGAAGAAAGGCATATCCCTATACTTGAAGAGGAGAAGGAAAATGAAGATGAAGAAATCCCACTCTCCAAATACGTATCAAAAAGCCAAAGGGAGAAAAAAGAACTTTAAAGTCCACTCAAGAGAAGCATCTAAGAGCATTACATCAAGTGAACAAGCTAGTTTAGATTCAACAATAAAAGGTAAACCCTAAAAAGGTAAGCAACGAGGTTAGTATCTTGGAATTTGATAATCTAGGGAATAAAAATTTAAAAAAAAAAAAGAATTTGAAAGATCTCTTATCTGGATAGAAAAACTAATTTTTATTTTTTTCTAGAGATAAAAATGGACAACATAGAAGCTATTGGAATTATTAATAAACTTTGGGGCAATAGTTCTAGCATTGCAATCTCCTCTTGTAGTACTTCTAGTGGTGTCCTCACAGCTTGGAAACAAGGCTTTTGCTTTGATGATTCCATCCTCAACCCCAATTAGATCATAATTTGATTGTGTGAGAACTCTTCTAATCTCTTTGTTAATATCACTAATCTCTACTCCCTAATGCATTTTATGGACAAAAAAGCAATGCTAACAATTTATCCATCATGATGCAACTCTCAATAATTGAGTTAATTAGGTTCTTGGCAGAGATTTAATTATTGTTCTTGATCAGAATGAGAAAAAAATATAGTCTACTCATTCATGATAGAGAAAGAGAAATAGTGGAAGACATCATGGCTGCTCAAAATCTTAATGCTAAACTTAAAAAGTACACTTGGTCTAACAAGCATACTAATGCATTTTACAACATTGCGAGACTTGATAAATACTTTATTTTGTAAAATTTGTTGGAGGCTTTTCTTCTCTCATTTTCCTAAATCCCATCTAATTCTATCTTTGATCATAAATCAATTACCTTAAACTAAATAGTAGATTGAACTAAGGCCCTATTCCTTTCAAATATTCATCTATTTTTCTTAAAGATGCATTTCCTCAATTTATCTTAAATGATTAACATGATGCCATTCATAAATCTTCCTAACTAAAAATTAGGTGAATAAAATTAAATGTGCCAAATCCATTATTATAAGTTGGCTCAAAATGTGATAGGGAAAGAAAAGTCTACAAGAAGTCCAAGAATAATTGGAGTTTACCCAAAATCAGATTGCAGAACATGTCCCACATGAAGAAATAATTCTTCAACAACATGAATGGAGAAAACGAGTTCTCAAGTTGCCTTGCATAATGAAGAACTGTAATATCCAATTTCAATTTCATCATAAAATCCAGGTTTGACCATAAGGTAAAAATTTGAAAACGTAAAAAGGTAGATAATTTTTTTAAACATTGAACTACAATCTTTGCCTAAATAAGAATCATGTAGATAATATGATACAAAATGGGTCTATCCATCTTCAATATTTTAACAATATGATAAATATATTCATTAAGAAAATTACAAAATAAAAACTTCCCAATGTCGTTGCATCTCGATTGTCGACCTTCACAATTCAAATCTCGGCAAGCCTCTGGAAAATGGAAGAGAAGGTATCTTCGGAGAGCTTTACCTCCAACCACAGACCATCGGTCTCCCGCACACCTTCCTAACTAGAAGTGTCCCTACCCTGCTCAAAAGGGACAGACTTAGGACAATCAATGGTGTTTTCCATCTGAGTACTGGTGTTGTGACTTTCGCAACTTGTTATCACACACCCCTAGATACCCTCTAGTCTAGCATGACCATCCACAAGTTACGCCATCCAGTCGCAGTGAACTGACAATGCACTAGAGGCAAGTGCATTACCTTGGCCAAAGGATTTAATGATGGTTAGCGTTGTATCAACGCAATCATTACGTTCACTCACCCAAACTCAACTTGAATTTGTCGTAATCCTATAGCTATGTGATTATGTTAAATTCCTTAGCCATGCTTTTATGCATAGCAAATTGGTGTATTGCTAAATTTTAGACTCTCAGAGTCATTACCACTTTTGTAGTTGAGGTATAAGTTATAGCTTACAGATTTGTCAGTTATTGTTACTAGTTTTCAAGTGGACCATTGGATTTGATCCCTATTCAAGCTATCCTAACTAGATAGAACATAAATCTGTCGATTTAGTCAAAAGAAGGGCATCAATTTAACTTGCTATCGAGTCAAAGTTTCATCATTGTCCTAGAACAACTAGGGTTTTCTCATGTGCTTAAGTTTAAGTATTATAGACAAGTCTTCTTCAACGTGACGGATTTTCTGGCGTAACTTATCTTCTAGACCAAAAAGAGTCTATAGTCTGTTCAAAAAACTCATTACTTTGTTATGTTCAAAAAACACAATTTTATTCTTGGAGCCCTCCTTACGACGAGACACATGCATATTTATTAAGTTTATAGAACGGCTTAAATCTCTCCAAAAGGTGGTCTAGAATAAGCTAATTTCCCTAGCAAGGAAGGATAACTCTATTTCACCGAGCTTATAAAGGTTCTTTATTCTACGAGAGGCTGAGTAGTCTCACAGTGAAAACCACATATTCTTCAACACTTTTTCCCTCATTCTTTCTACTATTTTTCTCATACCTTCGTGTTTTTCTTTAAGCTAAACAATAATTGATTTATTAGGACCAACTATACTATTGAGTATGTCATACAGTGATATAAAGACACAGGGTCGTTATTGGGTTTTCGGTGATTGTGATAACTTTGTTCTCAACAGCTGATAATGGCTTGCATTGTAACAAGTTTTTAACTCAGCAAGTATTCATTCTTGTAGCAAGTGGATACGACTTCAAAGGCCTTAGTAACGATGTAAATATTCTCTATGTAGTTAAAATAATGGCCGCCGATAGAAACTATGGATTACCTGTATTCTATCATGCTAAAAGGAAACATAACCTTTGTTTGCTTAAGAGGAAAACCATAAGTTTCTAAAGCATAAACCAGTCTCAGATATCATCGCAGAAAAGATACTAATAATCCTTACTATTATTGACAATGGCATACACATTCTGGTGCACATAACCAGTAATGATTAGCAAAGAATGGTAGGATAAAAACCTGAATGAAAGCCTTCAAAGATATTGTTTCCTACTTCAATTCTTTTAGCTCCTTCAGTTTGTCTTCCCGTAGACTCCCCCTGTATATTTCTTCTCCCATCCTCTCTCCTTTTTCAAGACTTTCTCCCTTTCTTAACGATAGCAAGACGAGAATAACTGCCTTACTAACCCTAACTAACTCCAGTCTTATCCCTCCCGATAGGCATTATACTTGCTCAGTCTTCTACAACCTTCCACGATAGCCCACTAGCATCATTTTCAGGTTCACAACACATTTTGCTGTCATGGCATCTTCAAAAGGTGGTGGATTTATTTAATAACTTAACATACTTGTTGAGGTCAGTTATCAACATCATGAGATGTTTTTGGACTCACTTACATTATCATTCTAGCTCGAGCTTGATAATGATTTATGATATATAGTAACTTCAATAAATAATAATCTATATCAAATCTTTTCGAGCATTGGCCCAACCACTACTAACACATAGAAACCTTTATTTTTCACTTAGTGATTGATATATGACTATATACTTTATTTATACATTAACATTACAATTTTTAATCGATGATATAACACTTTGCAAATCACATAGATTTATGGCATTGTTTTTGTCGGCTTCATGACGACAGCCCATTTCTCAAAGTCATTCTCATCGAATATACTTTGTTTACATCACACGCGTGTCGGATGCTATGATGACGATGACGTTGACAACGACGATTGGGCAACTACACAACCGTAACAATGAAGTTTACAGTTGACATTTCGGGGTCGAGTTTTTAATCTCCCCCTCTACAAACTACTGTCGGCATTTTACATTGAACAACTTAATAGGACATATCATATGACACAAATGTCAATTGACCATACTCATCACAACAACGGCATAAGAAAGAGTGACCTACTCTTACAATCCTTGATGTTCTCAATGATAATTGACTTAACCAAAATCAATACTTACCTCAAGATTACTAGGTTTAACTACCTGATGTTCGAACTTAGTGGCAAACACCCATTGATATTCCAGAGTCTATTCTCCCTTCCTGAAGATACCTTCTCTCTCTTGTTTCACAGAGAACTTGTTCCATTTGTTCCTGTCAAAATAATCTCACATACAATTTGTGGTCAGAGTACCAATATTCTGGTCGAAACATATTTACATCATATCATATCATTTTCATATTGAAAAGATATTTTTAATTCATAACATCAGATTGATCATTCTCAAGTGATAAATCCAAGATTTCATAAAGTTAATTCTTTCTAACCATAACATCATTTTCCATAAAGTTAAACATATTCACATGTCTATACTATTTATGAAATTAACAAAAGTAAGTAGTAAAACTGAATAAAAAAAAGGGATGTAACAAGAACCCACTTGGAGACGTAGACCAAGAATGTTATGGTTGTCTGAGGGTCATTAGAAAACTAAATATTTCTTTAGAAAAACCTAGCAGTGTAAAAACATCAATAAAATTACCAAGCTTTAGAACCCAATAGGCCAATGGATAGACTCTATTTAAGATATCAAAGATTATTTCTTTTATCACATCAAATAGCTCTAAAAAGGTGAAAATGTCAACATAAATCAACTTTCTAAACTCAACTAGAATATTCCTTCTATTATTTCTCAAGCCTAAAACATGGATTACAATAAAGAGGTTGCCATGAAAGGTTTAATAAATATTTTTGGGAATCAAATGGGATAAGGCTTTGGGACCCAATCTTTTCAATGCTAACTTTTTTTATGAATTTGGGATATTATCAAAACTTATCTTTTAGAAATGGTACAGGTTTCCCCTAAAACCTCAAAGATTGATGGACGAGTCAATTAATCCACTTTCTTAGCTATCATATTAAAGGAATCCTAAAAGCTAGTAGCATTGACAAATTTAGACTCATCTCCCTTTGCAACACCTCTTACAAAGTCATTTCAAAATTTATCTTGAAAAGGCTTTGTTGGAACCTTCAAATTTTGGTAAAATTTGAAGGTCCCATGATGAAAAAATTAATTTCAACACTCAGAAATGTACTTGAAAAATCTGCCCCAGTGACCTACTTTGGAGGGTCATAATTCGAAACCTGTTCACTTTCATGCCAAATCACTTGGTAGGCATACTCATCTAGTATATGTGAGTGTGCATGTTTGGTGTTAGCCTCCCATGGTCAGATTTGATAGAGTTTGAAAGTTGAAGAGTTCTAGAACACATTGTTAAATCTGCCCAGGAGGTCAACTTTGGAAGCGAATTTCTAGTAACTTGATGATTTTCATGGTAAGCTAATCTATGTCTCAAATTTGTCCTATAATAACCTACTTCCATGTCCATTTTCAAGGCCCAAGCATCTCATTTGCTATTTTTTCAAAATCAAAAGCAAATGGAATTTTCACTGTTTTGTTGTCTGCACCTCCAGAAAGTTTTAGGGGGGTCAAATTTGGTCTTTAATATTTCATGAATGAAGTGGATTGGTGAAAAACCCTTCTGTATACATGCTCATGGAGCCTAAATGAACTACTTCCCCAAGTGGCAGGTTCCAAGGAAGAGATTTGCTATTTTTTCAAAATGGCAAGTTGGTGAGTTTCAAATGAGTTTTCACAGGTGTAGTTTCAGAAAAGGCTAAGTGAGCTACTTTGGCATTGAATAATTTTCACATCTGGATGTGTGCTTGCCAAAATGCTTCTTACATTGAATTTTTGGATCAAATGTTTACATGCCTATGCATTTTCATGACTCCGGGAGATGGTTTGACCAATTTTCTAGGGCAATTCTAGAGGCTACTTGGCCTATTTTGGTCACTGTATAAATATGTTAGAAAGCAAATCCTAGTGATAACCCATTTAAAATTTTCACCTCAATGACACATGAAGGTGGTTCCAGGACAATTCAATACAAAAACTTGTTTCAAAATGAAAAAAAATTTAGTCGGCCCCACAAAGGAACCCGACATGTGTCACACTAGTGTTATTGATTGGGTCAGGAGGTTGGACTTTCAATTAGGTTTGATTATGCAACATTTAGAACAAACACGATCAAGCTGACATGTTGATTGAGGAAAGATGTTGAGAAATAAAAAGACAAGCTTGTTGTCCTCATGGTGACCTACCCATCAACTCAAGGAGTGTACAAGGAAGGCATTGTTGAGATATGCAATATAATTCATAAAATAAGGGTGCAAATATTTTGGAAGGGGTGTGAGTGGTGATCATTATGGAATAGTCACGAGCTTGAAGTAACACTGTCATGACTCTCATTTAACAGTCACCCTAATCTCATTGCTCTCCACAATGTAATGAATGAGCTGGCATCATTATGAAGAAGAGGTCTATACACTTGGGAATTAGAAGAAAACCAATACTAAGAAATGAGGACTATACATACATTGACTATCCATGAGTAGTGTCCAGAAATCAAATAGTCCTATCTGCATTTTTGGTTTGGATTTATCATGGTTCCATTATGGTCCATGTGTTGAGATAAGTGAAAGTTAATTCTCTTGTGTATCAATGTTGAGGCTATGATTTTAAGGTCTAGATGAGGATCTTATGGAGGATGCGCAACCTTATGGCATGTCCTTGAGATCTGAAATCCAATCTCATAACACAATGAATCGTAACATCTCTATGGTCAAAGCCAAAATGTTACATATGTGCATCATGCAAAAGAAATTATCCATGTAGCCCAGTTTAGTCCATATCCTTTTGAATGGTCTAATGATCCATGGCATGATGCTAGAGTTTGTTGCAAGTATGTGTCTAATTGGTGTTGTCATTGATGTCAACATATCAGTATTGTCATTGGTGCCAACTGTGCCTTGATTTTGATGTTTGTTAGTGTTAGAGATAATGAGTAAGTGATCCTGATGCTAAGGATACTGAGAAAATTAGCTCCTCCGATGGAAACAATGAACTGCAGTGGAAATGGTGTATTGTAAAGTATCTTTGTTTACAGAAGAACAGTCCAACAGTTTGCTCCACATTTCATGTAGAATGAATATCTGTCTATGGATTGGAATTTATTTAGAGGCATGTCCGAAGATGCTATGTTCCATGTTTGAGCCTCCGGTATGAAGATTTGAGTGAGTTATGTTCACCAGAGTAAAAGCTACTTTTTCTAGGTATTCACTAGTGACAGGGAGATTGTATTATGCTCTGCAATCCTTCACATTTAAGTTTCACAGTTTGTAGTTCTGGAATCAAGTTTGTAATGACGTCAAGTGCCTTCAACTCCAATGGTTCATGATTTGGTGGTCCGCAAGCGATCTTTTCTTTATGACAGTGGCTGATACTGTTGGTTAAGTGCTCTAGTTTGAATAATCTTCTTAATAGAATGGTTAGAGATTATGTGGATGTTCCTGGTGATTACAATGTGCTTGTGGATGTCTCGCAATCATGTTCCTACCTTTGGATTGGTCCGCGAAGAGAAATTGGATCGTGAATGAAGACTGTTCATGGAAGTCTTAGTGTTAACACCTGTCTTAGCCAACCTGGTTGTTTTCACTAATTGTGGAGATGCATTGAAGATTGTAGAAGCACATCATGGTGTGAAAGATTGCATTTGAGTCCTAGCTAAGGTGTGGCATGATCCGCATACATCTTTACATCTTTTCCTTAGCTCAATTTGTATTAGGTCCAAACCTATTTTATGTATGTTTATAATGCCAACCTTGGAGATTGTTCCAATGGTTGCTGAATGTAATGCCGATCTTGATGTACATTCCATGGTTGATTAATTGTATAAAATCATGTAATGTAGTTGCGAAAAAGATGTCCTCATGCGAAAATGAAAAGATAAGTGTGAAGATGTGAGAAGAGAAGAGAAGAGAAATTATACTGTGCTTTAATGGATATGAACTTAGGCATGGAGTAGATGCTACCAAATCAGTTCATCATCCTTTGGTAATGAGCCACCCCTTGGCAGCGAGCCATCCTTAGTAGTGAACTGTTCTTGGCAGTGAGCCTCTGGTTTTCAGTATTGATTTAACATATATATTTTTGTGTTATTGTGTTGAGCTTCTTATTTCATGCTTTCATGGTTAAATCTAAATAATAGTGAATAAGTGTTTGATTTGTTGATGTTCATATGTGTTCAATGTTTCTAGTACAACTGATTTACCCCCTCTCACTTGTCTGTTTCATTTGAACAATTGGTATCAAATCCAAGTTCCTTGGGAGTAAGCCTAACAACTTGAGGAAGATCTAGGATGTCTTACAAGAAGAAAGCTCTGCAGTTTGATGGAACAAATTATGCTCTCTAGAAGGTGTGAATGAAAAGTCATCTCCTTTGCCTTGGATATAGAGTATGGAAAGCAACATAGACAAAATATACTATGCCTCGGAATGGTTTGACAACTGAAGATGAAATCAAAGAATATGAGTTGAACATAAAAGCCAGAGATGCTTTGCTAAGCGCCTTGTCTAACACAGAATTGATAAAGGTCATGGATTTGGAAACTACTCATGAAGTCTAGGAGAAGCTGAAAAAAATGTATGAAGGAGATACATCTGTAAAAAGTGCTAAATTGCAGGATTTGAACGTAAAATATGAGAGTTTGAAGATGAGTGAAGATGAGAACATAACAACCTATATGCAAAGACTTGATGAAATTGTCAATGGAATAAAAGGAATGGGAGAAACTATTGAAGAGAAGGAAGTTGTAATGAAAATTCTTAGGCCATTACCTAAGTCTTACAGTCACAAGGTAGCTGCAACTGAAGAAATAATGACCATGAAGGATGTCTCTAAGGACCAGTTACTTGGAAAGCTTACAGCTTTTGAAATGAGAGAATTTGATGATGCTTTGCCAAAGGTTAAAATTTCTTGCAAAGCGAGCACTTCAGAGAAGACTTCCAGAGATAAGAAGTATAGAGTGGAATCTGATGATGAGCTTGATGAAATTGAAGCCAACTTTGCTGACAGACTACAAAGAGGCTCCAGTAAGTATAAAGGCAAACTACCTTTCAAATGTTTTTCATGTGGTAAGGTTGGTCACTATGCTTCTAGATGTTCTGAAAGAATTGAAAGGAATAGAAAAAGATTTGAGAGTAAACCTAGAGTTCCAAAAAAATGCTACTATGTTAGAGACATTGATGATGAAGGTGTGACAGATGATGAATTTGATGATGCTAATACTAGTGCAAATGAGTGCTTGTTTATTTCTATTAAAGAAGAACCTGAAACTACTAATCCTACTAGCTATGTAAAGGAGGAAAAACCAGTGGAGGAAAGTGCTTTGGTTGTTCAAGTGGAGAAAGATAAGGATGAATGGATTATTGATAGTGGTTGTTCACATCACATGATTGGTGACAAAACTAAGTTTGTGAGTTTGGAAAAGTATGATGGAGGAATGGTTAGGTTTGGAGATAATGCAGCTGGTAAGATTTGTGGGAAAGGATCTATTTGTTTTGATGGAAAGTACAACACTCATAATGGCTTATATGTGAAGGGTTTAAAGCATAATATTTTGATTGTTAGTCAGATGTGTGACAAAGGATATGATATGAGATTCAAAGATAATGGGTACAAGATCATGGAAAGCTCCATAACATTGATTGCTACTAGTAAGAAGAGTAGAGGTAACATTTATCAGTTAAGAGGAACTAATTATTACTATTTATTGGGTCAAGAAGATGAGAGTTGGTTGTGGCATAGAAGGATGTGTCATACAAACTTTGATAATTTGATGAAGATAAGGTCAGGTCAGGTTGTGACAGATTTACCAAAGCTTGTGAAGCCCACCAATATCATTTGTAAGGAATGTCAGTTGGGGAAGCAGACAAGAACTAGTTTTAAGAGTAAAGAGCAATTTTTGGCCGGCTTGTTGGATCTAGTGCATACAGATCTCTCTGGTCCTACAAGGGTGAGAAGTCTACAAGGTGATAGGTATTTCATGTTGCTTATTGATGATTATTCTAGAATGACTAGGGTTACTTTTCTAAGAGACAAATCAGAAGCCCTAGAGAAGTTCAAATCTTTCAAGGCAATGGTTGAGAATGAAATAGAATTGAAAATCAAATGCTTGAGGTCTAATAGAGGAGGTGAATTCACATCAAATGAATTCAACATTTTTTGTGAAGAGAAGGAGATAAAGAGATAGTTGTCTACACCTAGGACTCCTCAGTATAATGGAGTTGTGGAAAGGAAGAATAGGATAGTTCAAGAGGTTGCTAGGACAATCATGAAGGAAGTGGATCTACCAGAAGTTTTTTGGAAAGAAGCTATACATACTGTTGTCTACATTCAAAATAGGGTTCAAGTGAAAGGTAATAGTACTAAAACTTCTTATGAATTATGGTATTATGAATTATGGTATGGAAGAATTCCTACAGTAAAATATTTCAAAGTTTTTGGAAGCAAATGCTATATCAAAAGAGAAGAAGATCTAGGGAAGTTTGATGCAAGGTGTGATGAAGGAATCTTCCTTGGATACTCTACCAAGAGTAAGGCCTATTGATGCTACAACAAAATGTTGAAAAAGATTGTTGAGAGTGCAAATGTGAAGGTGGATGAAGACAAAGGAAGAACATCAAATCTTAATGGCTATGAATCAGATGAACTTGTTGTCGCATTAAATGAGTAGAAAGAGGATCAGGAAGATAGCCAAGAGGAAGAAGAATTGGCTACAGAAACTACAGTTAAGACTCCTAGATATGTAAGGATCAATCATTCAAAAGGTCAAATTATTGGAGACAAAAGCAAAGGAGTACTAACAAGGAAAAGAGCTGCAGAAGAACAAGTGAATTACTATTTGCTTTTTAAAGTTGAACAAAAAACTATGAATGAAGCCTGCAATAATGAAAGTTGGGTAAAAGCTATGAAGGAAGAACTAATGCAGATAAAGAAGAATGAAACCTTGGAATTAGTTTCTAGACCTGCTGATAAAGCTGTTATTGGAACCAAATGGGTTTTCAAGAACAAACTGAATGAAAATGGAGAAGTTGTAAGAAATAAAGCAATGCTTGTGTGCAAAGGATATTCTCAAATTGAAGGAATATATTTTGAAGAAACTTTTGTTCTATTGGCTAGGATTGAAGCAATCAGATAATTTCTAGCATTTGCAACTTGCAAAGATTTCAAAGTGTATCAAATGGATGTGAAGTCTACATTTTTGAATGGTGAGTTGGAAGAGAAACTTTACATTGAGCAATCAGAAGGATTTTAGTTATCAGACCAAGGTGATATGGTGTGTAGGTTGAAGAAAGATTTGTATGGACTCAAGCGAGCTCCTAGAGCCTGGTATGCACAGTTGGATAAGTACTCATTACAATTAGGGTTCAATAAAGGTATCGCTAATAGTAATTTCTATTTCAATATTAATGGTGATCAAATTTTGATTGTTGAAGTCATTGTTAATGACATTATCTTTGGAGGCAATGAAGGTATGTGCATGAAATTTGCTGATGAAATGCAAAAGGAGTTTGAGATGTCTATGTTTGGTGAGATGAATTTTTTTTTAGGTTTACAAGTTACTCAATCAGATAAAGGAATCTTCATATCCCAATCTAAGTATGTGAAAGAGTTGTTAAAGAAGTTTGGAATGGAGGACTCTAAACCAGTATGTACTCCCATGGTGACTAGTTGCAAGTTGAGTAAAAATGATGAATCACCTAAGACTGATCAGAAAAGGTACAGATCCATGATTGGAGGATTACATTATCTAACTCAATCCAGACCTGATATAATGCATGCCGTATGTCTTGTGGAAAGATTTCAAGAAGATCCTAGAGAATCACATGTGATAGCAGTAAAGAGAATTCTGAGATATTTGAAAGACACATTAGATCATGGCTTGTGGTATCCAAAGGACAATGATTTCACTCTCAGTGCTTATACAAATGCAGATTGGGCCGGAGATGTTGATGATAGAAAGAGTACAAGTGGAGGTACTTTCTTCTTGGGAAATAGATTGGTTTCATGGCTGAGTAAAAAGCAAGACTCAATATCTTTGTCTACTGCAGAATTAGAGTATATTGTAGCAACATGTTGTTGCACTCAAGTGTTATGGATGAAGCAGACTTTGAAGGACATAAGAGTTGTAGATGAAGATCCAATTGCAATCTTTTGTGACAATACAAGTGCCATAAACATTTCAAAGAATCCAGTGATGCACTCAAGAATAAAGCACATATCAATAAGGTATCACTTTTTGAGAGAGAAGGTGACAGAGAATGAAGTAAAGATGGAATATGTGTCCTCAAAGGATTAGATTGCAGATATTTTCATTAAGCCTCTGCCTAAAGATACCTTTGAGTATCTCAGATAAAAGTTAGGGGTTATTACCCCTCCTACTCCGAACTAAGATGCATAGGAATGCATCAGTCTAGTGGTGCTCAAAGTCTCATTCTTTGATCTTGATTAATGTTTTGAGGGCTACCTCTCAGGGGGAGCAGCTAGATGTTTCTGATAAAGAAAGTGTTGATAACAGAGAAAGTTCAGTGGATCGGAGCAGCAGCATGCAAGTATGTGCCCTTTGCAATTGATGTTAAAGGGGGAGAGAAATAATGTGAAAAACATAGGGGGAAAAGGACTGCAGATGTGTAAAAAGAAAAGGAGGAGTATCTTTTCTTGATGGTCATTACAGTTTTTCACATCATATGTTGCCATCAATGACAAAGGGCGAGATTGTTGCAAGTATGTGCCTAATCGGTGTTGTCATTGATGTCAACATATCATTGTTGTCATTGGTGCCAAGTGTGCTCTTTATTTTGATGTTTGTTAGTGTTAGAAATAATGAGTAAGTTATACTGATGCTGAGGATATTGAGAAAATTATCTCTTCTGGGGGAAATAGTGAACTGTAGTCGAAACAATGTATTGTAGAGTATCTTTGTTTACAAAAGAATAGTCCAACAGTTTGCTCTGCATTTCCTGTAGAATGAATATCTTTGTCTTTGGATTGGAATTTATTTAGAGGCATTTCTGAAGATGTTATGTTCCAAGTTTGAGCCTCTAGTATGAAGATTTGAGTGAGTTATGTTCACTAGAGTAAAAGCTGCTTTTTCTGGGTAATCACTAGTGACAAGGAGATTGTATTCTGCTCCGCAATCCTCTGCATTGAAATTTCATAGTCTGCGCTTCTAGAATCAAGTTTGTAATGATGTTAAGTGCCTTTAATTCCAATGGTTCATGATTTGGTGGTCTGCAAGCGATCTTTTCTTTATGATAGTGGCTGACAATGTTGGTTAAGTGCTCCAGTTTGAAGAATCTTTTTGACAGAATAGTTAGAGGTTGTGTGGATGTTCATGGCGATTACAATGTGCTTGTGGATGTCTCATGATTGTGTTCCTACCTTTGGATTGGTCCGTGAAGAGAATTTGGATCATGAATGAAGACTATTCATGGAAGTCTTAGTGTTAACACCTATCTTAGGCAACCTGCTTGTTTTCACTAATTGTGGAGATGCATTGAAGATTGTAAAAGTGTGTTGTGGCATGAAAGATTGCATTTGAGACCTAGCTAAGGCATGGAATGATCCGCATACATCTTTACATCTTTTCCTTAGTTAAATTTGTATTAGGTCTAGACCTATTTTATGTATGTTTGTAATGCTGACCTTGGAGATTGTTCTAATGGTTGATGAATGTAATGGTGACCTTGATGTACATTCCAAGGTTGATGAATTGTATAAAATCATGTAATGTAGTTACGAAAAAGATGTCCTCACGCGAAAATTAAAAGATAAGTGTGAAGATGTGAGAAGAGCAGAGCAGTTAAATTATATTATGCTTCAACTGAACTAAACTCAAGTATGGAGTAGATGCTACCAAATTAGTTCATCGCCCTTTGACAGTGAGTTGTCCTTGGCAGTCAGCCTCAACTTTTGTAGTGAGCATTTTGGGCAGTGATCCTCTATTTTTGGTATTGCTTTAATATATATATATATATATATATATATATATATATATATATATATATATATATATATATATATATATATATATATATATATATATATATATCTTTGTGGGCTAACACCCATCATGATTTTTCCCTCATAGGGTTTTACATAAAAAATCTGGTATTTCATGTGTTGACTGTGTTATTGTGTTAAGCTTCTTATTTCATGCTTTCATGGTTAAATTTGAATAACAGTAAATAAGTGTTTCATTTGTTGATGTTCATAAGTGTTCAAAGTTTCTGTGACAACTGATTCAACCCCCCTCTTAGTTGTTCATTGCATTTCAAGAGAGTTACATTCACAGATGTATTAGAAGAAACTCCTACAAACCAAAACAAAGTCTTGTTTTACTACCATATGCTCAATGGTAAGTCGGTAGAAGATATCATAGCCAGTCTAGATATCTGAGAAAATACTAAAGATAAACTTCTTAATGATTCAGTGTCAGATCTAAAATAATTCCCTCAAGAAGTCATAAGAATGGTTAAATAAGAACCACAGGATGAAGGACCCCCTATTGGTCCCAACTATTCTGCCTAATATTCCTGATCCACATATGAATAGAAGTCTCATCACATCCTCTAAAGATGACTCATATTCCTCTAACTCGTAGCTTGTGTCAAAATGGGAGCTTTGGAATAAGGGCTTTGTTAGAATTATAGTTGGAATTGATGTGTTAAACATGCATGCAAAATCTGGAAGTTTAGACAGGGTGCAAATTAGGTAGAGTGCCTCAAAGATGTCATCTCATATCTTGCAATGATCACAGGATATGCATGAAGTGGATGTAATAAAAAGGATTTAGAAACTTTCAATCAATTGTAATCAACAGGTTCAAATCCTATCTTTCATAACCTTTTCCACCATTTTCTTTCATGTGCCAAAATGGGGGCTTTGGGATCGCACATGGATATCCATCTAAGCATCAAGGATAGGGTAATTTGTTAGTTGTTGTTGTAGCTGCTCTGGTAAACCTGTATGCTAAATATGGAAGCATACACACATTGCTATTGTCTCATGGAATGAAATGAATGAAGAATATGTACAAAATGGACTTGTTGAAAATGCCATGGAAGCATATGATGATGATGTTGGTATGACAAATATTGGAGGCATTTTTTTCTTGAAATCTTTTGCGGTGGCCAATGTTCTTCAGATGGACAAAGAATTGCAGAGCTAGCTGTCACTAGAAGAAGGAAAGAAATTATTTCCTTTCTGCTACAATTAAAAGTTTGCAATTGTATTTGGTCTGTTAATGTGCCCCTAGAACAACTATTATTGTTGTTGAGAACCTCCGAGTATGTGTTGAATGTAGCAAAATATATCTCCAAAACTATTGCAAATGAAATTGTTGTATACTGCACATCTCCTACACTCCAATCATAGTTATAAGGTGCCATTCCCATTGATTGTTCATCTTAATCTCGCAGCATTATGAAGAGAGGGTCAATTGAAGGAGGCCCTACACATACTAGTCACTACACACAAACCCTATCTTCAATTGTTATAGACCAGTATTCTCAAAATGTCAAGTGCAGAAGTTTGGCGCAAATAAGAGTCATGGAGTAGTTAAAGATTCAAAGATTAGCCTATAGAATTCAAGGCACAACCATCATAAAATAAAGGCACATCCATTATAAAGTATGGTGCATCCATTTGGAAACCAAAGAAAGAAACCCGAGAAATGGTGCAGTGCTATAGTATGCAGTAAGATATGTAGAATATTTCAAAGAAATGGTTTATTGAAGAGACTCCATATCAGAGTGAGTGATTTCCAAGTTCCCCTGATATGCCGATGAGGTGGGTCTTAGAGACTTTTACATGTCGAGATTAAAAGGTATAAAGTATACAAAATAAACATCGGAGAGACTTTGAATATTGAAGAGAGTGTGTTGAGGTCTTTTTGAAAACCTGATGGAGATATGAAACAAGCATGTAATACACTTAAACATCATCAAAAGAAGAAAGCTATATCGGTAAGAGATTATTGAAGACCCCCTGATTTGCAGGTAAGGTGGGCTTGGAAGCTATAGTTGATACATGTCGCTGAGATTAAAAGGTATGAAGTATACTAAATGTACATTGAAATGACTTTCATACATCAGAGAGAGGCTTATATAAGTCCCTCCGATAGTACGTATAAAGCCTCTGCTAAGTTGCCAATGTACCTATACAAGTTTGATTTTACTGAAGAGTATCAATATATGATGGTCATGCTTAGTAGCATGACAGGGAAGCAAAATGCTGGATCATTTGAGAATTGGATGTATGGAATCATCCAGGTGGTGGAGTATTTAGATGATAAGCCCCTCTGGGATAAAATTATAAGTGACAGTTTAGATGAAGGAATGAGAAAACTGGGTGGCCAGATGTGCATGTTTCATATGACTTCCCATGTCGTATATGCTTGTGCCTTTAGAGGAACATTCAATGGTTTACAAATAGTAGGCAGGGTTGGAAACAATCTTGGCAATGTGAATATATGGGAACATTACCCATAGCTGGGCAGGAGGGCATCCCTCCAAGATTATAAATTGGTAAATGACTCTTTTTCAATGCATTTGGTCAGAACAATGGAAGAAGACAGGACCAAAAGACTGAGCATGGATGCCCAAGCTATCATATACAAATGTGGGGCTTGGTTTATTCAATTTTCTACCTTTTCATACATTAGGATAGAAGGCTTTGAAAGACAGCCCCTTATGCTCCCTAGATATCCCATGATAAAGTTATTCTAATGGAGTTTGCTAGACAGATTTTACCTTCACTTGTAGCTCATATTGAGAAGAAGAAGATTCCCCTTGTGTTATTTCCAATTCAATAGGTTGGTACATTTGTCTTGATAGCGAGAGTGTCAAGGATGCCATGGGAGGACTGAAATTAATGCACCTCCAGCCATTTTCAATAGCTAGGCCATATGACCCATATGGCAGAATGCAAGCATTATTGGGGAAATAGATTCATCAAAAACACCTTGAAGATTTATGGACCGATTGTGATGATGAGGTTGAGGTTAGAAGAAGAATTTATCAGAAGCTCACCCTCAATCAAATTTGCACCTTTGATTGCATATAAATCCCTACCCAATTACAAAATGATGATGGAAAGATCATGTCCAGTGAATATGAGGACAAGAAAATCTACAATGAGACTAGCTCTTGATTTGATTATGCCTAAAGTAACTTCATTTGATCAGATTATGCAGAAGGTTATTGAGTTGACCCAAATTGGGTAAATGCTAAGCTCACCAAGCTAAAGAAGAAGGGTGTAGCCCTTACTGTGGATACAAAGAAGAAAAGACAAGAATTATTTGAAGAGGAATATGATGACTTCCTCTTTGACAAGAAGAAATCCAATGGAGAAAGATAACCACCTATACAGGGGAAGCAACAGGGTAAAGGAAAGAAGATAACATATGCACAAGGAGGGGTAGTCATTAGAAGGATTCAACACAAAGGGGATGTAGCCTCTACATCCACATCTGCAGCTGCATCACTCCATACCCTTGTTGAACCAAAGAAGAAGGTAACAAAGCCTGCCCCTGAAAACATAGAGGAAGAGGAACCATTGGATAGAGAATCTCTAGATGATGAATTGTTGATAACAGGGAAGAGGAAGAAGGTGCAGCAGACACCACCCCAGAAGAAACATAAGATTGCAATGAGAGGAACTGTGGATATTAATCCAATTTTGTTGAGAGGTGTAGGGACACAGGGTTTTATGAAGTCCCTTTGCCAGACATTATTCAATTTAAAACTGAAAAGGATGAAGAGCAGAGAGAAGAGATATATAAGGCTAGGAAAGAGCCACCCCTCCCACTTGTTGATACTGTGTGCTTGTCAAATGATGAGATAGCTAAAGATGATGTTGCTCAAAAGATGGAGACCCTAGTGGCCAACACAAAGATGACTCCTCATGGCACCCCTATGGTGCAGAGGGAAATCCATCAAGAGCAAGTTGAAATAGAGGATGTTGAAGAATTCGATCCGAAGAATGTAGCTCAACATATAGGGCTAACTAATTTGGTTGAGCAGGTTAGTTGTCCTGCAGTAATAGATTTAGCCTATCAAGCTGAGGAGGAATAAAGTAGAGACAACAATCCACCTTTAGAACCTGAAAGAGTAAAGGTCAATATACTGAGGGAAGTTGGTAAGGAAGTACCTAATCAAGACCAAATCAATCCACCTCGAGAACAAGAGAAGGAAAAAATTAATGTAGAGAAGGAGGGTAATTAGGAGATACCAGATAAAATTGATAGTCAGGATAAGGAAGTGCCTAATAAAAATATAGATCAGGGTGATAACCCAACATCAGCATCCAAAAGAGAAGTAAGGGGAAAAGAAACTGAAAAGGCCCAAAGCTTTAGAGAAACAAATGCACCAAGAGGTGAGGAAAAGAGTTTTCCACAAGTTGGTAGCCAGCAAAAAGAGCCTGAGAATATGACCAAGGGTGATCATGATGACACCCTAGATAAAATGAGAAAGGAGATTAGAACTACTAATGAAGATCGCGGTGATCCCCAAGCTGAAATAGATCCAAATGCACAATCTTCACATGAAGATCAAGTGCCACAGAATATAGAAGATCAGGGTACTCAGAATCCTCCTAAGGATAAATTGCAAGAAGAGGTATATTATCAAAATGTGCATACATCTCAAGAACCCCCTGTGTATATGGAAAAATGGATTAAATCTAAACTAAATAAAACCAAAGAACCCAATAACATAAAGGAAACGAATCTAAGTAAAAGCCAAAAATCACAAATCAAAGATAAATGAAAACTCTTACCAAAACCTGTATTGTTCCCTTTTGGAGATATGTGGATTGCTCAATGTAGTTGCAAAGCCATGGCTGCAACAAGCAAGTATGTGCTCAAGAGATCAATGTCAAAAGATCGTTATAGTGCTCAATCGACGCGTTGTGTGTGCTCGAAGCTCTGTTAAGTATGCCTGAGAATACGATCGAAGAGAGAGGCTCAATGAAGGAGATGAGGGGGGTTTATATAGGTTTCATCAAAGATTGATCAACGGTCCAGATAATTCAGAAGAATCAATGGAGGAGATAAGTTGAGGAATGTGCAACGAATGAGAAGAAGACATGTGTCTTGCTTTCTCTTGCATGAGAGGAGTTATCAAGAATAGAAGAATAAGTTAACTGAAGAAATAAATCAATTAAAAGAATAAAGCAATCAATTAAGTGATTTAAAACAAGAAGAAGGGATTTGCATGAGAAAAGAAGATATTTTGCTTTATTAAATATAGCAATATTTAATTGATGAGCAAGAAAGTTTGAGTTATTTTAGAGATAACTCAAATTAGAAGAAAAAGCAAGTTAAATAAATAATTGATTTATTTAAATTTAGAGAAGATATTTTGGAAGAAATAATTAAATAATTAGAATTATTTAATTTAGAAGATTTAAAAGCAAATTAAATAAATAAATTTATTTAATTGTTGTGCATGATTTTGGAAGAACATAAGATTATAAATAAAATATTTGATTTTATTTATTTTTAGAGGATTGAGATAATTTAAATAAATTTGATTTGATTTATTTAAATTTAGAAGAACAATTGATTTAATTAAATAATGTAAATTATTTAATTGTAGATAAGATAGAATTGTGATGAATTAATTAAATAATGGGATATATTTAATTAATGTGGATGTGAATTTTGGAAGGAGGATAATGATCAAATTAAATAATTAAAATTATTTAATTGTGGAAGAATATAGAGGAATTTAATTTAATTAATTAAATAATGAGGATTTATTTAATTAATGTTGAATTTAGGAGATTTAGAAGAATTTGATGATAATTAATTAAATAATTAGATTATTTAATTAACGTTTGCAATGCAGGTGATGAGACAGATAACGAAATGCAAGTAGCATGACGACACAGTCATTTTAGGGTGTCTACATTTTGCCTCTCTTTGATGCAATGCAGCATGTAGCGTTGCGTCAAAGAAAACGATTGTTGAAGATGTAATACAATTTTTTGATGCCCCAGTGTAGGTAGTTGCCCCAGCGTATGCCCCCTCGAGCGGGAAGACAGGGAAGCGGTAGAAGAACTATGTTGACGCGCGACTAGAAGATTTGTTGGAGATAGGCGATGTTTGAATAGAAGAAAGTGGAGATAGAAAAGAACATAAGAGAAAGACTGTTGATTGATCTTTGCTGGAAAACTATATAAGGCCATGGAAAAATGGATGGTGTAAATGGATGAGCTTGTTGCAATGGTTTCACATTTCTTTATAAAGAACAATCCTAATTTTTGATATAGCACGTGGATAGTTCGCCACCAAGGTATAAAAGACCAAGGTGCAGTAATATCCGAGTGCGTGGACGTTGACTCTGCAAGCAAGCGGTTTGAAATTAGATCCATTAGACATAATATAACCTTGTTGGAACATGCGAATAAGCCATAGTCTTGAACATAAAATAAACTTCAATACATGTAAATGCAAGAAGAATTATTAATATGTAAGATGCTAGGACGTAACACACACAAGATAAACAGAATGCTAAGAAAGATGCTAGAGATCATTCCTCAAACACGGCACACAGAAAGCAATGACTATGCCCCCAATCCGTACTGCATCGCAACATACCAAGATTATAGATAAATCAAGGTAGCTTTTAATAGGCATGGGAATAGGGAACAAAAGATAAACCATAACACAAATTGACTGACTTACAAAGTAAACATACAGCCGACATATTCTCTTGCCAAAGAGGTTGCTCAGGATAGATTGGATAGGAAAGATAACAGCTTTATCGTAGGAACTCTGTGTCCGTTAAAGGGTGCTATCTACCTAAAAAGACAATGTCTCACTACAAGAAATGCCACATGTCGCAGGAGACGCGTGCGTTGGTCTCGACAATGGAACACTTCGCAGAAGACAAGCTTGTTGATCTAGGGCTTGGTTAAGCGGTACTTAGCTGATGTTGGCAATCGGTATGCAGGACAGTAGATGACTCTGGCAGTAGGCCTCTTTGCTTCAAGTTTGTTAAGGACTTTTGCTTTGAAAGGATGTGCTAGCTTGCTGCTTGAGTTAGTCAAGTCGAGGCGAATGGATTTTGATAAACGGAAGACTAGAAGGATGGAATGCTAATGGATTGAGATGGGTGGAGAATGATGGATCGTGTGTGCCTGAGTACTGGATACATCCTTCGTATTCCAGACTGCCTACATACCCTATATCCACGAGATCAAGGCACACTTATGATGGAAGATGAACGTGATAAATATGTAGTTCTGGATAGAGTGATGAATGGGTCAAGGTGAAAGGAAGGGATCTTATGTACCTGAGTACTGGATACTTCCTTCGTATTCCAGACTGCCTACATACCCATATCCATGGGATCAAGGTACCTTAAGACTGGGAAGATGATAATATGTAGTTCTGGTTAGATGTGATGATGTGGGACAAGAGCGGAGAAGAGGTGATCTTATGTACCTGAGTACTGGAAACGTCCTTCGTATTCCAGACTGCCTACATACCCATATCCATGGGATCAAGGTACCTTAAGATTGAAAAGATGATATGTAGTTCTGGGGGAGGTGATGATGTAGAACAAGTGTTGAGAAGATAACAGCCTTATTGTAGGAGCGAAGTGTCCGTTAAAGGGTGTTACCTGTGGAAATGAGACAAGATTGAAGTATGCGCTGCGAACCACGAACAAGGAACCAATCCTAGACTGAAGCTAAGGAAAGAGTTGCCCCCATTCTGGTAGAGGAAACTGTAGGGGTGACCGCCGAAGAAGACATCGAAAGACTTGACCTAGGACAAGACAGTGTTAACTGTAGACACAGATCAAGACGTGGGATGACGATGAGGGACACTGACAAATTTCCAAGCTATACTAGATAGGGAGATGGAAATGCAAACAAAGTCAATGGTTTTATTATGGGTGGATGGATGAGGCGCTTTGCGAACTGGACAAGGAGTGGACAGGACTCGATAGACGATGGATGCTGACTCTACGCATAGCGCCTGTTTGCCAGGTTTTCACTATGGTACTTATCCAAGGCGCCTGTTTGCTAGGTTTTCACCAGAGGACGGATTTTTTTGGATTTTTTATTTTTGTGATTTTTGATTTTTTTTTGATTTTTTTTTTGAGTTTTTGATTTTTTGTGGGAATACTCGGAGGATCAGGCATAGAACTTCTTGAGATGGACACTGTTAAGTGGCTCATCTAGAGGAATGCCGTCAGGTGTAGCTAAAGTATAATCTCTCGATCCATATGCTGTTGTGACAATGAAGGGACCTAACCAGTTAGGCTCAAACTTGCCCTTCTTCTCTCGATCTGCTTGATTTCTCTGATTCTCCTTAAGTACAAGATCACCAACTTGAAACTGTCTTTCTTTGATCTTTTTATTGTAATTACGCCGGAGGCGATTTTGATAGACATGGAGATGATTAAGTGCGGTAAGGCGCCTCTCATCTAGTAGTTCAAGCTCAGCTAATCTGGAAGTGCAATACTCATCTCCGTCGATCAGGTCCTGCATGGATACTCTGAGGGATGGGATCTCAACCTCTATAGGTAGGATGGCTTCAGAGCCAAAGACCAAGGCATATGGTGTGGCACCAGTTGGTGTTCTGATACTAGTGCAGTAGGCCCATAGGGCGGGATTGAGTTGCAAGTGCCAATCACAACCAGCTTCATTGACTGTTTTCTTGAGGATTTTGAGAATGGTTTTATTGGAAGCCTCAACTTGGCCGTTACTCTGCGGATAGTAGGGAGTTGAAAAGCGATGTTGGTTATTATACTGTATGCATAAGGCACGGACATCTTGGTTCTTGAATGGTCTCCCATTATCAGTGACAATGGCTTGGGGAATACCATACCGGCATATGAGGTAGTTTAGGATAAACTTGGCTATTTGCTTACAAGTGATATAGGTCATAGGAATGGCTTCCACCCACTTCGTGAAATACTCAGTGGCGGTAATGATAAACTTGTGGCCATTTGAGGAGGAAGGGTGGATTTGTCCTACGAGGTCGAGACCCCATTGAGAAAAAGGCCATGGAGTTGTCACAGGTTGTAACTCATGAGCAGGTGCGTGAATCAAATCTCCATGCTGCTGACATTGTAGACACTTCTTAGCAAACTGTGCAGCATCTTGCTCTATTGTAGGCCAGTAATAACCTGTTCTGAGTATCTTCTTAGCAAGATTAGGACCAGTAGAATGCGCGCCACAGACACCTTCGTGTATGTCTCGTAAGGTAGCTTCAGCTTCTTCCGCGTTAAGACATCGTAAGAGGATACCATCGAGACTCCGGTGATATAGTGTATCACCCAGAATGATGTAACGAGAGGATCAACGGATAAAGGTTTTGCGTTGAGTGGATGATAGGTCAGGGGGAAAGGTTTTGTTCTTGAGGTATTCATAGATATCTTCATACCATGGGGAATTGGGACCAACAAGTTCGCAGATAATTTCAGTAACAGGAACATCGACGGCTAGTATCAACAATTGCTCGATCAAGAATTCACACTTCTGTGTATTAGCAGGCATATCAATCAGTGACCCTACAGAAGCCATAGAATCCGCAGCTTTATTATGTTCTCTTGGAATTTGCTCAAATGTGATGCTAGAAAAGTGTGGTTTGTAGGCATCCACTAGTTGCTTGTAGGGGACCAACTTTTCATCCTTGGTTTGGTATTCATCCGTGACTTGGCAGATGACTAGCTGTGAGTCTCCATATACTTGTAATTCTATGATATCCCATTGAACTGCTGTGTTGAGACCTATGAGGAGTGCTTCATACTCGGCTATGTTATTGGTGCAAGGGAATGCGAGCCGATATGACTTTGGAATGTAGTCATTCTGAGGTGTAACAAATAAGATGCCAGCTCCTGAGCCATGCTATGTGTAAGAACCGTCAAAGTACAACTTCCACATTATGGAGTTAGCAAGAGTGAATAGATTCTCCTCAGGAAAGTCTGCGACCATAGGATGTGTATCTTTCATAGGTGCTTCTGCTAGTTGATCCGCGAGGGCTTGTCCTTTAATTGCTTTACGATCTATGTATTCAATGTCGAACTCACTAAGGATCATGACCCATTTAGCTAGTCTGCCGTGAGACCTGCTTTTGCTAGTAGATACTTCAAGGGATCAATCTTGGCTATCAGATTTGTGTGTTGGTTCAGCATGTAATGCCGTAATTTTTGGGAGGCGAACACTACTGCTAAACAAGCCCTTTCCATTGGTGAATAATTGAGCTCATATCCCACCAAGGTTCTACTGATGTAATAAATTGCATGCTCCTTTCCTGTGTCATCATTCTGTGCTAGCAGGGCCCCTAGGGCTGAATTTGTAGTGGAGATGTACAATATCAAGGGTTTGTCTGCCACTGGTGGAACCAATACAGGAGGTGTAGCTAGATACTCTTTAAGTTGATCAAATGCTGCCTAACACTTGTTGTCCCATCGAAACGAGACATCCTTTCGGAGCAAGTGTTGAAAGGGTTGACATTTATCTGCTAGCTGTGATATAAAACGCCTGATGGACTGCAACCTTCCTTGGAGGCTCTTTAATGCTTTTAAGTTCTTTGGTGGAGGCATCTCCACTATAGCTTTTACTTTCGCTGGATCTACTTTGATGCCTCTACGAGATACGATGTATCCCAATAGCTTCCCTGATGTTACACCGAATACACACTTCTTTGGATTGAGTCTTACTTGGTATTTTTCAAGCCTGTCAAAGATCTGCCCTAGGACCTGTATGTGATCCGTTCTAGAAGATTTAGCCAATATATCATCCACATAATCCTCCATGATGTGATGAAAGAGATCGTGGAAGATCACTGTCATTGCTCTCTGATAGGTTGCTCCTGCATTCTTCAGACCAAATGGCATGACGCACCAACAATAATTGCCCCAAGGATAAGTAAAGGTTGTTTTATGTTGGTCTTCTTCAGCTATCCTTATCTGATTGTAACCCGAGAATCCGTCCATGAGAGAAAGCATCTCATGACCTGCTGTCAAGTCCACTATAATGTCAATGTTTGGTAGTGGAAAGTCGTCTTTAGGACATGCCTTATTGAGATCTCTGAAATCATTACACATGCGGATGCGCCCATTAGGTTTAGACACAGGTACAATGTTTGAGACCCAATCTGAATAGTCAATGGGTCGTATGAACTTTGCGTCTAACAGCTTTTGTACTTCCACCTTCAAAAAGAGAGCTATCTGTGGATGCATTTTTCTCAATTTTTGCTTGACTGGTTTCACCTTGGGATCAACTATGAGATAATGAACTACCAGCTTAGGGTCTAGCCCTGGCATATCTGCATAGGTCCATGCAAAGTTGATGGTTCCTTGCAAGAAGAAGTTGTTAAGATTTCTGTGCTCTATATCAGATAATGATGCTGCTAGAAATGTTGTCTTTGGATTCTGTTCTGTACCTAGGTTGATCTCTGTAGAATCTTCCACTAGTAGAGCTGATTTCTCCTGGTACTTAGATGGTAAGGGAAGGTCAAATCCTCCATCCTCAGGTGCCACAGTTGGGTTTTCACCTTTGGATACGTCCTTTATTTTTACTATTTTATGATCGGGAGGTGCCACAGTGTGGTTTTCACCTAGAGATCTTTCTTTATTTGCACTTTTGCGACTAGAGGATTTGGCATTCTCACCAAAATAAGCCATGGGCTCAAGTTCCATTACAAAACCTACCTTGTGATCGCCAAGAGGGATACCTTCCTGAAGTCCCATGAACTCAGCTAGAGCTTCGTCATTCTGAAATACATCTATAACGGGGGTCCCTTGTTGGTCCCAATCAATAAGTTCAGGGTAGACAAGCGTGACATTCTGGGTGCTGGTGGTGGAAGTTAAGGATACGGAGGATAGTGTAAAAATGGAGGATTTTGCGAATAGATTGGTTATGTGGAGGGAAGAGTCATCGATGATATCCTCTGTAGATGTCGAATCGGCGGGAAACTTGTCAGCTACCTCGTCGAGGATATACTCGATGTCCGAGGCGCATGGTACCTTCTTACCAAATCCTAATCCTTTCCTGTCTAGCTTCTTTGTTACCACAATGGGCTCCATAGTGCCTTGATTCTATTTCCCAAGGCCACCTTTGCCTTTATAGCCCATGTTTTTCACTATCCTTAAGCCATTGCCATATTGCCTGACTGGTATCGTGACTGGTTCTTTCTCCTTGTAGAGCCAAGAAGAGATGTCCTCAATGGTTTCCTCTTCCAATAACCGTCCATGTTGGAATTGGGTTAGGAGTGGTGGGGGAGGAATATTTGCTTTTTTGGTTACTTTAGCAATGGGTGGTTTGCCGTAAGACTTTGGAGATAAAGGCATCCGCCCTACACAACAAGATTCAGAGATATCATAAGTGCCAAAGCCTATATCCCAAAAGTGAGCTGTGATTTTGGGGAGGGGTGTAGGCTCGCTTGTAGAGGCTTGCGTGAGAGTTTCAGGGTCAACATAGAGAGGGGATTCAAGGGCTTTGTCATTTTTAGGCACTTGGTTGCAATTCTTATAGCTTCTTTGCAAGACACGGCAAAATTCAAAAGGATTAGGATCTCCTGGGATGGTGATCTCCGTACCATTGTATGGGAACTTTAGGGACTGATGGTACGTGGAGGGAACAGCTTTCATTGCATGGATCCATGGGCAGCCTAGAATAATGTTGTAAGGCAGCTCGATATCAAGGACTTGACACCTGGTTTCAAGCATAACGGGGCCCAACTGTATAGGCAAGTGAATAACACCTTCTGAACGGCGTTCTGCATCATCATACCCCTTGATTGTAATACTATGATCAGTGTTGACGTGATCCTCAGAGTATCCCAATTGCTTTAGTAACTTTAAAGAGCAGATGTTGAGACCAACACCACCATCTATGAGGATGCGTTTGATTTTGCGCTTATGGATGAGAACTTCAATATGAAGGGCGTCATTGTGACATGGATCATGGGAGGGGAGGTCCTTCTCAGAGAAGACCACGTTGTAAGGTGAAGCAATATTACCCACTATAGCTTGGAAATCTGCGACTGCTATGTTGTTAGGAACGGACAACTCTTGGAGGGCTTTTTCTAGCACCACTCTATGTGCAGGTGATGACCGTAGAAGGTCCAAAATAGAGATCTGTGCTGGTGTTCTCCCTAGATGTTCGACAAGATTATAATCAGACTGAACCGGAAGCCTAGGTGTAGGTGCACGGATGGTGACATGACCTCGACGAGTGGTAACAACACAATCCGTAGATTTGCCTTTGATGGTGAGGGTAGACACTCAACTCTCTTCAAAACGACCTACAATGGAATCGAAAGACATGGAAGCATGATTGATACCTTTACCTCTATCCTGAGGAGGAGGTGGACCGTGATGAGGGAATGGTTGCTTGTACATATCGAGATCCTTGTTCGTGTGTTGCGCTGGTGATTCATTCTCAAAAGTGATTTGATTAGCGTCGATGAGGTTTTGGATGAGGTGCTTAAGCTTCATGCAAGACGCAGTTCTATGACCTTTGCTCCTATGGAACTCACAATACTCATTGTCTCTGTAACGTGCAGTTTTGTAGACAGGTTCTCCATATGGGGGAGCATCAGGTAAGGTTATGAGCCCTTTCAGCAAAGCTTGCTGTAAGACCGATTCGATGGGCACTCCCAAAGGAGTAAATTGACGTCACGGAGGGTAATCTTGTTGGGGCCGCTCTTGTTGTCGTTGTTGATTTTGATAAGGCTGCCTTTGTTGCTGCTGTTGTTGAGGTGGAGCTTGACTTGGTTTGGAGAGTTGCAGCGGTGTTTGCAATGTTTGGACATGCTTAGTATCGACCACTCCATCATTGACCATGTTTTTGTTCTTGTTCCAATATTTGGGTTTATCATTCGACTGTTGATGCGAATTGCTATCTTTCGTCTCCTTAAAGATTTTGACCACACCCTTAGCAATGAGGGCCTTCTCAATGTTGATACCCTTGTATGTGATTTCATCGAAGGTTGTAGCACTAAGGATTTGCAAATGGAAACCTAACTCTTGGTTGAGGTTCTGTACAAATATGCTAACAAGCTGTTTGTCTGGAATCTTGAAAGGGAATTTACTAGCCATTTGTCTCCATCGTTGGAGGAAAAAAATGAAAGTTTCACCATTTTTCTATTTATTGTTGCATAGGTCCGTCATGGAAATCTCATGCTCTGCGTTGTAAGAAAAATGGGTGGCAAACTTTTCTGCTAGCTCGTTGAAAGACTTGATACCCATCGGTAAGTGTGAGAACCATTCTATTGCTTGACCTCCAAGACTGCGAGGAAAAAGACGCATAAGATATGTGTCATTGTGAGAGACCTCGAAGCAAGCAAGATAGAATTCCCTAAGATGGTCTTTTGGGTCACCTTTTCCTTTGTACTTATCGAACTTGGGAATAGTGAAATTTTGAGGAAAAGGGATCATTGGTAACGACCGATCAAAAGGATAAGGGCACACTTCCTCCAAGGAGAAGGTCTTTTTGGTGTGGCCAAATGTAAGATCAGATAGCTGTTGTTGCACCTCCGCAATCTTTAGTTCCATAGTCGTGGGAGGGGTTGGTAACATCTCCTGTTGTCCAAAGAGCGGTTGGTGTTGCCCATATGGAAGATTATAATGTGAGCCATGCGCAGTGGTATTGTAAGGGTCGTAAGATTGATTGGGATTGTATGGATTGTATGATTGGTTCAGATTGGGTTGGAATTGGAGGCCTTGATTAGGCAGAGGTGGAGGTGGCGCTAGGTAAGAATGTTGGCTTTGTGATGGTTGAAGAAAAGTATTGGGGAGAGGAAAGCTAAAGTGCGTTTGATTAGGTTGTGATGGTGGCACATAGCTTTGGGAAACCTGATGTTGGGAATGGTGAGAGTGGCTAGGCAATATATGAAAGAAGTTGAGCGTGGATGAACGTTGTGGAGGAGGAACATAGGTAGAAGTGATTTGCGACGGTGGGGGTTGATTGAAGATGAAAGTAGAAGAATGTTGTGGTGGAGGAACATAGGTAGAAGTGATTTGCGACGGTTGGGGTTGCTTGAGGATGAGAGTAGAAGAATGTTGTGGTTGGGGCTGCGTGACTCCAATTGGTTGAGAGACATGCAGGTGTGATGATATAGGAGGTGGCATATGTTGAGACCCTTGTTGCATGGCTACATACGTGTTCCCCGGATTGTAATTGGGTGGGAAACCTACGCGTGATGGGGTAACCAAGATTCCACTTGCGCTTGGGGTGGACACTTTGGGAGGTGGTTGCACATTTGATCGAGCTAAGGTGGCTTGCTTAGCTAACTCTGCTTGATGTTGGAGAGTTTCTTGTTGGTTTTGATAGATCTCCATAGGAGTCAACAGTGGTGATACGGGCCTCTCCTCTGTTGGATTTTGAAAAAGGGGATTCCTATACTGTGAGCCTTGAGTAGGTAATGGTGTAGTCACCGTGGACATGGTTTGCACCGCTTGTATGGTTTCTTGGGTGTTGTTGCTCTCCTTGAGAGTGGACACATCAAAATCTGGAGGTAACTTGGCACCTTGCTTTGTAAGCAAGCGAAAGAAATGATCCTGGTTCTCACTAAGGATTTTATCAAAGGCAGCTATAGCTCTAGGATCTTGTATAAATTCATCAAGGTCTTGCCCATCTTCTTGAGAGGATTGACCTATTTCAAAGTGTCGCTCTTCTTGAGATGGGGGTTGATCTATGACATAACCTTGTGGGACAAAATCCGGAGGCAAGCCTGTGGTATACTGCGGTGCATTTAGCAAAGGGGTTCTATCCTCATGAGGATTGCTTGGTTCCTCTATGTGTGGCATGTTTAGAGAGCTGATTGGTTTTGCTGTGGGTGTACTAGGAGTCACTTTGGGAGTAACGTTGAGACGACTTGATTGTGGTGTGCGAGGGGGTGACTTGTGCTTCTTAGGGACAACTTGCCTAGACTTCATGGTTTGCTGTAGCCTGGTGGTGACCATGGGATTCACTTAGGCACAATGTAATGCTGGGAATCTGTGAGATGCTTTGAAGAAATGGACAAATTCTGATGCACAAAGTACTGGGCCAAAAGTGCTATACTGTTTGACCAGAGGCGCAGGACTGTGCTACCAAAAGTGTGCTACTGTGGGCTGGAGGCGACGGACTGAGCTGCCAATAGCGAGTTACTGCTATGCCAAAGGTGAGCTACAGTGACCAAAAGTGAGCTACTGATATACCAAGGGCGCTGAAGTAGAGTTTTGCCAGAGGCGGGTTACTGCTGACCAAAGGCGATCTACTGTATTACCAAAGGCGAGCTGCTGTAATACTAGGGGCGCTGAAGTAGTGTCTGATGTTTTTCAAAGGCAAGATTTTTCTGTTTCTGATTGGATTGGTTTGGCAAGAGAAAACATAGCAAACAAGTGGTCAAAAAAGGTACAAGGACTGACACAACAGGTAGTGTATGTTCAAGGCTCCAAACAAGCCCAATGTTTCCACAGGTCTAATACAGTTGCAATCAATAACAAGCACTTTTTATCCCTAGAGACAAGGTTTCATTGCAGTAGATCAGCTCACAGCTTAATACTCCATCAATAAAAATATCATTCCATAAAGGTGTCGGATATTTAGTATCTTTGTGAGAGACGATAGGTAGGGATATCTCACCCTCCCCTTGGAAAGCTCAAGTAGGTCACAAGAGCTTTATGTCCAAGGGAATACTATCTCTTCTCAAGGGAGCCAATGGTGAGTATCTTAAGGGTTTAAATCGATTTCCCTTGCACTGATGATTACCGCAATGTTCGGAGGTAGGTCAGGTAGTCTCTATCTAAATTGGTTCTTAGTGACTTTGAGGGACCAACGCCTTACGAGCAATGCGACAAGCTACTAAAAGCTTTAACCAATCCTACTAAGAGTTTCAAACACTTCGCTCAATGTGAAAATCATTTCCACAAAGAGCTAGTACACCTCTTTTCAGTTTGGCACCACAAGGTAAGGCTGACGTCGGTTAGGACTTGGCTTTCGCCTTATCCCTCTTATATAGCGGTTCAAAGGAAAACTCCGCTTAGGGTCATCCCTTTTGGATGAATCGCAATCCAAAAGCAGGCCCTTCTAATGGAAGTACAAAAAAGTAAAAGCAAGCACGTCAAACAAAGGTTCAATTGTCCCGTTATAAGAAAAATAAGGTGCAACTAAGCTATGCACACACACGATTGTAGTTGTAAATTGTCCCTTATGAAATGAAGTGTTTGGCATTCATGTCCATTGTCCTTTAGAAAATTGAGGTGTTTGTTCATACATGTCCATTGTCCCTTAAGAAATGCAGTATATTCCTAAGACTTAGATTGCAAGAAAAGATTTGTTCAATTATCCTTTTAAGCATGCAATGTGTTTCTAAGACTTAGTGAGATAGATCAAGAGGTCTTCAATGCTCATCCTGCATGAACATGTTAAAAACACCTATTTGCTCTGTATGAGTAATAAGAAGCTGCAACAAGTGATATTAGGTCCACACAAACTCAAAAGTTAGCAAGTGCTTGAAGTCAGAGATTGAGAATAGGCCAATCAGTGGTCTTAAAAAATAAATCTCAGAAAATATTTGAAAAAATATTACCACTGTGTAGAGGACAGAAAAATACCAACTTTCAAAAAAAACATCACCTGAATCCGAGTCCGTTTGTGAAAGTTATGAAGCTTGAAAAGTCAAAAAACTGTGATGAGACAAAGACAGCAGTGAGAAAATCAATTTTCTAAAAAAATAGAGAATCTTGAGAAAAAACCAATTTCACCACGATGTAGATCACGAAATTCTAGCCTATTTAAAAAAAAAAAGCACTGAAATACGTGTCCATATGACCAAGATAATGAAAACTAAATAAAACCAAAGAACCCAATAACATAAAGGAAACGAATCTAAGTAAAAGCCATAAATCACAAATCAAAGATAAATGAAAACTCTTACCAAAACCTGTATTGTTCCCTTTTGGAGATATGTGGATTGCTCAATGTAGTTGCAAAGCCATGGCTGCAACAAGCAAGTATGTGCTCAAGAGATCAATGTCAAAAGATCGTTATAGTGCTCAATCGACGCGTTGTGTATGCTCGAAGCTCTGTTAAGTATGCCTGAGAATACAATCGAAGAGAGAGGCTCAATGAAGGAGATGAGGGGGGTTTATATAGGTTTCATCAAAGATCGATCAACGGTCCAGATAATTCAGAAGAATCAATGGAGGAGATAAGTTGAGGAATGTGCAACGAATGAGAAGAAGACATGTGTCTTGCTTTCTCTTGCATGAGAGGAGTTATCAAGAATAGAAGAATAAGTTAACTGAAGAAATAAATCAATTAAAAGAATAAAGCAATCAGTTAAGTGATTTAAAACAAGAAGAAGGGATTTGCATGAGAAAAGAAGATATTTTGCTTTATTAAATATAGCAATATTTAATTGATGAGCAAGAAAGCTTGAGTTATTTTAGAGATAACTCAAATTAGAAGAAAAAGCAAGTTAAATAAATAATTGATTTATTTAAATTTAGAGAAGATATTTTGGAAGAAATAATTAAATAATTAGAATTATTTAATTTAGAAGATTTAAAAGCAAATTAAATAAATAAATTTATTTAATTGTTGTGCATGATTTTGGAAGAACATAAGATTATAAATAAAATATTTGATTTTATTTATTTTTAGAGGATTGAGATAATTTAAATAAATTTGATTTGATTTATTTAAATTTAGAAGAACAATTGATTTAATTAAATAATGTAAATTATTTAATTGTAGATAAGATAGAATTGTGATGAATTAATTAAATAATGGGATATATTTAATTAATGTGGATGTGAATTTTGGAAGGAGGATAATGATCAAATTAAATAATTAAAATTATTTAATTGTGGAAGAATATAGAGGAATTTAATTTAATTAATTAAATAACGAGGATTTATTTAATTAATGTTGAATTTAGGAGATTTAGAAGAATTTGATGATAATTAATTAAATAATTAGATTATTTAATTAACGTTTGCAATGCAGGTGATGAGACAGATAACGAAATGCAAGTAGTATGACGACACAGTCATTTTAGGGTGTCTACATCCCCACCTCAACAGGAAATCCCTCATCAAGAGATACCTCAACAGAAAGAGACTCAGCTAGAGACCCCTCATAAGAAAGCACATGAGGAAGAACCAAGAAAAGAAAATTCACCTGCTCGGGTAGAGCATGATACATAGCATTAGGATGCTCAGAATGAATGAGCTGATCAACAAACACCCCGGGGTGATGGTCCATACTGGAGGCAACAAGAAGTAAACATGCAACAGATGGAAGAGGTACAAGAATTTGATGTGTCAGTATTGTTTTCTACAAATATGATGAAACCAAGAAGAAAGGTAAGGCCAAATTCTGTAATAAGGAGAGACCCTACCACTAGTAGGAGGACTGCTCAAGTAGCTATTCCCATGGCAAATAAGGAGAAAGGGCAAATAGGCCTTGATGAATTTCAAATAACAAACATTGATCTAGGTTTTGCTACAGAGGTGCAAGAAGGGCAAGAAGCTAAGTATAGCATTAACTCTTTGCTAAAAAGAATAAAGAAAGAGAAGGATAAGAATAATCAACATAAAGAGCATATTGGTCAATTACATGCATTCATAAAAGGGTTAAATAACCCTAATCATGTGCCAACAGATCCAACTACACCATTGACTATCATATCTCAAGATGAGATAACAGGATTGGATGCCATGAAGCACAAGGCTCATATAATGGATCATTGGTTTATTCTTTTTATTTCTGAAGTTGAAGAAGTGATAAAGACCTCCCTTGCTAACTGGGATTTGCTAAGTACACTCAAGAGCAAGGTAGATAAAATACAGAATGAGGTTGGTCGCAGGTCCTTCAAATTGGAGAAGCCCTTGGACGCCATGGCTAAGATGAAGAAAATAGAAATGAAAGTGCTCATATATAATACAGTACTAGATAGCAATACAACACAATTAATAGGATTGTGGTATGAAGACACTAAGTTTGAAAGTGATATCTTCAAAAAATGTAATGGCAAACTAAGGGATATCAGCATAAAGTTGCACCACCTAATAGATGATGAGATAAATATTTTGGAAGCTTTGGTAGGTAATATAGAAGGAAAGATAGAGAATCAGGATACTGATTTTGCAATCCAAGCTTTCCACAACAGATTCAAGCAAGCATCAAAAGATCTTATTCATCATCTAATAGAGGAGGTAATAAATAAGGCCATGAGAATGAAGGCTAAGCTAGAGACATACAATGAAAGATTAAACAACAGAAAGAGCAAATGTAATGCTCTGCAAGAACAATTTCATTCTCAAAAGCATGCTGTGGTGAAAGCCAAGACCCACGATGGAGGAGAAGTTGAAAGAATAGTGCAGTTGTATGAATCCATCAGGGCGGTGATCTGGGTACATATAAAGGATGATTCTCATATGATCAATGATAGTGTTGATGATAGTGATGATGAAGATGAAGGCAAAGAAGAAGATGCAAATGATGAACAAATTGAAGAAGATGAAGAAGGTGATGATGAAGAGTAAGTATATATGCATGATGACTTAGTCATATGCAAAATCAGATAAAGAAATGATCGAGTTCTAACAGATAGTTGCCAGTTGGCAACTTGTGCTTTTACATGTGTTGACCTAGTCAAAGAAGTGATATTGACCGTTGATCTAGATAAACAAATTTTGAACATTGATCACTTGTAACTGCCTCCTATCCTTATTCTATAAAAGGAGATGGAGTGTGCCTTGTAGTATCATTGGAAACTTAATTGAAGTTAGATTACTGAAACTACTCAGGGCTAATTTCAAAGCTAATTGGAAATGTACATGTCTTTTGTTTACTTAATGAAAGTAAGGATCTGATTACATATCATCGTAAATCTTGATTAATCTTGTGAATGTCATCTTGATATTCTACTGTGATGTGTTGCATCCCTTGGAGTGCATGTCAATTTGTGGATATTGTTGTCATTCTTTTACCTTGAAGTTTGAATCAACTGTAGCTAGCTGTGGAACATCTTGGTGAACCTATGGTTTTATTCTCTTTCTTTCATGAAAGTATCTAGAATGTATGTGAACCAATAGCTGAAGATTCATTAAGTTTAGTTAGAATTAGAAAGAATTTATGTCAATTTGTTTAAATTCATTAGAAATCACCTTCATAATTGCAAATACATACACAATTCTAAGCAAATACATGAAATATGCAAACATCTCAAAGGAAATTGAACATCTATAGCATATTTGAGTAAATATGCATGTAAAAATTGATAATCTCATGCAAATACATATAAATGATAATAGTAATCCTTCAAATATCAGCTTAAAGGCATAGTATTTACATGAATTCATAAGTGCAGAAGTATAATTTGTTCATGATCACTGATGTTCAGAAGAATTGATCAAACTTACAAATATGATCATCATTTGTGGAATACAGTAGAAATAACCCTATTTGTGAAGTAAATTTGGAGGAAGTAGGTGCATAATTAGATACATAGACATCTGTTTATGTTACCAAGACAACGTAAGGCCCCTTGAAATGGAAAACACCATATCACATCAACCTCTGAGTAAGGTCAGAAGATCATGACCTGATCAACAGAGACTTGGAGTTATCAATTCATTCCAAATTGATCATACTTTTCAAGATAATAAAGGTTGTTGTGAAAACTTTTATGCATGTTGTTATGACTAACAATCATCATCAACATAAACTGGTGCTAGAAGGAGGGCTTTTCTCTCTTTCTTGGTAAGTGAATCAGTTGCATACACAATATCCTACTTCTATACAAGGTAACTCTCCCAAAGTTCACCGTAATTTCTTATGCTTTGAGTGTGCATGAAAATATTTATTTATTTTTTGATGTTTTAGTTCTGTTCATCATAAATACTTTAAGATTGAGCACAAGTACTTCAAGATTTGTAGTTATTTCATTGAAATCTTTGAAGATTGACTCATTGTTTCGGTTTTCTTATGAGTTTCTTGTTCAAAATTGCTTGTATAAGTTAGATACTTTGATATCCATGTCTAGAAGTTGGATCTTTGTCCATATTCCCCTCTTTTATGCAAATATTGCATAAATATCCAACAATTATTGAGTATTGGCTGGAAATATCACCTTTGCTTGGTCAGTTCTTTTGATCTTTGTAGAAATCAGGTCAAATTTCCATATCCTTGTCATAAGTTGTTAGAATCCTAGCTCACCAGCGTAATATCAAGTCCAGATCCCTTGGACTCTTGGAAGAATTGCCCATTCATGGATTTAGGCTGCGAACTGTAGATATTCATCACACTCCTCACTCAATTGCATCAGCATCTTCATCACGATATACTGATATGCCTCCAGTATCTCCTCCTGTACTCCAAACACCTCTAGGGTCATCTGTTACACCTCCCATCCAACAAGCACCAGTCATAATGTCGTGCTTTGCTGCTGACTCACATTTAACTTTCACTGCATATCATCCTTTACCTAAGAATCCTCATAAGATTTGTCCTAAGTATCATCAATATCAAGATGCTGAGGATCACATTAGAACATTTAAGGAAGCTTGCTGCAGAACAAGGATTGAATATCAGGATGTGGTGTGTAGATTATTTCCATACTCCTTGGAAGAGGAAGGATACAACTGGTACATAAGTCTTGCTCAAGCCTCAATTAATTCATGGGATGCATTAGAGAAAGCCTTCAAGGATAGGTTCAATATTCCTATAGATCCTTCAATGAATTATCATCTGTTTGCCACAATCAAAAGGTTTGAAGGAGAACCTATTTCAAATTTCAATGCTAGGTTCCAGAAGATGTATTCCAAGCTAGGAGCTCCATATAATGTAGCAAATGAAGCAGCTAGGAGTATGTATTACTCAGTCTTAGAGCCCCTGACTTCTATATTCATAAGGAGAACACATCCTAATGTCACAACTCTAACAGGAGCTTTTGAAGAAGCAATAAAAAGTCAATCAGCAATTGATTCCTACTCCAACACCAAATATGGCATTTCCTACTTATCCTGCATACTCTGGATATCCTACTCAACAACAGACTAATGGAGTAATGATGCCTCCTGTTGCAATACCTGATCCTTTATAGGTACCTCCGTTTAGCATCATGCCCCCTCCAAATAGAAATGGTCAAATAACACAATATCTAGGACATGCTTAGACATCTCAGGATGTAGGACAAAGTAACAATAATAGGTCATCTTTCTTTAAACCCCAACAAGAAAATGTAGTAGCTAAAGTTCAGGAGGAGAAAGACGACATCAAAGAGATATCTGTATAATTGAGAAAGTTGACAATAGAGATTACACATCTAAGAGGGCAGAACTTTTATTCCCAACCAAACCAAAATAGGGGATATAATAATGATAGAGCATGATATACTGATAGAGGATATAGTAATGATCGGATTTATAATAACAATAACAATGGCAATAACAATAATGCACCTAGATAGCCTAGAATATGGAACACTAGGCCAAACAATGGATCTTTGCCATCACCTTTAGATAATCAACCTCCTAGTGAACCAAAATAGACGACTAGAGTAAATTTAGTAGAGGCAGCTCTTACAAACTGGTGCAAGATACATAACACCAATGTACATGCTAAACTAGATTGTCCTCAGTTCAAAATAGCAACCACTATCTTTCAGGCTGAAGTGTCCAACACTATAGGAAACCTTCCTTTCATCGAAGGAAATGAAATTGTTCCTTGTGGATATGATTTTGCCCTTGTGTTAAAGAGATATGTAAATCATCCTCATTACCAAGATGTATCACCTCATGAAAATTACACATTAGCATGTGAGGAATCTACTTTGGCATTCGAGACAGACTATGTGTTCCCATTCAAAGATGAAAATGAACTAGTAGTGGAACCTAAAGAGGTTCATTCTTACCAACAACATTACTAGGGTAGACATAATTATAACCTCAGGAGTAATCCTAATAGACCCTCTGGTCCCTTGACCACATCACTACCTCCTAATAACTTTAACACTCCTCCAGATCCAAAAGAAAGTAATAATCCTAGTCTTCCCAAAGTCAATGTTCAGTACTTTACACCTCAAAATACAATGTTGAGAGTTAATCATCGGTCTTCTGAATCTGATAAGTTAGCCACATACTTGGCAAAAGATATGAAAAGAATCAAAATTAGCCTATCCTTATCAGAACTGTTGAAGACTCCAACCATCAAGAAAGCCTTCATGAGATCTCTAGATGAGCATATATCAAAAGAAGATAGTCATGCTCATAATCCTAGTCAAGTTCAAAACAAAAACTCTATTGCTAAAGACAATAATGTCAAGCATAAAGCCCCAGCTACTATTTAGACTGTTGAGACTTCTCATATGACTCTCTATTTAGGTAAAACTGAATCACCTCCCTTCCTACTCACATTGAGAATGTTTGAAAAGAATTTACATAACTTCCTAGTAGACTTGGGTGCATCTACTAATGGGATGCCACTGTCAATTTGCAATGCCTCAGGGTTACATCCAACTAAATCACTCAAGAAGGTGACACAATTAGACAAGTCTAAAGTAAGTGTAGTGGGGGAGTTAACACACATCCACATACAATTAGCATCATATCCAAGGATTCAATATTACATTGCATCCAAGTGGTGGATATCTCTGATACCTATGGAATGCTTCTCAGTAGAGATTGGTCAAAGACACTCAATGGCTATATGTCTACAAATTTTAGTCATATGTGGTTACCATGGAATGGGATTCCCAATCAAATCAGAATAGAGGCTGAACCTCGAATGAAACATATGACCACTAATTATAACAACACAAACGAGGTGTTGTACGTAGATGTAGAACCAGGGGTTTATTCCATCAGGCCCTGAATGGTCAGAATAGAAGAAGTCCTCATGTATGATGCTCATATCCTTGAGCATGCTCATAAGAGCAATAGGGTGACCATTGAGTCAGATTATAGTTCAGATGATAGTGCTGAAGTTGATCATTTCAAGAATTTTGAGTTGTTTTTATCTAGAGAAATGTAACATTGTTAGACATTAGATATGTCAAATAAAAATATTTTAATTGAGGGATGGTGCAAGTTACATGATGAAGCACATTCAGAGAAAACTTGTAATGCTTTCTTAGACATGATGGAGCTAGAATAGACATACATCGAGAAAGGATCATCTTCATGTGAGGTAAACAATATAGATAATTATAGTGATGTTGATTCTTGTTTGTCATCTGCAAGTACAGAAGGATATATATATCAAGGTGATAGCCATATTCATAACTCAGAAGAAGTCATGATGAATGTTGAGAAGTTTCCTAGGGATGAAAATAACATCACCCCTAAAACTGATTGTTTGATTGAATCATATTATGAAGTGTCTGATGAAGATAAAGGGAGTAAGTTGACCAAGCTTGAAGACTTTGTGTCAAAATAGTTTCAAAGACTGATGTTGCAGAAGATTCCTCCACATCAGGTTTTGATTGAAGGATGGTGTAGGTTGCATGAAACATCACATTCAGAGACCACATGTTCACTATGTTTACATATTTTGAATAAGTAAAAGATACTTTATTCCAAAGATCAGTCATTTGACAGTAAAGACATGCCTAAGGATGAAGGCCTGGAAGCACAATCAAGTAAAGATAATGATAACACCACATAGATCAAAAAGGGAAAGGTGTTAGATATAGATCACTCACAAAAAATGATAAAGAATGAATCAAAAAAACTAAAGTGGATATCAGGCAGTGCTGCCGCTAGAGCTAAAAAGAAAAGAGAAGGTCCTGACAAGCCTTTGACAGAAGACAAACCATGGATCCTCAAGTTTGATGGATCAAAGTCCAAACAAGGAGCTGGAGTAGGGATAGAACTCATTGATCCAGTAGGAAAATCCTACTTAGTATCATATAGACTACAATTCCCATGTGCCAATAATGTGATAGAATATGAAGCCTTAATTCATGGGTTATTATTTTCTCTCAAGAAAAGAGTGAAAATTTTGCATGTCTATGGAGACTCAGAATTGGTGGTAAGACAAGTAAGGAGTATATACTCTTGTAATTACAAGAAGTTGTCCAACTACAGACATAGGGTGTGGTACTTAATAGAAGAGTTTGATGCATTCAACATCACCCATGTACCCAGATAATAGAATCACAGAGCAAATGCCTTGGCGCAAGCTGCTAGCACATTGGAGCCATTGTCCATTTCTGGTTTGAAGAGATTCTTTGTTGAACTGACATCAATGTCTTCAATACTAGATAATGTCACTAATTTACAAGTATTTGATGATGACCAGCACATTCTAGACTTCATATCAAATAGAGATGTATTTGATGCTCAGATCATAGATGAAAGGAATGTAGAAGTTCATAACTAGGAAGAAGTAGAAATCATGGAATTACCAACCAATAAGATTCCCAAAGGTATGATGGAATTATAAAAGGCTTTTGATTTACACAACATGGTAAAATAGAAAGATCTCCCAAAGACTGATGGAGGAGAGTATTCACCAATCAATATTGGACAAAGTGAAGAAGTGAAGAATGTCCTAATTGTTAAAGTTTGCACAGAAGAAGAAACGGTAAGGATAACTCAAGCACTGAAAGATTACATCCATGTTATTGCTTGGACTTATGATGAGTTGAAGACTTATGATACATTAATCATCACACATACTATACCATTGAAGCCAAATGTTAAAGCTTTTAGACAAAAGTAGAGACCTGTTAATGCCTTATTAGAGCCCATCATATTTGAAGAAGTTAAGAAATTTCTCAATGCCAAGATTATATTTCCTGTGAGACATTCAACATGGGTAGCCAACTTGGTCACAGTAAGAAAGAAAAATGGTGATATCCGCCTATGTGTAGACTTCAGGAACTTGAACAGAGCTTCTAAAAAGGATAATTATCCTTTACCTTAACTGGATGAGGTCTTTCAAATAGTGAATGGAGCCCAGATGATTTAATTCTTAGATGGTTTCTCAGGGTATAACCAGGTGATGTTAGATAAAATAGATAGGTTAAAAACTACATTCACCACAAAGGGTTATATTTGCTTATAGGCGAGCGCCTTTTGGGTTGATCAATGTTGGAGCTACCTTTCAATGTGCAATGGACATAGCTTTCAGAGGCTTAATTGGTAAATGCATAGTCATTTACATGGATGACTTGACAATATTTTCTAAAAATAGAGGTGATCATATAGAAAACCTCAAGAGGGTGTTCAAGAAGTGTGAACAGTATGGTATACCCCTGAATCCCAAGAAGTGCATATTCAGAGTAACCATAGGTAAGCTACTAGGTCATTTGATAACAGAAAATGGAATCATCATTGATCCAGCTCGGGTAGAATCTACCATGAAGCTGCAGTTACCTAGAAGTAAGAAAGAACTTAAATCTTACTTTGGTAAGAGAAACTTTGTTAGGAAGTTCATTACTGGGTTTGTAGAGATTGTCAGACCACTTAATGCAATGCTTAAGAAAGATGATAAAATTGAATGGACTCTTGAGGCAAGAACAACATTTGAAGATATTAAAAAAAGCCATATCTAATGCTCCTATTCTTATTAGTGTTGATTACACTAGAGATTTCTACATTTATTTGTTTGCATCAGAACACACAAGTGCAGTAGTGCTGACACAAAGAAATGAAGCCAAGGAAGAAAAACCTATAGCCTTCATGAGTTTCCCATTCAAGGATGCAGAGATCAAATACATGGATGTTGAAAGATAAGCTCTTACCCTAGTCTGAGCAGTTAAAAAATTTAGACATTACATTTTGAGAAGTAAGATCATTGATGTAGTACCAGATGCAACAGTAAAGATGCTCCTGATGCAAAGTGAGCCAAGAGAAAAGAGAGCTAAATGGATAACTGAGCTCCAGGAATATGATATGGACATAATGCCCATGAAGTTAGTAAGGGGACAAGCTCCAAGAGAGATCATGTTTGAGACTGATTCTAACATCATGACCCAACAATATGTAGTTAATTCCAAAGAGGATAAAGAGTGGTATTCTGATATCTGGCATGTCCTAATTACTGGAAGATGCCAATCAAAGTTACAGGCTTCACAAAGAAGAGCCTTGAAAATAAGATCACAAAAGTATATGATTAAAGGAGGAATCCTTTTCAAAAGGAACTGTGAAGGAATATATCTCAAATGCTTGGATAGACAAGAAGCTGGCAAGGTTTTAGCTGTGTTACATGATAAGTTTGGAACTGCACATGCTATCCTGAGGGTAGGATATTATTGGCCCACCATCTTTAAGGATACTATAAAACATATTAAATACTATCATACTTGTCAAGTTGCTGCTAACAGAGAAAGATATACTGCTCAACCCTTGCAGCCAGTGATGGAGATGCGCCCATTCTCTCAATGGGGCATGGACTTCATAAGACCTATCAATCCACCATCATCCTCAGGCCATAGATATGTCTTGACGATAACTAATTATTGTACTAGGTGGACTGAAGCAATCAACAGTAAGACATGCAATGCAGATGATGTGATCAAGTTCTTGGAAAGCAACATAGTGACCAGTGATGGAGTTCCATATGCTTTAGTATGTGATAATGGATCTGCCTTTGCATCAATAAAATTATCTAGTTGGGCTTTTGATCATGGAACTATCTTGAAATTCTCCTCAAACTATTATCCCCAAGGGAATGGCTTAGCATAGTCAACAAATAAGAATTTACTGTATATCATAAAGAAAATGATAGATAAGAACCCCAGGGAGTGGAATACCCTGCTAAAATATGCCTTGTGGGTAGACAGAACTAGGATGAAATCTGCATTAGGAAACTCTCCTTACTAGTTGGTATATGGGGTGGATCCTATCCTCCTTATTAACCTAAAGATCCCTACTTTGCAATTTGTGCAAGAATATCTAGGCATTTAGAATAGACAAGAAGTTAGACTACTCCAGCTTATGCACCTAGAGGAAAAGAGAGATAGAGCAATTGATCAATTTGCTAAACATCAGGCTATTGTCAAATGTTGGTTTGATAAAAGCGCTAAAATTAAAGCTTTTAGGATTTCAAATTTAGTCCTCACATGGGATAAAGCATATGAAAAGAAAGGTGACCATGGGAAATTTGACAAACTCTGGATAGGTCCTTTTCAAATTTTAGAGATCCTAGGAGGCAGCACCTACAGACTTAAGACTCTAACTAGTGAGGATGTCCCCTTGCGAGTGAATGGACAGTTACTTAAACACTACTTTCAAGTTTAAACCCAGTCAGGTTAGTCATTTGTACTATAGTGTATATGTTGTATAGTTTTGTTTTGTGTGTTTGCTTGCTTGTTTGTTGTTGTTGAGTTTTGTTTTGGTTAGTCAAGATGATGCACCTTATCACCCTAAGAAATCACCAAAATTGTTAGGATTCAAATGATGAAAACAAATTTCTATATAGTTTATGACTCATTTTGAGAAGTGTCCCTGATCAGGTCTATGATATCCTTTTCATTAGTGATGCCTTTTCTTGATTAAGGAGATTTTCACGATGACTCACCTAACAGCCTTGGGTTTGTTGAATACATTAGTATAGGTGTTAAGTGAAAAATCTAAAGTGTCACTCTTGCTACCATTGCAATCCCCAACCTAAAGCAATAAGTGATCACACCTTGCATATTGAGCTTACATGATGATATCATATGAATAAAACACAAAAATAAACTTTGAAAATCCAAAGAGGATGAAATTTAGGCCACCTAAGTAACTCTACCGGTAAGGATAACCTTGTCAGGGCTATGGATGCCTGCTAGCAACAAGGATCTATCCCTGTTGGCTATGAGGGATGAACTCCAAATATGTAGCTTAACACTAGTTTCTTGTGTATTCAACTTACTTTCAAGATGAGGATTATTAATCATATGCACACACTTGATCCCTTATCAGCTTTGATGCCCTTATGAACATGATATCATTTAGATAAGTTCATTATACTTATGCTTAGAAAGAGTTATGATGTTATGTTCTAATGTGACTTCATCACTTGAATCATTTGAATTTTGATTGATTTCTTTGGTGGCAAGTTGTTGCGTGGTTACACAACACGCCCCTTTTTTCCTTAGCAAACTAGGGACCCAACTTTTTGCTTATGTTTGTTTCTGCTTTCCTGCTTTGGGTGGTTTGGCAAAAGTCAGTTAAGTGTATCACCCTTGCTTATGCATGTGCTCTAGCAAAGGTCAATAGTCAAAGTTAAATTTTATCATCACGAACCTCATAGTCTAAAAGAATGTAAAAATTTAAGCCAGTTTGCCTTTTTGATCACCCTGATATTCATTGAGGGTAGAAAGTTATGTTGAGTCAAAGTTTAGTCAACCCAAATATTTCCCATAGGGTCATATTTCAAGGTATCACTCATATTCATTAAGATGACCCCGACACAAGAGATCATCTAATGTCTATATGTATCCCGATATGCAAATGTCAAACTTAAGTGAGTTAAGCAAATACCCATCAAAACCCTTATGTATATTTTTGGAGGGGTCACATTTTCTAATATCAGTCATGTTACAAAATATCACACCTATTCGAGAACATGAGGGTGATGTCATCTCATTCCGGCTTATAAAGAACTTGATATGATGATGACATCATCAATTTGTTTGATCCATCGAGGGCCACATTTCCAAACATCTGTCATATTTCTCAATATGACGATGATGTCATTCCAACCCAATAACACAGAAGATAGGATATGATGATGATATCATCATGATCCAAACGTAGGGAAGGTCACATTTTGAAATATCCCTAACCTTAACAAATGTAATGATGACATCATTTTGTGAAAACACATTCGAAAGCCCATAAAATGCTAATGTCACCCTCATGTTCTCAAACGGGGGTGATATTTCTCAAACGATGAAGAACCCAGATATTTTCAATATCCCTCATATTGACCTTGATGACCCAATATGTCTAGTTTTCTAGGAACCAATCCCATCATGCCACATGGCATCCTCGATGTCATATGAATGCAATACATATAGTCATGATGTATTAACACAATAAAAGGTGACCCGATCTTGTTCAATTGGTCAAAGGTTGACCATATCCATGTTGACATCACCCTCATATGTATGATATGGGTCATATTTTCAAATATCCCTGTTCTTTCAAAGATCACCCTCTGCATTAAATGCAAACTCAATGGTAGGCTGCACCTTCAAAATTCAAATATAAGCCCACCAGTTGTCAAGATCTATGAATGTCATGCAATTGATCAATGGATTTAAACTGTATACACTAGGCAAGCCCTAATTCGTGGTATTGATCGGTTAAAAGAGGTAAATCATAGAGTTTATTTTACATTTACTTTATGCATAAATCCAAATTACAGAGCTCTGAAAGTCAAAGAATCATGGTCACTTGCAAACGGGACAGGATCTGCACCTAGACAGAATGGAAAGGTAAACACTGTGCAGTCACATCCACATCGTTATCACTCACACAGTAAAAGAGGAAATCATTTATCAGGTATGTAGGTTTAAAACCCTCCTTTTGTCATTTTCGATAAATCTTGAGGTAAAAATGGTTTTACTGAGTCAATTATCATGGTGATGCATGAAATTAATTAAAATGATAGAATTACTGCTATAAAATGTATGTGATCCTTGAGCCTTGTTGCATGCAAACATGTTAGGGTAAGACGCACATGGTTTTATCATAGGATTTAATGGCGTACATGAAGAATAGATCAGACACAGAGTTCTTAAAACCCATGTTCTTGCAGCCTGAAGGGGTGCGGTTCAGGTATGGGATGATAGATGACACACACCAAGGTAATACAGACCTAGATGCCTGGACCCAGAGGTTAGACAATGGAAGCAGAAACCCTATATTACAGAGAATAAACACCTCAGGGATTGGGTACGCCAGTGGATTTCCTTATGCCATGGAGGCAACTAAGTTAGTGGTTGAATGTGCTCACAATTACAATCCAGAGACTATGAGAGTGGAGAAACATGGCAGGGTGTATGCTAATTTCTCAGTCAAGGGCATCATCGTTGTGTTTAATTTGCCTATTAGATCTAATGTGGTTAGAATGAGTCTAAGTGGATTAGAAAAAGGGGCCTGGAGGGTCATGTACTAGTGGAGATCCAAGGATAGTATGTATAAAGCCTCCACTAAGTTGCCAGTGTACCTGTACAAGTTTGATTTTGCTCAAGAGTATCAATATATGATGGTCATGCTTTGCAGAATGTCAGGGAAGCAAAATGCTAGATCATTTGAGAATTAGATGTATGGAATCATCTGGATGGTGGAGAATTTAGATGATAAGCCCCTTTGGCCTAAAATTATAAGTGACAGTTTAGATGAAGGAATGAGAAAGTTGGGTGGTCAGATGTTCATGTTTCATATGACTTCCTATGTCGTATATGCTTGTGCCTTCAGTGAAACATTCAATGGTTTACAAATAGAAGGCATTGTTGGAAACAATCCTGGTGATGTGAATATATGGGAACATTACCCACAGTTGGGCAGGAGGGCATCTGTCCAAGATTATAAATTGGTAAATGACTCTTTTTCAATGCATTTGGTCAAAATAATGGAAGAAGACAGGACCAAAAGATTGAGCATGGAGGCCCAAGCTATCATATACAAATGTGGGGCTTGGTTTATTCAATTTTCTTCCTTTTCATACATCAGGATAGAAGGCTTTGAAGGACAGCCCCTTATGCTCCCTAGATACCCCAATGATAAAGTTATTCTAATAGAGTTTGCTAGATAGATTTTACCTTTAGTTGAAGCTCATATTGAGAAGAAGAAGATTCCCCCTATGTTATTTCCAATTCTTATGGGTTGGTACATTTGTCCTGATAGAGAGAGTGTCAAGGATGCCATGGGAGGACTAAAATTAATGCACCTCCAACCATTTTCAAAAGCTAGGCCATATGATCCATATGGCAAAATGAAAGCATTATTGGGGAAACAGATTCATCAAAAACACCTTGAAGATTTTTGGACTGATTGTGATGATGAGGCTGAGGTTAGAAGAAGAATTTATCAGAGGCTCATCCTCAATCAAATTCACACCTTTGATTGCATATCAGTCCCTACCTAGTTACAAAATGATGATGGAAAGGTCATGTCCAGTGAATATGAGGACAAGAAAATCTATAATGAGACCATATCAGTTCCTGATTTGACTCTGCTTGAACTAACTTCATCTGATTAGATTAGACAGAAGGTTATTGAGTTGACCCAAAATTGGGTAAATGTTGAGGTCACCAAGCTAAAGAAGAAGGGTGTAGCCCTTACTGTGGATACAAAGAAGAAAATACAAGAATTATTTGAAGAGGAATATGATGACTTCCTCATTGAGAAGAGGAAATCCAATGGAGAAAGACAACCACCTATACCGGGGAAGCAACAGGGTAAAGGAAAGAAGATAACCAATGCACAAGGAGGGGGTAGTCATTAGAAGGATTCAACACAAAGGGGATATAGTCTTTGCATCCACATCTGTAGCTGCATCACTCCATACCCTTGCTGAACCAAACAAGAAGGTCACAAAGCCTACCCCTGTAAACATAGAGGAAGAAGAACCGTTGGATAGAGAACATCTAGATGATGAATTGTTGATAACAAGGAAGAGGAAGATGGTGCAGCAGACACCACCCCAGAAGAAACATAAGACTTCAATGAGAGGAACTGTAGATATTAATCCAATTTTGTTGAGAGGTGCAGGGGGATAGGGTGTTATGAGACATACAACATGAAGTCCCTCTCCCAGACATTATTCAATTTAAAACTAAAAAGGCTGAAGAGCAAAGAGAAGAGATATATAAGGTTAGGAAAGAGCCACCCCCCCACTTGATGATATTGTGTGCTTGTCGAATGATGAGATAGTTCAGGATGTTGCTGCTCAGAAGATGGAGACCCTAGTGGTCAACACAAAGATGACTCCTCATGGCACCCCTATGGTCTAGATGGTGTTGACTTTTTCCCAGACTGGATGCTTATTCCCGGAGTCCCTACAAGGTAGCCATCAGTGATCAACAGGATCTCTAGGCCAGGGGGTCAACAGTGTAGGAGATAGACTCTATATTTTATCTCCTCTTCTTCTTCAGGCTCTGCAAGACCTAGGGGGGTATTCCCTATTCAACATCCATAAGGATATGCATGCAAGGCTGGGATGTTGACGGAAAGCAGATGAGTCCTCCTGTATGTAGACCAAAACTGAAAGATAAGGGCAAAGGGGCTAGCTTTGGGCCTATTTGCAGTTGTAGACAGAGGACTGAGGATCCTAAACTAACTCTAATGTCCTAATGTTGGTTTTAGATTTTGCTTTGGAGTTTAAGTGTGGATGCAAAGCTGGATATGGTTATAACACAAAACAAAGCCTGATTGGTGCCTATCCAGGGCCTGGAGTCAATAGACATACACCTGTGAATGATCAGCATAAACAACTAAAACTGGATTTCAAGGGGATCTATGTGATACCTGCCTTATAGGCATCTCCCAATACAAAGTGTTAGGTTATCTCTACTTATGGTATCCCTACTGCAGTATATCCCTCCCAATGTTCAACCTGAAAACAGTTTAATCTACCCCTTGAATAGAAGTTAAAAGATCAGACATTCAACACAGGAATTCTATGCTCTAGAATCTAAACATTACCAAACATCCAGATTCAGAAGAAGGATACATGCAATACTGGAGACAGAATTAACACAACACATGCCAAACAACATTTCTCATATAAGTTTAATCATGAAATCAGTGGGTTCATGCCAAAAACAAACAACAAGAGATACATAAACTCACAGGTAAGCTGTACAGAGCAACCAGATCAGCTTGTCATGCATTACAGAGCCAAAATCATCAACTTTCAACAACCACAAATGAACAACACAACCTGCTTATAACAGCCAGGTAGGTGCTCAGCAATTAATTACAATGTTGACCAAAATTTCGCCAGATACACAGTATCATGAAAATGGCGCTCAAACACAACCAGATTGGCGCCCAAACTTGAATGCAGCAGGTAGGGGAGGAGACAGGAAGATTTCTCGAGCCCTGCGCTCTTGCCCGCTGATTGACACCTCCAGTCGGGTACAAGATCGACCCACGCCATCGCCCACACCTCTGCAACAATCGCCATTAATGGCGCACCAACCCGCGGCCTAGGGAAAATCATCATACAGACCATCGCAAGCTTTTCCCGCCGAGACTCATCATCATGATATTTGAAAATGCAGGATAACAATATCCCACATGCACCCCGCGATGACCTCAATAACACCTTATATACTAGGTCATGAGCATATATCATGTCGGTGCTTTTGCTCCTGACGACACTAGTATAGACTTCATCATCATCATCTTCCAGCAGCATGATATCCTGTTGTTCGAAAAATCACCCTGACGTCATCATGATATTTGAAATATAACCTTCATGATAATCGGCACAACCTGATCCTTCGGAGGAACATCCTCCTGCTGAGCTTATAACAAAAGTCTGGCCGATGAACATCCTAATGACGTCATCATCATATCCTGCTGACGTCATCATCATATCCGCCTACTGCGCACCTCCTCACATCCGGACGACGTCATCATCATGTTTGCAAATATCAGGAGGTCTCTTCAAGATGATCAGTTGTTAGAAATATGACCCCCGCGGACCTTGATGACATCATCATCATATTAACATCATCATGATATTCGGAAGACAACCGGATATTTGGAAATATCCTCCTGACATTCGAACATCAGGTTGCACTGTAGCTCCTCTATAAGATCAGGGCGAAAACTAAACATGATGATGCTGCTTGAAAAGATCACCCTCAATAGATAACACGCAAAACCAGCAGGCGGATATCTCCTTGATGTCAACATCATCATGATGTTCGAACAAACATATATCCGGGTGATATGAAAGTATCACCCCCTCCTTCGCGAATATCATGATGCAGATAGGCAGAAAGAAAAATATCACCCTGATATACGGATGACGTCAGCATCATCAGGATGAGAAACAAAGAACAAGAAGTGATACAACATCATCAGGATGATATTGACTAAGATCATCCTGACGTTCCAAAATATGATGACCCTAGTGAATATCGGGTCGCAATTACAACTCTTCAACAACATCATCAGGATGATGTTAACCAAGATCACCCGATGATAAAAATATCACCCCGGCGAAATATCATGAAGGCAGAAAATATGATGACCTCCGCAAGCAGCAGGATGATAACTAGAAATATGATGATGATGAACACGACCCTTAGGAAAAAACAAGTTAGGTCGAGCAATTCAAAGAATAAGCAACATCATCATCATGCTCGCGCAAGGTGATAAATGGAAGATCACCGGAGACTTTGAAACATCACCCTCGCAAGCAGATGAGGGCGCACTGTAGCTCGGCAGCATCATCATGATAAAAACCAAACATCACCCGATGACTGAATATGATGATGACAATGAAAAACCCAGTCGACGAAGAACATGATGATGCAGACCATCGAAGACAAGATGATGATGATGACCTCCTCCTCAGGAAAATATGATGCTGCAGTTGAAAAATGCTGAGGAGGTCCAACACTTAGAAAAAATGGGCAAGAAGATAAAGGCTTCAAATGAAGAAACCTCCTGATCATGACAAATCAACCCCTGGTCAAAATGAGTGTCAACAGATGGAAACCCATCAAGAGTAAGTTGAATTAGAGGATGTTGAAGAAGTCGATCTAGAGAATATAGCTTAGCAAATAAGACTAACTAATTTGCTTGAGCAGGTCACTAGTCCTGTAGTAATAGATTTAGCCTATCAACGTGAGGAGGATTAAAGTAGAGACAACAATCCACCTTCAGAACCTGAAAGAATAAAGGTCAGTATACTGAGGGAGGGTGGTAAGGAAGTGCCTGATCAAGAACAAATCAGTCCACCTCGAGAACAAGAGAAGGAAAAAATTAACGTAGAGAAGGAGGGTAATCAGGAGATACCAGATAAAAGTGATAGTCAAGATAAGGAAGTGCCTAATAAAAATATAGATCAGGGTGATAACCCAACATTAGCATCCAAAAGAAACTAAAAAGGCCCAAAGCTCTAGAGAAACAAATGCACCAAGAGGTGAGGAAAGGAGTTTGTCACAAGCTAGTAGCCAACAAAAAGAGCTTGAGAATCTGACCAAGGGTGATCATGATGACACCCTAGGTAAAACGAGTAAGGAAATTAGAACTACTGATGAAGATTGAGGTGATCCCCAAGCTGAAACAAATCCAAATGCATAATCTTCACATGGAGATCAGGTGCCAAAGAATATACAAGATCAAGGTACTCAGAATCCCCCTGAGGATAAATTGCAAGAAGAGGTATATGATAAAAATGTACATACATCTCAAGAACCCCCACCTCAACAGGAAATCCCTCATCAGGAGATACCTCAACAAAAGGAGACTCAGCTAGAGATCCCTCATGAGAAAGCACATGAGGAAGAACCAAGAAAATAAAATTCACCTGCTCAGGTAGAGCATGATATAGAGCATCAGGATGCTCAGAGTGAATGGGTTGATCAACAAACACCCCGGGGTGATGTTCCATACTAGCTGCTGTTGGAAAGAGACACTGTTTGGCTTCATAAGTATTGTCATTGATGGCAACAAAGTCTATCCCACACATCCGCAGTACATAATATGCCTATACCAGAAGTTAGATTGAAGATTGTCTTGGTCTGGTAGACAAGAATAGAGCATGCAACATGATCCGACAATCAGGTCCAGATCTCTTGGATGGTGTAACTCAGAAAGTTACAGATTTGGACAAGTCAAGAGGGGCATCATAACTATTGTATTCCAGAGATTTAGTCTCTGGTGACAAAGCATGCAAAATATATGAACATCTAAGTGTTGGGCTCCAGTCAGACAGAGCAGTCATAGGAAGAACTGACCGACAGAGTATCAGACTTCAATCCGGATGTGTAAAAAGTGTTGATCAAGTAATTTGTGACATTAGACTTTTTTAACCAACATGATTAATGATTTCTATGCCTAAGTTTTTGATGTGCATTATTAATCAAGTATGGATTCAGCCAACAGAATAGTAACTTGCAAATATCCTAAGTGTTCTTGCTGCCGACTAGAAGGTTGTTTGAAATCCTTGATGTGGATATATATACCCGATGGATTCAAGCTTGTGAAGGTGTGAAAGTGATAGAAGTTTTAATGAAGTGTGAATAAAAGCAGAGAGAAGTGCGAAGATAGTAATCCAAGCTCAGAATGTGATAGAAGAGTGATACTAAGCAAAGGAAGAATGAAATGAGCTAGATCAGTATATTGAGCCTAACTAGAACTAAATTCTTACATATGTAGATGTTGTTCATCAGTTCAAACACTTGGATATCTTCTGTAAGTTTTGTAGACAGTGAGTCTCCTGTAGGCAGTGGGCCTCTTGTGAGTAGTGTGCTCAGGTAGTGAGCCCCAACTGGCAAGTGCCATTTTGTACTCTCCTATTCTTTTAACAGAGAATACAATCTTGGGTTAATCACCCTATGGTTTTTTCCCTTAACAGGGTTTCCACGTAAAAATCCTTGTGTTATGTGTGTTAATTTCATTTATGTTCTTATGGTTGCTTATGCTTTCATGTTTTGATATAGAACTAAATGTTAAGAAAGTAAAAGTAAGAAAAGTTTTAAAATAACTGATTCACCCCCCCTCTCAGTTAGCTGCATTGTTTCCAGCAATTGGTATTAGAGCTCAGTTCCTCTGAACAAGCCTAACAGCTTGAAGAAGATCTGTGAATCTCAATGAATCCATATGGTATGAAAGAACAACTTCAGTCTGCCCTAGATGATCTTGAACAATCCCACTTTGAGGTCAATAATTTGAGAGAGAGACTCAAGGAAGCTGATGATTTCATCAATGAGATGAAAGAAAAACTCAGTAATTCTGTGAAAAAGAGAAAAGAACTACTTTAGAAATTAGGAAATCAGAATGAAGCCAATAATACTAATGAGGATCTAAATGAGAAAACTAAGCTATGTGAGAAGCTGTCAAAAGAAGTCATTATGATAAGACATGAAATGGAATCAGGGGTTATGAAATTCACCCATTGAAGAAAAGAGAAAGACTAAAGATAACCTAAAACAATCTCTCAAGGAGAAAATAGAGGACTGCCACAAAATGGACAGAATAATTAGGCATCTTGAATCTGATCTTGAAGAAGCCAAATACAATGAAGAACAACTTGAGAGCCAGATAGACACTCTTAAACAAGATCTTTAATCTGCAAATGAATACAAAGAAAAATTCAAGATAAGCTCAGCTCAACTTGAAGTTCTTCTTGAAATTCAAAAGAGGGTAGATGATAAGCATGGCTTGGGATATGAGAAAGGTGAAAGCTTTGGATCTGGTAAAAAAACTTTGGATCAAGAAGTCAAAGAAACAGGCCTAGAAGACCTCTGGTAAGGCAACCAAATGCCCAAGGATATCCATCTTTCAATGGAAACTGCTTCAATTGCAACAAATTTGGTCCTAAAGCAACTTAGTACAGGAATAGAATGAGTCAAAACAATTCATCCTTCTCCGGTCAATGTTTTAGTTGCAAAAAGTATGGTCACAAATCTCATGAATGCAGAAATATGAAAATGAACAATTATTTCAATGGTAGATGCTTTACATGCAATAGAATGGGGCATATGGCGAATCAGTGCAGATAAAGAGGATATCAACCAAATAAGCAAAGAAATGTTGTGTTACAATTTCAATAAATCCGATCATATAGCCAGATTTTGTAGAAGCAAAAATCATGATGGAAAGGGTCCAGTAAAACATGATCAGAAACCAGACAAAGGCAAAGTGAATGCGGATGAGATTCAAAAGGAGATGAGCAAGATTTGGATAAAGAAGAGCATGATGAATACTTGTGATGGATCCACACTGGAATTCAGTGCTAATAATCCTTTCAAAAATTAAAAGGTGAGCTCTGGCTCAGGGGGACCTACAGAGGAAATCAAATTCCCCTAACCAGTTAGTAAGTGCCTGAATTTGGCACAATGGATAAGAGTTAGAGGTTGCAGATTAAAGGAGTCTTGAAGGTTCATAAAAAATCATTCAATCAAAAGTTGAGTAATCTACATAAAGATTTGAAGAAGTTATGAGTAGTTCCTGCTCTAGTAGCCATCCGGTAAAAGCAAAACTACACATACAAATCTGGTATGATCTGAAAATCCAAGCTTATGATCTGCAGATTTGCAGATATATTTTGGAAGGTTAAATGAGTGTTCCCAACTCACTTGGATGATGACTTGAAGATCCACACAGTGATTCATGAGAAATTCACTCAAAATAGGGTTACTGGATGACTTAAAAATATGCATTTATTACAAAAGAGAATTAGGTTTTGTGCAAGGATAAAAGGCTTTTCACTTGTCATTTACAACACTTTGCACTCATGAAGAAGAAAGAAGAGTTCTGAGAAGAGATCCTGTCGACTACTCAAGTTCAAGCTGAAGATCAAAATCAAGCAGAAATTTGCTCCAGCAATTGCTACAAACCCTAAGGCATAAAAAGGTATTTTCCTTCTGCAAATTCTCTCTAGATTTCATTGCTAAAATGGCTACTCCCATGGTTGTTAATATCTCTGAAAGGTTGAGACCAAAATTCAAGAAACACCCTTACAAGTCTCTAGAAGTTGATCCCTTGGGTGCATTTTCCAATATCCCGCATGGTGTTTTGCATGTAGAAGATGTTAGGGTTTACATTCATACAAACCTTAAGGAACTGGGAGACCTTTAATTGATAGAATTGTATCGCAAACAACTAAATAATGAGAACTTTGAACTCAAGACGAAATTCAAGGCCCTAAAGGATAAGCATTTTGCACATTGCATACATTTCCCATCATTTGGAGAAGAGGAATGGGTCAGGTATGTCTTGAGTAGGATACATGATAACTTTATGTGGTTAATGAGTCCATTTAAGATAACCAAAGATGCCATCAAGGATGTAACTAGATTACACTCAACTGGTGGGCTACCTGCACTCAAAGCTGGGAATAATCAAATGGTAACAGAAGCTGCCAGATCAAAATATGACAAGAGGGCAATGACTATACATGATATTACTGATCTGAATGTCAAGTTTGCATCAATTATAATTGGTTACAAGATTTATCACTCAAGTAGGGAGAATTATGTATCTGGTACAGTAATCTATGCTGCATATTAGATGCTAAGAGAAAATGCAGACTATAATTTGTGTGAACTGCTATTGAATCAACTGATGGAGAATTTGGAGAAGATCAAGAAAGACAAGAAAAATTTCTTCAAGTATGGTAGTCTGGTATTATGTCTATTCTTCTACTTCATGAATGAGCTATCAGGATCAAGAGGTCTGATGTGGGCAAATGACAAACCAGTTTTTATTCAAATTAGGGATTATTTGTATGAACTTGGTGATGCACAAGCCTGGAAGGTAGCTCTCTGGGGTTACTTCAAAAACTTCCAAAGCATGATGCATGCAAGAGAGAGAATACAAAATTCAATAGTTGAAAAATACAAAGACATAGTTTGCTTCATGGTTGATACAGATCAGTGTCTAATGGAGGCAGTTGAGCCAAGGACTGTATGGGTGATGCCCATGGGTTATGAAGTAGATGAAAAACTATTAGAGGCTCATGTTCAACATCTACTAAGTCAACCCAAGGACACTGAAGCAGAGAGGTTTGGCACCTTTGATGAGCTAAACATAAAATTGCATGTTGAGCTAAGGAAGCCTGAAACAAAAAGGAAAGTTAGAAGGGAGGTTGAAGAACTTGTTGGAATGTTTGGCATAACAAAGGAGACAGTTGATGCAAATAGAGAAAGAATAGAGAAAATTGAAAGGGAGAGGGAAGGTGCAAAGAAAGAAAGCATTCAGGGGAAAGCCTCTACCTGGATGAGATCTACTAGAAGTTCTACCCGTATCACTCCTAAAAGCCTAAAAGCTACCAAATCAAAAACCAAACTGAAGCAAAGAGGTTTGGCACCTTTGATGAGCTAAACATAAAATTGCATGTTGAGCTAAGGAAGCCTAAAACAAAAAGGAAAGTTAGAAGGGAGGTTGAAGAACTTATTGGAATGTTTGGCATAACAAAGGAGACAGTTGATGCAAATAGAGAAAGAATAGAGAAAATTGAAAGGGAGAGGGAAGGTGCAAAGAAAGAAAGCATTCAGGGGAAAGCCTCTACCCGGACGAGATCTACTAGAAGTTCTGCCCCTGTCACTCCTAAAAGCCTAAAAGCTACCAAATCAAAAACCAAACCATCTGTCAAATGTGAAAAGAGAAAGAAGACTAAGGCCACAAGGACATATATGAGACTCAAGGATGATGAAGAGATAGAATTGGATATGGAGGTTAGAGATTTAAAGAAAGCCAAGCACAAACTCTCCAAGGATGAAAAGAATGATGAGGAGTAGGAGACATAAGTGTTTGTTGAGAAACCCACTCTCTCAATTGAAGACATCATCAAAGCAGTCACTGTGGATGGAAACCTACAGCCAGTGGCAGAGTTTTATGATGAATATAATGATGCAGATAAAAGAATACTTGAGGAAGCAACTGTCAGGTACTTGAACATCTATAGCAAAGCCTTCATTGAAATAATTTCATTAATTCCTAAAAGCCTAGAAGAAGTACAGGAGCTAAGAAAATAAAATGCAATTGCAAAAGACTTGGAGATCTGGGAACAAATAGTGATACAATTATGTCCATCTATCACTCCAAAACAAATTAACATGATTTTCAAGGATAGCAAAGAATATTTCTAGAGTAAATCTAGAATGAATAAACTCATGCCAGGAGAAACTGACAAAATAGCTGATGAAACAAAATAAATTCTTTGGAAAGCCTTGAAAAGGTTTAATCTTCCCATTGTATAGGAAGCAGATGAAGAGCCTTTTACCGTGGATGTTGAAGGATTAAAGGAAATCAATGAAGAATTCTCTGACAAGGATGTCGAAGGATTAAATAAAATTGATGAAGATCCATCTGAGGCATTAGACTCTTCAGTTCCGGAAGAAGAAGTTCACAAGGAAAAGGAAACATTGACAGAAGACACTGGTAATGTCACTCCTCCATATCCCACTATTGCCAAGACAAATCTTCTGGTCACCAGAGAAGTAGAGGAAGGAAGAAAAGAAGAGAAGGAGAATCAAGAGAAAGAAAATAAGTCAAAAGAGGAAGAAGAACAAGCATAAAAGGATGGTGAGTACACATCCAAACCAGCCATTGTGAACACCTCTAAAGGAAGAAGTCTGAATCATCGACAATGCAAAATTTCTTGGACAAAGAAATGATGGAGCTGGATGAACCTGAGTTGATTCAAGGGCCACTGAATCTGGACTCTCTCTCTCTGGTTCAGATAATGAAGATAGCATCTTTTGCTCAGGCCAAAGCAAAAGAAAAACTTCTAAAATATCATATGGAGGACAGTGAACTACTGAATATTGCAGCCGGAGTACTAGAGAAGATCATGCCCACATTTCAGAAGTATGCATCTACCTCTCCATCCAGTAATTTAAAAAACTTGGTTAATTCTGTCAATACACACTTTGACTCTTTAGAAAAATCAGCAGAAACTAAGGTCTGGAAAGTGTTCTTTGGAAAAAGATTGAGTGAGGTACAAGGACTAATTGACAATGACAGAAAAACTCTAGACATTGGCATAAAGAGCATTGAAAATGTTCTTAAGGATGGAGGAGATATATATAAATTTTGTTTATCTTGGCCTAGAGTTCCAGAGGACATTGAGAAGAAGATGAAAGAACAAGAAGAAAAATTGACAAATCTATCTCAGAATTTTGATCCTCTTACTATCTCTCTAGTAAATCAAGAATGTCAAGCAGTTGTTATCATAAATGAAATTAAGAAATTGGTTAAGGAGAAGAGGCATCTGATGGATAGAATGGGTGAACTTAGGAGAATAATCCTCCCTAAGTTAGAAGTATTGCATGATGCTTTAACAGATGCTCTAAGTACAGCCCAGACCAATGATCCAACAGACTTGAAGAGGCAGAAGCATTTGCATTTTTATTAAGTGGACACATCTCCATTTTGGATAGAATGAAGAGGAGTTGGGCCACAGAGATTGTACAGTTGAAGACAACCTTTACAGATTAACTTAAGTATATGTAAGTATAACATATGAATTGTATGTACACTTGCAGCCATGTATATAATAGTTTATGCACAATTTTAGTATGTGGATCCCACCCTTTGCCATTGATGTCAAAGGGGGAGTGAAGAGTAGTGAAAAATGAGGAATCCAACAAAGGGGGAGCACCAGTAAAATAGTGTAAAGAAATAGAGCACAAGCAAAGGGGGAGTTACTGCGACACTTAGTAATTTTTCACTAAGTGTTGCCATCAATACCAAAGGGGGAGATTGTTGGCAAGAGACATTGTTTGGATTCATAAGTATTGTCATTGATGGTAACAAAGTCTATCCCACACATCTGCAGTACATAATATGCCTATACCAGAAGTCAGATTGAAGATTGTCTTGGTTTGGTAGACAAGAACAGAGCATGTAACATGATCTGACAATCAGTTCTAGATCTCTCAAATGGTGTAACTTAGTAAGTTGTGGATTTGGACAAGTCAAGAGGGGCATCATAACTATTGTATTCCAGAGATTTAGTCTCTGGTGACAAAGCATGCAAAAGATATGAACATCTAAGCATTGGGCTCCAGTCAGACAGAGCAGTGAGAGGAAGAACTGACCGACAGAGTATCAGACTTCAATCTGGATGTGTAAAAAGTGTTGATCAAGTAATTTGTGACATTGTACTTTTTTGACTGACATGATTAATGATTTCTATGCCTAAGTTTTTGATGCGTATCATTAATCAAGTATGGATTCAGTCGACAAAATAGTACCTTGCAAATATCCTAAGTGTTCTTGCTGCCAACTAGAAGGTTGTTTGAAATCCTTAATGCGGAGATATATACCTGATGGATTCAAGCTTGTGAAGGTGTGAAAGTGATAGAAGTTTTAATGAAGTGTGAAGAAAAGCAGAGAGAAGTGTGAAGACAATAATCTAAGCTCAGAATGTGACAAAAGAGTGATACTAAGCAAAGGAAGAATGAAATGTGCTAGATTAGTATATTGAGCCTAACCGGAACTGAATTCTTGCATATGTAGATGTTGTTCATCAATTCAAACACTTGGATATCTTTTGTAAGTTTTGTAGATAGTGATTCTCCTATAGGTAGTGGGCCTCTTGTGAGCAGTGTGCTTGGGCAGTGAGCCCCAACTGAAAAGTGTCATTTTGTACTCTCCTATTCTTTTAACAGATAATACAATCTTGGGTTAGTCACCCCATGGTTTTTTCCCTTAACAGGGTTTCCACGTAAAAATCCTTGTGTTATGTGTGTTAATTTCATTTCTGTTCTTATGGTTGCTTATGATTTCATGTTTTGCTATAGAACTGAATGTTAAGAAAGTAAAAGTAAGAAAAGTTTTAAGATAATTGATTCACCCCCCCTCTCAGTTATCTGCATTATTCCAACGGCTGCAACAAGAAGTAAACATGCAGCAGATCGAAGAGGTACACGAATTTGATGTGTCAGTATTGTTTTCTACAAATATGATGAAACCAAGAAGAAAGGCAAGGCCAACTTCTGCAATAAGGAGAGACGCTACCACTGGTAGGAGGACTACTCAAGTAGCAATTCCCAAGGAAAATAAGGAGAAAGGGCAAATAGGCCTTGATGAATTTCTAATAACAAACATTGATCTAGGTTTTTCTACAGAGGAGCAAGAAGGGCAAGAAGCTAAGGATAGCATTGACTCGTTGCTGAAAAAAATAAAGAAAGAGAAGGATAAGAATAAGCAACATAAAGAGCATATTGTTCAATTACAAGCATTCATAAAAGGGTTAATTGACCCTAATCATGTGCCAATAGATCCAGCTACACCATTGACTATCATATCTCAAGATGAGATAACAGGTTTGGATGCCATGAAGCACAAGGCTCATATAATGGATCATTGGTTTATTCTTTTTATTTTTGAAGCTAAATAAGTAATAAAGACCTCCCTCGCGAATTGGGACTTGCTAAGTACACTCAAGAGCAAGGTAGGAAAAATACAGAATGAGGTTGGTCGCAAGTCCTTCAAATTGGAGAAGCACTTGGATGCCATGGGTGAAATGAAGAAAATAGATATGAAAGTGCTCATAGATAATAAGGTACTTGATAGAAATACAACGCAATTAATAGGATTGTGGTATGAAGACACTAAGTTTGAAAGTGATATCTTGAAGAAATGTAATGGCAAACTCTGGGATATCAGCATAAAGTTGCACCACCTAATGGCTGATGAGATAAATATTTTGGAAGCTTTGGAAGGTAATGTAGAAGGAAAGATAGAGAATTAGGATACTAATTTTGCAATCCAAGCTTTCCTCAACAATTTCAAGCAGGCATTAGAAGATCTTATTCATCATCTAACAGAGGAGGTAATAAATAAGGCCATGAGAATGAAGGCTAAGGTAGAGACATACAATGAAAGATTAAATAGCAGAAAGAGCAAATGTAATACTCTGCAAGAACAGTTCCATTCTCAAAAGCATGTTGTGGTGAAAGCCAAGACCCAAGATGAAGGAGAAGTTGAAAGAATAGTGCAGTTGTATAAATCCATCAGGGCAGTGATCTGGGTACATATAAAAGATGATTCTCATATAATCAATGATAGTGCTGATGATTGTGACGATGAAGATGAAAGTGAAGAAGAAGATGCAAATGATGAACAAATTAAAGAAGATGAAGACGGTGATGATGAAGAGTAAGTATATATGCATGATGACAGAGTCATGCATAATTAGATAAAGAAATGATCGAGTTTTGACAGATAGTTGCTAGCTGGCAACTTGTGCCACTTTTACATGTGTTGACCTAGTCAAAGAAGTGATATTGACCGTTTACCTAGATAGACAAATTTTGAAAGTTGATCACCCTGATATTCTTGCGGGATGTCATATTTCATATATGACCTGATCTGCTACCTGGGGGGTGATATTTCAGATATTAGTCATATTCAAAGATCACCCCGGTGCTGCTAGAAAGTTTCAATATGACCCGATATTCCAAATGGGGGTCATGTTTCAAATGTCAGGTGATCTTAGTTTTGATCACCCCTATGTTGTGTTATCACCTCATCATCACCTGATCCGTGAAGTGCGGATGTAAATTTTACATGAGGATGATATCTGCCTATCTAACGACCTGATTTTCTTGTGGGGGTGATATTCCAAACATCAGTCATCTCATGAATATCACCTTATTTTGTCAATATGATGGTGATGTCATTAGGATCCGGTGGGATGCATCATGTGGTCTTCGACATAATATTATCAGCAACTATGATGAGGGTCTCGCCGATTGCCGATGAGGACATGAATAGGTACAGGTGGTTCATCGGTGAGGTATTTGGCATGAATATGATGAGGAGGATTTTTCTCCAATGCATCAGGTTGCACCGATGAGGTTTGTCATCAGGGTGATTTTTCCCTTGGGGTGATATTTTTCATATTAGGTGATATTGTATATCAGGATATCATGCAGGAGGTTCATCGATGGCGCGGGTCATGATGATGGGGTCTAGGCGGATGGTTCATTGGTCATGCAAGGTAAAATTGCGCGACATCATATGTGCTCATGACCTAGTTTATAAAGTATTGAGGAGGTCACTGCTAGGTGAATATGGGATAATTAGTTCCCACATGATTTGAAAAGTCAGGTCATATTTCTTGGTGGGAAAATTTCAAAGGTGCACAGTCTACTGCATTTCCCAAGGCCGCGGGTTGGTATGCCTTTAATGGTGGATGTTAAAGAGGTATGGGCGAAGGCATGGACAGATCAACCACCAGATAGAAAATGTGAATCCCCAGGCGGCGGCGCAGGGCTCGAAACCACCCTGTCTCCTCCTCTACCTGCTGCATTCAATGTTGAGTGCCATTTTCTCATGATGTACTGTATCTGGCAAATTTTGAGTCAACCATGTACTTTTAATGTTGAGTGCACCTTCCTTGTTGTATATAGCAGGCTCTGTGACTCATTTTCAAGGTTGTTGAAGACTTGGGCATTTTTGTGTAAATAGCGAAAAATAGGGCATTTCCTTGCTGTTCTATCTCATTTTGGAGTTTATGAGTTGCATCATGAATGTATATTGCAGATATTCTTAGTTTCATTGTTGTTTAATATGAAAAATGCATTGTGCATGTGTTTAGTTGCTTGTCTCCATGTGTTGCATGCTTTTCCTTCTTTTGAATCTGGCTGCTAAGGGTTTCTCAGGTTCTAGGGTATGGATTTTTGTATCACATGCTTCATCTCTGACTTCTATTCAAGGAGTGGATTAAATTGTTTTAGGTGAAGTATGGAGAAGGTTGTATGTCAGCTGGGATATATGTAAGTAGAGGCAGCTAAATACCTATTCTTGGGTGATGTTTGTAAGGCGAGCATCAATCTAACCTCTTGAAACTTGAATCCAAAATGCAATCCATTCTCTTGTATACATCTAGTTGACTCCTTGCCCTAAGATAAGCACCGGTCTACTCCTGGGTTAGTAGTTATGACCCAAAACCCTCTGTCTTGCATCCAAAACATAAAATCCATCTTTTCATAACTTCCACCCTGTTAGTTTGTAGGACTAGGATTAGGACCCTTGCATACCCTCATCCACAACCAGTCAAAAATGTCCAAGAAGGTTGCCTAACTTGTGGTGTATCATGCACATCTAGGTCCACACATGAGAGTATTCTGCCTATCGTTGTCAAGCTAAATCTTCCTGTCATTAGGCTGGTCAATGTTACATCTTTAGGTATAGGGATCCCCCCTTGGTGTGGCAGAACCCGAAGTGAAGGGAAGGCAGCTCATGTAACCTCCTGTATCTGTTGGCCAAATCTGCCTATCCATTGGAGCTAGCAAACCCTCTGCCGATTTGGACACCAACAGATTTGGCGACTCTACTGGGGAGTTTGGTTTAAAAGATATATTTGTGGCCCATTCGAGTCACCAACAAAATGGTGACTCTACTAGGGAGATTAATGTCATATCCATAAAGTATGAGTCTAAGAGATTGAAGAATCAAACCTGGAAGTGCCTTGTTGCAGTAAATTTAAAGTTTTATGTGTGGCTCTGCTGTTGGAGAACCCAGAAAGAAAAGAAATGAATTTTCATCTTAATGCCATGTGAAGCTCATTCCTCTACCAAGGAGGTGGCGACTCTATTGAATGAACCTATCAGCAGCTGCAGCATATCCAGGTATTTGTATAAATTGTAAAAAAGATTCCTATTTGGTGAAATAGCACTGGTTAGAAGGGAAATGTTGGTGAAACTTGCATGCTTTTGTATTTGCTGAGAACATAGTTTGTATTTTTCAAGTGAAGCATGCAATATTGTTGAAAAGACTCATTTAGAGGACTTTAGGAAATTTGAGACAACAGTTTATATTTTAAAAGCCTAAGGTCATTGATTAAAAATCTGAGTTGAGAAGAGGGTTGCAAAAAACACAAAAAGATGCATTGTCAGCCCATGCACCCTTGTGAGGTGTCAAATGTAATGATGTGTAGTAATTAGTCCCAACCATGTAATAAAAGGAATTTTAGCACTAACAGATATAAGCCCATAAATTTCAATGGCATTGGTGGTTATCCTAATGCTTTTCCACCTAAAATTAGAAAGTATTTGCCCAGATTCAATGGTATACAAGATGAATCAGCTGAGAGGCACTTGCAGTAGTTTTTAAATGTGATAGATGACTTTGAGATTGACCATGAAGATGTAGTTATGAGATTATTTGTTCAATCTCTAGATGAAGATGTAGGGGATTGGTTCACCTACCTTCCAGCATACTCTGTCAGCTCTTGGCAAGAATTCAGATCTGCATTCTTAGAACAATATGGTGAAAGAATATCTAAATATACAGTCATTAGTGATTTTATGTATATCCATATTGAAGAAGATGAGTTGGTCCCAGCCTTTAACCTCAAATTTATGAAGGTGTTGAATAGAATACCAGAATGTATGAGACCTAATGATGCATTTTGTCTAGTTGTCTATTTGGGAGCATTTGATAAGAAAAAGAATTATAGATTGAGAGATAAGGAGCCCACCACATTGCATCAGGCACATCAGTTTGTAGTAGATATTGAAAATAATTGGAGGCATGGAATTCAAAAAGGTTACTTCTCTAAAAAATTTTGCTACCCTGCAGTCCCCAATGTTGATGAAAGATATAATTCTGGTGATGGAAATGAATGTCAAAGCACTCGCACCCCTATTGTCCCTGTTTATACATCAACTAAAGTTGATGGTGACTTTGTTATAGAGGAGGATCTCCTAATTTGCCAAACAAATGAAGTTGACAATAACAATTTTTCAAGTAATATTTATATGCCAGTTCTCAGTAAAGAGCACTCATGTTTAAATGATCTAGTTATGCCTAGTTGTGATCATGTGGAACAACAGTCAATATCAGTTTCATCAAGAAGCATTAGAGGGCTGGAAAATGACATAGATAGTCCAACTTTAGAGTACATTGAAGCAACATAAATCTTGTATGTGGGGCAATCAGATGATAGTAGTGATATCCATGATCAGTTCATAGATCAGGTTTGTTCTTCTTATGACTATGGATTTTTCAATGATAAAAAAGAGGTGGATTGTCATGAAGAAGAAACAAAGGCCTTTGCAGTAACTATGAATCCACTTTATGATGAGCCTCCAGATGCATTTGATGTTGTGAGTCATGACCCTCATTAATGCAGGATTAACCCTCTGTTTGAAGATAATGATATGGATTTGCGAACTGTAAATAATGCATGTTCATCATCATTTGGTTCAGACATGTGCAACTATGGGTGTGTGGATCAAGATTTGTTTTCAATGTCAATAAGTGATATAAATGATATTGGGGGTCTCATATATTCTAAATGTTTTTAGTTTCAGGATCAGCTGGATGAGTGTTTGGTAATGAGTAGCAGCCAGGTAGATGATTAGGAATGCCAAGTGCAACATGATATGATGTTTGAGGAATATAACATACATATGTTATCTAATGCTGAAGAATACTATAATGTGTATGGTTATATATCTAATTTTGAAATGCAGAGTGACAGAGGCAATACTGCAAGTGGCAAGTTTTCAAAAATGGTGAAGTATGTGATTAACAAGATCAGCTTGTGGGCAGATTGTGTTGATGTTTTCAGTTGTGGTTGGGGTTATTTAGATCAGAATCAAGCATTTGAAAAGAAAGAGTTATGGTTCTTCATTTTTAGCTACCCAGGGCCACCAGAATAATGTTATGTGATCTATGATGCAGGTCAGTGCAACTTCATGACTCTGTGCCCATTGGATAGGGACTGGTCTACATCCCAGAGATCTGTGGTTCTCACCATGCCTGTAGGAGGCATATGTTCCTAAACAGAGCCAATCTTGGTGCCTGCATGAGCATTCAGGTTTCAAGCAGCTAATTTTGCAAGCACCTTCCCAAAAAATCCAAAAATTTCTAAGTCAGGGTTTCTATCACCTTGATATTCTTGCGGGAGGTCATATTTCATATATGACTTGATCTGCCACCTGGGGGGTGATATTTCAGATATCAGTCATATTTAAAGATCACCTCGGTGCTGCTGCAAAGTTTTAATATGACCCAATATTCTGAAGGGGGGTCATGTTTCAAATGTTGGGTGATCTTAGTTTTGATCACCCCTATGTTCGATCACCCCTTTGTTGTGTTATCACCTCATCATCACCTGATCCGCGAAGTGCAGACGTCAATTTTACATGAGGATGATATCTGCCTATCTAACGACTTAATTTTCTGGTGGGGGGGTGATATTCCAAACATCAGTCATCTCAAATATCACCCTATTTTGTTAATATGATGGTGACGTCATCAGGATCTGGTGGGATACATCATGTGGTCTTTGGCATGATATTATCAGCAACTATGATGAGGGTCCTGCCAATCACCGATGAGGACATGAATAGGTACAGGTGGTTCATCGGTGAGGTATTTGGCATGAATATGATGAGGAGGATTTTTCTCTAATGCATCAGGTTGCATTGATGAGGTTGGTCATCGGGGTGATTTTTCCCTTGGGGTGATATTTTTCATATCAGGTGATATTGCATATTAGGATATCATGCAGGAGGTTCGTCAATGGCGCGGGTCATGATGATGGGGTCTTGGCGGATGGTTCATTGGTTGCGCAAGGTAAAATTGTGTGACATCATATGTGCTCATGACCTAGTTTATAAAGTATTGAGGAGGTCGCTACGGGGTGAATGTGGGATAATTAGTTCCCACATGATTTGAAAAGTCAGGTCATATTTATTGGTGGGAAAATTTCAAAGGTGCATAGTCTACTGCATTTCCCAAGGCCGCGGGTTGGTATGCCTTTAATGGCAGATTTTATAGAGGTATGGGCGAAGGCATGGACAAATCAACCACCAGATTGAAAATGTGAATCCCCAGGTGGCGGCGCAGGGCTCGAAACCACCCTGTCTCCTCCTCTACCTGCTACATTCAATGTTGAGCACCATTTTCTCATGATGTACTATATTTGGCAAATTTTGAGTCAACCATGTACTTTTAATGTTGAGTGCACCTTCCTTGCTATAAATGGCAGGCTGTGTGACTCATTTTTAAGGTTGTTGAAGACTTGGGCATTTTTGTGTAAATAGCAAAAAACAGGGCATTTCCTTGCTGTTCTATCTCATTTCGGAGTTTATGAGTTGCATCATGAATGTATATTGTAGATATTCTCAGTTACATTGTTGTTTAATATAAAAAATGCATTGTGCATGTGTTTAGTTGCTTGTCTCCATGTGTTACATGCTTTTCCTTCTTTTGAATCTAGCTACTAAGGGTTTCTCAGGTTCTAGGGTATGGATTTCTGTATCACATGCTTCATCCTTGACTTCCATTCAAGGAGTGGATTAAATTGTTTTAGGTGAAGTATGGAGAAGGTTGTATGTCATCTGGGATATATGTAAGTAGAGGCAATTAAATAACTATTCTTAGGTGATGTTTGTAAGGAAAGCATCAATCTAACCTCTTGAAACTTGAATCCAAAATGCAATCCATTCTCTTGTATACATCTAGTTGACTCCTTACCCTGAGATAAGCATCCATCTGCTCCTGGGTTAGTAGTTATGACCCAAAACCCTTTATCTTGCATCCAAAACATAAAATCCATCTTTTCATAACTTCCACCCTGTTAGTTTGTAGGAGTAGGATTAGGACTAGGACCCCTGCATACTCTCATCCACAACCAGTCAGATATGCCCAAGAAGGTTGCCTAACTTATGGTGTATCATGCACATCTAGGTCCACACATGAGAGTATTATGCCCGTTGTTGTCAAGCTAAATCTTCCTGTCATTAGGCTGGTCAATGTTACATCTTTAGCTATAGGGATCCCCCCCTTGCTGCGGCAGAACCAGAAGTGAAGGGGAGGCAACTCACACAACCTCCTATATCTGTTGGCTGAATCTGCCTATCCATTGGAGTTGGCAAACCCTCTGCCGATTCGGACACCAACACATCTATAGCATGTTTGAGTAAATCTGGATGTAAAAATTGATAATCTCATGCAAATACATATAAATGATCATAGTAATCTTGCAAATATCAGCTTAAAGGCACAATATTTACATGAATTCATAAGTGCAAAAGTATAATTTATTCATGATAGCTGATGTTTAGAAGAATTGATCAAACTTACAAATATGATCATCATTTGTGGAATACAGTAGAAATAACCTTGTTTGTGAAGTAAATTTACATGAGGCAGGTGCATAATTGGATATACAGACATTTGTTCATGTTACTAGTGTTATTGATTGGGTCAGGAGGTTAGACATTCAATCAAGTTTGATGATGGAACATTTAGAACAAATAAGCTCAAGCTAGCACGTTGATTGAGGAAAGGTGTTGAGAAATATATATATATATATATAAGTTTGTTGTCCTCATGGTGACCTACCCATCAATTCAAGGAGTGTACAAGGAAGGCATTGATGAGATATGCAATATAATTCATAAAATAAGGGTGCAGATATTTTGGAAGTGGTGCCAATGGTGATCATTATGGAACAGTCATGAGCTTGAAGTAACACTATTATGACTCTCATTTAACAGTCCCCCTAATCTCATTGCTCTCCACAATGTAATGAATTAGCTGGCATCATTATGAAGAAGATGTTTCTACACTTGGGAATTAGAAGAAAACTAATACTAAGAAAGGAGGACTACATATATTTACTATCCATGAGTAGTGTTAAAAAATTAAATAGTCCTATCTGCATTTTTGGTTTGGATTTATCATGGTTACATTGTGGTCCATTTGTTGAGATAAGTGAAAGTTAATTCTCTTGTGTATCAATGTTGAGGCTATGATTTTAAGGTCTAGATGAGGATCTTATGGAGGATGTGCAACCTTATTGCATGTTCTTGAGATTTGAAATCCAATTGCATAACACAATGAATCGTAACATCTATATGGTCAAAGCCAAAATGTTACATATGTGCACCATGCAAAAGAAATTATCCATGTAGCCCAATTTAGTCCATATCCTTTTGAATGGACTAATGATCCATGGTATGATGCTAGAGTTACATTCATATATACATTTGAAGAAACTCCTACAGACCAAAACAAAGTCTTGTTTTACTAGCATATGCTCAATGGTAAGCCTGTAGAAGATATCATAGCCAGTCTAGATATCTGAGAAAATATTGAAGATGAACTTCTTGAAGATTCAAAGTTAGATCTAAAATAAGTCCTTGAAGAAGTCACAAGAATGGTCAAAGAAGAACCATAGGATGAAAGACAACGTATTGGTCCCAACTATTCTGCCTAATATGCTTAATCCACCTATCAATAGAAGTCTCATCACATCATCTAAAGATCACTCATATTCCTCTGACTCGCAGCCTGTGTCAAAATGGAAGCTTTGGAATAAGGGCTTTCTTAGAATTATAGTTGGAATTGCTATGTTAGACATGCATGCAAAATCTGGAAGTTTAGATAAGGCGCAAATTAGGTAGAGTGCCTCAAAGATGTCATCTCATATCTTCCAATGATCAGAGAATATGCAAGAAGTGGATTTAATAAAAGGGATTTATAAACTTTCAATCAATTGCAATCAGTAGGTGCAAATCCTATCTTTCATAACCTTTGCTAGAATTTTCTTTCATGTGCCAAAATGGGGGCTTTGGAATGGCACATGGATATCCATCTAAGCATCAATGACAGGATAATTTATTAGTTGTTGTTGTAGTCACTTTGATAAACTTGTATGCTAAATATGGAAGCATACACACAGTACTATGGTCTCATGGAATGAAATGAAAGAAGAATATGTACAAAATTGACTTGTTGAAAATGCCATGGAAGCATATGATGAGGATACTAGTATGACAAATATTGGAGGCATTTTTTCCTCAAATATTTTGCGGTGGCCAATGTTATTCTTCAGATGGACAAAGAATTGCATTGAAGCTAGCTGTCACTAGAAGAAGGAAAGAAATTATTTCCTTGCCACTACAATTAAAAGTTTGTAATTGCATTTGGTCTGTTAACGTGCCCTTAGAACAACTATTATTGTTGTTGAGAACCTCCAAGTATGTGCTGAATGTAGAAAAATATATCCCCAAAATTACTGCAAACAAATTTGTTGTATGCTGCACATCTCCTACGCTCCAATTGTAGTTATAAGGTGCCATTGCCATCATTTGTTCATCTTAATCTCGAAGCATTATGAAGAGAGGGTTAGTTAAAGGAGGCGTTACATAATCTGGTCACTACACACAAACCCTATATTCAATTATTGCAGACCGACATTTTCAAAATGTCAAGTGCGAAAGTTTGGTGCAAATAAGAGTCATGGCACAGTTAAAGATTCAAAGCTCAGCCCATAGAATTCAAGGCGCAACCATCATAAAGTAAAGGCACATCCATTATAAAGTATGGTGCAGCCATTTGGAAACCAAAGCAAGAAACCCTAGAAATGGTGTAGTGCTACGGTATGTAGCAAGATATGCGAAATATTTCAAAGAAATAGTTTATCAAAGAGACTCTCCATATTAGAGAGTGATTTCCAAGTGCCGCCGATAAGCTGATGAGGTGGGTCCCAAAGACTTTTTACATGCTGAGATTAAAAGTTATGAAGTATACAAAATAAAGATCAGAGAGACTTTGAATATCAAAGAAAGTGTGTTGAGGTCTTTTTGAAAACCTGATGGAGCAATGAAAGAAGCCTGTAATACACTTAAACATCATCGAAGGAAGAAAGCTATATCGGTAAGAGATTATTGAAGTCACCCCATTCTGCAAGTAAGGTGGGCCCAAAATCTATAATTGATACATGTCCCTGAGATTAAAAGGTATGAAGTATAGTAAATGGACATTGAAATGAATTTCATACATCAGAGAGAGGCTTATATAAGTGCCTCCACTATGTCGATGTTAAAACGTAACCCTAGCATTACATAAATGAAGCAGTAGAAATATGGCGTGAAGGAATAAAACCATAAAGTGAAAATAAAATATGTACATCATAAACATATTTTGCACATATTTATGGGGTGAATATATATTCACGGGAGAGCATATCTTTGCAATTAAAACAAGGTGAATATATTTACAAGAAGGTGAACATTTATTTTAATCACCCCTTGATATAAAATGAAGGTGTAAAATATTTTCACCAAAATGTGAAATATTTTCACCAAAGGAGTTATAGAGTGGGTGATTATTTTACCTTGAGGATATTTTTAATCTAAAGAGCATACAATTAAGGGTGAAACATTTCCATCTAGGAGTAAATGTGAGCGTGAAAATTGCTAGCAAAGAGGAGGCATGATAATTATCATTAATTTGCACGGGATGTGAAGACAAAGAAGCTAACTTAAATACTTTATTTTTTCCAAAGATAATCAAAATAATAAAAGGCTACACTGGAATGGATGAAGATTCATAACCCTATAAAACACACGGTATATATATGAAGATAAAATCATCATCAGGAAGAATCACGAGCAGTAGGAATTAGATATTAGGTAGTAGATATACTAGAATATAAAAGACTTCCAGTATAAATTGTATTATCATTTGAAGCATTATAATGGAGGAGAAGATTTGAATTGGTGGCCCAGTTTTTGGTGTTCAACTGTTCTGTTAATATTAATTCTTATATGTTACTTGGTTGTCTTTGGAGTAGTCTTTCTCTGTTATTCAAATTAAGTATATCAAAAATATATTTAACTTGTCAAGACACATTCTCTACACTTGTGTGATTCCCTTGATTGGTTTCTGTGAGGAGAGAATTAAAATCCTTTTAAGGAATCAAATTTAAATAGGTTTCTACCTAGAATTAAAGTCTTGTTTGAATTGATTATCTTAACTGGTTTCCTTCACACCAGAATTAAAAGTCCTTTCAAACACCACAGTAACTTGGGATGATATCACTATGATTTGTATGAAGAGCACAAGTAATTGACAAACTTGCACATTTATACAAGGTATAGACATTTAAAAGTGTCAAACAATTAGAGTTAAGCCAAGAAAAAGGATCCACACATCACACACATCTCAACTCCATTTTCCCAATAGGATTAGGCACTAGTCACATTCATTTCACCACAATACCTTATAAAAAACCCTATTCATACATTAGGAGTAGTTATTAAGTTTACATCTATATCACATTTACATGCCACTATGGATAGATCCCTAAGTTCAACTAAATCACACAACCTTTAAATCTACATCAGTTATCAAGGTACACCCACCTAGGTCCAGTAGAACCTGAAGTGCAAGGGATTCTCAACCATATCAATTAACCTTGTTCGTTAGCCAAAAAAATTACCAAAGAGCTTGGCATGCTCTTAAGGTTTACAACCTACTTTTTTGAGACCTAACAGGCTTAAGAGCATCCTCCTTGATTTTATATTTGAAGAATGTGTGAAAAAGATTGAAAGATTGTTGCAGTCTAGCAAGGGAAGTGTCATGTTTCAAGATAGTTGATAGTGAGTAGGTTAGAGACATCATGCAGAGATGGTGATAGTAAGCATTGTAGGGAAAAAACTAATGGATAAGTGTTTCATAGTGAGAAGAAAGAGATATCATACAAGATGCAGTACCTAACAGATAAATACCCTTGACAAAGATTTGAAGCAAGTAGGACATGGTCAAAACAAACCCAAGCCTAAAGATCCAAATAAGAGATAATTTATTTAAGAAGTGTTTGGGTTGAAGTTGAATAGCAAAATGACATATCAAATATGTTTTTCTTTACAAAATTCATTTGACATTGGATCAAGAATCACATGTTGTTTCAAATGCATGATTTGACTCTTCTGCTACACCATTTGACTGAGGAACAATGTGAAAAGGCAGTAAATAGGGAAGGCTCCTAAAAGGTCAATTGTAAAGTCTATGACAAAGATTTATAAGCATAATGTAGAGACATCATTTTCATACCAATATCAAAGATTATCTAAAACATAACAAGGTTAGGAAAGAATAGAAGATCCATATCAGGTATAATGAATCAATATGAAAGGATCTTAAAAATTAATGCTTATAATACCTACAGGTCTATCAAGGTAGTTGCAAGATCTTTAGACATTATAAGGGTCTTTTGAAGTTTTTAAAGGCCGCAGATGTTTATAAAGTTTTCAATAGGTATGTTTCGTTACCAAAAAGGTCTTTGAGTATTTTAGACTTTATATAACTCCCTATATCTTGCACAAGGATATTAGAAGTTTAGCATACCTACAGGTTTGTTAATGATTTAGTCCTTTAAATTGTTATACCTACATATTGGTTAGGCCTTGCATCACTACACTTTGTACATTTAAAGCTCCCCAAAATCCATCTATTATTTTGTCACTACTCTCAATGACTTTGATATTAAATCTCCTACTTTTCTCTCTATTGAACCACAACATATTTATAAAATTTGCATGATTAGAGAAGGTCAGTCTATAGTTTTGAGGGCATTACTAAGTGTTTATAGTTTATTTAGGGTCTAGACAACCATCTCAAATAGTTCATGATAAAATTAGTTTTATGTTATTTCAACTTCAACAAGTCTATGCTAACAGAGACTACATAAGGGCATGAAAAGATATTTGTTCTTGTAGACACTCAAAATTGACTCTCGTCACATTCATTGCATTTCATGTCACAATTGCATCTGCTTGTTGTATCTCGGCGTTCGTTCAATTTTAGTCCATCATTGCATTAGTTGCCGCATCGTAACATTTGTTTGTACTACCTTCTCTAGCACACTTCTCTTTTCTTTGAGGTCGTAATTAATTAATTAAATAATTTTATTTAATTAATTCGTCTTATGCTCTAATGTTCTTCTACATAATTAATTAAATAACCTTATGTTATTTAATTATCCTAATTTCATCCTATTGAATAAATAGAACCTAATGTTTTATTTATCCCTTTCTCACCATATGAATTAAATAAATTTTAATTTATTTAATTCCCCCCTTCCATTTTCTTCTAATAAATAAATAACTATCAATATTTAATTTATTTATTATTCAAAAATAAATAAATTAAATATTGGTGGGTACTTATTTATTTTGCCCACCTTCTAGTCTTACTATCCACTCCCACTTCACTTCTAAATGGAAGTTGTCTTCCACTTCCTCATTTGTCTCTATGTGCACATGACTTCTATTTGGCAACAAATTAAAAATCAAAATTAAATTAAAAATGAATGGGAGTTAACTCCACCATTTATGGAAATTTCTAAATTATTTGCACTCATATGGAGACATGTGTCGCGTGCACATTTGTCCTCCCTTCACAACTCCTCTCGACTGTTGATCTCACCATCGCATCTCCACCGTCTGTTTCATCCTCTCTCTTGCTATAAATACCTCCTTTTGGTGTCATTTTCACTTCTTCTACTCTCTTTGATATGATTTTCCTTTGCTCTGCCTTACTCATAGTCCTTTATCATGTCTTAGCCATCTTAGTTAGCTTTTCCACACTCTTGCCATTTGCATGTCACTTTACTCATCAACCATGGCAACTCTTATTGTTATGGATGCGTATTCCAAAGAAACAATCCACATGCAACACAAGGATCACACAATCTAAGGGCTCTTGCTTCGTTTATTTGCATTTCATTTTCTTTCTTAGATTATATTCTTGATAGGTTGTAGGTTGCACTAGTTTATTAGATAAAACGGTGAATTTTCCTGCATACAGTTCTTATGATTGGTGAGCAAGTCATCTACAAGCAGAGGTCTATTATGATAAGGCAGGGTTCTACAAGAGCCTAAGACATAAACATCATGCCCATCAAGAGTATGTTTTGGAGTGATGAATATAGTTACATTCAAATTCCAAATGTAGGGATACCCATTGAAGAATAAGTTGATTTTGGGCACCAAAACCATCAGTTAAAGGCATATTTGAGAGTCCTAAAAGGACTGAGAATTCTTCCAATGCCCCCCAATTCACATAGTCCATAATTGGTCATGTCACTTATCACATCACTATCATGAACAATTTTCATATCATATCATCACCTCTAATATGGAAATCAACATCCCATTATGACACTAATGTTGTAAAATATTTGTGTCTTGGCAGATAGCTCGTGATAACCCTCAACCTTGTTGCTGCTCACTTGTACCAACTATTGGAAAGAGACACTATGTGGCTTCATTATTGTTGTCATTGATGGCAACAAATTTTATCCCACACATCGGCAGCACATAGTATGTCTATACCGGAAGTCAGATTCAAGAGTGTTTTGATCCGGTGAACAAGAGCAGAGCATACAATAAGGTCTGACAATCAGGTCTGGATCTCTTAGAGGATGTATCTCAGTAAAGTGCAGATGTGGGGAAGTCAAGAGGAGTACCAGGACTACTACATTCTAGAGATTAAGCCTCCGGTGATGAAAGAGTGAAAAGATATAAGCATCTAAGTGTTGGGTTCCTGACAAGTAGAGCAGACTGAGGAAGAACTGACTGACAGAGCATCAGACTTTAATCTGAATGAGAAATTGATGGTGGTCAAGCTAATTGAGAGATCATACATGGTTGGCTGACTTGAGTGATGACTTCTAACTCTATGTCTTGGATATGCATCACATATTAAGCATGGATTCAACTGATAGATCAGTGCCTTGTAAATATCTTGAATGATCCTGTTGCCAACTAGAAAGATGTTGAAATCCTTGATGTGGATATATATACCAGATTGATTTCAGTATGAATGTGTGTGTGTGTTGAGATAGTGTGCAAAGAAAGGTAGAGAGAAGTGTGGAAGCAAGAATACAAATCTGATATGTGACAGAACAATAGCATTAGAGCAGAGGAAGAATGAAGTGCATTAGATCAGTATTTTGAGCCTAATCGGAACTAAACCTCAGCATATGTGGATGCCTCTCATCAGTTCAAACACCTGGTTACTTTCTATATACCTTGTAGATAGTGAGTCTCTTGTAGGCAGTGTGCCTCTTGTGAGCAGTGAGCCCTAAATGGCAAGTGCCATTTTGTACTTCTTATTCTTTTAATAGAGAATACAATCTTGGGTTAGTCACCCCATGGTTTTTCCCTTAACAGGGTTTTCCACGTAAAAATCCTTGTGTTATGTGTGTTAATTTTATTTTTGCTCTCATGATTATGTATGCTCTTATGTTTTGATGCTGCATTAATATTAAAGAAGAAAAGAAACTTAAGATATTTAAGATAACTGATTCACCCCCCCTCTCAGTTATCTACCTTGTTTCCAACACCAACTCTATGGTACTATCCTAGGTGTTCATGCATCTAACATGAAGACTCTTGACTATCATGAGATTTGGGGAGAGAGAGAGAGAGTTTAGATTAATCTTCCCACTTGACACAGTAGCATAAGTTATTGTCTTCTTTGGTTTGGTTGGTGCTTTGGGCCCTTCAAATTAATGTTCACCAATTGGAAGGACATCCAGATGCACTCACTAACCTTTCTCTTTGTACTTACCCATGTAAACAAATATCTAAATATTGATGAGATATGCTTACCACTCAGGAATTCTTTCATCCTTAAGTATAGGACCTTGCCATTCCTTAATTTCTATCTCCCACCTTTAATAATTTGCAAGGAGAGTTTGAAGCATCTTGGATGTATTAAAGGATAGTGAAATGCATACAAAGTATCTAAAGACATTGGCTAATTAGACAAATAGTGTGATAGATGGATATTATTCACCAATGCATGTGATAGAATTCAATAAAGTTCCTATTAAACGTGATAAATATTAATAAAAAATAACTTCCATGAATGATAATTGTCTATCAAATTAATACAACACAGCTAATTACCCATCAAAGCATCATGCACTAAATTTATAGCTAACTCTTCTGAGGTACCATATAATTGTGTGTATCTCTTGAAGTTCAATGAACAGAAACAATCCATTAATTAAGATGATCATTGCTTCAAAAAGTTGCACTACTGGGGAAAAATGATCATGTAAAACCACAAAAATGTTAACTACCAAAAGGTTACACCGATAATTAACCCCATCTAATAATTTTCCTGAAGGAAGAAATGTAATCTTCATATACAATGTCCAACTAAAGAAAAGCAAAAGAAAACTTAGTATCCTTGCAAAATCAGAAGAAACTTGACTCCTATGTTGCTAACTTAAAGGTTTTTAAACCATTCTTCCACACCACAAAATATCATTTACAGTTGACATAATACTTTTTGAAATTATTCACATTTATTAAAAATATATGAATATTACCTGAAGTAATTACTTCCTTTAACAAATTTTACTTTAGGTGAGGCCCATGCTAAAGCAAAAACTATTGAACACATTCCATGAGGTTTCACCACTGCTGAGGTAGCAACTGCAGCATAGACAACTTCTCCATATAAGGAGCGAAAACTGCAGCCTGCATTTCAATTCTAGTCATCAAAATGTCCTTGCTATAATTTTAGGATAATAAATGAGAGTGAGCTCAGAAAATTAGAAAATGTGAACCAAAAACATGAATTATATATTACATAAAAGTAATCTAATGGCATTCACAATAGAGTAGCATTGACAAAAAAAAGAATATTGAGTTTTCTTCTTAAATTCACCCATTTATAGTAAAACCATCTGCATTCAACCATTAAGTTTAATTGTAGTGCGTGCAACTATCCATTATGTATTTTATATCTAGGTTACTACATCATCCAAAAACATGCAACAATCCATATAAATGGTTTTATATTTTTCAAATACATCCCTAAATGTACATATGATTAGTCATTAGATGGAAGGACCAGATCTTCTGAATCTGAGTTACATTAATCATACTTGAAAATATAAAGCCAAATGCATGGCTAGAGATATACATAGCAAGGACCAACAGGTTGACCTAAGTTTCACAAGCAGACTTGCAATTCCAAAATGGGTCTTGAACTTTAGATTCAAATTATATGCACATCATAATTTATAACAATGTAAACCTCAGGAGGAAAAGAATCACAAAAGATGATAGAAAATATTTAGAGTTTAATGTTTAACACAAATCGATTGACTATCCCAGATGAACTTCCACAAAAAGATATCCTCCTCTCTTCTCAAGAAGATACTTCACTTACAATGAAACCCAACAAAACCTACAAATTGCATATCTTGAGATAGGCCCCCTTATTATGGTTGCATGTACTACAGTGAGATGACATATTTTACCATTCTTCAAAATAAGTAGTTTACTCACATTTTTCTATGGCTATAAAATGGCATTGAATAGAATATGACTCACTTCACATTTCTTCTCTTAATGCATATCTAATAGTGTATTGCCTCTAGGCTAAAACTCAACATTCATAATATGGCACCTTATGTTTGTTTTGAAATACCCTCAAAACCAATACATGATTGTGGATCTTATCTATGTAATTCATCTACTATTTCTACAACAAAAAACTAAAGGATATGGTTAATCATGCAGTGAAGTTCTGATATAAATCTCCAAGAAAATGGCAAGTCACAAGATAGGCTGTGAAAGCCATATGCTCCCTTTTTTTCTTTTTATAGAGTAGCTCAAAACACACAAAGAGTATAGGTGGAAAGCATTATCACAACATAGGCAAGTAGCCAATGGAGCACACATAAGTCTAGAAAGCACACAAAGTATTATGTACAATATAGTTTGTATTGAACACATTAAAGTTTGCAACTAAAGTATCAAATTAAATTTCCAGCAATGCCAACACAATGAAGCATGATAATAGAAGTACACTTCTTGAAGATCCCAAAAACATTTAAAAAACACAAATCACAATGCTATCACAGAATTTACAATTTTTAGGCATACCAAGGAACATTATACATTCATCCCTACACATCCTAAGGACAACAACTGAGGTTTGACAACAACATTGGAAACCAAATTATTTGTTGTGTTTGGTTTGGCATTACTCAATTGATCAACACCACTGCCACACTCAAGTACTGTTGTAGCCCACATCCTAGTCCCTGGAAAGCATTCAGAGTATCACAATAAAGATTGAATTATATATAGAAATAATGAAATTTACATCAACCAATGTACAACAATGCAAGGAAAATGGCAACTACTAGTAAATTAAAACATGTGAGAAGCATCATGGCCACTACTCTCACCTATGCACATGGACACAACTCGAAACCTACAATCCTTTACATCGGCACTTCATTTCGTGGAGTAATATTCCTACACAACAAGCCCTTGAAAGTAAAATATACAAATTGACAACCAAACAATCAAACAAATCCTCTTATTCTAATAAATATTAATTCTTTTGTTGCCCGCACCTGTTGCGTAAATTTTCATTATTAGCTTCAAATTGAAATTAAGTAGGTTTTATATAGAAAAAAACTAATGCTTTTGTGCAGATTTGAAAATTGGTAAATTTAACTTCTGAATAAATTTAAGATGTAGATATGACAAGAAAGTTCAACACTTTTATGAAATGTAATGGATGACATGCCAAAAAAATTAATGTAAGGAGTGACTTAATTGGAAAAAATCATTAACTACATGATTCAAAAGGAAATTTTGGGAAAAAAGATTTGACATGATCCTTGTTTGATGGTTGATGCTTAATGCCTATGATTTTGGTGATAAGGGATTAAATGAATGAGGGTTTGGAAAAAAAATACATATGAGGTGCATTTTGTTTCAAAATTTATATTGAAGATATCAAACTGACTGAGAAACTGAAATAATTACAATTTGAGGAGAGCAACATTTGAGTTTGAAATCAAAGCAACAATTATTGAGTGAAGGGGAAAGAGAATTTGACAAGATGCCGCCATGAAGAAATGGTAGAGGTTGTTTACTTACAAATGGTAAAATCTATCCATTGCAAAGTAAACAGAAATAACAAAGATAGACAAAATTGTACTAGGAATTTGTAGATTAGTGCTAGTGATTCCTTCCTTCATTCAAAATATTGCTTATACACAATTGTAGACCAAGAAGCATTTACAAGATCAAACTACCTTTCCTTGACTATGAAAATCCTATATAAAGCACCTGATAGTTGTGAAAGAGACACAACTATTTACAACCACTAACAACTACTTGAAAGCCAACAAAAAATCATTACATAGACAAATGCAACCAAATAAGTAAAACATAAAAAAAGTGTTTTATGCTAACTATAGAGGTCATGGTTAAGGTAGAGGTCAAATTGTTTTGATGTTGGTGAAAGAACTACAAGAGGAACACAAGGTGTTGTTGAGATACCTCTACTACTATTGATAAGTGTTCCACTAGAATACCTAGTGATGGAGAACCCTATTGCCACTTGATGGACTTTGAAATTGCTGACAACAACCATTTCGATGAGGGGATTAATGGTTGTATTTGTGAGGGTATCAAAAAAATATATGAATGAGTAGGGCACACTGCATAGGAGATGGCATGCAAACAACCTCACTTGTGCCAATTTCTTGTGAGCCAGTTTCGCAATGATGTTCTATGCATTGGAGAGAAGTACATAATACTAGTCAACCCACTGACCATTTATGAGTTGACTAGGTTGCCTTGCAATCAAATGTAACAACAAGATGAGCCACCATATAAGGATTTAGGTGCTATGTTAATAAGCATTTAGAACAAAATCTATTCACACACTATGTAGAGTAGTAGATCTATGGGGTCTCAATATCAATGTTTGGGCTATTCCCAACCCACAAATTCAAGTGACATGTGTGCTACTAGGAATGAAACTCTTTGTGCAAAGCTAGGGTTAATATTGTTCCATTCACTAGCACATACGCAAAAACATATGATAGGTGCACAAGGCAGCATCTACAACTACTGACCTACCTAGCAAATGACATGCTGGAGAATCTGCAAATTATGTAGGGCAAACGTGAGATTTCAGCTACAAGACATTGTTGGTTCTACATGTTTTAACCTACTACAGTGCATCAATGGGTGAGGACACAAGCACACCAAACCAAATCCTAAACCTGTGGTTCCAAAATTTGATGTTGACTACAATGCACAGAGAGGCACCTTCCCAACACAAGGTACAAATGGATGGATGGTTGTGCGTATTACAATTGTAGTTTGCATATTAACATCAAGTCATGCTAGAACTCATAGCTACAAACCTAAGTGTTTAGTTTCACCTCTTCCAACACTACAACAAAGTTATCTTTCCAAATTTATTGAGCAACCATGTGCCAAGCACTCTAACATATACAGTAACGCTGCAAATGGTGGAAGTCCAACACACATGGCAATTAACAAAGGCATCAGTTGCAGATAACATCACATACACTTGGATGGCTATGCTACATTTGCAACCTAGACCGAAACAAGAGTAGGTTTCATAGCAAGAGTTGCCCAGGAAAGGTGCACCAAAGATAGCTAGTTGTGAAAGACACTGAAGTTGTACACTAACCTTTTGGACTAGAACATTAAGGTAAACATCGCAATGGAGATGGTAGAGAATATGAGGTGGTCTTGGGTTTTCAACACCCATTGTATTACCTCTACTTCTATGTCAGGCTATATGGTGTTTGCCCATGGGAAAGGGGCTTTTGCTTGAAATATTTAAGTCCATGTTTCCCCTGTAGCATGTTCCAACCATTGTAGCAACAGAAAACAAATATATATATATATATATAACCGCATTCAACAAACACATTGTGTCCCTTAGTGCGTTGATAATTTTCACAACAAATGCAGTTCACTAAACCAATTTATTTGAATGCAAAAGATAATATGATGTTTATGTACCTTAGTGCTGCAAGCACATATTTAAGTACATCTAGATGGAGGTAAATCTTGTACTATTCATTCAAAGATCTAGGGAGTGGAACATAACCATTACTAGGTTCTGCAAATCATGTCAAGAACAAAATCATCAATTTAATAACTATTGATGAGATTAAAATACTATGATAACAGTAGTAAAAAGATAAATCTAAATAAAATACTTATGTACAAGTATTTTTGCTTTATCTTGATCATATTACACCAACCTTTTGGACCGGAACATTAAGGTAAACATCACAGCGGAGATGATAGAGAATGTGGGTTGGTCTTGGGTCTTCAACACACCTTGTATTACCTCTACTTCTATGTCAGGGTATATGGTGCCTTCTCATCAGAAATGGACTTTTGTTTGAAATATTTAAGTCGTTGCTTCCCCTGTAGCATGTTCAAACCATTGTAGCCACATAAAACAAAAAATTATATATAACCACATTCACTTGGGACTTTGCATTTGTAAAGAATGCAATTTCTAGTAGACCACTATCAGATAGATAAAATAGTTACAATAGCCTACATTTATATGTAGTTCCATTTTCATTGATTCAAATTGCCCAGGTGAGGTTTTTGAAGAGTGTCCTTTCTCATAGAAACATGTAAACAAATTTTAGTGCCATTGAAGAAAATAAAAAAAATAGCAGAGGAAAAGTTCAAAAATATACATTACCCAAACATATATGTGTATATCCAATAGGCAACATACCTTCCTGTCATGTAAAAGCTCTGCACCATTCTCAATAATCTCAAAAGATGCATATCTAGGATTGGTTTTTTTCTCTGTCAAACTTGAAGCAATATAAAAACCCTTCAATGTTACTCTTTGTCTCACATTGTCCACATCCATGACCTGAGTAATGATGAACATTAAACTGACATACCAAAGATGAAAAAATGAATAGGGTCATATATATAATGAAGTATTCAAGTAATGTGCTCACCTTTGCAAGATCACCTTTGTAGGTTCCAATTTTTACACTCACCCATGTATCGTTGGAAAGATCAACTGATTTACTTTCTACTAAAAGTACACTAGTCATTTCCTTGATGGGGACAAGCTTAACCTTCTAAGAATAAATATTACAAAGTCCATTACATGCCTGCAGAGACCATGGATTTAGATTTCTACAAAATACTATAAAAACTAACTAACAAGGAGCAAGCATAATCAAATTGTGGTACCTCGGAGACCATGGATTCAGATTTCTACAAAATGCTATGAAAACCAACTAACAAGGAGAAAGCATAATTGTAATAACTACAAGTTGTAATGAATGTCAAAGCACCTAATTGTCAATCTATATAAAACCATTTAAACAAGATGAAACTTTGATGGAAATTGAAATTGCAGGTGGGGTTTTAACTCTTGTAGTTACATATGCAATCACCAAGGCACCTACTATCTCTAGTTATTTTGACTGAATCCTCTTTTTGGAATGAAGGTGAAGCGGTGCTATGACATTTGGGCTTGGGATTAATGCAATACATGGTTGTTGTAGCCTGAGCCCTCAAGAAAGGTTTAGAGTCTTTTGCAACATCAGATTCCACACCCTGTTTTGCATCTATGACTAGTCTCTGACACGAATAACAACTTTTAATGAGCACAATGTTTTGGGCCTTTGTCTATGGCTCTTTCATTCCATCTTTCTATACTGAGTTGATAGAGGGTCTTGACAACACCTTTGTAGACTTGGTTGTGGGCATGACAATGTGACATTAATATTACCTGCAGATGAATGTACTGCTTTTGGTTGACCATATATTAGAATTGAATGAACATAATGTGTACAAAACATGTGGAGATTTTCTGATTGGTTGCATGTGTTACAAATGTTGTAGAAAGAGCAAAGATATTATGACCTTTGTCTATGTGGCCTTTTTCCTAGACCAAAGGCTCATTCATAGTGGCAATGACTTGTTTTAGTCTCAAAGCAGACCAAGTTGAACATTCCTTTTGGCATTTGGCATTTACAAAATGCTTTGTATTTGCCTGGATTAGTTACTAACCAAACACATATAGTAACATAGAACATGTTTGAAACCCACAATAAACAAAAGGCACAACCTTCAAGACCACTGCATGCATATGGCATTCCAATCTTTGCAAAAAAGCGGCACGACAACAATAAGCAAACAGAGACATAGATTCACTAGTTAATATAAACAGTAAATTAACCAACTAAATTATTGATAGCTAAGCTTTGTGAAAGAATCCACCTGCTTCATATAATTTTCCTTGGAATGACAGATACAAAGTTTATCAACTAAAGAAAAAATAAAAATATAACATGGACAACCATAAGAAATATGTAAGATGGAAGTTAAGACAACATGACAATTACCACCCCTATTCCATTCCATCCTATGCAAAAGAGTTGCATAAATCATAGACTTGGAAATTTCAAACATTGCTATAAATCTCAAAAAGCATTTGAAATCAGTAGAAATCAACCATCCAACATTGTTAAGGGGAAAAAACAACAATGAAAAAACCACCTTCTGCTTAGATTAAAACATAAACCAAGGCAAAGGAAATGGAGTGAGTTGCAGATGCCTACTGTAGTGCTTCTATTGCAACCAAATAAGCCCCCTCATGCCTTTGTGAAGCTTCCTACACTATTAACTCCTTTAGAACTCTAAACAAATAAAAGAAGCCCTAGGGTCTAATCTTCACTGATTCCCACCATATTTTCAATTGAAACATAAAAATTGAAAATAAAAGATTCCACTAAAGAAATTGTTCACTTGAATGTTTTCCTGCAAACTACTTCTCCTTGACTCGGTCACATGTTTAAAACAAATGGAAAATCGAATGTGCAATGGATATCCTGATTGGTAGCTTGCCTATGCATACAATGGGTGCTATCATATAGTGCAACTAACATAGGAGAAGGGTGCCCTCATTTGATCAATCAGCAGGTGATCTTTACTACTACTCATTCCCTCCCCTAGTTGTTGTGTTGGTCAGTCAAATAAGGATCAACTAGATAGAGTGAAATAGGAGTGAAAGAAAAGAAACCGAACAAAAGAAAAAATTACAAAGGAAAAATTTAATTTATTGCCTTTGAAATTTAATCCTAGGGTTTTTTTGTCACACCAAAAGTTTAAAGGACACACAGAACTAGCTTTATTGTGGTTACGAACGAGATTCAAACCCTATCTCTTTGATATTCCACACAAGTAAATGTTGGCCAGCAATGAATACACAAGAATTAAACAATGTGGAACATCTATACTCAAGATTTACCATCAAAAATATGTATCAGCAGCTTAAAACTAATTCTGCATGGCTAAGCTTATAGAACTGAAAATAAATTGAATTACCTTGAAATTTTGTCCCAGAGAGGTCCTTTATGCATTGCCCAATCGAATTAGAAAAAAGATGAATCCAACAGCACCGGTTGGTTCCCGTGTAATGTGGAGTTCCTCATTTCTTTGGTTCCATTTGCGGGAGGATTCACTAGAAATAAAGAAAATAAAGAGAGAATAGTTTATTGCCTTTAAAATTTAATACTAGGTTTTCCCACCAAACCAAAAGTTTATTTAGTCATTTTTATTTAGGTTTTGAATTTTTATTTGTGTGACTAATTATTTAGTTGTTTTTTTTACCCGATGATCAAATTAGTTATTTATTTAGTCATTTATAGTTGTGTTACAAAAAATTAGTAGAAGTTAGTCATTTATAGTTGTGTTGCAAAAAATAGTAGAATTTAGTCATTTTTAGTTGTCATGACTAAAAGTTTTAGTCACATAGTCATTTATTTGCCAAATTCTACTAACCCTTAGTGTGGTTGTATAATAGGTAAGTGCGGTGGTATAATAGGTAAGTATTTCTAACCCTTTTTAACCACCTTTGATGTAGCATCTCTTTGCATTGCTCACTTGCATGGCCTCCTCTTATGTGTTGTGTTCCCTCATGTTGTGTTATATGTTGTTTAGGTCTCTTTGGATGACCCTTGATACTCTTGTAAGGTCAAGGATACAAGGAGACCGCCTCTATTGTGGTAATTCTTCCATTTGTTTCTCTATTCTTCTATTCCCCTCTATCTTATTCTAATAGTTGTGTGTTGTGCCTTAGGGGCATAACATTGCGGAGAATGTCTTGGGGGCAGCTTCCCACATTCTAAACCCAATTCACTTTTGTCTACTCTCTCATTTTTAGTGTTTCCATTCTTCACTGGCTCTACTAGTCAGCGGATGACGAAAACAAATAAATATTGATAAGGATCGTGTGTCCGTTTAGCAAGAAAGAAAAAATGGATGACGAAAACAAATAAATATTGATAAGGATTGTGTGTCCCTTCAGCAAAAAAGAAAAAATGGACCTAGTCCATATATGAAGATGGGTTTGATATATATTAATGATGTTTGACTAGTAGAATCACTGTGTTGTGATGTATCATGATGTGAAATTTGTTGTAACAAACCTTTACAATACTCTATATCTGCTTCAATGCATTTTGGATTATTATGTATCTCACCTTGTAGCTACACTCAGTTCTAAGATACCTGCAATATATCCTCATGGCTATACTCAGTTCTGAACCTGCAAGTGTATCCTTGGTCTATTATGTGATTTGATAAATGATTTCTGCATAACTTTCATGACTTAATTTGGTTGTTATCTTATAGTAAGATTTTCTAACCAAAGCTTATATCTTGTTGATTATGTTAGCAAATGATATTGATGTGTTTGCAGGAACATTCAGTGATTGTAAGCACATGTCACTTCAGGGCATGGGCTTTGGGAAAGCTCTTGTTCCCTTGCGTGTTTTCACTTTACCTTAAATGTGCTTGATACTGGCAAGTGGGATCAACCACTTTAAGGTGGGGGCATATATAATGGTAACTTCTTAATTACTTTTTGTTGGAAAATGTGCCTCAAATAACTGGCTTGATATTACATCAACAGTGTTATGGGTTTATTCCTTTATCAACTTGATTGTTCTTTTTTAATGGGATCTTATCCATAGTCCTCTCAATGTTCCGATAAGCTCTCTGTATTGCTATTAACTCTTCATCGAAGAGACATTGTGTTATCATTGAGACATTGGAAACAATCCCTTCGATGAGAAGATACCATTGTGGGAGTTGGCAATGACATGGAAGTGGGGACCACATGAAGCATTATGACCTTCATCAAAGTGACATCCTTATATCGGTGGGAGTCGATATATTGTCCTATCAATATGGTGATAGGTTAAACTTTATGGGACCCAGTCGATGCTAAGCGGGAGAATGGTGGAGAATGTTCATATTAGCAGGAGTTGATTACTTTGGTGGGAGTCTCTAAGTTGTCCCTTCAATAGCCGATACAAAGCATTGACTCTCCGTCGGTGAGACCTAGTGTCTTCAGGGAGACTCTATCTTGAGTCTCCTTGATAGCCTAATGTAGTGTATGTGAAATGCCACCTAGGCGATGAGGATTGTGGTCAAATCTTGGATGTGAAGTGTTGGCGAATAGTGTGGTTATCAATGAGACTTTGAGAATTCGGGGAGAGATTGAATGAAGTCTTTTTGATGGCTTCGACATGTCTCTGACAATTAAAATGAATTGTGACAGTTTCCTATAGGAACTGTATCAATTGGTTTCTAGTATAGTATAGAATGTAAAATGGTTGGAATAGTTTGTAATGCGAATAATATAAAAGAGGTATGCATTGTAACAAAGAATGGTGGTAATCAATAATTGATCAAAGAGGTTGAACAGGGGAATTGTAATGCTGCTAAAGATGAGGTTGTGAATTGACACCTGTGAAAGCACAAGTTTGTAACTCTGTATGTAAACATCATTTACTATAATACAAAGTGACTTTGCTTGGTGTGTGGGTTTTTCTCCTGTAAAGGGTTTTCCCACATAAATCTGGTGTTTGTTCTGTGTGTTGTTTCTTAATTGTCTAGTCTGTTATTCGGATTAATGTGCATCTTTAATGAACTGTAATTGGAAATTGAATGTACTATTTACATTTATCTTCTAAAAATTAGCATTAGGAAGGCATTTTCGTACTTAGGTTTCCCTACAAGTGGTATCAAAGCCTAGCCAGTTTTGTTATCCTTGTGGGTGAGTCAGGATTTTTGTGTTGATTTTGTTGAGTGGGAGTTTTGTAGGGAAAATAGGTTGAGCATATGGATGTGAAGTAACATTTCTTCATGGAGATTTGGAAGAAGAAATTTATATGTCCCAGCTTGAGCACTTCATTCAAAAAGGTAAAGAAAATCTGGTTTACAAGTTAAAGAAATCTTTGTATGGTTTAAAGCAATTGCCTAGAATGTGGTACCAAAAGCTTGACACGTTTGGGATTTGTGAGATCAAAATCAAATCATTGTGTGTACTATAAAACTAAAAATGGTCATTTACTTATTATTGCCTTGTATGTGGATGATATATTGTTCATTGGGAATGGTAAGGGTATGATTTAAGAATTAAAATATCAACTGTCAGCACAATTTGAAATGAAAGATTTAGGAGTAGCTAGGTACATTCTGGGGATAGAAATCAGAAGGGATAGGTTAAATAGAAAACTTTGGCTCAGCCAGAGAAAGAATATTAATACTTTCCTTTAGAGTTTTAATATGATAGATTGCAAGCAGCTAGTTGTTCCAGTGTTGCAGGGAACGAAGCTATCTATTGAAGATTGTCCAAAATATCCCACTAAGATGGAGGACATGACCAGGGTGCCTTATGTAATTGCAGTTGGTAGTTTAATGTATGCAATCATCTATACAAGGCTAGACATTGCCCAAGCAGTGGGAGTGCTTAGTCAGTATATGGCTAATCCAGGAAGACCGCATTGGGATACTGTGAAAAGAGTTTTCAGATATTTAAAAGGGTACTGTTGAGTATGCCTTGTGGTATCATGGTATCTCTGCTAGATCTAAGAGTTCAGTTAGCATTCATGGATATGTGGATTCTAATTGGACAGGAGACATTGGCAGTAGAAGATCCACCAACGGATATGTATTCACGTTGTTTAGTGGTGTAGTTAGTTGGATGAGAAAGCGATAGGTTGTAGTTGCTTTGTCCAATACCAAGGTTGAGTACATGGATGTAACTCACACCTGTAAAGAAGTCATTTGTCTTAGAAGGCTGTGTTCTGATATTGGGTTTGATGCAAGGTAGATTACTATCTGCTATGATAGTCAGGGTGCCATTTGTTTGGTGAAAAATCCCACTTTCCATGCCAGGATGAAACATATTGATGTTCAATACCATTTTGTTCGTGATATGGTGGAGGATGGAAAGGTTAATTTGGAAAAAGTGGATACTTTGGAGAATGTTTATGATGCATTAACTAAGCCTCTAAGCACAGATAAGTATAGATGGTGTGCTAGTTTGATGGGCCTTGGGGTCTAGTTGAGGGAGCTATTTTCTTCTCTGATTTGCAATTCTGACACTCTATTGTACCCTCCTACAACTTCACTTTATCTGAAGCTCCAACTGATTCACCCCCCCCTCAGTTGTGTGCCCTAAGTCTAACAAGAACACCATCAAAATCACTACAAAAAAAGTACGAGTGTTTCTACTAGCCAAGTGTCGGATAAAATATACAACCCCATCATCATATTAGCAACTAAGTCCAATTTTTGATTTCTCACTAAAGGGACGCTAGGTCTGCATCAGTATAAATGTTTTTCATCATCTGTCCTCTAGATAGAAACACTAGAGGAAAGGAAACAATAAATAAGAGAGGAGAAACAACTGTCTTAGGGATAGTCATGTAGGAGGGTGCCCCTAATTAAACAACTGCAATGCTATGTCCATAAGACACAACACACAACAATGAAATCAAAGAGAGGCAATATACAAGAATGATGATACAAATAGAAGAAGGTCACAACAGAGGCGGTCTCCTGGTATCTCGGACCTTACAAGAGAATCAAGGGTCATCCCAGGAGGCCTAAACAATACATAGCACATCACAAAGGAAGCACATCACAAGAGAGATAAAGGGTTAGAGATACATACCTGTAGGATCTTTATATCAGATTTTGGAACTCTCGAACCTCTTGGAGAGGTACTCGATCATGTTGAGTGTAAAGTTTGAGTGGTTCTTATGAAAGTCTTGTTTATTATCATATGATGCTTGTTTTGTAATTCCTTGTGTAAGTGAGACTTTTTGTTGCGTATGAGGGGGAGAACCACTATTATTTCCAACTGTTGATAGTCGTCTTACTTTTTTTCGATTTTAGCAAGTTTTCATTGTTGAATCTTTTTAACACAGTAACAGGAATTATCATGTACCTTCTCACTCGTCTGTATCAATTGTTCTACTTGTTTTTCTGATGCATTTTGGTTATCTCCCAATCCATATAAGGATAATGGAGGAGGAACCTCGGCATAAATTCCCTTTCTTCGTGGACGAGGTGGGTTAACCACTTGCTTCTTATCCACTTCAATCAAACCCACAATATTATCATATTCCAAGTAATCATCATCATCTACTTTTACTAAACCCTATTCCAACATATTGGTATTAGTATGTCTAGGGAATGGATTAGTAAAGATTTGTAAATTATGATTCAGTGGAGCAATTGACTTATTTCTATTATCATTCACACCTAATACTTGGATGACATTTGAATCAATAAGGTCTTGTATCTCATGTTTAAGACACATACATCGTTCAATATCATGTCTTTGTGTCTAATGAAAATGACAAAAGGCATTAGCATTGAAGTAAGGTCCTTGTGCTCTACTAGGATGTATAGGCTTAATTGGGGGAAGCTTCAGAATGCTGTTACTCATAGCTTGATTCATGATAGAATGATAAGACTCAGATATTGAAGTAAACTTTCTTGGTTAATATGATGCTTTCTTCAGATCAATGATAGCAAACACATTAGAAAAGTTATTCATATTCAGTCCATTAATCTTGATGAAAGTCCTATTATTATTATTCCTCTTAAAGTTGTTTTGTGACGATCCACCCATGGATTGACTAACTTGAGCCAATGAGTTTTCATTTTCATACTGACTAGATGAAAGTTGGTAATCACAAAGGGCAGTGCATAAATGTTGAAAGGAGTTATAATTCATCAAGAGAATCTTATCACAGATGTTAGGTTGTAGATTAGTGATAAATACCTTTTGAACATCCTCATCTTTCATTTGATATTGAATTTGTGTATACAAAGCTTGATATTGACTAATGAATTTGGTTAGCTTCTCTTTTGGACCTTGCTTGTAATGAACTAAATCAATCAAAGAGACTTGAGGTCCAATGTTTGCTTGAAAATATTGTAAAAATTGATCAATCAATTGCAAAAAGGAGTGTATTGAATTCAGAGGTAAAGAGCAAAACCATTCTAAAGTGGTATCTTTGAGAGATCATGGGAAAAGTTTTGCCAACAAATCCTCTTCGAAATAGAAATCACTACACATAGCTATGAATGCTGCCACATGAGTATTAGGGTCACCTTTTCCACCATATTTTTTAAATCGAGGAGTCTCAAACCTCTTGGGCATAGGAGTTCTCAAGATTGCATAGGAAAGGGGATTATGGGCATGATATGTTGGTATATTAGGCTGCAAAGAATTTGTCAAATTTGTGACCTTTTGTTGTAAAGTAGTCATGCCCTGTAAAAGTTGGTTTAGGATGACATCATTGGGAGATGCGGTTTGCTGCGAGGAATTGGAACCAAAGTGAGAAGGTGATTGAGCTTGAGATGTGATAGGTGGAGGCTGAGAATATGTTAATGGTGGTTGGACATAATGGTAGGTGGAAGATGGTTGCGAGTAGGTAATAGGTGGTTGAGAACAATTATGCATAGAAGAGGTCCCCTTAGAAACCAAATTCTGATAATCAAATCCTATAGCTTTGTAATTAGTTCCATTAGATACTCCAATACCAGTGGTAGCATTACTACAAGCATTCGCATCAGTTGTTAATATCGTTAATGTAAAAGTGGATATTCCTGTAGTCGGTATAGGTGTTGATACTTGAGTATGAGATGGTGACCAAGTGTTATTTATCACTTTTACACATTCAGCCACTGGCATGATATCAGTTTATACAATATGTGCTAAACCACAGATTGCATTAACACCATCTTGTCCCTCTTTTATCAATTCTCTTACATGGTGAATCACAAGTACAGCTTCTTCATCTATTCTCTCAATTTGCACATAGTCTTGGAATTCAGCTAGGTCTTTGTCAACTCAATAGTATCATCACATCATGAAAAGTGTGCTCTTCCATTGTGCTTGTGATAGGTGTATCTTGTAACATTTGTGTCTCTCCTTTTGTAAAGAAGGTGTTCAATGTGCCAAATTGTTCAAGAGCACTAGATCCCAGGTGTCTTATGCTTCTTATTAAAGGAATATTTCTCTTAGGGCAGTGATTTATTAGACTCATGCAAATCTAGGATGACGACAAGTCAAAATATAGTGAAAAATATGCTAAAATATGAGATTTTTCACCAAATCTCAATGCAAAAGAGCATGACAAAAGGTGTTGTGAGGAAAATGATGATGGAAAGAAAATTATATTAGAAATAACAATCTCTTAATGCTAAAATATCTGTCACAACACACTTATAGTGCCACTCAAGATCAAACCCTAGTGAAAATATAGCAAAAATTGCAATTTTTTCATAATTTTTCAATTACAAGACCTAGCAAAAGGGTTGTTGTAAATTTTTTTTTGGGGTGAAAAAAATAATAGTAATGATATCAGTCACCTCAATCTATATAATTTGTCACAACATGCTTGGAGTGCAAACTAGGCAAAACCCTAGGGCAAAAATAGCAAAAATGTGTAATTTTTCACCAAATTGTCAATACAAGAGCCTAATAAAAAGGTGTTGTAAATATTTTTAGGAGGGTTAGAAAATAATTACCCTGATAAAATCCAATTAGTTAACTCAGATTTAATACAAAAATCAGAAATTTGATGAAATTGAATTTAATTAATGCAACATGCAAAACCCTAGCATGCAATTTTTTCAAAATTTTCCAATTTTTCAATTTTTTTGTAAATTTTCCAATGCAATAAGATGAATGACTATATGAATGAATGAAAATCAATGCAAAAATGAAGCAAAACACTTAGAAAGGTGCAAAAAATTCCAATAACATGGGTTCCACAAAATTTAAAGTAGTGAAATTTAGATATTTAGTTTTTGATAGTTTGTGTGTATATCCTCCTTTCACCAATTACATTCAAGGACCTAGGGTCGAGATGCAATATTCTATCATACCCTCAGTCACTATGAGATATAGGGAAACTTGGATTTTTATGATTTGATTTCCAATTCTCTTCTCTTATGCTCAATTATACCTTAAAACCCTAATTATGCAAATACGACAGTAAGTAGATGAATATCAGAAAATGTTGTTGTAGAAAGATGTAAAATGACAAATAATTGTGCACCTATTTTCAGTGTTTGGAGATGGAAAAGTTGGGGACTAAGGAGCAGGCACCCAAGTCCAATGCCTAGGTTTTTGTTAGGATCTAGAAGCTCAGTCTGCAACCTATTCCTAAAGTCACAAAGATTTTCCCATTGTGAAACTTTGAGGACTAAAGAGCAGGCACCCTATTCCAGGGAGCTATTTTCTTCTTTGATCTTCCAACACTCTATTGTATCCTCCTACAAATTTACTTTTTTTGAAGCTCCAACCTATAATCTACAATCATGAAAACTTTGGGAGCAGGTTGTGGTATTTAGAGGCTTGCCTCAGTCAAGCCTTGGAGAGACATTCAAGTCTTCTGAACACCGTTGTCAGATAGAGAGTGTGTGCCCTTGGGAGGTAGAGGCAAAAAACCAAATGATAAATGCTTACAAACACAAATGATATCACCTTGTAGTAAAGATCTGATGGGAGGAAGAAGCTCTTCATGCCATGAGGAGATGATCACTCAAACCTGCAAATACAAACACATAGACAACACAAATCTGCTCTTGCAATACAATGAAAGCCTTGAATCACTTCTGGAATGCATAAAGTTCACAATAACAATCTAGTTTACAAATGAATGCCTAAACATGCTTATATATGCAACTACAAACACTCCCGCCAAGAATTTCCTCCCCCCTATTTTGGGCAAGGTTAGGTTCAAGGGGTCCTCGTAGGTCCCATTTGACATGAAATCTAGGGTTCATTCCATTGAGATGTTAAATTATGATGCAAGATGTCCTAAATGCACACTAAAGACTCGAGAGCTAAACCTTTTGAGGGAAAATCCCCCAAGGGGACATTTTCTGACATTATAAGTATGGAATGTAAAACAGTTGGAATAGTCTGTAATACAGATACTTGAAAAGAGGTATGCATTGTAATAGAGGATGGTGGTAATCAATAATTGATCAAAGAGGTTAAACAGGGGAATTGTAATATTGCTAATGTTGATGCTGTGAATTGACACCTGTGAAAGCACAAGTTTGTAACTCTGTATGTAAACATCATTTACTATAATACAAAGTGACTTTTCTTGGTGTGTAGGTTTTTCTCCTATAAAGGGTTTTCCCACGTAAATCTAGTGTTCGTTTTGTGTGTTGTTTCTTAATTGTCTATTGTGTTATTCTGATTAATGTGCATCTTTAATGAAATGTAATTGGAAATTGAATATACTATCTACATTTCTCCTCTAAAAATTGGCATTAAGAAGGTGTTTCCGCACTTAGGTTTCCTTACACTTTTTACATTGACAAAGTGTGTTTGTGTACACTTCCTTTTCACTGTAAGGCATCTCCATGATGTGGGTGGGTTTGTGTACTTTGATCTATTATGCATGCCTCCGTTTCACTGTCAGGTGTCTTTGTGATGCATGTGGAGTTGTATACCTTGATCACATGCTCCCTTTTCATTGTAACACATCTCCATGATGCAGGTTGGGTTGCATTTTGAAAACCCTTCTACAGAAGGCAGGAATATGGTGTATCTCATGAGCTAGTGCACATCCTTTTAAACAAAGTCCTCATCACAAGCCGGGGTTGGATCTTGAGTCATCAACCTTTAAGCATGTCTTTGGCGGTTGTGGTAGTGTCTTAGATAGTTGAGTCCAGCGATGAGCTCCTTCCTATCGCCCATGTTTGTCATGTATAAGATGTATAGTGTGTCAATGACATACTATATGGCACTCTATATTTTGCGTGTCTTCCATCTATTTTATGTGTCTTCTTTGTGTGTCTTTCATGTTTGTGGTGTGCTCTAAAGATGTGTAGCAATAAGCTTGCCCCACATTGTATATGTTTTGGGTCTTTTTTGCATGGTCTAAAGACGTGTAGCGATGAGCTCCCCCCATGCTGTGTGTTTTATTTACTTTAGTTATATATATATATATATATATATATATGCATAATTACTTAATCATGTCTTCTCCATGCATTGCATGCTTCCTTACTCTATTCATTATATCTTATGTGACTATTAAGTGCTTTCTTATGTTTGCCTAAGTCTAGGGGCTAGAAATAGTCTTCCAAACTTAGGGTGTGTCTTCATTCTTGTGTTTGATGTGTTTGATATGCTTCGATCGTACTTTAATGCATGCGTTGAATTGTAAGATCGCACACACATTAAAGTGGGGGCTAAATGTTATGGAGTAAGAAGTGGACACATGCCTTTTTACCTCCTAGTTTAGCTTTTAGGTCCTCGTGTTAGCGTCATACATGCAAAATATTCATCTCGATGAGAAATCCCTCGAAACACATGTCAAATGGGAACTAGGGGTCTATTTAATGCTTAAGTCTGGACCAAAAAGGTACCTAGGGACTTGGGTACCTATGTCCAAGTCCTCCCTGATTGGTTGAGGTAAAATTTAAATCATGTCAGGATAGGAATTTTAAATGGGTCTTTCCTTGTCGGTTCTTTCATTTAATTTGTGAATGTGTAATAGGAAAGCATAAATAAGTGAGTGTTTGAATTCATTTTAAAACAAGTTGATGATAGAAAGGTTATGATATTGAGCAAAAGAGCATTCAAGGCATTCATTGTGTTATTATTGCATATTTGTGTTTGTATCGTGTGTTTGCTGTAGATTTGGAATCATCATCAACATCCTTATGAGTTGAAGATTATTCATCATCCTAAGGACTTCACCTCCAAGGTGACATCATCATTTATTTGAATCATTTCATCAATTGGATTATCTTTATCCTCTTCCTTGTAAAGGTATTCTCTCTCTCTAGCAACGGTGTTGGGAAATCTTGAATGCTAACCCAGGATTTGACTTAGGCAAATCTCTAAACGCCACAACCCTCAAACCCCTTTTCTTCATGTGTGTAGGTTATAGGTGTGAGGACCGAAGAAGTGAAGGTATAGGGAGGTTGAGCAAAAGATAGGATTTCAAGATCTGAAAACAGAGTGCAGAAATTCCTCTGCAAAAGACTTGGGTGCCCGCCCCAACATCCTCCTACTAGACAGACTTTAGAAATGACATCTAGACATCTTCTACAACCTCTTTCCATTTCTGAGTTTCTGAAGATCAAGAATTTGAGGACCTGCGCCCCCACCCTAGAGTCCTCCAACATTTCATCTTTCGTGAAACAAGTTACAACATCTCATTGATCGTCTTGGTACTTTCAGATCCTTAGTTTACATTGTTGTCTGTCTATTATATGCTGAATACCCCACAATTAGGGGCTTACTCATTCTTAATCTAGGGTTTAATAAAAATCTTGGTTGAATTACAGCTTTCCTTGACAAACAGGAGCACAAGATCTTGATTTGAGTCCTTCTTGGTTGTGATTTAGCTCAATCCTATCCTTGAATGTTATAGTGAAAGAGGGTTTGATCTAGTGTACAAAAAACTAGCTTGCATTCATTCAACCTCTTTTTTCCTTTTTAACAATAACTATAAAACTTTCTTCAATGATTGTGTTACAAAGGTCTTCAAAATAAGAGTCAATATATCATATCCTTGGTAATGGTGCCCACTATGTTAGTGTAAGTTGATGGGTGGCCAATTACACACAACAAAGGCACGATTGCAAAACTTTATTTAATGATTATGTTGAAAAAGGTCATAAAAATAAGAGTCAAGATATCATATCCTGGGCAATAATGTCATTATGTTGGTGTAAGTTAATGGGTAGCCAACTATACAAAACAAAGGCACAACTACAAATCTTTCTTCAATGATTGTGTTGCAAAGTTCTTCAAAATAAGAGTCAAGATATCATGTCCCTAGCATCGGTTCCATTATGTTGGTTCTCAAACATGCTTCTTTGTAAATACTAAATAGTTGCACCAAAACCTAAGGCTAGGGATATGTCAACAAAGGTGTTGGGCAAGACTTATGATTAGATAGTTGCATGAATGGACCAATTATTGTGAGTAGATAAACTCGCCTTTAGCTTTAGTCTCTACAAGGCTAAGAGAGGTTTTCCCTAAGGTATCAACAACAAGAAAATTAAATAAAAAAAGAAATTAGATGCTAGGTCTTTGAGTAATTGTACCCAAAATGCTACGAAACTCAATATTTGTCACTAAGCTCATGTCAGTATTATCTACATAGAAACCTATGAGACATCCAGTAACCAAATAATAATTCAATCTTACCATGAATTAAAAGATACCAATAGTATTATTGCTTAGCAAATGAATCCAATTAACATTACATAATGGGTAAGAGGGAGGACATACCAACATGATCTTCCAACACTATTTTGGTTTTAAGATAGCACAAAATATGACATAATTTACAATATTGAATCATGTAGCCATGGTGAAACCTAAAATATTCATATAGCTAACAAGACAGATTATTATAATAAAAGGTCTTTGGCCCTTCACCAAACAAACCAATGCCTGCTTTATTGGCAATAGAGCCTTATCTTGCAAACTAGATGATAACATGTCTACAAATCAACAAATAGAACAAAGATTATATATACACAACCCCAAAAGATAAGGAAATTTGTAAATGAACATACTTAGGTATCTCCTATAGATAAATAGTACCCCACATGCAACAAAAGAAGACCATTACAAAAAAAAATTTAAATTTTCTTTAGAATGCCTATCATACATTAATCAAATATTTTTACAATCATGCCAAAAAATGTGGCAAGTGAGAAACAACGACTAGGTTCAAAGCCCCTCCTAAGATACTACGACCTATCATAGAAACGTAAATTTACAGATAAAACCTTACTAGACTACCATTTCCCCTACTCTACAAACATGCTTCATCATTTATAGAGACAGACATTCATCATTTCATACCCTAGAAACTACTTAAGACACTCACAATCAACAATTGACTCAATGACCAACCCTTGTTACATAAGACAAACATGTATGTATATATATACATTCAATCCTAATGCTTGGGTGGGAATTACAAGAGTGGTCAATGAATCTTCAGGTCACACATGTCTATTGTATCATCTTCACATGGTTGTAAATTTAAAACCATACCCCTTGAAACAACAACAATATGTCTTTGTACACAAACCATGTCTTTGAGGGGTCCATAGGTACTAAGAGGCATTTGAAGTTCTTCCCTTGTCTAATTGCATCCATTTGAGAATATTAATGGCATTGTGGGTCATGCAAGCAGGTAGGTATGGTTTTTTTGAATCACAAGGATCCAAGAATTTGTATGCCAAAGGGGAAGAAAGGAAAATACATGTAGAAAGGCCAAAATTTGGTGAATCAAAGATTTGAAGGAAATGTGTGCACTAAAGGGTAACCCCAAAATGGTATGCTTAAAAGGGTAACCCCTATACCTTGAAATGAATAGAAATAGGAAAGGGGACTTTGAAGGAAGTTCATGTAGGGACCCCAAAATGGTATGCTAGAAAAAGAAAACCCTATACCCCAAAATAAGGAAAATAGGGATAGGAGACTTTAAAGGAAATGTATGCAAAGAAGGGGAATCCTAAAATGGAATGCCAGGAAGGGAAACCCCTATACCTCAAAATGAAGTATCCTACACCCTCTATATCTCAACCACTTTGATATTGACCATTCATTTGTCAACAGATCTCCACTGTCGATTAGGCTTCCTGCAAGTCTATAAATGGACCCTTTAGGATCCCATTTTTTAAAATCAACCATCAAAACAACATCACACTATTGGTTTGCGCGACCACATATATCAACATTTGAGCAAAACTACCATGATGGTATAACAGGAATCAAATTTGGTAAACTTGTGTTTTTTCATATTGCATTTTCAATTTCTTGGTCTAACGCAAGTTGCATTAGCTTTAGATTAATGGTCTTAATGGTGCATTTGAATCCTTTGTTTTCATTTTACATTTTATGTATAGATTTATAGCATGCTTGGTGAGACCCCCTACACCTTTTAATCTTCATTTTGTAAGTGTTTTTGTTTCATTTTTGTAGGTTTCTATGTGATATTTGGAACTCTTGAGGGTTTATTTTCACGGGAAGCCTCCTGGGATAAAATAAATGCCACCATTGCATCCAAAGCAGTCGAAAGATGAAAAACAACATATAACATTTCATATTTCAATAACAAAAAATTTTGTAATTTTTTAATTTTTGGAGGTTATCTGCCATATGGCCATATGGCCATATTATATTGTATGTACCTTGTTGCTCATGATGCTTCATAAATTTTCTACACAATTAAGAGCAAGTAGGTCTCCACTATGAAAACTCGACCAAGATGAATTAGGTGTTCATCTAATCCACCAAGAATCACAAGGGTTTTCGTCCTTGGATTCAAGCCCAACTTTCATTGCAACGAAATAGATAAACTCTAAGCAAAAGATGAATGGTTGATGTGTTGAAATGACCATAAATGAACTTTTATTACACATGATCTCATCCTCTCCACAAGCTCAATCTCAGATCATGGTTTTCCTCTATTCCTTGATCTCTGTTGTGGTATTAGATTTCCTATATTTGTTTTTGTTCGTCTACTATTCTGTGATCTTGCTCAATCTAGGTTTCATACTTTGCCCTAGTTTGGTTGGTTGAATTTGGTTGACCATCCTTTATAGAAAAATGGATAAAACCCTTGTAGTTTGGCTCTCATTCAAGGGTAGAATCCAAGCTCAGTTTGTGTTCCAATGTTGGTAGGAGAGGGTTTGACCTAGTTAAGGGTTTTAAGCTAAGTCTCCCTTTTCCATCTAACATTAGTAACCTTGTTTAGTATTTTAAAACTTAGTAGTATCCCATGTGGGTAAATGTCCTAGGGTAGAGAGGTATCAATGAAGGACTTGAGGGGACTTGTCAATACCCACAAAAATGTCAATGAGATCTATATATTGATGTAAAGCACATAAAACGGTCATAGTGTAAAGGTTAGGGATATACTTGAACTAATAGTGCATACTACATACACAATAATAGGAAGGAAGTTGTTGAGGAAGATGAATGCATGAGATGTGCCATTTGGATTTGTTTATGTTAGTTTCTTGATTAAACTAGAAAAAATATTTTTTTGTATTATTACTGTTGATAACTGAGAGGGGGGGTGAATCAGTTATCCTAATAATTTCTGCTTTTTGAACTTTCTTAATAATCAATACAACATTAATTCAAACAAGCAAACATAACCATGAAATGGAAATACACATGACACAATATTTTTGACGTGGAAATCCTGTTAAGGGAAAAAACCACGGAGTGATTAACCCAAGATTGTATTCTCTGTTAGAAGAATGGAAATACAAAATGACACTTGCCAATTAGGGCTCATTGCTCAAGCACACTGCTCACAAAAGGCACACTGCCTACAAGAGACACACTATCTACAATTTATAAAGAGTGTAATACAATACTTGAACTGATAAGGAGCATCAACATATGCTAGAGTTTAGTTCCGGTTAGGCTTAGTACACTGATCTGTTGCACTTTATCTTTCCTCTTCTTTTGTCCTGCTCTCCTTTCACATACCGGACCTTCCTTTCTGCTTTTCCTCGAGTCTTCTACTTTTCTTCGCACATTACACAAAACCATGACTCACCTCATAACTAAAATCATCTTATATATATATGCAAAAGTGATTTCATCACCTTTCTAGTCGGCATCCTGAATAGTTAATAATTTCCTCAAACTCTGATCTGTCGGCTGAATCCTTGCACACCAAGTAATGCGAATCAATCATATACTTGTAGAAGTCATCAATTATGTCGACCAAACATAACTTATGCCTTAATAACCTTTTCCATCATCAGTAACACATCCGGAATAATGTCTGATGTTCTGCCAGTCAGTTCTTCCTTTGTTCACACTGTCACTTGGGAACCTGACACTCAAGCATTCATATCTCTTTATCCTTTCCACACCAAAGGCTCAAACCCTGGAATCTATTAGTCAAGATACTCCTCTTGACTTCCCCAAATCTGTACTTCACTGGGATACTTCTACTAAGAGATACGGACCTGTCTGTCGGACCTTACTGACTGCTCTGTTCTTGCTTACCAGACCTCAACACTTCCTCAATCTGACTTCCGGTGAGGACCTATCATGTCTTGCAGATGTGTGGGATAACCTTTGTTGCCATCAATGACAACATTCAAGAGTCCATATAGTGTCTCTTGCCAACAATTACATGTGAGATCACCAATGTTGAAGAGTCATAGAGTATAGCATTGCCTTTCACTATGTTACACTCCTAATTTTGTATGTCTTGGAATTTTGGGGAATGCTACTTCGGGAGTACCTCTATAAACTCCATCATTTGAGGTCTACACAATATTAGAAGTTTATGCTTCACCCACATAGTGGATTCATACTTATGACACACAAGGTGCTATTGAATTAGTGGGTCATGGTAGTTTAGATGTAGTTAGCTAGATCTATGTACATGCATCCCAATGTTTTATTTAAAATTTATCATCATTTGACCTGCATTATTTTGTAAGAAGGAAATGGGGATCAAGAGCCCACTAATCTCTCGCTTATTTATATGGTGTAGATGATTGAGGCAAAGCATGCATGGTTACATAGTAATCTAGTGGTTGACATTTTTCCATTTATTGTCACATTCCATTTCCAAATGGGGTCATCTTAAGAATGAATTTTAGAGGGAAATGATGGTAATCACCTAACCTTGCAAAATCATCATAACAAAGAAAAGAGAAAGAGATCAAGTTCTTATAAAAATGCCCAACACTTCTATATTTATTTAGGATCCAATAGATAGGCACCCCAAGCAATACCCTATTTCACTATCACTTTGAGTGACATCATCAACTCCACAGATGACATTTATGTTATCAACTTAATATGCAACTATATCATCCCCTCAACAAGTATCGACTCTACTATCATAATAACCATCTTATTCCTCAACCACATAATCTTTACTTGATGACATGCTTATAGGAGGTATGCGTAGAGGAACCTAGGGAACTATGTAAACAAGAAGCTGAGTGAGATATACCAAGCCAAATCACTTGTAAACAAGATTTTCTTGAGGAAGAAGTTGTATTCCTTGAGAATGGAAGAAGGTGGATGGATTTCTAAGCATCAGGAAACTTTCAATATGTTTGAAAACTATGATGGTGGTAAGGTGTATTTGGGTGATAATTCTTTCCTTGACATTGTTGTCCGTGGTAGTATTCATGTGAAATTTTCTGTAGAGTTAGATGATTTGATGGTGTCTTGCATATCCCAGGACTAGCAAGAAATTTATTATCTTTTAGTAAGCTAATAGATGCGGGTGTGCATGTACAATTTTCTAGAAGCAGGTGTGAAAATGGTGAGAGGTGTTATGGTGATAGCAAGAGGAAGTAGATTGGGTACATTGTACCAGCTTGATGCATGTACGGTTGAGTACAATAGCACTTCTGATAAAATTAAGCCAAAAACTAATTCCTTGAAAAAAGAGATGGTTTCCTCTTCTACGGATGGTCATGGCTTCTAGGTACCCAAGGGTGCTCTATCTACCGAATCAAAGTTGCCTGTAGAGAATACTATGTTATGGCACCAAAGACTTGGCCACATTGGAGAGAAGGATTTAAAAGCTCTAAAAAATAAGAACCCTGTTGAAGGGTTGAATGATTGCAATCTAGAGTTTGATTTATGTGAACATTGTATTTATGGCAAACATAACTGCATTCAGTTGTACTCATCTTCTCATAATTCTTCATGTATTTTGGATCTAATCCATTCTGATGTATTTGGTCCTGTTGATGTTGCTTCTATTGGTAAATTAGTTTATTATGTTACTTTCATTGATGATTTCAGTAGGAGGACATGGGTATATTTTTTAAAGAGTAAATCTGGAGTTTTCAGTCATTTTAAGGAGTTTAAGGCTATGGTAGAAACTCAGACTGGAATGAAAATTAAATGTTTGAGGATTGACAATGGCAGTGAGTACTATTCTATAGATTTTGATAGATTATGTACAAATTGCAGGATTAAAAGACAAAAGACAACTCCATATTATCCTCAAAAAAATGGAGTTGCAGAAAGAATGAACAAAACATTGATGGAGAAGTCTAGGAGCATGTTGAGTGGAGCTGGTCTATAACAAAAGTTTTGGGCTGAACTTGTTTCCACTACTTGTTATTTGATAAATACATCTCCTACAATAGCACTTGTTGATAAAATGCCAATGGAGGCATGGTTGGGGAAAAAGCCTTCACTTAGACATTTGAGAGTTTTAGTTGTGAGGCATATGCACATGTGCCTAAGGAGAAGAAAACAAAGTTGGATACTAAGGCTATCAAATGTAGCTTCATTGGCTACGGCTATGGTGTGAAAGGATACAAGCTTTAGGACCATGTTGCACATAAGGTAATTTATTCCAGAAGTGTTATTTTTAGAGTATAAATCTTCTCCTATTACTTCTCAGTCAGAATAGCATAAAAATTTTGAATAGAAAAAGGATGTGATTCAACTTCCTTGTATGCCTAAGAAAGTTGAATTGAGACCCCAAGATAGACCAGAAGTTGAGGAGAGCTCATCAAGCTCTGTATCTTTAGAAGAGGGAGAAGAGGAGGAATAAGTGGAAGAACCTCCACCTCAGCTTATTTGAAGGTCTACAAGGCATAGGCAACCACCAAAAAGGTATGGGTATTCACCTAATGATTGGAAGTGTATATTTGCTTTGAGTACTGACATTGATGAACTGAGATCTGTGCAAAAGGCTTTGGGTATGAATGATGTAGAGTCCTAGAAAATAGCCATGGATGAATAGATGGTAGCCCTTGAAAGAAATGATACATGGGACCTAGTACCATTGCCTAAAGGATGAAAACATGTTGGATGTAAATGGGTGTTTAGGAAAAAGATTGGTTCAAATGGAAATGTTGAAAAGTATAAGGCATGATTGGTTGCGAAAGGATACTCTCAAGTTGAGGGTATTGATTACGGTGAGATCATTTCTCCTGTTGCTAAAATGACATCCATTCAGTTTTTATTATCTATTGTAGCAGCTTATGACCTAGAGGTCGAACAAATGGATGTGAAAACTGCTTTCCTTCATGGTGATTTGAAGGAAGATATTTATATGACACAGCCAGAGCACTACGTGGTGAAAGGTAAAGGCAAGTTGGTTTGTGAGTTAAAGAAATCCATGTATGGCCTTAAATAAAGTCCTAGATGTGGTACCATAAATCTGATACTTATGTGTTGAGTTTGGGATTTATGCGGTCTAAATCTAGTCACTATGTATATTTTAAATATGATGGGGATTGTTTCCTGGTAATTGCTTTATATGTTGATGACATGTTTATTGGGAAAGGCAAAGGTTTGATTGCAGAATTGAAATCTCAACTCTCTATGAAATTTGAAATGAAAGATCTTGGTGCAGTAAAACACATACTTGGGATGGAGATCAAAAGAGATCGTGAGAACATAAAGCTATGGCTTGGCCACAGTAAGTATGTTTGTTCAGTTTTGCAAAGGTTTAACATGTAGGATTGTAAACCACTTTGTGTTCCTGTTATATTAGGAAAAAAGCTCTCTATTTCACAATGTCCTACATCCCCATCGGAGATGGAAGACATGAGCAGAGTGCCTTACCAGAGTGCAGTTGGAAGCTTAATGTATGTTATGGTCTGTATAAGACTAGACATTGCCCAAGTAGTGGAAGTTCTTTCTTGTTATGTGTCTAATCCTTGAAGAGTGCATTGGGATGCAGTTAAGAGGGTCTTCAGATATTTGTGTTGTACAACAAAGTACTCTATTTGTTTTCATGGTACAGGAGATCAACATTCCCTGAGTATTCATGGTTTTGTTGATTCAGAATGAGCTGGTGATGTCGATAGCACAAGGTTGACCAGTGCATATCTTTTTACTCTTGATGGTGGTGCAATCAATTGGATAAGCAAGTGACAAGTTGTGGTCACTTTGTCCACTACTGAGGCAGAGTACATGGAAGCTACTCATGCCTGTAAAGAAGCCATTTGGTTGAAGCATTTGTGTTCAGATATTGGATTGAAATAGGGTGCAGTTACAGCTTATTGTGATAGTCAGAGTGCAATCTGTCTTGCGAAGAACCTGACTTTTCATGCCAGGACCAAACACATTGATGTTCAGTACAACTTCATGAGAGATATGGTTGAGGATGGCAGGGTGAAGCTAGAAAAGGTAGAGACTATGGAAAATGTTGTGAATGCATTAATTAAGCCTATGAGCACAATGAAATTCAGGTGGTGTTCTGAGTCTATGGGCCTCTTGGCCCCTAGCAATTAATCCATGATGGTGTTATTCCCCTGACTCTTGCAAGGTATTCAACAAGTAGGAGAATGTTGGGAAATGAGGTGTCTCAACCTTGTTGCACATTTCTCGTAATAGTTATTTTTATTTAGTATTTTCTTATAGCTATTATGCATTGTTGGTGCTTTGAAAATTGGTTTATTAGGTGTCAAAAGATGCCCACATAGTGGTATATTATGGAAGGCCTATTTTTAGGCATATTATGACAAATTCTATGACATCTGTAAGGGTCAAAAATAGGGGATTTCATTTTGGACCTGAGAGCTTATTTTTAGACTGGAATCTTGGCTAAGAAGCTTTGCACATGGTTTTGTAAAACCACATATGGTTTCTTGTATAGCCAGAAGTTTATAAATTGGAGGCTTGCGAAGTAGTTTGTGTGTGTTGAGTTTGCAGGTATTGTTATGCTCCTGGTATTGGTATTGTTGTCTACTGGTATTGAAGTTTATAATTGGTATTGTTGTTTACTGGTGATACTCTTGTAATAAACTTTCTCTGTAAATGTATGTAATCTTGTTGTTGGATTTGGAATACATTGAACAGGCTTTTGGAGTGTGGGGTTTTTCACCCGCAAGGGTTTTCCCCACGTATATCTGGTGTTTTGTGTTTCATTGTTTATTTTATGTTTTGAATGTGCTTCTAGATTTTCTGTAATTGTTAGATCAGTTTTTTAAAAAATTTGCATAATGTTTCTCCTCAAGATTGGCATAGAAAGTTGTTTCCGCTACTTTAACTTCCTTACAGCCTCCAAAGGCTGCAAAAATTCTCCTAACAAAAAGTTGGCTACTCCATGTATTTTGCTGAAGATTTTTCTTTTTGTAGCTAATTCAACAATATCCATGAGGACTTCCTATGTGATAAATTATAATCTTAAGGTTGTCAGCCTCGACCATGGGACCCCCCATCCTTACGCTCCTGTTATTTATGTTGAGGGGCTTGAAGACATGACTTTTTTTATAAAGAGGTGGTGGTCTCAGACTCACCTGCATGAGTGCACTAAGCATGTTTGCACTCAAACCCGTCTTAACAATTGGTCTAGCCTCTTGGATCAACACATTTACTTTCATATGTTATTTTTTCTCATCAATTATTAGATGTTTGTCCCCCATCTATTCCTATGAGAGTTGGGAATTTTGAAGAGGGGTAAGAGATTAATTCTTTTTCTTAATTGCCATGGTATTGTGTGAAATCTTTTACAGAATTATGGAGTACAAAATGTAAATTTATAGGCTTTTAAAATTAAATATTTTCAGTGCTAAAAGAATTTCTTTAAAAATCAGCTGCTCTTTCTAATGAAGAGATACCCTATTTTTATAATCATGAGAGATTCCATGGTTTATGTTGTTTTTAGAGGAAATCCCAAACTTTGGTTTCATTTTTCATCTGCTATTCTATTGGAAAAATTGGATTTGTGGCCAATTTATCAGCAACAAAAGCAACAAATCTGATGAGACAATTGATGTCATTAAAGTATTTTATTTACTTGATGATATTCTGGTATATTCACAATTCATCTCATATATTAATTTATACCCATGATTAAACAACTTTTTCATAGTTTTAAAAATTGACAACTATCTCCTAATGAAAGCTATTCAATTTTCATTTGATACATCAAATGAGTGCCTATAGGGCAGCTATACTCTAGTAAAGGGTACCCAATTTTTCCATCATCTATGGATTGAGTTCCTTTAGGGTAGTTATACCCCGGTAAAGGGTACTCAGTTTTTCCATCATCTGTGGATTGAGTTCCTTTAGGGCAGTTATACCCCGGTAAAGGGTAATTGATATAGAACTACTAGTAGTTGGAAAGGGAAGTATCAGCAGTGCTAGAAAGCAAAATTTCTTTTGAAATCCACAGCTCAAGGATCATACCACAAGCAACATGGGTTTATCTAAATTTTGACATGCATAGTACTATTTTATTGTCTTGGCTATTGCATTGGAGGAATATCTCCCACCTAGTTTTGTTTTGGAGATATGATTAGTTCCTCAAGAGCAATCAACCTCTTTCAAACCATTATTTTATCCAACTTTGAAAGTGTCTGATATAAATGATGCAAATAATATTTTATTGAAAAAAAAATAAGGAACTCATAAAACATCTGCGCAAGAAGACATTCAAGCCCTCAAACCACTAGAAGGAACCTTAGACTCTATTGGTCCAACTAGAACGACTAATAAACAACATATGCGAACTCTAATAAACTTGGTTACCCTTGCTTTTTTCAAATTCACATAAAAGGAAAAAAACTTTCCTTTAATAATATTATGGTCAAACTTTAAACTGTATATAAAAAAAATCTTTTTGCTTTCAATGGATTATCCATTCAACTTATATAGCTCCCCATCTAAATAAAGGAAAAAAAAAATCCTTATCAGACCTCTTAATCATATACCCTGATTCTATGGCTAAGGTTGTTGAGAAGGCCCCATAACCCATGTTGTCAATTTACTAGTTATGATAGAAGAAACACCATTGTTGAATAAGTAAATATGGGCATCTTCTCCAATTACTAGATTTGGATAAACTTTGGCAGTTATGCAAGTCTTTCCCCATTCTCCAAAACACTCTACAATTGAATGGTCAACTTGCACTTTACAATGACATTCACACTACTCAGTTCCTTTCTTTACTAATCCTTAGTCCTATAGGAAATTATAGATAGCTATAAATTAATACTCACCAATACTCTTAGAGAGATTCTTTTTGTTGAAGGAAAAAGAAACAAAAATTCCATATGTTGTTTTATCAAGATTTGTTTTCAAGGATGATCTACACACATGAAAAAGTTGACATTTGCAGTGTTCCAAATTAATGTTTGAAAGACTTATTTGATATTTTACTGCTAATTTGTTTGCAAGCTTACCTACTCTGGTCACTGCACATTAATAATTTTGTGTTGTTTTGATGAAGTCCAACCCTAAAGAAAACATTAGTTTGTTTAGCCAAATCTTTAGAAGCCAAAACCAAAAGCCCAAATGGACCAACCATAGTCTTGGAAGCTGCTCCATCCTGGATGCATAGTTGTTGAGCATCTAGATTAGCACCCTTCTTCTCTAAATCCTTAAGACTTGGTAGATCAAAGGAAACCTCTACATCAGGCTAATGACAATAACAAATAGTCTGAAATACTAACAAGAAGTAGAGGATTTATTTTAAAAGGTCTTTGGCCCTTCACCAAACAAACCAATGCCTACTTTATTGGCAATAAAGTCTTAGCTTGCAAACTAGATCATAACATGTCTACAAATCAACAAATAGAACAAAGATTATATATACACAACCCCAAAAGATAAGGAAACTTGTAAATGAACATACTTAGGTATCTCCTATAGATAAATAGTACCCCACATTCAATAAGAGAAGACCATTACAAAAAAAATTCAAAATTTTCTTTAGAATGCCTATCATACATTAATCAAACCTTGTTACAATCATGCCAAAAAATGTGGCAAGTGGGAAACAACGACTAGGTTCAAAGCCCCTCCTAAGATACTACGACCTATCATAGAAACATAAATTTATAGATAAAACCTTACTAGACTACCTTTTCTCCTACTCTAGAAACATGCTTCATCATTTATAGAGATAGACATTCATCATTTGATACTCTAGAACCTATTTAAGACACTCACAATCAACAATTGACTCAATGACCAAGCCTTGTTACATTTGACAAACATGTATATATATCATTACATTCAACCTTAATGCTTTGGTGGGAATTACAAGAGTGGTCAATGAATCTTTAGGTCACACATGTCTATTGTATCATCTTCATATGGTTATACTCTTGAAACCAAACCCCTTGAAACAACAACAATATGTCTTTGTACGCAAACCATGTCTCTGAGCGGTCCATAGGTACTAAGAGGCATTTGAAGTTCTTCCCTCATCTAATTGCATCCATTTGAGAATATTAATGGTATTGTGGGTCATGCAAGTAGGTAGGTATGGTTTTTCTTAATGACAAGGTTCCAATAATTTATATGCCAAAAGGGAAGAAAGTAAAATACATGTAGAAATCCCAAAATTTGGCGGTTCAAAGATTTGAAGGAAATGTGTGCACTAAAGGGTAACCCCAAAAGGTATGCTAAAAAGGGAAACCCCTATACCCTGAAATGAATGGAAATAGGAAAGGGGACTTTGAAGGAAGTTCACGCATGGAAGTGGGACCCCAAAATGGTTTGCTAGAAAAAGAAACCCCTATACCCCAAAATAAGGAAAATAGGGATAGGGGACTTTGAAGGAAATGTATGCAAAGAAGGGGAATCCTAAAATGGCATGCCAGGAAGGGAAACCCTTATACCTCAAAATGAAGTAACCTACACCCTCTATATCTTAACCACTTTGATATTGACCGTTCATTTGTCATCAGATCTCCACCATCGATTAGCCTTCATGCAAGTCTATAATTGGACCCTTTAGGAGCACATTTTTTAAAATCAATTATCAAAACAACATCACACTATTGGTTTGCGCAACCACATCTATCAACATTTGAGAAAAACTACCATGATGGTATAACAGGAATCAAATTTGGTAAACTTTTGTTTTTTCATATTACATTTTCAATTTCTTGCTCTAGCAGAGGTTGCATTAAGTGTAGATTAAGGGATTTAATGGTTCATTTGAATACTTTGTTTTTGGTTTACATTTTATGTATACATTCTAGCATGCTTGGTGGGACCCCCTGCACCTTTTAATCTTCATTTTGTAAGTTTTTTTTTTCATTTTTGTAGGTTTCTATATGATTTTTAGAACTCTTGGGGGTCTAATTTCATGGGAAGCCTCCTGGAATAAAAAAACGTCACCATTGCATCCAAAGCAACCAAGAGATGAAAAATAACATATAACATTTCATATTTCAATAACAAAAGAATTTGCAATTTTAAAAAATTTTGGACTTTATCCCTTGTATGGCAGTATGGTCGTACTGTACGATATTGTATGTATTTGTTGCTCATGATGCTTCATAAATTTTTGACACAATGAAGTGCAAGTAGGTCTCCGCTATGAAACCTCCACCAAGATGAATTAGGTTTTCATCTAATCCACCAAGAATCTCAAGGGTTTTCATCCTTGGATTCAAGCACAACTTTCATTGCAGCCAAAAGAGATAAACTCCAAGCAAAAGATGAATGATTGATGTGTTGAAATGACCACAAATGAACTTCTATTTATATAGGATTTCATCATCTCAACAAGCCCGAACTCAAATCCTAGTTCTCCTAAGTTCCTTGATCTCTGTTGTGGTATTATATTTCTTCTAACTATTCTCGTTTGTCTGCTATGCATTGATCTTGCTCAATTAGGGTTTCTTACTTTGCCCTAGTTTGGTTGGTTGAATTTGGTTGAAGCTCCTTTATACAAAAAATGGATAAAACCCTTGTAGTTTGGCTCTCATTCAAGGGTAGAATCCAAGCTCAGTTTGTGTTCCAATGTTGGTAGAAAAGGGTTTGACCTGGTTTAGGGTATTAATCTAAGTCTCCCTTTTCCATCTAACATTAGTAACCTTGTTGAGTATTTTTAAACTCAATAGTACCCCATGTGGGTAAATGTGCTAGGGTAGAGAGGCATCAATGAAGGACTTGAGGGGAGTCATCAATACCCTCAAAAATGTTGATAAGATCTATATATTGATGTAGAGCAAACAAAATGGTCATGGTGTAAAGGTTAGGGATATACTTGAACTAATAGTGCATAATACATGCACAATAATAGGAAGGAAGTTGTTGAGGAAGATGAATGCATGATATGTGTCATTTGGAGTTTTTTATGTTAGTTTCTTTAAACTAGAAAAAGTTTTTTTTTTGTATTATTACCTGTGAGATCACCAATGTTGAAGAGTCATAGAGTCTAGCATTGCCTTTCACTATGGTACACTCCTAATTTTGCATGTCTTGGATTTTTGGGGAATGCTACTTGAGGAATACATATATAAACTCCATCTTTTGAGGTCTATAAAATATTACAAGTTTATGCTTCACCCACATAGTGGATTCATACTTAACACACACAAGGTGCTAATGAATTAGTGGGTCATGGTAGTTAGCTAGATCTATGTACATGCATCCCAATATTTTCTTCAAAATTTATCATCATTGCACCTGCATCATTTTGTAAGAAGGAAATGGGGATCAAGAGCCCACTAATCTCCCACATATTTATATGGTGTAGATGATTGAGGCAGAGCATGCATGGTTATAACTTAGCAATCTAGTGGTTGACATTTTGCCACTTATTGTCACATTCCATTTCCAAATGGGGTCATCTTAAGAATAAATTTTAAAGGGAAATGATGGTAATCACCCAACCTTGCAAAATTATCATAACAAAGAAAAGGGAAAGAGATTGAGTTCTTATAAAAATCCCCAACACTTCTATATTTATTTAGGATCCAATAGATAGGCACCCCAAGCAATACCCTATTTCACTATCACCTTGAGTGACATCATCGACTCCACAACTAACATTTATGTTATCAACTTAATATGCAACTATATCACCCCCTCAAAAAGTACCCACTCTACTATCACAATAACCATCTTCTTCCTCAACCACATAATCTCTACTTGATGACATGCTTATAGGAGGTATACGTAGAGGAACCTAGGGAACTACATAAGTATTTACCCTCATGTCATTGGTTCAACATTAGGTCATTAGGATTCTATAGTTTTTTTATCTCAAGCAATTGTCCACATTTTTATTTGAGGAGAATTTAGTCATCCACTCTACCATGTAGCTAGTTTTTAGGGCCATTAACAACTATGTAGATAGCATTATTGTCCCCTCACCTATAGAGGGATGCACATCAAATACCACGAGGGAGTAATTGCATGGGATGTTGTGTTGGTGCTTGTGGCTATATATTATAGCAATGTATTTGAGCTTTCTATGGTAGTTGTAGAAGTATTTACAAGGAAACTCAATCAATTGTGCAAAACTAAAGAGGCCATTTGAGAGGTTTAATGCACTAGAATTTAGATAGCCCAAGCATGGGTGGATAGGGTGTTAAATGCTAAGTCTATCGTTGAGAGACAATCCAATGCAATTTAGCACATCATAACATAGAAGGATATATATATTCTTGTGCAGGCCACAACTTTGGATGTAGAATAGACCTAAGGGTTAAAACAAAGAATGTTGATTAGTGAATCTATAGTATAGTTGTAGCCCTTTTAGCAACATAATTTGAGGGAAGAATATATAAACTTAGATACTTATATTATACAAAAATGCTAATTTTGATTGAGAGAAAAAAAATGTTAAACATGTGAGATTAAGTAGCTCATGCCTAAATATCAAGAGTTAGAGTTCTAATAGCCAATATAATTATTCAAGTGACTCAGTGACGTCGTACCTCAATTAGTTGTGTAGCCAAGTGCAAGAAAAATTTGCTACCATCAAAATTAAATTAGATGAACACAGTTATCAACTTTTGGGTTTAATGAGGCTAACGCACATCCCATAATCCCCCATGATTAGGGATGAATATGGGTTTCACATAGATTGATGAGTTTAGATAATGCATTGTCGATATCACTCTAGTCTATATAAATGAAGTCAAATATTGCACAGTAATCATGTTAGAGCTTTAAGTCCATATTATAGCTATGTGTATGCATTTATAATAGGTATTATTTCACCTAAGTGTTTTTAGGATAGAATAGATAATTACACTATAATGTTGTTTCCAAAATTTATTACAAATACTATCGTAATAATTAATTGAGTGCAAGTGATTGCAATGGGATAAAAAATATAGTTGAGTGTAGGAGAGTGTCTAATAAGTGGGTGTAAGGCAATTAATATAAAGGAGGGTCTTGCAAATCTATATTAGCATGACTCTTATTCACTTGTAAATATACCATAATTATGTAGTATATAATAAACTAAGTGTAATGTTGAAGAGAAGAAAGAGCTAGTATGTTTTAAATACAACAAAAGAATTGTGTGAAAGTGATGGATGAATAGAGAAGCTCATTTCATGCATATCTATCTTCTATTTATTGTGTAATTCATGATTTATTCTTTTCTTTCTTTTTATTCTACATTTGCATGTATCATGCATAAGTCTAGTAGAGGGTTTATGATCCCTCACATGTCGTAGATGAGTGGCCTTATAATTGATATACTAATTTGTGCTAGGCTTTTTAATTGATAGCCAATTGGTCTAGGACACATGCATGAATTTGGCTAACAATCCTACTTCTATTTAGGAAGAATTTTATTACATGTACCATTCCAAGCCTAGAATCTTATTTTTTACACCACATCCATAGCTACTACTATGCATAACAAACCCTTTTTACTTTTTTATTTGTAGACATTGTTGAGTAAGTGTGTTTATGCATATTTTAAATGCTTGTCACATGCTACTTATTGGAACTTTCTATTTCATGCTTCTATATTTCTAGATGGAGTGCTCATTAAAAGGAGAATGCTTAGAATTGTCTTCCTTACTTTCACATTAACTACTTGTCTAAGTATATGAATATATGCTTTCATGTTGACTACTTTAATTTGACATGAATCTTCATGATAGTTCACATCCAAGTCAAAGTGAGGGGAAAATGTAATGGTGAAACTTCATACCATATAGTTTCCCCCTTTGTTTTGGACCTGCCTAGACTTGTTTGTCCTTAATGCAATTACTAGTCTACAAAATGACATTTATGCATGGAAATGAGCAACTAACCCAAACCTAGCTTGATTATAGAAATCTTCACATATCCCAAGGGTCTTGACTTGACCTACAATCTCAACCTCCATTATTCTAGGCTAATTCTCTAGTACATTTTTGACCCTCAAACTGTAAATTTAAATTTAGAAATAGGTCCAAAAGCTAACCCTATTCCAAGTTATTGTTACAAGCCAACTAAAGCATGAAATAATTCAAATTACATGCTAGGGTTTTATATAAAAGGACAAAACCTAATTCAAGAATCTATGTAGTATCTGAGAATTGTAAGGGAGTGTTCTATTATAAATTGTATCACCACAAAAGCATTGCATCACCTTCATCACTACCTAGGCATATTGCATTATTGCTTGGTGTCTTCAATCATTGTTTCAAATCAATGATTTGGATCAAAGTGTTTGACAAAATTATAAATTTATTACAAACTTAGATACCAAGGGAAAGGGAGCCTCAATTAAAAAAATTGTCAAATAAGATCTATGCAAGAGGTTAAAATTGCTAATTAAATTTAGTTTTGTAGACAAACAAATCATTTTTACCAACACAAAAAATTAACTAGAATAGAGAATAGTGATTTTTTATTATCCTTAGACACTCATCTAATGTTAGTTCTTAATTTTTAGTACATTAAATAATTTTTAATACATTAAATTATTTTTAGAACATTAACAAAACATTTAATAACATATGCCATAATCAAATCTACATCAAAATAGAATTAAATGTCCTTATTTTATTATTTATTTTTTATGATTTTACTAATTTAATTTTATATTATTTCTTTAATTTAAATATATTTACAATTAATTTATCACTTTAATTATTTATAAACATTAAATTTAATAAAATTTATATTTTTTCTCTTTTTAACATCTTAAAATATGAACATAATTATTAAAAAATAAAAATAAAATATTATATTACTCTATATATTTGATTATTCTACATGTTTAATAAAAAAACCAAAACTTTATCATTTTAGGAGTTATGTAATATGATATCTTCCAAAGTGTGACCCATTTTTTTAATACTTTTCTTAAAACGTTTGCTACCTCCAAAATTTGTTTTTAAAAAAATGTATTTTAAGACCTTAGTTTTAAATGGAGCAAAATGTATTTTGTTATTTTCTCGCCCTCTATATCACAAGTTTTGTGGCATTTTTCTCTTCTGTTTGTGAGATATTGAATCTTTGACATGCAAGGGAAATTCATATTCCTTGGACAGGCAAAATATGATTTATGTTTCCTTGGATTGTGTAACAGCTTTTTTGTGAAATGAGTGCATTGCCACCATAGGATCCAAATTAGATTTATTGATTATCACACCTACAAGATGAGAATAGGAATCATTGGTTTAAGTAATTTTGTAGGGTTGCACTTGATTCATGTATTCTAAGGAATCTTAATGAGAAGAGGAAGCATTGATTTAAGTAATTTTGTAGGGTTGCACTTGATTCATGTATTTTAAGGAATCTTAATAAATTTATTGTTTCAGTAATTTCAGAGTCCTGATGTTCAGACTAGATAAACACAACGATTAATTTTATTGAATTTCTTGACTCTTAACAATTAGACAAAAAAATAACTTTGATTATTTTTATGAAGCATAGAAATAGCTAAATAGTCAGGTTGAAATTTGACAGCGACTCCTAACCGGCAAGCTACTCTTTCATGATGGAATGATACTCTCTTAGTCTTAGCTAATTTGTGCCAAAGTTATAACTGAATGTCAAATATGAGTACTGAATAACTGGCACAAAGCGTAGCCCTACAAAAAATGTTCAATACTTAACAAGTGCAAAAATTAAATGTTAGCTCTGGGATCATAAAGAGACAGGAATGGTCATCTGTTTTATAGCTAGAAAGATAGAATTTGTATATATTATAATTTGACAGCAAATATGAAATTCATTATCATAAACAAATTCCTTTCTATTATTACTCCTTTTATAATAGTATATGGCAATTTCGTGGTCTATGAATAGATATTTTAAAACAATTTGAAATAAATTCTAGTGGGTAAAATCATGTTCAGGAATATATAAGAGAATCTAAATATTATAAATTATAATGTGTAAGCTATGTAGAGTTTTAAAATGATTTGAAAATTTTGAAAGTAAACAATTAAGAAGCTTTGCCTGACATGAAATAGAAAAGCGTAGCCTTTATTAAATTCTTTGAAGTTAAAGATTCTGATTGGCACAGATTCTAATCTTGTGTATTCCACCACTCTGCTGAAGCGCTATATAATATAGTTTATATGTGCGTTTTTATTGTTTGGCAGTGCATTCAGATCTAGCGGTAAACTGTGTTAATGTTTGGTATTCTGCCTTGAAGTGAAATATATTGGGATCTCTGTTCTATTTAAATCATTTATTGCTGTTATTGGGAACTATCAGCACTGTTTAGTTTCCCAGTTTATTCTCCAGCAGTTTAAATATTCAGTAAAATAATTATATAAAAGAATTAATATGAGTTAGATAATGAAGTGCTGTGTAAGGCATATTAAAGTAGCAAATATAGTCTATGGCCATATAAATCTAGACATTTCCAACGAGAGCATTACATAAAGGTGATCCTCATTTCAAACATTACCTTGTTCTAGTTTTCGATAACCGTAGAGTCATTGAGTCAAAGAGTGCTAGCTATTGAAACATCATGGACAAATGGCACATCATTTAAGTGACGACTGCAAATTAAAATCATATACAAGACACCTTTGTCTCTCACAATTATAACTACTAATGTGGGAAAAACCCGAATACAACCCAATCATGTATTTGTGTCAAGTATTGAAGTCTTTCATAGGAATTTTAATTAATGTGGGATTTAACTCTTTACATTTTCAAGATGACCTCCATGAGTAGCCATGATAGGCATTTTAATATGCTTAATATTATAAAAACAAACGAGTCATGGATATTCAAAATAAAGCTTTCCTTGAGTAATATCAGGTCCATATATTTAAGCAAGTATACTTAACGCAGGCATTCCAAAAAAAAATGCTTTAAGAATCCCAGACTTTCACAATCCAGAAAGCCTGGGTTAACTAGACACTGCCAGTATTGACTTTGTAAGAATGGAATGCAACTGAACAGTATTCAAACACAAATTTACATTGCTGACATCCCCAAATTTCCAAAACTCTGAAACTCTGGGTTAGCTTGACACTGAGAGTTTTGTCTTTGCCAGAATGGACAGAGTTAACTCGACAATCAACAACTGAACAATATTCGAACACAAATTTACATTGCTGACATTCCCAAATTTCCATAACTCAGAAATTCTGGGTTAGCCGGGCACTCAGAGTTTTGACTTGCCAGAATGGACAGAGTTAACTCAACAAATCACTACCTATCTGTACAATGTCCAAAAGGACAATTAAACCATCAGATACATGAACTCCACCAACATTTGGTGTATTACAATGAAACTATCAGTCGCTGCTTTAAAAGAAACAAAAATGGTTAGAAAATCATATGGCTCTAACTACAAGTAAGCCTGACATATTTTCCCTCAATTAGGCCTTCGAAGCTGGTGCCTTACAGATGGGACATTCATTTTTCTGCAAGAGCCATTTCTTGATGCACTCTGCATGGTGATCATGCCCACATTCCAGAGTCCCAAGCTCCTCATTGTCCTCGTATTCTTCCTACAGCCAATACAAACCAATTAATTATAATCTAGGGCAAAGTTACAACTATAGACACAGATTGTTACAGAACTAAAGATATATCCTGCCCAACATTTGGATCTTGAAACAGTAATTATCATTCCCCGCAAATTCGCTTAGATCTATTAATTGTTAAGCAATAAAATATATCAGCACCGAAGAAGAGGCGATCCCTGTGAACAACAATTTATTTAGGTTGCACTCAATTTCATTTTTTGTTAAAAAGTCTTGATCCCAAAGCTTTTTACAACAAAAGAACAAACTAAACTTCAACGTGATGGCTTCAGACAGACTGACTTCTTAGTCAACCTCGTCAATCCATGCTTCATAAACAATTCAAAACCATAAACATTGATCTATTTTACACAAGAGACGCCTCATGGTTTAAGGCAAATCTATAAATAAATATTTGCATTCCACCATCCACTATAGTAGTTCCCTCATCCTACTCTGCATTTCACTTCGACATGTACTCCAATTTTTGTTCCATAATGTTGACATCTACCTTCAATGCATGAATTCATTGAAAGATCAGAGCAAGCTGTGGATAACTGAAAAAAAGAGCTGTGGATAAAATCCTCCCTGCCCCCTAACAGAGAAAATGCCAAAGATGGAATGTAGTTTTGAAATTGTAAGTTTAAGGCAACTGAAATGGAACCGTTCATGCCATTTCTTTATATTGCTAGAAGATAAGAGAAGTGAAACTCAGAGCAGCCTTAAGATCACAAATCAGGTCAAAAGAAATTTTTATCAACAAGAGTAACAAATCCAACATATATATTTGATAGTTGACACTACTAAAAATCTAAGTTGCCAGTACACATTAGTGAACTGTCAAATATTTCATAAACCTCAGAGAAGAGGCATCCAGTTTCTCAGGCACATAGACTCACCAAATGCTTGTGACTCTTCAGATAGGCGGAACTAGATCATACCAATATTAATAATTAGAATGGCCCAAATGACATCAAGATCAATACTGTCACTTACCCGGTGGTTGCTACCGTTCAGATTATGACCCAAATTAGATGCATAACTAACACAGACCCACAGAAATCCCAAGCCTTTTCGCCATCAATCCCAAAGTTTTCTACCTCATAAATCTCCCACAAATATAATTTTCCCCACTAACCTAACAAACAGTATATATCATTGCACTTGTTGGCATTCATTCATGCAAACTCCTCCATCTTATCCCAAATTGCACAGAGCTTTCAATCATTACAAAGTATCTTAGCAAGTGGATAAGTTATTGCCATTGATAAATGCACTCATTGTCAGAGCAAAAAGTAGGTCACACCTTCTGCACTGAAAACCCAGTCCTTTAACTATAGACACATACCCATATGATCAACTAAGGGTCAAAAACAACATGCAACCATTTTTTATGCTATGAAATATGCATGCTAAACCTTCTGCATTAACCTGATCCTTAATTTGAATGAAATAAGCCCTTACCCAAGCTTTTTGTTGCTCAGAGAATTTTAACAAATGGATAATTTTTGTGATTAATGCATGTGAACTTATTGTTAGAGCCACAAACCATCCGTATCTTCTGCTGCTGCATTGTTCAAACTTCGACCAACTCTCCAACTGCTGATATATAACTTACAAGATCAACCCAAGGCAACAGGAAAACAGGGTAACCATTTTAAATATCATGACATACTCACTAAATCTTGTGATCATAAATTCGGGCCTTAATATAAAATCAAAAGGCCCTGAATAAACAACTAGCATAGAAGCTTTCCGTTGCCCAAAATATCTTAGCAAATGGCTCTAATACTGTCATTGATACATGCAAACTCAAAGTCAGATCCACAACAGATTTTCAGCTGCACTATTAGAGCAAGTCCTTTACAACCAGCATGTACTCCATGAATTATACACGTCTAAATCTCAAGCATTGTTGCCAATGGCATGAACCAATGGATCTTAGCAAATGAATTAGTTATTGTCATTGATTCATGCAAATTCAATGCCACAAGCAGGGCAGACATTCTGCTCTGCTGTTAAACCAACTCTTTAGCTACAGAGATACTTCCAATAGACAATCTCAGGGATAAAGGAAAAGAAAGCAGTCATTTCATATATCATGAAAAATGCATGGCAAATCCTGAGTGCAAAAACAAGGCCTCATTATGAACAGCAAAAAATCACAGGATGAAGTCCCTGAAGGCAACTGATCTATGACTGAAACAACCCCCTACCTCTCTGCTTAGCACCACACCTATATTCAAACATAACCAAACGACACTTGGTTCAACTAGTAAATGATTCAAAATAGTCAAACAATAATCTAGCTAGTAATCTGAGAAATCTTCGCAAAAGCACAAGAGGACACAACAATCAGATGAAACCCAGCTCATCTATAGACCTGGAAAGTATTAAAAAATTCAACTTATAAAAATTTAATTTCTTTTTAAAATTTAAACTGGATATAAAAAAGTCTTAGGTATTTTCAATAGACCGTCTATTCAACTTGCATAGCCCCTCTTTGATTTATGGATTCTATAATGTCTTAACAATACACTTGATTAGAGTTGTAGAGTTAATACTTTTATTCTCAGACCTCTTAATCATATACCCTGATTCTGTGGCTAAGGTTGTTGAGCAGGCCCCATATCCCATGCTGTCAATTTACTAGCTGTGACAGAAGAAACACCATTGTTGAATAAGTAAAGATGGGCATCTTCTCCAATTGCTAGATTTGGATAAACTCTGGCAGTTATGCAAGTCTTTACCCCTTCTCCAAAACCCTCTACAATTGAATGGTCAACCTGCACTTTGCAATGACATTCACACTGCTCATTTCCTCTCTTTACCAGTCCTTAGTCCTATAGGAAATTACAGATAGCTATAAATTAAGACTCACCAGTACTCTTAGAGAGAGATTCTTTTTGTTGAAGGAAAAGAAACAAACTTCCATATGTTGTTTTATCAAGTTCTGTTTTCAAGGATGATCTACACAAATGAAAAATTGACATTTTCAGTGTTGCAAATTAATGTTTGAAAGACTTATTTGATATTTTACTACGAATTTGTTTGCCAGCTTACCTGCTCTGGTCACTGCACATTAATACTTTCATGTTGTTTTGATGAAGTCCAACCCTAAAGAAAACAGCAGTTTGTTCAGACAAATCTTCAGAAGCCAAAACCAAAAGCCCAAATGGACCAACCATAGTCTTGGAAGCTGCTCCATCCTGGCTGCATAGTTGTTGAGCATCTAGATTGGCATCCATCTTCTCTAAATCCTTAAGACTTGGCAGATCGAAGGAAACCTCTACATCAGCCTAATAACAATAACAAACAGTCCAAAATAGGACCCAAAACACTTGAGGTAAGGAACTAAAAATGGAGTCATATTAATATTTAAACCCACTGAAATAGATTAAAATTCCAGCTAGAGTTATTCAAATCAAATATGGAGATAAAACTTGTTACACATTTTTCTTTTATTGAATTTAAGTTGAAGATTACATAAATGTTAGATTAGAACCAAGACAGAAACTGTCGGACAAATAAGAGAACAATTGAAACAATTCAACTGCTAAAAAAAGACATAAACAACTATAAGCTAAACCCAAAAGATTTAAGAATTCAAACCAAAACTATTTATACCTATAAATTTATTAGGTTATCATACATCTAAGAGATTTTTCCTGTATAAAATGCTTGTATAAAATAATGCTATGAAAATTTTCAATGGCATTTGACTACCTGTGCAGCTTTCAGGCCTCCAATTTCTATGACAGATCCACTCTTGAGAAGGATGTTTTCTTTGAATATTTTATTTCCACGCAGGGACTCCAACTCTGAAACTGGCCACTGCATCAGCTGGCTTTTGGAGATGTTGTCTAGCCAGATTGCTCTTGGAATGGCCTTCAAGGATAGGACCAAAACAAATTCATTACAATTACATAAAACTACAGTGTTAAACCTCTGTGTTGAAAACATATTGTCTATAGACAATGCACGACATATAAATATAAATAAACTTATTTTGCCTTTTTCAACGTTTGATAAACATGATTAATTGACCTGAAAATTAAGTTAAGCCTTACCTGAACACCAGACCAGCCCTTTACAACATCATCTTGCTTGCTGTCTGACTCATTAATCCATCCCCACAAGATTCTTCTATTCGTATGATTATCAAAAAATGTCTTGGATGCATAGAATTTTTCATAATCATATCTTAATCCAAATTTATTATCTGCACTTGTATTGTCTGGAACATACCGATCAATGTATGTGAAGTAAGTTCCAATAGTATAATACTCATATTTTGTATCATCCAGGGATACCTTCAAGACGTGTTTAATCCCAGGTCCAGTAACAGAAGTGTCTAGTCCAAGCTTTCCCAATGGAGCAACAGGATAAAAATCAGGGCACTCCCACATTCTTGTCTTCTTAGAGGAATGGAGAGGGTGCTTCTTTTTGGTCCAATGAACAAAATCTTTGCTTATGTACAGAAGGGCCTTTCCTTTATGATGCATATCCTCCTTATTACCCACAAGAATTCTCCACCTCTCATCTTTGCCAAGCCAGGCAGTGGTTGGATCTCTGAAATAACTCCCATTAATTCCATTCTCTGGAACAATAATTGGGTTTTCAGGGATCTTGACCCATTCCCTTAAATAGGGATCAGATGCATTTTTAGGAACAACCATATTTTGGACTTGTGTAGAGTTGTCCCATCCTGTATAAAGAATCATAGGCTTCCCTCCAGACAAAAGTGTGGCAAAGCTAGACCAGCAACCCTCTATATCATACCATTCACTCGGAATGATTGCAAAATCTAGCGACTTCCAATGAATAAGATCATTCGATACAGCATGCCCCCACGCAATGATGCCCCATTCAGCTACCTTAGGATTGTACTGGTAAAACAAATGGTACAATCCTTTATAAAACATGGGCCCTGCAAATCACATTGGATATTATGTCCCTTCTCATATTGAAACTGGTAACAGTGAAACCAATGAAAATGAACAAATAAACTCACCATTTGGATCTGTCCAGATTACAAACCAATGCCAGACAATGAAACATTAAATCAGAAAAATCCCAATCAGTTTAAAAATCCCAAAGTAATAACTAAATCAAATTTTGAACTAGAGAGATCCATGGCTCATCTTCCTGGCATTGTAGGTAATTTAAGAGATGTACAGAGCTAAGGAAACTTCCCCATACAATAGGCGACTTGGCACAACTCTAGTATTTGTTGATGCCTGATTGTTCAGGTCTACAGAGTCTTCCTTACACGGTGGGCAAGTTGCAAAAGCTAAGGGTGTTATCCTTTAATGGATGCTCAGGCCTAGGAAGCTTTCATGATGTGGTTGTCAAGTTAGCCCAGCTGAGGGAGTTAAACAGGTAAAAGATCATTTGTAGGTGCATTTAATTTGGTGTACAATAATTCTATTTAAGAAATTTGAAAGAAGATATGTTTCTATTGAATTGTTTCAAATTTTGTCTCATGATAAAGAAGTGAGTAAAATGATCTTAAATTTTGCACAAGTGCCGGATTAGGAAGCTTGGTGCAGAAGAAGTTTAATATCTACATTGGTTACCACACAGTAGATGCAGAGGAAGCATTGATGGGTTATATGTACACGGGATCACTTCCTAGGGAAGAAAAATAGGTAAATTAGTAGTTTTTTAATGTTTTCTTTCTATTTGTTGTTGGTTTAAGGAACTCTTAAATGCAATCTATCAGAATTCCCCTTTTCCCCTCTTATCTAAAACCTTGTCATTTTTTTGTGTATACTGAACTACAAATTCTTCAACTTGAAAAGTTTTGGGATCTGTTTGAGTCTGTTTCAAGTCTACATATTCCCATTAAACTCATAACGTTTTCATTACCAGGTACTTAGTGATATACATTGGTTACCACACAGTAGATGCAGAGGAAGCATTGATGGGTCATATGTACACCGGGTCACTTTGTAGGGAAGAAAAATAGGTAAATTAGTAGTTTTTTAATGTTTTCTTTCTATTTGTTGTTGGTTTAAGGAACTCTCAAACGCAAGCTATCAGAATTCCCCTTACCCCCTCTTATCGAAAACCTTGTCATTTTTTTGTGTGTACTGAAATACAAATTCTTCAACTTGAAAAGTTTTGGGATCTGTTTGAGTCTGTTTCAAGTCTACATGTTCCCATTAAACTGATAACGTTTTCATTACCAGTTACTTAGTGATATACAGAATTAACCAGAGTTCATCTTATAAACAAGAGACTCTCAAACTCTCTGCGTGTAGTGGACTGAATTTTCCCAATGGAAACGAAGAAATATTTTGCCGTGGCATCTCTATGCTGGATTGTTTGCCTTTTGCCTGTTATCTGCAAGGCGCAGTTGAACACAGTTGCCCAAACTATGGAACGCACTGCCTACCATTTCCAACCTCCAAAAAACTGGATGAACGGTCTGCCATTTATAATCTCCATTGAAAAATTTCTGCTTCGGATTTTTCTTGAACTGATAGAAATCTTCTATTTTCGTTTTAGTTTCTGCAATTGGTTTGCAAACGAGCCATGGATCTCTCTAGTTCAAAATTTGATTTAGTTATTACTTTGGGATTTTTAAACTGATTGGGATTTTTCTGATTTAATGTTTCATTGTCTGGCATTGGTTTGTAATCTGGACAGAGAGTTTGAGAGTCTCTTGTTTATAAGATGAACTCTGGTTAATTCTGTATATCACTAAGTACCTGGTAATGAAAACGTTATCAGTTTAATGGGAACATGTAGACTTGAAACAGACTCAAACAGATCCCAAAACTTTTCAAGTTGAAGAATTTGTATTTCAGTATACACAGAAAAATGACAAGGTTTTCGATAAGAGGGGGTAAGGGGAATTCTGATAGCTTGCATTTGAGAGTTCCTTAAACCAACAACAAATAGAAAGAAAACATTAAAAAACTACTAATTTACCTATTTTTCTTCCCTACAAAGTGACCCGGTGTACATATGACCCATCGATGCTTCCTCTGCATCTACTGTGTGGTAACCAATGTATATCACTAAGTACCTGGTAATGAAAACGTTATGAGTTTAATGGGAATATGTAGACTTGAAACAGACTCAAACAGATCCCAAAACTTTTCAAGTTGAAGAATTTGTAGTTCAGTATACACAGAAAAATGACAAGGTTTTAGATAAGAGGGGAAAAGGGGAATTCTGATAGCTTGCATTTAAGAGTTCCTTAAACCAACAACAAATATAAAGAAAACATTAAAAAACTACTAATTTACCTATTTTTCTTCCCTAGGAAGTGATCCCGTGTACATATGACCCATCAATGCTTCCTCTGCATCTACTGTGTGGTAACCAATGTAGATATTAAACTTCTTCTACACCAAGCTTCCTAATCCGGCACTTGTGCAAAATTTAAGATCATTTTACTCACTTCTTTATCATGAGACAAAATTTGAAACAATTCAATAGAAACATATCTTCTTTCAAATTTCTTAAATAAAATTATTGTACACCAAATTAAATGCACCTACAAATGATCTTTTACCTGTTTAACTCCCTCAGCTGGGCTAACTTGACAACCACATCATGAAAGCTTCCTAGGCCTGAGCATCCATTAAAGGATAACACCCTTAGCTTTTGCAACTTGCCCACCGTGTAAGGAAGACTTTGTAGACCTGAACAATCAGACATCAACAAATACTGGAGCTGTGCCAAGTCGCCTATTGTATGGGGAAGTTTCCTTAGCTCTGTACATCTCTTAAATTACCTACAGTGCCGGGAAGTTCCTTAGCTCTGTCCAACGCAACTCTTCTAACCGCATCAAGTTGCCCAGAGTGTCAGAAAGGTTTGTTAAACTGGTACAGCCGCACAAATGGAACTCCTTCAGTTGTGACAAGTTACCGAGTGTGTTTGGAAGTGTGGTGAGAGCTATACAATCCTGCAGATACAAGCATTGGAGGTTCAACAAGCTGTCAAGTCTGTTTCGGATTCTCGTAAGACTTGAACACTGCTCTAGACTTAAAATCCTGACTTGGGACCAATTGCTATCCAGCTGGAATCTGTTTCTTAATATTAACCATGTATCACTTACAAATTCACAATTTCTGATTTTATCCATAACAAATTCGGAGCTAGCTGTCCAATGTTGCCCACTACTTTTGTATTTTGCAGAAGTACCGTAAGGCTTTGTTCAGGGAAACATGCTGAATGAAGGCTTTGTTCAGGGAAACATGCTGAATGAATGAGCGCTGAATAAGTAAACGGTTAAACATCACACTCCAGGGCAGTCTGTGGAGCCCACTCTCGCCTTTCCGTTTGAAACTGTTTCTCCCGCCTAACAGTTAATTGAACGCCTGAAAACACTTTTTCCTCCTATTTTTCAGAGATGGGATGATACAACAGCAGAAAATAACTAAAATTATATAATTATTTAAGTATTTATTTATAAAAGTTCTTGAGGGTAGTTTGAGTGGTGTGGTTGCTGCCTTCAAGTGTGTGGTTGGCCATCATCTGGATTTGACTCTTGATTCAAATGTTGTGTTGGGGCATATGACCTCTCTAGGTGCATCCAAATGGTTATAGGGGCTTAGGCTTTGTCCAGATTGCCTTTTGAGATTATTGCATTTGGATTGTTGATCTAGGTTGATGCACCAACAATTCTTCCTATAGAAAAAAGAGGTATTTATTCACAAACGTATTTTTTGGAATGCTCTACAATTTTATGAAGTTGTTTTGATGAATCATGTCTTTGTTTGCCTTGGATCTTGGTTTTGGTCCTAGACATTAGATATTTGGCAGTGGTGACCATAAAGGAAATGGTTCTTAAAGAGGGGGCCAAAGCTCTCTTTGTGATTAGGAATCTAGTTCCTCTTTCAAAGATGCTCTCTTTGACAACTTCTTTGTGGAGGGGGAATGTTCTCTATTAAAGCATATGGTTTGTAAAGCTATGGCTAACAAGAAATAAGTCAAAGAGAGAATATCTTATCATAGTGAAATGATGGGATGAAGTTCCCACCATGTAGATTCCTAAAAGAAAAACATCAAACTAGCTTATCGACCTCATATAACAGGGTTTGGTGGGTAAGTTTGCTTTTTTTAGCCCTCCCCTAAAACCCTTACAAATCGGGTTGAAAAGAATGGAGTACAAAGGTATAAGGATACATTGATATTGTTCTTTGTGGCAAAGGTTTCTTTGTTGCCACATTTACATCAAAAGAAGAAAAAGATTTAATTTTTAGGAGTGGACTTTAGTTGCTTGACTCTTGTGGTTTGTATCTAAATCACTAGTTTCCAAACTTCGACCCTCTTGGTGAATCAAAATTATTTGTTTGGGTTAGATTTCCCTTTTTACCTCTTCACCTATGGCATGGAGAAACCTTAAATCCATCAAAAACATGATTGGAATCTTCAAGACTTGGGCTAAACCAAAGTAAAAAATTCTTTGTAGCCTACGTCTATGTTGAAGTTGATCTCATTAAGGGACTTCTAGAAACCACTAATATCAAATGTATGACCTAATCTTCACCCAAATAGTAGATTATGAAAACACTTACACAATCCATGAGCATGGACATTTCATAGAGATTGCCAAAAAAATACCAACCCACCAATGAATAGGTAGATAAAAATGAAGGTTTCAAATAAGTTCATAGAAAGAATAACAGAAATAATCCAAATGTTCTTGCCTCACCAATAGTTTATTCTTCTTCAAATTCAATCAATATACTCAATGTGAATATTGAAAATAAAGTTACTTTGTTTGAAGAAGAGGAAGAAAAATTATCAAAAAAGACACATGCAAAGTAACCAATGTAGGAGGAAACCTAACAACTAGATCTTTACCTAGAAGAAAGGCATATCCCTATACTTGAAGAGGAGAAGGAAAATGAAGATGAAGAAATCCCACTCTCCAAATACCTATCAAAAAGCCAAAGGGAGAAAAAAGAACTTTAAAGTCCACTCAAGAGAAGCATCTAAGAGCATTACATCAAGTGAACAAGCTAGTCTAGATTCAACAATAAAAGGCAAACCCTAAAAAGGTAAGCAATGAGGTTAGTATCTTGGAATTTGATAATCTAGGGAATAAAAATTTAAAAAAAAAAGAATTTGAAAGATCTCTTATCTGGATAGAAAAACTAATTTTTATTTTTTTCCAGAGATAAAAATGGAGAACATAGAAGCTATTGGAATTATTAATAAACTTTGGGGCAATAGTTCTAGCATTGCAATCTCCTCTTGTAGTATTTCTAGTGGTGTCCTCACAACTTGGAAACAAGGCTTTTGCTTTGATGATTCCATCCTCAACCCCAATTAGATCATAATTTGATTGTGTGAGAACTCTTCTAATCTCTTTGTTAATATCACTAATCTCTACTCCCTAATGCATTTTATGGACAAAAAAGCAATGCTAACAATTTATCCATCATGATGCAACTCTCAATAATCAAGTTAATTAGGTTCTTGGAGGAGATTTAATTATTGTTCTTGATCAGAATGAGAAAAAAATATAGTCTACCCATTCATGACAGAGAAAGAGAAATAGTGGAAGACATCATGGCTACTCAAAATCTTGATGCTAAACTTAAAAAGTACACTTGGTCTAACAAGCATACTAATGCATTTTACAACATTGCGAGACTTGATAAATACTTTATTTTGTAAAATTTGTTGGAGGCTTTTCTTCTCTCATTTTCCTAAATCCCATCTAATTCCATCTTTGATCATAAATCAATTACCTTAAACTAAATAGTAGAGAGAATATCTTATCATAGTGAAATGATGGGATGAAGTTCCCACCATGTAGATTCCTAAAAGAAAAACATCAAACTAGCTTATCAACCTCATATAACAGGGTTTGGTGGGTAAGTTTGCTTTTTTTAGCCCTCCCCTAAAACCCTTACAAATCGGGTTGAAAAGAATGGAGTACAAAGGTATAAGGATACATTGATATTGTTCTTTGTGGCAAAGATTTCTTTGTTGCCACATTTACATCAAAAGAAGAAAAAGATTTAATTTTTAGGAGTGGACTCTAGTTGCTTGACTCTTGTGGTTTGTATCTAAATCACTTGTCTCCAAACTTCAACCTGTTGATGAGTGTTTTACAACACAACAACGCAGGTGTGATTGCTGGTATCACACCTCTCTTGAAAAAGGTATCCTATCTAAGACAGGACTGCCCCAAGGATAATATAGCTAGGTCTTAGCTTGCTTGGAATGACTCAGTGATATGTCTAGCTGTACCAACAAAGGGTCTTACATAAAATATAGGGTTTATGGAAAATGACAGCTGTATGTATGCAGAAACCCTATGATATTTTCAGTAGATTTGAGATTTATTTGCTGTTATGAAACTTAAATCTAACAACTTGATGCAAATAAATTGCAAAAGAAAGAGGAGAGGGAGAAGGGATAAGAGATCCTAAGTGAGTCACAATGAGGTAAAATGCTGCAGATAGACAAATACTTTCAATAAACCATTTCCTATTTCACTAGGATAGAAAACCCACAATGTTGTAAGAAATGATGCAATCTTCAAAGGATTCTTATGATTTTCAAATTACATTCACTCATTAAACACCCAGACAATGGTGCAACTTAACTAGTGGAGTGCAACCAAACTATGTTCAATGATAGGGCCCAGGCTAACTATACACAGCAACTTACCATCAGCAAGCACTAATAGTATGGACCAAAGCATTCATTTGATATCTTAACATTTACCCATCATTGCAAAAGCACAACTAATTAAACTCAATTTGATATGAACCATGAAAACCAAAGAGGACAACACAAGAACACAAATTCTCAGCAACCTGCAAAACTTGCTTTGTATTGATCACAATTTGGTAGAGTCTCAACGATTCAGTATCTAATCTTACTTGTTACAATGAGAGTGGCCCTTTTATAGACAAGGCACCATATCGAGTTTTTCAATAGACGGTGGAGATTAACTCAACACTAATGGTCCAGATTACATGACATTTAATTTGGTCGGTGGGTAGTTACAATCCCAGATTTGTCTTTGTCTTGTAGGAAAAAGACAAAATATAGCTTGCAAATACATTGAATCTGGGTAAAATGGATACCCATTTGGTTGCACATGATGATAAGTCAATTTTCAAGGCCTAATAAAGCCAAAATAGAGTCACATGACACTTGAAAACTTGAGTTGATGTGGGTTCACAGGATTCCATGTGCTGAATGGACCCAGAGGAGTATGTGGCACATTATTAGTGAAGATATATCCAACTAGATGCTTGCTAGACTGATTCTTGATGACTGAACTGCTAGAACAGTTGTATGCATGTCTTGGTGATCCAGTCCATGGTCATTTAAGTGGTATTTTTGGAAAAATATCAAAAATATAATTTTTTATATTTTCTACATCGTAGTAAATTACATTTTCAGAGGCCTTCGGAGCGGAATGGGGGTTTGAAACTTCTTGGTTGCTTGGCATTAAAGCTTAGCAGCTGGGTAGCTCAAACTAGATAATCGGTTTATCTTTCCAACAAGTCCAAGAAGTTTAAATTCTGATAAAATAGCTAGGAGTTATGACCCCCGGACTCGATCACTAGGACATTAGACTGGATCTGCAAGAACAACAATGAAGTAGACTTAATCTTTTATATCTTTAGCTCTTGTAGCTCATCTCCATCATCTTGGACATCATACTGACTTCCTTTTGTATGTGCAGCAGCAATTTGGTTGATAGAATGTCAATTCTGCAGTTCTGGATCAGCACTACACTTCTTGTGTGTTTACCATCCAAGATGGCTTGAATTGGCTCATGTGTCCTCCAAGACCTACAATTCACAATGAAAAGCATCAATTTCATCTTAACAAGTCATTTTTCATCAATTTGGATCAAAATATGTCCATTTGCAGTCATGGATTAGTCAAAAATAACTCATTGCCAATAGTCCTCTTCACAAATCTAGTGATTTTTGCATGATTTTTTGAGTTTTTTACCATTTTCAAGTACCCATTTGGCCAATATATTGATCTAGAAAGTTTTTGTGGTCATTAGAATCCATTTGCATACTTTTATTTCATGTTTTTCTAGCCTTTTCTGTAAAAAGCGAGATTTTTGGGGGTCACGGACTTTTCATGTGCAGTGGAATTAATTATCGTAAAACGTGCCAAAAATCCACACAAACTTAGTAAAATATTCATCATGATGTGACAACTAGTTGCACAATTCAAACCCATGAAGAAAATCCCATTTGCACCTTGAAAAACCTAATTTTTGGCCCAAAATACCAAAAAGCGCAGGTTTTGGCTATCATGAATCTAGCATTGATTTTTGAGGTCACTGACTAAAAGTCAGTCGGAGGTGTTTTTAGCACAAGGTTAGTCAAAGCCTGTTTTAGTGCAAAAATGTAAAAGCGCTACTTTTCGGTGCCACCAACTTGCGCGAGTTTGGGCTCAGACCGACTAATAGCATCTCATAAGGTCGATCAGGGTGGATTGTAGCACAAGTCGGTAAGGTCAATTTTTAGCGCAAAACATAAAAGGCTCAGTCGGCGGGGATTTTCAATGCAACTAACTAGCGTGGGTTTCTCTATCTACCAACCAAGTGCAGTGAAGGTGGATATTAGCGCAAGTCGGTTGAAGCTCGTTTTAGCGCTTTTCTTCGAAATTGTCTCGGCGAGGATTTTTGATCCGACTGACTTAGTGGTAGCTTGGAGGGAGGTCAGTCGGTTGGAGGTGAATTTAGCGCAAAGGTCAGTAGGAGGCATTTTTGGCGCAAAGTGCAGTAGGGGTCATTTTTGGTACCAAATTTTGAATTGGCTAGGGTGAAAGTATATTTAAAAATATATTTAAGTATAAGTTTCTTACACTTTAAATATTTTTAAATATACTTTCAGGATGTTTGAGATAGGTTCCAAATCCATAGGATTTCATATGCAGATTCTAGAATTTTGAGGTTCCACCAGATTTCAAACTTAGTCATTTTTTAGGATTTTCAGGTTTTCAGACTTAGCCAAATTAGGGCTTCAGGACCATGCATCAGAATGAAAGTATATGAACCCCTTAGTGAAATCTAGTGGAATTTGACATGATTTTGCAATGCTGAGACCTGGAAACTAGGAATTTCAACATGACACATCCTGCAGTAGCAATTTCAAGGCTAATATCTAGTGACAAGATTTTTGAGCAAAGTGCAGTAACACCCGATTTTAGTGCAAAAGGCAACAAATAGCTATCTTTCAGGCACAAGACCACTCAAGACACTTCCAAATCAATCATGTATGACATCAAATCACTTCAAACATGCCAAGAACTCAAATTTGAAGCAAATCTTGCATTCTAAGCACAATTTCACCTTCTCATCATCATAAGGCAAAAAGGTTGAGACTCCAAGCCAAAGCAAAAGAGGGGGTCTCCATTTGGCAAAAAATGGGGCGTGTGTGCAAGGTACAACATGACCCTCTTGATGAATCAAAATTATTTGTTTGGGTAAGATTTCCCTTTTTACCTCTTCACCTATGGCATGGAGAAACCTTAAATCCATCAAGAACATGATCAAAATCTTCAAGACTTGGACTAAACCAAAGCAAAAAAATTCTTTGTAGCCTACATCTATGTTGAAGTTGATCTCATTAAGGGACTTCTAGAAACCACTAATATCAAACGTATGACCTAATCTTCACCCAAAAAGTAGATTATAAAAAAACTCTTTTAAATGTATGCAATCCATGAGCATGGACATTTCATAGAGATTGCCAAAAAATACCAACCCACCAATGAATAGGTAGATAAAAATGAAGGTTTCAAATAAGTTCATAGAAAGAATAATAGAAATAATCCAAATGTTCTTGCCTCGCCAATAGTTTATTCTTCTTCAAATTCATTCAATATACTCAATGTAAATATTGAAAATAAAGTTACTTTGTTTGAAGAAGAGGAAGAAAAATTACCAAAAAAGACACATGCAAAGGAACCAAGGTAGGAGGAAACCTAACAACTAGATCTTTACCTAGAAGAAAGGCATATCCCTATACTTGAAGAGAAGAAAAATGAAGATGAAGAAATCCCACTCTCCAAATACCCATCAAAAAGCCAAAGGGAGAAAAAAGAACTTTAAAGTCCACTCAAGAGAAGCATCTAAGAGCATTACATCAAGTAAACAAGTTGGCTTAGATTCAACAATAAAAGTCAAAACCCTAAAAAGGTAAGCAATGAGGTTAATATCTTGGAATTTGATAAGGGGATAAAAATTCAAAAAAATTTGAAAGATCTCTTATCTGGATAGAAAAACTAATTTTTATTTTTTTCCAAAGATAAAAATAGACAACATAGAAGCTATTGGAATTATTAATGAACTTTGGGGCAATAGTTATAGCACTGCAATCTCCTCTTGTAGTACTTCTAGTGGTATCCTCACAACTTGGAAACATGACTTTTCGTTTGATGATTCCATCCTCGACCCCAATTAGATCACAATTTGATTGTGTGAGAACTCCTCTAATCTCTTTGTTATTATCACTAATCTCTACTCCCTAATACATTTTATGGACAAAAAGGAATGCTAGCAATTTATCCATCATGATGCAACTCTCAATAATCTAGTTAATCAGGTTCTTGGAGGAGATTTAAATATTGTTCTTGATCAAAATGAGAAAAAAAATATAGTCTACCCATTCATGATAGAGAAAGAGAAATAGTGGAAGACATCATGGCTGCTCAAAATCTTGATGCTAAACTTAAAAAGTACACTTGGTCTAACAAGCATACTAATGCATTTTACAACATTGTAAGACTTGATAAATACTTTATTTTGTAAATTTTGTTGGAGGCCTTTCTTCTCTCATTTTCCTAAATCCCATCTAATTCCATCTTTGATCATAAATCAATTACCTTAAACTAAATAGTAGAGAGAATTAAGGCCCTATTCCTTTCAAATATTCCTCTATTTTACTTAAAGATGCATTTCCTCAATTTATATTAAATGATTAACATGATGCCATTCATAAATCTTCCTAAGTAAAAATTGGGCGAATAAAATTAAACATGCCAAATCCATTATTATAAGTTGGCTAAAAATGTGATAGGAAAAGAAAAGTCTACAAGAAGTCTAAGAGTAATTAGAGTTTACCCAAAATCATATTGCATAACAAATCCCACATGAAGAGATAATTCTTCAACAACATGAATGGAGAAAATAAATTCTCAAGTTGCCTTGCATAATGAAGAACCCACTTGGAGACTTAGATCAAGAATGTTATGGTTGTCTGAGGGTCATTAGAACACTAAATATTTCTTTAGAAAAACCTAGCAATGCAAAAACATCAATACAATTACTAAGCTTTAGAACCCAATAGGCCAATGGATAGACTCTATTTAAGATATCAAAGATTATTTCTTTTATCACATCAAATATCTCTAAAAAGATGAAAGTATCAACATAAATCAACTTTCTAAACTCAACTAGAATATTCCTTCTATTATTTCTCAAGCCTAAAACATGGATTACAATAAAGAGGTTGCCATGGAAGGTTTAATAAATATTTTTGGGAATCAAATGGGATAAGGCTTTGGGACCCAATATTTTCAATGCTAACTTTCTTTATGAATTTGGGATATTATCAAAACTTATCTTTTAGAAATGTTACAGGTTTCCCCTAAAACCTCAAAGATGGATGGATGAGTCAATTCCACTTTCTTAGCTATCATATTAAAGGAATCCTAGAAGCCAGTAGCATTGACAAATTTAGACTCATCTCCCTTTGCAATACCTCTTACAAAGTCATTTCAAAAGTTATCTTGAAAAGGCTTAAGAGAATCCTCCTTGATTTTATATTTGAAGAACATATAGGATTTGTTCTATATAGGCACATTTTAAGGTACTTTTCTATCTCAATAAATAACACACTCATGTAAAATGGAAATAAAAGCATATGGTTATAAAATTGGACATGGAAAATGCTTTTGAAAAATTAAATCATGATGTCATTGTCCAAGCTATTTTGAAGTTAGGATTTGATGAGAAAAATGTTCATTGGATAAGAGCTTGTATGGATAGTCCTTGGATTGCCCCTAAATAATAGTAGCCCAATCAAATTATTTAAGCTATCAAAACTTGACTCAAGTATGGTTGACTCCTCTATCCTTTCCTCTACATCCTTTTTTCTAAGTTTCTTAATAAAGACCTAAAGGATAAAGATAACAAGAACCCTTTCTTGGTATTCCTATATTCCCAAAAGGGAAAGAGCTTAATCATGCCCAAGTTGTTGATAATACTATTATATTCGATAGGGAACCTCCTCAAATTGTTAGTTTAATACCCCTTTAAATGTTCCTAAATTTTGTAAGGGCTAGTAATTAGACATGAAATTTGAAGGCCTTGTAACCAAATATCATTACCTTGTTAGGAATTATCTAAAGGACTGAAAAATAACCTTAATACTATATGTATGTTTACAATACTTTGAGTATTTAAAATTATGAATTTTGGTATAAGTCTATATTAAAGATTTTATTCTAAATTTATCTTGAGATAAGATCAAATGGCAAGTTGATCATTAACCATAATTTCACCTTATAATTATGATTTAAAAATTAAGGACTAGCATCTCAAATGTTGACTTTGAGCTACTAAAATTACTTAACATATGTTGATGCCATGACAATATTGTTTGAGTATTGATAATTGCAAACATGGAACTTGGTCATCCAAGTTGAATGATATTAAATAGGTTCATAAGGATGATTTCCAAGTGTTTCATTGATGGTGCATGAGTGAGTCAGTAAGAGAATAATGGTATATCCAAATTCTAGATAGAAAAGATAGGTGTCAAGAGTGATGAACAACAAAAGGAAACTGATTGCAAGAAATGTCAATTCCATTAAGCCCAAGGATAATGTGTAGAAGTAAATTACCGTAGAGAAATTTGTGTACATTGGAAAAATAAATACTACTTATCAAATCACATTATTGAATAAATAAACAATTAGATAAAGTTAGAAATTTGCATGTCACAAGGAGTCTTGAAAATGAAATAATTACTTGACACCAAAAATATTTTGAATAATCATTTTGAGAAATTTAAAAATCAACATGATTATCCAATAGGGTCTAAGAAGGAAGATCTTAGTGTAAGATTTGGTTGTAAGGCCACCCAAGAATGCAAATGGGTGAAAGGAAAGCAAAACTAGAAAACCAAGATGATAGAATAAATTGTACTATATTGAACAGGAAATGCAAAGTATACAAAAATGAGATGAGATGAGATGAAACATGCTCATATGAGAGAAAAAGGTGGGTATATATAGGATATACCACCCAAGAGACTAAAAACACAACCAATATGGGACAAAGTGAAAAGGTCCCTAAGAAATTTTGACCTAGTGTGAAAAGGACCTAAGTGGAGAGCTAGCTAGGAAATGAACTAGTTAGATAAAGTACCTCGTTCACTCCAACACCTCCCCTTAAGTGCAACTTAGGGGGAAATGTATGTAAAGATGCACAAAGATGGGTTTAAATAACAAGGCCTAATGAGGTACCCATGTACAAAGATTCCCTCGAATAGAAATGAAGGATAAAACCTTGTGGGAAAAAACTCCTCCCATGAGAGGATGAAGCAAGAAGGGCTAAGTGACCGCTTGAAGAAATGTCTCACAGCCCCAAGAGAGACCAAAGATGGACATACTTTCTCCTAGTGAAGGGGTTGGTGAAGATATCTACAACCTGATCTACTATAGGACAATAGCACAAATTAATGATCTGCTCATAAATTAGCTCCTTAAGAAAATGCATGTGGATCTTGATGTGTTTCATTTGTTGATAATGGAACTAGATTCTTTGAGATCTAGATGGCACTCTAGTTATCACAATAGATGACTGATAGATTTTGAAAAGTGATTCCAAGTTCAATGAGGATATTCTAAAGACAAATAGTCTTAGTGGAAGCATTAACAACCCCTTGATACTCAGCCTAAGTCAAAGAAAGAGCAATGACATGTTGCTTCTTGCTCTACCAACAAATGGGATTGGAACCAAGGTGAAAATTGTAGCTAGATGTGTACTTGTGATCATCAAGATCAAAAACCCAATTAGAGTCCATGTATCCAATCAAATTTGAACTTGTGCCCATTGCATATTGAATCATGTACTAGTGAGTTCCCTATATGTAGTGCATAATGCATTTGGCTACCTTCTAGTGAAGCTCATGTGGCTTTGTCATGAAGCGTAAAACAATGCCAACTATAAATCAAAATGTCAGGGCAAGTATGAGTCATATAGATGAGGCTACCAACAAGCTAATGATACAAAGTGGCATCAACCAGTGGTGTGAAACACTACACCTCAAGCTTGACTCCAAATAGAAAGGGAATCAGTGTAGGCTTGTAATCACTCATGCAAAATGATCTAGAAGATCAAGAGTGTACTTGGGTTGTGTAAGGGAGACCCTAGAAGTGGTATGAGTGATCTCAATCCCAATAATGTAGTACAAAAGACCCAAGTTAGTCATGGAAAATCTATCGTGCAAATTCACTAGCACATAAACAACAATATATGATTAAAAAACTACTAAAAATTGTATCTTAGCAAAGTGTGGACTTGGGGAAGTCAAGAGGAGTACCTTTACTGCTACATCCCAGAGATTGAGCCTTCGGTGTTGAAAGAATGAAAAGATATGAGCATCTAAGTGTTGGGTTCCTGACAAGCAGTGTAGAATAAGGAAGAACTAACTAGTAGAGTATCAGACCTTAACCCAGATGAGAAATTAATGGTGATCAAGCTACTTAAGGGATCATTCATGGTTGGCCGACATGATTGATGACTTCTATAACTAGCTCTTTGATACGCATCACTTAGTAAGCATGGATTCCGTCGACAGACCAGAGTTGGGAAAATCTTGAGTATTCCGGATGCCAACTAGAATGATGTTGAAATCCTTAGTGCGGATATATATATACCAGATGGATTTTGATGTGAAGAAATGTTGATTGTGATAGAGTGTGTGAGAAAAGGCAGAGATAAGTGTGGAAGCGGCAATACAAGTCTGGTATGTGATAGAACAGAAGCACCAAAACAGAGGGAGAATGAAGTGCATTAGATCAGTATATTGAGCCTAATCGAAACTGAACCTTAGCATATGTGGATGCTTCTCATCAGTTCAAATACCTAGTTACTTTCTATAAACTATCATAGGCAGTGAGCCTCTTGTGAGCAGTGTGCTCGGGCAGCGAGCCCTAATTGGCAAGTGCCATTTTATACTTCTTATTCTTTTAACAAAGAATACAATCTTGGGTTAGTCACCCCTTGGTTTTTCCCTTAACAGGGTTTTCCACGTAAAAATCCTTGTGTTATGTGTGTTGATTTCATTTCTGTTCTCATGTTCATTTATGGTTATATGTTTTGATATTGCACTATTGTTAAAGAAGAAAAGAAAGTTAAGAAATTTAAGATAACTGATTCACCCCCCCTCTCAGTTATCTACCTTGTTTCCAACAATTGGTATCAGAGTCAAGTTCCTCCAAACAGAGCCTAACAGCTTGAGGAAGATCTGGGAATCTCAATGGATATGTATGGTATGAGGGAACAACTTTAGTCTGCCCTAGATGATCTTGAGCAATCTCACTCTGAAGTCAATAACCTGAGGGAAAGACTCAAACAAGCTGATGACTTCATAAATGAACTAAAAGAAAAACTAAGTATCTCTGTGAAAAAGAGAAAGGAACTTCTTCAACAATTAGCAAGTCAAAGTGAAGCCAATGATACTAATGAAGATCTAAATGAGAAAAATAAGTTATGTGAGAAGCTATCAAAAGAGGTCATTATGGTAAGACATGAAATGGAATCAGGGGTTATGAAATTCACCCAAGAAATTGAAAAGAAAAGAAAAATGGAAGATAATCTTAAACAATCTCTCAAGGAGAAGTCAGAAGACTGCCACAAAATGGATAGAATAATTAGGCATCTGGAATTTGATCTTGAAGAAGCTAGAGATAATGAAGAACAACTTGAAAATCAGATGGACACTCTTAAAAGGGATCTTCAAACAACAAATGAATACAAAGAAAAATTCAAGATAAGCTCTGCTCAACTTGAAGTTCTTCTTGAAAGCCAAAAGAGGGTAGATGACAAGCATGGCTTGGGATATGAGAAAGGTGAAAGCTCTGGATCCGGTCAGAAGAACTTTGGATCAAGAAATCCAAGGTACAAGCCTAGAAGACCTCTGGTAAGACAACCAAATGCTCAAAGATATCCATCCTTCAATGGATACTGCTACAATTGCAATAACTTTGGTCATAAAGCAAATTAGTGTAGAAGAAGAATGAATCAGACTAATTTATTCTTCTCTAGATAGTGTTTTAACTGCAAAAGGTATGGTCACAAATCTCATGAATGTAGAAATATGCAAATAAACAATTCATTCAATGGTAGATGCTTTGCATGCAATAGAATGGAACATATGGCTAATCAATGTAGATCAAGAGGATATCAGTCAAATATGCAAAGAAATGTAGCTTGCTACAATTGCAATAGATCTGGTCATATTGCCAAATTTTGTAGAAGTAAGAATCAGGATAAAAGGGGTTTGATGCATCATAATCAAAATCAAGACAAAGGAAAAGGAAAAGTGAATGCGGATGAAGTTCAAAGGGAGATGAACAAGATTTAGGTGAAGAGAAGTACAAAAAATGTTGGGGATGGATCTGTACCAGAATCTGGTGCTGATATTCCTTCCGGAAACTAAATAGATGAGCTCTGGCTTAGGGGGATTCACAAAGGAAAACAATTTCCCCCAGCCAGTCAATTGATGCCTAAAATTGGCACATGAAGTATTGCGGATTGAAGAGTTCTCAAAGAGATATCTAAATAATCCTTAGTAAAAATATAAAAGATCTGCAAGGAGTTTTGAAGAGGTCAATCATCCAAGATTGATCCGATTTAACAGTCATCTGATAAAAGCAGGATTTTCACAGTTAGATCCAGTATGATTCAAAATTGAAATATCTTGATCCACAGATAAATGGAATGATTGGAGAAAGGGAGATAGATTGTCAATTATCACCAAGAATAATTCTAAGTGCATCTCAGTGATTCAGAAGGATCTCTCTCAGAATAAGGTCAGAACAAGGGAACCGAAATGACTTAAAGTGTGCATTTATTTCAATATGAATTTAGGGTTTACGTAGAAATATAAGAGTTCTTTTTGTTCATCATTTGCACATTTGCATTTGAGAAGAAGAAAGAAAGAGCTCTGCAACAAGATTGTTTCAACCCTCTCAAAGATCAACCGCAGAATTTGATTCAACCAACGATCTTTTCGGCTCATATCGTGAACCCGAGAAGCGTAAAAAGGTATTTCCACTCTTGAACATCTCTCTCTAAATCTTTTGGATGATGGCTACTCCAAATGTTGTTAAGATCACTGATAGGCTGCACCCTAAGTTCAAGAAACATCCTTACAAATCCCTAGAAGTCGATCCTTTAGGCGCATTCTCAAGCATTCTGCATGGGGTTCTACACGTAGAAGATGTTAGGGTATACATTCATGCCAACATTGAGGAATTTGGAGAATCCAATATAATGGATATCTATCACAAACAATTAATAGATGAAACATTTGAACTTAAACCTCAATACAAGGCCATCTAGGATAAGCATTTTGGACATTGCATCTACTTCCCCTATTTTGTAGAAGATGAATGGGTTTGGTATGTTCTCAATAGAATACATGATAAATTCATGTGGTTGTTAAAGCCCTTCAAAATAACAAAGGATGCAATTAGGGTAGTAACTGGCTTGCACTCATCCGGTGGGTTGCCTGCTCTCAAGTCAGTCAAGAACCAAATAGTAAGTGAGGATATCGGATCAAAATTTGACAAGAGAGCAATGACAATAGAAGACATCATAAATCCGGATATCAAATTTTCCTCTATGATAATTGGTTACAAAATCTATCACTCCAACAAGGAGAATTCAATATCTAGAACTGCTATATATATTGCATATGAAATGCTAAGAAAAAATGTAGACTATGATCTATACGAGCTTCTTCTGAGCCAACTATTAGAAAATTTGTAGAAAATAAAGAAGGATAAGAAGAACTCATTCAAGTATGGTGGCCTAATACTATGTCTCTTCTTTTACTATATGAATGAGCTACTGGAACAAGTAGCTGGATATTGCAAAATGATAGACCGGTTGCCATACAAATCAGAGATTATATGTATGGGCTTGGTGATGCCAAGGCTCAAAGCATAGCTCTCTAGGGATATTTCAAGAATTTCCAAGGTATGACGCAGGCTAGAGAGAGAATTCCTCAGACAATAGTTGAAACATATAAAGATACAGTATGTTTTATAGTAGACACTGATCAATGCCTAATGGAGGTAGTAGAGCCCAGAATAGTCTGGATTATGCCAATGGGATATGAGGTGGATGAGAAAATCCTGGAACTACATGTCCAACACCTATTAAGTCAGCCTAAGGACCCTGAGGTAGAAAGGTTTGGCACCTTTCAAGAATTAAGTGTGAAAATTCATGTTGAGCTAAGACAACTGGAGATGAAAAGAAAAGTGAGAAGAGAAGTAGAGGAAGTTTCCAAAAGATATGACATTTCAAAAGAGGCAGTCGATGCAAATAGAGAGAAACTAGAAAGAGCAGAGAAAGAGAGACAAGATGCAGAAAAAGAAAGTGATCTGGTGCAAGCCCCCTCCCGGACTAGATCCTCAAAGAGTTCTGCACCTACCACCTCTAAGAGCTCAAAATCCTCCAAACTGGAAGCAAAGACATGGAAAAGGAGAAAAGAGAACAAAAACCAAGGCTACAAGATCCTACATAAGTCAAAAGGATGATGAAGAGACAGAGACAGATGAGGAGGTTAAGATAATGAAGAAGAAAAAGAAAACATCTATGGAATCCTCTGCCAGCAAAAACAAAGAAGTAGAAGAATTTGTTGAAAGGCCTACTCTTTCTGTTGATGATGTCATCAAGGCAGTCACTGTGGATGGGAATCTACAACCAATGACAGAATTCTATGATGAGTATAGTGACGCAGACAAGAGAATCTTGGAAGAAGCTACAATTAAGTACTTAAACATATATAATAAAGCATTCATTGAAATCATTTCTCTAATCCCCAAAAGTTTAGAGAAGGTACTTGAACTCAGAAAAGACAATGCCAAGGAAAAGGATTTGGAGATCCAGGAACATACAGCTATTTAGCTCTATCCTTCCATTACTCCAAAACAAATGAACATGATCTTCAAGGACTGCAAGGATGAGTTCCAAAGAAAAGCTAGAATGAACAAACTTATGCTTGGAGAGATAGATCAGGTGGCAAAGGAGACTGAAGACATACTCCAGAATGCATTTAAAAGATTCAATCTTCCTGTTATAGAGGACATAAGTGATGAACCTTCTGCCATGGATGTCGAAGGATTAAGTACATCAAAGGAAGATTCTACTGAGAAACTTACAGAAGAGTCAAAGGAGATAGGTGAGGAGAGGACTAAGAACTTGGATTCCTCTGTTCTGGAAGAGGAAGTCCATGAAGAAGTAAACATCTCTCTTCCAGATCCCCCTGCTGACTCCAGAACTAAAGGAGAAGAAAGAAAAGAAGAGAAAATCAGTCAAGAAGAAGAGGTAAAGGGAAGAGAAGAAGATCAAACAGAGAAAACCCCAAGTAACAGTTCTGAGGCTGTAGAAGGAATGAAGACTCTGTCTCCAGCAAGAGACACTACAAAAGTAGTTAAAGACTTCTTGACCAAAGAAATGATGGAATTAGATGAACCAGAGCTATTTCAAGGACCACTCAATTTTGACTCTCTCTCTCTAGTCCAGACAATGAAGGTAGCATCTTTTTCTCAAGCCAAAGCAAAAGAAAAGCTTTTGAAGTCTCACATGGAAGACTGTGAGCTGATAGAGATTGCATTTGGTGTGTTGGAGAAGATCATGCCATCCTTCCAGAAGGATCCTTCGGCCTCTTAATCTGGTAACTTGAAATCTCTTGTTAATTCTATTAGCACACATTTTGATTCTTTGGAGAAATCAGCAGAAGAGAAAGTCGAAAAAGAGTTTTTGGGAAAGAGATTCTCTGAAGTACAGGGACTTATAGCAAATGATAGGAGAAATATGGATATTGTGATAAAGAGCCTAGAAAATGCTCTTAAAGATGGCAGAGATTTATACAAATTTTATCTATCTTGGTCCACAGTAACAGCAGACATTGCCAAAAAGGTGGAAGAACAAGAGAGTAAACTGTCAAGTTTATCTCAAAATTTTATTCCTCTCACCTCATCCATAATAAATCAAGAGTGTTAGAGTATTGCCACTATTAATGAAATAAAGAGGCTTGAAAAGGACAAGAAGAATAGAATAAGTAGGCTAAGTAAACTAAGAGGGATAATTATCCCTAAGTTAAAGGCAATGCATGAGGCCCTAACTGATGCTCAGACCACAGCCTAGACTAGTGATCTGGCAGACTTAAAAAGGGTAGAAGCTTTTGCATTTTTGATAATTGGTCACATCTCAATTTTGGACAGGATGAAGCAAAGTTGGGCAACAGAATTTGTCCAGTTGAAAACCACTTTTGTGGATATCCTTAAGTATATGTAAGTACAACATGTATATATACTTATCTAACAATGTATAGGATGTTTTTCTTTGCAAATTTTGGTGTGCGGGTTTCACCCTTTGCCATTGATGTCAAAGGGGGAGTGAGGAGTAGTGAAAAATGTGGAATCTAGCTAAGTGGGAGCTCAAGTAAAAGTGTACATAAGACAGAGCATCAACCAAGGGGGAGTGTGTGCTATGACACTTAGTCATTTTTCAATAAGTGTTGCCATCAATGCCAAAGGGGGAGATTGTTGGCAAGAGACACTGTGTGGCTTCTTGATTGTTGTCATTGATGGCAAAAAAGTCCATCCCACACATCCGTAGTACATGGTATGTCTATATCAGAAGTCAGATTGAAGAGTATTTTGGTCCGATGAGCAAGAACAGAGCATGCAGCAAGGTCCAACAATCAGGTTTGGATTTTCTAGAGGATGTATCTCAACAAAGTGCAGACTTGGGGAAGTCAAGAGGAGTACCTTTACTACTACATCCTAGAGATTAAGCCTCTGGTGTTGAAAGAATGAAAAGATATGAGCATCTAAGTGTTGGGTTCCTGACAAGCAGTGTAGACTAAGGAAGGACTAACTGACAGAGCATCAGACCTTAACTCAGATGAGAAATTGATGGTGATCAAGCTACTTAAGGGATCATTCATGGTCGGCTAGCATGATTGATGACTTCTATAACTAGCTCTTTGATACGCATCACTTAGTAAGCATGGATTCAGCTGACAGACCAGAGTTTGGGAAAATCTTGAGTATTCCGGATGCCAACTAGAATGATGTTGAAATCCTTGGTGTGGATATATATACTAGATGGATTTTGATGTGAAGAAATGTTTATTGTGATAGAGTGTGCGAGAAAAGGCAGAGATAAGTGTGGAAGCGGCAATACAGGTCCGGTATGTGACAGAACAACAACACCAAAACAGAGGGAGAATGAAGTGCAGTAGATCAGTATATTGAGCCTAACCAAAACTGAACCTCAGCATATGTGGATGCTTCTCATCATTTCAAATACCTGGTTACTTTCTATAAACTATCATAGGTAGTGAGCCTCTTGTGAGCAGTGTGCTCGGGTAGTGAGCCCTAATTGGCAAGTGCCATTTTGTACTTCTTATTCTTTTAACAGAGAATACAATCTTGGGTTAGTCACCCCGTGGTTTTTCCCTTAACAGGGTTTTCCATGTAAAAATCCTTGTGTTATGTGTGTTGATTTGATTTATGCTCTCATGTTCATTTATGCTTATATGTTTTGATATTGCACTATTGTTAAAGAAGAAAAGAAAGTTAAGAAATTTAAGATAACTGATTCATTCCCCCCCTCTCAGTTATCTACCTTGTTTCCAACATTTAGTCATTTTAATAATTGTTTTTCCGTCAACTAGTCATATATTTAGGCATATTTATTCACTAATTTCTATCAATTGGTAGTATATTTAGTCAATTTAATTATTAATTAACATCAATTAGTAGTATATTTAGTCATTTTAATCAAGGGGAAGAAGCATCACCACAAAATCATATCAACCATTTTGAAGCTTGCACAATGAAACAACTTTGAGAAGGTAAAAACAACTTGTTATATTGATAAAAAATACTTACAAACAACATACAAATCTAAAAATAAGTTACAATGCTTTCTCTTTGCTAAAAAAACCTTCATGGTTACAATACATAGCTCAAAGAATGAGCAAGAAACTAATTTTCTGAGTATCACTGAGCACAAAAGCACAAAGACATTCATAGTTGTCATCTTCACAAATCCATGACTATCCCATGAAGGTCACTATCCTAGTTCAAGATCACACTGTCATCTCTGTAGAGATCTTGTCTCATGCACCCAACTTGCTCTAGTTCATAAGTTGCCATTGTGAATTGTTACCTGTAGCAATAAACTATCCTTATCTCTGATGAGTATGCCACTGATGAGTGTCATCTTTGGTAGGATGCCTTAACATTGCATTATGACTAGGCTATGGATTGTCCTAATCAAACTTGTAGCTTTTTTTAAATGCATTGTCCAATCACTTGTCATCCTACTGTCATGCATTTTCCCTTTATAAAATAACAATGCCTCAAGACTACCACTACCTAGCTCATTATTCTGGCATGCTTTCACTTGTACTCTGCCTCACATCAACGTAGAACACTACCCCTCTATTGGATGCCTTGACTACCTTTGACATCAATGTATCTTTTTCAGATTCCTTAAAAATAATTCATCACTACTACTGTTACCTAGGTATGCACTGTATGTCATCTGTCAGACTATTACAAGTTAATCAAAGTTACACAATGAGTTGGTTTGTTTGTACATTATTAGGTTTGTTGTGTTTTTAGTCGTAGTACAATGTTTGTCAAGGTTGAAGAAACTCTAAAGGGTTATTAGGTTCCTTATAAAAACTTTTGAAGAGTCCCTACACTAGTCAAAGAATGTGCGAAAAAGATTGAAAGATTGTTGCAGTCTAGCAGGGGAAGAGTCATGTTTCAAGATAGTTGATAGTGAGTAGGTTAGAGACATCATGTAGAGATGATGGTAGTAAGCACTGTAGGGAAAACACTAACAGATAAGTTTTGCGCAGTGAGAAGAAAGAGATATCATACAAGATGCAGTACAGAAGAGATAAATACCCTTGACAAAGATTTGAAGCGGGTAGGACATGGTCAAAACAAACCCAAGCCTAAAGATCCAAATAAGAGACATAATTTATTCAAGAAGTGTTTTGGTTGAAGTTGAATAGAAAGATGAAATATCAAATATGTTTGTCTTTACAAAATTCATTTGATATTGGATCAAGAATCACATGTTGTCTCAAATGCATGATCTGACTCTTTTGCTACACCATTTGACTGAGGAATGGTGTGAGAAGGTAGTAATTAGGGAAGGCTCCTAAAAGGTCAATTGTGAAGTCTATGATAGATTTATAAGCACAATGTAGAGATATCATTTTCATACAATATCAAAGATTATCTGAACCATAACAAGGTCAGGAGACAATAGAAGATCCATATCAGGTATAATGAATCAATATGAAAGGATCTTAAAAATTAATGCTTATAATACCTACAGGTCTATCAAGGTAGTTGCAAGATCTGTAGAAATTACAAGAGTCTTTTGACACTACAACAAAAGAGGCAATTAGCACCTAAAATAGTGCCAAAATTTAGTATATTTGAGTTCATGAATTTAACACTTTTCTGCCACAAAACTCGGTACCAAATTGCATCTCACTTTAGCATCGAATTTAGTGCCAAATTTTGTTGCTTCTAGTTTGGCTTCCAATTTTGCTTATGGTTTTGCTTCTTGTGATCCTTCCAAGTTTGCTTCTGGTTTTGCTTCCAGGGTTACTTCCAGTTTTGCTTCCAATTTTGCTTCTGATATAACATCTCTTGTTGCATCCAATTTTGCTTCTGGTTTTTCTTCTAGGGTTGCTTCCAATTTTTCTTCCAATTTTGCTTCTACTTTTGCTTCCACTTTTGCTTCCAATTTTGCTTCCAATTTTGCTTCCAATTTTGCTTCCAATTTTACTTCCATTTTTGCTTCCAATATAATGTTGCTTGTTGCATCCAATTTTGCTTCTGATTTTGCTTCTAGGTTTACTTCTGGTTTTGCTTCCAATTTTTCTTCTAGTTTAGCTTCTGGTTTTACGTCAAATTTTGCTTCCAATTTTGCTTCCGATATAACGTCGCTTGTTGCTTCCAATTTTTCTTCCATTTGTACGTCGCTTGTTGCTTCTAATATGGCTTCTATTATTGCATCTTTTGTTGCTTCTAAAATTGTTTCCATTATTACTTCTTTGTTTGCTTCCTAGATAAGGCCAAGTTTTGCTTCCAATATTGCTTATGGTTTGCTTCTAGTTTGGCTTCCATTGTTGCTTCCTTTTTTGCTTCTTAAAATGCTTCTTGTTTTTCTTACATTTATTAATTTAATATGTTTTATTTCAATTTAATTAGTTAAATATATCATGCCTCTTAAACAACTCATATGATTAGAGAGTAAGTAAATTAAATAATATGTTTTATTTCAATTTAAGTAGTTAAATATATCATGCCTCTTAAATAACTCATATGATTATAGAGTAAGTAATTTAATTATTTAACTCATATGATTAAATAAAAAGATAATTATATTAACATTATCATCGTCTATAATTAAAACAAGTGAGTCAAATATCTATAATTTAATTGAATTTGACAACATCCATCTTGAGCAGTAAATTAAAATCATCATACGTAATAAATATCCATCCAAAAATCATCGACCACTTTTAATATATATAAATTGACAAGTCAATACTGATAAGATCATCATCATATATAACTAAAACAAGTGAAATTCAAATATGACAGTAGATCAATAACATTTCAAAATGATAGATGTCCAATAGTTGACATAAGTCAAAATAATACATGTACAAATGATATAAGTAAAAATGATAAATTATGTAACTCAAAATGATACAAGTCAAGATGATACATGTCCAAATGATATAAGTCAAAATGATACATAAATTTATGATACAACTCATTAATATGGTACTGCAGGCCGTGAAAATGATACATATGATAGTAACCATGAAAAGAGGCATCATAATGATATATCAACAATGATCCATGATGCAGTCTATATGATCATGAATGTCGCTAGCTACTACCAGCAACTGCCTCATCATCATCATCACCATTGTGATCATGATCATCATGATCATGATCATCATTGTCATCAGCCTCGGTGTCTTCTGTATCTGCATCATCATCATCCTCTACCATGTGATCTCTACTAGAACCAACATAATCTAGATCTATATCATGAGGATCATCTTGATCTTCTAGAAGACTTGTGCTCTACAAAAAAAACATTTAAAATGAAAAGTTATTATTTATTTCATGCAATAATTTATTTTTCTATTATATATCTAATATTACAACACATGAAACGAAACCATAATCATATTACATCATGTCAAAGTGCACATACCATAATAAAATTTCAAAAAAGTTACAGCTAATATGTCATTCCAATGATGTAAAACATGCAACAATTCTAATAAATGTTAGTAAAGATCATAATTTTTTTTAATACAATTTAACTATCAACTATAAATTCTATTACATAACCTTAAGTGCCACAAATTGCTTAGCCCATGTATGTTCTTTTTCACTATTAATCTAATAACCTGCCTTAGACAGAAACATTAAAGATTTTTTAAGTAGCAGTTGATTAAATTCTCTTACATGTCATTAAGGAATGCAAAGTTTTTTTTCAATAATTATTTATCTTAAGGTTCATGAGTAACCTTAAGATAAAGAGCTATTTTGTTTGAAAAAAAAAATGAAGTTAGCAATATGTTATCCAACTGATTTTAGAAAGAAAAAATTTAGCCCTATTCCCGCTCACAGGTCTTCAATGTGAGCAGGAATAGGGCAAATTTGGGGATTTAGAAAGAAAGATAAAGTTTAGGGTGTCTTCAAGATAGTCAAAATGGGCAAGGAGGTCAACCATGCACACATAATGATCAATTGTAGGTGTAATGCAATATGGGTTACAAATGTGATTGAAGTATGTACAACTCTCATCCACTAAACCTACATGGTTGCATGCACCTAGAATACAAGAAAAGCTTACAATGTTAGGATATGTTCTAAAGTGCTTAATTAATTCAAAGATTTTGAGAGCATCCTTACAAAATCCATTTTGTGCATATCCTACAATCATTGCATTCCATGAGATGACATCTCTTTGAGGAATTATGTCAAACAGTTCACAATTTTTGCCTATGATTCCATATTTTGTGCATATCTTGCAATCATTGCAGTCCATAAGACCACATTAATTTGAGACATTCTATCAAACAATTCACGTGCCTTGTCTATGCTTCCACATTTTGCATACATGTCTAACAGGGTAGTTGCAACTACAACATTTGACACAATTCCTCTATCCTTTATGTATTGATGGATGTCCATACCCTATTCCAAAGCTCCCATTTTGACACAGGTAGGGAGAATGTTGGAAAAGGTTGTGGAATTTGGTTTTACACCAGCCAATTGCATTTTCTTTAAAATTTCTAAAGCCTTTTCAACAAATCCATTTTGTGTATATCTTGCAGTCATTGCACTCCATGAGACCACATTTCTTTGAGGCATTCTGTCAAACATTTCACGTGCCTTGTCTATGCTTCCACATTTTGCATACATGTCTAACATGGCAGTTACAACTATAACATTTGATAAAGGAGGACTTAAGCATTCAGAAACCTAACCATGCCACCTTGTGTGGATTTGATGAATGTCTTGTAGCCATCAAATCCATTGAACTCTTAAATCATGTCTTCCTTAATCTGGACCAGCAATGTAGAGACAATCCTCTAAAATAGAAGAATATAAAGTGGTCTTATTTTGTGTCTGCATTTGTATCATCATTAATGTCTCCTTTGGGAGATTTTTTTTTTACCATCGAGGGATGGATGATTGAGACTAGTCAACACAGACCTTATGGTTACCATCAATTCCATCTCTTTGGTATTGAAAACTATAGTTGCATTAATTCTATGATGGTAATGAGAGGATACGATGACTGCCCTAGATTTTTTGTAATGACAACAATCCTCTTTAACACTGAATTATGATTCATTCCCATAGTGGGATCTTCTCAGAGGAGTTTCAAACAACTCATACTCATAGAGTCATGGTTTTAGGTCACATATGTTATGGTAACAAAAAGGGATTCCAACTATGGTTACAATAGCTAAGACTGCCCTCATTTGTGACCATAACAAGGTTCTTGGACAACACTATCTTACTTTTCACACTAGGTACTATATAGGCCAAGACTGGGTTGAAGAAATCACTTGATGGTTACCTATATAGTGATACCACACCCTAATACCCCCATGCATTCTAAATAGCTTGTCCCAATTTCAATTGCCCTAAGATGGTGCATTGTAATATTGTGGCATTAAAGGAAATAAGGCAACAATTAGGAGAGAATGTGTGTAGGTATGATCAACACTCTAAGGAATTGGTGTTAAAGATTGACCCAACTATGGGTAAGTGCAAAAAGATGGGGGGCCAAAAAGTGGCCAAATTGTTTTAAAAAAAAAATACAAAATGTGAGCGCGTTATAACCCGCTCGCGTTATAACACGCTATTGATTAGCCTAAGGCTCATCAAAACCAAACCATAATGCGCTCGCATTATAACGCGACCACCTTATAACCTGTTATAAAAAAACTCATCTCGTTTCATTTCATTTCTTTTTTCTCCACTATTCCCGTGGTCTGCAAACCCTAGGAAGCACGCTCGCATTTTGGATTCGTCAATTCAACACAAAATTCTTATCAATTCATCAGCAAAATGCCACCACGACATCGAGCATGCCAAAGGAGTGAGTTTATTTTTCTTTTTGTTTGAATTTGCTTCTAAATAGGTAGGTTTGAGTTGTTTTTTGATGTATATTTCTGATGGGGAGGCCTATGGGCTTAGAAAACCTATCTTGAACTAACACTTCAAGACCTAAATCATACCCAAGTCTCCCTACCAATTCAAGTGCTTAAAGACATTTTCTACCCAAAATGCCTAATTTAACTTAAACAGTCTATTACAGAGGTGAAAGACCTATTTGCCTGTTGTTTCCAATACAGACAATGCTTTCTTGGTGTGATGTATTCTTCTTTATCCTCACTGCTTCCAAGATTCCTAATCTCCAAGGCTTATAGCCTTCTTGAGCCCATTATCAGCCCTCCTCTCTGGGTCCAGGGTTCTGATTGCTTGGTGCTCAACTCTTTCTACTCTATTTTTCACCCCTATCTTCTTAGACTGTAATTTGCATACCTAGTTGGGCTATAGCATAGCTCGCCTAGGACAAGTTCACATGGCCTCTCATTCACAATCCAATCACTAACACAAACAGAAACAAAAGAAACAAGGTCTCTGCTTGATGGCCCTCATGACTATACAAGGAAAATGCAGGGGTACAAATAGAAACAAAAGAACAGAAATTAAACTATCTACTCTACTGCAAAATAGATTATACAAGTACTCTATAGACAATATATAAATGGATTCAAACTGTCATTGTTTCTATTATCAGAAGTTTCTCTATCACATTCAATGTATGTTCTTCAATCTTTATCCAACATTCCCACCCATTTAAAAAGCCAAGAACCAATTCTTATACTCTTCGTCCTTTTTCTGTTATCGGACGGTCAGGGTTTCCTGCATTAGTGTTGCTCTTGGCCGTTCCGTCGGCCTAACACATTGGCATCGCTGGAGCTCTTTTACTAAAAACCAATAGTCTACTTACTGTGGTTTACTTTTGCTGACTGTCACCTTGATACAATAGCTTGTGGTTTTGGTCTTCGCCTATCAGTGAGACATCAACTATCGGCCACTTCATAACTTCTTTCACCGATATGTGAACTCTTCCCGATGGATATAACCCATCGTTCAGACTTATATAGTCAGCGTGACTTTTCCTTTGTTCTCTGATATACACAACTTACCTTGATGAACATTGATCCATCGGCATGACTTGGACCATCGGTAGCACCTCCTCCTCATCTGTCGATACTACATCTCTCTCCGATACACTGATACAACTATCATCGGCCAGACCTTGAACATCGACATAGCTTTCACTTCGCTCACCGATCTCTATCTTCTCCCTGATGTGCTTCCATCAACTAGCCATTGGTAAGACTTCTTACATCGGTCAAACATTCTCTCTGTCTCCCGATATGCATCTCACGCCGATAAACATTGTCTTCGTCAGTGAGACCTCCTTTGTCCTCCTTCGATATACTATTTTATCGGTGGGACATATCATCATCTTAATGTGTTCATACCAATTTTAGCCAGAACGCTGAGGAATTCAACATCACATTCATTCAGGGGTTTTGAATAAACTTGGATTTGTGACTCCCCCTGAATCAATACCTTATCCTTTTAGTTATTGGAGGATCCATCTGCACTAGGCAGAGCTCCACAAACTTCACATTCTTCCTTCTTCCATACTTTGCTCATTTCCTTCTTTTGTTGAGCAATATCAACCTTCTTTTGAGGAGCAGACCTTACATTCTTTCTAGAGTACCCTGTTTGATTGCACTTATGGCAGGTATGTTGATAACTGAGAGGGGGGGTGAATCAGTTATCCTAATTATTTTCCTTTTGAACTTTCTTATTAATTAATGCAGCATTGAATCAAACATAAAAACATTACCATGAAATAAGAAAACACATGACACAGTCTTTTTGACATGGAAACCCTGTTAAGGGAGAAAACCATGGGGTGATTAACCCAAAGATTATTCTCTGTTAGAAGAATAAGGAATTACAAAAAATGGCACTTGCCAATTAGGGCTCACTGCCCGAGCACACTGCTCACAAAGAGGCCCACTACCTACAAGGAGACACACTATCTACAAAGTGATAAGAATCACAGTCTTGAACTGATTGAAAGCATCTACATATGCTGGAGTTCAGTTCTGGTTAGGCTCAGTACACTGATCTGCTGCACTTCATCTTTCCTCTGTTCTTTATTCTGCTATCCTCTCACATACCAGATCTTTCTTGCTACTTCTGCTCTGTTCTGCACTTATTTGCATATACCTTCACACAATCACACATTTCACAACTAAATCCATCCTCTATATATATCCGCACAAGTAATTTCATCACCTTTCTAGTCGGCATCCAGAACAGTCTAGTTTCTTACAAACTCTGTTCTGTCGGCTGAATCCTTGCTCACCAAGCAATGCAGATCAAGCATATACTTGTAGATATCATTAATCATGTTGGCCAAACATGATTCATGCCTTCACAACCTTTACCATCAACAGTAACACATCCGGAAAATAGTCTGATACTCTGTCAGTCAGTTCTTCCTCTGTTCTCACTGTCTCTCAGGAATCCGGTACTCAACTATTCATATCTTTTTCTTTGTTCATCACCAGAGGCTAAATCCTTGGAATATACTACTCAAGGTAGTCCTCTTGACTTCCCCAAATCCGTACTGCACCAAGACACTTCCTCTGAGAGATCCGGACCAATCTGTCGGACCTTGCCATATGCTCTGTTCTTGTTCACCGGACCACAACAATCTTCATTCTGACTTCCAGTAGAGACACACCATGACTTGCGGATATGTGGGATGACCTTTGTTGCCATCAATGACAACAACCATGAATCCATATAGTGTCTCTTGCCAACAATCTCCCCCTTTGGCATTGATGGCAACACTTAGTGAAAAATGACTAAGTGTTTACACTATGCTCCCCCTTGGCTGATGCTCTATCTTTATATACAATTTTCGGAACTCCCCCTTAGTTGGATTCCTCATTTTTCACTGCTCCTCTCTCCCCCTTTGACATCAATGGCAAAGGGTAGGGTCCGCACACCAAAATTTTCAAAAATTTTCTATACATAGCCGCATATTTACATACTCACATGAACTGAAGAATGTCTGCAAAAGATGTCTTTAGTTGGATCAGTTCTGTAGCCCAACTTTGCTTCATTCTATCCAAAATTGAAATGTGACCACTCAACAAAAATGCAAAAGCTTCTACCCTCTTGAGATCTGTCGGATCATTTGTTTGGGCGGTGGTCTGAGCATCACTGATGGCCTCATGCATAGTTTCTAACTTAGGGATTATAATCGTTCTAAGTTCTCCCATCCGGTTAGTTATATTCTTCCTTTCCTTCTCAAGGTTCTTTATTGCATTTGTGATTGCAATAGTTTGACATTCTTGATTCACTATGGAGGAAGAGAGAGGATCAAAACTTTGAGACAAACTGTGTAGTTTATCCTGTTCCGCTTTTATTTTCTTATCTATTTCAACTGTTGCCTTTGACCAGGAGATACAAAATTTGTAAATATCACCGCCATCCTTAAGAGCATTTTCTAAGCTCTTTATTCCAATACTCATATTTCTCCTATCGTTAGAGATTAATCCTAATACTTCTGAAAGTCTTTTATCCAAAAATTCCTTCCGGACCTTTTCTTCAGCTGATTTTTCTAGAGAATCAAAATGTGTATCAACACTGCTGACTAAGGTTTTTAGATTACCGGAAGAGGAGGCTGCCGGATCTATCTGGACCGATGGCATAATCTTCTCAAGCACTCCGGAGGTAGCCTCTATCAACTCACAGTCTTCCATATGAGACTTTAGGAGCTTTTCATTTGCCTTAGCATTTGCAAATGAGGCTATCTTCATTGTCTGCACCGGAGAGAGGGAATCAAAGTTGAATGGGCCTTGTAGTAGCTCCGGTTCATCGATCTCTATTGTTTCTTTGCTCAAAAATTGTTGAACAGTTTGTGCAGTGTCTCTTGTCGGAGACAGATGTTTCTTTTCTTCTGCAGTCTTGGAACTGTCCTTTGGGATTTTCTCTGATGGAGTCTTCTCTTTCTCTGCACCCTTGGTACTGTCAACCTCTTTATCTTTCACCACTGCTTCCTTCTCCTATAATTTCTCTTCTTCTTTAGATCCAGAGACTGTAGGGGAAACCGAAGGAGAGATGCTAGCCTGTTCATAGGCCACTTCTTCTGGAGCAGAGGGTTCCAAGTCCACAGCTGTTTCTACACCTAAGTCCTCTACAACAGGAAGATTGAACCTTTTGAAGGCCTTCCGGAGGATCTCTTCTATCTCTTTGGCCACCTTGTCAGTCTCACCAAGCATGAGTTGATTCATCCTGGCTTTACTTCTGAACTCATCTTTGCAGTCTTTGAATATTATGTTCATTGTCTTGGGATCAATTTGAGGATATAGCTGAATAGCTATCTGCTCCCAGATCTCAAGATCTTTTGCATGAGCATTATTCTTTCTTATTTCTAATTCCTTTTCTAGGCTTTTAGGAATTTCAGAAATAATCTCAATAAAAGCTTTATTGTAGATGTTCAAATACCTTATTATGGCCTCTTGCAGGATCTTTTGATCTGCCTCATTGTAGTCATCATAGAATTCAGCCACCGGTTGAAGGTTCCCGTCCACAGTGACTGATTTGACTACACTGTCTAGAGACAGGGTGGGCTTTTCAGAAAATTCTTCTGTCATTTCTTCCTTGTCTCGGCCAGAAGAGGGTTTACCGGATCCTTTCTTTTTCTGTTTCTTTATTTCTTTCACTCCTTCATCTGACTCAGTTTCTTCTTCATCCTTTTGGCTTTGATAAGCTCTTGAGGCTTTTGTCTTGGATCTTTTACCGGATCCCTGGACTTCCAGTTTTGAGCTTTTAGTTTTGATAGGTGTGGATCCTTTAGATGATCTGGTCCGGGTTGAGGATTCCACCGGAGCACTTTTCTTGCTTTTCTTTTCTGCCTCTTTCTTTTCTTCCTCAGATTTTCTTCTCTTTTCCCGGCTGGCATCAAGTGCCTCTTTTGAGATGCCTAGGCCTTGAGCAATGTGCTCTACTTCTTTTCTCACCTTTCTCTTTATCTCAGGTTCCCTGAGTTCTACATGTATCTTTACACTCAGCTCCTCAAAGGTTCCAAACCTTTCTGCCTTAGGATCTTTGGGCTGACTTAGCATGTGTTGAACATGTAGCTCCACTATCTGTTCATCCACTTCATACCCCATGGGCATGATCCAGACAGTCCTTGGCTCCACTGCCTCCATTAGGCACTGATCAGTGTCCACCATAAAGCACACTGAGTCTTTGTATTTTTCAACAAGAGACTAGGGAATTCTTTCTCTTGTTTGCATCATGCTTTGGAAGTTTTTGAAGTATCCCCATAGGGCTGTATTTCTTGCTTTGGCATCCCCAAGCCCATGTAGATAGTCTCTTATTTGGACTGCAACAGGTTTGTCATTCTGCCATACCCATCCACTTGATCCGGGCAGCTCATTCATGAAGTAGAAGAATAGACATACAATAAGAGTACCATACTTAAAGGAATTCTTCTTGTCCTTCTTGATTTTCTGTATATTTTCCATTAATTGGCTTAAGAGTAGTTCGCAGAGATCATATTCTGCATTCTTCCTTAGCATTTCATAGGCAGTATATACTGCAGTTCTGGATACAGAATTCTCCCTGCTGGAGTGATAGATCTTGTATCCTATTATCATGGATGCATACTTGATATCCGGATCTGAAATATCTTCAATGGTCATTGCCCTCTTATCAAATTTTGATCCGGTGGCCTCAGTTACAATGTTGTTCTTGACAAATTTCAGGATAGGTATCCCTCCGGAAGAGTATAGACCAGTTACTGCTCTAATTGCCTCTTTTGTGATCTTGCAGGGTCTATCCAGCCATAGGAAGTTGTCATGCATCCTGCTCAGTACATACCGGACCCATTCATCTTCTTCAAAGTAGGGGAAATGAATGAATTGATCAAATTGTTTCTTCTGGATACCCTTATACTCTGGTTTAAGCTCAAAAGCATTGTCTATCAGTTGCTTGTGATAGAGATCTCTCAATTTGAATTCCCCAAATTCCTCAATGCTTGCATGTATGTAAACCCTAATGTCTTTTGTGTGTAAAACTCCGTGAGGAACACTGGAAAATGCTCCTAAGGGATCTACCTCCAATGACTTGTATGGATGTTTCTTAAATTCAGGTCGGGGCCTATCTGAGATTTTTACTATATTTGGAGTAGCCATTTCTTCAAAAGATTTGTAGCAAGATATCGAAAGTGGAAAATACCTTTTGTGTCTTCGGTTGCATGGAGTAGCTGGATTGATTTCTTTATGCAATGACTTCGGCAGGAGATCTCTGGTGTGCTTGATGAATCTAGTTGCAGAGCTCCACTTTTTGCTTCTTCCTGAGTGCAGAATGAGCAAATGTTTTATGAGAAATCCCTTATATTGCTCCGCAAACCCTAATATCTGATGGCAATAAATGCTTGACCTATATTATTCTAGTTTGCCTTATTCAGATAACCTGAAGAACCGGATCAGTCCTGGTCTATGAACATCGTGCAGAACTTTCAACCATGAACAAATCAAGATAACACATCACAAGGACATCCCAAACACTCTGTCCAATCCGCAGAATAAGATAATGCACTTCTGGATCTCTCCGGACCCTTTTGTAGTCTTCTGTCATTCCGGAGCATCTCCTGGAACAGGTCTTACTTGATGGATCACAACTTCTTTGCATCTTCATGCGGACCTCTGAAATCTTATCTGGATTTACTTAGGACTTATATCTTCAAACCCTTTACTTCGCATCTTGTGCCACATCCGGCACCACTTGATTGGCTGGGGGAACAGGATTTTCTTTGAGTCTCCCCCTGAGCCAGAGCTCACTTTTTAATTTTCGGAAGAAATATCAGCACCAGAGTCTGGTGCGGATCCAACCTCTACATTCTCTGAACTTTTCTTCACCCAAATCTTGCTCATCTGATTCCTAACTTCATCCGCATTCATCTTTTGTTTACCCTTGTCTTGATTCTGATTATACACCGGACCTCTTTTGTCCTGATTCTTGCTTCTGCAGACTTTAGCATTATGACCGGACCTATTACAGATTTGGCAAATAACATTTCTTTGCATATTTGACTGATAACCTCTTGATCTGCATTGATTAGCCATATGACCTACTCTATTGCATGTAAAGCATCTACCTTTGAATGATTTGTTTACTTGCATATTTCTGCATTCATGGGATTTGTGTCCATACCTTTTGCAGTTAAAGCACTATCCGGAGAAGGATGAATTAATCTGATTCATTCTCTTTCTGCACTGATTAGCTTTGTGACCAAAGTGGTTGCAGCTGTGGCAGTATCCATTGAAAGATGGATATCTTTGAGCATTGGGCTGTCTTACCGGAGGTCTTCTAGGCCTATTCCTTGGATTTTCTGATCCAAAATTCTTTTGACCGGATCCGGAGCTTTCTCCTTTCTCATATCCCAAACCATACTTGTCATCTGTCCTCTTTTGACTTCCAAGAAGTACTTCAAGTTGGGCAGAACTTATCTTGAATTTTTCTTTATATTCATTTGCTGTTTGAAGATCTCTTTTGAGAGAGGCAATTTGATCCTCAAGTTTTTCTTCATTATCTTTGGCATCTTCAAGATCAGATTCAAGATGTCTGATAATCCTGTCCATCTGGTGGCATTCTTCTGATTTTTCTTTAAGAGATTGTCTCAGATTGTCTTCAGCTTTTCTTTTTTCTTCAATCTCTTGAGTAAACTTTATAGTTCCTGATTCCATTTCATGTCTTAACATAATGACTTCTTTTGATAACTTTTCACATAACTTGGTTTGCTCAGTCAATTCTTCATTTGTATTGCTTTCTTCACTTTGTCTTGCCAATTGTTGGAGCAGCTCCTTTCTCTTTTTCATAGAGAGACTTAATTTGTCTTTTAATTCTCTCATGAATTCATCAGCCTGTTTGAGTCTTTCCTTTAATTCATTGACTTCATAATTTGACTGTTCAAGATCCTCAAGGGCAGTCTTGAGTTGCTCCCTTAAACCATATGCATCCATTTGAACTCCCAGATCTTCCTCAAGCTGTTAGGCTCTATTAGGAGGAACTTAGCTCTGATACCAATTGTTGATAACTGAGAGGGGGGGTGAATCAGTTATCCTAATTATTTTCCTTTTGAACTTTCTTATTAATTAATGCAGCATTGAATCAAACATAAAAACATTACCATGAAATAAGAAAACACATGACACAGTATTTTTGACGTGGAAACCCTATTAAGGGAGAAAACCACGGGGTGATTAACCCAAAGATTATTCTCTGTTAGAAGAATAAGGAATTACAAAAAATGGCACTTGCCAATTAGGGCTCACTGCCCGAGCACACTGCTCACAAAGAGGCCCATTGCCTACAAGGAGACACACTGTCTACAAAGTGATAAGAATCACAGTCTTGAACTGATTGAAAGCATCTACATATGCTAGAGTTCAGTTCCGGTTAGGCTCAGTACACTGATCTACTGCACTTCATCTTTCCTCTGTTCTTTATTCTGCTATCCTCTCACATACCGGATCTTTCTTGCTACTTCTGCTCTGTTCTGCACTTATTCGCATATACCTTCACACAATCACACATTTCACAACTAAATCCATCCTCTATATATATCCGCACAAGTAATTTCATCACCTTTCTAGTCGGCATCCAGAACAGTCTAGTTTCTTACAAACTCTGTTCTGTCGGCTGAATCCTTGCTCACCAAGCAATGTGGATCAAGCATATACTTGTAGATATCATTAATCATGTTAGCCAAACATGATTCATGCCTTCACAACCTTTACCGTCAACAGTAACACATCCAGAAAATAGTCTGATACTCTGTCAGTCAGTTCTTCCTCTGTTCTCACTGTCTCTCAGGAATCCGGTACTCAACTATTCATATCTTTTTCTTTGTTCATCACCGGAGGCTAAATCCTTGCAATATACTACTCAAGGTAGTCCTCTTGACTTCCCCAAATCCGCACTGCACCAAGACACTTCCTTTGAGAGATCCGGACCAATCTGTCGGACCTTGCCATATGCTCTGTTCTTGTTCACCAGACCACAACAATCTTCATTCTGACTTCCGGTAGAGACACACCATGACTTACGGATATGTGGGATGACCTTTGTTGCCATCAATGACAACAACCATGAATCCATATAGTGTCTCTTGCCAACAAGGTAAAGTTTGATTGATGAGCATTACCATTTCTCCTCACCTTAGATCTACAATTATCTGCCTTGTGGCCAAATTTGTTACAAGTGTAAGAATATCCATGAAAGGGTTGAGCATTATTCCTACTATTCCTTGACATTTTACTTCTACATGCATTAACCTTATGTCCCATCTTATTGCAAGCATAACACCTTATAGAGTTTTGATTTAACTTACTCCTACATTCAACAACTTTATGACCAACCTTATTGCAATTATAACACCTTACAACATTTTGATTCATCTTACTTCTACAATCAACAACTTTGTGGCCAAATTTATTACAAGCATAGCAATTACCACTGAAACCTTGAGGATACCTGATAGGAGTAGTTTGTTTGTGTAGGGTTCTTCAAAATTCTTATTCATATTCTTCCTTTGTCTCTAGACAAGAGTGAATTTATCTTCTTTTGTATCTCTGGAGGCATTCTTCCTAGGATCTTTAGTGCAGGCCTCTTCCTTCTTTATTTCAGACTTTCCTCTTGATTAGAAGTTATCATATAAATTTGCAAAAGCACAGATCATAGTACTCTTCCCCTTTTCAAAACCAAGGCCTAATTTTTCTTTTGTTTGCTTTTGAGAGTTAATTATCTCATCAAGGATTTCAGATCTTACTTTCAGTTTTAGTCCTTTATCAATCTATTCTGTTGACTTTTCCAGTTCTTTCCTTAGAGTGACAACTTCTTCCTCAAGTTTTGAACATTTAGCTGATTTCTCATAGAACTTGATATTTAAGTAATCTTCAATCCTCTATTTTTCTTCAACCATGACTTTCAATTTTGAGATCATTTTTCTGCCTCCTTGAGCTTTATGCCACCTCCTTTATCTTGTTCTATTAGAGTTTTTAGTTTGCCAATTTCTTCTTTTGATTCTTTGGCCTTTGTCTTCAATTTGTCAATTGTCTCCTTTGCTTTCTCAAGCATGTCTTCATATTCTATATTCAATTCTTTTGCTTCATCCAATTCATCAAGGGTTGACTTGAGTTCTCCTTCAAGGTCTACTTCACACTCATTTAGATCAAGATCCCAACCTTCAGGTTCCATTGCTTCTATATCTGGTTCCGGTACAAATACATCATTGTCCATAACTTCATATTCCATGTGTTCAAGTGCAGGATCTACCTTAGCTGTTAGGCTTTTGAAAGGTACTTAGCTCTGATACCAATATCGGTATAACTTCAAAAGGCTTCACTGATGAGCTCTCTCACTCTGATGCAATAGTCTATGGTTTCACTTCAATTCGGTCAACCCGATATACTTGAACCAAAAGAAAATCAAAGAAAAATTTTATGACCACTAAGGTCATCACACCAAAATGCATTATATACATATGGGCTTACTCAAAGCTCCTTGGTGCTCCTGCACCATACTCCCCCTGTGCGGAAGAAGTCAAGTCACCTCCGGTGACAGCAAGGCAAAATCAATGCCCCATTTCTTGAACTCTGACTCTGCAACCCAAGTAGCCTCTACTTCAGGCAACTGTTTCCACTTGACCAGATGCTCCATGTACATGCCATGTCTGGTCTGTTTCTGCACTTGAGAATCCAAAATTCTCTCAGCTTGTGGTTTGAGTTTTGGTGGCAAGGCCACATCATTCACTGTCTGTGCAGCTTCTGAACTAGATTCCCCTGATGCTGGATGAGGACCTTTATAATGTACCAGGTCCTGAACATTGAACACTAGTGAAATTGCCAAGTCTGCTGGCAAATCAATTCTATAGGCATTATTGCCATACTTGTTCAGAATTCTACAAGGACCAATCCGTCTCATCTGCAATTTGGTTGGTATCCCTTTCTACAATCTAGCTTTGTTCAAATGAACCATAACTAAATCACCAACTTCAAACTGAACATCCTTCCTATGTGCATCTACCTTATCTTTGATTTTCTGGGTATTATCCACCAATATCTTCTATACCTGTTCATGTATCTCCTTCATAGACTGTGCAAAATCCTTTGCATGACCACTTCTATACTCCATGTCTCCAAGATGTCGGAGTTCATATACACCTCTAGGATGTATTCCATACACTATCTCAAATGGACTCTTGCCAGTAGTCCTATTTACACTATCATTATAGGCAAATTCTGCCTGATAAATGACTTGCTCCCAAATTTGTCCATATTCTTTTGCCAAACACCTTAACAGGTTGCCCAATGTCCTGTTCACCACTTCTGTTTGACCATCTGTCTGTGGATGATATGCTGATCCAAAAGACAGATTTGTTCCTAACCTCTGCCATAAAGTTTTCCAGAAATGTCCCATGAACTTAGCATCTCTATCAGACACGATGCTTACTGGTAGTCCATGAATCCTTATGACCTTTTTGAAAAACAAATGAGTTATATGACTGGCATCATGAGTCACCTTACAGGGAATGAAATGACTCATCTTGTTGAATCTATCAACAACTACAAAAATACTATCAAAACCAGTCTTAGTCTTTGGTAGACCAACTACAAAATCCATACTTACACAATCCCATGGTCTGGAAGGAATGGGTAATGGTTGATACAGTCCAGTATTTGAAGAAGTTCCCTTGGCCTTCTAACAGATGATACACTGTTCCACATACTTTTTGACATCTTTGTGCATCTTCGGCCAATAGTAGAACCGCTGGACTAACTCCAATGTTTTATTTAGACCAAAATGTCCACTCAAACTGCCATTATGCTTCTCCTGTATGAGATTTTCTCTCATGGATCCTTTTGGTACACATAATTGTCCACCTTTAAACAACAATCCCTGTTGCAACGTGTAATCTGCAAATTCACTATGAAAGTGATTTTCAAAATCTTGACAAACTTTGTATGCTTAAGTAAAATCTTCATCCTCTTTATAAAGGATTCTGAACTCCTCCATCCCTATACTTCTTAATTGCACTTCTTGTACTGTGAGAAGCCTCCTGCTTAAAGCATCTACTACTTTGTTGAGCTGTCCCTTCTTATGTTTAATGGTGAATGTGCAGGACTGTAAATACTCCATCCACTTGACATGTCTATGGCTCAACTTATCTTGTGAGTTTAGAAAAATCAAAGCTTGATTATCTGTATACACAACAAATTCCTTAGGTAGGAGATAATGTCTCCATTTTCTAAGTGCTTGGACTAGAGCATAGAGCTCCAAGTCATATGAAGAGTATCTACTCTTTGCTTCATTTAGCCTCTCACTAAAAAAGGCTACTGGTATATTCTCTTAGCTGAGTACTGCACCTACTGCAATATTGCTAGCATCACATTCTAAAGTAAACAACTTGTCAAAACTAGGCAGCACTAACATTGGCTGTGTGGCTACTTCTTTCTTCAACAGTTCAAAACTATTATTAGCTGCTTGTGTCCACTGAAACTTTGTTTTCATCCCACCTTTGATTGTACCAAGCATGGGTGCACAAATAGCACTAAAATTTCATATGAACTTTCTATAAAACTGAGCTAAGCCATGAAAACTTCTCACCTCAGTTGCTACTCTGGGAGTAGGCCAGTTCAATATGGCTTCTACCTCTGACTTGTCCATCTTCAATTTTCCTTTGGACAACACAAAACCAAGGTATACCAATTCCTGCTTCATGAATTCACACTTCTCCAAATTTATGGTTAGTTGTTCATCATGTAACTTTTTCAAAATAGTATTTACATGTTCAAGATGCTCTTCTTTAGTTTGACTAAAAATCAAGATGTCATCTAGATAAACCACTACAAATTTACTCGTATAGTCCTTGAGGACTTCATTCATGAGCCTCATGAATGTGCTGGGAGAATTTGATAAACCAAATGGCATAATAAGCCATTCATACAGTCCTTCTATGGTCTTGAAGGCTATTTTCCACTCATCACCTTCCTTGATTCTGATCTGGTGATAACCACTTTTCAAGTCTATCTTGGTGAAATACTTAGCTCCTCCTAAATAGTCCATAAGATCTTCAATTCTGGGAATTGGAAATCTGTACCTTATGGTGATCTTATTGATAGCTCTGGAGTCTGTGCATAGTCTCCATGTTCCTCCTTTCTTTGGTGCCAATACTATAGGTACTACACAAGGATTTATGCTTTTCCTAATCAATCCTTGGTCAAGTAACTCTTTCACTTGTCTGGCTATCTCCTTATGTTGATCTGGAGTCATCTTGTAAGGAGCTTTGTTAGGCAAAGATGCTCTTGGAATCAGATCTATCTGATGACTAATAGTTCTTTGTGGAGGTAGTGTTGCTAGTGTTCCATCACAAATTATGTCCTTATACTGTTCTAGTATAGTCTGTACCTCTTTTGGGATCACTACCTTTTTGTCTTTTTGCTCCTCCTTAGGCTTTAGTATGATAGCATAGCCAATACCATCCTCCTTAAGAGTATTCAAAAACTCTTTACCACTCATGATTAAGACACTAGAACTTTTTGTCTTATTTGCTTCTTCATCTTCCAATGACTGAATTTTATAGGTGACACCATCTTTTTGAAAAGAATATGCGTTCTTCTCACCATCATGTATAGCCTTTTGGTCATACTGCCATGGTCTGCCCAATAATAGATGACATGCATCCATAGGTAGGATATCACAGAGTACCTTGTCTTTGTATCCACCTATACCAAACTCTACCTAAGCTTGCTCATTGACTATCACATGCTAACCTTTATTTAACCATGTGACTCTATATGGATTTGAATGAGGTATTCTTTGCAAATTTGATTTTCTAACTGCTTTATCTCATACTATATTATCAGTAGACCCTGAGTCTATAATTACTTGACATACCTTATTCATAATCTTGCATATGATTCTGAATAATGCTCTCCTTTGGCTTGGTTCAGCTTTCACTGGTTCTTTGATCAAGGTTCTCCTTACCATGATGTTCTCTCCCACTTCTGAGGCTAGACTGACTTCAGGTGATTTGCTGCTTGAAGCATCATCATGTACATAATAATTTCTTTTATCAACTCCTTGAGAAGATGTGCCTTTATCAGGACACCTATATGCTGGATGGCCTAATTGACCACAATTGTAGCATTTCATAGTGGTAAAGCAGGATCCTCTCCCTGATCCTCCTGATCTCCCTCTATTAGATCCCCTTCCTCTATAGTTTCCTCTACGACTAGCCTCCCCACTCTGCTCTGTGAGTTTGGATTCTCCTTGGGGTCTTTGATCAGTATTCCTACCACCATAATGTCCTCTTCCTCTACTGTCTCTATGTCTTCCTCTTGATCTGTTGTTTGTTTCTTGCTTCTTCTTACTCTTCTCCTCTACCTTGAGTGCTAGCTGATAGCTTTGATGCACTATTGTAGGGTTGAATAAGCTGATTTCCTCTTGAATACTCCACCTCAAACCATTGAGATATCTTGCCACTTTTACACTTTCATCTTCCATCACCTTAGACCTCAGGCATAGTTTTTGAAACTCCTCAGTGTATGCACTGACATCTAATTCTCTTTGTCTCAAAATTTTCTATTTCTTGTACAACTGGACTTCATAATCTCCAGGCATGTATACTTCTTTAATTTTAGCCACCATACCCTTCCAAGTAGCTATAGGTTTCTTGCCTTCTTTTTCTCTTTCAGTTTGAACGAATTTCCACCATGTCAAGGAAGCTCCTTTGAGTCTTGATTTAGCCACCTTCACCTTTTGTGCTTCAGTCACTCCATCACATTCAAAGTGATTCTCTATACCTTCTATCCATTCTATGACCAAATCAGGTTCCATCTTTCCACTAAAAAAAGGAACTCCTTCCAATGTTTTACCACTCATGGCTTTCAAGGCCTTCAAGAAAGGTTCTTCTTCCATCTTAGGATCAGGTGTGGGCTCTTCATCTTCTATAGACACACCTTTTTCCTTGTTTACTTTCTGCCTGACTTCTTTAGTCTTCTCCATCATTACACCTAGTTTACTTTCCATTTCTGCCAATCTTTCCTGTAGGAGCCTATTCTCCTCTTCTTGATCATCAACCTTCTTTGCCAACTCTGCATTAGTCACCATCTCTCTGGCTGAACCTACAAACTCACTTGAACTCAGTGATGACATACAACTTCTTCTATTCCAACCTAGGAATAGCCCAAATATTTAACTTGCTCTGATACCAATTTGATGGGGAGGCCTATGGGCTTAGAAAACCTATCTTGAACTAACACTTCAAGACCTAAATCATACCCAAGTCTCCCTACCAATTCAAGTGCTTAAAGACATTTTCTACCCAAAATGCCTAATTCAACTTAAACAGTCTATTACAGAGGTGAAAGACCTATTTGCCTGTTGTTTCCAATGCAGACAATGCTTTCTTGGTGTGAGGTATTCTTCTTTATCCTCACTGCTTCCAAGATTCCTAATCTCCAAGGCTTATAGCCTTCTTGAGCCCATTATCAGCCCTCCTCTTTCGGTCCAGGGTTCTGATTGCTTGGTGCTCAACTCTTTCTACTCTATTTTTCACCCCTATCTTCTTAGACTGTAACTTGCATACCTAGCCGGGCTATAGCACAGCTCGCCTAGGACAAGTTCACATGGCCTCTCATTGACAATCCAATCACTAACACAAACAGAAACAAAAGAATCAAGGTCTCTGCTTGATGGCCCTCCATGACTATACAAGGAAAATGCAGGGGCATCAAGACAAAGACATCTTGTACAAACAGAAACAAAAGAACATAAATTAAACTGTCTACTCTACTGCAAAACTGATTATACAAGTACTCTACAGACAATATACAAATGGATTCAAACTGTCAGTGTTTCTATTATCAGAAGTTTCTCTATCACATTCAATGTATGTTCTTTAATCTTTATCCAACATTCCCACCCATTTACAAAGCCAAGAACCAATTGTTATACTCTTCATCCTTTTTCTATTATCAGATGGTTAGGGTTTCCTACATTAGTGTTGCTCCTGGCCGTTCCATCGGCCTAACACATTGGCATCGCTGGAGCTCTTTTACTAATAACCGATAGTCTACTTACTGTGGTTTGCTTTTGCTAACTGTCACCTCGATACAATAGCTTGTGGTTTTGGTCTCCGCCTATCGGCGAGACATCAACTATCGGCCACTTCATAACTTCTTTCACCGATATGTGAATTCTTCCTGCTGGATATAACCCATCGTTCAGACTTATACAGTCGGCGTGAATTTTCCTTTGTTCTCTGATATACAAAACTTACCCTGATGAACATTGATCCATCGGCATGACTTGGACCATCGGCACCTTCTCCTCATCTGTCGATACTACATCTCTCTCCGATATGCTGATACAACTATCATCGGCCAGACCTTGAACATCGGCATAGCTTTTGCTTTGCTCACCGATATCTATCTACTCCCCGATGTGCTTCCATCAACTAGTCGTTGGTAAGACTTCTTACATCGGTCAGACATTCTCTCTATCTCCCGATATGCATCTCACGTCGATAAACATTGTCTTCATTGGCGAGACCTCCTTTGTCCTCCTCTGATATACTATTTTATCAGTAGGACATCGGCTATCGATATAACTTCAAAAGGCTTCATCGATGAGCTCTCTCACTCTGATGCAATAGTCTGCGGTTTCACTTCAATTCGGTCAACTCGATATACTTGAACCAAAAGAAAATCAAAGAAAAACTTTATGACCACTAAGGTCATCACACCAAAATGTGTTATATACATATGGGCTTACTCAAAGCTCCTTGGTGCTCCTACACCAATTTTGTTAATTGTCAGGAAATGTTAATGCATCTCCTCCTCCTCCTCCTCAAAATCCACAAAATCCTGCGGAACAACAACCTCATCAATCCATTCCTCGACATGCCCTTGGAACACAAGAAAATATAGTGGGGCAAATTGAAAACAACAAAAAAGAAATTGAAGATTTAATTGCAAGGTTGAAAGATCCTCCCACTTCAACCTTGCATAGGTCCACGCTTGCTAAATCTCTTAAATCTATGTTATCAAATGTAGATTCAATTAGCAAGCAAATAACTAGTTGGATGGATAAGAGGAGAGAGTTTAGAGATTATTATGCAGACAAGCTATCATACCAAGATGTGAAAAAATTACAAATTATAAAATTAGACTTGTGTTCAATTTTCACAAATCTACAAACAAATCAATCTCCACCCATTACATGCAAGAGGTTCCCTATCCATTGGTGCAACAACCAAGTGATAAGGGATAATTTTGGGCAGAGGTGATAGATGGTTTTTGACCATCCTCCATGCAATAATAATGAGGTCTTGCAATACTTTTTGAGGAAACTCTACTGTGATTTTGTCCTCAATAAATTGCCAAACTATTTTGATATGCGGAACTTCCAAGGTAGAGGTGGGGGGTCAACACAAGATAGACCAGGGGCACGTCTTGACCCATAGTGGATAGTGAGACAAGTAATCAACAGACTAGCCCATGAGCATGTTTCTATCCCTTCCATTGTTAAGGAGAGTGTTGAGGTCGATACACTTCAGTCCATTAGTGCCTTGACCCAGATCATCATAGAGCATGCTAGTCCTGCAGGACAGAGTGGGTTGGGAGATAGTGCGAGGAGTAGGGTCCCACCTCATGCTTGTCAGACTTGTGGATCATCCTGTGGTTATGACCCCATGGATAGTTAGGATGTAGGTGCACAGGCTACATCTGTAACTGAGCAGATGGTGATGACAGATACCCTCCTAAGTGAGACTTTCGGCCTTGATACTTAGGTAAATATTAGTAAGTTTATTGAATTTAATTTATTAAATTTTATTTTTGAAATGCAAGATTAACTAATTTAGTTTGATGATTTTAATAAAATTTCAGGGTCATAGCGTTGATGCAGTTTTCAGTGGTTCTCCACCTGCATATTACACTAGATTATCTACTGTCAGGGTATGTAACTAGTAAACAATTATAAATATTACATGTGAATAGCATCGTTGTATGAATGGTATTCTAATATCTAATTTTGGATGTTGAATAGGTTAATATTAGAGATTTCACGGCAACACCTGCCAACGATGGTGGACTGCAAAGCTTCACGGAGGTAATAAAATAAATAGTTTAATGAATGAATTGTACTTACTAGATTTTTGTATGTGACTTGTGTGCTTTATTGTGTGTACTTCCATGTTTAGATGAACATGTGTGTATGTTAGGAGCCATGATTTGCATCCCTATTATAGTTTTCGTAATTGAATAATGTTGTTTTATTTCTAGATGATGTAGGCTACGGAGACACCTCCCGATGTTCATAGGGCAATGGAGCATGGTGTGACCTCTGCGATTCATAGCTCCATGGCATTGACAAGGGTATGAGGCAGATTAGTAAATTTCAATTTACATTCATTGTTATAGTTGTCTATTTTTGAAAAATCAAAAGATTATTGATTTGAATTTTAATTTCTATCTGGATGGTTTATATAGGACATGACATCACCACGACCTATTCCTGCTACTGAGGCAAGTGAGGAGACAGATTATATGGTAGTGGTAAGTGATTATTTTGTTAAATGTTTCATTTTTTATAACATGTAATTTCTATATATTAATGTCTATACTTTTTATTGTAACAACTAAAGATGCAGGAAGAACTAAATAGGAGGTGCAGCCCTCGGGTTTGTAGTAGACCACCCACATGCGCATCTCCATCCCCTAGAAGATCAAAGGCTGCCCGTGATCTATTCTCTTCACCAACCAGAGGGGAATGACTTTTTATTGTGTTCCTTTGTTGTATGCCTATATGGCATTTGTGGACATATACTTTGTATTGTATATAGTTGACATTGTATGCCTATATGGCATTCTTGTAAGCCTATATGGCTATTTTGTATATATGTTATACTTATATCGATAGATATTGATGTATGCCTATATGGATATTTGGTTAATACAAATCTTTTTTATTGATGGCGTCCATACTTGCATTATAAATCAATGTTTGAATGGATATTTGTAGATGGCTACTTCAAATATTTAAAGTCCAATTATATTACATATGATGTTTGTTGATCCAATAAGCTAGCTATTGTTATTCAAGTATCACCTAAACCTCATTTTGGAACTAAAAGATAAAAATTGTATTTAAAAAAAAAATGAATCATCATGTTGAACATAAAATATTAATATTCTTTATGAGTAGCATACAATGTCAACTATATGCAATACAAAAAAATGAATCATCATGTTATTCTTTATGTTTGAGATCCTGAAAATGACTAAGTCTGGTATCTTGATATCCTGAAACACTAGGATGAATATCCAAGTCATTAGGATGATTGCACCTTGAGAAAAAGTCATTAGGATGATTGCGCCTTGAGAAAAAGTCATTAAGATGAGCGCCTAAAGGAGACTTTCTTAAACATTCAAACATTGAGCAACAAGTATGAAGGGTTAAGGCGCAATTTACAACTCATAAAGCCTCAAAAGGGAGCCCAACTTGGAGAGAGCATTCATTTAAGACAAGGTGCCTATTGACACCTGTTCCACCATAAAAGTGCATCTAAGGTGGAAGGAGAACAAGCCTCTAGTAAGTGAAGCGCACCTATTGTCTAAACCACTTCATTATGGTACCCTAGCATGAGGAGGAGTATATAAGTCAATAGGAAATGGTGCCTAGAATGCAAATGAAGGACTAAGTGTCATTTTCAATAAGCATCAATTCACCTTGAACTTTCAATAAATACATCAAATTGAGCCCCATAAGCCTAGGCACCCTTTGCCTTCAAAAGAACCTTGTATTGGCGCCTTGGAGGAAATCAACTTACAATGACAAGTCTTGGAGGTTTCTCATTTTGGATGATGTCTTTTGAGATTAACTACAATGATTGAAAGTTAAGATGAGTGGAAAGAACCTATCTTGAACCTTAGGCACCCTTCATGTAATTTCCCACCATCATGAGTGCCTAGATCTAAGAAGGAGTGAATGAAGGATCTTAACATCAAGAAGCATGTTATCAATCAACTTGGAGAAGTCTTTGACAATAATTATGATGAATTGAGTACATGGAAGTAAAGGAAGTACATATCAACTCCAAAGTGTGCCTAATGATCAATAAGAAATTCTTCCAAAGCAAAGGCGCTCATTGTGAATTTTCCATCTAGTTTTGGCGCCTTGAAGTCTAAGTGCATGAAAATCATGAGGATGAGCACTTAGGGATGAGATAGTCTTCATAAGAGTTTAAATAAGAACATCATCAAAATGTGCCTTGGTAGAGAGACTTGAGAACATCATCAAATAAGCCAAAATATCTATCTCCAATCTAGGCGCAAATTCTAGCTCCTCCCAACTCAAATGAGCGCCCAAGTTGAAGTCAACTTTCATCTATACAACCCTTAGATTGTGCCTTGATTGAGGAAGGGATTTGAACCTCAAAATTTAATCATCTCAAGACAAAAGCTTCCTTAGACACTTGGCATTTGATTGAAATCATTGAGAATTAGAAAGAACCACCTAAGGATGTAAGGTGCACTTTTCACCCATACAAGCCTAAAATTGTGCCTAAGGGAAATAACTTGATTTCATATCAATAGGTGAGTGCCTTGAGAGAAAGGATCACTCTACGTCATTTTCAATTGTTGAAAGCACAAAAATGATAAAGATAAAGGCAATTGAGTTAGGCGCACTTTAGCCTCTGAGTACACCTCAATGAGTGCCTTGGGTGAAATTGCATGAGATGACCTTTTGGAGTGAGTGCTTGAAAGATAGAATTCATTCTAAGACATGTCTCATCATTTAGAATTGCAAAATTGCAAGTATAAAGACATTTAAATCTATGCACACTCTCCATCAGTACAAACCCATTTTGGTGCCTAAGGGATAAATTGCATTGAAAGACACCTTTTGAATGAATCTCTTAAGGGAGATTGACCTCTTTAAGCCATTACAATTGTTTGAAATCATTTAAAGTGATAAATATGGACCAACTTCTGTTAGGCGCCCTTTGCTCTTCTTTTTACCTATATATGCGCCTAGATTTGTAGTAAGATTATTCCATGTTTAAAGAGGATTCCTTTGTGTTATAAAATTTTTATCATGAGGATTGATGTGTTTCTTGGTTTGTATTGTAGGAAGATTGAAGGAAAAGGTAGGAGCAAGAGCTTGGAGTCACCTAGAGTCATCATGTATCTGCTCCAAAGGAGCCTTTGACATTCATTCATGCCAGAGAGTTAAGATGGAAGTAATCACTGCGAAGGAAACACCACTTCAAGAGATAGTTGCTCCAAGAGGTCACAATAAGATATATTTCAAGTCTTCTTCATCAACGACATCACCAGTTGCATCATGTTTGAAGACTTCCATCTATCACTTCAAGTTCCATTCATCTTCAAGTATCAACTAGATTCTTCATCAATAATCGCTTCAAGATTAGCATGTACTCCAAAGGAACTTCTCATCATCATCAAGCATTCCAAAGACATCCATTCAATTTCAAGTCCCTCTGATACATTCAAGCCTCCTTGAGAAGTCATCTACTTCACATATAATGGAAAGTGTTATCAACAATATCTACACTTCAAAGGACCTTTCAAGTTGGAACACTTCTTCATTGAACATTCAAAGACATCCATCCAAGCTTCAAGTTCTTTCACAATCTTCAAGTCCAGGAAAAATTGCATCTAGTGAACTCATTAATTGGTGCCTAGGAGGAAAAGACCTTAAACTTACATTATTGAGTCAGCACTTTAGAAATTGAGCCATTCCTAGTCAATTGGAGTCATAAAATATCAAATACAAAGTCAAATTGGACTTAGGCGCCCCTTCATGTAATTTTCCACCATCGTGAGCACCTAGATCTAGGAAGATCAACCAATTGCGCCTAGGAATAAGATACAAGTCCAAGATCTCAAATTTGAGCACCTAGAAGTGTGATGGATTGAGGAAGCTACATTGGTGCCTAAGGGTAAGTTATATCTAATGACATCACCTAATTGAGTGCCTAGGAGGTATAAAGCTTAACATTGACATGAGGACAAGTGCTTAGTAAAGGAGAGTTTCTCAAACATTTAAACATGTGAATGAAGTCATAGAAATGCACTAAGTAATCTAGGCACCATTTTCCCCTTTTGTACCCTTACATTTGCGCCTAAGAAGAAGTTGCTTTAGTTCATTGGAGTGTTTGAGTATTGAGGATTTCTTAGCAATGCTTCACAACTTTACACTGCCTCCTTCTGATGATTTTTAGGGCAGCAAAAAACCTTTCACCATAGGCAAACTCCTCAGAGATATAAAAAATTGAGAGAGGTTATTGTAGAGGCACTCTATGTGATTGCGTTGCCTTAGACAGAATGTTTCTAAGTGAAACAGTTTTTGAGTAACATCTCATCAAAGATTGCTGCCTTTTTGCACTTTGGACTCTTTAGGGATATCGTCGGTACAATGTAGCTCAGACTATTTCGACATGTTTGGGTGAAAAAAAGGACCATGCCTAGCATAAATGTACCCATCTAGATGCATTGAAACAATCAGTTTGGTCGCATCAAGAGCAGGACAAAAGTTACACCCCTTTGCAACTTTACACTGCCTCCTTCTGATGATTTTTGGGGTAGCAAAAAACTTTTCACCATGGGCAAATGCCTCAGAGATATAAAAAACTGAGAGAGGTTATCGTAGAGGCACTCTACATGACCGTGTTGCCTTAGAAAGAATGTTTCTAAGTGACACAGTTTTTGAGTAACATCTCGTCAAAGATTGCTATCTTTTTGCACTTTAGACTCTTCAGGGATATCGTCGGTACAATGCAGCTCAGACTGTTTCGACATGTTTGGGTGAAAAATAGGACCATACCTAGTGTAAATGTACCCATTTGGACATGTTGGAATAGTCAGTTTGGTTGCATCAGGAGCAGGACGAAACTTACACCCCTTTGCAACTTTACACTGCCTCTTGACGATTTTTGGGGCAGCAGAAAACCTTTCACCACGGGCAAATGCATCAGAGATATAAAAAATTGAGAGAGGTTATTGTAGAGGCACTCTATGAGATCACGTTGCCTTAAACGAAATGTTTCTAAGTGACACAATTTTTGAGTAACATCTCGTCAAACATTTCTACCTTTTGCACTTTGGACTCTTCAGACATATTGTCGGTACAATGTAGCTCGAACTGTTTCGACATGTTTGGGTGAAAAATAGGACCATGCCTAGTGTAAATGTACCCATCCATACGTGTTGGAATAGTCAGTTTGGTTGCATCAGGAGCAGGATGAAAGTTACACCCCTTTGCAACTTTACACTGCCTCCTTCTGACGATTTTTGGGGCAGCAGAAAACCTTTCACCATGGGCAAATGCCTCAGAGATATAAAAAACTAAGAGAGGTTATTGTAGAGGCACTTTACATGATTGCATTGCCTTAGACAGAATGTTTCTAAGTGACACAGTTTTCAAGTAACATCTTGTCAAAGATTGCTACCTTTTTGCACTTTGGACTCTTCAGGGATATCGTCGGTACAATGTAGCTCGGACTGTTTTGACATGTTTGGGTGAAAAATAGGACCATGCCTAACGTAAATGTACCCATCCAGATGTGTTGGAATAGTCAGTTTAGTCGCATCAGGAGCAGGACACGAAAATGCATAACATGATGATGTAAAAATGTGTATATGTGTAAAAATGCAGCAGGAAATTAAAAAAAGACAAACCTTACAAATTAATGTGCATACTTACAACTCAATGTAACATGACTTTACAAAATCATTGTGAATACTTACAAATTAATCCAATGAACCATCCATGTTTGCTCTACTCTTTATTGTGTCAAGTATTGGTTGATGGTCAAATTCACGCACCTTCCACAAGATTTTGTTCAAAGGTCTACCCCGATACTTTATCAAATGAACATTGGATGCCACGACAAGGTTTGAGTAATGAAGAATCTTCTGATGCATGTCAAAGTCCTAAAACAACCAAACATTAACACTCTTATGTGGGTACTTTCTAAGCCATGTTCCAGTAATAACCACTGAGCCTGTAGGGTATTCGATGTTTTCTCCATCTGTAATAGAGGCCTCCAATTTCTTTTTGGCTTCAACACAATGACATAAGTAATAATATGTTCCCTCTTCATTATCTTCATCTGTAATAACTACATATACGTGCCCTACATTGATATGTGTAGCAAATTAGATGAAATTAGTCAACATTATAAAAACACTACAAAGTAAGATGACATTACTTGGTTGAACTAGATGAAATTAGATGCATATACGTGCCCTATATTACCTGGTTGAACTAAATCTGATATGTGGTCAAAGTCAACTGATGATTTCATCTGTGTTAGTTCCAGTACCGTCAGGGGTTGATATGTGTCAAGTGGGCTAAGATAATTTAACTGCCATTCGTCAACCCACTCCTTTGACTCTCACTAATCCCAGACTTGAATTGTATAGGAAGAACAAAAGCATGACATCTTTCAAGTATAGATACTCCATGAACCTACAATTGAGCTTCTGAAAGAGTGCATCTCTTTTGATCCTATCAGTGTACAACAGTCCTCATATGGTGCAATGTTAGTATCATCTATCAACCAAAAAAATCTACGAACTGAAGACTTACCTTCATTACCTGGACCCATGGAAGCATTACACCACTCGACAATCAATTTTGCATCTGTCAACTTTGCATTGTCTTTATACTTTAACTCTTCTCGTGCTATGGCTCTTTTGATACATGCTCCTGCACCATCATGCTCCCCCTTTCCATGCACGACCTCACAAAAGTTCCACATATGCTGAATACCTATAAAATTATGCCTCCTACTCAGCCAATAGAAATTCTGCGAGTTCTTGAATTGTGACGCACAGGTATCCGACCATATGATATGCTGACTGAATGATATGCCCCTTCTAGCCAAATCATTGTAGAAAACCTGAAAGCAACCTTGCACGAACTTCGTAGAATGCGTGCGATCATCACTAATATAGAAATTATACTCCCTTATGATCTTTTTGTCATCCTCTATACTATCATTTGCATTAATGAATGCGATGTGCACAAATATAGAAACCAGTGTGGAGTTGTAATATTGTGATTGCACCTCACCTTGTGGCTGTAGATTGTAGTTCTCTGCAAAGTCAACGACTAAAACAATGCTACCAACTGAAAATGTGTCCTTGCATAACTTGAATTGCAAGTCCAACCATCGAGCTCTATAGGCATGTCTTGCATACTCATACACTATGCTATCACGAAATATAGGCATAAACTGATACACTGGAATCTTTTCAATAACCAATTCACACCTCTTTGCTTCTTTACCATCTTTTGTATTGTATGCCACTGTTTTATACTTGCCAAACTCTATTAGTTCATTTCTAACCGCATGTGTTTTTTCCATATGTTCACATATTGGCAAATGTTGCAAGCCACCGCAACGATGACATGTGCCATCCAAGCATAATTTCTTGTAGAATATTTGACCTTCCTCTCTTTCACATAAAATTATTGATATGAAGTCTCTTGAAGATGTTGGTGGGGCACATATGGCACAACCCTGTAAAACATTGTTAGTATGCATATCTAAACATATAGACCTATAAGAATCAAAATGGTTAGAAAATTCAATATGTAATCTACAAGAAGTAGTGCGTGTGTGATTTATCTTGACATAGAAAGGTTTTAGCATTTCAAAATATCTTTGACAAATTTTAATTTGAGGATATTTCTCTAGAAATTTACCATAAAACTGTGTTTGAGTCTCATCCAAAAAATGCTTTGGATGTGGCTCATGGTTTTGACTACCGATTCTCCTTCTTACCACATCCCTTTGATTCGGAGATACCCTTGTGTAATTCTTCCAAAAGTCTTCAATTAGTGATCTCAATGCTTCAACAATTGGTTTATCTATTCATGGTTGTCTCCCCAAGAACATCCATAATTCATTGGCATTAGTGTCCTCAATTCTTTGGCATCTTCCAATGGCTCTTGATAAAGTTTTCCTATTAATTCTCAATTCTTGACTCATCTTTCTAATGAGACGAGCTTTCCTCGTTTGACTACTTACTATAGTCGATGTAATCACACACTGTGTTGCATTACTATCTTTTGTGCGTGAGGTGTTACCCACACTCTCATACGCAGTCATTAGATTATTGACAATAGATTTTTCACTTGAAGCCTCTGATGTTCTTAACCCAAGAATCTTCATGATGGACCTATACTTTATACTTTGCATCATTTCAATGAATAGTTGACATCTTGCAGTCTCATTTAACTTTTCAAAGAACAATATCCAAATCTTATGAGCATATCTTCTACAAGTGCATTTTGGAATCTTACCTTCCATTGGATACAAAATATTCTCATCAATATCAATCAAATACTTTGGCTCGGTAAATTCATCTCAACATTAGGAATTTCATCAATATTTAAATGAGATGGGCTAGATGGCATACCTTCAATCGAAGATGGAATAGATGACATACCTTGAGGTTGAGGTGGGAACGATGGCATACCTCCTTCATCACATGTGAGTGATGATGTACTCTCAACTTGAGATGTGGTAGATGGTGTCCCTACATGTTGACTTGTGGTAGAGGACGTGTCTCTAACTATGGTATTCAAATCTCTCGTAGCACAAAGTTTTTGCATTCGTTCTCTTTGTGCTGCCAATACCATATCTCTTTGTGATGGTTTTGGTTCATCTTCAATTGGTATGCCTTCATTTATCGTGTCCAATTTCCTCTTCTCATGAAGTTCCCTCATAGCCATTGCTTTCTTTGCATTCTTAGCTTCTATCTCTTCCTGTGTTGGTTTAATTCTTGATCGTTTCCTCGGCATGATGGAGAATTTGTCTATAGCATGATAAAGAGATGAATATTACTTCCTAAGAAATGAATACAAGATAATAGTGGGATTGTATTTTTATTATGTTGTAAGGATTTAGTCTTGTATAATTTGACTTCATGGTATGTTAAGGTCTGTTTATTACACATAATTATTAAAGAGCCCAAGTGTAGAAAATATACATGGCATCATGTCAGATTGTAGGCTACTTTCTTGATTGGGAATGTGTCTATTTTAAACATGTATGATAAAGCATGATAAAGTAATTCAATCCGAAGTAAGGAAAATGTAAAGAACATACATTTAAAGACTTGACATACCTAAAAAATGAAGATTCGAATGGAGAGAGTACCCAATTATGTAGTGTTTTTTTCTTCTTGCATCAAACTCCTCAATAATTTAAGTTTTTCACCACTTGCTTCCTTTTCAATGTTAAATTGAATAACACTCAAATATAATTACTAACAACAATACTATTAACCAATCTATAATGTTAAATTCCTAAAATTGAATCACAATTAACATTGCAACACTACAAAAATTGAAACTTGAATAGATATATATCAAACTTGGTGTGAAAACTATGTTATTTCCTCCTTCTCAAGTTGGCAAAGCAAAAAAGGTGGTGGAAAGATCATGCAAAGGTGGTACAATGTGTCAAATGTGCATGTGAACTTCCCAACAGCATGAAAGCACTTATTTTTTGTCGAAGCACGTGCAGAATCAGTATGAAAATAGAGCATGTGGGCTTGGATCATGGGGGTCAACACTTTTTTACCATTTCTATAGCAGGACAAAACGCAAGCACATTATAACGCGCTCAGGTTTTGTCCTGCTATAGATTGATCACATCCTGTGCATTATCTTCCTTAACACAAGCAGGGATGACCACATCTTGTCCTTCATTAACTGACACTTCCAAGCCTTACAATTCCTCTTAAATATGGGAGGATCCATGATTGGAAGAGCCAAGCCACTTGGTCCCGCCTTGCTGAAGGATGACATTCTGGGATAATTAGGAGATTTTCCTTTGGAGATCATATAATCTTTAAATGCTTTCCATCTTGGTAGTTCCTTTGCATTAGAGAAAAACCACTGATGGTGTTTGAGAAATAAGAAATTCTTCATCTCTTTGGTGATCCATTTCTCTTTCCAAACCTTCCCCTTCAGACTTGAATGACCACAAGGTTTTTGAGGGAGAACTTTTCCTGTTTCCTACAAGAGCTTGCCAGATGCTCCGCCATATGATATGTGTAGTTAGGGTAAAAGTGCAAATTAGGGCAAATGAATAAACAACAATGATAAAAACCTTAGCAATGCACAAAGCACAAGATAACATGAAAATCAAAATAAAAAATGTAAATGCAAACCGATCTCCATTGCTCTTCTCCACCCCGCATGAGCATGCAAGATTTTGAAGGATTATTGTTGGAAGAATGTTGGGTGCTCACTTCTGCAGCATAACATTGATAAGGATGCAAAGGCTCTAATGATATTTCAACAGCATGTGGATACTTGAGGATCAATGCATTATAGAAAATCTAGCAGAATAAGGGTACTTGATGCTCAATGCATTGCTAATGGCTTATGAGGGGTTTGATTTATAGGCTTGGCTTAGTTCAAATGGATGGCTAGGATCAATTAGGGCTTTAGATGAAATGGATGGATAGGATTAAGTTAGGTTTCCTTGCACATCAATAAATTGTAATCATGTGACATGTGGCAAGGGAAGATAAGGCTTAAGTGTGCTTGTGTAGATAAATACTAAAATTAGGTCCCATTAGTTGTGCATGTGAAAGATAAAAGTTGTAACACATGATTGACTAGACAAGTGTTGGAATGTGATAAAAGATGAGTAGTTAATTCAACTATTTTAATAGTTGAATTAGTTGGGATATGAGTTGGATGGAAATTAATTAAATAAAATTTATTTAATTAATTTAAAATATGAATAGGATGGGATAAGATATGATGTGGAAATTAATTAAATAAATAAATTTTATTTAATTAATTGGAAAGTGGGATTATGCATGTGAAATTAATTAAATAAATAAATTTATTTAATTAATTGGCTAAGTAGGATGAGGATGGGATTGAATGGGATTTTAATTAAATAAATAAAATTTATTTAATTAATTGGCTAATGGATAAATGGGATTAAAAGTGGGATTTAGGATAATTAATTGGCTTATGATGTTTAGGATAATGGTTTAACAAGGTGTTGCAAGACATAGACAAAGTTGGGACAAATTTGGGTGTCTACATTTTGCCCCTCTTTGAGATGATATTCGAGATGATGAGCTTTATGTCGAGTAACATCATTTCAAAGAAGATAAGGTATGGATAGAGGAAAAGGATGATGATGGCAAGATATGATGATAATGATGGAAAGATAGGATGATGATGCCCCCTCGAGAGGTTAGGCGGGTTGGACAAACACGGGTAGGCTCTCGAAAAGAAATGGCTTGGCTACAAACGAAAGATAAGGGAATGGATAGAAGAAATGAAGGATGTGTTATGCTGCAATGGAAGGTGAGCAACCATGATGTTTGATATAGCACTAGATGTTATGCACCAAGGTATAAGGATCCAGGGTGACGTTGTGTCTTGTGCCCCGGCGTAATACAACCTTGTCTGACGTATGAGGAAGTAGACTTAGAGCATTGAAGTCCTAATGCACAAAAGGTATGATATGACCTTAGATGCAAAGGATAGTGCAAAAAGCTATTCCAACATACATAAGATATGAATATTAGCTGGAAATGATAAGGATTTGATACAAATGCAAGATAAAATGATAACACACACAAGCAAGAAAACAAGCATGCACAAATGATACAAAAACAAATAAGGTATTGCCCCTGTCAAGCTATAAACCAATGATTAATTGATTGTTTGATGATGATAGTTGAGAGTGTTGTCATTGTGGGGAAAGCTATATCCCTAGATCAACACAAGGTTGTTTGCTGAGTTGGTTGGCTGGTTGATTGATTGATTTGACTTACAACAAGGCTAGGATAAAGACCATGGATTGCGTTTGGATAACTTGGCTTAATTGAGTAACTTGATTGGTATGGATTAAGGATGGGCTTGCATTTGGATCATTGCTTTGATTCTTTGGATTGATTTGATTTGAGGAATGGATGATTTGATTTCAAGTAAATAGATTGATTTGATGGTTGGATTGATTTGATTTCAAGTAAATGAAGTGATTTGATGGTGGGATGATATGTGGTGGATTGAGCTACTTTTGATTTGCTGAAGTGATTGAATTTGTTTTGATGGTTGGCTTGATGTGCTTTAGTTGTGACGATTGTTGTTGATTGATAGGATTTGTTTTGATTATTAGATTGATGTGCTTTGGTTGTGATGTTTTCTATTGTTGGGTTGATTGTTTTGATAATTGGATTGTTTTGGATGATGATAGTGATGGTGTGATGATTAGAGTGTCCACTCAATCTAAGCTTAAGCAAGTGTTCTTAGTGTGCTCAAAGGATGTAAAACAAACAAGGTATTGCCCTTGTCAAGTCATAAACCAATGATTGATTGTTTGATTGTTGATGATAGTGTTGTCATTGCAGGGAAAGCTATATCCCTAGAGCAACACAAAGATGTGGGAATGCTATATCCCATTGATGATGATTGATGTTGATTGATTTGGTTCATGACAAGATTAGGATCAAAAACTTGTTGATTTGATTGGATAATGTTCCTTGATTGATTAGCTTGCTTGATATGGATTAGTGTGACTTGGATTTAAGATCATTGCTTAGATTGATTTGATTGATGTGATTGGAAGAAGTGATTGAATGAATGTTATTGATAGGAATAATTGATGATGATGATTTGATTTTGATTGAATGTTGATGGAGTGGATTGTTTTGGATGATGTGATTGGTTTTATTGCTTGGATTTTTCATTGGATATTGATTTTTTGGATTTTTTGACATATTTTAATTTTTTTTGTGTTTTTTGGGGATATTTTATTTTTTTTTGTGTTTTTGAATGTTTTGGAAAACACCAATGGATTTACAATTTGGGTAGCCTTTGTGCTTGATACCAATGACAAGGGAAAACCAAGTCTAGGTGCAAGGATGGATGAATGGGATTGGATGGATAAAAGGATGGATGATAGTGGATGAGATGAAAGGCTGATGATAGTTGGATGGGATGGAAGGTTCATGAGAGTTGGATGGATAGATAAGAGGATAGGCCATAAAAGGGAAAGCTCGTGATAAATGGATAGGTAGGCTATAGTGGAAAGCTCATGATAAACAAATGGGGATAAGCTATAAGATGGAAAGCTCGTGATAAGGATACGCCATAGTGGATGGATCATAAGGGAGCTAGGATCTGATCTCCAAAGGCTATGTTGCATAGGAAGAACTTGCCCCATTCTAGCTGGTAATGCTTAGAATTTTTCATGACAAAGTTCATGACAATGGGATGACATGATAGGATTTTACATGACGCTTATGATGATAGGATGACATGATGGATTGGTTTAAATGGGATGGATTAATGGTCAATGGTAGGATTTGGTTTGGAAAGAAGGTATGCCAAGAAAGATCCAAACATGTTTCAATATTTTGCCCCTATGTCTTCATTAAAATCAAAAGGCACGAGGATGGATAAATAGACTCAATATGATAGGCATATTTATGTAATGGCTAAGGATGGTAGGATGGTAATGGTAGGATAGGATAGGATGGAAAATTATATAATGGGATGGATAGTTTGGAAATGGATAGGTTGGATGAGACAATGTGCCCCCAAGTGTAAGTGACATAGAAGGTCAACCTACACATGACGCCTATTTGCCAGGTTTTCATCATGGTACTTATCCAAGGTGCCTATTTATCAGGTTTTCACCATTGGACGAAGGGATTTCTCTTTACTTTTTGATTTTTTTTTCTCTTTTTTTCTTTTTTTCTTTTTTTTCTTTTTTTAGATGGGATGACAATTACACATGACACCTATTTTCCAGGTTTTCACCATGGTAATGGATAGGAGGGACTCAAGTGTCTAGAGATATGAAGGTTGATAGTGTCCCTTTAGAGATGGATGTCATCGCATGGACCATGTCATTATGCTCATAGATGTTGATAATGGATTGCATGGATGGGAGATGGATTAGGTAGATAGTGGATTATGAAAAATTCATGCAAGGATAGATGGATAGGGGATAGTGGATTAAAAAGCTAGTGAATTATGATGTGGATTATGTAGGGATTATGAAAAGCTTATGCCAAAGCATGGACCATAGGAATAACATGGGGGAGATATGTAGGATAATGGATGAAGGATGGGGAGATGGAGGCATGTGGGAATGTTTTGGAATGGAAGGGAACCATGACCAATGGTTGCACACACCGTGATAAACATTGAAGCTTTTGATTGGATGGTGGTGTAGGAAGCAATGGAGATGTTTGCTTAGAAGATAGTTGATGAAGTGATTTAGGAACCCACATAGATTTAGTATTTTTAGTGCTTTTGTTTTACTTGTGGGATTTTTGAAGGGAATGGAAGTTTTGGATGGAAGTAGGCTTTTGGATGGAGATAGGTGATTGGGATTCTTGAGATATGGATGAGGATACCTCATTTGCTTTGCTAGCTGTTTGCTTAGGAACCCAAACCATTTTGCTTTTGGGCTTTGCATTTGGACGTAAGGGCTTGGATAGCTTTGTGAATGTACTTTGCTTAGAAGATGGATGATTTAGAGACTTTTCACATTAATTCCCTAAGGCATGAGGGTCCTTAGAAATTTTAGTTGGATTTTTGGCTTTATAGATAAAGGCATCAAAATTTTTGCTTTTGAATCCCATGGGGTGGGTGGAGTGGATGGAATGATTGGAAGCTTTATGCTTAGGCGATGTGTGCTTTTGTTGGCCATGATTAGGGATGTAAGGATACTTATGAATGATAGGTATGTTAGGTGTTGGAAGCAACGGTGGCAAGGTGGATGGAGGGATATTTGGAGTTGGTAAAAGTGGAGGCAAAGTGGATGGTGGAAGATGTACGGTCACATGCTTTTGACATTTATAAGATGATGGAAATGGAATGGTAACATGTGTTTTGGGTAGATGATGGGGGGTGCGATGGAAAGTGGTAGATTTAGGATGCATGAAGGGATTACCAACATCTTGGCCTTGTTTACCTAGGGATGTGTATCCAAGGCCATATGAGCATGGAGGAATCTTGACATGGTTTGGCTCCAAAATACCTTGTTCATAAAGGCCTAGACCTTTGCCTTGGTAGTTCATGTTTTGGAGTATGCGCTTGACTATAGGACTAGGTGTGGTTTGAACACTAGACTTGAGTTTATTATTGGATGGAGAAGGTGAAGTGGAAAGAGGTTGTTTTTGTCCTAAGGAAGAACATTCATGGACAAACGCTGTAAGACCAATAGGACATGATGGTGAACTTGAAGTGGAATCAATGGTGGATGTGGAAGGAGGATCATTAGGATCTTGATTAGCATTGTGTTCACTAAGATCCAAGCTATTTGTTTGATCTTCTATGCTTGTGTTCTTGAGAGGCACATGTCTCGTTATGACAAGTGGATGTTTGCTCATTATGGATAGGGCTCGATGGAGGATGACTAGGAGCAATATGGATATCTTGCTCATGGATAGATCTAGGATTATGGATAGGATCAAGGTGCTCATGGATAGCTTCTTCATAGGTATCATCTTGATTATAAAGAAGGTAAATGTTATGGATGGGTTGCATAAAAGTGATTTGATCTTGAGTTGGACTAGGGCTTAATGTTTCCACATGCTTAGGATTAAACCTTTGACATACCTCTTGAGTTGCTTGAATGGAAGTGGAAGGCTCTTGGATAGGCTCTTGGTCAACAACATGAGAACATGATGACTCTTGACTTAAATTAATGATAGAATGTTCACAAATAGGCTTGATGGCTTGTAGGTCACATGATAGGACTATAGGTTTGGACATGACCTTTGGAAGTTCTTTGGTAGGCTCATGAATGGGTGTTTGACATAGGGGTAGTTTATTCCTAGCTAGTAGCCAATGGATCACATCCTTCGCAAGGGTATGAGTGGATGGGCAATATAATGGATAAATGATAATAGTAGATGGTGTTGTAGGCTTATGATTAGGACTTTTATTGGATGGAAGGATAATGGAGTTTGATAAGCTAAAATTTGGATTGGATGGGGGTGATACATGGGATTGGGATGATGTGACATGATTTCTTATGGTAGGTAGGTACACCTTGTAAACAATTAAGACAAATATTGGGCATTGATTTGTATTATGGCCTTTAGTCCTATGGTATGCACAATAATCATGTTCATCATATGGACTTTCTTCACATGGTTTGACTTCAATAAGTTCAATGAGTTTTGCTTCAAGCATTCTTTGTAAAACTATCTCAGCCGCATCCTTTGGTGAAGGTTTAGAATGATATGTTGATGAAGGTAATGAAGGGCTTGGTGGTTTGGAAGGTTGATGGACTAATGGACTAGGGGTAGGATCACATAGTGGTGTTGGGATAGGACTTGTTGGTTCATGTGTTGGCATGGGATTAGATGGTGGAGGCCATTCTAGATTGGTATCTCCCTTGTCAAAGGTAATTAAGTCTTGCATAGGATAACTTGGACTCATTTGATTTATGTATAAGGGATTACTTGGACTTGGATGTGCTTCTTGTTGTAAAGGTGGACTTGGGTTCATTTGTGCTTGTTGGGGAGGCCATTGATAGTCTTGGTAGCTAGGTGTAATGGTAGGATATGTAGATAAAAGATCTTGAGGTGGACCCAAAGATGCGGGCATTTGATCTTGTTGGCAAGGTTGATTTGTGCTCACTTGATTTATATACAAAAGGACATTGGGACTTGCATGTTGTTCTTGTGATATCACTTGATTGCCTTGTGGATGGGTTTGGTAGTGCATTGGCACAGTGGCATGAGGGATTGGATAAGCTTGAGGTGGATGTTCATAGGTTGTTGTGGCATTGACTTGATAAGTGGATGAATTAGGTTGGTATGAAGTTGAAGATGATGACATGTAAGGTTGATGTGGATTTTGTTGAGGTTGGGATAGTGTTTGGATTTGTTGTTGTGATATGATTTGTTATTGATGGAATTGTTGAATGGGTTGTTGTGATGATGATGGAGGGATTGCATAGGATAATGGTTGCTGAGATATAGATTGATATGGATAAGGGTTGTGATAGGTTGATAAAGGGCTGATATGACATGTGGATGAATTTGGTTGAGATGAAGTGGGATAAGTTGATGTAGAATTGATTTGATGTGTGGATGGATTAGATTGGTATGAAGTGGGATAAGTTGATGTGGAATTGATTTGATGTGTGGATGGATTAGATTGGTATGAAGTGGGACAAGTTGATGTACTTGTCAAGCTTGACTAGTGGCTAAAAGGTGTTGGACTTGGGCTATGGAGTGTTGCAGTTGAGGTGATTGGCTTGCATGGGGTTGAGCTTCTTGGATGAAGAATTGTAATATTTCAATGGTGTCTTGGTTTAGGGGTTGTAATCCTTGATAAATATTTTGGAGGAATCTTTGGAATTTGATTGTTGGGTCCTCTGATGTAAACATGTTGTCACCAAGTGTTTGTCTTAAGTCCTTTTAGCAAGTGCTTGTTTAGGGATTTGGATGATGATGTGGATTGTTTGAATGATGTGGATGAAATTGAGTTGGATGATGACTAAGCTATGTTTGGGATGAAAGTGATTAGGTTTGAATGTTATTAGAAGAATGTGTAGGATGACTTGTCTTTATGTGTTTGGGTGTTTAGAGCTTGATGTGGCAATATTCAAACAAATGATTATGCATATACACACATGAATCACTCACACAAGATACATAAGCAAGTTTTAGTTTAGAATAATGTGATGATGGTTAAGCAAGCACGTGAAGACACTTCAACAAGTCGTAGTAAAGGCAAGGCCACTATCACAAGGAGGTTCTAGTGAAAATTCGGGGGACCGACACCCCACGAGCATCCAGCAAGCCACTTAAGACTTTAACTAACCCTACTAGGAGTTTTAATATACACAAAGGTACACCTCCTTTCAAGTTAGCACTGTATGGTGAGCGCTAATACCAGTTAGACTTGGCTTTCGCCTTATCCTCTGATTTTTATAGCGGACCGGATGAAAGTACCACTTGAGGTCGTTCCCTTGGGGTGGATACCAAGGCAGGCCTCTCTAAGGCTAAACAAAAGCAACACAAGTAAATGTTTTTGATCTCCAAGTTTGTGTTGGGACGTGCAGAGAGAGCATACACATTTACTTGCTCACACTCGCATGGGGTTCATTAACCTTAGAAATTCAATGTGTGGAAAACAATGCAAGAACTTGTTTGTTTTAAAGCCCAAATCCAAATGTGATGAAAGACAATGGTTCATTTTAGCCTAATTTTTTGATGTGAATTTGCAAACAATTGTTCGTTTTATGCCCAAAATCCAAATGTGTGATCAAGCAAGATTGGAAGATAAGAGATGAAATGATTGCACCTGGTTAATTCACTATCCAAATTGCTGTAGATGTTGATGTTAATGTTTCTCCAGCTCCTTATGATCACCTACAATATAAAAAAATGATATTATAATGCAGGCAAAAAAAATAGGCTCATCAGGCAAGAAAAATTGTAATTTTAGATGCATAGCTGAATTAGATTTGATTATTTTGATACATTTTTTATTCAAAAATTAAAAAATCAAAGAAGAGACCCCTATTAATTTTCAGAGAGCTTTCTGAAAATGTAAAGAAATCAAAAAAATTCCCTGATTTGCGCCCAAAAATATAGATTTATGAAAGTAGTATAGTCAGCAAAGATCTGATTTTTTCGCACTATAAATGAGCTCTAAATTAAATCTATAAAACATAGACCCCCATTAGAATTTAAAGAGCCTTCTAGAAATATAAAAATTTCTAAAAAATTTGCTGATTTGTGCCCAAAATTGAAATTTTATGAAAAAACATAAAAACGTGATAAATCCCGTAAAAACTGCAATAAACCCAAAATTTTTCTACTATAGCTTCCTTATATCATGGACAAATTTCTTCTAAAATCTTGTAGAAAAATTTATAGCCATTTGGAAGATATGATGAAATCTTTAAAACCTAGGGTTTTGTCAAAAAAATAGTGGATCTGCAACAAAAAGTTAATTAAACCTGCAAAACTCAACAATGGGGGTTATATGAATGCAAATTTTTACCACAAAAACCTGCAAAAAAGATCAAGTGAAGTAAGTCCCACCGGGTGTGCCAAAATGTAGTTAGGGTAAAATTGCAAATTAGGGCAAATGAATAAACATCAATGATAAAAACCCTAGCAATGCACAATGAAGCACAAGATAACATGAAAATCAAAATAAAAAATGTAAATGCAAACCGATCTCCATGCTATGCTCGATTTATCTCCATTGCTCTTCTCCACCTCGCATGAGCATGCAAGATTTTGAAGGATTATTGTTGGAAGAATGTTGGGTGCTCACTTTTGCAGCATAACATTAATAAGGATGCAAAGGCTCTAATGATATTTCAACAGCATGTGGATACTTGAGGATCAATGCATTATAGAAAATCTGGCAGAATAAGGGTACTTGAGGTTCAATGCATTGCTAATGGCTTGTGAGGGGTTTGATTTATAGGCTTGGCTTAGTTCAAATGGATGGCTAGGATCAATTAGGGCTTTAGATGAAATGGATGGATAGGATTAAGTTAGGTTTCCTTGCACATCAAGAAATTGTAGTCATGTGACATGTGGTAAGGGAAGATAAGGCTTAGGTGTGCTTGTGTAGATAAATACTAAAATTAGGTCCCATTAGTTGTGCATGTGAAAGATAAAAGTTGTAACACATGATTGACTAGACAAGTGTTGGAATGTGATAAAAGATAAGTAGTTAATTCAAATATTTTAATGTTTGAATTAGTTGAGATATGAGTTGGATATTAATTAAATAAATAAAATTTATTTATTAATTTAAAATATGAATAGGATGGGATAAGATATGATGTGGAAATTAATTAAATAAATAAAATTTATTTAATTAATTGGAAAGTGGGATTATGCATGTGAAATTAATTAAATAAATAAATTTATTTAATTAATTGGCTAAGTAGGATGAGGATGGGATTGAATGGGATTTTAATTAAATAAATAAAATTTATTTAATTAATTGGCTAATGGATAAATGGGATTAAAAGTGGGATTTAGGATAATTAATTGGCTTATGATGTTTAGGATAATGGTTTAACAAGGTGTTGCAAGACATAGATAAAGTTGGGACAAATTTGGGTGTCTACAATATGCATAACAATGAAGGGGAAAGCCCTCATAATCAAGTTCTTGATAGAAAATGCCCATCGAGGAAGAAAGACAGATCTTCTTTGAAAGCAGAAGTTCTAGTTTGTGACAAATCCTTATCCAAGCATAAATAGCAGGGGTTCTGTCAAGTGATTGCCAATCCACTTCCACAAAGTCTCCTGAAGACTTCCTAATTGATTTTGAAACATCCACACCCCAAAACTGGAGAGGCAATCAATATAATCGAACCCATAAATCCGCATTTGATGACATAAACTCTCTTCAGGATAGATTAAGAGTCCAACATTTCAACTCAAGTCTACACCCATCAACATCTAAATAACCTGAATACAAAATCTCTGTTTGCCTATCTTTAGAACTCAACCCTCAACATCAAACCCTAATCCCTCAACCCTTAACTCTGATCCCTCGACCCTCAACTCTATCCCTAAACCCTAAACCCTAAAGCCTCAACCCTCAACCCTCAACGTCAATTCCTAATCCCTTGACCCTTCACTCTAATCCATTAACCCTAAACCCTATCCCTAAACCTTCAAAACTATACCTTAAACCCAAATCCCTCAACCCTCAACCCTAAACCTTATCCCTAAACCCTAATCCCTCAACCCTCAACCCTAATCCGTCATCCCTCAACTCTAATCCCTCATCCCTAAACCCTAAATGCTATCCCTATTCCTAAACCCTCAACAGACTCGATACTATACCTTAAACCCTAATCCCTTATGCCTAAACCCTTCAACCCTATCCCTAATCCTTATACCCTCAACACTCTGCTTTAACCCTAATCCCTCAACCCTCAACCCTATCCCTAAACCCTTGACCCTTGAGCCTCAACCCTCAACCCTCAATGTCAAACCCTAATCCCTCAACCCTTAACTCTGATCCCTCGGCCCTCAACCCTATCCCTAAACCCTAAAGCCTCAACCCTCAATGTCAAATCCTAATCCCTTAACCATTCACTCTAATCCCTCAACCCTAAACCCTATCCCTAAACCCTCAACACTATACCTTAAACCCTAATCCCTCAACCCTCAACCCTAAACCCTAATCCCTCAACCCTCAACCCTAAACCTTATCCCTAAACCCTAATCCCTCAACCCTCATCCCTAATCCGTCATCCCTCAACTCTAATCCCTCATCCCTAAACCCTAAATGCTATCCCTATTCCTAGACCCTCAACGGGCTCGATACTATACCTTAAACCCTAATCCCTTATCCCTAAACCCTCCAACCCTATCCCTAATCCTTATACCCTCGACACTCTACTTTAACCCTAATCCCTTGACCCTCAACCCTATCCCTAAACCCTTGACCCTCAACCATCAACCCTCAACCCTCAACGTCAAACCCTAATCCCTCAACCCTTAACTATGATCCCTCGACCCTCAACCCTATCCCTAAACCCTAAAACCTAATCCCTCAACATCAAATCCTAATCCCTCGACCCTTCACTCTAATCCCTCAACCCTAAACCCTATCCCTAAAGCCTCAACACTATACCTTAAACCCTAATCCCTAATCCCTCAACCCTAAACCTTATCCCTAAACCCTAATCCCTCAACCCTCAACCCTAATCCATCATCCCTCAACTCTAATCCCTCATCCCTAAACCCTAAATGCTATCCCTATTCCTAAACCCTCAATAGACTCGATACTATACCTTAAACCCTAATCCCTTATCCCTAAACCCTCCAACTCTATCCCTACTTTAATGCTAATCCCTCGACCCTCAACCCTATCCCTAAACCCTTGACCCTCGAACCTCAACCCTCAACCCTCAACATCAAACCCTAATCCCTCAACCCTTAACTATGATCCCTTGACCCTCAACCATATCCCTAAACCCTAAACCCTAAAGCCTCAACTGTCAACGTCAAATCCTAATCCCTTAACCCTTCACTCTAATCCCTCAACCCTAAACCCTATCCCTAAACCCTCAACACTATACCTTAAACCCTAATCCCTTAACCCTCAACCCTAAACCTTATCCCTAAACCCTAATCCCTTAACCCTCAACCCTAATCCATCATCCCTCAACTCTAATCCCTCATCCTTAAACCCTAAATGCTATCCCTATTCCTAGACCCTCAACAAACTCGATACTATACCTTAAACCCTAATCCCTTATCCCTAAACCCTCCAACCCTATCCCTAATCCTTATACCCTCAACACTCTACTTTAACCCTAATCCCTTGACCCTCAACCCTATCCCTAAACCCTTTACCCTCAAACCTCAACCCTCAACCCTCAACGTCAAACCCTAATCCCTCAACCCTTAACTCTAATCCCTCAACCCTCAACCCTATCCCTAAACCCTAAACCCTAAAGCCTCAACCCTCAATGTCAAATCCTAATCCCTCAACCCTTCACTCTAATCCCTCAACCCTAAACCCTATCCCTAAACCCTCAACACTATACCTTAAACCCTAATCCCTCAACCCTCAACCCTAAACCTTATCCCTAAACCCTAATCCCTCAACCCTCAACCCTAATCTATCATCCCTCAACTCTAATCCCTCATCCCTAAACCCTAAACGCTATCCCTATTCTTAGACCCTCAATGGGCTCGATACTATACCTTAAACCCTAATCCCTTATCCCTAAACCCTCCAACCCTATCCCTAATCCTTATACCCTCGACACTCTACTTTAACCCTAATCCCTCGACCCTCAATCCTATCCTAAAACCCTTAACCCCCGAACCTCAATGTACTCAACCCTCAACATCAAACCCTAATCCCTCAACCCTTAACTCTGATCCCTCGACCCTTAACCCTTAAAACTTGAACCCTAAAACCTATCCCTACACGCTCGACACTCGACACTATATATTAAACCCTAATCCCTTAACCCTCATCCCTAAAGCCTCAACCCTAAATCCTTAAACCTTCAACTCTAAACCCTATCCCTAATCCCTCTACCCTCGACACTCTTATTTAACCCTAATCCCTTGACCATTAACCCTATCCCTCAACCTCAATCCTCAACCCTCAACCCTCAACCCTCAACTCTCAACATTAAACCCTAATTCATCAACCCTAAACCCTAATCCCTCAAACCTAAACCCTATCCCTAAACTATCAACCCTCAACACTATACTTTAAACCCTAATCCCTATCCCTCAACCTTTAACCCTTAAAACTTAAACCCTATCCCTACACCCTCAACACTTGACACTATATCTTAAGCCTTAAACCCTGAACCCTCAATCCTTAAACCTTAAACCCTAAACCCTATCCCTAATCCATCTACCCTCGACACTCTAACCCTAACCTTGACATTAAACGCTAATCCATCAACCCTAAACCCTAATCCATCAACCCTAAACCCTATCCCTAAACCCTCAACCCTCAACACTATACCTTAAACCCTAATCCATCAACCCTAAAACCTAATCCCTCAACCCTCAACCCTAAACACTATCAATAAACCCTCAACCCTCGACACTATACCTTAAACCCTAATCCCTCAATCCTCAACCCTAATCCCTCATCCCTAAACCCTAAACGCTATCCCTATTCCTAAACCCTCAACCCTTGACACTATACCTTAAACCCTAATCCCTTATCCCTAAACCCTAAACCCTATCTCTCAACCCTTAACCCTTAAAAATTAAACCCTAAAACCTATCCATAAACCCTCGACGCTCAACACTATATTTTAACCCCCAATCCCTTAACCCTCAACCCTAAAGCCTCAACCCTCAATCATTAAACCTTCAACCCTAAACCCTATCCCTAATCCCTCTACCCTCAACACTCTAGACTTTAACCCTAATCCCTTGACCATCAACCCTATACCTAAACCCTCAACCCTCAACCCTCAACCCTCAACTCTCAACATTGAACCCTAATCCATCAACCCTAAACCCTAATCCGTCAACCCTAAACCCTAATCCCTCAACCCTAAACCCTAAACCCTATCCCTAAACCCTCAACCCTCAACACTATACCTTAAACCATAATCCCTCAACTCTAAACCCTAATCCCTCAACCCTAAACCCTAAACCCTATCCCTAAACCCAACAAAACTGCTTTTCCTTATTTTAGGTTGTTAAACCCATCATTTTTGACACTCTTCTCTTAAAGATATTTGAGTTGCAAGAATATGTCAGAAAAATGGCTATAAACTTTTTTAATGTTAGTAATGTTATATGGCATGTTTTTCTAACCCATCTGGGGTTCATTATGCCAATAGGTGTACACACTATGAGAAAATTTTTGTGGATGGTACATCCACAGTGTGTAATTAATAGTTGAAATCAGAAGGATGATCATTATGAGAAAAGATTTGCATTGGGGTACATCTATGTTTCTTGCTGTCCACCCCGCACTTAGGGGAGGTATATTGTTATGAAATAGGAAAATAATCTCCCATTGTTTACTGGCTCTATCCACAAGAACTACTAAACTATACCTCAAACCCTAATCCCTCAACCCTAAACTTTCAACCCTAAACCCTATCCCTAATCCCTCTACCCTCAAAACTCTACCTTAACCCTAATCCCTCGACCCTTAACCCTAAACGCTATCCCTAAAGCCTCAACCCTAAACCCTAATCCCTCAAGGTCCTAAACTCTAATCCCTTATCCCTAAACTTTAAATCCTATCCCTAAATGCTCAACCCTTAACCTTAAACCTTAATCACTCAATCCTTATCCACCCCTCTCCTCCCCTAGGTGGGTCACTCCCATCTCTACCCTCCTCTGCCCTCGACACTATACATACATATATATAGGCATAAATAGATACATACATACATATAGGCATAGATAGATAGATATAGGCATACATAGATACATACATACATATAGGAATACATAGATACATAGATACATACATACATATAGGCATACATATATACATACATACATATAGGCATACATACATACATGATTAATAGCCTTGAACATAAAAAAATTTAAGGGAAACCTAACGCGAGCGTGTTATAACGTGCTCGCGTTATTTCAAACATGGCAAACAACACAAACTTTTGTGGAAAAGGAAAAATGCAAAGCAAAATATAATGTGAGCACGTTATAATGCTTTGGATTTCCAACCCAAAGGCTTGGAGTGCCTTTTGAATAGCCACAGACGTGTTTTTCCATATTCTTCAAGATTTCACATAATTTCATTTGTGCTAACCCTCATATTTGCACGTGTTTCAAGGTCAAACAAATCAAACACCTGGGTAATGTTAGGCTTTCTCTTAGCTATTTGATGATGTGATTTTTTTCACATTTTAACAATCTTAAGCCTTTCATCTTTAATTTCTTTTGTTTGTGTGTCTGTTTTTGGGAAAAAACCACTGATTGGTCTTTTTTTCATTGTAAATTAACTATTCATTGAAATTTCAAAAAAATTACATATTTAGAAATTAGACTCCATTCTACAAATATTAAAAAAATAAAAAAATGATTTTCAATTAGTTTTCAAAATTTATAGGGGTAGCATGGCCAAAATTCTATTTTTTAGGATGTGTCCACTTTGAAAATTAGTAAAAAATCAAATATTCATAAAAAAATTATCAGAAAAATCAAACATAAACTACATGCTATCAGCTAATTTCTCATTGAAGCGATTTTAAAAATACCGAAAAAAAGTTGACCTTTGAGGGAGCCACAAAACATGCTATGTTATGTTTTTTGACAGAAACAACACCAATTTCTGTGGCTCCCTCTTTTGAACCCCTTAATCTATGCCATTTTAAAAAAAAAATAGTAGTTTAGAAAGTAGACTAGGAGCACTACGAACATTGTTTTGGTTGCATCTCCAAATATTGAGTGTAACTATGCTCAATTTCTCATCCAAGGCCAGTATTTCCTAATTTCAGAAAAAAAGTGGCCACTTAAGACCCCTTTTTGGCCCCCCATCTTTTTTCACTTACCCTTATAAAATGTTGAAATTTAGAAGGAATGATTTATTGGTAGGCGAATTGCACATATCCAACATGAACTAGTTTAGCTCACTCTCCCTAATTAAAAAGTTGCCTTAAAAGTTGTGTTGAGATTATAAGAATTAGGGGAGCCCTAACATATGATTCTAATACATGCCTAAAAGAACAAATAGAAAAATGGTCACACAAATAGCACAACTTGCAAGTGAAACTCTTAATCAATGTGGTTTCTGATGAACAAAGTCCCACACTAAGGGGCATACAACTACAAACTATCTAGTGGTGGGAGATCAAACTATTAATGCCACATAGTTCCCTTTTGCTCAACACATACCTAATTGCACCATATGTCATGAGACTCATGAAATTGTCCACTATTGCAAAAGTGAAAGGATGTTCCTATCAATTACTAGTGCAAAGTTTGTCACACATCCACCCATGACACTACCACCTACAAAGTAGTACAAGTCCTCCATAAGGCAAGAGGAAAAAAAAATTAAACACAACCACGCAACCCCAGTCACAACCATAATAGATGGTGTTGTGCTATTAGGAGCCATAATATATGGAGCATGGAGTAAATCAAGGAGGCCATGGTAGAGTATACAATAGAGGAATCTATTGCTACTAGTGTGGAGAACCTGGGCATACCTCACATAGTTGCACAAAGTTTCCAATGCATATTTATTATGATGTTGATCACAAGATAGAGGATTGCCCTACATTGTTGCAATTGTTGGAATATTCAATGATGTGCCTTTGATAAAGATATCAATGATGTGCCTTCATTTTCATAAGTTCTATCACCACCTAATGGTTCAATAAAGGATTTGTTGTCTATACATTAATTCAATATAAACAAATGTGTGAATGATTTAGTGGCCTATTTACATAAATCACATTTGTATATAAGTGATTTCCCTTACAGTTGTCGAGCTTTGTGGATTAAAATTATTGTGAAAAATTTCCAAGGATTGTTTTGTAAAGGTAAAAAGGTGCATTCATAATGAGAGTGACTGAAGTTCAAATCTTTACCTAGGATTTGGTGTAAGGAGGCAAGGACAAAAGTGAGTTTGAATGGAGGTGGGTGGAATAAGTGCAGAAGTACTGCTAAAGTACAAATCAGTTGTAGGATCAACATAGTCTACTCATTTGCTAGCCTTGGGATCTACAGGCTTCTATAAAACAAGAGGCCACCATAGGAGAAGAAGGAGAATCCTCATGCAGGATACGGTGGCAGACTCTAAGAATGAACTTGCAAATGGAGGTGGTCCAGCGAGATGTGAATGTACCACCTTCCCATAGGTGGTAAAATCCCATGCATGGAATGGTCATCCTCAGGATTGGAGGTCAGAGGAGAACTTGCCCATAGGCTTCTTTTTAAGCTAAGGCGAGATTGAAGCAGATTACGTTGTTTGTTCTCAAGGAAGTAAGTCCAAACGAAGTGATGCCTCAGCATTTCAGAGTGAAGTGCCACTACGAGGAGGATGAAACCGGAGGGCAACAAATTGCGTATTTGTTTAACAAAGTCTCTGATGAAGAAAAAGTGGCCATATTGAAACTGATCAAGGCTGGTTTCTGGTCAGGAGGGCACACGCATGACGGACAAGTACTAGAACATTTTTTCTAGAACTATGTACAAGTTGTGGGAGCAAGGCTCTGGGGGCTAAGAGATGTAATGAGATTGGTGAGGCAAGATCTGATGGACATGGTCAGGATTGCCATGGATGGTGTGGCAGTGGAGCTCAAATAGGGATTTACTCTTGCCACCCTCAGCCTGAATGAGGAGAAGAAGAAGGTGAAGCTACACAAAGCCTGGGTCCTCTACAAAAAGGGCACGGAGAAAGAAAATAACATAGGAGAGTTCTTGAAATTCCTGGAAGCCAACTCGGGTCTGATTGATGAAAATGTAATAGCTAGGATGGTGGATATTGCTAAAGGCATAGGTTATATATATCACTAGATGTAATGCCTCAACTTTTTATGTAACTTTTTTTCTAATATTTTAATATAGGGAGCTAACCCCATATCTGGTAGTGCTTACCAAAAAAAAAATATCCAACTAAGTTATTGAAAGTCAACTATTGATACCTCGTTCTCCATCCAGATTACAAAATCGGTCCACTTTTTTCTTTGTAACATATCCTTTTCAAATTGCATTGGATGTCGACCATATTTCTCCTTTTGTCAAAACATGGCACATGGACTAGTTAAACTAATTAATATGCAATCATTTACTTTTTCCTAGGAAATAAAAAAAATATCATTTAACATATTAAATATACTTACAAATGTATAGATCAAGGCCTGTAAACCTTTCTGGCCACTGTGATGTGTGGCATGAAGTTTTTCAAGCCTAGCCTTGGAGGCTTTGTCTTGAAACATATACTAATTCAATTTAACTATGCACAAATAATATTTAAAATCATTTAATAAATTTGATATAATCTTGTGAGCAAATTCAAATACTTGAGTACTCTCCTCACCAGATGTCCTCTGTGCATCAGACTTCTCATAGGCTTTTACAAGCTCTTTCCATACTTTCACACTTACATCAATTGGCCTTTTTTTGAGCCTTAGCTCAGGAGGGAGTTTTTTTTATCTTCTTTGTTTAGTTGCACCAAAATCTCTTGTAGTTTTGAGATATTCGTAGCTTTATCTTCTTTACAAACCAACCTGTGCCAAATTCAATCTCCATGTCATGGATAACTTCTTTTTGTAGATGCATGGGTATCTTTGAGAATGACAAATGTAGATGGTCTTTGAACCGTTGAAGGCATGATTCCTTCAACCTATTCACAAATATTTTTCTAGCATCTGTCATTTGGACTTCCCGTGAAACCACATCGTATTCTATCTTGGTATCGTAGGTACCAATGCAAGATGCAAAACATGGCGTGGTGGTCAAAGAAGTTTGTTTCCCAAGAGTGGTTGGGACATTGGAAGCCTTTGCTCCTTGTTCCACATTATTAGAGGTTACTATTATTGATTTCCTCCTAGATCTTTTGCCTGATCGAGGACTGGTTGGGGAATCAATTGATTCCCTTTAACACTGTTGATTTGGTTGCAATGTTTCAAGGGCTTTACTAGATCATTTTTCTATGTATATGGAAACCATTGTCAAGTCCACACCATCCAATTTATTCATTGCCTCTACCCCCAATATGGAAGCCAATGCCTCTTTATCTTTGTCAGTCTCATGTCCCTATATATATATTAAATAAATTTCTTCTTTTAAATTTAGAAATAAAAAACTAAAAACTAAAAATCAAAGAAATAATGGAAACATTTACAAATCTATAAATTGACAATGAATTACCTCATTGTGGCCAGAGTCTACTCCCTTTGCTCTCTTCCCTCTATTGCTTGACATTTTGAGGCGACCTAGGGCAAATTATTTTCATCCAGTCTGTGGAGGAAAACGAAGTACACACTACTAGGTATGAAAGTTTTTGTCCAGTTTTTTGTATTCCTCAAGGTTTTTGACCTTTACTTTATAGAGAAAATCATGAAGCTATTTTCCTCTGTAAGTTTTCTAGAAGAAAGTAAGCTTATACATCAATTGAAATAAAGCTACAGATAAATTTTATCAACTAGTAGAAAAATGTGATTTCATCCATATCAAGATAGACAACAATTTCCTTTAAGCAAAGGCTGAGATATCTAATTCACATAGTTTAATCCTGAAGCACACATTTATAATATTATGGAATGTGGAAATTTGTCATCTATTATGAAAAGACTTGCTCAGAATTATCTTCAACAGATGCCTTATGAATATTACAAGACCCGCATTTGTCCAAATGAATCTGACATCTGACGGGAAAAAAAGAGTAGATGAAAGAGAGGTGATGCCCTTACCTGGCATGAATAGAAGAAGAGCAACATGAATTGAAAGGCTGAGATATCTGGAAGAAAAGGTTGTCATGGCTCAAACTCGAGACTTTTGAGATGTAAGAAAATGAGTATGCGCTTTAGGAATGGAAAGGAAAATGAGGTTGGAATACAGGTCCTGCCATTGCCAATGATCTACCCAAAATAAGGGTGAACACAAAAAACCCAAACACTTGATCTCTGCATGCCAAACACTCAATCTCCAAAAATAAAATGAACACCAAAAATTAATAAAGTTTTGTTTTATGTTTTTTTGTTTTGTGGTATGTGCAGGTGAGATTTTTTTTTAATTCATTAGTCAGTGCTATAGTCGGCGCAGTTATCGCTGACTTTTAGGTCTAAATGTAATCTTTTTGGGGTACAAAAGGCAACGCAAAGTGTGCCTAATTTAGCACCTATCAGTACAAAATGATGCATTTTTCATGGAAGTTGATATCATAATCTAATGGAATGCCAAATTTGGTTGTTTGTAGCAACCTCACCAAATTTGTGTTGTCCTTATAATAAGTAACTATATCTTGTTTCCATGATGGAATTTTGACTTCATGCTTCTCTTATGATTAGCTCAATAATGACTCACTCTTTCATGACATTACATAGATGGTTGGTGACAATCCTTATGCAAGTGATATGGCTTTGGAAAAACCAAACAACTCTTCTCTTACTATCATGACATGATATTGGGACTATATTGGAAGCTTATGGCAATGCTTATGGTATTGTGATTTTCATTTCTATGTTCTCATTAACCTATTTTAGGTTAAAGCATGGTAACTAACCCACTAGCTATTATGACAGTCATAAAATGACTAGACAATCCTCTCCACTTTGACTATGACAATCCTATGCACGGTGTTTTCTTCATGGCAGTCCCTAATAATGTGAATCATTGATAGTAGCTAGTTCAAATGGATTTTTGGATGGTGTAGTAAGTTGTCCCTATGGATCATGATAGTGCATGCCTTGGTTATGTCCTTGTGACATTACTCTCTAGATATCTCCTCTTTATAGTGACAAGGTTTCAAGAACATGACAACTTGGGTAAGGTATCAACTTGTCTCTTTAACCTCTGGATTGTCATTTTTTAAGAATTGATCTCATTGAAATGCAAAGACAACATGTTGATTGATGACTAACTACATTGTTACTATGATAGTGACTTAACCTGGTCACAAGATTAATGAGACAATTTTATAGTAATAACTCTATGGATGCATACCTAGCTATCCTAAGTGTACTGTGGCAATAATTTAATGTTTCTAGTGTCGCTTTTAAACCTCCTATGGTTGTTACTTATGCCTCATGGTATGACAACCTCTACAATGTTAATTATGATATTCATATGATGGTGAATGTTGGAGCTATGGTTTGGATGACCTTATAACATTTGTGATAGTCCTTTGGGGTTGTGATAGACCTTTTGGGTTGTAACAATACTTAAGATGATTGTCCATCAGCTATAACAAGGCATAATGATGGTCCTTGATATCATCCTCCTATAATGATAGTAATCCACCATATACCAACAATTATATAAGTTATAACAATCCTAATGGTTGAAAGATGATCTTTGATACCCCTATTAATATTCAAGGCAAAATTTTAAGGTGGTTGCTATAATAACATTTTTTAATAATAAATGATTACCTAACTTATAATGTTAGCAATGCCTTTGCTTATTTTTGTCCGTCATAGTCCTATATCATATGGTGGCTGCCCTTTATTCCCATATTAGTCCATTGACTTGCTACTAAAGATTCTAAATCATTGTTAGTACAACATTAGGTGGTATTTGGATGATAGCAATGGTATGGCAACCTTTGAATCCTCATGATCCCACTACAATAGTAGATCAACACTATGATGGTCCCCTGACTTATCATTTTGACACTAATTATTTTAGTTGGAGCCATGACCTTCCATATAACATTTCAGAGTTGGAATTGGGATTAAGGACAACCTTAAGATATTTGATAGGAGATTGAAAACATTTTAGCTAAGTCATGACAATCTTTGTTTATATTATGTGACTTCACTATAATCTTGAGGCCCAGTTTAAGAGGCCATGAACCATCTCCTTCACTATATGATAACCTTCCACTTCCTCACATACCTGTGATAGTCTTATTTATACATCTAGCTATTCCTTAGATCTTGTCAATCCTTAAGGCATGATGACAACATCCCTAAATACCCCAACTACATCTCAATCATATCAAAATTTCATTGTAATTTCACTTTCCTACCATGACTATATACTCCTCCTTCATCCTTTGTGACATAGATCATAGGCTTGTTACATAAATGTCAAGGGCTCAGAATTTCATCACCTAGGAAAGCATGTTACAAAGATTTGATGGATTGCCCATTAGGTAATCAAATATTGGTACTCAAAGTATCTTTGCCTCTCTCTTACACCATGCCCTTTATCTTCTTAATTTTTACAAACCCTACAAGCAAAAAAAAGATCATTAAGTCTTTCAATATATCTATACATAAATTATAACATCAAACCCTCTATTAAATCTCCAAATTATCAAACCCTAGGTGACAAAACTCTCACATTTGAGGGAAAAAACTAGAATAAATGTTGGATTTCATGGTAACTCAAAACTTCCCTCTCTCAAACTAATGACTTATTGCATATATGGTTTGAAAGAATAGAAACCGGTCATAGATTAGATGAAAAGATCAAGGAGATGCATGTTATAGAGTATAAAACTCAAAAATCAAAGGTCTTTTTGGGCCTTTTTGCAACAATATGAGCAAAAATCAAACTTTATGTTGCAAATATGTGCCTATGATGTGTTGTGATTAATGTCAACATATCTCTTTGTCAGAGACAGTGAAGACAGTGCAGTTCAGTAAAGTGGATTGCTCCACATTTCCAGTGAGACGAAGATCAGAGTCTACAGATTAAAGGGTTTGTAGAGGATTGTCTAAAGTTGCTCCAGTTAAGATTTGAGAGGTTCACATGGAGGATTAGTGAAGTTATGGCCATCTAAGTAGAGCTAGGTTTTGTAGTTGTCTAGAGGTAATAGAGTGATAGGAATTTGGTCCAAATTACTCCGCATTGGAATATTATGGTCTGCAGTTCTAGAGGTATGTTTGGGATGTTGGTGTGTATCCTCAACTCAAGTTGGTCCGCAAGCAATCTTTCTAGTGTGACAGTCATGATAGTTAGTGTTCTTAAGTTTTCATATGAAGATACAAGTGATTCTGGTGATTTAAGGTGGTGAGGTTGTTCTTGTTGATCTCATTGTGCTTGTGGAGGTCCCTGCATCATGTTCCTATTGTGTTGGTGGTCTGCATTGAGAATTAATCTTGTAGTTGAAGATTTCTTCTTAGGTGTTTCTATTCTTTCTAGTCTTGGCTGACTGGATGCTTGGTGCATGTTGCGTATGATCTAAGAGAAGTTCTATGGAGTATGGCATGTTGTTTGAGGAAGATTTGAGTCCTAGGTATGCTTGGCCAATAGTGTACTGGTCTGCATGTATCATTTTGTATCAAGTCAAGTCTTGTGATTGTAATTGCTTATGATGCCTATTTTGGAGAATGTTCTAGATAGATGATTGTAAGGCTGACTTTGATGTTCATTTCAAAGTTGATGTCATGTATAAATAAGTGTAATGAAGTCATGTAGATGCAGGAATATGAGTGAAGATGCGGAGGTAGCGAAGAAGTATTTGGGGGCAGAGCAGAGGTGTTGTGAGCTTCAATGGAACTAAACCCTGGTATGGAGAAGATGTTACTTAATTCAACCTTTTAGTGTTAACCATGTGAATGTTTTTGTAGACAATGAGTCTCTTGGAGCAGTGAGCTCTGGGCAGTGTGCCTGAAAGCAAGTGCCTTCCCATTTTTCTATTCTTTTAACAAAGAATAAATCTTGTGGGTTAACTCCCATCGTGGTTTTTCCCTTAATTAGGTTTCCATGTAAAAATCCTGGTGTTATGTGTGTTGATTATGTTTCTGCTCATGTGTTGTTGATTCATGTTTTCATGGTTATATCATTAATATGTTAATAAGTGGTAAAGAAGATTAAATGGAGCAAAAGATAAGGTTTTGTGACAACTGATTCACCCCCCCTCTCATTTGTCTACCCTAATTTCAACAATTGGTATCAGAGCTGGTTCCTCTAAAAGAAGCTTCACCATTTGAGGAGATCCAAGATATTGACGTACAAGGACAATCTAAGATTTGATGGAACAAATTACTCTCTTTGGAAGAATCGCATGGAGTGTGATTTGCAATGCATGGGTGATCCTTATTGGTTGATAATTAAGAATAAGTATACTCCTCTGAAGAATGGTCCTACAACTCTAGATGATATCAAAGAAGCTAAATACAACATTTGGGCTAAAGAAGCATTGTTGAGTGCCCTGACTGATACAGAAATGACAAATGTCTTGGAATTACAAATTGCTCATGAAATCTGGAAGTTGGAAACTCTGTATGAATGTTATGCATACGTCAAATGTGCTAAGTTATAGATGCTGAAGGGTAGATATGAATGTTTGAAGATGAGTGAAGATGAAAACATCACTTCCTACATGTAGAAGGTGAATGAACTTGTGTGCAATATTAGGTGTACTGGTAGAAAACTAGAAGAATTAGAGATTGATGCCAAAGTGCTCAGATCCTTACTTGCTTCATACAAGCATAGAGTTGCTGCTATTGAGGAGATCAGGACTGTGACAAATGTTATAAGGGATCAGTTAGTTGGCAAGCTTTTAGCATTTGAAATGAGTGAGTTTGGTGATTCTCTTCCTAAATCAAAATCTACATTTAAGGCCAGTGTTTTCAGAAAGCAAAGATTTGATCCAGGTGAAAGCTCTTCAAGAAGACTAACCAGATATGAGAAGGCAAGGAAGGAACTTGAAGAAGATGAATCTAAGCTTGAAGAACTTGAAGCCCTTATTGCCAAAAGACTACCAAGAGGATCCGGTAAGTATGAAAGAAAGTTGCCTTTCAAATGTTTTGCTTGTAATAAGATTGGTCATTTTGCTTCAAGATGTCCGTAGAGGGTTTCAAAGACAAACCCTAACAAACCTAGGGTTCAGAAGAAATGCTACTATGTCCAAGAAGCTACTGATGAAGGAGTCACATATGATGAATATGATATGGGAAGTACCTCTGGAAATGAATGGGTGTTCATTGCTATCAAAGAAGAAGATCTGATGCCTCCGAAATCTGCTAGCTATGTGAATGTGGAAAGTGCCTTGGCTGCTTAGGTTGAAGAAAAGGATGAATGGGTGATTGACAGTGGATGTTCTCATCATATGACTGGTGATAAAAGTAAGTTTGTAAGTTTGGAAAGATATGAAGGTGGAATTGTGAAGTTTGGAGACAATTCAACTGGTAGAATCTGTGGAAGAGAATCCATCTCTCTTGATGGTAAGAATAACGCTAATGATGTTTTGTATGTATAAGGGTTAAAACATAATCTTCTTAGTGTTGGATAGTTGGTTGACAAAGGGTATGATCTCTGATTCAAGGATGGAAAATGTAGAATTTTGGGAAGCTTCAAAACTAAGATTGCATCTGGTACATAGACTAGAGGTAATATCTTTCATTTAAGTGGTACTGGTAAAAGTTGTTTGATTGCTCAGATTGATTAGAGTTGGTTATGGCATAGGAGAATGTGTCATGTAAACTTTGATAACATTGTCAAGATAAGTACTACTCAAGCTGTGAGAGATCTTCCAAAGCTTGTGAAACCTGCTAATAGCATGTGTAAGGAATATCAGTTGGGCAAACATAATAGAGCTACATTCAAAAGTAAAGAACAATTTTCAAGTGGATAGTTGGAACTTGTGCACACTGATTTGTGTGGTGCTGCTAGAGTTAGGAGTTTGCAAGGAGACAGATACTTTATGTTGCAGATTGATGATTACTCCTGGGTGATGTGGGTCACTTTCTTGAGAGAGAAATCAGAGGCTCTTGACAGATTCAAGGTGTTCAAGGCTAAGGTGGAGAATGAATTGGTGTGAAGATAAAGTGTTTGAGATCTGAGAGAGGTGGAGAGTTTACCTCTGATGAGTTTAATGTATTTAGTGAAAAGTGTGGAATAAGAAGATAGTTATTTGATCCTAGGACTCCTCAATAGAATGGAGTTGTAGAAAGGAAGAACCTAACTATTCAAGAGGCTTCTAGAACCATGATGATGGAGGCAAATGTTCCACATGTCTATTGGAGAGTGGCTTGAGTATTGCTATCTATACTCTTAGCTAGGTGCAGATCAAAGGTAATACTGGTAAAACACCTTATGAACTGTAGTTTGGTAATGTGCCTACTATGAAATACTTTAGAGTTCTCGGTAGTAAATGCTATATCAAGAGAGATGAAGATCTAGGAAAGTTTGGTGCAAGATGTGATGAAGGAATATTTCTAGGTTATTCTAACCAAAGCAAGGCATATCAGTGCTTTAACAAGAGATTGAGAAGGATTGTTGAAAGTGCTAATGTCAAGGTTGATGAAAGCAAGGAGAGACCTTCCAAGTCTTGTGGATATGAATTAGATGATCAAAATGAAAGTCCAAATGAAGGAAAACAAGTTCAAACTCAAACTCAGATTTAGATTGCTTTGAAGAATCCAGTGACTCAAGAAGCTAGTGCAAATGTTGAGGAACAAGTTCAAGAATCATAAGCTCAAAAAAATCCCAAAACTCCCAGGTATGTAAGGTTGAATCATTCTGAAGATTAGATCATAGGAGATAAAAATAATGGTGTTTAAACTAGAAGAAAAATTAATGTTGAAGAACAAGTGGAGTATTGTTTGATTGCAAAGATTAAACCAAAATAAGTGAATGAATCTTGTAATGATGAAAGTTGGGTAAAAGCAATGGAAGAAGAATTAATGCATATTGAAAAGAATCATACTTGGGATCTTGTTCCTAGACTTGAAAATAAAAATGTAATTGGAACTAAATGGGTCTTCCAGAAGAAATTGAATGAAGATGGTGAAGTAATGAGAAACAAAGCAAGATTGGTGTGCAAAGGACATTCTCAAGTAGAGGGAATTGATTTTGAAGAAAAATTTTCTCTGGTGGCAAGAATTGAAGCATCAGATTATTTCTTGCCTTTGCTATTTACAAAGATTTCAAAGTTTACCAGATGGATGTGAAGTCAACATTCCTGAATGGAGAGTTGGAACAAGTCTACATTAAACAACTGGAAGGATTTTAGTTGTTTGATCAAGGAGATATGGTCTGTAGATTGAGGAAAGCATTGTATGGACTTCAATAAGCCCCAAGGGCCTAGTATGCAAGATTAGATAAGTATCTACTAAAGTTAGGTTTTAGCAAAGGCACAGTTGACAGTAATCTTTATTTCAAAATTAATCATGAACACATCTTGATTGTTGAGGTATTTGTTGATGATATCATATTTGGTGGAAATGAGATCATGTGTAAAAAATTTGCTAATTAGATGCAAAGTGAATTTGAGATGTCCATGTTTGGTGAAATGAATTTTTTCTTAGGTTTGCAAATCACTCAGTCAGATAAGGGAATCTTCATATCTCAGTCTAAGTATGTGAAAGAGTTATTGAAAAAGTTTGGAATGGAGGATTCAAAACCAGTGAGTACTCCTATGATAACCAAATGCAAGTTGAGTAAACATGATGATTCTCCTAAGGTAGATCAGAAAAGGTATAGATCAATGATTGGAGGACTACTTTACCTAACTCAAACCAGACCTGATATTATGAATGTAGTTGGCCTTGTTGCTAGATTTCAAGATAATCCTAGAGAATCTCATGTTGTAGCGGTCAAAAGAATTTTTAGATATCTAAAGGGAACATCTGATTATGGCTTATGGTATCCTAAGGATGATGATTTCACTCTTCTTGCATATATAGATGTTGATTGGGCAGGAGATGTGGATGGCAGGAAGAGTACTAGTGGTGGTGCATTTTTCTTAGGAAATAGATTGGTTTCTTGGTTGAGCAAAAAGTACAAGGCAATATCTCTATCTACAACAGAGGCAGAGTATATAGTAGTAGCAAATAATTGTACTCAAGTTTTATGGATGAAACAAATGTTGAAGGATATCAGAATTGTGTTTGAAGAGCCTTTTACAATCTTCTATGATAATTTAAGTGCAATAAACATCTCAAAGAATCCAGTGTTGCATTCAAAGACAAAGCACATATCCATCAAGTTTCACTTTTTGAGAGAGAAGGTAAATGAGAATGAAGTCAAATTGGAGTTTGTTTCTTCAAAGGATCAGATTGTGGATATCTTCACTAAGCCTCTACCTAGGACACTTTTGAGTATCTTAGAGTGAAGCTAAGGGTTATTGCCCCTCTTATTTAGAACTAAGGTGCACTAGTGTGCATCAGTTTGGTGGAACTCACAGTTATATCTTGTGATTCGAATTGATGTTAAGGGGATGCTACTCAGGGGAAGTAGTCAGTATGTTAATTCTAGAGGTCAGTTTGGTTTTATCTAAGAAACAATAAGGGGGAGAGATGATTGCAAATATGTGCCCTTTTCCATTGATGTCAAAGGGGGAGAGAAGTCGTGAAAAACTTAGAAGTAGTTGCTGGTGAAAGGGAGACCAGTGAAGAAAGTGGTTGCAGATGTGATAAGAGAAAGGAGGAGATGTCCTTCTCTTGATGGTTGAATCAATTTTTCAAATTATATGTTTCCATCAATGATAAAGGGGGAGATTGTTGCAAATATGTGCGTATGATGTGTTGTCATTGATGTCAACATATCTCTTTATCAGAGACAATGAAGATAATGCAGTTTAGTAAAGTAGATTGCTCCGCATTTCCAGGGAGACGAAGATTAGAGTCTACGGATTAAAGGGTTTGTAGAGAATTGTCTTAAGTTGCTCCAGTTAAGATTTGAGAGGTCTGCATGGATGATTGGTGAAGTTATGGCCATCTGAGTAGAACTGGGTTTTGTAGTTGTCCAGAGGTAACAGAGTGACAGGCATTTGGTCCGGATTGCTCCGTATTGGAATATTATGGTCTATGGTTCTAGAGGAATGTTTGGGATGTTGGTGTATATCCTCAACTCAAGTGATTCATGGTTTGGAGGTCTACAAGAAATCTTTCTAGTGTGACAGTCATGACAGTTAGTGTTCTTAAGTTTCTGTATGAAGATGCAAGTGATTCTGGTGATTTGAGGTGGTGCGGTTGTTTTTGTTAATCTCATTGTGCTTGTGGAGGTCTCTGGATTGTGTCCCTATTGTGTTGGTGGTCCTCATTGAGAATTGAGCTCATAGTTGAAGATTTCTCCTTGGGTGTTTCTATTCTTTCCAGTCTTGGCCAACCAGATGCTTGGTGGGTGTTGCGGATGATCTAAGAGAAGTTCTATGGAGCATGGAATGTTGTTCGAGGAAGATTTGAGTCCCAACTATGCTTGGCTAACAATGTATTGGTCCACATGTAACATTTTGTATCAAGTCGAGTCTTGTGATTGTAATTTCTTGTAATGCCTATCTTGGAGAATGTTCCAGATAGATGATTGTAAGGCCAACTTTGATGTTCATTCCAAAGTTGATGTCATGTATAAATAATTGTAATGAAGTAGTGTAAATGTGGGAATGTGAGTGAAGATGCAGAGGTAGCGAAGAAGTATTTGGGGGCAGAGTAGAGGTGTTGTGAGCTTCAATGGAACCGAACCCTAGCATGGAGAAGATGTGTTACTCAGGTCAACCTTTTAGTTTTAACCATGTGAATGTTTTTGTAGACAGTGAGTCTCTTGGAGTAATGAGCTTTGGGCAGTGTGCCCGAAGGCAAGTGTCTTCCCAGTTTTCTATTCTTTTAATAGAGAATAAATCTTGTGGGTTAACCCCCACTATGGTTTTTCCCTTAACTGGGTTTCCATGTAAAAATCTTGGTGTTATGTGTGTTGATTATGTTTCTGCTCATGTGTTGTTGATTCATGTTTTCATGGTTATATGATTAATCTATTAATAAGTAGTAAAGAAGATTAAATGCAACAAAAGATAAGGTTTTGTGACAACTGATTCACCCCCTGAGTTGTCTGCCCTAATTTCAACACTTTAAACATGTAGCACATGTACCATATGACTCATTTGTATACATCACACATGTGGGACAACTAAGAAGGGAGGGAGGTGCTTAATATGAGCAATGACAATTGTACATAATGTTTAAGTTCACTTCAACAGATGGTTGGGGTTATGATAGCTAATGGAGGGTTTTCTTTTCAAAGGAAAACATTAATTTTGGAGTGAAAGGTAATGGTGAAATATAACATAAAGTCCCTATAATTAAAGAATATCCAATGGCTAGGATTAACCTAACAAAGATCTAATGATGTGATTTCAAAATTAACATACAAATCATCCTTCCCTCCATCAAGAATTTAAAATTTTGGTGCTAAAGACTCTTTGAGACTGTTTTGAGGCTTCTATGATAGTTTTGAGGGTTTTATGGCCACTTGGAGAGATATAGATAGCCTTAAAATGACCCATAAAAGAAAAAAGAGAGTCAAATATGAAATAAATGTCTTTTTGATGTGAATTTGTAGTCATCTTGTAATCATAAGATTTGAGCTCTAGTTGTCAAGATTCCGCGTGTAAACTTTTTGTGAAGAGCAAAATGTTGTAATGTCCTATTTTATTTTTCATAGTGCGTCTTAATGAAAAGAGAGTGTATTAACAAGATAATTTCAACAATATTCTCTTTGTACACAATTATTATGTGATTATTATCATTGTTATGTATTACAAGATCCAGAGGAGGCCATGTAGAGAGGATGTGGACGACGTAGAACTACTAAATCACAGAGAGGAAAGTGGGTGGAAATAGATATGACAACGGAATCTGCAGATACAATTGAGGTAAGAAGAGAAAGCAACCTCAACCAAAGGAGGAAGGTCTTTATGAATTCATAAATGCTACAACATATAGGAGATAAAGTCATTTTCCTATCCATGAGGCCTCTGAGGTCAAACTTATTGGTTGAAAATGCACAAGAATGGTGATTAAATGTGATTCTATGATCAAGGGAAAAGTTTGAAAATTAGGATGGCCAAAACATGATATCAATATGTCAAATATATGACTAAAGCGAGGTTTTGTGTTGGATAGCATATTTGTTGAAATGATATAATTAGTGTACTAAACATTATTTACTATGTTGTGTATTATAGGGCCTAGACGAGGCCATGGCAACATATCGTGTCATATCAAATAAGGAAACAACGGATGAAGCGGGACATCAGATACTCAATTTTGACTTAATTTAGGAAAAAATGATCTGATGGCATTTTGTGATATGTCTATATTTTTTCATAGTATTATTGAAATTTATAATGTATTATCCAATCTTGACATAACTTAATGCATGTTCTTGATTATTTTAGATGGAGATTGGAGAAAATGCAGAGCCTGAGCGTTCAACTAGCAAAAGAAAAAGATGTGTACACAGACGTGGACCTAAAACTATTAAATCACGTAGAGGACAGTGGGTGGAAGAGGATATGACAATGGATCCTATAGACACAATAAATGATTCCACTGAACAAGAGGTTGATCAGGACTATAGTACATGGGATGAATACTTTGAGAAAATTGTTGTTTGTGGATGTTCTGTATGTCATGGAAAGAAACAATTCAAACGGGCGATTGTACAAAGACATTACATATATGATGAGCTTCCATTCGGTAGTATGCCTCCTACAATTGATTCAAATCTAATAGGAATTGTGGTAAGGAATTTTCCAATTTTATATAAATAACATGTATACTTCGTTTAAACATTGTTTTATATTATTTAAATAACTAATTTTTTTCTTAATGGATACTTGCAGGATAAATTTCTTGGTTTAAAGTTTCTTAGATCACCAACTTCTAGCCTAGAGGGCAATAATCATTTATTAGATGATACATCTAACAAAAATATGTGCCAATATACCAGCTCGAAAGATGAGGAATTGTTGAAAACAAGCAACATAACAAGAACCGGTTTAAAGATGCTTAATTTGCTTAAAGGCAAGGGGAAGGTGGACTACATACCCTCTAAGAATGAATGTGATGGAGATGATGACTTGCCCCTGAGTTTGAGGTCAATTTGCAAAGAGACATTTGATCATCGACTATATTACTCTTGGCTTAGTGATCAACAACTACCCAGAGTGTATGAGGTGTTTCAATTTTGGGGATACAACTACATGATACAACCCTTCAATATTCATGGAGTGAATCTAGGCCTCTTCATTGTCTAAAATGTACATGTGGGATCTAAACATAGAAACAATTCAGAACAAACCACTAAGAGATTAATTCCATATTATGGTCCATCATATTACAGTGGTGAATGGAGAAGGCTAGTAGAATATAAGCCTAGCATGTTAGCATATGGTCTAAATTCCAATATGTATACACATCATCTCCAATTGGAATGTGGAAAAGAAATGAATAGAGGTCATCTTATGTATATAGATGGATGTACATACACACACAAAAATATTGTAGGATTTATAAATAGTAGTAAGGGAAGGGACCCTACTGTAAGACCAAATTGTCAATTTGTTGAGGTTATAAATGATAAAGATGGAGATATGGAAAGAGAGGTTGATAGATTGATAATGATTGAGGCTATTATGGACCTTACCATTGGAGATGAGTTATTGATTGATTACCCCTTCTTAAAACACACTCCTGCATGAAAGAAGAGGGAAGAACAAGGTCTCCCTAAGGATGTTCTTAAGGGCAGAAAACCAAAGAATAATAAATGAGTGTGGACTGATGTTTTATAAAGTATGTTGTCAAAATTATGTTTTATTTAAATTATTGTATAAAAAGGTAGTCTATAAAATAATGTTCTATTATTCAATTGATGTATATATGTTCATAAAATTTATATTTTTATTTTTTAAGCCATATTTGATTATATTTCTTTGAAATTGATACATTTATGATTTATCCAATTGTTTCCAAACATTAAATAATGATTGCATTTGTTGATAGGTAGAAGATGTTGATGAAACACATATAAATACCCAAGATCCAACTGGGATATTAAGATTTGGACAGGATGATCCAAACCATCCTTTAAACAATACCAAGGTGAAAAGAGCATTATTGAAGAGAATACTACCAGTTGAGAAATTTGAAGAGCTGATGAGATCCACATACACTGATGACATGCCACCTAACCTTAATGATGATGATCATGATAGTGAAAATATAGTACATGAAGAAGGATTGAACGAAATGCTTATAGGTTTCTTTGGGGATGGAAACAATGATGACAATAATGATCATATGGTTGACAATAACGATGATAGCAGGAGTAATTACCACCAATGTAATGTTGATGATAACAACCTGAAAGATTCCATCAAACAACCAACGAAGACACCCATGTTTAAATCAGGTGCAAGTAGAACCTCAAAATTGACATGCACAGTAATATTATTAGAAATCAAGTCACTCTTTGGTTGGTCAGACAAAGGATTCACTACCCTACTGAAGTGAGTTAAAATCTATTTCATACTTTGCATTGTCAATTGGTGTACATAATTCGTAAACAGTCATCAACTTCGTTTATATTTATTTAAGGGGATTTTAAAACCATATATTGTATATAAATAGTCCTAGTATAGATTGATATATCAAACATATTCATCATAAGTCAAACATTCAATTGATTTAATCTCTAGCAATCTTACAGGGCACTAAAAACTAAAATATTCCCTGAAGAGAATGTGTTGCCATCAACTTGCAGAGAGGCCCGTCTATTATTGGTTGAGTTGGGGATTGAATATAAGCAAATTCATTCAAATAAAAATGATTACATTTTATACAGAGATGAATATCAAAACAAGGTAGAATTCCCTATATGCAAAGAGAAGAGATATCATACAAATGTACAAGGTCCTATAGTTCCAAAGAAGGTTTTATGTTACATGCCAATTATACCTAGACTTCAATGAATGTTTCATTGCAAGTCACTTGCACAATTGATGGACTGACATCCAAAGAACAGGAGTAAAGATGGATTCATACAAATTTTGGTCGACTCCAAAGCAATGAAACACAAAGGAAAAATGGCCAAGAAAATTCAAAGATGAACCCCGTAGTATCAGGTTTCATCTTGCAATTGATGGAGTGTGCCCATTCTCTTTCCTAACCTCAAATTATAGTGTTTGGCCAGTCAGATTGATAGTATACAATATTCCCCCATGGATGAGTGTTAGAAAGGAGCACCTTATGCTGACTCTCATTGTTTCAGGAAAACATCAAGTTAAAAACATGGATGTTTATCTTGCACCTTTTATTGATGAGATGCAACTGCTATGGAAAGGCATAAGAATGTATGACATATCACGTCCCTCATCAAATAGGTCCTTCATGTTGTATGGTGAGCTATGTTGGACTATTCATGATTTCCCAAGACTTGGTGTTTATTCTAGTAAGATAAAATATTTACGTATTTACACTCATAATTTATTTTCATCTCAGCTTTCATACTTAGTTTTATACTATTTTTTGATGTTATTAACATTACTTATTGAATTATAGGGCTTCAAACAAAGGGGATATTTACATGTCCAAGATGTGCAAAACAATTTTAAGGGCGATATTCTAAAGATCTACTTAAATTTATTTACACAAACAATAGGGTTTTTCTACCACTAGATCATAAGTTTAGAAATCGCCTAAAGAATCAATTTGATGGAAAAGTTGAAAATAGAGGCCCTCCCATGATTATGGGTCCAGGTGATTGGCTTAAGAAATATGAAGATGCTGAATTGAAAGCTTAGGAGGATTTTTTGATTGGGGTGATTCAATTGAAGAACTAAAACAAGTTGTCATTAATATGCCAGAAGGAATGAAAAGGAAATCTATATTTTATGAGCTCCCTTACTAGAAGGATCTATTAATATCTCACCTATTAGATCCTATGCACATCTTCAAAAATGTCCTAGATTCTATATTTTGACATATATCAGGCAAAGAGAAGGACATCTTATCTTCAAGGAGAGATATTGCTCTTTTGCGTACCAAAATTGATAGAAAACATTTGTGGCCAAATAGGTAAAATGAAACATATGAAGAAGCTCCATGGATTTTGAAAAAAAAAAGAGATAGACAAACTAAAAAATTTCATCCATTTAATAAGGACACCTACTAGCTATGGGTCATCATTGGCTAAAGCTTTTACAGTTGATGGACATATCATATGATTTAAAACACATGATTTTCATAATTTTATGAAGGTATTATATATCATCATTTAACATTTACTGGTAACATTAATTAAGTACTAAATATATTTTGATATTTTGTTGTGTGAGAAAAAAATACTAATGACCTTTTCATAAATGTGTTTGATATCATATCATGCCATTAACAATTAGGGGGGATTCATGTCTTACAGTTGACTTAAGGAATGCCATAAGTGAATTTTCAGCATTTACAAGGTATGTGGTTATATGAAATGTTCATGTGTGAGAGACATAGAGATATTATATTGCATTTTACTTTTTGACTAAAGGTTCATACTAATTTACTATTCTTATATTAGGTGGGTGACCTCCAAGGAGATCCATGAATGTGAAGTGCCAAAATAGAAGAAGGAAATTGGAGAAATTGTATGTGTATTTGAGAAGGAGCTCCCTATAAGTTTCATGGACCTACAAGTCCATTTACTTATACACCTAGTCGATGACATTGAATTGGCAAGTGTCGTATCAACGAGGTGGATGTTTTTCTTTGAGAGGTATATTAAAACTCTAAAATGATATGTCTAACAAAAGGCACATCTGGAGAGTTGCATGGCTGAAGGGTATGTATTGAATGAAGCATTTTTCTTCTTGTGTAAATTCCTTGGTAAGGATTTTGAAGATGGCCCACACTTTTAGGATGAAGAATGAGCATCAGATATTATTGATGGAGAAAAACCACAATCTAATGGTGTTCAAGTAGAAATTAGTACATAAATTCATGATCAGTGTGGTTGTTTTTCTTGCAATCATTAATTTACTATGTAATTTATTTGTCAATATAACAGCATAACATTTGGAGTTTGAAATAAACATGTTGACATGTAATAGGTGTAGACAAAAGTGCTATACTTGAAAAGTTCATTCTATACCACATGGACTTTATGAACAAATGGATTGATTTGTATGATAAAAAGAGAGAAGTGTTAGAAGCAAGGAGACAGTTTAAGAGATTGAACCCAAGGAATACTCCACTTCCCACTAATTTTCTTGGGGAATGGGGCATGTTGGTATGTGGTGACTAATCATGCAAGTACTATACACAAGTTATGTATCCTTGCCGGGGTTCGGGGGCGTAGCCCCGAGAAATTTTTTCCCTCTTTTTGCATGATCGGAGTCAGTTGTTAATTTTGTGTTAACCAACAAAAGAAAAATGACATTGCAAAACCCTAATTCTAGAAGCTTCTGAAAAGCTTGTTATAAGTGGCTGGGATGTATGGTACAGTGATGTATTCGTAAGATTGTAATCTATTTTGCACTAGATAATAAAATCATTGGATGGCTGAGTATCTATGGATGTAGCCCATATTGGGTGAACCATGTTAAATTTCTGTGTTGATCTCTTTTGTGTTATTCCTCATTGTTATATTTGGGTTATTTAATTTACATATAGTTGTTAGTGTTTATTGCTTTGATCTACCCTAACCCTAACAATTGGTATTAGAGTGGGTTGTGTTTGATTATTGTCTGTAGGAAGGTCTCATGGTTGAGTGGGAGTCTCACGGTTAAGTGGGAGCAATGGTGGACGAGGGTAAATTGAAGGTAGATAAATTCAATGGGTAGAACTATCAATTATGGAAGATGTAGATGGAGGATTATCTCCATCAGAAGGATTTATGGAGGCCATTGGAAGGAGTAGCCAAGAACTGGTAGCAATGACTGATGAGGATTGGGAACTTCTGGACAGAAAGGCATTGGGAACCATTCGGTTGTGCCTGGCACCATCTATGGCATTCAATATAATAGAAGCAAAAACACTAAGTGAACTGATGAAAGATTTGGCCAAACTGTATGAAAAACCCTCAGCCTCTAATAAGGAATTTCTCATGAAGCATTTGTTTAATCTGAAAATGATTGAAGGTGGATCTGTGTTAGATCATTGAAATGAGTTTAATATGATTACCAGTTAGTTAACTTTTGTAAAAGTGAAATTTGATGAAGAGGTAAGGGCTCTCTTGGTTTTATGTTCTTTGCCAAAAAATTGGAATAACTTGGTAATGGCTGTAAGTAACTCTGTCTCTAGTTCAAATACTTTGAAATTTGATGATGTTGTTGGTGTTATGCTTAGCGAGGAAATGCAACGGAAACGCACAAGTGAGACTTCAACATCTGGTAATGCTTTAACTATAGAGAACATGGGAAGAACAAATGAAAGAGGAAAAAGCCCTACAAATCATGGGAAGTCACAAGGAAAGTCAAGGAAAGGTAGATCTAAATCCAGAGGAAAAATGGATTGCTGGCACTGTGGAAAGCCAGGACGCTTGAAGAAGGATTGCTTGTCTCGAAAAGGCAAACAAGGAGATGGACAACATGATGACCGTAAGGAAGCTAATGTTGCAAGTAATAAATTACAGGATGCTTTAATTCTATGTTTAGATAATGCTAATGATTCCTGGGTAATAGATTCAGAGGCTTCATTTCATGCCACACTCCATAGGAAATATTTTGTAGATTATGTTTAAGGTGATTTTGGACATGTATATCTGGGTGATGATGAACCCTGTCAGATTGTTGGAAAAGGAAAAATAAAAATCAAGTTACAGAATGGAAATGAATGGTTTCTATAGGAGGTAAGACATGTTCTAAATTTGAGAAGGAATTTAATTTCTGCAAGACAACTAGGTAGTGAAGGCTGTATAGTTACCTTTTCAGACAGAATCTGGAAGGTCACTAAAGGTGCATTAGTAGTAGCTAAAGGTAAAAAGGTAGGTACATTGTATTTGTGTACTGGTAATACTTATTCTACCTTAGCTGCTACAAAAATAGTTTCTATTAAGATAGTTATAACACTTGTTGTAGGGATAGAAATAGAATTGTGGCACCATAGACTTGGGCACATGAGTGAGAAATTGATGAAGATTCTTCACTCCAGAAAGTTGCTACCAGGTCTGAAGAAGATTGACTTGGAGTTTTGCAACAATTGTGTTTATGGAAAATAGAAAAGAGTCTGATTTCTCAAAGTTGGGAAAGAGAAGAAGAGTGAGAAATTAGAGCTTGTACATTTAGATGTATGGGGACTAGCTCAGGTATCTTCTCTTGGAGGCTCTTGATATTATGTTACTTTTATCGATGATGCAACTAGGAAAACATGGGTGTATTTCCTAAAACAAAAATTAGAAGTATTTGAAACTTTTAAAAAGTGGCAAGCTTTGGTTGAGAATGAGATAGAAAAAAAATTGAAGTGTCTCAGATCTGATAATGGAGGTGAGTATTGCAGTAGAGAATTTGAGAATTACTGTTCATATAATGGAATCCTCAGGTAGAAAATAGTTCCTGGAACCCCACAAGAAAATGGTGTGTCTGAGAGGATGAATAGGACCATTATGGAGTGTGCAAGGAGCATGAGATTGCATGTTGGACTACCCCTACACTTTTCGGTAGATGCTGTACATAGTATTATTTATTTAATAAATAGGGGACCTTCAAATCCTTTGGATGGTGGCATTCCAGAGGAGGCATGGATGGGCAAAAAGGTAAACTATTCATTTTTGAAAACCTTTGGTTGTGAATCTTTTGTCCATGTTGATATTGAAAATAGAACCAAGCTTGAGGCTAAGTCTAAAAAATGTACCTTCATTGGATATGGAGTAGATGAATTTGGTTATCGGTTATGGGATTATGAAAATCATAAAATCATCAGGAGCAGAGATGTTATATTCAATGAGAAGGTCATGTATAAGGACCAGCTACATGAAAAGAAGCATGAATAGGCCAAAAAGGAATATGTGGTGCTGGATGAGATTCCACAAAATAAAATGCCAGTGGTACCTAATGCTCAACAACAAGTTATCCCACAAACTCCTACAAGTGTTAGACATTCTACAAGGATAACTAGACCTCGTGAAAGATTTTCTCCATCATTATATTCTATATTATTAACTAATTCTAGTGAACTTGAAGGTTATGAAGAAGCAATGCAGGTAGATACCAAAAAGTAGTGGGAGCTAGGCGTGAAAGAGGAAATGGATTCCTTGCTGCAGAATCAGACTTGGGACTTAGTTCAATTGCCTGCAGGTAAAAGAGCATTGCCAAATAAATGGGTTTACAGGTTGAAGGAAGAGGATGGAGGCAAGAAAAGATATAAGGCCAGACTCGTGGTAAAAGGTTTTGCACAGAAAAAAGGTATAGATTTTGATGAAATATTTTCTCTGGTTGTAAAGATGACTTCTATTAGAACAATTCTAAATCTTGTGGCTGCGGAAGACTTGCATCTTGAACAGCTAGATGTGAAAATAACTTTTCTGCATGGGGATTTAGAAGAGGAAATATACATGCAGCAACCACAGGGATATGAGGTCAAGGGTAAGGAGGATTTTGTGTGTAGGTTAAAGAAGAGTTTGTATGGCCTGAAGCAAGCACCTCAGCAATGTTATTTGAAATTTGGTATTTTTATGGCTGAACAAGGTTACAAAAGATGTCATTCTGATTATTGTGTTTATTTCAAGAAATTGGGTAATGGCAACTATATTATCCTTTTGCTTTATGTCGATGACATGCTTGTTGCTAGGTCTAACATGCAGCATATTAATGAACTTAAGAATAAATTAGAAAATTCATTTGCTATGAAGGATTTGGGTGCAACAAAACAAATCCTTGGTATGAGGATCACACGAGATATGACAAACAAAAAAATATTTTTGTCCCAAAGTGAGTATGTAGAGAAGGTGTTGAAAAGGTTTAACATGCAAAATGAAAAAGAAGTTAGTACACCTTTGCCTAGTCACATTAAGTTGACTAAGGAGATGTGTCCAAAGACACAAGAGGAGGAAGACAAAATGTCTAAGATACCATATGCATCAACAATTGGCAGCTTGATGTATGCAATGGTATGCACAAGGCTAGATATTGCACATGTAGTGGGAGTTGTGAGCAGGTATATGAGCAATCTAGGAATGGAACATTGGAATGCTGTAAAATGGGTTCTCCTATATTTGAGAGGTACTACTTCAAAGAAACTATGTTTTAGAGGAACAAATTCTACTCTAAAAGGATATGTTGACTCAGATCTGGTTGGTGATATTGATAGCAAGAGGAGTACTATAGGGTATGTTTTTACTATAGGAGGTACTGTAGTTAGTTGGATTTCAAGACTGCAAAAGGTTGTTGCACTTTCAACCACTGAAGCTGAGTATGTTGCTGCTACAGAAGCTAGCAAGGAGATGATTTGGTTACAACATTTTCTGGAGGAATTGGGGCAACAAGAAGAAGATAGCCCTTTGTACACTGATAGCCAGAGTGCCATTCATCTTGCTAAGAACTCATCTCTACATTCAAAAACTAAGCATATATAGCTCAAATACCACTTCATCTGGTTAGTTTTGGAGGATGGGCAGTTAAAGCTAGAGAAAATTCACACAAGTGAAAATCTTGCAGATATGTTCACAAAGGCAGTTACATGGGAGAAATTGATTTCCTCATCAGTTTCTGTTGGCCTTCATGACTGATAATGGTGGACTTAAGAAACCAGCCAAGCCTATAATCTAGTGGGAGCTACAAGCACAATAGTGTCGTCTAGGATTAGTCTCCAAGTGGGAGATTGTTTGGTGTGGAGCCTAATCAGTCTCTAAGTGGGAGATTGTTGGTATGTGGTGACTGATCAGGCAAGTACTGTAAACAAGTTATGTATCCTTGTTGGGGTTCAGGGGCGCAGCCCCCGAGAATTTTTTTCCCTCTTTTTGCACGATCGGAGTTGGTTGTTAATTTTTTGTTAACCGACAAAAGAAAAATGACATTGCAAAACCCTAATTCTAGAATCTTCTAAAAAGATTGTTATAAGTGGCTGGGATGTATGGTATAGTGATGTATTTGCAAGATTGTAATCTATTTTGCACTGGATAATAAAATCATTGGATGGCTGAGTTTCTATGGATGTAGCCCATATTGGGTGAACCACGTTAAATTTCTGTGTTGATCTCTTTTGTGTTATTCCTCATTGTTATATTTGGGTTATTTAACCTGCATGTAGTTGTTAGTGTTTATTGCTTTGATCTGGCCTAACCCTAATAGGGCAAAGATTGCACACTAGAATGGGTTACTAAACAAATTCAAAATCAAATAGAAGATGTAGGTATAGATTCAAACATAACAAAAGATGAAATCAACATGTCTAGAGGACGTGAAAGAAAGGTACAATTGGAATTTTACAAAATGTTGTTTCCTTACAATTTTGACACTATTAACTATTTTAATATTCCTCATTATATTTGTTTTCACTGAAATAAATGGTCTTTCACAGGCAAGGAAATATCCAACAATGTGGGCATATGGTCAACATTATCATGTCGAAAGTGTAGATGTAAAGAGATGATCCTTCAATTGTGGCATCATGGTAGACTTCAAGCAATCTAGTCGATCAAGCTCAAAAGATAAGAATATTATTGAAGGGAATCTACAATATGTTGGGAAAATAAAAGAAATTATTGAGTTGGATTACTACTCTTTTAAATGTTGTATTTTTAAGTGTAGATGGTATGAAGCATTTGAGAGGACACAAAGACATGATACCCATAGTGGATTGTTTTCTATAGATTCCTCATGTTTCCTACTAGAGGATAAGAAGCCTTATGTTCTACCAATTCATTATGAGTAGGTATTTCTTTAACTCAAACAAGAAGTGGTAGTGACCATTAATCTATTATTTCATAGTTTATTACGAATATATACATGTGTTTATTAATCAATGAAATTGTTATACCATATGTCTAATATATGTATGTCGTTCATGTGTAAGTATTTTTCTATGAAGATATTTTGGACCCAAAATGGATATTTGTCATACATTATGATCCAAGATTAAGGCATGTATATGACGATGCATTAGTGGATACTAAGCAAAACAATGATGGTTAATAAAATGAGAGAGAGGGATTAGAGAACATTGAAGAAATGACATCCATGATGATGTTGAAGATGGTTATGTTCAGGCACAAGAAGACAACAATCTAGAGTTAGATGATGTTATGGAAGACAACAATATGGATGGTAAATAAAATGATGATCTAAATACATCTGGTAACAATATAGATGGTCTACAGTCAAATTTCAATGATGATGAAGATGATGCAGGTCAAGATGAGGATGATGATAATATTAAATACTTGAAAGAACATATGAACATTGACAATGATACACTAGATGACATTGTAGCAGACAATAATGTTAATGACCAAGACTTCTAAATTTTCAGAATTATTTGCAATCCATGTTTAAAAAAGGATGATTCTTATGGCCTAAACTTTGAAATGCTTCAGTAATATTATTTGTGTTAATACAAATTACCTATTGCAATATCCTTAAATTGTTCAATCTTTGGTATGAATTATTGGCAGAAAAAATTAGGATTACTTGGATGCAATTTCCTTTTCATTGCTTTATATTTTGCTTGAATGTCAAGGTCTCAACCTAATCCTCATTTTGCACTAAGAAGAAACCTTAGGCTTAACTCTACAATGGCCTCGATTCATTGTGAGGAAGTTGTAATTGAGGATTTGTTGACTACTACATATTTTAATGGGGAAGATGTTTTTCATCATGATGCACATGTTGCACATATGGATAGGCAAGACATGAATCTTACTACACAAATACTTATATCAGACCTTTACAAATTTGAGCAATAATGTTAATTATTCAAATTGATGTTCTTCATAACTTGTTAATGGATAATCCTTATGTGATGGAAGTATTAAGTGATATAGGTCAAAGGACAAGCTCATCAAGTTCCTTAAATAGTGTGTCTCCTCCCCTTCCTTCACAAGCCTCTTCATCTAGTGTGCTTCTTTCCACATCTTCTCTTGCATTAGCCATGCCACATATTTCTTCTCTTCTCTATATTGCTTATCAATTTTTCATAGCTCCTATCATTGATCCTCTCATTGTACCTACTTCTCATATTGTACCTTCCACTCATCCCCTGATTGTGTTTACTTCTCACCTTCTACTCATGTTCCCACTTCTAGTACTGTCATTCCAACTTCATTCTTTGTCCCCCAATCAACCTACACTCCACGTATTATCTCATGTTGCCACTTCCACTCCCATTTTAATCATAACTCCTAATGTTCATCCTTCCAACATAGATGCCATCCTTAAAAGAATTGATGAGATGCAAAGTAAAGTTGATGCATTACCCCTAGTAATCAAAGGATATCATAGGAGAAATCAAGCATAATCCACTTTCATTTGATTTATTTCTTACCCATTTCTAGTTTGTTTGATGGCCCCTAGTTTTGTAATGTATAGTGCTAAAGGGGACCTTATGACACAATTGGGAGTTTGTTTTGATTATGTTTATGATAAACTTTTTACAAAGCTCTTCCCTAGAAACTAAAAGGATTATGTAATTGAATGGCTTTATTCTCTTCCTCATAGTTCTATCCATTCCTTTAATGATTTGGCCAATGCTTTTGTACATCACTTTAATGTCAATATTGGTTTTGGTGGTATTCAAATTTGCAAATTATAAAACCCTAAAGATATGCTAAATCTTATGATTAGGTTTTATATGTGAATTTGGCCAACTAACATAATTGATCAGATTAATCAAAATTCTCTGTACTTTAGGCTCTGTTCAAGCCTAGGTGGGTGTTCCTTGTTTCACCAATGACAATTTACTTTCAAGTTTGTTGGTGACTTCACAACATATTAAGGAGCTTATGTAATTTTGTCAATTAAATCATCCACTTCACTTAACCCAATCTGGCATATGATTTGGATTAATGTTTTCTATAAAATTTTAAACCCTACTCCTAAAACAAAAAAACAAAATTTGATTTTGAAATATATACAAGGGAATGATTTTCAAAAGAGAATGACCGGTGCCTACCTTTAGGTTACAGATTTTTCACTCTAAGAAAAATATATGCTTCTCTTTTAGCCACAACTCATTTTTCTTGGCAATTCTAAGTCTATGACTTGCATAGACATGCAAATATGTAAGTTATTAGGTTCTTCTTTAAAAATCCAATTTAACTTTCCAAAGTTACTGTGATTCACCTATAGGATTTTAATCCTTGCTTGAAGAAGCCCAATAAACAAACCACACAAGAAACATCAAATGTGTTCTGACAAATCAACAATATACTTGATAGGTTGATTTGAATAACAAAGAAAAGTAAATTGGAGACAACTAGATAAATTATTAGCAATCCAATTGAACAAACAAATGAGAACCAAAAGTTGAGCACCAGAGAATAATATCTTTTATATTTATTTTCTTTAAAGTAAAGGCAGTGCAATGCCTCTTTCAAAAAATCAAAATCCCAGATAGATCTCGAGCCATAAGGTCTTGGTTTCCTTTTATAAAGGAAGCAATAAGCTTTAGATCTTTCACATTCAAAATGGCTCTTTGTATTCCTAACCCTTGATATTACAATATTTGCCTTTTATAAGTCCAATTTAAATTTTCAAATATATTTGAATACATTTTGAAAACATGAAGAAAACATAAAGAGACAAAAGGAGAGTGTTCAAGATGTGGTGGTGCTATTTAACGCCATCATATGGCTCATTGCTCCTCTGCACCTGAACCTGTGTTGTTGATGATTCATCTCTAAGATATTTCTCCTTCCATTTATATATTGTAAAATCACCAGGCCATTAGTAAGATTGAATCTGAAGCAAGTTCTCCTGGTTGTCTTTCCATCTTTTATCAAGAAAATCTCTAACATCCATCACAAATTTTGCATACCCAGCATCCAAGGCAATTACTCACTCCAATATCATGTTGAAACTGAGAATGTTGACATCTCCATCCTTCTTCAAAAAATCCATAACTTGGAATACTATTTGGCCAAATTCCATCTTCCATGTGTCAAGACTTTTGATTTTCTTTTCTTTTGTCAGTATGAAAGGAATAAATTTATGCTTTAATGTAGTAAAAGATTCAACTTTTTCTTGCATCTTCTACCTTTCCTCATTCACATACTGGTATTCATCAATGATCATTTTGACCATTTGCTCAGTGGGCTTCAAAGTTGTAGGGGCATCATGATTCCTTTGCACTACTAAACACATCATAACCAAATTGTGATGATAGGGTTGCCATTTTTTATACAATAATTCCAAAATAGAAAAGTTTATCTTCAATTGCTCAATGGCCTGAGATAAAGAAGAGTAGAAATCATGCACACTTCCAAGCTTATCCACAACCAATTTTACTCTATGCTCCAAAATTTCCTCAAAAATTTCAAAAACTTTCATCTTTGCCTCATTCTTTGTCATTTCATTTTGTTTATTCAAACTTTCAATTTCCTTTTCAAATTTCAATCTTAATGCATTAAATTCTTCAGTAGACACTGTGACATCACTGGCTGTTTGTGGCACAGGGGGCTGATAGGGTACAATATTGGCTTGAACTTGAGAAGAATTCACATCTTGCAATTGTTTCTTTAATTTCACATTTTCAAAATACAATTTGTTTACTTCATCATTCATTACTTTTTAAGTTTGCTCATAATCTTGTAGCCTTTGTTCTAACTTCTTCATAGCAACATGAGTAAACATAGCAGTATGAACATTGAGAGCAACTGCTTCTATTGACATAGCAGTATAAATATTGAGAGCAACTACTTCTATTGCTGATGTATCTTGAAAAGTCTTTACCACAACTGTACCCCTCATTTCTTGAACAATATCAAGCAATCTTGGTTTGCTTGTAGTCTTCTAAGTAGTCTAGATTGCAAGGGTCTCTATCTTTGGATTAAAACCACATCCACTTATGCCATCTTCATTATCAATTCTGAAACAAGTTGTGGATCATCCTGACTTGTAACTTGGTTAAGCAAAAATACCTTTTTCAATTCAAGGCCAGGGATGATGAGCATATTACTTTTCAAGACCATTTGTCTTGCCTCCTTTGGACTCACATCAATTTCATCTACTTTCAAATCTTTGAAAGTTTGTGTAATGATTTGATCATGTTGTGCTTCATCAGCACCCATTTTATTTATTGCCACTTTTTCATTATATTCTTTCATTTTCATTTTTAACTAAAAATCCTTAAACTCTAGAGTTTTGATGAAGTCATTATCTTCTATGAACCTCATGGATGCTATAATCCTTTCATCCTCCTCCAAATCTAGTTCATCTTGGGTTTGCTCGCCCATCCTAGCCTCAGGCTTATGTTCATTAGTGCATTCACCAACCAATGGTTGATCAACCTCTTCTCATCTCCCATGTGCCTCAAGATGTTAGCCACCTCATTAGTATCCCCCACCTCTTCGGTCATTTCATAGGGGACAAATGGAGATACCTCTTCTATCCTCTACTTCTTTGTTGGTGGTGATTCTAGGACTTGTGGATCTTGCACTAACAAAACATCAGGAGCAGACTCATGAATCTCAATCCCTGCAAACCTTTTCATTGGAAGTTTAGTAGCCTTAGGAGGTTGCTTCTTAGATTTACCATAAATACTTTCAAAATTATCAATGATTGTATCAATTCTCTTTAGAGGGTCTTTTTCTTCAACAAAGAATCCAAGCAATAGGGGATTTTGCTTTTTCTTTTCATCTTCAATATTTTTCAAGATATCCCATTTTCTCTTCCTATTGTATACCTCATCAAAAGTTACAAGATTTCTTATCACATCCTCATCAAATAGGACCTGATGGGATACATCCATTTTAGTCAGAATTGATTGTCTCACAAGATTCATATGATCCTTAGGGTCACAATTCCTCTCGATGCCCAATTTCAAAGAATATTTCTTCTTTAAAAAGGGTTGCAAATTTTCAAGAGTGTCAGAGCCAATAGACCAATCAACAAAAACTATAGCATTAGGTAGAAATGTACCTTTCTTTTATCTTTTTATTACCTCCTTTTCCATCCACATCATTTGCCACATAAACTCCATGAATACAATTCTATTTGATACAAATTTTGGCAATATGTGATGTGGCTGGGGCCAACCATACACTCTAATTATAGTATGATCTGGCATTAAAAAAAATAGCAAAATTATGTTTGTGGCCCTACTCTGGTTTGTGTGCAAGTGGCCTCAACATTACCATGACTTCCTTAGTCAATCTAGGAAACCAGATACCAAGAGAATTCAATATCTTGACAACAAACAAATCATGAAATATAATGTAGTTACTATTCTAGCAACAAGATTCCCACTTATAACTCCAAAACTGAGTCAACAATCTTTGTCCTTTCTCATCAACCATACTCAGAGTTTGTTGGCAAGAGACACTGCTTCGCATGACAAGTGTTGTCATTGATGGTAACTAGAGTATTCCACCCATCCGCATAACACAATTTGTTCATACCGGAAGTCAGAATCAGAATTTATCTAAGTTTGAGAAGTCTGAAATAGAGCAGGCAATAGGGTGCAGTATCTTGGTCCAGATCTCTCTGGTGGTAAATCAAAGTTTGCTACAGATTTGAAGGAGTCATAAGCATTGTCAGGATAATCTAAATCTAGACTTTTGGCCTCTGGTGATGAAGGATTCAAAAGTTATTAGCATCTGAGTATCGGGTTAATAGTTTGATAGAGCAGACAAAAGAAGAACATGCCGACCTTGTAATTGATCTTGGTTCTAGATGTATGGAAGTTGTTGGTTGGACAAGTTGTGATGATCAGTGATAGTAACTAACCTGATTGATGATTTGTGAGTGCAAGTTTTGGTCTGCACTACAAGTTGTACATGGATTTAGCTAACATAGCAGAATCTTCAATAAAGTTCTAAGTGTTCTTGAAGTTGACTGAAAAGTGGTTGAAGATCAGGATGCAAATATATATAGCCAATGGATTTGAATGTTTTCAGTGTGTGTGTGTTATGACTATGGACTAAGTGTGAAACAGGCAAAGATCTAAGGTTCAAATATTAGCAGAGCAGTAAACAAGGCAGAGTAAGAATGAAGTGTATCAAGTTAGTATTCTGTGCTTAACCATAACTGAACTCTTGCATTGGCAGATGCTATTTATTAGTTCAAATTCGTTGTAATCTTCTTTCTATATGCAACGAGCCTTATTTTGAGCAATGAGCTCTAGGTAGTGAGCCCGCATGCATGTGCATTCCCCTTTGTAATACTTTTAACAAAGTATAATTTTTGTGGGTTAACCCCCACTGTGGTTTTTCCCTTAACCGGGCATCAAAAAACTTGGTGTCAAGTGTGTTATCTATGTTTCTGCTCATGTGTTATTGATTGATGCTAAAATGTTTATATCATTAATTTGATTATAAGTTGTAAAAGAAGATTAAAGCCAAAAAAGTTTAATTTGTGTGACAACTGATTCACCCCCCCTCTCAGTTGTCTGGACCAATTCCAACAATTGGTATCAGAGCAAGGTTCCTTTGAAAACGTTTAACATCTTGAGGAAAATCTGGGAAGGTAGTAATATGGATGAATATAGCCTCCAAGGGCAACTTAATCTCATTCTAGAAGATCTTGAGCAGTCCAGAGTGGAAGTCCAAGAGCTGCAAGAGAACCTTAGAAATGCTAAAGATTTTATTGAGATTCTAAAAGAGAAATTGAGAAAATCCAATGAAAAGAGGAAGGAACGACCTCTTCAACTAGGAGATAATTATGAAAACAACAACAAGGATGAGGTTCTGGAAGAGAAGACAAAGTAATGTGAGAAGTTAGCCAAAGAAGTTGTTCTAAAACATGAGATGGAATCCAAGGTAATGAGGCTAACCAAAGAAATTGAAGATAGAAAGAAAATTGAAGAATACCTTAATCAAAATCTAAAAGAGAGAACTGAAGAATGATGCAGATTAGATGGAATAGATGGCCTCCTAGAGTCTAATATACAAGAAAGCAGAGACAATGAGAGAGAACGTGAAAGGCAAATTATCGTTCTCAAACATGACCTAGAAGTTGCAAATGAATACAAGGAGAAGTTCAAGATAAGATTAGCTAAACTTGAAGCACTACTTGAAGGATAGAAAAAGGTTGATGACAAGCATGGTCTTGGATATGAGAAAGGTGAAAGCCTTAGATCTAGACAAAGAAATTTTCAACTAAGGAATGGGAAAAATAGACCTAGAAGACCTCCGATAAGACAACCTAATGCTCAAAGATATCCATCATTCAATGGAAATTATTTTAATTGCAATAAATTTGGTCATAGAGCTACTCAGTGTAGAAGCAGAGTTAATCAAAATGGTCCATCCTTCTCTGGTTAATGCTTCAAGTGTAAGAGGTATGGTCATAGATCAAATGAATGCAAAAGTTTGATAAAGAATGAATCTAGAGAAAATGACAACTCTTTCAATGGTTAATGCTTCACTTGCAATGGATATGGACACATGGAAAATCAGTGTAAATCAAGAGGAAATCAAGTATACAAGACAAGAAATGTTGTTTGCTTTAATTGCAATAGATCTAATCATATGGAAAGATTCTGCAGAAGTTGGAATAATGAAAGAAGAGGTCTGGTAAACAGAAAATTGGATGAGCAGAAACAAGACAAAGACAAAAAGAAAATTGAGGTGAATGAGATACAGAATGAAATGAGAAAGACTTGGGTCAAGAAAACAATTGAGAACAATAGTAAGAGTCCACACTGGAATCTGGTGTTGATAATTCCTCTAGGAATTAAATTTGGAGCTTTGGCTTAGGTGGAGCTGCATTGAAAATCAATTTGCCCCAGCTAGTAAGTAGGTGCCTGAATCTAGCACAATGAAAGAGGATATTTTGAATTGGTTCAGAAATTTTGGAAGGATTTTCAGAAGAAAAGATGTTGATATGAAAACTTGCAGACTGATTCATGAAGAACTGTCAAGAAATAGAGTAACCAGATGAAGTTAGGGAAACAAATTTGTTACAGAGATAAATTAGGTTTTGTAGAGGTTAAAAAGTTGTTCACTCCTCATTTGAATCAGTTTTGCACTTGAAGAAAGCAAGAAGAATAGTGTCTGAGATGAGATTACAAGGAATTGAAGTACGATCAATGAATTTATCTGTCAACCCCTATTTTGTGAAAAGAGGTATTTATCTACGAAGCTTTGAACTTGTAATTTTTGTAGTGGCTACACCTTTGGTTGTTGACATTACTGAAAGGCCTCAACCCAAATTTAAAAAGCATCCTCACAAATCAATAGAAGTCGACCCATTAGGTGCTTTTTCAAGTGTTCCATATGGTGTGTTACATATTGAATATATTAGGGTTTATATTCATGCGAGTATAAATGAATTTGGAGACTAAAGGTGTAGATTTGTTTGAGAGTCAATTAATGGATAAAAATCACGATCTTAACCCTGCATATAAGGCATTGTATGATAAATATTTTCTTCAGATTATGGGGGTTCCAACATTTGATGAAGATGAATGGGTCTGGTATGTTTTGAGTCAGATGCATGATGAATTCATATGGTTGTTAAAACCATTCAAGATCACCAAGGATGTTATCAGAATTGTAACTAGGTTAAATTCAATTGGTGGATTACCCATGCTAAAAGCCTTAAAAAACTAAACTGTGACTGATGCTACCAGTGCCAAGTTTGACAAAAGGGAAATGACCATCAACGATATTATAGAATTGGATATTAAATTTACCTCCATGGTGATTGGGTACAAGAGTTACCACTCTAGCAGGGAAAATTCTATCTCCAAAACTGCTATATATGCAACATATCAAATGTTGAAGGAGAATGCAGATTATGACCTATGTGAGCTATTATTGAACCAGCTGATTGAGAACTTGAACAAAATTAAGAAAGATAATAAAAACACTTTCAAATATGGTACATTGGTTCTATGCTTGTTCTTCTACTATATGAACGAAGTACTTGGAGTAAAAGGTGTGCACTAGACCAATGATGAGCCAGTTGCTATTCAGATCAGAGATCACCTACACAACATTAGTGACTCTAAAGCTTAGAAAACATACAATATGGGGATACTTCAAGAACTTTCAGAGTATGATACATTCAAGGGAAAGAATCCCTACAACAATTGTTGAAAAGTACAAGAAGGAAATATGTTTTATGGTTGACACTAATCAATGCTTAATGGAAGTAGTGGAACCTTGGATAGTTTGGATCATGCCCATGGGATATGAAGTAGATGGAAAAATCTTGAATATGTAATCTCAACATCTTCTAAGCAAGCCAAAAGACACAACAATTGAAAGATTTGGGACTTATGAGAAGCTAAGTTTAAAACTATATACTGAGCTTGAAAATCCTGAAACCAACATAAAAGTGAGAAAAGAAGTTGAGCAGTTGGCTGAGAATCTAGGTCTCACAAAGGAAGCCATGAGGCAATTCAGGGAAAGAACTGAAAAGGCTGAGAAGGAGAAGCAGGATAAGAAACAAGGAAGTGCTCTGGTAGGATCCTCCTCCACATCAAGGACTACTAGAAGCTCTGCTGCTACCCCTTTTCCTCCAAAACCTACCAATCATCGAGTGAAAACAAAGGCCACAAGAACCTATAAAAGCACAAAAGTTGATGAAGAAAGAACAAATTTTGATGTTGAGGTAAAGGAGTTGAAAGCCTCTGGGACAAAAGCTACCAATGTGACTAAGGAGAAACCCTCCAAAAGTAAAAAAACAAACAAAAGGCAAAAGACATATTATTATGTTGAGAAACCCACAATCTGCGTGGAAGATGTAATAAAATCAGTCATTGTGGATGGAAATTTGAAACCCATGATTAAATTTTATGATGAATATAGCGATGTAGATAAGAGGGTATTAGAGGAAGCAACAGTTAGATATTTGAATATCTATAATAAGGCCCTGATTGAAATAACTTCTAAGATCCCTCTAAGTCTGGAAAACATTTTAGAGTTGAGGAAAAAAAAATGCAAAAAATAAGGATATGGAGCTCATAGAACATGTATTGATAAAACTATGCCCTCAGATCACTCAAGTTCAAATGAATATGATATTCAAAGAAGTGAAGGATGAATTCAGGAGCAAGAAGAGAATGAACAAACTAATGCTTGGAGAATTGGACCAAATAGTTAAAGAAACACAGGAAATACTTCTAAGTGCATTGAAGAGATTCAATCTTCCAATTGTTGAGGATGAGACTGATGTTGGGTTTGATTCATCAATCCCAAATATTGAAAAGATGAAAATTAATGAGCAGCAAACCAAGGTTGATGACTCCTATGTTCTAGAAGAAGAACAAATAAACAAAGAAGATATAGAAATGGTGGATCAAATTGATGATGCAGGAGATACTCCAACTTCCCCTGATCATTTCAAAAAAGAAGATAATGTTGAGCTTACTGCTGCTACACAAGATCCTTAGGAACAAATTACAAATAGTGAAGTCAAAGAGAAGAATCTAGATGCAGATATCATAGAGAAAGGTGAAGTAGAAAAAGAAGTCAGAGGTAAGGAAGTTAAAGTAGAAGAAGATGGTGCAAATGTTGATAGTCTAGATACTGTGAAAACTCAAGGAAAGGAAAGTGGTCCAGAATTGATAGAAAGAGACACTGCAAATGCAATGAAAATTTTTCTGAGGAAAGAAATGCTAGAATTTGATGAACTAGAACCGATTCAAGGACCAATCAACTTGGATGTTCTCTCTCCAGTCCAAATAATGAAGATAGCATCCTTCACACAAGCCAAGCAAGTGAAAAGATATTGAAATCTCACTTAGAGGACAATGAGTTGTTAAGTCTTGCAAATAGAGTACTAGAGAAGATAATGTCAACCCTCTAGAAGAATCCTTTTGACTCTCCCTTCGGACATTTGAAAAGCCTTGTAAATTCTCTAAGTACTCACTTTGAGTCCTTTGAAAAATCTACAGAAGTTAAAGTTCAGAATGAATTTAATAGCAAAAGATTTGATGCACTTAAAGGCATGATTGGGATTGATAGATTGGTGCTAGATAATAGTATAAAGAGTGTTCAAAATTCTCTTTCAGAAGGAGGCAGGATCTATAAGTTTTATTTATTTACTCCTAAAGTCTTAGAGGATATAGAAGATAAAATAAAGGACACCAAACAAAAAATGTCAAGTATGTCCCAAGCTTTTAATCCATTGATAGTATCAATGGGAAGCAAGGAGTATGAAGCAATCAACCTGATAGAAGAAATAAAGAAATTAACAAGAGAAAAGGAGAACATTGAAGCTATAATGGGTGAACTCTAGGGAATGGTTTCCCCTAAAATAGAAGCAATGTTCAATCCTATATCAGAAGCCCAAACTACTATACAAACAAGTGATCCCATTGACCTCCAAAAGGCTGAAGCACAAGCATTCTTGTTAAATAGCCACATTTCAACTTTAAATAGTATGAAAAAGAGTTGGGATATAGAGTTGGTCCTCCTAAAGAAATTTTTTGGAGATATACTCAAGTTCATGTAAATATAACTTAAGGATTGGTTGTACATATGCAGCACTATATACATTTTTTTTTTTTGAGAATTTTGGCCTGCAGACCCCATACTTTGCCATTGATGTCAAAGGGGGAGTGAAGAACAGTGAAAATTGAGGAATCCAGCAAAGGGGGAGCTCCAAAATTAGTGGAGAAGCACAAGAGTATAGAGTAAGGGGGAGTAAATGTGTAACACTTAGTCATTTTTCACTAAGTGTTGCCATCAATGCCAAAGGGGGAGATCCTTGGCAAGAGACACTGCTTCACATGACAAGTGTTGTCATTGATGGCAACTAAGACTATTCCACCCATTCGCATAAGACAATTTATTCATACTCGAAGTCAGAATCATAATTTATTTAAGTTCGGGAAGTTTGAAATAGAGCAAGTGACAAGGTCCAGTATCTTGGTCTGGATCTCTTTGGTGGTAAATTAGAGTTCGTTGCAGATCTAACGGAGTCATAAACATTTTTATGATAATCTAAATCTAGAGATTTCACCTCTGGTGATGAAGGATTCAAAAGTTATTAGCATCTAAGTATCAGGATAACAATTTGACAGAGCAGCCAAAAGAAGAACATGCCGACCTTGTAATTGATCTTGGTTCTAGATGTATGGAAGTTGTTGGTTGGACAAGTTGTGATGATCAATGATAGTAGCCAACTTGATTAAGGATTTGTGAGTGCAAGTTTTGGTCCATGTTACAAGTTGTACATGGATTTAGCTAATAAAGCAGAATCTTAAATAAAGTTCTAAGTGTTCTTGAAGCCGACTGAAAAGTGGTTAAAGATCAAGATGCAGATATATATAGCCAATGGATTTGAATGTTTTCAGTGTGTGTCTTATGACTATGGACTAAGTGTGAAAAAGGTAGAGATCTAAGGTTCAAATATTAGCAGAACAATAAACAAGGCAGAGTAAGGATGAAGTGTATCAAGTCAGTATTCTGTGCTTAACTAGAATTGAACCCTTGCATTGGTAGATGCTATTTATCAGTTCAAATTCATTGTAATCTTCTTTCTATAGGAAGTGAGCCTTCTATAGGCAATGAGCCTTCTTTTGAGTAGTGAGCTCTAGGCAGTGAGCCCGAATGAATGTGCATTCCCCTTTGTTATACTTTTAATAGAGTATAATTTTTGTGGGTTAACCCCCACTGTGGTTTTTCCCTTAACCAGGTTTCTACATCAACAATCTTGGTGTCAAGTGTGTTATCTATGTTTTTGCTCATGTGTTATTGATTGATGCTGAAATGTTTATATCATTAATTTGATTATAAGTTGTAAAAGAGGATTAAAGGTAGAAAAGTTTAATTTGTGTGACAACTGATTCACCCTCCCCTCTCAGTTGTATGGACCAACTCCAACAGATCCATTTTTCTTGACCATCTCCCTCTGTTCTGATACAGAATCAAGTGACACAATAAAGAATAGATATTAAAATCTAAGGGTTGCTTGTTCTCCTTCACACACAAGAATCCTTCATGTAGTTTTTTCTCAATATGAGATACAAAGTCGTATTCACTGTTCACCTTTGGATGTTCTATTTTCATAGCCATCATCATTAAGCTAGTTGGCATTATTTCTTGTGCATCAATTCCCAAGACTTGGCATAGTGTAAAATAGGTTCTCTTGAAATATACAACAAATTCTTCCATAGGGAAAGGCTCAATAACATTTGATGGAATCTCAATTTTTCTATTGTTGGCCCCCCTTCTCATATATATTGGCAATTCATCTCTCCTAAGTGTTTTCCTCAGGTTTGTGTAATCTCATTCACTTCTCTACAAATCCACTTGAGTAAGAGCTTACTTGCTCAATATAAAATAGTCAGCAATTGTATTCCTATCTACTATCACCAATGGCAATCCATTTGGCATTCTGACTATTTTAGAGGTAGGATGGTTATATTGTGCTAGTGCCCTAATCAATTCCACATCCACAAATACAGTAGGCACCACCAACTTTGCCAAATCTAATTTCCATGGATTTCTCACTGGTCCCTCGCCATCCTTTTTTGCATAAAAATAACAAAACAAATCCCACCCAGAGATAGGGATTGTAGCATCCTAACACCCTTCTGCTGCATCTCTGAACAACTTCTTTGGACCCTTGTCTATAGACTGAGGCAATACTTCTATTAGAGATTGTTGAAGTGGTATTTTATTGGGAACTACAGGCTCATTACCTTTACTGGTAGACTCAGACCTCTTGGGTGCCATGTTTAATGACTTGAACATGCTAGGGTTTTGCAAAATTCAACTTACTATACCAGTAACTAAAAAATAGAGTGAAATATATGCCAACTTATAATCAGAGACTGCAGGAATAAACTTTACCTGGTCAATTGCAGTTTGCAAGAAACACACTGAGTTGAGTTGTGCCTTCTCCAAGTTACGTTTAATTTCTTTGAAATGAGCAAATGCCAAGAAAATCTTTGAATCTTATTCAGCCAAGGAGTTCACCATTACTCTGGTTCATGCCACGAGAGCATGAAATCTTAGCATTTAATTCCTTTCAAATATTGGCCATTGATTTGATTTGATTTGATGACTGGGTATGCATATCAAGATTTGACAGCAATTCTCGATAACCGTGACCCCGCATTGAATGTGCTTGCCATTTATTTCTTTTACCACATCACTGCAAGGCTCACCTAGACTAGCTATGGGATAGCAGGGGTTTTATAGTCACTACACTTCTATTTCATCCTTTACCGCTAGACCGCAAATGCTTAGATTGACTCCTATGAGACCATGGGAAATTATTACCTACTATCCTTCTATTTACCACCCACCCACAAATGTTATGAATGATCATCGTAGGACAGCGGGGTGAAAACCCATTACATTCTCCTCTTGCCGCTCTACCATGGGCCTCAGTTGAAACCCTTGCGAGGATGCAATAAGTGATACTTCATGATGTTATTACTGGAATGTCATCGATTACTTTTCAAACCTCTGCAGGACCGTGGGAAGAGACTATCTACACCCAAACACTGCCAAGATGCAAGCGTGAGATGAACCGTCCATGGGGGTAGCAATAGCTTCTTCATATCAATCGCTTCCTACCACCAAGCTATAAACTATTCTTTTATGCTCTGTGGGAATGCGGGTATGTGCCATATTTCATTCCTCTTGTTCCTGCGTAACCAAAAAAGATATTCAATTAACTTGCGGGGACAATGGTAATGAAACAAAAACACTCATAGTAAAAAATAGTCAAGATTGTTTCACAATGGCCATGATATATATTCTAGAGACTATGTTAGAGAATTTTGGCAAAAGTATAGGTTCCAAGATAGATTGAAGGAAAAGGAGAGCATCAAACTGAATAGGATCAAGCAAATTCAAGGAGGTCCTAATAGGTTTAAAGGTTACAACTTTAGATGTTAGTAGGATGTAAACATGGATTCAAATGAGTGCAATCATGATTATGTTATTGGATTTCAAACTTTGTCAACAAATATACACTATCAAATTCCTAATGATGAATTGCAAAGAATATTTGTTAAGGGCTTATTACCTACTATCCAAGAGACAATGTACCTAAACAACTATTATTCTTCCATGGATTCATGTGCAAATGTAAGAAACATTGAATTGAAACTTCTTAAGTCTAATGCACTTAAATATGGATCTCATCCTTCAAAATTTTAATAGGAAAATTTAGTTTTCAAAAGGGTGAAAATAAGCAAGAAAATCAACAAAATGCTCACCATGTTGTTAATTTACAATCAACTTCAAATGTTATTTAACCTAATGTCCGAAGGTGAACTAAGGGACAATCCTATATTATCTATTAATTTAATAAGATCATAGAATACATAAAGGAAAATAGATATGTAAACCAAAACACATTCAAATATAGAAGGGTTCTAACATATATGTCACTTCTATTCAAAATGAACAAAGGAAATATATAGAGAGGTAAGATGAAAATTTATTATACCTCTTTTACTTTACAAAATTTACAAAGTAGGCATTTGTTCAAGAATACCATCAGTTATGCTCCATGTAGATGTTGACAAGTATCCAACATGTATGGTGCACTTCTTATATGGATGGGGATGAGAACAAATATCAAACTTGTATGATGCCAACTAGATCATTGTGGCATGTGGCATATGTGGACATCACCATATGTGTTAGACGCATATAGTGTCAATTATATGATCATGTTTTGTAGTAAAAATGTCATTAGGTGGCACATGTGTATGGAAGTGCGCATAAGTACATGTGGTTGTTGATGTTTCCATGTGTTTAACTAGACACCAACATGTGTAGCAATGTGTATAGCCACACTTTCTAGATCCTTGAAGATCTGTAAACCCTGAATAATGCCCCTAAAACCTAAACCCTAACCCCTAACCCCTAAACCATAAATCCTAAATAATACCCCTAAGCCCTAAGCCCTAACCCATAAACCCTAAACCTGAGAAACCCTAAACCCCTAAACCCTAAACACTAAACACAAGCAACCCTAAACTAGCTCTATCTCCCTATCTCCCCTATCTCTATCATTCCTCTACGCTCTGTCTCTGGCTATGTCCCTCACTCTCTATAATATCTCCTTATTGGTCCTCTCTCTCTAAACACTAAACCCTAAACCCCTAAACCTTAACCCCTTAACCCTTAACCCTAAACCCTCAATAATGCCCATAAATCTTAACCCCTAAACCCTAAACTTGAGCAACCCTAAACCCCTATCTCTACAGTCTCTAAACCCTGACCCCTAATGTTGGGAATTAAGGTGTGTCAACCTTGGTAATTCTTTGCATTTGTAATGTTTGTATTTATTATTTAATTGCCTATGTTGTAAATAATTGGAAAATCCATATTGTCATATTGTGGGATGTGGCACGGTGATGTGTCAATCCTACATGTATTATGACAACTTGCATTTTTGTCCTCACATGAGGAGATAGGAATCCCACTTAGTGGTAGGAATATTCTTCCATGTGTCAGTATCTTCTATGTTGTGTAAGGAATGTTTGACCGAAACGGTTATGACAGATTCCTATGACGAATCTATGACATGTAAGAGTTGAGAATAGAAGGTTGTAAGATAGGTGATGACATGTGTCATGTAGCATCTTTGAATAAGGCATATTTGGGTGCCCCAAGGTGGAATATGACATGTTGTAAGAGAATTTACTATTTATAGCATGTGTATGATAGATTCTCTTACAACTGTAAGTTGTAATCACTATGACAGATTCTATGATAGTCGTAAGTGTCATAAGAGCATCTATCATAGCCCATTTTGGAAATAGGTGACCACTTTGGGATGGGAGTTGTGGACAAGTGTCAGAAACATTCTACAATGTTGACCAAGTGTCCGTAGGCATGGGTTTTGGTCCAAGATGCCATATTGGATGCCCATTCCAAGAAAGGTCCAATTTTGCCTTGTATTTCCTTTATATACAGGTGCTTGGAGATGGAGTTTGTATCACAGGTTTATAGGTACTGTTATGCTACTGTATTGACTCCAGACACAAGTGTCGAAGACTATTGAAGCTTTCATTGCAAGTGTATTGTAAACATTCTTTCAGATTTGTTAATACATTGTGCAAGTTTTTGATAGTGGGGTTTTTCACCCGATAAGGGTTTTCCCCACCGTAAATCTCTGTCTCTCTTCTTCTGTCTACATTCTAGTTCTTGTGCTTTGCTGCAATATCTCATGTTAATGGTTTAACATTGTTGTAATAGTTAGGATAAAGTTGAATTTGCATAGCCCTCTCCTTAATAGATTAGTGTAGGAAGCATTTTCTGCACCCCTAGCTTCCTTTCACCTAACTCATAAATGCTAAATAATGCCCCTAACCCCTAACCCCAAGCAACTCTCTCTCTCTCTCTCTCTAACTTATCTACATCCTAGTTAAATCCTTTTCCTACCTTTCCTAGTTTTCCTTTTCCTTTCCAATTTTCCTTTAGATCCCACCAATTTTTCCCTATTTTACTATTTTTTTACCTCTCCTCTCATCATTCTTCCCATCCAATGAACTTTAGTTTCATCTTGTTTCCATTTCATCCTACTAGTTTATATCCTCATCCCTCTTTTCATGTCCTAGTTTTCTTGTTTCCATTTGCTTTGTTGATAAGGGAGAGAGATAGAGACAAAGATGAAGAGAGAGAGAGAGAGAGAGAGAGAGAGAGAGAGAGAGAGAGAGAGAGAGAGAGAGAGAGAGAGAGAGAGAGAGAGAGAGAGAGAGAGAGAGAGAGAGAGAGAGAGAGAGAGTCCTATTTTTCTTGTTCATTTCCTTCATCGATAAGGGAGAGAGAGAAATAGAATGGAGAGATAGGAAGATATTGGAATGATAGGGGAGAGAGGCAAGAGATAGAGAGATAGGGAGAGATAGAGGAGACAAAGGGAGAGATAGGGAGGTAGAGAGAGATAGAGATCAAGAGACAGATAGGGAGACATAGAGGAGATAGATGTGATAGATAGGGAGATAGAGAGTGAGAGAGATGGTTGGAGAGATAGGGAGATACAAGAATGATAAGGGAGAGAGAGGCAAGATATAGGGAGAGATAGATAGGTAGAGAGAGAGGAGATAGATTGGGAGAGATAGGGAGATAGAGAGTGAGTGAGATGTCGAGAGAGATAGGGAGAGAGATTGAGAGGTAGAGGGATGATATAAAGAGGGAGATAAGGGAGAGATAGGGAGATAGAGGTTTAGGGTTGCTCAGGTTTAGGTTTTAGGGGTTATCGGTTAGGTGTTAGGGATTAGGGGCATTATTTAGGGTTGGGGATTTAGAGAGAGAGAGAGAGAGAGAGACTTCTTTTGACATGAAACCTTAAACCCTAAATAATTCCCCTAAACCCTAAACTTGAGAAACCATAATTAAACCTCTAAACCTTAAATAATGCCTCTATACCCTAAACCCTAACCCCTAACCCCTAAAACATAAACCCTAAATAATGCCCCTAAGCCCTAAGCCCTAATCCCTAAACCCTAAACCTAAGAAACCCTAAACCCCTAAACCCTAAACACTAAACCCAAGAAACCCTAAACCTCTATCTCCCTATCTCCCTATCTCTATCATTCCTCTACCTCTCAATCTCTCTCCCTATGTCTCTGCCCATGTCCCTCACTCTCCATATCCCTATCTCTTCCTATGTCTCTGGCCATGTACCTCACTCTCTATATCTCCCTATTGGTCCTCTCTCTCTAAAAGCTAAATCCTAAACCTCTAAACCCTAAACCCTAAACCCTAAATAATGTTCCTAAACCTTAACCCCTAACCCCTAAACCCTAAATAATGTTCCTAAACCTTAACCCCTAACCCCTAAACCCTAAACCCTAAACCTGAGAAACCCTAAACCCCTATCTCCCTATCTTTATCATCCCTCTACCTCTCAATCCTTCTCCCTATCTCACTCTGCACTCTCTATCTCCCTATCGCTCCCCTCTGTCTCCTCTATCTCTCCCTATCTATCTCCTCTTTCTCTCTCTATCTAGATATATCCAAACTTGATCAAACCTAAACCCCAAACCCCTAAACCCTAAATCCAAGGACCTTTAAACCTCTATCTCCCTATCTCTCCCCTATCTCCCTATCTCTATCATCCCTCTACCTCTCAATCTCTCTTCCTATGTCCATGGCCATGTGCCTCACTCTCTATCTCCCTATCTCTCTCCATAGTCTCCTCTATATCTCCCTATCATTCCTCTCTCTCTATAAACCCTAAACCTCTAAACCTAAACCCTAACCCCTAAACAATAAACTCTAAACCCTAAATAATGCCCCTAAACCCTAACCCCTAACCCCTAAACCTGAGAAACCCTAAACCCTTAAACCCCAAACCCCTAAACCCTAAACCTTAAACCCAATTAACCCTAAACCTCTATCTCTCTATCTCTCCCCTCTCTCCTTGTTGCCTTTGTCCCTCTACCTCTCAATCTCTCTCCCTATGTCTCTAGCCATGTCCCTCACTCTCTATCTCCCTATCTCTCCCCTTGGTCTCCTCTATATCTCCATATTGGTCCTCTATCTCTCTCTAAACCCTAAACCCTAAACCTCTAAATCTTAACCCCTAACCCCAAAACCATAAACCCTAAACCCTAAATAATACTCCTAAACCCAAGTAACCCTAAATTAGGCACTAAATTAGGTGCTAAATTAGGCACTGCATTAGGCACTACATTAGGTGCTAAATTAGGCACTAAATTAGATGCTAAATTAGGTGCTACATTAGATATTAAATTAGGTGCTAATTTGCACCTAATTTAGGGCCTACTTGTTCTGATCGGCACAAAAAAATGTGAAAAATAGCACCATCTTGATAAATAGCACCGAATTTTTCAAAAAATTAGAGAAAAATACATTAAAATAATGGGTGGAAGCAAAAAATGGAGCAAAAAAGGGAGCTAATCATAGGGATTGGGTGTAGTGTGAAGTTTTTTTAAAGCCCGCAGATGTTTATAAAGTTCTCAATAGGTATGTTTTGTTACCAAAAAGGTTTTTGAGTATTTTATACTTTATATAACTCCCTATATCTTGCATGAGGATATTAGAAGTTCATCATACCTACAAGTTTGTCAATGATTTAGTCCTTTAAATTGTTATACCTACATCTTTGTTAGGCCTTGCATCACTACACTTTTGTACATTGAAAGCTCCCCAAAATCCATGTATTATTTTGTCACTACTCTCAATGACTGATATTAAATCTCCTACTTTTCTCTCTGTTGAACCACAACATATTTATGAAGTTCGTATGATCAAAGAAGGTTAGTCTATAGTTTTGAGGGCATTACTAAGTGTTTATATTTTGTTTAGGGTTTAGAAAACCATCTCAAATAGTTCATGATAAAATTAGTTTATGTTATTTCAACTTCAACAAGTCTATGATGACATAGACTACATATGGGCATGAAAAGATAGTTGGTCTTATGACAGGTGAGAAATTCATATACAAGTAGAGGTTTATTATGATAAGGTAGGGTTCTAATAGAGCCTAAGACATAAAGATCATGCCCATCAAGAGTATGTTTTGGAGTGAAGAATACAGTGACATTCAAATGCCAAATGCAGGGATACCCATTGAAAAAAAAGTTGATTTTGAGCACCAAAACCATTAGTTAAAGGTGGATTTGAGAGTCCTAGAAGGACTAAGAATTATTCCAATGCCCCCTAATTCACATAGTCCATCATTGGTCCTGTCACTTATCACATCACTACATGAACAACTGTCATATCATATCATCACCTCTAATATAGAAATCAACATCCTATTATGATATTGATGTTGTAAAATATCTGTGTCTTGGTAGATAGCTCGTGATAACCCTTGACCTTGTTGCTAATCACTTATACCAATTCTATGGTATTGTCCTAGGTGTTCATGCATCTAACATGAAGACTCTTGACTATCATGACATTTGGGGAGATTGAGAGAGAGAGAGAGAGAGCTAGTTTAGATTAGTCTTCCCACTTGACACAGTAGCATGAGTTATTGTCTACTATGGTTTGGTTGGTGCTTTGGGCCTTTCAAATCAATGTTCATCAATTGGAAGGACATCCAGATGCACTCACTAACCTTTCTCTCTGTACTTACCCATGTAAACAAATATCTAAATATTGATGAGATATGCTTACCACTCAATAAGTCTTTCATTCTTAAGTATAGGACCTTTCTATTCCTCAATTTTTGTCTCCCACCTGCGATAATTTGCAAGGAGAGTTTGAAGCATCACCGATGTATTAAAGGATAGTGAAAAGCATACAAAGCATCTAAAGACATTGGCTAATTAGACAAATAGTGTGACAGATGGATATTATTCACTAATGCATGTGATAGAATTCAATAAAGTTCCTATTAAACATGAGAAATATTAATAAAAAACAACTTCCATGAATGACAACTGTATCAAATTAATACAACATAGCTAATTACCCATCAAAGCATCATGCACTAAATTTATAGCTGACTCTTCTAAGGTACCATAGAATTATGTGTATCTACTGAAGTTCAATAAACATAAACAATCCATTAATTAAGATGATCATTGCTTCAAAAAGTTACACTACTAGGTTAAAATGATCATGTAAAACCACAAAAATGCCAGCTATCAAAAGGTTACATCGATAATTATCCCCATCTAATATTTTTTCTGAAGGCATAAATGTAATCTTTGTATACAGTGTCCAACTAAAGAAAAGAAAAAGCAAACTTAGTATCCTTGCAAAATCAGAAGCAACTTGACTCCTATGTTGCTAACCTGAAGGTTTTTAAACCATTCTTGCACACACGACAAAATATCATTTATAGTTGACATAATACTTTTTGAAATTATTCACGTTTATTAAAAATATATGAATATTACCTTGAATAAGTACTTCCTTTAACAAATTTTACTTTAGGTGGGGCCTGTTGGAAGTATGTGCCTAATTGGTGTTGTCATTAGTGTCAATTGTGCTCTTGTTTTGATGCTTGAATGTAATGAGTTAGAGATTCGGTGGAAATAGTGTGTTGTAGAGTTTCTTGTGTATGACAGAAGAATAATCTAGTAGATTGCTTCGTGACTCCTAAAAGATGAATATCTTTGTTTTTGGATTAGAATTTATTTAGACGCACATCTAAAGATTCTATCCTTCAAGTTTGAGCTTTCGGTATGAAGAATTGAGTGAGTTATGTTCACCAGAGTGAAAACATCTTTTTCTATATGTTGGGCAATGATAGGGAGAATGTATTATGCTCCACATTCCTCTACATTCCTCCGCATTGATGTTTGTCTATCTGTGGTTCTAGAATTAAGTTTGTTATGATGTTAAGTGCCTCCAATGACAATGCATTGTGATCTAGTGGTCTGCAAGCGATCTTTTCCTTATGATAGTGGCTGACAGTGTTGTTCCTATGCTCTGATGTAAAGAATCTGATAGGTAAAGTGTTTGGGTATTGTGCATATGTCTTTGATGATTATAATGTGCTTATGGATGCCTCCTGATCATGTTCCTACCTCTGGATTGGTCTATGGAGAGAAATCTAGATTGTGATTGAAGAAGGTTCTTAGAAGGCCGAGTGTTCTCACCAGTCTTGATTGACTTGGTTAAGTTCATGAATTGCAATGATATATTGAAGATTGTACAAGCATGTCATGGTGTGGAATATTGGATTTGAGTCCTAGCTAAGACATGGCATGATATGTATATGTCTTTACATCTTCTTCTTAGCTAAATTGTATTAGGTCTAGACCTATTTCTATGTATTTTTTGTAATGCCAACCTTGGAGATTGTTCCAACGATTGATGAATGTAATTCTAACCTTGATGTACATTCCAAGGTTGATGAATTGTATAAAGACTTGTAATGTAGTTGTGAAAAATTGTACTGGTGAAGAGATGCGAAGATAAGTGTGAAGTAGAGCAGAGCAGAGGAGAAGTATTGAGCTTCAATGGAATTGAACTCAAGCATGGAGTAGATGCTATTAAATTTGTTCACAAATCCCTGGCAGTGAGCCTCTAGTTTTTGGTATTGTTATAACTTATATATTTCTGTGGGCTAACACCCACCATGGTTTTTCCCTTATAAGGTTTTCCACGTAAAATTTGGTGTCTCATGTGTTGAATGTACAATTGTGGTTAAGTTTATACTTTCATGCTTTCACAATTAAATCTGATTATGAGTAGTTAACAGTGGATGGTCTAACAGTAACAAAGTGTTAAGTTTTTGTGACAACTAATTCACCCCCCCTCTTAGTTGTCTAGTGTATTTCAACAATTGGTATCAAAGCAAGGTTCCTCAGTGGTAAGATTAACAGCTTGAGGTAGATCTAGGATGCCTTATAAGAAGGAGGCTCAATAGTTTGATGGTATGAATTATGCAACTTGGAAAATTCACATGAAAAGCCATCTACTATGTATTGGCTATCATATATGGCAAGTGCCACAAAATGAATACACCATGATGGAGAATGGTTTGACAACTGAAGATGAAATCAAAGAATATGAGGTAAATATAAAAGCTAGAGATGCTCTACTAAGTGCATTAACTAATACTGACTTAATAAAGGTCATCGATCATGAGTCTACTAAAGAATTCTAGGATAAGCTAAGTAATTCTTATAAAGGAGATGAATCTGTAAAGAGTGCCAAATTACATGGACTGAAAGCTAAATATGAAGGTCTTAGGATGGGAGAAGATGAAAACATAACATCCTTCATGCAAAAGGTTGATGAACTAGTTACTGGAATCAAAAGTATGGGAGGAACTGTTGATGAAACTGAAGTTGTGATGAAAATTCTTAGGTCATTACCTAAATACTATGCTCACAAGGTAGCTTCAATTGAAGAACTAATGACTATGAAAAAGATTAATAAGGATCAGTTGCTTGGGAAGATCACTACTTTTGAAATGAGAGAGTTTGGTGATGCTCTGCCAAAAGTAGAAATTGCTTTCAAAGCCAGTACTTCGGAGAAGTTTCCCAGACTAGATAAGTCCAAGGTGGAATCTAATGATGATCTTGATGAAAATGAAGCCAATTTTGTTGAAAGACTTCAAAGAGGTTTTGATAAGTTCAAAGGTAAGTTACGTTTCAAATGTTTCTCATGTGGTAAAGTAAGTCATTATGCTTCTAGATGTCCTGAAAAAATTGAAAGGAATATGAAAAGATTTGAGAGCAAGCCTAGAGCTCTAAATAAATACTACTATGTTAGAGATTTTGATGATGAAGGTCTGACTAATGATGAATCTAATGATGCTAGTGCTAGTGGAAATGAATGTCTTTTTATTTCTATTAAAGAAGATCATGTGTCTACTAATTTTTCTAGCTATGTGAAGGAAGAAAAATTAGAGGAAGAAAGTGCATTGGCTATTCAGGTTAAGAAAGATAAGGATGGATGAATTATTGATAGTGGATGTTCACATCACATGACCAATGACAAAAGTAAGTTTGTAAGTTTGGAAAAATATGATGGAGGACTAGTTAGGTTTAGAGATAATGCAGCTGGTAAGATTTGTGGAAAAGGATCTATTTCATTCGATGAAAAGCATAATACTGACAATGTCCTATATGTGAAGGGTTTGAAGCATGATCTTGAGTGTTGGTCAGATGTGTGCCAAAGGTTAGATCTGAGGTTCAAAGATAATGGGTGCAAGATTATGGAAAGCTCTGAAATTGTGATTGCCACCAGTAAGAAGACTAGAGGTAACATCTATCAATTAAGATGAACTAATGATTACTGTTTATTATCTCAAATAGATGAATGTTGGTTGTGGCATAGAAGGATGTGTCCTATAAACTTTGATAATTTGGTCAAGATAAGTTCAGGTCAGATTGTGAGAGATTTACCAAAACTTGTGAAACCCTCCAATACCATTTGTGAGGAATGTCAATTAGGAAAGTAGACAAGAATTAGTTTCAAGAGCAAAGAGAAATTTTCTACCGACTTACTGGATCTAGTGCATAGAGATCTCTGTGGTCCTACAAGAGTGAGAAGTCTACAAGGTGACAGGTACTTCATGTTGCTTATTTATGATTATTCTAGAATGACTTGGGTTACTTTTCTAAGAGACAAATTAGAAACCCTAGAGAAGTTCAAATCTTTTAAGGCAATGGTTGAGAATGAAATAGACTTGAAAATCAAATTCTTGAGCTCTGACAGAGGAGGTGAGTTCACATGAAATGAATTCAATATTTTCTATGAAGAGCAAGGAATAAAAAGACAATTATATGCACCCATAACACCTCAGCAAAATGGAGTTGTGGAAAGAAAGAACATGATAGTTCAAGAGGCTGCTAGAACAATGATGAAGGAATCAGATCTGCCAAAAGTTTTCTGGAAATAATCTATACATACTGTTGTCTACATTTAGAACAGAGTTCAAGTGAAAGGTAATGGCACTAAAACTCCCTATGAGTTGAGGTATGGAAGAATTCCAATAGTAAGATACTTCAAAGTCTTTGGAAGCAAGTGCTATATCAGAAGAGATGAAGACCTAGGGAAATTTGATGTAAGATGTGATGAAAGAATCTTCCTTAGATACTCTACCAAGAGTAAGGCCTATTGGTCCTACAATAAGAGGCTCAAAAAGATTGTTGAGAGTGCAAATGTGAAGGTTGATGAAGGCAATGAAAGAATATCAAACCTAAGTTGCTATGAACTTGATTATCCTGTGACTATGGTGAATAAAGAAAAAGTTGAGCAAGAACACAGTGAGGTTGAAGAAGAGGCTCCATAAAGTATTAATAAGACTCCTAGGTATGTAAGAATTAATCATTCTAAAGATCATATTGTTACCTTTTGAGTTGCCCTCGTTTATTCATATATCGGTAATTTTTCTTAAGTAAGAGTCAGTTTACTGTATTATATTTTTGGTCATATCTGTGCTTTGTAAATCGACTCTTAGTCCTTCAAATTTTACCCGTGTGTCGTCTGTGTATAAAAGGTTTGAACCTTTGAACCCGAACCATTCTCAAAGTTCAAGGTTCAATGGTTCAATATGTCTGAAGTGTCATATAAAGCAAGCTGTCTTACTATTTGTCTTAAGCATCTTTGTAATTTCGGGTTGAACTTGAACCTTCTGCGCATACCCTATAGCGGGGTTCAAGGTTCAATGGTTCAACGGTTTTAAGGTTCAACACACATTGTCTTCCTATGAGTCGGGTCACATAGTTTCCGTGTCTATTAATGTATCGTTCGTTGAACCTCCCACTTGTACTCTGTCGCAGGGTTCAACGGTTAAAGGTTCAATAGTTCACTGTTTTATAATTGGGAACCTTTACCGAAGCCGCGTAACTTTTTGTTGGTCCACATAACTCTTGCGTCGTTGAACCTTAGTATTGAACCACGTCTTCACAAGTTCAACGGTTCATAGGTCAAGTCCCTATTTCGGTAAGTCAATCTTTTGCCTACCTACAAAGTCCAGTTCACATGCTTGAACCATCACATTGAACCATCGCATTGAACCATGTCCCACAAGTTCAATGGTTCAATAAGTTTGAAGATTTGGCAATATTAGTCCCGTTTGCTCCCGCAGCTTTCTAAGTCAAACTTGGCAGGAAAGTTGGAGGAAAATTTATCAGAAAACCATCATGAAACCGAGAGCTCTACTTTAGCGGAGACTATAGATAATCATTGTACTTCATGATGGCGCACAAACATTACTTGCTATTAATGAAGAAATCAGAGTTCACGTCTTTTCAAATATTTTTGGCACGTATTGTTCCAAGCGATGATTATTCATTCTGGTAAGCACCATTATTAACCAAGAACAAGCTAATTTTAGCAAGAAAATATACTGTGCAATGCGGAGAAGGATAGCGCTGGAAGTGTAAGGCTCTCATTTTTCAAGTTTCGCAGTGAATCCAAATATCCTGAAGGTGAGTCATGTTTCCCCTGTGCTATTCTGAATTATTATACTGGAAAGAAGAGCCTCTGGAATTTCTGTTAATTTCAAAATTTGAAGTGTTTTATTATAATAGTCCAAGTATGTCGTTGAAATCTACATGTTTGGGAGACGAACATGGCCCTGGTCTCACTTACTCTCACTCAGAATTTGGGGATACTGCATTAGTTCAATATGATTTAGAGGAATTCATAGGAAGAACTAAAAACCCTGTCCAAACCCCCATAATGAAAAAAATTGTGGACAGTGGTCTAGTTGAAGCCACAACCTTTCCTCAAGCTATATTTTGCCCAGAGTTGGTTCAAGAGTGTATAAACAGATACGACCCCCAACACAGGTGCGTCAGAAAAGCAGACGGGGATGTGTTATTTCACGTTGACAGACAAACCCTCATGTCTGTGATGAAGATACCACCTAAGGAGGCGTATTCTAATCTTGACATTACTTCCTCCAATGGGTATTTCTCAGAAAAGAGACCAACTTACAGAAGTGTAATAGCAAGAAATTGGCTGCTAAAATTTCAAAAAGGTGGTTCAAGGCTGTCCAGACCCCTTACTAGAGATCATTTAATACAGGAAGTAAGGGATATTGTGGTGTTGTTGAACTGACTGAGAGGCAATCAGCATGCCTATTACTGGGAAGACTGGATGTACTTTTTTATACAAGTCATCCTTCAGGGTGAACAATATTTGGATTGGGCTGAGATAGTAGCTGATTGTCTGCATCAGAGTTTAAATAATCGTCTGGGTAACAGGGATTTCTTTATGTCTTCATATCTGTTTTACTGTTTAGCATCCACAAGAGATTGGTTTGACCTGCCTCATGAGCCTTTAGATGAGAGTAGTAAAATTTACCAATATTATTCACAGTTGCAAAGAAGAAATTGTTATGAAAATTATAAAAGGATTAATGATGTCTTCACTGGAAAAATGACCTATGAACTGGCAGGCAATCCAGGTAAGAGACTGACCAGTGAAGCAATGCAACTGATCAGTATCTACGGTAGATTTTTCATCCAGTTTTCTGAATTCACTTATATCAGAGTTGGAGGGTTTGATGGTGAACCCCTGAAGTTGCCTAGATATGTATTCGATCATTTTTTATTGATGGAGGTATGTCGGCAATTGGCACATGTTGATAACAAATTCCCATCAAAAAGGGGTTGTGGTATTGCTTTTCCTATTGAACTTGGGCATTATTCATGCCATTCAAAATCTGATGCCTTAAATCTGGAGGTGAACCTCAAAAGGTTCAATTTTCAATTTTTCACTACCAAGGTTCAATTTGATAGTAAATGTTTTGTTAAAGATAACCTAGATTCCGGGACAGGGCACTCACATCTTCCTAAGCTGGAGGATTACTGGGAGGACTGCCCAGATGAATTCGAAGTGAGGAGGAGGTTATGGTGCAGATTTTCTTTGGGGCAAATAATTACCCTTAATTTAAACATGGACGTTTCTGGAATTTTTGTTGATGATGAACAAATGGTTGATCCATAATTTGAGAAAATAGAACACTTACCCATCCCAGAGGTGGACTGGAGCAAGAAAGAGGAGGACAGAATTGAAATTAAGACCCTTCCTATGATAAGGAGGACTGAAAAATGGTTGAAAGAAAGAAGACAGGAAGGGCTGCAGAGTAAAACTGTCCAACAATTCTCTTCAGTGGCTGCATCATCACTTCCCATGGTCTCTTCTAATCAACCCCTTGCTATCTGTGGTGCAGGTGCATCCAAGCCATCGGCTGAGAAAAGCCCTGTCTCCAAGAGATCCAGAAGGGTCCTCACGGACATTCTGCTGTCTCGTGTTACCAGATTGAGGACAAAGGGGAAGAGAAAGAAGCAGACTTCTGAGACAATAATTGTTGACTTAAATTAAGAGGAAGAAGGAGAAGAGCCTATGGGGGACAAAGAGGCAAGCCCAAACAGAACAGAGACAGCTGACACTGGTTCACAGTCAAAGACCTTTCTAGACACCCCTGAGGTGTTAATGATTTCAAATGAACCCTCTGATGGAGAGAAGCCCAGGAAGACAGTCTCGGACCCTGCACCGAAATGGCTAAAAAGCTCTATATTTGACAAAAAGAAGGTGATTCCTTTTGTTCTCCCTCTGGAGGACATGGTAAGTAAATGTCTGGGGAAGACCCCCAAGTCCAAGAGACTTAAAACAATGTCCAGAATAGATGTTGACCCAAACACTGGTAACTGGAGTGCAGAAATAGCCAAGCCAGTGACTGAGGGAGAGGTTCAAGATCCTACAGTGCATGACTTCACTGTGGAGAGGATAGATCTCGGTACTGCCTCCAAAGCTGCAGACATACACCATCTTGAAGCTTCCACTAAAAGAATGGTCAATCGAACGATGAAAGATGAGAAGGACAAAAGAGAGTTGAAACAAGCTCTACATGCAATGGCAGAATATATTGAAGCCATTAGCAATCCTAACCCACAGCCAATCTCACAAGTCCCCTTGTCTTTCGACCCAAAGTCGCCTGTCAATCAAAAAATGTTAGATCAAGTGCATCGAAGCAAAATGGTCTCAAAAACTTTTGACAGTTGGTTAGACAGCATAGAGCAAAAGGGAACTGAATATATTTATGAACTCAAAGGCATATATGATCTGACCACCACTACCATTGAAGATCTTAAAACACAGGTTGTTGTCTAGGCTAAGGATGAAGGTAAGTGGACAAGTGTGATAAATCAAATAGAGGAGGTCCAGAAATATGGACTGGAAAAGTTTTTGGCAGAAAAGAACTTGACTGGAGTGGACGAGGATTTGTTGTACGTGAACAAGAAGAATATCGAATGGAGGAACTCCATATCTAGACAAGGACGCTTTGAACTCTCAAAGCTAATTAAAGAAATAACAGAATTTACTCAATCACTACAACATGATTTGCAATGCATCGATGTAAAATACTTAAAGGATGACGGAAAGCCTGTGGAGGATGTTGAAGCAGTAGCCCAATCCTTCAGAGACAAAATCCACTTTATTAAAGAAAATGATAATATTCTGATCGAGGATTTCTCCAGGGTTTCCAAAGTCGAGTCTCTGCTCTATCTCTGCATCGATGCACTCCCTGAGCACAAGGAAAAATTTGGGAGGATGCGAAGGGAAAAGGAGGTCTGGAAATTAAGGATGAAACACATAGGTATACCAAACTTCCCTAAAATTCAGGAGTTCGTGGCTACCTTTCAGGAGTGGAAAGCCCAGCATACTTCCCAGGCTACCGACAACAAATCAGGAGATGCTGATTCATCGCGCCAGTCATAACCTCGCCGGCTCGTTCTTTTTCTGTTCCTCAATTTATGTTATTTCCAGCAACTTTGATCTTTTATAATCAGTTGTTAAAACTAAATCCCATACGGGTCAGAGTTATGTTAACTCTGGGTTTAATTTGCTCAAAGACTTGGTTAAGATAATCACATATATATGTTTTTCTTTTTAGAGTTAGAGATAGAGAAGTTAGAGAAAGAAAAGAGGAGGTGAATTTCAGAAAGACTGTGCTTAACTTTTGCATTATATGATGATTGTTTGAGTAAATTTTCATCTGTGAATGAGAAAAGAACAATTGCTGCTTATTTGGATCTGTGCGTCTGAATGTGTGGAATCAGATTTTCTGTGTGAAATTCCCTTTCACTTGGTAATTGCTCTTTATTTGGACAATTTATCATATGTGTTCAGTTCTTTATTGGTTTAGCAAGTTCTTATGAATGTATTCACATATTCGAAGATACCAAAGTAAAATCTGTATATTCTATCTTGTTGCTATATAAATTATCGCATTCATGACATGGCTATGTATGAATGTTAGTCTACCTTAAGCGTTTTCTGGTTAAAAATGCATTTGATTAATTGAATAAGGTTAAATTCATTGAAAATCACAAAGGGAGCTGTACCTAAAAATTCAGAGGGGAACTAATTTAAAAGGTTCACCCAGTTGTTGTTTAACTCATTTGTTCTTTTAAAGAGGGGTATAGAGTCAGAATAGATTATTTTCAGAATAAAGACAAATCTGTTAACCAATAGTTTTTGGCGACTCTACTGGGGAAATTTTGATAAAATCATTAATTAAAGATTGATCGCCTGAATATGAAGCAACAATGGTGCTTCCACATGAAAACATAATTCCTGTTCTGCAACCCAACCTTGGATTTCAAGACGAGCAGGAAGACATTATTGGCCAGCTGAATACCCTTGCCTGGCGTACTCGTCGGAATAGTGAAGATTACAGAAGAGCAAGCAGAGTATTAGAACAAGAAGAAGAATTGGCCGATAACTTGAGATTGCTATTACTTAGGCAGAGAAGAAGGCAGGCACGAAACACTGCAAGAAACCAAGCCCTTGAGGTACAAAGAAATCAAGGACAACAAAGAAATCAATAACTGCCTATCCAGTTTCAATATTTTAAGCTGGATTCTAGACCATACACCAGGTCTTCGAGGAGAGAGGGAGTTGAGGACCCTACTTTTCAAACACTGCAAAGTCTTAATTTTCCTTATATCTCTACTCATGCAAGAAGAGCAAGAAGTAGGCCCCCTAGTCCCCCTAAATCTTCTACTTCCCCTGTCTGTCAAGCTTTAGTCCTTTCAGGCACTGCTATCTCTTTAGCCATAAATTATCTACCCATGGCTCAACCTTGGGGAGCTGCCATAGGGCCTCTGAACCTAGGGGCCAATCTAAATCCATTGCCTAAAAATGCAAGAGAAAATTTGCCCAGGTTCAATGGAGACGGAAAACAATCACCAGAAGAACATTTGTGTGCTTTTGCAATAGCATGTAGTGTACTAGGTGTTCAACACCAAGATGTTGCCATAAGGCTCTTCATGCAGACTTTGACTGACACTGCCGCACAATGGTTCTACCACCTGACTGATTCCTCAATTACAAATTGGAATGAAATGAAGACCGCTTTTGAAAATAGGTTCAAAAGTGCAGAGGATGAACATTACCTCCTTGCATAGCTGACTCAGCTAAAAAAAGGGATTCATGAACCTATGAGGGAGTTTGTGGCCAAGTTTAATAGAATTGTGAATAAAATCCCTGCTACTAAAAGACCGTTTGGTGAAAATAAAAAATGTTTCTTTATTAATTCTATGCCTCCTGATATTAGCTTCCATCTCAGGAGAGGTGTAATTGCTGATTTGCCAGCTGCACAAGCCTTAGTAGTCAGATTGGAAGATGATCTCATTATGGCTGGTAAATGGAAGAGAGAGGTTCAGGTGCCAAATGCCCAGCCCTCATCATCTACAGACCCTGTAGTGCAAAGATTGGTGAATGATATGATTGCCTTAAAGAGGCAACTACCCAAAACTGGTGCTCCCTTCCAACAACCCTATCAGGATATAAGCAGAAGGAATTCGAATCAACAAGCAAACACTGGTAGAGTTTTACCCCTAATGGCAGCACAGCCAAGACTGGCTATTGAACCTGCTCCTGGGAGAGGAAACATGTGTATATTTCACTTAACTACCGACCATGATGGAAATTCTTGCCCAGAAATGCTCAGGTATACTCAGATGACTGCTACTCAAGACATGTTAGGGGAAGCCACAGAAGAAGAAAGGAACTTCCAGGAACCTGGCGGCTCTGAGATACACTTCCTAGAATATGAATCTGATTCAGAAAGGGGAGGTGAAATATTGGTAACCCTTGAAGATCCTTCATGCGCCATGCTCACCAGGGGTCAGAGGAATATGAAATCCTCTAATACTCAAGAAGTACCTAGCAAAGGTAAGGAACCTTTAACCAGAACTTATGATGCTAATTTGAAGGCTCAGGAAAATAGATTATTACATAGAAATGATCTAGATGCCCCTTTTGATATTGTAAATTTCTATAAGTCTACAAAAATTCAAATTTCTCCCATCGAGTATCTCAAGTTGAAACCTACTGAACTTGACAAATTGGTCAAACATGTTAAAGGCAGTCCTGCACAAACTGAATTTGAGAATCAATTGGATGTTGATACTGAATCCCCCATTGCTAGGTTATTTGCTTCCTCATCTGAATCACCCTTGTCTGCCCCTAAAACAACTCCTAATTCATCCAATAATGCTCCGTATACTGATTTGAAGCCTAATCCTTTTTATGTGTCCCTGTTTATCAATGGTCATAAACTTAGTAACTGCATTATAGATTCACGAGCCTCTGATAACATTATGTCCTCCTCTGTGGCTAAAGCCCTAGGATTATCACTCACAAAAACATTTGGAAGATGTTATTCTATGGATGGAAAACAGGTTTCCTTGCTTGGGCAGATTAAAGATGCACGAGTCGCACTTGCAGCTTATCCTGACAAGAGGGTGAAATTGACTATTCTGGTAGCAGATATTCCTGCCAGTTATGGAATGCTCTTGAGCAGGACATTTTGCAAGGATTTAGGTGGACAAATCAAACTGGATTGGTCAGAGGCCACAATCCTGGTGGGGAAGCAGAGAGTGAAACTGGAACCTGAACCTAAGTGCAAATTCACTGTCTACCCCTCTGATGATCCCAAGGCATAGATTTTGTTTGAGGAATGTGAATTTGGCAATTATTTCTTCTCCTCTGAACAGAGCTATGAGGCAGAACCCAAAGAAGAATTAATGCAAAAACCTATACATCCTAATGACCTATGGGTTATGGAATTTGATGGCAGCTGTGCTATTGCTGGTTCAGGGGCTGGGGTCGTGTTAATCTCACCTGAAGGTGAATTGTTTTCTTACTCTTTTAAGCTAGAGTTTAAAAACACCAACAATACTGCAGAGTATGAAGCTTTACTGCTCAGATTATTTGAAGCCAAAGAAAAGGGTGTGAAGGTACTGAAGGTGAAGGGTGATGCTGAACTGATTGTGAAACAGGTAAGAGGGATCTTTTCTGTGAAAAATGAAAGACTAAAGCACTACAGAAATAGGGTATGGAATGAGATCGAATATTTTGATGCCTTCTCTATAGAAACAATTCCCAGAGATCAAAACTCCCGAGCAGATTCTTTAGCAGTATCAGCTTCACTCCTTTTGCCACATCCAAATTTCAAGAAAGATTCTTATAGGATAGAAATGATATATCACCCTAATGTCCCTGACAATGCCGAGAACTGGTAGGTTTTTGAAAGTGATAATCAAATCAAAAAGTTTTTAGAAAATGCAGAAATATTCCTGGGGGCCTACTTTGAAGGTTCTGAAGCAGAGTGTAAAGAATTCAGTCCTGACCCTGGGATTAATCCAAGAGAGGACATAATTCAATTAAAGGGGAACAAAATCCCTAAAGGGCTAGTCTCTTTGGAACATCTATTTTCTCGAAGAGATGAATATGTTAAAGGCAAACCTTCCCGTGTTTCTGATAAAGCAGAGGATTATGAGAAGATAAATATTGGAGATGAAGCTGATCCTAAATGGGTATCCATTGGTAGGTGCTGCTCGTCGGAAGAGAAGAACAAATTGATCAAATTGCTAATCAAATATAAAGATGTTTTCGCCTGGTGCTATGATGATCTCAAAAATTTTAGACATGGACAGTTTCAACATCATATTCCTTTGAAAGCAAATGCAGCTCCATTTAGACAGAAGCTGAGGAATTATAATCCAAAAGTTGCTGAAGCCATTTTCAGGGAGATTGATAAGATGCTAAAAGCTAGAATTATATATCCAATTCATCACTCCACTTGGGTGGCAAATATTGTTCCAGTATGAAAAAAGAATGGAGAAATAAGGATTTGTGTCGATTTTAGAAATTTAAACCAAGCCAGCCTGAAGGATAACTATCCCTTGCCTGTGATGGACCACATCTTGCAGACAGTTGCTGGGTTTGAAATGATGTCTATGTTGGATGGCTTCTCAGGTTACAATCAGATAGGTGTAGCTGTAGAAGATCAACACAAGACCGCTTTCACCACACCCCGAGGGACTTTTGCCTATAGTCGAATGCCCTTTGGCTTAATTAATGCGGGAGCAACTTTTCAGCGAGCAATGGATTCATCTTTTAGAGACCTGAAGAACAGAATTATTGTTATTTACCTTGATGATTTGACTGTATTTTCCAAGAAGAGAGAAGATCACTTGAAGAATCTGGAGTCTGTCTTGCAAAGGTGTCGAAGCCATGACATCTCACTCAATCCCAAGAAGTTAATTTTCTGTGTGACCAAGGGAAAGTTGTTAGGACACCTAGTCTCAAAGGATGGAATCAGGATCGATCTAGAAAGGGTCAAGGCAATCCAACAGCTTAGCCTCCCTTCAAATAGAACTGGAGTCAAGTCCTTCTTTGGTCAAATCAACTTTCTCAGAAGGTTCATTCCTAACTTTGCTGAAATTACAAAACATATCGTTGGGATGATGAGTGAGAAGCAACCTTTCAAATGGAATGAAGTTGCTAAGAAGGCGTTTGAGGATATCAAGGAGGCGATTGCAAACACCCCCACTTTGGTAAATCCTAATTTTCAAAAGGATTTTATCATTTACTGTTATTCTTCGGAACATACCATGTCAGGTATTTTGCTGCAGAAAAATGAATTGAACGAAGAGGTTCCCATAGCTTTTATGAGCGCCCCCCTTAAGAAACATGAGCTGAAGTATTCTTTAGTTGAAAAATAGGCTTTCGCGGTTGTTAAGGCTGTTAAACAATTCAGATATTATATACTTCATTCCCACTCAGTTGTATTTGTTCCAAATTCAGCTGTGAAAAGTATTTTGACTTAGCAAGAAGTAGGATTAAACAATAGAGCAACGTGGGTTGCTAAAATTCAGGAATATGATCTAGAAGTTAAGCCTACTAAACTGATCAGGGGACAAGGCTTATGCAAGTTGATTGCTGAGAACAAAGAACAAGAAGGAGAAGGACTCCCCACAGTCTTATTGGTAAGCTTGCAGGATCCATGGTTTCTGGATGTGGCACATTATCTTACATATGGGGATTTTCCTGATCACCTGACTCCTAAAGAAAAAAGAAACCTGAAGCTAAAAGCTGCAAAATATGTTATCTGGGGAAATATCCTTTACAAGAAAGGGTTAGATGGAACTTTCTTGAGGTGTGTAGACAAAGAACAGCAAGAGAAACTCTTGGAAGTTTTTCATAACGAAGCTTGTGGTGGACACTTTTCTTCTTCAGTTACAGCTTTCAAAATCCTCAGAAATTGTTACTACTAGCCAGGAATGTTTAAAGATGCATATAGGTGGGTGGCCAATTGTGAGAAATGTAAAATGTTCTTAGGTAGGCCACAACTTGCAGCTCTACCTTTGAGGCCTGTTGTTGTTGAAGACCCTTTTAAACAGTGGGGACTGGATTTTATTGGGCCTATCTCACCCCCCTCAAGTGCAGGGCATACTCACATTTTAACAGCAATAGATTATTTCACAAAATGGGTTGAGGCAGCCCCTGTAAAAAGAACAACTTCTGGAGTGGTTTGTGATTTTCTTAAAAGGAATATCTTGGTACATTTTGGTGTGCCTCAGAAGATTGTAACAGATAATGCTACCAATTTTTCTTCAGTGAAATGACTTCTTTATGTTATGAGCATAGTATTTCTCTCTCCCATTCATCAGATTATTATCCCCAGGGGAATGGGCAAGCTGAGTCTAGTAACAAAAACCTCATCGCTATCATGAAGAAATTGGTGAATGATAACCCCAGAGATTGGCATAAGAGGTTGTATGAAGCACTCTGGGCTGACAGAATAACTCCTAAAAGAGCAATTGGGATGGCGCCTTTTGAATTAGTTTATGGGATAGGTGCCCAATTATCTTTACCCCTGGAGCTATCTACAGCCAAACTGCAAAGTGTAATTGAAGATCAATATTTCCAAGATTCCCTGGAGAAGAGGATTATGTATTTAGCCAAAATTGAAGAAGAGAGAAATGAGTTGGTTGATCGAATTACTGTGCATCAGGCCAGGGTCAAAGAAATTTTTGACAAGAAGACAAGACCCAGGAAGTTTATGGAAGGAGATGAAGTATTACTGTGGGACAGAAGGAGAGAACCAAAAGGTGCACATAGCAAATTTGACTCGCTCTGGAGAGGGCCTTTCGAGATTCACCAGGTACTGGGTCCAAATTCTTTTAAACTGGGATATCCTGATGGAACTATTTTACCCCTGTCCTATAATGGATAGGATCTCAAACTGTATCGCCTGTAAGCAGGGTCCCCTACTTTGTACATAGTCTTCCCTCTTGTTCAGTTTTGTGTTTTCCTTTTCCATTTTTGTTTTGCCCCGGGCTGTCTCTTTTCTTCTCTTTCTTCATCTTCTACGAAACCAGAACCTCTGAGTTCTCTGCATTTTGCCATAAAATGCAGTCCCCAGTTAGAGCCAATGTTACCTTTTGAGTCGCCCTCGTTTATTCATATATCGGTAATTTTTCTTAAGCAAGAGTCGGTTTACCGTATTATATTTTTGGTCATATCTGCGCTTTGTAAATCAACTCTTAGTCCTTCAAATTTTACCCGTGTGTCATCTGTGTATAAAAGGTTTGAACCTTTGAACCCGAACCATTCTCAAAGTTCAAGGTTCAATGGTTCAATATGTCTGAAGTGTCATATAAAGCAAGCTGTCTTACTGTTTGTCTTAAGCGTCTTTGTACTTTCGGGTTGAACTTGAACCTTCTGCGCGTACCCTATAGCGGGGTTCAAGGTTCAATGGTTCAATGGTTTTAAGGTTCAACACACATTGTCTTCCTATGAGTCGGGTCACACAGTATCCGTGTCTATTAATGTATTGTTCGTTGAACCTCCCACTTGTACTCTGCCGCGGGGTTCAACGGTTAAAGGTTCAATAGTTCACTGTTTTATAATTGGGAACCTTTACCGAAGCCGCGTAACTTTTTGTTGGTCCACATAACTCTTGCGTCGTTGAACCTTCGTATTGAACCACGTCTTCACAAGTTCAACGGTTCATAGGTCAAGTCCCTATTTCGGTAAGTCAATCTTTTGCCTACCTACAAAGTCCAGTTCACATGCTTGAACCATCACATTGAACCATCGCATTGAACCATGTCCCACAAGTTCAATGGTTCAATAAGTTCAAAGATTTGGCAATATTAGTCCCGTTTACTCCCGCAGCTTTCTAAGTCAAACTTGGTGGGAAAGTTGGAGGAAAATTTATCAGAAAACCATCATGAAACCGAGAGCTCTAATTTAGTGGAGACTATAGATAATCATTGTACTTCATGATGGCGCACGAACATTACTTGCTATTAATGAAGAAATCAGAGTTCACGTCTTTTCAAATATTTTTGGCACGTATTGTTCCAAGCGATGATTATTCATTCTGGTAAGCACCATTATTAACCAAGAACAAGCTAATTTTAGCAAGAAAATATACTGTGCAATGCGGAGAAGGATAGCGCTGGAAGTGTAAGGCTCTCGTTTTTCAAGTTTTCGCAGTGAATCCAAATATCCTGAAGGTGAGTCCTGTTTCCCCTGTGCTATTCTGAATTCTTATACTGGAAAGAAGAGCCTCTAGAATTTCTGTTAATTTCAAAATTCGAAGTGTTTTATTATAATAGTCCAAGTATGTCATTGAAATCTACATGTTTGGGAGATGAACATGGCCCTAGTCTCATTTACTCTCACTCAGAAATTGGGAATATTGCATTAGTTCAATATGATTTAGAGGAATTCATAGGAAGAACTAAAAACCCTGTCCAAACCCCCACAATGAAGAAAATTGTGGACAGTGGTCTAGTTGAAGCCACAACCTTTCCTCAAGCTATATTCTACCCAAAGTTGGTTCAAGAGTGTATAAACAGATACGACCCCCAACACAGGTGCATCAGAAAAGCAGACGGGGATGTGTTATTTCATGTTGACAGACAAACCCTCATGTCTGTGATGAAGATACCGCCTAAGGAGGCGTATTCTAATCTTGACATTACTTCCTCCAATGGGTATTTCTCAGAAAAGAGACCAACTTACAGAAGTGTAATAGCAAGAAATTGGCTGCTAAAATTTCAAAAAGGCGGTTCAAGGCTGCCCAGACCCCTTACTAGAGATCATTTAATACAGGAAGTAAGGGATATTATGGTGTTGTTGAACCGACTGAGAGGCAATCAGCATGCCTATTACTGGGAAGACTGGATGTACTTTTTTATACAAGTCATCCTTCAGGGTGAACAATATTTGGATTGGGCTGAGATAGTAGCTGATTGTCTGCATCAGAGTTTAAATAATCATCTGGGTAACAGGGATTTCTTTATGTCTTCATATCTGTTTTACTGTTTAGCATCCACAAGAGATTGGCTTGACCTGCCTCATGAGCCTTTAGATGAGAGAAGTAAAATTTACCAATATTATTCACAGTTGCAAAGAAGAAATTGTTATGAAAATTATAAAAGGATTAATGATGTCTTCACTAGAAAAATGACCTATGAATTGGCAGGCAATCCAGGTAAGAGACTGACCAGTGAAGCAATGCAACTGATTAGTATCTACGGTAGCTTTTTCATCCAGTTTTCTGAATTCACTTATATCAGAGTTGGAGGGTTTGATGGTGAACCCCTGAAGTTGCCTAGATATGTATTCGATCATTTTGTATTGATGGAGGTATGTCAGCAATTGGCACATGTTGATAACAAATTCCCATCAAAAAGGGGTTGTGGTATTGCTTTTCCTATTGAACTTGGGCATTATTCATGCCATTCAAAATCTGATGCCTTAAATCTGGAGGTGAACCTCAAAAGGTTCAATTTTCAATTTTTCACTGCCAGGGTTCAATTCGATAGTAAATGTTTTGTTAAAGATAACCTAGATTCCGGGACAGGGCACTCACATCTTCCTAAGCTGGAGGATTACTGGGAGGACTGCCCAGATGAATTCGAAGTGAGGAGGAGGTTATGGTGTAGATTTTCTTTGGGGCAAATAATTACCCTTAATTTAAACATGGACGTTTCTAGAATTTTTGTTGATGATGAACAAGTGGTTGATCCACAATTTGAGAAAATAGAACACTTACCCATCCCAGAGGTGGACTGGAGCAAGAAAGAGGAGGACAGAATTGAAATTAAGACCCTTCCTGTGATAAGGAGGACTGAAAAATAGTTGAAAGAAAGAAGACAGGAAGGGCTGCAGAGTAAAACTATCCAACAATTCTCTTCAGTGGCCGCATCATCACTTCCCATGGTCTCTTCTAATCAACCCCTTGCTATCTGTGGTGCAGGTATATCCAAGCCATCGGCTGAGAAAAGCCCTATCTCCAAGAGATCCAGAAGGGTCCTCACAGACATTCTGCCATCCCGTGTTACCAGATTGAGGACAAAGGGGAAGAGAAAGAAGCAGACTTCTGAGACAATAATTGTTGACTTAAATTCAGGGGAAGAAGTAGAAGAGCCTATGGGGGACAAAGAGGCAAGCCCAAACAGAACAGAGACAGCTGACACTGGTTCACAGTTAGAGACCTTTCTAGACACCCCTGAGGTGTTAATGATTTCAAATGAACCCTTTGATGGAGAGAAACCCAAGAAGACAGTCTCGGACCCTGCATCGAAATGGCTAGAAAGCTCTATATCTGACAAAAAGAAGGTGATTCCTTTTGTTCTCCCTCTGGAGGACATGGTAAGTAAATGTCTGGGGAAGACCCCCAAGTCCAAGAGACTTAAAACAATGTCCAGAATAGATGTTGACCCAAACACTGGTAACTGGAGTGTAGAAATAGCCAATCCAGTGACCGAGGGAGAGGTTCAATATCCCACAGTGCATGACTTCACTATGGAGAGGATAGATCTCGGTACTGCCTCCAGAGGTGCAGACGTACACCATCTTGAAGCTTCCACTAAAAGAATGGTCAATCGAACGATGAAAGATGAGAAGGACAAAAGAGAGTTGAAACAAGCTTTGCGTGCAATGGCAGAATATATTGAAGCCATTAGCAATCCTAACCCACAGCCAATCTCACAAGTCCCCTTGTCTTTCGACCCAAAGTCGCCTGTCAATCAAAAAATGTTAGATCAAGTGCATCGAAGCAAAATGGTCTCAAAAACTTTTGATAGTTGGTTAGACAGCATAGAGCAAAAGGGAACTGGATATATTTATGAACTCAAAGGCATATATGATCTGACCACCACTACCATTGAAGATCTTAAAACACAGGTTGCTGTCTGGGCTAAGGATGAAGGTAAGTGGACAAGTGTGATAAATCAAATAGAGGAGGTCCAAAAATATGGACTAGAAAATTTTTTGGTAGAAAAGAACTTGACTGGAGTGGACGAGGATTTGTTGTATGTGAACAAGAAGAATATCAAATGGAGGAACTCCATATCTAGACAAGGACGCTTTGAACTCTCAAAGCTAATTAAAGAAATAATGGAATTTACTCAATCACTACAACATGATTTGCAATGCATCGATGTAAAATACTTAAAGGATGACGGAAAGCCTGTGGAGGATGTTGAAGCAGTAGCCCAATCCTTCAGAGACAAAATCCACTTTATTAAAGAAAATGATAATATTCTGATCGAGGATTTCTCCAGGGTTTCCAAAGTTGAGTCTCTACTCTATCTCTGCATCAATGCACTCCCTGAGCACAAGGAAAAATTTGGGAGGATGCGAAGGGAAAAGGAGGTCTGGAAATTAAGGATGAAACACATAGGTATACCATACTTCCCTAAAATTCAGGAGTTCGTGGCTGCCTTTCAGGAGTGGAAAGCCCAGCATACTTCCCAGGCTACCAACAGCAAATCAGGAGATGCTGATTCATCGCCCCAGTCATAACCTTGCCGGCTCATTCTTTTTTTGTTCCTCAATTTATGTTATTTCCAGCAACTTTGATCTTTTATAATCAGTTGTTAAAACTAAATCCCGTACGGGTCAGAGTTATGTTAACTCTGGGTTTAATTTTCTCAAAGACTTGGTTAAGATAATCACATATATATGTTTTTCTTTTTAGAGTTAGAGATAGAGAAGTTAGAGAAAGAAAAGAGGAGGTGACTTTCAGAAAGACTGTGCTTAACTTTTGCATTATATGATGATTGTTTGAGTAAATTTTCATCTGTGAATGAGAAAAGAACAATTGCTGCTTATTTGGATCTATGCGTCTGAATGTGTGGAATCAGATTTTCTGTGTGAAATCCCCTTTCACTTGGTAATTGCTCTTTATTTGGACAATTTATCATATGTGTTCAGTTCTTTATTGGTTTAGCAAGTTCCTATGAATGTATTCACATATTCGAAGATTTCAAAGTAAAATCTGTATATTCTATCTTGTTGTTGTATAAATTATCGCGTTCATGACATGGCTATGTATGAATGTTAGTCTGCCTTAAGTGTTTTCTGGTTAAAAATGCATTTGATTAATTGAATAAGGTTAAATTCATTGAAAATCACAAAGGGAGTTGTACCTAAAAATTCAGAGGGGAACTAATTTAAAAGGTTCACCCAGTTGTTGTTTAACTCATTTGTTCTTTTAAAGAGGGGTATAGAGTCAGAATAGATTATTTTCAGAATAAAGACAAATGTGTTAACCAACACATATTATAGGTGACAAAAACAAAGTTGTGCTAACAAGGAAAAGGGCTACAGAAGAACAAGTAAATTACTATTTTCTTTCAAAGGTTGAACCAAAAATTGTGAATGAAGCCTGTAATGATGAAAATTGGGTAAAAGCAATGAAGGAAGAACTAATGCAGATAGAGAAGAATGAAACTTGGGAACTAGTTCCCAAACCTGCAGATAAAAATGTTATTGGGACCAAATGGGTGTTTAGAAAAAAGGTAAATGAAAATGGAGAAGTTCTAAGGAATAAAGCAAGGCTTGTTTACAAAGGATACTCACAAATTGAGGGGATAGATTTTGATGAGACCTTTGTGCATGTAGCTCAGATTGAGGCAATCGGAATGTTTCTAAAATTTGTAGCTTAAAAAGATTTCAAAGTGTATCAGATGGATGTGAATTCTGCATTCCTAAATGGTGAGTTAGAAGAGGAAGTCTACATTAAGCAATCAAAGGGATTCCAACTATCAAATCAAGGTGATATGATTTGTAGGTTGAAGAAAGCATTGTATGGACTCAAGAAAGCTCCTAGAGCCTAGTATGCAAGGTTGGGTAAGTATTTACTGAAGTTAGGGTTCAATAAAGGTACTACTGACAGTAATCTCTATTTTAAGATTACTAATGATCAAATCTTGATTGTTGATGATATCATTGTTATCAACTAGGATTGCACCTGTGATGCAAAGATGGAAAGCTCAGTAATCCTTTGTAACATTGGAATACTTTCAGGTTGTGGGTACCCTATGGTGAAAGTAGACCTCTAGTTTATGGGCTGGTTCCCTTCTAATTCTCTAATAAACTAATGATTTTGCAAGAAAAGGGTTTAAAAAGACTTCCTAATAAGAGTACTAAAACTGGATCTAAATGTGTGGTGATGGACCTAATTGATAGAAACATGTAACTCTAATTCACAATAATTTTTAGAGTATCTATCCACACAAACCAATTTGGTAATATGACCACAAAATTGATTCTAAGGAAGGCTTGAATAACTTTCTTTTTGGAGGAAATCTCAGTTCTCACAGCATGAAAGAAAAGACTATTCCAATGCACAACCTAAGACTTGTGATTTTTTTAACTGCTTTTCAATGCATGCGAGTATAAATAAGATAAGGATTTAAAGGTTTTGATACTAAAACACAATAAAATCTCATCCAATCATTCATAAAATAGTACATCTGAGAAGGTAGATAATTGAACCTACTGAAAATAAAGGAATACTCACATAAAAATGGCAAAAAAGATAACCTGTAACTTGTTGTACTATATAAATCTGCAACAATTTAGTTACAAACACTTCTTCTCTCTGCAATGCACAAGAGAGAAAAAAGGCAAGAACTAAGAAAAACATAAGTTTTTCTCCAATATATAATCTACTCACAAAAAGACCTAAAAGGTCAACTATAGTCAACTACCCCTAAAAATATCTCCTCGAAAACTGATCCATGAGAAAGCATAAAAATCCCTAAAAAATAGGGTCATAACTATAGAAAAAGGGGAAAAAATAGCTCCAAACTATCCCTCACACTCAGTTTGACCAAGTGGTACACCAAACTCCTCCTAGTTTGACCAAAAATCATGTAAAATCTCCCAAAATAGCTCAGTTAACTCCATCTCCTTATTTTTACATGATTTTGGGATGAGGAAACAATGTGAATAAATAATAAAGTAATCAAAATGACTTACTTTACTATTTGTTATAAATTTGTCTATCTCTGACTTTTTTACAACTTTGTGACAAATAATAAAGTAATTTATAATTGCATTACTTTATTATTTGTTTACATTTATTTACCAGTTTCTAAAGAGGGTAATTATTTTCAAAAGGTTTAAAAATAATATCTCCTTATAACTCCCTTTTGAATTACATAATCACCTCATGCATCCTATGATGATGCCAACAAAAATCCATCCTCCATACATGTAAAAGTTAAAAAATATCCTCTCATATGTGAGATATGATTAAATAGAAATCATGATTTAATCCCTTATATCTCCCATGCCATCATGCATCACATAGGATCTCATCCATGCATAGATCAAAAAATACAGTCATCATGTATTTATCATTAGTTACATATACCTTATTGCATCCTTATGAATCCCTTTTGGCTTGCATAATCACCTCACCCTTATAACTCCCGTGCTGTAGTTTTATATCATTGCATCTCCATGCATATATATGTACGACTTGATCTTCTTATATCAAGAAACCTTATGAAAATCAAAACAAAAAACATGGCCCCATGGGCTCCCTTGCATCATTATGTTTCTAAGGTCAAAAAGACCTTCAAACAAGAAACACCAACAAAAGGCATCATTAAGTTTTTGAAAAGACTCTTCACAGGCTGTTTGGCATCATTAGGTTTCCAACACCTAAAGTGTTGACCTTGAGCACTTTTTGGATAATAATGATCACACAAAAATGTAGTCGACAAACACACATCATGCCCATAGTCAGGCTAGGGCATTCAACCAAAAAGAAGATGAAAACCTAAAATCTTCATTTTTCACTTTGTTTTCTCCTCTTATTGCTCTACCCACCGACATGCAAGGGTTTGAAGCTATCTTTGGAGGCATTCTTCAGGTTTAAACTATTGTTTTGAGCTATTTTCAACATCCTCATGGTTCAATTAAGTCTTCCTTCTATGTATTTTGTATTCTTGCAAGAAAAAGTGGTAAAAATACACTATTTGATGCTCCTATAGCTGCATCCATTCTAGTTTTTTGTATAGTAACATGATGATGAAAAATCTCCTCGTTTGCTCCTGTATAAACTTCATATTTGCTTTTCTCTATTTTAACATAAAAAGAAGGGAAGAACGATAGTTATGCATACTGGTTTTCATCATGTTCATTGTATCTAGCTCTGTATACTCTTCTTTCTTTGCTCAGCCTTCATGGCATAATGATTTAGCATGGGTTTGGTAAAAACTCTTTGAAAAGAGAAACTATACCTCATATTTCCTTTATATACTTTGATCTTCCCTGATGGCATGATGACTGCAATAGAAACAAATATGTATAGCCATTGAATATAAAAGAGTAGAAGCTCCACTTACTGTATGTAAACCCTAGTAGGGTTTGGTGAACAATATACTTCATTTTTTTCTTTTCTCTGTCACAAAAGATATCATTGTCTCTTAGCATTTTGTTTACCTCTTGTGTTGTCTTAGTTTGAACTTTCATTGTAGTAGAAAGATGAAAGAGGCTTCTTCTCTTATTTGTTACAAACCCTACTAGGGTTTCACTTACTCCTCTATGCACTTCAAACAATGCTATTCTTTGGCTAGTGGGGACAATCACCCTAAAAGAAGGACTGTGGCCTTATTCTTTCTCTACTGCTCCATGATGGATTTACACATACTCTAGGCTCTGCACTTTTGATGAAGGCTTAAAAAATACATGTTGGTCTTATTTGTATCTCCCATAGGTAAACAAAAGAAAATATACATTTTTGCTACTCCAAGGCATGTTGACTATTCTTTAGTTGATAGCAAGGGTTGTCTTCTTTATTTATAAGTTGTTCACTCTTGTCATAAGAATGATTTTGGTTGTAGTGACTTTGTGCTTATGTAGTTAAGAATGCATCTAGAAGTATATACTCTCCATTTAGTTACTGTGATAGTTTGACATGAAGACAAAATAATAATGAAATCTTCCATATGTGAAACAGTGACTTTGTTGTCTCTAAAAGTTGCACCCTACCAATTTATAGAAAATTGGTACTCTAGAGGAACATGGAAATGCTCCTATGGTTGTGGGTCACCTAGAAACTGGAGTGAATCTCCAGAGAAGGTCAGCTTCCTAACTTTATATCACTTAAGACTAACTATTGTATGGCTTTGACAAGGAAAAGGGTAAGAAACATATGCATTAAAATTGAAACTAAACTCTAATGGGTGATACACCTAACTGAATGGGGAACATGAAAATACCAGATTCAAACACTTGTTATAATGACTAACAAGTCTTGTACAACCTATCACTTATACTTCTGCATATATATTTCACAAATAGATTTATGTATGTAGAGTTCTTAAGAAGAAAAAATGATTTCACACTTAAAGGCAATACACACTTCTAACACAACTTGCAACCTGCATTAGTATTTTCTGCATAAAAGGCTCTACATTTTGAGACAAAAACTACAAGGAAATAAAACTTACTTCACAGATAACTCCATCAAATTAGTTGTGAAGCACAATGATGCAAAAGACAAGTAGGCACAATCTTCAATCAATAGCATTCAAGGTCTCCACTATATTCCATATCAAGTAAACTAAAAAATGAGTTACAAACTATCAAAATTTTGAGCCAGGATTGTCAAAATCACAAGTCTCTAAAATTTGCATAATCAGAAAAAGTTACAATGAGCCAATCAAAGTGACTATAACCATCTCTAAGACAGTTGCATCAAAATAGCATCTCCAACTGTTTTGGGTCAGATGCCTCCAAAAAGCCCCCTAAATAGAAAGAATAAACTCTCCAAAAGGACTCTCTCATGTGGAAAAAGTCAAGTCATAACTTGATCTACCATAAACACTCCTAAATCTGCTCCAAACTTGGTCAAACCACTCTCTAAAAAGGAAAACAATCCCCTAAATGCTTGGCATGTGTTTGCCAACTGAAACTAACATCCTCCTAAAAGCAAGGCATGTGTTTGACAATCACCCCCACTCTCCTATATGCTGGCATAACACAAAGCATAATAAGATCACTTCAATACTTTTCATATGTATTTCATACCTCTTTTGCATTTATAAATAACAATAAACTTGAAATGATTTATAACACCATCATTTAAGTTTAAATGTTTCACATTTGATATTTATGCAAAAAGAAATAAAAACACCTAAGTACCTACGTGCTAGCCCTAGTGTGTAAGGGAATAAAGCATGGTCAAAAGTCTTTTGGAAAGGGTTCACATGTGCATCATGGCACTAGATACAAAAGTTATCAAGTTTTTGACTACGGGCTCACTAAAGAAAAAGATGCAAAAATAAAAACAATGATAAAAGACCCATCAGACTTTTAGGTTTGAAACCCTAAATGTCAAAAAGACATCTTTTACACTTCATTTGCATTTTTTGCAACTTTGCAACTTTGTTTCCTATGTGCCGCCATGGAGTCTTATGTAGCTCTTATATGGAGAGTTCTTGCTGCTTTCAAAGGCATTTTTAGCTACAGATCCTTGATGAGTAGGCTTCAACAGCCACATGCAAGTAAAAAATTTACTCTTTGAAGCCAAAACTGTAAAAATATAGTGTTATTTCTGTTGTTAATACTCAATATATGATACATTTTCTTATTTTCTTGCAATGTGTGGCCATGTATATTGTATCTCATGCATAAATGACTGTATTTCTCGATAAAAAACTATAGAAGTAGAAAAATTTGTCATTTCTGTACAATATGCTCCTCTGTATATGATATCTTCATGATTTGATCACATAGTCAGCTTTTTTCTGTTGGAAAATATTGAGAAATAAGGGTTTGTCTTCATTAGGGTTTATGTATAAACAAACTCTATACCATATATTTGCAAATACCCCCTCTATGTATATACTCATGTAGCTCCATCTCTAAATATTTATATCATTCTGAGCATAACGCATTATTTCTTGTTTACTTCTGAAAATATGGAGTTTCTAGTAGACAAACCTGTGACAACATACATATAAGCATTGGTTCTAGATACTCATCTTGGTTTGCATGGTTGTTCACATCTACTGCACTTTTGATACCCCTTTGTCACTTGATGATAAAAGACACCATTATCCTTCTTTGATCTAATTTGGTTTATAAAACCCTAGTTCTCTTTTGCATTGGTAAACTCTTGAAAATATTGAATACACTTGTTTCTTTCTGTGTATTTGTCCATTAGCAAGGATATAAATTGGTATATTTACAATATTCTGGGTATTTTCTCCTGAGCTAGTTCATTATTGTGTCTTTGACTTCATGGGTTCTTCCAACTTTGACAAACTGTGTACATATGTATCCATTCAACTTGGCATAAAAAAGATATATCCATTGGTTCTGAACAAGTTTTACATGATTACTCTAGCAGCATATTCTTTCCTATAACTCTTTGGTTTGGACTGCTCTCTCTATAATCTTCATTTCATTTTCAATTGAAACCCTAACTAGGGTTTGTAACTTGTATATATTTTTGACAGTCTGCTATAGATAAGAAAGATAGTCCTCAGCACATCTTGATAATAGGAAGAAATAAAAAAAATGTGTAAATATGCTTTAGTGGTACAACTATTATCACAAGATTTCTGTGATATACTAATATCCTTATGCTGATTGTGCCACTTAGCCCTTTTTATGTGTGCTTGCATGTTTCTACAGTCTGCTATTGACTGCTTGTCTACTCCATTCACTATATTTTATTTGGAAAGCATACTAACTGTTCACCCTTCTTTTACCTCTATCTCTAAAGATTTAATATGTTCTTTTTTCAAAGGCTTCTCCTTGGTCAACACACCCTCCATAGATAGACAAGTAGAAGATAAAACAATGGCCAAGGAATAGTTCAAAAATAGTCACCATGACCTCACACTATGAAACTGTTGGACTTCCATAGTTGACAGGGCTGAGGTGATGCCTCTTATGATTTAGTGTAATCTAGAATCACACAAACTGCATTTCACAATCATAGTCTTGTATTCTATATTGGAGCACTGTGGATTTGGATTTAACCCCTCTTTCCTAAAATGTGATAACAAAAATCACATTCAATATGATGTCCAAACATAGATAAAGGTGATTGTCCCTAACTATAGGTGTATTGTTGTCATTCCTATTTATCTAGAACTACTCCTTAGCTGACTGTATTACATGCTCTTTCATTCTATAGTCACCTTATATATTCATCTTTTTGACAGTGTCTTCATAGGAATGATTTAACTTACTAACTCCTCTATCATTCTGACTTACCTGCACCTTGTCCACATCATGACTGAGTTGATTGCATTGCTTCAACATGTGGCTTCCACTTTTGTTGTTTGTCCTTGCTATTCTTCAAGACATCCATGGTCATCCTCTATTGCAGCTCCTTTTGTCACTACTTGACTGTATCTTCTCCATGTCTTTGAACCTTGTTGGACTATCTTTGGACTATTCAATATAGTCAATATGACTGTTAACATTGCTTAATAAGACTACCCCCACTGTACTTCAAAATGTGACAGTCTTTCAAGACTGTACTTTTGATTGGAGGCTGACTGTCCTCTCATGGAATGATTTTGCATGCACTGTCCTTGCTTTCTGTTCCTAGAAATGAATGTTGCTATATCTAATGCTCAAAAGTATTCATGCAATGTAAATTGACAATTCATTTTGTCATGAAAATCAAAAGATTAGTAGCTCCTATGAACACTTCTTCAAACAATTTTGATACAAGGCATTTAGCTCAACCTTTATGATTACCTTGAGCAAGTATATTTTACTTATGAAAGTGACAAATATCCCACTATCACAAGAGAGGTATACCTGCTTGAGTGAACCATAAGGAAATGAATTGCTTTTCTATACCTCACTACAACACAATAAGGCAACATGCTGGGCTCAACCCTTGTGGAAGCCACATTTAACCCACATGTTGAAATTAGATAAAGAAATTAGTAACATAACTTTCTCTATACCTGCATAGGAAATAAACATGTTAGGAAAATATGTGCATGTGATTGATGTTCTTGATTATCCTGTTACTTTCTTGAAGAGCCATGTGATACTGACTGATTTATTACATTTGAAAATCGGATTATATGTTTGTAGAAATATGTCACATGTTATATGATGCCTCATCATTGCTCTTACATCAGTTTACAACCTCTAATGTAGATAACTAGGAGAAACAAGGAGATGATAGCTAGATACGGGACATGCGGACAACACAGGATGATGCAAGACAACACAAGTATGACTAAGACTTGTCATCCAGGCAATGATGAGTCACCCTATACCATTTACACATTTTCTTTAATTTTCTATAAATGTATAGTCTATATTTTCTTTTGCAATGAACCAGTTAGTCTCACAGCTTGTGTGAGACCTTATACATTTATTTTATCAATAAAGATTATTTTTTCTAGAAAGATTTGTACAATCCTTTCTATGTTATCTGCATTTTCATAAATGCAATCTAGTATAATGTAATCTTCTAATTCTATTTATTCACATGCATATAAAATAGCAAAAGAATACAAATGTACCTTCTTTTTTCCATTTAAGACATAAAAGTTCTACCTGATTGAGCTTTTAGCAAAAATAGGTAATGTTTTTAGTGACATCTGCTATATGCTTGCCTGCTAAACATTAGACCAGTTGCCTAGACCTTATCCATTGGGCATGGGGTCACTCAGAGGCTTCTAAAACACTTGGGCAAGCAGATTTCTAACTTCTACAACTCAGCAGAACAATAGTGAAAGACACCTAAAAACCTAAACAAAAGCAAAATGCAGAAAATCAACTATCTAACTGTGCTGGACAACACTTAGTGAAAACAAAAGACATCTAAACTATGGTGCAACAACACTTATTGAAAGCAAGAAACCTAACCTACTATTCACAAAGGCAGATCATACCTCAAAACACCTTTTCAGGCGTATCCCATTAATTGGGATAGGCAAGTTTTCTCCATCCATGTTTGATAACTGAAATGCATTCTGCTCCTTGCATCCAGTAATGATAAATTGGCCACTCCACAAGCTAGAAAAATTGGAGTGTTTGCCTAGCCTACTTTTTAATTCGTCTCATTTGAGCACCATATCACCCTCTCTAAAAATTTTGGGAGTGGCTTTCTTATCAAAGACTCTTTTTGTTTGAAGCTGATGATATTCCATAGATTTCATAGCTTTATCTCTGACTTCTTCTAGCTCCATGAGCTAAGCATACCTAACAGCCATTGGATCTTCTTCAAACATTTCCAACTGATTCATGATATCAAGAGCTGACAGCTCAATAGATAGAGGCAACCTAGCCTCTTTTCCATATACTAGCACATATGGAGAGTTCCCAATAGACCTTTTGGGAGTTATTCTATCTACCCATCGAGCAGATTTTATCTTGGTGTGCCAGGTCCTCTGGTTATCCTCCATAGTTCTTTTGATAATCCTTATCAAATTCTTATTTGTGGATTCTGTCAAACCATTACCTTGGGGGTAATAATTTGATGATGTATTTAAATAAATGTCATTCTTCATAGCCTAATCACTTACTATCAATCCAACAAAGGCTAAAACATTGTCTAAAATGATTGATTCAGGAACTCCAAATCTGGTTACTAAATCATAATAAAAGTTCAAGACAACATTTTCATTGGCTTCTTTCAAAGCCATTGCTTCAGTCCATCTCATGAAGTAATCTGTTGCTGTTAGTACCCACCTATGGCTTGCACTGGATGGTGGGTTAATGGAACCTATAAAATAAATGCCCCATCTCATAAAGGGCCGTTCCACTTAAATTGGCTGTAGAGGTAAAGTTGGCAGCCTCTCTTTGCCTACAAAAATGACATATTTTACACATTTCTGGCCCATGCATGGGCATCTCTAAATAAGATGGGAAAATAATAGCTAGCTCTCATTATCTTCTAGGTAGTTGTTCTCGAGGTAAAATGACCCCCAGCTGTTCCATCATGGAACTCATAAAGTACTTTGTCAACTTGATCATTATTAATGCATCTTAAGAGTACACCATTCAGATCCTTTCTAAAAAGAACATTATTGACCAAAACATAAGGAATAGACTATAGTCTGAAATACCTCTTTTTGGCTCTATCTAAACCCATTGGGCACTCACCAGTTTGTAGAAAGTGAGTCATATCCTTAACCCAACTTGTTCCAACTGCTATTGTATCGTTTTGAGGCTCATCCACAGTAACCAGAACTACTTCTTCTTCCTTTTTTGTTTCATTTTCAGGCCTAGTAGCAAGTTGTTCACTAAGTCCTCTTCCTCTTACAATATTAGTAATCTTAATATCCAAGTCATACTCCATTACCTTAGTAATCTAGCCATCCCTCTTTTCATTTACATCCTTTCTCAACAGAAAATATTTCACACTAGGGTAAGCAACCATTAAATGCACTTTGTTGTTAGAAACAAGATGCCTAAACTTCTTTAAACTCTTAACAAGAACAAGGACATGCTTTTCAATAAAACTGTACCTTTGTTCATAATCTTGCAAACCTTGACTAAAGAAGGCAATGGGCTGTTCAAAACCTTCATTCCATTGCTATACCAGAATTGCAGAAATAGTGTCTGTAATACCATAAGCATACAAAATGAAATCTTTTGAAAAATTAGGATTTATCAAAGTTGGTACTGTTGATAAAGCTTCTTTTATAGATTCAAAATTGAGCTTGGCTTCTTTTTTCCAGCTTAAAACTACATTTTTCTTTAGCATGGAAATCAATGGCTTTAATAAATTTGCAATATCAGGTATAAATCTTCGCAGAAAATTAATTCTATCTATAAAACTTTGTAGTCCTTTCTTATGGCTGGGTAAAGGCAGCTCCAAAATGGCCTTCACTCTTTCTGTATCAATGGTAACCCCCTATTTTGACACATGTCCTAAAAGCTTACCTTCATGGACAACAAAAATGTATTTTTTGGGATTGAGGGATATACCAAATTCCTTACATCTCTCAAACACTTTCTTAAATGTGATAAATGCTCATCTGCATTCTTGGAGAATATTGTGATGTCATCAAGGTACACAAGTACCAACTTATAAAGTAGACCCTTAAAGGCCATATCCATAGTCCTCTGAAAAGTGGAACCAACATTAGATAAGACAAAAGGCATTATTTTATATGCCATGGTACCCCACTTTGTAGTGAAAGAGGTCTTATGTTGGTCATCTTCTTTGACCAAAACTTGATTATAGCCTGAATAACCATCAAGCAATGAAAATCTCTCTGAACCAACTACTACTTGTAGGATTTGCTCCATTGAGGGCAACATATAATGCTCTTTCAGGGATGCTCTATTGAGGTCTCTAAAATCCACATAGAGCCTAATTTCTCCATTCTTCTTCCTCACAGGAACAAGATTGGTGACCCAGGATATGTGCTTGATTGGAAAAATGATATTTCCCTCAATCAGCTTGGTTAACTCTTTAATCATAAGAGGCTCAAGTTTTGGGCTCAAAGGCCTCTGCTTCTGCCTAATAGGTTTTGCATTTGGCTCTAATTCTATAGTATGCTGGGCAATGTGAGGATCAAATCCTTTCAAATCTAAATATTCCCAAGAAAAAACATCTTGAAATTCTTGACGAAGAGCAATAAAAGCTTTCTTATCTTCAGGTGAATAGATTTTACCAATTTTAAGGAGCTTACCTTTGAAAATTTCCAGATCCTCATAATGTTCCTCCTTGACCTGCATGCTAGTTTTGCTCTTTTTAAACTGATCATCAATGTTAAAGATAGAGTCCAAGGTGACTAATCCCTTGGGAAGTTTGTTAGTCTTCAAATGAATAATCTGCTCATCATAATGCTTCTGAATCTTGTCTTTATTCATCACTGAAAACTCATCCTCTTCTAGTAAAAATCTCAACACCTGTTCATCACTCTCAAACACTTGCTAGTGAATGTTGTTATTAGGAATAGAAGGTCTAATAACCACCTTAACATAATGTTGAGCCTTTTCCCTTTTTATATCATTAGGAATATCAAATTGAGCCCCTACTGCAGCTAACCTATCTGCATGATTATTTTGACTTCTTGGAATAGAAACCAGGTTAAAAGCACTAAACTCTTCAATCATATCCCACACTCTATGCTTGTAGGATTTCAAAACATCATTTTTAGTAACATGTAGCCCCCTAACCTAATTTACAATGAGGTCACTATCCCCATATACCTGCAAACAATTGATTTTCCTCTTTCTGGCCCACTCTAATCCTTGAATCAAACCTTCATATTTAGCAATATTGTTAGTACATGAGAAAAAAAAATAGAAAAAAGAAAAAATACTTGTCACCTTGTGGGGACACAAGCATAGCACCCCACCAGCTCCATTACTACTCCTAGAACCATCAAAGTACATTTTCCATAACTCATCTCACTGTTCCAACTGTTGTTCTGCACTTTTCTCAAGATTTGGTATGATTGTTCTAGGTTCATGAAGCATATAAACACCCAAACTAACTTCATGAATGTATTCATTAGGATTGTCTACAACATTTTTTTCTACCCACTCATTTAAAAGTACTTCTGGTACACTTTCAAGCTACAATTCTTGAGCAACAACAAGCTCTCTATCATAAAAAATAGTGCAATTAGCATTAACTACACTTGGCACATAAGGCTCAATGTGATCGTTGGCAATCAACTCAGATTTTATAGTTACTTTTGTTCCATATCTGGTCCTAAAGAACATGTGGGACCAATCTAAGGACAAATACCCTCCTATTTTGGCAATGAAATCTCTTGACAAATACATGGCAAAATGAAGGGGTAAATCAATGATAAACACCTCCTGAGAGATTGAAACATTTAGACAGGCATGCAATGTGAGACCTAAGTCCTTAATCACATCTACAATGTTGATAGATGTCCCATCTAACTGGAGTACTCCTTTTCAAGAGGTTCATATTTTAGTCCTAAATGGTCTGCAATTTGTTTTGGCATGACGGAAGTACTTGCCCCACTATCCACCATTCAATTATGTACTAACTTGTCTCCTATTATCAATGAGACATAAAATGGGAGAGGTTTGACACCCTTACCTAGCTGTTTATTACTGTCTTGAGGTGAATTTGTAAAGACAACCTTAGCTGAGTCAACTATGGCATCACTAGACACTTTCAAATCAGATAAAGTAGATTGTAACATGTCTTTTTGGCCTGGGATGGATAAGGAATCCCAAATGGACATTGTCACACTCATTTTCTTCATATTTTCAATGATGTTGAAAGGTGAAGAAATATTTACGTTTTGATGAGACTTTGCAGCAACAGGGTATGCCTACATATGAGGCTATTCCTTGGTAGCAGCTTGGACATTTCTTTGTAATATGCGAGGAGTTTGAGATGTGGATGGTTCATCAGCTTCTTTTCCTTTGTTTGCTGATTGTTCCATCTCAAAACCCCTCTTCTTAGCTCTTGTATTTCTGTAATCAGAGAATCATCTCTGTTTACTCCACAAAACTCTTCACCCTGCCAGTTTAGGAAGGCAGTATCATTTGGAGGTTGTTCTTGCTGTTGGAAAGGCCCATCATTAGATGTGAACTAGTTTAAGGAACTGAAACATTTTGTACCATTAATGCCTGATTAATAACTCCATTTGAGCAGGTAGCTTGACTATGTGGCTGATTGCAAGGAAAACACCATTCATACTCTACTGCAAGGTTATTTTGAACAGGGACAAGATCTCTAACTGCATTAATTGGTGTAGGATTATATTGCTGAAAAGGCCTTAGGTTTACATCTTGCCTTGTGCCTTGGTAATTTCCTTGGTATGGTGGTCTATTTGCTTGGTATGGCTGATTTTAACCTTGATTTTGTGGCTAATATGGTTGTCTATTCTGGGACTATTGCTTCTTTATGTACACTAGTTCATTTCCAAAAGTTTGAAGTATGTTTTCAATCTTTTGTTAGCTATTTTTGATCTCTTTTAGCTCTTGTGATGAGATAGAAACAATAGCCTCAGGATTGACAACAGTTGGCAATGCTGCAACAACAGGTAAAGGGGCAAAAGATGCAATTTGCAATGGCATAGAAGGCTAGATTTCAGGAAAAATAGGCATTGGTGGCCTCAGTGCTATCTTACCAGCCTAAATCAGGCTATTTTCTGCTCTAATTGCTATTTCATAAGTATCTGGTAAACTAGTACCTCCCATTGATTGTATCATGATAGAAATGTCATTGTTAAGAGCTTTTAAATAGTACAAAAAAGCATAATCTGATGAGGGTCTTACCGTGATCAAAATTCTGTGCCATGTTCTCTAAAAATGAAATTTGAAATCCATCATTTTCTCCTGAGGAGCTCTTTTTATTGTGGTCAGCTGTTCAACCAACGATAAGTGATCAGACTTATCTTGAAATTGTTTTGTGCATTTTATCTCCCAAATCATCCCATGTTCTAACGGTAGCCACTAGTAGTCCCCTGAACCACTACAAGACTTTTCCCTTTAGTGATGCAACTAGTAGCCTGATTGCTACATTCTCTTGGGTTACATGATGAACTCCACATAGGGAAGCCACGTCTCTGATGTGCTCAATTGGGGTAGTTTGATCTTCCCCTGTGAAAAAAGGTAGACTCTTCAAGGATGCCATGGGTATGTCATCATGTTGTGTTAAGTTCAATGGGCTGCCCCCGTCAAATGCCACAAATGGCTGATTCCTTGCCATTGGAACAACTCGAGGTGGACTAGCTTGGATTGGTATAGGAGATACAGGTACTGTTGGTCTAAAACTTGGTGGATTTGATTGAACTCTCTTTGAAATTGGGGTTCTTTTTATAGTTCTGCTTTGTCTTCTAGGTGGAGACAATTGTAAATACTCAAAAGAACTCAAACTTTAGGTTTGTATCCTTTTCATAAAAGTAAAACAACACTGGTTTACTTGTTCTATTCTCAGTGAGAGTTGCCAGATATGTGAGAAAACACCTCTTAAAGGCTGAAATATGCTAGCTGCATATCAAAACCAACAAAGTTTGAAAAATGAAACTATCTTGATTCGACACTCCCACTGGGCATGCCAAAAATTGTTGTCTCTGAAAGTTGCACCCTACCAATTTACAGAAAATTGGTACTCTAGAGGAACATGGAAACACTCCTATGGCTGTGGGTCACCTATAAACTAGAGTGAATCTTCAGAGAAGGCTAACTTCCTAACTTTATATCATCTAAGACTAACTATTCTATGGCTTTAACAAGAAAAAGGGTAAGAAACATATGCATTAAAACTAAAACTAAACTCTAATGGGTGATACACCTAACTAAATGAGGAACATGAAAATACCAGATTCAAACACTTGTTATAATGACTAAAAAGTCTTGCACAACCTATCACTTATACTTCTGCATAAATATTTCACAAATATGTTTATGTATGTAGAGTTCTTAAGAGGAAAAAATGATTTCACACTTAAAGGCAATACACACTTCTAACACAACTTGCAACCTGCATTAACATTTTCTACATAAAAGGCTCTAAATTTTGAGACAAAAGCTAAGAGGAAATAAAACTTACTTCACAGATAACTCTATCAAATTAGTTGCAAAGCACAATGATGCAAAGGACAAGTAGGAACAATCTTCAATCAGTAGCATTCAAAGTCTCCACTGTATTCCATATCAAGTAAATTGAAAATGAGTTACAAACTATCAAAATTTTGAGCTAGGATTGTCAAAATCACAAGTCTCTAAAATTTGCATAATCAGAACTAGTTACAATGAGTCAATCAAAGTGACTATAACCATCTCTAAAGAAGTTGCATCAAAATAGGGTCTCCAACTGTTTTGGGTCGGATGCCTTCAAAAAGCCCCCAAAATAGCAAGAATAAACTCTCCAAAAGGACTCTCTCATGTGGAAAAAGTCAAGTCATAACTTGATCTACCATAAACACTCCTAAATCTACTCCAAAATTTACTCTTTGAAGCCAAAACTGTAAAAATACAGTGTTATTTCTACTGTTAATACTCAAGATATGATACATTTTCTTATTATTTTGCAATGTGCGGCCATGTATACTGTATCTCATGCATAAATGAAAGCATTTCTCAGTGAAAAGCTACATAAGTAGAAAAATTTGTCATTTCTATAAATATGCTCCTCTGTATATGATATCTTCATGATTTGATCACACAATCAACTTTTGTTGTTGGAAAATACTAAGAAATAAGGGTTTGTCTTCATTAGGGTTTCTGTATAAACAAACTCTATACCATATATTTGCATATACCCCCTCTGTCTATATACTTCTGTAGCTCCATCTTTGAATATTTATGTTATTTTAATCATAACACATTATTTCTGGTTTACTTCTAAAAATATGGAGTTTCCTGTAGACAAACCTGTGACAACATACATATAAGCATTGGTTCTAGATACTCATCTTGGTATTGCATGGTTTTTCACATCTACTGCATTTTTGATGCCCCTTTGTCACTTGATGATAAAAGACACCATTATCCTTCTTTGATCTAATTAGGGTTTACTTTATAAAACCCTAGTTCTCTTTTGTACTGGTAGACTCCTGAAAATAATGAATACACTTGTTGTTTCTTTCTGTGTATTTGTTCATTAGCAAGGATACAAATTGGTATATTTATAATATTCTGGGTATTTTCTCCTGAGCTAGTTCATTATTGTGTCTTTGACTTCATGGGTTCTTCCAACTTTGACAAACTGTGTACATCTATAGCCATTCATCTTGGCATAAAAAAAAATATCAACTGGTTCTGAACAAGTTTTACATGATTACTCTAGCAGCATATTCTTTCCTATAACTCTTTGGTTTGGACTGCTCTCTCTGTAATCTTCATTTCATTTTCAGCTGAAACCCTAACTAGGGTTTGTAACTTGTATACATTTTTGACAATCTACTATAGATAACTAAGATAATCCTCAGCACATCTTGGTAATAGGAAGAAATAAAAGAAATGTGTAAATGTGCTTTAGTGGTACAACTACTATCACAAGATTTCTATGATATACTGATATTCTTATGTTGACTGTGCTACTTGTCCTTTTCTATGTGTGCTTACATGTTTCTACAATCTGCTACTGACTTCTTGTCTGCTCCATTCACTATATTTTATTTAGAAAACATGCTAACTGTTCACCCTTCTTTTACCTCTATCTCTAAAAATTTAATATGTTCTCTTTTCAGAGGCTTCTCCCTTGACTGTGGTAATTGGTCAACACACCCTCCATAGATAAACAAGCAAAAGATAAAACAATGGCCAAGGAACAGTTCTAAAATAGTCACCATGACCTCACACTAATTGAACTGTTGGACTTCCATAGTTAACAGGGCTGAGGTGATGCCTCTTATGATTTAGTGCAATCTAGAATCACACAAACTACATTTCACAATCACAGTCTTGTATTCTATATTGGAGCACTATGGATTTGGATTTAGCCCCTCTTTCCTAAAATGTGATAACAAAAATCACATTCAATATGATGTCCAAACACAGATAAAGATGACTGTCCCTAACTATAGGTGTATTGTTGTCATTCCTGTTTCTCTAGAGCTACTCCTTAGCTGACTGTATTGCATGCTCTTTCATACTACAGTCACCTTGCATATTCATCTTTTTGACAGTGCCTTCATATGAATGATTTAACTTTCTAACTCCTCTATCATTTTGACTTACCTGTACCCTGTACACATCATGACCGAGTTGATTGTACTGCTTCAACAAGTGACTTCCACTTTTGTTGTTTGTCCTTGCTATTCTTCAAGACATCCATGGTCATCCTCTATTGTAGCTCGTTTTGTAACTAGACTGTATCTTCTCTATCTTTGAACCTTGTTGGACTGACTTTGGACTATTCAACATAGTCAATATGACTGTTAACATTATTTAATAAGATTGCCCCCACTGTACTTCAAAATGTGAGTCTTTTAAGACTGTACTTTTGATTCGAGGCTGATTGTCCTCTCATGGAATGATTTTACATGCACTGTCCTTGCTTTCTATTCATTGAAATGAAATTTACCATATCTAATGCGCAAAAGTATTCATGCATGTAAATTGACAATTCATTTTGTCATGAAATTTAAAAGATTAGTAGCTCCTATGAACACTTCTTCAAACAATTTTGATACAAGGCATTTAGTTCAACCTTTATGATTACCTTGAGCAAGTATATCTTACTTATGACAGTGACAAATATCCCACTATCACAAAAGAGGTATACCTGCTTGAGTGAACCATATGGAAATGATTTGCTTTTCTATACGTCACTACAACACAATAAGGCAACATGCTGGGATCAACCCTTGTGGTAGCCACATTTAACCCACATGCTGAAATTAGATAAATAAATCAGGAACATAACTTTCTCTATACCTACATAGGAAACAAACATGTTAGGAAAATATGTGCATGTGATTGATGTTCTTGATTATCTCCTTGCTTTCTTGAAGAGCTATGTGATACTGATTGATATATTGCATTTGAAAATTGGATTATATGTTTGTAGAAATATGTCACATGTTATATGATGCCTTGTCATTGCTCTTACATTAGTTTTCAACCTCTAATGCAGATAACTAGGAGCATCAAGGAGATGACAGCTGGATCCGGCACATGCAGACAACACGAGATGACACAAGACAACACAAGTAGGACCAAGACTCGTCATTCAGGCAATGACGAGTCACCCTATACCATTTGCACATTTTCTTTAATTTTCTATAACTGTATAGTCTATATTTTCCGGTTAGTCTCACAGCTTGTGTGAGACCTTATACATTTATTTTATCAATAAAGATTACTTTTTCTAAAAAGAATTATACAATCCTTTCTATATTATCTTCATTTGCATAAATGCAATCTAGTATAATGTAATCTTTTGATTCTATTTATGCACATGCATGTAATGTAGCAAAAGAATAAAAATGTACTTTCTTTTTCCATTTAAGACATAAAAGCTCTACCTGATTGAGATTTTACCGAAAATAGGTAATAGTCTTTCAAGTCTACTTGATGCAGGGACTTCCCGAGGTCATAACTTTTGACTCGAATGTGGGTTTTCTATGAAATTTTACAGGTGGACTTAGTAACCTAGTCAGTTGGACCTCATCTTGGCACTTTTTTGGGGCTTGAAACTTTCATCTTGGCCCTCAAAATGGCAAATTAGTGTTTTTTTCTAGTTTTTTAAAAGTTGCTTTTTTTAATAACTCGAAACTCATGTTTCGAATTTAGGATGTTAGTTGGTTTTTCATCCTACCTTAGCTTTATGAGTTTTTTGGGAAAAAACTGGATTCTCAAGATATGATTGTAAAATTACCTAAAATGGCAAAATCTGACAATTGTCGAAATCTGCCAAAAAAGGTAATTTTTTTATTTTTTTTGTTTTCTTAGATATAAGAGAGTTTTCTCTCATTGTAGCAGCAGAGTTGATGAATAGAAGTTTTTTTATGTTCTAGCTTCCAAAATCTTTGTATCTCATATGTTTAATGGCACAATTCTATTAAGTGTATGTTGTGTGCTGCATCACTACTGTACTTTCTAAATGCTCAGTACACCTACATCTCTTTTCATGACTCCTGTGCATAGAATTATATTATGTGTATTCTATCTTATCACTGGTGACACTATGCATTCTCTTCATGATTCATTCTCTTTTGTAACGCACTTCATCTGATATAGGATAATCCTTATGCACATACACACTCTTATACTATGTCATAGTTGACTATGTATGGCTTTGTTAGTGCTGGGTATGACTTATCTCATTACTTCATAACTATCTTATACTTTATATGCTCTTTGATGACTAATAGGCTTCTATGGCAGTGACTATACCTTATTTCAAGACTGAACTGTACTATTTCATGGTTTTTATCTTGTATATGCTATTACTATGACTGTAGATGGCTCTTAATTCTTATGGTTGCACCTGTATCCTTCATTGCATGATCCTATAATGCATTCCACTTTCTCCTTAAGGTTTCTCCACATACTTGATCTTGATGCCTTGTTATTAGGAGTTTGCATTCTTCATATGCTCTATGTATCTCATGTACTCTTCATCATAATGCATGTTCCATTATGCTTGGAATTTTGTCATGAACTCCTTGTATGCTGCCCACTTAGGTGGATGTCCCTCTTTGCATAGATGTGAATGGTACCCCACCTTGACTTGTACACTTGTTTCCTTGATTTAAATGTGTGGTATCTTATTTTGATTGAAAGGTATACTATATCTTCAAGATGATTGTCTTCCACTTGTAGCTTGCACTCTATGGCTGTGTTATATATGGTTGATTATCTCACACTATGTGGATGCAAGCATTGTGGCTATTATATCCTTCTTCATTGCCCCTCTTGCACTCATACTAGTTGTTCCTTTTCATGCACTATACCTGTAGCCTATGGTTGTATCTTCATCTTGCAGAGGCATATGGTAGCTATATGATGAATGGACTGTCATTAGGGTAATAGTCCCATTATGATGGCATTATAAGCCATTCGCTAGCAGTCCTATTCACTCTATTTATGATTTCTCTTACATACATGTCAGTTGACATGCATGACACATAGATATAGGACTGTTTCTCATTATATGACTACCCCATAGCTGATAACATGCTTCCTGATTGATGGGACAATCACCTTAATGACTGACTTTTGTCCTTTTATGGCTACTTAATGAATTCAATAGCAATTTTACATCCGATTCACAACAAAAAGTGGTAAATACCTAATTTAATTACTGCTCCATGATGCTTCTCTGGCTGTAATACATTTTTTATCTTCTTTGATCATTGTTTCACTCTTGTGACTATCACCACTATGGGAAAATAATGTGCTTCATATTCTTCACATGGATCAAGGTCATGCAAGATACACAGATCATGACAACTGTTACTTGATTGTACCTTTAGGAATGGTATAACAATTATAGCTTTACTCAAGTGTAATGTTTTTTAATGATGGACATGATTGTCCTCTTGCAAGGTTCCTGACTGTAATCTTTTCTTACGATCTCTTTTCTCTAATGGATGATTATCTAGATGACATGTAGGAAAATCTTGATGATCAACTTTTTTCCTTTTTCTTCAAACCTGATTATGTCGATATAATGGAACTTTCTTGATACTATGAAGTCTTGATTATACCAACATAATTATGATAAATGTAAAATTGGCAACTTGTGATTATCCCTCTTAAATGAAACAAGAGGGCAACATGTTGGGCTTAACCCTTGTGGGAGCCCATTTTTTACCACATGCTGAAATGTCCTGCATAATGATGAATGTACCTGTACCTACACATTGTACAAACAAGTTAGATAAAATAATGAATACAATACTCATGTGATGATTTGATCTTTCTAGCTCTCCTTATTGATCCAATGCTTCATGACATGTGCTATTTTTCTATTGGTAGGGCATATAAGGAGACTCATATCCAGAGCTCTAACCAATTGTTTAGCATGATGCAGGTTCTCTTGGTGATTAGGAAAGGAGGAGAAAGACAAGAAGATCCACCCCAAAGCTATCTTAGGCAATGATGGATATGCATTTTCCCTTATGCTTCTTTTCATTTCATTTAACTTCAGATGCATAGCATATATTATGTCGCATTGGTTGAGATACTCCCATGGATTGTGTGGGATGATGGATTACTCTTTTCTTTCTAATGAATACAAATACAATACTTGTGTAATTCTGTGTATACTTTATTAGCAAAATGAATGAAACATGAAATTAATGAAACATTTTTGCACTGAATGAAAGTAATGTCTTGAGTTCAATATGTACTTTTCTTTATGTCTCTTTACTTTGAACAACAAAACTAAATTCAAACCTTTCTCAAACACTTAAAAATATGCCATGGTCTAAGCATAGCAGGAATGTGTTAGAATATTCTTCACCTCAAATGTAATGATCTATTTCAGCTTTGCCAATTTGAAATGTAGGTGAAAAATTGGTAACATTTCTGGTGATTTCTGCTGAATGCTTGCATGCTAAACTTATAGACCAGTAGCTTTAATAATCCATTGGGTATTGGAGTCAACTCTTGCCCTTTAAACTTCAAAACTTCTGCAACTCAGCTGACAAAAAATATAGCAGCAAAATAATACTAAAATTAAACTAATCTGACATTGTTTAGATCATGGCCAACAAAATGTGCATGTTCACTTCTTGGAAAATAAAACAAAACTGAAATAAAATGTGCTAGAAGCACTTATTTGCAGCAAACTTGCTCTTCTAATAGCATTGTTTGAGGTGAATCCCATTGATAGGGATTGGAAACACCTCTCCATCTAACTTTGCAAGCTAAAATACATTATCTTGTTTGCATTCTATGATGATATATGGGCCATCCCACATGGCATCAAACTTGGTGTCTTTACTAGGTTTTCTTTTAAGCTCATCCCATTTGAACACTAGATCTCCTTCCTCGAAAACTCTTGGAACTACCTTTCTGTCAAATGTTCTTTTCATTTGAGCTTGATGTATCTCTAGATTTCTCAGTGCTTTTTTGGTTTCTTCCAACTCCATTAGCTGTGCAAGCCTAACTTCCATAGGCTATTCCTTTAATAGTTCAAGCTCTTTGACATAACTTAGAGTTGGAAACTCAATTGAAATTGGTAATTTGGTTTCTTTCCATAAGTTAGAACATAAGGTGAATTATTTGTAGCTCTTTTTGGAGTTATCATATCAGCCCAAAGGGCTAATTTCAGTTTATCATGCCAAGATCTCTGATTATCATCAACTATTTTCCTAATTATCTTAATCAGGTTCTTATTGGTTGATTCAACTTGTCCATTACCCTAGGGGTAGTAGGTGAATGAAGTATTCAAAAATATATTGTTCTTTAGAGACTAATCAGAAATTTTTAAACCTATGAATGTTAAAGCATTATAAAAAATGATTGAATCAAGAGTGCTAAACTTGAAAACTACATCTTGGTAGAAGTTCAAAACATAAGTCTCATTTGCCTCCTTCAATACAACTACTTCAGGCCACTTTATGGAATAATCTATTGTAGTTAGTATCCATTTATGTCCTTGACTTAAGGTGGGTTGATGGGACCAATGAAATCCAATCCCCACTTACCAAATGGTTGCTCTACTTGAATTGGATGTAGGGGTAGGGCTGCAAGCTTCTGCTTTCCTGCAAATACTAAACATTTATTACATTTCTTAACCCAATCATGTGCATCTTTAAATAATTCTAGCCAATAATAACCAGCTCTCATAATCTTTAGAGCTGTTGTTCTTGGTGCAAAATGGCTTCCAGAAGGCCCATCATGAAATTCTTCTCGAATTTTTTGAATCTATTCTGGTTCTACACATCTAAGAAAAACATCATGAAAATCCCTTATATACAAAATTTCATAAATCATAGCATAAGGGATGGCTTGCAGCCTGTAATACCTTCTTTTTGATCTATTCAAACCTTCAGGATAGTCTCTAGTATGTAGATAATGTTTGTTGAACCCAACTTGTAGATGGAACTAGGACAACAACTTGTGCTTGGTTTTGTAGCACTGTCACAGTCTCTTCTATAAGTTTTGTGCTATTTTCTTCATTCCCTGCAAGCTGCTCACACAAACCCTTACCTTGAACAAGCTTGGTGACCTTGATCTGAATGTTATATTCCATCACTTTTGTAATCCATCCTGCCCTTTTATCATTGAGATCCTTGCTAAGAAAGAATTCTTTAATTTTTGGATGGGCAACCATCAGCTGTATTATATTGTTAGAAAGCATGTGTTTAAACTTTTTAAGGCTTCTTATTATAACCAATACATGTTTCTCAATAAATGAATATCTCACCTCATAATCATGAAGGATTTGTCTAAAGAAAGCCACATGCTTCTCTAATCCTTCCTCATTCTATTGACAGAGCATAGCTAAGATTGTATCAACACTACCAAATGCATACAAGATAAAATATTTATCAAAGTTTGGATTAATGAGTATTGGGGCAGTAGCAAGTGCCTCTTTGATTTCTTCAAAACTTTGCTTACCCCCCTTTTTCCAGCTGAAAGGAATATTCTTTTTGAGCATGGCTGTAAGGGGCTGCAATAATGCTATAATGTTAGGTATGAACCTCCTTACAAAAATGATTCTTCCAAGAAAGCTTTGTAATCCTTTCTTATGAGCTGGAAGAGGTAATTCTAAGATTTCTAAAATCCTTTTTGGATCTATGGATATTCCATCCTTTAACACTATGTGTCCCAAAAGATTTCCCTCATGGATAGAAAAAATGCTTTTCTGTGGGTTGAGTGAAACCCCAAATTCCCTACATCTTTCAAAGATCAGCCTTAGATGATTAAAATGTTCGTCATCTTTCTTTGAAAACATAGTGACATCATCTAAATATATGAGTACAAATTTATTTATGAGGCCTTGAAATCCATGTCCATGGCTCTTTGAAATGTTGTCCCTAGATTAGATAATCCAAATGACATTTTTTTATAAGCCATTGTACCCCACTTGGTAGTGAAGATAGTCTTGAACTGATCTCCCTCTTTCACTCAAATCTAATTGTATCCTGAATAATCATCCAATAAAGAAAAATTTTCTGATCCTAAAACAACTTGTAAAATCTGCTCCATTGAGGGTAGTGGGTAATGGTCTTTGAGAGAGGCTCTATTCAGATCATGAAAATCAACACATAGCCTAATCTCACCATTTTTCTTTCTAATAGGTACCAAGTTAGAAACCCAAGATGTATGCTTAATTGGAAAGATAATGTTACCCTCAATCAACTTGTTTAGTTCGGTCTTCATAAGAACTTCCAGCTTTGGGTTTAATGGTCTCTATTTTTGTCTAACTGGTTTGGCCTTAGGTTCCAACTCAATAGTGTGTTGAGCTAACTTAGGGTTAAAACCCTTTAGATCTCCATACTCCCAAGAAAATATGTCACTAAATTCTTGACACAGCTGAATAAAAGCCCACTGTTCCTCTTTTGTGCACACTTTTCCAAGCTTAAGTAGCTTATCTCTGAATATTTCAATGGGCTCATAATGCTCCTATTTCACAGATATGCAAGCTTTATCTTTTCTAACCTTATCATTAGTATTAAAAATTGATTCTAATGTTACCAAACCTTTGGGCAGCTTATTTGACTTTAATTGCAAGATCTGGTCATCATATTATTGTTGCCTGATGCATACAACTTCATAAGATACCAACAACCTATCTCTGTTGAAGGACAGTTCAAACCTTCATTGCCATAACTCACCAAGCTCACTGTCTCTAACTGAGATCAGGCTTCTTACAAGGAAGGGTTTCAACACCATAACAACTTGTTCTTGACATCAAAGAGAGGGAGGACTTTAGGGCACACCTTCCAAGAAGCCTAACTCAAGCTAACATACCATCTAACCCACTATGCAGGGTCTGCAGGACAGCAATCTCATAGACTATCATAACTTTGCTGTTCCATTACGATAACAGCCACAATAACCTCCTTGAAATGATCTCCCTCACAAACTCATTCCCATACCAAATCTATAACATGCATTCATACCTAATGCCTTCATTGGCAAAGCAATAGCTCATCAAACTTACCTATTCCTTCTTGGCAGTGACTGTCTCCAAGAGGACTGTTAGAGACAGCCTAAGGCAAAATATACTATTATCTTAGAGAGAGATCTATTCATACTCCCTATCATGGATCCCTAATCAAATCTAGGGCATCATACATCATTGACAATGACTACATTTCACAAAATCTCCATTCCCACAGTCAGTGGCCTTCATCAAGTTGTTGTTGTCCTTCATGAACTTCTAACACATGGTTCTGTAGGGTCTCTTATAGGGTAAACTCCATCCTACACCATTCTCCTACCCCTGTAACCTCCATAATCCCCTATACTAACTATTATACATTCCATTCCACTAATCACCAATAGGAAAGATCAGTGGAATGAAGAAATACCCATCGGGCTACTCATAAATATCCCAATTCAGGGTTTCAACCCACTTTCAAAAAAAGGAAAAATGCAGAGATATACAAGGTGTCAAGGGCCCAAACAACTTGCAAATGATAGGCAACTCAACAACCTAACCAACCATCACAGGCACCATCCACCACTAGGCCATACAGGTACGGAATAATGCAGAAAATAGTGAATTTTCTTGACTGTAACAGTAGATTTAAGGTAGTCTAAAACAAAACAATGATTTCCCCCACCTAGATCATTGTCAAGACCCCAAACAAGATCCAAATCAAAGCTACTTCAATACTCTAACCATCCAATACATTCATGAGCCATGACTATTCCGTACAACATCAGGTACGGCTGGAAAAAGAAGAAAAACTCAGAAAAAGGTAGGAAAATAGTTGTTTTTGTTATTTCTTGCAAAACCATCAAATGTCTGATACAAAGATGAATCCCTTATACTTAAAGAAGGCCTCCTGCATGCAATAAATTGAGTGAGAGTGGTTGGGGGTTCAAGAAACTACCCAAACCATCGTGCTTCATAACTGCAATACTAAATGATAGATTTAGTAACTGTCCATTCTTGGACTGCATTTACTATTTTTATGGTTTCATAATACTTTTTAACATGTGGTTTAACCTTGGACAAGGTTCTAACTCATCTAAACACCTTTGACATGCCTTTAAAGGCTTACAAACATGGAAACTTAATGACTATCCTATATGCCCCAACAAAGGCTTACATAATTGACTCTTACAACTGCCTATTACTACATGACTGTCCTCCCTAGGACTACAACATGAAAATAGATACTAGTTACTTGGACATGGTCCTATTACAAACATGGCTTTCAAGCCCTATTACAACATTTAATGGTCTCAAGGACCTTATTAAACCAAACAACTACTTGAAGATCAAACAAAACCCTGATGTCTTGGTGCTCCTGCACCATACTCCCCAGCATGACAAAAACTCTTGTCCCAAGAGTTATGGGATCTACTCCAACCATTCTTCTAGCTTGTTGGGATGTTCCTTTGACTAGGAAACATGAACTCTCCAAGAGTAATCTTCCTCCTTCTCCAACGTGCATGGCTCCTGTAAACAGTGTTAGAACCATAAAACCTATTTTGATGTCCTTGTCTAGGACCTTGCTGCTGTAATACTTTTGATCTTCTCAACTGAAGGTTCTGTTTCATTCCTCCCTGTACTATATGTTGTTTACCTTCCTTCTTTTGCCTCCTTATAGGACACTCAATGTCCCCAACCTTGACATAACTCAAGTCCCAAACTTGCTGTTCTTTATGACTGTCTTCCACCTTCTTCTACTGCAACTGTTCCTGCTGTTTGCAATCATCCTTAACCTGCACATTCAACTACAATTTCTCTCCAAAACAAATGGTAACATGTTCCTTCTTCTCTTCACAAGGTAAAGGCATCATTTTGAACTTCTTACCATCTTTGTGCACCACATAGTTATTAGTATAACCATCATGAATTGTTCTCCTCAAGTGCTGCCATGGTCTACCCAAAATCATATGCCCACATGTCATTGGAATGACATCACACAAAACATAATCATGATATGAACCAATTCTAAAATCAACATATGCCTTCTTAGTAACCCTTACTTGCTGCTCTTGACTCACCCAAGTGACATTGTAAGGACTAGGATGATCAAAAGTTTTCAATCCCAACTTATGCACCATTTCCCAAGAAACTAGATTATCATGAGAACCTGAATCTACAATCAACTTGCATATCTTTCCATGGCTTAAACAATTAGTTCTAAAAATAGATACCTATGGTGGTTGCTGCATCTTGCCTTTTTCCACCATGAGCATCTCTCCAACCATTACTGGAGAGGCTAACAACATTTCCTGTTCTTCTGGTTGCTCCTCCTCTTGTGCCAAGTGAACTCTTCTGTCCTTGCTTTTATCAGCATCATCCTTCTTAGGACACTTGAAAGATGTGTGTCCCACTTCATTGCAATGGTAACATCTACCTGTAAACACTCCTCTTCCTAATCCAAACCTACCTCCACCTCTATATCCACCTCTCTGTTCTATAGACATCTCCTTACCCTTCTCATTGTTGTTCTGAACTTCATTAATAGGTCTGCCCCTACCTCTATATCCTCTTCCACTACCTTGTCTTTCTTGCTTCCTCTTTACCCTCTCTTCAGCCCTGATGGCCAACTAAAAACATTCTCCAAGTGATTTTGGTATTGCCAAACCAATCTCATCTTGCAAGTTATACCTAAGCCCATTAAGATATCTTGCCACTTTCTCTTCTTCATCTTCTAATCCTCCTCTAATACTAAGCTTATGAAATTGCTCAGTATAGGACATAACATCCATGTCCTTCTGTTTCAAATTCTACCTCATCCTTTTTGTTTGAATGGAGTAATCAGATGGAAGGAATTGTTCCTTTAGCATATCCTTCATCCTACCCCAAGAAGTGATTCTTGATGCACCTCTAGCCATTCTTTCTGTTTGCACACTACTCCACCATGTAAGTGTTGTTCCTCTTAGTTTTGTTTTTGCAAATTTTATCTTCTTCTCATCATTCATTTCCTCATACTCAAAATTTTTTTCTAGGGCATCTATCCACCCTAATACCTCTTCACTATCCATCTTCCCCTGATAGATAGGTAACTCTATGTTTTCCTTTGTTCCACTTTCTTGGACTACCTTCAACAATCTCACAAATTTCTTTTCTTCAGCATCCAACTCATCCTTAGGAGGATTCTCATTTGCATCCTCATCTCCTTCTTGATCATCTTGCTCATCCCTTCTAGGATTCTTCTCCAATGCTTCCAATCTGGACAAGATTGATGCATTCTCCCTTCTTACTTGCCTCAACTCTCTTTCCCTTGCAGCATCTTGTTCTCTTCTATCCCTCAACTCTTTTTCTCTAGCCTCTAATGCTTCTCTCAACTCATTGTTCTCCCTAGCCATTTGATTCTTAGGAGGTATCCTTACAACTCTCACAAACCCTTACTATTTCACAAGATCCTTTACTCCCTCAAAGACCTACTAGTGGCTTTGATACCACAAATGATGTAGACAACTTCATAAGATACCAACAACCTATCTCTGTTGAAGGATAGTTCAAACCTTCATTGCCATAACTCACCAAGCTCACTGTCTCTAACTGAGATCAACCTTCTTACAAGAAAGGGTTTCAACACCATAACAACTTGTTCTTGACATCAAAGAGAGGGAGGACTTTAGGGCACACCTTCCAAGAAGCCTAACTCAAGCTAACATACCATCTAACCCACTATGCAGGGTCTGCAGGACAATAATCTCATAGACTATCATAACTTTGCTGTTCCATTAGGATAATAGCCACAATAACCTCCTTGGGATGATCTCCCTCACAAACTCATTCCCATACCAAATCTATAACATGAATTCATACCTAATGCCTTCATTGGCAAAGCAATAGCTCATCAAACTTACCTATTCCTTCTTGGCAGTGACTGTCTCCAAGAGGACTGTTAGAGACAACCTAAGGCAGAATATACTGTTATCTTAGAGAGAGATCTATTCATACTCCCTATCATGGATCCCTAATCAAATCTAGGGCATCATACATCATTGACAATGACTACATTTCACAAAATCTCCATTCCCACAGTTGGTGGCCTTCATCAAGTTGCTGCTGTCCTTCATGAACTTCTAACACATGGTTCTGTAGGGTCTCTTATAGGGTAAACTCCATCCTACACCATTCTCCTGCCCTTGCAACCTCCACAATCCCCTATACTAACTATTCTACATTCCATTCCACTGATCACTAATAGGAAAGATCAGTGGAATGAAGAAATACCCATCGGGCTACTCATAAATGTCCTAATTCAGGGTTTCAACCCACTTTCAAACAAAGGAGAAATGCAGAGATATACAAGGGTGTCAAGGGCCCAAACAACTTGCAAATGATAGGTAACTCAACAACCTAACCAACCATCATAGGCACCATCCATCACTAGGCCATAGAGGTACGGAATAATGTAGAAAACAATGAATTTTCTTGACTGTAACAACAGATTTAAGGTAGTCTAAAACAAAACAATGATTTCTCCCACCTAGATCATTGTCAAGACCCCAAACAAGATCCAAATCAAAGCTACTTCAACACTCTAACCATCCAATACATTCATGAGCCATGACTATTCCGTACAAAATTAGGTACAGCTAGAAAAAGTAGAAAAACTCAGAAAAAGGTAGGAAAATAGTTGTTTTTGTTATTTCTTGCAAAACCATCGAATGTCTGATACAAAGATGAATCCATTCTACTTAAAGAAGGCCTCCTACATGCAGGAAATCAAGTGAGAGTGGTTGGGGGTCCAAGAAACTGCCCAAACCATTGTGCTTCATAACTGCAACACTAAATGACAAATTTAGTAACTATCCATTCTTGGACTGCATTTACTATTTTTATGGTTTCATAATACTTTTTAACATGTGGTTTAACCTTGGACAAGGTTCTAACTCATCTACACACCTTTGACATGCCTTTAAAGGCTTACAAACATGGAAACTTAATGACTATCCTATATGCCTCAACAAAGGCTTACATAATTGACTCTTGCAACTGCCTATTACTACATGACTATCCTCCCTAGGACTACAACATGAAAATAGATACTAGTTACTTGGACATGGTCCTATTACAACATTTAATGGTCTCAAGGACCTATTGATGATGATGTTAGTCATATACAAACATAGAATAAAAGTTACACAACAACCTTTACTCATCTTGAAAGATACGATGAATTCAGAGAATTCATGATCCCAAGTCTCCATTGATTAGGTCTTAATCTACTAACGTTACTCAGTGGTTGATGTGTGTTGTTGTTTTCCATTCAGGGGCCTTACGTTCTTCAGTAATTTCTGCAAAGTTCATCATTATTTCTCCAAATATCCTACTCTATATGTCTGCTCTGCATAAATCTCCAATAATTCTTCCTCTGCACTATGAATTTAGTCAAATAATGTGCTTATAGGTTGATATTTGCATGATTTCTACCATTATTTATGATTCTTTGCATGATATTTTCAATACTACATGCATTTAACTCAAATATGCTAATGATTTTCAGTTACCTACGGGATGTCAGCATACCTCTCTATTCTGCTTGTTATTTATCATGATTTGCAGTTATGGTGATGAATTTATGAAATTAAAAAAAGGAAAAGGGTTAAAGAATGAGATTCCCAAAACTACTTGGCTGAGATCACTGATCCACATACAAGCTCCCATACATGCAATGAAAAGAAGGAAACTAGAATCATACTTCACCAGGACATTCCACAAATCCACATGATCCAGTGCAAATCTTCAAAGGAAAAGTTGATAACAACATGTAATGAAATGAAAGTGCTTCTAGTTGAACACATCATTCACCAGTACATATCTAGAAATCAACATGAAGATTGCATAAAATTTACAATCAGGATGTAATCTGAAACTTCATATCCATTCAGTATGCTCAAGAACAGGTACATTTACAGTGATCTGAAGAAAGAATCTTGACATTTCAATAATTCAATCCTCATTAGTCTCAGTAATCCGATCTCGTATTTGATTCTACAGTAATTGGCCTTATTGTGCCAGATGTTCCAATGTATCTCTCCCCTTTTTTCGACAAGCTCTGGCTCTTATATAGAACAAATGCCAGAAAATAGTTACAATGATCCAAGGATCAGGATCCTCTCAGAATAATCAATGGCCCAGATGAATAGCACGTGCTTTGCCAGTTGGCAAATGTATAACTGGCACAGAATATTCTAGCATCTTTGATTTGATTCGGTCTCTAGCTGGCAAACAGCATATTTGACAATATCCTCCTCACTTTTGGTTCAAGTTGCCTCCATGTGCAACTTTGCAATGTTCAGCTTCAAACAGCTTCGAGACTTCCTGCAATAAACATACAAGCATTAAGCCCAGCATCATTTGATAAACAACAGGAATTTAAACATTTTATTAAACAGGCCTCAAAATGTGCAGCTAGAGGCAATCGGGCCCCAAATCAGTGGAAATTATGCATTAAATGCATAAACAGCGTCAAAAACACTCAGGTCAACAATCTTTGACTAGAAAAATGCATTTTGGTGATCTAAATTTCTATCGCTTTGCATTCCCACCCATTTGCTTGTATATCGGGCTTCAAATCTACTGATACATCGTAAAATATACAAGGAATTAATTGCTTTTAACTTTCCTTCGAATCCGCTCCTTGTACATTACCGGCTTGTATATCGGGTTCCAAATTTGCATATACAAGCGCAAAACATACAAGGAATTAATCGCTTTTTATATGATTTCAATTCCGCCGTTGTATAAGTTCAATGTATGTCTAAACATACAATCACGAAAGATACAACGAACTTTCGCTATTTACTAACCATTTCAATTCCGGCCTTGTATATTATGTATTGTATGTTTCAAACCCTTCATACAAGGCACCGGATATACAAGCATTTAATCCCATTTAACAAACCCTTCGCGTCTGGCCTGCATATCCGCTTGCATCTCGGGTTAGCATCATATTTGCATCAGTGTGACCACATATGATCGGGATGACAAAATTAAACTTCACCGATAGCTAACCCTATGCCAATAGGCACTTTCATCAGGCAGACTACAACATCAGGGAGAAAATCTAAGACTCGGCCGATAGTTAAAACTATGCCGAAGAACTACCATATCGGCGAGACTACTCCCATCGGGGAGACAATACAAAGCGTGGCCGATAGCAAAAGCTAGGCCGATGGAATTTTCCATCGGGGAGACTACCTTAAACTAGGCCGATGGCAAAAGTCAGGCTGATCACCGTCCATATTATATATGACATCACCGTCATGTTTAGCTTCTGTATATTGGGAAAAGAATGATATCATCATCATCATGTCGAAGGAAAATAGGAGGATTTGAAATATGATCCTGCTACTGAGAGTATCACCCCCCTTAAAAGATAGGGTGATCATCATGATCATGCAAAAGGAGATCAGGAGAATATGATGGCGTCATCATCATATTAGCAAATATCAGCAAATATGACCCTCCCTTGAAAGATTAGGATGATGACCCTCCGATAGGACTTTGACATGCGGATGCAAATATGCAGATGGTGGATTTTCTAAGCAGGGTGATATTATAATATCAGGTGATGTTATAATATCATGATGCTCATTGTTATGAAATATGACCCTCCTCAAATCATGTTTGACCAGACCTTTGACTTGTCATAACTTTCTCATATGGACGAATTTTAGGGTGATGTAAAAGGCAAACCTGCCTAGAATTTCAAGCTCTTTCACATGGTAAGCTTTCTGAGGATAGATTCAGACTTTCAAATTTGGCTCAGACTTCAAGATCACAAATATGCCTGAGATTAGGCATATGCATACTGACTGACACTGTTTTACCTTTATCGCCCAGGGCACAAAAACAAGGGAACAAGCCAGCAAAGTTGGGTCCCTGTTTTGATAATGCAAAATGGGGTGTGTTGTGTAACCACACAACAACTTGCCACCAAAGAAAACAACAAAATTCAAATAATTCAAAAGGTGAGGATAAATTAAAACATAAATTTCCAACTCCTATTAAGCATGAGCATCCTAATCCTTTCTAACTAGTATCATGTTCATCAATGTAACAATGAATTGATAAGGGATCAATTGTGTGCATGTGATTCATTTACTCATCTTGAAAGTGAGTTGAATAAATCAGTGACTGGTGTTAAGCTATGTAGTTTGGTTCATCCCTCATAGCCAACCAGATAGAGCCTTGCTGCCAGTAGGTGTCCATAGCCCCGGCAAGGTTATCGTTGCAATTCCACTAAGTAGAGCCCCACTGCCAGCAGGCGTCTATAGCCCCGGTAGAGTTACTTAGATGACTTAATCTGGATTTTAGAAAATCCATTTTATTATTTTATTTATTTTATATTTTGAATTTAATTTCTTAAGATATAACAATTGTAGCTTCATGATACAAGGAATGGTCACTTGTTGAAATTAAGTTGAGAATTGCAATGGTAGCAAGGGCAACCTTTAGATTTTTCACTTAACACCTACACTGATATGTTCAATAAACCCAAGGCTGTTAGGTGTGTCATTGTGAGGATCGCCTTGACTCAAGAAAAGGAGTACTGATGAATATGATACCACAGACCTGATCAAGAGTACCTATACTGACATGAGTTACAACCTATGTAAAAACTTATATCCAACTTTTGAATTCTAACAATTTCTGCAGTGTTCTTAAGTACCAAGGTGCACCAGTTTTGCCCAACCAAAACAAAGACTCAACAACACAAAACACAAAGCAACCTGTACAAATGGCTAACCTACAAAAGGAAACAAAAGAAATAGAACAAGACAGCAAAACAAGCAGACTGTACAAACAACTAACCTACAAAATTATATACAAACCACTACTAGGCAAACAAAAACCAGCAAACGACCCAAATACACCTATATTTGCATACTTCTTTTGATTGTGTAGGAGCATTAGGGTATTAGTTATGGTTCTCAACCTAGCAAATTTATCTTTATATTCTAAAAAATATTCTGATATTCTGAATTCACTGTATTCAACAGAACAACTCTTGATGATCAGCAACTGAGGCAGCTCATCATGTTCATGATTAATCCATGTGCATGTCCTATCTCTCAAATTTCCATAATCAAAATAGTAATCAACATCATTTATTGTGGAAAGGAGAAATACAACCTGGTGTATTTCTGGTTCCGTTGGACATGCTTGTTTGTTGACAGCTGATCTTCCATTTAATTCTATATTTTCATTGCTTGGCTTAGTGTCTGGTCTCTCTTCAAATTGAAGGATGTGTTGGTGCCTGCATGAGCAGTCAGTTTTCAAGCATATAAACATGTAGGCACCTTCCCAAAAAATCCAAAAAAGGTTCTAAGTCCTTGGACCTCCTCAGCATGTTTCAGCATCAGCATCATATTTTCTTTGGAGGAGGTCATCATCATCATATTTCTGGTTGTCACCCTGATGTTGCTTGCGAGGGTCATCATCATATTCTGCCAGCCTGATTTTTCACCCGGGGTGATATTTTAATATCAGGTGATCTTAGTTAAGATCACCCTGATGTTGGTGTTGCGAAGTTTCTAAGTATGACCCGATCTCTTGAGCGGTCATCATATTTGAATATCGGGTGATCTTTGTTAAGATCACCCCGATGTTATTTTATCACCTTATGTTTGTTCCAGCATCATGATGATGCTGACGTTAGGGAGATATCCGCTTGTTGGCTTCACGCATTGTCCAATGGGGGGTGATCATTTCAAATATCCGTCATATCCATATATCACCCCGATCTTATAGTGGAGCTACAGTGCAGCATGATATTTGTGCATCAGGATGATATTTCCAAATATTCGGTTATCTTCCGAATATCATCCTGATGCTGACATGATGGTGACATCATCCGGATATGAGAGTTGTGCGGTATGCAGACGGGTGATGGTGACATCATCAAGACATGATGATGATGTCATCAGGATTTTTGAAGGCATCGGCGAGACCATGGGCATCAGCAAAGGAGTTTTGTGCTGGCCCGATGGTCTATCTCTGGCCAATGGAGCAGATTGTAAGGTAGGCATCGGCGAGACAATTGAGATCGATGAGAGATTTGTGGGGTTGGCCGATGGCCTAAGTCTTAGCGATGGGATTTTGGAGAAGGAGCGTGTGTCGAGCGTGGCAAAAGCGCTCGACACCTATTATACATGCGGCCATGTTTTTAAAGTGCTAGGGGGGTTTTCATACCTTGCATGTGGGATATTTCGACCCTGCATATTTTCAAATATCATGATGATGTATCTTGGCGGGAAACGATTGCGACGCATAGTATTCTGCATTTCCCATGGCCACGGGTTGGTGCGCCATTAATGGCGGTTGTTGCAGAGGTATGGGCGATGGTGTGGACGGATCTGGTACCCGATTGGAGTTGTACATCCACAGCTGGCGGTTCATGGCTCGAGAACCTCTTCTGTCCCCTCTTCTACCTGCCGCATTCAATGCGTTGAGCGCCATTTTTCTGATACTGTGTATCTGGCGGGATTTTTGGTCAACCATGTAATTAATGTTGGGAACCTTCCTTGCTGTATATAGCAAGTTGTGTTGCTCATTTGAAGGTTGTTGAAGGCCTGAGGCATTTTTGTGTAAATAATGAAGAACAGGGCATGATCTTGGCTGTTTTATCCCATTTTGGAGTTTATGAGTTGCAACATGAGTGTATTTTGCACATATTTTCAGTTTCAGTGTTAATGTTATATGAAAAATGCTTATTGCATATGTCTATCTACTTGTCTCCATTTGCTGCATGTTATTCTCCTTCTTTTGAATCTGGTTGCATGTCAGCAGGGATATCTGTAAGTAGAAGTAGTTAGATACCCATTCTTGGGTGATGTTTGTAAGGCAAGCATCAGTCCAACCCCCTGAAACTTGAGTGAAAGTTGCAAACCATCTGTTGTATACGTCTAGTTGACTCCTTGCCTAATGGATAGGCACCAGTCTGCTCCTGGATCAGTAGTTATGAGCCAAAACCCCTTGTCTTGCATCCCAGACATTATGTCCGCCCATTTCATCACTTCCACCTATTAGTTGTAGGAGTAGGATTAGGAACCCCATGCATGCTCTCATACCCGACTAGACATATATGTCCAAGAAGGTTGCCAACCTTGTGATCTATCATGCAGATCTTGGTCCATACATGAGAGTATTCTGCATGTTGTTGTCAAGTTAGATCTTTCTATCTTTGAGCTAGTCAAGGTTATATCTTGAGTTATAGGGACACCCCCCTTGGTGCGGTAGAACCAGAAGTGAAGGGGAGGAGCTCATGCAACCTCCTGTATTAGTTGGCTGAATCTGCATGTGCATAGGAACTGGAAAACCCTAATGCTGATTCAGAAGAAAAACCAACAAAATGGCGACTCCGTTGGGGATGGACTGATAAAAGAAACGATATATTTGTGACCCATCCGAGTCACCAACAAAATGACAACTCTGCTGGGGAGTTGATTTAAAAAGAATAATACTTGTGACCCATCCAAGTCACCAACAAAATGGCAACTCTACTGGGGAGAGAGAGAGTCAAGAAACCTGAGGGCTGGAAAATCTAGTTTCCAGTGAAGTTGTTGCAGCACAAAGGAACCATGTGGTGCTCTGTTGGGGTGATGAATCTAGAAAACAAAAGTGCCTTGCTGACATTCTGTCCTCTCTCTAAGAGGTGGCGACTCTGTTGAAAGAACCTATCAGTGCTGCAACATATATCCAGTATTCATCTTTGATTCCAAAATGTTGAGTTTAGAACAGCAAGCCTGGTCGTGCTCTCAGAGAAGACCATTCTTTATTGAAAGATATAAAGCCCTAAATTTCACAGGGATATATAGTTACCCAAATATTATTCCCAATAAAATTAGAAGATGTTTGCCAAAATATAGTGGATCAGATTCTGAATCGGCAAACAAACATCTGCAAAGATTTTGTAATTTAATAGAAGATTATGAGGTAGAGGATGAAGATGTAGTAATGAGACTCTTTGTTCAGTCATTGGAAGATGATGCTAGGATATGGTTTTCAGACCTGCCTGTTTGTTCAGTTTCTTCATGGATGGATTTAGAAGTTGCATTCCTAGGGCAGTTTGGTGAAAGGTTTGATGTGGCCTCATTGATCATACATTTTATGAATATCCAAAGGGAAGATGAGGAACTAGTTCCAGCCTTTAATCTTAGGTTTATTAAATTGCTCAGGCAGATCCCTGAATATATGAGACCTAATAATGCATTGTGCTTGACAATTTATTTGGCTGCATTTGATGAAGAAATGAGTTATCTGTTGAGAGATAAAGAACCAGTCACACTTCACCAGGCTTTCCAATTTGCTATGGACATAGAAAACAATGAGAAATATGGAATGCCAGTAGGTTTCATGGCTGCAAGTTGTCAAAGCAGTTATCAAAGTGAATATATTTCAGCTCTCCCAATATGTGCATTAAAAGATGATTGTGTAGAGGGAAATATATTTCAGAATAATGTGTGTAGCCATGATGTCATGCATGAAGAAAATGTTGCTGAAAATGTAGGCACATCCTATAATGATGTGGACAAAGATTATTGTCTGCCTCTAGAAGAAAAGCCTGCAGACACAAGGTGCCCTCCAATTGATCAAATGAGAGACATACATGAAGTTGTGTCTTGCAGCAGTGTGCATATCCCAGTTATGCCTGATTATTTATATGAAGTAGATATGCAGAGCTTCACTCTGAATATAGAAAATATTGATTCAAGGGATGGCAGTGAATATGCTAGTGATTGTCAGCATTCAGATGCATATGTGAGCCTTTCAGATGATGAAATATATTTGGATGCTGATTATGAATGTTTCCTTGAAGATTTTGGCCACCTTCATAGTGCAGAGGTTGAAAACTTTGCTTTTGATTATCAGGGCACTAGTGAAGATAAAAAAATAAGGTCACTATTCAGAGGTGGATGGGAAAATTGCAGATGTGTGTGCTCATACAGTTGGGGATAGTGTTGATTGCAGGGGTGACTATGAAGCTTTCAGTGTAGGGCTACATTCTGAGTTATTTCTGCCTTCTCTTGAGACATTTCAGGTGGACATTAATGACAAAACTGCCGTGCATGATGATGATGGATGTCTATATGTTCATCAAGATAAATTTGATTATGAGATGTTGCTTGTGCCTGAATATTGCATGTTTGATACAGAGGAGCTCTTATTTTTTGAGGAAGGGAAAAATTTTGATGTGGATTCATTTGTTTCATGTGAGTCTGTTATTTTTCCAAGCAACATCAGTGACTCATATGATGATGACATTCTACAACTGATAATTATATATGCTGATGAAGCTAGTTGTAGATTTGTTGAAGAAAAAGAAATGAGCAGCAGCACAAATAATTGCCAAGGGTCTTGCTGCAGATAGTTAAATGCTTTTAGGCTTCATTTGAAGAAATCAAAAGAAAATCAGGTGTTTGACAAAGGAAAAGTCTGGTTTTCCCTTTTTGGTGGCCCTGGGCCACCATGTTTATTTTGAAATAATGTGTTTGATGATGTAGATTGGTGCAAGTTTGACTCTATGCCCAATGGATAAGGCACTGGTCTGCATCCCAGAGATCTGGGGTTCTCGCTGCAGTCTTGCACCTGCACATCCCCAGACAGAGCCACTGTTGGTGCCTGCATGAGCAATCAATTTTCAAGCATATAAACATGCAGGCACCTTCCCAAAAAATCCAAAAAAGGTTCTAAGTCCTTGGACCTCCTCAGCTTGTTTCAGCATCAGCATCATATTTTCTTTGGAGGAGGTCATCATCATCATATTTCTGGTTGTCACCCTGATGTTGCTTGCGAGGGTCATCATCATATTCTGCCAGCCTGATTTTTCACCCAGGGTGATATTTTAATATCGGGTGATCTTAGTTAAGATCACCCCGATATTGGTGTTGCGAAGTGTCTAAGTATGACCCGATCTCCTGAGCGGTCATCATATTTGAATATCAGGTGATCTTTGTTAAGATCACCCTGATGTTATTTTATCACCTTATGTTTGTTCCAGCATCATGATGATGCTGACGTCAGGGAGATATCCGCTTGTCAGCTTCATGCATTGTCCAGTGGGGGGTGATCATTTCAAATATCCGTCATATCCATATATCACCCTGATCTTATAGTGGAGCTACAGCGCAGCATGATATTTGTGCATCAGGATGATATTTCCAAATATCCAGTTGTCTTTCGAATATCATCTTGATGCCGACATGATGGTGATGTCATCCGGATATGAGAGTTGTGCGGTATGCAGACGGGTGATGGTGAAATCATCAGGACATGATGATGACATCATCAGGATTTTTGAAGGCATCGGCGAGACCATGGGCATCGGCAAAGGAGTTTTGTGCTAACCCGATGGTCTATCTCTGGCCGATGGAGCGGATTGTAAGGTAGGCATCGGCGAGACAATTGAGATCGATGAGAGATTTGTGGGGTTGGTCGATGACCTAAGTCTTAGCGATGGGCTTTTGGAGAAGGAGCGTGTGTTGAGCGTGGCAAAAGCGCTCGACACCTATTATACATGCGGCCATGTTTTTAAAGTGCTAGGGGGGTTTTCGCACCTTGCATGTGGGATATTTCGACCCTACATATTTTCAAATATCATGATGATGTATCTTGGCGGGAAACGGTTGTGACACACAGTATTCTGCATTTCCCAAGGCCGCAGGTTGGTGCGCCATTAATGGCGGTTGTTGCAGAGGTATGGGCGATGGTGTGGATGGATCTGGTACCCGATTGGAGTTGTACATCCACAGCTGGCGGCTCATGGCTCGAGAACCTCTTCCGTCCCCTCTTCTACCTGCCGCATTCAATGCATTGAGTGCCATTTTTCTGATACTGTGTATCTGGTGGGATTTTTGGTCAACTATGTAATTAATGTTGGGAACCTTCCTTGCTGTATATAGCAAGTTGTGTTGCTCATTTGAAGGTTGTTGAAGGCCTGAGGCATTTTTGTGTAAATAATGAAGAACAGGGCATGATCTTGGTTGTTTTATCCCTTTTTGGAGTTTATGAGTTGCAACATGAGTGTATTTTGCACATATTTTCATTTTCAGTGTTAATGTTATATGAAAAATGCTTATTGCATGTGTCTATCTACTTGTCTCCATTTGCTGCATGTTATTCTCCTTCTTTTGAATCTGGTTGCATGTCAGCAGGGATATCTGTAAGTAGAAGCAGTTAGATACCCATTCTTGGGTGATGTTTGTAAGGCAAGCATTAGTCCAACCCCCTGAAACTTGAGTGAAAGTTGCAAACCATCTGTTGTATATGTCTAGTTGACTCCTTGTGCAATGGATAGGCACCAGTCTGCTCCCGGATCAGTAGTTATGAGCCAAAACCCCTTGTCTTGCATCCCGGACATTATGTCCACCCATTTCATCACTTCCACCTGTTAGTTGTAGGAGTAGGATTAGGAACCCCATGCATGCTCTCATACCTGACCAGACATATATGTCCAAGAAGGTTGCCAACCTTGTGATCTATCATGCAGATCTTGGTCCATACATGAGAGTATTCTGCCTGTTGTTGTCAAGTTAGATCTTTCTATCTTTGAGCTAGTCAAGGTTATATCTTGAGTTATAGGGACACCCCCCTTGGTGCGGCAGAACCAGAAGTGAAGGGGAGGAGCTCACGCAACCTCCTATATTAGTTGGCTGAATCTGCATGTGCATAGGAACTGGCAAACCCTGATGCTGATTCAGAAGAAAAACCAACAGGATGTATGACTCTTGATGTATTAATTCTTCATCTTTATCCAGCTTTATCCCTTCATTCTGGATGTTCAATTTATCCTCCAGTTCAGGAAACTTCTCAATATTTTCTTCAATTTCCTGTACATCAGCATCTAAATAAGTATCTTTATTATCACAACCTGAGATACAGAAATTTATCATTTCTAAATCACTTGACTGTAAAGGAGAATTGGCATTCAACTGATAAGAAGACTTCCCTATTTCATTTTCAAAATATTTCTGGAGTGACGTCTGATCATGCACAACAACTCCAAAGTCTTCTACATCTTCATCTTTCAAGAATTGTTCATTAAATAATTCACATCTTCTATCTATTAAAGTGCATGGTTCCATTAACCTGCAACATTCTTGTATTTGACCATTCAATTCAACCCAGTTAGGCAGTAAATCAGCATTTATCTTCTTTTCTATGACTCCTTGAGTTACTATCATAGGAACTTCATCATCAGTAGTGCATTTAAATTGTTCTACTATCTGTTTACACTTCTCTTTACCATAGAAAGACTCCAAGAAAGACATTTCATCTTCTTTATCAAAAGTATTAGGATCAGAATCAAAAATATTATCCTGATGAGTGGTTTCTTCTCTAGAATTTTCACAAGATTCATACCTGCATACTGACTGGTCCTTACTTGTATTAGGAAGTAAAGAACTCCTATCAATCCCACCATAGAATGAATCAAGGAAAGATGTTTCCTCTTCATTACCTTTTATAACCGATTCAGCTATTGTATTTTCTAAGCAATTCATCACTAGGGGTGTTGCTTCTCTTTGCTGTTCTAGAATTTCCTCATTTCATTGGTCCAGAACTTCTTCATTTTCTTGGCAAATTTCAGTCCTGAATACATCCAAAAAGAATATTAATCCTTTCAAGTATAAATCCAACCTTGTAAGGAAAGTTAAACAATTAATTTCACTGTGTTCCATAGTCTAGTGTATCCTGCAACAAGTAGATAAACCAAAGTTAGACAAACTGTGAGGGTAAAGCTACCTATTCAGAGTTTCTTGAGATAAAGGAATGTTAATTTGACAATTATTTTCATATGCATCCATCAAACTGAGACTCTATTTTCCAATTTTTTAGGATTTTGAAATTTTAATGAGATCTACCATATCTCAGAATAAAACTTGAAAGTTCAGAAAATCAAACTAATCTTTGATGTTTCGAGCTAGATCTTTGCAAAGGTGCAACCAAAACATCTCAGATAAGAGATATTTGCAGACATTTAACTCAAATGCCAAAATATTTATGCAATATTTGTAGAAATCCAGAAATTCTCTGTTCAGCCCTCCTTCTAGCGCCAATTTATGTTGATGATGATGTTAGTCATATACAAACATAGAATAAAAGTTACACAACAACCTTTACTCATCTTGAAAGATACAATGAATTCAGAGAATTCATGATCCCAAGTCTCCATTGATTAGGTCTTAATCTACTGACGTTACTCAGTGGTTGATGTGTGTTGCTGTTTTCCATTCAGGGGCCTTACGTTCTTCAGTAATTTCTGCAAAGTTCATCATTATTTCTCCAAATATCTTGCTCTATATGTCTGCTCTGCATAAATCTCCAATAATTCTTCCTCTGCACTATGAATTTAGTCAAATAATGTGCTTACAGGTTGATATTTGCATGATTTCTACCATTATTTATGATTCTTTGCATGATATTTTCAATGCTACATGCATTTAACTCAAATATGCTAATGATTTTCAGTTACCTACGGGATGTCAGCATACCTCTCTATTCTGCTTGTTATTTATCATGATTTGCAATTATGGTGATGAATTTATGAAATTAAAAAAAGGAAAAGGGTTAAAGAATGAGATTCCCGAAACTACTTGGCTGAGATCACTGATCCACATACAAGCTCCCATACATGCAATGAAAAGAAGGAAACTAGAATCATACTTCACTAGGACATTCCACAAATCTGCATGATCTAGTGCAAATCTTCAAAGGAAAATTTGATAACAACATGTAATGAAATGAAAGCGCTTCTAGTTGAACATAGCATTCACTAGTACATATCCAGAAATCAACATGAAGATTACATAAAATTTACAATCAGGATGTAATCTGAAACTTCATAGCCATTCAGTATGCTCAAGAACAGGTACATTTACAATGATCTGAAGAAAGAACCTTAACATTTCAACAATTCAATCCTCATTAGTCTCAGTAATCCGATCTCCTATTTGATTCTATAGTAATTGGCCTTATTGTGCCAGATGTTCCAATGTATCTCTCCCCTTTTTTCAACAAGCTCTGGCTCTTATATAGAACAAATGCCAGAAAATAGTTACAATGATCCAAGGATTAGGATCCTCCCAGAACAATCAATGGTCTAGATGAATAGCACGTGCTTTGCCAGTTGACAAATGTATAACTGGCATAGAATATTCCAGCATCTTTGATTTGATTCGATCTCAGCTGGCAAATAGCATATTTGACAATATCCTCCTCACTTCTAGTTCATGTTGCCTCCATGTGCAACTTTGCAATGTTTAGCTTCAAATAGCTCCGAGACTTCCTGCAATAAACATACAAGCATTAAGCCCAGCATCATTTGATAAACAACAGGAATTTAAACATTTTATTAAACAGGCCTCAAAATGTGTAGCTAGAGGCAATCAGGCCCCAAAGCAGTGGAAATTATGCATTAAATGCATAAACAGCGTCAAAAACACTTGGGTCAACCATCGTTGACTAGAAAAATGCATTCTGGTGATCTAAATTTCTATCGCTTTGCATTCCCGCCCATTTCCTTGTATATCGGGCTTCAAATCTGCTGATACATCGTAAAATATACAAGGAATTAATTACTTTTAACTTTCCTTCGAATCCGCTCCTTGTACATTACCGGCTTGTATATCGGGTTCCAAATTTGCATATACAAGCGCAAAACATACAAGGAATTAATCGCTTTTTATATGATTTCAATTCCGCCGTTGTATAAGTTCAATGTATATTGTAATGTATGTCTAAACATACAATCATGAAAGATACAATGAACTTTCGCTATTTAATAACCATTTCAATTCCGGCCTTGTATATTATGTATTGTATGTTTCGAACCCTTCATACAAGGCATCGGATATACAAGCATTTAATCCCATTTAACAAACCCTTCGCGTCCGGCCTGCATATCCGGTTGCATCTCGGGTCAGCATCATATTTGCATCGGTGTGACCACATATGATCGGGATGACAAAATTAGACTTCACCGATAGCTAACCCTATGCCAATAGCCACTTTCATCGGGCAGACTACAACATCGGGGAGAAAATCTAAGACTCGACCGATAGTTAAAACTATGCCGAAGAACTACCATATCGGTGAGACTACTCCCATCGGGGAGACAATACAAAGCGTGGCCGATAGCAAAAGCTAGGACGATGGACTTTTCCATCAGGGAGACTACCTGAAACTTGGCTGACGGCAAAAGTCAGGCCGATCACCCTCCATATTATATATGACGTCACCGTCATATTTAGCTTCTGTATATTGGGAAAAGAATGATATCATCATCATCATCATGTCGAAGGAAAATAGGAGGATTTGAAATATGATCCTGCTGCTGAGAGTATCACCCCCCCTTAAAAGATAGGGTGATCATCATGATCATGCAAAAGGAGATCAGGAGGATATGATGACGTCATCATCATATTAGCGAATATCAGCAAATATGACCCTCCCTTGAAAGATCAGGATGATGACCCTCCGATAGGACTTTGACATGCGCATGCAAATATGCAGATGGTGGATTTTCTAAGCAGGGTGATATTATAATATCAACATGATATTATAATATCGGGTGATGTTATAATATCATGATGCTCGTTGTTATGAAATATGACCCTCCTAAAATCATGTTTGACCAGACCTTTGACTTGTCATAACTTTCTCATATGGACGAATTTTAGGGTGATGTAAAAGGCAAACCTGCCTAGAATTTCAAGCTCTTTCACATGGTAAGCTTTTTGAGGATAGATTTAGACTTTCAAATTTGGCTCAGACTTCAAGATCACAAATATGCCTGAGATTAGGCATATGCATACTGACTAACACTGTTTTACCTTTACCGCCCAGGGCACAAAAACAAGGGAACAAGCCAGCAAAGTTGGGTCCCTGTTTTGATAATGCAAAATGGGGCGTGTTGTGTAACCACACAACAGGACCTTATTAAACCAAACAACTACTTGAAGATCAAACAAAACCCTGATGTCTTGGTGCTCCTGCACCACTGCCATTTCTATTGGTTTCTAGTTGCAAACTCAGCTTCTTCCATTAGAAAGTTAACAATTTGTTCATCTCTCTCAAAGACGTTCCAACTAATGTTATTATTAGGTATAAATGGCCTCTTAGCTACTTTTACATATTACTGTGTATGCAGATTTTTAATTTCAGCTAGGATGTCAAATTGTGCTCCTAAGGCAGCCATCCTATCAGCCTCCCTATTCTAATTTCTTGGAATAGACAACAAATTGAAAGCATCAAATTCTTCAATAAGATCCCAGATTCTATGCTTATAAAGCTTGAGAAAATCATTTTTTGTTACATTCAAATTCCTTACTTGATTTTCTATTAGTTCAAAATCACCAAAAACTTGTAAACACTTGACACCTTTCTTCCTAGCCCATTCAAGACCATGAACAAGTGATTCATATTCACCAATATTATTGGTACAACTGAATGCAAACCTTATAGATGAATAATATTTATCACCTTTTGGAGAAATCAACACTGCACCTCCACTTGAACCTATTTTACCCCTGGAACCATCATAATACAACTGCCAAATATCATTATCAGATTGTTTAGTTTGTTGATTTTCACCTTTTAATAGGTTCAAAACAACAACATCCTTTTCATGAATCATATAAACACCAAGACCTACTTCATCCATGTGATCAAAAGGATCTATCTCATGATTATCAACTGCCCACTTATCCAAAACTAAATCAGGTATGCCTTCTAAGGGTGTATTTGGGTCTTGGACAGTAATTAGTTCTTCTTGATCAAAGATTGAAAGATTGGCATTTATGGGGCTGGGGGTATATGGTTCAAGATGATCATTAGCCAATGGATCTAATTTTATTGTGACTTTGGGGCCATACCTTGTTCTAAAAAATAGATGAGTCTAGTCAAAAGATAGATAGTGTAATATCCAAAAATAATTCCAACTCTATAATCTAGTTTTACCATTAAGTAAAATTCAAAGAGGTAAAAGGGTGATAAAATTTCTTTCACTTTTTAAAACATTGAAGTTTAATCAACAACTTATTTAATAACAAAAGGGTTCATTCATTTTTAATTAATCAACAATATGATATTTATATATATTATTCATAAGGAAAAATTTAGAAAATAAAACTCACCAAGAGATCACTACAACTCGATTGTCGTCCTCCATGTCACAAGCCTCAACTACCCTCTGGTTGAAAAGAGAGAAAGCATCTTCGGAGAGCTTTACCTCCATCCACAGACTGACAATCTCCCACACACCTTCCCAACCCAAAGTGGCCCTACCTTACACGAAGAGTATAGAGCTAGGATGACCCATGGTATTTTTCATCAAAGTACTGGGGGTGTATCCTACATAACACTATTGATCATACAACCCTAGATACCCTCTAGATAAGTATGATAATCCCAATAGGTTACGTCATCCTAGATGTGGTGAACTAGGTTTATATTTAAAGCTTATCAATTCTAATCTAGTCTTTCCATTCTCAACAGTTTTTCATATATTGTCTAGGTTGTATAATCCTGACATATTAACTTTCCATACAAGGATTCTTATTGCAACTTTGCAATACCCGAGATCCAAGACTTATTGACACTTAATGGAGTTTAAGTTGATTCAATCTAGAAAAAATGGTTACCTTACCCAAGTTAAGCATCATAGTCAAGGCAATTATCTCTTTTCACAAATAAGATCAAATAAACATAACTAGGGTCCTTACTCCTTCATTTAGTTATACTAGACACAAACTTGTCTAAATGGTAAATCCATTCTAGTCAAACTGACTTAGACCAATCCTTAATCTAGAAAATATTTGCAATATGAGTCCATGAAATTCATATAATTTCATTATAACTCTTAGTACCATCATTCTTGGAACCTTATAAACAACCTTATAGGATGCCCCAATAGAAAATGTCATCCTATCATTCTAACAACATCCTGCCATTTTTAGGTCGATAACCTAAGAAAATCATAAAGTATATACTCTAGTAGTTTGGGGAGGTAAAATCTTCCACTAAGTGGTCTTTAGTTTCCAAAAGGATTGTTTGATATTTTGATTAACTAATATCGACGTTGGTATTTAAACATGACATAGTTATACAATTATATTAGGGTAGTATGACTCCAATGGCAAAAACCCATTTTTGAATCCAACACAAAATATACAAGAATGGCTACACCATTACTATTTGAAATTAATAATAATCCTTAACCAGTCATAAGAAAATCAAATAATAGTAGTCATGATAACCTTTCATGTGATTGGTTTATATAATGAACCAACATCTATGTATAGATATCCAATGAGTGGAATAATTCCACATGTAAGGATGCGTATGTGGATCCATCATAGTCGTCAAATAATAATTCTTCACTAAGATCTATAATGTCATTATGTTATAAAGAATAACAATCAATCTCATCAAATCAAAGCATCAATAGTTGGGAACAATAATCTCATGCCCAAATGATAATATTTTGAATAGTCAGGGTATAAAGATATTGATCAATGAAGTCATAATAAGTAGTGAACTCGCTCATTGGGGCATCCATATCTCTACTAACCCTACCAAAAGTAATATTTAACATATTGAGATATCAATCAATCTCATCATATAATAACCATTTACCTTTATAGAGGCCAATATCATCATTATCCAAGGCTGATAATTATATACAAGAGAGGTTGATGACAATTGATAAATTTAGAGGCCAAGTACTTTCATATAGCGAGCCAAAAGAATAGAACAATTCTAGGTCGAGACCATTAAATTTGACCAAGTTGATAGTTATCATTATGTGCACATGGTTGACTTCTATACTCGCATTGGCTAGCTTGAGGACTCTTTAACTTTATCATAGAAATGCTAAATAGTTTTGAGGATGTGTTTTCTTGATGCCCAAAGATCATATGGGAACAAAACCTTAGGAGCATTTACATCGATGCTACTTTCTGATAGAAAAGATGCATGACTTATGTTCTTATCTTAAATATCCATGCATAAATTAAAAGATCCTTAGATGTGGTTGGTTCGTGTAAAAGATAGATCACACCCGTAGACATAGGAGATCTATGCATGATAAGGCATACAAGTTCTTTGTCATAAAAGAGTTGATTTATATCAATTCTTATGGTTAACCAATAATATAGTCAATGGTAAAGCTAATTCACTCTATTCATCTTTATTTAGTTCTAAGAGTAAGAATTTAAATAAATCTTGAATAGGTAATAACTTTTGTCAACAAGAGTCTACTAGTCTTTTTGTCATTATAATACTTTATTCTCATCAAAAGAACCTATCAAAGTATCTTTTTAAGAACTCTTTATTCGGCAATACATATATATAATTCTATTAAGATACAGAGTAATCTTTTCCTTTGGTATTAGGTTCTAAATTTCACTGTTTTCACTATGTACTAAAAGTATGGAAGAATGTCATTATCTCACAGGTCTAAATAGCTTAGGTATAATAAAGTTAGTTGAACAACCCTCGGGCATCAATCTAAGGTCTTCCTGTCATCACGTTATCCACAATCTATTTGCCACTTAAAAATTACTAAGTTTTACAGCCATGAACAAACATGATATCTGATGGGTATGATTATAGGTTTATAGAAATAAAGATGACCATTCAAAATACTCCTGATAAAAATGTTTGATCACTATTTAGACACATAAGGAGCTCATTTATTACATAGATAAACTGTGGTACTAATGATGACCTTTAAAGATGGCATTACGACCTTTCAAGCCCTTGCACTGTCGGTGCCAATACTGGGCGATAAGTAAAGGTATCCTCTAAAAATAGCCGTCGGTTAACACATACACTGGCATATGAATAAGAAAGATAAATCTATGATTTGCATTGAGTGAGGATATTTAAAGATTTAAGCATATATCAAGACATTTAGTAACACCTTAGAAGTGATTATTATTCTGCGTAGTAATTAGCAAGTGATATTCATCTTTTTTTGGCTCACGTTTACAATGCAACGACTACATGAATGGACACAGAATATATAGAAAGATTGAGAACCTGGTTGTTGGGCTTCTCAATTTAGCTTCCCCACTCGACTCTTACCATCCTTTCAAGATCTTTAGTCACATTACTTCTCTTATTTTTTCTGTGCTCTGATGAAAACTAATCATGTTGTTATTCAAGACTCCCTAATGAAGATATTCACTGTAGCTCTTGCTTGATCCCCTTCGCTATCTCCAACGCCTCACTCTCATTGTCTTCTTTGTCACTGTGTTTTCTTGATAACTAATTCTGTTACAATTTCAATACTTTCGAATGCTCTTTTTAAGGTGGTGAAAGAATTGATAAATATTTTTATCAACCCTAACTACCGCGGTTGCTATGAGATAAGCTTGAAACATCTTCATAGTCATTTGCCTCCACATTGATTCATAATCGATGGCATCAATTTCTATTAGCATGCTATCGTGGATTAAGTTTGAATGATGGATTTATATGCAGGGTGGTAGGATAGTTGATGGCTTTATGCCATTCCACTTATGACTGAGGTAAGTATGGTTATCATGAAATGACTTATTTTTGACTTTGATTTATTGACCATCTTCAAAGATTGAAAAGATTAAGGATTAATGATTAATAACATGGTCCAATAAGTTAGTGCCCAATCAATGACAACACTTTATTTATCGAAATGGAGCTATTTTCTCACGGTGGTACTTAAAGAAATAAACACATATACTTTATTTATACCATTTCTTTATGATTAAAATGATGGTAAGACAATCGATGCTCATATAAACTTAAAACATTGTTGAAACCTATTTCACGACGTTATCCTTGTCAGATTTACTTCATTTATGTCGTACGCACGTTGGATGTTACGAAGACGACGATTTGGAACAGATACATGATTGCAATGACAAAGTGTATGATAGACAAGCCACTGTTGATGTTTTACATTGAGTAAACTTAACAAGACATAACCTACGACACATTCCTGACATTTATAGCTTTCGTCCATAATTGGCAACATGAACTCATGATATTACAACATAATTGTTGATCAATATTTCTCATCATGACAATGACATTTGGATAGACAACATTGTTCTTCCACAACGACGTAACAAAGAGTGAATTACCCTTACAACTCATAACGACTTCATCGATAACTCAAATTAACCAAAATCAAAGCTTACCTCAAGACACTAGGATTCAGTGTCTGATATCCATTCTCAGTGGAAAATACCCTTTGGTGATCCAGAGTCTATACTCCCCTTCCCCAAAGATACTTTCTCTCCCCTTTGCTTCACAGAGAGTCTGATCCACCTGTTCCTGTCAAAACATTCTTACATACAAATTGTGTTCAACATACCAGTATCCTGGTCAAAACATAATACAATCATAAAATTTCTCTTTTCCATGTTGAAAAAGATATTTAATTTGTTTCATCGAATTAATCATTTTTAAGTGATATATAATTATTATTCCATAAAATTATTTTTAATCATAACATTGTTCCCGTGAACTTAAAACTTATTCACATGTCTATTATATCCTTGAAACAAGTAAAAGTAAATAGTAAAACTGAATCCAAAAAGGGGATGTAGCAGATAGCCTCCTAGTTTTGCAGTGAAGTCTCTAGATAGACAAATGACAAAATGTGGTGGTAGGTCAATAACATGGATGTCCTGATGAATCACAAAGTTGGGGCATGCATGTAAGGTAAGACCAAGGTTCTTTAGCATTCCCACTATGTTAAATTCTATGCCATCTAATTGGACAACTCCCCTAGCAATAAGTTCATAATTCAAACCAAGTTTATTAGCCAACTGTTTGGGCATCACCGAGCTACTAGCTCTTGAGTCAATCATATAGTTATGGACCAAATGATTGCCAACAATCAAAGTAACATAAAATGGACGTGGTTTGACCACTTGTCTTGGCTGCTCATTCTTGTTTTGTACATCATTAGTAAGCACAACCTAGGGCTAACTTGTTTGAGACTCATTGGACAAAGATAACTGAGCTAAGGCATCTTGCAATAAATCTTTATTCCCAGGGATGTGTAATGCATCCAACATTGACATGCTAACAATGGATTTCTTCATATGATCAAGAATGTTAAAAGAAGGACCACTAACCTTTTTCTATACTTTAGTAACAACAACATCTGAATGTACTTTTGCTGGCTATGATTGAGCTTCAGGCTGTCCTTTACCACCAATTGGCTGTCCCCTTGGCAGAATATGAACATTTTGAGAAGTAGAAGCCTCAGGTTGACCTTGTTGACCTGTAGAAGCTTATTTTTTTACCTTTATCAACTAGTTGTTGTACTTTATCAGCCTATTGTTTGCTAATATCAACTTGCTGTTGTAACTCAACAACTCTTTTCTTTGATCTAGTATTGGCTACAATGTTGGTAAAAGACTGTTTTTGCCCTGGTAACTAGTTTATTCCACAAAAATCATTAACTTGGCAATTCATTAAAGCAACATCAAGATTATTATGCTGAGTTTAGGAATCTAGCTAATCGTTACCATCATTTGCTGCATTTTCAGAAGCAACATAATTATTCTGAATCATAAGTGCTTGACTGACCACTCCATTCATGCAAGTAGCCTAGTTATGAGGCTGATTAATTGATAGCACCATACATAATCTTGGGCCATGTTATTTTGCATAGGTACAAGCTCTTTTGATGAGATGACAACATTGGGATTATATTGTTGATTAGGCTTGTTGTTATAATTCCTTCTCTGTCCTTGGTAATCTGCTTGATAAGGAAGCCTATTTTCTTGGAATGGGGCTTGGTATGGTCTATTATTCTAATTTTGTTGTTTCTTAAGGCTCACTAAATCATTGCTAATAGTCTGCAATAATTTTGCTATTTCTTGTTGATTACCCTTGAGCTCTTATATATCTGATTGCATTGGAACAACATTATTTTGGATAACTGTTTGATAACCAAAGGTTGGGATAGTAGGTATTGATGTAATAGGAGGCACCGAGATTGGTATTAGTGGCTAAATATCAGGAAAAATAGGCATAGGAGGCCTTGGTGCAATTTTGCCAGCTGAATAAGACTATTTTCAGCTCTAATAGCTATATCAAATGCTCCTAGTAAAGTTACCCCACCCATTGATTGAATCATAACAGATATATGACTATTCAGTGCTCTAAGATAATACAGAAATTCATGTTTAGGTGAAGGTCTTACTGTTGCTGGAATTCTATTCCAGGTGCTTTGAAACCAGAAATTGAAGTCTGACATCTGTTCTTGTGGAGCCCTCTTGATGGTTCTCATCTGCTCAACAAGTGATATATTATTTGATTTATCTTGAAACTACCCATTCAAAACACTTCCTAACTCATCCCATGTTGTAATAGAGTTAACAACTAATCCTCGGAACCACTGAAGAGCTTTGCCTTTTAATGATGCTGCTAGTAGCCTTATTGCTACATTCTCTTCTATATTATGATGAACCCCACAAAGTGAAGCTATATCTTTGATGTGTTCTATTGGTGTAGTTCCATCTTCACCAGTGAAATTAGGTAGACTTTTGAGTGCAGCTTCTGGTATATCATCATGTTGCTGTAAATTTAGTGGGCTGTTCCCATTAAAAGTCACAAATGACTGATTTCTAGGTGGTGGTTGAGCTATCATCTGAATAATAGGTACTTGTACTGCTTGAAAAATAGGTACTGGTATCTCTTGGAGAATAGGTTCTTGTTCTTCTTGGAAAATAGGCTCTTCCTAGAAAATAGGTACTTGTTTTCTTAGACTTGCTGGTGGAGAATTATCAGGTACTTGTGATGAAGAACTTGCAAATAAAGGATTTTGATGAGATGCAAATGTAGGGTGAGAATTTGGAAGATTTGGTACTACTGCACTTGATGGATTTACCACTCTATTTGTTGCCTTAACCTTCCTTTTTGGTAGTGAAAGTTGAATATGCTTCTCAGGATCTGTACTTGATCTTGTTTGAATCTTTAGATCATATGCTAAAAAATCTGATCTATTAAACTAGAAACTTGGAGTCGCTAGGTACTTGAAATAAAACCTCTAAAAGGCTGTAATAACTACTGATCATACCAAAACAATAGAAAAATAAGTTCTTTTTAAACTGAAAATTAGATCAAATAGTCCCACCAGGCATGCCAAAACTATTATCGACTAGGATTGCACCCGTGATGCAAAGATGGAAAGCTCAGCAATCCTATGTAACATTGGAATACTTTCAGGTTGTGGGTACCCTATGGTGAAAGTAGACCTCTAGATTATGGGCTAGTTCCCTTTTGATTCTCTAATAAACTAATGACTTTATAGGAAAAGGGTTTAAAAAGACTTCCCAATAAGAGTACTAAAATTGGATCTAAATGTGTGGTGATGCACCTAATTGATAGAAACATGTAGCTCTAATTCACAATAATTTTTAAAGTATCTATCCACACAAACCAATTTGGCAATATGACCACAAAATTGATTCTAAGGAAGGCTTGAATAACTTTCTTTTTGGAGGAAAACTGGGTTCTCACAGCATGAAAGAAAAGACTATTCCAATGCACAACCTAAGATCTGTGATTTTTTATTGCTTTTCAATGCATGTGAGTATAAATGAGACAAGGATTTAAAGGTTCTGATACTAAAACAAAATAAAATATCATCCAATCATTCATAAAACAACACAAATGAGAAGGTAGATACTTGATCCTACTGAAAATAAAGAAATACTTGCATAAAAATGGCAAAATAGATAACCTATAACCTGTTGTACTATATAAATCTACAAAAATTGAGTTACAAACACTTCTCTCTGTAATGCACAAGAGAGCAAAAAGGCAAGAACTAAGAAAAAGATAAGTTTTTTTACAATATATAATCTACTCACAAAAGACTTAAAAGGTCAACTGCAGTCAACTACCCCTAAAAATATCTCCTCTAAAACTGATCCATGAGAATACATAAAAATCCCTAAAAAATAGGGTCATAACTGCAGAAAAAGGAGCAAAAATAGCTCCAAACTGTCCCTCACACTTAGTTTGACCAAGTGGTACATCAAACTCCTCCTAGTTTGACCAAAAATCATGTAAAAGCTCCCAAAATAGCTCAGTTAACTGTATCTCCTGATTTTGCATGATTTTGGGATGAGGAAACAATGTGAACAAGTAATAAAATGACTAACTTTACTATTTGTTATAAATTTGCTATCTCTAAATTTTTTACAGCTTTGTGACAAATAATAAAGTAATTTATAATTGCATTACTTTATTATTTGTTGATATTTGTTTACCAGTTTCTAAGTCATGCAAAAAAGAGGGTGATTATTTTCAAAAGGTTTAAAAATAATAGCTCCTTATAACTCCCTTTTGATTTACATAATCACCTCATACATCCTATGATGATGCCAACAAAAATACATCCTCCATACATGCAAAAGTCAAAATATATCCTCTCATATGTGAGATATGATCAAATAGAAATCATGATTTAATCCCTTATATCTCCCATGCCATCATGCATCACATAGGATCTCATCCATGCATAGATCAAAAAATACAGTCATCATGCATTTATCATTAGTTACATACTTTATTGCATCCTTATGACTCCCTTTTGGCTTGCATAATCACCTCACCCTTATGATTCCCATGCCATATTTTTATATCATTACATCTCCATGCATATATATGTGCCACTTGATCTTCTTACATCAAGGAACCTTGTGAAAATCAAAATGAAAAAATTGGCTCCACAGGCTCCATTGCATCATTATGTTTCTAATGTCAAAAAGATCTTCAAACAAAAAGCATCGACAAAAGGCATCATTAGGTTTTTGAAAAGACCCTTCACAGGCATTTTGGCATCATTATGTTTCCAAGACCTAAAGTGTTGACCTCAGGCACTTTTTCGATAATAATGATCACACAAAAAAGAAGTCGAAAAACACACATCATACCCATAGTCGGTCTAGGGCAGTGATTTTTTTAGTGGCTAATATTCACCAATTGGCTAATAGTTGAAATTGGGGATTCAAAATTTGGCTAATAATACAAGCTATAAGGTGACCTGAATCACCACATTTTTATGAAATTTTATTTTACTCCTAGTTAAATCGCCATAATATTTATTTTAGTAAAATTTTAAACTCAAACATTTGCTACAATATTCGATACCTAATTATATTAGATTCGCCTAAATTTTATAAGTTTTAGTAGAAAATGAAACTAATTCACCAATAATATTATATAATTATTGGTTACTTTAGGGCCATATCACCAATTTTTAATCACCATCATTGATTTTATTTATAATTTAATAGCTGCAGTTGTATTCTATGGGTTAAAGTGTACCCATGGAACTCCAATGCTTATCAAGCCTGAAATTATATTTGGGTCGTTGATCTCAATTTATAATCTAATGGCTAGGGTTAAATTCCATGGGCCAAAATGTACCCATAGAGCTCTAATGCCCATGGGGCCCAAAATTACATTTGGGTTGTTTGTCTCCATTAAGATCAACGTCCCAAATGCAATTTTGGGCCCCATGGTCATTGGAGCTTTGCGGGTACATTTTGGTCTGCAGAATAGAACCCAAACCATTAGATTATAAATAAAATAAATGGTGGTGAAAAAAAATTTAGGGCCAATTTAAAATGTTCAATGTTTGATTTAAAATATAAAGAAATTAAGGAATTATAGACACAAGCACTACACCTTAAACTAGTCAATCACTACCCCCTTCAGGCCTTTACTTTTCTATAGGAATTTAATTTGTTTTTAGGAAGGATTCACCATGGTAATTAATGCTTTTTCATATTTTTGTCAAGATTTGCCAAGATTTTTTACAAATTTCTAGTGATTTAGAAAATTTGCCAATAAAATTAAATATTTTTTCAAAAAAAAGTATGATTCGCCAATAGAAATTAATATTTTTTTCCAAGAAAAAGGAAGATTCACCATGTTTTTATATCATTTTTCAAGAGGGGTTTCTTAAAGTTATCACTAGTCTAGGGCATTCGACCAAAAAGAAGATGAAAACCTAAAATATTCATTTTTCACTTTGTTTTCTCCTCTTGCTGCTTTGCTCGCCGACATGCAAGGGTTTGAAGCTATCTTTGGAGGCATTCTTGAGGTTTACACTACTGTTTTGAGCTATTTTCAACATCTTCACAATTGAGGTAAGTCTTCCTTCTATGTATTTTGTATTCTTGTAAGAAAAAGTGGTAAAGTACACTGTTTTCTACTTCTGTAGTTGCATTGATGAAAAATGTCCTTTGCTCATGTATAAACTTCATATTTCCTTTTATCTATTTTAACATAAAAATAAGGGAAGAATGGTAGTTATACATACTGGTTTTCATCACGTTCACTGTATCTAGCTTTGCATACTCTTCTTTCTTTTCTCAGCCTTCATGGCATAATGATTTAGCATGGGTTTTGTAAAAACTCTTTGAAAAGAGAAACTATAGCTCATATTTCCTTTATATGCTTTGATCTTTCACTCATGGCATGATGACTGCAACATGAACAAATATGTATAGCTGTTGAAAATAAAAGGGTAAAATCTTCACTTACTATATGTAAACCCTAGTACTAGGGTTTGGTGAACAATATACTTCATTTTTTGCTTTTCTCTGTCATAAAAGATATCACTATCTCTTAGCATTTTGTTTACCTCTTGTGTTGTCTTAGTTTGAGTTTTCATTGTAGTGGAATGATGAAAGAGGCTTCTTGTCTTATTTGTTACAAACCCTACTAGGGTTTCACCTACTCCTTCTCTATTCTCTTCAAACAATGTTGTTCTTTGGCTAGTGGGGACAATCAGCCTAAAAGAAGAACTGTGACCTTATTATTTCTTTGCTGCTCCATGATGGATTTACACATACTCTAAGCTCTGCACTTTTGATGAAGGCTTAAAAAATACATGTTGCTCTTATTTGTATCTCCTGTAGGTAAACCAAAGAAAATATACATTTCTACTTCTCCAAGACATGTTGACTGTTCTTTAGTTGATAGCAAGGGTTGTCTTCTTTATTTATAAGTTGTTCATTCTTGTCATAAGAATGAATTTGGTTGTAGTGACTCTATGCTTATGTAGTTATGAATGCATCTGGAAGTGTATACTCTCCATTTGATGATTGTGATAGTTTGACATGAAGACAAAAGAATAATGAACTCTGCCATATGTGAAATAGTGAGTTTATTATAGTCTTTCAAGTCTATTGTACTTTCTAAATGCTCACTGCAACTACATCTCTTTTCATGACTTCTACAACATAGAATTGTATTGTGTATATTCTGTCTTATCACTAGTGACACTATGAGTTCTCTTCATGATTCATTGTCTTCTATAATGCACTTCATCTGATATAGGATAATCCTTATGTACATAAACACTCTTATACTCTGTCATAGTTGACTGTGTATGGCTTTGTTAGTACTGGGTATGGATTGTCTCTTTACTCAATAACTGTCTTATACTTTATATGCCCTTTGATGACTAATAGGCTTCTATGGCAGTGACTATACCTTATTTCAATACCGAACTGCACTATTTCATGGCTTTATCTTGTATATGCTAATGGTATGAGTGTAGGTGGCTCTTAATTCTTATGGCTACACTTGTATCTTGATTACATGATCCTGTAATGCATTTCACTTGCTCCTTAAGGTTTCTCCACATACTTGATCTTGATGCCTTGTTATTTGGAGTTTGCATTCTTCATCTTCTCTATGTATGTCATGTACTCTTCATCATAAGGCATGTTCCATTATGCTTGGAATGTTGTCATGAACTCCTTGTATTCTACCCACTCAGGTGGTTGTCCCTCTTTGCATAGATGTGAATGGAACCCCACCTTGACTTGTACACTTGTCTCCTTGATTTAAATGTATGGTATCCTCTTTTGATTCAAAGGTATACTATATCTTTAGGATGATTGTCTTCCACCTGTACCTTGCACTCTATGGCTGTTTTATATATGGTTGACTATCTCACACTATGTGGATGCAAGCATTGTAGTTGTTATGTCCTTCTTCACTACCCCTCTTGCACTCATACTAGCTATTCTTTTTCATGCACTATACCTGTAGCCTATGGTTGTATCTTCATCTTGCAGAGGCATATGGTAGCTATATGATGAATGGAATGTCATTAGGGTGACTATTCCATTACGATGGTATTATAAGCCCTTCTCTAGCAGTCCTATTCACTCTATTTATGATTTCTCTTGCATACAAGTCAGTTGACATGGCATGACACATAGATATAGGATTGTTTCTCATTATACGTCTTCCCTATAGTTGATAACATGCCTCCTCATTGGTGGGACAGTCACCTTAATGACTAATTTTTGTCCTTTTATGACTGCTTAATGAATTCAATAGCAATTTTACATCTCATTCACAACAAAAAGTGGTAAATACCTAATTTAATTGCTGCTCCATGATGCTTCTCTAGCTGTAATGTGGTCTTTATCTTCTTTGATCATTGTTTCACTCTTGTGACTGTCACCACTATGGGAAAATAATGTGCTTCATATTCTTCACTTGGATCAAGGTCATGCAAGATACATAGATCATGACAACTGTTACTTGACCGTACCTTTAGGAATGGTATAATAGTTATAGCTTTACTCAAGTGTAATGTCTTTTAATGATGGACATGATTGTCCTCTTGCAAGGTTCCTCACTATAATCTTTTCTTAAGATCTCTTTTCTCTGATGGATGACTCTTTAGATGACATGTATGAAAATCTTGATGATCATCTTTTTTCCTTTTTCTTCAAACTTGATTATGTTGATATAATGGAATTTTCTTGATACTAAGAAGTCTTCATTATACCAACATAATTATGATAAATGCAAAATTGGTAACTTTTGATTATCCCTCTTAAATGAAACAAGAGGGCATCATGCTGGGCTCAACCCTTATTGGAGCCCAATTTTTAACCACATGCTGAAATATCCTGCATAATGATGAATGTACCTGTACCTACACATTGCACAAACAAGTTAGATAAAACAATGAATACAATACTCATGTGATGATTTGATCTTTCTGGCTCTCCTTCTTATTGATCCAATGCTTCATGACATGTGGTATTTTGCTATTGGTAGGGCATATAAGGAGACTCATATTCGGAGCTCTAACAAATTGTTCACCATGATGCAGGTTCTCTTGGTGATCAGGAGAGGAGGAGCAAGACAAGAAGATCCACCCCAAAGCTATCTCAGGAAATGATGGATATGCATTTTCCCTTATGCTTCTTTTCATTTCTTTTAACTTCAGATGCATAACATATATTATGTCACATTGGTTAAGCTATTCCCATGGCTTGTGTGGGACCATGTATTACTCTTTTCTTTCCAATGAATACAAATACAATACTTGTGTAATTCTATGTATATTTTATTAGCAAAATGAATGAAATATTTCTGTACTGAATGAAAGCAATGTCTGAGTTCAATATGTACTTTTCTTTGTCTCTTTACTCTAAACAACAAAACTGAATTTAAAACTTTCTCAAACACTTAAAAATATGCCATGGTCTAAGCATAGCATGAATGTGTTAGAATATTCTTCACCTTGAATGTAATGATCTATTTTAGCTCTGTCAATTTGAGCTGTAGATAAAAAATTGGTAACAATCATATTCAGAGGCAATGAAGGTATGTGTATGAAATTTGTTGGTGAAATACAAAAAGAGTTTGTGATATCTATGTTTGGTGAGATGAATTTCTTTCTAGGTCTACAAATCAATTAATCAGATAAAGGAATCTTCATATCTAAATCCAAGTATGTGAAAGAGTTATTTAAGAAGTTTGGGATGGAAGACTCTAAATCGGTATGCACTCCCATGGTGATTGGCTACAAGTTGAGAAAAATTGATGAATCACTTAAGACTACTTAGAAAAAATACAGATCCATGATTGGAGGATTGCATTATCTAATTCAAACCAGACCCGATATTATGCATGCAGTTTGCCTTGTTGTAAGATTTCAAGCTAATCCAAGAGAATCACATGTGATGGCAATTAAGAGAGTCTTGAGGAATTTAAAAGGTACTTCGGATCATGGTTTATGGTATCCAAAGAATAATGATTTTACTCTTAGTGCTTATACAGATGCTTATTGGGCCGAAGATGTTGATGAGAAAAAAAGTAAAAGTGGAGATGCTTTCTTTTTAGGAAATAGATTGGTTTCATGGCTGGGCAAGAAGTAAGATTCAATCTCCTTATCAACAATAGAAGTAGAGTATATTGCAACAGCATGTTGTTGCACTCAAGTGTTATGAATGTAGACTTTAAAGAATATAAGAGTTGTTTATGAAGATCTAAATGCAATCATGTGTGACAATACAAGTGCTATAAATATTTCAAAGAATCTAGTGTTGCATTCAAGGAAAAAACACATATCTATAAGATATCAATTCCTGAGAGAAAAGGTGACAAAGAATGAAGTAAAGTTGGAATATGTGCCCACAAAAGATCAGATTACAGACATCTTCACTACGCCTTTATCTAAGTATACCTTTGAGTATCTCATAGAAAAGTTAGGGGTCATTACCCCTCCTTCCCTCAACTAAGATGCATAAGAATGTATCAATCTAGAAGTATTCAAGTCTCACTCCTTGATCTGGATTGATGTTTTGATGTTTTGGGAGCTACCTCTCTAGGGGAGTAACTAGATGTGTTGATAATAGTTTAGTTGGATCGGAGCAGCAGAATGCAAGTACATGCCCTTTGCCATTGATGTAAAAGGGGAGAGAAATCATGTGAAAAACTTAGAGGAAAAAGAATTTAGGTGTGTAAGGAGAAAGGGGGAGAATCTTGTCTGGATGGTGGTTTTAGTTTTTCACATCAAATGTTGCCATCAATGACAAAGGGGATATTGTTGCTAATATGTGCCTAATTGGTGTTGTCATTGATGTCAACATATCAATGTTGCCATTAGTGTTGACTGTGCTCTTGTTTTGATGCTTGAATGTAATGAGTTAGAGATCTAGTGGAAATAGTGTTGAAGAGTTTCTTGTGTATGAGAGAAGAACAGTCCAGTAGATTACTCCGCATCTCCTGAAAGATGAATATCTTTTTCTGCAGATTGGAAGTTATTCAGAGGCACATTTGAAGATATTATCCTTTGAGTTTTAGATTCCAGTATGAATAATTGAGTTATGTTCACTAGAGTGAAAACAACTTTTTCTGTATGTTGGGTAGTGACAAGGAGAACGTATTATTGAGAGGAACCTCCTGCAACAATATAATGAAATTTGCACAAAATAACATAAATATATAAATAGAAAAAAACACAAAAGGAATTTATTGATCACAGGCCACTTTGAGGGGGCAACCTCCTTTGCACAAGCTCAATACAATAAATTTGTGGATGCCTTCATTGGCCTTAACACGTACTTATATATTAAGTTTAATCTAAACAACTATTACTTCCCATGAATGTGGGATAATACAATATACTCACAGGACGACTTACAAAGCATATGCATCCAAATGTAATATACTAACAAAGTAAAGAGAAGGGTTAAACATGGGTTCCTAACATCCCCTCCCTCTTAGAAAAGCTTTGTACTCAAAGCATAAGATGTGGAAATTGTTGTTGAATATGAAGGAGTGGTTCCCATGTAGCAATCTCTGGGTGCATTCCATGCCACTAAATTAATACCTCTATGATGGATTGGGAGCGAAGATGACAAGTGTGCCTGTCAAGGATTGCCTCCAGCTCCAAAAGGATGGATACTTCATTATCTAGTTGTGGTAAAATAGTTTGTACTCTGTCGTTGGTGCCAAGAAATTTCTTTAGACAAAAGACATGAAATATTGGATGAACGCGGGAAGGAGGAAGCTCCAATTTATAAGCAACTGACCCAATCTTCTGAAGAACCTTATATGGCCCATAGAACTTTGGAGCCAGCTTATGATGCCCACTCTGATCCTAGGTATGGAAGGAGTGCTGGTGGTGCCTGACCATAGACTACTTCATATAGAGTCATGTTAGATGCAGTGTGGTAGGAGGTATTGTACCACCATTTAGTGAGAGGGAGCCACTTTGCCCACTGATGCTATTGTTTTGAGGTTAAGCAACAAAGATAAGTTTCCAAACATTTGTTGATAATTTTAGTCTGACCATCTGTTTGTGGGTGATACCCAGAACTCATCTTCAGTTTGGTGCTAGTGTGGTAATCATGATCTAAGACAATGGAAGAAGGGATGCCATGAAGATAGAAGATCTGATCCATGAAAATTTTTATGACTAACGAGGCAGTAGAGGGATGGCTGAGGGCACAAAAATGACTATATTTTGAGAGGCGATCACCCACAACCAAGATCACTATCTTCCCTCCAAATTTAGGGAGCCCCTCAATGAAATCCATAGAAATATCTGTCCAAATCCATGTAGGGATGGGCAAAGGTTTGAACAATCCAAGGAGTGTCATTTCACCCTTGTTGTGTTGGCAGGTATCACATTCAACCACCATATATTGAATTGCCCTTTTCAGTCCCTTCCAGAAGAAGTTATGCCGTGCCTGCTCATACGTTTTGAGAAACTTGGAGTGCCCTACTGATGGAGAAACATAGAGTTCATAGAAGACAGCCTACTGGACAGATTCCAACCAATTTGGAATAGGCATAGAAATAGTTGAAAGAGAAGCTTGGTCATGACATGTGCGAGAAAGAGAATACATCACACTATTGTCCTTACCCTTCTTGTAAGTGATCTCATAGTCATAACCCATGAGTTTGTTGATCCATTTCTATTATGCTGGAGAGGAGACCCATTGTTCCATGAAATATTTTAGACTCTGGTGAGTAGTCCTGATGCAAAAATGATTCCCTAGTAGGTATGGCTGCCACTTCTGTACAACATGCAAAATAGCCATCATTCATTGTAGATCCGAAGGAGTAGTGGAGACCATGGATGGTTGGATCTGAATGGAATGAAGCTGAGAGATGACACCATGTGAATTCTTCTTAAGAAGCTTTTCCAGGTGATCTAAACTTATGATGTTGAGAGACCCCAGTTGTAAGCCCTTCAATGTGTGTTTGTGCCCATTGTCTGAAAACTGCATCCAAAGTTCACCAAAATCCCATAAGATGGGTCCAAGTGTGTGTAACCATTGGGTACCCAAAATCACATCACATCTGCCTAAGGGAAAGGTAAACATGTCAGAGCACAGGTTATAATCTCCAATAGAGATACGCACATTACGACACTTCCCTTTGCAAGGTAATGTGCCCCTATTGGCAATCATGACTTCAAAGTTGGAGCAAGAATGAACAAAACAATCAGCCTGTTTGGATATTCGAGGGTCAATGAAGTTATGAGTGCTACCAGAATCAATGTGTATTGTAAGAGGGAGCCTCTTGAAGTAACCCTTGACTCGCATGGTTTGTGGGGTGGTGACTCCTGCTAAGGCATGGAGAGAGATCTCTGGGTGGTCTTCTTGAGAAGTATGGTCAACATGCGACTACTGAGTTTCAACTTGATGAGCTACTATATCCTAAGCATCTGCATAAACTTCCATTTTAGGCAGAGAATCCACATCCAAGAGATAGAGCTTTTGCTCAACACATCTATGTCCTGAGTGAATTTCTCATCACAATTATAACAAAGCCCTTTTTCTCTACATGCCTGCATCTCTACTTTAGTCAAATGCTTCATAGGAGTTGTTCTAAGAGCTGGTATTATTTGAGGTATTTGGGAATCCATATTTTTGAATGGAACAAAATTAGATTTGGAGTGCTATTGAGCTATGATCTTGTCCTCTGCCAACTTAGCCAACCCTAAGGATTCCATCATTATGCTTGGATAGGACATTTTAACCTCAGAGAGATTTGTATCCTTTAGACCACTGACAAAACAACTCGAAAAGAATTTGTCAAACAATCCCTCTATGTGATTGGCTAGTTTTTCAAATTCTGTCTGATATTCTCTCACAGTGCCTGTTTGACATAGTTTTGTGAGTGCTCCTATGAAGTCATCAAAAGAACTAGGGCCAAATCATTGTAAAATGAGTTTGCAAAAATTTGTCCATTTTGGCTCATCACGAGCCTTGATGTACCAATGGAACCATTGAAGGGCTTCATGTTCCACATGAAAGGATGCAAGTGGTACTTTGTTGACAAAAAGTATTATGTAGAATGCAATATTGTTCTGCCCAGTATATCCATCCAGTCATATCATCACCATTGAAGCAAGGAAAATCAAGCTTCGGCCTACGAAAATTGCCAGAAGAAGAAAACCCTATGTCTATAGAAGACTCTGGCTCCTGTCTATTGTTCATGGCTGAATGCTAAAGATTGAGCCTGATAATTTTTTCATCCAGATCTTGGAGTTTGGTCTTGAGGGCTGCAAGTTCATCCTCCATGTTTTTTGCTCCTGCGTGGGTGACAACCATAACCAGTATATATATATATTGGAAATGGGTAGAAAAACAAAAACATAAACTTTTTTAGTAAAGGAAAATTTGGATTTAGGAAAAACTCTAATGGGTAATTGGGGTTTGACTAGGTTTTGGACACTTTTTGAGGGAAAGGGGAGAAGAAAATGTGGATTTCAGAAGTGGGGTGAAAGAATGGAAAATTTGTCCAAGAGGGACAAAGGAGTAGGAATATGAAATGAACACTATGGCAAAATTTGAAGGCTATTGGATGAGAATCAAAGAAGTTATGGCAAACCCTAAAAATAGACATGTGGGATTTCTAGCTTCAATAAGTGGAATTTGGGATCGAGTCCTCAAGGAAGGAAATATTAAGGGGTTCTAGTGAATTTTGAGAGGAAACGGAGCTAAAGCAAGGAAGATATGGTGAAAAAATAGAATTTTTTTTGGAAACTATCTGCCAACTGCTCTAGATGGATTCAATCTGCGATTTGCTGGCTGTCAATAGATATGGGCCCCAGGTATGTTTGGCTTCCTAAAGGTTTAGGGGATTCACTCGACTACCAATGCTGTCTAATGGCTTGTGTATTGGGGCAGTACCCCTCACTCCATGGCTTAGGTAAAACTGATAACTACTTTGCCACAAACGACAGCTCTTGGTTTACCTCATGGATGGGAACTACTCAATCAGGTAGGGGCCGTTGCCCTTTTCACTGGCAAGTCCTCTCAATGGGCTAGCTACTTCGGGGTTCCTATGGTACTCCTCACAATGAGTTTTAGGGCTATGCCTAGGCACTTCCCACAGTTAAGCAGATAGGGATTATTCCCTGATCCAAACCTACAATTGAAATGAATAATACAGATTCAAAAAAAAACTACTACAATAAGCACAACTCCTGGAGGCCACTACGGGAAAAAAAATTTAGTAGAAATTACACCGAGTGAGCCCAAGAAAGCACTTTGATTCCAAATGAGAGGAACCTCCTGCAACAATATAATGAAAATTGCACGAAATAACAAAAATATATAAAAAGTAGAAACACAAAAGGAATTTATTGATCGCAAGCACTTTGAGGGGGCAACCTCCTTTGAGAAAGCTCAATACAATAAATTAATGGATACCTTCATTGGCCTCAACATGTACTTATATACTAAGTCTAATCTAAACAACTATTACTTCCCATGTGTTAGAATCTGAAAAAAACTATTAACCCAGAAAACTAGTGCAAAGAATAAATATCTAAACTATGAATGCAAATGATACCAAATCAAAATAGCAACATAGAGTTAGTCTCCAAGAGAGTAATGTAAATGCTAGAAGCAAATTAGCATTAAGAGGATGCAAAAGCAAAAGATACAAAATACAAGCCAGGTAGCATTCTTATACAGACTAGGAAGAGGGAGGAGGTCGCAACACCGACCAATGAGGAGCAACCATCTATCGGACTAAAGATAGAAAAGTATCTTCCCAAGATAGCTAATGGATGCTCACATGTAGGAAGGTGACACCTCGCAACCACTCACCTAATAAGACATGCTTTATTAACCTAAGTGAGATTAATAGAAGTGTAGGAAAAACTTAGGAATATAGGGAAAAAATAAATAACCCCCTAGGAAATAAAAACCTACACTAACACTCCCCCATAAGTGAAGCTTAGGTGGATGTAGAAATGGGTCCCGGCAAATCAAGCTTGATGAGGTACCCATGTACATAAAATTCCCCACAAAAAAGAGAGAGAAGAGACCCCCCCAAAGTAGAGAGAGTCAGGACTTTGAGTGAGAGGAAGAAGCCCCCCAGAAGATGAAGCATCCCACACCCCTAGCAAAGCTTGTAAATGAAGGAACTTGCTCTCAGTGAAGGGTTTGGTGAAGATTTCAACAACCTGCTCGGAAGTCAAACAATAGCAAAGGTCGATGACATGCCCATGGATGAGCTCTTGGATGTAGTGCATGTGGACCTCAATGTGTTTGGTCTGCTGATGATGGACCGGATTCTGTGAGATCTGAATGGCACTCTGGTTGTCAGAAAATATGAACGATGGCCGTCTAATCTAGATACCAAACTCGGTGAGAAGATTTTGAAGCCAAATGGCCTCAGTAGCGGCATTCACAGTCCCCCGATACTTGGCCTCATTAGAAGATAGAGCAATAGAAGACTTATTTTTTCTTGACCAACAAACAGGAAATGAACCAAGTGAGAAGCTGTAACCTGAAGTAGACTTGTGATCCTGAGAATCACCTACCCAATCTGAATCTATATAGCCCATCAAGTCAAGATCAATGCCCATTGCATAGTGAATCCCAAAACTGTGAGTACCCTAAATATAGTGAAGGATTAGCTTGGCTACTTTCTAGTGTAGCTCATGAGGCTCCTGCATGAATCGAGAGACCATGGCTATAGCATATGAAATGTTAGGTCTCGTATGAGTCAGATAAATGAGACTCCTAACAAGCTGTCAGTACAAAGTGCCATCAATAAGTGGAGAAGAACACTGAGCCTCAAGTTTGACTCCAGAAAGAAAGGGAGTTGGAGCAGGCTTGCAATCAGCCATATGAAACCTTGAGAGCAAATCTAGAGCATACTTGGACTGGTTGATGGTGATCCTGGAAGCAGACTGGTAGATCTCAATCCCGAGAGAGTAATGCAACAAGCCCAAGTCAGTCATCAAAAACCTGTCATGAAGGGTAGTTTTGACAACCCCAATGGTGGATGAAGAACTCCCTGTGATTAGCAATTCATCAACATACAGAATAAAAAATAGGAGTGAATCATCCTACTGCATAATGTAGACATTGGGATTAGAATGGTACCAAGTGAACCCAACTGATAGAAGGAAGAAGTCCATCTTGGCATACCTGGCCCGAGGAGCCTATTTGAGGCCATAAAGAGACTTCTGAATATGACACACAAGTGAAGAATCCTGAAGGAACCCCTGTGGCTACTCCATGTAGATCTCCTCTTGAAGGTAACCGTGAAGAAAAGCACTCTTCACATCCATCTGGTGTACTTCCCAATGATTAGCTACAACAATGGCAAGAACAAGTTGGATGGAATTCATTCGGGCAACTGGTGCAAAAGTCTTAGAGTAGTCAATCCCAGGAACTTGGGAGAATCCTTTGGCAACCAAGCGAGCCTTATGCTTGTGAATCGAGCCATTTGATGCAAATTTTGTTTGATAGATCCACTTACATCGAACAAGTTTTCTTCCCTTAGGAAGAGGGACAAGATCCTGAGTGTGGTTCCTCATCAAGGAACTATACTCCTCCTGCATAGCTATAGCCCACTCAGGAATACCAAAAGCCTCATGAAAAGACTGGATCAGAGGCAGTAGTAATGAAGACATGTGGAGCATCCTGGAACTATGAATGAGTCTACCTAGTGTCTGATCGATCCCCAACCCAATCACCTATAGACTGCAAGGTCTGTCTAGCCCAAAGTGGACCAGAAGATGGAGAATCTGGAGGAGAATCATCAACCTCTGAATGATGACTAGGAGAGGAAGGAGGTGAGTCCTCTGAGTCACTCTCTGCATTGGAAGTGGAGGTAGAAGACTGCTCAGGTGAATCTGACTCATCAAAAGATTTTTCATGTATCCCAAGTGACTCCAATGTCAAAGTAGGAGTTGGAGAAGTGATAGAAAGTGAGCTCGAAGGGCCCTCCTCAAACTGAACACTCCTCTCAATGAACAATGCATGTGTAGTACGGTGGAGCAACCAATAACCCTTCACACCATCAGGATAACCTACAAATATGCAAGGTCTACTCTGCGGATCCAAGGCCTTGCATTTCTCTATAGGAATGTGGGCCCATGCAGGAGAACCAAAAATTGAAAGTGCTTAATTGATGGTTTTTGACCGCTCCAAGCTTCAAAAGGAGTGACTCCCTTCAAGGCTCGGTGAGGAACACAGTTCTAGATATAACAAGCATAGTTAATGGCCTCTACCTAATACTGTGGTGCAAGAGATCTGGAGTGAATCATGCAGTTCACCATTTCTTTCAAGGACCTATTCTTTCATTTTGCAACACCATTTTGCTGAGGATTGTATGGAACTGAATGCTGCAAATCAATCCCCTCTGAAGTGCAAAACCTCTCAAACTGATGGTTGACATACTCACCACCATTGTCAGTGCACAAACTTTGATAGATTTCCCAGATTGCTTCTCTACAAAAGTTTTGAAGTCCTAAAAATGATCAAATACCTCTGACTTCTGTTTGAGAAAGTACATCCAAGTATATCGAGAAAAGTCATCAATGAATGTGAGGACATATCTAGCCCTGCTGAAAGAAGGATGCTGAAATGGACCAGCCAAATCACTATGAACTAACTCCAGTATCTGTGAAGCTCTCCATACCTTACCTTTGTCAAACTTTTCCTTAGGATGCTTACCAAGAATGCAACCTTGGCAAATACCACCTAAAAACTGAACTGAAGGCAACCCTGTGACCATGCTCTGCTGGTTGAGCTACAGCAAGTAGCAGAAGTTAAGATGGCCAAACCACTCATGCCATAATCTACTCACATCATTAGAATAAGTGAGAAAAATAGTCAAAGAAGGATCAGGAACAAAGTGAGAAAATACATAGAGTCGTGACTGATGATCTGCTCTCCCAACTGCAACTGTAGAACCACTGTGCAACTCATGAATCTCCATTGAATCAGGAGTGAACTCAACCTGCTTGCTTGAACTTGTGTGAGTGATTTGGTATACCGATAGGAGATTAGTTGATAATGAGGGCACACAAAGAACATCATGGAATGTACCATCCCCCACATCAACAGACCCTTTCCCACACACCTCAATAGGAGTGTCATCACCCATCAAAATAGAAGGCATAGTATACGGCTCCAAAGATGCAAGTTCTTCCTTAGATGAAGCCATGTGGTGTAAAGCACCTGAATCAAGAACCCAAGTGGATGGTGAAGAAGCAACTGCAACAATGGCCTTGCTCTTTCCTTTCCCCTTGTTGTTTTCTTTTGCCTTGTTAGACCCCTCATTAGAACTCTGTTTGATAGACTCAGGAACACTGATATTATTCTTCTCAAGAATGTGTGTCAAGTGATCAATTTGTTTCTTTAGACATTTATGTTCATCATGACTAGGTCTTTTACAATAGGCACATTGGACCCTCTCTTTCTTAGGCTTGTCACCCTTAGAAGATTGGGTCTCATTAGTTGCTTTTGAAGCAACCAGTATCTGATCCTTCTTCTCCTTGCTATTCTTTTGTTTCTTATCCTTACTATTGTTGTTACTATTTTGTCCTTTTTGTTCTTTTGTGCCTTGGTTGGCAGCCAAGGCATGTGACTTAGAGGACTTAAGAGTGCCCATTTGGATTAGCTTGTCCTATTCCTGAGTGAGATTGACAGCAAAATCATCTAAAGATGGCATGGTGAATTGAGTACCAAGTGCACCCTTAGTAGCATAGAAGGTAGAAACAAACACAAAATATTTTGAACTTAGCTTAGAGAGAATACTAAGAATTAGTTGTTCATCTTTCTTTTCAATTCCACATTGTTTTAACTGTAGCCTTAGTGATTTCAATTTAGTGTAGAAATCCTAGATTGTATTAAAATTGCCTGGACTTAAACTAATTAGTTCATTTTCCAACATATGACCCCTCATTGAATGTTGTGTGCCAAATAGTGTTTCTAGCTTTGTCTAAATTTCATTTGGTGTATTCAAAGACTCAATGTGAAAGAGCAAATCAGGAGAAACAAATAAACACAATGTTCCATATGCCTCATCACATTTGTTAAACCACTTAGGCTTATCTTCATCTTTAGCAGGTTCAGTTTCAAGTCCCATAGTTATCCTATTTAATCCAGCTTTCATTAAGTGAATTGTCATGCATGATTTCCACTCAAAGTAATTGTATGGAGTTAGGATGGGTAGATTTGTTTGATCCATGATGAAGAAATGCAGAGCAGAAATGTCGAAAAGAAGAGAACACAACCAAGACAACCCCCCTTTTCACTCAATCAAAGAACCCCCCAAGAAAATATGATTTGGCACTTTATATTAGTGCATTTACAATTACCACTAGCAAGAGATACTAAGTGGTTTTGATTTCAATGCATTACAAAACCCTCATGAAGAGCATATGCTAAAAATACAACTTTGGCAAAATACTCAAAGAAATAAATAGCACCACTGCGATCTACTCAAAAAATCATGCACTTTCAAAAAAAGAATCGTCTCGATACGAGGTCATATGTGAAAGTTATGATCCTCCGAAGTTCCCAAAATGAGAATTATGCAATGCCACGACTGACAATCTATAATTTTTGAAAAATCTCAGCATCAAAATAAAAAAACATCTACACTAGTGCATAGATCATGAAAAAATAGCCAAAATCCAAAAAAATTCGTGGGAAAAGGAGTCCATATGAGTAAGAACAGAGTATTTGAAAACTGCCTTCAAAACTGCAACTGCCAATGGACAGGGGTCCAGTTGTAGCTTTCTGAGCACATTTCTACAAAATATATAGACTGCATACAAAAATCAAAAGTTACCCAGATGGTTTTTCTGTGCTACAAACAAAACCCAGAAGGCATTTTTCTTACTGATGTACAAAAGATGTTGATCTAGTGTAAACATAACACCTTTAGCTACAAAAAATAACCTCAACAACCAAAAAATGACATGCAAAAGCTGAATCAGCTACCTAAGACAAGCAATGGCATGCTGAAACCTACAATGTTGATTAAAAACACCAAATATGCAAGCTGGTTGTCAGATTTGAGCTCGAAACCCTGGTTCTGCAACTGTGTATGGTGATCTCTGATTTCGATGAAACAAAAACCAAATCTAACTTTCTCAAGCCTCTTGGACATGTTGGAATAACCAAAAATGCTGCCAGTATAACCAAAAATGCTGTGATCACCCAGATTTCATAAAACACATGTGCAAACCCTAGAGATTAAAAAAGTTTCCATCAAACTTTTTTGATTCTCAAGATCATTCAAAGATGCATACTGGGTTTTTTGAAAAACTATAATAAGATTTATTATCCCCCCTAAATCTCTCAAATATGGAAACTAAAATCTACTCTTGCACATAGAATAACTCTGATACCATGTTAGAATTTGAAAAGATTATTAACCTAGAAAACTAGTGCAAAGAATAGATATCTAAACTATGAATACAAATGATACAAAATCAAAATAGCAACACAGAGTTAGTCTCCAAGAGAGTAATACAAATGCTAGAAGCAAATTAGCATTAAGAGGATGCAAAAGTAAAAGATACAAAATACAAGCTAGGTAGCATGCTTATATAGACTAGGAAGAGGGAGGAGGTGGCAACACCGACCAATGAGGAGCAACCATCTATTGGACTAAAGATAGAAAAGTATCTTCCCAAGATAGCTAATGGATGCTCACATGTAGGAAGGTGATACCTCGCAACCACTCACCTAATAAGACATGATTTATTAACCTAAGCGAGATTAATAGAAGTGTAGGAAAAACCTAGGAATATAGGGAAAAAATAAATAACCCCCCAGGAAATAAAAACCTACACTAACACCATGAATGTGGGATAATGCAATATAATCACGAGATGACTTACAAAGCATATGCATCCAAATGTAATATACTAACAAAGTAAAGAGAAGGGTTAAACATGGGTTCCTAACAATTATGCTCTGCATTCCTCTGCATTGATGTTTGTCTATCTGTGGTTCTAGAATTAAGTTTGTTATGATGTTAAGTGCCTCCAATGACAATGGTTCATGATCTGGTGGTCTGCAAGCGATCTTTTCCTTATGACAGTGGCTGACAGTGTTGTTCCTGTGCTCTGGTGTAAAGAATCTAATGGGTAAAGTGTTTGGGTATTGTGTGAATGTCTTTGATGATTATAATGTGCTTGTGGATGCCTCCTGATTGTGTTCCTACCTCCGGATTGGTCGATAGAGAGCAATCTTGATCATGATTAAAGAATGTTCTTAAAAGGCCAAGTGTTCTCACCAGTCTTGGCCAACTTGGTTAAGTTCGTGAATTGTGGAGATATATTGAAGATTGTAGAAGCATGTCATGGTGTGAATGAATGGATTTGAGTCCCAGCTAAGGCATGGTGTGATCTGCATACATCTTTACATCTTCTCCTTAGCTAAATTATATTAGGTCTAGACCTATTTCTATGTATGCTTTGTAATGTTGACCTTGGAGATTGTTCCAATGGTTGATGAATGTAATGCCGACCTTGATGTACTTTCCAAGGTTGATGAATTGTATAAAGACTTGTAATGTAGTTGCAAAAAAGTTTGCTGGTGAAGAGATGCGAAGATAAGTACGAAGTAGAGCAGAGTAGATGAGAAGTATTGTACTTCAATGGAACTAAACTCAAGCATGGAATAGATGCTATTAAATCAGTTCACAAATCCCTAGCAGTGAGCCACCCCTTGGCGTTGAGCCAATGTTTGCAGTGAGCATTTTTGGGCAGTGAGCCTCTAATTTTTGGTATTGTTATAACTTATATATTTCTGTGGGCTAACACCCACCGTGGTTTTTCCCTTATAGGCTTTTCCACATAAAAATCTGGCGTCTCATGTGTTGAATGTGCAATTGTGGATAAGTTTATGCTTTCATGGTTAAATCTGATTATCATTAGTTAATAGTTGATGGTCTAACAGTAACAAAGTGTTAAGTTTTTGTGACAACTAATTCACCCCCCCTTTCAGTTGTCTAGTGTATTTCAACAAGGCCCATGTTAAAGACTATCGAACACGTTCCATGAGGTTCCACCACTGCTGAGGCAGCAACTGTAGCATAGACAGGTTCTCCATATAAGGAGGGAAAACTGCATCCCACACTCCAATTCTCTTCATCAAAATGTTTTTGCTATAATTTTAAGAAAATAAATGAGAGTCAGCTCAGAAAATTAGGAAATGTGAACCAAAAACATGAATTATATATTACATAAAAGTAATCTAATGGAATTCACAATAAAGTAGCATTGAAAAAAAAGATATATTGATTTTGCTTCTTAAATTCACCCATTGATAGAAAAACCATTTGCATTTAACCATTAAGTTTAATTGTAGAGCATGCAACCATTATGTATTTTATATCTAGGTTATTGTGTCAGCCAAAAACATGCAGCAATCCATATAAATTGTTTTATATTTTTCAAATACATCCCTAAATGTACATATGATTTAGTCATTAGATGGAAGGACTAGATCTTCTGAATCTGAGTTACATTAATCCTACTCAAAAACATAAAGCCAAAGGCATGGCTAGAGATATACATAGCAAGGACCAATGGGTTAACCTAAGTTTCACAAGCAGATCTGCAATTCCAAAATGGCTCTTGAATTTTATATTTAAATTATATGCACATCATAATTTATAACAATGCAAACCTCATGAGGAAGACAATCACAAAAGATGATAGTAAATATTGAGATTTTAATGTTTAACACAAATTGATTGACTATCGTAGGTGAACTTCAACAAAAAATATCCTCCTCTCTTCTCAAGAAGATACTTAACTTACAACAAGACCCAACAAAATCTACAAATTGCATATCTTGAGATAGCCCCCCTTATTATGGCTACATGTACTACAGTGAGATGACATATTCTACCATTCTTCAAAATAAGTAGTTTACTCACATTTTTATGTGGCTATAAAATGGCATTGAATATAATATGACTCACTTCACATTTCTTCTCTCAATGTATATCTAATAGTGTATTGCCTCCAGGCTAAAACTAGACATTCATTAAATGGCACCTTATGTTTTTTTGAAATACCCTCAAATCCAATACATGATTGTGGATTTTATCTATGTAATTCATTTACTCTTTCTACAACAAACAACTAAAGGATATGGTTAATCATCCAGTGAAGTTTTTATATAAATCTCCAAGAAAATGGCAAGTCACAAGATAGGCTGTGAAAGCCATATGCTCCCTTTTTTTCTTTTGATAAAGTAGCTCAAAACACACAGCGAGTGTAGGTGCAAAGTGTTAGGAACCCATGTTTAGCCCTTCTCTTTACTTTTTTAGTATATTGTTGTTGGACGCATATGCTTTGTAAGTCATCCCATGAGTATATTGTATTATCCCACATTCATGGGGAGTAATAGTTGTTTAGATTTGACTTAGTATATAAGTACGTGTTGAGGCCAATGAAGGCATCCATGAATTTATTGTATTGAGCTTGCTCAAAGGAGGTTGCCCCCTCGAAGTGACCTACGATCAATAAATTTTTTTTGTCTTCTGCTATTTTTGTTATTTCGTGCATTTTTTCATTATATTGTTGTAGGAGGTTCCTCTCATTTGATATCAGAGCGCTTTCTTGGGCTCACTGGGTGGAATTTTTGCCCGTTTTTTTTTCGCAGTGGCCTCTAGGCGTTGTGATTATTGCAGTAGTTCTTTTTTCTTTGCATCTGTATTGTTCATTTCAATTACAAGTTTAGATCAGGGAATAATCCCTATCCGCTTAACTATGGGAAGTGCCTGGGCATAGCCCTAAAACTCATTGTGAGGAGTACCACATGAACCCCGAAGTAGTTGGCCCATTGAGAGGACCTGCTAGTGAAAAGGGCAACGACCCCTACCTGATTGAGTAGTTCCCATCCGTGAGGTAAACCAAGAGTTATCGTTTGTGGGAAAGTGGTTATCAGTTTTACTTGAGCCATGGAGTGAGGGGTACTGCCCCAATACACAAGCCGTTAGACAACATTGGTAGCCGAGTGAATCCCCTGAACCTTTAGGAAGCTGAACATACCTGGGGTCCATATCTATTGCTAGCTAATAAATTGACTTGACTTGGTCACATGTTTAAAACATATGGACAAATAGATTGTGCAATGGATATCTTGATTGGTAGCTTGATCTATGCACATAATGGGTGCTATCATACAGTGCAACTAACATAGGAGATGGGTTCCCTCATTTGATCAATCAATAGGTGATCTTTATAGCTACTCATTCCCTCCCATAGTTGTTGTGTTAGTCAGTCAAATAAGGATCAACCAGATAGAGTTAAATAGGAGTGAAAGAAAAGAAACCGAACAAAAGAAAAACTTACAAAGGAAAAATTTAATTTATTGCCTTTGAAATTTAATACTAGGGTTTTTTTGCCGCACCAAAAGTTTAAAGGACACATAGAACTGGATTTGTTGTGGGCACTGACGAGATTTGAACCCTATCTCTTTGATATTCCACACAAGTAAATGTTGGCCAGAAATGAATACACAAGAATTAAACAATGTTGGACATTTATACTCAAGATTTACCGTCAAAAATACGTATCAGCTACTTAAAACCAATTCTGCATGGCTAAGCTTATAGAACTGAAAATAAATTGAATTACCTTGAAATTTCATCCCAAAGGGGTCCTTTATGCATTGCCCATTTGAATTAGCAAAACAATGAATCCAACAACACTGTTTGGTGCCTGTGTAATGTGGAGTTCCTCATTTCTTTGGTGTCATTTGCAGCGGGATTCGCCAGAAATAAAGAAAAGAAAGAGAGAATAGTTTATTACCTTTGAAATTTAATACTAGGTTCTCACACCGAACTAAAAGTTTATTTAGTCATTTTTATTTAGGTTTTGAATTTTTATTTGTGTGACTAATTATTTAGTTGTGTTTTTTACCTGATGATCAAATTAGTCATTTATCGATGTGTTGCAAAAACTTAGTACAATTTAATCATTTTTAGTTGTCATGACTAAAAATTTTAGTCACATAGTCATTTATTTACCAAATTCTACTAACCCTTAGTGCAGTTGTATAACAGGTAAGTGCGGTTGTATAACATGTAAGTATACAACCGTTAGTGTGGTTGTATAATAGGTAATTATTTCTAACCTTTTTTAACCACCTTTAATGTAACATCTCTTTGTGTTTCTCGCTTATGTGGCCTCCTCTTATGTGTTGTGTTCCCTCATGTTGTGTTATATTTATTTTAGGTCTCTTTGGATGACCCTTGATACTCTTGTAAGGTCAAGGATACAAGGAGATTGCCTCCGTTGTGGTAATTCTTCCATTTGTTTCTCTATTCTTCTATTCCCCTTCTCTTATTGTAAAAGTTGTGTTATGCCTTGGGGGCATAACATTGTGGAGAATGACTTGGGGGCATCTTCCCACATTGTAAACCCTAGTCACTTTTGTCTACTCTCTCATTTTTAGTGTTTCCATTCTTTAGTGGCTCTACTAGTCGGTGTATGACAAAAAATAAATAAATACTGATAAGGATCGTGTGTCCCTTTAGCAAGAAAGAAAAAATAGACCTAGTCCATATATGAAGATGGGTTTGATATATATTACTGACACTTGACTAGTAGAATCACTCCGTGTTGTGATGTATCATGTTGTGAAATTTGTTGTAACAAACCTTTGCAATACTCTAAATCTGCTTCAATGCATTTTGGATTGTTTTATATCTCACCTTGTAACTACTCAGTTCCAAGATACATGCAGTATATCCTCATGGCTATACTTAGTTCCAAACTTGCAAGGGTATCCTTGGTCTATTATGTGATTTTATAAATGATTTCTGCATAACTTTCATGACTTAATTTGTTTGTTATCTTACAGTAAGATTTTCTTACCAAAGCTTATATCTTGCTAATTATGTTAGAAAATGATATCGATGTGTTTGTGGGAACATTCAGTGATTGCAAGCACATGTCACTTCAGGGCACGGGCTTTGGGAAAGCTCTTGTTCCCTTGCGTGTTTTCACTTTACCTTAAATGTACTTGATATCAGCAAGTGGGATCAACCACTTTAAGGTGGGGGCATATATAATGGTAACTTCTTGATTACTTTTTGTTAGAAAATGTGCCTAAAATTACTGCCTTGATATTACATCGGTAGTGTTATGGGTTTATTCCTTTATCAGCCTGATTGTTCTTTTTTGGTGGGACCTTATCCATAGTCCTCTCAATGGTACGATAAGCTCTCTGCGTTGGTGTTAAATCTTCATCGAAGAGATATTGTGTTATCATTGAGACATTGGAAACACTCCCTTCAATGAGCCGATACCATTGTGGGAGTTGGAAATGATGTGGTAGTGGAGACCACATGAAACATTATGACCTTCATCGAAGTGACATCCTTATATAGGTGGGAATTGATATATTGTCCCATCAATATGGTGATAGGTTGAACTTTGTGGGACCTAGCTGGTGCTAAGCAGGATAACAGTGGAGAATGTTCATATTGCTGGGAGTTGATTACTTCATTGGGAGTCTCTAAGTTGTCCCTTCGACAACTGATACAAAGCATTGACTCTCCATCGATGAGACCTAGTGTCTTCGACAGGACTCTGTCTTGAGTCTCCTCAATAGTTTGATGCAGTGTATGTGAAATTCCACCTAGGTGATGAGGACCATGGTCAAATCTTGGATGCAAAGTGTTGCTGAATAGTGTGGATATCAATGAGACTTTGAGAATTTAGGGAGATCTTGAACAAATTCTCTTCGATGGCTTCGACATGTCTCCAACAGTTAAAATGAATTGTGACTATTTCCTACAAAAACTGTATCGATTAGTTTCTAGTATAGTATGGAATGTAAAACAGTTGGAATAGTTTGTAATGCAAATATTATAAAAGAGCTATGCATTGTAACAGAGGATGGTGGTAATCAGTAATTGATCAAAGTGGTTGAACAAGGGAATTGTAATGCTACTGAAGTTGATGTTGTGAATTGACACTTGCGAAAGCACAAGTCTGTAACTCTGTATGTAAATATCATTTATTGTAATACAAAGTGACTTTGCTTGGTGTGTGGGTTTTTCTCCCATAAAGGGTTTTCCCATGTAAATCTAGTATTCGTTCTATGTGTTGTTTCTTAATTGTCTACTCTGTTATTCTGATTAATGTGCATCTTTAATGAACTGTAATTGGAAATTGAATGTACTATCTACATTTCTCTTCTAAAAATTGGCATTAGGAAGGCATTTCCACACTTAACTTTCCTTACAAGTTGTATCAGAGCCTAGCCAGTTGTGTTATCCTTATGGGTGAGTCAAGTTTTTTGTGTTGGTTTTGTTGAGTGGGAGTTTTGTAGAGAAAACTGGTTGTCTTGATTGCAGATTTGAGATGGCAAGCACATCTGGAAGAATAGAGATTAAGAAATTCAACACTAGCAATTTTTAGTTGTGGAAACTCAAAATGGAATATTTACTCATGGATCAAGAGTTATAGACTATAGTGTCCTCTAACAAACCATCAAAACCTTGCAAGATGATTGGGATGTAATGGATTAGAAGCCCAAGGGTCTGATCAGACTATGCTTGGCTGATTCAATTCTCCTGAATGTCCATGAAGATAAGACTACAAAAACTTTATGGAATAAGCTTTGTGACATTTATCAGGGGAAATCTCTTTTAAATAAGTTATTCCTAAGGAAGAAGCTGTACTCTTTGAAGATACATGAAGGAGTGTTTGTTACAGATCATTTGAATACATTTAACATAATATTATGCAATTGACGTTTGTTGGTGTGAAAATTGAAGATGAGGGTCATTGCATGCTCCTGCTATGTTCATTGCCTAACACATGGAATCACTTGGTAATGGTTATTGGGAGTAAAATAACCACTTTCAAGATGGAAGATGTGGTTACTTCACTACTGTCAGAGGAATTGTGAAGGAAATCTTCTGAGATGACCAAGGAGGCCCTTGCTATTTGGGGCAGATCAAAGGAGAAAGGTAAGAAGAAAGACAAGAAGTCTAAATCCAAGTCAGAGGGGAGATAAAAGTCTCCTGGCAAAAAGTCCAAGGTGAAATGCTGGAACTGTGGGCAGATTGGACATATTTAGAACAAATGTAAAGAGGAGAAAAGGAAGAAGAACTAGAACAATTCTTTTGATAATGAATCTTCTCAGAGTGAAGCAGATGCCTCCATTATAGCCTTGGTGACTCAGGCATCAGATGATGTTTGGCTGATTGACTCAGGTGCGTCCTTTCACATGACATCTCATAGAGATTGGTTTTTGAAGTATGAGGAATACAAAGGTGGAAGGATGTATCTAGGTGATGATTCTCAACTTGAAATTATTAGTTGTGGAAGAGTCAGAATTAAGTTTCTTGATGGAACAATAAAAGGAATCAATGATTTAATGCATATACCAGGTCTGGCTTGAAATTTGCTTTCTGTAAGATGAATGATGTTGGCGTGCAAGTTTCTTTCTCAAATGGTGGCTGTAAAATGACTAGAGGCTCAATAGTGCTAGCCAAGGGTGCATGCATAGGCACTCTGTTCAAGCTGGATGCACTTGATGTTCAATTTAATAGTGTCTCTACAAAGTGAAACAAAATCTCTCATGTAGGGAAGGAGAACGATGTTCCTTTGGGTGTGAATTCCTTGGAGGTGAAATTCCCAGTAGAGAAAACCATGTTGTGGCATCATAGACTCGCCACATAGGGGAAAAAGGCTTAAAAGCCTTGAAAAATAAAAAACCTAGTTGAAGGGCTTGATGATTGTAACTTTGAGTTTGCTTTTTGCAAACATTGCATTTATGGAAAGAAACACCGTGTTTCTTTTTACTCTAGTCCTCATAAATCTTCTTGTATACTAGATTATGTTCACTCTAATGTATTTGGTCCAATGAATATTACTTCATTATCAAAGTCTAAATATTATGTTTCATTTATATATGATTATTCGAGAAGAGCATTTGTGTATTTTCTAAAAAGTAAATTAGAAGTGTTCAGTTGGTGTAAGGAGTTTAAAACCTTGGTAGAAAATTAGACTAGTAGAAAAATTAAATGCTTGAGGACGAATAATGGCGGTGAATTTTGTTCTATAGATTTTGAAAGGTATTGCAAAGACCATGGAATTAAAAGGCATAAAACTACACCTTACACTCTATAGCAGAATGGAGTTGTTGAAAGGTTGAACATGACATTGATAGAAAGGGTGCGAAATATGTTGAGCAGTGCTGGTCTGGAGCAAAAATTCTAGGTTGAGGCCATGGCTACAGTATGTTAATTAATCAATCTCCCTCTTCGGTACTTGTTGACAAAACACCTTTGGAAGCATGGTCTGGTAAGAAGCACTCTTTAAGATCTAATGAGAAAAGATCTAAATAGGAAAACAAGGCTATAAAATGTATCTTCATCAATTATGGCATTGGTGTGAAAGGATACAAGCTTTGGAATCCTATTACTAAGAAGGTATTATACAACAAAAGTGTATCTTTTGTGAGCTAAAACCTTCTATAGTGGACCTACAGTCAGAGATAAAAGAAGTTGAAAAGAAGAATGATGTAGTTGAAATTCCTCTAACTCTAGATAAAAAGGAACTATGAATTCCAAGTGTACCTGATACTGAGGAGAGCTCAAGCAGTTTTGAAATTTTTGAATAAGAAGAAGAACAACTTCACCCTCAGCTTGTGAGGAGGTCTACACATGAGAAGCAGCAACCTAAAAGGTTTGGATAATCTATGTTGGATTCTAGTTGTGCCTATGCTTTGATTTCTAACACTGATGAGCCTAGGACTGTAAAAGAGGCTATTAATATGTCTGATTTAGATTCCTAGTTGGAATCCATGAATGAGGAAATGGCATCATTGAAAAAGAATGAAAATTGGGATTTGGTACCTTTGTGTGAAGGTCAAAAGCCTGTTGGCTGTAAATGGGTATTTAAAAAGAAAATTGGTCTGGATGGCAATGTTCAAAAGTATCAATCTAGGTTGGTCGCAAAAGGTTATTCCTAGGTAGAGGGAATTGATTATGGAGAAATATTTTCTCTTGTAGCTAAGTTGACATCTATGATATTTCTATTGTCACTTGCAGCAGTGTATGACTTAGATTATGAGTAGATGGACGTCAAGACAACATTTCTTCATGGAGATTTGGAAGAAGAAATTTATATGTCCTAGCCTAAACACTTCATTAAAAAGGTAAAGAAACTTTGGTTTGCAAGTTAAAGAAATCACCTAGAATGTGGTGCCAAAAGTTTGACACGTTTGTGTTGTCATTGGGATTTGTGAGATTAAAATCAAATCATTGTGTGTACTATAAAACTGAAAATGGTCGTTTACTTATTATTTCCCTATATGTGGATGATATGTTGTTTATTCGGAATGGTAAGGGTATGATTTCAGAATTAAAATCTCAGTTGTCAACATAGTTTGAAATGAAAGATTTAGGAGCAGCTAGGTACATTTTGGGGATGGGAATCAGAAGCGATAGGGAAAATAGAAAACTTTGGCTCAGCCAGAGAAAGTATATTAATACTTTCCTTGAGAGGTTTAATATGATAGATTGCAAGCAACTAGTTGTTCCAGTGTTGCAGGGAACAAAGCTATCTATTGAAGATTGTCCAAAATCTCCTACTGAGATGGAGGACATGACCAAGGTGTCTTAAGTGAGTGTAGTTGGCAATTTAATGTATGCAATGATTTATACAAGGCTAGACATTGCGCAAGTAGTAGAAGTGCTTGGTCAGTATATGGCTAATCGAGGAAGACCTCATTGGCATGCTGTGAAAAGAGTTTTCAAAAATTTAAAGGGTACTACTAAGTACACCTTGTTCTATCGTGGTAACTTTACTAGATCTAAGAGTTTAGTTAGCATTCATGGATATGTGGATTCTGATTGGGTAGGGGACATTGACAGTAGAAGATCCACTAGTAGATATGTATTCATGTTGCTTGGTGGTGCAGTTAGTTGATTGAGCAAGCAACAGGCTATAGTTGCTTTGTCCACTACCAAGGCTGAGTACATGGTAGTAACTCACACATGTAAGGAATCCATTTGGATTAGAAGGCTATGTTTTCATATTGGGTTTGATGCAAGACAAATTACTATCTATTATGATAGTCAGAGTGCCATTTATTTGGCAAAAAATCCCACTTTCCATGCCAAGATGAAACATATCGATGTTCAGTACCATTTTGTTCGTGATATGGTGGAGGATGGAAAGGTTAATCTAGAAAAAGTGGATACTCTGGAGAATATTTCTGATGCATTGACTAAGCCTATGAGCATAGATAAGTATAGATGATGTGCCAGTTTGATGGGCCTTGGGGCCTATGACATTTAGTAACTTTGAGTATTGGAAGAAGCCAATAAGTTCTTCGTCAAGTGGGAGCATGTTGGAAAATGTGCCTCAAATTACTAGCTTGATATTCCATTGACAGTATTATGGGTTTATTCCTTTATCGGCCTGATTGTTCTTTTTTAGCAGAACCTTATCCATAGTCTTCTCAATGGTTCGATAAGCTCTCTGCATTGGTGTTAACTCTTCATTGAAGAGACATTGTGTTATCATTGAGACATTGGAAACAATCCCTTTGATGAGATGATACCATTTCGGGAGTTGGAAATGGCGTGGTAGTGGGGACCACATGAAGTTTTATGACCTTCATTGAAGTGACATCCTTATATCAGTGGGAGTCTCTATATTGTCCCATCAATATGGTGATAGGTTGAATTTTGTGGGACCCGATCAGTGCTAAGCGAGAGAATGGTGGAGAATGTTCATATCAACGGGAGTTGATTACTTCAGTGGGAGTCTCTAAGTTGTCCCTTCAAAACCTGATACAAAGCATTGACTCTCCATTGGTGAGACCTAATGTCTTTAGTGGGACTCTATCTTGACTTTTCTTGATAGCTCAATGTAGTCAATGTGAAATGCCACCTAGGTGATGAGGACTGTGGTCAAAGCTTGGATGCAAAGTCTTGGCAAACAGTGTGGATATCGATGAGACTTTGAGACTTTGGGGAGAGCTTGAACGAAGTCTCTTTGATGGCTTCAATGTGTCTCCGATAGTTAAAACAAATTATGACCGTTTCCTACAGGAACTGTATCGATTGGTTTTTGGTATAGTATGGAATGTAAAATGGTTGGAATAGTCCATAATGTGAATACTATAAAAGAGGTATGCATTGTAACAAAGGATGGTGGTAATCAATAATTGATCAAAGAGGTTGAACAAGGGACTTGTAATGATGTTGAAGTTGATGCTGTGATTTGACACATATGAAAGCACAAGTCTATAACTCTATATGTAAACATCATTTACTGTAATCAAATTGACTTTGCTTAGTGTGTGGGTTTTTCTCATGTAAAGGGTTTTCCCATATAAATCTAGTGTTCATTCTGTGTGTTGTTTCTTAGTTGTCTACTCTATTATTATGATTAATGTGCATCTTTAATGAACTATAATTGGAAATTGAATGTACTATTTGCATTTCTCTTCTAAAAATTGGCATTAGGAAGGTGTTTCTACACTTAGCTTTCCTTACACTTTTTACATTGGCAAAGTGTGTTTGTGTACACTTCCATTTCATTGTAAGGCATCTTCGTGATGTAGGTAGGTTTGTGTACTTTGATCTATTACGTATACCTTCTTTTTACTGTAAGGTGTCTCTAAAATGTGGGTGGGGTTGTATACCTTGAGCTCATGCTTTGTTTTCACTGTAACGCATCTCTGTGATGTGGGTGGGGTTGCATTTTGAAACTACTTCTACAGAAGGTAGGATGGTGTATCTCTTGAGCTAGTGCACATCCTTTTAAACAAAGTCCTCATCGTGAGGCGGGGTGGGATCTTGAGCCATCCACCCTTAAGCATGTCTTTGGTGGTTGTGGTAGTATAGCTCAACCGTTAGGTGTGTTTGGCATGTCTTAGATAGTGGAGTGCAGTGATGAGATCCTTCCTATCACCCATGTTTGTCATGTATAAGATGTATAGTGTGTCAATGACATACTATACAACACTCTATATTATGTGTGTCTTCCATCTATTTTGTGTCTTCCTTGCGTGTCTTGCATGTTTATTGCATGCGCTAAAGATGTGTAGTGATGAGCTCCCCCCATGCTGTGTGTTTTTTCTTTACTTTAGTTAGATATATATATGCATAATTACTTAATCATGTCTTCTCGTCATGTCTTCTTTGTGACTTGCATGACTATACTCATGTCTTCTCTATGTATTGTGTGCTTCCTTACTATATTCATTGTGTCTTATGTGACTATTAAGTGCTTTTTTATGTTTTCCTAAGTCTAGGAGATATAACTAGTCTTTGAACTTAGGGTGTGTCTTCATTCTTATGTTTGATGTGTTTGATATGCTTTGATTGTACTTTAATGCATGTGTTAAATTGTAAGATCGCACACACATTAAAGTGGGGGCTAAATTGTTGGGAATTAAGGTGTCTCAACCTTGTAAATTCCTTGCATTTATTATTGTAATGTAATTTATTTACTTAGCCTATGTTGTAATTTTGTTGCACATCCTGTTTTGTCATCTAGTGTCAAGTGGCACGATGAGTTGTCACTCCACTTGTAAGGTGACTAGGATGGTCAACTCACTCCATGTGGAGATAGGCGTCCCTTTTGTTTGGTAGAGGTTTTCTACCATGTGTCAGCATCCTAACTAGTGTGTAAGTGAATCTTGACTGAAATGGTTATGACAGATTCCTATGACAGTTTTATGACATGTAAGAGTCAGAATTAGAAAGTTCTATGATAGGTGAAGACATGTGTCACAAGATATCTTGGAAGAAGGTATATTTGGGCACCCCAAGGAGGGTTTTGTCATGTTGTAAGAGAATATACTATTTATAGCCTGTTTATGATAGATTCTCTTACAACTATAACTTATGACAGCTATGACAGATTCTATGACAGCCGGTTGGTGCGTAAGAGCATCTGTCATTACCCAAATTGGAAATAGGCAACCATATTGGGATGGGGTGATATGACAAGTGTCATGACCATGCTATAGTGTTGGACAAGTGTCCCTGGGCATGGGGTTTGGTCCATGAGGCCAAGTTGGATGCCCATTCCAATATATGTTCAGTTTTGCCTTGAAAACTTCATTATAAGCAGGTTCTTGGAGAGGAGATGCTAGAGGTGATTAATAGGTGTTGTTATGCTACCAGTTTGTCTCCAGATACAAGTGTTGAAAACTCCTAAGAGCTTTCATTGCAAGGGTATTGTAAACCATTATAATTTTGATAATACATTGTGCAAGTTTTGGAGTGTGGGGCTTTTTACTCGATAAGGGTTTTCCCCACATATATCTTGTGTCTCTCTTCTTCTATCTTACATTCTTATGTTGTTTGCTATTGCAATATCTCTATTGTTGTATTAAACATTTTGTAATTGTAAAGGTTAAAATGAATTTGCACTCTTCTCTCCTCATTAGATTAGTGTAGGAAGCGATTTTCGCACACCTAGCTTCCTTTAAGTTGGCATTAGAGCTATTCTCTTTGGTCCTATTAGTGCTTAAACATGTATATGCAAGCATCTTCCTAAGATAAAATTTTTTTTATGTCCGTCGGCAGGACTACCACTTTGTCTTAGTGATTGGGTAGTCCATAATGGTTTGTTCCTTTCATCGCTGTGACATGCTTCATCGGCGGTTGAGTTAGGGGTTATTCCGACAGTCCGATGAGATTGTTTATGGTCTTCGGCGTGACATTCTTCATCGGCAAAGTTGGGAAATGTTGCTCCGATGAGTTGGTTGCACTGATGGAGGAGGCATCGGTGTGATACTGCGTATCAGGCAGATTGTGGAGAGTTAGGCTGACAGGGATACTCTGGCCGATGAGGGTTCTGCAAAGTGGTCGGCAAGAGCAGTGATATCGGTAGAAATGTTTTTGGTTCTACCGATGGGAGGGGGTCACCCTGATGGAGGATGCCATCGAAGTGACATCACTTATCAGTGCAGCATTGGTATGTTGTTCCGATGTGGCTTGTCTCACTGACGGAGGGTGGTTTGAAGTTTTCAAGGTTTTGCGGTCAGCGAGAATTGTGTGATCGGCGAGGGGGATTTTTGTCGCTCCGATAGTCTTAGTCTGGCTGATGGAGGTGGTTGTCAGGGAAACATTGCAGGTCAGGCAGATAACAAGGCGGTGTGCCGATGGCACTGGTCTGGCCAACAGGGTAGTTCAGGGACTTCGTCGATGAGATCAGCATGTCGGTGGGAGAAATTTTGGGTGCGCCAATGAAGTGGTGTCATGCCAAAGGGTGTGGTCATTGAAGTGACAAGTGATGTCGGCAGGTGAGTTTTCAGACCCACTGATGGTTTATGGTCTCACCGATGGAGGTTTGGTATCGGTGGGAGTCAAGCGATGGGCTGTTGGCGAGTGGTTCATTGGTTGTGCAAGGCAAAAGTGCACAACATTATGTTTGCCCATGGCTTGGTTTATAAAGTGTTGAAAAGGTTACTGCAGGGCGAATGTGGGATATTACATTTCACAAATGTGAAAGGTTAGCGATGGATGAAGGGTGCTTATGTGGCGCAATTGCGTTGGCGATGGACTTTTCAATGCTACTGATGAGGATTTCCAACCTGTATGGGCAGATTGTAACCGTCGATCTTGCATATTTGGAGCTCGATTTTGTGGTTGAGGTTAAATTCTTCAAGTGACTAGGTATTAGCACCATTTTTGCGTGCTCATTCTACAGTCAGCCGGCCATGCTATACGGTGATGGAAAAAAAAGTCACATCTGCTCATCTGCTCGAGGTTCGGGTTGCTTGCACCGCGGGCTTTTATGGTGAATCTAATGGCTTCAGTGACAAAAATTTATGAGGATCCGATTGTTTCTTTGAAAATCTAGAGGGAGTGGTCTTTGCATTTATGAAGTCTGTCAGTGTGTAGGTGGCTAGAAGCTTGTGTGCTCCTTGAAAAAGGAATCCATGGCCATTCTACAGAGGTTGGATGCTTTTGGGCTTTCTGCTCTGACTCTGAACACAAGGTATTCACATTTTGAAAGGCATTTTTTGTTATAGATTTAGTCCTTGGTCTGGTGTATTAGTCTATCTTGTCTTGTAAATGATAATTTCCTATATGATAACTTTCTATGCAGATTAATTTTAAATGAGAAACACCTGTTGTGTGTTTTGTTTATGATTGTCTCCTATATGTCATTTGTTTTCTTTTCAAACAAGGTTGTCAAGGGCTTCCAAGTTTTTCAGTATATACATACTGTGTGTCTGATTTATTGCATCTGCTCAAGGAGTGGTTAAATAGGCTTTTGATCAGATACAAAGGAAAATAGATTGCATCATAGGATTTGCAAAGTATGATCATAGGTAATCCTCTTTCTTGGACATGTTGCTGTTAGGTAGTAACATTCTTCCTGAGTCCTCTGGATATGAAGTTATGTTGTCATAGGGAGACATTTACATTCATAGATTTGACTCTACTGCCCAGATAAGGCACTGGTTTGGGAATCTGTCTGTTTAAAGGGTCTAGGAAAGTCCCATAACTCCAAACATCAAATCAAATCATTTCATCCTTCCAACCTGTTAGTTTGTAGGAGTAGGAGTAGGAAACCCCTACATGCTCTCATCCCTAACCAGACACATATGTCCAAGAATGTCACCAACCTTGTGATTTGTTACACAAATCTTGGTCCATACATGAGAGTATTCTGCCTGTTGCTGTCAAGCTAAATCCTTTTGTCATTGAGCTAGTCAAGGTCATATTTTTATCAAATAGGGACACCCCCCTTGGTGTGGTAGAACCAGAAGTGAAGGGGAGGAGCTCACACAACCTCCTGTATTTAGTTGGCTGAATCTACTTGTGCATTAGAACTGGCAAACCCTAATGCTAATTCAGAAGAAAAACCAACAAAATGGCGACCCTGCTGGGGACTATACAGTAAAAGAAATTGTCTTTTCATCTCTGGTAAATTATTGCCCATCTGAGTCGCAACAACAAAATGGTGACTCTACTGGGGAATGAATAGAAAAAGTGATATATTACAGCCTCTAGTGAAGTTTTGCCTTGCTCTACTGGTGGAATGAACTCAAAAACATATTTGATGAGCTTTCAGCTATTGTAAATTTTTATCCTCTTTGGAGAAATGGTGACTTTGCAAAAAGATTCAAGTACACATGAAAGATAGATGTATGTTATGTGACAAAAGATGTTCATATTTCTGCATCTGGATGAGAAAAGGTACTTAGTTTCTTCCCCTGTATATTTGTTGTTCTACTGCATAAGTTAGATGCTAGGGGAAGTCTTAGGTCATAGGCAGACAAAGGATGTCTAAGAATGAAATTTATATGAATCCAAACATGTATTCACTCAGTGAAAAGGGGGATAATATGTTTTTGATTACATCAAGCGGCAAAAACAAGGGGCCAAACCCTTAACAAAGATTACATAAGACAAAACATAGGCTCAGGAAACAAAAAGAGCCTGGAACCAAAACCCCAGAAACACCAGCTAACAAATGGCAGAAAGTAACAGCAAAAACCCAGCATCCAGGCAGCAAAAAGCACACTAGGATAGAGAGTCCTCCCAGTCATTTGCAAGAAGTTCAAAAATTTTGTCCATCTCCTGAGTTCTATCATTGTCAGTTCCCTAAGAGAAAAGTTGAATACCTTGCAAAAGGGTTAAGTTGATCATGGAAGACCTGTACAACATGCGAGTAATGAACTTATAAAGAGTAGACATCTTGAGCTGCAGAGCCACCATCTTGTCCTTTAACTGAGTCACTTCAGCAAAAAGAGAGTTACTGTCTGTGCCCTCATTCCTATTGCTATTCTCAGTAGTAGCCCTAAAATCCTCTTCAGGGACAGACTGACTGTTCGTTTCAACCTCTTTAGCACCGATAGGGTTTTGCTCATTCATGTTCCCCTCTCCTTCACCAGTATCATACTGGGCCTCCATAGGGCTCTGATGGTTAAAATCCTCTTTATCACTACCAGTACCAATCACATTCTCAGGGCTGTCCCTGTAGACATTTTGCAGAGAGTCATGGCCATCAAACTGCTCCCCAGAAATAGGGTTCTCCATGTAAATTTCCTACAAATCATCACTGTCGGCCTCCTTACTGTGAGAAGAAGCCTTAGAACTTCTAGAGTAGTCTATGAGTTTAACTTGGGGGGCTGGCTTCCCAACAATTTTGGGATAATATGTTGACTAAAAGAATTGAGGAGATAAAAAATAGGTTAATATTCTTAGAGGCTAGGTAGGCCCAGTTGAATAGTGATAACCCTGTTGTGTCTGCCAGTCAGAAAGCTAAACCTCTTGTCAGCCCTTTTGATCCTTTGTATGATCAATTAGATTTTTCATGGGTTGATTATAAAGTTGAAAGTATGCCTGCTAGGATGTACATTTAGATGCCTAGATTTAGTGGTCACAGTGTATGTGATGGGAATGCACCTATCCAAAATTTTCATGAGTTCATGGGAAAACATTCATTTAGAGATGAGGATATGTGGATGAGGTTTTTTGTTAGATCCTTTGATGCAAAAGCTAGAGATTGGTATTTGAGCTTTCCAAAGAGATCCTTTGCCTGTTGGGATGAGCTTGCTAACTGCTTCAAAAAAGAATTTGCAAGAAAACCAACTGATCTTGTTGTAGAATTAATGAAAATTAGAAAACAAGATAAAGAGCCCTGTATTGATTTCAGTCATAGGTTTGTACTAGCCCTTTCACAAGTCCTTGAAAACTTCAGACCTGATATTTTAGCCTGTGTTGGCATATATTTTGAAGCTTTCGAGGAAGGCTCTAGTGCATTGTTGAGGGAATTCAAGATAACAAGTATGTAGATGGCATACAAGTTCATAGAAAATATAGAAAAAATGAGAAATGAGCACATGTTGAATTCCTTATCCCCAGGCTTTGGTGTGAAAAATAGTTGTGAAGCTGCAAATGACCAAATGATTAAGGCATCATGTGAAGATGAAAAGCTGAATACTGAGGATGCCAAAGAAGGGACTAATGAGGACTCCTATTGCAATGTTGAGGCATCTGGCCATGAAAGCAATAATGAGGTTGTGGACATCAATGAGCAACTTTTTGAATGGATTTGTGGAGATAATTGTGAGTATTGTACTCAAGACAGAGAAGATATAAGCAGACAGAGAAACAGTTCCATGTGTGAACTATTGCCTTCTTTTCAAACACATGGAGATCATGAAGAGCAGTCAGAGATTGAAACAAGTGCTAGTGCAGAGCATGATTGTTTTTTATTTGATGATTGTTTTGCTTATGACACATAGGCTGATACTCTTCCACAAAGGGAACCCATTGGTGATGAAGATGCATGCTCTACTGCCCATGAACAAATGGCATATTATGATCAAGCTGATGTACCTGGATCACCCATTTTTGACACATATGGTGATGAGGATCCATTTGAGTATGGTGAAGGTTTGAGCACTTTTTTTGACTTGGACTCTGTTTCTCATCCTAATGAAAGAGAAACCAACATACATCAGGTAAGTGACTGTAAAAATGTGCCTGATTGTAAAGAGGTGCCAGAGCTTGATCTTTTCCAGTTTGGTGCTGCTGTTGGTTGTGTACATGATGTGCACAATTATGAATTTGAAAGCTTTTCTTTTGGGCCAGCTGATGAAGAGATCCCTGATTTTCCTCGTTGTGTGGTGGACTCTAAATGTTTCATGTTTTCAGTCCAGCTAGAGGATCACTTTGCAATGCATACTACTGATGCAGATGATGATAAGTGTTATATACCATATGAATATGCATTGCTTGATAAATACTACATCCACTTGTTGCCTGATGTTGAGGGTTGTTTGCATAGGGTTGACAGTGACAAGCTAAATCAGAAGGTTGAATATGCAAATGACCAAGGTTGCTTATGGTTGGATCATGGCAACATTCTCAAGCTTGACCTAGTGTATGCAGATGAAAACAAGGTATTTGACAAAGGGAAATACAGGTTTTTCTTTTCTTGGTGGCCTTAGGCCATCAAGTGTGTTTGGTGATGCAGATTTGTAGCTTTATGACTCTATGCCCAATGGATAAGGGACTGGTCTGCATCCCAGAGATCTATGGTTCTTGCCATGCTTGCAAGAGGCATGCATCCCCAAATAGAGCCTGTGTTGGTGCTTAAACATGTATATGCAAGCACCTTCCTAAGATCAAAATTTTTTTATGTCCATTGGCAGGACTGCCACTTTGTATCAGCGATTGGATAGTCCACAATGGTTTGTTCCTTTCATTGCTATGACATGCTTCATTGGCGGCTGAGTTAGGGGTTATTCCGACAGGCTGATGAGATTGTTTGTGGTCTTCGGTGTGACATTCTTCATCGGCGAAGGTGGGAAATGTTTTTCCAATGGGTTGGTTGCACCGATGGAGGAGGCATCAATGTGACACTACGTATTGGGCAGATTGTGGAGAGTTAGGCCGACGGGGATACTCTGGCCAATGAGGGTTTTGCAAAGTGGTCGGCGAGAGCAGTGATATCGGTAGAAATGTTTTTGGTTTCGCTAATGGGAGGGGGTCACCCTGATGGAGGATGCCATCAGAGTGACATCACTTATTGGTGCAACATTGGTATGTTGCTCCAATGTGGCTTGTCTCGCCGATGGAGGGTGGTTTGAAGTTTTCAAGGTTTTACAGTCGGCGAGAATTGTGTGATCGGTGAGGGGGTTTTTTGTCACTCCGATAGTCTTAGTTTGGCCGATGGAGGTGGTTGTTGGGGAAACATTGCAGGTTAGGTAGATAATGAGGCGGTGTGCCGATGGCGTGAGTCTAGCCGACAGGGTAGTTCAGGGACTTCGTCGGTGAGATCGGCATGTCGGTGGGAGAAATTTTGGACGCACCGACAAAGTGGTGTCATGCCGAAGGGTGTGGTCATCAAAGTGACAAGTGATGTCAGCAGGTGAGTTTTCAGACCTGCTGATGGTTTATGGTCTCACCGATGGAGGTTTGGTATCGGTGGGAGTCGAGCGATGGGCTGTTAGTGAGTGGTTCATTAGTCATGCAAGGCAAAAGTGCACAACATTATGTTTGCCCATGGCTTGGTTTATAAAGTGTTGAAAAGGTTACTGTAGGGTGAATGTGGGATATTACATTTCACAAATGTGAAAGGTCAGCGATGGATGAAGGGTGCTTATGTGGCATGATTGCATTGGCAATGGACTTTTCAATGCTGCTGATGAGGATTTCCAACCTGTATGGGCAGATTGTAACCGTCAATCTTGCATATTTAGAGCCCGATTTTGCGGTTGAGGTTAAATGCTTCAAGCGACTGGGTGTTAGCGCCATTTTTGTGCGCTCATTCTGCAGTCAGTCAGCCATGCTATACGGTGATGGAAAAAATGTCACATCTGCTCATCTGCTCAAAGTCTGGGTTGCTTGCGCCGTGGGCTTTTATGGTGAATCTGATGGCTTCAGCGACAAAAAATCATGAGGATATGATTGTTTCTTTGAAAATCTAGAGGGAGTGGTCTTTGTATTTATGATGTCTGTCAGTGTGTACGTGGCTAGAAGCTTGTGTGGTCCTTGAAAAAGGAATCCATGGCCATTCTACAGAGGTTGGATGTTTTTGGGCTTTCTGCTCTGACTCTGAACACAAGGTGTTCACATTTTGAAAGGCATTTTTTGTTACAGATTCGGTCATTGGTCTAGTGTATTAGTCTATCTTGTCTTGTAAATGATAATTTCCTATATGATAACTTTCTATGCAGATTAATTTTAAATGAGAAACACCTGTTATGTGTATTGTTTATGATTGTCTCCTATATGTCATTTGTTTTCTTTTCAAACAAGGTTGTCAAGGGCTTCCAATTTTTTTAGTATATACATACTGTGTGTCTGATTTATTGCATCTGCTCAAGGAGTGGTTAAATAGGCTTTTGATCAGATACAAAGGAAAATAGATTGCATCATAGGATTTGCAAAGTATGATCATAGGTAATCCTCTTTCTTGGACATGTTGCTGTTAGGCAGTAACATTCTTCCTGAGTCCTCTAGATATGAAGTTATGTTGTCATAGGGAGACATTTACATTCATAGATTTGACTCTGCTGCCTAGATAAGGCACTAGTTTGGGAATCTATCTGTTCAAAGGGTCTAGGAAAGTCCCATAACTCCAAACATCAAATCAAATCATTTCATCCTTCCAACCTGTTAGCGTTTAGGAGTAGGAGTAGGAAACCCCTGCATGCTCTCATCCCTAACCAGACACATATGTCCAAGAATGTCGCTAGCCTTGTGATTTGTTACACAAATCTTGGTCCATACATGAGAGTATTCTACTTGTTGCTATCAAGCTAAATCCTTTTGTCATTGAGCTAGTCAAGGTCATATTTTTATCAAATAGGGACACCCCCCTTGGTGCGGTAGAACTAGAAGTGAAGGGGAGGAACTCACGCAACCTCCTTTATTTAGTTGGCTAAATCTGCCTGTGCATTAGAACTGGCAAACCCTAATGCTGATTTAGAAGAAAAACTAACAGGTCCTAGTTGTTGGATAGGGCTTTTGTGTACTAATATTAGGCTGAGTGGGAGTCTGTACAGAGCATTCTGAAATATTGTTACAGGAATGAGATGACAGGCACATCCAGAAGAGTAGAGATGGGGATGTTTAACGGCAAAAATTTTGAGTTATGGAAACTTAAGATGGACTGTTGTGGAGTTGATCATGTTAATACATTTAGTATGTTATTGATCTGGAGCTCTTGTTTGATAGTATCCAATACCCTCATGCATGGTGGTTATGTCCTATCATTCTATGGTCATTTGCAGCAAAGTATTCATGTTGGGTGTTTGTTCTTGGCTCCCTGGTCACATGGAGAAACTTGGGTTGCCATGGCTATGGTTTGATGTGCTTATGTTGGGTGCATGGTTTTAGTCCCTGGCATTGGAAGACATTGTCTTGTTAACCCCGAATACATGTAGGCTGTGGAGTTAATCTTTGGATGGTTTGAAAGATTTTGGAACATCCTAGCTCCTTCATATGCTTGTACATGGTGATGGTTGTGGAGTTGGCCTACAAGTGGGCCTGTAGTTCTTGGACCTCTATTTCATTTAGTTGGATGTACTTGCATGTCTCAGTTTCATATTGTTTTGATCTGAGGGTTTTGTAGATGTTCTGCTTAAAAAATCTACGGTTATACTTATCTATGTTATTCCATTATTATGGTTTAACTATATTGGTGATTTTCAGACCTATGTGTTTTATAGATGATCAGTGGATATGGATCTGCATGTATGTCAGTGACATGGTGGTTTTGTAGGTTTTACATGGTTAATCAAGACTTGTGGTTTTGTAAATCTACAGACAAACTATTTTTTCAGATTATGATTCCTTAACAGTGTTTCTCAATGTAAGATTGTTACAGATTTGTATGTATGCTTCATGCATAATGTGAGGAGGTTTGTATCTTTCTCAGTGTTGAGATGTTGGTATGTGATTTATCACTCATTATTTCTACAGCATAATGCTTGATTAGTTCCTTGACTATAATCACTCATTTGTGGACTTATTGGCAAATTGAATCTAGAATTGATTTGATGGTTGAGTCTTGAAGTCTACAGATTGTCTTCTTTGGTATCTCAGTTTGCAGGTTACTAATGTAATGATGAGTTTGCATGTTACATTTGTTTTGGATCTTTGAGTTATATAGTTTGTGGATTAGCTACCCATTAGCTGTAGTGAGATAACTCGAATGTGGACTATCTTTATCCATGGGTTTGATTCAGTGTTTATGCAGATTTTGTTAGTTGGCCTTGTCTGTGGTCATTTATGTATTGGTATGTTGCATTGGGATAAAAAGATGGATAATTATAGTGCATTGGATAGTCAGTGATTGGGACTTATAGCATGTTTATCATGATGCCATGGATAGCTTGGTTACATAGCATAGTGTGAGCTTTTGATAGTGATGGTTTTATCTTCTTGACTTGGAGATCTTGGTTCTATTTTATTCTTTTGTGTTGCTGATATTATACAGGACAATTGTTAGATTGTGTTAGAGCCATGGATGACCTTCACTGAGAGGATGGTTATCATAATGCCTTGATAAGCTTGGTACCACAATTTTAGTGGGAGCTTTGGCAGTGATGTTGGATTCATCATAAGTGATGAATGATCTTCTGCAGTGGATATTGGTGTCATGGAGGAACTCTTGGTTTTGAGAGTTCTTTGACATTTTTAGTTTTATTGTCAGGAGATGGTTATCTTCATATGTTTTGAGATGTTGACATCTTGATTGAGGTGCAGGTTTATGATTTGTCAATATGACATGTTTATCCTTTGTTTAGAGATGTTGTTATTATGTCATGGTTTACTTTGATGCTAGCTTAAAGTTTTGGCATGATATGGATTCTCTTGAGATAGGATGTATGCATCATTGTATGCTTTGTTGTATGTGATCTTCTTATGAGGAGATGGTTAGATCATGATGTCATGGTGGGCTTCTTGATCATGCATATGTGCAGTGGGAGTTTTGACAGTGATCTTATTTGTTCTCTTTGATTTTGAGTATTAATCATTTTCTTGAAGCTTCATGATTTTGTAGAATGCATTTGAATTTGGCATGTATTGGTTGATGGATGCTCATGGATACTAGAGAGACTTGAGGTGAGGCTTGAGATCTCTTGTTGTAGGGATCATGTGTTGGAATGGTTAAATTTCAGCAGAAAGACTGAGAAGCCTTCACTTGTTATGGACGTGAGTTCATATTTAAACTTGAGAGGAGATTGTTCTTGGAGAGAGTATATGAGACTCGGTGTATCTTAGTAGATCAGTCTCATTCCCCACTCTCAATTCACTCAGCAGAAAATGTTTTGATAGGTATTGCCCAGGTTATTTTAGATTCATTTTATTTTATGCTTTGATTTCTCATGGATATGAATCTTGAGCTACAATTATTAGTTCTGGAGGTTTCATGTGAGGGATGATAGCATGGTTATCTTCTTGATTTGTATGGTTTAGTTTATGATGTTCATTTATGAGGAGTTTAGGAGATGTGAGTGGGCTTATTCCTTGTTATGGAATGGTTATGAGTTTGTTCTACCTTGATTAGAGAGGCTTACATTCATGTTGATGTTTATTTGATCTTATAAGATTGAATGTTTTGGTGTTGTTAAGGATTTTCAGTTGGGGTTTTGTAAAGGAGATCATACTTGGCACAGCTTAGCACTTGGTGATGTTGGTAGGACATGTTATGGTTTGTAGTTTCTCTTTATGGTGTCTTTTTCTTCCTAGAGGTTCATTTTCATCTAGTATAATCATTGGGTTTGTGGACATCTACTGTTGTTGTACTTTATTGTTTTTTGGCAATAGTATGTGTTTTTTTTAGATGTGGACTTGGGAGAAGTGGAGGAGATCAAAGGTGAGAGAGTGAGTAGAAAACCATTTGTGGAAGTATGCTCTCTTTTGCAGCAGTTGGTTGTAGTTTGCAGATCATTGTAATTGTTCTTTGTATTATATGTTTTTATTATAAGCCACACTTTTATGTAAGTGTTGATTGGTAGACTTTGAGTACTTCAGTTGGCATTGCTCATGCAGTTTGATTCCTAGGATGTATGTATATCTTTGGTAGATGGTTTTTCATTAGATTGTAGTATCAAAGGTCTTTAGATTTTTTGCACATCAAAGGTTATTGGTATGTTTGTTATCATGGTAGATGATAACTTTGAGTAGGACAATGGATTATATAGGGATGAGAGTTACAGTATGGGCTAAATATGTCACATGCAAAAGTTCTATCAATAGTGGTTATTTAGTTGGATGTAAACAACTACCTGTGGTTGTTGTTGTTCTAACTATTTTGGAGCTTATGTGCTCGATCTTGTTTTGAAGATGTTTGGACTTCAAAGTTCTGTTCTATTAACTAGTTTGAAGTTGGATACATTGGTGTGTCTATGTGGCATTTAGTGTTTCATCATATTTTTTGGCATTCTAGTCTTTTGTCATGTTGGTAATCACTTGGAAGATGTTATAGGTGCTTCTGTAAAGATAGTGAGCATAGTGGAGTTTAGTTGAGCTGAGTATTTGGTAGCTACTCATGCTTGCAAGGAAGCCATTTGGCTTAAGATATTGTGTTCAGATATTGGTGTTGGTGTAGGACATGTTACTATCTATTGTGACAATTAGAGTGTGATGTTGCAGATGCATTAACAAAACCAGTGGGTACAGAGAAGTTTAGATGGTGTTCAGAGTCTATGGGCCTTTTAGCCTATAGCTATTATATCCTATTTTTCTATTGGCTCTTACAAGGTGTTCGACAAGTGGTAGAATGTTGGGAATTATGGTGTCTCAACCTTGTAAATTCCTTGCATTTATTATTGCAATGTAATTTATTTACTTAACCTATGTTGTAATTTTGTTGCACATCCTATTTTATCATCTAGTGTGAAGTGGCACGATGAGTTGTCACTCCACTTGTAAGATGACTAGGATGGTCAACTCACTCCATGTGGAGATAGGCATCCCTTTTGTGTGGTAGAGGTTTTCTACCATGTGTTAGTATCTTGACCAGTGTGTAAGTGAATCTTGACCAAAATGGTTATGACAGATTCCTATGACAGTTTTATGACATGTAAGAGTCAGAAATAGAAAGTTCTATGATAGGTGAAGACATGTGTCACAAGGCATCTTGGAAGAAGGCATATTTGGGTGCCCCAAGGAGGGTTTTGTCATGTTGTAAAAGAATATGCTATTTATAGTTTGTTTATGATAGATTCTCTTACAGCTGTAAGTTATGACAGCTATGATAGATTCTATGATAGTCGGTTGGTGTATAAGAGCATCTGTCATTGCCCAACTTGGAAATAGGTAACCATATTGGGATGGGGTGATATGACAAGTGTCCCTGGGCATGGGTTTTGGTCCATGAAGGCAAGTTGGATGCCCATTCCAAGATATGTTTAGTTTTGCCTGAAAACTTCATTATAAGTAGGTGCTTGGAGAGGAGATGCTAGAGGTGATTAACAGGTGTTGTTATGCTACTAGTTTGTCTCCAGATATGAGTGTCGAAGACTCCTGAGATCTTGCATTGCAAGTGTATTGTAAACCATTACAGTTTTGATAATACATTGTACAGGTTTTGGAGTGTGGGGTTTTTTACCTGATAAGGGTTTTCCCCACATATATCTTATGTCTCTCTTCTTTGTCTTACATTCTTATGTTTTTTGCTACTGCAATATCTCTATTGTTGTATTAAACATTTTGTAATTGTAAAGGTTAAAATGAATTTGCACTCTTCTCTCCTCATTAGATTAGTGTAGGAAGTGATTTCCGCACACTTAGCTTCCTTTCATAAATGTTATGGAGTAAAAAGTGGACACATGCCTTTTTACCTCCTAGTTTAGCTCCTAGGTCCTTGTGTTAACGTCATACATGTAAAATATTCATCTTGATGAGAAATCCCTCGAAACACATGTCAAATAGGAACTAGGCGTCCATTTAATGTTTAAGTCTAGACCAAAAAGGTACCTAGGGACTTGGGTGCCTACACCCAAGTCCTCCTTGATTAGTTGGGGTAAAATTTAAATTATGATAGCATAGGACTTTTAAACAAGTCTTTCCTTGTCAGCTCTTTCATTTAATTTGTGAATGTTAAATAGGAAAGCATATATAAGTGAGTGTTTTAATTCATTTTAAAACAAGTTGATGATAGAAAGGTTATGATATTGAGCAAAAGAACATTCAAGGCATTCATTATGTTATTGTTACACATTTGTGTTTGTATCATGTGTTTGTTGTAGATTTGCAATCATCATCAACATCCTTATGAGTTGAAGATTCTTCATCATCCCAAGGACTTCACCTCCAAGGTGACATCATCATTTATTTGAATCATTTCATCAATTGGATTATCTTTATCCTCTTCCCTACAAGGGCGTGCTCTCTCTCTAACAATAGTGTTGGGAAATCTTGAATGCTAACCTAGGATTTGACTGAAGCAAAACCCTAAACACCACAACCCCCAAACCCCTTTTCTTCTTGTGTATAGGTTATAGGTGCAAGGACTAAAGAAGTGAAGATATAGGGAGGTTAAGAAAGAGATAAGGTTTCAAGATCCAAAAATAGAGTGTAAAAATTCCTCTCTGAAAGACTTGGGCACCTGCACCAACATCCTCCTACTAGATAGACTTCAGAAATGACATCTAGACATCTTCTGCAACATCTTTCCATTTCTAGGTTTCTAAAGATTGAGACTTTTAGGACTTGGGCACCCACCCTGGAGTCCTCCAACATTTTAGCTTTCATGAAACAAGTTACGACATCTCACTGATCATCTTGGTACTTTTAGATCCTCAGTTTCTATTGTTGTTTGTCTGTTATAAGATGAATATCTCACAATTAGGGGTTTACTCATTCTTAACCTAGGGTTTGATAAAAAGCTTGGTTGAATTACATCTTTCCTTGACAAACAGGAGCACAAGATCTTTAGCTGAGTCCTTCTTGGTTGTGATTTGGCTCAATCTTGTCCTTGATCTAGTGTATAAAAAACCAGCTTGCATTTATTCAACCCCTTTTTCCTAATTAACAATAACTATAAAAATTTCTTCAATGATTGTGTTACAAAGGTCTTCAAAATAAGAGTCAATATATCATATCCTTTGTAATGGTGCCCATTATGTTAGTATAAGTTGATGGGTGGCCAATTACACACAACAAAGGCATGATTATAAAATTTTCTTTAATGATTATGTTGAAAAGGTCATAAAAATAAGAGTCAAGATATCATATCTCAGGCAATAATGTCATTATGTTGGTGTAAGTTAATGGGTAGCCAACTACACACAACAAAGGCACAACTACAAATCTTTCTTCAATGATTGTGTTACAAAGTTCTTCAAAATAAGAGTCAAGATATCATGTCCCTAGCATCGGTTCCATTATGTTGGTGCTCAAACATGCATCTCCATAAATACTAAATAGTTGCACCAAAACCTAAGGCTAGGGATATGTCAACAAAGGTATTGGGCAAGACTTACACTTAGATAGTTGCATGAATGGACCGATTATTGTGAGTAGGTAAACTCACCTTTAGCTTTAGTCTCTACAAGGCCAAGAGAGATGTTCCCTAAGGTATCAACAACAAGAAAATTAAATAAAAAAAAGAAATTAGACCATAGGTCTTCGAGTAATTGTACCCAAAATGCTATGAACCTCAATATTTGTCACTAAGCTCATGTCAGCATTATCTACATAGAAACCTACAAGACCTCCAGTAACAAAATAATAATTCAATCTTACCATGAATAAAAAGATAGAAATTGTATTATTGCTTAGCAAATGAATCCACTTAACATTACATAATGGGTAAGAGGGAGAACAAACTAGCATGATCCTCCAATGCTATTTTCGTTTTAGGATAGCACAAAATATGACATAATTTACAATATTGAATCATGTAGCCATGGTGAAACCTAAAATATTCATATAGCTAACAAGAGAGATTATTATAATAAAAGGTCTTTGGCCCTTCACCAAACAAACCAATGCCTCCTTTATTGGCAATAGAGTCTTAGCTTGTGTTGGTTCCCAAAAAATGCAGGTTGCTAACCCTAAGAGGATGCCAAACTCTATGTTTGGATTTGCAACATTTTTGGACCAATTGACAGAGCTATTAGCTCCCTACACTTCAGGTCTTGCAAACCTAGGCAGGTGTACCTTTGTAACTAAAGCAAACTTAAGGAATGTATGACTAAAATGAATTTAGGTATCTACTCACAATGGCATAAAGTGTGGAATAGATAAAAGCTTGTAAACTACTCCTACTCCTAATATAAAGATCTGAGATGTAATTGTTTGAATAAGGTTTTATAGAATCCTAGAGTGGAATTGGTATGACCAGTGCCTATTTCTATTGGGCTAATGGAGTCAAGGTGTATATGATATATGATTTACTTACTGGTTACAATTCTGATTGTTTGGCACTTGTGTTTGTTTATATCTTATATAAACGTGCAAGAATGTGAATGATAAACTCTACTTATTGATCCACTTGATCCTACCAGGTTACTGTGACTTATTGAAAGGATTTTAATCCTTGCTTGAAGGAACCAATCAAAAGAATCACACAATGATAGCAAATGTGTATTGACAAATGGAGTTGATGCTCAATTTGAATAACAAGACAATATCAAGTTGGAGATAGTATGGCAACCTTGACAAGTATAGGGCTGCTCTTATCTATCCAAATATTACTTCCAAGTTACTGTAATCAATCAAAAGGATTTTATATCTTTAATGGAAACCAATTAATTTGATTACATGAAAACAACAAGTGTGTCTCAATGAAACTGAAATATCAACTTGGAAACTCAGGTTCAAATAATAGAGAAATAATAATGTGGAGACAGCCAAATAATTGCTCAGCTCAACAAACAATAGACACCAATATTAAATCATTAATTTATGCATTTTTCTCCATTATATAATTTCAAAAGATTTTACAATAAATAGCATAATGTTTTGTTCCGGCAATTGATCAACCCATCTAGTTATCTAACTGATGTTTTTCTAATTTTCTCCTCATCCCTGCTTAATTTTTCTTCTCTGGTAAATATCCTTTGCACTCTAGGGTTACAACCCTTTACTTCTTCCATTGCAACCTTTGGTATACCTTTTCATTTATTTAATTGCCTTTGGCAATGATTAAATATTTAATCTGGCTTTTTGATCTTCACATAATACTTTAATCTCTATTTGATTATATTTCTCGGTGTGTTTTTCCATCACTTGTGAGTTGCTCAGTGAAAACATTTTTTTACCTTTGTATATACTTCCTCAAAAATATTTTTTAGGTAAAATAATTACCCATCGGATGAAGTCCTTGAAAAATATTTTGCCTCCATCTTTATAACTCCTTTGGCAAGATATTTGGCTGAACAATATTTATTTTATATCTAAAGATGATCTTGTAAAATCTTCAACATATCTTCTCGTGAATATATTTACCCATAAATATGTTTATGCTACATATTTGTTTAATATTTCATACCTTTCAATTACATTTGTTCACCTTTTATTTTCCAAAATGTAATTATATAATTTTCCCATCTTCGGTGAAAGTAGGTATGTTTCTCAAAAAAGTATCGGCAAGACATATGATCTCAGTGTGATTTAAAAATCTCACACCGATTAGTTTAGTTTTGCCGATGACATTTTTACTATTGGATATTAGGGTTTACTTCATCGGCAAGTCAGGAGGACTCAAACATTGCTCACCGATAAGCTATGTCTTACCGATATTGTGTTTATCTTGCGTGGCTTTTTACTTCTGTTTGCTATTTCTTTTTACTTCTTCGTGCTCATCTTTTTCAACTCATGCTTTAGCCCTTCTCACGGATTTCACCTTCGCTCCTATGCTTCTATTCTAGCCGTCTCTTTTGTTATTATCTCATTACTTATTTATATAATACTTGGGCCCACGACATCGATGTGACACATAAAATCAGTATGATTTACAATTTTTGCTCCGATTCATTTTCAACCATGTATTTACCGGTGAGAACACAGGGAGGATTCTGGCAATGATCTGGCTTTACACCCGTAATCATAGTATTTTGTGAGATCACAAATAGCTTATGCACTTTGCTTAGATTTCCACATTCTGCAGGCATGTCTCTCAGAGTATATCAAACTATAATATCAACGAAAATTCCTCTTCATTATTATTGGAAGTCCAACACAGTTTGTATTATTGTATTGCAAGCCTATTCTCAGATTATTTTATTACCAATAATCTCCATAAGAACGTTGTCCCATGGTGGCAGAGAAATAATTCTTTTATTTATCCTTTGACGACATCAGGTAAATATCCTGAAACTGGAGAATACCATGTGATCTTCATCTTAATTATCTTCCAGTTTTTAGAGATTTTTCAAAGCCATCCCACACTCTATCTTGTCGTATTGTTATCACCTTTATGATGTACAAAATTTTAGTTTTGCTGCTCTATGCTGATATGCATCAAAACTTTCTGCGATTGTTTGTATTACAACAAAAAAGGGCATGCCTTCCATTCACTTGTCTTAGATATGAAATTAGTAGCAGTATGATAGTCCCCACAAACTCAAAGATTCTCAGTAATGCAGATAGACCTGTTGGGGCATGTATTGAGGAGCTCAAAAGCTATGGCTAGTTTCTTACTATGGATGCAAAAGAATCTATTCCTTCTCCACTGAGTGTCCTCTCTGATCATACAAGTTTCCTCAAAACAATTGTTACCTGGTGCTTATATAATCACAATGCATATAAAGTTTCACCAAGGTAAATTAACTCTTTTTATCCCGTATCCTTGGAATGCGCTATACAAAAGGAATAGATGCCTCGAAATATGGTCCATGTCTTCAAAACACGGTGAGTTTTTAGTGAACAGCTCCCGGTGTCTTGGATGCTAGCATTTGATCTCCATTTGAATTGAGGCTCTGATTATATTAATAGTTATGTGATAGGTCACCTTCAACATCTATAGATAGTGCCATTGTAACTTATGGATTGCGCCATCTATTATCAAGGTCGTGCCTTGTTCTAGTGAATGAGCTTTTATTCTTTATAAGTTTAGCCTCTTCATTTGCATAGGCTGGGAGTATACTCGTGAATGTGAATTGATATTCGTTACTTTTAGTGTGGCTACCTCGTGAGGATGCGCATGTCTTCTGTATGCTTCTATGATCATGTTCCATGAAACACCATCTCATTCATTCGAGCATACACCAAATTTTTGCACTTGATATATATGTGAATAAGCTTATTGTGAAAAGTTATGTGTGTAGCCAATGCAAAGAACGAACCTCTTTCCCATGTGAAAGTGTGTTCATAAGAATGCAGGTAGTATACTTGAGAGAACAATTTGAATATCAAGTTGATCAAAGGATATGCCAATCTCACTCAGCCTTCTCTCGTGGTCTATGAGCATCAAGTCTTACATGGCATAATAACTTAGAAAGCTCCTTCATGTGTTGAGGACTAAGCTCAAACCCTAATTTGTTCTTGCTATCATAATTATCTTTGATTACCGTTTTGAAAATATCTTCAGCTAATGATAAGTAGTCCTTGTCCTTATCCAATGTTACCATCATCCATAAAATGCATTGAATACACATAGAATACATCATGCACTCATCTGTTATCCCAGCTGCTTGGATCTTGAAGAACTCATCATCAAGTAATTGAGGACTGCACCATGTTGTAGTGAAAGCTTCAATAAAACTTGCTGCAGGGTGATCTCATAAATTGGTAATCCAATCACGGACATATACAAGTAGAACATGAAGCGTCAATCCATAAACTACACCAGCTAGAAAAACCATCTTATCTATTCCAATTGGCCATAATGCCTCCACAACAAAATATAAAGAACTTGTAACAACTGAATGTTTTGTTGCAGATGCAGGACCATTCGCCTCAATAGCTGCTACATTATATTTCTTTAGGCCAATAAATCTACTATGAAGATTTGGTGCAAGGTCTGAGGACTTATCCAAATATAGAAGAACTCGATATGTAGAAAGATGAGCATAATATGCAAGAGGCACCAAAATTTTTTCGTTTTGTGTACTTTTTTTATTATGCCAATCTCCTTCAAACTTGTACAAGTTTGCATTATCTATGTATAGATAAATGTGCATGCATGAAACATGCTTTCTATTTGATCATCACTCATTGATATAAACATCTCTATCCAATACTAAAATCTCCAACCAGTCCTTCCAATGAGATCACTAAAGTTCATACCAAAGCAAGTTCCCCATGTAATTATAAAAAATGTTTACTGCTCCATATAATTGGTTTAAGATGTCAGTCCCACCCAATGGATTATCTATTGCATTGCACATTTGGGAGATGAAATTACAAGGATGCCATTAGGAGTAACATTATCCAAAACAACTAGAGTAAAGGCTTTGGTTGGTGTCTATAATTTGGAATCAATGGTCCTTGGAAATTGATCAATCCCCATGTCTCCAAGACTTGTATTCTCGTGAATAGCCAAATCATCTTCGCTTGATGTGTCCAGACCATCGTATAACACCATTTGCAGCTCCATGTATTTTGCTCTTGATAATATGTGCAACATGACTGAATATGAAAGCTGCAGTATTATATCTAGCTAGGGATAGATTTTATAGGTAAAATTTTAGTTCTGAAATCAATTTTCACATATGGGAACCTAAATTTTTTGCAAAAATTGGTATGAAAATTTAGGTCCCAACAACTTGCAAACTAGATGATAACATGTCTACAAATCAATAAACAGAACAAAGATTATATATACAAAATCCCAAAAGATAAGGAAACTTGTAAATGAACATACTTAGGTATCTCCTATAGATAAATAGTACCCCACATGCAACAAAAGAAGACCATTACAATTTTTTAAAAAAATTTCTTTAGAATGCCTATCATACATTATTCAAATCTTGTTACAATCATGACAAAAAATGTGGCAAGTGAGAAACAACGACTAGGTTCAAAGCCCCTCCTAAGATACTATGACCTATCATAAAAACATAAATTTATAGACAAAACCTTACTAGACTACCATTTCCCCTACTCTGCAAACATGCTTCATCATTTATAGAGACAAACATTCATCATTTGATACCCTAGAACCTGCTTAAGACACTCACAATCGACAACTGACTCAATGACCAACCCTTGTTACATCTGACAAACATGTATATATATCATTACATTCAATCCTAATGCTTGGGTGGGAATTACAAGAGTGGTCAATGAATCTCCAGGTCACACATGTCTATTGTATCATCTTCACATGGTTGCACACTTGAAACCATGCCCCTTGAAACAACAAAAATATGTCTTTGTACACAAACCATGTCTCTGAGAGGTCCATATGTACTAAGAGGTATTTGAAGTTCTTTCCTTGTCTAATTGCATCCATTTGAGAATATTATTGGCATTGTAGGTCATGCAAGTAGGTAGGTATGGTTTTTTTTAATGAAAAGGCTCTAAGAATTTGTATGCCAAAGGGGAAGAAAGTAAAATACATGTAGAAAGCCCAAAATTTGGTGGTTCAAAGATTTGAAGGAAATGTGTGCACTAAAGTGTAACGCCAAAATGGTATGGTAAAAAGGGAAACCCCTATACCCTGAAATGAATGGAAATAGGAAAGGGGATTTTGAAGGAAGTTCATGCATGGAAGTGGGACTCCAAAATGGTATGCTAGAAAAAGAAATCCCTATAACCCAAAATAAGGAATAGGGATAGGGGACTTTGAAGGAAATGTATGCAAAGAAGGGGAATCCTAAAATGGCATACCAGGAAGGGAAACCCCTATACCTCAAAATGAAGTAACCTACACCCTCTATATCTTAACCACTTTGATATTGACCATTCATTTGTCATTAGATCTCCACCATCGATTAACCTTCTTGCAAGTCTATAATTGGACCCTTTAGGATCCTATTTTTCAAAATCAACCATCAAAACAACATCACACTATTGGTTTGTGCAACCACATCTATCAACATTTGAGCAAAACTACACTGATGGTATAACATGAATAAAATCTAGTAAACTTGTGTTTTTTCATATTTCATTTTCAATTTCTTGCTCTAATGGAGGTTGCAATAGGTGTAGATTAAGGGTTTTAATGGTGCATTTGAATCCTTTGTTTTTGGTTTACATTTTATGTATACATTTCTAGCATGATTGGTGGGACCCCCTACACCTTTTAATCTTCATTTTGCAAGTGTTTTTGTTTCATTTTTGTAGGATTTTGGTCTTGGCATCTCAACAACATCTATTTCAACAGGTGTTGCCATTATAGTACCTTAAAAAACTAGGGTTTAACTAGCGAAATTGAGAAATACCTGAAGATGCGATGAATAGGGTTTGCACAAGTGCTTTTCTGAGAATATTTAGATCTTCTTTTGCTCTTACACACACTTAGCTTTAGTCAAATGAGATAAAAAATGATCAAACATTGCCTATATAATCTTCTCACCAACCAAATTTGCTCCACATTAATTGTGTTCTTAGTTTTAATCTAATTTGCTCTTTTCATATGAAGGACCCTATGAACCATCAACAATACTTAGCAAATTGACTAATTTCTCTAGAAATTTGATCAAACCTCTTTATATCAACATCTAAACATATTCAAACCATTTTTAGCTAGAATGCTGAGGAATTTAGCATCTTATTATTTTAGGGGTTTTGAAGAAACTTGTAGTTGTAATTCTCCCTAAATCAGTACCTTAACTTTTTAGTTACTAGAAGATCCATTTGCACTAGGTAGATGTCTATAAACTTCACATTATTCCTTCTTCTTCCATACTTTTCTCATTTCCTTCTTTTGTTGATCAATATCAATCTTCTTCTTGTTGAACACACCAAGATACTGAGAGGGGTGGTGAATCATTATCTAAACAATCTTCCTTTTTAATAATTTCAACTTCTCTAGAGCAGTTTAACACTTAAGCATCACAATATTAACATAATCATAAAGGATCAACACAATGAACATCCACACATAACACTAGACATACATGGAAACCCAAGAAGGGAAAAACCATGGTGAGGATTAACTCACAATATATGAAGCTCAAATAACAACTTTGTTTTAGGGCTACAACCCAAGGATGCAACTACTCCTTAAAACTTTGATTTAGGGTCACTCCCAAGGAAGATACTGTTCCTTGATGACTTTGTTTTAGGGTCATTCCCAAGGAAGCAAGTACTCCCTAAAAAGAGAACACACTTACAAAAGATTACAACACAACAGTCCTTCTACTATTTGAAATCTGACTTTAAAACTCACAGATTTGATGATTACAATTTAGCCTCTTCACACTTCCTTCTAATGATTGGATTAGTTAGGCACACTCTATGCTTGATCACTATCACATATATGTCTTTAAGATGAATCAAGACAACATCAATAACTTCTGCTCTTTCTCCTCCAGTCACACATCAAGATGCATGCATTATGCTCCTTAACTTACTTGTGAACCTTATCAATCAATTTGCAATCACACTATGCCTCACTCAACTTGATTTACAATTTATACAAGATATTACATTGATTATTTTGTTTTTTAGCTAGTTACAATATGAAAAATACATTTTACATGTCGGCCATACAACATACAACATGAAATGCGTAGAAGATAGGTCCTAATTAAGATCACACATTACACCAACAGAATGTTGGGAATTAAAGTGTCTCAACCTTTGCAATTCTTCATATTATTTCATTGTATTTATTTATTTATTTATTTATTTATTGTCTTTTGTATAATTTGGATGCAAATCCTATGTTGTCATATTGTGGACGTTGGCACGGTGATGTGTCATCCTACATGGCATATGACCACATGTAAATTTGTCCTCACATGAGGAGATAGGTGTCCCACTTAGTGGTAGGAATATTTTTCCATGTGTCAACATCTTGGAATGTGTGTAAGGGAATATTGACCGAAACGGTCATGACAGATTCCTATGACAAAGTTATGACATGTAAGAGTCATAAATAGAAGATCCTATGACAGGTATGGACATGTGTCAAGAAGCATCTTTGGATGCCCCAAGGTGGACTATGACATGTTGTAAGAGAATATACTATTTATATCCTGTGTATGACAAATTCTCTTACAACTGTAAGTTATGACAACTATGACAGATTCTATGATGGTTGTAAGAGTTGTAAGAGCATCTGTCATAGCCCATTTTGGAAATAGGCAACCTCCTTGGGATTGGGTGAATTGACAAGTGTCAAGGACACCTACAATGTTAGACAAGTGTTCATAGGTGTGGATTTTGGGCCATGAGGCCATGTTGGATGCCCATCTCAACGTGGAGCCATTTTTGCCTTGTATTTGCTTTATAAACAGGTGCTTTGGACAGGTGATGCATTATGTGATTGACATGTACTATTATGCTACCAGATCATCTCCAGTTATGAGTGTCGAAGATTCCTGCAAGAGCATTGGCTTTGTGACTGTATTGTAACCTTCATTGTTTATGGAATACAATTGAGCTGTGTTTTGGAGTGTGGAGTTTTTCCCTGATAAGGGTTTTCCCCACATATATCTTGTGTCTCTCTTCTTCTATCTTACATTCTTGTGTATGTGTTTTATGCAATATCTCTGTTAGTGGGTTAACATAATCTATAATTGTAAAGATAAAATTGAATTTGCACTCTCCTCCCCTCATTAGATTAGTGTAGTAAGTGATTTCCACACACCTAGCTTCCTTTCAGTTGGTATCAGAGCCTAACCAGTTTTGGTTCTAGCTACTGGGTAGGGGTTTTTTGAGCCAATCTTAGGTTGAATGGGAGTTTGTGCATAGTATTCTATATATTTTTGTAGGAAGGAGATGGCAACCACACTTGGAAGATTAGAGGTGGAGAAATTTAATGGCACTAATTTTGAGTTGTGGAAACTCAAGATGGAAGATCTACTTGTTGATCGTGACCTATGGGAAACTATATTCGGTGTAAAACCTACATCAATGTCACAAGCTAATTGGGACCTCAAAGATCATAAGGCTAAGGGTCTCATAAGACTCTATCTAGCTGACTCTGTCCTATTGAATGTCCATGAGGAGAACAACACGAAAGACCTTTGGAAGAAGCTGTGTGATGTTTATCATGCCAACTCCTTGGTGAACAAGCTTTTTCTGAAAAAGAAGTTGTTTTCTCTGAAGATGGAAGATGGAGGATCTATTGCGAACCATATGAATTTTTTTCAACATGATCGTTGCACAGTTGACATCTATGGGTGTGAAAATGGAGGAGGAGGATCGGTGTATGACCCTGCTTTGTTCTTTGCCCGATTTGTGGGATCATCTTGTCATGGCTATTAGAAGCACCACTACCACCTTCAAGATGGAAGATGTGGTGTCTTTGTTGTTATCTGAAGAGATGTGGAGAAAGTCTTTTGAGGCATGTTGCTGCCACAATAATGGGTTACACTTTTTAAGACATCCTAATTTTTGCTAAAATCACATATTTTTAGAAAATATAATGATTTAAGCCTTGAAAGGTTCCATTTAAAATATTTTAATTGAAGAGGATTTGATCAAACTCCCTTAGATTCAAACTCCCTTGGATAGAACCATGCTAGTTTTAAACCGTACCTATAATGGAGTCTCCTCTACACCTATCAAAATACTGATAAAAAACCAATTTTGATTTATCTTTTGAGGGATCAAATGAATTCATTTAAAATTTATGCTTTTTAAGTATGTAGTCCTTATTATAAGCTTCCCAAAAAATATAATTTTAAATATATTTAATTTGATTATTATATTTATTTTTTATTTCTTGTGAATGTATGTTTTTCACGGAACATCAAGTTCTCTATTCTACACATATGGAAAATTAGTAAATTATTGAAACAAAATTCTAAAAAATATCTATGCACTAGGTATTGATGTCCTTGTTTCAACAAAAGATAAAAAATAAAATTTTGATATATACAGAAAAAGTTATGCTTTATGGAATATGCCTATGTCTAAATTATAATTGGTTTGACTTCAAAAATTAATTAAAAAATATATATTCAACAAAACATTACGAAACCAAATTCATACACTATATATCAGTTTTACCAATATAAATTAAAAAGAATCAGAATTTTATCCTTTGTAGAAAAAAAGTTATGTGCTACAGAATACACATCACTTTTAAAAAATGTTGTTTACTATTAAAAACCAATTATCAAAGGAGATGCAAAAAAAATTACAATTTAACTCTAATTTTTTTTAAAAATATATATTTAGAATCTACAAAAAAATATCACAAATCACTAGTTTTTATCATCTTCAAATTCCTAATGGTTTAGTGGCTATAGGTGTCAGAACATGAAGAGTTAGTTCAAAATATTGATTTCAATGTCAAGTTTGGCCAAAATGTGTAACCCGCCCCCGCCCAGCCAAAGAGGCTCTTGTGGTTCATGGAAGACCCAAAGAGAAAGGGAAGAAGAAGGATAAGAAAGTTGAAAAGGGCAGATCCAAATCCCATGGGAGATCTAAATCTCCTAGAAACTCCAAGGCTCTCTATTGGAACTGTGGGAAAATCAGGCATTTCCAAAAGGAATGCAAAGAGGAGAAGAAAAAGAAGAAGAAGAATGCTCTTGATTCAGATTCTGACAAGTCACAAGATGATGGTGATGCCTTCATCACAGTCCTGGACACCCATGCATCTGATGATGTGTGGTTGATTGAGTCTGGTGCAACATTCCACATGACCTCGCATCGAGACTGGTTTATGAAATATGAAGAGTTTGATGGTGGAAGAGTGTACTTGGGTGACATCTCTCATTTGAAGATTCTTGGACGTGGTAGAGTCTCAATCTAATTCCTTGATGGATGAGTGAAGGGGATCTTGGGGTTATGTACATCCCAGGCCTAGTACGGAACCTGCTTTCTGTAAGTATGTTGAATGATGCAGTTGTGCAGGTTGTCTTTTTGAAGGATGGATGCAAGATGACTAGAGGATCTATGGTGCTTGCGAAGGGTACTTGGAGAGGTACTCTGTTTCAATTGGAGGCATGCACTTCATAGTACAATAGTTCTTTTGACTCAAAGAAAAGAGCTGCAGTCACTTCATCCCCACCATCTGAATAGTGAAGAAATTTGTTGTAACTAGTTCTGATGGTAGTGCACATGCTTTGGAAGTTTAACTTCATGTTGAAAAGACTATGTTATGGCACTTGAGATATGGCCACATTGGTGAGAAGGGTCTTAGAACCCTGAAAAATAAAAACCTCATTGAGGGGTTAAACGATTGTAATCTCGAGTTTGACTTTTGCGAACATTGCATATATGGAAAGCAAAACTGTGTTCAGATTTACTCTAGTTCTCACAAGTCTTCTAGTGTATTGGATCTTATTCATTCTGATGTGTTTGGTCCTGTTAATGTTCCTTCGATTTCCAAATCTATATATTTTGTATCTTTCATAGATGATTACAATAGAAGGACATGGGTTTATTTTATCAGAAGCAAGACTGAAGTCTTTAGTTAGTTTAAGGAGTTTAAAGCCTTTACTGAAAATTAGACTAGTAAAAATATTAAGTGTTTGAGAACTGACAACAATGGTGAGTTTTGTTCGGTAGAGTTCAATAAGTTTTGTAAAGAGCAAGGGATTGAAAGACATAAGACAACTCCATACACCCTGTAGCAAAATAGAGTTGTAGAGAGGATGAACATGACACTGATGGAGAAGGCTAGGAGTATGCTTAGTGGAGCAAGCGTCACACAAAAGTTTTGGGTTGAAGCTGTTGCCACTACTTGCTATTTGGTAAATAGATCTCCTACATCGGCTCTTGTTGGTAAGACACCTATGGAGGTGTGGTCTGGTAAGATGCCTTTAGTTAGACATCTTCATGTTTTTGGTTGTGAGGCATATGCACATGTGCCTAGGGAGAAACTGTCTAAGTTGGAGAACAAGGCTGTTAAATTTATTTTCATTAGCTATGATGTCAGTGTGAAAGGATACAAGCTTTGGTATCTTGTGGCTGAAAAAGTGTTGTATAGTAGAAGTGTTATCTTCAAAGAGATAACACCTTCTTCCATTGTTCTACAACTAGAAAAAATAGAAAAGAAAGAGGATGTGGTTCAGTTTCCCTCTACCCCTAAGAAAATTAAACAAACAGACACTGTGAGACTTGATGATGAGGAGAGCTCTAGCAGCTCTGAAAGCTCAAAAGAAGTAGAATCTCAACCTCAGCCATTGAGGAGGTCTACATGAATAGGAAAGCAATCTGATAGGTTTGGTTATTCATTACTTGATTCTAGTTGTGCTTTTGCTTTACTTACTAACACTGATGAGCCTAGAACTGTGAAAGAGGCTATGGGCATGAAAGATGTAGGTTCCTGGAAGGAGGCCATGGGAAATGAGATGGCTTCTTTGGAAAAGAAAAAAACATGGGACTTGGTGCCTTTGCCTGAAGGATGGAAATCAGTTGGATGTAAATGGGTCTTCAAGAAGAAATTCGGTGGAGATGGTAGTGTTGAAAAGTACAAGGCTACATTGGTTGCAAAGGGGTATTCACAAGTGGAGGGAATTGATTATGGTGAAATTTTCTCTCTCGTTGCAAAGATGATATCCATTCGATTCCTGTTATCTCTTGGAGTTGCTTATGACTTAGAGCTAGATCAGATGGATGTGAAGACAACTTTCCTTCATGGTGATTTGGAGGAAGAGATTTACATGTCATAGCTAGAGCATTACATAGAGAAAGGTAAAGAAAATTTGGTTTACAAGTTAAAGAAGTCTTTGTATGGTTTGAAGCACTCTCCTAGGATGTGGTACTTGAAGTTTGATGCCTTTGTGTTGTCAATTAGATATTTGAGATTGAAATTAGATCACTGTGTGTATTACAAATTTGACAGTGATCGCATTCTGAATACTGCATTGTATGTTGACGATATGTTGTTGATTGGGAATGGTAAGAATATGATCTCTGATTTGAAGTCTCAGTTGTCAGCACAGTTTGAGATGAAAAATCTTGGGGCAATGAGGTACATTCTGGAAATGGAAATCAGAAGAGATAGAGCTAACAAAAAACTTTGGTTAAGCTAGAGTAAGTATGTGAAGATCATGTTGGATAGGTTCACCATGGTAGATTGTAGACCATTGTGTGTTCCTGTTTCATTGGGGACAAAGTTGTCTATTAATGATTGTGCAAAATCTCCTAGTGAGGTGGAGGACACGAGCAGAGTACCTTATGCTACTACTGTTGGTAGTTTGATGTATGCTATGGTTTGCACAAGACCAAACATCACCCAAGCAGTGGGAGTCCTTAGTCGATTTATGGCTAATCCTGGATGGGTACATTGGGATGCAATTAAGCGAGTGTTTAGATATTTGATAGGTACTTTTGAGTATTCCATATGTTATCATGATAATGCTACAAGACCTCCACTTTCAGTTTGTATTCATGGATTTGTGGATTCTGATTGGACAGGTGACATTGACAGCAGGAGATCCACCAGTGCCTATGTGTTCACTATGTTTGGTGATGCAATTAGTTGGATGAGTAAGCGACAACTTGTGGTTGCTTTGTCCATGATAGAAGCTGAGTACATGGCAGCAATTCATGCTTGCAAGGAAGCCATTTGTCTTGAGAGATTGTGTTTAGATATTGGTGTTGATGCAGGACAGATTACAATTTGTTGTGACAGTCAGAGTGCGATTTGCCTTGCGAAGAATCCAACTTTCCATGCCAGAATAAAGCATATTGATGTACAGTTTCACTTCGTATGAGACATGGTAGAGGATGGGAAGGAAAATTTAGAGAAGGTAGATACTTTTAATAATGTTGCAGATGCATTGACGAAGCCAGTGGGCACAGAGAAGTTCAGATGGTGTTCGAAGTCTATGGGCCTCTCAACATATAGCAGTTAAGTCCTATTATTTCTATTGGCTCTTACAAGGTGTTTAACAAGTGGGAGAATGTTGGGAATTAAGGTGTCTCAACCTTGGTAATTCCTCATATTATTTCATTGTATTTATTTATTTATTGCCTATTGTATAATTTGGATGCAAATGCTATGTTGTCATATTATGGGAGTTGGCACAATGATGTGTCATCCTAAATGGCATATGACCACATGTATATTTGTCCTCACATGAGGAGATAGGTATCCCACTTAGTGGTATGAATATTTTTCCATGTGTCAGCATCTTGGAATGTGTGTAAGGGAATATTAACCGAAACGGTCATGATAGATTCCTATGATGAAGTTATGACATGTAAGAGTCAGAAATAGAAGATCCTATGATAGGTATGGACATGTGTTGAGAAGCATCTTTGAAAAAGGTATATTTGGGCACCCCAAGGTGGACTATTACATGTTGTAAAATAATATGCTATTTATAGCCTATGTATGACAGATTCTCTTACAACTGTAAGTTATGACAACTATGATAGATTCTATGATGGTTGTAAGAGTCGTAAGAGCATCTGTCATAGCCCATTTTGGAAATAGGCAACCTCCTTGGGATGGGGTGACTTGACAAGTGTTAGTGACATCCTATAGTGTTAGACAAGTATCCATAGGCATGGGTTTTGGGCCATGAGGCCATGTTGGATGCCCATCTCAATGTGGAGCCATTTTTACCTTGTATTTGCTTTATAAACAGGTGTTTTGGAGAGGTGGTGCATTATGTGATTGACAGGTACTGTTATGCTACCGGATCATTTCTAGATACAAGTTTCGAAGACTCCTACAAGAGAATTGGCTCTATGACTATATTGTAACCTTCATTGTATACATAATACGTTTGAGCTATGTTTTGGAGTGTGGGGTTTTTCACCTGATAAGGGTTTTCCCCACGTATATCTTGTGTCTCTCTTCTTCCATCTTACACTCTTGTGTATGTGTTTACTACAATATCTCTATTAGTGGGTTAATATAATATATAATTGTAAAGATAAAATTGAATTTGCACTCTCCTCCCCTCATTAGATTAGTATAGGAAGTGATTTCCGCACACCTACCTTCCTTTCACAAAAGACCCATGCCTTGTAGATACTAAAAATTCCTTAACCAAGTCCAAAACATCCTTCACAATATCAACCATAAAGGAATTATATTTGCATGCTTTTCTCATTTGAAAATAGGACAGCCTTAAGCAAAGACATAAGAAACTTGAAGTATAATGAACACAACAACTTGAAAACCTTGTGCGGTACTGGAAACAAGATAGATCTACATGAAACTTCTCTAGATGAGTCTACATGACTCATAAAACATGCCTAAACACTCCTTTACCTCTATACATCAAAGATTCTATGTTGTACACCTTCAAACATGAACTCTAAGAACATCATGTCATCCAGAACACACTGTTTGATGTTGTCATAGGAAAACTAAGCTTGTAGACCACCAAGAAGCTTGAGATTGCAAGAGAGAATATGATGCACATCCAAGAACATGTCTATAGAACCACAAAGGAAAACATTCACTTCTAGAGGAATATGAAGCATTCCAATATGTCTTCATCATTACTTCATTTTGCCAAAGCACATACCGTACTATATCATACATAACTTTGATAGTGGAAGGACAAATAATCTGAAAATTTAGAAATGACACCTTCACTATATTTTTAACATAATTCTAGAACTACATAGCCATATCTACAAATATAGAGCACTCCATTACCCTACTGGGAACACCTTCATAGAACGAACATTGTCTTCAAACTGTCGACATGGAAACACCCTCCTCGTGATCAAAATATCATGAAATTTGGAACATACATAGTATGAAACTATCTGAAGCAATGTTCCAAATCATGGAAGATCAACATCAATAGAATGAAAATGTGGACCAATCTCCTAGACAATCTTTCAAAAGAAACTATCATGAAATAGAGATTATCACCAACTTCTGGAGGCTATATCTTCTTTGTATCAACACATACAACTTACAATCAGTAGGATATATCATATAACATGCTTCAACACATCTAATCCTCTTAGTGATTCTAATTCCCATATTAATATGGCTCCAAACTCAACTCTACACTGATCATTAATATGGATTTATGCTCAACTCTACACTGATCAAGGCATGACATCCTACCATGAAATGTATCTTCTTTAAGGGCATGACGTCTAACCATGGACTATATCTCACTTCCATTATAGTGTTGACATCAATGGTAATCTCTATGATAGCCTTAACTATCTCTCTCATCCTTATGATAGTGTTGACGTCAATAACAACAACCTTATGAACCATATGTGTAATAATATCCCCCTTTGGCATTAACGGAAACACATACCTATTCATTCTCCCCCTTTAACATCAAGGACAAATGGCATCCAATACCTTCTCATCAGCAACCACTAGCTGCTCATTCTCCCCCTTTCATCAACGGTGCATGGGCATCAAGAACCTCATAAGCATACCTTTTTTGTCATTTTTGGTTTTTAGATTGTTTGAGTGTTTTGGAGTCTAATAAGGTCATTTATGACCATTTAGGATCATGTTGATCCATTTTGGAGTGTTATAGGTCCATTGGTAAAAAATTGTAAAAGTTATCATGTTGCTCAAAAAGTTATCAAACAACTTTGGCAAAAAGTGTCAAAATGGTGTTTTGTTAGAAAACTAATCAATAGGTGGTTGAAAATAGTTAGAATTGATGCGAAATGTATAAAAGCACACTCCAAACATGAATGAAGGATTGGAGACATTGTTTTTGAAGTTTTGGTGAATGAAAGCAATCATTTTTTGTGCATTTCTAATGTTGTAGACTCGTTTCTTCACTTTGCACGGACTGTATGGCCCATATGTTGGTCTAAAATTGATTGTCTTGAGTTGGCATGTGAATATTATTTTAATTTCTTTTGGTGACATCAAATTTCATTGAGTTACTATAAAGTTATTGCATTTTCTTTTTAAAAACTATCAAAACCCTACCTAGGGTAACCAGTCAGGAGGAAGAATGATGTAATTTGACCTTCCACCTGTGAGAAATCTCCAAAATGGGTGGAAAGGTCTATGTACATGTAGTTTATCATACTTCAAAATTGTAGGGGCCCAAGGAAAGTTTTGGCACATGCTTGGTTCACTAGTAGGTTTGATATTTGCATGTATCAAACTATGTAACAACAAAGACAAGGATGAATAGACGAATCAAGGTTTGGTTTTGCTTGTTTGTCATAGGCAGCAATAGGGGATGTGGAGAGAGGTCTTGCAGACCTAAACCAAGGGTTTTGAACATTTTTTAAAGGTTGATACAAGGCTAATTATGATTGTCCCAAGAGGACTGATTATGTATGACGGTCCCAAGTTGTAAGCCCATAAACTTCTGCATTGTTGAGTCATCACATGGAAGTTGTCCATGATCATTTAAGCCTCATGACAAGTCTACCATGATATTTGTACTACCTAATGTATGTTGGATCTAAGCCTCAAAAGGAGTTCAATGCTAGGGTCTAAAGAGGTGCACCTAGGAGTAGCAATGGAGAATGTGTAAGAATACCTTGTCATTTTGAGTTGTAAGCCTAAAGAAGGTCCTTTCTCTACATCAAATTGGTATCAGAGCAAGGAAGATCAGTAAGAGATCACAAATAAGTTGAGTTTGAAGATCGGCCAAGATGCCTCCAAGGGAGAATATGGAAAGAATAGTTAGAGAGGTGAGAGACTCTCTTGCCCTAGAATTGAGAGCCATAAGAGAAAGCCTTGATGTAAGAATCACAAAAGTTGAGACCAATCAGAGAAGAGGAGTGGTCACAAGAGAATTGAGTGACCAAGAAGAAGAAGTGGGTGAAGATACACCACAAGAAGAACATGAAGAAGAAAGAGATGTTGAAGAGAGGAGGTTGGAGAGATTGCTAAAGGCAATTAAGAGTGATGGTTCCAAGGTGAAGATGGAACTCCTAGTGTACTCAACAAGTCTGAATGGAGAAGAACTCCTAGATTGGATAGGAGAATTTGACAAGTCTTTTGAGTTTGAGGAGATACCTGAGGCGAAACAAGTGAAATTGGCAAGAACAAACTAAAAGGACATGCATCCCTATGGTGGGATTATGTACAAGAAGAGAGGAAGAAAAGAGGCAAGGCAAATATTACATCTTGGGATAGAATGGTTGCAAAATTGAAAGGCAAATTCCTACCTAGTAATTATGCCATTTAGTTATATAGAAGGTTGCAAAATTTGAAGCAAAAAGACATGGATGTGAAGACATACATAGAAGAGTTCTACAAACTAAGCATTAGATTAGGCCACATGGAGGAATATGTTGAAAAAGTTGCAAGGTATTTAAATGGGCTAAAATATAGCCTATAAGATGAATTAAGTCTCACAAGTCCAAGAATAGTAGAAGAATGCTATCAGTTGGCCATGAAGGATGAAGATAAGTTGAGGAGACAAGAAAAGTAAAGTAGAGGTAGGAGAAGGACACGTTTTAGAGGAAGAGGGACTTTTGTTGGTAGGGGACAGTCCCAAAGGTCTCAAGGAGAGACAAGTAACTCACAAGAACAAACATAAGATTCAAGGGGCAACTTTAGAGGAAGAAGATCCAATTTTAGGGGTAGATTTGGAAGTAGAGGAGGAACAAGTGGCTTCACTAGAAATTTATATAAATGTAACAATTTTTCTGGTCACCAATCATGGCAATGCCTTGAAGAACAATCATCTACTTCAGTTAGAAATGAAAGGAGGAATCAAATTGCACAAGGTGAGGATACTGAAAGTGTCAATTCTCCATCATATAATGCTGATCTAGAAGTTAGGTAGCCCTTGCTGATGAGAAGAACCTTGATTAAAATGCCCATGGAGAAGGAACCACCTCAAAGAAAGTCACTATTTAGGACTACTTGCAAATTCCAAGGTAAATCTTGCAAAGTTGTTATTGATTCTAGTAATACTAACAATTTGGTTTCTGTTGAAGTGGTAGAGAAGTTAAAGTTGAAAATATTGCCTCATGCCACTCCATACAAGGTGTTTTGGTTAAACAAACGTTATAAGGACAAGGTCTTATGTGACATCATCCCTATGGATGTTTGTCATGTGATCCTTGGTAGACCATGGCAATATGATAGAAATGCCAAACATGATGGTAGAATGAACACATATGTCATAGAGAAGGATGGAGTCTCATATACTCTAACACCACTGAAAGATGAAGATAAAACACCACAAGTGGAATCCAATGTGATGTTGGTAGGATAAAAGGAATTCATAAAGACCATGAAAGAGGAAGAAATAGGATTTGCAATAATGATTAGGCCAAGGACTATTGTGACAACAACAAAGTTTGATGATTTGCCTATGGAGGTCCAAGATTTTTTGAACAAGTATGTTGACATTGTGGTTGATGAACTCCCAAACTCCCTACCACCAATGAGGGATAGTAGCCATCATATTGACTTCATACCAGGGGCTATCTTTCCTAATAAAGTAGCATACAAGATGACACCAGAACAAAATGAGGAGATTAAGTGACAAGTCCAATAATTGCTTGATAAGAGACTAATCAAAGAAATCCTTAGTCCTTGTGTGGTTCCTATTGTCTTAGCACCCAAAAATGGAGGTGAATGGAGGATGTGCACTAATTCTAGGGCCATCAATGAGATTACAATCAGATATAGATTTCCCATGCCATGAATAATAGACTTGATGGATTGTCTAGGTGGAGCATGCCACTTTTCCAAAATAGACCTCAAGAGTGGGTATCACCAAATCAGGATCAGACCAGGGGATGAATGAAAGACAACATTTAAGAAAAATGAACGGATTTATGAGTGGCTTGTGATGCCTTTTGGTCTCTCAAATGTACCTAGCACCTTCATGAGGTTGATGAATGAAGTTCTCAAGCCTTTTATTGGTAAGTTTGTAGTGGTTTATCTTGATGATATTCTCATTTTTAGGAAAACTAAGGAAGAACATTTGCATCATTTGGATTTGGTTTTGAGAAGATTGAATGAAAATAAATTAATGATTAATCTAAAGAAATGTGAGTTTATGAAGACAGAATTAGTGTATCTTGGTTTTGTGATTATAAAGGGCACCTTGAAGATGGATCCAAGTAAGGTTGAATCTATTCTAAGTTGGACTCCACCCAAATCAGTTTCTGAGGTAAGGAGTTTCCATGGATTGGTAAGTTTCTATAGGAAATTTATAAGAAGTTTTAGTCATGTGTGTGCACCCATCATTGATACCATAAAGGGAGATAAAATAAAGAAGTTTGTTTGGACCAATGAGACTGAGAAAAGCTTTCAATACTTGAAAAAAAGAGTAGCAGAGCAGCCCATATTAGCCTTACTAGATTTAAATAAGGTGTTTACTATTGAGTGTGATACAAGTGGCTATTCCATAGGGGCAGTGTTGAGTCAAGCGGGCAGGCCCATTGCCTTCTTTAGTGGAAAAATCAATGAGGATAAGAAGAAATACTTTTCCTATGACTTAGAGACGTATGCTTTGGTTCAGTCCTTGAAAAAATGGAGGCATTATCTACTTCCAAAGGAGTTTATAGTCTTTACTGATAACCATGCTCTCCAATTCTTGAACACTCAAGAGAAACTCAATCATAGGTATGTCAAATGGGTGGAATATTTGCAAGGTTACACTTACACCATCAAACATAAGAAGGGCCAGTCAAACAAAGTGGCTGATGCATTGAGTAGGACACTAATGGATCTGCAAAGTGTAGGGATTGAAGCACTAAAAGGTATGTATATAGATGATGTTGATTTCAAGGAGATTTATGCATCTTATAACCAATCTAATGGTGTTCCTCATGAGATAAGTTCTGATTTTCTGATTCAAGAGGGTTTGTTATTCAAAGGGGCCCAAATTTTTGTGCCTAAGTGTCCAATGAGAGATAATTTGATAAAAGAGAAGCATAGTGGTAGCCTTGTAGGTCATTTTGGTCTTGATAAGACCTTGGAGCAGCTGAGAAGGTATTATTTTTGGCCTAAGATGCAAACTGATGTAAGGAAATTTGTTAAGAAATATGTTATTTGTCAAAAGTCAAAAGGGAGCAGCACAAATGTAGGCTTGTATCAGCCTCTTCCTATTCCAAATAGGCCTTGGGGGTCTATAATTATGGATTTTGTAATGGGCTTACCAAAAACTCCTAGAGGTTTTGATTCCATCTATGTTTTAGTGGATCGATTCACCAAGATGGCACATTTCATCCCATGCAAGAGCACTGATGATGCCTCTTATATTGTAGGTTTGTTCTTCAAAGAAGTGGTAAGGATTCATGGTTTGCCTTTGAGTATTGTTTCAAATAGAGATAGTAAGTTTGTTGGGCATTTTTGGAGAACTTTATGGAAGAAACTTGGCACTAACCTTAGTTTCAGCTTTGCCTATCACCCTCAAACTGATGGGCAGACCGAGGTGGTTGATAGGATCCTTGGTAACCTCTTAATATGTCTCACCAAAGAGCATTCTACTCAGTGGGATGTGATCTTGCCTTGGGTAGAGTTTGCATATAATGATTTAGTGAATAGGAGTGTAGGTAAGAGTGCTTTTGAAGTTGTTTATGGTTTGCAGTCTAGAGTCTTTGAATTGAGGAATATTAGTGGAATGGAGAGGATGAGTTCTGAGGGTGAGGAATTTGTTGTGGCTATGAAGGAGATTCACCAACAGGTCAAGGATCACCTACAAAAGAGTGTTGACAAATATAAGCAAAGGGCTGATGCACACCAGAGAGAAGTCCATTTCAAGGTTGGAGATTTGTTTCTAGCCCATCTGAGAAAGAAGAGATTTCCCAAGGGACAGTACTCCAAGTTGCAGATTGAGAAGATTGGGCCTTGAGATGTTGTTATAGGTAATGAAGCAGGTTCCCAATCATTTACAGATGATGAATGGATCCAATACCTTCCACCTAGCAGACCTCTGGAGTTGGAGTGCATCCTTGTACCAAGGAACTCAAGAAGACAAGAAACACAACCTATCTTCAATATTTAGTCAAGTGGAGGGGTCTTCCTATGGAATATGCTACTTGGATGTATGAATATGATATTATCAAGCATGGATATACTATTGCAGACCTGTACTCAAGTGGGACTTGAGTTTTCTTCCCCTTGGGTGTATGGTGCAGGGGCATTAGGAACCTCATAAGCATACCTTTTTTGTCATTTTTGGTTTTTGGGTTGTTTGAATGTTTTGGAGTCTAATAAGGTCATTTATGAACATTTGGGATCATGTTGATCCATTTTGGAGTGTTATAGGTCCATTGGTCAAAAATTGTAAGAGTTATCAATGTTGCTCAAAAAGTTGTCAAGCAACTTTGGCAAAAGTGTCAAAATGGTGTTTTATTAACAAACTAATCAACAAGTGGTTGAAAATAGTTGGAATTGATGGGAAATGTATAAAGGCACCCTCCAAACTGAAATGGAGGATCGGAGACATTGTTTTTAAAGTTTTGGTGAATGAAAACAATCATTTTCTGTGCATTTCTAACATTACAGACTTGTTTCTTCACTTTGCATTGACTGTACGATCAATAAGTTGCTCTAAAATTGATTGGATTGAGTTGGCATGTGAATCTTCTTTCATTCTATTTTGGTAGCATCAAATTTCATTGAGTTGCTAGAAATTTATTGTATTTTCTTTAAAAAATTTGTCAAAACCCTACCTAGGGTAACCAGTGAGGAGGAAAAATGATGTAATTCGACCTTCCACATGTGGGAAATCTCCAAAATGGGTGGAAAGGTCTGTGTACATGTAGTTTATCATACTTCAAATTTGTAGGGGCACAAGGCGTCTCAACCCTTACAATTTCCTAGCGTTGGTAATTTAATTGTATATTTAATTATTGCCTAATATTGTATTTACTTGCACATTCAATTTGGTCACATAGTTGAGGTGGTATGGTGACATGTCAGCTTACTTGGAATGTGAATTGGATGGTCAAGTCAATCCTACATGGATTTGGGCATCCCATATTGAGGTGGTATTAATTTTCCATGTGTCAGCATCTTTGGTATGTGGAAGGCAATATTCCATATGACAGAATCTATGACACGTAAGGGCCAAGTTTGGAGATTCTTATGACAAGTAGTGACAAGTGTCGGTTGGCATCTTTGCATGAGGGAAAGGCATCTTTGAGCACCCATGTTGGGCTATGACATGTTGTAAGTAGAATATTCTATATTTAGCATCGTATGATAGATTCTCTTACAACATTTAAGATTGTTATTGTGGGTAGATTTTATGGTAGTTGTAAGTCGCGTAAGAGAATCTGTCATAGTCTATTTTTAGCCTAGAGTACTCTACATTGGGAAAGTCAAATCTACCATGTATGACAAATGTAAGGGATGTAAAGACAACAAGGACAAGTGTCCTTTGATGCTAAAAATGGCCATGTGGCCAAGGTGGATGCTTATCCCAAGATGCTCTCAAGATATGCCTTGTAATCTTTATAAAATGCATAGTTTGGAGTTGTAGTTGCATAGTGTTTTTACAGGTACTGTTATGCTGTTGGAATAACTCCAGAATTGACATTTGTAGACTCTTGGAAGACTTACATTGCAAGTGTATTGTAAACTATTGATTTTTTCATAATACATTGTGCAGGTTTAGAGTGTGGGGTTTTTTACCTAAAAAGGTTTTCCCCATGGTATATCTTGTGTCACCTTCTTTTTGTGTTGTGTTGCTCCTGTAATCTTTATGTTATTAGTTTAATGTTATTGTAATTGTAAGGATTAAAATTAATTTGCACTCCATTCCCCTCATTAGATTGGTGTAGGAAGTGTGTTCCATGTACCTTGCTTCCTTTCAGTTGGTATCAGAGCTTGATCGCCTGTGATCCTAGTTGTTGGGTAGGGGTTTTTTGAGCTAATCTTTGATTGAGTGGGAGTCTATGCAGAGTATTCTGTGATCTTGTTACAGAAAGAAGATGGCATGCACATCTAAAAGAATAGAGGTGGAGAAATTCAATGACACTAATTTTGAGTTATGGAAACTTAAGATGGAAGACATGCTTGTTGATCGTGACCTATGGGAAACCATATCCGGTGTAAAAACAGCTACTATGGCACAAGCCAATTGGGATCTTAAAGATTGAAAGGCTAAGGGGTCTCATAAGACCCAATCTAGCTAATTCTTTCTTATTGAATGTCCATGAGGAGAATACTACGAAAGATCTTTGGAAGAAGTTGGGTGATGTTTATCAGGCCAAATCCCTGGTGAACAAACTTTTTCTGAGAAAGAAGTTATATTCTCTGAAGATGGAGGATGGGGGATCTATTGTAGAACACCTGAATACCTTTAATATGTTATTTGCACAATTGACATCAGTTGGTGTGAAGATGGAGGAGGAGGATCGTTACATGACCTTGCTTTGCTCTTTTCCAGACTTGTGGGATCATCTTGTAATGGCTATTGGGAGAACTACATCCACTTTCACAATAGATGAAGTGGTATCTTTGCTATTATCTAAAGAGATGTGGAGAAAGTCTTTTGAGGTAGCTAAAGAGGCTCTTACAGTTCATGGAAGACCCAAGAGAAAGGGAAAAAGAAAGACAAGAAAGATGATAAGGGAAAATCCAAATCCCGTGGGATATCTAAATCTACTAGAAAGTCCAAGGCTCTCTATTGGAACTGTGGTAAATCTGGGAATTTCCAAAAGGAATACAAAGAGGAAAAGAAAAAGAAAAATAAGAATGCCCTAGATTCAAATTCTAACAAGTCACAAGATGATGGTGATTCCTTCATCATAGCCTTGGCCACCCATGCATCTGATGATGTGTGGTTGATAGATTCTGGTACATCTTTCCACATGACCTCACATTGAAGCTAGTTCACAAAGTATGGAGAGTTCAATGGTGGAAGAGTGTACCTGGGTGATGATTCTCATATGAAGATTGTTGGTCATGGAAGAGTCTCAATCTAATTCCCTGATGGACAAGTGAAGGGGATCACTAGGGTTACGTACATCCCAAGCTTGGCACATAACCTACTTTCTGTAAGTATGTTGAATGATGTAGGTGTGCAAGTTGTCTTTTTGAAGGATGGATGCAAGATGACTAGAGGATCTATGGTGCTTGCGAAGGGTACTTGGAGAGGTACTCTATTTTAGCTGGAGGCATGCACTTCACAATGCAATAGTTCTTTTGAATTGAAGAAAAGAGCTACAGTCACTTCATCCCCACAATTTGAATGAGTAGTGAAGAAATCTATTGTAACACATTTTCATGGTAGTGCACATGCTTTGGAAGTTAAGCTTCCTGCTGAAAAGACTATGTTATGGCATATGAGATTTGGCCGCATTAGTGAGAAGGGTTTGTGAACCCTGAAAAATAAAAACATCGCTGAGGGGTTAAATGATTGTAATCTTGAGTTTGACTTTTGTGAACATTGTGTATATGGAAAGCAAAACCATGTTCAGTTTTACTCTAGTTCTCACAAGTCTTCTGGTGTATTGGACCTTGTTCATTCTGATGTGTTTGGTCCTGTTAGTGTTCCTTCAATTTCCAAATCTGTATAGTTTGTATCTTTCATAGATGATTACAGTCGAAGGACATGGATTTATTTTCTTAGAAGAAAATATGAAGTCTTGAGTCAGTTTAGAGAGTTTAAAGATTTTACTAAAAATTAGACTAGTAAAAAGATTAAGTGTTTGAGAACTGATAATGGTGGTGAGTTTTGTTCGGCAGAGTTCGATAAGCTCTGCAAAGAGGAAGGGATTGAAAGACATAAGACAACTCCATACACCTCACAGCAAAATGGAGTTGTAGAGAGGATGAATAGGACACTGATGGAGAGGGCTAGGAGTATGCTTCGTGGAGCACGACTCAAAAAAAAGTTTTGGGTCGAAGCTATAGCCACTGCTTGCTATCTGGTAAACAGATCTCCTACATCATCTCTTGTTGGTAAGACACCCATGGAGGTGTGGTTTGGTAGGAAGCCTTCAGTTAGATATCTTCATGTTTTTGGTTGTGAGGCATATGCACATGTACCTCGGGAGAAACATTCTAAATTGGAGAACAAGGCTATTAAGTGTATTTTCATTGGCTATGGTGTCAGTGTGAAAGGATACAAGCTTTGGGATCTTGTGGCTGAAAAAGTGTTGTATAGTAGAAGTGTTATCTTCAGAGAGATAACACCTTCCATTGTTCTACAGCTAGAACAGATAGAAAAGAAAGAGGACACAGTTTAGTTTCGTTCTACCCCTGAGAAGACTGAATAGATAGACACTGTGAGACCTGATGATGAGGAGAGCTCTAGTAGCTTTGAAAGTTTAGAAGAAGAAACAGAACCTCAACCTTAGCCTTTGAGGAGGTCTACATGAACAAGGAAGCAACCTGATAGGTTTGGTTATACATTGCTTGATTCTAGTTGTGCTTTTGCTTTCTTACTAACACTAATGAGCCTAGAACTGTGTTAGAGGCTATGGACATGAAAGATATAGGATCCTGGAAGGAAGCCATGGAAGATGAGATGGCTTCTTTGGAAAAGAACAAAACTTGGGACTTGGTGCCTTTTCCTGATGGATGGAAACCTGTTGGATGCAAATGGGTGTTCAAGAAGAAATTTGTTGCAGATGGCAGTGTTGAAAAGTACAAGACCAGATTGGTTGTGAAGGGGTATTGACAAGTGGAGGGAATTGATTATGGTGAAATTTTCTCTCCAATAGCAAAGCTGACATTTATTCGATTCCTCTTATCTCTTGCAATAGATTATGATTTAGAGGTGGAGTAGATGGATGTGAAGACAACATTCCTTCATAGTGATTTGGAGGAAGAGATTTACATGTCACAGCCAAAGCACTACATAGTGAAAGGTAAAGAAAATTTGGTTTGCAAGTTAAATAAGTCTTTGTATGGATTGAAATAATCTCCTAGGATGTGGTACTTGAAATTTGATTCCTTTGTGTTGTCGATTGGATATTTGAGATCAAAATTAGATCATTGTGTGTATTACAAGTTTGACAATGATCGTATTCTCATAATTGCACTGTATGTTGATGATATGTTGCTGATTGCGAATGGTAAGAATATGATTTCTAGTTTGAAGTCTTAGTTGTTAGCATAGTTTGAAACGAAAAACTTAGGGGCACCTAGGTGCATTCTTGAGATGGAGATCTAAAGAGATAGAGCAAATAGAAAACTTTGGCTAGGCCAGAGTAAGTATTTTAACACTGTGTTGGAGAGATTTAGTATGGTGGATTGCAGACCGTTGACCATTCCTATTACGATGGGGACAAAGTTATCTGTTGATGATTGTCCAAAGTCTCCTTCTAAGATGGAGGATATGAGTAGAGTACCTTATGCTAGTGCAGTTGGCAGCTTGATGTATGCTATGGTCTATACAAGACCAAACATTACCCAAGTAGTGGGAGTCCTTAGTCAGTTTATGGCTAATCCTAGATGGGTACATTGGGATGTAGTGAAGAGAGTGTTCAAATATTTGAGGGGTACTTTCGAGTATTCCTTATGTTATCACAGTTATCCTACTGGACCTTAGTATTCTATGAGTATTCATGGATTTGTGGATTCTAATTAGGTAGGTGACATTAATAGTAGGAGATCCACTAGTGCGTATGTGTTTACCATGTTTGGTGGTGCTATTAGTTGGATGAGTAAGTGACAACCTATGGTTGCTTTGTCCATGATAGAAGCATAGTATATGGCAGCAACTCATGCTTGTAAGGAAGCCATTTGGCTTAAGAGGTTGGGTTTAGATGTTGGTTTTGATGCAGGACAAATTACTATCAATTGTGATAGTCAGAGTGCGATTTGCTCAGGAAAGAATCCTACCTTCCATGCCAGAACAAAGCACATTGATGTTAAGTTTCATTTTGTTTGAGATATGGTAGAAGATGGGAAGGTGCTATTGGAAAAAGTGGACACTTTGAAGAATGTTGTAGATGCATTGACTAAACCTGTGGGTACAGATAAGTTTAGATGGTGTTCGGAGTCTATGGGCCTCTCGGCCCCTAGCAACTATAATCTTGTCATTTCTTTTAGCTCTTGTAAGGTGTTCGACATGTGGGAGAATGTTGGGAATTAAGGTTTCTCAACCTTTGCAATTTCCTAGCATTGGTAATTTAATTATATATTTAATAATTGCCTAATATTGTATTTACTTGCACATTCAGTTTGGTCACATAATTGAGGTGGCATGGTGACATTTTAGCTTACTTGGAATGTGACTTGGATGGTCAAGTCAATCCTACATGGATCTGGGCGTCCCATATTGAGGTGGCATTAATTTTCCATGTGTCAGCATCTTTGGTATGTGGAAGGCAATATTCCATATGACATAATCTATGACGCATAAGGGCCAAGTTTGGAGATTCTTATGACAAGTGGTGACAAGTGTCGGTTGGCATCTTTGCATGAGGGAAAAGCATCTTTGGGTGCCCAAGTTGGGATATGATATTTGTAAGTAGAATATGCTATATTTAGCATTGTATGACAAATTCTCTTACAATATTTAAGATTGTTATTGTGGGCAGATTTTATGACAGTTGTAAGTCACGTAAGAGAATCTGTCATAGTCTATTTTTAGCATGGAGCACTCTACATTGGGAAAGTCAAATCTGCCATGTATGATAGATGTAAGGGATGTATGGATAGAAAGGACAAGTGTCCTTTGATTCTAAAAATGGCCATGTGGCCAAGGTGGATGCCTATCCCAAGATGCTCTCAAGATATGCCTTGTAATCTCTATAAAATGCATAGTTTCGAGTTGTAGTTGCATAGTGTTTTTACAAGTACTGTTATGCTGCTAGAATAACTCCAGAATTGACATTCATAGACTCTTGGAAGACTTGCATTGCAAGTGTATTGTAAACTATTACAGTTTTGATAATACATTGTGTAGGTTTAGAGTGTGAGGTTTTTTACCTGAAAAGGTTTTCCCCACGGTATATCTTGTGTCACCTTCTTTTTGTGTTGTGTTGTTGCTGTAATCTTTATGTTATTAGTTTGATTTTGCTGCAATTGTAAAGATTTAAACAAATTTACACTCCATTCCCCTCATTAGATTGGTGTAGGAAGTGTGTTCCGTGTACCTTGATTCTTTTCACAAGGAAAGGTTTGGTACATGCTTGGTTCACTAGTAGGTCTGATATTTGCATGTATCAGACTGTGTAACAACAAAGGCAAGGAAGAATAGATGAATCAAGGTCTGGTTTTGTTTTTTTGTCATAGGGAGTGATAGGGGATGTGGAGAGAGGTCTTGTAGACCTAAACCAAGGGTTTTGAAGATTTTTGAAAGGTTGATACAAGGCTTATTATGACTATCCCGAGAGGACTAATTGTTTATGATGGTCCCAAGTTGTAAGCTCATAAAATACTGCATTATTGAGTCATCACATGGAAGTTGTCCATGATCATTTAAGCCTCATGGCAAGTCTACCATGATATTTGCTCTACCCAAGGTATGTTGGATCTAAGCCTCAAAAGGAGTTCAATTCTAGGCTCTAAAGAGGTGCACCTAGGAGCAATAATGGAGAAGGTGTAAGAATACCTTGTCATTTTGAGTTGTAACCCTAGAGAAGGTCCTTTCTCTACATGAATCAATAATCACATATCTACACACTTCTTCTTGCAAAATCCCCCTATCATCAGCAACCACTACCTACTCCCCCTGAGTGGTAGCCACTATCAGTCCAAAAAAAAGATATGGCATGAACTCCCCTGGACAGATGCACCACTATGCATCTTAGCAAGAAAAATGAGGAGCAATTACCCCTAACCTCTGCCAGAGATCCTCAAAAATGTCCTTTGCAAGAGACTTTCTGAAAATTGATGATAACTGAGAGGGGGGTGAATCAGTTATCCTAATAATTTCTGCTTTCTAAACTTTCTTAATAATCAATGCAACATTAGTTCAAATAAGCAAACATAACCATGAAATGGAAATACACATGACACAATATTTTTGACGTGGAAACCCTGTTAAGGAAAAAAACCATGGGGTGATTAACCCAAGATTGTATTCTCTATTAGAAGAATGGAAATACAAAATGGCACTTGCCAATTAGGGCTCACTGCTCAAGCACATTGCTCACAAAAGGCACATTGCCTACAAGAGACACACTGTCTACAATTTATAAATAGTGTAATACAATACTTGAACTGATAAGGAGCATCAACATATGCTGGAGTTCAGTTCCGGTTAAGCTCAGTACACTGATTTGCTGCACTTCATCTTTCCTCTTCTTTTGTGCTGCTCTCCTTTCACATACCGAACCTTCCTTTCTGCTTTTACTTAGGTCTACTACTTTTCTTCACACATTCCTCAAAACCATGACACCCCTCATAACTAAAATCATCTTATATATATATATATATGCAAAAGTGATTTCATCACCTTTCTAGTTGGCATCCGGAATAGTTAATAATTTCCTCAAACTTTGATCTGTCGGCTAAATCCTTACACACCAAGTAATGTAGATCAATCATATACTTATAGAAGTCATCAATTATGTCAGCCAAACATAACTTATGCCTTAAGAACCTTTTCCATCATTAGTAACACATCCGGAATAATGTCTAATGTTCTACTAGTCAGTTCTTCCTCTGTTCACACTGTCACTTGGGAACCCGACACTCAAGCATTCATATCTCTTTATCCTTTCCACACCGGAGGCTCAAACCCTGGAATCTATTAGTCAAGATACTTCTCTTGACTTCCCCAAATTCACACTTCACTGAGATACTTCTACTGAGAGATCTGGACCTGTCTGTCGGACCTTATTGACTGCTCTATTCTTGCTTACCAGACCTTAACACTTCTTCAATCTGACTTCCGGTGAGGACCTATCATGTCTTACGGATGTGTGGGGTAACCTTTGTTGCCGTCAATGACAACATTCATGATTCCATATAGTGTCTCTTGCCAACAATATCCCCCTTTGGCATTGATGGCAACACTTAGTGAAAAATGACTAAGTGTCACACTATACTCCCCTTTGGCTGATGCTCTGTCTCTATTTACATTTACCGAAGCTCCCCCTTAGTTGGATTCCTAATTTTTCACTGCTCCTCACTCCTTCTTTGACATCAATGGCAAAGGGTAGGGTCTGCACATCAAAATTTTCAAAATTTTAACTATACTTGTTTGCATAAGTATATACATATGGCATACTTACATATATTGAAGTATGTCTGCAAAAGTTGTTTTTAATTGAATGAATTCTGTAGCCCAACTTTGCTTCATTCTATCCAAAATTGATATATGACTGCTCAACAAGAATGCAAATGCATCTGCCCTTTTTAGATCTGTTGGATCATTGGTCCGGGCTGTGATTTGAGCTTCATTTATGGCCTCATGCATGGCCTCTAACTTAGGGACAATTATCCCTCTGAGCTCACTCAATCTACTGATTCTATTTTTCTTCTCTTTTTCAAGCTTCTTAATTTCATTCAAAACTACAACCATTTGACATTCTTGATTTATTATGGATGTAGTAAGTGATTCAAAATTTTGAGAAAGTTTTATCAGTTTATCCTCCTATTCTTTCATTTTCTTCTCAATCTCCACTGTTGTTTTAGACCAGGATATACAAAATTTGTATACATCACCTCCATCCTTAAGGGCATGTTCCAAAATGTTTATCCCAATACCCATAACTCTTCTATCATTTGAAATTATCCCTTGCAGCTTAGAGAATCTTTTATCCAAAAACTCTTTCCTGACCTTCTCCTCAGCTGATTTCTCTAGAGAATCAAAATGTGTGCTAACACTATTGACTAGAGTTTTGAGATTACTGGAAGAGGAGGCTATGCGATCCTTCTGAAAAGATGGCATGATCTTTTCCAACACTCTGGATGCTATCTCTATAAGCTCATAGTCTTCCATGTGAGATTTCAGTAATTTCTCTTTGACCTTCGCATTTGCGAATGAAGCTATCTTCATTGTTTGTACTGGAGATAGAGAGTCAAAATCTAATGGCCCTTTTAGTAATTCTGGTTCATCCATCTCATTAGTTGCTTTTGTCAAGAAGTCCTTGATAGATTTTGCAGTGTCTCTTGTTGGAGATAGATTCTTTTTCTCTTCTGCAGTGTCACTTATGTTCTTTTCAGCTTGACTTCCTTCTTTACTTTTCACCTCTTTTTTTTTCTCCTTTATTATTTCTTCTTCTTTAGATTTGGAGTCAATAGGGGAAACCAGAGGAGAAATGTTAGTCTGATCATGGACCACCTCTTCCAGAGTAGAGGATTCCAAGTCCTTAGTTGTTTCTGCACTGGTATTCATTACCTCTTTTGTCATTTTCTCAGTAGACTCTTTTGCAACACTTGTGGTCGAGGGGTCAGTACCCAAGTCCTCTATAATTGGAATGTTGAATCTTTTGAATGCATTCTGAAGGATCTCTTCTGTCTCTTTTGCAACTTTGTCAATCTCTCCGAGCATAAGTTGATTCATCCTTGCTTTGCTCCTAAACTCATCCTTACAATCTTTGAATACCATATTCATTGTCTTGGGATCGATTGAAGGATATAGCTGAATTGCTATCTGTTCCCAGATTTCTAGGTCTTTGCCTTGGGAATTGTTCTTTCTTATTTCTACTTCCTTCTCCAAGCTTTTAGGGACCAGAGGTATAATTTCAATAAATGCTTTGTTGTAGATATTTAGGTACCTGATTATGGCATCTTGCAATATTTTCTGATCTGCTTCACTATAATCATCATAGAATTCAACCATTGGCTGAAGATTTCTGTCCACTGTGACTGATTTGATTATGTCATCAATGTGAAGAGTGGGTTTTTCAACATATTCCTCTATCTTTTCTTCTTCCTTTTGTCCGGTAGAGGGTTCACTGGATGTTTTCTTCTTTTTCTTTATTTTCCTAATTTCTTCATCAGATTCAGTCTCCTCTTCATCCCTTTGACTGGCATAAACCCTTGTGACTTTTGTCTTGGTTCTTTTCTCTCCTTTACCGGATGATTTTGTTTTTAGTTTTAATGGCCTTGAGCTTTTGGCAGTGGTAGGTGTAGATCTCTTTGATGATCTGGTCCGGTTAGAAGATTTCACTAGAACACTTTCCTCACTTTTCTTTTCTACCTTTTTCTTCTCTTCCTCAACCCTTTCCATCTTTTCCCTGTTGGCATCAAGTGTCTCCTTTGAGATGCCAAAGCCTTTTGCAACATCTTCAACTTCTTTTCTCACCTTCCTCTTGATCTCTGGTTGTCTGAGTTCCACATGAATCTTTACACTTAGCTCCTCAAAGGTTCCAAACCTTTCTGCCTTGGGATCTTTTGGCTGACTTAACATGTGTTCAATATGCAGCTCAACAATTTTCTCATCAACTTCATACCCCATCGGCATGATCCATACCATTCTTGGTTCCACTACCTTCATAAGGCACTGATCAGTTTCTACCATGAAGCAAACAGTATCCTTATACTTTTCAACTAGAGCTTGGGGGATTCTCTCTCTTGCTTGCATCATACTCTGAAGGTTCTTGAAATATCCCCAGAGTGCTGTATTCTGTACCTTAACATCACCAAGTCTGTGCAAGTAATCCCTGATTTGTATAGCAATTGGTCTATTATTTTTCCATATCTAGCCACTAGATCCAAGTAGCTCATTCATGAAGTAGAAAAATAGACACAATATCAGTCCACCATATTTAAAGGAGTTCTTCTTGTCCTTTTTGATCTTTTGTATGTTTTCCATCAGTTGACTTAGAAGGAGTTCACAGAGATCATACTCTGCATTCTTTCTCAGCATCTCATAGGCAGTATACACTACAGTTCTAGATACTAAATTTTCCCTACTAGAGTGATATATCTTATACCCTATTATCATGGATGCAAACTTGATATCTGGGTCAGTGAAGTCTTCAATGGTCATTGCCCTCTTATCAAATTTTGATCCAGTGGCCTCAATTACAACGTGGTTTTTGACAAATTTAAGGACAGGTATCCCTCCGGAGGAGTGTAAACCAGTTATTGCCCTAATTGCTTCCTTAGTGATCTTGCAAGGCTCGTTCATCCATAGGAAGTTATCATGCACCCTACTCAGTACATACTAGACCCATTCATCTTCTTCAAAGTAGGGGAAATGAATGTACTAATCAAAATGTTTCTCCTGGATGCCCTTATATTGTGGTTTAAGTTCAAAAGCATCATCTATCAATTGTTTGTGATAGATGTCTCTTAGTTTGAATTCCCCAAACTCTTCAATATTCACGTGTATGTAAACCCTAATATCTTCCGTATGCAACACACCATGTGGAACACTAGAGAATGCTCCTAGGGGATCTACTTCCAAGGATTTGTATGTTTCTTGAATTTAGGGAGAGGTCTATCAGAGATTTTCACAATATTTAGTGTATCCATCTTTCAAAAGATTTGTAGAGAGATATTCAGAATGGAAAATACCTTTTGCGCTTCTAGGTTCTATGAAGTGAGCCAAATCAATTGCTGGATGAATCGGACTCTATAGATGATCTTTTGATGGGCTTGATGAATTTCTGTTGCAGAGCTTCTTTTTGTTTCTTCTTGAAAGAAGAATGAACAAATGCTTAATGAGAAAACCCTTATATTGCTCCACAAACCCTAATATCAAGTTACATTAAATGCTCGACCTAAGTTATTCCAGTTTGCCTTATTCAGATGACTTGAAGAACCAGATCAATCTTGATTTTAAACATCTTGCGGATCTTCCAAATCTTAACCATAGTTTACTTAGATGTTTCTCTTATGAGCCCTTTAATCTGCAATTCTCCTTGTGCCAGTTCCGACACCAATTGATTGGCTAGGGGAATAAGGTTTTCTTTGTGTCTCCCCCTGAGCCAGAGCTCATTTTTTAATTTCCAGAAGGAATATCAGCACCAGAGTCTAGTGCAGATCCATCCCCTACATTCTCTATACTTTTCTTCACCCAAATCTTGTTTATCTCACTTTGAACTTTATCCACATTCACCTTTTATTTTCCCTTATCTTGATTCTAATTATGATATACCAGACCTCTTCTGTCTTGATTCTTGCTTCTACAGAATTTTGCAATATGACCGGATCTATTGCAAATTTGGCAAACAACATTTCTTTGCGTATTTGATTGATATCCTCTTGATTTGCATTGATTAGCCATGTGACCCATTCTATTGCATGCAAAGCATCTACCATTGAATGAATTGTTCATCTGCATATTTCTGCATTCATGAGATTTGTGACCATACCTTTTGCAGTTAAAACACTGTCCGGAGAAGGATGTATTAGTCTGATTCATTCTCTTTCTGCACTGATTAGCTCTATGACCAAAGTTATTGCAGTTGTGGCAATATCCATTGAAGGATGGATATCTTTGAGCATTAGGCTATCTTACCAGAGGTCTTCTAGGCCTGCTTCTTTGATTTTCTGATCTAAAATTCTTCTGACCAGATCCAAAGCTTTCTCCTTTCTCACATCCCAAAACACACTTGTCATCTACCCTCTTTTGACTTTCAAGAATAACTTCAAGTTGAGCAGAACTTATCTTGAATTTCTCTTTATATTCATTTTTTGTTTGAAGATCCCTTTTAAGAGAGATAATTTGATCCTCAAGTTTTTCTTCATTATCTTTAGCATCTTCAAGATCAGATTCAAGATGTCTGATAATTTTATCCATCTTGTGACAATCTTTTGATTTCTCCTTGAGGGATTGTCTTAGATCATCTTCAATTTTTCTTTTCTCTTCAACCTCTTGGGTAACTTCATAGCTCCTGATTCCATTTCATGTCTTACCATAATGATTTCTTTTGATAACTTTTCACATAACTTGGTTTTCTCCTTTAGATATTCATTTGTATCATTGGCTTCACCTTGACTTGCCAATTGCTGAAGTAGCTCCTTTCTCTTTTTCATAGAGAGACTTAATTTGTCTTTTAGTTCTCTCATGAAATCATCAGCCTGTTTGAGTCTTTCCTTTAATTCATTGACTTCAGAGTTTGACTGCTCAAGATCATCAAGGGCAGTCTTGAGTTGCTCCCTTAACCCATATACATCCATTTGAATTCCCAGATCTTCCTCCAGCTGTTAGACTATGTTAGGAGGAACTTGGCTCTGATACCAATTGTTGATAACTGAGAGGGGGGGTGAATCAGTTATCCTAATAATTTCTGCTTTCTAAACTTTCTTAATAATCAATGCAACATTAATTTAAATAGCAAACATAACCATGAAATGGAAATACACATGACACAATATTTTTGACGTGGAAACCCTGTTAAAGGAAAAAACCATGGGGTGATTAACCCAAGATTGTATTCTCTATTAGAAGAATGGAAATACAAAATGGCACTTGCCAATTAGGGCTCACTGCCCGAGCACACTGCTCACAAAAGGCACACTGCCTATAAGAGACACACTGTCTATAATTTATAAAGAGTGTAATACAATACTTGAACTGATAAGGAGCATCAACATATGCTGGAGTTCAGTTTTGGTTAGGCTCAGTACACTGATCTGCTGCACTTCATCTTTCCTCTTCTTTTGTGCTGCTCTCCTTTCACATACCGAACCTTCCTTTCTACTTTTACTTGGGTCTACTACTTTTCTTCGCACATTCCTCAAAACCATGAGACCCCTCATAACTAAAATCATCTTATATATATATATATATGCAAAAGTGATTTCATCACCTTTCTAGTCGGCATCTGGAATAGTTAATAATTTCCTCAAACTCTGATCTATCAGCTGAATCCTTGCACACCAAGTAATGCGGATCAATCATATACTTATAGAAGTTATCAATTATGTCGGCCAAACATAACTTATGCCTTAAGAACCTTTTCCATCATCAGTAACACATCCAGAATAATGTCTGATGTTCTGCCAATCAGTTCTTCCTCTGTTCACACTATCACTTAGGAACCCGACACTCAAGCATTCATATCTCTTTATCCTTTCCACACCGGAGGCTCAAACCTTGGAATCTATCAGTCAAGATACTCCTCTTGACTTCCCCAAATCTGCACTTCACTGAGATACTTCTACTGAGAGATCTGGACCTGTCTGTCAGACCTTACTGACTGCTCTATTCTTGCTTATCAGACCTCAACACTTCTTCAATCTGACTTCTGGTGAGGACCTATCATGTCTTGCAGATGTGTGGGACAACCTTTGTTGCCATCAATGACAACATTCATGAGTTCATATAGTGTCTCTTGCCAACAAAAATGTCTATAGTTTGATCCTTGGTTGGCACATAATCCATCCTTACTTCCTTCTCTGCAACCTTCTCTCTTAAGAAGTGATACTTGATTGCTATATGCTTAGTTCTAGAATGCATTACTGGATTCTTAGAAATATTGATGTCACTTGTATTGTCACACAATATAGGAATGGGATCATCATACAATAGCTTGATATCCTTAAGGGTTTCTTTCATCCACAACACTTGTGTGTAGCAAGATGTTGTAATATACTCTTCCTTTGTAGTTGATAAGGACACTGCATCTTGTTTCTTGCTCTAAAACTATTCTGTTTCCTAAGAAGATATCACCTCCACTTGTACTCCTTTTGTCATCAACACAACATGCCCAATCAGCATCAATGTAGGCTTTCAAATCATAGTAATTACCTCTTGGATACCATAATCCATAATTTGAAGTTCCTTTCAAGTAACTGAATATCCTTTTCACTACCTTCTCATGTGTTTTCTTAGGATTGACTTGATATCTAACAACTACACATATTGGATGCATGATATCAAGTCTATAAGTGGTTAGGTACAATAATCCTCCTATCATAGATCTATAGACAGTTTGATCCACCTCTAGAGACTCATCATCTTTACTAAAGTGACATCTAGTGACCATGGGGGTACTCACTAGTTTCGAATCCTCCATGCCAAACTTCTTCAACAACTCTTTGACATACTTAGCTTGAGAAATAAAGATACTATCATCTAGTTGAGCAATTTGAAGACCAAGGAAGAAAGACATCTAACCAATAATAGACATCTCAAACTCTTTTTGCATCTCCTTTATAAAATTCTCACACATGTCATCATCTCCACCAAAGATTATGTCATCGACATATACTGCAACTATCAATATCATATCTCCTTCTTCCTTGATACAAAGATTCCCATTTATGGTACCTTTCTTGAAACCCTACTAAAGTAAGTACTTATCCAACCTAGCATACCAAGCGCTAGGTTCTTGCTTGATCCCATACAAGGCCTTCTTGAGTTTGCATACCATGTTCGAATCTTCTGATATCTAGAAGTAATCTGGTTGCTCAATGTAAACCTCTTCCTCTAGATCACCATTCAGAAATATAGATTTGACATCCATATGATATACCTTGAAGTTATTATGAGTAGCGAGTGCAAGAAACATTCTAATTGCCTCCATCCTAGCTACTAGAGCAAAAGTCTCCTCAAAGTCAATGCCTTCAACTTAAGTACAACCCTTACATACCAACCTTGGTTTATTACTTACAACTTCACCTTCTTCATTCAGTTTGTTCTGGAACACCCACTTTGTTCCTATGATGTTCTTGTTAACTAATTTGGGAAATAATTCCCATGTCTGATCCTTCTTAATCTGATACAACTCTTCTTCCATTGCCTTTATCCATCCATCATCTTTACTAGCATCAACAAAGGTTTTAAGTTCTACTTTTGATAACAAACACAGGTTTACTTGCTCATGTGTCTTAGCAAACTTTCTCCTTGTCAACACTCCATTTTTATCTCCTATGGTTTGATCTTCTGAGTGGTTCTTCTGAACATACTTTGATGGAGTCTTAAGTACTTTCTCTGTTTCTTGTTCCTTTTATTTTTTCACTTCTTCTTCTTATTCGTCTTCTTCAGTGCAAGGGAAGATGTCAAGTCTAGAGTCCTTTGATTCTTTTGAGAACTGATACAAGTCTTTATCCACTTTGACATTTGTGCTTTCAATCATCTTTCCCAACCTTTTGTTGTAGCACCTATAAGACTTGCTTTTGGTTGAGTAGACAAGAAGGATTCCTTCATCACTTCTTGAGTCAAACTTTCCTAGATCTTCTTCATCCCTTTTGATATAGCATTTGCTTCCAAAAATTCTGAAGTATCTAACAATAGGAGGTCTTCCATACCAAAGCTCATAAGGGGTCTTGGAGCTATTGACCCTTATCTGCACTCTATTGATTAGATAGACAATAGTTTGAACTACTTCCGTCGAATACATATCAGACAGATCTACATCTTTCAACATTTCCACAGACATCTCTTGCATAGTCCTATTCTTTCTTTCCACTACCCCATTTTGCTGAGGGGTCATAGGGGCTCATAGATGTATCCTAATACCATGAGCTTCACAAAATATTTCAAATTCATTTGAAGTAAACTCTACTCCTCTATTAGACCTTATGCATTTGATCTTAGTATCTACTTCATTCTAAACCAAAGATTTGAACACTTTAAGTTTATCAAGGGCATCTAATTTTTCTCTTAAGAAAGTGATCCAAGTCATCTAGAGTAGTCATCAATAAACAACATGAAATAACTCTCACCTATTTGACTCTTCACTTTTGTAGGCCCACATAGATCAGTGTGAATCAACTCTAATGGCTGTGAAGAGGAATATTCCTTACTTTTGAAACTAGTCTTTGTCTGCTTTCCCATTTGACATTCTCTACATACTATATTTGTAGGCTTCATTATCTTAGGCATGTCTCTCATTGCATGAGTAGAACTAATCTTTACCATATTATTAAAGTTGTTGTGACCCATTCTTTTGTGCCAAAGCCAACATTCACTAGATTGAGCCAATAAAAATGTTCTCCATTTACTTCATTCATATGATAGATATCACCATGTGTCCTGATACCTTTTGCAACTAATTTTCCAGACCTTACCTTCCTGATTTCACAACCCTTGGCATGAAATGTGAGATTATATCCTTGGCTACACATTTGATTGACACTAAGAAGATTGTATTATAGCCCTTTGACATAGAGGACATCTTCAGTCCTATTCTTCCCATCAATAGTTATGGCACCTTTTCCATAGATCTATGCTGACTCATCACTACCATCCCACTTCTCAAGACTGATAAACTTCCCTTTGTCACTAGTCATATGATTTGAACATCCACTGTCAATTATCCAAGCCTTGGATTCTTCTTTTGTATGAAAAGTAGTCCATACAACCATTGATATTTCATTGTTTTGATTTGTTTGCAAGGCATTTGTCTTCTCACATTTTCTAGAATCATCCTTTTTGTTACCAATAGTAATGGCCATAAAAAGAGTTTCATCATTTGAATGATTATGATCCTCATCTTCTGGAGAATAATTACTTTCTATGGAATAGAAACTTCTCTTGAACGTGTCTCTTCTATTATTACCCCTTGAATTTTTAAAAGTGTTGGGAATTAAGGTGTCTCAACCTTGCATTTCCTAGCATTGATTATTTGATTATGTATTTATTTATTTTTTCAATTTTATATTTACTTGCATATTCAGTTTTGGCATTTAGTTTGAGGTGGCATTGTGACATGTCATCCTACTTAGAATATGCTTTGAATGGTCAAGTCAAACACATGTGGATTTGGGCATCTTATTTGAGGTGGCAATAATATGCTATGTGTCAGAATCTTGGAATATGATGGAGGAGTTATTTTGTATGACATAACCTATGAAACGTAAGAGCCAAGTATAGAGATTCCTATGACAAATGAAGACAAGTGTCAAAAAACATGTTTGCACGTGGAGAAGGCATCTTTGGGTGTGCAAGTTGGGCTATGACATGTTGTAAGAGGAATATGCTATTTTTAGTTTGTATGACAGATTCTCTTACAACATTAAGTGTTTTCATGCTGCAAATTTTTATGATAGCTATAAGATGCATAAGATCATCTATCATTACCTATTTTTAGCATTAGAGCACTCTACCTTGCGAAGTCAAATTTGCCATGTTATGACATATGTAAGAAATTTGAAAATGTGTTGGACAAGTGTCCTTTGATTAGGTAAATGGCCATGTGGCCAAGATGGATGCCCATCTCTAGAGGCTTCTCAATAATGCCTTGTAACTCTATATAATACATTGTTTTGGATTTGTAGTTGCATAGTGTTGATATAGGTACTATTATGTTACCAGAATAACTCTAGAAATGTCATTTGCAGACTCTTGGAAGAAATTGCAATGCAAGTGTATTGTAATCCTTTATAGATTTGTTAATACATTGTGTAGGTTTTGAAGTGTGGGGATTTTTACCTAAAAAGGGTTTCCCCACGATATATCTTGTGTCAATCTCTCTTTCTATGGGTTGTGTTGCTGTTGTAATCTTTATGCTATGTGTTTAACATTGTTGCAATTGTAAGGATATAAAATAATTTTCATACTATTCCCCTCATTAGGTTGGTGTAGGAAGTGTGTTCCATGTACCTTGCTTCCTTTTAGTTGGTATCAGAGCTTGATTACCTTTGATCGTAGTTGTTGGGTAGGGGTTTTTTGAGCTAATCTTCAATTGAGTGGGAGTTTGTATAGAGTATTTTGTAATCTGGTTGTAGGAAGAAGATGGCAAGAACATCTAGAAGAATAGATTTGGAAAAGTTTAATGGCAACAATTTCAAGTTGTGGAAACCTAAAATGTAAGACATGCTTGTTGACAGAGACCTATGGGAAACAGTTTCTGGAACAAAACCAATGGCAATGGCACACGCATATTGGGATCTCAAAGATTGTATTTAGCTGATTCCATCCTGTTAAATGTTCATGAAGAGAAGATTGTGAATGAACTATGGAAGAAACTTGGTGATGTTTATTAGGCCAAATCCTTGGTAAATAAGTTATTCCTAAGGAAGAAGCTATATTCTCTGAGGATGGAAGATGGAGGATCAGTTGCAGATCACCTAAATGCCTTCAACATGTTAGTTGCCCAATTGACTTCCATTGGTGTGAAGATGGAGGAGGAGGATCATTGCATGACCTTGCTTTGTTCTTTGCCATACTAGTGGGACCACCTTGTTATGGCCATTAGGAATACTACAACTACTTTCAATATGGATGAAGTGGTGTCTTCACTATTATTTGAAGAAATGTGGAGAAAATATTCTGAAACATCTAAGGAGGCTCTTGTGGTTCATGGTAGACCCAAAGATAAAGGGAAAAAGAAAGACAAGAAAGTTGAAAAAGACAAATCCAAATCCCGTGGGAGATCCAAATCTCTTGGAAAGTCCAAGGCAGTGTGTTGGAACTATGGAAAAACTAGGCACTTCTGCTTTTATTGCTGCCCTAGCCACCCATGAATCAGAAGAAGTGTGGCTAATTAACTCTAGTGCTTCTTTCCACATGACCTCTCATTGAGGTTGGTTCATAAAGTATGAAGAGTTCAATGGTGGGAAAGTGTACCTGGGTGATGACTCTCATCTGAAGATAGTTTGCTGTGGAAGAGTCTTGATCCGATTCCCTGATGGATGAGTGAAGGGGATCAATGGGGTGATGCACATCCCTGGTTTAGCACAAAACCTGCTCTCTGTAAGTAAATTAAATGATGCAAGTGTGCAAGTTGTTTTCTCAAGTGGAGGATGAAAGATGACAAGAGGAGCTATGGTGCTTGCTAAGGGTACTCAGAGAGGTACTTTGTTTCAACTAGATGCATGCACTACTCCGTGTAATAGTTCCTCTGTTTTAAAGAAAAGAGCTTCAGTTTCTTCATCCTCACCATTGGAACCAATAGTAAAGAAATGTGTTGCTTCAACTTCCGATGGTAGTGCTTTCTGGGTACCTAAAGGTGCTCATGCTTTGGAAATGAAACTTCCTGTTGAGAAGACAATGTTGTGGCATAAGAGACTTGGTCACATTGGTGAGAAGGGTCTTAGAGCCTTGAAAAATAAAAACCTCATTGAGGGGTTAAATGATTGTAATCTTGAGTTTGACTTTTACAAACAACACTGTACATATGGAAAGCAAAACCATATTCATTTTTACTCTAGTTCTCACAAGTCTTCTGGTGTTTTGGATCTTATTCATTCTAATGTGTTTGGTCCTGTGAATGTTCCTTCAATTTATAAATCATTATATTTTGTATCATTCATTGATGATTACAGTAGAAGGACATGGTTTTATTTTCTTAGAAGTAAATTTGAAGTCTTTGGTCAGTTCAAAGAGTTTAAATCTTTTGTAGAGAATCATACTAGTAAAAAGATTAAGTGTTTGAGAACTGATAATGGTGGTGAGTTTTGTTCCGTAGAGTTTGAAAAGTTTTGTAAAGAACATGGGATTGAAAGACATAAGACAACTCCTTATACTCCGTAATAAAATGGAGTTGCAGAGAGGATGAACAAAATGTTGACTAGAGAGGGCTAGGAGTATGCTTAGTGGTGCTAGCTTTGAACAAAAGTTTTGGGCTGAAGCTGTAGCCACTGCTTACTACTTGGTTAACAAGTCTCCTACTTCAATGCTTGTTGATAAGACACCCATGGAGGTGTGGTTTGGTAAGAATCCTTTGTTGATACATCTTCGTGTTTTTGGTTGTGAAGCATATGCACATGTGCATAAGTAGAAGAGGTCAAAATTGGAGAACAAGGTAGTTAAGTGTATCTTCATTGGCTATGGTGTCGGTGTGAAAGGGTACAAGCTTTGGGATCCTATGACTGAGAAAGTGTTGTATAGTCGAAGTGTTATTTTCAGAGAGGTAACTCCTTCTCATGTTGTTTTACAAGTAGAAGAAAAAGAAATGAAAGAGGATGTGGTTCAGTCTCCTACTAGCCCTGAGAAGACTGAACCGAAAGACCCTGTTGGACCTGATGATGAGGATAGCTCTAGCAACTTTGAAAGTTTAGAAGAAAAGGTAGAACCTCCACCTCAACCTTTGACAAGGTCCACACAAAATAGGAAGCCACCTGATAGGTTTGGTTATACATTTCTAGATTCTAGTTGTGCTTATGCCTTGATTACTAACATTGATGAGCCTAGAACTATGACATAGGCTATGGACATGAAAGATGCAGGTTCCTAGAAGGAGGCCATGGAAGATGAGATAGATTATTTGGAAAAGAATAAAACTTGGGACTTGGTGCCTTTGCTTGATGGACAGAAACCTGTTGGATGTAAATGGGTGTTCAAGAATAAATTTGGAGCAGATAGTAGTGTTGAGAAGTACAAGGCTAGATTGGTTGCGAAGGGGTATTCACAAGTGGGAGGAATTGATTATGGTGAGATTTTCTCTCCTGTTGTAAAGATGACATCTATTCAATTAATGTTATCTCTTGCAATATCTTATGACTTAGAAGTGGAACAAATGGATGTGAAGACAACTTCCTTCATGGTGACTTGGAGGAAGAAATCTATATGCCATAACTTGAGCACTACGTGGTGAAAGGTAAAGAAAATTTGATTTGTAAGTTAAAGAAGTCTTTGTATGGTTTGAAGAAATCTCCTAGGATGTGGTACTTGAAGTTTGATGCCTTTGTGTTGTCCATTGGATTTTTGAGATTGAAATCTGATCATTGTGTGTATTACAAGTTTGATAATGATCATAATCTCATTATCGCACTATATGTTGATGGTATGTTGCTGATTGGGAATGGTAAGAATATAATTTCTAATTTGAAGTCTCAATTGTCAGCATAGTTTGAGATGAAAAAGTTAGGGGCAACTAGGTACATTCTAGGGATGGAGATAAGAAGAGACAGAGCAAACATAAAACTTTGGTTAAGCTAGAGTATGTGAAGACTGTGTTGGAGAGATTCAACATGGTAGATTGCAGACCATTATGTGTTCCTATTTCATTGGGGACAAAGTTATCTATTAATGATTGTCCAAAGTCTCCTTCTAAGATGGAGGATATGAGTAGAGTACCTTATGCTAGTGCAGTTGGTAGCTTGATGTATGCTATGGTCTGTACAAGACTAGACATTGCCCAAGTAGTGGGAGTCCTTAGTCAGTTTATGGCTAATGGTAGATGGGTACATTGGGATGCAATAAAGAGAGTGTTTAGATATTTGAGAGGTACTTCTGAGTATTCCTTATGTTATCATGGTTATCCTATAGGACCTCAACATTCTGAGTATTCGTGGATTTGTGGATTTTGATTGGGTAGGTGACATTGACAACAGGAGATCCTCTAGTGCTTATGTGTTTACCATGTTTGGTGGTGCTATTAGTTGGATGAGTAAGAGACAACCTATGGTTGCTTTGTCCACGATAGAAGCATAGTACATGGTAGAAACTCATGCTTGTAAAGAAGCCATTTAGCTTAAGAGGTTGTGTTCAGATATTAGTTTTGATGCAGGACAACTTACTATTTGTTGTGACAGTTAGAGTACGATTTTCTTAGCAAAGAATCCTACCTTTCATGCTAGAACAAAGCACATTGATGTTCAGTATCATTTTGTTCATGATATGGTAGAAGATGGGAAGGTGAGATTGGAGAAGGTTGACACTTTGAAGAATGTTGCAGATGCATTGACTAAACCTGTGGGCCGCACAGATAAGTTCAGATGGTGTTTGGAGTTATGGGCCTCTTGGCCCCTAGCAATTAAACCTTGTCATTCTATTGGCTCTTGCAAGGTGTTCAAAAAGTGGGAGAATGTTGGGAATTAAGGTGTCTCAACCTTGCAATTCCTACATTAGTTATTTGATTATTTATTTATTTATTTTCTCAATTTTGTATTTACTTGAATATTCAGTTTTGGCATTTAGTTTGAGGTGGCATTGTGACAAGTCATCCTACTTGGAATATGCTTTGAATGGTCAAGTCAAACACATGTGGATTTGGGTGTCCCATTTGAGATGGAAATAATATGCCATGTGTTGGCATCGTGGACTATGACGAAGGAGTTATTTTGTATCATAAAATCTATGACACATAAGAGCCAAGTATAGAGATTCCTATGACAAGTGAAGACAAGTGTTGAAAAGCATCTTTGCATGTGGAGAAGGCATCTATGGGTGCCCAAGTTTGGTTATGACATGTTGTAAGAGGAATATGCTATTTTTAGTCGTGTATGATAGATTCTCTTACAACATTAAGTGTTGTCATGTTGTAGATTTTTATGATAGCTATAAGATGCGTAAGATCATCTGTCATTGCCTATTTTTAGCATTGGAGCACTCTACCTTGTGAAGTCAAATCTTCCATGTTATGAAAGATGTAAGAGAGATGAAAATATGTTGGACAAGTGTCCTTTGATGGGGTAAATGGCCATGTGGCCAAGATGGATGCCCATCTCTAGAGGCTTCTCAATATTGCCTTGTAACTCTATATAATGCATTGTTTTGGAGTTGTAGTTGCATAGTGTTGATACAAGTACTATTATGCTGCTAGAACTACTCTAGAAATGACATTTACATACTCCTGGAAGAACTTGCATTGCAAGTATATTGTAATCCTTTACAGATTTGTTAATACATTGTGCAGGTTTTGGAGTGCGGGGTTTTTTACCTAAAAAAGTTTTCCCCACGATATATCTTGTGTCAGTCTCTCTTTCTATGTTTTGTGTTGCTGCTATAATATTTATGTTATGTGTTTAGCATTGCTGCAATTATAAGGATTTAAAAGAATTTGCATACTATTCCCCTCATTAGGTTGGTGTAGGAAATGTGTTCCACGTACCTTGCTTCCTTTCAAATAGTACATTTAGAAGCAAAATGACCAACCTTTCCACAATTGAAACATTTGAAGGGTAACTTACCTTTGTATTTGCTAGTGCCTTTCTTCAATCTTCTCACACAATTTGCTTCAACTTCATAAGAGCTCTCATCTTCATCAGTAACTTCTTTTGTCTTCATACTAGGCTTGAAAGTAACTTCTTTCTTTGGAGCATCACTACCAAACTCTCTCATCTCAAGAACCAAATAATTTGTCTACAATGTATGTGTCCAAGTGTACATTCTCCTCAATGGTAGATACCTTATGACTGTAAGATTTGGGCAAAGATCTTAAAACCTTCTTCACAATTTCATCTTCTTCCAATTTGCCACCAAGACCTTTGATACCATTGACCGCTTCATTCACCCAGAGCATATATCAAGCAATATCTTCATCTTCTGTCATCTTGAGAGTCTCAAATCTACTTTTGAAGATTTGCATCTTTGCTAGTTTTACTTTGTTATCTCCTTTATAGATATTTTCAAGTTTTACCTAGACATCTCTAGTTGAATTGCAACTCATTACTTTTGAAAGTTCTAAATTATCTAACCCACTCATGATAGCAAACTTTGCATTGGGATTGTTCTCATACTTCATAATCTCATCTGTATCTATAGGAGTAGAGTCAGGAACTATGTAACTAGTCTTGACAGAGTCTAAAACACCACATCCTATTGAATTGATGTAGCCTTCCATCCTTAGCTACCATAAAGCATAATTTGTTCCATCAAACCTAGATATCTTGCTGGATCCACCTGATGCCATCCTAGACCTATCTCAAGCCATTAAGCTTCCCTCAGAGGAATTTGGCTCTTATACCAATTGTTGAATGCACCAAGATACCGAGAGGGGGGGTGAATCAATATCTAAACAATCTTCCCTTTTAACAATTTCAACTTGTACGAAGTAGTTTAACACTTAAGCATCACAATATTAACATAAGCATGCATCATAGTATTAACATAATCATAAAGGATTAATGAAATGCACATCCACACATAACACCAGATATACATGGAAAACCCAATAAGGGAAAAACCATGGTGAGGATTAACTCACAATATATGAAGCTCAAATAACAAATTTGTTATAGAGCTACAACCACAGGAAGCAACTACTCCCTGAAACTTTAATTTAGGGTCACTCCTAAGGAAGCTACTACTCCCTGATGAATTTATTTTAGGGTCACTCCTAAGGAAGAAACTACTCCCTGAAAAGAGAACACACTTGCAGAAGATTACAGCATGACAATCCTACTATCTAAAAATTGACTTTAAAACTCACACCTTTGATGAATGCAATTATGCCTCTTCACTCTTCCTTCTAATGATTAGATTAGTTAGACACACTCTATGCTTGATCACTATCACATATATGTATTCAAGATGAATCAAGACAACATCAATAACTTCTTTTCTTTCTCCTTTAGTCACACATCAAGATGCATCCATTCTGAGCTCCTTAACTTGCAAACCTTATCAATCAATTTGCAATCACACCTCACCTCAATTAGCTTGATTTACAATTTATAGAATATATTACATTTATTACTTTGTTTCTCATCTAGTTACAATATGAAAAATACATTTACAAGTTGGCTAGACAACATACAACATGAAACGTGTAGAAGATAGGTCCTAATTAAGATCACACGTTACACTAGCAGAAGACCCATACCTTGTGGACACCAAAACTTGCTTAACCAAGTCTAAAACATCCTTCACTGCATCAATCATCAAGGAATTACATTTTCACACTCTACTCATTTGAAAATAGGACACCTTAAGCAAATACATAAGAAACTTGAAGTATAACGAACACATGAACTTGAAAACCTTGTGAGGTACTGGAAACAAGATAGATCTACATGAAACTTCTCTAGATGATTCTACATGACTCATACATCATCCCCAAACACTCCTTTACCCCTATACATCAAATATTATGTGTCACACACCTTCAAAGATTAACTCTAAGAACATTCTATCATCTGAAACACACTATATCATGCTGTCATAGGAAAACTAAGCTTGCGGACCACCAAGAAGATTAAGATTACAAGAGAGCATATAATGCACATCCAAGAACATGCCTATAGAACCACAAAGGCAAAAATTCATTTCTGAAGGAATGCAGAGCATTCTAACTTAGGCCTTCATCACTAATTCATTCTGCTAGAGCACATATTGGTACTCTATCATACATAACTTTCATTATAGAAGGACACGTGATCTAAAACTTTGGAAACAACACCTTCATTATCTTTTGAACACAATTCTAGAAATGCATAGCCACATCTGCAAATGCAAAGGAATACAGAGCATTCCATTTCCCTACTGGGAACACTTTCATAGAACCAACACTATCTTCAAATTGTCAACATGGAAACACCCTTCTAGTGATCAAAACATCATGAAACTTGGAATATACATAGTATGACACTATATGAGTCTATGTTACAAATCACAGAAGATCAACATTAACAGAATAAAAATCTGGAGCAATCTCGTAGACAGTCTTTCAAAAGCAGTTATCATGAAACAAAACTATCACCAACTTCCAGAGGACAAATTTGGATCAGTAGGATAGATCATATAACATGCATCAACACATCTGATCCTCTTAGTTCTTATAATTCCCATATTAATATGGCTTCAAACTCAAATCTGCACTGATCATTAATATGGCTTTATGCTCAACTCTATACTAATCATGGCATGACATTCTACCATGAACCATATCTTCTTTAGGGACATGACATCCAACCATGAACTGTATCTCACTTCCATGACAATGTTGACATCAATGAAAATCTCTATGACAACCTTAACTATGTCTCTCATCCTTATGACAGCATTGAGATCAATGACAACAAATTTAGGAGCCATATGTGTAACATTTCTGAGTAGCAGACCTTGTATTCTTTGTAGAATGTCTTGTTTGATTACACTTATGACAAGTAAAATTTTATTGCTGAGAATTACCATTTCTCCTAACCTTAGATATGTAATCAACTACCTTGTGGCTAAACTTATTGTACTTGTAACAGTAACCATGAAAGGGCTGATTATTATCCATATTATTATTCCTCAACATTTTACTTCTGCACTCATTTACATTATGACCTATCTTATTGCAAGCTAACACCTTATTGAGTTTTGATTTATCTTGCTACATTCAACAACTTTATGACCAATCTTATTGCAAGTATAACACCTTACAACATTTTGATTCATCTAACTTCTGCAATCAACAGCTTTGTGGCCAAATTTATTACAAGTATAACAATTACCATTGAAACTTTGAGAGTACTTGGTGGGAGCAGGCTTCTTGAAGTTCTTCTTGTTATGGATTTGAGTGAATTCCCTTTTGTCTTGTTTTGTCTTCTTAGGTTCGTTATGTGATTTTTGGCTAACCTTCTCTATCTTGTCATCAACCATGTCTATCTTAGAGGATTCTCCCTCTTCAAAACCAAGACCACTTTTGTCATTAGGTGACTTTTGGTGACTAGGTATCTCATCAAGAATATCAATGCCATTTTTGAGTTTAAGACTTTTGTCTAATTTCTCTTTTACTTCCTTTAATTCATATCTCAGATTAACTGCTTCCTCCACAAGTTTTGAACATTCAACTACTTTATCATTGAACTTGATTTTTAGGCAATCTTCAATCTTCTTCCATTCTTCAACTTTGTCCTTACATAGAGATCCCATCTTCTATCTCCTTAGGTTTGATTTCACATCATTTAGCCTCTTCTAATTGAGCCTTCAATATGTTAATTTCCTCTCTTGATTTTGTCTTCATTCTAGCAAACTTTTCTTTTGCCATTTGTGTCATAACCTCATACTTTCTATTTAGTTCTCAAGTGCTTCATCCAAATCATCAAGAGCTGACTTGAGTTCACCTTCAAGGTCTACTTCATAAACATTTTGATCAATATCCCAACCATTAGCTTCCATTGCTTGAATATGTGGATCTGGAGTAAATACATCATTAGACATTGCTTCTGATTCCATGTATTCAAGTGCAGGATCTAACTCAGCTGTTAAGCTTCTCAAAAGGCACTTGGTTCTGATGCCAATTGTTGAACATGATGAAGTGATGAGAGGGGGGTGAATCAACACACACTAAAACTTAAAAAAATACTTGCAGATAAAAATTGAATAAATTAGAGAACAAAAAGTAAATCATGCAACACAAGAACACCATAATTTTTATGTGGAAAACCCAAAATAGGGAAAAACCATGGTGAGTGTTAGCTCACAATATATTATGCTCACTGCAATAAGTATTACAACTTTTTTTTAGGGTTACAACCCAAGGAAGCTACTACTATCTGAATATAGTTTTTAGGGTCACTCCCAAGGAAGCTACAACTCCCTCTAGACACACTATCTTGATAAAAGAATTATAGAGATAATGAATACATGAGCTATTGTATAGAAAACATCTAACTTATGCTAATATTGCAGTCCTCATTTTTTGTTCAAATTCTACTTTCAAACTGAAATTACTCACTTCATACTTCACATACAAATTTTTCACTCTCATACTTGTCACAAATGACTTTGATCTCCTATAAATACCCTCTGCAACACAACACAACATTGATTAGGTCGGCACCATGAAAATCTTTTAGATAAAATGTGTAACTCTTCAAAGGTTAGCTTCAACACATACAATATGTTAAGGAAACTTGTTGTAGACCTCAAGACTTCATGAAAGGATTCAAGGAACCTCACTTTACATCTTCCAAAGTCAAAACAATTGATCAGGATCTACCACATATAATAGAAAATAGTTTGTCGGCCCAAACTGTATAAACACTACTAACTATTCATCTTCATACATTAGGGAGAAGCCAAAAATATCATGCGGACCAAGAATTCAACATTGTACCACCTCAACATCATTCAACCACCTTTCTATAGAAGTATAAAATCAATCTATACATTCGCAAGACAAGATATATGATGAATTGCTAGAAACAAAGTATTTCAAACTAGCTATAATACTCCACTATTCAGGATATGGCATTGTTGTACATCAAAAACCTTGGAACCTTTAGAGATGAACTTAAACATCATTACATGCATACTCTTAGATCCACACATCCTCATCTATCATTTCTGGAGAAAAAACAAAAGGTATACTAAGGTATACTGGAGTTTGGGGAACAAGGATATACAATTCTTCATTAACTTACTTACATATCTTGTGTGGTACCGAAAACAAGAGATATTTGTGTACGGTTCAAACCTGAGGTATATTAGAGCATGTAGAACCTCCACACAATCTTTTATGGCTGATTTGTATGTATTTCATCTTCCACAAATACTCAAACATGTGTTTTGAGACTTCTAGACCAGTCTGTATTGAGAAATGGGGTATGCACTGTGAATGCCTTAGTTAAGTTTTTGCTACTTATTACTAATTATGGTACTCCAAGATGGTGAGATATACATGTAGGAATACAAGAAACATGTTAGGACATAAGTATTTACCTCTACATCATGCTTAAACACAAGATTGATTGGTCACCGCATCATACATAGACATTTTTTCGGATTGACTTGCCTAACTTGCCTTAGACATGCTAACCCCTTGACATCAACTAAGTCAAACCATCTCTCTCAAAACTTCCACTATCCATCAACTTCTCCTTCTTCTATACACAACCTATGTACATGATGTTTTTTTCTTCCTGATTACTTGAAAGATTCTAAAGAGATGAAAATTCCTCGTGTTTCTATAAAGGATGCATGCAAATATCAAGCAGCTAAAAATGAAGGTTTCAGGTTGATGTTGGAAATCTTCATGCCCTTCTCTACACCATGGGAGTTCCTACAAGGATACTACAATTAATGCAACCTCAATATAGAATTGTGCAACTATAAATTTTCCTAAATGGGATTTGTTCCCCAAATCCAAACCTAATTGCAACACCTCAAATTTCAAATTCATAAATGGTGATAGGGTTTATCCTCTTGTAGAGGTGCTTTCTTCTAGGCCAAAACAATCCCTATCCTAGAATTCCTTAAGGATGATGAAGTTATGGAGAGATAAAGGTTTTTTGCCTCTAATGGATTAATTGGGCAATTTAATCATTTATCGCCTAGGCGCTTGGATCTACATAGGTGGATTTTTTATACTTGACAACCTATGATGGAAGGTAACCTTGAACTTTATCCTTGCATTATTATAGTTTTTGATTGTAGAAAGGATTAGGACAATATCCTTCACTCAAACTATATAACATCTCCTTTCAATCCCTATACTCTCTACATTCATCTCCTATATGTTTTTCTCCAATTCTAGTTTGACTCTTACTTTGAATTACCTACATTCATCTCATAAATCTTTTGCCCCAATTCTAGTTTGACGCTTACTTTGAAGCCATTGGCCATTCATTGGGAAGCTTTTTGGTGATAGATTCACACACCTCAAATTTTATTGATACACCATTTTCTCACATTCTTGTTAATATAGACACCTTGAAAGATGTTCCCACTAGAATTACCCTCAAAGATATTGATTGCAAATGGTCTTAATCTTATATTAAGGATTGCCCTTCTAATGCCAAAGATGTTATGAGCTCTAGACCCTAACATAACCTTGAATGTTAGGCTTTATGTTGGAAAGATACTCTTCCACAACACTATACTATTGATGTTGTTGTGGGGTCACCATAGTCTTCTCCAAATCTTAGGTGGGGTGACCAATGACAAGTGAATCATAACTACAAGGGGTATGCTAAAGGTTGGTTCTTTTCAATTCAAGTTCTAAAATTAATAATGAGGTAGAATGGGAGGCCTTAAAGCTGCTTATTGTGGATGAGTATCTAGGCTTAAGGTTGAAGGTGATTCAAAACAATTGATAAATGTAGATATAAGGAAATCTCATTATAATTGGTGTCTACATTCATACTTAGAAGAAGTTCTATCATAAGTTGGGAAATTTGATCAAATATCTTTTGTTCATTAAAGGAAAATGTGGTGGGGGTTACCTAGCCAATTAGGGGTTCTCCTTAAATTTTACCTTTCTAAAAAGTGATGATATGAATGATTATGGAGATCTTAAGCATTATATTTTAATAGACAAATCTACCTAGGGTTTTTAGTCTTCCCATGCTTCGGAGATGAGCTTTTAATGGTGTTGTAGGATTGTAATTAAGACAGGGCTCTTTGAATGTACAAGCTGATGCTTCTGTCATCGTTCATTATCCCTTAAGGTGGAGTAGTGGTGTTGAGGCTTGTGAGATTTTATATGCCGGTGATATTATGTGGAGATGCCCTCTAGTGCTTGAGCGTTGTTTCTCTCTAGCGTTGTCTACTACTTAACGGTGTCTTTTGGCAATTGATGATCTAATTAAAACCATAACACATGCACTGATTGTTAGAGTTCAAAGAATAATAAAATTTAGTTGACAGTGAATAATAATATTTGGTTTAGGTATTTCTTTTAGTACATCTAAGATAATAAACTGCCTCCATGGTTCATGTCAGAGCACTTTGTAGAGAAGGTTATTTGAAAGAGGTAGTATACATTCTGTGCACTCTATTTAAATATTATTTATTTAAATGGTCAAACAGTTAATATCAATTATATACCTCAACCATAACAGAAAGTGGTAAATATTTTTCTTATCTTTATTGGCCAAAATTTAGGTAATTGTTAGAATGGATGATAACAAAATGGATTTGTCCATAAAGCCTTAAAAGATATTTAAGCAATTGTAATTGGCGAGTGTAAAGCCAGACTCGGCAACCTTCGCCAGCATACTCCGAGATGGTATGATAGTACATTGGAAAAACAAATTGAAACTGAAATTTTGCAAAATGTTGTTCCATCAAATAATAATTGACTCCCCATTTTAAGTCAGTAGCTATTCCTGGTATGTATTTCACAATCGTATAAGTTTTCTCGGCACGTGTTTATAGTCTCCTGTACTGCCTTAGAATAACAATAATAAAAATATGCCGATTATGACACCACAATACTCTGTTCGTAAGGTTACTGTTACTTTTCATCCTGTATAACAATTCAATAGAAAACTAACTCATATTACTGTTGCTAATTCAAAAGTATTGAAAATAGTTAATTGTAAATATTGGCTTAATTATTTATTGAGAAGAGCCATTTTATTACATTTCTTCCATTTTTATTCCACATAAAATGTGGCAGCAGCTTAAAACAGGAGAATTATTGACTACAATATTCATGTTTGAGAACAACAAGCATAATGGCCGTCAATTTCAAGATTGCATTTCTTGGAAGGAGGACATAGATGGTGACATTGAGTCAGATTGTTCATAAGTGTGCAATTGGGCGGCAGAGGCACAAAAGAGCCTGCAATTGAATTCACAGTGTATAACTAAATTGAGTATTCTCATTTGATATTAGAAACAATGCCCAAATTTTATAAAGAAAAAGGAAATAGAAATACAAGTTAATAATGCTAAGATAGAAGTTATGAATATATCTCACCATCACCTAATACTGTAGCAGAAGACATTCTTGCAGTTGCTACAAGAAAGATCATGGCAACAAGGATCAAAACACAGGCTATAGAGCTCATAAGATTCTTCTTATCTGCCATTAATTCTTTTGAAATTCTAAATGTCATGTCATGAATTTGCAAGTCAAGAATTTATAGATTAGGAACGTGATTAAATTTAGAAAATCACTTTGCCTTTCCCTCAACGCATGGGAAACTTACTATTGTGAAACTATTTTCCGACATTGACTTTAGGAGTTGATAGCCGTTTCCTTCAGCTCAAAGGATGGCTGATCTTAAATGTCATCCACTTCCATATTTAATGGTAAATTCTGGCCAATGAAATTTTTTCCTATATTTAACACTTTTTGTTGTGAATGAAATAGAAAAATGCTATTGGCTGTTTGACCTATTTGACCATGGAAGTGGATGACATTTACATAGAATGTCAAAGGATTGGGCATTCTATTTGTAAAACACAATATGTTTAGAAAGTTTGCATTCTCTTAAAAAATAACAAATCATGCGATCTTTAATAATCCTAAAAAAAAACCTTTTATTAATAATGAAGGGCAATTAAATATAACTTAATGTTAAAGGTAACACTATAGTATAGCATGATTTGAGGTATTTTTAATGTAAATTTTATTTTTATTTTTATTAGAAAATAATTTATGGTTGTTTTTTTATTTAATTTGTGTTTTCTTATATAATATCTAACAAAATATAAAATATTTAAATTTTATTTATTTCTTTTATTAGAAAACAATTTATGGTTTTTTTAATTATTATTTGTGTTTTTTTTAATATAATATCTAATAAAATATAAAATATTTTCATTAATATTTTTAAATTTTTATATTAAATATTTTTATGATTAATTTTAATTGACAATAATTGCAATTAGATAAGATATATCTTCATATTTATACATTTCTTTGTTTAGTGAATTAAGGATATCTATATATCAAGAATGATTATTTTTATATTTTTCTAGATATGTGTGTAGACATCTGAAATTGACCATGTCACTTTCATCACCTTATTGACACTACCTTGTGACACTTTGTGACACTTTTGTCTTAGGATCCTTACATACCCCTTCCATCATCCAATTAGTTAAATAAATCATATTATTTAACTAATCCCATTTAAATCCATTTTAATCCTATTTATCCTCTCTAGCAATTTAATTAAATAAATTATATTTATTTAATTAATTCCCTCTTATTCCTCCATCATCTAATTTAAATAAATTAAATATTTATTTAAATTAACCTGCACCACATAATTTAAATTATCCTCCTCACACATGTCTCTTACAATTTAAAGAATTTTATTATTTAAATTATTTGTCACACTATCTCCATTGTCACACTATCTCTATCCTCAACCACTTACCACCTTCATTAAATGAAGTGATCCAAAATTAAATAACCTTTAAATCCTAGCCATCCACATCTTCTAATCTCAACCATTCATCCTTGATCCATGTCTCACTTAATCCTAGCCATCCATAACTAATCTAATCCTAGCCATCCATTCTTATCCCTCACCTCCTATAAATAAAGTCTCAACCAAGCCATTTGGGGGATCCACATTCTAAGTATCCTCATGTTATCAAAATCATTCTAGCTCTTACATTATCATGCATCATCTATTATCATTATCTAATGTTATGCTGCATGATTTGAACAAACCAACATATCAAAATCATGATCAAATATCATAGGATTGTTTATCATTTTCTTTATCTTGCTTAGTCCTTTGATCCCTAGATGAAGTGTTGTTCAAGTATGGAATTGGTACTTTCATTGTATTGTCCTCTTATTTGCTTTCCATGTTTCTGCACACACAATGTGTAATTATTTTTTATAACAATCCTATGTTTATTAAAAAAAATTATATAATATTGAAAGAAATTGGAAATTAAACTTATATTTTTAGAAATCTAAAACCAAGGACTATTTAAGTATATAATTTTTATAATTTTATAATTTTTTTTACTATAGGTAACCACTATTGACAAAGTTACGAATCGAAATACAAAGATTACAAAAGATACATAAGAAAAAAAACTAACAATGATGAGGGACAATATGAAACAAACAACACAAGGGATGCAAAAAAAAAACAATTTATAGAGTCGAGCCAAAATCTTCAAACAACACACTAGAAAACACTAAACAAACAATGAAACCACTAAGATGACCCACTAAAGGTGGCATAAAGTGAAAATCTCTAGTTAGTTCTATTAGAACACACTGATATATTAAGGGGGTGAATCAGTATATGCCACTTTTGAAACAATTCTACTCTAACAACCAGATCTCTATTGCATCAACCAGATTATGTAATGCAAACATAAACACATACACACAAGAGACCATAACACCAAATTTAATGTGGAAACCCAAGGAAGGAAAAACCATGGTGAGCAAGCTGCTTAGATCTACCTCACAAATAAAATTAGATGTATGTAATGAATGGGCTCCAACCCAAAGGAAGCTACACCTCCCTAATACAAAGATCTATGGGCTCTAGCCCAAAGGAAGCTACAACTCCCTAAAACAAAGATTTATGGGCTCCAACCCAAAGGAATCTACCAATCCCTAAAGTGCTACAACACTTAAAAGATGAGGTTCCAACATTTGTGCCAAAATACTTGACTGATCCTAATGGTTCAATTACCTCCACAACTTCAAATTCATTAACACTTTGACATTGACTGACTTCAACACCTTTTCTCAACCATCTCTACTACCTTCTAGGCTCAACACACCTTCGTAACACAATACTAGCTCTGTTATGGATTATGCATCAAAACTCTCAGAGTTACTTCTCAATTTCCAGACCATTCACTCACCCACACTTCACTGCGGATCATACACTTGACATCTTTCACACATCCTGGCACTCACTTATCCACCCACAAACCACACTCACTGAACCATGTTTTTGTCCTTCATAAATACCCTTCACAAGTCTTCAAAACGTCATCTTTGTCAACCTTCATGTAATGTATATCATGAAACATGTAACAACCTTGCTTGTCGACTCCCAAATCAACTAAGGTAATGTAGGAGTGAAATCCCATTATGTGGTTCATACCAAGATGTCAGATAGATCCATTTTACCTTTCCCCAAACTTTCTTGCTAGCACATGCTTCCACACACATGGTGCAATCACTCAAACACACTATGTCAGCTCCGCAAACACTTATCCTTTCATGCCTTAGCTGTAGACCCTATGTAGTACAGGAGAAGAGAGATATCATCATGCGGTTCATCCTCATCCATTCCTTTCTCTAGTTCATGCTATTGTTCGCTGGCACAAGTGATCAGACATTGAAACATGTTATCCCTACACTTGCCTATCTCACAAAGAACCTTGGAACATTGCTAAACATATTTGCAGTACTTTTTACATTCTTAAATTTAGATATGTTATGAAAGACACCATTATTCACATATGATTCAAACCACCAGGTTATATCTTCAAGTGCAGAGAAATGCGGAGCATTCTTCTATACCTTTGAGACTGCAAAAATACTGTAACACTACTATCTTCACTTAAAACATTGAAAAACACACTTGTGGTACTTTGTATCCTTTAAAAGATGAACATGCCATTCTTGTACCTTTGATTTACATAATCTCCAAACCACCAATTCATGCAAGAAAATGTGGTGAATTGTGGCGACTTTTTGTTTTGTCTTTGATAACCTTTCATGGGAACATGACTTGTTTTCACTCTACTAACTCTGAAAAACTCTGTGGTAAGTCTTATGTTCTATAACTCAAATCGTGCATACTTCATAGATTTCTCTAGAATACCTCTAAGCTACGAGGCCATATCTTCATCTGTGAAGGAATGTGGCATATTTCGTTGAACCTATGACACCCTTCATAACTAGAAATTTACTTAGATAGTTTTCTTCAAACTTTTTGCAACTATCTTCATCAAACACCAATCATCATGACTCCATTTCATCGAAAGACAACATATGCAATAAAAATTGCTCCATGACATTTGTTCTCCAATGCAACATACCAAACACATCAAAGACAACACTTCAAGCACTTTGACAACCTTCACTTATCCATGAACTTAAGAAGATAAGGTACAATTGTGTATATATGATGTTGATGCAACAACATGCTCATGTTTTTTATCATCACAATTCCTCTGATCATCACTCCTAGGAAATTCACCTTTCATAATCACAACTCTTCTGATCTTCATAGATTTGGCATCCACTCCTTTTACATCAAAGAGAACACTCCTTTGACATCATTGAAAACATGTGCAACAATCTCTGAGCACCGCTCCTTTGACATCCACCTTTGACATCAATGAAAACATGTGCAACAATCCCCCCCTTTTTCATTGATGGGAAAACTAACCTGATATAATATTTTTTTCCTCCTTTGACATCAAGAGAAAAGGGGCCTATGGTCTTCCTCTATACTGGAAAAACATACAAGCTCCCCCTATCTATACAATTCTTGTCATCCTCTATAGATTCCTTTGTCTAGTTTCTCCCCCTGGGATGTAGCCTCTACATACATTTGCTATTTCTTTTTTTTCTTTCTCCCCCTGAGCAATAGCCACTATCAATTTATTTACTATGTGCATATCAACCTGGTATAGTGGCTTGTTATTACTAAAAAACACTTCTTACACAATTTCTCTCTTCTACCAACTTCTTGCTGTAACAAAATAGCATTTAGTTATGGTCTGTCTAATCCTTAACTCCGTGAAAGACATGTTTGAGAAATTCCTTGAACAGACTATCACACTTCTCTTGAGAATGCACAACCACTAAAATTTTACCCTTTTCATACCACTCACCAAGAAGCTCCAAAAGTCACAAAAACCTCTCACCTTCAAGACACACCACAATGAATTGTGCAATATCCTTGTTAACAACTCTACGCCCACCATCTTGAATCTTGACTGACTTATTCAACACTTCCTAAGCAAGAAACTCCACCTAACAAGTGAATTTGGTAGAGAAGAGAACAATTTGTCTATCCAATCTTGTATTTTGAACTATCCTAGAAATCTCCACTTGTGCATAGGATGTCAATCATTCTACCAAGAATACAAATAACAATTTTAGTACCTCGCTTCAAATCACTGATTTGTTGTGCCACTCCAGAACCTCCATAAATAGGCATGTATCTTAAACCAAGAACTTTGGAAAACTTCCTGATATCAACATGAATCTTTTAAACAAGATTTATTGTGGGGGCCATAGTGAGTCCAATTCATCCATTGCCTAAAGCAAGGGAAGGATGATCCTTGATATGCCTAGCAAAAAAAATGCAAGAGTCTTACCCAAACCTTTTTTTTCTATACCAATATAGTCTCTTCCACTCATAATCCTGGTTCCATGTCTTCACAAGCTTTAGCACATCTTTACCACAAATCTTCAACTGTAGCTCCTTCCTACATGCTGTAACTTTCTTTGTTTTCATTAGAGAAATCTCTCTTACTTCACAGTAGAAGTCTTTCCTAAAAGGAGGATACTAAATCTTGGAATGATCTACAACATATAACTTCTCAATTTTATCTTTCTTCACACTTTTCATGAATTCATCATCATCTTCACCTTCATCATTATCTACATTAGAATCATCATCAAGCATAATCCTTCCAAGACTGCCTTTGTTTGATTTCTTTTTGTTTGTCCCATAATTTAAATCCTTCACTTCCTTTCCAATGTGTAAAACATTATAAATTTTGCTACTTAAGTTTTTAGCATTAGGCACAACCAAAGTGTTCATAAATGCATATAGAGGATCAATATCCATGGCTTATCCATTCTATAGATTTTTATTTCCAGCTTTATCCATTGCAACATCACCATTATCCCTTCTTCTAACATCTTCATCATCCCTGTACCTATTGTTGTCTCTATTCCTTTACCTTTCTCTATCATCATCCTTATACTTATCCTTATATATTTCCTTTCCTCTTAAAGAATCATCTCTTTTTTCTTCATTTTGGATTCAGTACATCATCAGATTTTGAATCCCTAACCCTTTCATAATCCTTCCACTTGCAATCTTTGTCTCTATCTCTAATCCTTTCTTTGAGTTTCTCCCTTTCATGTTTTCATTCTAGAGAAATGGGTTACTGATTTATACTTGCCCTATTGACATATCCTTCTTTCAATTTCTTATCAAATAACCTATGTGCCTTGCTTTCACTTCAGTTCACCTTACAGAATTGGCAACTCATTTTTATAGGGAGTTGAAAGATTATTGTATGGTTATCTCCCCTTAAACCCATGCCTTTTCTAAATTTAGTATGAAATCCTCTACATAAGGCACATGAAAGGTTCTTCCATCTTTTCATTATCTTGCTTTGGTTTCTTCCTCCATATCTTTGACATTTCCTCCTTTTGTTTGATCAGGGTTTCCTCCATCTTGTTTTGAATAGGCGGTTCCACAAAACCACTCCTACAAAATCTTGCTTTATACCCAAAATTGTTGCACTTTTAGAAAACAACATTATATTCTGAAGGAAAAAATGAGCTTACACTCATATAACTATTTCTCCTTGTTCTAGTTCTACAATCAACATCCCTATGACCAAACTTATTGCATGAATAACAATAACCATGAAAGGAATGAGAGATCATAGCATCATACTTTGGAGATAAAGATGAATTCTTGCTCATGTATTCTTTTCTTCTCACCTTAGTTCTATAATCAATAGCCTTATGAACAAATCTATTGCAAGAGTAATAGTAACCAAAAAAGGGTTGAGAGAACATGGAAGTAGTAGCTTGTCTAGGAGGAGGACCCCTGAATCTCTTCTTCAGATCACTAACCTTTATGAAGTCATCATCTAACTTCTACTTCTCATCTTCAGTCTTCTCAGAGACTTTAGTTAGGGTTCTTTCTTCTTCTCATACAAGCCTTTAGGTATATATGTTTTTGAATTCTAACATTTCTCAAATCCAAGACCACCCTTATTCTTAAGTGGCTCTTGATTGCTAATTATCTCATCAAGGATGTTTGTGCTTTTCTTAATTTTTAGACTCATGTCTATCTAATCCTTTGATTTCTCTAGTTCCTTCCTTAGGGAGACAATTTCTTCATCAATTTTGGAGCATTCATCTGATTTGGCATTAATCTTAGCATATAGGCAATCCACAACTCGCTTACCTTCTTCAAGTTTCAAACATTCTTTTGCCTTGGCTTTAATTTAGACTTTTTATTCTTTGTTCTCTTTCCTTACACATTCCAAATCTTTAAGGGCATACATGAATTCACCTTCAAGATCAACTTCACATTCTTCTTCATCACCTATATTGTCTGAATTATCAAGGACTTCCATAGTCATGAATAAGGATTCCTCCCTTTCATCATCTGATGAGTAGGTGTCTACTTCTACTGACCTGCAATCATCCTTAGAGTAAAGGATTTTCTTGTTCTTGTTGAAGTTAGATCTTATGAAACCTTTGTTGCTATCTTCATTCATTCTAAGAGGACATTTAGATGCATAATGCCCAATTTCACCACAATTGAAACATTTAAAGGATGGTTAACTTTTGTACTTACTTGAACCTTTCTTTATCTTTCTTACAAAGTTTTCCTTTTCTTCTTTAGATCCACTGGATGCTTCTTCTTTCTTTGTTTCTTTGAATGCAACTTCCCTTTTAGATATATCTTTGACTTCATTTCTCATCTCATAGGTAGTGGGGATCCAAATAGATCATCTATGGTAAATGTGTTTAGATATATGGCTTCTTCAGTAGTAGAAACTTTTGAATCAAATCTATGAGGGAGAGATCTCAGAACCTTCTTCACAACTACTAAGTCATTCACTTCTTCTCCTAGCCCTCTAATTCCATTGACAACTTCATCCACTCAGAGCCAGTAGTCAGCAATGCTTTCCTCTTCTTTCATTTTTAGATTCTAAAACATTCCTTTGTAAGTTTGTAGTTTAGATTGCTTTACTTTATCATTTCCTTCATAGAGAATTTTGAGTTTATCCCATATTTCCTTGGCCATCTTGCACTGCATTACCTTGACAAACTTTGAGTTGGTTAGACCACCTAAGATAGCATTCCTGGCTTTACCATTGTTTTCATAGGCCTTCTTCTCAGTTGGATCTATGAGAGGATGTGTAGGAGTTATATAAGTATCAACCACAAATCTCCAAACATCATACCATAGAGAGGTAAGATAGGCTTCCATCCTTACACTCCAAAAGGCATAGTTAGTTCCATCAAATAGAGGTGCTCTGTTAGAAGTGGATCCTTCCAAATCCATGTGTTCTAATCCAAGATCTACCTTCAAATTTTAGACTGTATCAAGGAACTTGGCTTTGATACCAATTATTAGAACACACTAATATACTGAGAGGGGGTCAATCAGTAAATGCCACTTTTAAACCAATTCTACTCCAAAAACCAGATCTCTATTGCATCAACTAGATTATGTAAGAACTATGCAAACATAAACACATATACACATCCACACAAGAGGCCATAACACTATATTTAAAATGGAAACCCAAGGAGGGAAAAACCACAGTGACCAGGCTTCTTGGATCTACTTTCCAAATCTACCCTCAAAAATAAAACTAGATTTACAATGAATTTTATGGGCTTCAACCTAAAGGAGGATACAACTCCCTAATACAAAGATTTATGGGCTCCAACCCAAAGGAAGCTACAAATCCCTAAAACAAAGATTTATGGGCTCCAACCAAAAGGAAGCCACAACTCCCTAAAGTGCTACAACACTTACAAGATGAGGCTCTAGCTTATGTACCAAAATACTTGACTGATTCTATTGGTTCAATCACCTCCATAGCTCCAACTTCATTAACACTTTGAAATTGACTAACTTCAACATCTTTTCTCAACCATCTCTTCTATATTCTAGGCTCAACACACCTTCACAACACAATACTAGCTCTGTTATGGACTATGCATCAAAACTCTCAGAGTTACTTCTCAATTTCTTGATTGTTCACTCACCCACACTTCATTGCAGATCATACACTTTCCATCTTTCATGCACCCTCACACTCACTTATAGTTGTATGACTGTGAAGTATTGTGAAGGACACAACACCAGATACTCAAATGGAAAACCAATCTATTCCTTATATCTATTCCCTTCTTGAATGCTAGGGCCGCTTCTAGGTAGGAAGTTGTGTAGGGGACCACCAGTCTGTGGTTGGAGGAAAAGCTCTCAGGTGATGCTATCCTTTCCAAGAAGAAGACTATTCGAGGCTTAAGAAGACAAATGTTAAAGTTCCAGATACAGTACATTATCTTATATGACTTGATAGTCATCATTATGCATAAATTTTCATTGATGATATGAGTAAAACATTGAAAATGTATGGTGAAAAGTAATTCACTAATATGATATCTTTGGCATGATGGTAAATTTTGTTTTGACGTGTCTAGAAAAGATATGCATATCAATTGAAATTATTTAATTGAATATTTTTGTTTCACTTTGATTATCCTATTATGTCAGAAAAAGTAACCTTGGGGACTTTTCCTATTAAGATTTAGCTCTCGGGTCATGTTAGTGCATTTAGAGCATCTTACATGTTATTTGTGACTCATGATGAGAAAACCCTTGGGTCTTGTGACAAATAGGACCTAGAGGGATGCAATGTAATGATCATTGAGAAAAAAATAGTAGGGTGGACTTGGGCGCTAGTGCCCTAGTCCAGCCCTATTTTAGGTCTACCTTAATTTCAAATGTTGGTTTTATGACCATTAATTAGGTCCCATGCCAATATCTAAAGTTTGAATTATGAAATTCTTAGCAGGAATCTTTGTAGTTGCATATATAAGAATGATTAGGTTTCATTTGCAAACTAGATAGAAATTAAAAGCGCATTGTGATTTTGTCAAAGTGATTCAAGGCATTTATTGTGTTGTAGAGCAATACTTTGTTGTTATTGTGTATGTGTGTGTTTGTAGATTTGGCATCCATCTCCTCATGGCATGAAGAGCATATTCATTCCATGAGATCTTCACTACAAGGTGATATCTATTGTGTTTTCAATCATTTATCATTTGGATTTTTGCCTCTATCTCATTGGGATACACACTCTCATCTGACAATGGTGTTTGAAAGACTCAAATGTCTCTCCAGGGCTTGACCGAGGCAAGCCTCTAATTAGCACAACCCCCTCCCACACTCCTTGTGATTACAGGTTACAGGTGTCGAGTCCCATAGATTTCGAGGAAGGAGTAGTAGACACAGAGGATTTAGGATCTAAAAAGAAGTAGGACACTGGTGTTTTTCTTGGACTAGGGTGCTAGTTCACGTGTCCTCCGTAGTGGAATCTCTGAAAACTGAAGTTGTAGTTCAGATCAGTGTCAGAAGGAGATCAGGATCCCACAAAGAAACATGTACCTTAGACTAGGGCACTAGTCCCCCTGTCCCTAACTTTTCTGCCTTTTGAACTTCAAAAAATAGTAAGTTAAATATCTTTGTCCTTTTCCTCAGTCTGAAAGGATTTGCCCTAATTTGATAATTTGCTTATTGATTTACATAATTAGGGTTTCTAAGAATAATTAAACATTAGATAGAGACATTGTTTGACATATCCAAGAGTCCATAGCTTCCCAAGTGTCTTCCCAACATGATATGTGATTGCTCTCACTTAGTGGAGATTCAACTCGGTTGATAAGCCCTTGGAATATTTGTTGGGAAAGGAGGATTACACATAAACCATTAAAAGAAAACAACAACAACCCTCATTTTCTCATCCAAAATATTTTGGTGAACCCATGTTTTTGAATTTTTTTCACCTTTCTAAGTGTTTTTTGATATATTTGCATTCAATCATCTTATTGCATTTGAAAAATTACAAAAAAATTGAAAAACTTGGGAAATTTTGAAAAAATTGTGCATTCTTCATAAAAACCTAGTTTTGCATTAGCTAGGGTTTGTAGTTAAAATCTTGTTTCAAATTTTACTTCCATTTTAAAACACTCATTAGGACTGATTTCTAATATTAGTGTTGCATCATAGTGGTCTTCTTGCAAAATTTCATGCCTAGGGTTTGAAAACCTTGCATTTTCACTAAATTTGGCCTTATCGTCTCTCTAGATTTGCATCACAAGTGTGTTGTAAGGAATTTTGATACATTAATTAGCTTTTATTAGGTTTATTATCTGCTTCCCCTCCTCATATTCCTTACAACAGTCTTTCTACTAGGCCTTTGCATTGAAAAATTGTATATTTGAGCTATATTTTCACTAGGGTTTGACCTTGAGTGGCACTATAAGCATGTTGTGACAGATTTTTTGTATTAGGTGGCTGTTATTACTATTATAATTTTCTATTAATCCTCATTTTCCTTACAACACCCTTTTCTATACTCTTTTGCATTGAGATTTGGTGAAAAATTGCATATTTTGGCCTATTTTCACTAGGTTTTGACTTATCATCAGTCTAGAGTTGCTTCAAAAGTGTGTTGTCAAAGATATTTTTACATAATTGGACTGGTATTAGACATATTATTTGCTTTCCCTTTTGAAAAATTTCACAACACCTCTTCTCCTAGTGATTTGCATTGAAAAAAGTTGAAAAATCAAGCATTTTAAGTCATTTTCATATATACTTTTGCATTTGTCCTTGCATAAGTTTTGAAAATATTTGAAATATGATTTGGAACTCATTTGAAAATATATACATGGATTCTGAATACAAAACTAATGCTAGGCTTCCTCCTAGGCCGCATTTGAAAAGATGAGCCCCTGAACTTGAAATGACATTTACACCTCATGACAAAGAAATGGTAGACACTGAAGGGCCTCTTTACCTTATAGTGAAAATAATAGAAATACCTATGCAAGGAACATTCATAGACCCTAATTGCATGACAAATGTGGTTGCAGAAGAGTTCCTCCTTAAACATGATTTGGCACAAAACTATTATGACCCATCAGATTTGAGAATTAAAACACATAATAGATCTTTGATGAAAACATTTGGATTGGTAAAACTATTAATCTTAGTTTATGACAAAGCCATGGATCAGTTATTTGATGTCATCCCCTTATCCAACCTCTTTTATGTAAAATTAGAACACCCATGGCCTAAGGCTATGAATGTCGTTTCTCAACTATTCATAAATGCTTAAAATTCCCTTTGCATGGAGAGATCTGTACTGTCCATCGTAACACATACCAACCTCTAGCTAACAACAAGAATTTCACCCTTGATTACTTTTGGCTGCAACCTAAAATAGAGATTGAGCCACAAAGAGACCAATCTTTCTTAAACTACAGATGATACAAAGAAAGACAACTAGCTAGAGTGGCTAGGCCTCCTTTACAAACAATGAGGGATGAACATGTGTTTGAAGATCCCCTTAGAGCAAAAGGAAAATGAACACAAGAGTACTATGGATATGATGAGATAATTGGTGTGATAGATGTGGATAAGGAGAATTTTCATAACTCACCTCATTCATGGAGAGATGGTATCTATGCTGAGGTTCCTCCTTTAACATCCTTACAATGATCGGGAGGTTTTCATAAACAACAAAAAATTCCACCGATACCAATGAAATTTGAACATGGTGCTTCCTCCTCTAATGTGCAAAAACCTATAGAAAATCATAATGATTCCTTTGAAGAAGTAAGTACTAAAACAAGAAGGAATAGACAAGCAAAAGAAAGGAGGAGGCGAAGACAAGCTTTTTCCCAATGACTTACCGCTCAACAAGAAATAATCCAGCCTAACATTGAAACAAACATAGAAAACATCAAAACTAAAGAATGGCAAGACAAAGAAAAAATTTCAGCTATGGTACCTTACACACCTCTTTCCTTTAGCATCCGAGATTGGGAAGAGGATGATTTGCTTGATAACAACCCTTAGATTGGTTGTCCCTACAGGTAAGTATTTCTGACCCTTTACCTCCATGATGTGCTTCCCTGTGATGTGTTATGTGTTGTTTAGGTCTCCTAGGATGACTCTTGATTCTCTTGTAAGGTCAAGGATACTGGGAGACCACATCTATTGTGACCCTTTTTCTATTTGTATCATCATTCTTCTATATTGCTTCTCCTCTATTTTCATTGTTGTGTGTTATGTCTTACAGACATAACGTTGTGGTTGGTGACTTGGGGGAACCCTCCTATGTGACTGTCCCTAAGACACTTATTTATCCTCTCTTTCTTTATTGTTTCCCTTCCTCTAGTGGTTCTATCTAGCAGGTGGATGACGAAAAATATTTTATACTGATGCGGACCTAGTGTCCCTTTAGCAAGCAATCAAAAAATGGACCAAGTCCATACATGATGATAGGGCCATTAAATATTATCTGATGCTTGGCTAGTAGAATCACTCCATGTGATCTTGATGGTATCTTATCACACTTATAAAACATAACAATATTGCTGCTCCGTGCACTTTGTCTATCTTGAATCTTGCATTCCTTGGTTCTCTATGCATTGTTGTTTATCATGATTATATGGACACTAACACTTTTCTTGCAGAAATGTGTTTGTGGGAGCATTTGGTGATCATAAAGTACATGTCACATTCAGGGGGCATGGGCTTGGTGAGAGCTTGTGTTCCCTTGTGTGTTTTCTTCCTACATTAACATGCTTGATATCGTCACATGATATCAACCACCTTAAGGTGGGGGCATATATAATGTAACTTGTCTGTTTTAGATGCCAGCAATGTGTGTTTGTGAAGCTTGAATCTATTGCATTCAATTAAGCCCTTTGTGGAGGTGGGATATCATGCATATCCTTTTTATCTTAAGCCCTATGCGAAGGAGGGATATTGTGTATATCCTTTTTATCTGAAGCCCTCTGTGCAAGGTGGGGATGGTGTATTTCTCGAGGAGAGTGCACAATCTTGTCATCTTCAAAAGTCCTTTGTGGAGGCGGGGAGTGGTTTTGTGACTAACCTAACCCTTAATCATGTCTTTGATGATTGTTGTGGCAAAGCCCAATCATCGTTGTATGCCTATAATGTGCCTGAGATGGTGACGAACCTAGAAATGGGAACACTCCATCACTTGTCTACCATGTTTTATCTATGTCTTCTATGTGTGTGTATTGTGTGTTTTTTTCCCAAGCATAGTCTAAAGACCAGTGGCGATGACTCCCTCCTGTGCTTTGGGATTTGTATGGCATGCTTGTTTTGTATGGCATGTTTTTTCTCAAGTGCAATCTAAAGACTGGTGGCGATGAGTCCCTCCTACACTCTGAGATTTGTATTGCATGTTTGTTGCCCCATGTGTAGTCTAAAGATTGGTGGTGATGAGTCCCTCCTGCATTATTGGTGGTGTGTTTACTTTCCTTCCACTTGCATCTGCATTTCATATATAAAAAAATAATAATAATCACTGCATTCATTATATTCACTGTGTTTTGCATGTCTTCAATACTATCTTCTTCATGTTTTGTGTGATTGTAACTGTCTTCTCCATGTTTTGTGTACTTGTTATTGTCTTCAAAATGTTTGGCGTGGTTGCTGACTGTACTTTAATGCATGTATTGGCCTTGCATTTATACATACATTAAAGTGGGGGCTAAATGTTATGTCAGAAAAAGTAACCTTGGGGGCTTTTTCCTATTAAGGTTTAGCTCTTGGGTCCTGTTAGTGCATTTAGAGCATCTTGCATGTTGTTTGTGACTCCTGATGAGAAAACCCTTGGATTTTGTGACAAATAGGACCTAAGGAGTTGCACTTTAATGATCATTGAGAAAAAATGGTAGGGTGGGCTTGTGCGCTAGTGCCCTAGTCCATCCCTATTTTGGGTCTACACATCCCTATTTTAGGATCATTAATTAGGTCCTATGCTGACATCCAACGTTTGAATTACGAAATTCTTAGCAAGAATCTTTGTAGTTTCATATATAAGCATGATTAGGTTTCATTTGCAAACTAGATGGAAATTAGAAGAGCATTGTGATTTTGTGAAAGTGATTCAAGGCATTCATTGTGTTGTAGAGCAGCACTTTGTTGTTATTGTGTATGTGTTTGCAAATTTGGCATCCATCTCCTCATGGCATGAAGAGCATCTTCCTTCCATGAGATATTCACTACAAGGTGATATCTATTGTGTTTTCAATCATTTATCATTTGGATTTTTGCTTCTATCACACTGGGATATGCACTCTCATCTGACAATAGTGTTCAAAAGACTTGAATGTCTCTCTAGGGCTTGATTGAGGTAAGCCTCTAAACACCACAACCCCCTCCCACACTCCTTGTGATTGCATGTTAGAAGTGTTGAGTCTCGTGGAGTGGATTTGTAGGAAGGAGTAGCAGACACAAAGGATTTAGGATCTGAAAAGAAGCAGGACACTAGTTGTTTTCCTGGACTAGGGTGCTAGTCCCTGTGTTCTCTGCAGTGAAATATCTGAAAATTGAAGTTGCAGTGTAGATTAGTGTCGGAAGGAGATTAGGATCCCGCAAAGAAACAGGTACCTTGGACTAGGGTGCTAGTCCCCGTGTCCCTAACTTTTCCACCTTCCAAACTTTGAAAAATAATAAGTTAAATATCTTTATCTTTTGCCTCATTTTGAAAGGATTTGCCGTAATTTGATAATTTGCTTACCGATTTATATAATTAGGGTTTTAAGCATAATTGAACATTAGATAGAGACATTGTTTGACATATCCAAGAGTCCATAGCTTCCCAAGTTGCTGCCCAACATGATAGGTGATTTCTCTCGCTTAGTGGAGATTCAACTCAGTTGATAAGCCCTTGGAATGTTTGTTGGGAAAGGAGGATTACACATAAACCATTAAAAACAAACAACAACAACCCTCATTTTCCCATCCAAAACATATCCTAATCATGTTTATAGACTTAATGATGATTAAGTTGGTTAATTTTGGATTAACAAGAGATGGGTTGTTACATATGGTATGAGAGCTACCATGTTCAATAAATGGACCTATGAGCTCACTACATGACATTTTTTTCTCCAACATTAACAGTTGCTAATGTTTGGATGTTCTTATGCTAGAATGGTAAGAATAAGAACAAAACCTAGAAAGAAGGTAATGGGAAATGGACGTATCTTCAAGCCTTGAGGGAGTGAGCCTGAAGAATGAAATGCCTTGAACAAACTAGTTGCTTGGTAGGTGCATGGTTGGCTGATGATGAAACCTTCACTGATGTTATTAAACGCATCAAGCAGGAGATGAGGAAAGTAGTTAGGATCACTACTCCTATATCTAAAAATGAATTAGTGAAACCCTCAGCACCTAAGGAACCAGTCTTGGAATGTGATCTTAAGGATCCTAATGTTACTAGGGAGGTTGTGGATGAGTACCTACGAGTACTTCCACCTCCTAAAATTGATTTGATAAGTCTCAAGGATGAGAAATGAACATGGGAAGGTATCCCAATCTAATAATGAATTGCAGTAGCAAGATGTAAAAAAATTTTGTAACTATGGATGGATTATATGTAATCCATGGAAAACTATAATGCATTTTGAAAAATTTGGCAAATGTTTCTTTTCTTGTTAAATATTACATGAATAAGAATGGATTTATATTTATGAATGGATTCAATGGTATGAAAGACTAATTGAATGATCAATCTACAAACTTTAGGAGAAATAGATTGTAGCATGGTTTAGACAAGAATTGATATGGGAGATAGCCAGGAAGAAGGGCAACCTTCAGGCCACTCTGAATCGAAACTCAACCAGATCCTTGCTATGCTCCAAGAGATGAGAGAAAGAATTGGAACTCTCAAGCAGGAGGTCAAGGGCCATCATGGACCTAACCGGGAAGCCTATTACGAGGCTGATGACGAGGTACATCATGATGACACTAGAAAAAGTGAACGTGGAGAGAATAACTCTAAGGCCAAACATGAAGAGGATAGAAGAAGCCACATGGCTTTGGAATTATCCTAAGATATGAAAAAAGTTATGCCTCCCAAGTTCAATGGGTCTGTAAGCAGAGATGCCACAGAGGCATGGCTTACAGAGATGGAAATGTTAGAAATGAAAACTTAACTACCCAAATGGAAATCTGATTCAAATATTATTTCTGCAATCTTAAATTGTGTATTACCAATAGAGATTGTAACATGCAAATGAAAAAATATGAAAACATAGAAACATGCAAATGGAAATATAAAAACCCAAAAACATGCAAAATAGAAACTAAACACAACACAATGTTTACATGGAGAAAACCCTTGCAGGTAAAAAACTCCACTAGGAAAGAGGCACAAGCTTATATTAATTTGTAAAAGATTTTTAAAATACAATCACTATCCAACCCTCTCCACTAGTCTTCAATCCAACTATATTTTGGCAGCACCTGAGTACCTAAAATCTCACATAAAACAACAAATACAATGGCAGATATTCATAGGGGAGTTTTCCCTCCAATTTGGATGTCCACTTTCTCTCTCCTCCAACAACCCCACATGCAAGCATTAAAATGGTGTCAACATGCAACCACCAAGTGGTAATAACTTGTCGATGCAAGGTTGGGAGCCCAGGTCTAATAATAGCATGTAAAAACATCTTATGACATGTCATAATTGTCATAGATACCACTAACAAAGAATCTTCCCAATATGGGCACCTAGGTCTAATAATAGCAACCACAACTAATAATGGGTGTTACATGTGTCATACATGCAAGGAATCTTATGACAACTTGCAACTGCCATAAATCCACTTACACCACACTATGTCAAGTTGTCATGCAAGATAAAAATAGAATATTCTCCAAGGGGAATGTCTACCCTCATTTACACATGATTTTTACATTTGCCAACAATAAATATTGCTCCATATATCCTATTGGTAACTTCAAAATAACCACTGTCAATGAGACTAGCTCATTCCCTTATGGGTAATTACAAAATAGCAAATAATAAATGGGATAAATACAATATTGGAATTTAAAAGGTTAATGGCATCTTATTCCAACATTCTTCCACTTGACATTATACATTGTAAATCAACCCATAGGAAAACAAATGAAATATAATCAGGCACTAGAAACAAGGCCCATGGCATCTCTGCACCATACAAACTTCTTTGTGCTCACAGGCTTGGTCAACAAATTTGCAACATTCTCCTAAATATCTATCTTCATTAGCTCAATCTGTCCATTTGCAACCAACTCTCGAACAAATTGATACTGAACATCAACATGCTTAGTCTGAGCATGATACATGGGATTCTTGGCCAAACAGATAGCACTCTGGCTATCACAACCAATCTAAATGATCATGTAATCAAACCCAATACCTATACACAGTCTCCTCAACCAAACTACCTCCTTAGAGATATAGGTAGTAGCCATATACTCTACTTTTGTGGTGGACAAAGAAATTGTGGGCTGCCTCTTACTCATCCAACTCACTGCTCCTCCAAACAGAGTAAACACATAGCCACTAGTGGACCTTTGACTATCCAAGTTACCTGCCCAATCTAAATCAACAAAACCCTGTATGTCCATAGATTTATCAACACTATTAGTACCAGAGTAAACCAAACAATAATTAGGAGTACTTGCAAGATACTTAAGCACCCTCTTCACATAATTCCAATGATGTCTACTAGGGTTAGACATAAATCTAATCAAAAACTCCTACTACTTGGTCATTATATGGCCTAGTACAAACCATTAAATACATCAAACTCACTATTGGTTTTCTTTCCCAAACTAGATGTTTCCCAATTATCCCTACAAGGTAGCCATCACTCATCAACAAGATTCTTGGGCTAGGGGCCAACAGTATAGGAGATAGACTCTATAAATATCTCCTCTCCTTCTTTAGGCTCTGCAAAACCTAGGGGGGTATTCCCTATTCAACATCTATGAAATATGTTTGTAAACTCACTGAGATACTGATACAAAGCAGATAAACCCTCTTTAATTAAGACCAAAACTGCAAGATAAGTGCAAAGGGGCTAGCTTTGGGCCTTATGTTCAGTTGTGCATCAGAGGATTTTGGTTCCTAAAACTACTTCTAAATCCTACAAGTTTGTGAATGATATTCTGATTTAGTTTTGTGTTTTGGATACAAGGCAAGGGTTTTGAATCATAAGTTCAACACAGGAACATACTGGTACCTATCTCAGGGCAAGGAGTCAACTAGATGTATATATGTGAGTGATTTGTATAAACTCAAATGACATTCAAGTTTCACGGGGATAAATTGGTATTTGCCTTAAAAACACCACCCAAGATTGATTATTCAACCATCTCTGCTTATGAGTATCCTTATTGCAATATGTTCTTCCCAATGTTTAGCCTAAAGCATTTAATCTGTTCCTTGAGTACAAGTAAAAGATTAAACATTCAATATAGAAAAACCCATATCCTTGAACCTCAAATAACCCTTAGCTATTCAGATCCAAAAGAAAAACACACACAACTTGGAGACAAATAGCTGAATACACGCAATGAGCATTACTCATATAACATCAACATGAAACTAAAAACATATATGCAACATACATTCAACATATAACTCATAAACTTACAGCACAAAAGATAAAACAACCCAGAAAGCTCTGTATTTTCACTACTTCTCCAAAACCTCAAATCTTCAACAACCATAAAATGAGTAATATAGTTCTATTATATAACAGGAATGTGTACCCTTAGCATTTAATACATTATCTTTCAAATATAATGGATACAGATAGGTGCCAAATGGTGTTGAAGAAACATTAATTGTACTGAAGGAAATGAGAAGGAGAAGTGGTTGTCTTAGAGAAGCACACAAAGCTACCTGGAGATCTACATTGTTGTAGTTGGGAGATAGTGGTTGAGTTGTCATTTGTGAGGTCCATATTTGTCCTTCCATTCACCGTATGTACTTTCATCTGGCCAAGGGAATGAGATAATTTTTTCTATCTTACCATTATGGCTAACATATTTTGCATCTAGGATACTTTTGACATTTTTATTAAATAATTCAAATGTAATGTCCACAACATGCAACCTATCAAGCATCCAACTTAACACATGCAAAGCTAGGTCTCCCTTATCACAACAAGTTGGAATTAATTGATTTCCATTATCAATGATTTCCTTCTTCCACTTGTTCATATCTTTTATTGTCCCATCAGCCTCTAAAATGTGGGGTAACCACTTTGTGTCCTACTTCTCAACTACTTGCATTTTATCCTTCAATACTGTATCCAATTTCAATTGATGAGAAACCACATCCTCAAATTTCCCTAGCATACCTGCTACCAATTCCATCTCAAGAGGGGCATTTAGATCATATTTAGAGCACCTAAGAAAATCTTTGATTTTTCCAGTCCTTGGTAGCCACCTGGTCTTCCTAGTTGATAGCCTTTGCTTGTCTGATTCATGTTTCTCATGTGCCATCTTTAATTGGGAGTAAGACCTATAAGTCTCCTCCAACCTGGCTAATACCTGTTGATCCTATACTTCTTACTCTCCTCTTTCAGTTCCTTTATTTCTTGAAGTAGGGGTTGTGTGCCCACTGGTAATGACTACAATTTGTATAATTGGAGGGGTTTGAGATGGACCAGCTTCCAATTGAGGTTGACTCTCATGAGTATTAAGCTTGGCCATTGCTTATGTGTATTTCTCCAATAATTCATTGTACTCCTATAGTTTGAGTGTTGTTGCCTCTACAAAATGTGTTGTCTATACATTCAAGTTGGCTGCTTGAGGAGTAGGGGTGTTTGACACCCTCTTGATGATCACATTACCAATCAATTCCTCCAAACCTACCTTTGGTTTCTTATCATTTGGGGCTAATGACCAGATAGCCAAGGTATCAAATTTAGGGTCAAAGATAGCACCCTGCAATGCCCTCCTAGCATGTTCTCCACTTACATCTGCATCATCCATGGTAATGGTATCAAATGCAATAGCATCTGATAGTGTCCAGTGTGGAAATAGTAGGATTTTTCTTCTCTTTACAAGTGCTCTCCCTTTCTTAGGAGTCATGGCACTAATGTCCTTGTTCACTTAACTCAGGACCCTCCTTGTGATGGCATCATATTCTAAAGGGTTTGCACCACTTTTTACTTCTTCTATCCTTTTCTGAAATTCTTCACTCCTCATTCTCAACACAAAGGATTTGAATTCTAGAGTGGCAATGAATGCATCATCAGAGATAAACAAATTGCATGCCACCTCTCTCACATCTTTTGTGTCAACCTCATTGTTGACTATGGATCGTGTCAATCTATTCTCTGGAGAGGCATATGGTGCTATCCTTGGGGGAGAATTCACTTGGTGTGGAGGCTCTGGGACTTGTTCCTCTACTACTTCTTCCTCCATAGCCATCTCTTCCTCTATTTCAAGGTCAATTTTTTTTGCTTTCTTTGGGGCAGGGGCATCAGGAGAGTCAGGGGAATCTTTTCTAACATACTTGCCCTTTGAACTACTTGGATGATATGTGGACCTCTCCTCTCCAATAGGTGCTTTAGCAATTAATTCATCTACTTTAGCAAAGAACATTTTTATTCTTTCAATGGGGTCTTGAATCTCAATGAAATCCCCTTGGTATGTAGAGTTGGTATTCTTTTTCCTTTTCTCTACTTCCATTATTAAACTCCATTTATTTCTTAAGAAATGCACTAGTTGCATTGATTCACAATTTCTAACAGTGTCCTCATCAAGTAGGACATGGTGCGGATATGCAGGCCTACCAACTTTATACCTTGTGTCATGAATGAAAATTTTAGGATCAAAGTACCTTATTCTCTCCATAGCCATCCTATAACTTTGCAACATAAAACCAATCTGGTCCAAACCACTCTTATGAATTGTAATAAAATCATGAAATTTTAGAGATGATGGGATACGAGATCCCTTCTTATGCTTTCTGAAATATTCCTTATCTGCTTCATTCAATTGTTTGATGATCTCCATAAATACTATTCTCCTGGGTACAAATTTTGGTAAGGAGTACGGTGGAACCTCACACCCATAGATTTTGATACAAGTTGTGTTCTCATGTAGAAACCAATCTCCCCAATTATGAGTGATCTTTAAATGAGGGGTTCTCTACATTGGCCTCAAAAAATCCTTTACCTCCTTTGTGTTGCAAGTATGTGCCTAATTGGTGTTGTCATTGATGCCAACATATATTTGTTGTCATTGGTGTCAACTATATCTTATTCTATTAGTTGTTTAGAAGCTTTGTATCTTGAGGATATTAAGAAAAATGGCCTCTCTAGAAGAAACAAGTGAGTTATAGGGAGAGTATAGTATAAACAGTGAGTTGCATGTTGAAGAACAGTCCAGTAGATTGCTCCACATTTCTTGCTTGATGAAGATCTTCATCTATGGATTGGAAGTTACTTAGAGGACTCTATGAAGATGCTAAACCCTAGGTTTTAGCCTCCGGTGTGAAGAATTGAGAGAGTTGCATTCACCAGAGTAAAACCTACTTTTTCTGTAAGTTCAGTTGGGACAGGGAGAAAGTATTATGCTTTGCATTTCTCTGAAATAAAGTATTTTTCTCTGTGGTTCTAGAGAGAAGTCTAGGATGATTCTAGGTGCCTACAATTGTAGTGGTTCATGTTTTGGTGGTCCACAAGCTATAGTTCTTTTATGACAGTTGAAGATAATGAAGTTCATGTGTTTCGGTGTGAAGATCCTATTGCTAAAGTGGTTAAGGTTTGTGCAGTTTCTCTTAATGATTACAACATTCTTGTGGATGCCTCTTGATCATCTTCCTATCTTAACATTGGTCCACATTAAGGAATTGAGATCATGTTTGAAGATTGTTCCCAGATAATGTAGCATATAACCAGTCTTAGTTGACTTGGTTAATTTTAGTGGTTGCAGAGATCCCTTGAAGACTATGGAAGCATGTTGTTGTGTGGAAGATTGTGTTTGAGCCCTAGCTAAGGCATGGCATGATCTGCCTACACTTTTACTTCATCTCCCTTGCATAATATTGTAATAGGTCAAGACCTATTTTCTAAATGTTTGTAATGCCAACCTTGGAGATTGTTCCAATGGTTGATGATTGTAATGCCGACCTTGATGATCATTCAAAGGTTGTTGAAGTGTATAAATACTTGTAGTTGAGTCATGGAAAAGATGCCCTTGTTTGAAGATGGAAAGATAAGGAAAAAGGTCTAAGAGGCAGAGCAGAGTAGAGGTAGAGTAGAGTAGAGGTAGAGAAGAGCAGAGGAATTATTGTACTTCAATCATAGACATAAAGAAGATGTTGATCATGGTAGTGAGCCTGGTAGTGAGTCACCAGTAGGGTTTAACAACCCTTATTGTAATCTTTCTAGGTTTAGGGTTGAGGAAGTGAGCCTGCTAGACCTAGCTATACTTCATGGCAGTGAGCCAGTATGTTCTAGGCCCATGGAGTGAGAAAGCTTGAACATCATTTTTCAAAGATTGCAATATATTTTGAGAGCTAATCCTCTCCGTGGTTTTTCCCCACCTTGGAGTTTTCCACGTAAAATCTAGTGTCTCTTGTGTTTGATGTTGTATCTATGGTTAAGTTTCTAATTTCATGCATTCATTGTTAAATCATAATAATTATGGATAAGTGATTAATGTTTAAGTGTAGAAGTGATTGAGTTTTTAAGACAACTGATTCAGCCCCTGTCAGTTGTCTAGTGCATTTCAACAATTGGTATCAGAGCAAGGTTCCTCTAAAGAAAGTTTAACAGCTTGAGGAAGATTCAAAATGTCTTACACGAAGGAAGCACCACATTTTGATGGAACAAATTATGCCCTCTAGAAGGCTCAAATGAAAAGCCATCTTCTATGTCTTGGTTAAAAAGTATGGAAAGCTACAGAAACAAAATACACCATGCCTCAAAATGGTCTGATGACTGAAGATGAAATCAAAGAATATGAGATGGATGTCAAAGAAAAAGATGCTCTTCTAAGCTCATTAACTGACTCAATACTGACGAAAGTTGTGGATCTTGAAACTATAAATGAGGTATGGGAGAAGTTGAAAAATCTATATGAGGGAGATAATTCTATGAAGGAAGCCAAGCTACAAAGTCTGAAAGTGAAATATGAAAGTTTGAAGATGAATGAAGATGAAAATATAATAGCCTTTATGCAAGGGGTTGATGAACTTGTCACAGGGATAAAAGGCATGGGGGGAACTCTCGGTGATAAGAAAATAGTGATGAAAATTCTTAGATCTCTACCAAAGTCCTACAGTCACAAGGTAGATGCAATTGAAGAATTTATGAAAGTAAAATCAATTGACAAAGATCAACTACTTGGTAAGCTTACTACCTTTGAAATGAGAGAGTTTGGTGATGCTCTGCCAAAAGTTGAGACTGCCTTCAAAGCTAGTACTTCTGGAAGAACTTCCAGATCATAAAAGTACAATGTAGAATATGATGATGAGTTTGATGAAATTGAAGCCAACTTTGTGGATAGACTGTAAAGAGGATCTGGTAAGTATAAAGGCAAATTACCTTTCAAATGTTTTTCCTATGGTAAAATAGGTCATTTTGCTTCTATATGTCCTGAAAGAATTGAAAGAAATAGAAAAATCTATGAGAACAGGCCTAGGACACAAAATAAGTGTTATTATGTTGAAGATTTTGATGATGATGAAGGAGTATCAGATAATGGTGATCCAGATAATGCTAGTACTTCTGGAAATGAATGCTTGTTTATTGCTATTAAGAAAGATCACGTGTCTACTAATTCTACTAGCTATGTGAAGGAAGAAAAACCCATGGAAAGTGCTTTGGTTTCTTAGGTCATTAAGGACAAGGATGAATGGGTTATTGATAGTGGCTACTCTCACCACATGACTGGTAAAAAAAGTAGGTTTGTGATTTTGGAAAGATATGATGGTGGACTGTTTAGGTTTGGATATCATACAACTGGTAAGATTTGTGGAAAATGATTTATTTCTTTTGATGGTATGCATAATACTGAAGATGTCTTGTATGTGAAAGCATTAAAGCACAATATTTTGAGTGTGGGTTAGATGTGTGACAAAGGCTATGATTTAAGCTTCAAGGAAAATGGATAAAAGATCAGGGAAAGCTCTGGAACAGTCATTGCAATTGGTAAAAAGACCAAAGGTAATATCTATCATTTGAAAGGAACTGATAATTAATTATTTTTTGTTGGCTCAGACTGATGAGCATTGGTTATGGCATAGAAGGTTGTGTCACATAAATTTTGATAACATTATGAAGATAAGTATTGCATAGGCTGTTAGAGATCTGCCTAAGCTTGTGAATCCTGCTAATCCTATTTGCAAGGAGTGTCAATTTGGGAAACAAACAAGAACAAGTTTCAAAAGCAAGGACCAATCAGTTGATGGACTACTTGAGCTAGTGCATATAGATTTATATGGACCTACCAGAGTAAGAAGTCTCGAAGGAGACAAGTATTTCATGTTATTCATTAATGATTACTCTAGAATGACTTGGGTTACTTTCTTGAAAGAAAAAGCAGAATCTCTAGACAAGTTCAAGGCATTCAAGGCAATGGTTGAAAATGAGATGGATTTGAAAATCAAATGTTTAAGTTCTGATAGAGGAGGAGAGTTTACATCAAATGAATTCAATTTATTTTGTGAAGAACATGGGATAAGAGACAATTATCTGCACCTAGAACTCCACAACAAAATGGAGTTGTTGAAAAGAAAAAGAAAATGATTCAAGAAGCTGCTAGAACCATGATGAAGGAAGTTGATCTTCCAGAAGTATATTGGAGAGAGGCTATTCGCACTACTATATACATCCTAAACAGGGTTCAAGTCAAAGGTAATAGTTCTAAGACACCCTATGAATTGTGGTATGGTAAAGTTCCTACTGTAAAATATCTCAATTTTTTTGGTAGCAAATGTTATATCAAAAGAGAAGAGGGAAGGAATATTCCTTGGTTATTCCACCAAGAGCAAGGCATATTGGTGCTATAATAAGAGGCTAAATAAGATCATTGAGAGTGTAAATGTCAAAGTTGATGAAAATAAGGAAAGGTCTCCAGAACTAAGTGGATATGAATCAAATAAACTAGATGTTTTAGAAGTGGTGCAGCATGAAGACAGCTTAGATGAAGAGGATCAAGCTCCAGAGAGTGCTACCAAGACACCAAGGTATGTAAAACTTAATCATTTTGAGGATCAAATCATAGGAGATAAGAGTAAAGGAATCCTAACTAGAAGAAGAGCTGTAGAAGAACAAGTAAATTTATGTCTGATTTCCAAGATTGAACCTAAGACTGTGAATGAAGCTTGCAAAGATGAGAATTGGTTAAAGGTTATGAAAGAGGAATTAATGTAGATAGAGGAGAATCAAACTTGGAATCTTGTTCCTAGACTAGCAGATAAAAATGTAATTGGCACAAAGTGGGTGTTCAGAAACAAGATGAATGAGAATGGTGAATTGGTAAGAAACAAAGCAAGATTTGTATGCAAAGGATACTCTCAAGTTGGAGGAATAGACTTTGAAGAAACATTTTCTCTAGTGGCAAGGATTGAAGCAATAAGAATGTTTTTGGCTTTTGCAGTCTACAAAGATTCCAAGGTATACCAAATGGATGTGAAGTCTGCATTCTTAAATAAGAAGCCTATATTGAACAACCAGAAGGATTCCAGTCATCAAGTCAGGGTGACATGGTATACAGATTGAAGAAAGCTTTGTATGGATTAAAACAAGCCCCCAGGACATGGTATGCATGATTTGATAGGCATCTAATACAAATAGGGTTCAGTAAAGGCACTACAGATAAAAATCTCTACTTCAAGATCAATGATGAACAAATCCTAATTGTTGCAATCTTTTTTCATGATGTTATTTTTGGAGGCAATGAAGGTATGTGCTCAGCTTTTGCTGGAGAAATGCAAAGTGAATTTGAAATGTCCATGTTTGGTGAGATGAACTTCTTTTTAGGTCTACAAATAAATCAATCAGATAAAGGTGTCTTCATTTCTTAGTCTAAGTATGTGAAAGAGTTGTTAAAGAAATTTGGGATGGAAGACTCTAAACCAGTTTGCACACCTATGATAACTAATTGTAAGTTGATTAAAGATGATAACTCACCCATGACAAATCAGAAAAGGTACAAATCTATGATTGGAGGAAATTACTTTATTTGACTCAAACTAAACCTGACATAATGCATGCAGTGTCTTGTAGCAATATTTTGAGCAAAACCTAAGGAATCACATGTGATGGCAGTCAAGAGAATTCTGATATATTTAAAAGGTACAATGGATTATGGTTTGTGGTACCCTAAGGACAATGAATTTACTCTTACTGATGCAGATTGGGCCGAAGATGTGGATGACAAAATGAGTACAAGTGGAGGTGCATTCTTCTCAAGAAAAAGGTTGTTCTCTTGGTTGAGCAAGAAACATGATTCAATATCCATGTCTACTGTAGAAGCAGAATACATTGCAGCAACATGCAGCTGCACTCAAGTGTTATGGATGAAGTAGACTTTGAAGGATGTCAGAGTTGTGTATGAGGATCCAATTGCAATCTTTTGTGACAACACAAGTGCCATAAACATATCAAAGAATCCAGTGATGCATTCAAGGACAAAGCACATATCCGTTAGGTATCATTTTCTGAGAGAAAAGGTGACAGAGAATGAAGTCAAGTTGGAGTATGTTTCTACCAAAGATAATATTGCAGACATTTTCACCAAGCCTTTGCCTAAGGATACCTTTTAGTATCTCAGAGAAAAGTTAGGGGTTGTCATCCCTCCTTCTCTAAACTAAGATGCACAATAGTGTATCAGTCCGAAGGTGCTTAGAGATCTAGATTGATGCTTTTCAGAGCTACTTCTTAGGGGGAGTAGTTAGAGAGTTCAAAAGAGAGATTGGATCAGAGTAGAAGAGTTCAAGCATGTGCCCTTTGCCATTGATGTCAAAGGGGAAGACAAGTCATGTGAAAAACTTAGATAGACAAAGAGTACAGATGTGTAAAGAGAAAGGGGGAGAATCTTGTAGAAAATAAAGAATGTAGGTGTGTAAAGAGAAAGGGGGAGAATATTGTCTTGATGGATGTTACAGTTTTTCACATCATATGTTTACATGAATGACAAAGGGGAAGATTGTTGCAAGTATGTGCCTAATCAGTGTTGTCACTAATGTCAAAATATCTTTGTTGTCATTAGTGTCAATTGTATCTTATTCTATTACTTGTTTAGAAGCTTTGTACATTGAGGATATTGAGAAAATTGGCCTCTTTGGAAGAAACAAGTGAGTTATAAGGAAAGAGCAATATAGATAGTGAGTTGCATGTTGAAGAATAGTCTAGTAGATGTTGGAGTACAATACCACTAGGGGGGTGAATCAGTGGTATACTAATTTTAACAAGACCTTGAGACCTTGAAATAATCTTTCAAAATTTTGAAACAAAGGCAATTTCTATTGAATGGAGATGAGGCATCATATTATCTATGAGCGTCATGATAGCTTTGGTTAAATTAAGATAGGTATCATGACAACTAAAACTAATAGATCAGTGTTAAGACACAATATTATGAAACAATCTATGATAAACATTGACTCATGAACATCATACTTAAGTGTAAGGGTGTTCACATATTAGACACACAAACATATAGATATTAACTTGTAAAGTTTGATTGACCATAATGAGGATGCGAGGCCTACCATTTCACTCCCTTATATTGACTACTTTATTTTACTGTTGGAGACACATTTTAGACTTATGGGATTGTTGATCCCAATTTGTAGGACTATTAGACTTTATGCTTTATGTTGATTTATTATGTTTAGCATGATTATGATGTGACTAGACATTGATTTGATTTATTGATGATGTTTAGACATATGATTTACATTATGATGTTAATGGGATACTATTCATGTGATTATAGTTTTACATTTATTATGTGCTCATATCTTGTGGTGGATTATTGTAATGCAAAAAATTAGGAATCTAATTATGATGTGATTCTTTGATGTTTATATGATTATGAGATGATGTGATTGTATGTTTCACTTTGCTTCAGCTATGATATACATGGACTAATATTTAATTTGAGTGTGCAGGTGTTTCTAACCAAGCCACGGATAATCAAAGATTATCCCACACACTTTGTAATTTCTCGTGTAAAGTTGATCTAGTTCCAAGAGGAACCAAGATCAACTTTGTGATGCATGATGAATTTTTGTAATGTTGTGTGATGTTAGTTGGGTTAGGTCTACCCCTTCTTATATTTGATTTTTAATTGGTGTTGTTAAGTGTAATGTTCATTAGAATTTTATTTTGAGTTTATAATTTTGAGACCCCTTTTTATGTGTTTTTACTCAACCTATGGTGCTCAAAATGGGTTAAAATTGACCCTGGGTTGTACCCCTAGGGTCTAGGGACCATTTGAGCTTGTATAACCTTAGGTAAACTCCCATTTGGTCACTTTAACTTCACCCTGAAGTAAAGCGACGAAAATAGAAGTTTGAGAGGGACAGGAAGAGTGAGTCAAACACTCAACCTCTTCCTTTCCTCTTTCCTAGGTTGGGGGAGTCTTCAAGACCCCTTAATTGTGGAGGACTCAACTCCAAGCCTCTCCCACAATTGGTGAGGGTACCTTGTGGTTGTGTGGATTTTCTCAGGAGGAGTTAATTGGGGTACATGTGGTACCCACTCCTTCTTTAGCTCCACCTTTCTCTCCCACATGTGAGAGAGAGCACAAGTGAATGGGAGCAAGACTTGGTGGAATGGGTGGGTGACAAGTGTCACCACCCCATTCCAAGAGTCTTGCAAATGGTTGTGTGGAGAAGCGAGGAGGTGACATGTGTCACCTCCCCATTCCTCAAGGCTCATTGGAAGAGCCTATTTTAATCCCTCTTGAAGGGAGGGAGGGGATTGTTGAATCTTTTTCAATTTTTGAATTTTATTTACTTTTGGGGAGAAAATTAGAGGAAGATTTGGAGGCTCAACTTGGAGGAGGAGTTAGAGGATCTTTCTCAACTATCTTCCATTTGGGCTATTAAAGGTAGGAATCAAGGCAAATGCCTTTCCTTATGCATTTTTCATTTCTTGTGTGATGCTAAGTGTATGTTCCTTATTGTGTTTTCTTGCTTTGTTGTTGTGGGGAAAAAATGTTATGGGAGTTATGAGAGCATCTCCATTTGGAGAGAAGGCTCAACATGTGTGGGATGGGGGAGGAGTGAACCTCCTCAGGGCCATATCCTTGGTTTTGTAGTATTTTAACCTTAAGGGCAATATGTACAAATGAGTATTATTGAAATGGCTTGAGATCCAAGAGAAATTTATGTGAAAATTGTTGTTTCTATCTGTTGGCTTGAGGCCTTAAGGAATTTTGGTTTGGGATTTTTTGGAGTGGCACTCTTGAGTTGAGTGATGTACACTCCCCTGCCCCATTAAACTCATCTTTGGTGAGCTTTGTTATGTGTAAGCCATGGGAGTTATTGTTTTTGGTGTTAGTGTGCTTTGTTGTGATGTGGTGTGTGCTTCCCTTGTGTGAGGATGACCTCCATGCTCAGGGGTGACTCATAAGTGAGTCTATGGTAGGGAGGAGAGCAGTTTGTTAGTGGCCTCTTTCCCTTCCTTGTGTTATTACAAGATTTAAGAGTTATGAGTTGTTGAAGAAATAATATTTCCCTTCTTGTGTTGTTAGTTTGATCTCTTAAGAGAGTATGGCCAAGGTTGGCCTATTTGTAATTATGTTATTTATTAGAGAGTGTTTGTGCTCTCTTGAGTTGCAAAGAAATATTTATTCTTGTGTTGTATTTAACTTTTATGTATTTGGAAATGAAAGTATATATGCTAATTTTCACAAGCTATGTGTATGGAAAGAAAATGTGTATTGTAGGTAGAAATGTATGATCAATTCTATTGGTATGTTATAAGTTTTATTTTAAAAAAAATAGAATTTGATAGTTGTTTTGTATTTGAAAGATAGAGTGAAAATGTTATTGCTCATAGAAAAGAAAATTAGTTATTTCTGTTTTATTTCAAAAAAAAATTTATAATGCATTCAATTTCATTTCAAAGGAAAAAAAATATATCTAATTGAAACTATCTTATATCTTAAAAAAAATGTATATAGATGTATGTGTTGGCTGTATTAATTTCTTTATCATCATTATTTTATGTGGAAGTATGTTCATTCTAAATCATATATATATATATATATATATATATATATATATATATATATATATATATATATATATATATATATATATATATATATATATATATTATTAGTTTTAATGCTTGAGTGTTTAATCAAGTTGTTGTTGGTTGAGTTTAGCATATATATATATAAAATTAGTTATTTCTATTTTATTTCAAAAAAAATTTTATAATGCATTCATTTTCATTTCAAAGGAAAAAAAAAATATATCTAATTGAAACTACCTTATCTCTTTAAAAAAAATGTATATAGATGTATGTGTTGGCTGTATTAATTTCTTTATCAGCATTATTTTATGTGGAAGTATGTTCATTCTAAATCATATATATATATATATATATATATATATATATATATATATGTTTTTATATTTAATGTGAGTAATTTTTTTAAAAGAGGTATTTATACATATATACACACACACAAATATATATATAATATATGTATATATATTTATTGTCTTTGTTTAACAAATAAAAATCTGTGTATCTTAATGGACATGTATATATATATATATATATTTGCATATTTTTTTTATCGCATACATTGCTGTCTTAAATTATAAATTGTATAAAAAAAAAGAGATTGAATAGAAGTTTTGTTTGGTGGGGGTTTCAAACCCCACTGCCACCTTTGATAGTGGTTCTAGGTGTGGGGAGGGGGCCAAGACCCACCCACACCCCACCGTAGTGGGATGTGGATGGGGCTCAACCCCCTCCCCACATCCTTTCCCCCCCGTCGTCTCCACACCTTCCACTCCTCTCACTCACGACGCCCTTCAAAACCCTGTGTCGTTCCCCCCTTAACACCTGCGGTTCCTATAAAACTAAAATAGTTTCAAATAATGGCTATTTCTGGTGGCAACCGAACCCTATATATCTTTGTCTTGGGCCATTTGGCCCCAATGGATTTCCTAGCATGGTTTCTAGTTATCATTCATTATATATATATATATATATATATATATATATATATATATATATATATATATATATATATATATATATATATAAGGTGTATACAGACCCTGTCTTAGACACAAAAAAAAGAGAACCCTCTGGTTTATTCTAGAGATAATTAAATATAAAAAAAATTCAATAAGTGTGTACTAAACGAGTATACCTCTTAAGCTTCAATCATAGCTTCTCCTTCTCTTTAACCTGTAACAAAAAAAAAGTAGAAGAGAAAATAAAAAGAAGAAAGCGAGAAGTGAGAAATGGGAGAAAGAGAGAAATGGAGGCTAGGGTTTCTCTTTTTCCTCTCATAAGGAAATTGTTTTTTAATTTGGGGTGAGATTTAGGGCACACATGAATTTTAAATTTGGTTTTATTTTCCTTCTTTTAATTTAACTCTCTTTTTGTAATTGTTTTATTTGTGTGGGAGTTTGGAAAGTTTATTTTATAATGGGCGTGTTTTAAATTTCTTAGTTAATTTAAATATTGTTAGATATTATTTCAAATTGTAGGGGTTATGGATTAAGTTTTAAAATCTTTTTGAGAGGGCCATTTGAGTTTATCTTTTGGGTTAAGAAATTTTATCATTTAATTAATTTGGTGAGGAAATTAATTAATCCTTTCGGGTTTAAGATTATTTTAGAATCATATGTAAATCTTATTTGTTTTGATTTAAATTAATTGTATGGGTATTAATCAAGAGGTTAGAACTATTTTTTTATTATATTAGTGTTTTAAATTTAATTAATTTAGTGTGAATTAGTTATTTAAATAAATTAGTCGTTTATCCAACTAGTAAACCTAGTAACATTTGAACAATTTTTATTTCATTAGAATAAACCCTATTCACGCCCGTAAGGTGTTATGCTGCTGGATTTTTTTCAGAACTTAGGGTTATGTTAGTTTATCAATTTTTAACCTTGCGTAGTGGCAAAATATCAATTTCGTAAACTAGCTGACTATCTATATTAGGCCATTGAATTTATTCTTATGCTTTAGAATTAGGCGTTTGATTTTGACTTGTGTCAAAATCCTTTCATCCACTTAGGAAAACCTAGGGTTTTGATCTTTGATCCTAACCCTATTAGTGATGTTACTCACGTCACATTGACCCTCTTAGTCAGCTATCATCATGTAGGGGAATGTGCATGTGATCACATTACCCTGCATATGACTGACATGTTTACGCCTTATGCGTAGTGCCACCGAACATGCTGATGCATGTGAGGGGATTTCTAGGGATGCGTGGAAATTTTTTGATATTTCGTGTCATGACCACATGACAAATGTGGATATGACAAGTGTGTTGCATGTCGTGACTGCATGGGAAATGTGGGCATGACATTTGGTATCAGAGCACTAAGTTTAAACACTGGGATTGTTTGGGCATGTTACTTTTTCCACAATTTCAATTAATTTGTATTTACCTCATTTTTTTGTAGGATGCCTCCTTGACAAGTTCGGTGAGCACATTCATGCCACACTGCATCCGCTGAGGTGCATAGTGATTCTTCAGCTGAGGGTTAGGTATCACCGGCCCCACAGGCACCACCAGCACCACAGGCCCTATGTGTACCAGATATTGGACCACAAATACTAAAGGCACTACAGGTAGTGTTAGATAGGCTACCACCGGCTGCAGTTGCACCACACATAGTGCCATGTGTTGAGCCCCACATTGATCCACAAGAGGAGCCACGCATGGAGCCACGAGCAGAGTCACATGTGGAGCTACATGTGGAGCCCCGTGTCGAGCTGCGAGAGGTACCACATGTAGAGCCGTATGTTGAGATACCTTGATACGACAGCAGAGGAGGTTGGATTGACCTATAGGGCCCGTAGCAAGAGCCCTCCATGTCATGCTATGCATGAGGAGACAGTGCGAGTGGAGCAAATTTTTCATAGGCCTTATTATTATTATGCGGATGAGCCTATCAGAGGGCATAGAGACTAAGGAGACCCCATCAGGGATTTGTTGAGGCTGAATCCTCCTACATTCGCAGGACTATAGAGGGAGTTGAAGTTGAGGCTTAGCTCATTAGTCTAGACAAATGCTTTGCATTGCATCCTTACGAGGGCAACATGAAGGCACGTGTGGTAGTCCACCTATTGCGAGATGTAGTAGCTACTTGCTGGTGCACTGAGGAGTGCAAGCATCATCTATCATTGGACACACTCACTTGGGAGACTTTCATTGAGCACTTCAATGTGTGGTATTTATCAGATCACTACAGACAGTGTCACATAGATGAGTTTCATGACCTTTAGCAGAGAGGGCTTACTGTTTCTCAGTATGGGGGCAGATTCACTAAGTTGTCTCGATATGCATGGTATCTCCATGATGAGAAACTCCTGGTTCATAAGTTTATCAGAGGGTTGAACCATAGCATAGCAAGGCTTGTATGCATGGCAGACCCCCAGACATTGAGTGATGCTGCCAAGAAGGCATACATAGTTGAGGATATATAGGGATGAGGGTAGGGTTCATGCCCTTAGTTTCAAGATTGTGGGCAGCAGTAACATCAGCAGAGTTACCGCAGACCATCGCTGCCACCCCAGAGAGGAGGATTTAGTTCTCCATCACTACCTCCTAGGCTCCACAGTAGCAGCAGTGGCCACAATAGTAGCAAAGATCTAGGCCACAACAGAGGGCACATGGGGGTCTAATCGAGGTTGGCAACAACAGAGTCTGTGTAGAGATTAGAGGTAGTAGGGACCACTTGTGGGACTCGCGAGGTCACAACAGTCATACAGGGGTTCACAAGGGTCCACAGGTAGATCTAGATAGCAGTAGTTGGGTAGGACTCTAACTGGATAGGTACAAGCTTCGTGTTATGTGTGGTAGAGTAGGACATCTAGCTAGAGAGTGCCCATAGGGCTTTATAGTAGGGGGATAGCCCCACGCAAGAGGATTAGAGCAGACGGTTGGAGATGTGGGTAGATCCCACCGCATGTTCACAGCAGTTGATAACTGCTAGGCTGATTTTTAGGCATCAGTGATTGAGACATCAGGTATGATAGGGGGTGTCCCCATTTCTATTCTTTTTGACTCTAGAGCTACTGACTCTTTCATATCTCCATTATTAGTGGAGCATTGCAGGTTGGTGGCCTCTAGGCAGGGTAATAGGTGGGAAGTTGAGTTGGCCATAGGGGCCAAGACGACAGTAGATGCCTTAGTCCACGACTGTGAGTTATCTTTGGGATCCTTTACTTCAGTGTGTGACCTTAGAGTTATGACATTAGGATCCTATGATGTGGTTTTGGGTATGGATTGGCTTGTGGCTTATAGAGCCAAGCTCGATTGTCACCGAATGGTGATTAGCTGCTTAGACGATCATGGTATATTAGTTGAGATAGTGGGCATACAGAAGCCCATAGCAGTTTGTATGATATCCGCTCAGTAGCTTAAGCATTGGATGCGAAAGGGATGCCAGATGTTCACTATTACAGTTAGTGATAGATCAGAGGATGAACTTGAGGCATCATTAGATGACCATCCCATCTTGAGAGAGTTTACAATGTGTTTCTAGTAGCATTACCGGGGATGCCACCCCATCGTGAGGTAGACTTTCATATTAATTTAGTGTCAGGTGCTAAGCCAATGTCCCGTGCACCCTACAAGATGACCACTCATGAACTCACAGAGCTCAAGTTGCAGCTTGAGGACTTGCTCGAGAAGAGGCACATCTAACCAAGTGTTTCACCTTGGGGCGCTCCGGTCATCTTCGTGAAGAAGAAGGATGGGTCACTTCATTTGTGCATGGATTATAGGTAGTTGAATAAGGTGATGGTGAAGAACCATTACCCTCTGCCCAGGATTGATGATCTCTTTGACTAGATGCAGGGAGCTAGGGTGTTCTCTAAGATTGACCTAAAGTCCAGTTACCATCATTTGCATATCATAGAGGTGGACATCCATAAGACCACTTTTTGGATGTGATATGGCCACTATGAGTTCACTGTGGTCCCCTTCAGTTTAAGGAATGCCCCTGCAGTGTTCATGAGTCTCATGAACGAGGTGATCCATACCTACTTGGACCAGTTCATGATTATTTTTCTTGATGACATATTGATCTATTCGTGGACTGAGGAGGAGCATGAGGAGCACCTATGTCATGTTTTATAGTACTTGAGGGAGCAGCAACTATATGGCAACTTGGCAAAGTGTGCCTTTTTCAGGACCAAAGTACAGTAGTTAGGACACATCTTATCTGGCAATGGTATCTCTATAGATCCATTGAAGATCATGGCTATCAAAGATTGGCCAGCACCCACCAGTGTGACAGAGGTCAGGAGCTTCATGGGACTAGCTGGTTACTACTGCAAATTTGTAGAGGGCTTTTCCAGGATAGCACACCCCATCACTTTTCTTCAGCGGAAAGGGAAGAGTTTCACTTAGACTGAGCAGTGTGAGAGGGCCTTTGGGGTCCTCAAGGAGCATCTTATCAACACACCCATCTTAGTGGTTCCTGATCCTGTAGAGGATTTTGTGGTTTCTACAGATGCATCACTTGAGGGTTTGGGAGTTGTACTTATGCAGGGTAGTAGAGCGATTACATATGAGTCACGTAAGCTCAAGATGCATGAACTAAACTACCCTACTCATGATTTAGAGCTCACAGCAGTGATACATACTCTTGTTCATTGGAGACACTTCCTTTTGGGTCGTCGCTTTGAGTTTCATTTGGATCACCACAGTTTGCAGTACATATTCTCACAGCTGAATTTGAATGCTCGCCAGCGACGTTAGATGGAGTTTCTATGTGAGTATGATTTTGATGTCCACTACATCAAAGGGAAGGAGAATGTGGTCACTAACGCATTGAGTTGGAGGTGCCACGAGATCCTGACCTTGACCTTGAGTGTGGACTTGAGAGAGCGTATCATTCAGCATCTGCCTGAGGATGAGTGGTTTCTTGAGGTTCAACAAGAGATCTAGGCACAGCGAGCCCTTGTGGGCAAATTTGCAGGGTATTCCCTTGAGTCAGATGGGTTACTTAGACATCAACAACACATCTATGTACCCCGTGTGGGTTATCTATGTGTAGTATTTCTTTCAGAGGCTCATAGAGCACCTTATGTAGCACACCCAGGGGCGAAGAAGATGCATGCTGACTTGCGACAGTTATACCATTAGGTGGGCATGAGACGGGATATTGCAGAGTATGTTGCTCATTGCCTTGAGTGCTAGAGGGTTAAGGCCAAGCATCAGCATCCAGTAGGTCTTTTATACCCTCATGAGATACCTGAGTGGAAATGGGACACCATTTCCATGGATTTCATTGTTGGTCTTCCTATGTTATCTCGCTGCCATGATGCCATCATGGTGATAGTTGACAAGTTGACCAAGGCGGCACATTTCTCACCTGTATGCACGACGTACAATGCACCATCAGTGGTGAGAGTATTCTTGGATCAGATTGTTAGACTACATGGGGTACTGTTGATGGGAGTTTTAGCACACAACAATGCAAGTATGATTGCTAGTATCACACCTCTCTTGAAAAAGGTATCCTATCCAAGATAGGATTGCCCCAAGGATAATATAGCTAGGTCTTAACTTGCTTGGAATAACTTTAATGGAATGTCTAGCTGTACCAACAAGGGGTCTTACATGAAATATAGGGTTTATGGAAGATGGCAGCAATGTATATGCAGAAACCCTAATGGTTCAGACTGTAAAGTCTAAAATTTTCTAGTAGATGAGCAACGAAATGCTGCTTATAACCTAACCTAACAAACTTCATATAAATAAATTACAAAAGGAAAAGGAGAGAGAAGGGTTAAGAGATCCTAAGTGACAGTCACAACAAGGTAAAATGCTGTAGATAAACAAATACTTTCAATAAACCATTCCCTATTTCACCAGGATAAGAAACCCACAATGTTGCAAGAAATGATGAAATCTTCAAAGGATCCTTATGATTTTCAAACTGCATTCACTCATTAAACACCCAGATAATGGCGCAACTTAACTAGTGGAGTGCAACTAAACTATATTCAATGACAGGGCTCAGGCTAACTATACATAGCAACTTACCATCGGCAAGCACTAATAGTATGGACCAAAGCATTCATCAGATATCTTAACATTTACCTATCATTGCAAAAGCACAACTAATTAAATTCATATTGATATGAACCATGAAAACCAAAGTGAGACAACACATGAACACAAATTCCTAGCAACCTGCAAAACTTGCTTTGTATTGATCACAATTTGGCAAAGTCTCAACAATTCAGTATCTAATCTTACTTACAAATGAGAGAAAATGATGGCCCTTTTATAGGCAAGGCACCATACTAAGTTTTTCAATGGACAGTAGAGATTAAATCAACACCAACGGTCTAGATTACATGGCATTTAATGAGATACATCAGTTAGTTACATTTCGGATTTGTATTTGTCCTGTAGGAAAAATACAAAATATATCTTGCAAATACATTAAATCTAGACAAAATGGATACCTATTTGGTTATACATGATGAAAAGTCAATTTTAAATGCCTAATAAAGCCAAAATAGAGTCACTTGATGCTTGAAAACTTGAGTTGATGTGGATTCATGGGATTCCAAGTGCTGAATGGACCAAGAGGAGTATGTGACACATTATTAGTGAAGATATATCTAACTGTATGCTTGTTGGACTAATTCTCGATGACTGGACTGCTGGAACAGCTGTATGCATGTCTTGGTGATCCAGTCCATAGTCATTTGAGTGGTTTTTTGGGAAAATATCAAAAATATAATTTTTGGTATTTTCTACATCATAGTAAATTATATTTTTAGAGGCCTTCAGAGTGGAATGGGGGCTTGAAACTTCTCAGTTGCTTGGTATTAAACCCTAGCAGCCAGGTAGCTCAAACTAGATAATTAGTTTATCTTTCCAACGAGTCTAAGAAGTTTAAATTCTGATAAAATAGCTAGGAGTTACAACCCCTGAACTGGATCACTAGGACATTGGACTGGATCTGTAGGAACAATAGTGATTTGACATGATCTTCTATGTCTTTCAGCTCTAGGGACTTATTTCCATCATCTCAAACATCATACTAATATTCTCTTGCATGTGCAGTAGCAATTTGGTTGATAAAATGAAGTTTCTACATTTCTGGGTCAACACTGCATATCTGTGTGTACATCCTTCCAAGATGGCTCCAACAAACTCCTATGCTCTCCAAGAGACCTCCAATTCACAATGTAAAGCATCAATTTCATCTTAACAAGTCATTTTTCATCAATTTGGATCAAAACATGTCCATTTGTAGTCATGAATCAATCAAAAACAACTCATTGTCAATGTTGCTTCCTTATAACCAACCTCTTAAATCTAATGATTTTCACATGATTTCCTATATTTTTTTCCATTTTCAAGTACCCATTTGGCCTATATATTGATCTAGAAAGTTTTTTGGGTCAATAGAATCTATTTGGAAACTTTTATTTCATGTTTTTCTAGCATTTTCTGTAAAAAGTGAGATTTTGGGGGTCACAGACTTTTCATGTGCAGTGGCATTAATTATCGTAAAAGGTGCCAAAAATCTACACAAACTTGATAAAATGTTCATCATGATGTGAAAAATAGATATGCAATTCAAATCCATCAAGAAAATCCAAGTTGTACCTTGAAAAACTCAATTTTCGGGCCAAAATACCAAAAAGCGCTGATTTTGGGGTTTACCAACCTAGTGAGGATTTTGGGGTCTATTGACTAAAAGTCGGTTCAATGCAATTCTAGCACAGGTTGGAGAGGTCATTTTTAGTGCAAAATGCTTTTGCACTACTTTTGGGTGCCACCGAATCGCGTGAGTTTGGGCTCAGACCGACTAACAGCATCTCATAAGGTCAGTCGAGGTGGATTGTAGCGCAAGTCGAAAAGGTCATTTTTTAGCACAAAACATAAAAGGCTTAGTCCACGGGGATTTTCAATGCAACCGACTAGTATGGGTTTTAGCACCAATCGACCTACATGACTTAAGTCGGTGGAAGGCCATTTTAGCGCAAGTCTACGAAGTGGGTTTTTAGCGCAAAGGTCGGTAGAGGCTATTTTTAGTGCAAAGGTCAGTAGAGGCTATTTTTAGTGCTTTTTGCAGTTGGGGTCATTTTTAGCACTAGATTTTGAATTGGCCAGGTTGAAAGTATATTTAAAATATATATTTAAGTATAAGTTTAGATATGAAATTTCTTATACTTTAAATATTTTTAAATATACTTTCAAGATGTTTGAGATAAGTTCCAGATCCATAGGATTTCATATGCAGATTCTAGAATTTTGAGTTTCTACCAAATTTTAGAGTTAGCCATTTTTCAGGGTTTTTAAGGTTTCAGACTTAGCCAAATTAGGGCTTCAGGACCATGTATCAGGGTGAAAGTATATGAACCCCTTAGTGAAATCTAGTGGAATTTGACATGATTTTGCAACTCTAAGACCTGGAAACTAAGAATTTCAATATGGAACATCTTGCAGAAGCACTTTCAAGGGCAATATCCAGTGACAAGATTTTAGAGAAAAGTGTAGTAACACCTAATTCCAATGCAGAAGGCAACAAATGGCTATTTTTTTAAGCACAAGACCACTCAAGACACCTCTAAATCAACCATGCACAACATCAAATGACTCCAAACATGCAAAATACTCAAATCTGGAACAAATCCTGCACTCTAAGCATAAATTCACTTTCTCATCATCATAAGGCAAAAAGGTTGAGACTCCAAGCCAAAGCAAAAGAAGGGGTCTCCATTTGGCAAAATGGGGTGTGTGTGCAAGACACAACAAGTACCTCGCCGTATCATTTCTGACATGGATTCAGTGTTCACTTCAGCCTTTTGGAGGGCATTACAGCAGGCCTTGGGCACATAGCTCAACTTTAGTTCCACTTATCATCCAAAGACAGATGGTCAGACAAAGAGAGTTAATCAGGTTCTTGAGGATATGCTTCATATGTATGTCATGGATCACTAGAGTAGATGGGAGGAGTATCTATATCTAGTTGAGTTTACCTACAATAATGGGCATCACAGCTCGTTGGGTATGCCTCCTTTTCAGGCCTTGTATGATAGATCTTGCAAGACACCTTTGATTTGGGACCATATTGAGGACAGGGTTGCAATAGGGCCAGAGTTGGTTCAGGATATGGAGCAGCAGGTGACCTTGATTAGGCACAAACTTCAAGAGGCATAGGATTGACAGAAGAAGTATGCTGATGCCAAGAGGGTAGATTGGAGATTCTCGGTTGGGGATAGAGTATTCTTGAGAGTGCGACCACACAAGAATCCAATACGTTATGGAAAGGGCTCTAAGCTCACACCTTGTTTTGTTGGACCTTTTGAGATATTGGAGTAGATAGGACCCATAGCCTATCGTCTAGCCTTGCCACCTAGCCTATCGTACATCCACAATGTTTTTTATTTTTCTATTTTATGGCGTTGTATATCTGATTTATCTCATGTATTTGATTGGAGTGCTCTACAGGTAGAGGCGGACGGTCAGTTGGTTTTGGAGCCAATTTGCATATTGGCTCATCAAACATTGGGCCTTCGAGGTCAAGAGATGGACCAAGTTAGGGTCCAGTGGGACATGTACGATGAGGTCACGACGATTTGGGAGGATGTAGTTAGATTGAGGGCCCTTTATTCTCACCTCTTTGACGACTTCTAGGAGGAAGTACAGTCTTAGGGGGGAAGGATGTGAGGCCTACCATTTCACTCCCTTATATTGACTACTTTATTTTACTATTGGAGACACATTTTAGACTTATGGGATTGTTGATCCTGATTTGCAAGACTATTAGACTTTATGTTTTATGTTGATTTATTATGCTTAGCATGATTATGATGTGACTAGACCTTGATTTGATTCACTGACAATGTTTAGACATATGATTTACATTATAATGTTATTGGGATACTATTCATGTGATTATAGTTTTAGATTTATTATGTGATCATATCTTGTGGTGGATTATTGTAATGCAAAAATTAGGAATCTAATTATGATGTGATTCTTTGATGTTTATATGATTACAAGATGATGTGAGTGTATGTTTCACTTTGCTTTGGCTATGATATACATGTTGGCCTAATATTTAATTTGATTGCATAGGTGTTTCTAACCAAGCCACAGATAATCAGAGATTATCCCACACACTTTGTAATTTCCTGTGTAAAGCCGATCTAGTTCCAAGAGGAACCAAGATCAACTTTGTGATGCATGATGAATTTTTGTAATGTTGTTGTGTGATGTTAGTTGGGTTAGGTCTACCCCTTCTTATAGTTGATTTTTGATTGGTGTTGTTAAGTGTAATGTTCATTTGAATTTTATTTTGAGTTTATAATTTTGAGACCCCTTTTTATGTGTTTTTACTCAACCTATAGTGCTCAAAATGGGTTAAAATTGACCCTGGGTTGTACCGCTAGGGTCTAGGGACCATTTGAGCTTGTATAACCTTAGGTAAACTCCTATTTGGTCACTTCAACTTCACCTTGAAGTAAAGTGACTAAATTAGAAGTATGGGAGGGAGAGGAAGAGTGGGTCAAACACTCAACCTCTTCCTTTCCTCTTTCCTAGGTTGGGGGAGTCTTCAAGACCCCTTAATTGTGGAGGACTCAACTCCAAGCCTCTCCAATAATTGGTGAGGGTACCTTGGAGTTGTGTGGGTTTTCTTAGGAGTTGATTGGGGCACATGTGGTACCCACTCCTTCTTTAGCTCCACTTTTCTCTCCCACTTGTGAGAGAGAACACAAGTGGATGGGAGCAAGACTTGGTGGAATGGGTGGGTGACAAGTGTCACCACCCCATTCCAAGAGTCTTGCAAGTGGTTGTGTGGAGGAGTGAGGAGGTGACATGTGTCACCTCTCCATTCCTCAAGGCTCATGGGAAGAGCCTATTTTAATCCCTCTTGAAGGGAGGGAGGGGGTTGTTGAATCTTTTTCAATTTTTGAATTTTAGTTGCTTTTGGGGAGAAAATTAGAGGAAGATTTGGAGGCTCAACTTGGAGGAGTTAGAGGAGTTCTTTTCAACTATCTTCCATTTGGGCTATTAAAGGTAGGAATCAAGGTAAATGCCTTTCCTTATGCATTTTTTATTTCTTTTGTGATGCTAAGTGTATGTTCCTTATTGTGTTTTCTTGCTTTGTTGTTGTGGGGAAAAATTGTTATGGGAGTTGTGAGAGCATCTCTATTTGGAGAGAAGGCTCAACATGTGTGGGGTGGGGGAGGAGTGAACCTCCTCAGGGCCATATCCTTGGTTTTGTAGTATTTTATCCTTGAGAGCAATATGTACAAATGAGTATTATTGAAATGGCTTGAGAGCCAAGAGGAATTTATGTGAAAATTATTTTTTCTATGTGTTGGCTTGAAGCCTTGATGAATTTTGGTTTGGGAGTTTTTGGAGTGGCACTCTTGAGTTGAGTGATGTCCACTCCCCTACCCCATTAAACTCATCTTTGGTGAGTTTTGTTATGTGTAAGCCACATGAGTTATTATTTTTGGTGTTAGTGTGCTTTGTTGTGATGTGTGTGCTTCCCTTGTGTGAGGATGACCTCCATGCTCAGGGGTGACTCATAAGTGAGTCTATGGTAGGGAGGAGAGCAGTTTGTTAGTGGCTTCTTTCCCTTGTGTTATTGCTGATTTTAGAGTTATGAGTTGTTGAAGAAATAATATTTCCCTTCTTGTGTTGTTAGTTTGAGCTCTTGAGAGAATATGGCCAAGGTTGGCCTATTTGTAATTATGTTACTTATTAGAGAGAGTTTGTGCTCTCTTGAGTTGCAAACAAATATTTATTCTTGTGTTGTATTTAACTTTTATGTATTTGGAAATGAAAGTATATATGTTGATTTTCACAAGCTATGTGTATGGAAAGAAAATGTGTATTGTAGGTAGAAATGTATGATCAATTCTATTGGTATGTTATAAGTTTTATTTCAAAAAAAAGTGGAATTTGATAGTTGTTGTTTTGTATTTGAAAGATAGAGTGAAAATATTATTGCTCATAGAAAAGAAAATTAGTTATTGTTGTTTTATTTCAAAAAAAAAGTTGTAATGCATTCACTTTCATTTCAAAGGAAAAAAAAAATATATCTAATTGAAATTACCTTATCTCTTTAAAAACAAAATGTATATAGATGTATGTGTTGGCTGTATTAATTTCTTTATCAGCATTATTTTATGTGAAAGTATGTTTATTCTAAATCATATATAATCAGTTTGAATGCTTGAGTATTTAATCAAGTTGCTGTTGGCTGAGTTTCACACACACACAACTCTATGTGAAACTCAGCCAACAACAACTTGATTAAATACTCAAGCATTCAAACTGATTATATATATATACACACACACACAAACATATGCATTAAATGTTTTTATATTTAATGTGAGTAAATTTTTTAAAAGAGGTATTTATTTATTGTTAGGCAAGTGCCATCATGGGATGGCTCCCTTTTTGTATAGAAAGAAACTAGAAAAAGTATATTTATTTATTCGCTAAAACCCTGATGGGTATGCCATGCAACGTTCCATACATAACTAGAGCCTATCAGTGCCTCTAGAGCATTCAACGAGGCTATCAGTGCCTCCTACCTCAATACTAATATTAAACTATTACATAATTTCATGCATTATCATCATAATACCTTCCATGGCCTCCAGTATACATAATCAGTTTGAATGCTTGAGTATTTAATCAAGTTGCTATTGGCAAAGTTTCACACACACACAACTCTGTGTGAAACTTAGCCAACAACAACTTGATTAAATACTCAAGCATTAAAATTGATTTTATATATATATACACACACACAAACAAACATATGCATTAAATGTTTTTATATTTAATGTAATTTTTTTAAAAGAGGTATTTATTTATTTATTTTTTGTTAGGCAAGTGCCATCATGGGGATGGCTCCCTTTTTGTATAGAAAGAAACTGAAAAAAGTATATTTATTTATTCGCTAAAACCCTGATGGGTATGCCATGCTAAGTTCCATACATAACAAGAGCCTATCAGTGCCTCTAGAGCATTCAACGAGGCTATCAATGCCTCCTACCTCAATACTAATATTAAACTATTACATAATTTCATGCATTATCATCATAATGCCTTCTGTGGTCTCCAGCAGCCTTCCCACTTATCCATCTATAAATTCTCCTTTGTTCTCCTGCAACAGTTTATGAAAAGTTTTCATACTTCTATTCTCTATTCCTTCCTTGGATGCTGCAAGAATGGAACTAGTCTTTTTTGATCTGATCCTCCTTGTGTATGCTTCCTTCAAGGTTTCCTCTACTTGGTCCCCACCCATAGAATCAATCTCCCCCATAACTACTACGTGGTTAGACTGAGCAACCAGTCAAGCTCCCCAGGCGACCTCGTAAAATGAACCTCCCATGATTAGTGAAATGTTGGCAAAAAATAACTGATAAACATGGCCATCATGTACATGACCTCTGCTCCACAATCCTCTGCTAATCACTTGTAGAATCATCATCCTCGCAGCTTCCTCCTTCAGCTTAAACAAACACCCCACCTGCTGCTCCTTCCCTTCCTCCAAGCACTGACATTTAACACCAATGATCTTTGCCATCGCTTCAAGATGGAAATAACTTCCTTCACTTATCTATTAATAGAAAAGCTTGTCTCGATAAACAATCAACTCCATACTTCATCTTAGAATCCAATCTGAAATGTAGATCCTTTAAATTTTCCATATCTGCAAATTTCACATCGTAGCTAGTCCTCTCACATTCCCTCTAGTCCTAGCTCAATGCATCTACCATCGAATGCAAGACTCAGGGATCTCCTTTCATCTGAGTGTCCTCCACATCTGATCGAAGTACTGCATCAAGACCAAACCAATTTGTAGTGTCTGAACTGCCAAAATCCTTTTTACCACTTGTGACTCCTTGATTTGCCAAAAAGTGTGCTGCCTTATTAACTTCTCTAAAGATATAGACAATAGAAAAATCAAGATTCTGTAAGATATCCCTAACTCTCCTTATGTCTTTTTCTAACACCCAATTTTCTACGTTATTTCTAACAATCGCATTAATAATCAGCTAGGAATCCCCTTCAATGTCAATTTGTAACCAACCTCTTTTCTTACATTCTGCTACTCCTTGACCCAAAGCTTCCAAATCTACTACATTGTTCAAGGCTACACCCATATAGCCTGAAGCAGCCCAAAGGAGAGCTCCTCTCTCATTCTGAACAACAAATCCATATCCTGATTGCCCTGGATTTCCCTTAGATGCCCCATCAAAATTCAACTTAATTCTGCTACTAGGAGGGGCCAACCACCTGGTTTGATCCCTTTTCTTCTTCCTTCTGCCCATTCCCCCTGGTGTCTTTAGACTTGGCCAACTTTTCATAATAAGATCATCCCAATTAGTGAATTTACTTCCACCTCTGAATTACACTTTTGAATTTAAGATCTCTACTAAACCAATTTCTGCCTTCCCTATTAGTTTATCTGTAGGAATTTCCTTCTCAAAAATTCTCTAATTTCTTTCCCACCAAATATGCCAGACTACCATGGAGGGGAGAGAAGTCTAGATACCACCCCAGAAACCTTTCTTTTGTAGCAATGACCAGCTCTTCAAGAAGTCTACTATTGAATACTTCTTAGCTCCTTTCCACCCTCGAATGTTTAAAAAATGATTCCACACATCCTCTGCTACCTAACAGTCCAGAAGTAAATGATCGAGGGTCTCCTCATGTTGTTTACATAAAATACATCTATTTGGCCCATTTATACCTAGCTGTTGCAGCTTATCCCCAATTAGAATGCTCTTATGGAGCACTATCCAGAGGAAGGCTCCTGCCTTGGGTAATACTTGATTGTCCCAACAAAGTGTTTTTGGCCAAAACTTAATGAAACTACTATTTCTATCCATTTTTAAAAGGTGGTATCCTATCTTAACTGAGTAATGACCAGATTTGGCTCCATCCCAAAGAATTTCATCTAGATCATGATTCACGCAAACAATTATTTCATTAAGCACTTCGGTGAATTTCCTTTTAACTTCATCCTCCACATTGAACTCCTTTGCATTCACCCATTTAACTCTACCTTTCTCAACCCTTTCTTCGAAATAGTCCACCACCTTTTCCGCTTTGACTTGAATCATTTAGGTTTTTAAGTCTTAGAACTCTTGAAAATTGTCTAATGACGTCCATCCTTCCCACGAGTCCATCCAAAAGTTTGCTTTTCTCCCCTCATTTATACTCCACGTCAAATGGTCCAATATTAGGGGTCTACATTATTTTATAAAATTCCAAACTGCTGAACCACCCCCTGGATTCACAATAGTCAAGATTCTATTAGGGTCCAAATCATCCAAATATTTACTTTGCATTATTCTACACCATAATTTTTGGGGTTGTTTATCCAATTTCCATACCAATTTAGCTCCTAACGCTTCATTTTGAAGCTTCAATTCTCTCATTCCCATTTTACCTTTATCCTTTGGGCAAGTAGCTTTGTTCCATCCGATTAAAGGAATTCTTCTTACATCCTTTGATCCTTCCCATAAAAACCTTTTCCAACCACCTTCTAGATTATTCTTGGCTTTGTTTGGCATAGGAAAGCATGACATTAAATGAATCGAGACTGCCCCTAGCACTGCTTTGAGCATGGTGATCCTTCTTGCTAGAGTTAACCACCTTCCTTTCCAAGATTCCATTTTATTTTTGGAGTGAGCAATCACTTCTTCCCATAATTGTGACATAATTTCCCCACAAAATAGAGGAGCCCCTAAATATTTGGCTGGTAGAGAATCAACTTGACAGCCCAAAATAGTAGCTATTTGTTGTTGCCATCTTTTTGAAGTGTTGAAAAGAAACATTCTTGTCTTCTCATTGTTTATGAGTTGTTTTGAAAGATTTGTGTAGCAATCTAGAACCCCCCTTATTGCCTCCGCTTCTACTAAACTAGCTTCCCTGAATAACAAGGTGTCATCTGCGAACTGAGCATGGGTGATTGGTTCTATATCCCTAGCCACCCAGACTCCTTTCCAACCTCCAGACCTCTAGCAATGTTGGATCATACTTCCCAAAGCTTCTTCCATTAAAACAAACAGGCACGGGGATGGGTGGTCCCCTTGCCTCAGTCCTTGGGAGATTTCGAAAAAACTGCATAATGAACCATTCACTTCTAGTGACATTCTTGGCATGGAGATGCACTGGAAATGCCTTCAAGCCATTTCTAACTAAAACCCATTTTCTCAAGTATCTTTAGTAAAAAATTCCATCTTACCCTATCATAGGCCTTGCTCACATCAGGTTTTATTAGCATACTTTTCTATCTAGACTGATTGATAGAGTGCATTACTTCATTAACCAAAATAATACTGTCGGTAATTTCCCTCCCTGGAATGAACCCATTCTAATTTTTAGAGATAATTCTTCCAAGGATAGGTGTGAGTCTATTTGCTATTGACTTGGCCAATATTTTATAAACTGTATTACATAAAGAGATGTGCCTGAAATCGCTTACCATCTTGCATTCTGATTTTTTGGAATAAGAGTGATTACTGTGTTGTTGATTTCTTTTCAAATTTGTTCTTCTTTCTAAAATCTTCAACGATTCTCCAAACCTCCTTGCCCACAATTGACTAGCACTTATGGAAAAATAAGGCCAGGAACCCATCAGGACCTGGTGCCTTATCCAGATGTAATTGAAAAGCTGCCTTCTTAACTTCCTCTTCCATGAAAGGTTCCTCTAATTTTTCCCTTTCTTCATCCCTAAGAGTTTGATTTATGCAACTTGTGGCCGGATCAATATTCTTCCAATTGAACCCTTCCTCAGGGGCCAAGAAGTTTTGAAAATAATTCACTACTTCCTTCTCTATTTCTTCAGGTTCCTAAAACATCTCCATTCTTGTTGGTGAGCTCTAAAATTTTGTTCATCATTCTTCTTGCTTTCACTGAATTGTGAAAAAGTTTTGTATTTCTATCCCCCGCTTCTAGCCAAACTTCTCTAGATTTATTCCTCCAATACTCTTCTTCTCTAGCTAGGAGTTCATCCCATTCTGCCATTAATTCTTTCTCTTTTCTATAGTCACTTTGAAACATTTCATCCTTTATTATTTTTTCATTTAGAGCTTCCAATTCTCCCTCTACTCTCTCCTTTTGTAAAAATATATCTGTAAAAGTTTCTTTATTCCAATCCCTTAATCTTTTCTTAACGTGTGCCAGTCTTTCACAAAATATATAATTGACCAATCCTCTACTTCAAGTATCTCTGACCACCATTGCCTGATCAAATCTACCAATTCCTCTCTTCTCCACCACATTTTTTTGAATTTAAAATATGAATTCCTGGGCTTGACTAGTGCACTAATCTCTAGTTTGATGGGATAATGATCAAACAAGGAGCAAGGCAAGATACTTGATTCTATCCCTAAATCTGTTTCCAACCATTCAACAATATTAATGAAACCTTCCCTTCTGTTGGTCCATGTGAAAATGCCTTCTTTAGGTGGAAAATCTATTAGACTTCCCTCCTCCAGAAATTCCCTAAAGTCTTTTGCAGCGCTATTCTCTATTCTTACACCTCCTCTTTTTTCCTCTAGACCCAACACCACATTAAAGTCTCCTCCCAATATCACTCTTTCTTCTCCAATCATCTAGAATTTATTTAAAATACTCCTCCAAACTTCTCTCTTCTCCTCTGACTTGACAGGGCCGTATACACTGAATATCCAAAAAATCACATTGGATTGAGTCATAAAAACTTTGTTGGCAGTGAGCTGCCCCCTTGTCAGTGAGGCATTCAATGTTGACCTTGGGATTCGTGACATGGCAGTGAGCCTCCCATGGATCTGGGTTAAGTCTGGCGTTTGTAGCGAGCGTTGATAGCTCAAGCTTTTGGCACAACGGCAAACGATTCCAACAATTGGTATCAGAGCCATGGGTCACAGGTTCGAATCCCTTGGGTTGCGTTTGATGGTGACAGGTTGTCATTGATGTCAAAAGTGTGTTCATATCAGGAGGAGATGGTGCAATGCAAGAGTTGCTATAGTTGTTGTTCAAAGAAGATCTCAATTGGCTTATGTCTTATTCTTCATGGTGAGCTATTATGGTTTATTGGTATGATGTTGTATTGGTTGATCTTTTGGTAAAGCATGATCATTTGAGTCTCAATTTTGAGTTTTTATGTGATGGATTAGTTTATATGTCTTGACTAGTTGAGTTGGTCAGTTCATCAGTGACATTCACATACTATGCAAGCAGTTTCAAATCAAGGTAAGGTTTTGTTCTCCTTCTTCATTCTTAGTTTTGTGCATATGTGTTTGACAAATCAATGATAGCTTTCTCTCCTTTGTGCTCTGCAAGTTAAAGTTTGAAAAAGATTTGAAAATTCACACAACACTGATTCACCCCCCCTCTCAGTGTTGTCCTTGACTCCTACAATTGGTATCATAGCCAAGTTCCCTTTAGAAGCTTAATCATCTTGGGTAGGTCCTGTGTGTGGAGTTCAATGGGTAAGTGTAGAAGAAATAAGAGCATGAAAAATGTCAAAATTCTTTCTGGTCAAAAGATACAAAAATCCCTATCTTTATCAAATTCAGATGTTGATGTCACACAAGTTGAGTCAAGTATTGTATTAGAAGAAAAGATTTCAAATGCTCCTTTGTTTGATGGTTTAAATTTCTTAGTTTTGTGTATGAGAATGCAGATTTACTTATCCTCTTTAGGATATGGTGTTTTGATGTCAGTTGAGAATGGGTATTATGTTACTGCAAATGACAAAGAAGCTCTTGAATGTAATTATATTGCAAAGAAAGCTATATTGCCTACTCTACCTAATGATGTTTCTTGTGAAGTTATGCACTGTGAAACAACACAGGATATGTGGAAGAAGTTGATAAAAATTTATGCTCCTGAAAAAGAAGACAACTTATTATTTGAGAAGAGTGACAATGATAAAAAACTCACATGAAGGACATGAGACTCAATCAGATTTAGAAGAAGAAGATCACATTATAAGTGATGATGAACAAGAGTTTGAAGTTGATATAGAAGGAGAGCTCATATGTGCTCTAAGTGAACTCAGGAAATATAAAAAGGAGAACCAAAAATTACAATTGTAGCTACACCAAGAAAAAGACCTCAAAGACAAAGCATACTTTTAACATGAAGAGGCAAGAAGTCAAACTGTGAGTTTAAAAACACAAATTGATGATTCAGAAAAATTGATTACAAGCCTAAAGTTTGAGATTGAAGAGGCCAAGAGAATGATAGATTTTGCTAAGTCTGAAAATGAAGTAAAATCTTTTGAATGCATAAAACTTGAAGCTGAAATTATTACCTTGAGAAAAAATATTGAAAGTCTCAAAGTTCTGTCAAAGAGAAATAATGAGTTTGAAAAGAGCACCACCAAGTTATATGAGATGTTGGGAAAGCAAAAACTATATGGAGACACTATTGGACTTGGATATGAAGAAGGAGAGTGTTCCAAAGTCAGAGAAACTCCTAGAAGAAAAATTGATCATCCTACTGCTCCTAAAAGAAAAGTGAACAATCAAAGAAGAAGAATTGCTCCTATAAGACAAGAATATATGTATAGGTATAATTATTCATTTAATGGATATTGTTATACTTGTAATCATTTTGGGCATAAAGCAATTACTTGCAGAAAAAATCAACTTGCTTCAATAAGGAATTCTAATGTTGTGTGCTTCAAGTGTAATTCACCTGGTCACAAAGCTTATAGTTGCAGATTGTACAGAATAATAGCTTCACCTGGTTTGAATGGATGGAAAAAGGAAAAGGTTGTAAAGGTTTGGAAGAAGAAAATTGAGCAAAAGAAAGAGCCTGAAAAAATCTGGAAGCAAAAACAATGCAAAGAGAAGATAAATTCTAAACTTGTGCATCTTGCACAAGTTATTTCATCAGTTGCATAACTCATGGCATAATATGAGAGGGAGTTGTTCATGTCCTATCAAGTATCCCCAAGAAGTTTTAGAAAGGAAATAATTTAATGTTTTTATGATTATGTTTGCTAAGATGCTTATCAAACTCATAATGGTGTTCTTCAGTGTATGTCTATGATTCACATGATCAGTGGATGATGTCTATTTGTAGATAAGATGTTTAAGAGTTCAATGCACAAAAAGGTTGTTGATGTTGAGTGGTTTGGTGTTTTTTAGTTTATCTTGTTCATATCATACTTACAGAGATTGAGTTGTTATGATGCTACAGTTCAATGAGCTTAAGTTGTTTTCAAGAAGCTCTTATCAGAAATTAGCATGTGTTGGCTAAGGTGGCTGAAAATGAAAAATTCAATTCATAGCACTTATTTCTGCATTTGATTTGTGTAAAGTGTTGGTGCAGGAAGAACTTTTTAATGCAGTTTGGTTTGAGTGTGTCAGTCTTCATCTTCATAAGTGATTTTTTTACAAGAAGTGCTATTGTGCAAAATATGGTACAATCATTGGGCAAGTTATAACAGTGGTTTGATGCTTTGGTTGGTGTGCCTTACATGATGTTGCTTTCAAGTCCTATGCCTCATGATTTCTTATTACTCACAAGTTGAAAAGTTGTGTAGTATGCAGATGTGCAAGAACAAAGCTTTCAGAATAACAACAAATTGAAAATATGATTAGTGCCTTAAATTTTCAGAGGCTAGTGATATCAAAGGTTTGAATAAGTGATTCTTCAATTTTTTGGTTGGTATGAAAGATAACAAGGTCAGTGATAGTGTTTCTGATCTAAGAAATGTGTAAACAGTTGATTGATATCTTTCTCATGATTTATATGAGTTATTGTTCTCAGGGGGAGTTAATTCAGTCTTTGTCATCAATGTCAAAAAGGGGGAGAAAGATAAATTGCGTCATGAAGTTTTGCCATCAATGACAAAGGGGGAGATTGATGGTGATAGGTTGTCATTGATGTCAAAAGTGTGTTCATATCAGGAGGAGATGGTGCAATGCAAGAGTTGCTATAGTTGTTGTTCAAAGACGATCTCAGTTGGCTTATGTCTTATTCTTCATGGTGAGCTATTATGGTTTATTGGTATGATGTTGTATTGGTTGATCTTTTGGTAAAGAATGATCATTTGAGTTTCAATTTCGAGTTTTTATGTGATGGATCAGTTTATATGTCTTGACTAGTTGAGTTGGTCAGTTCATCAGTGACATTCACATACTATGCAAGCAGTTTCAAATCAGGGTAAGGTTTTGTTCTCCCTCTTCATTCTTAGTTTTGTGCATATGTGTTTGACAAATCAATGATAGCTTTCTCTCCTTTGTGCTCTACAAGTTAAAGTTTGAAAAAGATTTGAAAATTCACACAACACTGATTCACCCCCCCTCTCAATGTTGTCCTTGACTCCTACAGCGTTTGGGGGGGATTGTTGGCAGTGAGCTGCCCCCTTGTCAGTGAGGCGTTCAACGCTGACCTTGGGATTCATGACATGGTAGTGAGCCTCCCGTGGATCTGGGTTAAGTCTGGCATTTGTAGTGAGCATTGATAGCTTGAGCTTTTGGCGCAACGACAAACGATTCCAACAAACTTTACCTGAAATCTAGTTTTGACATATCTCAATCTCTCTGATGTCTACCTTGGATGGATTCCACATCAACCCAACACCCCCTACCATCCCCCTTGGGTCACTAAACACTCCTGTTAGGGGCCTACAATGCCTTAAGAAATTCATAGCTTCTTCCTGGATTAACCTAGCGCCTTTTGTTAGGGGTATTTAAGCCCCTAACATTCCATGATAATATTTTAATGGCTTCCCAAGGGAGGCGCTTCCTCCCTTGGATCTCAACATATATTTTTTGATGCTTATCAGCCCTTTGTCCACTGCATAATCCTCTCTTTTTTCCTTATCTGTCTTCCTTCCTAACTTCTTCCCTGTTCCAGGTTTACCTCGAGTACCTCTTGCACCAGTTTGACTAATGTGTCTATGATGTACTATTATGATCTCCTCACTGTCCTCGTTAGCCTCCTCATCTTCTAACCGAGACTCACTTAACCTCTCTTCTGCTTCCAAGGTTTCCATAACTACCTCTGGATTGGAATCTTCCCTGACTTCTTGGTAACTTTTGCTTACCAATGCCTCTGACTCTTCTAGAGGTTTGATTTGCTCATTCCTCTCCATCCTGTCTTTTGGCTTCTTTGGCATTTCTAGGGAGAGATCCTCTAAGTTTGCCCCTGATTCAAGTTTTGACACCTTCTCATTCTCTTTGACCAAAATCGTTGGTTCCCTATTTTTTGATTCTACCGAGACTCTCGGTCTTCTTCCTAAGTTCTAAAAGATTAAATTTTCTTTTTCCGTCTCCCGAGTCTCCAATTCCTCCCTTTTTTTCCATCATTCCTATTGTTCGCACAAGATATGTTATTCACTTCCCCTATTGAGTTTCTAGGGCATCTTGATTCCATGTGCCTTCTACTTTTACATTTAAGACAAAAGAACTTCCCCTCCTCAAGTTCGATGGTTTGTTCCCAAACTCCTACCAAGGTGATCAATTTTAATTTCTTCAGAATTTTCTTTATTGCTATTAAATTGATTCTTGCGAAATAGGTTGAATCGCTATTTTCCATATCCAAGTCCACTGCATTTCCCAGGGTATCTCCTATTTGGTATAGATAGCCTCCTGACCAGTATTCAAATGGTAGGTTATATAACCTTATCCAGATTGGTTCTTTATAGGGATCGAAGTTCTTCGAGTTAAAATTTGGTCTCCACTTCTACACATATATGTGATCTGGACCTATCTTCCATGACAACTTTTCCAGGATTTTCTCTTTCGGCCTCCCCTTGAAAATCAACCACAAAAAATTGCTTAGGGATGAAATGCACAATTTTCGTCATTTCCCAATTTTCTCCGATCCATTCCTTGATTTGTAGCTTGGATTTGTTCCTTTTGATTACCCTACCTATTATTGTTGTTCAATCTAGGGCTTCAATATCTTTGTCAACTTTTTCCTTAACATTTATTACAAGTTCTTCTTCCTACTTCAGACTTGCCTCTCCTTTGGTGATGTCCGCATAAGTTCTCCTTTCGCTACTAATTGGGATTGTGTTGACGCCTGTCATGGCATAGGGCACTTTTTCACCTTTGTTGTGAATCACTTCCTTTCCTTTACTGCCTTCACCACCTTCCTCTATGCAAAGTCTTCTCATCTACTTTTTTGCATCTCCCATCTATGCCATTCAAAACAATATAAATATATATATATATATATATATATATATATTTAAAAGGGGTATTTATACATATATATATATAAATTTATATAAATATATATATATATGTATATGTATATGTATATATATTTATTGTCTTTGTTTAACAATTAAAAATCTGTGTATCTTAATGGACGTATATATATATATTTGCATTTTTTTTGCATACATTGCTGTCTTAAATTATAAACTGTATAAAAAAAAGAGATTGAATAGAAGTTTTGTTTGGTGGGGATTTCAAACCCCACCGCCACCTTTGATAGTGATTCTGGGTGTGGGGAGGGGGCCAAGCCCACCCATAGTGGGATGTGGGTGGGGCTAGACCCCCTCCCCACATCCTTTTGCCCCCATCGCCTCCACACCTTCCGCTCCCCACACTCACGATGCCCTTCAAAACCCTACATCATTCCCCCCATTAACACCTGTTGTTCCTATAAAACTAAAACAGTTTCAAATAATGCCTATTTCTGGCGGCGGCCAAACCCTATAAGTCTCTGTCTTGGGCCATTCGGCCCCAATGGATTTTGCAACATGGTTTCTAGTTATCATTTAGTTTATATATATATATATATATATTTCAGGTGTATACACACCCTGTCTCAGACATAAAAAAAAGAGAACCCTTTGGTTTATTCCAGAGATAATTAAATATAGAAAAATAATAATTAAATAAGTGTATACTAAATGAGTATACCTCTGAAGCTTCAATCATGGCTTCTCCTTCTCTTTAACCTGCAACAAAAACAAAGTAGAAGAGAAAATAAGAAGAAGAAAGAGAGAAGTGAGAAATGGGAGAAAGAGAGAAATGGAGGCTAGGGTTTCTCTTTTTCCTCTCATAAGGAAATTATTTTTTTTTATTTCGGGTGAGCTTTAGGGCACACATGAATTTTGAATTTGGTTTTATTTTCCCTCTTTTCATTTAACTCTCTTTTTGTAATTCTTTTATTTGTGTGTGAGTTTGGAAAGTTTATTTTATAATGGGTGTGTTTTAAATTTCTTAGTTAATTTAAATATTGTTAGATATTATTTCAAATTGTAGGGGTTATGGATTAAGTTTTAAAATCTTTTTGAGAGGGCCATTTGAGTCTATCTTTTGGGTTAGGGAATTTTATCATTTAATTAATTTGGTGAGGAAATTAATTAATCCTTTCAGGTTTAAGATTATTTTGGAATCATATGTAAATCTTTTTTTTATTTAAATTAATTGTATGGGTATTAATCAAGAGGTTAGAACTATTTTTTATTATATTAGTGTTTTAAATTTAATTAATTTAGTGCAAATTAGTTAGTTAAATAAATTAGTCATTTATCTAACTAGTAAACCTAGTAAAATTTGAACAATTTTTATTTCATTAGAATAAACCCTATTCATGCACGTAAGGCGTTATATTACCAGATTTTTTTCAGAACTTAGGGTTAAGTTAGTTTATCAATTTTTAACCTTGCGTAGTGGAAAAATATGAATTTCATAATCTGGACAACTTTCTGTATTAGGCCATTGAATTTATTCTTATGCTTTAAAATTAGGCTTTTGATTTTGACTTGTGTCAAAATCCTTTCATCCACTTAGGAAAACCTAGGGTTTTGATCTTTGATCCTAACCCTATTAGCGATGTTACTCATGTCGCATTGACCCCCTTAGTTGGATATCATCGCGTAGGGGAATGCACATGTGATCGCATTACCCCGCATATGACTGACATGTTTACGCCTTATGCATATTGCCACCGAGCACACTGATGTGTGCAAGGGGTTTTCTAGGGATGCGTAGAAATTTTTTGATATTTTGTGTCATGACCACATGACAAATGTGGACATGACACATGTGTTGCATGTCCTAACCGCATGGGAAATGTGGGCATGATAATGGATGTATAGAGAACATCATTTCAGACAATGATATATGATGAATATGTATTCATGCAGACCAAATTAACTTAGGATAGCTTTAAAACTGAATGACACATGATAAGAAAATGAACATGAGGATCAAACACATCAATGATAATAAAAACCCATAACACAAATATTTTCCTAAGTGGAGAACCCTCATGGGGAATAAAAACCACTCAAAATGCTCACTGGCTTAATCAAAATGTTCTTCACTAGCAACTATAGATGCCTCACTGGCTATTTGTGCTTCACTAGCTATTTATGCCTCACTGGCTATTTGTGCCTCACTAGCTGTTTGTGCCTCACTGGCATACTTCAATCAAATACAATGAATAATATGATTCAATACAGAGGATTAATCTGTTGCTCTACAAACCAATCCTTCTTGACTGTCTCATTATTTAAGACTCAAGCATCAATACAATAGCTCATTAACATTCTGGTATAACCTTAATGATAGTACAATAAAAACACACACCATCAACGTTATATCAGATGCCATTTTATACAATTTTACAAAGTCTTTCTTTTCTCATGAAACTGTTTAAACATGTAACTAAAAAAATGTAACTATGTAGAGAAATTCCTTGTAGAACAAATAATTGTAAGACCCATATGGTAGAATGGTTTCATTTTAACCCAAGGCTCAAATCACCTATTTAGGATAACCTCCTTCTCATCAAAAAATAAACAATAAACAACAGTTTAAACTCTTTAGGGTTAATCAAAAATGCCACCATAGGGTTCGGTCAAATGAGTAAACCTTCAAACCCTAACTCTTTATGTGTGTTAACCATTGTTGTTAAAAAACTATTTTTCCATCAAAGAATAAAATGTAAACCCTTTTCACAATGTTACAAATAATCAAACTTTAACCAAAGTGATTCTGATATTTTCCAAGATAAATAATGTAACTAGAGAAAAATGAGAAATTCTTTGCCAAACTGTAGTCAACCAAACTTAACCATGACATAATGTCCCTTTACTGTAGTAAACAAAGTAGTTCATATGATGTCTTTAAACCGTAACAAGAAATGCCTTGTCTTCAAGATCATAGAGAAACCATAGTGTCAAGTTATGTGGGTATGGTTTGTTCAATTCCTAGCATTGTATGCTTGAGGAGAAACCCTAACTAAGGTAAGAGTAAACAACCATTTCTGTTACCAAACAAACTTGATGCATAACTGTTTTGCAATAAAAAGATAAGTGAAGTGCATACTCATGAATTTTGAGCTATGCAATAGGGGTTTTAAGTAGTTATCATAGTTCAAAGTCAAAACTATATAAAGGAAACTATACTGAACATCTCAATCAAGTCCTTATTTCCTTTAGATTTTGTACTAAATACAAGCTACTCAAAAAATAGGAAATTTTGTTCATATGTAAGATCAAAATATAAACTTCAACATACATTATCAAAAGAAAAAATATCACTTGACTAAGCCATTATGAAAACCATTTGCTATGACTTGGAGTCAAAAAGTAGCAACCAAAATGAACAATCTCATTCCACTAAGGGTCCACACTATCAAATCCCAAGGATCTCTCTGAAATCATGACAAAAATATGAAAAATCTTGTAAAAATCTAAAACCCTAGGTTGAGAGGGATATAAACCAAAGATGAACTTTGCAAAAAATAAAATCTTGACAAACATTTTCCCATATTTCTTTGTTGACTTACTGTCCCGATGTGCCCTAAAGGGCCCAGTGACTAGAGGTTCAAAACAACAATCTTTTACCTACTGTTCAAGCTGAAACCTGTCAAATTTACCCCAATACCTGCTGGGTAGGTTACCACTTAAAATCCTCGACAATGATTTTTCTTTCCAAATATTTTCAAACCATAATATCTCATCAAATATTGAAACGTATGTTGGAGTACAGACAACACTAAGAAGGGTGGGGTGAAATTAGTGTTGTATCTAAAACAAGATTTTAAACCTTATCAAGCTTGACAATGAACTTTATCAAAGAAGTGAGTTAAATACTAAATGTTCAAACATATAGAACAAATGAATTCACACAAAAAACTTGAGACCATGACACAAAAAGTTTCACAAGTGGAAAACCCTGCCGGGGTAGAAAAACCACTAAAAACTGCCTCACTAGCTTAAGCATGAAAATATCAATTACAAAGTCTCACTAACTACAAAATACCTCACTAGCAACAAACAAGTCTCACTGACCACACAAGCCTCATTGGCTACAAGATGCCTCACTGGCAACACAATCCTCACTGACAATTAGGTGAACATGAAAGAAATCTCAATTTAGGGGGTTACCTTGTTACAATATGTACCAACAACAAAAGCCTTCAACATTACATTTATCATCATAAAGGAATTATTCTTTAATCTTTGACAAATGTATCAATTTATTCAATATTTGCAACACACTACAATCACTGCAAGAAACAATATACTCCTCTGATCAAGTATCAACATCTGAACCTTCATTTCTTACATTAAAGATAATCTTCATACTCTGACTTGTCTTCAAGCTTCAAATACATCAAACACCATTGTATTATTCCTGAAAACTATAAATCCTCATAGTGGCAGGTAGGTAATCTTTTCTCCATCTTGAAACAATGAACAAAATCTATAAAAACATTGTAGCCACACAAATTTACTTGCCCACAACACTGATAAAATTTACTTCCCAAGACACTTTCAAAGCATTCAAAATAATATATTTATAACTACAATATGCACAAAATTGATATGACCCAATTGGTATATATATTAATAAAGCATAAAATCAATCAAAACCTCAAAAATCATCTCTGATATCAACTTATCTATTTCACTGGCCATCAAACTCTAAACAACAGACATAAAAAACAAGCTTTTAGCTTTTATATCATTTCTCCGATCAAATTCAAACTCATAGGAATGACCATTGGTCTTCAAAAGTAGTTTAAATGACCTCCATTCGATGAAGATTTTGCCCTGTTTGTCTTTTAAATAAGCACCGTTGATATATTTTTGGCACTTATAACATTCCCTTTAACCTGCTAAGCTCGATGATCACTAGATGAAGGGGCTAGTTGCCCCATGAGCCAATACCCATAAAGTTGTAACTTAAGTGAAATTTTACCTATACTAGTTGGTCAACAGCAAAAAAGACAAAAAGTAATTCAAGATATGACAGGCAAATCAGGGCTTTAGAAATATATGTTTTAGGACCTTTGTTTAGGGTTTTTCTTTATGTGAAAGGATAGTGTCTTAGGTATATAATAGGATTTGAGAATTTTGACATTAGATAATAAACCTAATTTCTGACAAGGCTTTTTGCAAGTGGATATATAGACTTTGATGGTATGGTAGAGTACGAATGAAGATAGGATCCTTGAAAATGGAAGAGAGACTATGTCAAGAGACTATGAATATGGGTCTTTGAAAATAGCTCTTTTAGGTAACTTTAAACCCAAACTTAGATGACTCGAAGACTTCACCTTCATGACATCAACCTGTATGATAATATCTTGAACAACTTCTGCTATGGAAGACACATTACTCAAATGCAATCCACCTTCTGATAAAGCATGATCTTTCAACTTGTCAAAACCCTAAAGAACCTGCCCTACAACTATGGTATGAAGATGTCATTAACATGTAACTCATTTGATGCATGGTCTCTGTCAAACAATGAAGGCAATACACAAACTCACTCAACTCCACCAGAAACTTCTCCTAATAATATGCGTCTCTCATCAACTGCAAACATATTATAACCTTTGATCCTCTTGATCATATCAACTTCAAATTAGATGAGCATATTAAAGCACAAAATTGAAACAAATCATGTACATTAAGCATGATACTCCACAACCTCCAATTACTGAAATCAAACTATCCATGCATCCTTATGAAAATACTATGTCATCCAACCATATCATTTACACCTAAAAGATACCTCACACAAGAACTCCTGAAGCACTTTGTCTTGACATAAGGTTATCACCTTGCATGAACTACAACAACAAGTTGATCCAACTTGAACAACTAAGGTCCTCCTAAGCAAAGCATGAAAGATGTGGACCAAACCAATTCCAACTGAGATCTTATATGAAGTCTTCTTAAACAACATTGGACAACAACATTTGATGATCAACATCCATCACAAAAACATGGACCTCATGACCATCACCTACCTTGAATCATTGTATCACCTTGAAGACATAAAGCATCCTGATTCTTTGACATCAATGACAACCTTCTCCATTTGTGACATCATCTTTCCAAGACTTGTAACAACCTTTTGTCAATAATAATGAATCATCTGAAATGAACTCTTGATGATGTACAACTTTACCAAATAGGTCTCAAGCTGCCACTAACCACTGAACAGATTGATCAACTCTGCCACTGCCTATGAACATTCACTATCCTTTGTCAACTACCATTTGTACTTTTACTTTTGTCATCCACTGTGTTTTACCATCAGGGACAACAAACACAACAAACTCCCCCTTTGTCCATGGATGGAAAAACACAAACATCTCTCCCTATTTTTGACACTATGGACAAAGGATCAACCTATTATGCCATTGTCATGAACTTTTGAATGGTACCCCTTTTTTTATATATACTCTATTTTGACTAATTGATTGAAACACTAAATTTTGTCAAGAAAAACATTGACATGATATAAACAGTGTTTGTCATCAAAAAATATAGACAAGAGAGCACAAGAACCTGTTATAAGAATCCACCCTAACACTATCAACAATCCTATCACTGCCAATACCCAATCACTTTGCCATAAATTTTCACTGATACCTGCCAATATCTGCCCATCTTCCCTCCTTTCCATCCAACCCACTGAATAGATACAACTGATACTACACAACATATTAACTCTTGTTCACTGTTAAGTTAATATGAAGTATCATTGACCCTAAAAACACTTGCATTGATCTACATCCTACAAACATATCATCCTCCACTAAGACAACATCTAGCATCAAAACCAACACATACTATCTTCAAAAATTCACTTTCAATTGTCATGTGAGATGAGATGATACAAGGAGATCATGCTACCTTGCATGCTTGATGAAAACATCAACATCACTTGAATGAAGATTTTGTGCCTGTTTGTCTTTTAAATCAACAAATTTGATATCTTTTTGGTGATTATAACATTATGATCTTGAGGTGAAAAGAGTTGAATGTCTAAAATTAGAGGTAGAAATTGTCAATTTCAGAAAGGATTATGAAGGTCTCAAGGTGTTGTCCAAGAAATATCAGGAGTTTGAAGAAAGTGAAAACAAGTTGAATGACATGTTGAGCAAACAAAAGCATTACAAGGACATTATTGGTCTTGGTTATGAAGAAGGAGAGTGTTTTGAGGCAAGAAATGCACCTAGGAAGAAGATAGACTTAAGCTATCATGTTGCTGCTCCTAAAGATGAAGGAAGGACAATCAAGTCTACAAGATCTCTATCTACCAGGCACTTGACGAGGTACAATTATTCTCAATTTCATCCAACCCATGGAACATATACAACTAATACTACACAACATATTAACTCTTGTTCACTGTTAAGTTACTACGAAGTATCATTGACCATGAAAACACTTGCATTGATCTACATCCTACAAACATATCATCCTCCACTAGGACAACATCTAGCATCAAAACCAACACATACTATCTTCAAAAATTCACTATCAACTGTCATGTGAGATGAGGTGATACAAGGAGATCAAGCTTCCTTTCATGCTTGATGAAAAACATCATCACTTGAATGAATATTTTCAACACCCACTAGAAAACAAGAATATCAAACAACTCACTGTTCTACAAAGAGTCCACTAATATAATAAGAAAAATGTAAGCAAGGTATACAAATGGAGAAGGTTGTCAATTTGAGAAAGAATTATGAAGGTCTCAAGGTGTTGTCCAATAAATATCAAGAGTTTGAAGAAAGTACAAACAAGTTGAATGACATGTTGAGCAAACAAAAGCATTACAAGGACATTATTAGTCTTGGTTATGAAGGAGAGTGTTCCAAGGAAAGAAATGCACCTAGGAAGAAGATAGACTTAAGCTATCATGTTGCTACTCCTAAAGATGAAGGAAGGACAATCAAGTCTACATGATCTCTATCTGCTAGACACTTGATGAGGTACAATTATTCTCAATTTCATCCAACCCACTGAACATATACAACTGATACTACACAACATATTAACTCTTGTTCATTGTTAAGTTACTATGAAGTATCATTGACTTTGAAAACACGTGCATTAATCTACATCCTACAAACATATCATCCTCCACTAAGACAACATCTAGCATCAAAACCAACACATACTATCTTCAAAAATTCACTGTCAACTATAATGTGAGATGAGATGATACAAGGAGATCATGTTGCCTTGGATGCTTGATGAAAAACATCAACATCACTTGAATGAAGATTTTCAACACCAACTAGAAAACAAGAATATCAAACAACTCACTATTCTACAAAAAGTCTACTGATATAATAAGAAAACTGTAAGCAAGGTATACAACATCTTCAAAGATGATTCTCTATCCAAAAACATGAAGAAGCTTGTGGTACTGTCAATTACAACAAAAAAAATAACAAGAACACCAAGTGTTTGCAACCCATAATAGTCTTGATTAGAATGTACACTATCAACATCAAATCCTTTATTCTTGTCACAAGTTATAAGATCATGTTATTCCTCTTTTCCAATCTCATCAAAGAATAATGATCACTCATTACTCATCACAAACCACTACAACAAGAAATGCTACCTGCCTTGATAAAGTCTAAAAAAGAAGCTTTACAAGCAACCCATCTTCCTTTGCAGTCCACTAGACCTTGATGACATTGTACCTCTGTTGCCCTCTGTTGGAGCACTTTACCAGTCTTTTGTTATAGTTTCTAGTAACACATGTAAGAATTTGAATTGACTTCTAATTTTGTTGAAGCTAGAATTTGAATTGACTTCTAATTTTGTTGAAGCTAGTAATCCAGAATCAGAGACCTCAGATCAGGTGATAATATGAGAGATCTCTCATGGTGGAAAGCATGTTCACCTTCAAAAACAAAATGGCCAACTTGTTTAGAAGCAGATGTTAGGACATGATCTTGTCGGCTAATTTTTTGTGCCATTTCCATACATGTTCAGACCACAGGCAGAAAATTTATCAGTCAAAGATATTTTTTCTTGGATTTAGAACTCCTCTTGTGGGGCCTTTCAAAGATACTCTTGTGAAATAGAGTGTGGAGCTGACCTCTTAGTATTGATATGGGAGAGAAGAACATCCTGCTGCACTTGTTTTTGTTATTTTTGTAACTGTAGTTTGTGTCTGAAGAATAAAATGGCCATTTATGCCAATATCCCCAAAATCTACTTTTAATGAATTGATATCTTGTTGAGGAATGGTATCAATTCCATTACTTCTCATCATACCAAACATTAAAACATCAAATGTTAGATCTATTATCTGTTCTCATTTGTGCATTCACCATATTTAATGATAGCATGGCAAGGAATGATCATTGTTACAAAAATCTCCTAACATGAACCCTTTTGCATCAGCTCACTTGAAGCACTCAAATCAACCAAGATTGTCCTTTAGGGATCTCGTCCCATTACATGTGAAAGGCAAATTTATACATTCCATGACTATCTTACATTGAATATTTTTGCAAACATAACTATTATCATAGCACTACACTTGCTACTTCACTATCATAAATACGTTGTCACATGCTACTGTTTGTGTATTAAATGATATCAATGCTATCACAAAGAGCACCATGATTGGAATCAAACTGTCGTCCTGATAAATGAGATAAATAGAGAGCAAACCACTGTTCTAGAACCACACTCTCAGCTTGCTCCTTAAGTGCTACATTCTTCTATTTTACTTCTTGGGGATGAAAGACAAGACATTAAGCATCTCCCCCTATCTCCAAGTGATAGGGATACCTAAGGGTTTCGAAAACCTATCTTGACACAACACTTCAAGACCTATGCCATCCTCGGGTTTCCCTACCAATTCAAGTGCTCATAGACATTTTCTACCCCAAAATGTCTAAAACAACCTAAGCAATCTATTATAGAGGTGAAAGACCTATTTGTCTGTTGTTTCCAATATAGACTTTGCTTTCTTGGTGTGAGGTACTCTTCCTTATCCTCACTGCTTCCAAGATTCCCAATCTCCAAGGCTTCTAGCCTTCTTGAGCCCATTATCAGCCCCTCCTCTCTGGGTCCAGGGCTCTGATTGCTTGGTTCTCAACTCTTTCTACTATGTTTTTCACCCCTGTCTTCTTAGACTGCAACTTGCATACTAGCCAGGCTATAGCACAGCTTTCCTAGCACAAGTTCACATGGCCTCTCTCTAGCATTCCATTCACTATAACAGAAAGAAAAACAAAAAAAGGAGACTCTACTTGATGCCCTCCCATGACTGTACAGAGGATATGTGAGGACATCAAACCAGAGCCATTATGTACAGATAGAAACAAAATTAATAGGAAAGAAAACTTCTTTGTTTTAAACCAAAATATGCACACTCTACAGAATTTCACAAAATGAATCAGACAATCCAAGTTTTCCTTTTTTTAATTGTAATGAAAATGCTTATTACATTTGCAGCCTTTTAGGCTTTCGAACTTCCAACCTCCAACTTCCAACTTCCAACTTCCAACCCCTTCACAAAATGAATCTGGCCTTTTATAGTTTCTACCCATGTCTGTTACTAGATGGTTAGGATTTCTTGCATTAGTATTATTCCTACACGTATACATTCGTTTGTATCATACTATACTAAAATATGCATTCATTCATCGGCAAGATAATCTACTGTCCTATCGATATATACATTTGTTGTATTCATTGCCCAAACTTACTACACACTCCTCCCGATATGCATTGCATTGTCTTTGCTTTCAAAAAGATATTAGTTATCGGTGGTCTCCTCTTATCTCTAGCTGATACCCATCCTCTCCTCGATGACCCTTCCCTTCGCACTTGTCGGTGTGACCTTCAACATCGGCCAATGTTCAACTTCTCCCGCCGATATCCTTAGTCATCCCGATGAGCCTTCGGATCTCCTTCATCGGTGTGACTAACATCATCGGCGAAACCTTTCACCTCTCCACCAATGGCACTCGTCATACCGATGGCCTAACACCAAATTCACTTTTGCCAAGACTTTAACCTGTTGGTGAAACTTTTCACTTACTCTCTGATATTAATACTCTCTGATATCAATACTCTTGCCGACCATTCTATCCCATCGGTGAGACTATATGTTATCGGCTCGACACAACTTTGTTTACCCGATAGTCTTTCTCACACCGATATAACAGTCTGTAGTTTTCGGTCAACCTGATACACTAGAACCAAAAGAAAAAATAAATAAAACTTCATGACTAACATATTTTATGACCACTAAGGTCAGCACACCAAAATGCGTTATATACATATGGGCTCACTCCAAGCCCCTTCATGCTCCTGTACCATACTCCCTCTGCGTGGAAAAAGTCAAGTCACCGCCGGTGATAGCAAGTCAAAACTAATGCCCCATTTCTCGAACTCTGACTCTGCAACCCAGGTAGCCTCTGCTTCAGGCAACTGTTTCCACTTGATCAGATGCTCCATATACACACCATGTCTAGTCTGTTTCTGCACTTGAGAATCCAGAATTCTCTCAGCCTATGGTTTGAGTTTAGGTGGCAAGGTCACATCACTCACTATCTATGCAGCTTCTAAACTAGATTCCCCTGCTGCTGATTGAGGACCTTTATAATGTACCAGATCCTGAACATTGAACACTGGTGAAATTGCCAAGTCTGCTGGAAAATCAATCCTATAGGCATTGTTGCCATACTTGTTTAGAATTCTGCAAGGACCAATCTGTCTCATCTGTAGTTTAGTTGGTATCCCTTTCTGCAACTGAGCTTTGTTCAAATGAACCATGACTAAATCGCCAACTTCAAACTGAACATCCTTCCTATGTGCATCTACTCTATCTTTGATTTTCTGAGTATTCTCCATCAATGTTTTCTGTACCTGTTCATGTATCTCCTGCATAGACTATACAAAATCCTCTACATGACCACTTTTATACTCCATGTCTCCAAGATGTCAGAGTTCACATACACCTCAAGGGTGCATTCCATACACTATCTCAAATGGACTTTTGCCAGTAGTCCTATTCACACTATCATTATAGGCAAATTCTGCCTAATGAATGACTTGATCCCAACTCTGTCCATATTCTTTTGTCAAACACCTTAACAAGTTGCCCAACGTTCTGTTCACCACTTCTATTTGGCCATCTGTTTGTGGATGATATGCTGATCCAAAAGATAGATTTGTTCCTAACCTTTGCCATAAAGTTTTCTAGAAATGTCCCATGAACTTAGCATCTCTATCAAACATGATGCTTGCTAGTAGTCCATGAATCCTTATGACCTCTTTGAAAAACAAATGAGCTATATGACTGGCATCATGAGTCACCTTATAGGGAATGAAATGACTCATCTTGCTGAATCTATCAACAACTACAAAAATACTATCAAAACCAGTCTTAGTCTCTGGCAGACCAACTACAAAATCCATACTTACACAATCCCATGGTCTGGAAGGAATGGGTAAGGGTTGATACAGTCCAGCATTTGAAGAAGTTCCCTTGGCCTTCTGACAGATGATACACTGCTCCACATACTTTCTGACATCTTTGTGCATCTTTGGCCAATAGTAGAACCTCTGGACTAATTCCAATGTTTTATTCAGACCAAAATGTCCACTCAAACTGCCATTATGCTTCTCCTATATGAGATTTTCTCTCATGGATCCTTTTGGTACACACAACTATCCACCTTTGAATAGCAATCCCTATTACAATGTGTAATCTGCAAATTCACTATGAAAGTGATTTTCAAAGTCTTGATAGACTTTGTATGCTTCAGCAAAATCTTCATCCTCTTTGTAAAAGGCTCTGAACTCCTCCATCCCTATACTTCTTAATTGCACTTCTTGTACTGTAAGCAGCCTCCTGCTTAAAGCATATGCTACCTTGTTGAACTGTCCCTTCTTATGCTTAATTGTGAATGTGTAAGACTGCAAGTACTCCATCCACTTGATATGCCTATGGCTCAACTTATCCTGTGAGTTCAAAAAACTTAAAACTTGATTGTCTATATAGACAACACATTCCTTAGGTAGGAGATAATGCCTCCATTTTCTAAGTGCTTGGACTAGAGCATAGAGCTCCAAGTCATATGAAGAGTATCTACTCTTTGCTTCATTTAGCCTCTCACTGAAAAAGGCTACTAGTCTATTCTCTTGGATGAGTACTGCACCTACTGCAATATTGCTAGCATCACATTCTAAAGTAAACAACTTGTCAAAACTAGGCAGCACTAACACTGGCTGTGTGGCTACTTCTTTCTTCAACAGTTCAAAACTGTTATTAGCTGCTTGTGTCCACTGAAACTTTGTTTTCATCCCACCTTTGATTGTATCAAGCATGGGTACACAAATAGCATTGAAATTCTTTATGAACTTTCTATAAAAATGAGCTAAGCCATGAAACTTCTCACCTCAGTTGCTGCTCTAGGAGTAGGCCAGTTCAATATGGCTTCTACCTTTGACTTGTCCATCTTTAATTTTCCTTTGGACAACACAAAACCAAGGTATACCAATTCCTGCTTCATGAATTCACACTTCTCTAAATTTATGGTTAGTTGTTCATCATGTAACTTTTTCAAAACAGTATTTACATGTTCAAGATGCTCTTCTTTAGTTTGACTAAAAATCAAGATGTCATCTAGATAAACAACTACAAATTTACCCATATAGTCCTTAAGGACTTCATTCATGAGCCTCATGAATGTGCTGGGAGCATTTGAAAAACCAAATGACATAACAAGCCATTCATACAGTCCTTCTGTGGTCTTGAAGGCTATTTTCCACTCATCACCTTCCTTGATTCTGATCTGGTGATAACCACTTTTCAGATCTATCTTGGTGAAATATTTAGCCCCTCCTAAATAGTTCATAAGATCTTCAATTTTGGGAATTGGAAATCTGTACCTTATGGTGATGTTATTGATAGCTCTGGAGTCTGTGCATAGTCTCCATGTTCCTCCTTTCTTTGGTGCCAACACTGTAGGCACTGCACAAGGACTTATGCTTTTCTTAATCAAGCCTTGATCAAGTAACTCTTGCACTTGTCTGGCTATTTCCTTATGTTGATCTGGAGTCATCTTGTAAGGAGCTTTGTTAGGCAAAGATGCTCCTGGAATCAGGTCTATCTGATGGCTAATAGTTCTTTGTGGAGGTAGTGTTGCTGGTGCTCCATCACTAATGATGTCCTTATACTATTCCAGTATAGTTTGTACCTCTTTTGGGACCACTACCTTTTTGTCTTTCTGCTCCTCCTTAGGATTTAGTATGATAGCATAACCAATACCATCCTTTTTATGAGTGTTCAAAAACTCTTTTCCACTCACAATTAAGACATTAGGACTTTTTGTCTTATTTGTTTCTTCATCTTCCAATGATTGAATTTTATAGGTGACACCATCTTTTTGAAAAGAATATGCATTCTTCTCACCATCATGTATGGCCTTTCGGTCATACTGCCACGATCTACCCAACAAGAGATGACATGCATCCATGGGTAGGATATCACAGAGTACCTTGTCTTTGTATCCACCTATATCAAACTCTACCCAAGTTTGCTCATTGACTATCACATGCTGACCTTTATTTAACCACGTGACTCTATATGGGTTTGAATGAGGTATTCTTTGCAAATTTAATTTTCTAACTGCTTCATCTGATACTATGTTATCAGTAGACCCTGAGTCAATGATTACTTGACATACCTTGTTCATAATCTTGCATTTGATTCTAAATAAAGCTCTCCTCTAGCTTGGTTTAGCTTTCACTGGTTCTTTGATCAAGTTTCTCCTTACCATGATGTTCTCTCCCACTTCTGAAGCTAGACTGACTTCAGGTGATTTGCTACTTGAAACATCATCTTGCACATAATGATTTCTTTTATCAACTCCTTGAGAAGAAGGTGTGCCCTTATCAGGACACCTATATGTTGGATGGCCTAATTGACCACAATTGTAGCATTTCATAGTGGCAAAGTAGGATCCTCTACCTGATCCTCCTGATCTTCCTCTGTTAGATCCCCTTCCTCTGTAGTTTCCTCTACTACTAGTCTCCCCACTTTGCTTTGTGAGTTTGGATTCTCCTTGGGGTCTTTGATTAGTATTCCTACCACCATAATTTCCTCTTCCTCTCGATCTGCTATTTGTCTCTTGTTTCTTCTTACTCTTCTCCTCTACCTTAAGTGCTAGCTGATAGCATTGATGCACTGTTGTAGGACTGAACAAGCTGATTTCTTCTTGAATACTCCACCTCAAACCATTGAGATATCTTGCCACTTTTACACTTTCATCTTCCATCACCTTAGACCTCAGGCACAGTTTTTGAAACTCCTCAGTGTATGCACTGACATCTAATTCTCTTTGTCTCAAATTTTGCTATTTTTTGTACAAATGGACTTCATAATCTCTAGGCATGTATACTTCTTTGATTTTAGCCACCATACCCTTCCAAGTAGCTATTGGTTTCTTGCCTTCTTTTTCTCTTTCAGTTTGAACAAATTTCCTCCATGTCAAGGTAGCTCCTCTGAGTCTTGATTTAGCCACCTTCACCTTTTGAGCTTCACTCACTCCATCACATTCAAATTGATTTTCTAAACTTTCTATCCATTCTATAACCAAATCAGGTTCCATCTTTCCACTAAAAAGAGGAACTCCTTCCAATGTTTTACCACTCATGGCTTTCAAGGCCTTCAAGAAAGGTTCTTCTTCCATCTTAGGATCAGGTGTGGGCTCTTCATCTTCTGACTGACTTCTGTAGTCTTTTCCATCATTACACCTAGTTTACTTTCCATTTCTACCAATCTTTCCTGTAGGAGCCTATTCTCCTCTTCTTGATCATCAACCTTCTTTGCCAATTGTGCATTAGTCACCATCTCTTTAGCTGAGCCTACAGACTCACTCGAACTCGGTGATGACATACAACTTCTTCTATTCCAACCTAGGAATAGCCCAAATCTTTAACTTGCTCTGATACCAATTTGATAGGGATACCTAAGGGTTTCGAAAACCTATCTTGACACAACACTTCAAGACCTATGCCATCCCTGGGTTTCCCTACCAATTCAAGTGCTCATAGACATTTTCTACCCCAAAATGTCTAAAACAACCTAAGCAATCTATTACAGAGGTGAAAGACCTATTTGTCTGTTGTTTCCAATACAGACTCTGCTTTCTTGGTGTGAGGTACTCTTCCTTATCCTCACTACTTCCAAGATTCCCAATCTCCAAGGCTTCTAGCCTTCTTGAGCCCATTATCAGCCCTCCTCTCTGGGTCTAGGGTTCTAATTGCTTGGTGCTCAACTCTTTCTACTCTATTTTTCACCCCTGTCTTCTTAGACTGTAACTTGCATACTAGCCGGGCTATAGCACAGCTCGCCTAGCACAAGTTCACATGGCCTCTCTCTAGCATTCCATTCACTATAATAGAAAGAAAAACAAAAAAAGGAGACTATGCTTGATGCCCTCCCATGACTGTATAGATGATATGTGAGGACATCAAACCAGAGCCATTATGTACAGATAGAAACAAAATTAATAGGAAAGAAAACTTCTTTGTTTTAAACCAAAATATGCACACTCTACAGAATTTCACAAAATGAATCAGACCATCCAAGTTTTGCTTTTTTTAATTGTAATGAAAATGCTTATTACATTTGCAGCCTTCTAGGCTTTCGAACTTCCAACCCCTTCACAAAATGAATCTGGCCTTTTATAGTTTCTACCCATGTCCATTACCAGAAGGTTAGGGTTTCTTGCATTAGTATTGTTCCTTCGCGTATACATTCATTTGTATCATACTATACTAAAATATGCACTCATTCATCAGCAAGATAATCTACTATCCTATCAACATATACATTTGTTGTATTCATTGCCCAAACTTACTACACATTCCTCCCGATATGCATTGCATTGTCTTTGCTTTTGGCAAGATATTAGTAATCGGTGATGTCCTCTTATCTCTGGCCAATACCCATCTTCTCCCTGATGAGCCTTCCCTTCGCACTTGTCGGTGTGACCTTCAACATCAGCCAACATTCAACTTCTCTCACCGATATCCTTAGTCATCCTGATGAGCCTTCGGATCTCCTTCATCGGTGTGACTAACATCATCAGCGAAACCTTTCACCTCTCCACCGATGGCACTCGTCATACCGATGGCCTAACACCAAATTCACTTTTGCCAAGACTTTAACCTGTCGGTGAAACTTTTCACTTACTCTCCGATATCAATACTCTTGCCAACCATTCTATCCCATCGGTGAGACTATATGCTATCGGCTCGACACAACTTTGTTTACTCGATAGTCTTTCTCACACCGATATAATAGACTGCAGTTTTCGGTCAACCCGATACACTAGAACCAAAAGAAAAAAAAAGAAAACTTCATGACTAACATATTTTATGACCACTAAGGTCAGCACACCAAAATGTGTTATATACATATGGGCTCACTCCAAGCCCCTTGGTGCTCCTGCACCACCAAGATCCATTTATGTAGTTAATGATGTTTCTTGTGCAGTATGCACAAGATTAGGATTTACTTTTCCTAGATCTAGTTTTCTCCTTCAAACCATAATAGGCTCTTTCTTCTCCTTACTCAAGGTAATCTTTTGCTTTTGTTTGAACAAGTAGTCCCTAGATGGCTTCATTAAACTTTTCTTACACCACTGTGCTTTATGTCCAAATCTATTACACTTGTAGCATATAATGTTGCTAACTAGACCAAAATATAAGTAATTTCTTTTAGGCATGATATAAGAACTCTTATTGACATTTCTAATATGATCATGTCTCTTAATCATTCTACAATTTCTTGCACAATCTCTTGCTCTATAGCCATAAACATGACAGCTATAACAATAACCATGAAATTGAGAATAATTGTACCTCATCAAGTGCTTGGTAGATAGAGATCTTGTAGACTTGATTGTCCTTCCTTCATCTTTAGGAGCAACAACATGATAGCTTAAGTCTATCTTCTTCCTAGGTGTATTTCTTGCCTTGGAACAGTCTCCTTCTTCATAACCAAGACCAGTAATGTCCTTGTAATGCTTTTGTTTGCTCAACATGTCATTCAACTTGTTTTGTACTTTCTTCAAACTCCTGATATTTCTTGGACAACACCTTGAGACCTTCATAATCCTTTCTCAAATTGATAATTTCTACCTCTAATTTTAGACATTCAACTCTTTTCACCTTAAGATCAGAATTTGTTACATCTATTATTCTTTTGGTCTCCTCAATTTCAATCTTTGGACTAATGATTAATTTGTTATATTCATTAACTTTATTCTTTAAGTCTACAATCTAATTTCTTGCATCTTCAAGGTCTAAAGAAACTTTAGCAAAATCTACACTTACCTTATCTTTGAAATCCTTTTCTTATTGAAGCTAGTCTTTTAAACTCCGATTCTACTTTCTAAGTTATTTGATCTAATCTAAGGCACACAAGAGCTCTCCTTCAATATAAACTTCACAATCTTCTTCATCAAACTCCTATCCATCTTCATAGAAGACTCCTTTGTTATCAATCTCAATAGCAAAGTCATATTTACTTTCATCAAGTTATTGTCTTCTTACATTCACATTGAACAACAACATTTGATGATCAACATCCATCACAAAAACATGCACCTCATGACCATCACCTACCTTGAATCATTGTATCACCTTAACTTGTTGTATTACAGATCAACATCACCATGAAGACATTCACATCACCATGAAGACATAAATCATCCTGAGTCTTTAACATCAATGACAAACTTCTCCATTTGTGACATCATCTTGCCAAGACTTGTAACAACCTTTTGTCAATAATAATGAATCATTTGAAATGAACTCCTAATGATGTACAACTTACCAAATAGGTCTCAAGTTGCCACTAACCACTAAACAGATTGATCAACTCTGCCACTGCCTATGAACATTCATTGTCATTTGTCAACTACCATTTATACTCTTACTTTTATCATCCATTGTGTTTTTCCATCAGGGACAACAAACACAACAACTTAATGTGATGTCTCCTTCAAGTGACTTTAATCACTTTAAGAATGATATGGTAAAAATGAAGGCTTTAGGCTATCTGCATAACCTTGCATTGCATAAAATAAAACAACATAACACTAAAGACCTTGAGACCAAATTGTCTCATGATACAAATAATATCATAGTACCAATTGATACAAGAGAGCTCACTATGATTTCAAACTAAGGATACTAAAATGATACCATCACTGTAATGTCAAAAGATGAAACCAAAGATATCATAATCAATAAGCACATGTAGAATAAAGTACACATCTATAAAGTGTAGAAAAATTGCCTCAAACATCATGGCAGAGTCAAGTGCCACAATAACCCACTGAGATCAATATAACTAAAGTACATACCATACCTAAAACTATATCAACTATCCTATACCATGATATCATATGCCATATGCCAAGCATGACATATCATGAGCACATCAAATATGAACTGACATATACTAAGAGCTTATCAATTGCATAGAGCATATCAACTATCATAGAGCATTTAGAAGATCATGAGAACATCATGAGAACCTATGCCAAGCATGTGTTAACCGATGTACCAAGAGAACCATGAGAGTACCAAGAACCGTGAGAGTGCCACAAACCAATACAACCATAGAATATGTAAATTTGACATCAAAGATGCCATACCTCAAAGATCATTACAAGTCTTGTGTTGATTTACCTTGAGATGTGTCTCATTGTAGAAACATGTGAACTATTTATGATGATGACACCATGAACCCTGCTTGCATCATTTCTCATTCTAAACCTGATCATTAAAAATTCAAGGTATCTTGAACAATCAATATGTTGAACAAGTTATCACATCATCACCTGTTGGATATCATTGCTACATGTTTGACCCATCAAAACATTATGAGCATTATCAAGAACAAGAGCACTTGTATCAAATGCTAAACATCATGAATACCAATAGCAATGCCAACTGACATGTGCCATACCCACAAACTTGAGAGTTTGTGTATTTGTCATCAAGGACAACAACTAAGAGGGCAACAAACTCCCCCTTTGTCCTTGATGGTAAAACACAACTCTCTCTCTCCCCCTTTTTGAATCAAATACAAAGGGAGGAAGAATTGTGCAATTGCCTCAAAGATGGATCAGAAACCATAAGTCAGTATGCTACAAAAAAGATAAGCAAAATAGAAAAATGTAAATCATACTGTGACTATCCAACAAAGCATGAAACATCCAGTATGGCCTAAAAGACAAATATACTATCACTACCATAGAGATAAGCATATAAATCACCATGTATTAAAACAAGTACAACAACTGAAGATGCCCATCACGAGAGACAACAAAAACCAAAAATAATAGAGTTGTCATCTAAGTAGAACATCACTATCACCAACATCAAGAACCAACTAGAATGCATGAATAGTAAGAAGCAAGAACTGTAGGCATCAAGTGAGCAACACCAAGAAATCTGCTATCACAGTGAACACAAAATCACTGTTAGATTTGAAAAGTATAGTACTGTATAATGAATCATAGTGACTACCATAGCATAGAAAACTCCCCCTAAAACCATGAATAAAAGATGAAACTGGAAATCTCCCCCTATCTAAATGCACAAGGGCAACAACTGAAATCACTATCAAATTCTTTAATCATTGTCAACATGTAATTCATATAGTCTGACAAAGAAATATTTATTATGTAACTATTACCAAAACTTTCTACACTCTGTAACACACTATCTGTATCAACAATACATAGGTAATACAACCATATTGTCACTATAACAAGGAACCATATTAATAACATTTAACTGGCAATGAACAAGGGATAATACCACTGTCAACAACATGTATTTGTTGTTACTATCTAAAGAAATGTCATTATCAAACACTGTACAACATTGTAACCTCTGTCATGTAAAGTAACAAAAACATGTAAAGTGACAAAGCACTATTATCACAATGATGTCAGCATGAAAAAAAATGTCATCACAACCAAAAGATCCCTCTGTGTAAGTAGCCTAAAAACACTAAAAATTGAATGTAGTACTACAAGAACCACTATCAATAGACTAATTCATGAAGATATTTGCAGAAAGACATTAAAATCAAATGTTGTTTCATCATTCTAGATTGTTACAAAACAACTTTCTAGGATTTGCATGGAAATAACTGTCTTGTCTACATTCTATGTTGCTACATGACAATAATCAAACATTCAATTGTCCTCTCTAAGGGGGAAAATAGTAAAGCATTGCATAGCTCCAACTTATCTCATGCTTATCTTTTAGGTACTTTGTGAAGTCTCTTGTGTGGTATGAACAAGATTAGTTTTTCTTTCTTCTTGACTTTGTTTTCTTCTCCACACTATTTTAGGATTTTTTATTTTCCTTTCTTAAGATATTCTCTTGCTTTTTCTTGAACATGTATTCTCTAGATGGTTTCATCAACCTTCTTCTACACCACTATGCTTTGTGCCCAAACATATTACATCTATAACACAAAATATTGTAGTTTAGACCAAAAGAAGAATAGTTTCTTCTAAACATTCTATGAGAACTTTTATTGACATTCTTTACATGATCATGTCTTTCATAGAACCAAAAATTACTTGCTACATGACCAGCTTTGTGACAGTTATAACATATAATGTCATTGTTTTGATTTGACCGCTTATAAGCACTTTTATCCTTATTCCATCCAAAAACATTTCTTTTACAATCTCTAGCCCTATGACCATAAACATGACAGGCATAGCAATAACCATGAAATTGTGAATAATTATACCTAATAGATGGAGGTCTTAAAGACTCATTAGAAACATTAACTTTAGCTTTCTTCTTATCTTCAACCTCAGGTGCAACAGAATGAAATGCCAGATCTATCTTTTTCCTAGGAGCATTTCTTGTCTTAGAACATTCTCCTTTCTCATAACCCAAGCCAGTAGTATCCCTGTAATACCTTTTCTTACTCAACATGTCATTCAGGCAGTCAGTACTCTTTTCAAATTGAATATTCTTTTGCAATTTTGAAGATGCTTCTTCCAAATCCTTTCTCAAAGAGACTATTTCTTTCTCTAACTTCAAACATTCTATTATTTTTATTTCAAGATCATATTTTGTAAGGTCAGCTATTCTTTTAACTTAGATTCAATTTCTATTTTTAGACTAATGACAAATTTGTTTGTCTCTTCAATTTGTACGTTTGCCTCTTTAAGTTCTAAAGAAACTTTAGCAAAATCAGAGAGTGCCTTAATCTTAGAATCCTTCTCTTGTTGAAGTTGAACCTTTAATCCATGGTTCTCTTTTTCAAGATACTTATTCATTTCTAGATCACATAACAGTTCTCCTTCAACATCAACTTCACTATCATTTTCATCAAATTCCTATCCATCTTCATCTACAAAGAAATCTCCTTCTACATCATCAATCTCAACAATAGTCATTGTCTTTATCACACTTTGTGTCAACTTTCAAAGGTGACTTAGGCAATAATTCATCACTGGGCTTGACAAGAGTTTGTTGTATAGTCTTTTGCTTGTCCTCTTTCTTTTCTCTATTTCTTCTACCCTTTCTCATGGTACTCCATTATTAGGACCTACCCAAGATGATTAGACTTTAATAGGGAACCTATGCTCTGATACCACTTGTTGGAGTATAATACCACTAAGATGGGGTGAGTGAATCATTGGTATACTAATTTTAACAAGACCTTAAGACCTTGAAATAATCTTTCAAAACTTTTAAACAAAGGCAATTTCTATTGAATGGAGATGAGGCATCATATTATCTATGAACATCATGACAGCTTTGGTTAAGTTAAGATAGGTATCATGAAAACTAAAACTGATAGATCAATGTCAAGAATGCATCAACACAATATTTTGAAACAATCTATGATAAACATTGACTCATGAACATCAAACTTAAGTGTAAGGGTGTTCACATATTAGACACACAAACATATAGAGATTAACTTGTAAAGTTTGATTGAACATAATGAGGATATGCAGAGAACACCTTTTTAGACAATGATATATGATGAATATGTATTCATGCAGACCAAATTAACTTAGGATAGATTTAAAATTGAATGGCACATGATAAGCAAATGAACATGAGGATCAAACACATCAGTGATAATAAAAACCCATAACACAAATATTGTCCTGAGTGGAAAATCCTCATGGGGAATAAAAACCACTCGAAATGCCTCAGTGGCTTAATCAAAATGTGCTTCACTAGCAAATACAGATGCCTCATTAGTTGTTGTGCCTCAGTGGCTATTTGTGCCTCACTGGCATACTTCAATCAAATACAATGTTCATAATATGATTCAATATAGAGGATTACTCTATTTCTCTACAAACCAATCCTTCTTGACTATCTCATTATTTGAGACTCAAGCATCAATACAACATCTCATTAACATTCTAGTATAACCTTAATGACAGTGCAATAAAAACACACACCATCAACCTCATATCAGATGCCATTTTATACAATTTTACAAAGTCTTTCTTTTCTCATGAAATAGTTTAAACATTTAACTGAAAAAAATGTAACTGTGTAGAGATACTCCTTGTAGAACAAATAATTGTAAGACCCATATGGTCAAATGGTTTCATTTTAACCCAAGGCTCAAATCATCTGTTTAGGATAACCTCCTTCTCATCAAAAAATAAACAATATACAATAGTTTAAACTCTTTAGGGTTAATAAAAGATGCCACCATAGGATTCGGTCAAATGAGTAAACCTTCAAACCCTAACTCTTTATGTGTGTTAACCCTAACTCTTTATCAAAGAAGAAAATGTAAACCCTTTTCACAATGTTACAAATAATCAAACTTTAACCAAAGTAATTCAGATATTTTCCAAGATGAATAATGTAACTAGAGAAGAATGATAAATCCCTTGCCAAACTGTAGTCAACCAAACTTAACCATTGTATAATGTCCCTTTACTATAGTAAACAAAGTAGTTCATATGATGTCTTCAAATTGTAACAAGAAATGCCCTGTCTTCAAGATCATAGAGAAACCATAGTGTCGAGTTATGTGGGTATGTTTTGTTCAATTCCTAGCATTGTATGCTTGAGGATAAACCCTATCTAAGGTAAGAGTAAACAACCATTGTTGTTACCAAACAAACTTGATGCATAACTATTTTTCAATAAAAAGATAAATGAAGTGCATACTCACGAATCTTGAGCTATGCAACAACAGTTTTAAGTAGTTATCACAGTTCAAAGTCAAAACTGTATAATGGAAACCATACTGAACATCTCAACCAAATCCTTATTTCCTTTAGATTCTGCACTAAATACAAGCTACTAAAAAAATAGGAAATTTTGTTCAACCCATATGTAAGATCAAAATAGAAACTTCAACATACATTATCAAAAGAAAAAATATCACCTAACTAAGCCATTATGAAAACCATTTTCTATGATTTGGAGTCAAAAAGTAGCAATCAAAATGAACAAGCTCATTCCACTGAGGGTCAACACTATCAAATCTCAAGGATCTCTCTGAAATCATGACAAAAATCTAAAGAATATTGCAAAAATCTAAAACCCTAGGTCAAGAGTGATATAAACCAAACATGAACTTCACAAAAAAAATTGAACTCTCGACAAACATTTTCCCATGTTTCTTTGTTGACTTACTGTCCTGGTGTGCCTTAAGGGGCCCGTTGACTAGAGGTTCAAAACAACAATCTTTTACCTACTGTTCAAGATAAAACCTGTCAAATTTGCCACAATACCTGCTAGACAGGTTACCACTTAAATCCCCAACAAGATTTTTCTTTTCAAAGATTTTCAAACCATAATATCTCATCAAATATTGAAACTTAATATGATGTCTCCTTCAAGTGACTTTAATCACTTTAAAAATGATATGGTAAAAATGAAGGCTTTAGGCTATCTACATAACCTTGCATTGCATAAAATAAAACAACATAGCACTAAAGACCTTGAGACCAAATTGTCTCATGATACAAATAATATCATAGTACCAATTGATACAAGAGAGCTCACTGTGATTTCAAACTAAGGATACTAAAATGTTACCATCATTGTAATGTCAAAAGATGAAACCAAAGATATCATAATAAACAAGCACCTGTAGAATAAAGTACCATCTATAAAGTGTAGAAAATTTGCCTCCAACATCATGGCAGAGTCAAGTGCCACAACAACCCACTGAGATCAATATAACTGAAGTGTATACCATACCAAAAACTATATCAACTATCTTGTACCATGATATCATATGCCATATGCTAAGTATGACATATCATGAGCACATCAAATATGAACTAACATATACCAAGAGCATATCAACTGTCATAGAGCATTTAGAAGATCTTGAGAACATCATGAGAACCTATGCCAAGTATGTGTTAACTGATGTGCCAAGAGAACCATGAGATTGCCACAAACCAATACAACCATAGAATATGTAAATTTGACATCAAAGATGCCATACCTCAAAGATCATTACAAGTCTTGTGCTGATTTACCTTGAGATGTGCCTTGTTGTAGAAACATGTGAACTATTTATGGTGATGAAATCATGAACCCTTCTTGCATCATTTCTCATTCTAAACTTGATCATTAAAAATTCAAGGTATCTTGAACAATCAATATGTTGAACAAGTTATCACATCATCACCTAGTGGATATCATTGCTACATGTTTGACTCATCAAAACATTATGAGCATTATCAAGAACAAGAGCACTTGTATCAAATGCTAAACATCATCAATACCAATACCAATGCCAACTAACATGTGCCATGCCCACAAACCTGAGAGTTTGTGTATTTGTCATCAAGGACAACAACTAAGAGGGCAACAGTAGATTTCTCCGCATTTCTTGTTGGATGAAGATCTTGGTCTATGGATTGGAAGTTACTTAGAGGAATGTTTGAAGATGCTAAATCCTAATTTTGAGCCTCTGGTGTTAGGAATTGAGAGAGTTGCATTCAGCAGAGTAAAAACTACTTTTTCTATAAGTTCAGTTGGGACAGGGAGAAAGTATTTTGCTCTACATTTCTCTGTAATAAAGTATTTTGCTCTGTAGTTCTAGAGGGAAGTTTGGGATGATTATAGGTGTGTACAATTGGAATGGTTCATGTTTTGGTGCTATGCAAGCTATCTTTCTTTTATGACAGTTGAAGACAATGAAGTTCATGTGTTCCATTCTGAAGATACTATTGTTAAACTAGTTAAGGTTTGTGTGGTTACTCCTGATGATTACAACATGCTTGTGGATGCCTCCTAATCATGTTCCTATCTTGACATTGGTCCACGTTAAGGAATTGAGATCATGTTTGAAGATTGTTCCCAGATAACGTAGCGTGTAACCAGTCTTAGCCGACTTGGTTAATTTCAGTGGTTGTAGAGATCCCTTGAAGACTATGGAAGCATATTGTTGTATGGAAGATTGTGTTTGAGCCCCAGCTAAGGCGTGGCATGATTCACGTACACTTTTACTTCATCTCCCTTGCATAATGTTGTAATAGGTCAAGACCTATTTTGTAAATGTTTATAATGCCAACCTTGGAGATTGTTCCAATGGTTGATGATTGTAATGCTGACCTTGATGATCATTCCAAGGTTGTTGAAGTGTATAAATACTTGTAGTTGAGTCATGGAAAAGATGTCCTTGTGTGAAGATGGAAAGATAAGGAAAAAGGTCCAAGAGGTAGAGTAGAGAAGAGGCAAAGCATAGCAGAGGTAGAGTAGAGTAGAGGTAGAGAAGAGTAGAGGAATTGTTGTACTTCAATCACATACATAAAGAAGATGTTAATCATGGCAGTGAGCCAATAGTAGGGTTTAACAACCCTTATTGTAATCTTTCTAGGTTAAGGGTTGAGGCAATGAGCCTGCTAGACCTAGCTATACTTCATGGTAGTGAGCCAGTATGTTCTAGGCCCATGGAGTGACTAAGCTTGAATATCATTTTTCAAAGATTACAATATATTTTGAGAGCTGATCCTCTTTGTGGTTTTTCCCCACCTTGGGGTTTTCCACATAAAATCTGGTGTCTATTGTGTTTGATGTTGTATCTGTGGTTAAGTTTTTTATGTCATGCATTCATTGTTAAATCATAATAATTATGGATAAGTGATTAAGTTTAAGTGCAAAAGTGATTGAGTTTTTGAGACAACTGATTCACCCCCCCTCTCAGTTGTCTAGTGCATTTCAACACTTTGGTATCCTATCTGCAGTTGGCTCCAGGAATCCCAATACCTTCCTCACATAATGTTCTTCAAAAGTGGCATAGCTAGCCTGCTTATAATGCATGTCTAGCATGGAGGTCCACATCTAAACTGGCATGGCATTGCCTTGTGCATCAGTCATTCTCAAGTGCAATTCTTTGCTCCAATGGCCAGACAAAGTGAATAGGATCATGTGACACATTAATGAATACCAAGTGAATTTTACATGGGGAGCTGGAGTGTACATATTGTTCTTAATGGCCATCATCTACTCATGCATCTTTTTTGACAAATATCCTGCATAATTATATGGCTTCTTAGCTCCATAGTCTTGAATATATACTTCCATCATGATCAAAGACACCAGCATTCTATAAAATGCATCTCTTTCAAGCACATGACACAAGCTATGATAGGTCTTAACAAAATATTCCATGAATAAGTTGCATCGAAGAGGATCCTCTTCTGTATCAAGGATCTTAATTAAAGCTCCATCAACCCCTTTCAATCTATGCTTGGCCAAGTTATGAGATCTATATTCATACCTATGGGTTTTGTATTTTTATCTGAAGGCATTCAAGTCTATAGGTATATTGGCAGCAGGATTGAGATTGAAAACAATAGTAATATAGGCCTTTGTGAACCTCCAAACAAGATAGACATGGTCCTAGGGTCATACCTAGTTGCTACAACTCTCATCAAGTCCATATTTACAAAGACATCAGGGCATATTAATTTGGCCAAGTCAAGATTCCAAGCATGGCATATTGGGGCTCTCTAATCACTTTGCTTGTGTCAATGCTCAAATGGACTCCAAGCAGATACAGGGATCCTAACATCTCAAAAAATGGTTTTTTGATGTTACAAAGGCTTAGAGCTACTTCTCCTTGCTTTCTTTGATGATTCTCTAGATTTGAACATGATTGTTCCTTAAAAATGGTGAGAAATACTTTGAATTATGTTGTTAAAACATCGAATTCCTGTACTACTCTCTGTATTAATGGAGATCGCGACAACCATAACTCTAATCATCCCAAAGTCATTCAAAAATATCCCTTGTTTGCAAGTTTGAATTTGGACTGTTGATTGTTTCTTGCCTTTCTGAAATCCACGTCTCTGATTCATTGACTAGATTTGACAATCTTAGTCATCTTTGTTGACAAGTCATCACCCAATGAAAATGAGCCAAATTATTAGTACTTTCCATGCACATTATGTCATCATTAGCCTAGACTGGATGTGTGTCACCTTTTCACAACATCACAATTGGGGAGGGACCACCATACAGCTACCATGAGATGGTGCGATATAGCATCAATGTGTCTTTACTATACTTGCGTTTCAATTGGTGCATGCCACATGTCATCATCTCGCTACCCCACAGTGAATATTTCTCTTAGAAAGATTCCACTGTGTTGGAGTGCAGTCATTGGATCCTAGGCTTGCTCTGTGGACCATTAATATTTTGATAGGTGGCGGTGGATAGTTAGCTGAGGTAAGATTCCAAATTGAACACTTCATAAACAAAGGTTACTAGACAGGTGGTAGCTTGTTGTAGTGTCATGGCTGGGTATTGACATCATCTTATATGCTCTGCGATGGTACGCTATTCACTTTATAAGACCTTAGGACATCTAAACATTTATTTTACCAACAACACAGGTAACGGCTAGGCTAAGGGGCCAATCAACTCACAGCTTCAAGACTTAAGTTCGTAACTTAAAGGATCGACAATCTGTTATAAATAGTCAACACAAGAATATAAAAATAAAGTGCATGACCTAAAGAAAAGGGACACAAGGTTTTTGAGATTGAACACTTAGAAATTTTTTAAACCTAAAACCCTAACCCTAAGGGGGTGAACCACCACTTGCTACAACACTAGCATATGACACATTAGGCATATCCTCAAGATCATCCTCAGTCTTTGGACACATATCTAATGAAAGCTTAGTACCAATGGGTAAAGGAACTCTAACTGGGTTACAATCCTGCATACTAAATCTCTGCAAAAAGGTATCAAATCAAATGCCTGGTAGCTCCAAGATCCTTCATATCAAATGCATCTGAAAGTTGGGCTTTAAGCTCACTGATCATACCCTTAGTATTGCTGAAAAATAACATGTCATCAACATATAATGCAATAACCATTATAGAATCATCAATACAATGAATGTAAACACAATGATCCTCCTTACTTCTAATGAAACCCAATTTCAACACAAATGAATCAAACTTTTAACACCACATTCTAGGGGACTATTTTAAACCATAGAGAGACCTCTTTAACTTGCAAACCTATTTTTCTTTCCCTTTTACCTCAAAACCTATAGGATGTTGCATATAAATTTCTTCCTCAAGATCTCCATGCAAGAATGAAGCTTTAACATCCATTTGCTCCATCTCCCAATCATAAGCTACAGCAAAGGATAAAAGAAATCTAATAGAAGTCAATTTAGCAATAGGAGAGAATATCTCACCAAAATCAACTCCCTCGCTCTAGGAGTAGCCCTTGGCTACCAATCTAGCCTTATACTTCTCCAATGAATCATCTACTCTAAACTTCTTGAAGACCCACTTACAACCTATGGCCTTTCTTCCTTTAGGCAAACAAATAAGATCCTATGTGTTACAAGAGTCTAAAGCCATCATCTCCTCCTACATGGCTAACTACCAAGACTCACTATGATCTGAAAGAATATATTCCCTGTAGGATCTAGGCTCATTGTTAGTACTCAATAAAGTAAATACACAATGAAAATTTGGTGGGCTATACCTGTCAACTAGATTTTGTTGTCTTGTGGATCTCCTCAAGGGTGGAGTATGAGTCTCAACTTGTTCTTCTACATGATCATTTGTACCAACTTCTTCTGTAACAATAGATTCATCATCAAAACTACTTGAATATTATTCTTTTTCTTCACCCCCCAATCCATCATTCTGTTCTTCTTGAGGTGCATCATGTTGCTCTAACTCAAAGTGCACTCTTTTTACCTTTTTATATTTTTCTTTTGGCCACTCAGGCTCAAAAATAGCTCTAAGTTCCTTGAAAATAACATCTTTAGAATAGATAATCTTATGGGTTAGTGGATTCTAAAGCTTATAACCTTTGACATTATCACCATATCCAATGGAACGTACACTTTTTAGCTTTTGGATCCAACTTAGATCAATTTTCCTTAAGCACATGAACAAAAGCCTCACAGCTAAAAACCCTTAAATGTGAAACAAAAGGTTTCTTACCTATCCACACTTCATAAGGCATCAAATCAAGAGCCTTACAAGGATATCTATTAACCAAGTAGCAAGTAGTACACACAACTTCTGCCCAAAAGCATTTATCTAACTTTGCATCACTTAGCATACTTCTGGCCCTTTCCATGATTGTTCAATTCATCCTTTCTACAATACCATTCTTCTATGGTGTATATGGAGTGGTCTTTTGTCTGAGAGTACCTGCATTCTTGCATAATTCATCAAATTGCTTAGAGAAATATTCCCCTCCATTGTTAGATCTTAATATTTTAATCTTCAATCCCAATTGGTTCTCTAGTAAGACTTTAAACTCCTTAAACTTAGTGAAAACTTCAGATTTGTGTTTCATAAAATAAATCCAAGTAAATCTGGACACATCATCAATGAAGGTAACAAAATAATGAGATTTTATGATAGAATCATTATCCACAAGTCCAAACACATATGTATGAATAATTTCTAACTTCTCTTTTGCTCTATTGCTTGCTAAAGGAAATGACTTTCTGTTTTGTTTACCAAACACACAATGCTCACAGAAATCAAATTGCTCATCAGAATAAGAGAAACCATCCAACAAATCTTTATTCTTAATCATTTTCAAAACATTATTGCTAGTGTTACCCAATCTACGGTGCCACAACTTACATGTATTTTGGTACTGGCCTTAGATACATAGGAGACACTACAAACTGTAGTGGCATCAAGCTTGAATAGGTTTCCCAATCTCTTTCCCTTTGCTACCACCAAGTTCCCTCTCACCAATCTACAGCCATGCTTGTCAAAAGTCACATGCATTCCCAAATCATTCAGCTTTGAAATAGAAATCAAATTTCTAGCTAATCTAGGAACATGGTAAACATCAGGGAGGGTTTTAATTCTCCCATCACTAAAACACAACAATACCTTGCCTTTCCCAACTATCGAATATGTAGAGTTGTCTCCAAGGTAGATATTACCTCCATCATATTCCTCATATGTGGAGAACCATTCCTTATGTGGGGTCATATGAAATGAGCATCCTGAGTCAACCAACTAGTTTTCATTAGAAACAACATTGCATGTAGAAAGTAAAACATCTTCACCTGCATTTGAGGACTTATCTGAAGCACTCTCCCAATGTTTCTTAGGGTTTTTGTACTCCTTCTTCACATGTCCCCTTTTACTGTACTTCTAACACTTAACTCTGTTCTTCTTCCTAGGAGTCTTAGATTAGCCCTTGGACTTGTCCTTAGCCCCTTTTTGATCTTCTTTTGGTCCCCTTTCCTTTGACCTTCCCTTGACACTATGAGCATCCCCTAAACTATTTGAACTCTTCTAACTCAATTCTTGTGATAGTAAAACTACAACAAGGGCATCCAACTTCAAATCTATGAGGTTAGCAGCGATAGCAAGGATAACATTCTCCCAAGACTTGGGTAAAGAAAAAAGAAGATACATTTATCTTCCTCATCAACATCTACTAAAGAAAGTTGACTCAATAACAAATTAAAAGAATTTAAATGCTTTGCAACTAAATCATCCTCTCTCATTTTCATGGAAAACAGTTTTCTTTTTAAATAGAGTTTATTTACCATACTCTTGGCTTGATAGATTTCACCCAACTGATTCCACAATTTGTGTGCAGTCTCTTCCTTTGTGACATTCAATAGGATAGAATCTAATAGACACAGATGGATCGTTTCCTGTGCCTTATTATCCAATCTATCCCACTCATCTAGAGAGACTTCATTGGGTTTCTTCTCTTTTTGAACAGTTATCCACCAGTTTCTTTCTTCCTACAAATCCTCCATTTTCAACTTCCACAACTCATTCCTTGTTTCGTTGAACTTCTTAATGTCTAAACAAGAGGTTGATGCAATAGTGGATCCATCCATAATATTAACACAAGATCTACAAAACAAATACAACCAAATCTCCCATTGCAGATACAGCTTCCACACTACCACCCAAGAGTTAAAGCTGGCCAGGCTCTGATACCAAATGTTATAAATGAAAACTCAACTACCCAAATGGAAATTTGATTCAAATATTATTTCTGCAATCTTAAACTGTGTATTACCAATGGAGATTGTAACATGCAAATGAAAAAATATGCAAACCGAGAAACATGCAAATGGAAATATGAAAACCCAAAAAACATGCAAAATAGAAAAATGAACACAACATAGTGTTTATGTGGAGAAAACCCTTGTGGGTAAAAAAACTCTAGCAGGAAAGAGGCACAAGCTTGTATTAATCTGTAAAATATTTGTACAATACAATCACTATCCAACCCTCTCCACTAGTCTTTAATTTGGCAGTATTCTAGTAGCACCTGAGTACCTAAAATATCACATAAAACAACAAATACAATGGCAAATATTTATAGAGGAGTTTTCCCTCCAATTTGGGTATCCACTTTGTCTCTCCTCGAACAACCCCACATCCAAGCATTAAAATGGTGTCAACATGCAACCACCAAGTGGCAATAACTTGTCCATGCAAGGTTGGGTGGCCAAGTCCAATAATAGCATGCAAAAACATCTTATGACACATCATAACTATCATAGATACCACTAACAAAGAATCTTCCCAATGTGGTTACTTGGGTCTAAGAATAGCAACCACAACTAATAATGGGTGTGACATGCGTCATACATGCATGGAATCTTATGACAACTTGAAACATCCATAAATACACTTACAACACACTATGACAAGTTTTCATGCAAGCTAAAAATAGCATATTCTCGAAGGGGAATGCCTACTCTCATTTACACATGATTTTTATATTTGCCAATAGTAAATATTGCTCTGTAACTCCCATCGGTAACTCCAAAATAACCACTATCAATGAGACTACCTCATTCCCTTATGGGTAGTTACAAAATAGAAAATAATAAAAGGGATAAATACAATATTGGAATTTATAAGGTTAATGGTACCTTATTCCAACAAGAAAAATACTTTGAAATAAGGAATTATACTAAAATCACCAAAGCGGTATGGGGAGCATACTAGTTGGTGGGTGAAGCATCCACATGGTGGATGAATAAGAAAATGGAGTTATACTTGAGGTCTATGAGTTTAACCTGGGACAGGTTTATGGAACTCTTTAGGCAAAGATGGTTGCCTCAACTTTATTATGACCAACAATTTATAGATTTTCAAAATATGAAACATGGCGATTTAACTATGAATGAATACTAGGAAAAGTTTACTCACCTACTCAAGTATGTTCTACAATATCAAAACAATGAAAGGTTTGCATTTGAATGTTTATTATGGTATTGAACACCCAGATTGGGGGAGAAGTTGATGCGCATGGTCCCACCTCAATGGACCAAGTTTATGAATAAGCTATCAAATAGGAACAAAAATTGAAATATATGTTTGCATACATGGAAAGGAACTGAAAAAGGTATAACTGGTTTCAATCCTCCCAACCTTTTAAGAAAAAGGGGAAAAAGAAGGATTTTTCTGAGAAAAATGATAAAGGGTCCAAGAATAAGAAAAATGAATCTAGAGTGGAAAAGAAGGGCAATAACAACTCCATGAAAAATGGAGATAATTCTAGAAAGTTGTATGTGTATACACCTAAAAATGACACGACTCTGTCTAAATAAATATTCTTAATATTTATTCATTCTAATTCTTCTATCAATAAATAAATAAACAAATTTATTTATTCAATCCACATTCCTCTAAGTTAATTAAATATCAAAATATTTAATTACCTCTTCTAAAGTCAAAATTAAATAAAATCCTTTATTTAATTTAATTCTTCCGAACAATTAAATAATTCTACATTATTTAATTAAGTCAAATTCTTCCTCCAAATTTAAATAAATTAATCAAAGATATTTAAATCCTCTCAATCTATAAAAAATAAAATACAATCAAATATTTTATTTATTCTTCTATCTTGCACACACAATTAAATAAATTTATTTATTTAATTTGCTTTCTTATCTTCTAATATCTTTCAAATCTTCTAAAAATAAATCTTCTTCATGCACACAAAATTAAATAATTTATTATTTAATTTCTCTCAAATCATGCAAAAACAAATCTCAAGTTGAGTTAACTAACTCAATCAACCTTATTTTTATCAACAACTCTTAAATTAGAAAAAAACATTCTAATTTATGAAAGCTAATGTTATCTTTATAAAAGAAAACAATTAACTCAAACAAAACAACTTTTGTGTGACACTCGTCTTCTTTCTATTCACGTACATCCTCTCAAGCCTTCTATACCATCGATCTTCTTATTCTTTCTATACCATTGATCTTCTCTCTCACAAGTCTATAAATTGAACCCTCTTCTTCCATTTCAATCATCTAAGGATTTAGTATTGTTACTCTGCAGGAATTACAGTGCACCTTTGGCACCCAAGTCATTCCATTTGCTTGTGATCAACTTGTTACCATACCAATACCTTTGTTGTGAAGGTCATCTTCACTGCAATAAACTATCATAGCCATTCCCACTTGACATCTTGGAAATAGCAAAGAAGTGTACCTTCTGAGGGCCATATTCATACACAAGATCATTTGAGATAGGCAATCAATAGAAGCCATGAATTGAAGAGGTTTACAAGGTTTAAGTTCTTTGTTTGATTGATTTCTTTGTTTCTTATTTCATTGAGTTATTGGGTATTGTTGATATTATATTGATTATTCATTTACACCAATTGTTCCATAACATTTTTGGCACCCACCATGGGGTCTTGCCCCAATTTAACCCAAAAACTAAGTTTTTGTGTGTTAGGTTTTGAAAATAGGAGGATTTTGCGCATCTAGTCAATTCTAACACACATCTGAGCTTTATTTCCATGCATCTAACAGATCAGTGCATCCATGCTCTATTTTGAAGCATTTGACCTCTGATATGACGCATTTATTGAAACTACACATATACTCTATGTTTCTATGCTTTTGACCTCTATCTCAGCACTTTTGTAATTCTACGCATATGATCTCTATTTCTGTGCATCTGATTCTGACAGTGACTTTTTGAGTTTTCTTGTGATTTTTCTAACATTGACACTTCATGTAGGAATATTCTCTAATCTACTTGCAGGTTAGGGGTTGGTTTAGTCATATAGCTGAATTTGTTAACTCATCTCTTGATCTAAAGGAAAGTAAATGGATGTTCATGCAAATCTCATTTAGTTCTAACTAGGAGGATTGTAATTCAATCTTGTTGCATCAACAACTTGAATTTAGTCCCAATGTTAGGAGGAAAAAATTTAACCATTGCTATCTTGTTCTCAAAGTTAACAAATTACGTGTGTGCCCAAGTAGCTTAACAAATTTAGTCTTTTTTATTTTAGTTAGGGGAAAAGAACCATTGTCTTTCATGTTTTTGGAATGATACTAGGCCTATGCTCTCCCCTATCTTGGGTGACCAAAAGGCCATACATATCATTTCACATGTGTTAAGCCTTTAGAGAGGCCTGTCCTTGGATATCCTTCCATCCAAGTGGGAACGACCTTAAGTGGTAACAAGATAAAGCCAAATTCTGCCAAGCCACTATAAATAAATTAGGTTTGGAGTGAAAGCTTCAAACAATGAGTGAAGTTGTGTTATACCAACAGCCAACCTCCCCCCAAAACCCTCCAAGGTGCAACCCTTGAAGGCTAGGAGACTCCATAATAGAGAGTAGTGCTGCCGCATGTATAACCACTCAAACAGTTGCACTTATTAATCATCCTTTATTTTTAGTAGCCAAAAACCCCTATAAGCTGATGTAGGGAAGGGTGATTATCACCTCCCAAAGATGCCTCATCTAGAAATAGTGAGAATTTAGTTTATATTGTCTGAGCCAGCCTAGGATTTGTATTTGCTTTTGAGTCAAAAAGAGTCCAAAAATTACAAAAAAAATTAAAAAACCATGAAAATATTCTTTGTGTTTGCTGTGTCTTCTTACCATAATTGAGAAAATTAGATCAAAAAGCCTAACTTGCAACCAAGAAACCAAAAACATTGAAAAACATGTCAAAAACATTACAAAAATGGTTAAGAAAAACTAGAGCTATGCATCTGTCCTACAGAGCTACACATCCATTTCGACCTGCTATGCATTTACTATGACTTTCTGCACATTTATCATCTGTTACAGCACATTTACCCTTCACCATAGCTACACATTTGCATCGACTTACTGCACTTTTGTCCTCTATTTCAACGCATTTATTATTGTGCATCCACAATAGTGAGCATTTCCACATCTTTTGGGAGAAAATTTCAATCTTTTCTAGGTACCCATTTCAGCCTTGTTCTAGTTTCTGAGTTCAGATTTACCGTGCAGTCACCTCTTCCATCCATTTCCATAGCATACCCTCTCTTTCATCGATCTCCTCATCTACCTTCTACCAGGTCTTACCGGAAACAAGTCAAAAGTACCTATATCAGATTAGTGCAAGACCTTTTTCAGATCATTTCAGATTCAAGTATACCTAGTAAGTCTCCACTATCAAGGATCGGACATCCTTTTCTCTCAGAACTTCACTAGTGGTCTTGGTGCAAGACTAGTCTCTACATAGTAAATGGGTACCGGCTATCCTTACTTGTGGCTATCATCTTGTGTCGACTAACGTACTTGAATCATTGATCAAAAGAGTCCCTTGTATGAATCTCATCACCACAAGTATCCTCTTCTCAACAATCTCCACCAACACCTTACCAAAATCTCTAGTTTCACCCCACTTCTTCACATGTCGCCTTGCATGGTTTTAACTAGATCCCAATACCAAAAACAACTCTAAATGGCTAGAACATCTAAGTGCATTGTATCCCCTCACGATAGTGATGAGGAAATCTCTCATGAGGAGTTCCAAGTAGCCCTCCAAGATCAAAAATTCCAATGCATGATGGACAAAATACTCAACAAGGACCCTCAAAAGTATTTTCTTCATCTTACAAACTAAGGACTTAAACTCCCTGCTGACTTTGATGTCAATGCATTAAAAGATCCAGGAGAGGAAAGAACTCATGAAAAGAGCAAAAATGAGGAAAGCTCCCTTGACAAAGACAAAGTAAGAAAACAACCGACTCAAATGCACCCATGGACATTTTAACAAAACAAATCGAGAGCCTAACACAGAAAGTGGCAGACCTCCAAATGTGGCCACCCACTAAAACTTATTCATTGGAGGATATCTTGCCATACCCCTCTGATAAAAGCTTGAACATGGTACCTTTCCCCTTTCGATTCAAAGTTCCTAAGTTTGACAAATACAAAGGGAAAGGAGACCCAAGAGATCACATTAGGGAATCTAGCACCACGTGCCTAGAAGTAGCTCACAATGAAACTTTCCTAATAAGACTATTCCCTAGATCTCTAGGTGGACAAGCCATGGAATGGTTCTCACGACTTCCTCTGGGTATCAAAACTTTTGATGAGTTAGTAAACAAGTTTGTCACATTCTTCTCATATAACATTGAACACGAAGTTTCCATGCTTGACCTATGCAATACAAAGCAAAAGAGTGGTGAATCCTTTGCCGCCTTCTTACAAAGGTGGAGACAACTCATGAGCAAATCCTCATATCATGTGCCTAAGAAACAAATGATGAAGATGTTTGTCCACAACCTTAACCCTGATCTAAGTTACCAAATCTAATTTCAATGCCCTACCTCATTTACAAAAGTCATTGAGATGGGATTATTTATTGAGAAAGCTATGATCTCCAAGGGGAAAATAAAGTTGTACAAGGACACCCCTAACTCTAACTACACCACGGACAAGTCAAAGTTTTGGACAAAGAACAAAAACATTGTCAATGATGGAGTAGTTGATGCCAAAGTAGCAGCTCCCAAACAACAACCAATCTTCACACTCAAAGGAGAAGCAAGCAATGCTACACCAAACAAAACCTTCTCTCACAAGCCAAAACAATGGTTCACCTTTGCTCCTAGATGAAAATTCACACCACTAGGGAAGTCCCAAGAGTCTGCGTTAAGAAAGCTATTAGCCAACAATGAGATCATTCTTCCACCCACTAGTGACTATGAACCTCAAGTGAAACCTCATTACTGGAAAGATACTGATTTCTGTGAATATCATAGATGAAGAGGCCATAAGACCAATGATTGTATCTATCTCAAACACGTCATTCAAGACATACTTGACCAAAATCAAGTAGGCACTAAAGAACATACCTCTAAAAAGACACATGTGGCATACAAGGATCCACTCCTCAACCATGACAAGCCATACAACAACAACAACAACAACAATAACAACCACAACAGGTAGATTCAAAATAACAGACACAACAATGCTAACTATGTGAACATACCATTTGATTATACTATTAACTACATATCGAAACACATCTCACAAGTTAATGTGGTCACATTAAACCAACAATCAAGACCCAACAAAACTGATTGCAGCATCATCACCTGTAGTGGTAAGGTCACATTAAACATGCTTCCTCCAAGGTCGTCACCTTCTTCGTCTAACTCCCATACATATAGTGTCATAGACCATCTTCAGAAAACTCCTACCCACATATCTATCTTAGAGTTGCTGTGTCTATCTCCCTCCCACAAGGAAATTCTTGATAAAGCCCTAGTGGAAACAATTGTGCCCACAAACCTGGCCCAAGAGAAGTTTCAAGCCATGGTTGGAAATCTAACCTCCTCTAGCACCATATCATTCACTAAACAGAATGACCTTTCAATGTCTTAGCCTCATAACACACCCTTGCATATCATCGCCTTCATTCATAAACACCATATCAAAAGAGTTCATATTGATGGAGGAGATCGTTTAAATATTTGCACGCTCAAGCTAGTCCTTACATTAGGGTTCTCTGAAACTACAGTGGATCCTAGGAAAAAGATCACTAATAAGGCCTATGATAAAGAAGAAAGAACTACTAAAGGAATAATGGTGTTACCAATACAAGTTAGACCAATAATAAAGGACATTGTTTTCCAAGTCCCTGACAGGGAGCTAGCCTATAACATCCTCCTAGGTAGACCCTAGATTCATGCCATGAAAGTTGTGCCTTCTACCTACCACCAATGCATCAAATTTCCTCATAGCGACAAACAGATCACCATCCAAGGTGATCCGGATCCTTTTCAGCATTACAACTTTGTCCGCTCAAAGCCTAATTACATCATTCCCAACAATAGAGATTCCACATCCCCCATCTCACATCATGATTCTACCTCCAAAGCATCCTCATCCAAGCTAAAAGAGCAGAAAATCACAATCAAAGAAACAGGGGTAGGGGAATACTCCATCGAGCACAGCCTCAACTTAGCCAAAATGCCTCTATTTCCAAGATCCTTTGGACAGCTTAAACCTTTTCCAAAGCCATCTTCTCCTCCTAAACCTCCTGTAGCTCCCTTGTAAAATGGGGGACCCTATCAGATGAAATAGAGGAAGGAGATGTCTTACAATGGCTCTACACAGAGGAAGATAACACACAACAAGAACCACCCAAGCTTCAAACAGAAATCTATGGGCGTGGTGAGTCTTACATAGAATGGGTTATGAAGGACAAGGTCCCATTGGCCTAAGAAAAGAAGGAATAATAGAACCCATCCAACCCTCCTCATCCTCATTGGCAAGAAATACAAAAGGGCAAGGATACAAGGACAAAGGCAAAGCTAAGGCAAATGCTTATTTTGTGGAATAGATCCATAACCTACAATAATATAGTGACACAGACTCTAATGAGTATGAGTGGGATGAACTCATAGAGCACTCCTATGAGGACAAAGGATTTGACACCATTCAAACCTATAGACCCTACCGTGAGGGACAAATGCTAACGCATAAACCATTAGAGTGTGATTCGCCAACCCCTCAGAATATGACTTATGAGGAAGGTCATAGTTCCATTGCAATAAACAATTTGGAGGAAAGTACCATCTTGGATCCTATCCCTATTAATCTGAATCTTGTATCCATTCAAACTATCACACTCAATGAATTAGATCTATCTTCCGATCCCCTCCCCCTTGTGCATCCTAAACTTATCGACTGGGATTTACAAGGAACCCCACAACTAGACATGTTCCAAAATGATGATGTCTATATTGACTACATGGAACTTAGGGACCACCTACCTATAGGAGATCATAAAGCGAGCTTTGCCATTGAACTCAACACCGTGGCTTATGCCAATCCTTCCAGTCACAAAAACATAAAAATAAAAACTGGATCTGATGGTGAAAATTTCTCTGCGGCAGTATCAGATCCCAAAATAGTAAAAAGAAAGGACGCATCAGATAGTGAAAACCTCTCTGAGGCACTAGATGATGGAAGGCTTGACACTCTCCTCAACGACATGTATCAGGAGAAGTCTCAGATTTTTGTGGAACCTACAGAACTTGTCAACATTGGAACATAGAGCAATCCTAAGATCATTCACTTTGCAAAGTCTCTAACTCTACCAGAAAAGACTAAATTTGTACCATTCTTCAAGAAAAAGAAAGTCAACTTTGCATGGTCATATGCAGATATGCCTGGTTTAGATCCAGATTTGATCCTACATCATCTTCCACTAGATTTAGGAGTTAAACCAGTCAAATAGAAGCTTAGGAAGATGCATCCCTACATTGCATTACTAGTAAAAGAACTAAAGAAGTTGCTGCATGTAGGGCTCATTAGGGCAATCAACTATCCAGAGTGGATATCCAACATAGTGCCAGTATCAAAACCTGATGATAGAGTCAAATTGTGCAATGATTTTTGAGATCTAAACCAAGCTTGCCATAAGGATGATTTCCCATTGCCTAATATTGATATCATTGTTGACTTGACAGCAAGACACACCATGCTTTCTCTCATGGACAGCTTCTTCGAGTACAATCAAATCAGGATAGCACCAGAAGACCAACATAAAACAAATTTCACTTGTCCATGGGACAATTTCTGCTAGAATGTCATGCCATTTAGGTTAAAGAATGCTGGGGCAACCTATCAACATGCTATGACCACCATCTTCCATGATATGATGCATGTCACAATGGAAGACTATGTAGACGATATCCTTGCAAAGTCACTCACAAGAGAATCCCACCTAGATGTGCTAGAGAAGGTCTTGCAGAGACTAGAACACTTCAAAGTTAGGTTGAATCTAAAGAAATGTGTGTTTGGAGTCACCTCCAACAAGCTCCTAGGATTTATTGTATCAGCAAATGGAATCGAAGTAGATCCTGCCAAAGTTAAAGCTATCATGGAAATGCCACCGCCAAAGAATATCAGTCAACTGCGGCCTCTATAGAGCAAGTTACAAGTAATCCATCAGTTCATCTCACAACTGGTAGACAAGTGTCAACCTTTTACTCACCTATTGCACAAAAACCTACTTTTTCGGTAAGTTCAGTTGGGATAGGGAGAAAGTATTTTGCTCGGCATTTCTCTGAAATAAAGTATTTTGCTCTACGGTTCTAGAGGGAAGTCTGGGATGATGATAGGTGCCTACAATTGTAGTGGTTCATGTTTTGGTGGTCCACAAGCTATCTTTCTTTTACGATAGTTGAAGACAGTGAAGTTCATGTGTTCCGGTGTGAAGATCCTATTGTTAAAGTGGTTAAGGTTTGTGCGGTTGCTCTTGATGATTACAACATGCTTGTGGATGCCTCCTGATCATGTTCCTATCTTGATGTTGTAGGAGCATCCAATGGTGTAAGGGCAATCTTGCATCACCCAAAAAGAAGTTAATTCAAAATCATTGTAGTTGTTTTCATTTCTTTCCATAATTAGTGTTTCTGGTTCCATAATCTTCTAAATAATGATGTAGGACTTTCAGTTTTCTCCAAACTGCTAAAAATAGCAAACTGCTAGTTTTGGAAAGTCTAACTGCCATTTTAGGAAAGTTTGCATTTGGGCATGGAATGAAGCGAAAAGTTGCAAAAAGATTCATAACTAAAATATAAGACCTTTGGCAAAGGAATTAGGCAAATATCATTTGTGAGCTGAAAGATATTAAAGTTTTTGTTTTCCAAGAAGCCCCTGAAAATTTTTGAAATGAGATATGAGGCACTAAAACTTCCCATAACGTCTCAAAAAGTTGATGGAAATCCATTTACTCATTTCTGGTGTGATAGTTCACATCGCGATATTTCTGACGCTTAAAATGGTTCATCAATCAGACACCCGGATCAAAAGTTATGCTTCCCGGAAGTTGACCTACTTTTGGAGGGAGTTGCAAATTTTGAAATTTAGCTGGAGGCCACCAAAAAGTGCTATTTATGACTATTTTGGGAACCCTGGGTTGTAGTAGAGTTAAGGGAGAAAGTGTAGAGTCAAGAATAGGTGGGAAAATAGAAACCCTAGCTAATTTGGGGTTACATAAGGCAGAAGACTCCAGAACCTGGTGAGGTGTAGCTGTAGTATGTTACAGCCTATGGAGGATTGATTCCTCTTGTTGTAATTGAGCTTCTGTAATGTAATGAGTTGTCCAAATCAATAAAAAAATATTCTATTTTCTATGTGTCATTTCTTTTGTTGTGTGTTTTTATGATTTACCTCCTTCATCACTTGATATTGGTCTACATTAAGGAATTGAGATCATGTTTGAAGATTGTTCCCAGATAATGTAGCATATAACTAGTCTTAGCTGACTTGGTTAATTTTAGTGGTTGCAGAGATCCCTTGAAGACTATGGAAGCATGTTGTTGTGTGGAAGATTGTGTTTGAGACCCAGCTAAGGCATGGCATGATCCGCCTACACTTTTACTTCATCTCCCTTGCATAATATTGTAATAGGTCAAGACCTATTTTGAAAATGTTTGTAATGCCAACGTTGAAGATTGTTCCAATGGTTGATGATTGTAATGCCAACCTTGATGATCATTCCAAGGTTGTTGAAGTGTATAAATACTTGTATTTGATTTGTGGAAAAGATGTCCTTGTGCGAAGATGGAAAGATAAGGAAAAAGATCCAAGAGACAAAGTAGAGAAGAGGTAGAGAAGAGCAGAAGCAGAGCAGAGTGGAGGCAGAGGAGAGTAGAGGAATTGTTGTACTTCAATCACAGACATAAAGAAGATGTTGATCATGGTAGTGAGCCTGGCAATTAGCCACCAGTAGGGTTTAACAACCCTTATTGTAATCTTTCTAGGTTTAGGGTTGAGGCAGTGAGCCAGTATGTTCTAGGCCCATGGAGTGACCAAGATTGAACATCATTTTTCAAATATTGCAATATATTTTGAGAGCTAATCCTCTTTGTGGTTTTTCCCCACCTTGATGTTTTCAACATAAAATCTAGTGTCTCTTGTGTTTGATGTTGTATTTGTGGTTAAGTTTCTGATTTCATGCATTCATTGTTAAATCATAATAATTATGGATAAGTGATTAATGTTTAAGTGCAGAAGTGATTGAGTTTTTGAGACAACTGATTCACCCCCCCTCTTAGTTGTCTGGTGCGTTTCAACAATTGGTATCGGAGCAAGGTTCCTTTGAAGAAAGTTTAACAGCTTGAGGAAGATCCAAAATGTCTTACAAGAAGGAAGTGCCACATTTTGATGGAACAAATTATGCCCTCTAGAAGGCTCAGATGAAAATCCATCTTCTTTGTCTTGGTTACAAAGTATGGAAAGTTGCAAAAAGAAAATACACCATGCCTCAAAATGGTCTGACAACTAAAGATGAAATCAAAGAATATGAGATGGGTGTTAAATAAAAAGATGCTCTGATGAGCTCATTAACTGACTCAATACTGACAAAAGTTGTGGATCTTGAAACTACAAATGAGGTATGGAAGAAGTTGAAAAATCTGTATGAAGGAGATAATTCTGTGAAGGAAGCCAAGCTACAAAGTCTAAAAGTGAAATGTGAAAGTTTGAAGATGAATGAAGGTGAAAACATAACAGCCTTTATGCAAGGAGTTGATGAACTTGTCACAGGGATAAAAGGCATGGGGGGAACTCTTGGCGATAACGAAATAGTGATGAAAATTCTTAGGTCTCTACGAAAGTCCTACAGTCACAAGGTAGATGCAATTGAAGAATTTATGAAAGTAAAATCAATTGATAGAGATCAACTACTTGGTAAGCTTACTGCCTTTGAAATGAGAGAGTTTGGTGATGCTCTACCAAAAGTTGAGATTGCCTTCAAAGCTAGTACTTCTGGAAGAGCTTCCAGATCAAAAAAGTACAAGGTAGAATCTGATGATGAGTTTGATGAAATTGAAGCCAACTTTGTGGATAGATTGTAAAGAGGATTTGGTAAGTATAAAGGCAAATTACCTTTCAAATGTTTTTCCTGTGGTAAAATAGGTCATTTTGCTTCTAGATGTCTTGAAAGAATTGAAAGAAATATAAAAAGATATGAGAATAGGCCTAGGACCCAAAAGAAGTGTTATTATGTTGAAGATTTTGATGATGATGAAGGAGTATCAGAAAATGGTGATCTAGATAATGCTAGTACTTCTAGAAATGAATGTTTGTTTATTGCTATTAAGAAAGATCTTGTGTCTACTAATTCTACTAGTTGTGTGAAGGAAGAAAAACTAGTGGAAAGTGCTTTGGCTGCTCATGTCATTAAGGACAAGGATGAATGGGTTATTGATAGTGGCTACTCTCATCACATGACCGGTGACAAAAGTAAGTTTGTGAGTTTTGAAAGATATGATGGTTGACTGGTTAGGTTTGAAGATGATATAGCTGGTAAGATTTGTGGAAAAGGATCTATTTCTTTTGATTGTAAGCATAATATTGAAGATGTCTTGTATGTGAAAGGATAAAAGCACAATATTTTGAGTGCGGGTCAGATGTGTGACAAAAGCTATGATTTAAGCTTCAAGGACAATGGTTGAAAGATCAGGGAAAGCTCTGGAACATTCATTGCAATTGGTAAAAAGACCAAAGGTAATATCTATCACTTGAAAGGAACTGATAATTATTGTTTGTTGGCTCAGATTGATTAGAGTTGGTTATGGCATAGAAGGTTATGTCACATAAATTTTGATAACATTATGAAGATAAGTACTACATAGGCTGTTAGAGATCTACCTAAGCTTGTGAAGCCTACTAATCCTATTTGCAAGGAGTGTCAATTTGGAAACAAACAAGAACAAGTTTCAAAAGCAAGGACTAATCCGTTGATGGACTACTTGAGCTAGTGCATATAGATTTATGTAGGCCTAGCAGAGTAAGAAGTCTCCAAGGAGACAAGTATTTCGTGTTACTCATTGATGATTACTCTAGAATGACTTGGGTTACTTTCTTGAAAGAAAAAGTAGAAGATCTAGACAAGTTCGAGGCATTCAAGGCAATGGTTGAAAATGAGATGTACTTGAAAATCAAATGTTTAAAGTCTGATAGAGGAGGACAGTTTACATCAAATGAATTCAATTTCTTTTGTGAAGAACATGGGATAAAGAGCCAGTTATCTACACCTAGAACTCCACAACAAAATGGAGTTGTTGAAAAGAAAAACAAAATGATTCAAGAAGTTGCTAGAACCATGATGAAGGAAGTTGATCTTCCAAAAGTATATTGGAGAGAGACTATTCACACTGCTGTATACATCCTAAATAGGGTTCAAGTCAAAGGTAATAGTTCTAAGACCTCCTATGAATTGTGGTATGGTAAATTTCCTACTGTAAAATATATCAAAAGTTTGTGGTAGCAAATGTTATATCAAAAGAGAAGAAGATCTAGACAATTTTGATGCTAGGTGTGATGAAGGAATCTTCTTTGGTTATTCCCTAAAAGCAAGGCAAATCTGTGCTATAATAAGAGGCTGGATAAGATCATTGAGAGTGCAAATGTCAAAGTTGATGAAAACAATGAAAGGTCTCCAGAACTAAGTGGATATGAATCAGATAAACTAGATGTTTCAGAAGTGGTGCAACATGAAGACATCTCAGATGAAGAGAATCAAGCTCCAAAGAGTGCTACCAAGACACCAAGGTATGTAAAACTTAATCATTTTGATGATCAAATCATAGGAGATAAGAGTAAAGGAATCCTAACTAGAAGAAGAGCTATAGAAGAACAAGTAAATTTATGTTTGATTTCCAAGATTGAACCTAAGACTATGAATGAAGCTTGTAAAGATGAGAATTGGGTAAAGGCTATGAAAGAGGAATTGATACAGATAGAGAAGAATCAAACTTGGGATCTTGTTCCTAGACCAGCAGATAAAAATGTAATTGGCACAAAGTGGGTCTTCAGAAACAAGATGAATGTGAATGGTTAATTGGTAAGAAACAAAGCAAGATTGGTATGCAAAGGATACTCTCAAGTTGGAGGAATAGACTTTGAAGAAACATTTGCTCCAGTGGCAAGGATTGAAGCAATAAGAATGTTTTTGGCTTTTGCATTCTATAAAGATTTCAAGGTATACCAAATGGATGTGAAGTCTACTTTCTTAAATGGAGAGTTGGAAGAAGAAGCCTATAATGAACAACCAGAAGGATTCCAGTCATCAAGTCAGGGTGACATGGTATGCAGATTGAAGAAAGCTTTGTATGGATTAAAACAAGCCCCTAGGGCATGCTATGCATGATTTGATAGGTATATGATACAAATAGGGTTCAATAAAGGTATTATAGACAACAATCTCTACTTCAAGATCAATGATGAACAAATCCTAATTGTTGTAGTCTTTGTTGATGATATTATTTTTGGAGGCAATGAAGGTATGTGCTTAGCTTTTGCTGGAGAAATGCAAAGTGAATTTGAAATGTCCATGTTTGGTGAGATGAACTTCTTTTTGGGTCTGTAAATAAATCAATCAGATAAAGGTATCTTCATTTCTCAGTCTAAGTATGTGAAAGAGTTGTTAAAGAAATTTAGGATGGAAGACTCTAAACCAATTTGCACACCTATGATAACTAATTGTAAGTTGAGTAAAGATGATAACTCACCCATGACAAACCAGAAAAGGTACAAATTTATGATTGGAGGATTACTTTATCTAAGTCAAACCAGACCTGACATAATGCATGGAATATGTCTTGTAGCAAGATTTCAAATACAACCCAAGGAATCACATGCGATGGTAGTCAAGAGAATTCTAAGATATTTAAAAGGTACAATGGATTATGGTTTGTGGTACCCTAAGGACAATGACTTTACTCTCAGTGCATATACTGATGCAAATTGGGCCGAAGATGTGGATGATAGAAAGAGTATAAGTGGAGGTGCATTCTTCTTGGGAAAAAGGTTGGTATCTTGGTTGAGAAAGAAATGAGATTCAATATCCATGTCTATTGTAGAAGCATAATACATTACGGCAGCATGCAGTTGCACTCAAGTGTTATGGATGAAGTAGACTTTGAAGGACATCAGAGTTGTGTATGAGGATCCAATTGCAATCTTTTGTGACAACACAAGTGCCATAAACATATCAAAGAAGCTAGTGATGCATTCAAGGACAAAGCACATATCCATTAGGTATCATTTTCTGAGAGAAAAGGTGACAGAGAATGAAGTCAAGTTGGAGTATGTTTCTACCAAAGATCATATTGCAGACATTTTCACCAAGCCTCTACCTAAGGATACCTTTGAGTATCTCAGAGAAAAGTTAGGGGTTATCACCCCTCTTGCTCTAAACTAAGATGCATAATAGTGCACGAGTCCAAAGGTGCTTAGAGATCCGGATTGATGCTTTTCAGAGCTACTTCTTAGGAGTAGTCAGAGAGTTCAAAAGAGAGATTGGATCAGAGTAGAAGAGTGCAAGTATGTGCCCTTTGCCATTAATGTCAAAGGGGAAGAGAAGTCATGTGAAAAACTTAGATAGACAACGAGTGCAGATGTGTAAAGAGAAAGGGGGAGAATCTTCTAGAAAGAAAGAATGCAGGTGTTTAAAGAGAAAGGGGAAGAATCTTGGCTTGATGGATGTTGCAATTTTTCACATCATATGTTGCCATGAATGACAAAGGGGGAGATTGTTGCAAGTATGTGCCTAATCGGTGTTGTCATTGGTGTCAACTGTATCTTATTCTATTACTTGTTTAGAAGCTTTGTATGTTGAGGATATTGAGAAAATTGGCCTCTCCAGAAGAAACAAGTGAGTTATAGGGAAAGTGTAGTATAGATAGTGAGTTGCATGTTGAAGAATAGTCTGTAGATGTTGGAGTACAATACCATTAAGAGGGGGGGTGAATCAGTGGTATACTAATTTTGACAAGACCTTGAGACCTTGAAATAATCTTTCAAAACTTTGAAATAAAGGCAATTTCTATTGAATGGAGATGAGGCATCATATTATCTACGAACATCATGACAACTTTAGTTAAGTTAAGATAGGTATCATGACAACTAAAACTGAGCAATCAATGTTAAGGATGCATCAACACAATATTATGAAACAATCTATGATAGACATTGACTCATGAACATCAAACTTAATTGTTAGGGTGTTCACATATTAGACACATAAACATATAGAGATTAACCTATAAAGTTTGATTGACCATAATGAGGATGTGTAGAAAACATCATTTCAGACAATGATATATGATGAATATGTATTCATGCAGACCAAATTAACTTAGGATAACTTTAAAACTGATAGGCACATGATAAGCAAATGAACATGAGGATCAAACACATCAACGATAATAAAAACCCATAACACAAATATTGTCCTAAGTGGAAAACCCTCATGGAGAATAAAAACCACTCGAAATACTTCACTGGCTTAATCAAAATGTGCTTCACTAGCAAATACAAGTGCCTTATTGGCTATTTGTGCCTCACTGGCTATTTATGCCTCACTGGTTGTTTGTGCCTCACTAGCTATTTATGCCTCACTAGCTATTTGTGCCTCACTGGCTGTTTGTGCCTCACTAGCATACTTCAATCAAATACAATGAATAATATGATTCAATACAGAGGATTACTCTTTTTCTCTACAAACCAATCCTTCTTGACTGTCTCATTATTTGAGACTCAAGCATCAATACATCTCATTAACATTCTGGTATAACCTTAATGATAGTGCAATAAAAACACACACCATCAACCTTATATCAGATGCCATTTTATACAATTTTACAAAGTCTTTTTTTTCTCATGAAAAAATTTAAACATGTAACTAAAAAAAAATGTAACTGTGTAGAGAAACTCCTTGTAGAACAAATAACTGTAAGACCCATATGGTCGAGTGGTTTCATTTTAACCCAAGGCTCAAATCACCTGTTCAGGATAACCTCTTTTTCATCAAAAAAAAATAATATACAACAGTTTAAACTCTTCAGGGTTAATCAAAAATGCCACCATAGGGTTCGGTCAAATGAGTAAACCTTCAAACCCTAACTCTTTGTGTGTTAACCACTGTTTTTAAAAAATTGTTTTTCCATCGAAGAAGAAAATGTAAACCCTTTTCACAATGTTACAAATAATCAAACTTCAACCAAAGTGATTCAGATATTTTCCAAGTTGAATAATGTAACCAAAGAAAAATGAGAAATTCCTTGCCAAAATATAGTCAACCAAACTTAACCAGTACATAATGTAACTTTACTATAGTAAACAAAGTAGTTCATATGATGTCTTCAAACTATAACAAGAAATGCCCCGTCTTCAAGATCATAGAGAAACCATAGTGTTGAGTTATGTGGGTATGTTTTGTTCAATTCCTAGCATTGTATGCCTGAAGATAAACCCTAACTAGGGTAAGCGTAAACAACCATTGATGTTCCCAAACAAACTTGACGCATAACTATTTTTCAATAAAAAGATAAGTGAAGTACATACTCACGAATCTTGAGCTATGCAATAGGGGTTTTAAGTAGTTACCATAGTTCAAAGTCAAAACTCTATAAAGGAAACTATATTGAACATCTCAATCAAGTCCTTATTTCCTTTAGATTCTACACTAAATATAAGCTACTCAAAAAATAGGAAATTTCGTTCAACCCATATGTAAGATCAAAATATGATGCAGGGACTTCCGAAGGTCATAACTTTTGACTCGGATATGGGTTTTCTACAAGATTTTACAGGTGGATGTGTTATGAGGTGGCAAGTGGTTTCCCATCCCACCCTAGTCAGTTGGACCCCATCTTGGTAATTTTTCAGGGCTTGAAACTTTCATCTTGGCCCTCAAAATGGTAATTTAGTGTTTTTTTCTAGATTTTTAAAAAGCTGCTTTTGTAATAACTCGAAACTCATGTTTCAAATTTAGAATATTAGTTGGCATTTCATCCTACCTTAGTTTTATGAAGCTTTTGGGAAAAAACTGGATTCTCAAGATATGATTGTAAAAATTACCCAAAATGACAAATTTGACAATTGTCAAAATTTGCCAAAAAAGGTAATTTTTTGATTTTTTGTTTTCTTGGATATAAGAGATTTTTCTCTCATTGTAGTAGCAGAGTTGATGAATAGAAGTTTTTTATGTTCCAGTTTTCAAATCTTTGGTTCTCACATGATTAATGGCACAGTTCTATTGAGTGTATGTTGTTGGCTACATCACAAAGGCCTCACACAGGCCAGAAATAGTGCTTTAACAACATACAGACAACAAAGCCCAACAGACTAAGAAACAAGGATACAAGGAACAACAACCTAAATAATTGCAGAACTAGACCTATCAGGTCAAACACCCTTGGCTCAAGTGCGGTTCAGTGAAACATGCTTGGGAAGACCTCACTTCCTCCTTTGGACAACAATCCAAAAAACATCATCTCCCTCCACAGAAACAGGAGGAGGAGAAACTCTCTCCAAATCCTCAGAAGGGGGCAGATCCTAGGGCACAATAACACCAGCCCCAGCAACAACCTATGTACCTATAGTATCAGTCAGAGACATAATAACATTAGTAGCTGAGATCTCTGCAATAGACCTGGCAACAACAACAATAGTAGGGGAGGTCCCAGTAGCAATTCCAGAAATAACAACAGTAGCAGGGTAGGTCCTTGCAACACACCCAGCAACACTAACAATAGGGGAGGACCCTGACAACACAGCAGCAACCCCAACAGAAGATGTTGCCCTAACAACAGATGTCTCGCTAACAGTCCTAGCAGCAGAACCACCAGCAATAGCCTCAACTGTAAAATTAGGAACCACCTCAATATCAGGAGAAAACTCATTAGCATCAGAGGAAGATTTAGCCGCCTCTAACCCAGAAATATCCTCAGCAACACCAATTGTAAGATGTTCAAGCGAAGCATTCTTCCACTAGGAGGAAGTACGAGAGATCTTTAAGTGAGAGCACCCAAAAGCCAGATGACCCGTAGCGAAGCACCTATAAGACTGAAAGGGAATACCTTTATAGTCCAAAATCTACCTCCAAGAACTATCAGCAACCTGCAACACAATCTCCGCAGGGAGAGGCTTAGAGAGATCCAGATCCACTTGTTGAGATATCATATTAATTGATATTATAGTATTCTAATAATATTATAATAATGTAATAATATAAATATAATATTATTATATTTAATATTGTAATAATAATATAAATATAATATTATATTAGAATTATAATTATAATATAATATTATAAGGAAAAAAATAGAATCACATAAGTTTTCAATTGCAACAATGCGGAATTTTATTAATGGTTATTTATGAAATTGGTGGGAAGATTAGGAATAGTTTGCTAGTAAAATGATTTCATGTGAGGTTATGTTTAATGTGCCATTGCAGTTGTTTCAAGGTGCAAGGACTTTGTATGCTTCATAGTTATAGCGGACGAGATCATTTATTATAACGGACAAGGCTATAGCATGGATGGATGGGGGGTAGTCATCAATGCCCTGGTGCAAATATAGGGCTAGATAGCTACTACCATCAGAAGGCAGAGAAGTCATTCGTTCAGCATGTTTGACACTTTAGCTCTTCTTCATTCATTCAACATGTTTTTATTTCCCTAAATGCATAGCAAGTCATCAGAAGGCAGAGCAATCATTCATTTAGCATGTTTGACACTTTAGCTCTAATTCATTCATTCATTTAGCCTATTTTTATTTCCCTGAAGGTAGACCAGGTCGTGAGAAGGTAGAACAATCATTCATTCAACATGTTTGACACTTTAGCTCTCATTTAACTCCCATTATTTCATTCAACATGTTTGAAGCTACATCTATCTCTTTCTTCAAATGTTTCTTTTATATTAATATATCTAATATTGTAATAATTATATAAATATAATATTATATTATAATTATCATTAAAATATAATTATAATAGTACAATAATTATAATAAATTTATAATAATTATAATTATAATTAAATAATTTTATTTATTGTAATTATTACTATATTTATTATTATAAATATTCTTTATAATAATATAATAATAATATAAATTGAATATTATTATATTTAATAATGTTATGCTATATAATTTTTATTTTAAATAATTAGAATTTTTAATAATGAGTACTATAAAATAGTTAGGGTTTATAATGATTAATATTATATTAATAATATTATTATTGATATATAATATAATATATAATAATATTATATTATATATAATATTATTATAATATTATAATAATGTAATAATATAAATATAATATTATTATATTTGATAATGTTATACGATATAATTATATATTAATTAAATTAATATATATATATATAATACATCAAGAGGGTGCCTTTTAATCAATTTATCAAAAAAAAAAATGTAATAGGCGCCTCTAGAAGGATATCTCTTCTTTTCCACATTTTTTTCCCCAAAAGACACTTAGAAAATTATTTTCCAAATTTATATAAATTAAATTATGTTTATATAATATAATATAATAATAATAATAATTAATATTAATAATAATATGAATATTTATTATAACACTTGATGATATATTATATTAATTAGTATTATAGTATTATAATAATATTATATAATAATATAATAATAAACATAAATAAAATATAAAATAGATAAAATTATTATAATATTATAATAATGTAATTATAATATAAATATAATATTATTAGATTTAATACTGTAATAATAATATAAATATAGTATTATAATAATATTATTCTAATATTATTATAATATTATAATAATGTAATAATAAATATAGTATTATTATATTTAATATTGTAATAATAATATAAATAATTAAAATATAATATTATAAGGAAAAAAATAGAATCATACAAGGTGCCAATTCAACAATGCAGAATTTTATTAATGGTTATTTATGAAATTGGTGGGAAGATTAGGAATAGTTTGCCAGCAAAAAGATTTTATGTGAGGTTATGTTTTATGTGCCATTATAGTTGTTTCAAGGTGGAAGGACTTTGTATGCTTCATAGTTATAATGGACGAGATCATTTATTATAATGGACAAGGTCATAGCATGGATGGATGGGGGTAGTCATCCATGCCCCGGTGCAAATATAGGGTTAGATAGCCACTGCCATCAGAAGGTAGAGCAGTCATTCATTCAGCATGTTTGACACTTTAGTTCTCACTTAGGTCTCGTTCATTCATTCAGCATGTTTTTATTTTCCTAATGGCATAGTAGGTCATTAGAAGGTAGAGCAGTCATTCATTCAGCATGTTTGACACTTTAGCTCTCATTCATTCATTCAGCCTATTTTTATTTCCATCAAAGCAGGTCGTCAAAAGGTAGAACAATCATTCATTCAACAAGTTTGACACTTTAGCTTTCATTTAGCTCTCATTCATTCATTCAACATGCTTTTACATCCCTAAAGGCAAAGTAGGTGATCAAAGGCAGAGCAGGTCATCAAAAGTCAAAGCAAAAACCAACAAATAACAAACAATAGCTCAGTCATGTAGGTAATTTTTTTTTTTTTTCATTTTATATTCTCTTGAATTTGCAAACATTCGTGAAGCTGCATCTGTCTCTTTCTTTTTTTCTTTTAGATTAATATATCCAATATTGTAATAATAATATAAATATAATATTATATTATAATTGTAATTAAAATATAATATTATAATAATATAATAATTATAATAAACTTATAATAATTTAATAATTATAATAAACTTATAATAATTTTATAATTATAATTAATTAATTTTATTTATTGTAGTTATTACTATATTTATTATTATAAAAATCTTTATTATAATGTAATAATATTATAATAATATAATATTATTACATTTAATAATGTTGTACTATATTACTATATATTGATTTAATTAATGTCTTACATGTTTAATGAGATAATTATATATTAATTTAATTAATTTAAATATTTTTTCTAATAATGTAATAATAATATAAATTTAATATTATTATATTTAATAATGTTATGCAATATATTTTTTATTTAAAATAATTAGAATTTTTAATAATGAGTAATATAAAATAGTTAGGGTTTATAATAATTAATATTATATTAATAATAATATTATTATTATTTTTTAATAAAAAAGGGGTAAAAACTTTATTGAAAATCAAAGAGGAACATTATAAGGAAAGTAGAGGACCAAAAGCCCAAGAGCCGGTAAAAGCAAAAGAACTAAACAAGACCAAAGATAATCAACACCCTAACCCTCCCTATCCTCATCCAGAATTTTCTCCAAATCATGGCGCAACGAAGGAACCAACTTCCACCCCTCATATCTCCCGCCATCCATATGCTCAGATGCCCATTTCGCCAAGCAATCCGCAACCCTATTCCATTCATATTAATAATATTATTATTGATATATAATATAATATATAATTATATTATATTATATTATATTATATATTATAATAATGGAATGCTATAAATATAATATTATTATATTTGATAATGTTATATGATATAATTATATATTAATTAAATTAATATATTATATATGTATATATTAAAAAACTGAGAGAGCATCTTTTAATCAATTTATGGAAAAAAAAAGTGCAATAGGAGCCTCTAGAAGGATATCTCTCGGCCAAACATCCTTTTACACACTTTTTTTCCCCAAAAGGCACTTGAAAATTGTTTTCCAAATTTATATTAATTAAATTATGTTTATTTAATATAATACAATAATAATAATTTTTTTTTTATAATTTAAAACTGGTAAGGGCCAGCTCCCATTATATTATATCATAAACAAAAAGTTACAAATTGCAAGTCCAAATTTTTAGACTAGACCCAATAGTTGAACAAAAATGTTGAAACCAGCTTTCCCCTTTCCCCTACCTAAACGACAAAAGTTGCTACTACCAGCTCCCTTACCCCTCTTAACAACCATGTACATCTGTAACAAAATACTGAGAAACCATATAAAAAACTACCTCCTACCACCTAGCCTGACCAAGACAAAATAGCGAAAAAAGAAACAAACACTTAGGATCTAGCTTGTCCTTAGCTGTTCAGCAACCCCGACCACAACCAAGAACCGCAGAGGAGCTTGAACTTCCAGGTTCCATCCCAAGATCCAACCCTGGGCTCATTTCTATCACCTCCTTCCTCATCTGCCTCACGTGAGTTGTATGAGCCTTCACCAGACAGTCCATTCTGCATTTCTTATGGGCTGGGCCTTGAGAAATTTCCTTGACATCCCTTCCATCCTCTTCTATCTAGTCCTCCCCGCAATCCAGAAGTAGCGGCAATTCCATATCCCCTTTTCCCCCTTCACTATCGCTATCATTTGGCACCCTAAAACCTTCCCTTGCCAAGAAGTCACCCATCCAGTCCATCGATGGGAACGAGGGAATTTCTACTATCCTCTGAAGGAATTCCAAGTTTCAGTCCAACGCCCCCACCCTCTCCTCCAGTTCATCCACATCCATTGAGAAAATTAGTGGGAACCTTTGAATCTCTTTTGACCCCTGACCTTTCCTCAAATAATACTGCTAAAGCAACGAGATCTTGCCATTAGTGCCTACATTGTCCAGCACTGCATCAATCTCCCCCAGGAATGCATGTTTAAAAAAACTTTGGCACAAATTTTTAGCCTTTGGCTTTGGCATGCCTCTACTCAAACCTAGCACCAAGAGCATCACTGGGATATCTATGGTAACCTGGTGCCTACGGTAAGACCATAGGAATTCCTACCCCATCACCTCCTTAACCACGTGCAACACCAGTTCATGCTTTATAGAAAGGAGCCCTCGAAGTCTCTTGTCTGAAACCACTCCCAAAAAAGCTACCATTGTTAACAAGGACTCAAGGCATATCAGAGTATCCATAGCTTCTGCACCTAACTATTCCGCTGCTCAAAACAAGTGCTTTTTGCCTTGCCTCCCGTGACTATTCAAGCTCAATAACACAATTTCCCAAAATTGCCTCATTAAATCACCACACGAGATGCTACAACCAAGCCTGTACTTCCTCCTTCATTTCCTCATCATGAGATGACGAGCAAAACGCCTTGAAATAACTACTTTCCAACTCTCAAGAAAACTACTTGTCCTTTCCACGCTTGAAGATCTGCAAGTTGATCCAGCCTTGAATCTCGAGCTCCTCACATGAACACAATCTTGCATATAGATGTCACAGCAGATCCTTCTAACACCAAGCCACCTCACCTCCACCTCACCTGCTGTCATCATTCCTCACCACATCGGACTTCTACTTCACTGGTAATCTCAATCATCCTTCTACCTCCCAATGCCCCTTCTTTTGCCAATTCATCAGCCACGACGTTTCCTTATCTATACATGTGGCTGATGCAGAATTCTGAAAAGGTATTAATGAGTCTTCTGATTGGTTGGAACAATCGGTGAAGAGTCCAACTCAGAGTGAAGTTGGTCTGGATCGCATTCACCGTTAGTAGCGAGTCTCCTTCTAAGTGCAATTTAGCCGCCCCCAAAGCTTTACCCATCTCCAACCCGCTTAACGTAGCTCTGAATTCAGCAATATTGTTGGTGGCCTGCCCGATGAAGACCACCCTCTAGTCCAAAACTTTCCCTTCAGAATCCCTGGCCACACACCCGATACCTGCCCTGCCTAGGTTTCCCAAGAAGGCACCATCAAAGTTCACCTTTATCCACACCTCTTTTGGTGTCTACCACATTGTTTGCCCTCGAACCTCCAACTTATTTGTTGTACAGTTATCACCTACAGCTGGGGGATACTCAATCTTGCAAAGCTATTTGTTAGCTTGATATCCCCATTGCTGAAATTGTTTTTTGCCAAAGGTCTATTTTTTGCCACTAAATTAACCAGTTCTACTATTGCCCTTTCAATTTTTCCAGCCAGGATATCTCTACCCATAACATGTTCCTTGAAGGTTCTTCTATTTCTTTCTTTCCACACCTCCCAGCAAATCATTGAGGGTACAATTTTCTAAATACTACTCAAAGTGCCCTTGTTATTTTTCCCAGGCCAGGTCATAATCTATTCTTGTAAAGTCTAAGAGAATAGGGTCTGAACCCCTAGTTTCCTAATCACTACTTTCCAGCAATACTCCGCAAATGGGCACCTTAGCAGCAAGTGATCTGCAGTCTCCCTATCCCTTTTACACAAAATACACCAATTAGGACCCCTGAACCCCAACTTCTCCAGCCTATCCTGTGTCAGTATTCTGTTTTGAGTTGCAAGCCAGAGGAAGATGCCTACCTTCGGCAAGACATCCTTTCCCAAAAAGAGAGGTCTCGACCAATGCTAGACTAGTTCCACTCCTTCTTGGATCAAGTAGCTGATTTTAACTTTGTATTCACCATCTTCTCAGGCAGCCCACCTTAAAACATCTTCTCCTGTCGAGTATGGTATCTTTCTTTTGCCTAGGATTATTCTGAGAGCCTCTTTCTATTCTTCTGGGGCATTGAGCTCTCTAGGGTCCTTCCACTCCCACTAGTCCCCTTCCCTTCTGAAATCACTCACCTTAGTTCCCCAAACTCTACTAGTTTCCTCCTTGATTTCTTCCATGTGGGGAGTGTCTCTCAACTTGGAATATCCATCCCAAGAATCTTTCTAGAAAGAAGCCTTCATTCCATTGTGCACCTCCCAAGTGACATGTTTTGCTATAATATCCCTACTTTCACATATGAAATTCCAGACTACAGAACCCCTTGGAGGGTTTACTATTTTCACTATATTCTCCAGGTCATCTGAGTTCAAATATTTCCTTCTCAAGATTCTAATCTACTTTTGGTTTCCAGTGCACATTAACCATACTAACTTCGCCCCCATCGCCAAATTCATGATCCTTAGTTGTCTTACTCCTATGCCTCCTGCCTGTAGTGGTTTACACATCTTTTCCCAAGCTAGCAAAGGGATTTTATTCATATCATTAGGACCATTCCAGAAAAAACTTACACATGATTTTGTTGAGCTGATCTTCTATATTGGTAGGGAACTTCAAACAGGATATTGAATAAATAGGAATTGCAGCCAAAACTGTCCTTATAATAAGAAGCCTACCTGTAGAGGTAAGCCATTTGCCCTTCCATAGTTCCATTTTCTTCTTACAACTAGCTACTAGTTTCTCCCAGTTGTCCTTCTTATTTGCACCTGCAAACAAGGGCATGCCCAAAAATCTCCCTGAGAAGCTGGCCACCCTTACCCTTAAGATTCTTGTTAAATCCCTTTATAAACTCAGTTGCACATTCAGGAAGTAGACTTTTAATTTTCTCCAATTGACTACTTGTCTTGAGGAATTATTGTACCCATCAAGTAACTCCTTTATCATCCTAGCCTATATCCTCGTGGCTTGCCCAAATAAGAAGGTATTATCAAAAAACTGTTGATGTGTACAAGGCTCCACTCCTGGGGTTACTTCAATTCCTTTCCACACTTCCTCCCTTCTGTCCTGACAAATTCTCCTACCTAGTACCTTACCATTATGATGAAAAGGAATGGAGATAGGGGGTCCCCCTATCTAATGCCTCACAAAGAGCTGAAAAAACCTTATGCCACCCCGTTCACTAGCACTGAGAACCTTGGGGCCTCTATACAGCTTTTAATCCATTCTACCCATCTATTGTCAAAGCCAAATCTAATCAGGACTTCCAACAAAAAATATCTATCTACTCGATCATAGGCCTTTAGGATGTCCAGCTTCAGTACCATACTTGGTAATCTAATTTTCCTAGTTGTATGAATTGTTTCATGTGCCACTATTATTCCTTCCACTATAGATCTACCTAGGACAAAGCCAATCTGTTCCTCAGAGATAATTTTGTCAATTACTGCCTTAAGCCTATTTGAAATTACTTTTGTCACTATCTTGTAAAAGGTATTACACAATGAGATAGGTCTATAGTCCCCCATGTTTTTGGCTTCCTTCTTCTTGGGTATGAGTGCAATGAAAGTGTGATTAAACACTCCCAACATTGTTGTTTTCCTCCTTGATTCCTCCACTACCCTAACTAGATCTCCCTTAATGATTTCCCAACATTTTTGGTAAAAGAGGGCTAGAAACCCATCTGGCCCTGGGGCTTTATTTGAACCTAGCTGAAAAGTGGCCTTCTTAACCTCTTCTAGACTAATTTCCTTAAACAGTTCCTTATTCTCTTCTTCTCTTACTATCGCTGGGATTCCTTCTAGAAAATCCTCTCTCACTCCATCCTGGCCTTGATCCATCCTAGTAAATAGAGCCTCAAAATATTTGATAGCCTCTTGGCTAATCTCTTCCTTACTATTCACTATCGTCCCATCCTCCTTTTCCAGCTCACTGATCCTATTTCTACTCCTATTGGTTATGGCTGAATTGTGAAAAAAATTTGTGTTCTTGTCCCCCTCCTTGAGCCATAACTCCCACAACTTTTGTCTGCAATGACATTCTATTCTGGCTAAAATCTCCTCTTGCTTGTTCTTGAGTTCTTTTTCTTTCAGAAACTCTTCCTGACCCATACACTTGTCTATTACTCTCTCATTGAGTTCTCTTAACTCCTCTTCTACTTCATCTCTCTCCTCAAAAAATTCGTGAAATATTCCTTATTCCAGATTTTCAATCTTGTTTTTAGCCTAGCCAACTTTTTGTGAAAAGTAAATAGGTGTGTCTGATTGCCTCCCCAAGTTTCTCTCCACCATTATGCAATTGTGCTTAGTAGCTCTGGGTCTCATAGCCACATTTTTTCAAATTTGAATGATGAGCCTCCTTTATATTCATCCTCTGCTACCAGTATCTAAATCAAGAAGTGATCAGAACCACTCAAGGGTAGAATCATTGCATATACCAAGCTGGCTATTCAAGCCCAGTTCCTGAACATTAGAAATTTGTCCAATTTTTCCAAGATATTGGTATGATCCACTCTTCTGTTAGTCCAAGTATATACCCCATTCTTAGTCTGGATCTCTCTTAACTTGTTATCAACAAACTCCTGAAAGTCCTATTGCACCCTAGTCAGAATTCTCATTCCTCCTTTCTTCTCTGAGTTATTTAGTGTGGCATTAAAGTCTCTCCCTATCAGGATACTATCCTCATTATATTGATTTAAAAAGGTTGTGATCATCCCCTAGACATTTCTCTTTGCTATTGTATTCGTCAGTCCATATACATTGACTATCTTAATCTCCTTATTGTTTTGGTATATCCTTACTGCTACCTCCATCCAATTCTGATTTGCTTCTAAAAGTGTGCATCTTACTTTGTCAGGGTTCCAGACTATGCCCAAACCTCCTGAGGCTCCCTCAGATTCCTTAAACACCCCTTCCCATCCCTTCCACCATATCATTTTATTATTATGTTCTTCCCTACTCCATTTTGTTTCTTGAATCAAAACTATGACTAGTTTATTTGTTTCCATCTAACACCTAAAAAGGTGCCACTTGCTAGGGGCATTTAAGCCCCTAGCATTCTAGCTTATTATCTTTATGGCTCCCCAAGAAGGGGCAACTCCTTCCCGTTGCTCAGAATAGTTTGACTTATTTTGGTTTTCCCTTTGGCAATCCCAGCCAAGGCTAACCTCTCTTTATTGGTTTTTTGCCCTCTCTGACTGGCTGTCTTGACCCTTGAAGTTCTTCTACCTGACTGTATTTGTTCCAATCCCCTTTCCTCTAAAATGCCCACTTGAAAATCCTCAAAACTTCCCTCCTCATCTGACTTCACATCAAAACCTCCCAACTCCTCATAGACCCCATTCTCCAAAGCTTCCAGGAAGGATCCCTCCTCTTCCTTATCTTCCCTTTGACCATTCACTCCCCCCACCTCCTTCCTTCCTTCCTCAATCTCCTCTAAGTGTGGAGATTCCTCACTTTTCTATTCCTCCCTTACTGGGGTATTATCCTTACCCTGCACATTCCTCCTCTCCTATTGACTATCATCCTTGCTACATGAGTTAAGATTGTGACCTCCTTCCTTCCCTTCAAACTCCTTCCCTAACCCCTGAATCCAAATTGACTCCACCAGTTCTTTTTTCATATCTACATGTGGCAACTCCTTACTTTCCCCACAGTCTTCTAACATGATTTCTCTTACGTCATCATACAGACTAAGATCCTTTTCTTTAATTCGAGTTATACACTTGTCTTCTCCACAATCCACTAATTTACAGGTAGGGCATAAACTCAGACAGTCTTCCCTGACCACTTATTGTCTCTAGACTCTAGATTTGTTACCTCTAGAATTCCTAATCCTTTCTCAATTGCAATGCATAATCTGAAATATGTGCCCCTAGCCCAATCTTCTTGCATTTCATCCAAGAATTTAAATTGCCCTAACTTTCTTCCAATCATTTTTAGTACCTCTTCATCCCAATATTTTGTGGGGAGATTGTATAGTCGCACCGAGATGGAGCTTAATCCTATTCCCTATTTCCCTGGATCAAAGTTTGGCTCCCACTCCAAAATATGCATCTGTGATCCCTTCAAAAAATACGGTCCTAGCCTCAAGGCCATACTCCTTTCCTCTTTGGAGGGGAAAATTACTAAATGGAAGCCATTTCGCAGTGCCCTAATGACAATTGAAACCCCCCATGATTCCTTAAACCATTTTACAATTTCCTCCCAACTCAAACAATGCCCTCCTCCCCATTTAAAAAACAAACCTTTCTCAAGCAACAAAACCCTAGTTTGATTGTTTGAATTAATCTTAATAGAAATAGTGTTATACTCTGGGGGCATACCTTTTTCCATCAAACCTTCATCTTTCTTCTCCCTTCTACACGCTTCGTCCTTTACCGTCTTTCTACTTCCCCACTCTTGTGGATCTATTGCATGCCAATACTTGATTTCATTGATATCTCTCTTTTTCCCAAACCACCCATTCAATCCTCCTCCATGACCTGTTCGTGGCCCTTGACTTATTCCTCTCCTTCTGTGATTTACCCTAATCCATGGAGGTTCCCAGCCATTCCTCCTTTCTTGATGCAGACTATACTCTTCTCTATTTCTTCCCCATCTCTAGAAGACTTGTTTGTGAATTTCTTTTTCCTTTCTCCCTGCATAAAACGGATGGCACTTATCCACCCAAGCCTCATTTTCCCACACCCATTGTGGTCGGTGGGGATTATTCTAGACTCCTAGCACTGAATCGCCAAGTGCACCCCTCTCATTATTGATTTTCACTCTAAATTCATCCAAGGGTTCCACCTGATCCATTTCCTCCCCCCAGCTACTTTGATTCCTAAATCCTTGATCATTTTGTCTTTCCTTTCCATTGTCACTGTTGGTCTTCCATCCTTTTCTCCTCTACCCTTTTCCTTCTTGCTCCTCATTTCTCTGGATTTCGCTCTTCTGCCTATCACTTGCCATTTAATGCTTGACATTCATTCAACATGTTTGACACTTTAGCTCTCATTAATTCATTCAACCTATTTTTATTTCCCTGAAGCACGTCGTCAAAAGGCAGAACAATCATTCATTCAGCAAGTTTGACACTTTAGCTCTCATTTAGCTCTCATTCATTCATTCAACATGTTTTTACTTCCCTGAAGGCATAGTAGGTGATCAAAGGTAGAGCAGGTCATCATAAGTCAAAGAAAAAATCAAAAACAATAGCTCAGTCATGTAGGTATTTTTCTTTTTCATTTCATATTCTTCCGAATCTATAAACATTTGTGAAGCTGCATCTATCTCTTTCTCTATTTCTTTTATATTAATATATCTAATATTGTAATAATAATATAAATATAATATTATATTATAATTATAATTAAAATATAATATAATAATTATAATAATATTATAATTATAATTCAAACAGGTATTCTCACAAGATTAGAGTGTGCGACCTTAGGTGATTTTAAAGCTCCTTTTATGGAAGGATATGGGCGTGAATGATTATTTAGCAGACTCATTGCAGGATTTTTGCTCCCACTGGGGAAGGTTAGGAGTTCAGTCGGTATTAGAAGAGATAAAGGTGGTGAATTAACAGAAGCAATGGAGACCTCAATTTGTCTGGAATCAACATTAGCAATGGTGGCATTCCACGGGCAAATTACAGACAAAAGATTGAGAGGAATTATCTCGGTTAAACTTGAGTTGGTAATGAATGCGGTTAAATAGGTGCTTGGTCCAAGCTTTATTTGGGATTACCATAGACTGCGGGTGAATACTGACATCATGACAATGTTCATGGCCCTGGCATTGTTCAGAGGAGTGTCCAAAGAAAAGGTGAAGAACCTATGTCAGAGGCTTTTCAAACATGTGTATTTAGGGGAGATAGATGTGGTTCTAGATAATATAGATGCAGATGGTAGAATTCCATGGGCACACCAGTATTACCTGAGGAAAGGGAAAGGAGGAAAGGAAATTCAAAAATTTCCAATCATCTCTGCAATTGATTCAGGGGATCTCGAGGATAGGGTGGACATGGATCGAAATCTAGAATTTCTCCAGAGGATAGCTAAAATCCTCCCTTTTCCATCTAGAGATTGGATGGTTAGCTACATGTCCAGGGAAGGGTTCTAGGTTCCTGATGACAGTGATAGTGAGGAGGAGAACAAGGATGTTGAGTTTCCTCTACTCCCTGACTATGGAGAAGACTGGATTTAGGAGGACGGTAGGGATGTGGAGGATATAGTGGATGGCCCGGCACACAAGAAATTTAGGAAGGATTATCCAGTGAAGATCCGGGCAGTGAAGGCCCATTTGATAAGGAATGAGGCAGAGCTAGAGGAGGAGCAGGAGCCTCAATCAGGAGAGGCTGCGACAAGTTCTTCTCTTTCTATACCCTGGGGAGTAGTCAAAGCAAGAGTTTAATGGATGGGTCGTGAGTTTTTTTAGTTTCTAGTTTTTAAGTTTCAATTGATAGTATAACTGTAATAATTTACAGATAGTTCTTAGTTATATTAGCAAGAGTTTTGGGGGAAATTGGTTAGTTTGTTCTTTGTAGTGGGAGGTTGGTTTTCTGTTGAGAGTAGTAGTTTTTAGCTTTAAAGTCCTTGTAACAGTTTTTTGATAAAGGTCCATGCGCATGGAGACCTCCTGTATTTTGTTTTCTAATATTATAACAAAGGGTATTGGCCCATACTAGCTATTAACCTATCAAAAATATATATATATATATTATAATTATAATTAAATAAATTTATTTATTGTAGTTATTACTATATTTATTATTATAAACATTCTTTATAATAATGTAATAATATAATATTATTACATCTAATAATGTTATACTATATTATTATATATTGATTTAGCTAATGTCTTACATGTTTTTCTAATAATGTAATAATAATATAAATTTAATATTATTATATTTAATAATGTTATGCAATATAATTTTTATTTAAAAATAATTAGAATTTTTAATAATGAGTACTATAAAAATAGTTAGGGTTTATAATAATTAATATTATATTAATAATATTATTATTGATATATAATAGAATATATAATTATATTATATTATATTATATAATATATTATTATAATATTATATTAATGGAATACTATAAATATAATATATTATATTTGATAATGTTATATGATATAATTATATATTAATTAAATTAATATATTATATATATATATTAAAATATAATATATATAAAATAGAGAGCGTCTTTTAATCAATTTATGGAAAAAAATGTAATAGGCACCTCTAGAAGGATATCTCTCGGTCAAACGGCTTTTTACACACTTTTTTTCCCCAAAAGGCACTTAGAAAACTGATTTCCAAATTTATATTAATTAAATTATGTTTATATAATATAATATAATAATAATAATAATTTTTGGTTATAATATTAATAATATTATTAATATTTATTAAACACTTGGTGATATATTATATTAATTGATATTATAGTACTATAATAATATAATAATAAACATAAATATAATATAAAATAGATAATATTATAATAATGTAATAATATAAATATATATTGATTAAATTATATTTATATAAAATAATATAATAATAATACTAATTATTTATAGTTATAATATTAATTATATTATTAATATTTATTATAACACTTGTTGATATATCATATTAATTGATATTATAGTATTATAATAATATTATTATAATATTATAATAATATAATAATATAAATATAATATAATATTATAATTATAATTATAATATAATATTATAAGGAAAAAATAGAATCACATAAGTTTTCAATTGCAACAATGCAGAATTTTATTAATGGTTATTTATGAAATTGGTGGGAAGATTAGGAATAGTTTGCCAGTAAAATGATTTCATGTGAGGTTATGTTTTATGTGCCATTGCAGTTGTTTCAATGTGGAAGGACTTTGTGTTGGTGTAAGCCACACCCGGACTGACGATGGACTGGTCCAAGAGGGGCCAGTAGCTCAGTGGTAGAGCACTCCAGCGGCAAATGGAAGGTCCTAGGTTCGAGTCCTAGCTGGTCCATGTCTCAACATGGTATCAGAGCCAGGCCTAGGCTAGGAGCCCCAAGCACACGAGAGGTGTGGCTTAAGGGGGGGTGTTGGTGTAAGCCACACCCGGACTGACGATGGACTGGTCCAAGAGGGGCCAGTAGCTCAGTGGTAGAGCACTCCAGCGGCAAATGGAAGGTCCTAGGTTCGAGTCCTAGCTGGTCCATGTCTCAACACTTTGTATGCTTCATAGTTATAACGAATGAGATCATTTATTATAACAGCCATAGCATGGATGGATGGGGATAGTCATCCATGCCCCGGTACAAATATAGGGCTAGATGGCCACTGCCATTAGAAGGTGGAGCAATCATTCATTCATTTAGCTCTCACTTAGCTCTTCTTCATTCATTCAGCATGTTTTTATTTCCCTGAACACATATCAAGTTGTCAAAAGGTAGAGCAGTCATTCATTTAGCATGTTTGACATTTTAGCTCTAATTCATTCGTTCATTTAGCCTGTTTTTATTTCCCTGAAGGTAGAGGTAGAGCAGGTCATCAGAAGGTGGAACAATCATTCATTCAGCATGTTTGACACTTCAGCTCTCATTTAACTCCCATTATTTCATTCAACATGTTTTTATTTCCCTAAAGGCAGAGTAGGTCATCAGAAGTCAAAGCAAAAACCAACGAAGTCATGCATATATTTTTCTATTTTCATTTTATATTCTCATGAATCTGCAAACATTCGTGAAGCTGCATCTATCTCTTTCTTTGTTTCTTTTATATTAATATATCTAATATTGTAATAATAATATAAATATAATATTATATTATAATTATAATTAAAAAATATTTATAATAATACAATAATAATATAAATATTATTATAATTATAATTAAATAATTTTATTTATTGTAATTATTACTATATTTATTATTATATTTAATAATGTTATGCTATATAATTTTTATTTAAAATAATTAGAATTTTTAATAATGAGTACTATAAAATAGTTAGGGTTTATAATGATTAATATTATAATAATAATAATATTATTATTATTTTTTTAATTTTTTTTAAGGGGGTAAAAACTTTTATTAATCAATAGGAAAAGTACAAAGCAAAGAGCAGAAGAAAACCTGAAAGGGCCAAGAAACTACAGACAAGAGATTAAGAATTGAGAATGCAACATTTCGCATCCTCAGTAACCCAGCCCTCCAAATCCTGGGCCAGATCCCTCGGTAAATTATTCCAGTCATCCACCAACCAAGTCTCATTCTTCGCTGATGCCCATTTAGCCAATCCGTCAGCCACCTTGTTCCATTCCCGAGGGATATGGGAGATGGTGATAGAATCAAATAAATCTCCAAAACGGGTGATTTGTTTAACCACCACAGCGAGATGCCAGTTAACATCATTAAGATGTCGGTTATGAATCAAGTCAACCACTACCTAAGAATCTGATTCGCAAATAATTTGTTTCTAGCCAAGAGCATAAGCCTTTCTCAAAGCCAAGAGAATTGCTAAGGCCTCCATGAGGTTATTAGAGTGTTGCCCCATATATTCTGAGAAAAAGAAAACAACCACCCCAGAACTGTCTCTTCCCACCCCACCAACACCAGCGTGCCCAGGATTTCCCCTTGCAGACCCATCAGTGTTGATTTTCAAGACCCTAGTGGGGCGAAGCATCCAATGCCCTCCCCTGAAAACTTTCCCTCTGGAGCATCTACCTCACCCAGCCTTGAGCCTCCCAGAACTACCAACAGAAATCCCCAAATTATGTATAACCCTAGAGTCCCCAGGGTCCACCGGCACCGACAAGTCACCTTTTGCATACAAAGTTTCCTGTAGAACCCCAAGAATACGATCCCAAACTTGGCCCACCAGAAGCTTCCTGTCTAGAAAAATCCTTCGATTGCGCTCCAACCAAATCTACCAAATAATGAAACTGGGTCCAATAGACCAGACAGTGTGCAAGAAGGAAGTCTTTGCTGGAATATGTCCAATATTCTGCCAAAGCTCACCAAGGGAAGAAGGATGTCTGCATTGAATATTCCATGCCCCCCACCAAAAATGCCAAATATTCCTAGCTAAGGGGCATTGAAAGAAAAGATGGGAGACAGTTTCAACATCCTTGCGACAAAGGAAGCACAATGAGGGACCTTAGAAACCCCTCTTGCAAAGATTGTCCCAGGTCAAACACCTACCATACATCACAAGCCAAGAGAAAAAATTACATTTAGGCCAGGAGAACTTATTCCAAATGTATTTCCACCAGGGGACCTCAGCATTTCCCAGAGCCTGTCTTCCCAAGACACGATACCTTGAAGCCACAGAGTACTTCCCTTTAGTATCTGGACTCCAAGCCAGCACATCCCTCTCAGGAAGAGAGTTGCACACTCTATTAGCTAAAATGGAGGACAACTCCCTCCTATCCTCCATAGAACCACCCATGGGCCACTCCTGCATATCCTTCTATTGATAAACAAAAGTCTGACCCACCCCTTGAGGGGCTTTGAAATCCATCACTCTGCTCCAACCGGCCTAAACAAAAATCTGACTTAAAAGCTCCAAGTGAGGATGAGAAGAAAGGATGGGTGGGAAACCATCCCAGGAGTCTTGCCAAAAAAGAGCATCAGAGCCTCTATTGCAAATCCAAAACAACCCTTGTTTGACCAATGGAGCTCCCCTCTTGAGAGTTTCCCAGATCATAGAGCTAGTACCCATAAGGCTGAAGTGAGGGACCTTAGCGCCATCCACCTCCCCAAGATACTTAAAAGTAAGGATCTTAGCCCAGGTTTGATGCTGGTGCAAACACCACCTCCAGTATAACTTAGCAACCAGAGCTTGCCCATTCCAGTCCGCTCTACACAAACCCAGCCCACCATCCTGCTTCAGCTTACAAACAACTTCCCACTTGACTAAGCTCCACTTCCTTGAGAGGAGATTACCTGACCAAAGAAATTGCCTACACAACCCCTCAAAGTCCTTGATGAAGCTGCAAGGTGCAGTCAGTACAAAACATTTGTAAATTGGTAGAGCCTGCACAACAAAATTCAGCAAAGTGATTCTGCCAGCTATAGATAACCAGCGATAGGTCCAATGACTGACAAGATTCTGGAATTTATCAATCACCTCCTGCCAAAACTGCCTAGGAGGTGGGCGCACATCCAAGGGGAGGCCCAAATAAGTAAAGGGAAGTTGTCCCACCTGAAACCTTAAGATCCTGGCAATATGATATTGAACAAGCTTGGGGGTATTAAAGAAGTAAATGCATGATTTCCTTTCATTAATGCTTTGTCCAGAGGCAGCCAGGTAACAATCCAAAGCTTGATGGAGACCAACCGCTTCAGCCACCTTAGCAACACCCATCAAGGTAGAATCATCAACAAACTGAAGATGGGTTTGAGGAGAAAGGGAATTATTCCATTTCCAACCTTGAATGAGCCCAGCAACAACCTGGGACTTAATGAACCTCCCTAAACCCTCGGCCATCAAAATGAACAGATAAGGAGATAAAGGATCCCCCTATCTGAGACCATGCGAGGCACCAAACAGCTCAGAGGACTCTCCATTTATAATGACAGAAAAGGAGGGCGTCGTCACACAACTCATGACCCAATCAATCCACTCACTATTGAACCCAAAAGCTCCAAGAATTTTAACGAGAAAACTCCATTTAACCCTGTCATAAGCTTTGGCCATGTCCAACTTGATGAACATAGCTTTTTCCCTTGAAGAGGCCATGGAATGAATAGTCTCCGCCGTAATGACCACTCCATCCAAGATCTGTCTGCCAGCTACAAAACCCCCTTGTTCCTCTGATATTAGCTTATCTAAACAAGGCTTCAGACGCTCTGCAATAAGTTTCGTAATGATTTTATACACCACATTACACAAGGCAATTGGACAAAAGAGATCCAAGGAATTGGCCCCCTCACGCTTTGGAATGAGAATAAGGAACGTGGCATTCATGGCTCTCAACATTTGCTTATTCCTTAGGGACTCTTGCACAACCTCCAACAAGTCAAGGTTGATCATGCCCCAAAACTCCTGAAAGAATTTGGCAGGAAACCCATCTGGACCAGGGGCCTTCCCCTTTTTTAACTGGAAAACCACATCCTCTAACTCCTTCAAAGAAATAGGTTGAAGAAGAGAAGTATTCATCTCCATAGTAACAAGTGAGGGAATGCAAGCCAAAATAGAGCTCACCTCCACATTGGCAGGTGGGGTATCGTCAAAAAAGAGGGTAGAGAAGAAGTGGACTGCCTCATTAGAAATCTCCAAAGAGGAAGAGAGAACAGAACCCTCAGGAGAGCGAAGAGAAGGGATAATATTGCCCTGTCTTCGAGCCTTCACTGAGTGATGGAAGAAAGAGGTATTCTTGTCCCCTTCCTGAAGCTAGTCAATACGAGCCTTTTGTTTCCAAAAAATTTCCTCCCAGAGCTCCCATTCTTCAATATCCTTGACTGCACCATCTTCTAGCCTGCTCAAAACTGCATCCAACCCGTGCTCTCTAATTTGCCTGGTTATAGAATTCAAGTGATCCTGGGCGACCCTTTTTTGTTGAATCACGTTGCCAAACTGATACTTATTCCAGTGCCTTAGTTTATACTTCACAAATTGAAGCCTCTTCATAAAAGTGTACATAGCCATACCAAAAGTTGGTCGACCTTCAGCCCACCATTTAGCAACTAAGTCAATAAGCCCCTCCTCCCTGAGCCACATAAGTTGAAATCTGAAAGTTTGTTTCTTAGAGCTCCTAGCCAGACGGGCAGAGAGTTTGATCGGCCAATGATTTGACCCCCGCCAATCTAAGATCTCAGAACTTGTCCTCCAGTTGTTGCCAACCCAAAAACTGGACACAAGAAACCTGTCAAGTCTTTCCGAGATAGCTTCATCCCCAATCCTTCTATTATTCCAAGTAAAAATGCCATTCAGAGGTTTGACATCCACAAGTCTAAGATGGGCCAAATTATCCCTAAGAAGATCAGACGAGGTATCCAGACGAGGCATCCCCCCCTTTTCTCCTCAAGAGAAGCAATTGCATTGAAATCACCTGCCATAATCTAGGGAAGAAAGGGGTCCAAAGATCGCAAAAAATTTATATGAGACCACAAAAGAAGCTTACCAGGAACATTCGTTGGTGCATAAATATTGGATAGAAAGACTCTCTCCCCCATCTCAAGACTCGATGCAACAAGAGAGATGGAAAACCTACTCGAGAACCACCACATAGGAGAGATTCGTCGCGGATCCCAGAAGCAAGAAAGGCCTCCGGAGCTCCCCTGCGCCCCAACACACTGACATAAACCTCTACTCCAAATCTTAGAAGCATTCTGCATCATGCCTTCAACAGATAACTTTGTTTCCTAAAGAAAAACCATATCCGGAGAATAAGCACGGATCAGGTCTCGAATAGCCTTTTGTCTAGGGATGCTATTCATACCTCTCACATTCCATGAGAGCATAATCATTGTGTAGGTTGAGAGAAGTGGCATTCCAAAGTCCTCACCAACCCAGATTCAACCAGTGTCTCACCAGCCAATTTGACTTTCTCCTGATCCTTCTTCCTACCCACCTTCTTGGGCTTATTAGGAACACCCTTTTTCAAGGGCTTTTGATGCACACCCAAAATGTGGGAACTAGTAGGAGCTTTGTTCTTGCCAGAGCCTCCGGTACCTAAATCGCCAGCAAAGTGAGCACCAACATCAACTGGAGCCATAGAAGTACCAACCACCATACATGGGTCTCCAAGCCCATCTTCAGGGGGAACATCAGAAGATTCCTTTATAGCCCCTGAGGTCTCCATTGGTCCAGAAGCCAAAGGCCCTAGAGTCTCAGGCTCAGGACTAGGAAAAGAAGCAGGAGCAGCTTCGACATGCAAGTCAGGAAATACCCCTTCCTCATGAACTAAGTCATTCAATGCATCAAACTTGTTAAATCCCCCTTCTCCCTGACGGTCTTGGAAGGACCTCTTGTGCCCACGGCCTTTATTTCGTGGTCTAACAGGCACAAACCCATCTTTATCCGGGATCGCCTCTTGCCTGGGTCTAGAACCCTTTTCAGAACCTAAAGATGTTATGGCCATCCTGGTTCTTGATTTACCCTCTCTAGAAGCACGTGGACACTTTCTCTGAAGATGCCCATATTCACAGCATAGGCAACATCGAAACGACAAAGTCTCATAATCAAGCGGCTGCGTCCACGAACTAGATCCCACTGTCAAATCTATTGAGTCGGGTAAGGGTTGGCTTAAGTCAATCTCCACACAAACACGGGCATAAGAAAAAATCCTCTTGTCCAGAGTTTGCTGAGAAGGACCGATCGGCTTCCCCAACGCCATTGCAATAGACTGAAGAATATCACTCCTCCAGCAGTAATCACGGAAGACGCACCCACACTGGTACTTTGGTCGGCAACTCCTCTGCAGAAATGAAGCCCACATGCCATGGTTTAATGAACAAACCGATCTGGTTATAAAAGTACGGGCCACCCTCAAAAGCCCTATTTCTATCTGAAATGCATGAAAAGTCCACCAAGAAAAAGTTGTTTGCGGTGAGCAGGATCTCGAAATCCCCCTCCGGACACCAAGTTTTTCGAATCCAAGGGTCGAGGAAGGGTAAGGAGACTCTCATTCCCAAAAACTTGCAGATTAGAACATGCTTGCTGAAATATTCTAAGTCCTCCACCACCGCTTCCTTCTGGATTACCACCACTGGACGCGCTTGGGCCCTTTCCAGACAACCATTTACCTTTTACACTTTAAAGCCATTGATCTTCGTCAACCCCATGCCAGAAGAAGAAGGAATGAAAGTCCCATCCCCATCTCCTATCAGCATTTCATCGCCCTTCATCTCTTCTAATCCATCCTGCAAGGCCATGAGACCCATGCCCAAACCCCACAATCAGACCTCAGCACCACGCCAGGGCCCGCCATTGCAAACCCCAAAACCTCACAAAAGGCGCTAAAGCACCCCAGAGTTAGAGAAACGCTGCTTTGCCAACTGGACTCTCACACAACAGAGGTCTGAAAGAGGTAACCTGCACCAAGCCCCACCGTAAAACGCCACCGATCACAGCCAAGACAATAAAAAAATGCGAACAGTTAAAAGGGCACCCCCCTGACAACAAAAAATGCCCCCCACGCCAGCAAAAATCTTCCCTCAGCCGATCCACAAGGATAATGAAGCATGCAAGGAGGGAGCTGGGCATGCAGGTCGGCCCTCATAGGCCGTGGGCACCCCACAACCAGAGCAGTCCATGAACGCGCCTATTCATCTTCCCCTTCGAATAATAATATTATTATTGATATATAATATAATATATAATTATATTATATTATATGGTATAATAATATTATATTTATATTATTACATTATTATAATATTATAATAATGTAATAATATAAATATAATATTATTATACCGTATAATTATATATTAATATATATATATACACACACACACACACACACACACCAAGAGGGCGCCTTTTTATCAATTTATCAAAAAAAAATGTAATAGGTACCTCTAGAAGGATATCTCTTCGTTTCTACCCTTTTTTCATCAAAAGACACTTAGAAAATTGTTTTCCAAATTTATATAAATTAAATTATGTTTATATAATATAATATAATAATAATAATAATTAATATTAATAATAATATGAATATTTATTATAACTCTTGTTGATATATTATATTCATTAATATTATAGTATTATAATAATATTATATAATAATAAACATAAACATAAATATAATATAATATAATAATATAATAATAAATATAAATAAAATATAAAATAGATAATATTATAATAATATAATAATATAAATATAATATTATTATATTTAATATTGTAATAATAATATAAATATAGTATTATAATATTCATTATAACACTTATTGATATATCATTTTAATTGATATTATAGTATTATAATAATGTAATAATATAAATATAATATTATTTTATAATTATAATTAAAATATAATATTATAAGGAAAAAAATAGAATCACGCAAGGTGCCAATTGCAACAATGCGGAATTTTATTAATGGTTATTTATGAAATTGGAGGGAAGATTAGGAATAGTTTGCCAGCAAAATGATATCATGTGAGGTTATGTTTTATGTGTCATTGTAGTTGTTTCAAGGTGGAAGGACTTAGTATGCTTCATAGTTATAACAGACGAGATCATTTATTATAACGGACAAGGCCGTAGCATTGATGGATGGGGGTAGTCATCCATGCCCTAGTGCAAATATAGGGCTAGATAGCCATTGCCATCAGAAGGCAGAGCAGTCATTCATTTAGCATGTTTGACACTTTAGTTCTCATTTAGCTCTCGTTCATTCATTCAACATGTTTTTATTTCCCTAATGGCATAGCAGGTCATTAGAAGGTAGAGCAGTCATTCATTTAGCATGTTTGACACTTTAGCTCTCATTCATTTATTTAGCCTATTTTTATTTTCCTGAAGGCAAAGCCGGTCATCAAAAGGTAGAATAATCATTCATTCAGCAAGTTTGACACTTTAGCTCTCATTCATTCATTCAACATGTTTTTACATCCCTAAAGGTAGAGTAGGTGATCAAAGGCAGAGCAGGTCATGAGAAGTCAAAGCAAAAACCAACGAACAACAGCTCGGTCATATAGGTATTTTTTTTGTTTTCATTTTATATTCTCCTGAATCTGGAACATTCATGAAGTTCCATCCATATCTTTCTTTGTTTCTTTTATATTCATATATCTAATATTATAATAATAATATAAATAATTTTATTTATTACTATATTTATTATTATAAACATGCTTTATTATAATGTAATAATATTATAATATTATTACATTTAATAATGTTGTATTATATTATTATGTATTGATTTAATTAATGTCTTACATGTTTAATGATATAATTATATATTAATTTAATTAATTTAAATATTTTTTTCTAATAATGTAATAATAATATAAATTTATGGGGTGGTAGGGTGGGCACCCAATCCAAGAAAATTTGGATGGGTTGTTGCCATAAGGTTTCATTATGGCCAATCTCTCTGTCATAAATCTTCATTATGGCACTCATGAAAGGGTGATACACCTTTCTCTTCGTTGAGATAGCAGTCCACCAATTTGACCGTCGCATGCTCCAATTTCACCAAACTTCCTGTGTAATGAATACAGTCACTAGTTAAATGAAGGTGATCCCTCTTCTGTTCTGACAGACAGAAACCTTTGTAGTCCATTCCCATCTATCAGTTCGATCGGTCATTTGCTATTCTCGGCATTAGTAGTAGCGGGCAGTATGGAGAAAGGCTCTGGATTCATCGCTAAGGTCTCTGTGCATCTGGGAGTGTCGACACCTCTCTAGTTGGAGAGCTCAGTCCAACAGATGGCCTTCAAAGGCACCGTTACAGACTTAAGGCTGAAGCGCATCCTGCGAAGGCATGAGGGCCTTCTTCTCCCGGCGGTTAAGATTATCTTGGGAACAGATTTTCTGGGCGCAGACGAGTTCTACAGGGTAGACTCTCACATCTATTCCCATTTCTTAGCCTCAATCCTGGATGCAGGGATGTCTACAGAGGTAGCGAAGCATCTCATGGTGAAACTGTTTAAGCCAAAATTCCTCCAGGGCCTCAATTCCATTCACAAGGTAGTCATTCCCGGGGTGGGTATCCCCCGTCCGAATGACATTGCCTCCCTCAAAGATCCTCTGGAGGTGTTGAAGGTTTTTCCCCTCATCCTCGACTTGAAAGGCATGGTGCTGACAGAACATCAGGACCAAGTTCTCTAGGTTTTTGGTTTCCTCCAGAACATGCTGCAAGAGGACATTGACTCCAGGGAAGGGGTTTGGGTTGGCAGGCTCCAATCCATGGCAGTGGAGCTTGACCTTCTCTGAAAACATGGCTGCTAAGGACCTAGTTCGGTGTGATCACTCCTAGTAGGTATTGTTTATAATACAGTTACTAACAGACTAGTAAGCCTAATAGCTATTTTTTGTAAAGTTCCAATAGGTTTGTTTATGGAAGGGCATTAGGAGGTTTTTGCCATAGAAGCCAGTTTGGATGATGCAGGTAAACTACTTATAGGCACCTGCTTGTAAACATCTTCTGATCAATATAAAACTACTTATTTACGAATCAAAAAATAATAATAATATAAATTTAATATTATTATATTTAATAATGTTATGCAATATAATTTCTATTTAAAATAATTAGAATTTTTAATAATGAGTAATATAAAATAGTTAGGGTTTATAATAATTAATATTATATTAATAATATTATTATTGATATATAATATAATATATTATTATGTTATATTATATTATATATGATATTATTATAATATTATAATAATGGAATACTATAAATATAATATTATTATATTTGATAATGTTATATGATATAATTATATATTAATTAAATTAATATATTATATATGTATATATTAAAAAATAATATATATAAAATACATTGAGAGAGCACCTTTTAATCAATTTATGGAAAAAAGTGTAATAGGCACTTTTAGAAGGATATCTCTCGGCCAAACGTCCTTTTACACACTTTTTTCACCCAAAAGGCACTTGAAAATTGTTTTCCAAATTTATATTAATTAAATTATGTTTATATAATATAATATAATAATAATAATAATAATAATAATAATAATAATAATAATTATTATTATTATTATTATTATTATTATTATTATTATTATTATTTCATTTTAATATTAATATTTATTATAACACTTATTGATATATTATATTAATTGATATTATAGCATTATAATAATATTATATAATAATATAATAATAAACATAAATATAATATTATTATATTTAATATTGTAATAATAATATAAATATAATATTATATTATAATTATAATTAAAATATAGTGGGTGGTAGGGTATGCGCCATGAGAAGGATACCACTCAGCATTTAGAAAATTGTTTTCCAAATTTATATTGATTAAATTGTGTTTATATAAAATAATATAATAATAATACTAACTATTTATAGTTATAATATTAATAATAATATTAATTATATTATTAATATTTATTATAACACTTGATATATCAATTAATTGATATTATAGTATTATAATAATATTATTATAATATTATAATAATGTAATAATATAAATATACTATTATTATATTTAATATTATAATAATAATATAAATATAATATTATATTATAATTATAATTATAATATAATATTATAAGGAAAAAAATAGTCACATAAGTTTTCAATTGCAACAATGCAAAATTTTATTAATGGTTATTTATGAAATTGGTGGGAAGATTATGAATAGTTTGCCAGCAAAATGATTCCATGTGAGGTTATGTTTTATGTGCCATTGTAGTAGTTTCAAGGTGGAAGGACTTCAATGGATGAGATCATTTATTATAATGGACAAGGTCATAGCATGGATGGATAGGGGGCAATCATCCATTCCCTAGTGCAAATACTGGATAGCCACTGCCATCAGAAGGTGGTCATTCATTCAGCATGTTTGACACTTTAGCTCTCATTTAGCTCCCATTATTTCATTCAACATGTTTTTATTTCCCTAAAGGTAGAGCAGGTCATCAAAGGCAAAACAGGTCATTAGAAGTCAAAGCAAAAACCAACTAACAATAGCAGTCATGCACGTATTTTTTCTGTTTTCATTTTATATTCTCCTGAATCTACAAAAAATCATGAAGCTGCATCTATCTCTTTCTCTGTTTCTTTTATATTAATATATCTAATATTGTAATAATAATATAAATATTATTTTATATTATAATTATAATTAAAATATAATTATAATAATACAATAATTATAATAAATTTATAATAATATTATAATATTATTACATTTAATAATGTTATACTATATTATTATATATTAATTTAATTAATTTTTTCTAATAATGTAATAATAATAATAATAATAATAATAATAATAATAATAAAAATTGAATATTATTATTATTTTTTAAATAAAAGAGAGTACAAACTTTTTTAATGAAAGAGAGCAGTACAAAGCATAAAAGTAGCAAGAGGCACAAACAGGCCCAGAAACAACAAATAAGAAATCAAGAAGTGGTCATACAACATCTCACATCCTCTGTGACCAAATCCACCAAATCTTGAGCAAGATCTCCAAGTAAACTGTCCCAATCATCCACCAGCCAGGTCCCATTCTTCTCAGAAGCCCATTTGGCCAACCCATTAGCCACCTTATTGCATTTCTGAGGGATATGAGAGAAGGTGATAGAATCAAATAGTTCTCCAAGACTGGTGATTTTCCTAGCCACCACCATAAGCTACCAACTAACATCATCAAATTGCCTTCTATTTATCAAGTCTATAACCACTTGAGAATCTGACTCATAGATAATCTTATTCTAGCCAAGGGCATATGCTTTCTTCAAAGCCAAAAGAATAGCCAAGGCCTCCATAAGATTATTAGAGTGCAGCCCCCTATAATCTAAGAAGAAAAACACAACCACCCCAGAACTATCTCTACCCACTCCACCAATGCCAGTGTGCCTAGGGTTACCCCTTGCAGACCCATTAGTATTGATTTTCAAGACTCCAGTGGGAGGGGGTAGCCAATGCCCTTCCCTAGAAACCTTCCTTCTAGAACACTTGCTTTGCCCAATCTTGGGCCTTCCTGGACCCCCAACAAGAATCCCCAGATTACGAATCACTCTAGTATCACCAGGATCCACCAGGGCTGACAGATCACATTTAGCATACAAGGTCTCCTGCAAAGCCCCAAGAATGTGAGACCAAACTTGACCCACCAGCAACTTCTTATCCAGAAAGACCCTGCAGTTGCGCTCCAACCAAATGTGCCATATAATCAGACTAGGGCCAATTGGCCATGCTATGTGCAGAAATGAAGTCCTCACTAGAATGGGCCCAAAATTCTGCCAAAACTCCTCCAAAGAAGAAGGGTGCCTGCACTGTAAACTCCAGGCCCCCCATCAAAAATGCCAAATAGTCCTAGCAAAAGGGCACTGGAAGAAAAGATGTGAAATAGTCTCAACATCTTTTAGGCATAAGAAACATAATGAAGGACCTTGGAAGCCACCCTTACAGAGGTTATCCCAAGTCAAACACCTGCCATAAACCACCAGCCAAGAAAAGAAATTACATTTTGGCCAAGAGAATTTATTCCAAATATTTTCCACCAAGGAACCTCAGCACTACCCCAGGCATGTCTATCCAAAACATGATACCCTGAAGCAACAGTGAACTTCCCTTTTGGATTCGGACCCCAAGCTAGTACATCCCGCTCTGGAAGAGAACAATAGACTCTATCAGCCAAAATGGAGGACAACTCCCTTTTATACTCCAAAGATCCACCCATGGGCCATTCTTGCATATCCTTCCATTGGTAATTAATAGTCTACCCCAAAGCCTGAGGGGCTTTGAAATCCATCACTCTACTCCAACCAACCTGAACAAAAATCCTACATAAGTCCCCCAAGTGAGGGTACGAGGAGAGGATAGGCAAGAAGCCAACCCAGGATTCATGCCAAAAAAGAGCATCAGAGCCTCTATTGTAAATCCAAAACAGGCCTTGTTTAACCAGCCTAGCCCCCCTCTTGAGAGTATCCCAGATTATAGTACCTCTCCCCGAAAGACTAAAATGAGGCACCTCAGCGCCCTCCACCTCCCCAAGGTACTTGAAGGTAAGGATCCTGGACCAATACTGATGCTGATATGAACACCATCTCCAGTATAGCTTAGCAGCCAAAGCCTGTCCATTCCAATCTGTCCTACGCAAACCCAGACCACCATCCTACTTTGCCTAGCAAACAACTTCCCACTTAATTAAACTCCACTTCTTCGAAAGGAGATTACCCAACCAAAGAAACTGCCGACAGAGGCCCTCAAAATCTTTGATGAAACTTGAGGGAGTAGTCAACACAAAGCACCTCTATAAAGGAAGGGCATGCACCACGGACTTCAACAGAGTAACTCTTCCAGCCATAGATAACCATCTATAGGTCCAGTGACAAACCGGCCCACAAAATTTATCCATCACATCCTACCAAAAACACTTGGGAAGTGGGCGCACATCCAGAGGGATGCCAAGGTATATAAAGGGAAGTTTCCCCACCTAAAACCTTAAGATCCTAACAATACATTGTTGAATAAGCCTGGGGGTATTAACGAAATAAATGCAAGACTTACTTTCATTAATGATTTGACCTGAGGCAGCCAGGTAACAATCCAAAATCTGACGTAAAGCAACTGTTTCAGCTACCTTAGCAACACCCATCAAAGCCGTATCATCCACAAACTGAAGATGAGTTTGTGGAGGAAGAGAATTGCTCTATTTCCATCTTTGAAAGAGCCCATCCATAACACGGGACTTAATCAATCTCCCCAAGCCTTTAGCCATCAAGATGAACAAATATGGGGATAAGGGGTCCCCTTGTCGAAGACCTCTAGAAGCACCAAACAGATCCGAAGACTCCCCATTTATGAGAACAGAAAATGAGGAAGTCCTCACACAACTCATGACCCAATCAATCCACTCACAACTGAACCTGAAGGCTCTAAGAATTTTGATCAAAAAGCCCTAGTTAACTCTGTCATATGCTTTAGCCATGTCTAACTTTATTAACGTAGCCTTTTCCTTAGAAGAGGCCATAGAGTGAATAGTCTCAGCCGCAATAACTACTCCGTCCAAAATCTGTCTACCTGCAACAAAGTCCCCTTATTCCTTTGAGATCAACTTATCCAGACATGGCTTCAAACATTTAGCAATTAGCTTTGTAATGATTTTATACACCACATTGCACAAAGAAATTGGTCGAAAAAGATCTAGAGAATCAACACCCTCGCATTTTGGGATAAAAGCAAGAAACGTGGCATTCATGGCTCGCAACATTTGCTTATTCCTAAAAGACTCCTGCACTACCTCCAATAGATCAAGGTTGATGACTTCCCAAAATTCTTGAAAGAACTCTGCCGGGAACCCATTAGGACCAGGAGCCTTCCCTTTTTTCAACTAAGACACCACATCCTCCAACTCCTTCAAAGAAATAGGTTTAAGAAGAGAAGCATTCATATTCATAGTCACCAGAGAGGGAATACAAGCTAGGATAGAAGCTTCCTCCTCACTAGTAGGTAAGGTTATGTTTTGTGCCACTACAATAGTTTCAAGGTGGAAGGACTTTGTATGCTTCATAGTTATAACCAACAAGATCATTTATTATAATAGACAAGGTCGTAGCATGGATGGATGGGGGGTAGTCATCCATGCCTTGATGTAAATACAGGGCTAGATAGCCTCTGCCATTAGAAGGTAGAGCAGTCATTCATTTAGCATGTTTGACACTTTAATTCTCATTTAGCTCTCGTTCATTCATTCAACATGTTTTTATTTCCCTAATGGCAAACTAGGTCATTAGAAGGCACAACAATCATTCGTTCAGCATGTTTGACACTTTAGCTCTCATTAATTCATTTAGCCTATTTTTATTTCCCTGAAGGTAGAGCAGGTCGTTAGAAGGTAGAACAATCATTCATTCAATAAGTTTGACACTTTAACTTCCATTCATTCATTCAACATGTTTTTACATCCCTGAAGGCAAAGTAGGTGATCAAAGGCAGAGCAGGACATCATAAGTCAAAGCAAAAACCAACGAACAATAGCTCAGTCGTGCAGGTATTTTTTTGTTTTCAATTTATATTCTCCCAAATCTGTGAACATTTGTAAAGCTACATCTATCTCTTTCTCTGTTTCTTTTTTATTAATATATCTAATATTATAATAACTACAATAAATTTATAATAATATTATAATAATATAATATTATTACATTTAATAATGTTATACTATATTATTATATATTGATTTAATTAATGTCTTACATGTTTAATGATATAATTATATATTAATTTAATTAATTTAAATAATTTTTTCTAATAATATAATAATAATATAAATTTAATATTATTATATTTAATAATGTTATACAATATAATTTTCATTTAAAATAATTAGAATTTTTAATAATGAGTACTATAAAAATAGTTAGGGTTTATAATAATTAATATTATATTAATAATATTATTATTGATATATAATATAATATATAATTATATTATATTATATTATATATAATATTATTATAATATTATAATAGTGGAATACTATAAATATAATATTATTATATTTGATAATGTTTTTGATATTATAAGGTGGCAAACCAGGGGGGCCTATCCCATCTTACAAAACAAAACCCAAAAAGGGCAAAAAAGGCTTAGAAAACAAAAAGAGCCAAAACAACCACCGACAGCTTACATACGGTTGATAGACAGCAAAAAGTTACTAACAGTAAAAAGCCAGCAAACAGAAAGCAAAGAAACACCAGGAAGAGATGTCCTCTCCCTTCGAAAGAAACTCCAGCATTTTGTCCAGTTCTTTAACCCTGTCATTACCAGCTCCATGCATGAGAGCCTCCTGCTCCTGAAGAAGAGAGAGATTGTCCATAGCAGTCTTACATAACATGTTAGAAATGAAATTACCAAGAGAAGAGACCTTATTTTCTAGGAACTCCACCCATTCCTTTAGCTAAGAAAGATCATCAGCATCATTAGTTTCCTCAGTATTGTCTTCTTCCCTACCATCTTGAGTAGTATTGTCAGGATCAACAGGAATAGAAGTGGGAACAGAGTAGATATCTTTCCCAATGTCCTCATCAATATTAGTCATTTTCGCCTGGGCAGTAATGTCACCAACACCCACACAATCACCAATGGGGATAGGATTATGAACCCCAACATTATCTTCAGTTTCAAAGACCTCCACAGGAATGCCCTGCCCATCAATTTCTTCTTCACCACCAGAATCTTCAATAGCAATTTCCTGAACATCAGTCTTGAGATCTTCCTCCTCATGGGTAGAGGCTTTTAAATTGCTTTCTGAATAGTCAATCAGCTTTAGTTTGGGAGCCCATTTGCTAGCAATTCTACCAGACCGCCGAATGGCAGCAAATTTCCCTCTGTTTTATCTTTTTTAAGGTTCCATAAGGGTCCCTCCCCACCCTGACTCTACTTAATCTAGGTCCCAAAAACCCCAATATCATCCTTCAAAAGGTTAGCCTCCATGTCCACATTTGAGAGACGTCTTTTAGCTTTCAATTTAAATCTGGAGGGAGGGTTTTGAACACTCTTGGTCAAAGACTTAGAAATACCAGAGCAAGGATCACCAACAAGGGGCTGACTAGGAGTAGCAAGACTCGATTTCACAGAGGCAGGGGTATCCTGACCAGAGGGTTGAAGAGAGGAAGGAGGAGATAGGGCTAAGTGAAACTAGTATAAATGATGAATGAGCCCTTGGTGTAAAGGAATAGGCTTTTTATCAGGTTTCTTCAGCAAAGTCTTTTTAACATGTTGTATAGAGTGTTCAAGAGAAGAAAGCAAGTAGAAAGGGAAACTAATAGTGGCATTCCTTCTAAAATGATTCAATAAAGGGAGATGGTAGTGATAGAACTTGATGAAGCAGCCCTTAACAGTGAAATACTTCATCACCATGTAACACATGTCAGTCCACAGTTCAGCAAGATGAGCTCTTTCAAAGCCACCTTGGTAAGCACCAACTCCTCTCCTTCACCAAGAAATGATTTCTGATTCTGAACATCTGAAACCCTAGATTTTTTTCGCATCTTCATTCCCTTTGGAGAGAGAACCGTAGCCATAGCAATGTCATTCTCAGAGACCACAAAGCTGACATTCCCAATTTGCACCTTGCAGTTATCCCAAGATTGAGCAAATTGAATAGATAGATTTTCATCGTGTCCATTCAAACATTTAAGGAAAGGGGTGACTCCTCCTTCCTTACAGTAATGCCAGACCAAGGCATTCTCCTTAAATTCTCTATAGTTTTGGGTTTAGTTCAAATCCTGTTGCCACCCATGATAAAAAACTAGAGAAGTTGAATGAGCCTGGGAAAGGAGTAGATGGAATTGAAATCTAGGAAACTTCTATCAATTTTGTGAGAAAACTGAGAGACTTTGAACACAGTGCAATGAGTGTAAATGGCAATAAAGAAGACATGATCAGAATTAGGGAAATCATTAAAATGATAACCCAAGGTCCTAATGTAATCTTCCCAAATTAATTGACTATCTTTCACACGCATGCAAGAGTGTCTAGGCTCACTCCCATCATTATTAGAGTGTCTAATTAGCATGCACTGAATTAAAGAATTGGTCGTGTAGATAAGCCAGGTGAAATGATGAGTAATCATCATGTAAGCATTTGTTCTTTTTGAATGATATCCTAAATCTGACGTGGGATATTATGAAGTTGTTGCTAACATCACCAGTTTTGAAATTGCTGACATAAATTTTCTAGGTCATCAGCAACAGTGTTGCCCTCCCTGTAAATGTGGGAGAAAGAAATGATAGGAATAGCTTGAGAGAGAGTTTGAATATCAAGCACTATATCCTTAAGTTGCCATCAACACTCCAAAACTTTAGAAACAGCCTCAATAATAATTTTTGAATCACCCTGAACATGAAGTTGATGGATGCCAAGAGAAATGGCCAACTTAAGACCCCATAAAAGAGTAGAAGCTTTAGAAAAATTATTAGTTTGGATACCAATTCCTCCAGCATAAGCAAAAATAAGAGCTACTTTGTCATTCCTTATAATTCCTCTAGCACTAGCCTTACCGTTAGACTTAGCAGCTCCATCAAAATTTAATTTGGACCAACCTTTATCAGGGGGAGTCCAAATAGTGTTAAGTCTTTTAATGTGTTTAGAATCATCAAAAGCAGGAATTTGATTCCCAATCCCCCAGTTAGAAGCCACAAGGACTTCATGTTGAGTAAGAGGTTTGTCAGTAATTTTGATGTTTGAATTAGAAACATTTTCCAAGAGAGCCTTAGAAAAAGAATTGAAAACTTGTGAAGAATTTCTGATAGTTTCTCTAAAACTTCTATTATTTATTTCTTTCCAGAGGAACCAAGCAATGAAAGGAAGGGTTTGAGTCCATAATTCAACTAACCAAGGATGGATTAGAGAAGGGATCTAATTAAGAATGAGATCTTTTATTTCTTTGTTGCAGACCCATTGTAACCCAAAATTCAAAAAGACTTTACTCCATATATCGGTTGCAAATTCATAATGCAGGATAAGATGGGAGACAAATTCTTCATCTTTCAAACACAAAACACATCTGTTAACTAGTTGCATACCCCTTCGTTGAAGATTGTCCTGTGTCAGAATTTTATTATGAACAATAGTCCACCAAAAAAAGTTAACCTTAGGAAGGAGTTTACAATTCCAGACCTTCCTCTAGACATCATCTTTAGGTTCCTCGGTCAACAAATGGTAAGCAGATTTAACTGAAAAAAACCCCTTCTTGTCAGCAGACCAAAAAAATTGATCACTTCTAGAGAAAAGAGGAATCCTTGTATTAAGAAGAATTTGTTATATTTTATTAGCCATGTGGAGAAGATTTAGATTATTATTACAACATTCCAAAAGATTTTTCCAAATTCTAACACCATGATCTTGATGAATGTAGTGACTAACTTTGTTGCCAAAAATTGTTTAGCAAGAATACTAATAGCTCCATTACCCATCTATTTAGAAAGAGGCCCATCAACCAACCAAGGATCTTCCCAAAAAATTATAAGCAATCCACAACCAAGTTTCCATTTGATACCCTTGTTAACAAGACTTCTGGATTTTATAATTTTATTCCAAATAACAAATCCTTGAGGAAGGCCCTCCTGATTGAGGAAAGAGTATTTGTCAGTATCCCTTAAGTACTTGGCATTTATAATAATACCCCATTCCATATCTCTGTTTAAGAAGTTCCAAGCAATATTTGATAGCAGAGCCTTATTCATATTTTGAATTGTTCTAATGTTAAGCCCACAATGAGACTTAGGCAGGCAGACCTTATCCCATTTATCCAAATAAATTCTCTTTTTTTCATCTATTCTCGTCCACAAGAAAGTTCTGTAAATTTTCTCTAGTTTATCAGTCAAATATCTAGGCATTTTAAATAGGGATAAAAAGTAGGTAGGAATTGTAATGCCCCGTCATGCAACCCTAAAGTGCTAGACTAAAGGTGCAAAAGTTACAGAAATAATTTTTTTTTGAAAGCAAGATAGTGCAAAGTAGTAACCAAACATACCATATTACACCGCATAAACGAAATTACTCTTCTAACAAGTCTAGGGCAACATAACTGCATTAATAAAAGAAAATAAAACTACAAAAGTAATAACCATTACACTGCTAAAATAGATACAAATAACTTTTACTGTAGCAGAATAGATTAATTACAGAGTCTCAGTACAGGATTACATGATTACAAGATTATAAGACCGTTCATGTCGGTTTACAGAAGAGTACATAAGAAGGTATACAACACCACCGAAGGTAGGAAGCAAACTGGAATTGGAACACCTCTGCACCAGACTCGAACCACATCTCCAAGATGACCAATGGATAGCTCTGCCACCCAACCATGTGAAACCCTGAGGTCCACCCCTCCGAGCTAGGAGATAACGACGAGGATTCCACTAAGCCAAGAAACAACATCCAAAAATGAATGAACAACAACTGACTTGACACAACTGACCATATCAACATAACAGCACAAGTCAAGGCACCACTCCAGAGGTACAACAAAAGGAACAACCAAACTGCATAAGGAGAGTGTCATCGCATGGTCCTAACATGGGTTACCCAAGCTATCTATCACCAGAAACCGGCCCCCATCTATGGTTACCTTGGCAGCCTCTCTCTAGGCACCGGCCCCATAGGGTGACACATGTGGAGCCGACAGATCCTCTCATGGAGACAAGGAGGTCGACCTTGCCAACCATGCCTTCTCACCCCATCCTTAGCCTTTACGAGCACTCAAGGCATGGGTGAGGTCTCATACTTATCTTGTTAAGTGTTTTAATACCCCAACCCTCTTGATTAAGTTATTAAGTTTTCCACATGCTTACAACCTCCATGGGGTTACCTAGGCGACCTCTCACTAGGCACCGGCCCCACCATGAAAGCCACTCCCTTAGCATTCTCTGATCAACAAACATACCACAACATACAGATATAAAAGTCACAACTCAGTTATGACCCATAACTTACGCCATTCACTAGGCCACAACAAAAAGGGTCCTTAGAATTCCATCGAAATTTGAAGCAATACCATTTAGAAACCAAGCACCGTAACCAAGGGGCCATTCCCCATTCATAACAAGATATGAAAGTCCAGATATCCCATTACATTGACATGCCACTATTTGGACCAAAGATCATAACACCTCACCTCTGGAGTCAGGAACAACCAAGAGAAAAAGTAGCCATGAACTGACAAGGACAACACTTCCACAATTAGACACCAAGACGCCATGACCTCTCACAAGATTCCTACTTCACAAGAAACAGTTCTTAAACCCATCTTACAAGGATCCTTGCTCCACTAGAAACAACTCAAAAACACATCTCACCCCAAGGTAGACACAAAGATCCATCCCAAGTGACAAGGAGGTAATCATGCATTCAAATCCAATGAACTTCCCATACAAACACAAAATAAACTTAAGAGTGTATAACTTATTTCAAACAACATACGAGTTACAAATTAGTTTCCTTACAATACCAAAGTAAACTTCCTAGCCAATTTCTTATCAAACCATAGTATAAGAACCAACAAAAATTTTTCCTTCTAATCTTCCCTAATAGCAATACTTCCTACTAAGAATAAATTACAAATAAGTATAAAACTTCCAGTGGTCACAACTATCTTAAAATACATATAGTTTCTTACATAACATACTTATTTAACAATAACAATTTTCAGCAACTACTAAACGAACCTTCCCAACAATATTAATTCCTTTCCATAAAAAGAATACAAGGATTTATTACAACATTTGGATATGATAAGAACGACAACCCCAAACATAAAATGAGATAAAATCCACTCATTCATTAAGGAAATATTCAAGCATACAAAAGTGTCAATTCCTAACAACATGAGGCTTTAATCTCTATCTACTAATTTATTAACTAACAAGCTAAAAGGAAACCACCATAATAAATAAAACAACTAATACTATTTTCTATAAAACAATAGTGATTACAAAAATATTTCTTATGTTCATATGATGTCATCTAGCATTTAACCAACTACAATTTTAGTCTAACATCCAGAAATATATAAACTCTTTCAATAAATTCCCATACAACAATTGTCTATCTAGCATATTAGAGATTTTATAACAACCTTAATAGTTTTCTACAAACATAAGTTTCTAACAAGAATTTACCAATTCCCAACATAACATATTGCAAATGTTCTCCAAAATAAAAGTATCTAACGGTATAAGCTCTAATCTACTCACTCTAGACCACATTTGATCTAATTTACCAGTGTATGAAAACCTATTTCTATAATTCAAAACTATCAACACACAAAATTACTATAACTATTTACATTTTGAACTACATCATTGCTTCTCTTTTACCATCCATTTCAACTATTGAATTTACTACAAGTAAATATGATCCTTCAAAAGCGCAAGACATTTGCTATCATGTTAGATCTCGAATTAAACCTGATCACTCTAATAGTCTTCTATAGCCTTAACTTACAACTTTTAGAAAAAAAATATGTAAATTTCTAACCATCTTCTATTAACATAAATCAACTACAATCCCTAAAGAAAATGCTACAAGCATTTATGAATATTTCCCTAACATCACCATAGACTAAAATTCAATTACCCCGGCAATGAAAAAAAAACAAAATACCTTTTTCCTATTTGCAAAAATTACCATATAACAATTCCGACACTCCAAATTATTTCCTAACCTATTACCACTATCAACTTCAAATCAAGTATTTCTAACTAACAAGTTATCAAAGAGAAAACCAATTAAGCATATGTAAGGAAAGTGAATAACTTACTAACAAAGGTTCTATACAAGTCACATCGACTTACATTCATAATAGCAATAAACAACGACAAATCCCTATAACTACTATGATTGAAGGGTCTAACGATGGTGACTAAGCACTAAGTTCGCAACCATTCCCTAAAAGCACACCGCAACAACATAGCTCGAGGCCACATTACCATCCATACGACAAACTGAGTTGACTAAAGGCTAAGTTGACTTTACTGACCACGTCTGCAGCGTCTACGAAGAGATTTCTAAGACTCTGCTGTGATTGCCAACTATACACGGTATGACAGCGACTGCAGTGCCATAATATATTGCGACCCACATGGTGATATCAATGACTACAGTCCAACAAACAACGACGGCAACTTCTAAAACCACCACTAAGCAAATGTGATTCTCCTCTGAGCCACTAACTTAGGACCTAACAAGGGCCTTAGATCTGTAAACACCTTGCTAAGAAGCTGACTACAACTATACTATAATGACGGCAGTGACCAAGTGCAAGCGACAAAAGCCTAATGAATACCATTTACTAAACACATGCCAATAACTTAGCTCATGGGTCTAACACAGAACTGGTTTAAAATGTTCACCAAACACTCTTCTACATTTCTCACAGCAGCAAACACGGACACAATGACTACCCTGTCTACAAAAGGGTGATAGCAGATTCTAATAAAAACAATCAACACAAGAGATATCCCCTTCGACCCTACGGGCTTTGACACTGCACAAGCTACTTCAACCAACATAACTTCCGCTATGACTATCGACTAACACTAACTACTTACCACGTCAGCAGTGCCGACTAACACGGTGATAGCAACGACTGTAGTCTAATATCCAGCGACAGTAAAATCTATAACCAGCGACTAAAAAAGGAAACAACAAGATAAATACTCGACCCTAACCAAAAGAACGAGCCATAATTACACAGCTCGTTGGCACCAGACAAGGTAAGAAGCATAACTATCTGAATAACACTCAAGGTTTACCAGTCACTAAGTTGACTATGGCCATAGATTTTCCAAACTCACGGTTTCCAAACATAAACAAGGTTCAAAATAGAAACTATCTAAAAAGGTGGCAGTGAACAGAATTAGTCTACAAGCTGTCTAATGGTGGAAAAAGGAAACTTCTATATAAAGAGAAAAAGTTCCAAATTATCAAAGCCTAAGCCAATACGAATTCCTAAGAGATCAAACACTTTTAATCTTCTATAAGCCTCAAGCTATGTTTATATATTTATATCAATGATGATTTAAACAAATGTCTCTCAGCCAAGAAGGAATTTTTTTGTTGCAGAAGAGAAGACATTGCAGAAGAAACTTCACAGGAATATCCAATACAAGATTACAAGGTAATTTCTCCAGTGGAGGAAGTGTTGAGGGTACAGAATCTACAACAAAGCTTCAGAGAGAAAGGCAAGAACTCCAAGGAAAAGAATTAAGAATACAGGAGGCTAAGAGCGGTTGCTAGCACAACAGATTGCATAGAAAGTTTAAATTTAAGGCCATATGCAGTGTGGTGGAGCATTAGCCAAGCCTCAAGAAGGAAATCAACTCAATTAAGTTATCACAGAATAAGAGTAGAAGAATTTGGCAAATAGAGAAAGACACATTGATGTGCAGTAAAGATCCTCTTCTTACTGGACAATCCACATATGTGTGAGAGCTAAAAATGTGAGATCACAATGCAAGTTTATAGATTAAGGGCACAAGTAGGATTAAGACAAAGGCTCAAACAGAAGAATCCATCACTGGAGGAACCTACAGGGTTTGGACATGGCATACAAGGAAAATTAAGTTCCAAGTTACATGTAAATTTCACAAATAGGACAAACTAGTTCACACAAAGAACGTGCTACCATAAAATTTAACTTACAAGCTATCAAAATTACAATTTTCACATAGAGATACAATCTCATCCCTGAAGTTCAGTCCCACCTCCAAATTTCTTGGACTCCTGCAACCAAAATTCTTTCTTCTTCTTCTTTCAATTTTCTTTGTCCTCCTCCCTCCAAACAAGGATTCAACCCTTCCAATAAATGCAGAAGACATGCCTCTCTTTTTCCAACAACCCACTCTCTTGTGAGATTCAAAAATTAACTATATCAAAAGATTCCCAAGTCCTCCAATTTTGAAATTGATAACACACGGCATTAAATTTTGCATTTCCCAAAAATATTCTCTACCAAATAACCACTAAGTACCCATAACTCCAATTTTACCACATAATTACTTTTTGGATAGCAGATTATAATTCTCACCTATTATAAAATTTAACCAAGGTGTCATCCAAAGATTTTAAGCTAATTCAATAATTATCTAATAAACAAAATAGGAGCATTATTAATAACCACTAGTTCATTAAAGAATCTTGTAACCACACAGGAGAATAATTTTAACATTATAAAATACGACTTGACTAACATTACGACACCACCTAACCCATCACCACAAGACAAGGACCAAGTATCCCAACATGACTCGAGACCACAACAGAAGACAAGGACCGACCTAATGTTATCTCCCATCACTATTATCCATTGGTGAAAGAACCTGCTCAAACCTGCTATATCAAGTGGAGTCGAGGTTCGGTACCTACAGCCTACATCCAAACAACTGATTAAATACAATCAAGTACGTATATGTCAACACATAGAGAGTCAGAGAATCACGGCGCAGCAGGGTACTCGAAATGAGTAATGCTACACTGTCCCTGCTCTTGGATAAGATTATAATCATAACATTCAAAAATAGATATCTACAAATCTAATTAAACATGTAAATAATAATCCATTTCTAAACTTATTCAACACAACATAACTGAAGTACTCATAATGTCATCATAACTCATAACAGATGTCTAAATATATTCATCGAACATAGTCCATCAAATCAAGGAGATCGTAACCCAAAACATGTAAATCTGATGTCTCGAAGCTGAAATGTGCAATAAAAGACTATCAACTATAATAGAATTGTCATAAGGAATATGAAAATACCATCTATCACAAGCCAAAAAGCGAGGGGCATTACAGGAATTCCCTGAAGAGAGGCCTTAGAAGATGCAATTTTCTCGCATTGCTTAGGAGTTTTCCTTTCCATCCCAATAATTTCTTTTGAGTTCTCTCAAGGATATTATGCCAAAAACCTAAAGAAACTGCCTTAGTAGTCAAAGGGAGACTGAGATAGACTGAAGGAAGGTCAGCAGCTACACAACCAAGGATATTGACAATTTTTCTTTGGAGATCCCCTAGGGTATTGAAAAAGAAAACATTGCTTTTTTGAAAATTAATATGCTGACCGAAAGCCATAGCATAATCATTCAATAAAGATTTCCATCTAGAAGCTTCCAGGATAGAGGAGATGCTAAAAAGAATGGTATCATCTACAAACTGTTGGATAGACATAGGAGACAGAGAGGAAGCAGGTTTAATCCCAATTAAAACTTTAGAGTTGATCTTGCTATGAACAAATTTACCAAGTGTTTCAGCTATCATAATAAAAAGATAGGGGGACAAGGGATCTCCCTGTCTTAACCCCCTAGAAGGAGAATAGAAACATCTTGGAACTCCATTAACAAGGATTGAGTATTTAGCAGTAGTAATAGCTTCCTTGAAGAGAAGAGAAACTTTATCATTAAACCCAATCTTCTGAATGATTTTAAATAAAAATTGGGCCATGACACCCTATCATAAGATTTAGAGATATCAAGTTTGAAAACCATACCTGGGATACGACTCTTTTCCATTGAGTGAATAGTTTCATGAGTAGAATTCACAGCATCTAATATCTGTCTCCTGGGAACAAAACCCTTTTGTGAGGGAGAAATAATTTTGTCAAGAAGAGGTTGGATTTTGACCACCAGAAGCTTGGTACAAATTTTGTAAATAGTATTACAAAGGCTGATAGGCCTAAAGTCAACAAGCATCTCTGGGTTGAGCTTCTTAGGAACAAGGGCAATGAAGGTATTGTTAAATTGTTTCAAAAGTTTACCAGTTTTGAAAAAGTCTCTGACAACAACAGTGACATCATATCCAATAATGTCCCATAACTCTTGGAAGAAAAAGGGGGGAAAGCCATTCAGCCCCGGAGCTTTAAAAGGCCCCATAGAAAAGACCACAGTATGAACCTCTTCCTCAAAAATGGGCTTTAAAATTTTAACATTATCTTCCTCAGAAATCAAAGAAGGGATATTGTTTAGAAGTTGATTCACAACCTGTGAGTTATCAATACTTGGTCCTTGTTTAGACAGCAAATTGTGAAAGAAGCTAACAGCATGATCTCCAATCTCCTCCTCATTAGTAATCATATTACCATTCTCCAATCTTATTTGAGAAATAGAGTTAGATTTTCTATGCCTTAAAGCAAAGACATGAAACAAGGCAGTATTACGGTTACCTTCTTTAAGCCATTGAACTATAGATTTTTGTTTCCAAAATAACTCTTCTCTACTCATTAGATTCTTCCAATCTCTGATTAATTCATTTTCTAATTGGAGGGAAATTAAAAAAAATCACCTTGAGCAATCCTATATTGAATATCTGCCAGCTTATTGGATAAGATCTTTTTCTGAGAAAAAATGTTGCCAAAACTATATTTATTCCAACCATAAACTTCTCTCTTGACATGCATCAACTTTTTATAAAGTCTAAACATAGCAGTACCCACAACCTGAAGTTTCCACCATCCAGAAAGAAGATTCCTAAAATCATGATGTTTAGTCCACATAGCCTCAAATGTAAAAGGAAAAGGACCCTTTCTCTTCTGATTAGCCCATTCCAAAATGAGAGGATTATGATCAGAAACAGTTCTAGGCAGAGCAACCAATTTGAAGGCAGCAATATTTGGCCAATTATTGGAGATAAGAAAATGATCAAGTTTCACTTAAATCATTTAGTCCTCTTTCCTCCTATTAGTCCAAGTATAATTTTGGTTCATCAAATCAACATCAATAAGCCCAAAAGTGTTAATCAACTCAACAAAGTCCAACATACTATCAGTGTAGTCCAAGATTCCCCTAGACTTTTCAGAAGGGTAAAGAGGGGTATTGAAATCACCTGCCAGCATCTAATACGAATAAGGATAAGAAGAGAGTTGGTTAGCCAAATCTTCCCAAAGATTTTTCCTTAAGACCCTAGTGTTAGGGGCATAAACATTAACTAGACTCCATTGAAATGAGGGCAAAGAGAAATCAGTCACCAAGCAATTTTTACTGGAGAAAGAAAGTTTACCAGAAAATTTGGAAGCATTCCACATAGTCACAATTCCCCCAAAGGAACCAGCAATGGGACTTATGTAGAAGGAAGCATTAGGCCAAATCCTATCAACAATCTTTTTGAAACCTTCTTCAGACATTTTAACTTCCTAAATTAAAAGAATATCCACTTTGTGGTCAAAAATATAGTTTTTGACCTCAAATTGTTTTGAGGGGTTATTAAGACCCCTCATGTTCCATGAAAAAAATTTCATTTAAATAAATTTTTGGAGAGATTCTCCAGTGTCTTCTGCTTTCCACTAGCAATCTCCCTAGCTACTTCTCTTTGCCTATTTTCTCACAATGAAGGTCTACCCTTCAAAGGATCTACACCAACATCAGCTAACTTTTTTGGTTTACAACTCCTTCTTTTGAGATGTCCACTCTTCATGGTCACTCATTGAAGCATTAGCTACTCCCAGAGGAGATATAAACTGATTAGAATGCTTCTTTGGAGAAGAAGGAAAAAGCCCTTCTTTGAGAAAACCTGATATGAGTTTCCCAGGAGAAGGGTGAAGCTTATTTTGATCTAAAGACAAAGGCACAACCTTTATGTCATTATCCTGAGTCTCCATCACTCTATCAAGACCCAACTGGGTCTCTTTCGTTTGTTCAAAACCCACCTATGACTCAACATCTCTTTCAAAACTCATTTGTGTTTCCTTAATATTGTCATCTCCTATTTGGGTCTCCTCAAATCTGTCAAAACCCATATGCGTCTCCTCAACTCTATCATATCCCATCTAGGTCCCCTCAACTCTGTCATAATGTTATACGATATAATTATATATTAATTAAATTAATATATTATATATATATTAAAAAATAATATATATAAAATACACTGAGAGAGCACCTTTTAATCAAATTTATGGAAAAAAAGTGCAATAGACACCTCTAAAAGGATATCTCTCGGCCAAATATCCTTTTACACACCTTTTTTCCCCAAAAGGCACTTAGAAAACTATTTTCCAAATTTATATTAATTAAATTATGTTTATATAATATAATATAATAATAATAATAATAATAATAATTATTATTATTATTATTTCTAGTTATAATATTAATAATAATATTAATATTTATTATTAATATTATTTTTTTTAAAACATTAAGATATATATATAATATTAATATTTATTATAACACTTGTTGATATATTATATTAATTGATATTACAGTATTATAATAATATAATAATAAACATAAATATAACATAAAATAGATAATATTATTATTATATTATAATAATGTAATATTATAAATATAATATTATTATATTTAATATTGTAATAATAATATAAATATAATATTATATTATAATTATAATTAAAATATAGTGGGTGGTAGGGTTGGCACCTTGAGAAGGATATCTCTCAACCAAACATCCTTTTCCACACTTTTTTCACTAAAAAGCCCTTAGAAAACTATTTTCCAAATTTATATTGATTAAATTATGTTTATATCAAATAATATAATAATAATACTAATTATTTATAGTTATAATATTAATAATATTATTAATTATATTATTAATATTTATTATAACACTTGTTGATATATCATATTAATTGATATTATAGTATTATAATAATATTATTATAATAATGTAATAATAATATAAATATAATATTATATTATAATTATAATTATAATATAATATTATAAGGAAAAAATAGAATCACATAAGTTTTCAATTGCAACAATGTGGAATTTTATTAATGGTTATTTATGAAATTGGTGGGAAAATTATGAATATTTTGCCAGCAAAATGATTGTAGTGCCCCTCTAGTTTCACCTTGTATGTGCATGTGGTCAGACTATAAAGCATGAAGATGAAGGTAAAATACTTGGAATACTTAGGGTATGTTAAACAGGTTGAAGGTAGGTTTATTGTTTTGATGTAGTTGATGACACTCTTCCTACTGTAGCTTAGTTACTTCCTTTTGTTATCTTTTGATGTTGTCTCTGGAGTAGTGTTAGCCATTGTTGATCTATATTTCTATGTCGATTTTGTATCTTCTTATTAGTACCTTGTGATCTTTGACTTAGTGGAACCTCATTGTTAACTCCTAACATGGGGGGTGGACCTCAGGGTTCCACATGGTTGGGTGGTTGTGCTTTATTCCATTGGTTTTCTAGTATTGTGGCTCATGTGTAAAGAAGATGTATCTCTCTTGATTCCAATTTTGCACCTGTATCGAAGACATACATTTGTACTATTTGTAATTAGATCTTTTTTATCAAAAGAAATCTTTATGTAATTGATGTATCTAGAAAGAGAGCTTTTGTATCAATGAAACTATGTAAATTCTTCTTGTAAGATATACTATTTTGTACTTGTAATCTTAATGCAAACTTCTTGATGTATTTGGATGTCGTAATGAAAGATGCTAGTTGGTGTATTTGATTAAACTGTGTATGTTGTTAGTTGTTGTTATATTTCAATAATGCAGCTATGTAATCCCTAGAGATGTTAGTTTAACTTTTTATTAGACCATGTTATGTTTTGTTATTACCACTTCTATAGAAAAAAAATATTTCACCCTTTTTATTGCTTAGTTAAACTTATCTTTAGGGTTGCATGGTGGGGCATTACACTTGGTATCAGAGCCTAGGTTGCATTACACTGAGACCTCTAGGTTAAACGATTCTCTTGTTATAGTGAGTTGGTAATAGTATCTCACACCTGTATGCATTAGTATGACATTAGAAGGTTGATAAGTTTACAGACTTGCTCTTTAAGAAACGAATTCTTTATGCTTTATTCTGCTTATGTGTCTATTGTGTTCTTTCTCCTTTTTTTGGAAATGAGATGTTACATCTAACAATATGTCCTCCCTGAATGTTAGTGCTTGTTGTTTTGTTGAGGCTTTGAGTTTCTCTTGTGGTGACTAGTGCATCATAAGAAAGAAGCATGGTTACTATTAGTGCATGTAATTAAGTATTGGAATGATTTAATCATGTGGTGAGTCATGTGGTTATGTGTTGTTGTCATGTGCGAGGTATCTTAACATGGTTGTTGATAACCTGATATCTATTTCCTAGTTGGTCATGACCGCATGTGGAAGATCTATTGTAGTTTATGCAAGTTATCATTGTATATGCCTGTGTAAGAACTGTGTGTAGGAGATCAAACGGGAGCTTGTGTTGGGCCTATGAGATCAGGAATGTGATAATGTAAGTCAATTATAGTTTTGAATTATTCCTATTTGTGATATCATACATTCCTTTTATATCTTCTTGCATAAGGAAGCAATTGTATATTTCTGTAGTTTAGTAGAAATAAATTGTATTGTATTAAAGATAGAAGTTGTTTAGATAAGAGGATGTAGTTAACTTAATTTTTTGAGTGTTGGTGTACATTCTCTAACACATTCTGGACCTTGTGTCCTTGAGTGTTGTGTAGCGGATACTCCCTTCTGTGGCTAAAATTAGTCATATCGTGATGTGAGTTTGTTGGTAATTTGGTTGTTTTGGAAATTATGATAGTTGTTTCATGTGTTGTAGGGGGTTAACAGTGAGTTTTCTTTCTTCTTTGAACCTTCTTATGATAGGAATGGTCACCAAAACTCTTTTCTTTATACTTGATTTATTGTTGAAAATTGCCGACATTTTGTGACTTAAGATTGAATTTGATTATTTTCCCACTTGGGTTTGCCTTTATTTTTTTAAAATCTATGTGGTGGCTATTATGAATGTTTGTTTCTGTTGGACCTTCACTGCCAACATCAACCTTCACTGCATACAAAGTCTCCTGCAAAGCACCAAGGATACGAGACCAAACTTGACCCACCAACAACTTCTTATCCAGAAAGATCCTGTGGTTGCACTCCAACCAAATGTCCCAAATAATCAGACTAGGACCAATAGGCCATGTTGTGTGCAGGAATGAATTCTTCACCTAAATGGGCCCAATGTTCCACCAAAACTCATCAAGAGAAGAAGGATGCCTACACTGCAAATACCAGGCCCCCCACCAAAAGTACCAAATAGTCCTAGCAAAGGGGCATTGAAAGAAAAGATGGGAAACAATATCAACATCTTTTTGACATAAGAAACATAATGAGGGACCTTGGAATCCCCGCTTATAGAGATTATCCCAAGTCAAGCACCTGCCATTCACCACTAGCCAAGAAAAGAAGTTGCATTTTGGCCAAGAGAATTTATTCCAAATATTTTTCCACTAAGGAACCTCAGCACTGCCCAAGGCCTATCTATCCAAAACATGATACCCTAAAGAAAAGTGTACTTCCCTTTTGGATCTAGAATCCAAGCCAACACATCTCGCTCTGGAAGGCAACAACAAACTCTATTAGCCAAAATGGAGGATAACTCCCTCCTATCCTCCAAAGATCCACCCAGGGGCCATTCTTGCATATCCTTCCACTGGTAAACAATAGTTCACCCCAAAGCCTGAGGGGCTTTGAATTCCATCACTCTACTCCAACTAGTCTGAACAAAAATCCTACATAAATCCCCCAAGTGAGGATGTGAGGAGAGGATAGGTGGGAAGCCATCCCAAGAGTCATACCAAAAAAGAGCATCATAACCTCTGTTGCATATCTAAAACAAGCCTTGTTTAACCAACATAGCCCCCCTCTTGAGAGTATCCTAGATCATAGAACCTTTCCCTAAAAGACTAAATCGAGGAATCTCAATGCCATCCACCTCCCCAAGGTACTTAAATGTAAGGATCCTGAACCAATACTAATGTTGATGTGAACACCATCTCTAGTATAGCTTAGTAGCCAAAGCTTGCCCATTCCAATCTGCCCTGTGCAATCCTAGACCACCATCCTACTTTGGCTGACAAACAACTTCCCACTTAATTAAGCTCCACTTCCTTGAAAGGAGATTACCCAACCAAAGAAACTGCATACAAAGGCCCTCAAAATCTTTGATGAAGCTTAAGGGAGCTGTCATCACAAAGCACCTGTATAAAGGGAGGGCTTGCACCATAAACTTCAATAAAGTAACTCTACCTACCATAGATAGCCATCTATAGGTCCAATGACAAACCAACCCTCAAAATTTATCAGTCACATCCTACCAAAAACACCTGGGAAGTGGGTGCACATCTAGAGGGATACCAAGATAGATAAAGGGAAGCTTCCCCACCTAAAACCTTAAGAGCCTGGCAATACACTACTGAATAAGCATGGGGGTGTTAAAGAAATAAATGCAAGACTTACTTTCATTGATGCTTTGACTTGAGGTAGACAAGTAACAATCCAAAGTCTAACATAAAGCAATTGCTTCATCCACCTTAGCAGCACCCATCAAAGCCATATCGTCCACAAACTAAAAATGAGTTTGAGGAGGTAGAGAATTGCTCCATTTCCATCCCTAAATGAGCCCATCCATAACATGGGACTTAATGAACCTCCCCAATCCTTTAGCCATCAAGATAAACAAATATGAGGATAAGGGATCCCCCTGCCAAAGACCCCTAGAGGCACCAAATAGACCAGAAGGCTCCCCATTTATGAGAATGGAGGAGGAGGAAGTCATCACACAGCTCATGACCCAATCAATCCACTTGCTATTGAACCTAAAGGCTCTGAGAATTTTGATCAAAAAATCCCATTTAACTCTGTCATATGCCTTTCCCATGTCTAACTTTATAAACATAGCCTTTTCCTTAGAGGAGGCTATGGAATGAATAGTCTCCACCACAATAACAACTCCATCCAAGATTTGTCTACCCACAACGAAGCCCCCTTGTTCCTCTGAGATCAACTTATCTAGCCATGGCTTTAGACACTCAACAATTAGCTTTGTAATGATTTTATACACCACATTGCACAAAGCAATTGGTCAAAAAAGATCCAGATAATCAACACCCTCACGTTTTGGGAGAAGAGCAAGAAACGTGGCATTCAAGGCCCTCAACATTTGCTTATTCCTTAAAGACTCCTTCACAACCTCTAACAGGTCAAGGTTGATCACTTCCAAAAATTCCTAGAAGAACTCAGCCAGAAACCCATCTAGACCAGGAGCCTTTCCTTTCTTCAAATGAACCACCACTTCCTCCAACTCCTTCAAAGAAATATGCTTAAAAAGAGAGGCATTCATATCCATAGTCACCAGAGGAGGAATACAAGCCAATATAGAATCTTCTTCCACACTAGCAAGTGGGGTATCTTCAAAAAAGAGAGCAGAGAAAAAGTGAACCACCTCACTAGAAATCTTTGAAGAGGAAGAAAGAACATAACCCTTAGGAGAGCGAAGAGAAGAAACAATGTTACCCTATCTTCAAGACTTCACCGAGTTATGAAAGAAGGAAGTATTCCTATCTCCTTCCTGAAGATAGTCAACATGGGCCTTCTATTTCCAAAAGATTTCCTCACGAAGCTCCCATTCCTCAAGGTCTTTAGCCACACTATCCTCTAACCTGCTCAAGTCTGCATCAAGACCCTGATCCCGAATCTACCTGGTAATAGAATCCAAGCATTCCTAGGGAACCCTTTTCTTTTGAAACACATTGCCAAACCGATACTTATTCCAATGTTTTAATTTATACTTCACATATTGAAGCCTCTTCACAAATGAGTACATAGCCGTACCAAATGCAGGTCATCCCTCAATCCACCATCTAGAGACCAAGTCAAGAAGAATCTCCTCCTTGAGCCACATAAGCTGAAATCTAAAAGTCTAATTCCTAGAACCACCAGCTAGATGGGCAGAGAATTTGATCGGCCAATGGTCTGATCCCCACCAATATAAACTTTTAGAACTTAACAACCACTTGTCACCAACCCTAAAAATGGAAACAAGAAACCTATCTAATCTTTTAGAAATGACTTCATCCCCAATCCTCCTATTATTCCAAGTAAACATGCCATTCAAAGGTTTGATATCCACAAGCTAGAGCTAAGAAAAATTATCCCTTAGAAGATTAGAGGAGGGGTCCAAACGAGGAACACCCCCTCTTTTCTCCTCACAAGAGACAATTGCATTGAAGCCACTTGCCATAATCTAGGGAAGGAAAGGATCCAATGATCTCAAAAAATTGATATGAGACCACAAGATAATATTACCAGGGACATCTATCAAAGCATAAATGTTGGAAAGAAAAATTCTTTCCCCCGTCTCCAAACTAATCACAACAAGAGAAATGGAAAATCTACTAGAGAACCACCACTGTTGGCAAGAGACACTATATGGATTTATGATTGTTGTCATTGATGGCAACAAAGTTCATCCCACACATCCGCAGGACATGATGTGTCTATACCGGAAGTCAGAGTGAAGAATGTTGTGGTCCGGTAAATAAGAACAGAGCATGTGGCGAGGTCCGACAGACAGGTCTGGATCTCTCAGAGGAAGTATCTTGGTGAAGTACGGATTTGGGGAAGTCAAGAGGACTACCTTGAGTGATAGATTCCAAGGATTTAGCCTCCGGTGATAGATGAAGAAAAAGATATGATCTCTTGAGTATCAGGTTCCTGATTGGTAGTGTGACAGAGGAAGAACTGACTGGTAGAACATCAGACATTATTCTGGATGTGTTACTGATGATGGAAGAGGTTCTTAAGGCATAAGTTTTGTATGGCCGACATGATTGATGACTTCTACAAGTATATGCTTGATCCGCATTATTTGATGTGCAAGGATTCAGCCGACAGATCAGAGTTTGTGAAAAGATTGACTATTCCGGGTGCCGACTAGAAAGGTGATGAAATCACTTGTGAGGATATATATACAAGATTGATTTAGTTGTGAGGTGTGTCGTGGTTGTTAATGATGTGCGAATAAAAGCAAAAGAGCATAACAGAAGCAGTAAGGAAGGTCCGGTATGTGAAAGGAAAACAGCATAAGAGAAGAGGAAAGATGAAGTGCAACAGATCAGTGTACTGAGCCTAACCAGAACTGAAATCTAGCATATGTAGATGCTTCCAATTAGTTCAAAGTATTGTATAACACTCTTTTTGTAGACAGTGTGTCTCTTGTAGGTAGTGTGCCTTCTTGTGAGCAGTGTGCTCAGGCAGTGAGCCCTAATTGGCAAGTGTCATTTTGTATTTCCATTCTTCTAACAAAGAATACAATCTTTTGTTAATCACCCCATGGTTTTCTCCCTTAACAGGGTTTCCACGTCAAAATACTGTGTCATGTGTATTTCCTTTTCATGATTATGTTTGCTCATTTGGATTAATGTTACATTGATTATTAATAAAGTTCAGAAAGTAGACATAATTAGGATAACTGATTCACCCCCCTCTCAGTTATCAACAAATGGTATCAGAGCCAAGTTCCTCCTAACATAGTCTAACAGCTTGAGGAAGATCTAGAAATTCAAATGGATGCATATGGTTTAAGGGAGCAACTCAAGACTGCCCTTGATGATCTTGAACAGTCAAATGCTGAAGTCAATGAATTAAAGGAAAGACTCAAACAGGCTGATGAGTTCATGAGAGAACTAAAAGAAAAATTAAGTCTCTCTATGAAAAAGAGAAAGGAGCTACTTCAGCAATTGGCAAGACAAGGCGAAAGAAATGATGCAAATGAAGAGCTGAAGAAGAAAACCAATTTATGTGAAAAGCTATCAAAAGAAATCATTATGGTAAGACATGAAATGGAATTAGGAGTTATGAAGTTTACCCAAGAAGTTGAAGAGAAAAGAAAAATTGAAGATAATCTAAGACAATCTCTCAAAGAGAAATCAGAAGATTGCCACAAGATGGATAGAATTATCAGACATCTTGAATCTGATCTTGAGGATGCTAAAGATAATGAAGAAAAACTTGAGGATCAAATTGTCTCTCTCAAAAGGGATCTTCAAATAGCAAATGAATATAAAGAGAAATTCAAGATAAGTTCTGCTCAACTTGAAGTTCTTCTTAGAAGTCAAAGGAGGGCAGATGACAAGTGTGGTTTGGGATATGAGAAAGGAGAAAGCGGTGGATCCGGTCAGAGGAATTTTGGATCAGAAAATCTAAGGAACAGGCCTAGAAGACCTCCGGTAAGACAGCCTAATGCTCAAAGATATCCATCCTTCAATGGATACTGCCACAACTACAATACCTTTGGTCATAAAGCTAATCAGTGCAGAAAGAGAATGAATCAGACTAATTCATCCTTCTCCGGACAATGTTTTAACTGTAAAAGGTATGGTCACAAATCTCATGAATGCAGAAATATGCAAATGAACAAATCATTCAATGGTAGATGCTTTACATGCAATAGAATAGGTCATATAGATAATCAATGCAGATTAAGAGGATATCAGTCAAATATGCAAAGAAATGTTGTTTGCCAAATCTGTAATAGAGCTGGTCATATTGCAAAATTCTGTAGAAGCAAGAATCAGGACAAAAGAGGTCCGGTATATCACAATCAAAATCAAGATAAGGGTAAACAAAAAGTGAATGCAGATGAAGTTAAAAGTGAGATGAACAAGATTTGCGTGAAGAAAAATACAGAGAATGTAGAGGTTGGATCCACACCAGACTCTGGTGCTAATATTCCTTCTAGAAATTAAAAAGTGAGCTCTGGCTCAGGGGGAGACACAAAGAAAACCTTGTTCCCCTAGCCAGTCAATTGGTGTCGGAACTGGCACAAGGAAAGTTGCAGATTAAAGGGCTCATAAGAGAAACATCTAAGTAAACTATGGCTAAGATTTGAAAGATCTGCAAGAAAGTTTAAAAAGTTTAATTCCTTGAGAATTGGTCCAGTTAAACAAGTCTTCTGGTAAAATAGGTTTCTCACAAGATTGGCCCAGTATGGATCCAAATTAAAACAGCTTGATCTGTGGATACATGAGATGATCAGAAGAAGTGGACATTATGATTCATCACTAACATCGATCACAAAGGCATCATAATGATCCGGATGAGTTTCTTCCTCCTTGAACAAGGAAAACAAGGCAAACCAGAATGAATTAGGTTGCGCATTTATTGTAGGGTAAAAATTAGGGCTTCTTGGAATAAAAGAGTTCATTTGTTTGTCATTTACACATTTGCACTTAGGAAGAGAAGGAAAAGGAACTCTACAACTACTTCATCCAAAGATCAAGATGATTCTTCATACAACTCAATCCGGATTTCATCATGTGTGTCCTAATCAGCGTAAAAGGTACTCTTCGTTCTTGATATCTTTCAGTAAAATTCCTTGATGATGGCTACTCCGAATATAGTAAAGATTTTTGATAGACCTCGCCCCATATTTAAGAAGCATCCATACAAATCATTGGAGGTAGATCCCCTAGGAGCATTCTCTAGTGTTCCACATGGCGTGTTGCACACAGAAGACATTAGGGTTTACATACATGCAAATATTGAAGAGTTTGGGGAATTCAGATTAAGAGACATTTATCACAAACAATTGATAGATGATGCTTTTGAGCTTAAACTAAAATATAAAGCCATCCGGGATAAGCATTTTGCACAGTGCATTCATTTCCCCTGTTTTGAAGAAGATGAATGGGTCTGGTATGTGTTGAGTAGAGTGCATGACAATTTCCTACGGTTGAACAAACCATTTAAGATCACCAAAGATGCAATTAGGACAATAACCAGTCTGCACTCATCTGGTGGAATACTTGTTCTCAAGTCAGTCAAGAATCAGACAGTAAGTGATGCAACCGGATCAAAATTTGATAAGAGAGCTATGACAATTGAAGACATCATTGAACCGGATGTCAAATTTGCATCCATGATCATTGGTTACAAGATTTATCACTCCAGTAGGGAAAATTCAGTACCGGGAACTGCAGCTTACACAGCCTATCAAATGCTGAAAGAAAATGCTGACTATGATTTGTGTGAGCTTCTTCTAAGCCAACTTTTGGAAAATCTGCAGAAGATTAAGAAAGACAAGAAGAACTCATTTAAATATGGTGGACTAATATTATGTCTATTCTTCTATTTCATGAATGAGCTACCTGGAACAAATGGATGGGTATGGGAAAATGACAAACCAGTAGCAATTTAGATCAGAGATTATTTGCATGAACTTGGGGATGCCAAAGCAAGAAATATAGCCCTATGGGGATATTTCAAGAATTTTTAGAACATGATGCAGGCAAGAGAAAGGATTCCCCAGTCTCTTGTTGAGAAATACAAAGACTCAGTATGTTTTATGGTAGAAATTGATCAGTGCCTAATGGAGGTAGTAGAACCAAGAACTGTATGGATCATGCCTATGGGGTATGAAGTCGATGAACAAATTGTGGAGCTGCATGTTCAACACATGCTAAGTCAGCCAAAGGATTCAAAGGTAGAAAGGTTTGGAACCTTTGAAGAGCTAAGTATAAAAGTTCATGTGGAACTCAGACAACCAGAGATGAAGAGGAAAGTAAGAAAAGAAGTTGAAGAAATTGCCAAAGGCTTAGGCATCTCAAAGGAGGCACTTGATGCCAATAGGGAAAAGAGGCAAAGGGCAGAGAAGGAGGTGAAAGAGGCAGAAAAGAGAAGTAAGGAAAGTGCTCCGATAGAATCTTCCACCTGGACAAGATCATCAAAGAGATCAGCACCTATCATAGCCAAAAGCTCAGAAACATCAAAACTGAAAGTCCAGGCATCCGGAAAAGGAGAAAAGAGAACAAAGAAAAAGGCAACAAGGTCCTATGTTAGCCTAAAAGATGATGAGGAAACTGAATCAGATGAGGAGATAAAGAAACTGAAGAAGAAGAAGAAATCATCCGGTGAACACTCTACCAGTCAAGGAGAAGAAGAGAAGGAAGAGGAATTTGTTGAAAAACCCACTCTATCCTTAGATGTTGTAATGAAAGCAGTCACTATGGATGGGAACCTACAACCCTTAATAGAATACTATGATGAATATAATGAAGCAGATAAAAAGATTCTGGAGGAAGCCACAATTTAGTTTTTGAACACTTACAACAAAGCTTTTATTGAAATTATCTCTCTAATTCCTAAAAGCTTAGAGAAAAGGCTTGAAATGAGGAAGAATAATGCTCGAGCAAAAGATCTTGAGATTCAGGAATAGATAGCAATTCAGCTATATCCTTCAATCGATCCCAAAACAATGAATATGGTATTCAAAGATTGCAAGGATGAGTTCTGGAGCAAAGCCAGGAAGAATCAGCTAATGCTTGGTGAAACTGACAAAGTGGCAAGAGAGACTGAAGAGATCCTCTGGAATGCTTTTAAGAAATTCAACATTCTAATTATAGAGGACTTGGGTACTGACCCTTCGACTGCAAGTGTTGAAAAAGAATCCACTGAGCAAGTCATGGACACCGGTGTAGAAAAGGACAAGGGCTTAGAATCCTCTATTCTGGAAGAGGTGACTCATGAACAAACAAATATCTCTCCTCTGGTTTCCCCTATAGCTTCCGGATCTAAAGGAGAAGACAGAATACAGGAGAAAGAAGCAGGAGTGAAGGAAAAAGAAGTTGGCAGTACCAAGGTTGCAGAGGGAGAAAAGACCTCAACAGAAAAGACCACAACTGCTAGTGGTGAGAATGTAGAAGGAGAGAAAGCTCAAAAGGACAGCTCTAAGAATACAGAAGAGAAGAAACATCTATCTCCGGTAAGAGACACTGCAAAAACTGTCCAAGAATTCCTAAACAAAGAAACAATGGAGATTGATGAACTGGAGCTTCTACAAGGACCATTTAATTTTGATTCACTTTCTCCGATACAGACAATGAAGATAGCCTCATTTTTTAATGCAAAGGCTAAAGAAAAACTCCTAAAGTCTCACATGGTAGACTGTGAGTTGATAGAAGCTGCTTCCGAAGTGCTAGAAAAGATTATGCCATCGTTTCAGAAGGATCCCACAGCCTCCTCATCCGGTAATCTCAAAACTCTAGTCAATAGTGTTAGCACACATTTTGATTCTCTAGAGAAGTCAGCTGAAGAAAAAGTTCGGAAGGAGTTTTTGGATAAGAGATTCTCACTGGTACAAGGGTTGATCATTAATGATAGGAGAAATATGAATATTTGGATAAAGAGCTTAGAAAATGCTCTTAAAGATGGCAGTGAAGTATACAAATTCTGTATTTCCTGGTCCAAAGCAACAGTGGAGATTGAGAAGAAAATAAAAGAACAAGAGGATAAACTGTTAAAACTTTCTCAAAATTTTGATCCACTTTCTACATCAATAATAAATCAAGAATATCAAACGGTTACAGTTTTGAATGAGATTAAGAAGCTTGAAAAAGAGAAGAAAAATAGAATAAGCAGGTTAAGTGAGCTTAGAGGGATAATTGTCCCTAAGTTAGAGGCCATGCATGAGGCCATAAAAGAAGCTCAAATCACAGCTCAGACAAATGATCCAATAGATCTAAAAAGGGCAGATACGTTTGCTTTTCTATTCAGCGGTCATATATCAATTTTGGACAGAATGAAGCAAAGTTGGGCTACAGAATTCATTCAACTGAAAACAACTTTTGCTGACATACTGCAGTATATGTAAATATTCCATATGTATATACTTATGCAGCTAAGTATAGTTAAATTTTTGAAAATTTTGGCATGTGGTCCCTATCCTTTGCCATTGATGTCAAAGGGGGAGTGAGGAGCAGTGAAAAATGAGGAATCCAACTAAGGGGGAGCTCCGAAAAATGTATACAAGAACAGAGCATCAACCAAGGGGGAGCTTAGTGTAAACACTTAGCCATTTTTCACGAAGTGTTGCCATCAATGCCAAAGGGGGAGATTGTTGGCAAGAGACACTATATGGATTCATGATTGTTGTCATTGATAGCAACAAAGTTCATCCCACACATCCGCAGGACATGATGTGTCTATACCAGAAGTCAGAGTGAAGAATGTTGTGGTATGATAAACAAGAACAGAGCATGTGGCGAGGTCCAACAGATAGGTCTGAATCTCTTAGAGGAAGTATCTTGGTGAAGTACAGATTTGGGGAAGTCAAGAGGACTACCTTGAGTGATAGATTCCAAGGATTTAGCCTCCGGTGATAGATGAAGAAAAAGATATGATCTCTTGAGTATTGGGTTCCTGATTGGCAGTGTGACAGAGGAAGAACTGACTGGCAGAACATCAGACATTATTCTGGATGTGTTACTGATGATGGAAGAGGTTCTTAAGGCATAAGTTTTGTGTGGCCGACATGATTGATGACTTCTACAAGTATATGCTTGATCTGCATTATTTGATGTGCAAGGATTCAGCCGACAGATCAGAGTTTGTGAAAAGATTGACTATTCCGGGTGCCGACTAGAAAGGTGATGAAATCACTTGTACAGATATATATACAAGATTGATTTAGTTGTGAAGTGTGTCGTGGTTGTTAATGATGTGTGAATAAAAGCAAAAGAGCAGAACAGAAGCAGTAAGGAAGGTCCGATATGTGAAAGGAAAACAACATAAGAGAAGAGGAAAGATGAAGTGCAACAAATCAGTGTACTGAGCCTAACCAGAACTGAACTCCAGCATATGTAGATGCTTCCAATCAATTCAAAGTATTGTATAACACTCTTTTTATAGATAGTGTGTCTCTTGTAGGTAGTGTGCCTTCTTGTGAGCAGTGTGCTCGGGCAGTGAGCCCTAATTGGCAAGTGTCATTTTGTATTTCCATTCTTCTAACAGAGAATACAATCTTGGGTTAATCACCCCGTGGTTTTCTCCCTTAATAGGGTTTCCACGTCAAAATACTATGTCGTGTATTTCCTTTTCATGATTATGTTTGCTCATTTGGATTAATGTTACATTAATTATTAATAAAGTTTAGAAAGCAGAAATAATTAGGATAATTGATTCACCCCCCTCTCAGTTATCAACACACCACATAGGAAAATTTGTTGAGGATCCCAGAAGCAAGCAAGACCCCCAGAGCTACCCTGCACACCCACACACTGACATAAACCTCTATTCCAAATCTTAGATGCACACTGCACCATATTGTCCATAGATAACTTAATCTCCTAGAGGAAAACCAAATGCAGAGAATGAGCATGAACCAACTCCTGAATATCCTTTTGTCTAGGGATGCTAAATTCATACTCCTTACATTCCATGATAGCACAATCATTGCAAAGGGTGAGAAAAGTGAGTATCCAATTTCTTGACCGACCCAGATGCAACCAACGTCTCATCTACCAAATTAACTTTATCCTGATCTTTCTTCCTACGCACCTTCTGGGACTTATTAGCAGCACTCTTTTTCAGGGGCTTTTGCTACAAACCCAAAATAGGGGAAGAAGTAGAAATTTTACTCTTTCTAGACTCTCCAGAACCCAAACCTCCAGCAGGGCATGTACCAGCAGCAGTAGAGACCAAAGAAGTACCAGCCAACACACAAGAGTCCCCAAGCCCAACATTAATGGAAGGAACAAGAGAATCCTTGACTTCCCCAGGAGCCTCCATAGGGCCAGGAACTAGAGAAGTAAAATCCATAGGCCCAGGGTTATGAATAGTAAAATAGGGAGCATCAACATGCATGTTAGGAGATATCCCCTCCTCGTGAACTAAGTCATCCAGTGCATCAAACCTATTAAACATCTCCTCCTCTTGATGGTCCCTCAAAGTCCTCTTCTGACCTCAGCTTTTATTTCGAGGCTTAATAGGCACAAACCCAACATTATTCGTATTCACCCCCTACATGGTCCCTTTCCCCTTTTCAAATCTTGGATTTGATAGAGTCATCTTGTTACCTAAGCTACCTAGACCCAGAGCATGAGGACACCTCCTCTAAAGATGACCATACTCACAACATAAATGGCATTTGAACGATAAAGTTTCATAATCTAACAGCTGAGTCCAGGAGCTAGACCCCATAGTCAAATCAATAGAATCACGCAAAGGTTAACTCAAATCAATCTCCACACACACCCGTGCATAGGAAAAATCCCTCTTCTCTAGAGTCTACTAAGAGGTGCCAATCAATTTTCCCAATGACATGGAAATTGACTGCAATATATCTCTCCTCCAACATTCAAGCAGAAACTGAGGGAGGCGAACCAAAATTAGGACCTTGGACATCAACTCTTCTGCCAAGTTAAAGTCTGCATGCCATGGTTTAATGAATATTCCAACCTAATTATAGAAGTACAGGCCACCCTCGAAAGCCTTATTTCGATCTAAAATGCATGAAAAATCCACCAAGAAGAAACTATTCACAGCTAACAAAACATCAAAATCTCCCTCTGATTTTCATGTCTTCCGAATCCAAGGGTCAAGGAAAGGAAGAGAGGCCATCATCCCCATAAAATTACAGATTAAAACATGCTTGTTGTAATAATCTAAATCCTTTTCCACTACTTGATTTTGAATCACCAACACCGGGTGCACTTGAGACCTTTCTAAGCATCCATTAACCTTTTGAGATTTAAATGCATAGCTCCTAGACAAGCCCACTCCAGGAGAAGATGAAGTGGGAACCCCATCATCTGCCTCCATCATGGCATCATTTCCCAGCATCTTGTGCATCCCATCATTCAGGGCCATGAGAGACCCACCGGCAGCCCTTGCCAAACAACACCACTCAACGAATCCTATCCGCTTCAAACCCCAACCCACCGAACATGCAATTAAAAAAAACCCGTACAAGCTCCACACACCAGTCCACAGAAAAATAACCCATGCGGCCAAGGAAATGCCCAATCACTAAGAAAACACCCTGCACGTCCAAGCCCTAGCCTGATCAAGGTGAGAATACAGCGTGGACGGCAAGGCCAAGCCCAAATCACCACTCATGGGCAAAGTGAAGGTAAAGAGAGGCAACATAAACATAGAACAATAGATCTCACACAAAATAAAAACCAACCCCCCAAACACATAGCAAAGACCCCCGCCCCCCTGTGCAACACTTAACAAAAGGAGAATGATCCAAAAGGAAAAACAGGCATGCACGCCCCAGGCCAAGATGGCCGTGAGCACACACGTAGTAGGTAGAGCAAGCACCATTTTCCCCAAGTTTTTTCCTTATATTTAATATTGTAATAGTAATATAAATATAATATTATAAGGAAAAAAATAGAATCACACAAGGTTCCAATTGCAACAATGTGGAATTTTATTAATGGTTATTTATGTAATTGATGGGAAGATTATGAACAATTTTCTAGCAAAATGATTTAATGTGAGGTTATGTTTTATGTGCCATTGCAGTAGTTTCAAGGTGGGAGGACTTTGTACGCTTCATAGTTATAACAGACGAGATTATTTATTATAATGGACAAGGTCATAGTATGGATGGATGGGGGGCAGTCATCCATGCCCCAGTGCAAATACATGGCTCGATAGCCACTACAATTAGAAGGCAGAGTAGTCATTCGCTCAGCATGTTTGACACTTTACCTCTCATTTAACTCTCATTCATTCATTCAGCATGTTTTTATTCCCCTGAAGGCATAGCAGGTCGTCAGAAGGCAGAGTAGTCATTCATTCAACATGTTTGAAACTTTAGCTCTCATTAATTCATTCATTCAGCCTATTTTTATTTCCCTAAAGGAAGAGCAGGTCATTAGAAGGAAGAACAATCATTCATTCAGCATGTTTGACACTTTAGCTCTAATTTAGCTCCCATTCATTCATTCAACATGTTTTTATTTCCCTAAAGGTAGAGCAAGTTATCAAAGGCAGAGCATGTCATTAGAAGTCACAACAAAAACCAACGAACAACAATAGTCATACAGGTATTTTTTTGTTTTCATTTTATATTCTCCCGAATCTGCAAACATTCGTGAAGCTACATCTATCTCTTTCTATCTTTCTTTTATATTAATATATCTAATATTGTAATAATAATATATATATATATATAATATTATATTATAATTATTATTAAATATAATATTATAATAAATTTATAATAATATTATAATTATAATTAAATAATTTTATTTATTGTAATTATTACTATATTTGTTATTATAAATATTCTTTATAATAATGTAATAATATTATGATAATATAATATTATTACATTTAATAATGTTTTTTATTATGGTAAGCTGCAAACAAGGGTGCAGATCCCTGTACAAAATAGCCCAGAGGGCAGAACAAGCTTCACACAAGCCAATAACAATGCATCGACAATAGAAAGATAGCAAAGCCCAAAAGGCTAAGCAACAAAAAAAGTAGCAAGGCTACAAGGAACAATAGCCTAAATAATAGTAAAACCTCACCTAGCAGGTCAAACACCCTTACCCCGAGTGCAAGTTTGAGAAATGTGTTTAGGAAGACCATGCTTCCTCGTTTGGACAACAGTCCAAAACAAGTCATTATCTCCATCCAAAGATTTAGGAGATGAAGGAGATGAAATGCTCGCCAAATCCTTAGAAAAGGGTGGAGCCAGGCGAACAACACTGGCACTAGGAACAAATTGTGCACCAACAACAGTAGTTTGAGCCACAACAACAATGGTAGGTGAGAACCTTGCAGCAATCCTAACATCAACAACAACAACAATAGGGGAGGACCCTGCTACAGACCCAACAATAGGAGAACCTTATAGATCAGATGGCACTGCAACAGAGATAGCAAGGGAGAACTGAGTAGCAGTTCTAACAGTAATCCCAGCAGCAGTCCTAGCATCAGTCCCAACAATAGCCCCAACAGCAAAATTAGCACCAGCAACAGCAAGGGAGGCCTCTACAATAGAACCAAAAGCATTACATTTATTAATGTTATACTATATTATTATATATTGATTTAATTAATGTCTTACATGTTATATGGTATAATTATATGTTAATTTAATTAGTTTAAATATTTTTTTCTAATAATGTAATAATAATATAAATTTAATATTATTGTATTTAATAATGTTATGCTATATAATTTTTATTTAAAATAATTAGCATTTTTAATAATGAGTACTATAAAATAGTTAGGATTTATAATAATTAATATTATATTAATAATATTATTATTGATATATAATATAACATATAATTATATTATATAATATTATTATAATATTATAATAATGTAATATTATAAATATAATATTATTATATTTGATAATGTTATATGATATAATTATATATTAATTAAATTAATGTCTTATATATCTATATATTTAAAAATAATATATATTAAATACAATGAGAGCGCCTTTTAATCAATTTATCGAAAAAAAAGTGTAATAGGTGCCTCTAGAAGGATCTCTCAGACAAATGTCCTTTTCCACACTTTTTTTCCCCAAAAGGCACTTAGAAAACTATTTTCCAAATTTATATTAATTAAAATATGTTTATATAATATAATATAATATAATTATTATTATTATTATTATTTATACTTATAATATTAATAATATTATTAATATTTATTATAACACTTATTGATATATTATATTAATTTATATTATAGTATTATAATAATATCATATAATAATATAATAATAAACATAAACATAAATATAATATAATATAATATAATATAATAATATAATAATAAACATAAATATAATATAAAATAGATAACATTATTATAATATTATAATAATGTAATAATATAAATATAATATTATATTATAATTATAATTAAAATATAGTGGGTGTTAGGGTGGGCGCCACTCCGCAATAACTTGTATGGAGTGGCCGACTCATGGGAGCTGAGGTGTCAATCTGGGATATGGTTTTCATTTTTTCATGTTTTTAAATGATGTTTATGCTTGAGCTTGGCTCGCACGAGTTTCACCTCAGCTCCAACTAGATTTTCAAGGGGTTAATTATGGCAAGTAGTGTTGGCTCTATCAATGTCCTGTTCATCATGCCATTTATTCCTTTATCTCGACCTCTCTCTCATTTCATGGACATAGCAAAGTTTATTATGAAGGTGTCTACAAAGGAGTTGGAGATGGGAAGCTTGGCGACTCTCATTCCATTGTTGTGCTCGAAGAGACAAATGGCCTTCCTTAGGCTAGTGTTAGTGTGGCACCTAGGTATATTAATTAGCCATCCTGATTTCCTCATTATTGCAATGGTGAAGTGTGTGTTGGGTAAAGGTTTCTTGGCGAGGGCTGAAGGATATTGTGTAGACTCAGACATCTTGTCTAGGGTTTTGGCGATTCTGTTAGATGTGAAGGTGCAAAAAGAAGATGCCAAGGTGTTCATGGAGAGACTGTTTAGGAAGCATTTGCTTGTAGGGTTGGAGGAGACTTTAGATCTTGGTGTGGGGATTTATCGGTCGTGCGACCTTGATAGCCTGCAGAATTCAATGCGGTCATAAGATTTTTCCCTTTTCTATTGGATTTGAATGGAATGGAACTCATTGTGCATCATTGGCTAGCCACGGTAGGGGTAGAGTATCTAAAAAAAAGGTTCAAGCTGGTGGCATCTCCAAAAGAGGTGTGGGAATATGAATTTCATGTGTTTGCCCAGAATAATCTTTTTCTGTAGTGAGTTGGATCCTTTTGGTTATGGTTAGGGTTTGGTTGTTATTCTTATGCTTTCAGCTTTAGGATATCTGGTCTTGGCTTTTGTATAGGTGGTTTTAGTAATAGTTCTAGGCATGGCTTTAGTATAGTAGTTGCTTTAGCTTTAATGGTGGATAGTCTTTTCGACCCTAGGGGTCTTCTATAATTTTTGATAGTTTTGATGTTTGTTGCCCCAGGATATTGGGATGAATGTAAACTTTTTATATTAATATAATGAAATCTATCTCAATCATCAAAAAAATTATAATTAAAAAATAATATTATAAGAAAAAAATAGAATCATGCAATGTTCCAATTGCAACAATGCAAAATTTTATTAATGGTTATTTATGAAATTGGTGGGAAGATTATGAATAGTTTGCCAACAAAATGATTTCATGTGAGATTATGTTTTATGTGTCATTGCAGTATTTTCAAGGTGGAAGGAATTTGCATGCTTCATAGTTATAACGAACAAGGTCATAGCATGGATGGATGGGGGCCAAGCATCCATGCCTTGGTACAAATACGGAGCTGGATAGCCACTGCCATCAGAAGGTAGAGCAGTCATTCATTTAGCATGTTTGACTCTTTAGATCTCATTTAGCTCTCATTCATTGATTCAACATGTTTTTATTTCCTTAAAGGCGGAGCAAGTCATCAGAAGGAAGAGCAATCATTCATTTAGCATGTTTGACACTTTAGCTCTCATTTTTCTCTCATTCATTCATTCATTCAACATATTTTTATTTCCCTAAAGGCAGAGCAGGCCGTCAGAAGGAAGAACAATCATTCATTCAGCATGTTTGACACTTTAGCTCTCATTTATCTCTCATTCATTCATTCATTTAGCATGTTTTTATTTCCCTAAAGGTAGAGCAAGTCGTCAAAGGTAGAGCAGGTCATCATAAGTCAAAGCAAAAACCAATGAACAACAACAGTCGTGCATGTATTTTTCTATTTTCATTTTATATTCTCCTATATCTACAAACATTCGTGAAGCTACATCTATCTATTTCTTCATTTCTTTTTCTCTATAAAATTTATAAACGCCCAACTTGCATTGTGTTTTGTTATATTGTATGTTGTCTATTGCTTTTATTGTGTGTTTATAAATGTCCAACCACATATGGGCTGACAATATACATCCCTTGATTTTTTTGAAGGTGGGAACCATGAACCTGCTTATCTATATTCACCAAACCTCCCTCAAGGGATTCGACCCTTTGATTCTTATTTAGGGCCATCGGTATACCAAGATTATGATTGTTTTCATCTTGACTCATGATTAATTAGGTGAGAAACTAGGTATAGTGGATGGAGATTTCATTTGTGGACCTCTTCGTCAACCACTTTTGAGCAAAGATTAGCTTTAAAAAGAGTAGGAATAATGTCCCATTTACTCAATCCTTTTGTTGTTGAACCATCATGACTTAGTATAGATTTGATGAAACCTAAATCTACTCCATCTTCAACATGAAAAGCTTTGCTTAGGTTTACATCTAAGACTTCATTATCCATTTAAGAATATGAAGTTGGTTCAATATTGATTTAACTTAAAAGGTCTCAAACTAATTTTTATCGACTTTAAACAATTAATTATCATAAAACAACTTGAGAAGTTCTACCCACTATTTGTATTTTCCAAAATGGTACAGATAATAAGGGGACCATAGAGTTATGAATTTAGGGAAGCATAACTAGAATACCAAAATGGCATGGTGTTATAAACTGGAATCAACACAAGGAAGTTAATTTTATCAGTCTCAACAATGACACAATTTTCATAGTGGTTAGGGTAGAGGTGAGACTATTAGGATTTTATAGTTCCCCTAGATTCCTTTGTTGGATAATTCTCAACATGTCTAGCATGGATTAGTGTTTTGACTCCTAGACCTAGCCAGTTCAAAATCATTAAAATCTCCAAATTATCACAATGAAAAAAGGAATGGAGAGTTGTTACTAGCATGGAATGGTTGGAAAAGCTTTCTACATTAGAAAAATAAGAAGCGTGTGTATTCAAGGTCAATTTTGAAGAAAAATACAGGATTTAATATCGCTACATATATATTTTTTTAATTTATTAGCTTTATGGGGTAAGTTTTTAGGCAATTTTGTCCAAACTAAAATGAAATAGGATTTGAAAAACCACAAACCCTTGTTCCCATACCCTAATGGCTTCTAGAGGACAAGTCCAGGTAGAATTGAAAGGACAAAACAAAGCCTTACCAATATAAATATACACTTCTTGAACCACCATCACCATTTGAATGATAAAATATATCTTAAGATTGCAAATGATAGCTCAATATTTTGATAGAAGTTTGATTCAATATCGATCAACAATATATAAATTAGTAGTTTTTAATGTTTTATTTCTATTTGTTGTTGGTTTAAGGAACACTTAAATGCAAGCTATCAAAATTCCCTTACCCCCTCTTATTGAAAACCTTGTCATTTTTCTATGTATATTAAAATACAAATTCTTCAACTTGAAAAGTTTTGGGATCTGTTTGAGTCTATTTCAAGTCTACATATTCCCATTAAACTGATAATGTTTTCATTACCAGGTACTTAGTGATATACAAAGTTAACCAAAGTTCATCTTATAAACAAGAGACTCTCAAACTCTCTACGTGTGGTAGACTAAATTGTCCCAATGGAAATAAAGAAATATTTTGTCGTGGCATGTCTATGTTGGATTACTTTCCTTTTTCCTATTATTTGTAAGGTTGAGTTGAATATAGTTGCCCAAAATATGGAACGCATTGCCTACCATTTCCAACCTCTAAAAAACTAGTTGAACAGTTTGCAATTTATAATCTCCATTGAAATTTTTTTGCTTTGGATTTTTCTTGAACTAATTAGAACTCTTCTATTTTGGTTTTAGTTTATGCAATTGGTTTGCAAATGAGCCATGGATCTCTTTAGTTCAAAATTTGACTTAGTTATTACCTTGGGATTTTTAAACTAATTGGGATTTTTTTGATTGAATGTTTCATTGTCTGGCATTGGTTTGTAAACTGGACATATCCAAATGGTGAGTTTATTTGTTCATTTTCATTGGTTCACTGTTACCAAGTTTAGTATGAGAAGGAATATAATATCAAATGTAATTTTTAGGGCCCATATTCTATAAAGGATTGTACCATTTGTTTTACCAACATAATCCCAAAGCAACTGTATGGGGCAACATTGTGTGGGGGCATGTTGTGTCAAAGGATATTATTAATTAGAAGTCACTATATTTTGCAATCATTCCAAATGAGTGGTATGATTCTTTATACAGGATAGGACAACTCCTCTAGATAGGTCTAGAATATGGTTGTTCCTAAAAATGCATCTAATCCCTACTTAAGGGAATGGATCAATGCATATGATATTCTATTAAGGGAATATTCTATTATATTTGGGTCTTTCCGCACCCATTTAAAAATTGGACGTAAGGTCCCTCAATTATTGACATGGTAGAGGGCAACCCCGTGAGGTTTGAACCTGGGTTGTTGGCACTATAAGTGAGAAGCCCCACCATTTCGCAACAGGATCTCCCCTAGGTAAGGTCCCTCAATTGTTGACATTGTAGAGGGCGACCTCACGAGGTTTGAACCTAGGTTATTGTCACTATAGGCAAGAAGCCCCACCATTTCACCACAGGGTCTTCCCTTCAATATAATATAATATAATTATTATATATATATAATTTATTATTATATTATATTTATATATATTATTATATATATAATTTATTATTATGTTTATGATTAAATGTTTATTATTTCTGATAAGGGCATGGTTCGGTGGTTAAGTTACTCAGTTGTAGTGGTAGCCACCAAAGTTCAAACCCTCGCTAGGCTAATGAGCTCATAGGCGTTATGCCTTCATTGGGCCAATGAGCTCACAGGTTTGAAGTGTTCTTTCTTGGGGATGAGGTCCCCCGTGTTGTGCCCTCACTGGTTCATAGCTCTGGGCAAAAGCATTACATAGAGATGGAGGGCGTATCGCACCAGCGTCAATAGTCATGTTAAAAAGTTTACCAGGTACATTTAAAAAAAAAAATTATTATTATTATATTAGCATAACTGCCCTGGTAGACATGTATGCAAAATGTGGAAGCATTGACAAGGCATGTCAACTGTTTGGCAGAATGCCTCAAAGAGATGTCATCTCATGGAATGCAATGGTTGTGGGATATGCACAAAATGGATTTTTTGAAAAGGCTTTAGAAACTTTCAAGAAAATGCAATTAGAAGGTTTAAAGCCAAATTCAACAACCTTTGCTAGCATACTACCTGCCTGTACTAAAATGGGAGCTTTGGAACAGGGTATGGACATCCATCAAAGCATGAAGGATAGAGGAATTTTGTCATTTGTTGTAGTTACATTCTTGTTGAATTATTTCAATTAGCATAGTAAATGGCATTGTTTTCAAGTTCAATATGGACTGCAAAATAATGGTAACTTTCTATTTTGATTGAGAGTTTATTGAAAATAATGTCTTCTTTGTTACACATCCCTTCAACCTTGACCAATGACAAGGTAGTGTTACAAGAGATTATGAGCCATGTTTAACAAACCAAATGCAATTGCTAAATTTTCACTATGATGGTAGATAAATGATTCTTTTTTCTTATATTCCACAACAATAAGTAAAAGTCTTGAATCTAGAAATATCCTGTTGCCTTCATTTGATAGCTGTTTGACTCTTTACTCAATATAAGAATAGTCAACTCCAACTACTCTAATGGAGGTATTGTTAGCCATTCCACATCTTATACCCTTGTAATCTTGGAATAGTAAGCACCAATTACTTGTATGTTATAAGCATATTTGAGCTCCAGGTGATTTGACTTTGGATTTTTACTTGTATTATTTTGTCACTGATATTCATTGATCTATTTGAAGAGGTAATTTTGTAGTAGCTTGGGAACCTTGTACTTATATGGTAAACTATATTTTTAATGTCATTAGTAGTGAGGATCCTGACATTCACTTCAAATACATTGAAGTAGTAGCCAAAACTAGACAAATCAAGGAGGTGGAACATGTAACTAGAGAGTCAAACTTCTATGATGGGTAAGTGCAAGAAGATGGGGGGCCAAAAAGGGGTCTTAAGTGGTCACTTCTTTTCTAAAATTAGGAAATGCTAGCCTTGGATGAGAAATTGAGGATAGTTACACTCAAAATTTTAAGATGCAACAAAAACAATGTTTGTAGTGCTCCAAGTCTACTTTCTAAACTACTATTTTTTTTTGAAATGGTATAGATTAAGGGGTTCAAAAGAGGGAGCCACATAAATTGGTGTTGTTTCTATCAAAAAAACATAACATAGCATGTTTTATGGCTCCCTCAAAAGGTTAACTTTTTGTTTTGTATTTTTAAAATTGCTTTGGTGAGAAATTAGCTAATAGCATGTAATTTATGCCTAATTTTTCTAATAATTTTTTAATGAATATTTGATTTTTTACTAATTTTCAAAGTGGACACATCCTGAAAAATAGAATTTTGGCTGTGCTACCCCTATAAATTTTGAAAACTAATTGAAAATCATTTTTTTTAATATGTGTTGAATGGAGTCTAGTTTCTAAAAATGTAATTTTTTTGAAATTTCAATGAACAGTCAATTTACAATGAAAAAAAGACCAAACACTAGTTTTTGCCCAAAAATGGACACAGAAACAAAAGAAATTAATGATGAAAGGATTAAAATTGTCAAAATGTGAAAATTTACATCTTTAAATAGCTAAGAGAAAGCCTAACATTACCCAAGTGTTCGATTTGTTTGACCTTGAAACACGTACAAATTTGAGGGTTAGTATGAATGAAATAATGTGAAATCCTATAGAATATGCAAAAACACATATTTGGATATTGGGAAGGCACTCCAAGCCTTTGGGTTGGAAATCCAAAGAGAATCCCAAGCCTTCCCAAAGAAAAATATAACACGCTCACGTTATATTTTGTTTTGCATTTTTTCCCTTTTCACAAAAGTTTGCACAATGTTTGTCATGTTTGACATAACGCGAGCACATTATAATGCAAGCGTGTTATAACACAAGCACTTTATGTCTCCCTTGGAATGTTTTATGTTCAAGGTTATTAAGCATGTATGTATGTATACTTGTATGTATGTATGTATGCCTATATGTATGTATGTATACTTATATGTATGTATGTATGTATATATGTATGCTTGTATGTATGTATTCATGTTTTTATGTATGTATGTATGTTGAAGGTTTAGGGTTGAGGGATCAGGGTTTAGGGTTGATGGCTTAGGGATAAGGGATTAGGGTTTAAGGTATAGTGTCAAGGGTTGAGGGTTTAGGAATAGGGATAGAGTTTAGGGTTTAGGGTTAAGGGATTAGGGTTTACAGTTGAGGGATTAAGGTTTAAGGTTGAGGATTGAGGGTTTAGGGTTTAGGGATAGGGTTTAGAGTTTAGGGATAAGGGATTAGGGTTAAGGGTTGAGGCTTTAGAGATAACATTTAGGGTTGAGGGTTTAGGAATAGGGTTTAGAGTTTAGGGATAAGGGATTAGGGTTTAGGACCTTGAGGGATTATGGTTTAGGGTTGAGGCTTTAGGGATAGAGTTTAGGGTTGAGGGTTAGGGGATTAGGGTTAAGGTAGAGTGTTGAGGGTAGAGGGATTAGGGATAGGCTTTAGGGTTGAAGGTATAGGGTTGAGGGACTAGGGTTTAGGGTTGAGGGTTTAGGGATAAGGGATTAGAGTGTAAGGTATAATGTTGAGGGTTGAGGGTTTAGAAATAGGGATAGCATTTAGGGTTTAAGGTTGAGGGATTAGGGTTTAGGGTTTAGGGATAAGGGATTAGGGTTGAGGGTTGAGGGATTAAGGTTTAGGTTTGAGGAATTAAGGTTTAAGGTTAATGGTTGAGGGTTGAGGGTTTAGGGATAGGGTTTAGAGTTTAGGGATAAGGGATTAGGGTTTAGGTTTGAGGCTTTATGGATAACATTTATCATTAAGGGATTAGGGTTGAGGGTTTAGAGTTTAGGGATAAGAGATTAGGGTTTAGGGTTGAGGCTTTAGGGACATCATTTAGGGTTGAGGGATTAACGTTAAGGGTTTAGAGATAGGGTTTAGAGTTTAGGGATAAGGTATTAGGGTTTAGGACCTTAAGGGATTAGGGTTTAGGGTTGAGGCTTTAGGGATAGCCTTTAGGGTTGAGGGTTGAGGGATTAGGGTTAAGGTAGAGTGTTGAGGGTAGATGGATTAGGGATAGGGTTTAGGGCTGAGGGATTAGGTTTTATGGTTGAGAGTTTAGGGATAAGGGATTAGGGTTTAAAGTATAGTATCAAGGGTTGAGGGTTTAGGAATAGGGATAGCATTTAGGGTTTAGGGTTGAGGGATTAGGGTTTAGGATTTAGGGTTGAGGGATTAGTATTTAGGGTTAAGGGATTAAGGTTTAAGGTTAAGGGTTGAGGGTTAAGGATTTAGGGATAGGGTTTAGAGTTTAGGGATAAGAGATTAGGGTTTAGAACCTTGAGGGATTAGGGTTTATTAAGGCTTTAGAGATAGCATTTAGGGTTGAGGGTTTAGGGCTAGGGTTTAGAGTTTAGAGATAAGGGATTAGTGTTTAGGGTTGAGGCTTTAGGGATAGCATTTAGGGTTGAGGGATTAGGGTTGAGAGATTAGGGTTAAGGTAGAGTGTTGAGGGTAGAGGGATTAGGGATAGGGTTTACAGTTGAAGGTTTAGGGTTGAGGGTTTTGGGATAAGGGATTAGGGTTTAAGGTATAGTGTTGAGAGTTGAGGGTTTAGTAATAGGGATAGCATTTAGGGTTCAGAGTTGAGGGATTAGGGTTTAGGGTTTAGGGATAAGGGATTAGGGTTGACGGATTAAGGTTTAGGGTTGAGGGATTAAGGTTTAAGGTTGAGGGTTGAGGGTTGAGGGTATAGGGATAGGGTTTAGAGTTTAGGGATAAGGGATTAGGGTTGAGGGTTGAGGGTTTAGGGATAGGGTTTAGAGTTTAGGGATAAGGGAGTAGGGTTTAGGACCTTGAGGGATTAGGATTTAGGGTTCAGGTATTAGGGTTGAGGGTTTAAGGATAGGTTTAGAGTTTAAGGATAAGGTATTAGGGTTTATGACCTTGAGGGATTAGGGTTTAGGGTTGAGGCTTTAGGGATAGTGTTTAGGGTTGAGGGTAGAGGGGTTAGGAATAGGTTTTAGGGTTGAAGGTTTAGAGTTGAGGGATTAGGGTTTAGGGTTGAGGGTTTAGGGATAAGGGATTATATTTTAAGGTATGGTGTCGACGATTAAGGGTTTAGGGTTTAGGGATAAGAGATTAGGGTTGAGGGTTGAGGGATTAAGGTTTAGGATTGAGGGATTAAGGTTTAAGGTTGAGGGTTGAGGGTTGAGGGTTTAGGGATAGGGTTTAGAGTTTAGAGATAAGGGATTAGGGTTTAGGACCTTGAGGGATTAGGGTTTAGGGTTGAGGCTTTAGGGATAGCATTTAGGGTTGAGGGATTAGAGTTGAGGGTTTAGGGATAAGGTTTAGAGTTTAGGGATAAGGGATTAGGATTTAGGACCTTGAGGGATTAGGGTTTAGGGTTGAGGCTTTAGGGATAGTGTTTAGGGTTGAGGGTTTAGGGATAGGGTAACTTAGAGTTTTTGGATAAGGGATTAAGGTTTAGGACCTTGAGGGATTGGGGTTTAGGGTTGAGGCTTTAGGGATAGTGTTTAGGGTTGATGGATTAGGTTGAGGGTTGAGGGATTAGTGTTAAGGTAGAGTGTTGAGGGTAGAGGGCTTAGGGATAGGGTTTAGGGTTGAGGGATTAGTGTTTAGAGTTGAGAGTTTAGGGATAAGGGATTAGGGTTTAAGGTATAGTGTCGAGGGTTGAGGGTTTAGGAATAGGGATAGTGTTTAGGGTTTAGGGTTGAGGGATTAGGGTATAGGGTTTAGGGATAAGGGATTAGGGTTGAGGGTTGAGGGATTAAGGTTTAGGGTTGAGGGATTAAGGTTTAAGGTTGAGGGTTGAGGATTTAGGGATAGGATTTAGAGTTTAGGGATAAGGGATTAGGGTTTAGGACCTTGAGGGATTAAGGTTTAGGGTTGAGGCTTTAGGGATAGTGTTTAGGGTTGAGGATTTAGGGATAGGCTTTAGAGTCTAGGGATAAGGGATTAGGGTTTAGGACCTTGAGGGATTAGGATTTAGGGTTTAGAGATGAAGGTTTAGGGTTTAGGGATAAGGAATTAGGGTTGAGCGTTGAGGGATTAAGGTTTAGGGTTGTGTGATTAAGGTTTAAGGTTGAGGGATTAAGGTTTAAGGTTGTGGGAGAGGTAGAGAGGTGAGGGGGAGAGACAGGTGAGAGGTAGAGAGGTGAGGAGGAGAGATAGGTGAGAGATAGAGAGGTGAGAGATAGAAGAAATATATGGAGAAATGAATAATATGGATTTTTCTATAGCAGGCCAAAATAGACTTGCGTTATAATGCACTTTTGTTATAATGTGAGAACATTTTGGATTGCTATAGAAATGGTAAAAAGGTCTGGACCCCCATGATCCAGGCCCACATACTTTGTTTTCTTCTGTTTATGTGTGTGTTTTAACAAAAAAAAGCATTTTCATGTTGTTGGGAAGTTCACATGCACATTTTTCACATTCTACCACCTTTGCATGAACTTTCCACCACCTTTTTCTACTTTGCCAACTTAAGAAAGAGGAAATAACATAGTTTTCATATTGAATTTGATATATATCAATTCAAGTTTCATTTTTTCTAGTGTTGCAATGTTTTTGATAAGATAAGCGACAAAAAGGGGTGCCGAACCGAGAACAGAATAGCCAAAAAGGTGCAGCAAAAGACTATTATAGTTTAAGCAAAACCATCATAGTTTTAGCAGATAAAACATAAAGACAAAAAGCAACAGGAAACCACAGACACATCCAATAGACAATAGATCAACAACAAACTAGACCCAAGCCTCCAAAGCCTAACCAAACATCTTATCCCAGTCATCCACCAAGAACTGGAAAACATTCGGGTACTCTTCTATTTTTTTTCCTTCATCTGTTGGCACGTAAACTCCACATCTTGAAGAATTGCCAAAGTGGTGGCAGACCTATGCATCACTTTCACTAAAAACTTTGCCAAAATGTTGAACTTCTGCTCCAATTCTGATGAAGGGGGTAAATCATAAAACACACAACATAAATTTCATATATAAAATATAACTTTCTTTATTGATTTGGACAACTTATTACACTACAAAAGCTCAAATACAATCAGAGGAATGAACCCTCCACAGGCTGCAACACATTACAACTTCCTATCACAAGACTCTGGAATCATCAGCCTTCTGTAACCCCAAATCAGCTAGGGTTTTTGTTTTCCCACCTATTCTTGACTCTACACTTTCCCCCTTAACTCTACTACTACCCAAGGTTCCCAAAAATGGTTATTAATATCCTTTTTGGCGGCTAACAACCTAGTTTCAAAATTTGCATCTCCCTCCAAAATAGGTCAACTTCTGAGAGCAATAACTTTTGATCCAAGTGTCTGATTGACAAACCATTTTATGCATCAGAAAGCTCACAGAGTGCTCTATGCACGAAGACCCAACTCTACTAGTTTTGTACATTTTCAAGCCTATACAAGGCCATTTAGTGCCTCATACCTAAGTTTGAATAATTTTCAGGCATTTTTTTGGAAATAGAAACTTTAATATCTTTCAGCTCGTGAAGTGCTCTATGTGCTAAGAACTAGCTCTACTGTTTTCGACCATTTTCAGGCCCGTACGGGGCTGTTTAGTGCCTCAAACCTGAGTTTGAATAATTTTCAGGCATTTTTTTAGGAAATAGAAACTTTAATATCTTTCAGCTCACAAATGATATTTGCGTGATTCCTTTGCCAAAGGTCTTATTTTTCAGTTATGTAGCTTCCTATAAATTTTCACTTCATTTTGTGCCTAAATGCAAACTTTCTAAAAATAGCAAGTTGCTATTTTTAGCAGTTTAGAAAAACTGAAAGTTCTACATCATTATTCAATCGATTATGGAACTAGAACCACAAATTTTGAAAAGAAATGGAAAGAATATCAACAATTTTGAAACACATCTTTTTTTGGGGGTGATGTAAGATTGCCCTTACACCACTAGATGCTCCTGCATCAGACACCCAGGGTAATTTGAGAAGTGACCTTGTCACATCTCATGTGTTTGTGTGAGGAAAACCCAAACGGTCAACCTCTGCCTTAGATAACCAAGAAGAATCTTCAACAGGCCTTCCTTTCCATTTCACAAGATATTCTTCATATTGCCTATTCTGAGTACTTCTTCCCACATGGCTATCAAAGATCTCATCTATCTCCTTGGTTGAAGTAGATACTGGAATACTTCATTGTTCTTTTGTGGGTCCATCCTCTGTTCCACCTTCATGATATTCTGATAAATCAGCAATGCTGAACATAGGGGAAATATTGACCTCATATGCATTTCCTGAATCATGTTTCTTCAAAATTCTGCATGGTCCAAATTTCTTTATTTTTAGCTTATTGTATGTTCCAATTGGGAACCTTTCTTTTCTCAAGTGAACCATGACTTCATCTCCTACCTGGAATTCCTTGTATCTCCTCTTTTGATTTGCGTTAGCCTTGTACTGAATATTCAACTTATTAATGTGCTTTTTCACCTCTTCATGCAAATTTTTCATGTGTTCTGCAAAGTCTTCAGCCTCGGCACTTGTCTTTTCTCCTTTGTCCAGATTTATTAACTCTGAAGCATTCCTTTGTCCACTATCGATAATAATATCGCAACACTTACCTTCATATTTGCACCTTGTGGGAAATAGACTCTTCCTCTAATTGGGTTCTTTCTTCTAATTCAACAAAGTTCTTCTGACAACTAGGGTTTCTCCCCTTTCAGCATCTTCAGAATTCTTAGACTGTGCATCTTCATCTGCATGTGAAACTCGTGCATTACCTTTAGGTCTTCTATTTGTCCTTACATGATTTTGCAGACACTCATATGCTCAATGCCCTTCTTCTCCACATTGGAAATAGGTTCCTCTGAAACCTCCTCTTCTAGGTCCTTGCCTAGGTTGGCCTCTTCCTCTTCCTCTTTGCTCTCCATTGTTTTAGTCACAAGTGCAGTAGGTATTATCTCCTCTCTGATTTTGACTAGTGTCGGCTTCTTCACTTTTCTTTGAATCTTCATTTCAGCCCCCATAGGGTCTTCCACCAGTCCTTCCACCTTGAACTCTTCCCCTTTGCTTGCTGTCAAATCTTTTATTCAGCTTCTCTTCCACCTTCAGGGAAAAATGGTATGCATCCTCTATGGTGGTCATTCTGATAGGCTTAGCTCCTCTTGAATACTTGGCCTCAACCCATTAATGTAATGGGCTACCTTCTCCTTCTTGGGCTCTGCATGACCTGTCTTGATAGTAATTTTATAAAACTCTTCTGTATACACCTTAACAGACTTGTTGTCTTGCTTCAATCCTTGAAGCTTCTTCAACAACTCCATCTCATAGTCCATAGGAATGAACTGCTTCTTTAGTTTCTCCACCATCCGATCCCATCTGGTGATCTTTCATTTTCATCTTCTGTTCCTCTCTAACTGGACCTCCTTCCACAAAATACTGGCATGGCCCTTCAATTTTGTTTTTACAAACTTGACCTGATCTAGGTCTTCCACATCTTCATACTCAAAATATTCCTCCATGTCATTGATCTAATCAATAAGCTGTTCTGGATTCAAATCTCTAGAATATGTAGAAACTTCAATCCGGGACCTCTTTCCAATCTTAGAAATGGCCCTTAACAACCTAACTTCTGCAGGATCTCCTACAACTTCTTGTTCTTCCTTAGATAGCTCTTCTTTAACTTCATCTTCACTTTCTTCTCTTGTTCTTGGATCAAACCCTCTGCATAGCTCCTCTTGCAATGCATCAATTTGCCTTTGCAAGGCTCTAAAACCCTCTTCCTTTAAAGCATTCCTCCCAATATGATTTCTTTGTGGAGGCATCTTGATCTTCGTAGAAAACCCACAACCTCAAGTCCTGGTGCAAACTGCGTCACGGTCGGCGATCCATCTACACACTCAAGAACCCTTGCTCTGATACCACTTGATGAAGGGGGTAAATCATAAAACACACAACAACAAAAATTGTACACATAAAATAGAACTTTAATTATTGATTTGGACAACTTATTACACTACAGAATGATGCAGAGGTAAAACGCAACAGGAGCTTACAAATGGGAAGGAGGAGTCATTAACACAATCAGCATGTTAAAATCCTATCGGCTTATCATCATCATCATATTTCAGACGAGCATGAAATATCCTCCTGCTGACCACTGTTCACTTCCTTATCGCCTATCGGCGAGAGATGGTTCATCGGCCAAGGGGAAAGGTCTTACCCCCGATGACTAATGTCACCCCGATGAATATATCGGTCCTATACCGATTGGCCAGACTTGGCTTATCGGCCGGACTCCAACACTCTGTCCCGATGTCCGATATCACCCCGATATCTCTTTTCATCGGTCAGGTTGCCTATTGGCAACGCTTCTTCTATCAGCCAGGCCGAAAAAGGTCTCCCCGACGCTATTACTCCTACCGATGCCGAAACACTTAACGTCAGCAGGATAAATCTGCATCGGGTGATATTCGCAATATCCTGATGACGATGACGTCACATGCACCTGATGATGATGTCACCCGGATATAGGACTCTTACATCCTCCGCAGCATGATAATAAAATGTCAGGTGATATTATACATATCCTAATGATGACCTTTAAGATCCTGATGACAACTTTTAAGAACCTCCTATCCTTAGCCAAAAAATGATTTTTTTCTCCCGCATACGATAGCGATACGCGGATGATGGGTACACACGAAAGATGATCCTGACGATGATATACACACTGAGTATATATCCAGCCTATATCATCCTGATGCACTTGAAACATGCAATTTTTGCCAACTTCAGAACCTGATCCTGATAGTGATATACTCGCAGATGACGATACGATTCACTCCGGCTGGAAAAGCACATGCAGACCCCTGTATATCCGTTAGCTGCATGCAAACTCACAGAACCGCACAATTTTACAAAGAAAACTTGATGATCGGGCCGGATCACCTTCAGATCAAAACTTAACAGTTTATCTTCCTAAACCCTAGCACATGAGGATGCTAGGTTGATTCATATCATGCTACCAATCGATCTCCCACATAATGAAATGCATAAACAGAAAACTAAAATACAACCTAAACTAACATGCATGACCATTCCACCGACTCAGAGAATCAACTGGTGGAAGGGTTGAAAGAATCCATTAACTTGTAATCAGAACAGAAATCAAAACATAAACAACTGATAAACCAGATAATGCAATTGATGAGATCTTATTTAGATGAAACACAAATGTCCTGTTTCTACAACAATGTTTCACAATGTCTGGACTGATCTCTGGATCTCACTCAATCACCAGTACAACATAACATAACTACTACTCTCTCTTCTACTCTCTTTTGTATGATATCAAACCCTAACTGATCTGAGTTATTTATAGCAATATCCTCCGAGTACTACCAACTCGATTCCCAGCGGCTGGGAGAAGACAGCTCAGACTACCTGATCACGAACTCTAACTACCTGCACACTCTCCTAGGCTGATCTAATACATATGCATTGGTCCAATGGACCTTATTACATTATGAAGTCAAACATGCTAAAAATAGACTAATGTCCTGTCATGCGGACAATGAACCTATATCCTGTCTTGTAGGGGTGCTCCTGCACCATACTCCCCAGAAGAAGAAATCTCAAGTCCACTTGAGATGAGAGTATGAAGATCTGTACCATGTTTCTGGATCTGCTCTGCAGTCATCCATACTGCTTCAGAATTAGGTTTTCCCTTCCAAGAGACTAGATACGCCAAGTACTGTTTGTTCCGGGTCTGTTTGACCACTCTGGTGTCCAAAACCTTCTGCAACTGTGGAGGATCATGCTTGAGAATGTTATCATGGACTGTATCCTATAGGAGTTCCTGATCTGCATCTGGATAAGACTTGTATGGAGTTAAATCACATACATTGAATATAGGAGACAAACCAAGATCAGGGGGGAGTTGTATCTCATAAGCATTCTGTCCATGCTTGTGCAAGATCTGACATGGTCCAACTTTTCTCTGCATGAGTTTAGTATACTTTCCCTTAGGAAGTCTGTCCTTCTTCAAATGAACCCATACCAAATCTCCAACATCAAACTGAACATCCTTCTTCTTTTTATCAGCATATTCCTTATACTTCAAGGTGGTTTGCTGCAGTTGGGTCTTGACTTGATCATGAACCTCTTTTATGGCTTCTGCAAAAGCTTCACCTTCTGCACTAATAGGGTCTACTGTAGGTAGATCTCTCAATTCCAAAATTCCTCTTGGATGCATACCATAAACTATCTGGAAAGGTGATTTCCCTGTGCTCCTATTGACAGTATCATTATAGGAAAATTTAGCTTGAGATAGAATATTATCCCACTTTTCTCCATGTTGTTTTGTCAAACATCTAAGCAAATTTCCTAAGGAACGGTTCACTACTTCAGTCTGTCCATCCGTTTGAGGATGATATGCAGAGGAAAAAGACAAATTTGTTCCAAGTTTCTTCCAAAGAGTTCTCTAGAAGTGACCAATAAACTTCACATCCCTATCTGACACTATGCTCAATGGCAATCCATGGATTCTGACAATCTCCCTGAAAAACAAATCTGCAATGTATGAAGCATCAGCAGTGGTTTTGCATGGCAAGAAATGTGCCATTTTGCTGAATCTATCCACTACAACAAAAACATTGTCAAATCCTTTCCTTGTCCTTGGTAAACCCAAGACAAAATCCATACTTATGCTTTCCCATGGTCTGGAAGGAATGGGTAAGGGCTGATATAAACCTGCATTAGTCGACCTGCCTTTAGCTTTTTGACATATCACACATGTCTCTACAAACTTTCTGACATCTGATTGTAACTTAGGCCAAAAGTAATGTCTTCGGACCAGATCAAGAGTCTTATCTAGACCAAAATGACCTGCCATAGCTCCACAATGTTTCTCCTTAATGATATTTAACCTCATAGAACACCTTGGAATACATAACTGTCCACCTTTGAACAACAATCCATCCTGAATCAAAAATTCAGAGAATTTAGCATGATATTTCTCTCCAAAAGAAGTACATACATGATATATCTCCCCAAAATCTGCATCAGTCTCATACATGGTCTTTAGTGAATCAATGCCAACACTTTTGAACTGAATCTGGTTGACTGTTAGGACTCTCCTACTCAAAGCATCTGCAACTTTATTCTTGACTCCTTTCTTATGCTTCAATGTAAAAGTAAAAGCTTGTAAGGTTTCTACCCATTTCATGTGTCTGTGGTTCAGCTTTTCCTGGCTGTTTATGAAACTCAGAGCCTGGCTATCTGTGAATACTATGAATTCCTTTGGCATCAAGTAATGCCTCCATTTCTTGAGTGACTGGACTAAAGCATACATTTCCAAATCATATGAGGAATACCTCTTTTTAGCATCATTGAGCTTCTCACTAAAAAATGCAATAGGTCTACCTTCTTGGCTGAGTACTGCTCCAATGGCCATGTGACTGGCATCACATTCCACCTGAAAGATTTTGTTAAAGTCTGGAAGTGCAAGGACTGGCTGCTGTGCCACCTTCTCCTTCAATGTTTCAAAAGAATCATCTGCTCTTTGAGTCCAAACAAATCTGCACTTCTATCCTCCTTTGATGGTATCAAGCATGGGTGCACAAATATGACTAAACCCTCTTATAAACTTCCTGTAGAAGGTTGCTAACCCATGGAAACTTCTGACATCATTCATAGTCTTTGGGGTTGGCCAAGACAATATGGCACTTACCTTCTCCTTATCCATTTGTAACTTTCCTTGTGAAATGACAAAACCCAAATATGTGATCTCCTCTTGCATGAACAAACACTTGTCTAAATTTATCATCAGCTGCTCTTCATGTAACCTCTTAAGAACCAAATCTATGTGTCTGAGATGTTCTTCTTTTGTGTTGCTGAAAATCAGAATGTCATCTAGATATACTATGACAAACTTACCAATGAACTCTTTCAAAACCTCATTCATCAACCTCATAAAAGTACTAGGTGCATTAGATAAACCAAAAGGCATAACCTTCCACTCATATAACCCTTCATTAGTTTTGAATGCTGTTTTCCATTCATCTCCTGGCCTAATCCTGATCTGATGATATCCACTCTTCAAATCTATTTTTGTAAAATACTTAGCACCTCCCAAACAGTCAAGTAAATCCTCTATCCTAGGGATTGGAAACCTATACCTGATTGTGATCTTGTTAATAGCTCTGGAATCTGTGCAAAGCCTCCAAGTACCTTCCTTCTTTGGTGCTAGTATAGCTGGTACTGCACATGGACTTAAACTTTTCCCAATCAGACCTAAATCCAATAATTCTTCAATTTGTCTGGCTACTTCTGCATTCTGTTCTGGAGTTAGCTTATAGGCTGCTTTGTTTGGAAGTGTTGACCCTGGAATTAAGTCTATGCAGTGACTGATATCCCTGACAGGTGGTAGGGATCTCGGCATTCCCTCTGAGATGATACCTTTGTACTTATCCAATAGCTCTTGGATAGCTGGGTCTATGAACCTTTGCTTTTTCTCTTCCTTGACTTCTTGCTGCTGTTCTTTATTCACCCTCATACATGGGATTAGGGCATATGCAACTGCACCTTCTGCTGCTACTTCTTTCATGAACTGTTTACCTTCCATCAGCATTACCTTCACCTCTTTTCCTTTGGATTTCTCCTCCTTCTCCGTCAATGGTAGTAACGTTATAACCTTACCATCTTTAGTGATTGTATAGATGTTTCTAACACCATCATGTTGTGCCTTCAAATCATACTGCCATGGTCTACCAAATAAAAGATTGCAAGCATCCATCGTGGTAATGTCAAACAACAACTTATCCTTATATGCTCCAATCTGAAATTCTACCCAAGCCTGCTCTTCTACAGTTGTCTGCTGACCTTGGGTAAGCCATGAGACTTTATATGGGGATGGGTGAGGTAATCTCCTAAGCTTAAGTTTTGTCACCATTTCTTCAGACACAAAATTTTCAGTAGAACCAGAATCAATCAAAACTTTACATGCCTTACCTCCTGCTTTGCAAATAGTCCTGAAAAGAGACTTTCTTTGAGGGGATTCTTTGTCAGGTACCTTCACGGTAGTCACTGTTCTTCTCATCATTAGAGACTCTCCACTTTCTGGGTATCCATAATTATCAGGAGCATTCACACTCTGAAAAGCATTAGAGCCTGTCATACTTTGATTATCAGGTTCTTGGACCAGATTTGTTCTCCTTTCTCCTGTTGAGCTTGTGGCCTTTTCTGGACATCTGCTGGCTATATGGCCTTCTTTGTTACAGTTATAACATCTGATGGATCCTCTGCCCTGGGATCTTCCTCTGAAAGGTCTTCTACCTCTAAAGTTTCCTTGCTGACTATAATTTTCCCCCTGGTTCTGACTATTGTTTCCCTTACTATTGTCATGACTGGATTCTCCTTGATATCCATGTCCATGTCCTCTACCTCTAAAAGGACCTCTTCCACCCCTTTGTTGTCTTCCTCTTCCTCTATTGTGTTGTTCTTGTTTTCTCTTTAACTTCTCTTCCACTTTCAATGCCAACTGAAAGCATTTCTGAACTGTATCTGGATTATGCAGACTTAAATCTTCCTGAATGTTGAACCTCAATCCATTAAGGTATCTGGCTACCTTCTCTTCTTCACTTTCCTTTACCTTTGTTTTCATACAAAGTTTCATGAACTCTTCTGTATATGAGCTGACATCTAGCTCCTTCTGCTTCAGGTTTTGCTTCCTCTTGTGTAATTGGATACTGTAATCCAATGGGACATAAGCTTCCTTTACTAATGCCATCATTTTCTTCCATGTAGTGACTCTACGCTTTCCTTCCTGTACTCTATCATCTTGGATGAAATTCCACCATGTCAAGGCAGCTTCTTTCATTTTTGACTGGGCTATTTTCACCCTTTGTTGTTCTGGTATCTCCTCTGTTTCAAAGAAATTGTTCAAGGAGTCTATCCACTCCATCACTGAATCAGGTTCCATCTTTCCTGTAAACACTGGCAAATCCAGTTTCACATCCATGGTTCTCCTCTCCATGGCCTTGAGGGTGTTCAACAGTGGTCTCTGGTCTGCAGGAACGACCTCCTCGTTCCAACTAGGGATCTCTTCTTCTTCCCTATCTTCTTCTCTACCAGAACCTACTCTACTCCTCAACTTCTCTAACTCATCCTTCAATTCCTGATTCTGAGCCTTCACGGCCTTGCTCTCTGTAATCTGTTTCTTTACCAGAACTGCCAACTCAACGTTGGTCATCCTTGCCGGAATCTCAGATGTTCCTTCTTCATCTGACATCCTACTATATCCTTATCCTTTCCAGAAGATCCTTCCTTTTTCTGATACCACTATGATGCAGAGGTAAAACGCAACGGGAGCTTACAAATGGGAAGGAGGAGTCATTAACACAATCAGCATGTTAAAATCCTATCGGCTTATCATCATCATCATATTTCGGACGAGCATGAAATATCCTCCTGCTGACCACTGTTCACTTCCTTATCGCCTATCGGCGAGAGATGGTTCATCGGCCAAGGGGAAAGGTCTTACCCCCGATGACTAATGTCACCCCGATGAATATATCGGTCCTATACCGATCGGCCAGACTTGGCTTATCGGCCGGACTCCAACACTCTGTCCCGATGTCCAATATCACCCCGATATCTCTTTTCATCGGTCAGGTTGCCTATCGGCAACACTTCTTCTATCGGCCAAGCCAAAAAAGGTCTCCTCGACGCTATTACTCCTACCGATGCTGAAACACTTAACGTCAGCAGGATAAATCTGCATCGGGTGATATTCGCAATATCCTGATGATGATGATGTCACATGCACCTGATGATGATGTCACCCAGATATAGGACTCTTACATCCTCCGCAGCATGATAATAAAATGTCGGGTGATATTATACATATCCTGATGATGACCTTTAAGATCCTGATGACGACTTTTAAGAACCTCCTGTCCTTAGCCAAAAAAATGACTTTTTTCTCCTGCATACGATAGCGATATGCGGATGATGGGTACACACAAAAGATGATCCTGACAACGATATACACACTGAGTATATATCCAACCTATATCATCCTGATGCACTTGAAACATGCAATTTTCGCCAACTTCAGAACCTGATCCTGATAGCGATATACTCGCAGATGACGATACGATTCACTCCGGCTGGAAAAGCACATGCAGACCCCTATATATCCGTCAGCTGCATGCAAACTCACAGAGCCGCACAATTTTACAAAGAAAACTTGATGATCAGGCCGGATCACCTTCAGATCAAAACTTAACAGTTTATCTTCCTAAACCCTAGCACATGAGGATGCTAGGTTGATTCATAGCATGCTACCAATCGATCTCCCACACAATGAAATGCATAAACAGAAAACTAAAATACAACCTAAACTAACATGCATGACCATTCCACCGACTCAGAGAATCAACCGGTGGAAGGGTTGAAAGAATCCATTAACTTGTAATCAGAACAGAAATCAAAACATAAACAACTGATAAACCAGATAATGCAATTGATGAGATCTTATTTAGATGAAACACAAATGTCTTGTTTCTACAACAATGTTTCACAATGTCTGGACTGATCTCTGGATCTCACTCAATCACCAGTACAACATAACATAACTACTACTCTCTCTTCTACTCTCTTCTCTATGATATCAAACCCTAACTGATCTGAGTTATTTATAGCAATATCCTCTGAGTACTACCAACTTGATTCCCAGCGGCTGGGAGCTTCCAAGCGGCTGGGAGAAGACAGCTCAGACTACCTGATCACGAACTCTAACTACCTGCACACTCTACTAGGCTGATCTAATACATATGCATTGGTCCAATGGACCTTATTACATTATGAAGTCAAACATGCTAAAAATAGACTAATGTCCTGTCATGCGGACAATGAACCTATATCCTGTCTTGTAGGGGTGCTCCTGCACCACAGAACCTCAAATACAATTAGAGGAATCAACCCTCCACAGGTTGCAACACATTACAACTTCCTATCACAAGACTCTAGAATCATCAGCCTTCTGTAACCCCAAATCAACTAGGGTTTTTGTTTTCCCACCTATTCTTGACTCTACACTTTCCCCCTTAACTCTACTACTGTCCAGGGTTCCCAAAAATGGTTATTAATAGCCCTTTTGGCGGTCAACAACCTAATTTTGAAATTTGCATCTCCCTCCAAAAATAGGTCAACTTCCAGGAGCCATAACTTTTGATCCGAGTGTCCGATTGTAGAACTGTTTTATGCGTCAAAAAGATCGCGGAGTGCTCTACGCGATAAGAACTATCTTTTCTATTTATGGCCATTTTCAGGCCTGTATGGGGCCGTTTAGTGCCTCAAACCTGAGTTTGAATAATTTTCAGGTATTTTTCAGGCAACATAAAATTTAATATCTTTTAGCTCGCAAATGATCTTTACATGATTCCTTTGCCAAAGGTCTTATTTTTTAGTTATGTAGCTTCCTGTAAATTTTCACTTCATTCCATGCCCAAATGTAAACTTTCTAAAAATAGTAGGTTGGTATTTTTAGCAGTTTGGAAAAATTGAAAGTTCTACATCATTATTCAAGAGATTATGGAACCAGAACCACAAATTTTGAAAAGAAATGGAAAGAACATCAACAATTTTGAAACACATCTTTTTTGGGGTGATGCAAGATAACCCTTACACCACTGGATGCTCCTGCATCAAGTTCATTGAGTCTAGCTAAAAGGCCTTCAATTTCTTTGTCTTTACTCTTCTTTTCACCTTTTTTCTTTTTACATGTTCCTTTTTTCCTCTTTTCTGAGTTGATGGAGTCTGAACTTTAAACATTGAGCTCAGGGAAATTACTAGGACCTTCATCTTCTACCTCCATTTTTTCATTTTTGTTGTCCTTGTTCACCAAAAATTCACCCCCCATTTGTTCTATTTCAGCCACCATTGTATCCACTTTGTTGTTGCCCTCCGACCCAACACCCTATTGATCAATAGAATCTATCTTATTTTTATCTTTAGAATCTTTATCTCTCTATGGCTCCATAGAATCCATCTTATCCTTTTCTTCAGACTACTCCTCCACCTGTCATTCCATAGTTTCAACTTCCACCATCAAGACAGCCCTCCTCTAGGGAGTGGAGGTAGGCTTGGTAGCAAGCCTCATTGACCTCCTAGTTGATGGCACCTAAGGTTTACTATTAGTGATAGCAAAGTGCTCCTCACCAGCACTGTCTGAATCATCACTTCCCCCATCAGAGATAACCTCCTCGACCACCATAGTAGCCTTAGAAGCCTTAATTCCATTATCACTGCCACTCTCTTCCTCAAGGCTACACCATTTGTTCTTCTGAGGGGTCACCTAGGAAGGGTTGCCTTGAAGAATTTTTCTTTTATCAGGAGTCATTGTAGGAGAATTGGGGGTAAGGTCTTCCATAGTTGGTTTAGGGCTTTTGGCTGCAGAAGACTTTTTCTTGCCAGTCTTAATGGAGGTGGCATAAGAATCAGGGGTGACTTTAGTTATAATAACCAATTTTATCCTTCCCCCGAGTAGAATTAGGTGACTAAGGAGGTTCAACCCTAACATGAGTGAGGGCTTTAGGGGGGCAGAGGGTGAGATTAAATTTGTAATATCTCATGATAATCCCCTAGTGGAGCGGGATCTCAGGCTTGGTAGGGTCTAAAGCATGTTGCTCTTTAGTAGTCAGAATGGAGGTTTCCAAAGATGAGAGTAAATAAAAAGGAAAGCTTATGAACTTGCTATGCCTAAAATGATTCAGCAGTGCAAAATGGTAATGGAAGAATCTCTTGAATCTTCCCTCCAAAGTGAAGTATTTCATAATCATAGAACATACCTTGTCCCAGGGCTGAGGTAAGAGTTGTTTGTCAAATCCCCCTGGAGGCTGTGCAGAACATCCCCTTTCTTGAGAAAAGCCTTCATACCATCAATATTAGACACCTTACTTTTTTTGGGGTGTTTAGTTCATTCGGTGGACATCCCAGTCGCCAAACTAATCACCTCCTCCAAAATATCAAAACCCACATTTCCCACCTTGACCCTTCTACCTTTGTAGGAGCACAAAAATTGAATAGATAGGTTTTTGTCATGGCCTTGTAAACATTCTAGGTGCGAAGAAACCCCTCCCTCTTGGAAGATATGCCAAAGGGTCTCATTCTTTCAAATTCCTCATAAGATTCTGGCTCCATGCGAGACCTATCCCCTCCCATTTTACACTTGTGACTTAGAGTCAGATTCACAATGCAAGTAGCAGAAAGAAATGTAGCAATGTAGGCTACAGAACGAAACTTAGCAAATATCTCATTGTAGCCCAACTCCCCATCTTCGTTGTTACAACTCAAATCAATGATTTTTGTATCCCTTCCAATGTCGGGAGTGGCGTACTTACTATTATTCAGCATGAGTGAACAATAAATCTCTTTCTTGTCATAATTAATGAATAATTAATGTTCATCATTATAATTCATGCTAAGTGGCATCAAGATGGAGTCTTAAAAATTCACATGCCTAGGCATGTGAGACCTCTCCTCTGGCCTCCATCTCAGCATGGTACTATTACAACCTTTATTACTAAGATGTGACTAAGTACTATTGATTTGGCACTTCAACTTCATGGCACCCAAATCTTTGAAGCGAGAGTCCAACTAGTAGTTGATACAAGATCCCAACTAGTGCCCCCATCTCTCCCTAGGCTGATAAGGGTTTATAATCATGAGTGACCAAGGGCGGGGCTTAGCTCCTTACCTATAAGGTTTTTAATCTATATCGGTAGGTTATTTTTTATTCTCCAACATCACCAAGTGTCCAAGCTCTACCCCAAGTTATCTAAAGCATCTGCCACTTTATTTCCTTCATGGTACACATGCCCGACCTCCTTTTGATTGAACCTAGATAGTAAGCAAATAATATCTTCCGTTATACTCTTCATTTTCCATCCATTGATAGACCTACCAAGGGCTACATCTATAATTATATTTGAGTCTCCTTCCACTTGTAGCTTGTCTATTCCCATAGAGTGGGCAATTTTAGGACTTTTAATAGAGCCAACTCCTCAACAACATTATTAGATTGAAAACCAATATCCCCGCATAGGGAGCAATGAAGGCTCCATGGAAATCTCTAAAGATCCCGCCACCGCTAGCTAGGCTAGTATTCTTTTTTCTGCTCCATCAAAATTGAGTTTGATCCAATCTCTGGGGGGGTTTCTAATGTCAGTTAAGTCTAACTATCATTTTGGAATTTTCAACCTTGTTCATGTCTACATTCAGTCGCCAATTCTTGGTAATCTAAACTTCCATCAGGGTAGGGGGTTTCTCGACCACGTGAAGAGTGTAGGAGGACGTGTTCTCAGTAACCACTCTATAAAAGGAGAAAACAAATTTATTATTAGAATGAACTTTATCTCTGAAGATATGATTATTTCTTTCCTTCCATACACTCCACCTAATGTGGGGGGTATTTGTCTCTAGATTTCCCTTATCCTAGGGTGAGAAAAGGGGGTGATCCAGGTTTGGGCAAAGTCCATAACATTTTCTTGGAATACCCATTCCGAGTTAAGATTCTCTAGAGTTTTCTCCCAAATTTGTTTTGAAAACACACAATGGAAGAGAAGGTGTTGCATTGTCTCTTATTCTTTAAGGTACATGACACATCTATTAACCAATTGGAAGCCCCTTTTATTGATATCATCAATGGATAAAACTTTATTGTGTGCTAGAACCCACCAAAAAAAGTTGAATTTAGGTATCAATTTATTATTCCAGACGATCTTCTAGAACTAACTCTCCTAACCACTATTTGCCAATAGGTGGTAAGCCAATTTAACCGAGAAGTTTCCCTTCTAATCCTGCCCCCATAGCATTTCATCTTCCCTTTGAAAAATTGGAATTCTATACTTGTCCAACTCATTTTGCAGAATCTGATACTCCAACTTCTCAGATTGGGTATTATAGCAATCCGAGAGGTTCTTCCACCTCCTTTGGTTGTGGAAATGGCTAGCAATGTAGTTGTAGACTGAGCTACCAAAGAAACTAACCACTCTCTCCTTAGTGGTACTCTTCCTTTTGTCAAACAAGGGACCTTCCCTCAGCCAGTTATCCTCCCAAAACCTGATTTTATCACCTTTTCCTAACTTCCATTTGATGCCCCAGGAAAGCGTGTTCCTTGTTTTGGTCATTTTATTCCAAATGATAGAGCCTTTGGGAAGGGTATCTCTATCAAGAATACCTAATTTGGGGCCATTTTATAGGTATTTAGCTTTCATAATTTGAACCCAGTCTTTCTCCTCCTTAAGGAAGGTCCATTTGACTTTGGTAAGTAAATCTTTATTCATCCCCTAAATTTTTTTGATTCCCAGTCCCTCTTGCATCTTGGGGAGATAGACTCTATCCCAACCAACCAATGAGATCCTCATCTTTTCCTCCACACTGGTCCATAGAAAGGTTCTCTAGATTCTTTCTAATTTATCCACCATGAATCTGGGAATTTTAAATAGGGAAAGGAAATAGGTGGGGATGCCTTACAATGAAGCCTTTAAAAGTTGATGTTTACCAGCTTGGTTAAGGAGTTTACCTATCCAACCCTCCATTTGCTTTTGGATATGTTCCAAGACTGTATTCCAAAAAGTCAGGGTCACATCTTTGACCATGAGGGGCAAACCAAGTAAGTGGTCGGGAGAGAAGCCTGGTTGCACTGAAGTATATTTCTCACCTTAACTTGTAGATCCACCTTAGTCTTGAAGAAAAACACATTACTCTTTTCATAATTGATGCATTGCCTAGACAGCTCCACATAAGTGTTGAGCAGGTTCTTCCATCTTGTGACATCCACCACTGAAGCCACCCTGAAAAGCATGGTATCATCAATGAAATGTTGGATGGTCAATGGTCTTAGGGTGGAAACCACTTTGACACCAGTGAGGGATTGACAATCCAGGTGGGATAGGATGTTTCTTCCTAGGACCTTGGCTAACATTATGAATAAGTAGGGGGATAGGGGGTCACCTTGTCAGATACCCCTACCAACATCAAAACAACCCAGAGGAGTACCATTAACCAAAAATGAATACTTGACAGTGGTGACATTCTTTTATCAGTTTGAGAATTTTGTCATTGAACCCAAACTTCCTAAGGACTTTGAACAAGAAATCCCAATTGATTCTATCATAGGCTTTAGATATGTCTAGTTTGAGGGTCATACTTAGACTATTGCTTCTTTCCATCGAGTGTATGATCTCATGGGTCAAGATAGCAGCATACAAAATCTGTCTCCTTGGGACAAAGCCTTTTTGGAAATCTGAGATGAGCCTATCCAGCAGCGGTTGGAGTCTGAGGACCAGCGTCTTGGTAACAATTTTATATAGTGTTACACATGCTAATGGGGTGGAAGTCCACCATATATTCAATGTTGTTTTTCTTGGGTATCAGCACAATGAATGTGGCATTGATCTACTTGAGGATTTTACCTATCCTAAAAAAGTCTTTAACAGTAGTCATGACATCATAACCCACTATATCCTAGAATTCTTAGAAGAAAGCAGGGGGAAACCCATTTGGCCCTAGTGCTTTGAAGGCCCCCATTAAGAACACAACTGCCCTAATTTCCTCCTTAGTAATAGGTTTCAGCAACCCATCGTTGTCTTCCTTTGAAAGGATAGAGGGAATACTATCTAGAAGAATGTTTTCCTGTATACTGTCAGTTCTATTTTTTTCCTCCACCAGGAAGTTTCGAAAGTAATTGGAGGCAAGACTACCCAATTCCCTATTATCATCAACTTCCCTATTGTTTTCATCCAGTAACTTGGTGATCCTGTTTCTCTTTCTGTGTTTCATAGCCAAATGGTGAAAGAAGGTCAAGTTCCTATCTCCCTCCTTCAGCCATTGTACCCTAGACTTTTGTTTCAAGAAGATTTCTCCCTTACTGATTATGTCCTTGAGGTTTTTGATTAGTTCCTCTTCAGTATTATAAGTGTCCTCACTCTCATCCCCCTTAGCCATTTTTTTTTGAACTTCCAGAACACCTTCTGTGACGTGTGTTTTTTGGTTCATCACATTGCTAAAGAAAAATTTGTTCCATCCCTTGACTTTATCTTTGACATGTATAAGTTTTTGGGTGAGTCTATACATAGGAGATCCATAAACTAGGACTCTCCACCATTTAACAATGCAATTTTTAAAATCTGGGTGAGTGGCCCACATTATTTCATACTTGAATGACAAAGGTCTCTTAGGGCCACCATCAGTCTAGTCCAAAAGGAGGGCGTTATGATCAGAAATGGTGCGAGGAAGAGCTAAAAGGCTAGAATTTTGCACCATATCCTAGTTAGAAGATACCGACATTCTATCCAACTTAACTTGAATCAGCTAGTCTCCTCATCTTTTGTTGGTCCAAGAATATAGTTGGTTGTTAACTTCCAAGTCCATAGTGTTGAAATGTTAATTGTGATTGAATTGTAGGAATTTAACATTATAGATTGGTTAATAGTATTGTTTTTACTAATTCTATTTGAGTGTTATTCAATTTGACACTGAAAAGAAAGCAAGTGGTGAAAAACTCAAACTGTTGAGAAGTTTGATGCAAGAAGAAAAAAAACACTACATAATTGGGTACTCTCTCCATTCAAATCTTTATTTTTTAGGTATGTCAAGTGTTTACATGCATGTTCTTTACTTTTTCCTTAATTCTATTTGAATTACTTTATCATGTTTTATTATACATGTTTATATCACTTGTATGGTTTACATATTTTGTGTTTAATTATATCAGTCTCACTTTTTTGATTTTATAGTTCATTTGCCTTGTCTATGCTTCCACATTTTGCATACATGTCTTACATTTTGCATTTATAGTTCATCATAGTTCTTACTACCTAAAGAGCTTAGTCATCACACACAAATGTTCTTAAAATAGACTATGTTTTAAATCAATTCATAGTATGCATAATAAAAGATATCTCAAAGGTCAACATTAATTAAAATAGACACAATCATGATCAAGAAAGTAGCCTACAATCTCACACGGTGCCATGTATATTTTCTACACTTGGGCTCTTTAATAATTATGTGCAATAATGAATTAGACAGACCTTAACATACCGTGATGTCAAAATATACAAGAATAAATCCTTACAACATATAACTAAGTTAACGTATGGAAAGGGGGAGCATGATGGTGTAGGAGAATGTATCAAAAGAGTCATAGCACGAGAAGAGTTAAAGTATAAAGACAATGTAAAGTTGACTGTGATAGGTGAAAGTCAGGTTTAGCAGATCAGACAAAGTCATGAAACCCTAACCCTGCCATCATCAAGGAATCTAACCTAAATGAAATCAAAGAACAATGCAATTCAAGCATAACATCACCTAGACCGTGCGATTCCTTGTTTGAGAGATGTGGACTGCTTCTTCAACAATGAACACTTGCAATGCTGAAAGCTGCCATGATGGATGATAAAAGCTCAAATGAATGCTCAGATGCTCAAGATGCTCAAGATGATAATGTAGGTGCTATATGATTGCTGGATGTCTCATATGGAGTGAGAGGGTGTTTATATAGGACTTAACCAAGATCAATCAACGGTGGAGATTCAGAGGCTATATGAATGGCTAGGATTGAAAGATACTAAATTTAGGTTCCATTAGTTGTGCATGTGAAGGATATGAATGAAAGTTGTATAACAACACATGATTGACTGGACAAGTGTTGGAATGTGATGAAAGATGAGTATTTAATTCAAATAAAATATTTGAATTAGTTGGGATATGAGTTGGATATTAATTAAATAAATTAAATTTATTTAATTAATAGGATAAATGAATAAAATGGGATAAGATATGATGTGGAAATTAATTAAATAAATAAAATTTATTTAATTAATTGGCTTAATGAATAATGATTTAACAAGGTGTTACTAGACATGGACAAAGTTGGGACAAATTTGGGTGTCTACATTTTGCCCCTCTTTGATACAATGTTCAATAGAGCGTTGTGTCAAAGAAGATACTATATGCGTTTGATAAACAAGTTATGCCCCAATGTAACTGGCAGGTGATGCCCCCTTGAGAGGTAACACAGGCTAACCAGGAAGGGCTGGGTTGGCTCTCAATAGAAGAAAAGGCTAAAAAGAAGGCAGACGCGAAGGAAATGGGGGTTGCATGGAAGAAAATAGGCTGTGGCATAGAAGAATTAGGGTTTTGAGAAGGGCTATAAGTAGGTTCTTCAATGGCAAATAGGCTCATTTGTGCTCAGAAACTAGAGAAACCCAGAGCTCCTAAGAGTGAGACTTGCAGAGCTAGCAGGATGGTTATTCCACGCAGGGATCATCGTGCGGAGCGAGTGAGGACACATGGGTGACCACAGGGAGCAGGCGCACTCGTATGTTTTAAAACTTTTCCCAAAAGCGTGTAATTAATAGCCTAAAAGCGTAATTAATTCACACACGTCACCAAAAGCGACTAGGTTAGGGAATAGTCATTGTAGGTCGCTTATGTAGGAGGATAGAACGCTTATGGTAGTTGCAGTCACTTATGGGCGCGGGTAGGTCGCATAGGGAAAAATGGGTCACGTCCCGTCGGCGGGAAAAATGCAGGCAAAATGCGCATATAAAGGAGAAATGCTCGCTTATAAGCAAATATCTGTCGCTTACAGTAGTTTGGCTCGCTTATGGATAGAAATGGCTCGCATAGGGTGCATAGCGCACGTTTAGGGCTATAATGGGTGCATACGGGCATTTGGCTCGCATATAGACAAAACAGATGCGCATATGGTAAGGCTAGTCACTAGGGAGCAGAAAAAGAGCGCATGTGGTAAAGTGGGACGCTTATGGGAGATGTAAGATAGAATAGTAAATAGAGAAGCAAATTTTGATATGTATGACTAACGGAATGGACTAACAAGGGTAAATGGATGATGCAGGATGTACTACCACCATTGTTATCATGAGAGCCACATCCGAGAGATTTACGGCTGGTGAGACGGTTAGATGCAGAGGAGCTACTAGTGTTAGAGATCCTGGGCTTGGAGCATGTATCTCGATTAGAGCCAGTTCAGGCACATCGAGGGCTGATGACAGCAATGGTGGAGTGATGGATGAGCAAGCACAGTTCATTCTTGTTACCGACAGGAGAGGCGACCATCACCTTAGAGGATGTATTCCGGATATTGAGGATTCCAATAGATGGGGATCGTGTGGATTATGATCCGGAGATGGGTCCAGCTGCATTCAGGAGATTATTTGGGACACCAGACATCGGAGCAGAGGGTTCAGAGATTCTGATGGGGAGGATGGAGGAGCTCTGTGATAGGTTACAGCGGGTGGTAGTGGCTATCATTAGATGGCTGGTGGGTGATAGGAGAGCCAGAGGTTTTCCCGTAGGATGGGGGACAGTGATGGAAGGCATGTTTTCATATGGCACGAGATATGCATGGGCAGAGTGTGTTGGGACAGCTCTATCATTATCTACATGATTGTGCTTATATGTTTGGAGCGAGTATGTCAGCAGGAGTGACAGTTTTACATGTATGGGCGTATGAGCACATTCCAGTGACGAGACCAGAGGGATGGGTGGCTAGAGCAGCAGGAGAGCCATTTGCACGGATGTATAGAGGGGCTTTGACATATCGACAGTGCCGAGGTGTGGTATACTGGCGGCAGAGATTAGATGAGATAGATAGATTTGTATGGAGGCCATGGCTAGGATGTGAGTAGTGGGATGAGGAGGATGCACAGCTTGTCTATGCGAGACAGGCGAGATATATTTTTGGACGCGGCGTGTATATTATAGAGCGCTATTTGCCAGAGAGAGCCCTGAGACAGTTTGGGGAGGCACAGGCAGTACTAGTAGGTGATGCCATTTTTGGGAGGACGAGGCAGGAGGTGTTTGATTGGGGTCCAGAGGTTGTGGTTGACACAGCTTTGGCAGAGAGAGATGGATTGCAGCCAGTAGCATGGCAGTGGGGACAGGGTCCTGCAGATCCAGGCACATTGCCAGAGTATGATGTATACTGGGCGACAGCGAGGCCGACTCGGTTGACACAAGATGGGGAGATTGGAGAGATTGGGATAGAGAGGCCAGTTCAGAGGAGACGACGACAGGCTCCACCAGTACAGGCGGTTGTGCCAGCTGCACCAGGGATACAGATGCCAGAGCATGTGCTAGGTCAGCCTGCTATATTAGCACAGCCTCAGGCACAGATTGTAGCAGGTGATGATGTTGGTATTCAGCAGCTGCGGAAACGGATTAGAGAGGAGAGGAGATGGAGGCAGCGAGCGCAGATGAGGCTGAGGAGAGTGGAGATGGATAGGCATCAGGCTGTGATTAGTCTGCGGCATGCGAGAGCACAGGCATAGACATATCAGGCTCAGCTACAGTTGAGAGCACAGGGGGGAGATGGACAGGATGACGGTGCTCTAGCTAGAGTGACAGGAGAGAGAGATGCAGCTAGACAACATGCGCAGATGATGAGACTAGAGCGAGACACTGTGATACAGCAGGAGCAGGCTATGAGAGCAGAGAGGGATGGGTTGCGAGCTGAGAGAGATAGGGTGATGTAGTAGCTGCAGGGGATGACCAGTGAGTGAGACAGAGTAGTGGCTACCTTGGGGACTGATGGAGCTACAATGTACTTGGCCACACAGTTGACAGGGGTACAGGCAGAGCTTCGGAGAGTGCAGGGTGAGGCTGAGTATTACAGAGGCTTGTACTATGGAGCTGTGCCAGCAGAGCAGAGGCAGCCTAGTTTTAGGAGCAGGTTAGGGGCTTCGAGTTCATGGAGGACAGGTGGATCTCGATTAGTAGCCTCAGTGGTGGGGCCATCGAGAGATAGAGGACCAGGTACAAGACCTAGTGGTGGTGGTGGTCAGGGTGAGGGAGCTGCCAGTAGTCACTAGGGCTACCTTGTATATTTGGTATTATGATGAGGCCTAGAGCTGATTTCGTACATTTAGTCCATCAGGGCGCAGCTTGTATTGTAGACACTTGTATTTTGACACACATGTATATATATATATGGCGGTTTTGGCGATCTATATGATGTTGTAATGGTTATGATGTTGATATTATGATGGCTATGCATGTTGTATGGATTATATATGGATTATGGATGGATGTTTATGCAAATGATAATGAATAGAAAATGTATGAATATGTAAATGGTAAGGATATGGATAGATGTATGCATATAGGTAGATGGTAATGAAAGATATATATGATGGACTTATGTATGGCTAACACACTTGTTTTTGCAGGAGCGGGAACATGGACAAAGGATGATGGAAATGATTGATCTTGGCTGAGTATGATGGAATGGATAGATAGAATGAATAGGTAGGATGATGATGGGCAGCTTTCAAGTAATTGCTCAAAATGAAAAGAAATGCAGTCCTTATGTTTGATATAGCATATGGATGGTATGCACCAGGGTATAAGAAGACCAAGGTGTCGAGGTATCCAATGCGCAACTAGCGTGTTACAATCTTGTCTGAATGCATGAGGTCAAGATGTTGAGCCAACATACACAAGATATGAATAACAGCTAGTGTTGGACTTTGACGCTACAAGCAATGGTTTGAGCTTATCTCCACTACACATAATAGTAGCTTGTTGGTTATATGTATGGAGTTAGTCTTAACATAGAATAGTCTCAAATGCATAAGAGACTGTTTAGCTTCTCAAATGCTAGAGATATTGATATGTAAGATGCTAATCCCAACACGGACAAGATACCAATACGCATAGGAAGAGAATAAGATCATCCCGCAAACATGGCATACGAAAGCTATATGACCATGCCCCAATCCTTACTTCATCGTAACATACCAAGATATAAATGGATCAAGGCAGTCTTGATTAGGCATAGAAAAGGGACAAAAGATAAAACAAAAGATACTGTCATCACGTTCTCTTGCCAAATTTTGGGTGCTCTTGGATAGATCAAGCTGGCGCCTTGTTAAGAGGAAAGCTACATCCTGTTGAAGGCTAAAGTTGTTGATAAACTGTCATAGCAAATGTTGGATTAAGGCATGTGGATAAATAGCTTATGGCGTACTTTTGATTGGTTAAAGTGCTTGAGCTTTCAATATACACATGGTTTGCTTCTTGTTTGAGCTAATCAAAGAGAAGAAGATGGATGAGGAAAGAAGATGAAGAAGATGGGGTGGATCATCTGTGCTTGAGTACTGGAAACTTCCTTCGTATTCCAAACTGCCTACATACCCTGTATCCATGGGATCAAAGCACATTTACGATGAAGATGAGACATGATGAATATGTAGTTCTGGGTTTTATTGATGATGTAAGTGATGAAAGATAGAAGAATGTGAGCAGAAAGATTGAAGGATGTTTAGAAGAAAGATGAAAGATGAATGATGAAAGGGGCTATCGTCTTAGCCTGAATCAGAGTGCTTCCTTCGCATCTCAGATTGCCTACATACCCTGTATCCACGGGATCAAGGCATCAACGATAGAGCTGTATGTAGTTCTTATTGATGTCGCTAATTGGTTGGATGTTTGATCAAGTGACATTTGTTGCGATTGTTGGATGAATGTGGATAGATTGCGAAGATATGGGTCCTGGTTGCAAGTCGTTAAGTCACATTTGTTGTTGGATATATGCCATGGCTGAAGTTGATAAGGTTTGTTGTGTTGTAAGCTGAGTTGTTTGATGTGTTATGAGCTAGAGATAATAGGATCCACTTCCAAATAAGACTCGACAAATGCCCCCAGTGCGGGATGAGGTTTATTATGTAGAAGCAACAATGCAGAAAGGATGTGGCCAAGATGCTAAGGTGCCAAAAGATATAGGTATTGCGACAATGTCTCAAATATGATAGCGAGCATTGGCAAAGATGAAGATGAAGACAAAAGGCTATGTGTGGGATTGCGATGTGGATTGTGATTATGGCTTATACAAGATGAAATGGGGAAATATGATCAAACGAACCAAACAGATGAGGGAAGCTGGTCACTACACATAGCGCCTGTTTGCTAGGCTTTCACTATGGTACTTATCCAAGGCGCCTATTTACCAGGTTTTCACCAGAGGATAGATTATTTATCGTATATATATATATATATATTTTTTGGGGATAGCTGAGATTTATGGATAAAACTTCTTGAGATGAACGCTGTTGACAAGTTCATCCAAGGGAATGCCTTCAGGTGTTGACAGAGTGTATGCACCTGATCCATAGACTGCTGTGATAATGAAAGGACCAAGCCAATTGGGTTCAAACTTGCCCTGTTTCTCTCGATCTTGTTGATTCCTTTGGTTTTCTTTAAGGACAAGGTTGCCAACTTGAAATCTGCATTCTCTGATCTTTTTGTTGTAGCTGCGGCGTAGCCGGTTTTGATAGACTTGAAGATGGTTCAATGCTGTAAGGTGGCGTTCATCTAATAGCTCAAGATCATGGAGTCTGGATACTCGATACTCTTCATCTGAGATAGTATGTTGCAAGGATATGCGCAAAGAGGGGATCTCAACCTCGATAGGCAAAATAGCTTCAGTGCCATAGATGAGAGCATAGGGTGTGGCTCCAGTGGGAGTTCTGATGCTTGTTCTATATGCCCATAATGCAGGATGTAGTTGTAGATGCCAATCTCGACCAGCTTCATTAACAGTTATTTTAAGGATCTTGATGATTGTCTTATTAGAAGCTTCAGCTTGACCATTGCTCTGAGGATAATAAGGTGTAGAGAATCTATGTTGAATATGGAACTTGTTGCAAAGATCTCTAACCTCTTGGTTCTTGAAAGGCCGACCATTGTCTGTGACAATAGCTTGAGGAACTCCATAACGGCAGATAATGTAATGTAGGATGAATTTGGCTATTTGTTTACCTGTGATATAGGTCATTGGTATGGCTTCTACCCACTTCGTGAAATACTCAGTGGCAGTAATAATAAACTTATGACTGTTGGATGAGGTAGGATGGATTTTACCTACGAGATCAAGTCCCATTGCGAAAAAGGCCATGGAGTGACAATAGGCTGAAGCTCATGTGCTGGTGCATGTATTAGATCTCCATGTTTCTGACATTGTAGGCATCGCTTTGCAAAGTGCTGGGCATCTTTTTCCATAGTTGGCCAATAGTATCCTGCTTGTAGAAGTTTCTTAACAAGGCTAGGGCCAGCGGAATGCAAACCGCAGACACCTTCATGTACTTCACGTAAGGTCATTTTTGCTTCCTCAGAATCAAGACATCTAAGAAGGATACCATCAAGACTCCGGCGATAAAGGGTGTCTCCTAAGATAGTGTAACGAGAGGCTCGACAGATGAAGGTTTTGCGCTGGGTGTTGGATAGTTGACATGGAAAGATTTGATTTCAGAGATACTCGTATATATCCTTGTACCACGACGAGTTGGGACCAACAATTTCACATATAAGCTTAGACTATGGAACTTCAAATGCTGGGATCAAAAGCTGTTCAACCAAGAATTCACATTTATAGGTGTTAGATGGCATGTCTAAAAGAGATCCAATCATAGCCATGGCATCTGCTACTCAGTTTTGTAGTCTGGGAATTTGCTCAAAGGTAATATCCTGAAAATATTTCTTGAAATCATCCACCATTAGCTTGTATGGGAGAAGCTTTTCGTCTTTTGTTTGATATTCATCTAAGACCTATTTGATAACTAGCTGAGAATCACCAAAGACTCATAACTGTTTGATAGCCCATTGTACTGCCATGCACAAGCCTGTGATTAAAGCTTCATACTCTGCTATGTTGTTGGTACATGGGAATGCTATTCTGTATGATTTAGGTATACAATCTCCTTGAGGGGTGACAAACAAGATACCTGCTCTAGAACCATGTTGTGTGTATGATCCATCAAAGTATAGTTGCCATCATGCTGGAGAATTCAAATTAAACAATCCTTCATCAGGGAATTCTGGATATATTGGTTGAATATCTGTGATGGGTGCTGCAGCTAATTGATCAGCAATAACTTGTCCTTTGATAGCTTTGCGGTTCACATATTGTATGTCAAATTCACTTAAGATCATAACCCATTTGGCTAATCTCCCTGTGAGAAGGGCTTTTGAAAGGAGATACTTGAGGGGATCCACATTAGAGATGAGCTTTGTTGTTTGGTTCAGCATATAGTGTCGCAACTTTTGGGAAGCAAACATTAATGCTAAACCAGCTTTTTCCATGAATGAGTAATTGAGTTCATATCCCACAAGGGTTCTGCTGATGTAGTAAATGGCTTGTTCTTTTCCTAAGTCATCATGTTGAGCTAGAAGGGCACCCAATGCTGCAGTTGTTGATGATATATAGAGCAGTAATGGACGATCAGGTATCAGAGGTACTAACATAGGAGGTGTTGCCAGGTATTCCTTTATCTTATCAAAAGCCTGTTGACACTTTTCATCCCACTTAAAAGGTTCACCCTTACGAAGAAGATGTTGAAAAGGATGACATTTATCTGCTAGTTGTGAGATAAATCTACAGATAGATTGTAGCCTACCTTGTAAACTGCGGAGCTGTTTGAGATTCGTTGGTGGAGGCATTTCTATGATAGCTTTTACCTTAGCTGGTGTCCACTTCTATCCCTCGTCGAGACACAATATATCCCAACAGTTTTCCTGATGTTACACCAAATACACACTTCTTTGGGTTTAGTCTGACTTGGTATTTTTCTAATAGATCAAAGATTTGTGCCAATACTTGTAGATGTCCTTCTCTTGTCTTGGATTTTCCCAGGATGTCATCAACATAGTCTTCCATGATAGTATGAAAAAGGTCATGAAAAATAACTGTCATGGCTCGTTGATAGGTAGCTCTAGCGTTTTTAAGACCAAAAGGCATTACAACCCAGCAATATGTGCCCCATGGACAAATAAAAGATGTTTTATCTTGGTCTTCCTCTGCTATTCGGATTTGATTATAACCTGAAAATCCATCCATCAAAGATAACATTTCATGTCCTGCTGTAAGATCTACAATGTTGTCTATGCTTGGTAGTGGGAAATCATCCTTAGGACAAGCTTTGTTAAGATCTCTAAAGTCTGTGCAGCAACGAACACGTCCATCTGGTTTTGCTACAGGTACCAAATTTGAAACCCATTCTGGATAATCAATAGGCTTTATAAATTTTGCTTCTAACAGTTTCTAAATTTCTGCTTTGACCAATAAGGCAACTTGTGGATGCATTTTGCGCAATTTTTGTTTGATAGGCTTCGCATCAGGAGATACTGCTAAATGATGTACCACAAGTGAAGGATCTAGACCTGGCATGTCTGCATAAGTCCATGCAAAATTTATAGCTCTTCTCATAAAAAATGCTGTGAAGTTTCTTCGTTCTTGCTCTGATAGTGATGCTGCCAAAAAAGTAATCTTCGGATTCTACTCTGTTCCCAAGTTCATGTCTTGTGATTTTTCAACTAGCACAGTTGATTTCTCATGGTAATCAGTGACAACAGGAAGATCAAATCCCTCATCCTCAGGTGCCTCAGAGAGGTTTTCACCTTCAGATATGTCCTTTATTTTTACTTTTTCACGGTCAAGAGGTGCCTTTCAGTTTTCACCTAGTGACCTATTTTGTTGAATTTTGTTTATTTCACTTTTGCGACTGAAGGATTTGATACTTCTGCCAAAATATGCTAGTTTAGGTAAATCCATCATGAAACCTGCTTTATGATCACCCAGTGGAATACCTTGTCTCAAACCCATGAATTCTGCAATGGCTTTGTCATTTTCAAATGTATCTAATATCAGTGCCCCCTGTTGGTCCCAATCAATGAGGTCAGGATATACGAGTGAAAGGCTAATGGAGGAATCGTGATGACCAGAAGAGGTTGCGGAAAACATGAAGATGGAATGTTCTTGAAAAAGGTCAGTGATATGAAGGGAGGAGTCATCAATAGTATCCTAATTAGAAGTCTCTCCGACCGAAGAAGGTCCAACGTCAATATCAGAAATACACTTAATGTCTTTGGGTCGCGGTACCTCCGGTTGATAACCAAGGCCTTGCTTATTAAACTTCTTAGACACAATAATGGGCTCAGTAGGTCCTTGTTCCTGTGATCCCAAGCCACCATGTCCTTTATAGCCCATGTTCTTTATGATACAAAACCCATTGTTGTATCTCTCTACTTCAAGTTGGACTTGGTCATTTTCATCAAAGAATATCCAAGAGTTGATGTCCTCAATGTCTTCATCATCCAAGAAACCACCTTTAATGAATACTATAGGGGGAGCTTTGATAACAGCGGAGGATGAAGTTGGCTTGGATGTAGAGGGCTTACCGTGGGATTTAGGAGATAATGGAAGGGTACCAACGCAATAGGACTCTTGTAATTTGTATTCACCAGGGCCATGTTCAGTATATTTGATATGAAGGTTGAAAGCGGCTTTGCTAGATGAGGGCTTGAGAAGATCGGATGGGTTTATATAGGATGAAGACGGATATGCCTCGGTGTTGATAGGAATGCGATTTAGACTCTGATATTTAGCTTGAAAGGCACGGCAAAACTCAAAGGGATTGGGATCAGCTTGAATGGTAACCTCAACACCCTTATGTGGAAATTTAAGGCATTGGTGGTATGTGGAGGGAACTGCTTTAAGGGTATGGATCCAAGGGTGTCCAAGGATGATGTTGTAAGGAAGATCAATATCAAGGACTTGACAGTGAGTGTCTGTAATGACCGGCCCAACTTGAATAGGCAATAAGATAATCCCTTCGGTATCTCTTTCAGCGTCATCATATGCTCTGATGGTAATAACCTTGGAGGTGTCAACATCTTTCTCAGAATATCCCAATTGCTTGATAAGTTTCAAAGAACATATATTAAGACCAGCTCCCCCATCTACCAAGACTCGTTTGATACGACGTTGTTTAACAAATACCTCAATATGGAGGGCTTCGTTATGTGAAGGATGAATGGAGGGCTGAAGATCTTTGTCAGAAAAGGTCAAGTGACAAGGAGCTGCAATGCTAGCGACCATAGATTGGAATTGTGTAATATTAATATTATTAGGCACCGAAGACTCTTGTAAGGCTTTATCAAGGATAGCTTTATGTGCGGGGGATATGCGGAGCAGCTCAAGAATAGATATGTGTGCGGGTGTTTTACCAAGGTGATCCAAGAGGTTATAGTCAGAGAGAGATCAAGGAGGATGGGAAGGTGCTCCTTGAATAGTAACTCGACCTCTTTGCATGGTTACGGCACAATCAGGTGCTCTCCCTTGGGCAGTAATGGTAGAAATGCGAGCATGGTCAATGCAGCCAATGGTAGATGATGCATAGTTATACGGAATAGCATTTCTAGCCTGAAGGTTATTTGTCTGATCATGAGATGGAAGTGGATTAGTGAAAGTCTCTAGATCATAGTTTGATGTTGATTGTTGAGCAGGTTGAGCTGTTGAAGGTGTGACGTTGATTAAACCTTGATCAATGCAGTTTTTGATAACATGTTTTAAGCGTATACAACCATTTGTTTTGTGCCCTTTAACTCGATGGTAATCACAATACTCATTTTCTTTGTACCAAGGAGCTCGAAAGAGTGGTTCGCCATTTGGTGGTGCATCGAGTAGAATAATATCTCCTGCTTGAAGTAGCTTTTGAAGAACAACTTCCATGGGTCCCACTAATGGTGTAAATTGTCAGCGTGGATTGGAAGTTTGGCGTTGGTTTCTTCATTGTGGAAAAGGCTGTCTTGGTGTAGAGGCTGCTTGAATGTTGATGGGAGCTCTCATAGTTTGAATATTCTTCGCATCTACAATACCGTCATTTACAACATTCTTGTTCTTGTTCCAAAAGCGAGACTTATCATTGGAATTTTGGGGAGAATCTTTGTTGTCGCGAAAGATCTTAATAGTGCCCTTGGCAATTAAGGCTCATTCAATAATAACTCCTTTGGAAACTAGTTCGTCAAAGGTGCTAGCACTCTGCAATTGTAGTTGGAATGACAGCTCAGGATGAAGATTTTGAACAAAGATGTCAAGTTGTTGTTTCTCAGGTATTTCCCATGATAATTTGCTAGCCATATTACGCCATCGTTGGGTAAAAGAAGAAAAGGGTTCACCGTTGCACTGTTTGGTATTGACAAGGTCATTCATGTTTACCTCATGTTCAATGTTGAAGGCAAAGTGTGATCAAAATTTGTTTGCTAATTCCGCAAAAGATTTGATGCCCGGGGGTAAATGAGAAAACCATTCAAGAGCTTGTCCTGCTAAGCTTCAAGGAAATAGTCTCAAAAGATACGTATCGTCATAAGAGACATCAAGACATGCTACAAAAAAGGCTCGAAGATGGTCTTCCGGATTCCCTTTCCCTTTGTATTTATCAAATTGTGGGATTTCAAAATGTGGTGGAAAACGTATCATATTAAGAGACTTGTCAAATGGACAGGCGCATATGTTTTTGAGAGAAAACGGTTTCTTGCCTTGTCCTACCCTTTCATCGATCATCTGTTGAACATCTGCTGAAGATAATTGTTGTTGTTGCGAAGGGGGTGGAGTATGGTAGGAGATATATTGTGGTTGCGGTTGTAGGATATATGGAGTTGTGACTGTTTGTTGCGGTTGTGTACCCACAATGTATGTCAAAGGATTGGTATGTGACACGTATGTGTTGGAGGATTGTTGTCCTTGAGACACAAGCAGCAATTGGGTGTGCATCACATGGGAAGTGGATAGTGGATTGATAGTAGCGAATGGTTGGGAAGTTGGTATTGAATTCATGACACGGTAAGTGAAAGAGGGATTGGTAGATACGACAGGAACATTTGGATTTGTATTGTGGACAACATGAGGATTAGTAGGTGTCATATGTTGGGTGATAATAGGGAAGCTTTGGGTAGCATAGGATGGATTGATGGTGTGTGAAGGATTGGAAGAATATGACGACATGGATGTAAGTTGATCAACATAAGCGATCTTATTGTTTGGATTGGCTTGAGAAACGGGGGGATCACTCATGTCAATGAGACTAACGTTGGGATTATATGATAGCATTGAGGTATTAGTAGTTGGTATATGGGATATGGTATTTGTATGAGATGTAGTGGATTGCAATGGGTGTGAAGCATGGACAACAGGTGTTGTTGGAATAGTTTGAGAGGTTTGCACACTATAAGACATGGGAATAGCTTGTGATGCTCGAAGTATTTGCGCTTGTGTTACATGGATAGCTTGTGTTACTTGAGGCATGGAAACAGTCATGGTAGAAGGAGAGATATGTTGAGGAACATGGAAAGGTGGAATGTTGAGATTTTGTGACATGAGAGGGAGCACATTGGTGGGCACTATCAATGGTTCTAAAGTATGCTCTAATCGTGGTGGCTCAAATGAAGCAACAATAGGCAATGAGGACGATGTTTGCGATGTAATAGGAGATGATGTGACTATAGTAGATGGTCCATTCGCAACAACAGCAGTAGTGTTGGGATCTTGCTCTCTAATAGCGGATATGTCAAAGTCCTTTGGTAGTTTAGCACCCATGCGAGCAAGTTGGAGAAAGCAATGATCAAGCTCAGATATCATGAGTTTCTCAACTTGGTCCCATAGATAGGTATCTTGGAATTCCGATGAGTCGTCTTGAGATTGTTCTTCGAAAGTTTCTAAGGATGGTGTAAGTTACATTCGTTGTGAAGATGACTCGCCAATAGTGTATCCTTGAGGTATAAACATATGAGGAGGCATACCAGTTGTGAATTGAGTTGCATCCTTAAGAGGTGTTGTGAATTTTTTCATCTCAGCTTGCAATTTATCTTCCATTTTAGCTTTCAATTTGGCTTCTATTTCAGCTTGATATTGACTCCTAGTTTGAGGCATGATGTTGATGATGAAGTTGAGCTTGTCAAAGTTTTGAGACCCAAAAGATGATAGTTGGCTGGTTGGTTGATTGGTTGCTGTTTTAGTTTGCTGGTTTGGGTAATTCGCTTGGTTGATTTGTTTTGGCTGAGTTGTTGTTGTTGGGTTGTTGTTCGTTCTCCCTAGAGGATAGCTCAAACACTCAAGGGAAAGATTGTTTGTTGTTGATGTTTCTTGGAGCTAAAGCTAAAGGATGTTGTTTGCTGAAGCTAAAGCTGAAGGATGACGTTGGCTGAAGCTAAAGCTGAAGGATGTTTGCTGATTGAAATGATTGGGTTGATATCTGAGTTGCTGGTTGGGGTCTCAAAAAGATGGAAAGCTCATGAGTTGTGATTGATGGATAAGCTCAAAAATAGGAAGCAAAGTCCAGGTATTTACTGTTGATCAAAGAGAAGTCTGAAAGCTGATGTTTAAGACTTAAGCAAGCTGGACCTGTGGCTAATTCAGCTGAGACACTAGGATTTGCAGGTATTTTAGCTACAAGCGACTGATGATAGCTCAAATGTGACTCAAAGGATTCCAAAGGTGATCAATGATAGCTCAGATGCGATCTAGTTTAGGCTCAACAGAGAATGACAGTGTTAACCAGAAGTGAATGCTATGCCAGAGGCGACGACTGTTGGTGTAAAAGTGATTTTCTGTTGATCAAAGTTGACTCAGATATCCCTAAAGGTGACAATCTGTTGTTCAAAGGTGAGCTCGTTCAGACAGAAGGCGACTAACTGCGGCTTAAAGGTGATCTGGTTCAGACAAGATGCAATCAACTGTTGTTCAAATGCGATTTTGTTCAGGCAGTAGGCAATCAGCTATGGTTTAGTTGTGATGCAGTTCAGGCAATGTGCGACCAGTTGTGGTTTGAAAGCGATGTAGTTTAGGCTAAAAGCAGATTACTACAACTCAAAAGTGATGTCTGGTATCTATGCGAGCAGTTTAAGTTCAAAAGTGACTATGTTTGTCAAAAAGATGTTTGATTTTGTAGTTTTTCAGCAAGAAAATAGTGATAACAGTCACTCACACTCTCAACAAGCACAAACTGATACAACTTAGGCTAGGATAGGACAGTATCCGTTGAATCCCCTGGCCATGCTTATTCAAAGCGGATAGCTTCAGGATCTTGGTAGCACCGGCTCCCCTCCACGGCACTCACTTCTCACGCATACCAAGTTCTGGGCTTCCTGTAAGGCTTGTCCCCACACCAAACCTTAGGATTGTCCCTGCTATCTCTACTAAGAACCACGTGAATTGGGGCCGCTTGAAAGGTCCCACCTTTTGCATCAACAGATAGAAGGTTTTTGGCTACTACACAAAGTTGCTAATAAGGGCATCCGTTTGGGTGGCTATACATGCGGCAGCGCTACTCTCCGTTATGGAGTCTCCAGCCTCCAAGGGTTGCGCCTTGGAGGGTTTTGGGGGAGGTTGGCTGTCAGTATAACGCAACAGCACCTGTTATTTGTGGCTTTCGACACAAACACTTTTCTTATATAGCAATTCGGAAGGACTTGGCTTTAGCCCATTACCGCTTGGGTCGTATCCCTTCTCACACCGGGAAGGCAGGCCCTCTAAAGATAATGACAAGTTCTCATACACCCAAGATCCATTTGATAGGCAAGGGGAGAGGATACTTTTGCCATTAAATTTGGGTTACAATCAAGCACATGCAAGCAATCAAAAAGATAAATCAAGCACGGAGCAAACAATGATTTATTTTAAGCACCAAGCCCAAATATGCCTAATTTAGTGAAAAACCACAAATCTTGGACCGATCGAACCTGCAATAGATATGTTAGTAATTTGATAACCTCCTTTTCTTGGACAAATTGATAAGATGCTGCACAAATACCCAATTAATAGCCAAAAAATTAAATTGGAACTGAAACAGATTTGAAAACAACAAAATTTACCAGATGCGATTCACTGCTGATCAAAAGTGATCTTCATTTTACCATAGGTGAGATACTGCAGATCATATGCGACATGGTAAATACAGTATGCGACACCTGTGAGCTCATAAGCGATGCGCATTAGCCTGACGCGATCAATTGAGGGCTAAATGTGAACAGTATCTACAAAAACACAGTCGACATATAAACCCTAGTCTAACAGGCGAGCACTGTCAGTTCATAAGTGACTCCAATTAATTCAAACGCGGCCTCTGTAGACTCATACGCGATCCAGCTATACCCCAAAGCGACCAGTTGCGAGACAAAAGTGACCTGTATCTGCAAAAACACAGTCTAAACCCTAACCTGCACAAGTGATCACTCTCAGTTCATAAGCGATTCACATCAAGTTAAAAGCGACTACTGTTAAATCAAAAGCGATGTGAACATTTGCAAAAGCCGCCACTATTAGGTCAAAAGCGATAAATATAGTCTAAAAAACCATAAACAGTGCTAAAATCACAGGCGAGCCCTGTTAAAACAAAAGCGATACAAATTATACCAGAGGCGACGATTGTTTGTTTAAAGGTGATCCAGAGAGGTAAATGCGGCCGTTTCCAGCATAAAAGCGGCACAGAGATCCGGAAGCGGTGGATTTTCGTTCAGAAGCGACCAGAATTTATTGCAAGTACCTGCAAAATCTGATCTTCAAAGAAAACAACTCTGAAAAATGAAGTCAATCAAGGACGTGAGTCCCACCGGGCGTGCCAAAATGTGATAGGTGAAAGTCAGGTGTACAAAATCAGACATAGTCATGAAACCCTAACCCTACCATCATCAAGGAATCTAATCTAAATGAAATCAAAAGAACAATGCAATTCAAGCATAACATCACCTAGACCGTGCAATTCCTTATTTTTTGGATGTGGACTGCTTCTTCAACAATGAACACTTGCAATGCTAAAAGCTGCCATGATGGATGATAAAAGCTCAAATGAATGCTCAGATGCTCAAGATGCTCAAGATGATAATGTAGGTGCTATATGATTGTTGGATGTCTCATATGGAGTGAGAGGGTGTTTATATAGGACTCAACCAAGATCAATCAACGGTGGAGATTCAGAGGCTATGTGAATGGCTAGGATTGAAAGATACTAAATTTAGGTTCCATTAGTTGTGCATGTGAAGGATATGAATGAAAGTTGTATAACAACACATGATTGACTGGACAAGTGTTGGAATGTGATGAAAGATGAGTATTTAATTCAAATAAAATATTTGAATTAGTTGGGATATGAGTTGGATATTAATTAAATAAATTAAATTTATTTAATTAATAGGATAAATGAATAAAATGGGATAAGATATGATGTGGAAATTAATTAAATAAATAAAATTTATTTAATTAATTGGCTAAGTGGGATGGGATTTTAATTAAATAAATAAAATTTATTTAATTAATTGGCTTAATGAATAATGATTTAACAAGGTGTTACTAGACATGGACAAAGTTGGGACAAATTTGGGTGTCTACATTGACAGATGCAAAATCAATCATCGAGTGGTCTAATGCTTAGATGGGTCCAGGTAATGAAGATAAGTCTTTAGTTAGTAGATTTTTTTGGTTGATAGATGATACTAACATTGCACCATATGAGGACTGTTGTACACTGATAGGATCAAGTGAGGTACACTCTTTTAGAAGCTCAATTGCAGGTTCATGGAGTATCCATACACGAAAGATGACGTGCTTTTGTTCTTCATGTACAATTCAAGCCTAGGATGAGTGTGAGTCAAAGGAGTAGGTTGACAAATGGCGGTTAAGTTATCTTAACCCACTTGACACATATCAACCCCTGATGGCACTAGAACTGATAGAGATGGAATCATCAGTTGACTTTGACCATATATCAGATCTAGTTCAACCAGGTAATATATCTACTTGCATAGTTTTTGAAATTCCTAATTTTATCTTACTTTGTAGTGTTTTTGTAATGTTGACTAATTTCATCTAATTTAATACACATATCAATGTAGGGCATGTTTATGCATTTATTACAGATGAAGATAACAAAGAGGGAACATATTATTACTTTTGTCATTGTGTTGAGGCCAAAAAAAAATTGGAGGCCCTAGTTATAGATGGATAAAACATCCAATACCCTACAGGCTCAGTGGTTGTTATTGGAACATGGCTTAGAAGGTACCCACATAAGAGTGTTAATGTTTGGTTGTTTCAAGACTTTAACACGCATCAGAAGATTCTTCATTACTCAAACCTTTTCATGGCATCCAATGTTCATTTGATACAGTTTCTAGGTAGACCTTTGAACAAGACCTTGTGGAAGGTGTGTGAGTCTGACCATGAGGCAATACTAGACACAAAAAAGAGTAGAGAAGACCCGGATGGTTCGTTGGATTAATTTGTAAGTATTCACATTGATTTTGTAAAGTCATGTTACATTGATTTGTAAGTATATATAGGTTTGTCTTTTTTATTTGTCGCTGCATTTTTACACATATACAGTGAATATTGTGATGAATATGTTTGTCATTGATGTAAAATTGCTTGGATGTTAGTAATTTAGTAAGGAATGCATAATTGTGCAGGTCTATTGGTTATCTATTGTTTGATGATACCATTATGCTTTCAGGATATGTTGTTAGTTTTTGTGATATACAGACACTTGCTTCTTCATAGAGTATGTGATGTGATACACAGAGTTGTAGTGCTTCATGACAGGGCATAAACTTGAATAGTGAAGATCTCACTCAAGTAGTGGTATGAACTAGAGGCATGTACTTGAATGGTGAAGATCTCACTCAAGTAGTGGTACGAACTTGACAAGCACTAGTATGAACTTGATTTTTTTTCTATGGTATACTTTTGGTGTTTGCATCATCATCATGTTATGCTTCATGGGGTTAGATCTAAGTGATGGATGAAGTTGATCCTTATTAGTCTTAATCATGTTCACTCATGTTTCATTCATGTCATATCAAGATTCATGTCGCTGGGTTTGGATGTTAGTTCATAACATTCATGTTTATCATGTTATAATAGAAGGACATAGTTTCTTATGTCATTGGTTCATGTCATTGGATCATTGTATTTGGTTGTGGTTCTTCATCATAACATGTCATGCTTTTAGGAGTTGGATTGGGTTGTGGTTCTTCCTCGTGATAGGAGTTTGTTCTTGTCTTTAGTGTTCTCAGTGTCTTCGTGTGCCATAGATTTCTTCAGTATCCTCATGATGTTGATGTTAATCACAAAATATGGTGTTAAGGTCATGTTGATGTTGATTGATGAGTTGTGATTGTTGTTAGAAGTTTTGGAAGTCTAAAGGAGTCACAGTGGCAATATTTATATCATAGCTGCAGAGGTTTAAACCTTTAAAACTAGTTAGGGTTTTTAAGTTAAATTTATTAGTTATGTTTAAAAACCTAAGTGTATTATCTTTAAAGACCTAGTTTGGTAAGTTTTGTTTGTGTTATACTCTCTATTTAATCTGTCTCAGATAGCCTTATGTGTTCTTCATGTGGTCTTCATCCCTTAGGTTGTATTATGTTTAGGGTTATCTAGTCCTCAACCTCCTAAAAACCCTAGTCTTTACTTTTCTCTAAAATCTAAGTTAATACCTTACACCCATACATGTGATAATGTACCGACAATATCCCTGAAGAGTCTAAAGTGTAAAAAGGTAGAAATCTTTGACTAGCTGTTACTCAGAAACCATGATACTTAGAAACATTATGTATGAGGCAATGCAATCATGTAGAACCCCTCTATAATAACCTCTCTCAATTTTTGATATCTCTGAGGTGTTTGCCTGTGGTGAAAGGTTTTCTGCTGCCCCAAAATTGTCAAAAGGAGGTAGTGTAAAGTTGTAAAGGGGTGTAACTTTCGTCTTGCTCCTAATACGACCAAACTGACAATTCCAACATGTTTGGATGGGTACGTTTAGGCTAGGAATGCTCGTGTTTTGCATCTAAACATGCTGAAACAGCTCAAGCTACATTGTACCAGCAATATCCCTGAAGAGTCCAAAGTGCAAAAAGGTAGCAATCTTTGACAAGCTGTTACATGGAAACCATGACACTTAGAAACATTTTGTCTGAGGCAATGTGATCATATAGAACCCCTCTACAATAACCTCCCTTAGTTTTTGCTATCTCTAAGGTGTTTGCCTATGGTGAAAGGTTTTCTGCTGCCCCAAAAATCATTAGAAGGAGGTAGTGCAAAGTTGCAAAGCGGTATAACTTTTGTCCTACTCCTAATGTGACCAAACTGATAGTTCCAACACATCCATATGGGTATGTTTAGGCTAGGCATGGTCCTATTTTGCACCCAAATATGTCAAAATAGCTTGAGCTACATTATACCTGTGATATCCCTGAAGAGTCCAAAGTGCAAAAAGGAAGCAATCATTGACGAGCTATTAGTCATAAGCAATGACACTTAGAAACATTTTGTCTGAGGCAACACGATCATGTAGAAACCCTCTATAATAACTTCTCTTGGTTTTTGATATCTTTAAGGCATTTGCTCATGGTGAAAGGTTTTTTGCTGCCCCAAAAATCGTTAGAAGGAGCTAGTTTAAAGTTGCAAAGGGGTGTAACTTGCATCATGCTCCTGATGCGACCAAACTGATAGTTCTAACACATCTGGATGGGTACGTTTAGGCTAGGTATGGTCCTTTTTTTCACCCAAACATGTTGAAATAGTTCAAGCTACACTGTACCAACAATATCTCTGAAGAGTCTAAAGTGCAAAAAAGCAGCAATATTTGATGAGCTATTACTCAGAAACCATGATACTTACAAACATTCTGTCTAAGGTAACACAATCATGTATAATCCCTCTACAATAACCTCTCTCAGTTTTTGATATCTCTGAGGTGTTTGTCCATGGTGAAAGGTTTTCTGCTACCCCAAAAATCATTAGGAGGTAGCATAAAGTTGCAAAGGGGTGTAACTTTTATCCTATTCCTAATGCGACCAAACTAATAGTTCCAACACGTCTAGATGGGTACATTTAGGCTAGGCATGGTCTTGTTTTGAACCCAAACATGACAAAATAGTTCGAGCTATATTGTACTAGAGATATCCCTGAAGAGTCCAAAGTGTAAAAAGGTAGCAATCTTTGATGAGTTATTACTCAGAAACCATGTCACTTAGAAACATTCCATCTAAGGCTACAAGATCATGTAGAGTCCCTCTACAATAACCTCTCTCAGTTTTTTATATATCTGAGGTGTTTTCCCATGGTGAAAGTTTTCTTCTACCCCAAAATGGTTAGATGCATGCAGTGTAAAGTTGCAAAGGGGTGTAACTTTCATTCTACTACTCATGCAGCCAAACTGACTATTCCAATGCATTAGGATGGGTACATTTAGGCTAGGCATGGTCATGTTTTGCACCCAAACATGTTGAAACACATTTCCTTGTCTATAACTATTATAGTCTTCACATGTCAACATGCATCTTATGGTTGTTAACATACTTGTTCTAGCAGTCAACACAGTCAACCCTCATCTTCTTCCATGTTTAGGTCACTGTGTTATTAGGCTTCAACTTAGACTTCTGTGATATTTGAAACCCTCTACACTTCATGGCTCTATCATTATGTAATGATCTACACTATCATTATGTAATGATCTACACTACACCTATCTTGCTTATCATATTTCATAGAAATCTTGCAAAGAGTTGGGGTAGTGGTATGCAACCTTCTGCGAGATCAATACAATCACAAACAAGGCTTTCAAGCTTAACAAGTTTTTGGGTAGGGAATTGCTTTATGGAATTAGAGTCAAATTGGTAAATGTGATGACATGATACATATTAACATGGTGAGATGTAAAGTATACATTTATTTAATATTAACCACATTCTCAAAGGGATTGTTGATGACTTATGGAAGCCTATAGCCCCAATGTTATGTTGCATACTCAAATTAGGTAAGACTCAATATACTCTCATAACCTCACCTTAAATGCAATAGGAATTACATTTAACAACCACAATGGCCATCAGGTGCTCATAAGCATATGATTTTGACTATCTTATTCAATACAACAAACATATTCTTTGCATCCCAATATGGTATAATAACAAGGAATTAAGAAATATTTTCAATTAAGCAACTCATAAAGAATATGGATCAGTATACCAAGGAGAAACCATAAGAACATCCTTTTGGGACATAGGGAATTGAAAATATCTATGTTACAACAATCAACCTCTTTTCAATATACCAGCATGAGATATTTGTAGAGTATTATTTTGGTTATATGATGCACCCAAATTGGGGTAGCAAGACTAAATCATGGTATTATCATCCCTTTTGGCCACTGAAATAAAGAAATAAACACAAAGATGTTTCACAAGAGTTTGACAACATAGAATGCAATAATTACAAAACTACTAAAAAAGATGCATTAAAATAGCCAAAAAAATATGGTTTCATTTATGTAAAATGGGATTGCTAGGGAAAACCATAGAAGGTGTTTTTATACATTTATTTCAGTCCCCATATAGTTCTCTACAACAATATTAAAACTTAAACATATACACTCAAAATAAAATCATTTTACAAGCTCTAACACAAGTACTTCATCAGTTTAATGGCCATAAAGGCCAAGATAAAATGTGTGTAGAGACCATTTAGACTCACAAGGTATGGGGTGTCCCATGCTAAAATTATCATATAAATATTATTGCAATATCCCTTTGGTCGCTTGAAAAATTAGATAGAGTTGTTTGTGAAACTATGAGACATGATCCTTAGTGTTGTACAAATGGCACATGATCCAAAGGGTTGTGTAAGATTTATAGGGTATCTTTTGAGTTGCACAAAATAATTCCTATCACTATGTGAATTATGCATGGTGCAAGGAACCATGAACTTTGTGTTGGATCAAGTGGCATTGTTTAGGTGGCATATGATGCAAGGACTTATGCATGAGGTTGTACATTGCTAAGTGAGTGACTAAGTTTAACATGCAAGCTTGTACAATAGCATGTAGATCATGATGTGAACAAAAAAACTTACTTTCTATTTATCCATTTAATCAATCTTCCTTTCTCTATTTTCTCAAGCATGTCTAGTTTTGAGAGACTAAAACTTTCAAAGAAAAACTCAAATTATCTTATCATCAATTGGGATGGATTCTTTTACAATTAAACTTTAAAATCTAGAGGCATACAAAAATGATCTACACTGCACCTATCCATATTACATAATTATCAACAAAAATGATTTGTATTAACCAAATATCCATATAGGCATACATCAATATCTGTCGATATAAGTATAACATATATAAAAATAACCATATATGCTTACAAGAATGCCATATAGGCATACAATGTCAACTATATGCAATAAAAAATATATGTCCACAAATTCCATATAGGCATACAACAAAGGAACACAATAAAAAGTCATTCCCCTCTGTCTGATGAAGAGAATAGATCACGGGTAGCCTTTGATCTTCAAGGGGATGGAGATGCATATGAGGGTGGTCTACTATGAACCCAAGGGTTGCTCCTCCTATTTAGTTGTTCATGGATCTGTAGCTGTTAAAATAAAAAGTATAGACATTAATATATAGAAATTACATTATAAAAAATGAAACATTTATCAAAATAATCACTTACTGCTATCCAAAAATCTATCTCCTCATTTGCCTCAATACTAGGATTAGGTTGTGGTGATGTCATGTCCTATAGAAACCATCCAAATAGAAATTAAACTTCAAATCAATAATCATTTGATTTTTCAAAAATAAACAACTATAACAATGAATGTAATTTGAAATTTACTAATCTGCCTCATACCCCCGTCAAAGGCATGGAGCTATGAATCACAGAGGACACACCATGCTCCATTTACCTATGAACATCGGGAGGTTTCTCCACAGCCTGCATCATTTGAAAATAAAACAACATTATTCAATTAGAAAAACTATAATAGTGATGCAAGTCATGGATCCTAACATACACATACGTTTGCCTAAACATGGAAATACACATAATAAAGCACACAAGTCACATGCATATATACAAATTAGATGAAGATTCATGACTATTGTGTGGTATAAGGGCCAACATAGGAGGGACCATAGTAGCATCAAATTTTAGGTTTAAGAAATCAGAGAGGGAGTGAAGGTGTTAATTTTCATTTAGGTTGGTGGTAGGGTGGGGTAGGTTTGTGCTCAAGTTTTTGTTTGTTCGGTAGTCATGGAGGTAGGACAATGCGTAAGATAGAGTTTGTGGGTTTACAGAACAATGCCTAAACTAGAAATCATAGACATTAGGTAAGTTTATGGGTTTACAGGAAGGAGGAATATAAAGAGTTTGTGGGATAATAGGAGGGAGGGAAGATACTAGATAGGAGAAGAAAAACCTTATTTTAAAAATTTCGTATCATTTTCTTTGTCTTGAGGTTTGTCAGGGGGTGGGTTGGAAGCAAGCTAGGTCTGGGATGTCTGGTAAGGGTATATTAGGAAATAGGTAGGGTAGATATGGATTGGTTACTAGGTTGGGTGTAGTGTTGGGGAAGTTTCTTAGGCCTATTTTTAGAAGTGTATGGGGAAAGGTCCTACACTTTTTGTTTTACTTTATCTTGGAGGGGTGTTAGAGGGGAGATAGAAGTCAATGAGGAAGGTGAAGTAGTAATAGGTGGATATATGGTGGCGAAGATAGGGGCATAGTTAGTGGAGTAGGTGAAGTAATAGAAAGAGGTTGTGGGGTTGGGGCAACAATGCATTTAGAGGAATAATATAGGTAAAGGTGAAAGAGGGAATTGGTATGAGGTTGAGGTGGACCATAAGGGGTTGACAAAAAACAATCTAAGGAGAAGTGTCTTAAGGTAACAACTGGTTGGTATGGGCTATGAGAAATGGTGAAGACATTACCATCATGGGGAATTTCAGAGTCAACAAAGGAGGGACCTAGATGATGTTGGAGTCAATCATATGCTATATAAGATGTCATAGGCTCATACCCCTCTCTGGTCTCATGTCCTAGGGTCGAATTGGTGGTAATTGAATGATTTTATTAGAGAGAATTTGTCGAAGAATATTGTGGAGGGGATCAACAAGCTTTGGTAGACATGTATGGAAAATGTGGTAGCATAGACAAGGCAGTGAGCTGTTTGAAAAGATACCTCAAAGAAATGTGGTCTCATGTTGATGTCCTTGTCTATGCATCTTCTTGTCATGGCATTCCAAGAGACCACATTTCTTTGAGGCATTTTTTCAAATAACTATATTGTAATTGAAATTTTGTCATCTATTAGCATCTAGTTATTAGTTATGCAATGTCTAGTAATTATTTGAGTTTGAATGATGTGCAACAAAATGTAACCAATGATATGAATATAAAATATAAAAATATAGTAAGTACAATTCATTAATTAATCTATTTATTTTATTACCTTCATGTAGCTTTGAAGTCCACCACCACAGGCAAGTGTTGCCATGCAATCTCCAATATTAATGTATTCAACATCCAAAATTAGATATTAGAATACCATTCATATAATTATGCTATTCACATGTAATATTTATAATTGTTTACTAGTTACATACCCTGACAATAGATGTCGTAGTGTAATATACAGGTGGAGAACCACTAAAAACTACATCAATGCTATGACCTTGAAATTTCATTAAAATCATCAAACTAAATTAGTTAATCTTGCATTTCAAAAATAAAATTTAATAAATTAAATTCAATGAACTTGGTAAGATTTACCTAAGTATCAAGGCTGAAAGTGTCACTCAGGAGGGCATCTATCATCACCATCTACTTAGCTATAGATGTAGCCTATACACCTACATCCTGACTATCCATGGGGTCATAACCACAAGCTAACCCACAAACCTGACAAGTATAGGGTGGAACCCTACTTGAACTCTCCCCTGGCCCATGTTGTGCTATAGGACTGGTATGCTCTATGATGCTCCAGGTCAAGGCACTAATGGACTGAAGTGTCTCAACCTCAACACTCTCCTTCACAATGGAAGGGATAGACACATGCTCATGGGTTGGTCTAGTGAGTGCTCATCTTGTTGGTCATTGTAGGTCAACACGTGCCCCTAGTCTATCCTATGCTGACCCCCCACCTCTACCCTAGAACTCTTGCATATCAAAATAATTTGGCACTTTATTTTTGACAATCTCGCAGTAGAGTTTTCTCAAAAAATATTATGGGACTTCATTATTCTTGCATGGAGGATGGTCAAAAACCATCCACCACCTCTTCCCAAAATTGTCCCTTATCACTTGGTTGTTGCACTAATGGATAGGGAACCTCTTACATGTAAGGGGTAGAGGTTGATTTGTTCATGGGTCTATGAAAATAGAACACAAGTCCAATTTTGTAATTTATTCATTTTTAACCTGTTCACAGGACAACTTATCTGCATAGAACTCTCTAAATTCTCTCTTTTCTGAGCAACTAGAGATTTGCTTGCTAATTGAATCTACATTTGATGACATATATTCAAGAGATTGAGCAAGCGTGGATCTATGCAAGGTTGAAGTTGCAAGTTCTTTCAACCTTCCAATTATGTCCTCAATTAATTTTTTATTATTTTCAATTTACCGCATTATATTTTCTTATGTTCTAGGGGCATATTGAGGAATGAATGGAGGTGTTTGTTGTTGGGGTTATTCTTCAGCAGGTATTTACATCAAAAAACTATTTGAACCTACCTATTTAGCAATAAATTCACACAGGAAAGCAAATAGAACTTACTCCTTTGGCGTCCTCGACGTTGTGGTAGTATTTTGATGATGAATCAATGACAAATTATTGATTATATGCCCTTCAATAATACAAACACACGCTCCTTTCTCTCCAAGCTGCAGGTTTGCTGTGAAATGTTGTGAAATAATGAAATGAAATGCAAGTTTTTTTTTTTAATATAGTAGAGAATAACGCGCTCATGTTATAATGAGAGTGCATTATGGCTTGGTGTTGTCAAGCCTTAGGCTCGACATCACCAAGCCATAACACAAGCGTGTTATAACATGCTCACATTATGGATTAATTTTTTTTAAAAAAGTTGGCCACTTTTTGGCCCCCAACTTTTTGTACCTGCCCTGATGCTAAAAAGACAAATAACTTTCTTATGGAAGCAAGACTTCCAGATGCTTGTCCACTGATAAATGTTTGTGATCGGTTTGGATTTGTTCACTATCATGTTTAGTAAAGCTTATCAGTCAAGGTATATGTAGAACATAATTCTCAGTCCATACTGAGTATTCATAGTGTGAAGTCTGTAGAGGAGTCTATAATAGGACCCTTGGGCTTCATTTTTTAAGTAGTTCTTTCATGTTTTAGAGCTATATAAGAAAAAAATAGAGCATTGTAACTCAATTTTCTTAGTCACAGCACTAAGAAACACACTTTGTAACACATTTTTCAAAGCAAAGACACATATTTATGTCTTGTATCTACTGTAAGAACACCTTTTCTCAATAAAATTTCAATATTTTTCCTTCTTAATAGTTGTTTCATTATGTGCAAATGAATGATTGATTATGTTTTTCTGTTTTATGTTTAAACCTCAAAACATTGTCTCATTTCTAACACTTTTAGGTAGAAATCAATGAACAAAAACAATTAAATAAACTACCAATTAACTAAATATACTACTAACTAACAGAAATCAGTGAATAAATATGACTAAATATACTACCAATTGATAGAAATCAGTGAATAAATATACTACCAATTGACAGAAATTAGTGAATAAATATGACTAAATTAATGGCTAAAAATATACTACCAAATTGATCAATCAAAACAACCAAATAAATGACTGGCAATAAACTACTAATGGTCATGTGACCAAGCTCAGTGAATAATATGACTAAATTAATGACTAAACATACTACCAAATTGATCAATCAAAATGACCAAATAAATGACTAAAATTGGTTTAGTCATAAATTTGGTCACATTATAAATGACTAGCAATAAACTACTAATGGTCACGTGACCAATTTTAGTCATTTATAAGCATTTTTTAGTATTTTTTTTAATCACATATTTCTATTTTTGTACTAGTGGAGAGAAAGTAGAAGGTGGCTACTTGTACCCATAGGACTTGTAGCAAAAGAGAGAGTGAGCAATGTCTCACTTGCAACAACAAGAAGTTATAGTAAAGTAGAGGCTACTTGCAACAACTTGAGGTGTACCCATGGAGTAAAGGGCACTTGCAACAAAAGGAGTGAGGTGTTTGGGGTAGGTACACTTTCTAAAATAGGGAGATTGTTGAGTTTTGAGGGTAGCATATGAGGCAATGTTGCAAGGTGGCCAAGGGGTCATGAAGATGAGTGATGGTGTTGAACACACACATGCAACAAAGGTAACATAATGAGAGTTCTCATGTGGAGAAAGAGAGGTTGCAAGATCAACAATGAGGAGTTTGGTATTTTATGCTTGAAGAGTACATGGTTGCTAGTAGAGTAGAAGCAACCAAATTAGAACAAGTCATGAAGATGAAGAGGTGGTAGTGGAAGTGTTGGTTGCTGATGTGGACATAGGAGGAATATGTAGGTGTTGCATTAGTTTTGTAATGAAGGTACAAGTTGGTTTCATGGTTGTCAGGTGCACAGAAGAACTAAGAAGGAGATCAAGAGGCTACATGAAGGCAACACAATAGTAGAAAGTGTGGCAATAAGGAGTCATGATTATGTAAGGACATTGCAAGTAGTGTGATTTATGACAAAGAGATTTGAAGGGCTATTTGGAGGCCATGATTGGGTGGCAAAGGAAGTTGCAACAACATTGGAGGAATCGATTCAAGGAAGGGATGAAAAAAAGGATAGTTGAGTAGATGTCGATAGCAAAATAATCAACTGCAAAGGATGAAGGTAGGAATTTAATGCCTATTATGAGTGGTAGGTAGGGGTAGCTTCAAAGTGGTTGTAGAATGCATATACTATATATCAAATTCAAAGGTATTCTAGCACTTTGGGAGAAGACAATCATAGTTTGTAAGTTCAACAAATGCACACTATCAATAGTAGTCATGTTTCAAGTTCTGCTCATTTCATATTGTTTGTTATGTATAATGAAAAGATAACCCTAAGAATAAATCCCTCATAAATTGTATCAAATCGTAAGAACAATACCAATTATATGTAAAATAACTTGTGACCTAAGAACACCTAGAAACAAACTACTTGCTACTAGTCTGTCATGCCTAGGTTTATGGATAGTTATTTTTCTACTAATTTTGGATGATTATGAGGATATCAATGCATGGTCACCTATATTGTATGGTACTCCTTAGGTTTACAAGGTAAGAGATGAAAATGATGAAAAGGACTAATTATATACAGATTAGAATTGTCAATCACCTTAAATGGACTATCAACACAACTAGGACTATCATGACAGTCAATAGGAACATCAAACCCTATGAAGATAATTTCATATCTTGTCAAGGTGTAAAAGGAGGGGTTTTGTAGGAATCATAAATGTATAGGACAGCCATTGTAACCTTAGGAATATCACATGACATTGTTTGAATAGTAGTCAAAAATAAGAATGATCAAACCCTAGGGATTTCATAGGCAAATTGGTGCATTACAAGGGAAATCACAAGATCATTGAAGGATAAATGATGAGATGGGTTATTAAAGAAGAATATAATGATGAGAATATGAGAAGGAAGAAGATCTAATGAATATCTAAGGGAGAAGTTCTCATGACAATATATAAATAGAATGTTTCTATTAAGCAAATGTGTTTTATTAAAAATAGATCTGCTCTAAAAGCAACTCTTAAGGATACAAATTGGTTATGTCATGTGGTTAGTATTGTCAATTGACCTTTAAGGACTTGAACTTGTTACATACTACAAAATTTGTGGATTGTTCAAGATCGTGTTGAAGAGTTTGATCATAAATTGATAAGATAGTGATAGAAGCCTATGTGGTAACCATGCATTGAGAATCAAATTGTGATGTGACTATTACAAACAACCACATAGACTATCACATCATAAACATAGAAGACTATTATGAAACTCTAGATCACTATTAAGGTTAGATATTCAAAAAATGCAATAGGCTCTCACTACCCTATTCACATGAAAGATTACTACATCAAATGCAAAGGTATTGGCACTTTGGGAGAAGACAATCATAGTTTAATGATTCTAATTCTATTAATACACATAATGATGACTTTTTAACTTAGATAGTTCCATATTTAGTGATTGTGAGTGTTCTAAAGAACATAAAGTGAATTAAATTGGACATAAAGAACATACCTTAGAATTCGATATTCGAGTTGACCAAGCCTCCAAAATTTGGCTTCAAAATCTTCAAATTTTTCTTTTTTGCAAGTTTGATTATGAATTCTATATAACTCTAGAATAGGATTAGTGAAATTCATGGAAAAAACAAACACATATCATCAAATTCAATCTATATAAATGGTAATTATCTTTGAAACAATATGAAAAATAGAACTTTCAGCTTAAATAATCAAATTTTGTCCAAAAACATGCAAAATCAGTTCTTCTACTTTGAAAAAACAAAAGGGTGGTGGATTGATCAAAAAATGATTCTTAATATGTCAAACAATATGAAAAAGTGTTTTCTTGTCCAACAGAATGCATGAAAAGCAGGGAATAATAGACATGTGGGGTCTGAATCATGGATCCCACATGGTTTTTTCTCTTTTTTTTGCTTCCCATAATGCAAGCGCATTTTGGGAAGCATGAAAAAATTAAGCTTCCATGCATGCAAACCAACCAAATTTAGTGTTTTCTCTCTATGTATAAGTGCTTAAGGTAAAACTAGATTTGTTGATCTTTTGTTGTTAGATGTTAAAATCTGCCTCTCCACTAAATATTGAAGGATCTAGGATCGAGTGGTGATCACTATCATACCCTAGATCACTTACTAATGAAGAAACTTGGATTAGGGAGTTAATTATCAATTTTTCCTTCTCCTATTCTCAATTCACCATTAAAACCCTAATTATGCAAATACGACAACAAATTAATGAATTATAAAAAAAGCTCTTGCAGATGGGAGTAAAATGCCAAATTATAGAATACCTATTTTCGAGGTGTCAAAACAGAACAGTCGGGGACACTAGAGTGGGTGCCCAAGTCCAAGGCACCTACGTTTTTGGGGAATATGGACCTCCTTTGGACACTAATCAACCCTGTAACTTCTATTTTCTAGAATCTATTTGTAGAGGACACTGGAGTGAGCACCCTAGTCTTGGAAGTGCTCCTTTGTACGACTTTTCTTCAGATCTTGAATCCCTGATGTCTGCCAAGCCTTCCTACAACTCCACTCTTTTTGAGTGTGACACCTGTAACATGCAATCACAAGACTTGGTTTGGGGCTCGTGGTGTTCAGAGGTTTGCCTTAGATAAACCCTGGAGGACACTTAAGTCTCGAAACACCTTTGTCAGATAAAGAGGGTGTGCCCTTGAGAGGCAAATGCCAAAACCAAAGGAATCAATATTAAAACACAATGATAAGTCACCTTGTAGTGAAGCTCTCATGGAGGAAGGTACTCTTCATGCCATGAAGAGATTGATGCTCAAATCTGTAAATATCTTCAATCACCTTGAGAATGCCTAAAGTTCACCATGATCATCTAGTTTACAAATGAATGCCTACACATTCTTATATATGCATCTACAAGCACTCCCGCCAAGATATTTGAAATTCAAACTTACCGTGTCAGCAAAGGGACCTAATAACGGTCACTAACTGACACCCAGAAATTGGGGCTGCCTCAAAATAGGACAAGACTAGGGCATGGGTGCCCAAGTCCTCCCCCCTATTTTAGGCAAGGTACAGCTCAAGGGGTCCACCTAAGTCCAATTTGCCATGAAACCCAGGTCTCATTCCATCGGGGATGCTAAAATATGAACTAAAATGTCCTAAATGCACTCTAAAGACTTGAGAGCTAAACCTTATGAGGGACATTTTCTGATGTTACATTTAGCCCCCACTTTAATGTATGTATAAATGCAAGGCCAATACATGCACTAAAGTAAGGTCACAAACATAGAAAACACACCCAGCCTATAGAACACACGCCAATCACATAGAAAATAATAATAGGCATGTGAAACACGGAGAAGATAGTTACATTCACATAGAATATGGAGTAGATAGTTAATGCATAGAAGACACATTAATGCATGGAAGACAGAAATGATATCTTTTCTTTTCTTTTTCTCAAATATATGAAATGCAAATGCAAGTACTGGAAAGTAAATAAACCTCCCATAATACTGGATGCACTACCTTAAGGCACAGGTCTCAGTATAAATGGGGCAATACACATGTAAGACATGCAAAATCTCTCAATAATACAAGAAGCACTACCTAAGGGCACTGGTCTCTGCATATGGGGCAACAAACACACCAAAACACACACACTTGAAGACACAGAGAAAACATGGCAAACAAGCGATGGAGTGTACCTATTTCTAGGTCCAACACCATCTCAGGCATATTATAGGCACACACCAATGATTGGGCTTTGCCACAATAATCAATGAAGACATGCTTAAGGGTTGAGTTAGTCACAGAACTGCTCCACGCCTCCGTAGAGGACTTTTGAAAATGACGGGATGATGCAATCTGCTCTGAGAAATACACCATCCCCACCTCCGTAGAGGGCTTAACACAAAAGGATATGCTCGATATCCCACCTCCGCAGAGGGCTTATATGATTGATTGATTTGATTACAAACAAACTTAGGATGCACGATGCACTATTCTGGGGCACAAGTCTTTGCATCTAAGGTCAAACACATTGCTAACATCTATAACAAATAACTCACCTTATATATGCCCCCACCTTAAGGTGGTTGATATTAGTTATTGATATCAAGCACGTTAAGGTAGGAAGAAAACACACAAGGGAACACTGACTTTTGCAAAGCCCATGCCCCCTAGAGGTGACATGTACTTTACGATCGCCAAATGTTCCCACAAACACATCCCTGCAAGAAACATGTTAGTGTATACAACATCATGATAAACAACAACATTAATGTATATGATTAACCACACAAAGAGCGAAGGTTATACAATGAATTCAAAGTTTGAGGATAACTGTGGGCTATATCATGAAGCTCTCCAAATTGAGTACCACCAAGGCTAGATTCAAAGGCAAACAAAGGTGCATAGAGTAGCAGTATTGTTAAGGTTTGTAAATGCAATAGAAACATCATCAAATTCACTACACAGAAAGCATGAGTGCTTTCGCTAGCCAAGCATCAGATAAAATATACAATCCCATCATCATATTAGGAACTAAGTCCATTTTTTGATTGCTCTCGAAAGGGACACTAGGTCTGCATCAGTATAAATGTTTGTCGTCATCTGCCCGCTAGGTGGAAACAATAGAGGAAGGGAAACAATAAATAAGAGAGGAGAAAACAAGTGTCTTAGGGACAATCACGTAGGAGGGTGCCCCCAAGTTACCAACCGCGATGCTATGTTCATAAGACCCAACACACAATAATGAAATCAAAGAACAATATAGAAGAATGATGATACAAATAGAGGAAGGTCACAACAGAGGCAATCTCTTGGTATCCTAAACCTTACAAGAGAATCCAAGGTCATCCCAGGAGGCCTAAATAAAACATAACACATCATGGGGGAAGCACATCATGAGAGAGATAAAAGGGTTAGAGATACTTACCTGTAGGGTCTTCATATCATATCTTGGAGCTCTCGAACCTCTTGGAGAGGTACTTGACCATGTTTAAAGAAAACTTTGAGTGGTCCTTATGAAAGTCTTGTTTGTTATCATATGATGCTTGTTCATTAAATCCTTTTTTAAATGAGACTTTTTGGTTCTTATGAGGGGGAGAACCACTATTATTTCCATTTGTTGATTGTCGTCTTGCTCTTTTCTAAATTTTAGTGAGTTTTCATTGTTGAATCTTTCTAGGATAGTAATGGGAATCATCCTATACCATCTTGCTCGTCTGTATCAGTTTTTATTCTTGCTTTTTAAAGACATTTTGATTATTTCCTGATCCATATAAGGATAACGAAGGAGGAACCTCAACATAAATTTCATTTCTTCAAGGATGAGGTGGTTTATCCACTTGTTTCTTATCTACTTCAATCATACCCATGATGCTATCATAGTCCAAGTAATCATCCTCGTCTACTTCCACTAAATCTTGTTCCACCATAATATTCTTGGTATGTTTAGGAAAAGGATTAGTGAAGATTTATAAATTTGGATTCGGTGGAGCAACTGACTTATTTCCATTGTCATTCACACCCTATACCTAGATGACATTTGAATTAATAAGGTCTTGTATTTCATGTTTAAGATGCATACATCATTTAGTGTCATGTCCATGCGTCTGACGATAATGACAAAAGGAATTTGCATCAAAGTAAGGTCCTTGTTTACTAGGATCAACAGGCTTGATCGGGGGAAGCTTCAGAATGTTATTACTCACAGCTTGATTCATGATAGAGTGATAGGACTGAGATATCGTAGTAAATTTCTTTGATTGATACGATTGTTTCTTTGGATTGTTTATAACAGACACATTTGTATTTGGTCTGTTGATCTTGATGAAACTCCTATTATTGTTCCTTCTAAAGTTGTTTTGTGATGATCCACCTAAGGATTGACCAACTTGAGCCAATGAGTTTTGGTTTTCATACTGTCTAGACGAAAGTTGATAATCACGAAGAGCAGTGCATAAATGTTGAAAGGAGTTGTATTTCATCAAAAGAAACTTATCACAAATATTAGGTTATAGATTTGTAATGAATATCTTCTAAATATCCTCATCCTTCATCTAAAATTGAATTTGAGCATAAAGGCCTTGATATCGACCAATGAATTCAGTCAACTTTTATTTGGGACCTTGTTTGCATTGAACCAAGTCAATAAGAGTGACTTGGGGTTTGATATTTGCTTAAAAATGTTGTAAAAATTGATCAATCAATTGCGAAAAGGAGTGAATTGAATTTGGAGGCAAAGAGCAAAACCATTCTAGAGTAGTGTCTTTGAGGGATCATAGGAAAAGTTTTGCTAACAAATCCTCTTCAAAATAGAAATCACTACGCATAGTTGTGAATGCTGCCACGTGGATATTAGGATCTCCTTTTCCACAATATTTTTCAAAGTGAGGAGTCTCAAACCTCTCAGGCATAGGGGTTCTCAAGATTTCATAGGATAACAAATTACGGGCATGATATGTTGGTAGACTAGGCTGCGAAGAATTTGTCAAATTTGTTACCTTTTGTTGCAAAGTAGTCATACCCTGTAAAAGTTGGTTTAGGATGGCATCATTTGGAGATGTAGTTTTTTGTGAGGAATTTGAAGCAAATTTAGGAGGTGAATGAGCTTGAGACACAATGTGTGGAGGTTGAGACCATGTTAATGGTAGTTGGCCATATTGATATGCGGAGTTAGGTGGCTGGAAACGAGCGGAATAGATAGGAGGTTGAGAACAATTATTCATAGAAGATGTCCCTTTAGGAATCAAATTCTGATAATTATATCCCATAGCTTTGTAATTAGTGCCATTAGATAATCCAATACTAGTGGTAGCATTACTACAAGCATTCACATTAGTTGTTAAAATCATTGATGTAAAAGTGGACACTCCTGTATTTGGTATAGGTATGGAAACATAAGTATGAGATGGTGATAAAGTGTTATTTATCATTTGCACACATTCATTTATTAGCATGATATTGGTTTGTACAATATGTGCTAGTCCATGAAGTACATTAACACCATCTTGTCCTTCTTTTATCAATTCTCTTATATTATGAATTGTAGGAATGGCTTGTTCAGCTATTCTCTCATTTTCCATAAATGTTTGAAATTCAGCCAGGTCTTTATCCAACTTTTCTATTTACTCATTAGATACATATCCTGCTGCCTCAATAGTGTTATCAATGTCATGAAAGGTTTGTTCTTCCATTGAGGTTGGGGGATGTATAATATCTTGCACAATTTGATTTTCTCCCTTTGTAAAGAAGGTGTCCAAAGTACCAACTTCTTCAAGAGCACTAGATCCCATTAATATTTTACTTCTTGTCAAAGGGATATTGTTTTTAGGACAGGATGTCATAAAGGTTATACAAAAGAATACAACACACATTGCACAAAGCAAGAGAATATATCCTAGGAGAAGGATGTGATTGACGGCCAAAATGTGTAGTTTTTTGTACTCTTTTCAATGTGAATGAATGAAACAAAGGATGCTATGAGGATTTTAGTCAAGGGAAGAAATTCATATGTCTGATATCAGTCCAAAATAGTAGTATAATCACTCTCAACACACTCTTGATGCAAATCCAAGACAATGCCAAGTCAAAATATAGTGAAAATATTGTCAAAATAGGCACTTTTTTCACCAAAATTCAATGCAAAAGAGAATAACAAAGGATGTTATGAGGAAAATTTTTATGGATAGAAAATAATATAATCAATAACAGCCACTTTATGTAAAAATACCCAACACAACACGATTGTAGTGCCACTTAAGGTAAAACCCTAGTGAAAATATAGTAAAAATAGGCAATTTTTCATAGTTTTTCAACTCCAAGATCTAGAAAAAGGGGTGTTGTAAGGAATTTTAGGAGGTAAAGTGAATAATATCAATAATATCAGTCACCTTAGTCCATAAAATGGATCACAACACACTTGGAGTGCAAACTAGGTCAAACCCTAGGGCAAAAATTGTCAAAATGTGTAGTTTTTCGCTGATTTTTCACTACAAGAGCCTGTTTAAAAGGGTGTTGTGAAGATTTTTTATGAGAGGTAGCAAATTATTACCCTGATAATATAAAAATAATGCAAAAATATCATTCACAACATGCCTATGGTGCATGTTTGGAGAGTCGATAAGGCTGATTTTAGTGAAAATTGTTGTTTTTGAAGCCCTAGGTTTGAGATCTTGAGACAAAATACTATGAGAATGGTTTGAAGTCTGATTTTTAATTGAAATTACATACTCTCATATATAAAAATGATTTTCAAGCTTAATCATGCTAAATTCCCATGCAAATTTAATGAAAATGCACCAAAATTGCTAGTTTTGTTGAAATTTTCAATGCAAAAATGCAAAATATTTAAACTTAAATGCAAATTCACACTAAAATCCAAGACTAAAGCCAAATGAAAATTTGAATGAGCCTATAAAATTTGTATAAAAATATGATAAAAGATTTTGCCTACAAACCCTAGATTTTGGAATTATTAGGTTATCTTAAAAAAATTGTCAAAATTTCCACAAAACCCTAGCAATTAAATAATGAAAATGCAAAGCAAGATTTTGAATTTTTGTATTTTTATATAGTTTATATCATATATGATGTAAAAATCATGAATTAGGAAAATTTAGGAAGAACTGACACAATTTAGTAAGCCCAACAATGCAATTTTTTTGTATTTTTCCAATTTTTTAATTTTTTTTTTTAATTTTATCAATGCAATAAATTCAATACCTATATGAATGAATGAAATCACACCAAATTTGTAGAAAAACACTCAGCAAGTTGCAATTTAAGTTCAAAGACACGGGTTCACCAAAATGTTTAGGGTAAAATTGGATTTGTTGATCTTTTGTTGTTAGATGTTAAAATCTGCCTCTCCACTAAACATTGAAGGATCTAGAGTCGAGTGGAGAGTACTATCATACCTTAGATCACTTACTAATGAAGGGAAACTTGGATTAGGAAAGTAATTATCAAATTTTCCTTCTTCTATGCTCAATTGACCATTAAAACCCTAATTATGCAAATACGACAACAAATAAATGAATTATAGAAAAAGCTCCTGTAGACAGGAGTAAAATGCCAAATTATAGAATACATGTTTTTGGGGTGCTGAAGTGGAATAGTCGGGGACACTGGAGTGGGCACCCAAGTCCAAGGCACCTACTTTTTCAAGGAATCTAGACCTCCTTCGGACACTGATCAGTCCTATAACTTCTATTTTTTGGAATCTATCTACAGAGGACACTGAAGTGAGCACCCTAGTCCTGGAAGTGCTCCTTTGTCTGACTTTTCTTTAGATCCTGAATCCTTGATGTCTAACAAGCCTTCCTACAACTCCACTTTTTTTGGGTGCGACACATGTAACCTGTAATCACAAGACTTGGTTTGGGGGTTATGGTGTTTAGAGGTTTGTCTTAGTCAAACACTGGAGGAAACTTAAGTCTCTAAACACCTTTGTCAGATAAAGAGGGCGTACACTTGAGAGGTAGAGGCCAAAACCAAAGGAATCAATGATTAAAACACAATGATAAGTCACCTTGTAGTGAAGCTCTCATGGAGGAAGATACTCTTCATGCCATGAGGAGATTGATGCTCAAATTTGTAAATATCAACACATAAAACATACAAGTCAGCTCTTGCAACAAAATAGCAAGCCTTCAATTACCTTGAGAATGCCTAAAGTTCACAATGATCATCTAGTTTACAAATGAATGCCTACACATGCTTATATATGCATCTACAAGCACTCCCGCCAAGATATTTGAAATTCAAACTTACCATGTCGGGAAAGGGACCTAATAATGGTCACTAACTGACACCTAAAAATTGGGGTTGCCTTAAAATAGGGCAGGACTAGGGCATGGGTACCCAAGTCCTCCCCCCTATTTTAGGTAGGGTATAGCTCAAGGGGTCCACCTAGGTCCAATTTGCCATGAAACCCAAGTCTCATTCCATCAGGATGCTAAAATATGAAAATAAATGTCCTGAATGCACTCTAAAGACCCGGGAGCTAATCCTTATGAGGGAAAAGCCCCCAAGGGGACATTTTCTGATGTTACAATAAGTATATATTATAAGTTTATCTATAAGTATATATTTGTATAACATATATCATCAATCTACCTCTCAATATCTCTACCTATGTCTCTGGCCATGTCCCTCGCCCTCTATCTCCCTATCTCTCCTCTCTAAACTCCTAACCTCTAAACCCTAAACCTGATCAACCCTAAACCCCTATCTCCTTGTCTCCATCATCCCTCTACCTCTCAATATCTATGCTTATGTCTTTGGCGATGTCCCTCACTCTCTATCTCCCTATCTCTCCCACTCTAAACTCCTAACCCCTAAACCCTAAACCTAATCAACCCTAAACCTAATCAACCCTAAACTCCCATCTTCTTGTCTCTATCATCTCTCTACCTCTCAATCTCTCTACCTATGTCTTTGTCCATGTACCTCACCCTTTATCTCCCTATCTCTCCCTCTCTAAACTCCTAACCCCTAAACCCTAATCCCGATCAACCCTAAACCCCTATCTCCTTGTCTCTATCATCCCTCTACCTCTCAATCTCTCTACCTATGTCTCTATCCATGTCCCTCACCCTCTATCTCCCTATCTCTTCCTCTCTAAACTCCTAACCCCTAAACCCTAAACCTAATCAACCCTAAACTTGATCAACCCTAAACCCCTATCTCCTTGTCTCTATCATCCCTCTACCTCTCAATCTCTATGCCTATGTCTCTGGCCATGTCTCTCACCCTCTATCTCCCTATCTCTCCCTCTCTAAACTACTAACCCTTAAACCCTAAACTTGATCAACCCTAAACCCCTATCTCCTTGTCTCTATCATCCCTCTACCTCTCAATCTCTCTACCCATGTCTCTAGCCATGTACCTCACCCTCTATCTCCCAATATCTCCCTCTCTAAACTCTTAACCCCTAAACCATAAACCCAATCAACCCTAAACCCCTATCTCCTTGTCTCTATCATCCCTCTACCTCTCAATCTCTATGCCTATGTCTCTAGCAATGTCTCTCACCCTCTATCTCCCCATCTCTCCCTCTCTAAACTCCTAACCCTTAAACTCTAAACCTGATCAACCCTAAACTTGATCAACCCTAAATGCCTATCTCCTTGTCTCTATCATCCCTCTATCTCTTAATCTCTCTATCTATGTTTCTGACCATGTCCCTCACCTTCTATCTCCCTCTCTAAACTCCTAACCCCTAAACCCTAAATCCAATCAACCCTAAACCCTATCTCCTTGTCTCTATCATCCATCTACCTCTCAATCTCTCTACCTATGTCTCTGGACATGTTCCTTACCCTCTATCTCCCTATCTCTCCCCTCACTATCCTCTATATCTCCCTATTGGTCCTCTCTCTTTAAACTCTAACCTAAACCTCTAAACCTTAACCCCTAACCCCTAAACCATAAACCCTAAGTTACCCTAACTAATGCCCTTAAACCCTAACCCCTAAACCCTAAAACTAAGAAACCCTAAACCACAAACCCCTAAATGATAAACCCTAGAAACTGCTGATAAATGAGAGGGGGGGTGAATCAGTTATCTTAATTATTTTAACTTTTTGTTCTTTAAAAACTAGTGAAGCATCAAATCATATAAGCATGCATAACCATGAAGAAGAAATAAAATCAATACACATAACACAATGATTTTGACGTGGAAAACCCTGTTAAGGGAAAAACCACAGGGTGACTAAGCCAAGATTGTATTCTCTATTAAAAGAATAAGGTAGTACAAAATGGCACTTGCCATTTAGGGCTTACTACCCGAGCACACTTCTCACAAAAGGGTCACTACCTACAATAGTTTATAGAAAGAAACTAGGTACTTGAACTAATGAGAAGCATCCACATATGCTGAGGTTCAGTTCCGATTAGGTTTAATACACTGATCTGCTGCACTTCATTCTTCCTCTGTTCTAGTGTTGTTGTTCTGTCACATTCTGGACCTATATGGCTGCTTCCATACTCCTCTCTACTTTTCTTCACACATTACAACACACCACACACACCTTCATATCAAAATCCATCTAGTATATATATCCGCACCAAGGATTTCAACATCTTTCTAGTCAGCATCCGAAATACTCAATATTTTCCCAAACTCTGGTCTGTCGGTTGAATCCTTGCTTACTAAGTGATGCGTATCAAAGAGATGCTTATAGAAGTCATCAATTATATCAGTCAACCATGAATGATCCCTCAAGAAACTTGATCACCATCAATTTCTTATCCGGATTAAGGTTTGATGCTCTACCGGTCAGTTCTTCCTTAGTCTACTCTGCCAAACAGGAACCCAACACTTAGGTGCTCATATCATTTCACTCTTTCATCACTAGAGGCTCAATCTCTAGAATGTAACATTCATGATACTCCTCTTGACTTCCCTAAGTCCATAATTTGCTGAGATACTTCATCTAAGAGATATGGACCTGATTGTTGGACCTTGTTGCATGCTCTATTCTTTCTTACCAGACCAAAATACTCTTCAATTTGACTTCTGGTATAGACATACCATGTCCTGTGGATGGGTGGGATGAACTTTGTTTCCATCAATGACAACACTCATGAAGCCACACAGTGTCTCTTGCCAACAGAAATAACCCTAAACCTCTATCTCCCTATCTCTCCTAATATCTATTGGTCCCCTCACTCTATCTCTCTCTAAACCCTAAACCACTAACCACTAAACCCTAAACTATAAATCTAAGAAACCCTAAACCCCTAAGCCCTAAATAATTCCCCTAAACCTTAACCCCTAAACCCTAAACTTGAGCAACCCTAAACTCATAAACCTCAAATAATGCCCCTAATCCTTAAACCCTAAACTCTAACAACCACACTAAACCCCTAAACCATAAATAATTCCCCTTTAACCCTAACCCCTAAACCCTAAACTCATAAACTATAAATAATGCCCCTAAAGGTCTGAGCAACCCTAAACTCATAAACCTTAAATAATGCCCCTAAACTTGAGCAACCCTAAACCTCTCTCTGTTTCTCTCTCACAAAACCTATAAACCCTAAATAATGCCCCTAAATCCTAACCCCTAAACCATAAACCATAAACCCCTAAACCCTAAATGATTCCCCTAAACCCTAAACTCATAAACCCAACCAACCCTCTCTCTCTTGAGCTCCAAAACAAGAAAACTAGGACTCTCTCTCTATCAACCTATCTTTCCCCTCTCTCCCTCCTCCTTGCTCTCTCTCTCCCTGGTCAACAAAGAACATGGAAACAAGAAAACTAGGACATGCAAAGAGGGATGAGGTTATAACTTGGGATGATGAAATGGAAACAAGAAAATTTAAGAAATTTCATTGGATGGGAAGAATGATGAGGAAAGATAGAGAGGGGAGGGAAGTAAAGAGTAGGAGAGGGTAGAAGGTGGAGATGGGAGGGAAGTAGAGATTGAGAGAGCGTAGGAGGTAGATAGGGGAAGGAAGAAGAGAGTGAGAGAGAGGGTAGGAGGTAGAGAGGGGAGGGAAGTAGAAAGTGAGAAAGGGTACGAGGTAGAGGGGAGGGAAGTATAGTTGGAGAGAGGGTGGGAGGTAGAGAGGGGAGGGAAGTAGAGAGTGGGAGAGAGGGTATGAGGTAGAGAGGGGAGGGAAGTAGAGAGTGAGAGAGGGGAGGGAAGAAGAGAGTGAGAGAGAGGGAAGGAGGTAGAGAAGGGAGGGAAGTAGAGAGTGAGAGAGGGTAGGAGGTAGAGAGGGGAGATAAGTAGAGAGTGAGATAGAGGGTAGGAGGTAGAGAGGGGAGGGAAGTAGAGAGTGCTCCAAGAGAGAAGGTATGAGGTAGAGACAGGAGGGAAGTAGAGAATCAAAGAGAAGGTGGGAGGTAGAGAGGGGAGGGAAGAAGAGAGTGAGATAGAGGGTAGGAGGTAGAGAGGGGAGGGAAGTAGAGAGTGAGAGAGAGGGTAGGAGGTATAGAGTGGAGGGAAGAAGAAAGATAGAGGGTAGGAGGTAGAGAGGGGAGGGAAGTAGAGAGTGTGAGAGAGCATAGGAGGTAGAGAGTGGAGCGAAGAATATAGTGAGAGGGTAGGAGGTAGAGAGGGGAGGGAAGTAGAGAGTGAGAGAGGGTAGGAGGTAGAGAGGGGGGGAGGAGAGTGAGAGAGAGAGAGAGAGAAGGTAGGAGGTAGAGAGGCAAGGGAAGCAGAGACTCAGAAAGTGGGTAGGAGGTAGAGAGGGGAGGGAAGTAGAGAGTGAGAGGGTAGGAGGTAGAGAAGGGAGGGAAGAAGAGAGAGAGAGAGAAGGTAAGAGGTAGAGAGGGGAGGGAAGCAAAGACTCAAAGAGAGGGTAGGAGGTAGAGAGGGGCGGGAAGAAGAGAGTGAGAGAGAGGGTAGGAGGTAGAGAGGGGGGAGAAGAGAGTGAGAGAAGGTAGAAGGTAGAGAGGTGGGGGAAGCAAAGACTCATAAATCTGGTAGGAGGTAGATAGGGGAGGGAAGTAGAGAGTGAGAGAGAGGGTAGGAGGTAGAGAGGGGAGGGAAGTAGAGAGTGAGAGAGAAAGTAGGAGGTATAAAGGGGAGGGAAGTAGAGAATCAGAGAGAGGGTAGGAGGTAGAGAGGGGAGGAAAGTAGAGAGTGAGACAGTAGGAAGTGAAGCTGACCTTATAGACATGTATGTAAAGTGTGGAAGAATAGACAAGGCATGTCAATTATTTGACCTTACACCTCGAAGAGATGTTCTGTAATGGAATGCAATGATTTCATGATATGCAAAAAATGGATTTGTTGAAAAGGCTTTAGAAACTTTCAAGAAAATGCAATTGGCATGTGTAAAGCCAAATTAGCTTAGCATAACATGAGAACGTTAACGTGCTTGCATCATGCTAAGCTAATTTGGATGTGTTTTCCAGTTTCTAACAAAATTTTTAGATAATTTGAAGTGCGCTCCCCATCAAGATTACACTTTTTTCAATGAAAAGTTGAAAAAAAGACCACCATAATCTTAAGCTCTCTGTTAACTATCTAACCATATAATTTTTTTCACATTTTGAGTGCATTAAGGGTTTCATTAGAAATTTCTTTTGGTGTATCCATTTTTTGTCAAAAACCAATGTCTAGTATTTTTTACTTTTTTTAACTGTTCATTGAAATTTGAAATAAGTTACATTTTTAGAAAGTAGACTCCATTCTACACATATTCAAAACAATCAATTTTCGATTAGTTTTCAAAAATTTTAAGGGGGGAGAATGCTTAATTTTCTATTTTTTAGGATGTGTCCACTTTGAAAATTACTAAAAAATCAATTATTCATGAAAAATTATCAGAAAAATTAGGGATAAACTACATGGTGTTAGCTAATTTCTTACTGAAGTGATTTTTGAAATACTAAAAAAAAGTTAACATTTTAGGGGGAGCACACTAGACACTATGTTATGTTTTTTTTAGAAAAATAGGACCAATTTGTATTCTCCCCCTTTTTGAACCCCTTAATATCAACAATTTTTGAAAAAAAGTAGTAGTTTAGAAACTAGATTCAGAGCACTACGACTCTTGTTTTTGTTGCATCTTCAAATTTTGAGTGTAACTATCTTCAATTTCTCATCCAACATCAATGTTTCTTGATTTCAGAAAAATGTAGCATCTTAAGACCCCCTTTTGGTCCCTCATCTTTGTGCACTTATGGGCATATGATATAATAAAAGAGGAAGCAATTATATGTGGGAAAGAATTTCAAATTTTCAATTAGGATTCCCTATAATAGGACTAGAATCAGAAGGACAGTGTGTATCAAGGGGACTACTCCCCACTAAGGTCGACAGAGGAGGCATTGAGTATAGTATGAGCTTGGATTCTGAGGCCGGTGTGGCCCTTGATGGATCCTTTTCTCTACAACAAAATTGGTCCCAATCTCTAAGGTCATGGAATTCCTTGTTCAAAGACTAGTGATTCCAATACAAGGAGAATGGAGACTGCTCAAATCCACTAGTCACCCTATTTCAGAGCTAAATCAAGGTGAGTTCTATTTTCAAATCCTTGACTCTACTTTTGATAGAGGAGTCTCAAGGATGAATCATCTCTAATTGGTAAATTCACGGGGCTCACAATAGTATGGATGTGAGATATTGGAAAAAAATACTTGAGTTTAAAAGGATGGGTAGATACTGCAACCATGGCAAAAGGTTATTTTTCCTTTGGTTTCTCCAATGAAGAGTATTTGGGGAATGTCTTGGTGGGAGGCTCATTGTTTCTTGGCAAAGATAACTTAGTCTTGCAAAAATGGTACCTAGACTTTGACCAAGAAAAAGAATCATTCAGTTTGATACCTATTTCAATAAGATTACATGGGCTACCTTGAGTTTTGGGAAGAAGAGATTTTTAAAGGTATAGATAATGCCTTTGGCTAGCTTTTGGTAGTGGATAACATGACCAAAACTAGAAGAAGAATGGTGTTTGCAAGGATTTGCATATGCATGGATTGATCCAAGACTCTTCTGTCATAGATTTCTCTTTCTTCTAAGGTAAGATTTTGGAAGCAACCCCTAGTGGTAGAAATCTAACCAATGGGATTCCATAGGTTTAAGAAGCTTAGACACTAGCTAAGATAATTCCCTGCAAACAAGGCCCAAAATAGGCCAAGAGGGGGAATGAAGAATGAGATTCTGAAAGATACCCAAAATGGAGACCCCGAGGTTTTAGGGAAGGAGGACAAGGAGATCTAGGATTTACAAGAAAATATGGAAGGAGTCTCTAATGAGGTCTCTAGTCAATAGGGAGTAGTAACCACTTCGAAAGATAGAGAATGGATCTTTGATGGCCAAAAAGGTGAGGAATTCCACTTAAACATTTTTGAAGGGCAAAGAGACTACATTGTCTTGGAGAATTAGGTAGATTGACATCCTAAAGGGGAGAAAATAACTAACACCCCATTGGACTCAGGAGAGGAAAAGGAAGAGATGAGAAAGGAGGGGCAAGAGAAAACTCAATAGCACATTAACATCAAAGGGGAGGTGAGCCCTGCCCATGATTAGTAGATTCAAAAATATTCAACTTAAGACGGGGTGGATAAGATAGAAGTGACTTATTTAGATTCAATCCCCCCATAGACATGGAGGAAAATAGCCCCATGGAGGGGGAATTCACTCTAGTTTCAATAAAGACTAAAGGGAATCGATATAAGATGAAATGGAAATCAAGGAAAGTAGTATCCCCTTAGCTAAAGGAAGGTTGATGGAAGGTAGAAAGTTAATAGGAGGCTCATTGACAATAGGATTCAAGGAGTCCAAAAGATTTGGAGACCCTTCTCCCAGGTAGACATAGAGCAAGAGGATAAATGATTGTGGTTTAGATAAAAAAGTAAGGGGAGAGTTTCCTTTAAGGAACATGAAGAACGTGAAGCAAGAAAGTTCCTAATGGGATCCAAACTACTCTTATTGATTTATACAATAAGAGCACCCCTAAACCCAAGAAATGAAATTCCTTTCATGGAATATCTGAGGGTTGAACAACCCTCATAAGCATGATCTACTTGCTAATATAGCAAGACAAAATAAACTAGATGTAAGCTTGATAAAAGAAACCAAAATGCAGATGGACAAGGTAATCAAAATAAAGAATAGATTTTTCAAATATGGAGGGTGCATAAGTGTGGATGCTAATAGGGCTTCTGGAGGATTTTTTACCCTTTACAAGCCAACTAGCCCTGAAGATACTCTTCTAATGGTTGAATCGAATCATGTTTTATCCTCTTTAACCACAAGAAAGAGAACTTCTCCTAGATTATATCAAACATATATGCCCCTGTCTCTAAGAGTGTAAGAAAGAACCTCCAACAGTATCTCAATTCCTTCAGAAGGATCCATCTAACCACCTCCTAGTTGATTATGGGAGACTTCAACTCCCCATTAAATGATAATGAAAAAAAGGTGGATCTTGAGTTCCCTAGGAGAGTAAGGAAGACCTAGCTAAGTTTATTAATCAAAATTCTTTAATATATCTAAAGCTTGAAGTCAAATAGACAGATTGGCTATGACCTAATACAAGTTAGGCTTGACCATTCCTTAATAGCCCCTAAATGGTTAGAGAACTATAACTGTTCCCTATCTACCTTGACTAGAGTTGGTTCTAAGCATTCTCACATTATAATGTGCTCTAATAAGTTAAGAAAAAGATAAGAGATCCCATTATGGTTTGAAAATATGTGGACTAGGCATCCTTAGTTAGAGGAATTAATCTTTGAATGGTGGGATATCTCAATAGACAGAACTACCATGTTTAGAATTGTCAAAAAAAAATAATAATGTCAAACTAAATATCAGAAAGTGAAACATAAAATCATTTGGGAACATATTCAAGAAGAAAGAGGAAACCAGAGAAAAGTTGGATGCAATATAGAAAGAAATCCAATATGATGGGATGAATCAATAGAAGATGTTGCTAAAAAAAACTCTTCTTTGTGATTTCCACAAATTAGTTGTTGAGGAGGAAGTAGCTATTGGAGGCAAAAATCAAGGGGCTTTTGGCTTAAGGATGGAGACTAAAATGCTAAATTCTTCCATATGAATACCATAAAACATAGGGCTACCAATAGAATTAAAGAATACAAAGTGGGAGAGGAAAGCTTTACTAAAGACAATACTATGAGGGAGAAAGCACTAGAATTTTCTAGTAACCTTTTGAGGGAGACTACATGTTTGTATAAGTAGATGCAAAATGACATTCTTATGTTGATTCCTTTTGTGGTTGATGAGTATGATAAAAAGGAGCTAGTCAAACCTATCTTAGACAAGGAGGTTAAAATGGCCATGTTCTCCTTTGAGGGAAACAAAGCCCTTATCCTGGAGATAGTTTTCCCCACCTCTTCATTCAAACATACTAGAGTATTTTTTTTAAATGTGTGATTGCTTCTATCAGAGAAATCTTTGAAAGAGAGAAAAATCTTAAGGAACTTAATTCCACTTTTTTGGTTTTGATTCCAAAGAAAGTGGGAATTGCTTCATTTGTTGATTTCAAATCCATAAGCCTCTGTAACTCTATTTACAAGATCTTCACAAAAATATTAACTTTGGGGATGAAACATCTTCTCTTGAAGCTCATCTCCCACAACAAAGTGGGTTTTCCCAAGGAAGATATATTCTAGATTTGATCATCTCCATCCATGAAGTTATGCACTCTTTAGAGGTCAACAGAAAGGCTAGATTCATCTTAAAACTTGACCTCATGAAAGCATATGATAGGGTCTCTTGGGAATTCCTCATTAGAATTATGGAAAAAATTAGTTTTTATACTAGATTCATAAACCTCATCATGGAATGCATTTCCACCCAAAAAATTTTGGTCATTATTAATGTTCTCCCCTTTGGATTCTTCAAAAGCTCCAAAGATATTTATCAAGGAGATCATATCCCCCCTTCCTCTTCATTAACTTGGATGAGGCTTTGGGAACATGCATCCAATAGTTGGTCTCTTTGGGGAGGTTCAAAGGTGTGAAACCTTCTTTCAACAAATATTCCTTTTTCACACCAATAATTTGTTGATGGTACTATTGATACTAGAGAAGCATCGATGGGGGAAGCTAGGGAATTAAAACATGTTCTTCACACCTATGAGATAGCTTCTAGATAGAAGATCAATTTGCCTAAGAGTATTGTCTTTTTTTCTCAATATGCCTCCTAATAGGAAGCAAAATATTGGCCCATTGTTGGGATGTCAAAATGAGTATCTGTTATCTGTGTATCTTGGCCTTTCTCTATTTATGGGTGCAATTCCAAAGTCCTGTTGGAATGGTTTGGTGGACAAGTTTAATTAGAAAATTGTAGGATGGAAAGGGTCCCTACTCAACAAAGTAGGAAATCTTTAGCTAATCGAAGCCACTTTGTAAAACTTACTAGTTTACTACATAAGTTTGTTTTGGATTCGTGGAAAATTTATTAAAAATTTTGATAAAATCTAGAAGTGGTTTCTTTGGTTAAGAGCTGAAGAAATAAAATTCCTCCCTTTGGTGTCTTGGGATATGGTGTGTAAACCAAAATCAAAACAAGGACTCAGCTTGTGGAAAATTAGAGATTTTAATCTAGACTTAAATGTTAAAATATCCTGGAGGCTTATTAACAAAGAAAAATAATGGATTGATATCATGTCTAGAAAGTATCTACAGGGAAATTAGAGAAACTGATGAAGAGGACATAGAAGTTTGTGACTGTTAAGGTTGATTGGCACTAGTTTGACAGTCTTATCTTAGGAACAACAATAGGCATGACTCCCTTTGTATTTTGAATGGATTTAGGCATTCAATAGGCCCTAGGACATCTTAAGAATAGTGGAAACCTCGTCTAATAGGGTTCTAGGTTTGCAATTATGATTGTCCCATTATAGGTTGCTCTCTTTCCTAGTAGGATACTTTTTAGGACTGTCATGAAATATCTTACAATTTAACCACCCTAAAGACAAGGTCATGAATGATTCAGATACCCTTTTGGATTCCCCAACACATATCCAAGTTTCAATGGAGGTTGTTTTGGAAAGTATGTCACATCCAATAGACTTGGCCTAATAGCAAAAGCTCCAATTAGGCCTCTTTTTCAAAGCAAGTACCCTAGAAACTTATGGTAGAGCTTTCTAACCTATTTGGACACCTGAAGGCCATGTCAAAACAAAGGATTCTTAGGGTTTAAAGGCTCTACAATGAACTGTAACATTTATGGCTATTGTTGTTCCCTCACTAGGCTTCTACACAACACCTAACACATGAGGATGTTAGGTTTCTTCACAACAACTTCATCAAATCAAATTCCCTACCACCAAAACTCATGGAAAACATTAAAATGAAATCTACCCTATCCATTCCATTGATCTTCTACAAGTCTACATCAGTGGGATGGTTAGAACCAAGGAATTTGTAAACAAAACCCTAAATGAGGGTTCTACACCCACTTTTTGCAATGCAATTACTTCAAACCTTCAAACTAAAAGCATTTGATAGTAGAGTCACCCCTCTTTTAGATGATCATGATCATGCATAGTAACTCATCTGCACAATAGGACAGTATGGCCTGTAGCAATAGATTTGACAGGAAAATGGGAAGAAAATTGTTGTAACTTCTTTATTATCTCCTCCAATCATTTCAAACTCTTCCTTACATTGCAATGCACCTCTACAATGTTTAAAGAGGCCTTCATTCAATCCAAAGAAGGTGGTTTGTGTAGGTTAGATCGGTGGGAGGGTGTGAAACTACCCTGCAACCACCAAATAACCAATGTCTTTGTCATTTTCTGCTCCTAATTACATGAATTAATGGGTGGTTCTTGTGCTTTCAAAGTTTACAAAATTTCCAAACATCATTACAAGACAAATAAGCCTTTGACAAGGCATTAGACCTCTTGACACCTCCCTAAATGCCTTAGAAAGGCTTACAAACATGAATCTTTATGACTGCCTCAACTATGACATCAACATGATGACTTTTAGACATGGTCCTTATTACAAACATGGGAATGGTCTTCCAAGACCTTATTACAACATCATGAACATCAAAACAAACATTAACAATGCAAGATAAATGGAGATCTCCTTAGGGCTCCTACACCATACTCCCGGGGTGGGAAAAAACTCAAGTCTCTTGAGGAAGTAGATCAGCAAATGTGGTCCTCTACTTCAAGATGTCTTCTTCACTCATCCAAGTGGCATATTTAGCAGGTAGGCCACTCCATTTGACAAGGTACTGCTTGTAGGTCTTCTTTCTAGTCTTCTTGATGACTTTGGTCTCCAAGATGCATTCCAATTTCAAGGGTTGATTGGGTGGAATACCCTTTACCCATTCCTCATCTCTTGCTGTTGTCACATCTGCCTTTGAATCTATAGTATTACCACCTCTTAAAGGAAAAAAATCTAAGACATTAAAGATAGGAGATATGGCCAAGCCTTGAGGAAGCTCAATCTCATAGGCATTGGGCCCAAACTTATGCACAATCTGGCAAGGTCCTATCTTCTTCATGAGGAGTTTGGTTGGTTGCACCTTTGGAAGTATTTCCTTCTTCAAATGTGCCATGACCAAATCCCCAACCTTGTATTGCACATCTCTCCTTCTCACATTGTCTTTCTCCTTGTACTTCTCATTGTTCTTTTGAAGAGTTTCTCTTACATTATCATGGATGTCCTTCATGGCCAATGCAAAGTCTTCACCTTGAGCACTCTTCCTCTCCAATCCATGTAGATCTCTTAATGCAAGAATGCCTCTTGGGTGAATCCCATAGACAATCTCAAATGGACTCCTTCCTATGCTTCCATTGGTGGAATCATTGTAAGCAAATTCAACTTGAGGGATGATCATATCCCATGCCTCTCCATGATGTTTTGTAAGACATCTAAGAAGATTTCCCAAGGACCTATTCACCACCTTAGTTTTTTCATCAGTCTGAGGATAATAGGCTAAAGTGAATGACAATTGAGTGCCCAACTTCTTCCACAAAGTATGCCAAAAGTGGCCCACAAACTTTGGATCCCTATCAGCCACAATGTTAAGAGGCAAACCATGGATTCTAACAATTTTTTTGAAGAATAAACCAGCAATGTGTGAAGCATCATTAGTGCATTTACATGGCAAGAAATGAGCCATCTTACTGAACCTATCCACCACAACAAATATGCTATCAAAACCTCTTTGAGTCCTAGGAAGACCCAAGACAAAATCCATGCTAATATTCTCCCATGGCCTATTAGGAATAGGAAGTGGACGATATAGACCAGCATTAGATGAAGTACCTTTTTCCCTTTGACATATACTACAACTCTCAACAAATTTTCTGATGTCTGATTGCATTTTAGGCCAAAAATAAAATCTTTTCACCTGATCCAATGTTTTATCTAGCCTAGGAACACCTAATTGGCTGCCTTTGAACAACAACCCCTATTGCAACAAAAACTTAGAAAAATTAGAATGACAAGAGTCTAAAAATTGTGAAAAAGCTTCATATACCTCCTTGAAATCTTTATCATCTTTGTACACATGTTTGAGAGAATCAATCCCCACACTTTGTAACTGAATTTCTTGCACCATACACACCCTTCTACTCAATGCATCTGCTACTTTATTGGCCTGCTCCTTCTTGTGTTTGATGGAAAAAGTGTATGCTTGGAGTTGTTCAACCCATTTCATATGCATGTGACTGAGTTTCTCCTATGAATTCAGAAAACTAAGTGCATGGTTGTTAGTATAAACAATAAACTCCTTAGGCAAAAGATAGTGCCTCCATTTTTTCAAAGCTTGCACCATTGCATACAACTCCAAGTCATAACTAGAATATTTTCTCTTAGCATCATTTAGTTTTTCACTAAAGAAAGCAACTAGCCTGCCTTCTTGACTCAAGACAATCCCTAGAGCAAGGTTACTAGCATCACATTCCACTCTAAACAACTTATTAAAATCAAGCAAAATAAGAATGGTTGTTGTGCTACCTTTTGTTTTAGAATTTCAAAAGAATCATTGGTTGCCTTTGTCCAAGAAAATTTATGTTTCTTCCCCCTTTAATGGTATCTAAAATAGCTGCACAAATATGACTAAAACCCCTTATAAACTTCCTATAGAATGTTGCCAAAACATGAAAACTTTTTACATCACCTGTTGTTTTAGGAGTTGGCCATGACAAAATAGCCTCTACCTTTGCTAGATCCATCTTCAAATTACCTTGGGAAATGACAAAACCAAGGTAGGTGAGTTCTTCCTTCATGAAGACACTCTTCTCCATGTTAATCATCAATTTCCCATCATGCAACTTCTTCAAAACCTGATCCAAATGCTGCAAATGTTTCTTCCTTGGTCCTGTTGAATACAAGAATGTCATCAAGGTACACCACAACAAATTTGCCAATGAAATCCTTCAACACTTCATTCATTAGATGCATGAAAGTACTTGGGGCATTAGATAGACCAAATGGCATCACCAACCACTCATAAAGACCCTCATTTGTTTTAAAGGCTATCTTCCATTCATCCCCTTGCTTTATCCTAATTTGATGATATCCACTCTTAAGATCAATCTTGGAAAAGTATCTAGTCCCTCCCAAACAGTCCATTAAGTCCTCAATCCTTGGCATAGGGAATCTATATCTTATGGTGATCTTGTTAATAGCCCTAGAATCCATACATAGTCTCCACTTACCATCCTTTTTAGGGGCTAGGACTGTTGGGACAACACATGGGCTAAGACTCTTTCTCACCAAACCCTTATCCAATAATTCTTGCACTTGCTTGGCAATCTCTTCATTTTGAGAAGGTGTCGTCTTGTAGGCTGCTTTGTTTGGTAAAGTAGACCTTGGTATGAAGTCAATCTGATGGCTTATGTCCCTAATAGGTGGCAATTCATTAGGCATCTCCTCTACCATGATACCCTTATATTTCTCTAACAATTATTGCACCTCCTTGGGAACTTCTTCCTTACTAGGACCATGCAAATTAGGACTATTTTTAGGCTTCAAAATCAGAGCATACCCTTGGGTTCCTTCCTCCTTAAGGGTGTTAATAAACTCTCTACCACTCACCAACATGACACTTGACCCTACATTCTTCTCCACACTCTCATCCGGTAATGGAAACATTCTATACTTCCTACCATTCTTGGTTATGACAAAAGAGTTTGACTTCCCATCATGTTGGGCTTGTACATCATATTGCCAAGGATGTCCTAACAACAAATGGCAAGTATCCATGGGGATTATATCACACAAAATATTATCCTTATACTCCCCTATCTCAAACTCTACCCATGATTGTTCATCAACTAAGACTTGTTGCCCCTTATTCAACCATGACACTTTATAGGGACTAGCATGAGGAAGTCTTTTCAATTTCAACTTGTCTACCATATCAATAGATACCAAATTTTTAGTTGATCGTGAATCAACAATTACCTTTCATATCTTACCATAGGCCTTGCATGTTGTCCTGAACAATGTCTTCCTCTGAGGGGGTTTTTGTGTTTGAGGCACCTTCAACATGGTTCTCCTCATTATCAAAATTATCCATCATGGGATAGGGCTGCACTTCCAATTGGGAAATTGACACTTTGGTAATCATCTTCTTGTACCAATTGATTCCTTCTCTCTCAACCATGAGAGCTTGAGGCTTGCTTCTTAGGACATTTGAAGGCTCGGAGTCCCACTTGGTTACAATTGAAGCATCTCCCTATGAAGACACTAGGACCTCTACCTAGTCCACTGAATCTACCCCTTCCATTAGGTCTCCTTCCTCTAAAGCCTCCTCTTGAACCTGATTCTCCACTTTGTTCTTGGGAACTAGACTCCCCTTGGCTTCTTTGAAACTGATTTCTACCTCCAAAACTGCCCCTACTTCTAAAATGTCTGCTCCCTCTACCTTTGTTTTACTGCTCACCTTTCCTCTTCAACTTTTCTTTAGCCCTTAATGCCATTTGAAAGCATTTGTCCACTGTCTCAGGGGTTAAAATACTAATCTCATCTTTGATACTGAATTTCAGGCCATTGATGTACCTTGTAACTTTTCCCTTCTCATCTTCTACTTGCCCACATCTGAGAGTAAGTTTATGAAACTCTTTAGTGTAGGTGGACACATCCATGTCCCTTTACTTGAGATTTTGCATCTTTCTATAAATATGCACCTCATAATCTTCTAGTAGAAACTAGGATTTGATCCTCTCCAACATCCTACTCCAAGAAGTGATCATACTTCTCCCACTCTTCACCCTCTCACCTTGGGTGTAATTCCACCAAGTGAGGGCAACATCTTTGAGTTTTGTTTTGACAAACTTCACCCTCTTGTTCTTAGGTACTTACTTGTATTCAAAGTAGTTATTTAGGGCCTCAATCCACTCCATAACTTCATCAGCATTCATCTTTCCACTGAATATTGGAATCTCCATCCGAGCATTTTAGGAATCTTTGCCAATTGCCTTGATGGATTCAAGGAAATGTTTCTGATCTGTAGGTATCTTTGCCTCTTCTTGATTTTCTTATTCTTCCTCCTCTTTTTCTTCCTTTCCATCAGAACCTTCATCTATCCTCTTCCCTATCCTCAGTGCCTTCAACTCAGCTTGGAGTGCTTCCTTGAACATCTTAACCACCTCAGTGGTCATCCCTTTTGGAGGCATGTTGCTAGCCTCTCCTTCACTCTCCTCTGCTAACATATACCAGATTTTACTCACAACCAACTAACAGAACCTTTTTTATGTCTCTAATACCATGTTGAGACATGGACCAGCTAGGACTCAAACCTAGGACCTTCCATTTGCTGCTGGAGTGCTCTACCACTGAGCTACTGGCCCCTCTTGGACTAGTCCATCATCAGTCTAGGTGTGGCTTATTTCCAACACCCCCCTTAAGCCACACCTCTCATCTTCTTGGGGCTCCTAGCCTGGGCCTAGCTCTGATACCATGTTGATGAAGAGGACAGAGAAGTTTGTGACTGTTAAGGTTGATTGGCACTAGTTTGACAGTCTTATCTTAGGAATAGCAATAGGCATGACTCCCTTTGTATTTTGGATGAACTTAGGCATTCAATAGGCCCTATGACATCTTGAGGATAGTGGCAACCTCATCCTACAGGGTTCTAGGTCTGTAATTATGACTGTCCCATTGTAGGCTGCTCTCTTTCCTAGTAGGATAGTTTTTAGGACTATCATGAAATATATTGTAATTTAACAACTCTAAAGACAAGGTCATGAATGATTCATATACCCTTTTAGATGCCCCAACATATATCCAAGGTTCAATAGAGGTTGTTTTGGAAAGTATGTCACATCCAATAGACTTGGCCTAATAGCAAGAGCCCCAATTAGGCCTCTTTTTCAAAGCAAGTACCCTAGAAACTTATGGTAGAGCTTTCTGACCTATTTGGGCACCTCAAGGCCATTTCAAAATAAAGGATTCTCAGGGTTTTAATGCTCTACAATGGACTGTAATATTTATGGCTATTATTGTTCCCTCACTAGGCTTCTACACAACACCTAACACATGAGGATGTTAGGTTTCTTCACAACAACTTCATCAAATCCAATTCCTTGCCACCAAAACTTATGGAAAACATTGAAATGAACTCTACCCTATCCATTCCACTGATCTTCTACAGGTCTACATCAGTGGGATGGTTGGAACCAAGGAATTTGTAAACAAAACCCTAGATGAGGGTTCTACACCCACTTTCAGAAAAATGCCTATAAATTCGCAATACAATTGCTTCAAACCTTCAAACCAAATGAATTTGATAGTAGACTCACCCCTCTTTTAGATGATCATGATCATGCACAGTAACTTGTCCATACAGTAGGACATTATGGCCTATAGCAGTAGATTTGACAGGAAAATGGGTAGAAAATTATTGTAACTTCTTTATTATCTCCTCCAATCACTTCAAACTCTTCCTTACATTGCAATACACCTCTACAAGGTTTAAATAGGCCTTCATTCGATCCAAAGAAGGTAGTTTGGGTAGGTTAGATTGGTGGGAGGGTGTGAAACTACCCTGCAACCACCGAATAACCAATGTCTTTATCATTTTTAGCTCCTAATTACATGAATTAACGGGTGGTTCTTGTGTTTTCAGAGTTTACAAAGTTTCCAAACATCATTACAAGACAAATAAGCCTTTGACAAGGCATTAGACCTCTTGACACCTCCCTACATGCCTTAGAAAGGCTTACAAACATGAATCTTTATGACTGTCTCAACTATGACATCAACATGATGACTTTTGGACATGGTCCTTATTACAAACATGGGAATGGTCTTCCAAGACCTTATTACAACATCATGAACATCAAAACAAACATTAACAATGCAAGATAAATAGAGATCTCCTTAGGGCTCCTGCGCCAGAAACCTTCTGTCAAACTATGAGCAAACCCATGGTTCAATGATATGGAAGAGTGTAATGCATAATAACTTTATTATTTATAAAGGAGCAAAATGGGAAAATGAGAGATGGCACTAGCATCAATTTTGGGGATGATATATGGTTAAGTGATACTCCCATTTTTGATATTTGATGGACAAAACCTATAGTGGAGCTTTAAAAAACCACTATTGGTATCAAAGTTGTTGATTATATCCAGAATAATAAAGGTTACAGATCTTTGAGAAAGGAAGCATCCTTTTCCAAGATTAGAGGGATACTCTATCATAGTTGGATTCTATGCTTGTCTCAATTGTTATCCCCTAACACCCCAAAAAAGATGTACTAGTTTGGGTTGCTACCTATGCAAGGGTTTTCTCTGTTACTTTAGGGTTCTCCCGTCTACTAGAGCATGGTTCTCCTCCTTTTTGGGCCAACCTTTGGCAACCTCAGTTGATTCCTAAAGTTAACATATTCTTTTATTTGTTAGCTTAGAACAAGATCCTTACCATGCTGATAATCTTGTGAAGAGAGGCTTTGTCCTACCCAATCATTGTAGTTTGTGTTAGAAAGATGAGGAAACTATGGTGCATTTACTAGTGGGCTATAATTTATCATGAGAAGTGTGGGGCCTTCTCCTCTCTCTTTTCCACCTTACTTGGGTGATTCCTAATGACACATTTAATCTCTTTGTTTAGTGGAAACCTCCCTTTAAGAATCTTGTTCTTTCTATCTTGTGGGACCTTGTTATCCCCCACATTGGGTGGGGCCTTTGGAAAGAAAGAAATAATTAGGTTTTTAGGGATATTAATTCTACCCTAGAAAGGGTCTTCTCAAAAATTTCCTCTTCCATTAAGGAAAACCTTCTTGGAAATTTTCTCTTCTAAGACCCCCTTCTCCTCCAAAATGTATGTTTATAATATGGAATTTGTCATTGCTAAGGCTTAGAAAATTGACATTGATATATCTACAAGTTCCAAAGGTAATGAGGCCATAAGATAGAATATAGCTTGGTCCCCTCCCCACACAAATTGGTTTAAAATTAACTTTCCTGTTGCCTCCAAATGAAACCCAGGGCTAGCTATTGGTGGTGGGGTTTTGAGAGACGATAAGGGTAAGTTGATTGCTACTTGCACTTTAAACCTTGGAGTTTAGACAAGTCCCTTTGTAGAAGAAATCATGACCTTTAACACCTTAAAATGGCACTTCAATTTGGGGTTAATAATATAATTGTGGAAGGTGACTCCATGAACATCATTAATTGTCTTTTAAATATGTCCCCTCGTAGATGGTCTATTGAAAATATTATAATAGACTCCTTATACATTTCAAGCAAGATGGACTCTCTAAGAATTAAACATATTTACAGAGAAGCCAATTGGGTAGCTGATTGCCTAGAAAATTGGGGGGTTAACCGAAATGAAAAATCCTTTTGGTTAAGGGGTTCATTCCCTAAGGAACTCAAGTTAATGAATTTAAATGATATAAATAATCATTTAAATAATAAGAAATAGGTTGGGCTAGAATATGGTACTGTGGATCATGATTGATGTGTGCAACCTCAAATTAACATTGGCTCAATGATTTAATAATAATCATAAGAATATTTCTTTAATTTAATGTAAAAGTCATTCAGGAATATTATCCATACTTTCAAGGGGAGCTCAAACCACATATAACACTAATAGCAATCAACTACCACATAAATGAATTTTATCAACATTTGTAACCATGTACAACTAAGTATATGAATTTTTGTCAATCACAAATACTAATATGCAACCTAGTATATGGACTCTAACTACATGAATCTCATTACACAACAGGTTATATGGATTCTATCAACTTAAATGTCATTAATCCATGCACATAAGCCTTCTACTTGCATATGAAGGTCATTACAGAAAAAATCTCCCATGTTAAGAGTTCAAGCTACGTTTTCTCCCTACCCTAAGGTATTAGGAAACTGTAAGGAATTTCAAATCTTATTTACAAAGAGAACTAATCATAATTTGAAATCATTCACAAGAGTGTTTGAGCATTGATTCTTCTATTAACCTATGTGCATAAGTTTTTTTAGGGAAGTGGTGATTGGAGATAACATTTACATTTGTAACATTTGACAAAAATTCTTGTTCAATATTGCTTTGATGGGTACCCATACCCTCATCCTAAGCTCCAATTGAGCGCAGGATGGCAAGATGTTGTCTAAATTTTATTTAGAGTTTCCAAGGCCATTTTAACAAACCATTCTTAATATTATTTTTCCACAATGGTGTTCTATGAGGTCACATTTTTGCAATGCATTTTGTCAAACAACTCACATTCCTTGTCTAGCCTTTTACATTTTGCATACATGTTGGCCATGTGTATTTGGTGAGATAGACCATATTATATTATTTGAACTATCAAAGAATTCTTCTTCTATTAAAGGCATGATGTGTGTGTGAGAGAGATTTATTTTAGGTTGTCCCAAATCCTCACCACCTATGTCCCTCCCTTCTTTAATCTATTGTAGCTAATTATACACATTCACAACCACTTGGGGATGGCATGTACAAGTTAAATAATAGATTGAGCAACGAATTAACATCTAGCAGGTGGGGTTTCAATTTTTCATAAGAAATTACCATATTTGTGGATGTTTGTTGCTGCTCCTACTCTTAATATCTTTGAACCTGCAACACTACTCTTCTAATCTCGTCCTAGTTGCTCTTCCTTTTCTTTGTTCCTAGTTGTGATCAACCTCAACTTCTACTCCAAAATTTCCCTCCAAAATGGGTTACCAAAAAATCCCCAAAAAATGTCTTAAATCTCTTTAAATCACTACTTTGCCTCCTCTCTATGCACCATACTTGTAGCCCTTTTAGGAATAAAATAATGGATGGGGAAAGGGATGCCAGACCTCCTTAATGGTGCAGTAGGTGGCCTTCTTCTCCCTTGGTGCCCATACCCTCACCATACCTCTTTAATGTTTTTGCTTCCCCATCAACCTTTAATTTCTTTTATTTAGTTTACTTTATTTCCCTCTTGCAGGGATGTGACAAGGAGTAGCAAGTGGAAAAGTAAAGTGTAGAATGAAAAATGTGAGGGATTAAGTTTGAGAAAGAACAATGAAAGATGAGGCATGTGAATAAGAAGTGAAGGAAGTATCATGAAGAGACCTTGAAGTGTTGATCTTTTGACCTATGCCTTCAAGGACTTCTATTGTGTAAGTTTTATATATGAGTATTTCTTTGTTAAGATTTAGACAAGGTCATATATAAATAATGAAGATGGATAAAGATTGGATCACTTAAAGCCTTAGGCATATAGGAAATTATATAGTCACCCTTATGCAAACAAATAACATTTGTGTTGATTTTATTTCAAACAAATATAAAATTCCAAAGGGAGAGATACCTACTATTTAAACTCTTATATTAATAAAAAAAAATTTAAAAACTTTAAAAAACTTTCCTTTGTAATTTCGAAAAAGCTCTATCCCCTTACTTCAAAGGAAACTCGAAGTTTCCTTCATAATTCCATAAAAACTCAAAGTTTCATGTGTAAATTATTGAGTTGCGAGGGATCTCGAAGTTTCCCGCGATATTATTGTTGATTTTTTTGGGTGGTTTTAAACCCAAGAACTGAAGTTTGTCTCAATTTGCTTTCCCTAAAGTGCAAATAATAGCTAGATTTTAGCATTCTGACCAAGAAGATTATAAAATAGTAATAGGTAGTAAGCTCTTCTAAAAATAAATTTGAGACGACAAAAAAATGGAGTTCAGAATTCAGAATGAGCATTGACATATTTTTATTAGATATAACACTTCTGATACCTTTACAGGACTTGTGAACTACTAACACACAAGCAGAAATTTGAGTGATCGTAAATTAATCATCAACCATAGCAGATATATAACTAACTTCGGTACTCAAACATGGAGCACGGGCATTAACTACCAAGAGACATTGAAATGCTTAGATAGTTTTGGAGATGCAGGGCTTATGCATTTCACTCCTGAAATCATCTTTTATTTGCGTTTTGGAGGATCCTGCACACACAAAACCCTTTATTGCCATGTGCAACTTATGCATCTCACTCACAAAATCTTTTAAATTTGCGTTGGAAGATCCTCCGTCCTTAACTGCTTTTCTTGTCACGTCCTTCAACTTCTCTGCATCTCTTTTCATCTCTCTTCCCTCGCTTACTCAGCACAAGTGTTACACCATACTCCACTCGTTGTTTGTCTGGAATTCCATCTCGATGCTCGCACACTTGGATTCCGATCCCCAATTTGACTGCTAGTTTGGAATTGAAGTGTTAGTCTGCATACATGGGCCATGTGATGAGCTGGGAATGGCACCGCCACAACGTGGGGTTTTCCACAACTATTCATAATTATGAAACGAATGAGCAGATTCAGGGAAGCAGCAAAATGGTTAAAGGATTGGCAAACTGTATCGAAATGCACAGATGTATTAGGGAGCCAACGACAAGCAAAGACGGAATTGTTAATATGAATATAGCTAGCTCACAGTTAAGTTCTTATATAGGGCGAGGCCAGATAGAGTGGACATGAAACTACTTTACTTAAACATGTGCATGAGTGCATCTACATAATTTCATACTTCATTTTTATTAGAAATAATTAATAATTATTTTTTTTATTGGTCAAAATTTATTTTTGATATTTAACGATAGTCAAATTATTAGAGTTTGTATACAAAGTTTCTAGATTCTCTATCTCTACAGTTTTTAAATTATTAGAGTTTGTATACAAAGTTTCTAGATTTTCTATGTCTACAGTTTTTAATGAAAAAGTAGGAAATGAAATGAAATGAAAGATTTTAATAACGTCTACAAGGCCAAAGCAATCTATGGGACCAAGAGTAGCACACGGTCCCTCCTAGAAACAAGGCACCAAAGCCTTATAAAGTTTGTAATCTCTTCATGAGATCAGATCTTTTGTAGTGAATTTTGATCGAGAAGCTTGTAGTTTTGCCCAACCTTGCCTCCTCAAACTAGGTGTTTTAATTGTCAATTTTCAAGGTGTCTTCATAATTGGTAAGGATGTCCTTGTATGTTGAGCACTCCATGACAAAGTGGCATTCTGTCTCTACCAAGTTCCCTTGTTGCAAAATAGACATATTCTCTTTTCCCACTCCTTTTTAGGTATTAACCATCTATACGTTTCACATGTAAGATGATGTGAGCTAGTCATTAATTGGGCTATCAACATTTTTCCTTTCCACTTAATATCTGCTCCTATGTAGGCTTTTTCTTCATGGTCCCACATGGGGTTAAATTCTTGATATAGTAAGTTTTTTTTCATCTAGTATGTTTTGTCCACATGATGTTCCTAAATTTCTCTCTTAGAAACCTTTTTATTCCTTCATTGATATTTAAACATTCCTACATATTAATGTCTCATTTCTTTATCCATTTGACATTTTGTTTCATCCATGTGTTATTTCTTCTAGTTAGCTCTTCCTCCATAATTAGCCTAAGCCAATAATATTTCTCCATAATTTGAGTCTTCTTTAGGTAATTTAATAATCTGACCATCAACGATGCTTCCAAAGGGAAAGTACATGTTTTAGCCACTAAAACCTCGTACGGAACAATAGTCTTAATTTTGATATTGCTTATATGATTAGATGTTTCTAGATTCTTTCTACCTACCTCCATTTTTGATCTAACATGTTGCTACCCCAAATTTCACACCCATAAAGAATCATCGAGGTAACAAGAAAACCAAAAAGTGTTATCTTTGTTCTTCAATCCCATAATTCTACATTCCTACATATATTTTGAAGAGAGTATAGCACTTCCAACCCCCTTGAATTTTGTTTGCTCTACATGTTTCCCAACTAAGCTTGTGAAGGAAATCAAGTTTGAGGTAATTGTACTCATCCACTATTTCCAACAAGTTGCCTTCAAAAGGAAAGTTAATTTGCTTCTTTTTACTCCATAATGAGAAGATCATTACTTAAGTTTTGCTAGTGTTCACTTGCATCTCGACCTCCTAATAAAAGGTTTCAAGCACCCTTAAGTGTTCTCTCAGTAGTATGAGTTGTTTTAGCAATTAATATGAGATAATCTGCATATAGGAATAACTTTATTACATACTTAGCCAGTTGTACTCCCTTCCCACCAGCCCTGTTTATCCACTTTTCTAACTTATCAATGAATAGCCCAAGCAAAGTTGGGGAAAGCGAGTAACATTGTTTGACACTAATATCACTGCCAAAGCATTTTGACATTCCGTCATTGGGTCTAATTTTAGCGATTACTTGTTCATAAAGCCTATGGACTACTACTCGAACCACATTTAGAACTCTAAGTTCCTCTAGCCTATTCTAGAGTTTATCGTGAGACACCGTGTCGATGGCTTTTTTAAAGTCTACAACGCAACAAAAAGCCTTGTCACCTTGGGTGTTCCATACTTTTTCAATCAAGAACCTAATGGTGTAACATCACTATCCATAATGCTCAAGATTTAACTTAAACATGTAACTCAATCAAGTCATTAATTAACAATTGATAGAGATAATCAAAATTTGAACCAAAAGAAACATAATTTTTTCCATCAATTAAGCATGTTAATCAAATCAAGATATAACAAAGCTTACAATCCAATAAACATTTACAATATTTAGTGAGTAACCATCACTAATCAAATACAATATATGCTCTAGGCATCATAATCAAGTTTTACATTACAATAGACCAACTGGTCATAAAATGCAAACACTATATCTAGAACCAATGACATGTCTTCATAAGCCTTAGCTTGTCTCATGATTGGAAAGGAGAGCATTATCCTAGTGCTTTTCCTCCAACCACGGACCTATGGTCCCCTGCTCAACTTCCTAAATTGAAGCGGCCCTACCCTTCATGAAAATGTTAGACATTAGAAACCATCTAGATAGCCATGTGAGTATCTAGTGTTGTGTCCTTCCTAATGTCTCATGGTCACACACTATAGATCCACTCTAACTTGTATGACACTACTGGAGACACTAGGCCATCTAAAATACTATAGATCGACAATGCATGTAGAGATGGATGCATTACTTTAGCCAAAGTTTTACATATATACACATTGCACAATGAACGTCATTGTATGTCCACCACCCTAACTTGACTTATAAGCTGTCGTGTCCTACAATAAGTTCTTAATGACCTTGTTCTTTAGGTCTAGTATGAGTGGGATCTATTTGATTCATTGTCCATACTTGGACATTCTACTCCCATCATAGGTTGCTTACGATCAAATAGTTTATCCTCGTAATGAGGAACTAATGACTCCTCATCACCTTGTTTGTTTTTTTTAATATCAATTCGACCATTTGACCACCTTGGTCTCCCATGGTTTACATTTTTTATAGTAAATCATCACCTATGATGAAGTCAATTTCATGGTACTCAAGGCGTACCATGCCTTAGTAAAGAAGATTAGTTTCATTAGATTTAATAGCTCTTACCATCCTTATGAGCTTAAGGTGTTATACACCAGCCCTATTAGATTACACTTAAGTAAGTAATGGAATTATATTTCATAAAATCGACCATTGAATCTTAATTCATACACATGTAGAACTAGTTTGTATACTTTTATAAGCACTTTCTAACTATTTCATGATGAGACTATGTTCTCAATTGGTCTCACCACCTCCATAATTGAAGGTTTATAAGTAAAATCTTTGACATTTTTAATAATCCTATAAATGATTCATAGTCGGCTTTTCATACAAGCCCAACTTGGTATTAGTTTAGGTATTGAATACACATTGACATTTAATTGTCTCCTCGGTTGTTATCATAGTTGAATGACTATATTATTGATGTTATTGCCCTCTCAACTATTATCACAGTCAATTGACTTTATTATTCATTTATAACAATCATCATTCTAGAGTTATTCTTTAGTCCATTTGAGAGATCTTTAAGCTCTAAGTTCTACTTCATTAAATGATGTGTGTATAACATGCATTGATATCGAGCTCAACTATAACAGCTTTGAGTACTATAAAAAGTAGAATGTATTATATCTGGGTCACAAGATCTTAGCTCAAACATAAAAAAGAATTCATCTATGAAGGCTCGACCATGTGGCCTTGAGAAAGTGTCACAAATTAATTATGATATAGTCGTGGCTCGGCTTCTAAGCCTCAAGCTTAGACGTCAAAGGGAAAACAAAACTTTACTGCCTCAACCTCATGGCCTAGAGTGTAGTCTCAGAAAGGATTATAGTGTTTCAATAGTCAGCCATACGGCCTTAAGTGTAGTCTTAAATGACTTTTGTGGGTTTCAAGTTTGGCTCGATAGACGTGAGTTCATTCATATGGAAGTTTATTTGTGTTGATAGCTCAACAATTATTGCTTCAAGCCTATCTCATCATAGAAATAACATGGTAAGATCGGCCTTAAGGCCTTTAGCCATAATATGAAATACAACTTTAAAACATTGATAGCTCAGTTGTAACAACCTTGAGCCACAACTATGAAAAGGCTTGCATATATCATGGCACAGCCTCATAGGCCCCGTGCCTCAGAGTTAAACATATGCTATAACAAATAACATTACTCTATCTCTGATAGATATTAAACACAGTCCATGTTTAATATATCGAAGGTAAAAAGACTTGTCCACCATAATACCTGGACAATACTTTTGATGGGAACATTGTTCCAGTCCAATCCTAGGTAGTCTCCTACGAGCTACACACAACTTCAATCTACCAGTGCTATCTTTGTAGCTTTCACCACCTTGCTCATGAAACCCCAACACACAAACTACCAACCATAATCTCCTACCATAAAGAGAGTAATCAAAGCTTTTGCATTCCTGGCCAACTCTTGGCATGCCATCTTTGAAGGTAACTACCTTTCCACTCAATTTGTTCCACAAAAGTGGCTTGATCCAGGCATCATGTAAGATGGGATGGGCTCAAAGCTCTCCATCATTTCTTAAGGCTAACCAAAATAATTAATAACATTCGATAGTAATCAAATATTATGATAAGTAAAATAATAATAATATATATTATTGCAAAACAACCAATACAAAGGTTTTCATCCTTACTAAGGGATTATCACTATATAATAGAAAACACAAATTGAGTCACAACAAGATCATCGATTATCGGGGTCGAGTAATACTTCCCCGAAATCAACTATCCCCATTAGTCGAATGATTAGGGAAATAATAATCCCTGAGAACAAAAGGATAACAAGAGATGCCCTCATATCTAAAAACTATTGTCTCTCGACTAGGGATGATGCTCCAAGAACATGATTTTGTCCTCACAACTTGTCGTGATAACTCCAATGACATAACAACTTACAAAGAACACGTAAGATAAAAAAAGTGATAGGACACATGTCAACTTACGAGAGGAGTTTAGAAGGACATAAAAGTGGATACTTAGATGGCTATTTAACCCTTTGCTTTCATAATGTCTAACCCTTGCTCCAAGATGATACTCTCCTTCCTTCTTCGAAGGACGTTCATTTTCCTGTTCACACTCAGGACCACAAGGTCATGATCAGTGTATCATTATCATGTCTCATAATATAAATCAATCAATTTACAAAACTAATTAACATCAGTAACTACTTCATAATCAAAAGTTAAATAATATATTTCCACAATATCAAATCAATTAACTATGACTAATCCTCCTGATTATCATGCCAAGTTAATGATTGAGTCTAATTATAAGTTGGGGATGTAACATATTCCCCCCCATAAGAATCATCATCCTCAATGATTAATTGTCTTTAAGATAAACCAACATAATATGAAAATGTTTTCAAAAGCATAATATCAAATGTCTTAAAAAAAATGAGGAAATCTAGTATTGAAGTCATCATAATGTTCCCAGGTGGCATTTTCCACCGAATATTGGTCCCACTGGACCTTGCACTATGTTATTTCCTTGTTACGTAAGTGTAGCTTACATGTTTCAAGCACCTTGATGGGCTCGATCACCACCACTCCTGGGTCTTTCACCTACAGAATATTCCAATCAAGCATAGGAATTTGATTATTAGTAGAATTAAACTTTTTCAAATAAGAAACATGAAACAGATTATGCATCATGGGAAGTGCTGGTGGTAGAGCAATTATGTATGCCACTGGGTTGACTTCTTCTAGAACTTCAAATGGGCCCACATGTCTTGGTGCCAGTTTAGACATTTTTCCAAATTTGATGGAGCTTTTCTAAGGTTTTACCCTTAGGAGAACTTTATCACCCACAGTGAAATGCCTTTCAATATGCTTTGCATCTACATAACTCTTTTGCCTATCATTGGCCTTTGCTAGCCTCCTTTTAATTAGATGGACATGTTCTTTCATCTCAAATAGCATTTATGGACCAAGGCTAACCCTATCTTCTAGTTTATCCCAACTTATAGGTGTTTGACACTTCCATCCGATTAATGCCTCAAATGGTGCAATCTTAATAGTTGAGTGATAAGAGTTATTGTAGGCAAATTCCACTAGAAGAAGATAATCCTCCCACTTGTATTGTTGATCCATGCAATACATCCTTAATAATTTCTCCAACACTTGGTTCACCCTTTCAGTTTGTCCATCCATTTCAGGATGATAAGCGGAGCTTATGTTCAACTGTGTACCAAGTGAAGAGAACAAGGTTTGCCAAAACCTTGATGTCATCCATGCATCCCTATATGAGACAATCTTCTCAGGAATGCCACGCAGTCTGAAAATCTCTTGAACAAATTTTTGAGCAATAACGGGTGCCCCATCCATCAAGTTTCCAGGTATAAAATGGGCTGCTTTGGTGAGTTTGTCCACCACAACCAAATAGCATTGTGCCTGATCCTTGACATAGGAAGCCCTTGCATAAAATCCATGCTTATAATCTACCATTTCCACTCAGGAATTTCATGAGGGTATGGTAATCCTACTGGGTGTTGGTGTTCCACCTTCACCCTTTGGTATTCAATACAAGTAGCTACAAAATTTGTAACATCCCTCTTCATTCTTTTCCAAAAATATAAAGGTTTCACATCAACGAGTAACTTAATTACTCTAGGGTGCCCAGAATATGGTGCAAAATGAACCTCTTTCCAAACCATATTCCTTAACTCTGCTAAGTTAGGTACATACATCCTTCCTTTAAACCTTAATAACCCATCTGGTTCAAGGTTGAATCCTTAATATTTTAGATTCTGTGGATCTTTCTCAAGGGCTTGTTTTACTTGCTCATAAAACTCATCTCCCTTAGATTTTTGTAACACCTAATTTCTAAAATCAAAATGTATAGAGATCATAGAGGAGATATTCCTTCTCCTACTTAAAGCATCTACCACTTGATTTTCTTTTCCCTGAATATACTTAATCTCGAGATCATAATCCAAGATAAACTCTAGCCATCTTCTTTGTCAAGCATTAAGATGGGGTTGAGTAAACATATATTTAATTCCCTGGTGCTTTATTTTCAACTCAAATAGTTTTCCAAGCAAGTAGTGTCTTCACATTTGAAGTGCGTGAATGACTATTGCCAGTTCTAAATCATGTGAGGCATAGTTTTCTTCATAGTTTTTCAGTTTGTGTGATTCATATGCAATGACATGTCTATCCTAGACTAGTACACCACCTAAGCCTTCCCCTGAGGCATCGGTAATAAGGTTGATGCAAGAAGTTGGGTCCACAAAAAGCTCAAAAAGTGGAAGTGTTTTTGTTGTTTTTTAGGATTTGTCACACTTGGATTGAAATTTTGAAGCACTTACACAATGAATCTTGGAAAAAGTCGGTAATATAAAATTTAATATTTTGAATCTAGTTTTCAAATATGTAATTTATTCAAAAACCCAGATACAAAAATTAAATTTTGATAGGTATGTATAAAAACCACTTTTAAAAGTCATTTTTTTACCATACCATGCACGTGTACAAACACCACTTTTTGACCCAAATGAAAGTATTTTTCTAATTCCTTTTGGGAAAAGATATCTAACAACATGAAGATTGATGAGAAGACTTTTTTGTAATTTTTTTGTTGAATTTTTATTGGCCCTAATTACTATTTTTAAAAATCAACGTGTACAGACAACATAATTGGACCTAAACTAAACATTTTTTTAAAAAAAATTCATTATGTAGAGAATTGTCTGAAGATTGATGTCATATAATTTTTTTACAAAAAAAGTAACCAAAAAAAGTTATTAAAAAAAAAAGAAAAATCATATTTCAAGTTTATGGACCAGTTTACTTAGAAATTAATTAAAAAATAAAAAACATAATCCAGTCTTAACAAAAAATATATATATTTGGAAACTAGACATTGTGTTCTATAATGGGTTTTAATTTCGTAGATTAATTCAGAAAAAAACTCCATCAACTATATTGCCAATGTTTGACATTTCTTTTGAACATACCTTAGTTTTTTAGTTGCAAGTCAAATGCTAAGGGTCAGGTTGCCAAGCCTTTTTTGAGCCTAAAACTGTGGGAGCACGTGGATTGGGAATTCAAAATTTATAAAATGCATACGCGTTCTTAAAAAAATGTGTACGCATTATCTTTTTGGTTGTTAAAAAAAAAAGAAATGCATACGCGTTATATAATGCGCACGTGTTTATAAAATAGAACACGTGTGCATTTTATAATATGTACGTGTTTTATAATGTGTACGCGTTTCTAATATAACCGTTTTTCACTGATTTGGAAAAAACCAACTGAGCACTTTTTTCCTACAACATTCCCTTTCTGCAGTACGAATTGGAAGCACCAGTTTTTGCATTTTTATTTCATTCTTGTCTTGTACAATCTCTTAACATGTCATATTCTATTCAAATTTTTTAAAGAGACAATTGCAAATTGAATTTTTTGAAGTGGAATCAAGTACAAGGACTTTTTACAAAAAGATTTGGAAAAAGAGAAATTTTGGATGTATTCACAATGTTTTTGTACTTCAAAGTTTATAGAAGAAAGGATCTCCATATTATATAGTTTTATTTGAATATTTGAAGGAGGTGGCAATTGGAAAATAGGTTAAGAATCATTTTTTTTATCAAGAGGGTTTTCTAATCATGGGATCAAAGCAAAGACAAAGAAAAAGATGTAAAAGGTTAATGACACCCGAAGAAATTGAAGCAAATAGAGAAATGGAGGCAAAAAGACAAAGGGATAGAAAAGAAAGAATTTGTCAAATAAAAAAATTGGAAGCATCTAGTTCCTTGAATGTTGAAGAGAAAACCATGAAGGGTGAGATGAATGTAGATGATGCAAATGTGGAGATGGTGAATATGGAAGAAAATGCAATTATGGAGACTGTTTAGTGTGAAATTTTAGACTTGTCTAAACTAGGTCAAATACCACTTGATCTCACTACTAAGCATTGGGAGGATAAGGACTGAGCTCATGAACAAAATTTTAATCACTTTGTCTATCCCTTGCACTCACGTGGTTGTGAAACCTAAGGCCCTAATCAAGATTTTATCAAGTGTTTTCCTTTCAACCAAGTAAAACCCTAATTATGCCTTAAATCAGAAATATATAGAAATTGATGAAACAACTGGCAAAACTGATCACATAAGTGCAGAGATAGGGTTTCAGAGACTATGCACCCATATTTTGAGGACCACTTGGACTAGGGCACCCACTCCAGTGTCCCGAAAGTTTCTGAACTAGAAAATCTTCTGCACAGGATGTCTGAGACTGTCAAATGGCTTCTAGATCCCAGAAATAACCCCTGGTTGGACTAGGCCACTCGCTCCAGTGTCCCACAAGTGTTAGAATCTAGAAATCAAAAAGTTTGTTGCAATTGTATCTGCAATATCTTCCTTTATGTAGCTCCTTTCCACCGAAACCTAGAAAACATGATTTGCCCCTACAAAAGAAGGCAGATGGTGTGGCTATATAGGAGCTTGCCTCAATCAAGCCTTGTCTTTGGTAGTTCTACCTCAACAATAGCTAGAGAAAAAGATTTGCAGAAGTGTGTGCAAACCTAAAAATACAAACCCTAGATGTATCAATCAAGGGAAGATCAACAACTTGCTTTGCATCAAATAAACACATACAACTTCACCTCAAGGAGATGAAAACAAATGAAGACTTGCATGAACAAGAAGGTGAATCAGCAATGTCTGTGGAGGATCTCCAAGCTCGTTGTTGGAGGCTTCAACCCTTCTCCCAATCATGCAAAGGGTGTACAAACCCTAGGAAGAGCAAGATAGACTCAAGATCTTGATTCCTAATCTCCATCCATTGTCTCCATGATAACAAACATAAAAGACTTTCAAGAGCTTCAACAAGTCATTGATCTTCAATGGCAATTGTAGTAGAGTTTTGGCATCAAGCTTGCATAAGAATTGTGTATGATAAAATGATTTTCAAATATCTCTTTATACCTAGATTTAGGGAAATTCAAATTTCAAAATAACGTCTCGATATCGTGTGAAAACCAAGAATTTGAAAACAGAATCCTGAGGCATACAGTGGGAGTTGACACCTCACCAGAATTCAAAATCCTGAGAAACAAGGGAGGACTAGGGTGTGGTCTCCCAAGTCCTAGCCCCCAATTTCCACTTAGATCTGCATTTTTGGGGGTCCTAGGGATCCAAATCTCAAATCCCCTTTCTAGGTTCTATCAACAAGTTACCTCAAAAAGTGAATAAATTACTTCTAAACTTAGTCAATCAGGATTGCCTTCAACTTCAACTTTGAATGATATGGAAATAGCACCTATGCAAACAACTTCATGTATGTCTTCAAATCCACCTCCTAATGATATGGAAAATGCACGTATTCAAACAATTTATGCGGGTATGTTTTCAAACTCAAGTCTTGATAATATTGATCTTAGTTATTTAGTTGAAGCTGGATACACCATTGATGGTATCAATAATTCTAGTTTTGAAACAATGTAAAAACAAAATAATGATGAAATCCATCATATTGATGAAAATGAGAATGAAATCCCTTGTATGTTTGAAAATGAAAATAAAAGCCCTTGCATGTTCAATAAAAATGAAAATGTTTTTCTTACAATTGAAAGAGATGTGTTAGATAGCCTTTTAGGTAAAGTTTCTTGGAGACAAATGAGAACTCATGGAAATAGATTATATAAAATGTTTATTATAGAAATGAATTAGGATTTCAATGTCAACTCATGATGCAATTGATGAAATGTGGAAAATGTGAAAAGTGATTAAAAAATTAAGCATTTTTGTAAAACCAAAAAAGAAAGATGATTCAATAGAACAAGTCATATCTAGTATTGCCAATGCTATTGATTCTATAGGAAAGAAAAGTTGATCTAAAGATAAGAATGCATCTCGTAGTGCAATAACAATTGCTCTAGTTAATAAATCAACTTCAAATAAAATAATGTTAAGTAAGATTAGTAAATATATAAAAGTAAATCCTAAAACTTCGATAAGAGCAGCTAAAAGAAGAGAAAATATTGAAAAAGATCCAATTAATCAATGTTGGAGTTTTAGTAGTAGACTCCCAAGGTTAGATATGAAATTAACTAATGAAATCAAATCTTTAATCAAAAAATATTTGCATGATAATACAAGAGTATCACCTAATATTAGAGATGTTTTAAGATTAAGGGCGGGGTCAAAAATACATGACCCTCATCCAAAGCATCTATTAGATATGACTCAAACTGAATTATATTAAACAAAAATAGATGATTCAATCTTACCAAATATTAGCATAAGTCAAAGATCATTTGAAAAATGTAAACCTTGGTATGTTAGAATTAATAAACAACGAATCTCTTGTTGTTGTAAAACTCATGTACAATTTCATTATTATTATGATATTTTTCAATATATACGTTGTATTTTGCACGCCAACCAAATTATGTAGGACATTTATGGTATTAATATGCCACCTGAAACAATCAAAGATTTTATAGCAGTTTTTTTTTGTGAACCCCTTAATGGAAACTTATTTTATTTAAATGCATGTATTTTTGGACAATGCGATAGATGTGGTAAATTTTCATTGTTAGGAGAATGTATACATGAAAGTAGTTTACATGAATTTGGACAACAATTAGTGGATGTTAAAAAAATTAAAAATGTTGAATATTCTTTAAAAGATGGAAAAATTTAGTGTGCATGCATTTATTGAAGAATTTAAAGATAAGATTGTACCTAAATATGTAAAACACTCAAAATTCCCATTGGCTTGATGGTCAATTTTGTACATGTAAAAACACATTCCCAATTGGAACTATATTGTCAGTTGTTGATTTTGCTAAAAACTATACTCTTACTCCACAAGAATAAATTCAATCACAATACTATAATTCAATGCAAGCAGCCATATTTGTTCATATTGTATATAGACATGCAGATGATAGTAGAGAAGATAGTAGAAATTTTTTGAGAGAGTACCATTTTTATGTGAGTGATAATCGATTACATTCATCTGAGTTTGTTCAATATTGTTTTGATATATTTTATAAAAAATTAAAAGAGAGAGGAATTCAAATGAGAGAACATCTCATATGGTCGGATAATTGCACAGGTCAATTCAAGAATTCTAGAATATTTTATTGGTTATGTAGAGTTCATAAGGAAAATAATATCTAGCACATATGGAGTTTTTTTTAAGCTGGACATGGTAAAGGAGAACATGATGGAGTAGGTGTATGTGTGAAAAGAGCTCTTACTAGAGAGCAACTAAATTTTGAGGATGCAGCGAAATTCAAAGATGCACATGCAATTGTAGATTGGTGCAATACAAAATTATCTACAAGAACAAGTGAGAGCTCAATAATTTTACTCTTCTTTTGGTTGGTTGAACAAAATGATATTCTTACTTGACAAGATTGTGAAACAATTAATGGATCTGCAAAATGGCATTCATTTAATAGTTCCAACGCAAACACATGGACAATATGGACAAGGGAGCTTGCATGTTTTTATCAATTTTGTATTGCAGGTGATTGGGAAGCATGTGAAAATACACAATGTGTCGAAGAATGGCAACAAGGAGCCTTAACACCTACATCGACACATGATCGACATGGAATGACAATTGAAGATAATCAATTGTTTGCATCGGATGATTATGATCATGTTTTGGACCTTGTACAAGAAGGTACATTAAAAATTGAATTCAATTATTATATGTACATGCATGTTTATATGTGAATTAAACATATGTCACTCTTTATTGATTTTTTTTTTGCAAGACATGTGTATGTTGTTGTTGCACCTAAGGGGAATGAAGAGGAGACGGAGTATTGGTTGGCTAGATGTGTTGAGATAAAACATAAGTTGGTACATCCTACAATGGATGATGACAACTTTGAGTATCCAACTAGTTTTGTGGTTGTTGTTGGCACTTGGCTTTGAAAATATCTAATAAGAAAGAATGGCTTGCTTGCATTTGAAGACTATGAAAGACACAAGAAGATTATACATTACTCACATTTTATTTTGGCAACAAATATAAAACTAGTTAGATATAAAGGGAGGCCTGCTAATAAAGTGTTATGGACACTTTCAATGGAAGATCATGAGACAAACATAGATGCATTAGAAAAAAGAAAGGATGTAGATGGTACAATGGAATAAATAAATATAGGTAAGTATATAGTTGTATATATATTTAATTGATAGTCTATATATAGTTAAAAATTTGTCACATATACATGTCTATATATATACGTTAGTCTTTAGTCATTTCCTAATTATAGTTTTAAATCATTTTTTGTTTCATGTCCCCCAAAACTAGATGCATTACAAAAAAGAGAGAGCCCATGCATATATATTACAATGGAATTAGAATCTAGATACAGGTAACTATATATAGTTCTAGATATATTTAATTGATAGTCAAAATATAAAACTAAATAATTCATTGTCATTTTATAAAAAAATTATAATTGATTTTCTATCCCCTTAATCCATTCTCTTAGGATCCATTAAACCATCCTCTTAGGACACCTTAAGCCATATCCTCCTATCTACCCTTAATCTATCCTCTTGCATCCCCTTAAGTCACTCTCTTAATTCCCTTTAATCCATCCTCTTAGGACCCCTTAAGCCATGTCCTCCTATCCACCCTTAATTCTCCTCATATCCTAGGCTTTAGATTCTATGGTTAAGGGTTTAGGATTTCTAGGGTTCATGAAATGCTTAGAATAACTTGAATCTATTATGGGTTAAGGGTTAATGTTTCATATCCTAGGCTTTAAGTCCTAGGATTAAGGGTTGAGGGTTTATACAGTTCACAAGATGGTTAGAATAGAAAATCTATTATGGGTTAAGGGTTTAGGGTTCATCTCTTAACTCCCCTTAAGCCATCTTCTTAGGACCCCTTAAGCCATATCCTCTTATCAACCCTTAATCCATCATCTTGCATCCCTTAGGCTTTAGGTCTTAGGGTTCATGAGATACAAATAATAACAAATCTATATGGGTTAAGGGTTTAGGGTTCATCTCTTAACTCCCCTTAAGCCATCCTCTTAGAATAACAAATCTATATCTAGGATTTCTATGATTTGTAGGGTTTATGAGATGCTTAGAATGACAAATGTATATGGGTTAAGGGTTTAGGATTCATATCCCAGGCTTTAGGTCATATGGTTAAGGGTTTAGGATTTCTAGGGTTCATGAGATGCTTAGAACAACTTGAATCTATTATGGGTTAAGGGTTAAGAGTTCATATCCTAGGCTTTAGCTCCTAGGGTTAAGAGTTAATGGTTAAGGGTTTATAGGGTTCACAAGATGGTTAGAATAGAAAATCTATTATGGGTTTAGGGTTCATCTCTTAACTCCCCTTAATCCATCCTCTTAGGACCCCTTTAGTCATAGCCTCTTCCATCCCCTTAATCCACCCATTTGCATTCCTTTAAGTCATTCTCTTAACTCCCCTTAAGCCATTCTCTTATGATCCCTTAAGCCATATCCTCTTTGATCCCCTTAATCCATCCTATGGCAGACATCACTTGAATTTGTAAGGAATTTATAAGATCCAATTTTCAAACTTTTAGTATGTATTGTTTTTTTCTCGCATGAATTATCTAGTTACATGACTCATAAAATATAGTTACTAAGTTAATTATTTTTGCAGGTTATCATCAAGTCGATCTACCATGATTGTCACTGTAAAAAAATTTCATCATATAAATTATGTAAATATCAATTTGTGGTCTTGAGCTAAAAGTGGATAAGCTTTAATTGTATTTATATGCACATATGTTTTATCATGTTATATAGTTGTATTAAACATCAATATACATTATATATGTTTATTCGATGTATGAACTTCAATGAAGTTATAAATCACTTTTTATATCTTGTTCCAATTTTATCTTATACAAATTGTGTCATATAAACCACATTTTATATAATTGTTCAAATGTATCTTATACATTTTATACATGTCAAGTATAGATTTTTGTTTAGTAATTAATATTTGCTAGAATTAGAAAATAGTTAAAATTACCTACCCTTACTTTATTATGAATATGATATAAACTATAAGGAATGTATTAATTTGTCACCTAACCATGTGATTTTATTGAAATTTGAAAGTTAATCATTTGAATACATTTAAACTTCATTCAACAATGGCATGTTTAAAATATATATGTAATTTGATTCTAGATAAGAATTTATAGTGCATATTACTTGAAAATTAGATTGTGTGTGTGTGTGTGTGTGTGAGAGAGAGAGTGCATATAATCATCATAATGAACATAACATGTACGTGATCACATTCATAAACATAAGTTACACAATCATAATGTATGTGAAATGGTCCATGAAATAACATGTTCAAAATGTATATGTCAACTCGCACACATATAAATAAAACTATCTATAGTCCATAAAATAAAACTATCTAAAGTATTTTAAGACATCTAAACTTCATTCAACAATGGCAAGTTTAAAATATATATGTAATTTGATTCTAGATAAGAATTTATAGTGCATATTACTTTAAAATTAGATTAAATATATATATGTGAGTGCATATAATCATCATAATGAACATAACATGTACCTGAACACATTAATAAACACAAACATAATTATAATGTATATAATGTATGTGAAATGGTCCATGAAATAACATGTTTCAAAATGTAAATTTCAAGTGGCACACATATAAATAAAACTATCTATAGTCCATAAAATAAAACTATCTAAAGTCTATCAAAACAATCGGTCAAATCAAGTCTATCAGGACCAACTGATTGAGCTGCTAATTCTTGGCTATTCAAATAAAGAAAACAATAGGTTAGAAAATATTAGTGATAAAAAATGATTTTAATTGAAGATATTCAAATAAAACAAACAATATAGGTTAGAAAATATTAACTCGATAAAAATTTGATTTTAATTAAATATAGTAAATATAGTAAATTTATGATTTTAAGCATGCATAAATTACCATTTGATCATGTGAATATACTGGCACATTTTGTTCAACAGATGGTATAACTGTCGATTGAGGACCAAATGATTGAGCTGCTATTTCCTGGATATTCAAATAAAACAAACAATAGGTTAGAAAATATTAACTTGATAAAAATTTGATTTTAATTAAATATAGTAAATTTATGATTTTAAGTATGCATAACTTACCATCTGATCACGTGAATATATTGGCACATTTTGTTTAACATGTGGTATAATTGTCGACTAAGGACCAAATGATTGAGTTGCTATTTCTTGGGTATTCAAATAAAGCAAACAATAGGTTAGCAAATATTAGTGATAAAAAATGATTTTAATTGAACTTAAATATATATTTAAAAGACCTAAAAATTGTATAGGAGATTTAGTATAGTTCAGGACCTCGAATGACATGCCCTCATGGTCATGACCATGATCAGGAGCCTGCCTACCACATATAAGGATACTGCTATAATCCTGCATAAAATAATCATAGTACATGTAGTGAGTTTATAAAGCACATGTAAATTTCAAACTTAAACAAATTTTGAAAGCACACACCAGAGATGGCCCATGCATAAAAGTTGACGATGACTCGGGAGTGCTCGCCACACCTTGTGGTTGGTCAGTCATGAGTATCACATAACCTCCCTACATAGATACAATATATCATAATTTCACACATGTGTACAAATTCAAATTAAATTAGATATGGATATAAATTAAAATATATATTTGTTTACCTGACAGTAAGGTGTGCCCATTTCTACAACTCTCAAAAAACAAACACTTGATCATATTGAGAAATTGGCCTCCTCTAATCATGCATCTACACCAAACACTTCTTGAAAATTAATATTATATTATATATATTATTTTATTTTATTATTTACATGAATTTTGCTCATTTCAAACAAATTAAAATACATGCCTTTCAAAAGATGTACATACCTGTGTAGGATGATCGTCAGCATATAGTAAATCCATAAATGATTCTATCGTAGATACAGGTGGACCTAGAATGGATGCCTAAGTATGCCCATAGGATGAACCTCCATGCTCTCTATCGCCCACTTCAATTACCACGTGGGTAGTCTGATGAATGAGATCTCCTGAGAGAGAACTCAATGCTCCTAATGTCGACAATATCGTCTGTTGCCGATATGTAGCAGGAATACTAGGAGCTAGAGGAGAAACAACCAGTGGAATGGGAGCATGTCACTAAGGATTGACATGCGCTCCTAATCTATTTTGAGGCATGCCATGCCCAGCTCCCTAAAATGACCTCATATCAAAATCGTTGGGTTTTTTACCCAACTCAAAATCAGCCCATAACTTTCTCAAAAAATAAAGGGGCACCTCACAATTGCCATGTGGTGGAGTGTCAAAGACCATCCACCATCTGTCCCAAAAATTTGCAGCTATCTGTGGGTGCCTACACCATTTAATTGAAATTCATTTTTTATTGGATGGAATTGGTTCGTTTGTATTGGGGTTAAAGAAATGTTGGCAGATGGCTTCTTTGGTAATATGAAGGTTGTGTTAGGGAAAATTAGGTTTAAAGTTAAAAACAACAAACTCACTAAACTGTAACTGCAATGAAGAGCAATCTAACTTAGAAATCAACCAAACAAGCATGAAAAAAACTAAAAATCCAAGCTAGTACTTGTCTAATCTTCATTGTTCTCCTCCATCTTGTCTCAATGTTCTCAGATTTGCAAGTTCATGCAACATCTTAAGAAGCTCATGTATTTGATTTGCAAGATATTGGAGAGAAAGAGCTAAGAGATCATGAAAAAATGAATCAAGAGAGAAAATGAGAGTGTAAGAGGTGAAAATGAAGCCGAAAGAGGTGTTTTATAGAACACTTGATTTGTATGAATGGATAGGATTTGATGTTGACTTTGAGGCCAAATGGAGGGCTAGGATGAGTTAGGGTTTCCTCACCACTAGAGGACAAAAGTGAATTTAAAATTCACAAATATGATGAGGTGGAGGATGTTGAAATTAAATAAACTTGGTTAGTTTATCTAATTCATTTGAGGAAGGGGACATGTGAAAGGGGATTTTGGATAATTAGGTGATGGAATTTGATTTATTTGTTTGAATAAATCAAGTGAAGGGAACATTATGAATAATTAAATAATCAATTAGAATTAACTATTTAATTATAGAAGACACATGGATAAATGATTAGAAATGATGAAATTGAATTAGAAGAATTATGGAAATGAAAGGAGAAATTGTCTTGTCACATTTACGACATGAGGACATTTTTCAGTGTCTACGTTTTACCCCTCTTTGAGATGATGTTCAAAATGATGAGAATTATGTCAAGCAACATCATTTCAAAGAATTTAAGGAAATGGATAGAGGAAAGAGATGATGAAAGAAAGATAGGGTGATGATGCCCCCTTGAGAGGATAGGTGGGTTAGACAAACACGGGTAGACTCTTGAAATGAAAGGGATTGGTGAGGGAAGAAAAATAGGGGAATAGATAGAAGAAATGAATGATATGCTAGATTGAAATGAAGGTGGAGGGATGAAGATGCAAGAGAGATGGTGGAGGAATGAAAGATTGGCTAGAATAATGGGAATGAGATCTTGCTTTGATGGATTTTTTTGCTTCTCACTTGTAATATTTTTTGCTTATCATCAAAGAACTTATTATGTCAAAGGACGAGAATCACCATGGCATGTCAAAGGCTAAGGTGGAAAGTATGGTCCCTTGTGAAACAAGCATGTGATAGACAAGAAATGTCTGACTCAGACTAAGTAGCTGTGGTACCTTGTCGGAACATGTGATGAGATAACTGTGAGGTGTGCAAGTCTTGATACAAGGCAGCAGTTATTCTTTCCAATGCATATGATGTCTTTGATTCACACCTAATGGAATCTCAATCACACGCAAGGCACCAAGTTGCCCCCAATCATTTTGCCAAGACAAACCGTAAATAGCAATTAAAGAAAAAGGTCTCGCTCTATCCTCGCTTCTCTTCATCACTTAGTGACTACCTTAAGAAGCACAAGAATGAGACTGCAAAAAAACAATCCAGTAAAATAAGACAGACTAGACCAAGAACCATTTGGACCTTTTGCCAAGTGATATGTGTTTGATTGATTGAGAATGGATAAAGAAAGCCTAGTTTTAGGAAAGAAGCATATCATATAAGACACCTGGTCTGGTTTCGACAATGCCCCTACCTGTCTAAGGCAAGTGATATGATTGATTGCCACTAGTGTTGGTGGCCATGCGAGAAACACCAAGGTTTGATTGATGATTGATTTTAGAAATGACGCATGTTGTATAAGGCATAGAGTCCTGGTTTGATGATGCCCCATTCTGTCTAGGAATGTGATGGTCATCAAGGATAGTTGATATTGATAGTGACATATGATTATTACAAGGTGATTGATTGATTTGACTAATTTGAATATCTTGTCTGGTTGATTTTGGGATTGGTTTAAAGTGTTGATTTCTTGAAAGATTGACTATCTAATCAAGGTGTCCATTTCATGAAAGGATGACTTATTATGATGGTTGACTCGACGGACCCTAAGGGACTGACCTAATGCCTCAAGGACTCATCGAAGATGGCCTTGCCTACATGAAAGCTCAAAGGCAACGTAGTTCGACCATGTGGATTGTGGATGATTTGAAGAATGGATTTGACTAACATGATGATGTGATTGATCAAGAGATTTGATTAAGTGATTTAGTTGGGGAATTGAATGATTTGAAGAATTGATTTGGTTGGAATGATGTGATGAATTGAATTGGTTTAAATGATTGGATTGAATGATTTGGTGGATTGATATGATGAGTTGATTGATTTTATTGCTTGGATTTTTGTAGGATGTTAGATTTTTTTGAATCTTTGGGGAATATTTTGATTTTTTTGGATTTTTGACATGTTTTTATTTTTTGGATTTTTGAATGTTGTGATTTTTTTGAATTTTTGAAATGTTGTGATTTTTTTGGATTTTGGGAATATTTCTATTTTTTGGGGATTTTTGAGAATATTTGATTATTTTTTGAATGTTTGACATGTTTTAGTTTTTTTGTATTTTTGAATGTTTTGAAGTGTCAATGGATGACAATTTTGATAGCCTTTGCGCTAGATACTGATGAGAAGGGAGGACCAAGTCTAGGTGGGAAGGGATGAATGGAAGAAAGGGTGGGTGATAGTGGATGGAAGGAATGCACGTGTAAGAGGGCAAGGATGTGATCTCCAAGGACTATGTCACATAGGAATAACATGCCCCATTGTAGGTGGAATACTTAGGATTTATTCATGACAACACTTATGACAAGAGAGTGATTGGATGGATTGGTTTGAAAGGGATGAGGTATGTCAAGAGACATCCAAAATATTTGTCCACATTGTGCCCCCAGTTTTTATCAAGATCAAAAGAGGAAGGGAGAATGAATGGATGCAATTGGATGGGTATATGTATGCAATGGATAAGGATGGTGGGATAATGGATTATGAAATGGATTGGGTATGGAAGGAAATGACAAGTTGGATAAGACAATGTGCCCCTAAGTGTAAGTTGTATAGAAGATCAACCTACCATGACGCCTATTTTCCAGGTTTTCATCATGGTACTTATCCAAGGCACCACCAAGGGTGGTTTTCACCATTGGACGAAAGAATTTATCTTTACTTTTTTTTATTTTTCTCTTTTTTTTAACTTTTTGGACTTTTGAAGGGGAGAGGTGGAATATGGACGAGAGGGACTCAAGTGTCTAGTGCCATGAAAGGTGATAGTCCCTATTAGAGATAGGTGTCATCGCATGGACCATGTCCTTATGCTCATCGATGTTGGTAAGGTAGATTGCATGAAAGTGAGATGGAGTAAGTAGATAGCGTATTATGGAGGGAACAATAGTAGATTATGATGTGGATTATGTAGGGAATGAAAGTGGATTATGTAAAGAATGAAAGTGGATTATGTAGGAATGCATGAAAGGCTTATGCAAAAGCATGCACCATAGGGATAGGGTGGGGAAGATATGTAGGGTAATGATTGAATAATGGGGTGATGGAGGTATGGAAATGAATCATCACCAACAGTTGCACACACCATGTTAAACATGGAAGCTTGTGATTGGATGGAGGTGTAGGAAGCAATGGTGATGTTTGCTTAGGAGATGGATGATTTAGTGATTTAGGAATCCACATGTACTTATGATTTTTCCCTTTTATGTGGGATGAAGGAATTTGATATTTTGGGGTCGAATGGATGGAAAAGGATGGTTGAGATTTTTGAGAGGTGGATGCCTTATTTGACTTTCTTGATTTTTGTTTAGGGACCCATACAATTTTGCTTTTGGACTTTTGTTTTGGAGGTATGGGTTTGGATAGCTTCTTGGATGTGTTTGACCTTGATTCTTTGCATTTATACCTTAAGGCATTAGGACCGTTAGGATTTTTGGCTTGATAGGTAGAGGCATCCAAAGGTTTATTTTTGAATCCCATGTGGTGGGTGGAATGAATGGAAGCTTCATGTTTAAACAATGTGTGCATTTGTTGGTCATGATTAGGGTTGTGGGTGTATTTATGGATGATACGTATGTTAGGATTTGGAAGAAGCAGAGGTAAAGTGGATGGTGGAAGGTGTATGGTCACATGCTTTTGACATTTGTAGGATGATGGAGGTGGAATGGTGATGCAAGTTTTAGGAATGTGATAGGGTTTGTGATAGAAAGTGGAGGGATTACCAACATCTTTAGATTGTTTACTTTGGGCTCTGTATCCAAGGTCATATGAGCGAGGGGGACTTTGACATGGATAGGATCCAAAATACCTTGTCCGTGAAGGCCTAGGCCTTTGCCTTGGTAGTTCATGTTTTGGAGTATACAATGGACTATGGGACTAGGTGTAGTTTGGACACTAGACTTGAGTTGATTATTTGTCAGAGAAAGTGAAGTGGAGGACAATGGTTGTTTTTGTCCCAAGGAGGAACACTCATGAATGAAGGTGGTAAGACCAATAGGGTATGATGGTGGACTTGAAATGGGGTTGATAGTAGATGGCGAAGGATCATTAGGATTTTTATTGTGTTCATGTAGATCCAAGTTATTTGTTTGATCTTTTATGTATGCTTGGGAGGCATATGTCTCATCATGGGGAGTGGATGAAGTGGGATCATGAATGGGTGAGGTGGCAAGCTCTTGACAATGGAATTCATAAAGTTGACTTAGAGGATCATCATGGCCTTCTTGATCATAGAGGGGATCGTAATCATAGATGGGACATTGATCATGAATGGGGACAAGCATGTTATGGATGGGTGCAATGGAAGGGGTTTGATCTTGATTTGGATGAGGAGGTAATGTTTCCTTATGCTTAGGATTGTGTTCTTGACTTAGCTCTTGACTTGGAATGGGAGTCAATGTGGAGGACTCTTCAATAGGGTCGATATGTCTTGGACCACATGATGGGGTTGAAGGGATGGACATGGTATTTGAAGGCTTGTTGCTAGGTATTTGACATAGGGATAAGTTGTTCCTTGCTAATATCCATTGGATCACATCCTTTGCAAGCATATAGGCGGAAGGATAATATAGTGGATGGATAATGAGGGTAGATGATGTAGACTTGTGATTTGCATTAGGTGGAGCAGTGATAGAATGTACTAATAGGATGGATTAGGTAGACTTATGTTCCCCTTGTCAAAGGTAGACTGAGAATGCAAAGGCACTTTGTCTTGTTGCCAAGGTGGACTTGGATAATCTTGTGAATGGGCTTGAGGTGTTAGAACCTGTTCTCTAGGATTGTCATGGAATGACACATGTCTTCATATTGTTGTATGTCATCTTGGGGGATTAGGACCATGTTGATGAGTGCTTGACTATGATGAAGGATGATGTGGAGTGATTAGGAATGTGATAGAGTATGGGATTGATTGGATGATTAGATGGGTGATTAAGGATGATAAGGGTATGGTTAGGGTTTTGATTAGGATGACAATGATTAGGATGAAGTTGATTGAATGATGTGGTTAGAAAAGGTGATTATGACGTAAAGGTTGAATGATGAATATATGAATAGGATGTGATTATGATGATGTCGAATGACAAGAATAATGATTAGGATGTTGATTATAATGAAGGGGACAAGAATGAATGTGTTGGTGAGAATGTTGTGTTGATGTGTGTATGAGGGATGACTAGGAAGATCTACTCCCTTTCTCTTCCTTTTGCAACCATGTCCTTGACAAAATCAAACTTGTGAATTGTGTGATGGTATGGAAGGTGACGATGCAAGGTGATGAGGCCCAGACTATGATAGAGGCTAATGATATTAGTCTTCAAAAAGTCTAGCTCCAAGAGGGTACTCTTGTCTACTAATGACCTTGTCAAATAATAAATTGGATTTATCAAGACCTTGAGGTGTGGAAGAAATGATTGATTGAAGTGAACCCCTGAGTTTCATATTTCACTAGGAATGATGGACTTAAACTAGCCTTGGAGTATTAAGCCCAAGCGAAAGAAATGATTGATTAAAGTGAACCCATGATTTTTAGAATTTACTTGGAAGGATGGACTTAAACTAGCCTTGGAGTATTAATCCCAAGTTGACAGTTTCTCTCTATGTTTCAACATTAGGAAGACTATGTGTCAAAGGTTGAATGAAATTGAATATGTAGTGGAATGAGATTGAATATGTAGGTCTATAAGGTTTTGACACGGTTGCAATCGATTTGATAGGGAGAGTAGATGCTCCAAGTTTTCCCTATGGTTGGGGTGTAATGTGGTTGGAAATGATTAGGATGAATTTGATTGGATTGGAATGAATGGTTTGGATATGATGAGGATGTGATTGGTTAGATGATGTAACGATGAGATTAGATGACTTAGATGGACTAGGAAGAAGTTAATTGGATTATGAATGTAGATGTTTAGGGTGTGTTGACTAGGCTGATGTGGATTAGATGAACGAGGTGATTAGGGTTTGATAAGGATGGCTAAGATGATGACTAGAAGAATGATTATGGTGAAATGGATTGGATTAGGATGATGATGTGTAATGGTTATGCGTGATGAATTGGATATGATTATGATTCTTAGGATATAATTGGGATGAGGTAGAATGATTTGGAATGATGGATAGAATATGATTAGGATATGGTATAATGATTAGGTATGATGAATAGGACATGATTGGGATAATGTGGAATGATTAGGAAGGACAAAGAGGATATGATTATGAAGAGGTGGAATAATTAGGAATGATGAATATGATATATTGGGGTGAGGTGGAATGATTAGAAAATGATAAGAATTTTATTAGGATATGATATGGTGTGGCCAAGGACACAAAGGTTGCATGATGAAGATATGAGTAGGAATGTGATTAGGATATGATGAGTTGGAATGATGAATATGATATGATGTGGAATGGGTGTAATGATTATGAATGATTAGGGTATAATTATGATGAGGTGGAATGAAGAATATATGACAAGAATGTGATTAGGAATGATTATTCTTGATATTGTTTGGATGTGATTAGACGATGTGTAATGGTTAGAATGATGTGGATTGGATAATATTGAATGACAAGGATATGATTAGGATTGGATTGGGATGATTTGGAAATGATTAGGAATGACATGATTGTATGAATTGGATGGATTAGGATGATGACTAGGATAATTAGAATTATGGTTAGGTGTTGGTTTGACTTGGAATGGTGTTGGTTGGATTAGAAAGAGGATGATATGGAATGATGATAATGTAATTGGGATGTGATGATAGGACAAGGATGATTAAGATATGGGTGGTTGGATGATGTGATTAAGAAAGGTGATTAGGATGATGTAGGACAAGGATGATGTGGAATGATAAGGAGGATGGTTAGGAAGAGTGATAAAGATGAAGGTGACTAGGAATGATTGTGTCTTAGAATGATTAGGATAGGATGAAGGTTGAATGATGAGGATATGGTATGAATGTGATGATGATTTCATGACTTGGAATGAACATGTGGACTAGGGTGTTTGGAATGATGATTAAGCAAGCACACACATCAATCATAGAAGACACTTGGCAATCAATTGGTTGTTTTTGATGACTCGTGATGTTTTGTAAACATGCACAATCCTAGGCTACAAAAGTACAATACTTGCTGAGTTCCAACTTGTATTTCTCCAGCTGCACCTATTTAAAGTGGATAGCTCCATAAACATGGTGGCATGGGATCCCCCTTACAATGCAATCACTTCTTAGACACACCAAGTTCCAAGTCCTCAAGATGCACAAATCTTAAGGTACTTTGTTATCTCTTCTTTAAACTATGAGAACATGGGATGGCTTCAAAGGCCCAACCTTATGCGCTAGCAAGTAGAGGGCTTTTGGCCACTAAACAAAGGTTCGTAGTGAATATCTGGGGGACCAGCACCCCACAAGTATCCAGCAAGCCACTAAAGGATTTGACTAACCCTACTAGGATTTTTAATATAAGCAAAGGTATGCCTCCTTTTGAGCTAGTGTTGTATGGTGAGCACTCATACTGGTTGGGACTTGGCTTTTGCCTTATCCTAATTTATATAGAAGACCAGATGAAAGTACCGTTTGGGGTCACAAATGAGTTCTCCTTGCAGATGTGTCTCAAGAGTAGGCCCACTCTAAAGGGAAATAAAAGCAACCTAAGTACCAAAAATGCTTTTGATCCCCAAGTTCATATGACAATGTGAGGGGAGAGCATACATATTTTTGGACTTATGCCACACTAGACAAATGGTCATTCACCTTTAGAAATCAAATGTGTGGTGTGACAAATGCAAGTATACAAGAAGTGTTTTTGATTCCCAAGATCACTTAGAGCGTGAGGGAAGAGCATACACACTTCAAAAACACAAGCAAAGTCACCAAGCAAAGTAGACAGTAATTCATTTTAAGCCTGCAAGAATCATGTGAAAACAAGTTATGTTCATTTTAGTGCTCCAAAATAGAAGTGTTCCTATGATATCAAAACACATGCACATGCAAAGAGGAAAGCTTGCATCAAACGTATTAGTAGTTTCAATTTGATTTCTTTGACTAGTGAATGCCACATGCTAGAAATCAGACATTAGTGACATAAAAAACCTTATGATAATGTAAAAACATGAAGCATCAAGTAAAAATCCCTTTTTGCAAGTCTCGAAGTCAAAATGGTCAAAAAAGGGAATCTGATAAAAATCTACAAAATATGATCAACTACAGAAAAATAAATAGCATAATCAGATTGTTCATGAAATTCCATGCAATTTCAAAAAAAAAAATCACAAAAAATGGAGCAAATTTGCACAAGTTATGAGCATTCAAAGTTTGACTTTGAGCAAAAAAACTAATAAAATAGTGTCATTACCTAAAATTGACTACACCATAGTGAAACTGGGTGAGTCTTCTCTACAATGCAACTCGTTTCGTGTGATTTCGATATGTTTTACAAAAGTTATGAAAATTTTAAAAAAACTGCCTATTTAGGCATGTGGGGGGGCAAAAAAGCTCCTGGCAGTTAATACTGACTACTAGCTATCTAGGAAGAGTGGTCACATACGTAGTTTATCAGACTATCGTAGTTAAGTTGAAGGTGATTATTTAAGTTGAGCCCTTGGTCCTTCATGTGACCAAGGGCTGGTGAAATTGAAAAAATAAAAAGTCAACCCGAAAGTGCCAATTTCCCTCCCTCCTTGCTGGTCACAAATATGACCATGAGCTACAAAGGTTTGTAGGTAGTATATGAAGCCATGATTAGTGGAAACAACTAGAAGTTTCACATTTTTAGGCCCAAAGAGTTGTTATATAAGTCAGTGAAGAAAGTTGCTATGTGTTTCTAGTCTAGAAAACTGCGACAGGGAAAAATCACAGGCGGTGACCACAGTGTCTAGGCCAGTGACTGGAGGGCTTTTAGTAGTGATGAGATGGAGGTTTATGGCAACAAATCTTTGATAGCCAATAGTAAATATATGACGACATACCTAGCGAGTTGACATGCAAACCGAGAGACTATAGAAAGGGCATCTACTAAGCATTTAGAAGGATGCGACGAGTTTGAGAGCCAATGGTCGAGAAAAAACGCCAAAGTTTTAAGGGTCGAGCACAGGGTGGCGACAGAAGGTTTATGGGTGGTGACCAGTGGCGGGTTGGAAAATGGAGGTAATAAGGAGCCATGGTGGAGACTGAAACAAAGGTTTAAAGGAGGCAACCACCATGAGAGCATGATGGTTGGCAGTGGTTAGGGTTAGTCAACTGGGATTATCTGTAGAGGTCGTGGATATCTCAGCTGGCAAAGGGCATCATGGAGCTAAAAGTCACCACCAGTGGTGGTAATTATGACAGTGGTCAGAACCCTAAACATGGAGCTCAGCGAAAAAGGAACACAAAGCAGAGAGTTACAGAGTTTTCGACCAATAAGGAAATGAAGCAAAAACGGCGGCAGCTATGAAATTTGAGGGGCTAGGGTTTTGGATAAAGTGGAGGATGAAGCGGCAGATGCAGGTGTTTAGGTAGTGACTATAATGTCAGAAGAGTTGTGAAGAAGCGGTGGTGGTAGAATGAGCACTTGCAACCACAAATTGTTTAAAACGTGCAATCCAAGATATAAACCCTATAATCGAAGACATAAGCCCTGCAACAAAAACCAATTTAAAACCTGCAAGCATATGAAATAATGAAAACCAACCATCGATGCTTGCTGAAACAAAATGACATAGACTGTGTAGGGGCCAAAAGGTTATGCAGACTGTTGTATGGTACGGATCCGTACCGTACGGAACTATACCCTATCAGACCCCTAAAAAAATTTCAAACATTTTTAGATAACCAAAAATGACAAATTTTATATGCTTCCTAGGGTTTTTAGGCCTTCCGAACTCAATAGTGAGGTCTGATTTGACCTAGGAAGCCACATGCAAGAGTCAATCACCAAAACTGAATAGAAATGGAAAATTAGTAAGCATATTCACGTTGGGTTCACCATTTTGTGTTAGGGAAAATTAGGTTTAAAGTCAAAAATAGCAAATTAACTAAACCCTAACTACAATGAAGAGCAATCTAACTTAGAAATCAACCAAACAAGCATGAAAACAACTAAAAATCTAATCTAGTGCTTGTTTAATCTTCATTGTGCTCATCCATCTTGTCTCAATGTTCTCAGATTTGCAAGTTCATTCAACATCTTGAGAAGCTCATGTATTTGATTTGCAAGATATTGAAGAGAAAGAGCTAAGAGATCACGAAAAAATGAATCATGAGAGAAAATGAGAGTGTAAGAGGTGAAAATGAAGCTAAAAGAGGTGTTTTATAGAACACCCGATTTAAATGAATGGACAGGATTTGATGTTGACTTTGAGGCCAAATGGAGGGCTAGGATGAGTTGGGGTTTCCTCACCACTAGAGGACAAAAGTGAATTTAAAATTCATAAATATGAGGAGGTGGAGGATGTTTAAATTAAATAAAATTGGTTAGTTTATTTAATTCATTTGAGGAAGGGGACATGTGAAACAGGATTTTGGATAATTAGGTGATGGAATTTGATTTATTTGTTTGACTAAATCAAGTGAAGGGAACATTATGAATAATTAAATAATCAATTAGGATTAATTATTTAATTATAGAAGACACGTGGATAAATGATTAGAAATGATGAAATTGAATTAGATGAATTATGGAAATGGAAGGAGAAATTGTCCTGTCACATTTACGACATGAGGACATTTTTCAGTGTCTATAAAGGTCATGGATTTCTTTATAAGACAACCCATCTGTATAAAATTGTCTTCTCTCTTCTCTCCATCAATGGAAACTAACTAGGTCTGCATCGAAGATGCAAATCATGCTACATGGGGGAAGGTTGGGCTCATTTTTATCAAATTTATATTTTCTTGAATGATATTGATGCAGGAGCATCCAGTGATGTAAGGGCAATCTTGTATCACCCAAAAAAACAGTTGATTCAAAATCATTGCAGTTGTTTTCATTTCATTCCATAATTAGTGTTTTTGGTTCCATAATCTCTTGAATAATGATGTAGGATTTTTAGTTATTTTTTAAATTGCTAAAAATAGCAACCTACCTATTTTGGAAAGTTTAACTGTCATTTTAGGAAAGTTTGCATTTAGGCACAAATTGAAGCAAAAACTTACAAAAAGCTTCATAACTGAAATATAAGACCTTTGGTGAAGGAATCAGGTAAAGATCATTTGTGAGTTCAAAGATATTAAAGTTTCTGTTTTCTGAAAAGCCCCTGAAATTTTTTGAAATGAGATATGAGACATTAAAACATCCCATAACATCCCAAAAAGTTGACAGAAATCTATTTATGCATTTTCAACATGATATTTCACGTCACGAGCTTTCTGGTCCTTAAAACAGTTCCTTAATCAGACACCCAGATCAAAAGTTATGCTTCTTAGAAATTGACCTACTTTTGGAGGGAGTTGCAAATTTCAAAATTTAGTTGGAGGCTTCCAAAAGTGTTATTTATGACTATTTTGGGAACCCTGGGTAGTAGTAGAGTTAAGGGGGAAAGTGTAGAGTAAAGAATAGGTGGGAAAATAGAAACCCTAACAAATTTGGGGTTACAGATGGCAGATGATTCCAGAGTCTTGGGAGAGGAAGTTGTAATGTGTTATAGCCTGTGGAGGGTTGATTCCTCTGATTGTATTTGAACTTCTGTAATATAATCAATTGTCCAAATAAATAAATAAAGTTCTATTTTCTGTGTAATTTTTGTTGTTGTGTTTTATGATTTACCCCCTTCATCAAGTGGTATCAGAGTAAGGGTTTTTGAGTGTGTAGACAGATCGCCGACCATGAGGCAGTTTGCACCAGGACCTAAGGTTGTGGGTTTTCTACGGAGATCAAGATGCCTCCATGAAGAAATTGTATTGGGAGGAATACTTTGATGGAAGAGGGTTTTAGAGCCCTGCAAAGGCAAATCGATGCATTGCAAGAGGAGTTGTGAAAAGGGTTTGATTCGAGAACAAGAGAAGACAGTGAGGATGAAGTTGAAGAAGAGCTATCCAAGGAAGAACAAGAAGCTACAGGAGATCCTGTAGAAGTTAGGTTGTTGAGGGTCATTTCTAAGATTGGAAAGAGACCTATGATCAAAGTTTCTACCTATTTTAGAGATTTGAATCCGGAACAGCTTATTGATTGGATCAATGATATGGAGGAGTATTTCGAGTATGAAGACGCGGAGGACCTAGATCGGATCAAGTTTGTAAAAACAAAGTTGAAGGGCCATGCAAATATTTGGTGGAAGGAGGTCTAGTTAGAGAGAAATAGAAGAGGAAAAGGAAAGATCACCAGATGGGATCAGATGGTGGAGAAACTGAAGAAGTAGTTTATTCCTGTGGACTATGAGATGGAGTTGTTAAAGAAGCTGCAAGGATTGAAGCAAGGCAACAAGTCTGTTAAGGAGTATTCAGAAGAGTTTTATAAGATTACTATCAGAACTGGTCATGCAGAGGCCAACAAGGAGAAGGTAGCCCATTACATTAATGGATCTAGGCCAAGTATTCAAGAGGAGTTAAGCCTGGTCAAAATGACCACCATAAAAGATTCATACTAGTTTTCCCTGAAGGTGGAAGAGAAGATGAATAAAAGATTTGACAGCAAGCAAAGGGGAAGAGGTCAAGGCGGAAGGACTAGTGGAAGACCCTATGGAGGCTGAAATGAAGATTCAAAGAAAAGTGAAGAAGCTGGCACCAGTTGAAATCAAAAAGGAGATAATACCTACTACCCTTGTGACCAGAAGAATGGTGAGCAAAGAGGAAGAGGAAACAACAGACCTGGGCAAGGACCTGGAAGAAGAGGTTTTAGAGGAACCTGTTTCCAATGTGGAGAAGAAGGGCATCGAGCATACGAGTGTACACAACATCAAGGAAGGAAAAATAGAAGACTTGAAGGTAATGTAGTCTGAGCATTCTGAAGACACTGAAAGGGGAGAAACCCTAGTTGTCAGAAGAACTTTGTTGAGTGAGGAGAAAGAACCCAATCAGAGGAATAGTTTATTTTGCACAAGGTGCAAATGTGAAGGTAAGTGTTGTGATATTATTATTGATAGTGGAAGCACTAATAATCTTGTTTCAGAGGAGATGGTTGACAAGTTGAAGTTGACAAGAAGAAAGCATGCACATCCATATCGGATTGCATGGTTGTAGAAGGACCATAGAGCTTTGGTCAATGAGCAGTGTTTAGTGAAGTTCAAGATTGGAGACTACCATGATGAGGTGCTGTGTGATATCATACCAATGGATGCATGTCATATGCTGTTGGGGAGGCTATGGAAGTATGATAGGAGTGTTTTCCATGATGGCCATGCAAACACATATTCCCTAATAAAGGATGGAGTTCGTCATAAATTGAATCCCTTGAAGGAGGTGGAAGAAAAGCTATGTAGTACTGCCAGAATTTGCTTGGTAGATGGTAGAAAATTTTTGGAGGCTATGAAGCATGAGCGTCACTGCTTTGCATTGATTCCTAAGATTAGTCAAGAGAAATGTGAAGATGTACCAGCAGAAGTCTCAAAAATGTTGGAAGAATTTCAAGATATTGTCTTTGATAATGTACCATAAGGTTTACCACCAGTGAGGAAGATAAGTCATCAAATGGATTTGATACTAGGAGCTAGTTTGCCAAATAAGGCAGCCCACAAAATAACTCCAGCAGAGAATGAGGAGTTGAACAAACAAGTCCATGAGTTGTTAAGGAAGGGACTGATAAGGGAGAGCTTGAGTCCATGTGCGGTACCTATAGTACTAGCACAAAAGAAAGATGGAGAGTGGAGAATGTGTACAGATTCTTGAGCTATAAATAAGATAATGATCAAGTATAGGTTTCCATTGCCAAGAATAGATGACATAATAGATTGTTTGAGTGGAGCCAAGTACTTCACAAAGATTGACCTAAGAGTGCGTATCACCATATCTGAATCAGAGAAGGAGATGAATGGAAGACAACCTTCAAGACAAAGGAGGGTTTGTATGAGTGGTTAGTCATGCCATTTGCACTAACCAATGCACCGAGCACATTCATGCAGCTCATGAATAAGGTACTGAAAGAATTTTTGGAAAGTTTTGTTATTATTTATTTGGATGATATTTTGATTTTCAGTAAGACTTGGGATGAGCATCTGATGCATATCAGAAGAGTTTTAGAGAAGTTGACGGAGGAGAAGTCAATGATTAATCTAAAGAAATATAGTTTTGCAAAGGAGTTGGTATACCTGGGATTTGTTGTCTCAGAGGAAGGTCTTAAGATGGACCCAGAGAAGGTGAGGGCTATCATTGAATGGCCTACACCAAGGAGTGCCACAAAGGTAAGATCTTTTCATGGTTTGGCATGTTTTTATAGAAAGTTTATCAGAAATTTTTGTAGCATTTGTGCACCCCTAATTGAGACAATAAGAGGGGATAGAAAAGAGTTTAAATGGACTAAAGGAACAGACAAAAGCTTTGATACATTGAAGCAGAAAGTCACAGAGAAACCTGTTTTGGCACTTCTAGATTTCAATAAGGTATTTCAGGTAGATTGTGATGCTAGTGGTAGTGTTATAGGAGTTATTTTGAGTCAAGAAGGTAAGCCCATTGCATATTTTAGTGAGAAGTTTAATAATGCCAAGAAAAAACATTTTGTTTATGATCAGGAATTTTATGCAATAGTTCAGGCTTTGAAGAAATTGAGACATTATTTGTTGCCAAAAGAGTTTGTTTTATATACTGATCACTAGGCTTTGCAGTATCTTAATAGTCAAGGAAAGTTGAACCAAAGGCATTTAAAATGGGTTGAGTTTTTGCAGAGTTATACTTTTGTTTTGAAGCATAAGAGTGGGAAGTCTAACAAAGTTGCAGATGCCTTAAGCAGAAGGCAAAATTTGTTGACAAAAATGAACATAGAGGTTGTTGGGTTCGATGAGCTCAAAAGTTTGTATCCTGAAGATCCAGATTTTGCAGAGGCTTGGAAATCTTGTCTGGAACTTGTTACTTTGGACAGGACAAAATGGTTGGATTTCATAATCCAAGATGGCATGTTGTTTAAAGGAAGCCAGTTGTGCATTTTGAGGAGTTCCATGAGAGAGAACCTGATTAAGGAGAAGCATAGTGGAGGATTGGATGGACACTTTGGTCAAGATAAAACCATTTCTATTGTTGGTGAGAATTATTATTGGCCATAGTTGCAGCAAGATGTGAGGAAATTTGTGTAGAGTTGCAGAGTGTGTTAGATGGCAAAAGGAACAAGTCAGAATACAGAGCTATATCAGCCATTACCTATACCAGAGAAGCCATGGGATGATATTAGTATGGATTTTGTTCTTGGTTTACCCAGGACATAGAGAGTGCATGATTCTATTTTTCTGGTGGTGGACAGATTCTTGAAGATGGCACATTTTATTCCTTTTAAGAAGACTAATGATGTTGTTCATATCACAGAGATAGTTTTTGGGAAGTGGTGAGACTACATGGTCTACCAAAGAGCATAGTTTCAGATCGAGATACCAAGTTTGTTGGTTATTTCTGGAGGATATTATGGAAGAAGTTGAAGACAAATTTGAAGGTTAGTTCTGCACACCATCCACAGACTGATGGATAGACGGAAGTGGTGAACAGGAGTTTGGGTAACCTACTACGATGCTTAGTAAGAGATAAGCCCAAGGGATGGGATTTAATTTTACCACGGGCATAATTTGCTTACAACAATTCTGTCAATAGGAGTACTAGTAAATCACCATTCTAGATTATATATGGCAATAGCCGAAGAAATGCTTCTGAGTTAAGGAAGTTGGACAAAATAGAAAAAACAAGTACTGAAGCCGAAGACTTTGTAGAACATCTGAAGAATTTGCATGAAGAAGTGAGAAAGCACATTAATAAGATGAATATTCAGTACAAGGCTAAGGAAGATCAGAAGAGGAGATATAAGGAGTTCCAAGTAGGAGATGAAGTCATGGATCTCTTGAGAAAAGAAATGTTCCCAATTGGAACATACAATAAGTTGAAAATGAAGAAATTTGGACCATGCAGAATCCTAAAGAAGCATGATTCAGGAAATGCATATGAGGTAGAGCTACCGAGTGGGATCGATATTTCTCCTATGTTCAACATTTCTAATTTAACAGAATATCATGAAGGTGGCACAGAGGATGGACCAACAAAAGAACAGTGGAGTATTCCAACATCTACTTCAATGGAGGAGATAGAAGAGATCTTGGATAGCCATGTGGGAAGTACTCGGAATAGGCAATATGAAGAATATATGGTGAAATGGAAAGGGAGGCCTGTTGAAGATTCTTCTTGGTTGTCTAAGGTAGAGGTTGACCATTTGGGTTTTCCTCAAACAAACACCTGAGACGTGACAGGGTCACTTCTCAAATTACCCTGGGTGTCTGATGCAGGAGCATCCAGTGATGTAAGGGCAATCTTGCATCACCCAAAAAGAAGTTGATTCAAAATCATTGCAGTTGTTTTCATTTCATTCCATAATTAGTGTTTTTGGTTCTATAATCTCTTGAATAATGATGTAGGACTTTCAGTTTTTTTCAAACTGCTAAAAATAGCAACCTGCCTATTTTGGAAAGTTTAACTGCCATTTTAGGAAAGTTTGCATTTAGGCATAGATTGAAACAAAAACTTACATAAAGCTTCATAACTAAAACATAAGACCTTTGGCGAAGGAATTAGGCAAAGATCATTTGTGAGCTGAAAGATATTAAAGTTTCTATTTTCTAAAAAGCCCCTCAAATTTTCTAAAATGAGATATGAGGTACTAAAACATCCCATAACATCCTAAAAAGTTGACAGAAATCCATTTATACATTTTTGGCATGATAGTTCACATCGCGAGCTTTCTAGCGCTTAAAACAGTTTGTCAATCGGACACCCAGATCAAAAGTTAAGCTTCCCGAAAGTTGACCTACTTTTGGAGGGAGTTGCAAATTTTGAAATTTAGCTGGAGGCCACCAAAAGTGCTATTTATGACTATTTTAGGAACCTTGGGCAGTATTAGAGTTAAGGGGGAAAGTGTAGAGTCAAGAATAGGTAGGAAAATAGAAACCCCAGTAGATTTGGGGTTACAGATGGAAGATGATTCCAGAGTCTTGGGAGAGGAAGCTGTAATGTGTTGCAACCTGTGGAGGGTTGATTCCTCTGATTGTATTTGAGCTTCTGTAATATAATCAGTTGTCCAAATCAATAAAAAAAATTTCATTTCCTGTGTGTAATTTTTGTCCTTGTGTGTTTTATGATTTACCCCCTTCATCATATATCAGGTTTGCATTTATGCTCTCTCATAATTGATTTTGATCAATTAGAGGACGTTGGGGGTTAGGAGGTGGAGAGGGTGGAGGCGTGGGGTTTTGTGGTGGTGATCCATTATGTGGAGGTGATGATCCATGTAAGGGGTTTTCAGCCTGCTCAATATGTATGAAATCCTCTATAGAAAACTCATCGACTACGCCTATATTTGGCTCTATGTGAGGAAAGGGCAACTGCATGTTAAACAATAAAAAAAAATATATCAACAAACTAATTAAATAATGTACACAATTTGAACTAAAAATCACATTGAACATGGACAAATTCAAAATACATGTCATTTGAAGACACATTCAATTTAAAACATTAAAAAATGCACAGCATGAAAATATAGACTAATTTATGTCGTAGAAAATACAAACAATTCAAGCCTCCCCTTCATCCCATATTTTTTGCTAATCACTTTCAAAAGGTCTTGGACAAAAATTAAAACACACATTTTTCTGTATCGAGCATTTATATCAATCCAAAGAGTTAGAAATAGAACCTAGATATTGAATGTCAAGTAAACATTTTATCAAGTTTATAAAAAAACATGTTATAAATGAATTTAAAGGCATGCCCAAATTATAGCTAAGCATTATCTCAATAACGAATCCTTGTTACATTTATGTATTCTATTTTAGAAATCCATTAGGGTCATATAATTCTTCTTTCTTCCAATCAAGGAATTTAATGCACAAGCATAACCTCCTAGTGTGAAATTATGCTTAAAGATATATAGTGCCAGGAAACCAGGGGGTAGCTATAACATCCTTCCCATGTACTTAGAGAATATATTTATACCTATTTATATAATTGATGTATCTACAACTTCATTTCTAGAATTGGTATATCCTTTTCTCTATGTGTGCATATTACAATACATTCAACCTATTTGTATGATTATCATGTCCATCCATACACTAATTCCTAGGTTGTCATTGTCTATTATGATCTAGCTTATCTTTTATCCTAGTTTGGGTTCATGCTCAAAAGGTTGACCTCATGAGCGTAACATTGTTCCACCCAACATCAAATTTAAAAATTCAAATTCGGCCAAGTTCCCCCCTTTACCTTTACCACCGATAGCCAACAAACACATGTTCTTTGTAATTTGATGTCATGTGCTAGTTTTTAAAGACATTCATTTCCATTCATATAGGATGAATCCACACATTCAAAGATCTCTCATCATTCTGGAGCATTAAAAGAAAAGTCATTAACAAAACATTTAAATTTGGTGCTTAAAAAGAAGTAAATAATATGCATCCTAGGACTTATTCATTGAACTTTCGATCTTGTTTTCTATTAGAGGGTTAGTTAAGGAAAAGTGTCCTCATGGATTTAATCATATTACAAAAACCTAGTAAATTTATATTTATAAATATCAATTGTCCCCTAGCTAATAGAAGGAGCATAGCAGAGCAGTTTTAATCAAACAAGTAGAAGGGTAGAAGTTTGTTTGAGCATAGGAATAAGTTTACAAAAGTAGGAAGTTAGTTCATAGTTTTGATTCTATACCTACCTATGAATTTGTTCTCTATTAGAGTATAAAGTAGACATTTAACAAATGGCCTTCATTAGACTAAGAGATCACATTTCTCAAAGCTAAACATCAACACATTGAAGACCCTTGTCAATTATATTCATCATTTAGTGATACAACTAAGCATTCTTGTCCTTGTTTATTTTGTAATTATAACATTGACCAATTGTCAATTCAATACAATGTTAGTTATTTATGTTTGTTTAGGATAATTATTTTCTTATGTGTATCCATTCTATTAAATTCTCCTAGACTAACCATATGGAATCTCTATTTTCATTTTCATTTTGGTAAACCTAATTGAGCTTACATGACAGTTTTCTTCCTAATGTTTATTATTGACATTAGGGATTTCAAATCTACATTTATCTCTGAATACATAATAAGTTATCGTATCTAACTTATCCTTTTTATCCTTGTAACTTAATACTTTATTATTATTTCAAGATTTGGTGATTTCTTGTTGGCAAGAGACACTATGTGGCTTCATAAGTGTTGTCATTGATGGAAACAAAGTCTATTCTACACATCTGCAGTACATAATATGCCTATATCGGAAGTCAGATTGAAGATTGTGTTTGGTTCGGTGAACAAGAACAGAGTATGTATCAAGGTCTGATAATCAGGTCTGGATCTCTCAGATGGTGTAACTCAGTAAGTTCCAGACTTGGACAAGCCAAGAGGGGCATCATGACTATTGTATTCCAAAGATTTAGCCTCTAGTGATAAAGCATGAAAAAGACTTGAGCATCTGAGTGTTGGGTTCTAGTTAGGCAGAGCAGACAAAGGAAGAACTAACCGATAGAGTATCAGACTTCAATCCAGATGTGCAAAAAGTGTTGATCAAGTAATTTGTGGCATTATTCATCATTGGCTGACATGACTAATGACTTCTATGCCTACATTTTTTAATCGCACCACTAATCAAGCATGGATTTAGCTAACAGATCAATAACATGCAAATATCTCAGGTATTCTTGTTACCGACTAAGAAATTGTTGAAAATCCTTGATGTGGATATATATACACAATGGATTCAAGCTTGTAAGTGTGTGAAAGTGATAATATGAATGATTAAGTATGAAGAAAAGTAGAGACAAGTGTGAAGACAATAATTCAAGCTTGAAATGTGACAGACAAGCAATATTGAGCAAAGGAAGAATGAAATGTGCCAGATCAGTATATTGTGCCTAATCGGAACTAATTTCCTGCATGTATAGATGTTTTTCGCCAGTTCAAACACCTTGATATCATCTGTAAGCATTTGCAGACTGTAAGTCTCTTGTAGGAAGTGGGCCTCTTGTAAGCAGTGTGCTCGATCAGTGAACCCTAATTGGCAAGTGCAAAATTTGTACTCTTTATTCTTTTAACAAAGAATACAATCTTGGGTTAGTCACCCTGTGGTTTTTTTCCCTTAGCAGGGTTTCCACGTAAAAATCCTTGTGTTATGTGTTAATTCATTATTAGTTCTTATGATTGCATTATTCTAATATAGCACTAAATGATAAGATAAGAAAAGAAATTAAAAAGAAGAAAAGTTATAAGATAACTGATTCACCCCCACCCTCTCAGTTATATGCATTGTTTCCAACAATTGGTATCAGAGCTTAGTTCCTCTGAACAAGCCTAACAGCTTGAGGAAGATCTGGGAATCTCAATGGATGCATATGGTATGAAAGAATATCTTCAGTCTACCCTAGATGATCTTGAACAATCCCACTCTAAAGTTAATTATTTGAGAGAAAATTTTAAGGAAGCTAATGATTTCATCAATGAGCTAAAAGAAAAACTTAGTATTTCTATGAAAAAGAGAAAGGAACTACTCCAGAAGTTAGCAAATTAGAATGAAGCTAATAATATTGATGAGGATCTAAATGAGAAGACTAAGCTATGTGAGAAGCTGTCAAAAGAAGTAATTATGATAAGACATGAAATGGAATCAGGGGTTATGAAATTCACCCAAGAAATTGAAGAGAAGAGAAAGACTGAAGATAATCTAAAACAATCCCTCAAAGAGAAAATAGAGGACTGCCACAAAATGGATAGAATAATCAGGGATCATGAATCTGATCTTGAAGAAGCTAGAGACAATGAAGAACAACTTGAGACTGAATAGACACTCTCAAACAAGATCTCCAATCTGCAAATGAATACAAAGAAAAATTCAAGATAAGCTCATCCCAACTTGAAGTTCTTCTTGCAAGTCAAAAGAGGGTTGATGATAAGCATGGCTTGGGGTATGAGAGAGGTGAAAGCTCTAGATCTGGTCAAAGGAACTTTGGATCAGGAAGTCAAAGGAATAAGCCTAGAAGACCTCCATTAAGGCAACCAAATGCCCAAAGATATCCATCTTTCAATGGGAATTGCTTAAATTGCAACAAGTTCGGTCATAAAGCAACTCAGTACAGGAACAGAATGAATCAAAACAATTCATCCTTCTCTGGTCAATGTTTTAGTTGCAAAAGGTATGGTCACAAATCTCATGAATGTAGAAATATGCAAATAAACAATTCCTTCAATGGTAGATGTTTTACTTTCAATAGAATGGGACATATGGCTAATCAGTGCATATCAAAAGGATATCAACCAAATAAGAAAAGAAATGTTATGTGTTACAATTGCAATAAATCCGGTCATATAGCTAGATTCTGTAGAAGCAGAAATCATGATGAAAGGAGTCCAGTAAAACATAATCAGAAACAAGATAAAGGCAAAGGTAAAGTAAATGCAGATGAAGTTCAAGAGGAGATTAGTAAGATTTGGGTGAAGAAGAGCACAATGAATATTGGAGATGGATCCTCACTAGAATCTAGTGCTGATAATCCTTCCAGAAACTAAAAGTGAGCTCTGGCTCAGGGGGAGCTACAGAGAAGATCCTTTTTCCCCCAGTCAACTAGTGAGTGCCTAAGTTCAACACATTGAGTCAGAATAAGAGGTTACAATTTAAAGAGTTTGAGGAGATTCATTTAAAACTCGTCCAGTCAAAATTTGACAAATTCGCATTCAAATTTTAGGAAGCTATGAGGAAATCCTATATCAGTTGTTATCTAGTAAAACAGAATTTCACAGACAGACCCAGTATGATCTAGAATTGAAATATTTAATCAACGGACCTATATCATGTTTGAAAAAGGTGAAACTATGTTGTCAACCCTCGTAGACAATGATTTTAAAGATCTGCGCAGTGATTCAAGAAAATCTCTCTCAAAACAGGGTAACCAGATGACTTAAGTTGTGCATTTATTACAAAAGGAAATTAGGTTTTTGGGCAAGGTTAAAAGGGTTATCATCCATCATTTGCAACACTTTGCACTCATGAATAAGGGAGAAGAGCTCTAAGAAGAAATCTAGCAAAACACTCAAACCCAGTTAAAGATCGAATCCAAGTACAATCTATTTCGGTAGTCACTCCAAACCCTAAGGCGTGAAGAGGTATTTCTTTTAATCTCTCCAATTTTCATTGATTAGAATGGCTACTCTTATGGTTGTAAATGTTTCCAAGACACCAAGACTAGCTTTCAAGAAACATCCTCACAAATCTATTGAGGTTGATCCTTTGGGTGCATTTTCCTATACCCCGTATGGCATTCTCCATGTCGAAGACATTATGGTTTATATACATGCAAATATTGAGGACTTTGGAGACCTAAAATTGATGAATCTATACTGCAATCAGTTAAGCAATGAGAACTTTGATCTAAAACCAAAGTTCCAGACCCTAAAAAATAAACATTTTGCACATTGCATATACTTTCTGTCTTTTGGAGAAGACGAATGGGTCTGGTATATCTTAAGCAGGATCCATGATAACTTCATGTGGTTAATGAAGCCTTTCAAAATAACCAAAGATGCCATCAAAACAGTAATTGGTTTGCATTCCATTGGTGGGTTGCTTGCTCTTAAGTCTGTGAAGAACCAAACAGTATCTAAAGCCACAGGTTCAAAATATGACAAGAGGGCAATGACCATTGATGACATCACTGATCCAAATGTCAAGTTTGCCTCAATTGTGATTGGATATAAGATTTACCATTCAAGTAGAGAGAACTCTATATCTGGTACTGCCATCTACACTACATACCAGATGCTAAGAGAGAATGCAGATTATGACCTGTGTGAACTCCTACTGAATCAGCTGATGGAGAACCTGCAAAAGATCAAGAAAGATAAAAAGAACTCTTTCAAATATGGTGATTTGGTGTTATGCTTGTTTTTCTACTTCATAAATGAGTTACCAGGCTCAAAAGGTCTGATATGGGAAAATGACAAACCGGTTGCTATACAGATCAAGCATTACTTGTATGAACTTGGTGACACTCAAACCTGGAAGACAACTCTCTAGGGTTACTTCAAAAACTTCTAGAGCATGATGCAAGCAAGAGAAAGAGTTCCCAAAACAATAGTGGAGAAGTACCAAGACATAGTCTGCTTTATGGTAGATACTGATTAGTGCCTAATAGAGGCAGTTGAGCCAAGGACAGTATGGATATTGCCCATGGGATTTGAGGTTGATGGAAACATATTGGAGACTCATATTCAACATTTACTGAGTCAACCCAAAGACCCCAAAGTAGAGAGGTTTGGCACTTTTAAAGAATTAAACATAAAACTACATGTTGAACTAAGAAGGCCTGAGATAAAGAGAAAGTTGAGAAAAGAAGTTGAAGCACTGGCTAAGAAACTTGGCATCACCAGAGAAGTTGTTATTGCCAATAGGGAAAGAATAGAGAAAATTGAGAAAGAAAAAGAGGAAGCAAAGAAAGAATAGGTTACGGTAGAAACTTCCACCTGGACTAGAACTACCAAGAGTTCTGCCTCTGAGAGCTCTAAAGTTACAAATCCAGAAGCCCATTCATCTGCAAAAGAAAAGAGAAAGAAATCCAAGGCCAAAAGAGCCTATGTGAGTCTCAAGGATGATGATGAGACTGAGTCAGATGTAGAGATTAGAGAATTGTAGAAAGCAAATGTAAAATCCCCCAAGATTGATGTGGACCAGAAGTCAGTAGAGTATGTTGAGAAGCCTACTCTTTCTATTGATGATATCATCAAGGCAGCTATTATGGATGGGAACATGTAGCTGATGATAGAGTTCTATGATGAATACAATGATGCTGACAAAATAATTCTGGAGGAAGCTACTATAAGGTATTTGAACATCTATAACAAAGCATTCATTGAAATAATTTCATTAATTCCAAAGAGCCTAGAAGATGTATTGGAGAAAAGAAAAGAGAATGCAAAGGCAAAAGACTTGGAGATCCAGGAGCAGATAGTGATACAGTTATGTCCCTCTATCACTCCAAAACAAATGGACATGGTTTTTAAGGATTGTAAAGATGATTTTTGAAGCAAGTCCCAGATGAATAAACTCATGGTCGGAGAAACTGACCAAATAGCAAATGAAACAAAATAAATTCTTTGGAATACCTTGAAGAGATTTAACCTTCCCATTATAGAGGAAATAGATGAAGAGCCTTCTAACATGGATATTGAAGGATTAAAGAAAAATGATGAAGAGTCATCTAAGGCACTAGATTCCTCTATAATGGAAGAAGAAGGATAGAAAGAAGAAACATTTTCTGACAAGGATGTTGAAGGATTAAAGAAAAATGATGAAAAACCATCTGAGGCATTAGACTCTTCTATTTTGAAAGAGGAAGGACAGGTAGAAGAAACAAATATCAAAAAGCCAGTCAGTCCATATGCCCCCAAAAGGAAGGAAGTAGAGTCGGCAAGAGACACTACAAAGATAGTGCAGAATTTCTTGGACAAAGAAATAATGGAGCTGGATGAACCTGAGTTAATCCAAGGGCCACTAAACTTCAATTCTCTCTGTCCGGTTCAGATAATGAAAGTAGCATCTTTTTCTCAGGCCAAAGTAAAAGAGAAACTTCTAAAATCACACATGGAGGATTGTGAGCTATTGGAGATTGCATCTGGGATGCTGGAGAAGACTATGCGAACCTATCAAAAGGATCCTTCTGCCTCTCCATCCAGTAATCTAAAAAGCTTAGTCAATTCTATTAACACTTATTCTGAATCCTTAGAGAAATCGGCAGAAACTAAGGTCCGGAAGGAGTTCGGGAAAGAGGTTTAGTGAAGTACAAGGGCTAATTGTTAATGATAGAAGAACCTTAGGCATTGGCATAAAGAGCCTTGAAAATGCTCTCAAGGATGGTGGGGACATATACAATTTTTTTTTAACTTGGCCCAAAGTGACAGAGGACATCAAGAAGAAAGTGAAAGAACAAGAAAGGAAAACATCAAGTTTATCTCAGAATTTTGATCCCCTCACTACCTCTCTGGTGAATCATGAGTGTCAAGCTATTTCTATAATAAATGAAATTAAAGATCTGGTTAAAGAGAAAAAGAACATAATGGATAGAATGGGTGAGCTCAGAGGGATAATCATCCCTAAGTTAGAGATAATGCATGATGCCTTGACAGAGGCACAAAGTATAGTCCGGACCAGTGATTCCACCCTTTGCCATTGATGTCAAAGGGGGAGTGAAGAATAGTGAAAAATGAGGAATCTAGCAAAAGGGGAGCTCCATTAAAGTAGTGCAAAGAAACATAGCACAAGCAAAGGGGGAGTTATTATGACACTTAGTCATTATTCACTAAGTGTTGCCATCAATGCCAAAGGGGGAGATTGTTGGCAAGAGACACTATGTGGCTTCATAAGTGTTGTCATTAATGGCAACAAAGTCTATTCTACACATCCACAATACATAATATGCTTATACCAAAAGTTAGATTGAAGATTATTTTGGTCCAGTGAACAAGAACAAAGTATGTATCAAGGTCTGAAAATCAAGTCTGGATCTCTTAGATGGTGTAACTTAGTAAGTTACGGACTTGGACAAGTCAAGAGGAGTATCATGACTATTGTATTCCAGAGATTTAGCCTCCGGTGATAAAGCATGAAAAAGACTTGAGCATCTGAGTGTTGGGTTCTAGTCAGGCAAAGCAGACAAAGGAAGAACTGATCGACAGAGTATCAGACTTCAATTCAGATGTGCAAAAAGTGTTGATCAAGTAATTTTTTGCATTATAAATTGTTGGCCGACATGACTAATGACTTCTATGCCTACGTTTTTGATACGCATCACTAATTAAGCATGGATTTGGACAATAGATCAATAACTTGCAAATATCTCAGGTATTCTTGTTGCCGACTAAGAAGTTGTTGAAAATCCTTGATGCAGATATATATACCCAATGGATTCAAGCTTGTAAGTGTGTGAAAGTGATAATATGAATGATTAGGTATGAAGAAAAGCATAGACAAGTGCAAAGACAGTAATTCAAGCCTAGAATGTGACAGACAAGCAATATTGAGCAGAGGAAGAATGAAATGTGCCAGATCAGTATATTGTGCCTAATAGGAACGATTTCCTGTATGTATAGATGTTCACTAGTTCAAACACCTTGATATCATTTGTAAGCATTGGTAGACTGTAAGTCTCTTGTAGGCAGTGGGCCTCTTGTGAGTAGTGTGCTCGGGAAGTGAGCCCTAATTGGCAAGTGCCAAATTTGTACTCTTTATTCTTTTAACAGAAAATACAATCTTGGGTTAGTCACCCCATGGTTTTTTTCCCTTAGAAGGGTTTCCACATAAAAATCCTTGTGTTATGTATTAATTCAATTTTAGTTCTTATGATTGCATTATTTTGATATAGCACTAAATGATAAGATAAGATAAGAAAGTAAAAAGAAGAAAAGTTATAAGATAACTGATTCACCCCCCCCGCCTCTCAGTTATCTGCATTGTTTCCAACATTGTTTACCTTTCATATCTTTTGTTCACCCTACCCACCCTTATTTGGCTCTAGGATTTGCATTTTCACCTACTTTTAAATTTGATTTATGCTTTATACATATTCTTATACCCATTTTCAAATTCCTTAGGCATTACATGTATGTATATGCCTTTGTTGAGCTCAATATCATTTTGATAGGATATAGATGATTCTACACACCCATTAGTGTCAATATAATCATTATTTTCATATTTGAAAAGGTGGGGGAGGTAGGTGGAGTATTGCATTTAAATAACTTGAGGATCCATAAAAACTCATGCCTAAATAATGCTCAAATGGTAAAAATACATCTTAGCTTAGCTTAATGGTTGGGATCTCAAGAATTCTTATATGAGGATGTTGGAGGTGCAAGAGATGTAGATGGGACTATGGAATCAAACTTTAAGATCTACAAATACAAGGGATATGAAGTTATTAAAAATCTTAAAGGCCTATGGGAGGAATACATGAGCTAAGTAGTAAGGAACATGAATACCTAATATTTATAGGAAAATAAATGAGATTGGGGCTTAGAGAGATTTTATACTAGTTATGTGACATGTATTTAAGAATTGTGATAATTATTAATTATATACCTACTTAATTATAGGCCCTAAGATGGGTTTTGTGGTTTAGGGTTTAGGGTTTTAGGTATAGGTTTTGTGGTTTAAGGTTTAGGTTTTAGGGTTTAGGGTTTAGGGTTTAGGTTTTAGGGTTTAGGTCCTAGGGTTAAGGGTTAAGGGTTTTAGTTTTTAGGTCTATGTTTTTTGGAACCTAGGGTTTAGGGTTTTAATTTCTAAGTCTATGTTTTGTGTGGTTTAAAGTTAAATTAGTTAAATTAGGTATAAAATTTATGGATTTCAATTTTAGAATTTACGGTTTCTCATTTGCGTGATGATTTTGTTTCCAAATACAATTTAAAAACTATAATTTTTTTTTAAGATAATGCACCTAGTAAACTTTTTAACATAATCAGCAACGCTAGTGTGACACGCCCTCTGACTCCACGTGAATGCTTTTGCCCAGATTAATGAATCGGTGAGGCCACAACACAGGGGACCTCATCCCCTAGCAAGAACACTTCAAACCCATGAGCTCGTTGGCCCAACGGGGGTTTGAACTCTAGTGGCTACCACTACAACTGAGTGACTTAACCACCAAACCACTCCCTTATCGGCATTTAAAAACTATAAATTAAACAAGCTAATTACAAACAAAATAAAAAAACAATAAACTACAATTACAATTTAAAAAATGCAAGATATAAAACCAAAAAAATGTAGAATTTAACCAACCTGAAGGTCACAGAGGTCCCTTGCGTCGACAAGAAGAGGTGGAAACTAAAAATGGGTTTTTTAGGTCCTCAACAACGCGTACACGTATGGCTCTGTTGTTGTTCCTCTCCAAGAAATTCATAGGAAGAAACAAAAATGACGGTCATTTATTTTAAAAATTAAATACTTTTTAGAAATGCATATGCATTATTAAATGCGTATGCATTATAACACATATGTGTTTCTTATTGCATACCTGAATCAAAATGCATACGCATTTTGATTTAGGCTCGGGTACCTGTAGCTAAGCGCGTACGCATTTTTCCAATAACACGTACGTATTTCTTACAAGTTTTTTTTGGCTGAAATTTTCCCTCTTCATGGACCCAACTTCTTGCTTTTACCCAATGACTACAAATTGACCTTCTGGGTCAGGTATTTTCAATATCAGAGTTGAAGTCAATTTTTCCTTCAGTAGGTCAAAGGCCTCCTGGCACTGTTCTGACCATTCAAACTTCTTACCCTTTCTTTGCAAGGAAGTTATAGGATGTGCAATTTTAGAGAAGTTTTTCACAAACTTCCTATAATAACTAGAAAGGCCCATAAAACTTCAGACCTCATGAACATTTCTTGGTTCTGGCCATTTAAAAATAGCCTTAATCTTAGCTAGGTCCATAGCTATTCCCATTGTTGAAATTACCCAAATACTATATTTTTTTCTAAAAGAAGGTACACTTAGAGAGCTTGCCATATAGTTCATGCTCTCTTAATCTCTAAAGAATAATTCTCAAATGCTACATATGTTCTTCTTCATTCTTAGAATATATCAAAATGTCATCAAGAAATACTAAGACAAACTTGTCTAGACAGTCTCTGAACACACTATCCATAAGATTCATAAATGTCACTGGCACATTTGACCCAAAAGGTAGGACAGTGAATTCATAATGTCCATATCTACTTCTAAAGGTTGTCTTATGGATGTCTTCATCCTTCAACCTCAATTAGTGATATCTAGATCAAAGATCAATCTTAGAAAATATTGTTGCACCCCTCATCTAGTTAAAAAGATCATCGATGCGAGGTAAAGAATATTTATTCTTAATGGTTGCTTTGTTTAACATGTGGTAATCTATGCACAATTGCAAAGTGCCATCTTTCTTTTTCACAAAAATGATAGGTGCTCCCCATGGTGACACACTGGGTCTAATCAACCCTTTATCTAGCAGCTCTTGCAGTTGAGCCTTTAATTCCATTAGTTCTATTGTGGTCATTCTATAGGGGGCTTTAAAAATAGGTTCTGACCCAGGAATAATATCAACGGCAAAATCAAAAACTCTTTTAGGGGGTAACCCCGGTAGTTCATCTGAAAAAACATCCTCAAAATCTCTGAGAAAGGGATGCTTGTCCATATTTGATCCTTTTTTATTTGTGGACTCCTTCATCCCTACTTCATTAAGTTTTTGGGATTCATAAAACATCAAGTCATCTTGGAAGTAAGTTTCCTTTGTTTCATCTATTTTGTCCATCTTGATAGGAAAAAGTTGGCATCCTTTTCTCTATGCCTTTTTCATTTGTAAGGCAGAAATTTGTCTTAGTTTGATTTCCCTAGGTTTCCCTTAGAGAAAGACTTTGTTTCTTAAATCATCCAAACATTCTACTATCTTGGAATAACAATCAACTTTAGGTCGATGTATCCATAGCCAATTTATACCTAGGATAACATCATACGAGCCAAGTGGGGCTACATATAGATTTACTTTCGTGGAAAAGCTTGGAAGTTCAACCTGAGCCTCAAACAGGCATTGCTCTACCTGAGCCTTGGTGTGATTTGCATATTCTATAGACCAAGTGTATAAACATGTTTTCTTTACATTCTCAGGAGGTGAGGATACACTCTGGTATTCCTTCACATCCTCCTTAGGTGCATTACAATCCATAGGGTTATTTCCCTCAGCTGGTGTTTTAGGGATAGAGGGTGTTTCTGATGCATTAGTAGAGTTAGGGGCAGCCATCTTTTCAATTTTCCTTAACTCCTTCTTGATGCATTTCATTGCATCAGCGAAGGTTTACTCATCAGATAACCATGGTCCTACCAAGCATCCAATCTATTCAAGTTTCTCCTTCATGGAGGCTCGTGCCTTCAAGATCTTTTGTTGGCATAGGTAACATCCATGTTCCGTTACCTTCTTTCGAGGTGTAGTTCTAATTTTTACCATTCTAGCATAGAACATCCAATCATTAGCATACATAATGTTGGATACAATAATCATCAAGTAGTGAGCTCATTAGGTCCATGTAATGAACTTGGTGGCTCTGATACCATATGTAACATCACTATCCATAATGCTCAAGATTTAACTTAAACATGTAACTTAATCAAGTCATTAATTAACAATTGATAGAGAATCAAAATTTGAACCAAAAGAAACATAATCTTTTCCATCAATTAAGCATGTTAATCAAATCAAGATATAACAAATCTTACAATCCAATAAACATTTACAATCTTTAGTGAGTAACCATCACTAATCAAATACAATATATGCTCTAGGCATCATAATCAAGTTTTACGTTACAATAGACCAACTAGTCATAAAATGCAAACATTGTATCTGGAACCAATGACATCTATCTTCCTAAGCCTCAATTTGTCTCATGCTTGGAAAGGAGAGCATCATCCTAGTGCTTTTCCTTCAACTACAGACCTATGGTCCCCCTCTCAACTTACTAACTGGAAGCAACCCTACCCTTCACAGAAAGGTTAGATATTAGAAACCATCTGGATAGCCATCTGAGTATCTGGTGTTGTGTCCTTCCTAATGTCTCATGGTCACACACTATAGATCCACTCTAACTTGTATGACACTACTGGAGACACTAGATCATCTGGAACACTGTGCATCGACAATGCATGTAGAGACGAATGCATTACTTTGGCCAAAGTTTTACATACATACACATTGCGCAATGAACATCGTCGTATTTCCACCACCCTAACTCGACTTATAAACTGTCATGTCCTATAGTAAGTTCTTAACGACCTTGTTCTTTAGGTCTAGTATGAGTGGGATCCATTTGATTCATTGTCCATACTTGGACACTCAACTCCCATCATAAGTTGGTTATGATCAAATAGTTTATCCTCGTAATGAGGAACTAGTGACTCCTCATCACCTTGTTTGTTTTGTTTTATATCAATTGAACCATTTGACTACCTTGGTCTCCCATGGTTTACATTTTCGATAGTAAATCATCACCTATGATGAAGTCAATTTCATGGTACTCAAGGCATACCATGCCTTATTAAAGAAGATTAGTTTCATTAGGTTTAATAGCTCTTGCCATCATTGTGAGCTTAAGGTGTTATACACCAGCCCTATTAGATTACACTTAAGTAATGGAATTATATTTCATAACATCAACCATTGAATCTTAATTCATACACATGTAGAACTAGTCTGTATACTTTTATAAGCACTTTCTAACTGTTTCATGATGAGACTATGTTCTCAATTGGTCTCACCACCTCCATAATTGAAGGTTTATAAGTAAAATCTTTGACAGTTTTAATAATCCTATAAAGGATTCATAGTCGGCTTTCCATACAAACCCAACTTGGTATTAATTTAGGTATTGAATACACATTGACATTTAATTGCCTCCCCAGCTATTATCACAGTCGAACGACTATATTATTGATGTTATTTCCCTCTTGGCTATTATCACAATCGATTGACTATATTACTCATTTATAACAATCATCATTCTAGAGGTATTCTTAACTCCATTTGAGAGCTTTTTAAGCTCTAACTACATCATTAAATGATGTGTGTATAATATGCATTGATATTGAGCTCAACCATAACGGCTTCGAACACTGTAAAAAGTAGAATGTATTATATCTAGTTCATAAGACCTTAGCTCAGACATAGAAAAGAATTCATCTCTGAAGGCTTAGCCATGTGGCCTCGAGAAAGTGTCACAAATTAATCATGATACAGTCATGGCTCAGCCTCTAAGCCTCGAGCTTAGACATTAGAAGGAAAACAAAACTTTACTGACTCGGCCTCATGACCTAGAATGTAGTCTCAAAAAGGATTATAGTGTTTCAACAGTTGGCTATATGGCCTTAAGTGTAGTCTTAAATGACTACTGTGGGTTTCAAGCTCGGTACAATAGCTATGAGTTCATTCATATGGAAGTTTATTTGTGTTGATAGCTTAGCAATTATTGCTTTGAGCCTATCTCATCATAGAAATAACATGGTAAGCTTGGCCTTAAGGCCTTGAGCCATAATATGAAATACAACTTTATAAAATTGATAGCTTAGCTATAACTACATTGAGCCATAACTATGAAAAGGTTTGCATATATCATGGCATAGCCTCACAGGCCCCATGCCTCAGAGTTAAACATATGATATAACAAATAACATTACTCTATCTCTGATAAAGATTAAACACAGTCCATGTTTAATATATCAAAGGTAAAAGGACTTGTCCATCATAATACCTAGACAATACTTTCAATGGGAACATCATTCCAGTCCAGTCCTAGTCTCCTACGAGCTGCACACAGTTTCAATCTGCCAGTGCTATCTCTGTAGCTTTCGCCACCCTGCTCATGAAACCCCAACACACAAACTACCAACCATAATCTCCTACCAAAAAGAGAGCAATCAAAGCTTTTGCATTCCCAATCAACTCTTGGCATAGTGTCTTGGAAGGTAACTACCTTTCCACTTGATCTGTTCCACAAAAAGTGGCTCGATCCAGGCATCGTGCAAGATGGGATGAGCTCAAAGCTCTCCATCATTTCTTAAGGCCGGCCAAAACAATTAATAACATTAGATAGTAATCGAATCTTATGATAAGTAAAATAATAATTAAAAATATATATTATTGCAATACAACCAATACAAATCTTTTCATCCTTACTAAGGGATTATCACTATATAATAGAAAACACAAATTGAGTCACAACAAGATTGTCAATTATCAAGGTCGATAATACTTCCCTGAAATCGACTTTCCCCATTAGTCAAATGATTAGGGAAATAATAACCCTTAGAACAAAAGGATAACGAGATACCCCCTCATCTCTAAACACTATTGTCTCTCGACTAGGGATGATGCTCCAAGAACATCGTTTGGTCATCACAACTTGTTGTGATAACTCCAACGACATAGTGACTTACAAAGAACATAGAAGCTAAAGAAAAGAGACAAGACACATGTCAACTTACGAGAGGAATTTAGGACATAAAAGTCGATACTTAGATGGCTATTCAACCCTTTGCTTTCACAATGTCTAACCCTTCCTCCAAGATGATACTCTCCTTTCTTCTTTGAAGGAAATTCATTTTCTTGTTCACACTCAGGACCACAAGATCATGATTAGTGTACCATTATCATGTCTCATAATATAAATCAATCAATTTACAAAACTAATTAATATTAGTAACTACTTCATAAGCAAAAGTTAAATTAGATATTTCCATAATATCAAATCAATTAACTATGACTAATCCTCCTGATTATCATGCCAAGTTAATGATTAAGTCTAATTATAAGTTGGGGATGTGACAAAGGGTAACTCCATGATCAATAGTGGAATGTTTTGGTCTAAATCCAGCCTATGCCTTAGCTCTTTTTTCCTTTTTCTCTACCCAACTACTATTTTTGCATTCAACCATGCTTCCAAAAAATTTACCAAGGAGGGGCTTCACCATAATAGTACGATAATTTGATGGATTATTCTATCATTGATTTCATAGAGAGGAATAATAACACTAGTCGTCTAATCTTCTGGGAATCCATCTTGAATGACATTATTGAAGATACACTTGATACAAGGTGCAATGACCTCTATACCCCATTTTAAATGTTATGCTTGCAACCCATCAATATCTTGTGCTTTCTCTTCTGCTAACATTTTTATGTCTTGATTGATGTCTTCAATGGTGAAAAGTTTAGTAGTTGCATTGATTACTAAGGGTCTATGTTTATTCTGGTCACGCTTATATAGCAACTTCACATATTAAAACCATTGGTAACCTGTGATAGTGTTTTCTATTTGTTTTCCCTTTTGGTGTAGTTCCTTCCAAAAGTTTTTGGGGTTGTGTTTTCCAAGGGCAATCAACTCCTCTCTTCTTGTGTTCATATACTTTTCTTTTTTACACCATAACAATTTTTCCTACACTTTCCTATTTTATTTGTCCATTCCACATTCTCGCAAATTTCTTTTTGCTATCTTACACTCATCGTCAAACCAAAGATTTTCCAGAAAGGTATCTTTTGTTCCTATCTTGGATCTGGCTCTCTTACCACTCTACTAAAACATTATCCACTTCAATGGTCAAACAATAAATAGCAATTTTACATCTCATCCACCCCAAAAGTTGGTAAATATTTGTTTTATTTTTATTGGCCAAATTGACATTTGACTATTGAAGTGGATGATGTTTAAGAATACCCCCCTCACACCCAATTAAGGCCTTGTACATTAGGGGAAAGGGTTTGTACCTATTTTCTTCTTTGATTGCTTGGCCTTATGGACATCATTAAAAATCATTAATTATTTCATTCATGCTTTGACACGCCATAACGTAAGTTATAACATATAACATAGCTTGTCACAATATTTGAAGTTGCAATGTGGGCAAAGATTAATGTTTCTCTCCTCCCCTCCTACCCTTCGTTTTTCATTTCTTTCATATCCTCCCTCCTATCTCCTTTAAAAAGGTCAAGTCTGCTATCTAAACCATAACTCTCTTCTTCTTGATGATGGAACATTGAGTATAATCTAAAACGTTGAAGCAAAATCATATACAGTTAAATCCAGAAATGCTCACTTAAAATTGTTAAAGTTAATGTGTTATGACATGACGTGGTGTCTTTATCCGTGGAAGGCCTCATTCACATGGAATATAATTTCTGGTTTGCATGAAAAGCATCCACATGGCACTTCATCCTACATCTTCGAGGTATAAAAGCGGTCAGGTCTAAAATTGAAATATACCAAAACCTCGAATGCTAAAATTGATGAATAAATGAATGAATGAGTTTTAATAACATCCACGAGACCAAACAGTCTATGGGACCAAGCACCAAATGCACTAGGACTTCTTTAGGCTCCTTTTGATGTCATCCTATCTCCTATGAATCTTGACCAACAGCTGGGCTATGTTGTGAAGCCTCTCTTCCTCAAATAACTCACTAAAACTACCAACATTCACATTGTTATCATGTTGCATATGGATTTCCTTGTACGCATCGCACTCCCTAATGAAGTGCCACTCAGTTTCAACTACTCTATCATTGCAGAAAATGCAAGTCCTATCTTCCCATCTTTCCTTGGGAACCGTCCATTTGCTAGTTTCGCACCTAAGATGGTGTGAACCAGTCCTCAATTGTACCACCAAGAGCCTAGCCTTACCCTTAAGATCGGCACTTAAGTAGGCTTTATCCCCATGCTCCCAAGTAGGATTGAACTCTTTAATATAATGCATTTTTTAAAGCCCAATCTTATTTGTCCACATGGCAGTCCTAAATTTTTTTAGCACAAACTTTTTTATTTCCTCTTTGGTGTTAGGACATTCATGCAACTTAATGTCCCATTTTCCCAACCACTTGATGTTTTGCTTCATCCACATCTTCTTCCTCTGATCTAACACCTAGTTCACCACCACTTTGGGCCACCGGTGATTCTCCATGTTTTCAACCTTTTTTAAGTAACTTAGTAATCGTGATATCGTTGTTGCTTTCATCAGGTAAGTACCAGCCTCAAATAAAAGAATCTCATATGTAGCAGTTGCTTTAACTTTAAGACTACTAGTGATAAGATGCTTTTGAATTCTTTCCAACTGTCTCCACCTGTGATTCGACATGCTACTCCCCCAAACCTCACAACCATAGAGGACAACCGGCGTGACCAACAAACCAAAAAGGGTTTTCTTGGTTTTCCAATCTCAAAGTTCCGCTTTCCTACACCTGTTCTGAAGAAGGTAAGATGCTCTCCAACCCCCTTGTGTCCTTTTCACTCTACAAGTTTCCCAACTAAGCCTATTGTGAAAAATAATGCCAAGATAATTGTATTCTTCGATGATTTCCAACGGGCTACCTTCAAAAATAAAATTAATTTGTTGTTGTTTCCTTTTTAGAGAGAAGATCATGACTTTAGTCTTCCTAATGTTCACTTGCATCTCGACCTCTTGACAAAATAGCTCTAAAGCCTTCAAATGATCCCACAAACCATTTGCAATAAGAATAAGATCATCGACATATAAAAGCAACTTTACCACAAAATCGGCCAACTAGATGACTCCTCCTTCAGTTTTATTTATCCATTCCTCAAGTTTGTCAATGTAAAGACCAAACAGAGTGGGAGAAAGGGGGCACCCTTGCTTGACCCTTATGTTGCTACCAAAGCATTCAAACATGCCTTCTCTAGTTCTAATTTTTGCTCTAACACGCTCATAAAGTTTGTGAACAGCCGCTCGAAACTCATTGGGAACCCCCAATTCTTCCATCCTTTTCCAAAGTTTGTCCCTGGAAACCGTGTCAAAAGCTTTTTTAAAATCCACGAAGCAACAATAAGCTTCCCCACCTTGGGTGTTCCAAGATTTTTCAATCAAATGCCTAAGAGTAAAACAATGATCAATGGTAGAGTGCCTTGGCCTAAAGCCAGTCTGACCCTTTTCTCTTTTCCCTTCTTTTTTTGCCCAACTGCTGATTCTACACTCGATCAAACTCCTAAATAACTTACCAAGAAGAGGGTTTACCATGATAGTTCGATAGTTAGAGAGATTATTGATATCCCCACTCTTGAAGAGAGGGATAACGACACTAGTTGTCCACTCCACTGGAAAGCCCCCTTGTGTGACCTCATTAAAAATTCTTTTGATGTGCAGAGCAAGGTGTTCAACTCCCTAGTTTAAGAATTCAGCTTGCAGCCCATCGTCCTGGGCTTTACCATTTGCTAATTTCTTTATACCCTATTTGATATCCTCAACCGAAAAGAGCTCGGTTGACGTGATAACATTTGGAGGAGAGGCTTCCTCATGGTCACATTCATAAAGCAGTTTTGCATAATCTAAGCATTAAGTTTCCGTGATATTATTTTCTGTTTGTTTCCTCTCTTACTGCAGCTCCCTCCAAAAGCCTTTGGGATTGTGCTTACCTAACACTGTTAGCTCCTTACTTCTTAGAATAACAAAACTTTATTTCTTAGCTTTTATCAACTTCTCATAATTTTTATTTTCTTTGTTTTGCTTGCTCTTTTTGTAGGATCTTTTTTCCGCTTTGCACTCTTCATCATACCAGGGGTTAGCCGGGAAAGTGTTTGAGACCCCTTTATGAGGCCTGGATTTCTTGCAAACTTTTAGAGCCTTATGAATCAAAGGGACCAACAAACTGCCGTCAATGTGTTTCCTTGTAGCATTGTTTTCCTTAAGCCCAACATTGTTTTTAGTCATCTCAATGTGCTCCCCAAGGGCAGTCATAAAAAGTTCCTCATTTTTTTGATCCAAAATGATTTTACCATGTGGATGGATTGTCTTAAACTTGTGTTGAGCTGACCTTTCACTTTGCTTGTTTGTGAGAAAGCCAAACTTATCCAAGAGAGGCATATGATCTGACTTCAACTCCATATGGCAATTGACAAGGGTCGTTAGTCCTCAGCATTTAATCACATTTTCATGTGTCAAATCCAGGGCTGTGTCCTTGGCTGCATGCAATTAGGAATCCTATAGTTTCCAGTTCATTTCAACTAACTCTAACGATCTCTACTGATTGAAGAAATGAATGCTACTGATCTATCTGCTATGAAAATGAATTCTAGGAATATTGGAAACAAAGTTGAAACAATGAATTGCTAATATAGATCTATATTATTCCACACAATTGAAATATATATTTGTCTATGAGAAAACAATAACTGTCTCCTTAAACAGAATCTGAAATAGAATAACAAAACAAACAATACTAGCCTTCTGCCTTGGTGGTGGGAGTGGGCCCTTACTCCACACCCTTAGAGCTGAAGACTAAAGCAATGAATTAGCACAAAAAGATAATATCACAATTCGCTTTCAGTCCAATTCCATCAGCTTTTGTATTCAGAAAAATATCTATATCAAAATGAGATTACAATAAAAATAAATCATCCACTGTATATCTTCTGCTGCTACTAGTTTGTCTAATCTAGTGATGAGATATCACTTACCCTAACTACTAGTTCATCTATGAGATAGTACCAATCTCTTATTCAACTAACTGTTTTAACTATAGAATAAAAATTCATGCAATTAAAATAGATTTAGTGAAACAACAGTTTCATTAAATCCGAGTCTTAGTTTCAAATACAACTGGGCAGTGAGACCCTGAAATATAGGTAATTAATTAGTTTGTCGAGAACTCATGCAAAATCAAAAAGAGAAATAAAATTTCCAACAATTAGCTAGGGTCTTCATTCAATTACTCAGGTGCTAATTGAGTAATATTTGGAGCATCTTGATTATCACTGGAAGTGTTGACTGACAGAGGTGCTGGAAATCTACATTTGTATTAAGGAGGCTCTGGAGATGTATGCTTCTGTTTGTAGCTCTGGAGATATGCTCATGACTTCAGTCTAGCTCCAGAGATTATTCACTCCCTTATCTCAAAATCTCTTCAATCATATTGGAAAATATTAGAGACTAGTGTGGTATCCTTATGTCAGCTCTGGAGATTATTAGGACCACCTCTGGAGATGATCAAAATTGTCTTTGCTCGAACACGTACACCTGTTGATTCCAAAAGAGAAGATTTCTGCATATTTCCATTAATTTAATGTGCATTAGTCCTTCAATCAAAAATCATAATTTTAAGTAATTCATCTCTCATTAATCATAATTTAAACAATCTTGTTAATCTACTTTGGTGCAGTCATCAGGACAATGGAATAAGGAGGAAAAAGAGGGGTAAAAAGGTGTATTATCATGGGTGCTACCTAGCACTCATCAGCAGTCCCCTATAACAAACTCCAGCAACCTAGCAGTCAATTTTTTAGAGCAGATGACATAATCAACCACACTTTGACCATTGTAAGTTTTGCAAGTAATATCCCCAAAGCTTGGCCAAGATCTTGTACCATTACATATAATTATGTCATACAAACTACAAAGACCTAAAAATTTAGCTCCAAAGTGTGTGACACTGCCATTTCCATCTTGTGACATTCTTTCCCAAAGTTGGTCCCCACCCTCTTCCATCTATAAGGGATTGATATCTCCTCTTTCTTATCCTCCCATTTGAAGAGATTGATTGTTAGTTGTTCTAGCATTAAAATCTCCTATTAAAACAATTTCCCCTGAGGTGCTAAAAATAGAGATATCTTTCTTTAACAATGCATATGGGTCTTCATTGTCCAAATTTCTCTTTTTATATAACTTTGACCCTTTTGGGGCAAAGTAGCAAGCAACCAACCTGATTATGTCCTTATTGTCTGTTATTTTCAGTCAAATGTACTATTTATATGGATCCTCTTTCTCTATTTTCATGGTTCTAGCTCACATTTCTTTTATTAGCATTGCGACCCCCCCATGACCTTTACCTATCTCCATCCCTTCATTTCACACTAAGATTTTTTTGTACCCTTCAAAGTCTGGGACTTTGCATCCATCATGTTTATATTGTTTTGGTTAGAATAATAATGTCTTCCCTTCCGCTATAGACCCCAACCCCGGTCCTCTTCTCCATGGGTATCCTCTGCAATTCCAACTTATTATATGCATAGACTTTCGTGGGGCCCCCAATTCCTATTTTTTGTGAAAAGAACGCTCGCTGATTTGAGATTTTTCATTTTTCAGCCATGCCCATTTTCCATCCTCCCTTGCTTTTTTCACTTTTCTCCCACTCCTTTCTTCGTTCTTCTTGTTGTGCAAATGTTAAGTCCTCATTGAGAAAAATGTGAGTGCCTCTGAGTAGCCCCCTATTCTTTTGGATTGTGCTCTTATCCTCTATGTTTCTCAAAGTGACTCTTACATGCCTATTCCTTCTTTCTTATGTTTTCTTTTCGATCCTATTTCCATGGTTGATAAAACCCATCCACTTCAATTCTTCTTTAAGAATGTCTCTTGCTAATATATCTGTTCTTTCCTTCTCGCCAAAATCCCTCAAACTTTTGATGATAATATTAACCTCCTTGTCATGTTTATCTTTTTCTTCTTTTATATGCCTTTTCATTTATTTCTTGATGGTTTCTTTTTGCTCATGAGTTGGTCCACTAACTACCTGGGCCCAGGATTTTGCCTCTTCTAATTGATCTCTTAGCTTATTTTCTCTTAATTCCATGCTTGCCAGAGCTGTTTGGATCTCTTTTAGTTATGAAATGTCACTTTTTATCATTGTTTCTAGTTTTTCTTTTGCTGATTTTGATTTCTCTAATTCCAGTTTTAGAGAGACCAACTCCTGCTGACCCCTTACCATGTTGTTTTACAGAGTTAAAACTTGCTCTTTGAGTAGCTTGTTTTCTCTTTCAAGGTTCCAGCTGGTTTCCAAAATTTCTTTTATCTTAGTGCTTTCATGTTGCCCTTTCTCTTCTATCTTCTCCAACCATTGTTTCATGCTCATAAGCTCACTTACATAAAGCTTTGATGACCACAACAACAGTGTACTCGTAGGGTTGTACAGTCCTACATGGTCTTGTGATCCATCTTCCCCTCCGTCTTTGTCTATTAGGACAGTTTCTATTTTACCTCAGTCTGCCTCAAGTTCTTTGTGAAGGAGAAAATTCTCAGTCTCTTTTCTGCTATCTTTATCTAGCCCTGTTAGCTCTCCATCCGAGTGGTTCATTTTGATCATGGTGTTTGCAGTGTTTCCAACTGTCTTGGGTAAAATCCTAATAAGTTTTTTACTGTGTTTTTGTCTCTGCTTACGGATCTGCTTGCATCTTATTATCCCTTTGTATTGCTTTCCATTCACAAATACTAACTTTCAGTCGGTGTTGACAGTGTTATCATGAGGGTGCAATAGTGAGTAAGGATCACCTGTCTCATTTATACTCCGACCATGTGCGTTTGGATCTATAGGTCCGTTTGTTAATTGCAAAGTTTGGTTCCAATGGATGCTTAACCCTTCCTGGTAAAGCACCCTAACCACAGACCTCGTTAGCTGCAATTGGGGGCCACTTGTTTTCCCTGTAAGAAATGTGGAAAGTTTCATTGGTCCTAGGGTTTGAAAAATTTTGGCCCCTGAAAAACGTGTTTTCCCTCCCATAGAACCCTGTGTGACCAACTAAATGTTGTCTTTTATCTGTTTCCTTTTGTTTACCATGGTTTGTTTTGTTTTGAGATGTTCGCTTGCAGAGGAGGAAACAGTAAAAAAACAAATAACTATATAAGCTTGAGAAAACAAAGTGCTGTGGGGCTAACCTATTCCCGAGCCGTCGGCCAGAGGACCCACCAAGAGAGAGCCCGGATCCCGCACTTTTCTCCGACAAAACCCTCGAAACGGATCAGAAACCCCAAACCCGCGCCCTGTTAGCTGCCTTCCCTTCAGGCTAGACGCCGTTCTCTGCTAAACCAGACACTAAACTCGTCGTTCTCTGCTAAACCAGAAAAAACCCTGTTCGCCGTTCCTGTTCACCGTTCCTGGATGAATTTAAAAGGAAATGATAAAATGGGTTTGGATATTAATTGTGACTGACAGAAACAGTGCAATGGTAATCGAAACAGAATCTGAACATTATTAATAATACTGGCACACTTGAAAGGAACCGTAATATTTTAAAAAGTCTAATTCGCATGATGTTGTACTGCTAACTGGAGCGTATGTTGGACAAGATTTTCTGTGATCCTCCCTGTCGTCTTAGAATTGCCTGGCGCAAATTTGTTTGATCTCCTCCTCACTTGTGCTCTCGATATTTGCATGGGGTTGGGCAAATGTCAATAAAGATAACAAAGTTAAATTTTCCACGCCGTTCACTAAAGTGCCTCAAATTTCCAAACTTGAAAGGTGCAGATTCATTGCAGAGAGCTTAGAGAGCATTCGATGAACCTCGCAGTACATTAATATACTTCACGATACGACAAATTTTCTTCGTTCTTACGAGGTTGTTGTTGGCTAGTATGATTTATATAAACAGTCTTGTGCACCTCGGAACAATGTACCCACTGCACGGTTTAAAGATTTCAACTGGCAACTGCCATCATGTCAGATCTGGATACCTATTTCCTAGCTAGGTGTTGTTGAGCCTTCAAGTTACAGGCAGTAATAAGGTTCAGAGAATAGAAATACATACTGTACAGAAAGGAAGTTAATTTAATTTTTTTTTTTTTTGTTGAATTGGGAAGTGAAAGTTAATGGCGGCAAGTGAAGTGGAGAACGACCAAACAAGACCCACTCACGTGTGCTAGCTTGCAAGCTATATAGATATCTGTGCTTTCACATGCAGGCAAACATTAGATTGGTATAAATATTTTCCCGGTCATCAATGTAACCGTTGTCCGATTGTTCTCTGTTTTTCCATCACTGTCGTGAAGGGACTCAAGGATTCCAGTCAGATATTTTTGATCATTCATTTCAACAGTCAAATATTAATTTTGACTAATAAAAATAGGACAAATATCTACCACTTTTTGTTGTGGATGAAGTGAAATTGTTATTGATTGTTTGACCATTGAAATGGATGATATTTAAGTAGAATGGGAGCTGCAGCAAAATAGTGTTTAATGGTTGGGATATGACACTAATGGAGGTCTTAAGAGGCAGAAAGATTGTTGGGAAAGGATCATTTAAATGATGACTAATTGGCTTTGCAATTTTATATGTTGAGCAATTAATCTCACTCAATTAATATATTGTATTATGAAAATTTTAATTAATTTATTTTAAGGTAAAGCTTATTAGTGCTTGCTTTTACACAAGTATTACTGTGTTCAATACTCTCTAATTTGTAATTAATTTTTTTTGTTAAACAAGGCAATAGTATGTTGGGTTTTTTTTTTTTTTAGTTTAATGAAAGTTTAAATTAATTTTTGTTAATGTAAAGATATAAACTTTATAAACCAAATATTAAATAATTTTTTTATCTACAATTTTATCTCTAATTGATTTAGAAGATACAATTTTATTGGTTAACTAATTTAGGTCTTATTATTTCCTTCATGAAAAATAAAAATATATATTTATTAATTCTAATACAATATTACACTAATAAATAATTCATACTATTACAAAACTTTATTAGATTATTTTAAGCACTTGGCTCCTTTCATTGCATCTCTTACAACATGCATTAAATGGAGTTTCATATACTTGTGTTGATTGTAATTCATTTGTCTATTCCATAACTTCGGTCTTACCATATGGAGACTTTATTATTAATACTATTGCAGCCAATATCACTTAACTAGTTATTTTTAATTGTACCCATCAACCAATTATGTGCTAGAAGTTTTTTTTACCTTAAATAAATATTTATCTTTTGTAAAGTTAACATACAAACATTTTAAAACTAAAAATATTTAAAAAATCATAAATTGATAATATTGCAGCCTTCACATTATTCAATGCATACAATAATTAAATCATACAATTAAACAATTTATTATCTTATTATTGCATATATTACTTATATCAAATTTTAATTCTCTATTCTCTAATTGACTACGATATGAAACATAATAATGATTTTACTTAGCAATAATAAGTGCTCCACCTATCATTAACATAATACAATTTTCTTGAAAAAGGAGTTGATATTGACATATCTATAACTTGTAGGAGAGAGAGGGGGGTTAATAGATTCTTTGATAGTCCTTTATTCATATTTAACTATATTGCAATTATTTTAAAAAATTATGAAAAATTAAAAATTATTGTCAATGTCAATATTATGTTAAGCAACAAGTCTATATTTTTTAAATTAAGAAATGAATATATTTGTAAACTACAAGTGTTTGGTGAGTATTAAAGAGTATAAATTATATGTTAACATAATTAAAATAAATATAAAATTATATATATCTACTTCCATTGGCACTCCTAGTATCATTCCCACCACCATCTTTACTCATTTCATAGCCATTCCTTCCTTCACCTTGTTATCTTCACATTGTAGCATGGCAATTTTAAAATTTTTGCATTCTCCAAATCAACATAGATTAGTTAAATCAATTTCCCAAAATTTATTTTAGTACTTCAAGTTATCTACAAAGCTTCTTTGTCATGCAAGCTTCATAGAGTAAATAATCATTAACTATCAACCTCAACTGTAAAAAAAATTAGAATTAAATTCAAGTAAATGAAGTATCACAAAATATCTATGTTAGGTCATAAACCCTTAAAATCTTGTTGTCCATGTGCAAGTGCTTAAATGTCTACTAAAATCATCATTGATAAAGATACAAAACTTCAAGTGTAGTTTCAAAGGTTTATAGTTTCATATGTTCACATTTTCATAGTTTGTAGTTTTGTAGAGTTGCAATAAGACTTAAAAATCTATAACATATTAAATGGAACACTTTCACGATTCATGAACATTTATTTTAAGGTGTCTTTATGTCTAAATATAGTTGATTCAAAAGTATAAATTTGTAGGTATTTGGGGGGTTTTGATGCACTATCATAAGTTTAAAAAAAGTGCATGTTTCTCCCCTAACTCTCAACAATGTGTTCACTATGATATTTTAACTTATTTTTACAAACCAAAAGTTAGAAAATTTATAGTTAAAATAGGAGTTGTGGACTTAATTTGTAACATTACATGTAAAATTACAAATGTGCAATATAATTTTACAAGCCTACAAGGCATTTGAATGGTAGATAAGTCTTATGCATATGTATATAAAAAGTTTCCCAACTTAACATAAAATTAGAGGGGTGGACATGGGGTGTAGTTATGCAAAAAGTTTCCAAATATCTATATACACCTACCCCCTGCCATCTCACGTAACAAAAATCATATATTCAATTAAGAATTGTTATATATTGTTAAGTGAGAGGGTGTGGACTTACAATGCACATTTACAAATATTTGCATGTTGTAAGTGCAAGCCATTAGAGTAGGTCAGTTTCCACAACAACCTAGATAGTTCATAAAGCAATAGCTAGAATTCAAGGTTCTACACCTACTTCCTAGATTTAATGCAATTAGGAGTATCACTTTACAAGGAGGGCTAATAGAACTAGGAGGATCTATTGATAATGGGTCCTTCGGTAATACCAAGACCATTCTCATGACTTGCAATAACTATGGTAACACTTTCATGGTCTATGGTAAACCAAAGAGCCTTGTAGATGCTCGTGGTAACACTAAGATCAACCATTCACCTTCCATAAATGTTGGACACATTCCAGTAGTGGCACAAAGAACAATGCACAAGAACAAACTCAATCCTAACCATATATCCACTAAACCTTATGTGATTTCTACTATGGATTCAACAAGGTCCAACACACCTCCAAGAGAAACCACAAACGCTAACTCACATTGCTCATCAATGCATTGTTCCAAGCATTTGTCATGTCCCTCTAGATTAAGTCCCAGTTGACTTCATGATTATTTACCAAGACAAATATATACACATATATATCTATCGGTTGAGTTAATACACACATTGATAAACACTGATTATGATTGAATATTGCGTAAATTTAACATACTAAGGAATAGCAATCATAAGATATATAGGGCAATGATTATTATATCTTCAAGGCAGTGATAATTGTATGTTAAAGTTGTTAATAAAATAAATACAGATTTTTGTAAGGGTTGATCCCTCATGTTGGCATTCTCATTTACAAATACAAATAAATATATTATGGAGGCCGACGTCATGATAAGCGCTCCACACTAAAAGGAAACTAATTATGAAGAGGCACCTCACCAATATACAAGACGTCTCCTTTATGAAATGGCATGCCCTTTGAGGTAAGTCATCCCTCTCCAAGCATGTATAAATGGAAGTTGAGAAGTGAGTGTTGGGGGGGGAATACACACACACACACACACAACAATCTCATATAGAGAACAATCATCAAGAAATCATTGGATCATTGAATATAATAGTAGATATTTGATCTACAAAATTATATCTATTGACTCAATCATATGGACTATTAAGGATAGCAAAGGGATACATTGCTAAGTCTAAACTAAATTAGAAGTTCAATAAAAAATATTATTGGATATACATGCAGAAATATAATAAGGAACAACAGGTCATATCATTATTACCTGTCAATTATCTTTACTTATTGCATGAATATCACTGTCATATATATTAAAATACATAAAATTACTACAATAAATTGTCAACATGGAGAAGGGGGGAAATATGCACCATGGGAGAACAACTAAAGGCACCCTTACAGTGATAGGTATGGAGAATAGCTAGTAGGACACTGTACTATCATGTAAAAGGGATAAACGAATAAAGGCACCCAAAGGCACAATTCTCTCCCTAATCCCTATGTTGAGGGTTTATTGGCACACTAAGATTCACCAGTCAGAGAAGAATGGTGAGGAGGTTGTTTGGAGGAAGAATTGTTGACACCCTGTTAAGCCTCCCTAAGGGACTGTTTGGAGAGAGAACTATTAACACCCTACCATGCCTCCCTGAGGGGACTATATGGAGGCATTGTTGATAGTCTACACCTTGCCATGCCTCCCAGCACCATCCACTTCTATGACTTATTTTAGTGAACAAACTGAGTTAGCTACATAGTAAGGAATATATGATCTCTATATTGATATTGTTTATGAATTGGAATGCAAGGAAAATCTTATCTAAACCTAATGGTTAAAGATGTATATTTATATATCTATATTGTGTATATGTGTTTTCCCTATGTCATGATTGCAAAATTGAAGCACAAGAATCATGTTGTTTTTAAGATAATATAAATGGTAATTCAAAAACCCTAACCGTAACTTGTGTCATTTGAATTTTCTAGGGCAAATCAACAAAGGGGCATTATAGTTGGTATCAGAGCATCCTTCCTACCATCCTATGAATGATAGTTGATGCAATGTGTATTCAAGTGTATACTTCATGACTTGCGCATATTCAAATGTATACTTCATGACTTACAAGTTACGTATATTCAAGTGTATACTTCGCGACTTACGTGTATGTGGGAGCGGAAGTCCAAGATCATGGAGCAAAAATTAAACACAAATGTAATGTATTGAAAACAAAACTAATTGGTTTACAACCAAACTAGTATAAATAGGTGAAGCTTGAGGAACAAGTCTCCACAAGAATAGGAAAGGTGGCAAAATAGGAACCAAGAGAATAGCTCAAGGTTTAACCTCTGTCCAAAATAGCAACAATGTGTCGAAGATGGATCGACACATTGACTAATGATTCAACAAGAGGACTTAGTCTTTCCACATGTGAGGAAAACCACTGACTATGATTAAGTTAGGTATAACTCATATGAGTTTATACACCAACACGCCCCCTTAAGCATAGCTTAGGTGGGTTTATAAAATATGAGTCTCGACTGTGCGCCATTTGAGGTACTCATTTACAAAACATCTCTCATTAAATGGAGAAAGAAAGAAAACCCTATGGGAAAAAACTTTCCTCCTAAAGAGAGAAAACAAAGAGAGGACTTTAGATGGCCCCTCTAGATGATGATGATGCTGATGTAGACTACATGCCAAGAAGAGCTCATAGATGGATGAACTTGCTTTCTATAAAGGGTTTGGTGAAGATGTCAGCGACTTGTTCTGATGATTGGCAGAATACTAAGTTGATGATTTGATCATGAATGAGCTCACGAATATAATGTATATGAATCTCAATATGTTTGGTTTGTTGATGTTGAACCAAATTCTTGCATATTTGGATTGTACTCTGGTTATCACAATAGATAATTGTAGGTCGTCTAAGAGGAATGCCAAATTTAGAAATGATGCCTTCAAGCCATATGGCCTCAGTAGCTGAGTTAACAGCTCCTCAGAACTCTGTCTCTGTAGAAGATATAGCAATAGCATTTTGCTTCTTACTAGACCAGCTGATAGGACCTGAACCAAGTGAAAAACTATACTCGGAAGTAGACTTGTGATTTTCTATATCACAAGCCCAATCTAAATCTGTGAATCCAACCTTGAATCAATTGTGGAACCAACTCTATAATGTATCCCAAATGCAATTGTACCTTGAAGGTAACCAAAAATCTTCTTAGCTGCTTTCCAATGCAACTCATGAGGTTCCTGCATAAATCTGGAAACTAAGCCAACTGCATATGCAATGTCAGGCTTGGTGTGTGTTAAGTAAATGAGGCTGCCTACTAGTTGTCTATACAATGTTGCATCAACTAATGGAGTAGGACAAGATGTCTTAAGCTTAACACTAGATAAGAAGGGAGTTGGAGATGGTTTACAATTAGACATTTACAAACGTTCAAGTAAATCAAGAGCATATGTGGGTTGAGCAAGAACTATCCCTGAATCTGATCGAGATATCTCAATACTAAGAAAGTAATGCAGTAACCCTAAGTCTGTCACATCAAACCTTTCTTGAAGTGTTGATTTTACTGCCACAATAGTAGAGGAAGCACACCAAGTGATTAAAAGGTCATCAACATAAAGTACCAGTATTAACAATGAATCATCATGCCGCAAAAGATACACATTGGGATCTGAATTGCATCAAGTGAATCTTGAAGATAGAAGGTAGGAATCCATCTTACCATACCAAGCCTTGGGTGCTTGTTTTAGGCCATAGATAGATTTCCTTACCATACATACTAAGGATGAATCATGAACAAACCCCAGTGGTTGTTCCATGTAGATCTCCTCCTCAAGGTCACCATCGGGTGGGGCCCTCAAGGGCATTTGAATGCCTTTGGCCATGGTCAATGGTGATCATTGGGTGCATTGGGCCGTTGGGCGCATGGCCATCGATAGTTTTGTGGTAGAAAATGTCACGTCATGGCTGACGACTCCCACGTATTTCCTCTTGACCGGGTCCAACGTTGTTGTTGGTGTCATGATCTGCATAGGCCTGCATGGCCATTTGGCTCCGTCAGTTGCAAAGAGCAGAGGGTGGCATCCAAAGTGGATGCCTTTACTCCTATGGCGTCCCTCCTCATTGGCCTTAGTGGACTTTGCAGATGTCATCCAAACTTGGCCTTCTCTAGCCGCTGCATGCAATATGATATCAGCCTTTTAAGGTGCCATTGGATGTAGGTTACAAGGTTTGACTTCGGCCTTTGATGCAGGCCCGAACATGATAAAGCTCAGCCTTCCTTGTGAGCCTTCCATGCTATGATTTGGCCTCACTAGGGTGAGAGTCAATGAGCTCTCCTAATGATGATTATGACCTGCAAAAAAAAACTTGTTTCAAATGTGCTTTGAAACAAAATTTTACCTCCTCGATATGCAGTGATAGAAGGCCGGATTGAGCCTAGTGTGCAAGAGAAGTTGTAGAGATTCACTAATGGAGCTATGTAATCAATGAGAAATAATTTGATGCTATTCCACTCGCTTTGATACCATGTGGGAGTGGAAGTCCAAGATCATGGAGCAGAAATAAAAAACAAATGCAATGTATTGAAAACAAAACTAATTGGTTTACAACTAAATCGGTATAAATAGGTGAAGCTTGAGGAACAAGTCTCCACGAGAATAGGAAAGGTGGTGAAGTAGGAACCAAGAGAATGGCTCAAGGTTTAACCTCCCTCCAAAATAGCAGCGATGTGTTGAAGATGGATCGACACATCGACTAATGACTCAACAAGAGGACTTAGTCTTTCTACATGTGAGAAAAACCACTAACTATGATTAAGTTAGGTATAACTCATATGAGTTTATACACCAATAGTGTATTCAAGTATACACTTCATGACTTACATGTATTCAAGTGTATACTTCATGACTTACATGTATTCAAGTGTATACTTCATGACTTATGTACATATTCAAGTATATACTTCATGACTTATGTGTATTCAAGTGTATACTTCGTGACTTATGTGTATTCAAGTGTATACTTTGTGACTTATGTATAACCATGTGGATGCTTCATAACTTACATGTATTCATGTGCATAGTTTGTGTATTATGTGTATGCTTCATTTTATGCATATACTTTGTGTATTATGTGTATGCTTAATTTTATGCGTATACTTCATGTATTATGTGTATGCTTCATTTTATGTGTATACTTTGTGTATTACATGTATTTATGCGTATACTTTGTGTATCACGTGTATGCTTCATGCTTCTTATATTACATGTACTTATGCATATACTTCATGTATGATGTGTATGCTTCATTTTATGCATATATTATGTGTATGCTTCATGCCTCATGTATTACATGTATTTATGCATACTTTGTGTATTGCGTGTATGCTTCATGCTTTGTGTATTATGTGTATTTATGCGTATACTTTGTGTCTTACATATACTTCATGTATCATGTGTATTTGTGTGTATGCTTCATGTTTCACATGTACTTATGTGTATATTCTGTATATTACATGTATCTGTGTGTATGCTTCATACTTCATGCTACACATGTATTTATGTGTATACGGGTATGTGTAGGATCATCGCAGGCCAAACAGTGGCAATAGGAAAAAAAATTGCGTTTTTACTTAGCCAAATTCGCGACTTGGCAAAGTTTGACTTTGAAACGGATATTTGTTTTGGTTTGGATCCAAACCGGATATCCGTTTTGAAAACGGATATCCATTTTGATAACGGATATCCATTATCAAAATGGATATCTGTTTTCTTTTTCTCTATTGTTTTCATTGTTTTTTATTTTATTATTTTAGCATTTTTAGCATTTTACTATTTAGGCATTTTAGCTATAAAATACAATCTAAATTTTAGAAAGACTGTATCATATGAAAGGGGCAACCTTGTCATCTTTTGGAATGCATGCTTTCTTTTATTTCCATCCATTTTGGCATCATTTATTCTTGTGATTGAGAGTTCTCTCCACCCTTGATTGAACCATTACTTCCCCTAACTAATTCTCCTATCCTCTTGACTCTCAATCAATTCTTTAGTCCACTCCCAATAAGTCTTCTATAATCTCTCAATCAATTATTTAGTCCACTCCCAATTAGTCTTCTATAATCTCTCAATCAATTCTTTAGTCCACTCCCAACCAACCCCACCATTCATGTTGCTTCTTTTGCTATTAATACATCTCTCGCCATCATTTTTAGGGGAGACTATCCATTTCTTCCATTTATGTCAAATTCTTGTTAATATCTCTTATTCCATTTTCCATTGATCCCAACACATCATGGATAGTGAGTCACCTCAAAAGAGTTAAGCCATATTTTCATTACAACCCCCACAATAATTATTATACCTTTACAGTCCTAACTTTGTGAGGCTTTTCCATTTCAATTTTAAGGATTTGAAGGTTCTTACACTCTCCATAAAATCTCCAAGTTCTCAAGGCATCCTTATTCTTCCCATTGTCATCAAGAGGATGTTCTAATTTCTACAAAGGAGGATACCAAAATCTTGGATCCTTGAGGACAAAAGCTAGCACAGGGGCCATAAAAAGATTCCTTGAAGCTTCGCATCTTCTTTACATTATTTTAAAAAGATTTCAGTAGTAATTAGAAAACTTAAATTTGCCTAAGAAAAGTAACAATTTGTTGCCTCTTGTTGCCTCTTCTTGGTTATTTTAAAAAGCAACAAGGTGAAGTGACACATCCTTATGACCAGCATCAAGAAGAACAACAGGAAGTGTATTTGGATCTTGGAAAAGATCAGGAAACAAAGGAGCATCCAGTTGATGAGAATAAAGAGCAAGATAAAGAACAACTAGATGACTGAGATAAAGAGCTTGATGTGGAACATTATATGACATAGAACCAACAATATGAACATCAAGTTGAACAATGAAAAAGTGGTATTAGTTGCACCTATATAGAGAAGTGGTTTAGAGGTTGGTTAGGGGAATTATTTAGGGTTTAGAGGTTTAGGGTTGCTCGGGTTTAGGGGTTTAGGGTTTACAGTTTAAAGAGAGATAGAGAAAGGGGACTAAAAGAGTTTGGGAGAGATAGAGGAGAAAGAGGGGAGAGATAGGGAGATAGAGAGTGAGAGGCATGTCCAAAGACATAGACAGAGAGAGATTGAGAGGTAGAGGGATGTTAGAGATAGGGAGATAGAGGTTTAGGGTTGCTTGGGTTTAGGGGTATTATTTAGGGTTTAGGGTTTAGGGTCTTGGGGTTAGGGGTTAAGGTTTAGAGGTCTAGGGTTTAGGGTTTAGAGAGAGATAAAGGACCAATAGGGAGATATAGAGGAGTCTAAGGGGAGAGATAGGGAGATAAAGAGTGAGGGACATGGCAAGAGACATAGAGAGAGAGATTGAGAGGTAGAAGGACAAAGGTGATAGGGAGATAGGGGAGAGATAGGGAGATAGTGGTTTATGGTTACTTGGGTTTAGGGTTTAGGGGTTTGGGGTTTAGGGTTTCTCAGGTTTAGGGGTTAGGGTTTAGGGGCATTATAATTTAGGGTTTAGGATTTATTGTTTAGGGGTTAGGGGTTAGTTTAAGAGGTTTAGGGTTTTGGATTTAGGGTTTATAGAGAGAGAGGAATGATAGGGAGATATAGAGGAGTCTGAGGGGAGAGATAGGGAGAAAAAGAGTGAGGGACATGGCCAGAGACATAGGGAGAGAGATTGAGAGGTAGAGGGACAAAGGTGGTAAGGAAATAGGGGAGAGATAGGGAGATAGTGGTTTAGGGTTACTTGTGTTTAGGGTTTCTCAGGTTTAGGGGTTAGGGGTTAGGGTTTAGGGGCATTATTTAGGGTTTAGGATTTAAATTGTTTAGGGGTTAGGGGTTATGTTTAGAGGTTTAGGGCTTTGGATTTAGGGTTTATAGAGAGAAAAATGATAGGGAGATAGAGAGAGGAGATCGAGGAGAGAGATAAGGAGATAGAGAGTGAGGCACATGGCCAGGGACATAGGGAGAGAGATCAAGAGAGGTAGAGGGATGATAGAGATAGGGAGATAGGGGAGAGATAGGGAGATATAGGTTTAGAGTTGATTGGATTTAGGGTGTACCTGGGTTTAGGGTTTCTCAATTTTGTAGATAGCTAGATAGAAAGAGAGAGGAGACAGATAGGGAGAGATGGAGGTGACAAAGGGGAGAGATAAAGAGATAGAGAGTGAGCAAGATGTCCAGAGAAATAGGGAGAAGGATTGAGAGGTAGAGCTTGATGATAGAGATAGGGAGATAATGGAGAGATAGGAGATAGGGTTTAGGGTTGCTCACATTTAGGGTTTAGGGTTTAGGGGTTCGGGGTTAAGGTTTAGGGGCATTATTTAGGGTTTATGGTTTATGGTTTAGGGGTTAAGGTTTAGAGGTTTAGGGTTTAGTGTTTAGAGAGAGAAAACAATTAGGGAGATATAGAGTGAGGGGCATGGCCAAAGCATAGGGAGAGAGATTGAGAGGTAGAGGAATGATAGTGATGGGGAGATAGTGAGATAGGGAGATAGAGAGATAGAGGTTTAGGGTTTCTTGGGTTTAGTGTTTAGGATTTAGAGGTTTATGGTTTCTCAAGTTTAGGGTTTAGGGGTTAGGAAATAAGGGTTAGGGGTTAGGGGTTAGGTTTAATCATGTGTTAATACAAGTTGTGGAGTGAGAAATGGGTGGTATGGGAGATTAGAAGACTAGTTTAAAGTTGGGCCGATGGATATATGTCACAACGAAAGGTTCAAAGGTTTGTCAAAAGTGGAGTGATCGGAGCATCGGTATAAGAATTTTTGAGTTGGCCGATAGTGTTTATCTTGGCGATAGGAAGAATGTATATGATTTGATGTTATTTGGGACTTTGAGAAGGTTTCTTAAAGCTGATTAAGCTTTAATCTATTTGAACTATGGGTTTTGATGGGTATTTCACCGTGTTTTGAGAGCTTCCACTATGTGCTCTGCATCAGACCAATAGGGAGATATAGAGGAGTCCGAGGGGAGAGATAGGGAGATAAAGAGTGAGGGACATGGCAAGAGACATAGAGAGAGATTGAGAGGTAGAGGGACAAAGGTGATAGGGAGATAGGGGAGAGATAGGGAGATAGTGGTTTATGGTTACTTGGGTTTAGGGTTTAGGGGTTTGGGGTTTAGGGTTTCTCAGGTCTAGGGGTTAGGGGTTAGGGTTTAGGAGCATTATAATTTAGGGTTTAGGATTTATTGTTTAGGGGTTAGGGGTTAGGTTTAGAGGTTTAGGGTTTAGATAGAAAGAGAGAGGAGACAGATAGGGAGAGATAGAGGTGACAAAGGGGAGAGATAGGGAGATAGAGAGTGAGCGATATGTCTAGAGAAATAGGGAGAAGGATTGAGAGGTAGAAGGATGATAGAGATAGGGAGATAAGGGAGAGATAGGAGATAGAGTTTAGGGTTGCTCATGTTTAGGGTTTAGGGGTTAAGGTTTAGAGGTTTAGGGTTTAGTGTTTAGAGAGAGAGGACCAATAGGGAGATATAGAGTGAGGGACATGGCTAAAGCATAGGGAGAGAGATTGAGAGGTAGAGGAATGATAGTGATGGGGAGATAGTGAGATAGGGAGATAGAGCTCGATAGAGGTTTAGGGTTTCTTGGGTTTAGTGTTTAGGATTTAGGGGTTTATGGTTTCTCAAGTTTAGGGTTTAGGAGTTAGGAAATAGGGGTTAGGGGTTAGGGGTTAGGTTTAATCATGCATCCTAGTCATTCCCCTATCATTCTTATATATCATATCTCTCCCCTCTATCTTTCCCTCTCCCTTATTGACGAAGCAAATGGAAACAAGAAAACTAGGACTCCCTTTCTCAGGTTTAGGGTTTAGGGCTTAGGGGAATTATTTAGGGTTTATGGTTTAGGGGTTAGGGTTTAGTATTTGGAAGAATTATTTAGGGTTACTCGGGTTTAGGGTTTAGGGGCATTATTTAGGGTTTACGGTTGCATGTCAAAAGTAGTCTCTCTCTCTAAATCTGTAAACCCTAAATAATGGCCCTAATCCCTAACCCCTCTCCTGCATCTACCTCTCTCCTATATCTACCTCTCTCCTGTATCTATTCAAAAGTGCCTTTAAAATACTATGAGATACCTTAGTATAAGTAAATCATATAAAAATCAAATATATATATCATCATAATCCTATATAAATTTTGATAGTATTTTATAGCTAAAATGCCTAAATATCATCATAATCCTTGATAAATTTGCTTGTATTTTATAGCTAAAATGCCTAAATACTTAAAATGTATGCAATGCTAAAATAATAAAATAAAAAAAATGAAATACAATAAGGAAAAGGAAAACGGATATCCATTTTGGAAACGGATATCCATTTTGGAGATCATAAAAAGCAAAAAAATTGCAAACCCGCGGCTTGCAAAAACGTAGTCTCATCTTCAAAAAAGTGGATATCAGAGCTGAGGAATGGATATCCGATCCAAAGAGGTAAGATTTCATGCATTTTTTTGGTTTGTTTTGTATTTTCAAGCAATTTTTTTGGTTTTTATGCTAAGTGGGTATGTTTTATAATTTAATTAGGTAAAATGGATGCACAAAATGAAAACCCAAACCCTCCACCACCAAACCCTCCCCCTCCAACAGTAGAAGAGAATATTCAAAGAAATATTGATCATATAAGCAGGATCATAGAAATGTATTGCCGCCACCCTCGATTGTCTATAATGACATCGAATTTAGAGGGAATCATTAATCATATTCAAACCTTGTCCACCCAACATGAATCATTTCGGCAATGGCGAGAAGCCAAGAAGACCGAATATGCTGACGGTTTGTCATATGAGGAAGTCAAAGATTTAGAGATTACAAAAACTATGTTGGCCCAACACTTTGTCAATCCTAAAACTGGATTGCATGTTGATGTCCGTAAGCCCAAATTTTCAATCAAATGGTGTATTCATGAGGGCATTAGTCAAAACTTTTGGGATCATTGGTGGATGGTTTTTGATAAACCACCCAACAACAATTTAGATGTGCCTTTGTATTTCCTCCGTAAACTCTATGTAGAGTTCATCATGGGTCAACATGTTAATTATTTTGATTTTAGAGAGTTTCAAGGAGTGGGCAGAGGAATGCCTCAAGATAGACCTGGGGCAATTAGACAAGTACAAGGTCCCTATATTCCCCCTCCTGCTATCCCTTCTCCACCCTCAATGCAGCACCCAGATGTTGTTGCAAGTGCAACACAACAGGGCCTTAGTGCCATACACTCTTTGACCAAGCATTTGATTATACATACATCTCAGTTTGCACAAGCACATGATGAAGGTGATGATATTGGATCACCTAGTACCACTAGACCATTGTCGTCCAGACATATATGTGTGCCCCATCATTGCATTTCTTGCAATCATTTATGCTTTGGTCCTATTATGGAGAGTAGTGAGCCACCGTTGAACACATCAGAGTATGATCTCCATTCACGAGATGAGGCAATGGGGTCCAGAACTCAAGCTGAGGGGTCAGGGACAAGAGTAGAAGCTACCGGATCAGTAAACATTAGAGAAGGAGAAATGCATGAGCAATCTTACAGGTAAAATTTAAAGTTAAATTTTATGCTATATTCCATTTGAATATATAAACAACTTTATTAGTACTAATTTATCTAAGTGGGATAACAGTTGATGACAGAGGAGGAGTTGACAGAAGTTCATCATGCAACTTTGTCTGCCATCCAATTTGGCTTGGACTTGCCGGTATAATTTGTTGTACACATTAACTTTTTTTTATGCATTTATTTCTTTGTGAGTAATTATATATTGATTTATATCTTGATGTTAATTTTATTTTATAGCCAATAAAAAATGTGAATGATGTGGCATCTTTGCCAATAGTCTTTTCTCGAACTCCTGATTGACCCAAGGGACTATCATTTGCAGAACGGCTTTCTCAACGCCAACAAAGGGTGGAGGTAATTTGATTGAATTATACTTTAATTGATAATTTAGAAAACTTAAATATTTGATTATAGTCATTTAGAGTCTTACATTCTTGTCCTTTTTAATTGATGCAAGAGGCCTCGATGGTTGTATGTGCTTGTTTTCTAGTGGATAAGTTTTTGTGTAGTGCATTTCCTATTTTAAATGTATGCATTTCCTATTTTGTTTAATAATTATATATTAATTTATTTCAATGTTACTTTACTTTTATGTAGTCTGTTGAGAATGTGAGTGATGTGCCACCTTTGCCATCATGCTTCACTAGGACACCTGATCGTCTTAAGAGAAAATCATTTGTAGAATGATTATTCGAACAACAACATAGAGTCGAGGTAATTGAATTGAATTTTTCTAAATAATTGATAGTTTATCTAGCGGTCTTATAGTTGATTGTAGTGATTTAGATGTATGTTAATAAATGAAAGTTCTTAATTGTAGTAGATAAGAATCTATTTATTAACTTTAACTTGTGTTTTGACTTGTTAATGCAGGAAACTTCACCTCCATCAATTACTAGACATTTTGGTACAAAGAGGACACTTTTTCAGGATCCATCACAGATTGTGGATCCATCACAGATTGAGGGTCAAGTGGACTTGTAGTATTTGATGTAGCTATTTGGCATGTAGATTGTATATAGATTTTGAGACATGGCATATGCCACATTTTGTAAAAAATATTTTGAGTTGGCATATTTGCCAAATTTTTGTATATGTCTACCATTATGGAATAGATTTTAATGTATATACACCTTGATATACAATCTAATTTAAATTCATTATGTGCAAGTCATGATACTTCCCATGATGCCATACATTATGATGATAGTTCTTTAGTCCATTGATGATATGTTTAGCATTGAGAATGGTTTTAGATCAAGAGAATGGTTTTAGATCAATAGAATCAATATGAAAAAATTCCTTATATATGCCCTAATCAAATAAGGTCATGATAAACCATTTCATCATGTATTTAGTCTTCATCTTGTCAAATTTTGTAAATATGTCAAAGTTGTCATATGAAAAATGTAAAAAAAATGCAAAAGTATGGAAGATGAATAGTCAAGTACTCAAGAGTTAGTTGGAGACTATTGGTTTCCCTCAAATCATGTATAAATATGCATAAACCTTCATGGAAAAGGCATTGGAGATGTATTGAAAACATTTTGAAGATGAATTGAAGACATGTTTGAATGAAATTAATGTCAAGAAACTCTATGTCAAGGATACTGGGGGCACATTACAAACATAAAAAAATTACATCTTGGGGGGAGGTACCAATAAGGCCAATAAGGATACTATTTCAGTTGGGTGTGTGTGTGTATGCAAATCCCATTTATGGCCGAGAAGCTCTCTATTTACTATTATTTACACATTAGAGTATGACTATCCTAAAACAACATCGTGTATATGCTCATAAAAGCCATCAAACTCTGAGAATAAACTCGTCATTAGATAAGGAGTGGAAGGCTAAAGTCACATTCCCAAAAACCTATTAAAATCACATGTCTCCTCTTATGAAAACTAGGGTCTTTGCTGATACATTGTTCTGTAAGAGCAAAGTCACTTAAGATCCTAAGAGCAAAAACCTTGCTAGTGCCATATTTTTTGTCCTACTCATCGTGGGGTCAAATGGACTGCCCCAACACGTCGGGGTGGGGGGGTAAATACCAGGGGAGGTCTCATTTCATGCGCCAAGCATCCTAGTCATTCCGGGCAAGAGGCTACGGGCAAAGTCCCTTAAGATCCCTAAGACCAAAAAACTACCAAACTTTGACCGGGTAGTTCTCAGAATTCGTGATAGTTGGGAATGCTCTGTTTGGACCTACAGGTGCACGTGACATCCTTCCACAATAACCTCTCTCATTTTTGGTCAACTCCATTCCATTTGACCGTGCCAAAATCAAACGCATTGGCGCAAAATGCTTCAATTTGATGTAGTGGAAAGGTGCTAGGTGTGACATTTTCCATTCCATAGCTCGTGCAATCGAACAGATTGCGCCAACGCATTGGGGTGGGGGGGTAAATGCTAAGGGAGGTCTCATTTCATGTGCCAAGCATCCCAGTCATCTCGGGCAAGAGGCTACTGGCAATGTCCCTTAAGATCCCTGAGACCAAAAAACTGCCAAAATTTGACTGGGCAGTTCTCAGAATTCGTGACAGTTGGGAATGCTCTGTTTGGACCTACAGGTGCATGTGACATCCTTCCACAATAACCTCTCTCATTTTTGGTCAACTCCATTCTGTTTGACCGTGCCGAAATCAAACGCATTGGCGCAAAATGCTTCAATTTGATGCAGTGGAAAGGTGCTAGGTGCGACATTTTTTATTCCATAGCTCGTGGGGTCGAACGGACTCTACCAACGTGTCGGGGTGGGCGAGTAAATGCTAGGGGAGGTCTTGTTTCATGCACCAAGCATCCCAGTCATTCCGGGCAAGAGGCTACCGGCAAAGTCCCTTAAGATCCCTGAAACCAAAAAACTACCAAACTTTGACCGGGTAGTTCTCAGAATTCATGACAGTTGGGAATGCTCTGTTTGGACCTACAGGTGCACGTGGCATCCTTCCACAATAACCTCTCTCATTTTTGGTCAACTCCATTCTGTTTGACCGTTGTGAAATCAAATGCATTGGCACAAAATGCTTCAATTTGATGCAGTGGAAAGGTGCTAGGTGTGACATTTTTCATTCCATAGCTCGTGCGGTCGAATGGACTGCACCAACTCATCGGGGTGGGCGGGTAAATGCTAGTGGAGGTCTCGTTTCATGCGCCAAGCGTCCCAGTCATTCCGGGCAAGAGGCTACCGGCAAAGTCCTTTAAGATCCCTGAGACCAAAAAACTGCCAAACTTTGACTGGGCAGTTCTCAGAATTCATGAAAGTTGGGAATGTTCTATTTGGACCTACAGGTGCACGTGACATCCTTCCACAATAACCTCTCTCATTTTTGGTCAACTCCATTCCATTTGACCGTTGTGAAATCAAATGCATTGGCACAAAATGCTTCAATTTGATGCAGTGGAAAGGTGCTAGGTGCGACATTTTTCATTCCATAGCTCGTGCGGTCGAACGGACTGTGCCAATGCGTCGGGGTGGGCGGGTAAATGCTAGTGGAGGTCTCGTTTCATGCGCCAAGCATCCCAGTCATTCCGGGCAAGAGGCTACCGGCAAAGTCCTTTAAGATCCTGAGACCAAAAAACTGCCAAACTTTGACCGGGCAGTTCTCAGAATTCGTGAAAGTTGGGAATGTTCTGTTTGGACCTACAGGTGTACGTGACATCCTTCCACAATAACCTCTCTCATTTTTGGTCAACTCCATTCCGTTTGACCGTGTTGAAATCAAACGCATTGGCGCAAAATGCTTCAATTTAATGTAGTGGAAAGGTGCTAGGTGCAACATTTTTCATTCCATAGCTCGTGCGGTCGAACAGACTGCGCCAACACAGACTGCGCCAACGTGTCGAGGTGGGCGGGTAAATGCTAGTGGAGGTCTCGTTTCATGCGCCAAGCATCCCAATCATTCCGGGCAAGAGGCTACCGGCAAAGTCCTTTAAGATCCCTGAGACCAAAAAACTACCAAACTTTGATCGGGCAGTTCTCAGAATTCGTGAAAGTTGGGAATGTTCTGTTTGGACCTACAGGTGCACATGACATCCTTCCACAATAACCTCTCTCATTTTTGGTCAACTCCATTCGATTTGACCGTGTTGAAATCAAACGCATTGGCGCAAAATGCTTCAATTTGATGCAGTGGAAAGGTGCTAGGTGTGACATTTTTCATTCCATAGCTCGTGCGGTCAAATGGACTGCGCCAACGCGTCGGGGTGGGCAGGTAAATGCTAATGGAGGTCTCGTTTCATGCACCAAGCGTCCCAGTCATTCCGGGCAAGAGGCTATCGGCAAAGTCCCTTAAGATCCCTGAGACCAAAAAATTACCAAACTTTGACCAGGTAGTTCTCAGAATTTGTGAAAGTTGGGAATGTTCTGTTTGGACCTATAGGTGCACGTGACATCCTTCCACAATAACCTCTCTCATTTTTGGTCAACTCCATTCCGTTTGACTGTGTTGAAATCAAACGCATTGGCACAAAATGCTTCAATTTGATGCAATGAAAAGGTGCTAGGTGCGACATTTTTCATTCCATAGCTCATGGGGTTGAACAGACTGTGCCAACGCGTCAGGGTGGGTAGGTAAATGCTAGTGGAGGTCCTGTTTCGTGCGCCAAGTGTCCCAGTCGTTCCGAGCTATAAGCTTTCGGCAAAGTTAAAAGTTGCTAGGATTGAAATTTTGCATTCCACAGGTCCTGGGGCCGAACGGTTTGCGCCAACATGTCGGGGTGGGCGAGTAAATGCTAGGGGAGGTCTTGTTTTGTGTGCAAAGCATCCCAGTCCTTCCAAGCTATAAGCTACAAGCTTTGCACACAAAACGAGACCTCCCCTAGCATTTACTTGCCCACCCCGACGTGTTGGCACAAACTGTTCGGCCCCAGGACCTGTGGAATGCAAAATTTCAATCCTAGCAACTTTTGACTTTGCCGGTAGCTTACAGCTCGGAACGACTGGAACGCTTGGCGCATGAAACAAGACCTCCACTAGCATTCACCTACCCACCCTGATGCGTTGGCACAAACCGTTCGGCCCCAGGACCTGTGGAATGCAAAATTTCAATCCTAGTAACTTTTGACTTTGCCGGTAGCTTACAACTCAGAATGACTGGGATGCTTTGCAAATAAAACGAGACTTCCCCTAGCATTTACTCGCCCACCCCGACGTGTTGGCGCAAACTGTTCGGCCCCAGGACCTGTGGAATGCAAAATTTCAATCCTAGCAACTTTTGACTTTGCCGGTAGCTTATAGCTCGGAACGACTGGGACACTTGGTGCACAAAACAAGACCTCCACTAGCATTTACCTACCCACCATGACGCATTGGCGTAAACCATTCGGCCCCAGGACCTGTGGAATGCAAAATTTCAATCCTAGCAACTTTTGACTTTGACGGTAGCTTACAGCTCAGAACGACTAGGATGCTTTGCACACAAAACAATACCTCCCCTAGCATTTACTCACCCACCCCAACGTGTTGGAGCAAACCATTAGGCCCCAGGACTTGTGGAATGCAAAATTTCAATCCTAGCAGCTTTTGACTTTGTCGGTAGCTTACAGCTCGAAATGACTGGGATGCTTTGCACACAAAACAAGACCTCCCCTAGTATTTACTCACCCACCCCGACATGTTGGAGCAAACCATTCAGCCCCACGAGCTATGGAATGAAAAATGTCGCACCTAGCACCTTTCCACTGCATCAAATTGAAGCATTTTGCGCCAATGTGTTTGATTTCAACACGGTCAAATGGAATGGAGTTGACCAAAAATGAGAGGTTATTGTGGAAGGATGTCACGTGCACCTGTAGGTCCAAACAGAACATTCCCAACTTTCAGGAATTCTGAGAACTGCCCGGTCAAAGTTTGGCAGTTTTTTGGTCTCAGGGATCTTAAAGGACTTTGCCAGTAGCCTCTTGCTCGAAATGACTGGGATGCTTGGCGCATGAAATGAGACCTCCACTAGCATTTACCCACCCACCCCGACATGTTGGCATAGTCCATTCGACTGCACGAGCTATGGAATGAAAAATGTCGCACCTAGCACCTTTCCACTGCATCAAATTGAAGCATTTTACGCCAATGCGTTTGATTTCAACACAGTCAAATGAATGGAGTTGACCAAAAATGAGAGAGGTTATTGTGGAAGGATGTCATGTGCACCTGTAGGTCCAAACAGAACATTCCCAACTTTCACAAATTTTGAGAACTGCCCGGTCAAAGTTTGGTAATTTTTTGGTCTCAGGGATCTTAAGGGACTTTGCCAGTAGCCTCTTGCCCGGAATGACTGGGACGCTTGGCGCATGAAACGAGACCTCCACTAGCATTTACCTGCCCACCCCGACGCGTTGGCACAGTCCATTCGACCGCACGAGCTATGGAATGAAAAATGTCGCACCTAGCACCTTTCCACTGCATCAAATTGAAGCATTTTGCGCCAATGCGTTTGATTTCACAACGGTCAAACGGAATGGAGTTGACCAAAAATGAGAGAGGTTATTGTGGAAGGATGCCACGTGCACCTGTAGGTCCAAATAAAGCATTCCCAACTATCATGAATTCTGAGAACTGCCGGTCAAAGTTTGGCAGTTTTTTGGTCTTAGGGATCTTAAGGGACTTTGCCGGTAGCCTCTTGCCCGGAATGACTAGGATGCTTGGCACATGAAACGAGACCTCCCCTAGCATTTACCCGCCCACCCCGATGCATTGGCAAAGTCCGTTCGACCCCACGAGCTATGGAATGAAAAATGTCGCACCTAGCACCTTTCCACTGCATCAAATTGAAGCATTTTGTGCCAATGCGTTTGATTTCGGCACGGTCAAACGGAATGGAGTTGACCAAAAATGAGAGAGGTTATTGTGGAAGGATGTCACATGCACCTGTAGGTCCAAACAGAGCATTCCCAACTGTCATGAATTTTGAGAACTACCCGGTCAAAGTTTGGCATTTTTTGGTCTCAGGGATCTTAAGGGACTTTGTCGGTAGCCTCTTGCCCGGAATGACTGGGACGCTGAGCGCATGAAACAAGACCTCCCCTAGCATTTAGCCCCCCACCCCGACGCGTTGGCGCAGTCCGTTCGACCCCATGATGAGCAAAACAAAAAATATTGTTCCAGTTGACACATTCTCAATCATTGACATGGATGATATCTCAGTACTATTCCTTTAGGCACAATATGAGCTTCCAATGGAAGGCACAATTGTGAGGTTAAGATGATGAAAAGTGTGCCTCATTCATAGTCATGTTTTACTTGTCTTCAATGATGATTCCTTGATTCAACTTAATCCTTTGATAATGCATTTTAACCTCCTTGTGAAAGCGCACTTTCAAGGTTGCTTGAGCAAGAGCTAGCGCCTCAACATCAAGGCGCACTTTTGGTGTTCTAGAAACATGAACTAGCACCTCAAATATTAAGGCACTCATTCTAGGTTGTTTATTCAATAATTGGCACTAGTCACATATGGTGTAGAGAGGTAGATGTGCGCCCAAGTCATCATTTGATGCCTTCAATAACTATAAACTCCTTTGATGATGCATTTTATCCTTCCTATTCACTATCTAGCCTTAGGCGCACATTTTAGGTTGATCAATCATAATCTAGTGCCCTAAGTACCAAGGCGCACTTTTAGATTAGTTTGATAAAGGATTAGCGCCTTCATTTCCAGGCGAAAGTTTGGAGTCGAAATACATCAAAATAACAAGTTTCTTCATCACTTCAAACATATTTAACACTTTGAAGATCTCCAATGCATGATTGAATATCAAGAAACCAATGTATCATTTCATGAAGGTCTTAAGTGTTGTAAATATGCATCTTCTTATTTAATCATGTGTTGTAAATGAAGGAATGCAATGATTGCAATATGTGCAAAAAATGGAATTTTTGATAAAGATTGAAAGGAAATGTTAAGAAAATGCAATTAGCGGGTGTAAATCCAAAGTGTGGAAGCATAGACAAGGCATGTGAATAGTTTGGCATGACACCTCAAAGAGATGCTATCTCATGGAATGCAATGATTGCAAGATATGCACAAAATGGATTTTTTGAAAAGGCTTTAGAAACTTTGAAGCCAATACAATTGGAACGTTTCAAACCAAATTCCATAACCTGTGCAAGCATTCTCCCTACTTGTGCCAAATTAGGATCTTATATATACATATATGCACATAATATCATGAAAATAATGTATAGTGTATATATCAAGCCATATAGGCATGTACAAATAAAACCATATGGGTATATACAATGATATACATTTATAACATACAAAAGTATGTTTACAAAGCCAAATACACATATGTAACAAAATGTCCCAAAATCAAATCTCCTATGGATTGCTATCAAATAATCTATGGCTCTTGCTAGGCCATGAAGATGGTGAACCAGTCAATGACTCATCTTCCATCGCTCATCGACTAGACCTCCTCAATAGAGATTTTTGAATTTCCACCTATTAATACAATCAAACAATGTGCACATTAATATAGAATTTAATATTCAAAATATATAACATGACATAAGTAATCAATCACTTACCACCAATTGGTGATCCCTTTTGATCATTTGTTGTCTCTCTTCTTCTATAGAGCTAGATGGGTAGGGGAGGTGATGTCCTGTGAGAAGCATGAACAAGTAGATTTAAAAGTAAATATGAATATCATAAATATGTACATTAAATGCTGCGCTTATTATAGGACTGTTCTAGTACTATTTTAGGACTGTTGTAGGACTGTCGTAGTTAAAACTATCCTATTAGACATGTATAGGACTGTCATCTCATGGAATACAATGATGGCAAGATTACTATCAAGATTAGTATGAAGATTAATTATGACTATTATAGGACTTTTATAAGAATGCAAAGTAAGGAAGCATAGGCAAGGCACATGAACTGTTTAGTGGAATACCTCAAAGAAATGAGAATTTTGTCAAATGTTGTAGTTGCAATTGCCATGTGACACATGTATGTAATATGTGAAAACATAGACAAGGCACATGAACTATTTGGCAAAAGACATCAAATACATGTCACCTCATGGAATGCCTTATGTAGAAAAAGGTACAAATGTGCAGTATTAAGAAATACAAATGAGAACTAAAAATCATACCTCGAGTATAGTCAAAATAACCTACGATGCCATACAAAATAATTTACGATGCCATGCAAAATAATCTACGATGCCATCTAAAATAACTTTATTCACTGTCCTGTATAGTCAAAAGCATGCATTATAGTTATTAAAGTAACAAGATTTTTAATAAAACAATTCTAAAAAATAGAAAAAACAAGAACAAGTTAAGATAAAAAATGTCATACCTGTCCATCTGGAAGTTTAAATGCTAGTCAAGCATACCTGAGGGGTCATCTCTTACCTTCAAAGTATCCAATATTGCTTCATGATCAACATTACTAATTGTCCATAGTTCTTTTGATTTTGGTCTTCCACAATGCTTTAGTAACTTGACATTTGTTGCTACAACTAGGTGAGAATACATCAATATGGTTTTATGATTCTCAAAGTCTTCAAAGGCCGGGATGCCATTCTTTTTAACCATATATGTTCGTAACCAAGTCCCAGCAATAACAACTGATCCTGTAGGATATGTGAACCCATCATCATCTGTCATAGGTTGTGTTAGCTTTTGTTATCCCTGTACACATCGTGCCAACCAATAGTCTAACCTCTCTTCATTTCCATGCGGTGCAACAACTGCATAAACATGACCTGGCTGTACAAGGTCTGAAAGATGTTCATAGTCAAATGAGCTCTCCATGTCATTGATGGAAGATGATTGATCTTCATATAAAGGGACTAAATATTGTGGAATCCATGCATCTACCCACTCACTTGACTCACAATTGTTCCAATTACATTTAATACAACTCTGACAAAAACAAGCTAATTCTCATGTCCAAATAGTCCATGTACTTGCATTTGAGCTTTGAAATGAATGCATCTTTGATGATTCACTGATTCTCTGACATTCCAATTTCTCTATCGCTATCCCATCATCAACCAACCAAAAGAACCTGCGCACTTCAGAATCAAAAGCCACTCCTCGTGACAATGCATAGTTACACGACTTAACAATGGAATCTGCATCACTGAATGTAGCACCACCTCTAATCTTTAGTTGTTCTTTAAAAAGAGTTCTCTTCATGCATGCACCTGCTCCATCATGTTCACCTTTTCCGTGCCCGGCTTCAAAAAAATTCCAAATATGAGGTATACCCTTCTCTACATGCATTTTGCTCAACCAATAGAAATTACGAGCATTCTTGAATTAACCAGTTCAATTATCTGACCAAATGAGATGTTGATCTATTCTAATATCTTTTTCTTGCAAGAACCCATAAAATTGTTGAAAACAATATTGCACAAACTCTGCTGAATGAGATCGATCATCACTCAAGTAAAAATGGTATTCTCTGACAATCTTCCTGTTCTCTTCTGTACTCTCGGGGGCATGTCTGTATGTGATGTGAGAAAAAATAGCAATCTGAATAGAATTGTAGTACTGGGATTGAACTTCATTTTGGGGTTGCAATGTATAGTTTTCTGCAAAATCAACTACAGAGACAATAGTTCCAATCGGGAAAGAGTCTTTACACATCCTGAACTGTTGATCTAACCATTGAGACCTGTGGCTATGTCTGACATACTTGTAGAAAAGATTTTTCTTAAAATCATCAATAAAATCAACAATACTTACCTCTTTTACAATCAACTCACATCTAGAACCTTCACCTCCACTTTTCAAATTGTATTTCACTGTCTCATATCTCTTTTTCTCAACCATTCTCTTTCCAAAATCATGCTCGTTGCCCTCATGAAAACATGATACAAACTTTGATAACCCACCACATTGTAAACACTTTTCATTTAAACAATCATTCTTGTAGAACATGCAACCATCATCTCTAATACATAGAAATAAATCCAATAAGTCCCTAGATGACTTTAGTAGTTGAATTGCACCACACTCCTGTAACATTTTGTTAGTGTGCAAAGTAGAACGAATATTGCATAATAATTCATGGTACATAGAAAATTCTACATGGTATTTGCAACAACATGTATTACGAACTTTAAGAGGAACACAATAAAATGGCTTAAGAGATTCAAATGCTCTTTGTGAGATTGTCATACATGGGTGAGTTTCACAATATTGTTTGTACAATGTTGTTTGGCTACATTCCAAGTAATGTTTAAGATGTGGTGTGCGGTCTTTATCACCAATTCTTAACTTTACAACATCTTTTGCATTCGGTGATACCCTAGAGTTAGTGTGCCAAAATCGTTCAATTTCTTCCTTTGTGCTATCAATTAGCTTCTTGTCAACTCGTGGAAGCCTACCACTAAAAGCCCAAGTATCATTGGCAATAGGACTATCTAGCCTTGATCTTAATGCTAGTGCTTTTGACAATGTTTTACGATTCAATCTTAAGTCAACACAAGTTTGCCTCATTAATCGAGCATTTCTTAATTGTTTGCTTACTATTGAGGTTGTTATTACTCTATGGGCAGCTCTTTTATCTTTCTCCTTGCTAGTCTTTCCAATAGAATTGAGTGCATTGAGAAGGCTTCTTACAATAATTTTATTTCGATCGGACACTTTGTTTAACCGAATCTTTAATTTCTTTAGTAAAGGTCTCATTTTGTACATCTTTAATAATTGCACAAAAAGTTGGCATTGTTTGGTTAATGTTTTCTTCTCAAAGTATTCATTGAAGAGTTTTGTAGCCCATAACCGAACCATTTGTGATGACCTCTTGCCTTCAAGTTTTTCCATTATGTTCTCATCAATTTCAAGTAACCATTTTGGGGTTTTTGGGTGTTTTCCAATTTCATCACGGTTATTCTCTTCTTGACAAATGTCCTCTCTTCTTATGAAATTTCGAGATACATTGATTGTTCTTGTTTCATCCATGTTTTCAACCTCATCAATTTTATCAACAAATGGATTATGGAGTGCAATTTCAATATCATGATGTTCATATCCACTTTCTTCAAGTGCACGTCTTCATTTTTCTTCTTCTTCTTTGTCCATGGTATTGCTATTATGAATAGGTGTTTCATAACATTTTTCAATATTTTCATTTGCAATATCATGGTGAATTTCATTCTTATCTAACATTTCATTATAATCAAAATTAACATCTTCAATTTGCATGTCATTAGATGGTAAAGAAGAAGATTCACCTTGATGAGCATCTGCCAAACCCACCCTTCCAATCCTCTTCCTTTCCCTATCTTTTTTCCTAATTGCTTCAATTTCCTCCAATGTAACTTTCCTCCTCCTTTTTGCTTTACGACGACTGTTGCTCCCCATTAGGGGAACAAAAATATCACCCTTATGATTGTAACAAGAAAATTGTGTCTCCAAAAGTGCATAAAAATATTCCTTTCACTGTCATAGCCAGAAATCACGAGTATTTCGACAGCTGAGGGTCTCTGGTTGCGGAAGTCGGGCCCAGAAATATTCCTTTTGTCTTTTTTTTGCTTTTCCAAAATGGATATCCGTTTTGGAAAACCCAATCCTTTGCAACGGACACTTGCAACGTCCATATGCCTACTACAAAATAGATATCCAGTTTATTATGTACATTTGGATTCTATACTAGGGATTCATTGTATTATTCAATAAACTTGTGAATTACCATCTAATTTCAATGTTTACACACTAATCCACCTAGGTATCAACTTAATAAAGCTCTGGATATAAGCCATTATTTGATTTTAGGCTATCATCAAATGAGGAGCTTCTAAAGGCAAAAATGTTGTCCCAAAAGAAGACTCAATGTTATTTGTAAAGACATTAGATTGTTAAAATACAAATTCAAGGTTAGATATTCCTTGGGCTATTTTAGTATAGAGAAGCAAAATTGCAATATATGACTATCCTAGGAATTAGAATGGTTGATCATAGGATATTCATGGCATTTTGATATTAATGGATGGATTGATGGATGTTTAGGGAGTTTAAGTTTAAATGTAATGTATGAGAATTCTTATTTATGAAGGATCTAATATGTCTTATGTCTTATTTGCAGGCCATTCAAGAAAGAAATGAAAAGATACCAAGGACTATCATAACACCTATTATAATTAGGTGCATCAAAGGATTGTCATCCAGGACCTTACCAATATGGGAAGTTATCAAAACCATGTCATGTTTAAAATTAAAGGCTTTATCACCTCTTTGTCCCTATAGGCCTATTAGAACAATAGGTCACATTTTATTCATATACCGGGGTTGAGAATAAACACTAAGCATTTGTAGTTATTGCAAGTGTAAATGGAAATAGATCACAACTTTAGATAATCTATCCTCTCCTAGATTGCACTGACTGAGTGGAAATTACAAATTCCCTATTAATTTCCTTTATATACTGAAGGTATGGGTGAGAAAGGTAAACTTTGTATGTTGTAGACAAGTGATGCAGAGCAACACAGCAAAAGCTTACAAACAAGGTGTAAAATACCCATTAACCCACCAATTGCTCAAATAGCTTTTAAAATATCCTTCCCAAGGTCCAAACAAGACCGAAATACACTCTTTCTTTACTATCGGCAAGACATTTCTAATGTCTCATCGAACTATGCTTCATATGTTCTTCCTTTCTCTATTGTCGGCCAGACTTATCATTATCGGTAACCTTCAAATTTGTTAGCCCGATGTGGGACCTCTCGCAATGTGTAGAATCGATCGCTCAAGCTTATGCTGTCGGTGTGACTCCTCCGTTGTTCTCTAATATGTATAAGAGGACGGATCAAAGTAATTAGCATGCTCCCTTCAAAGTAAAGACATGAGAATAGAGCACTTGTGAGATGGTTATTGTAAAGGGACAAATCAATTAGAGACATGCAGTTTCCTAGAGAATTTGGAATGCTTCCGCTCAGGCGATTGTAGGACAAACAAAGATGTTCTAACTTCCCCAGACCACCAAATTCTGCAAGTATACTCCCCTTCAAGTTGTTGCGTGAAATTCTTTTCCAGTGAAGTTGTGAGTAATTGGCAAGAGATTTGGGAATAGAACCCTCTAGTCCATTTCTTCTTAAGTCAAGTATCTTCAACGCTTTCAACTACTCAAACCAAGGTGGAATCCTTCCCTTGAAAGAACTAAAAGAGAGATTTAAAGTGCATAACAAGGAGAGACCTCCTTCGGATGGAAAAAGGGTACCTTTTAATTCCAATTGAGGGAGAATTATGGCCACCACTCTATTGGTATGTTTCTTGTACCAAACACTGGTCCAGAAGCACACATTTTCTGAATTGGTAGAAGTGTAGTTGGAGAAATGTGGTCTCCTTGACTACTATTATTGTAGGATATGCATAAACGGGTTTCTTGAAAAGGCTTTAGAAATTTTCAAGCAAATGCAATTGGCAAGTGTAAAGCTAGATTCTACAACCTTTGTCAGCATCCTCTCTACCTCTACCAAAATGGGAGCTTTGGAATAGGGTATGGACATTCATCAAAGCATAATGGAAGTGGGATTTTTGTAGATATTCTAGTTGGAAATGCTCTGGTAGACATGTACAGAAAGTGTGGAAGCATAGACAAGACACATGAACTATTTGAAAAAATGCCTCAAAGAAATGTGGTCTCATGGAATAAGATGATTGCAAGATATATACACACTTACTCCGATGTGAGATTCACCACCCTTGTCTATCGGTAAGACCAATACCCTCGGTGACACTTTTTACTTGCATTCCGACGTTATAACTCTCCCCAATGTGTTTACCATCCATTAGTCATCGGTAAGACTTCTACATCAGTCAGACATTCTCTTCAATTTCTGATATCGTATCTCACACCGAAAGAATAAACACCGAACTACACCATCGGCCAGACCGCCTCTATCGGTGACACTTTTCTTCTCGCCTCTGAGACTCCATCTCTTTCCGATGTTCCTTCTATCGGTGTGACTCCCTCTCATCGGTGTAGTTCTCAACTGTTCTTCCGATGTGCCGATAAATAACCCATCGGTGACACTTAATGATTGTCACCCCGATATGACTTGATCTGTGAGATCAATGTTGTCGGCTCAATGGAACTTTGTCTCTCCGATAACTATTGTCAGTCCGATGTCTTCGATTTAGCCTATACATAACATGACTTGTTATCACCGGTCAACTAACGTATCTTTTCCCAATTTTCCCTATATGGCCGGTCAACCTTTGTATCCTTTGACATGTACATTCACCATTTACAACCACGATAAACAATAGCAGGATATACACGAAATGTCCACGCATACATAAACGATATACCCATGGATTGTATCTTTGGTGAAACAATACCAATGGTACAAAATATGTTGCTTCTCTTCATCCAAAACCAATGGCACAAAATTTTTCATAGATCAACAAAACGGATATCCATTCTGAAAACGGATATCTGTTTCTAGAATGGATATCTGCTTTTAGAACGGATATCCGTTTCCAGAACAGATATCCATTTCTAGTTGCTTTTACTGAAGCAGACGGATATCCGTTTTGATTGTTGACTTTTTATGGATTGTAACGTGTTTTAATGTTTCAGTCTCTTCTTCGAACTTCACCCTTCGTGCTGACGACTTTTTTTTATGCAAAATTGATAAAACGAAAAGGGTTTATAGAAAAAATTGTTAGCTTTCTAAAAATATAAGATTTATTTGGTTATCATTTTATTAAATAATTATTAATAATTTTTAATATACCGTGTCTCTGAAATCCTGATGGACACACTGATTGAAAAACATCCATAACTTTCAAACCATTTCACCTTTTTGAGATCCGAAACCTGCGTCACACTCTATGCTTTTCTCGCTATAGGTTAAAAAAAAAATTGAATTTTGATTTTTTTTTATCGAGTTAGGTTGGCTGGAAAATTACTTTTTATTTTTTAAAAAAAGTCACAGTAAAAAAATCGTAACTAATTATTTTATTAGAAAAAAATTTCAAATAAATATGCATCACATCCGGACATGAGTCCTCTACTTATTTTGAAAGTTTAAAAAAATATATATATTTTTACTCATAGTTAGGTTGGCTGGACAGACACCCACTTTTTATTTTTTTCTGAAAAATTTAATAGCTGTTCATTGAAATATTCAATTTTCACTAAGTAAATTTAGTTTTTTTTTTTTTTAAAATAGTAGCCTATAAACTAGATTCAATTCTCTACAAATTTCATTCTTACATCTTTTTCAAATTGTATAGATAATCCATTCAAAATTTCACATGAACTTGATAAAGTCTGATTTTTTGTATTTTCATTGCCACTTAGAGGTATAGTTTGGCCCATCATGATCCTGCACATACCCATACTTTGTATATTACATATATTTCATGCCTTGTATCTTACGTGTATACTTTGTGTATCACGTATGCTTCATGTATTATGTATATCTATGTGTTTGCTTCATGTCTATTGTTTCTCCAACAGGGTTACTCTGTGTGTTTAAGATTACTTTATGCTTAAAAATTATGAAAATGCCAAATCAATCAAGCGTTATTGTCAAACACTTCTTGGGTTGAGAAGCAATAAGTGAAGCAAAAAAGTGTAACTCCCTCAAACTTGAAATATAAAAAAGGGGGGAACATTTCATTTGAGAAAGACACCCAAAACATCATTGAAGAATTCAATTGGGAATAGAACCCTAAGTGATTTTATAAGTAAATTAAAGTAGGTTCTCAAGAATAATGATGTTGCGAGAAAGGACGAAACCCCAAATACAAAAAGTGTGACCCTTAAAATGTAGGACTTCCTTAACAATAAAATATAAAAGGGGAATCATTTCCTTGTGAATAAATCATCAATAGGAAATAAAATCCAACAATCAACTCAAAGGTAAAGTATTATTCTCAAAAAAGGTAGCTAAGAAGAGTAGTAACTCCTTCAAGAGATAGATGTAAAGGATAAATCAATTCATTGAAATAAACAATCATCACTTATCTATTCATTAGGGAATCAAGAAATCAAAATATCAAAATTTTCCCAAGGAAGGAACCATCAATCATCACCACTCAACATAATTGAATCTAATGATACAATTTGACTTCCAATTCTCAAGTGAAAATCTAATTATGATGGAGACTTAGCTACAAAGATGGATTAAGGTTATCTTTTAGACTTCAAGATTTAGGTACACTATGGTACATCAACTTGACCTAGGATGTTTAGCCTCTTAGAAACCGAAACAACAATTTTGAGAGAATGTAATGAAGACAATTCAATTCTTTAGGAACCTACAAATTTAGACTCTTGATCTTATGAGAAATGTTAGAAATCTATCAAAAGATGCATCTATCAAGCTTCATGGAGGAGGAACATAATTAAGAATAAATTGTTCTATTCCTTTGGAACAAGTTCAAATGTACAATCATATGATCTATCCCATACTCATAGAAACAATGGCAATGCATGGATCAAACTTGTAACCTACAAAATTGGTCTAGTAAACTTATATTAAAAACCAAATTCACTTCTATATTAGTTTGTTCTTCCACGAGTATCCTCACAAGTTCTTTTCTTAATCAAAGTAATTCCCTATTCAAAAAGGTCAAGGACATTAGTACTAGGCATGTAGGTACCTTTGATAAATTTGATAAAATCAAATTACAACTAAAAGATAGAGGGGTCATAATATTTCTATCATCATTCATTCTTAGAGGATACAACCAATCCATTAGCTAAGTTACTATTTACATATCAAAAGGTTGAGAGCTAAGACAATAGTAGGATCCATTGAGAATTTATGAATAAAGTAAGCTTAATGTTAACCCTCACAGTTTACTCCTTTTCAACTCCCACTCTTATACATCAAGTAATGAGGGTCCTTAATACAAGTCTAACATGTAATGTACGAGATACCCTAAGTGGTTCCCAATTGAGATTACTAATAGATCAGGAGAGGGTATGTTTACATTCAGTAAAAATACTCTTAAATCAAGATCCTAGGGTTGTCGAAAGGAATTGTTGTGACATATCTAGACTATATTGTGGTCAAAATCCTTGCAGCATCTATCTTTTATTCCCTAAGTTCCAATCAAACAAGTATAATAAGTTAAAGTCTTATAAGCAAGGTAATTTCTTAAAAACATGATCAAACTTTAAATCAAAAGTCAAGCCTCACAACATGCTTTGATAGTAAGAAATGGGAACCATATGCAAGATGTTTATAAATATATTTTAGATAAACATGACCAGCCACTAATGAGTATACACATCTTTGCTAAATAGTTCCTATAAAACAATAGTGCCAACCAAATACAATAAATGACATAAAAATATCCTCACAAAGACATATCCAACCCCGTGGGTTGATCTGCTGAAAGAAAATTTGATCTTTGTAATGATGTTTCATTGCTTGGTTTCAAACTGGCTAATGCAAGATGTCATTTGGTTTTTCTCTTTGAGGATGAGAGAAAACATGTCTTAATTATAGACTTTACCTATTAAAAACTCTTGGTTTTGTTGTTGAGAGATATTGGGAAATACAAGTACATGAATCAGGAGAATATTGGACAATAGATTGTTCTCATACTTTAGAAGACGTTATCAACTTGATGATGGTTAAGAACAATGTTGGATTAAGATAAGTATACTAAAAAAAACTCTTCAAGGACAATCAATATTGATTTAGGATCCCGATAACACCTAGAGCATCCTAGTTTGTAATTGCTTGAGGACAAGCAATATTTGGGATGGGAGGGCTATCATGTCCCTCTAGCTTAAGTCCCAGCCAACTTCATGATTATTTACCAAGACAAATATATACACATATATATCTATCAGCTGAGATAATACACACACTAATAAACACGGATTATGATTGAATATTGTGTAAATTTAACATACTAGGAAATAGCAATCATAAGATATACAGGGCAATGATTATTATATCAAGGCAACAATAATTGTATGTTGAAGTTGTTAATAAAATAAATACAATTTTTTGTAAGGGTTGATCACTCATGTTAGCATTCTCATTTACAAATACAAATAAGTATATTATGGAGGCTGACCTCATGATAAGAACTCCACACTAAAAGGCAATTAATTATGAAGAGGTGCCTCCCCAAAATACAAGACGTCTCCTTTATGAAATGGCACACCCTTTCATCCCTCTCCAAGCGAGTATAAATGGAAGTTGAGAAGTGAATGTTGGGGGGGAATATAGGAAGTACACACCAGTAAGAAAATAACACACACACAGATATATATATATACAGAGAGAGAGAACATCAATCATCACACAATCATTGGATCATCAAATATAATAGCAAATATTCGATCTACAAAATTATATCTATTTACTCAGTCATACAGAGTGTTAAGGACAACAAAGGGACATTGCTAAGTCTGAATTGAATTAGAAGTTCAATAAGAAACATTATTGGATATACATGTAGAAATAGAATAAGGAACAATAGGTCAAATCATTATTGCCAGTTAGTTATCTTTACTTATTGCCTGTCGCTGTCATATTAAAATACATAAAATTACTACAATAAATTGTCAACATGGAGAAGGGGGAATATGTACCATGGGAGAACAACTAAAGGCACCCTTACATTTATAGGTATGGAGAACAACTAGTAGGGCACCCTACTGTCATGTGAAAGGGAGAAATGGATAAAGGCACCCAAGGGTAGAATTCTCTCCCTAATCCCCATGTTGAGGGTTCATTGGCACACTAAGATTCACTAGTCGAAGAAGAATGGTGAGGGGACTATTTGGAGGAAGAATTGTTGACACCCTGCCAAACCTCCCTGAGGGACTATTTGGAGGGAGAACTGTTAACACCTTGCCATTCCTCCCTGAGGGGAGTGTATGGAGGCATTGTTGACAGTCTACACCCTACCATGCCTCCCACCGCTATCCAATTCTATGACTGACTTTAGTGAACAAACTGAATTAGTTGCATAGTAATGAATATATGATCTCTATAAATTGATATTGTTTATGAATTGCAATGCAGGGAAATACTTATCTAATCCTAATGGTTAAAGACGTATATTTGTATATCTATATTGTGTATATGTGTTTTCCCTATGTCATGATTGTAGAATTCAAGCACAAGAATCAAACAGTTTTCAAGATAATATAAATGGTAATTCAAAAACCCTAACCCTAACTTGTGTAATTTGAATTTTGTAGGGCAAATTAGGTAAGGGACATTGCAAGATTACACTTCAAACATTAATGTAACCAAATGGCACCCCTAAGGCTTGCACTATGCTAGGTTACTTACTAAAACATTGTGGACCTACTAGGCACATTGCCTAACAATTAAGAGATGGTGAGTCACACATGGAAATGGTTCAACTTCCATAACGACCAGTTCAAATTTCATAATGACTATTAGCCTTCACATCATGTAATCTATCTAAAGGATAGGTAGGTAGATAGCAACAACTAGATTAGAAGATACAAGTCATACATCTTTCTCAAGAGTGTGTCATATAGAGGATGAAAAGATAAATGAAAACATGTTTATTATTTTAATTCTATATATCTCTCTTTGAACTACTCTATCTCGCAAAGCTTCCTCACACATGCATAACTTCATTTAGATCCCCATGAAGAGATTTGTCCACTATGTTTCAGCCTACGCCAGGGTGGATTAGGTTATGCTACTGAAATTCCTCTAGATTGAAGAGTGTTGATCTTGAGGAGCTTGATATTGTATTGCAACCTTTTTATTGCTATTAATACATTAGATTTAGTGGTTTGTGAAAGGAAGTAAGGTATGCAAAAAAATGCTTCCTATACTGATCTAATGAGGAAAGAATTATGCAAATTTTTACTTTTACAATTACATATTAAGATGTACATTAACAAAAAGATAATAATAACTTCCAAATGAAAACACAAGACTCACAACACAAGATATATGTGGGGAAAACCCTTTCAAGTAAAAAACCCCACACTCTAAAGCCGCCCCATATATTATTCAGAAATCACAAAGATTACAATATACTTGCAAAGCAAGCTTTTATAGGAGTATATCCAACCAGAGATCCAGGAGGTAACTTGACATCTATAAGATTCTTACATACAACCTCCATCTCAAGTTCCTGATATATAGGAGATATAATATAGTACACCACCAACGGTAATTACAAAACCATGAGCTAAAACCACCCAAACGTGGCGTCCAAATTATCTCCAATCAAAAATGCCTTGTGATATGCCAAACCACACACCAACACATGTAACTCTCCCCTTTACATCTCTTTTATGTATCCAACATGTTTTTACATTTCTCAAAACAGAAGGTCCAACTTTTGGAGGCCATAACTTTTGATCCGGGTGTCAAATTGATGAACTGTTTTATGCATCGAAAAGCTCTTGAAGTGCTCTATCACCCTATAATCGGCTACACTAGTTACGACAATTTTTGGGACATTTAGAGAAGGTTTGATACCCAAAAATTGAGTTTAGAACTTTTTTGATAGTTTCAAAAAATAGAAACTTTAATATCTCACAATCCAGATTGATCTTGAGTTGAAACTCACCCAAGATGTTTACTTAGCTATTTCGTACCTTCTAAAAATAGTAAGTATCATTATTTTAAGCTCGTTTGGAGACTTTTAGAAATTTTGAAGGTTCCAGACCATTCTCCAAGATAAAGGGTATTCAAAAAGACTAAAACTGGGAAGAATAGTAATCTTTCGAAGTTACAAGGTTAAGACACTTTTCTTAATAGTTTGGAGGCTAGGTTTTTCCTTTACAATGTTTTCTTAGGGTATATTAGTGTCACTCTTGTGTTGCTCTTTCCATTCTTTTCTCATTCTTTCTCCTTTTTTGTTCTTATTCTAGGTGTTGTTTACATGTAATTACATTGTTTCAAAATCTATATAGATTGGATAACTCATAACATCTCTCCTTGCAAGGTTAAGAAGGAAATTGTTTCATATTTCCCTTCAACCAATTCCCATTTAGTTTCTAGCACATTTTGAGAGAATGGCTTAATATAATTACATAGGACAAATGGTACAATCTTGTGTGAAGTTGGGCTCATTCCCCTATCCATTTACACTTATTCTCATTCATTTAATCCTATATTATCCATATCTGCACACATTCTCATACATGTGATATTTATTACATCCCCCATGCCTAGACATTCATTCCCAACATCAAAATTAATGTTCTGTTCTCCTAGGTCAATCTCACAATGCAAGATTGATTTGACAACATATGGGATTTACTCCTAAAATTTAAAATTTTAAAATTCTTGAATCCTAAACATTCGTTTCCTACCATGAGCTACCTTGTTATGTGTTTCACATGATTTATTGCTATCTAGTGGATTTAAAGGCATCCAATATGTATTCAAATTTATCATCCAATCACATCTACTTTCTATCTTAAATCATATGCACTAAAAATGATATAATGATTCTAGGAATCTTTCAATTTCAAACACTAAAAGGAACTATATTTGCATAATCATTCTTGTCTTTGCTCATTTCCTTGATTGTAAAGCCATTGTAATTAAGGGTGTTGACCTAGGAGAACATGATCATTGCAATCCAACAATCTTCCCAAGGTATTTTTAAGTACTATCAATCCTTATCAATTAGCACATATCAAAGAATTTAGTGAATCAGAAAGCAAAAGTGTATAATTTCCCACATGAAATCCATAGAATAGATCAACATTAAATATAAATGACCCAAAGTCATGGGATAACCCACAACAAACTTGATAGACTTTTCTAATTTCAAAGAGAAGTTCAAATAGAAACCATCCACTTGAGGTCTGAAGACAAATAGATTTGAGTGTGACATCATAATAATTTCTTCACCATTATTTAAATAGAACTAAATATCTAAATTACTCTCACATTTACTTTTCTAAAATATCATTTAATTGTTCAATTTCTCATTTCCAATTTATCAGATCTGGCAACATCTATTCAGCAAACTGGATGCACTATGGTCATAAGAGTTTTGTGCAGGGCTTTTACCTCATGTCCCCATGCTGCTGCTTAAGTTAATTTTCTGCTTAAAATTAAGCAGTTGGAGTGGCCCTATGAAAATTTACAATTATGGGAAAGGATAATATAGAATCTTTCCCTATTTTTGTGGAGCAGCTACTACTTAAAAAATGTAAATAAGCTTTGAAAAAGAGGGGGGCTGGAAATAAGCAGCCACTACATAATCAAAATATGCCATGTGGCTGCATATAATTTGTTCCCTTTTTTTCTTTTATTTTTCTTCTAAATTAAAATAATTAAAATAGTTTATTTTTAATTTTTTATATAGTAAAAACTATAAATTAGGATAACTGTTTAAAATAAGTAGAAAATAAATTTTGCATGGGGTCAATAACTCCACAACAATCTGCTTAAAAACTTGAGCAGTGGCTGCTAGCCAAAATAAGCTAAGCAGCAGCATGGGGACATGCCCTTAGTATTGCACCTACCCTTAGATTTGACGGTCAGAAATCACAAATAAAAAGAGTACTACGCTTTGAACGAATCTGCACTGAGAACTGAACGCTGAGAGCTGATAATTGGGCAGATTTTCTATCGCAATTATGACTTTAAATTACGGCAGCATCGGATGCAATCACAGAGAATTTACCTAGTAACTTGTGAAGTTCGTTCATTCTTATGATGAATTGGTTAATGGCGTCTCCGTATTGAACCTGAGTGGATAGTTGAACCACAGAACGAATAATTCACTGTCGACCGGTGATGACAATTCTTCTTATTTTGTTTTGCTAGTGCGTTTCATCATTGTTGTCTTTTTAACAGATGACAATAACTTTGACTTACATTTTCTAAGTCTTCATCATTCTTGCTTTTTTAAGGGATGATAATCATTTTTGGCGTGAAGAAACATTAGTTGAGAAAATGGTCATAACTGAAATAGGTAGACCTAAATTTGATGGCGGTAAGGTAATATTTGGTTATTTTAGTTGTAGAATATAGTTAAAATTTTAGAAAGAATGTATCACTTGAGAGGGAAGATTTCTGAGCATATATTTCTTTAAGATAAGTGACAATTTTAAATAGATAAATATCATAAAAAAATGCTGCATAAATAAAATTGACCATCAAATTTTGGCCGTCCTAAATATTATTTTTTATTTATAAATTTGTTTTTAAATAATTTTAAAAAGATTGTATCATATGAAAGGATAGATTTTAGATAGACTCTCAAAATTTATATAGAATTGTGATGATATATATTTCGCTTGTATATAATTTTATTTATACTAAACTATGTTTTAAGGGCACCTTTGAATGGATAACGGCCATTCAAAAAATTGCTTCACAGGATTGAGGTCAAATTTAGGCCGTGTTGGCAATTACAACATAATTTAAAAATAATTACTATTCATTAAAAAAAATTCTCGATTCCCACAATTAGTGTTTTTTGTTTTTGAATTTATAATTTTTTTACTTATTAAGTAAATAAATGTTTATTTTTTTATAATATGTATTAATAGATTTTATTTGAATTGATTTTCAATTATGTTGCAATTTAATGTTAGCTAATTATATTTAATTGTGTTTGAAAGTAGAATATTATGTATTGTATATATCTACGTGTAAGAAGATAGTTACAATAACTATAAGCACAAAATAAATAATGTAATATGCAACAATACAACTATTCCAAAATAGATGAAATGAATTACTCAAGCAAATCAACCATGAAAGAAGTACATATAAATAAGTTCAAGCATGCACAAGTCAATGTCCTTGAGGAGAGTAGTGAACTAGAGACTTACTCAACTACATGAGTAGAGGTGTCTAGTGAACTCATCTTGATGTGGGAGATATTGCATATGCTCCCATCAATCAAGGAGATTACATCTTATTTATTATTTTACTCAAGTAAATAAATAATAATTATCTAAGTAAACTTAATAAAAGGTGTAATTAATTAATTATACCAATTGTAGCATTTGTTCAATAATGTCCTACTATTAAAACAAAACCTTCACGTTCAATTAAATCATTTCCATCAAATCCTTCACACACCTAATGGCTTATTACAACAATAACAATAGCTTTGACAACAAATTTAACTAATACAAAAATTATTTAAATTTCAAAATCTTTATTTCCAAATAACACAAACTAATCAACAACAAAAAATAAAAACAATATATTTTATAATTATAAAAAATTCTAAAATGTAAATTTAACTACTAATTCATTTAAAAATACAAAAACTCTTAAATTTATTTAACTCCATCTTCTTATATTAAATATAATTTAGAACTCTATTATATCTTATAATGTATTATGGATACAAGTATTTATATTTTAGTGCATGGATTCATTCTCCACTCTCCCTTAATACTTGTCTCATAGTAAATAACACTAATTTAACAAACTAAAATCAGCCTTAAAAGTAGATGGATGGTCAAACCTTAGAAAACACTATAACACTAATTTAACAAACTAAAATGAACCCTAAAGGTAGACTAAATGGTCAAACCTTATAAAACACTATAACACTAATTTAACAAAATAATATCAGCCCTAATCAGATAGATTGGATGGTCACACCTTATAAAACACTATACCACTAATTTAACAAACTAAAATCAACCCTAATCAGATAGATTGGATGGCCACACCTTATAAAACACTATAACTCTAATTTAACAAACTAAAATCAGCCCTAGAGATATACTAGATGGTCAAACCTTACAAAACACTATAACACTACTTTAACAAACTAAATCAGCCCTAAAAATAAACTGGATGGTGAAACCTTATAAAATCACCATAACACTAATTCATGGACTGTGAAAACTCATACCTACTACCATAACACTAATTTAACAACTAAAATCACCCCTAGAGGTAGACTGGATGGTCAAACCTTAGCAAACACGAATAATGGTAGGTGTTTTCCACTATCATTAAAATTTGACGGAGAAATTTATTATTTTTGAAGTGTAGCAACAAATTCATCATATTCATACATAATCCGATGATGTGCTTATTATTTTCAGCAACTCATATTTGTAATCTCCATAGGTTTCGATACAATGTCCAACCTTTAAACCAGATCAACTTGCAATTCTTCCCTACCAATTCCTCTCACGAATCACGTTAATGGGCAGTTATGGCAAACCTCACATTGTGGCAGTGCCTTTCCCAGCACTGGGTCACGCAATTCCTTTACTGGACTTTGCAAGGCTACTTGCCTCCCATGGCCTCACAGTCAGTTATGTCACCACCCCTGCTAATGTTCCGCGTCTGCAACATCAAATGGCCAATGCTATTTCTTCTGGCCTCGACATTTCTCTCCTAGTCCTTCCTACGCCGGTCGTGGAAGGTTTAGCCGAGGGATTAGAGAGCTTCGATCAAGTTCCCCCTGAACAATTCGGCCTCATTTTTGAGCTGGCTGTTAAACTAGAGCACCCTTTTAACCGTTGGCTTCAGTGCCAATTTGAAAAAGAAGGGCAACAGGAGATGGAACCTCCTGTTTGTGTTTTGCACGATGTGCTGTTAGGATGGAGTATGGAGGTACCCGAAGAGCGAAATATTCCAACGGTGGTATTTAGTACATACGGGGCATTTGGACTCAGTGTGTTGCATTCTGCATGGCTTTCTACAGCGCGAAATGAGGTGGAAAGAGAAGGAGAGAGTGTTGTGCTGAGGTTAGGTTTGCCCACTCCTCTGAGATTGCATAAACATGAGATGGACCCATTTTTATTCGATCCTATCAGGATGGAGTTTATGGATGGGTTGCAGTCGGTCATTCAAAGTTATGGAATGGTGATAAATACTTTGGAGCAGCTGGAGGACGAGCATCTGCAACACTGGAGAAATGTGAAAGGGAAGAAAGTGTGGTCTATAGGGCCTGTATTTCCACCAAATGCTTTTGAGGGGGCAGTGGGGGCCACCGCCAGAGGTAAAATGGCGGACATTAGCGAAGAAGAGGTGCTCAAATGGCTGGATTCTCAGAGACCTGGTTCGGTTGTGTATATTTCGTTTGGAAGCCAGGCTTACCTTTCCCAAGAACAAAGCAAGGCGTTAGCTTCTGGTTTAGAAGCCAGTGAGCAGCCCTTCATTTGGGCCATCAAAATGTGCCCAAAGATCGAACCCATGACATGCAACACGGCACTAGATTTGGGTCGCACATATCTTCCCGAGGGCTTCCAAGAGAGAACAAAAAAGAGAGGATTGATCACATGGGGTTGGGTACCGCAGCTTCTTCTTCTCTCTCACCCTTCTGTGGGCGCCTTCATGAGCCACTGTGGGTGGAATTCCATGCTTGAAAGTGTAACTTTGGGTGTCCCATTAATCACATGGCCCATGAATGCAGATCAGCATTTCAATTCCAAACTAGCAGCCAAATTGGGGATTGGAATCCAAGTGTGCGAGCACTCAACTGGAATTCCGGACAAGGAAAGAGTGAAGAAAGTTTTAACACTCGTCTTGACTCAAAGCGATGGGAAAGAGATGAAACGAGATGCAGCAAAATTGAAGGACATGGCAAGAAAGGGTGTTGCATATGGAGGATCTTCCAATGCAAACTTACAAGATTTTGTGAGCGAGATTCATAGGCTGCATATAGCAAGAAAGGCTGTTGTATGTGGAGGATCCTCTAAAGCTCAGATACAAGATGGTTTTCCCACTGAAATGCTTAAGCTCAGCATATCCGAAACTATGTAGAGATTTCAACTTTTGCCTTTTGTCACTCATTGTCTCAACACTCGTGGAAGAAAGCGCACCAGGATAGAAGTAGTAGTTATCATTAAGGAAGAACATCTGTGGTAAATGAAGATCTTTCCCATTCGCCTAGTCTATGTTTAAGTATTTAATAGTCGACTTGAAATCTCTGAATGTTTGCTATAGCTTGATGTAGGTCTTCCTTGCATGTCTTTTCCTTGGCAAACAAGTGCTGCAGTGCAGTCAAGTTTCTGTTAAGACTGTAAGGATGGTTTTAGTAGTGCCATGTCATCTTGTGCTGGTTATTGATCTGGCATTATAATTTTGTCTTGTTTGTTGGGAATCTCGCTTTCACAAGGCAATAAAATTCATTTGTAATTGTCCCTCAAAATACATGTCTGATTCTATTGTATTGTGCAAAATGAATTAACCAAACAGATTTTGATAATCGCATAAATAACATTTTGATAAATAGATTGAGTGTTCATAGCAGTTCAGATTATTGATGAATACTAAGTGAAAAATAAAATGAAGGATAGGTCTCTTTGCAGCCTCCTATTTTATTAGAATTAATTTAAACATTGTTTTCTTTCAAATGAGTTTTGGGCAACGCTAGAGTGTGTTGATTAATCTAAAAATTAGTGAACAGTTCTGACATAAATCTTGGCTTGTTGTGACCGGACACAGACTGTTTAGAAAGTTACAACCAGAATAATTTCCTGGGCCTTGCGATGTATATAATTGGAGAGCATAAGTTGAACACCCATAAAAGAGGAAACTAAAATTAAGACATCGTCAAGAGTAAAGCATTTTAAGTTCAAACCAACATCACCATTCTTGCAATTGACAAGATCTAATGATATCTAAAGCACATATAAGAGTATCATCTATGTTATTATAGTAAATAAGTAAATGAGAATAACAGAAATGAAAAATGATTGTTGCACTAAGAGGCATTCAACAATTAAGACAGACAACATCAAAAGTAAAGCATTTTAAGTTCAAACCAACACCATTTTTATTGCAATTGACAAGATATAATAATCTCTAAAGCCCATTTGAGAGTATCATCCATGTTCTTATAGCAAACAAGCAAATGGGTGTAACAGAAATGAAAAATGATTGTTGCACTAAGAGGCATTCAACAATTAAGACGACAACATGAAGAGTAAAGCATTTTTAGTTCAAATCAACACCATTTTTCTTACAATTGACAAGATATAATGATCTCTAAAACACATTTGAGAGTATCATCCATGTTATTATAGAAAAAGAGCAAATGGATGTAACAGAAATGAAAAATGATTAGTGTACTAAGAGGCATTCAATAGTGGTATAAAAGAGCTTCTTGTAAAGTTTTATTCTTATCTTAAATTTCAAAATTATTTACACCAAAAAATATTAATATAAATATTTAACAATAAATATAATATTAGTCATATCATTTAATAAAAATATAGTTCTTAAATAAAATATAAAGTAATAAATGGAAGTAAAAACAAAACAAAAATATATTTTCAAAAAAAAAAAAGTAGAATTGCCATAAACATTTTGAAATAAAGAAAATAACTATCAACACACACTTTTATATGTAGATAATACTAGTATACCTATATTTAAAATATATATCTAAAATATGTCAAAGAAAATAACTATCAACATACACTTACTTTTATACCTAGGTAATACTAGTATACCTATATTTAAAAAATATATCTAAAGTACGTCATGAAGGATATCTGTGGGATATATTTTTTAAATATAGATATACTAGTTTACTTTACATTTTTAAATGCTTTAAAAAATGTTTACCCTTCCCTGCATCATTTTAAGTTAAAACTGATATCACATAAATTGAAATATAAATTCATTTAAATATTTATTCTGCTGGGAATTTTTAAGAAAGCACATTCCATATTCCACCTAATTATATTGTCGGTCCACTATTGCGTTGTAAAAACATGACACAAAGCATATTTCCGTTCGTTAGCGTATTTCCTTGCTGTATTTCCTTGCTGTTATGCTTGGACAAAGTGCCTTCTTTAGCATATTTACGTTCGTTATTCCTGGAAAATGTGTCGGTTATTTTTCTTTTGCTTTTTAAAAAAATTCTTAAGTAAAATATAAAGTAAATAAATCAAATTAAATATAATTAGTTGTATTTAAGTATACTACTTTTCAATTAAAGTTACCTATATATGTATGTATATGTTTTTTTTTTCTTTTTAAAATGTATGTATATGTTAAAAGAGGCTACAGTTTTAAAATAAATTTATATATATTATGTTGTTGAAAGGAAGTGTTCTTTCATCCAAACCTTAACTAAATAGCTATATTTTATTTTATTTTACTATTAAAATAAAATAAAATAATTCTTAAATAGTTCTATACTTTATCTATAGTTATTTTCTTTACTTCAGAGTTATTGTATAAATCTTTAAAAATTATGTAAAGGTTTGTATATATATCTTATTTAAAAATCTATTTTATTTTTATTTTTAAATATATGTCCCCTATGTTTTGATTTTATGTACATGGTAACATAGTTGTAAAGTTAAATAAAATAACTCTCAAATAAATAAAATAGAAATAGCACTCTAAGTTAAGAATTATTTTATTTATTTACATTGTTTACATTATTTTATTTGAAGAGTTATTTTACACTTGTTCTAATTTGTTAATTCTTTTGTTTTGTTTTTATATCATTTTTAATAGTTTTATTTGTAGGCATTAGTATATATTTTAAAATTTTAATGTCTTTATATTTAAAAAATAACATAATTTTTTTACATAAGTATCTTGAGAAGGATTTATGTCAGTGTATTTTAGATAGATTTTATAAAGATATGTTAGGAAGAAAGATGCTATTAATGTAAAAATTATATAAATAAAAAAGTAAAATTCATAACCATTGTGAAAGATAATGAGTTTCTCATAGATGATGATATAGAAGCTTTCGGTGCTAAAAAAAAAACAGTTGATATAATTATGACACATTATCATAAAGGTCAAATTACATTGTCATTATGCATGATAATTCAAGGAACAACAAGAATTTAAGGAACAACAGGAATAGCAAAATCATATCTAACTAGTTTTCTCCATCAAGCTCTTGAAGATACAACATTTTCAGGCCATTCTTCACTTCTATTACTTGCACCAAATAGAGTTGTAACATTCAATATCAAATCCTCTAAAATACATTCATAACTTTGAATTCCTGTGATGCCCCGTTATGCAACCCTAGAGAGTTGGACTAACAAGTGCAAAATTAACAAAAAATTTTTTTTTTAAAAGCAAGTAAATGCATAACCATTAATATAATTACACAATTAAAAAGAACAGCTAACATCTCTAGGGAACATAACTGTATCAGATAACATACAATTATAATAATACAAGTGATATACATTATAATACAACTGAGGAGGATTTACACCATCCTTTTTGCATAGTTGAACAGTTACAAAGATCATTTACAAGTTTACAAGATTACAAACTTGATGACCGATTACATCGGTTTACAATATATAGTAAGATTTTACAATTTGAAAGATGCAAAACAACTCGAGGATGTAAGTACAAAACTAGAACTGGAACACATATGTAGTGAAAAGGAATCAAGATGAACAGGAACAACCAAAGGAGAAATCTCTTCCACCCAACCATGTGGAACCCTGAGGTCCACCCCTCCAAGCTAGGAGATGACAATAAGATCCCACGACATGAATAGTCGGCTTGACAAGAGAATAAGAAATACTAAGACCATAAAAGACTACATAATCCCACAAGCAAAACATAGACCACTGTCCAGAGGTAACCACCAAACAAGAGAAAAGAGTTCAACTTGGGGATGTTAGACTGTAGAAGGGAGAAGTGTCATCACACAGCTTGTCATGGGTTGTCCTGGCAAGTCTTTCTAGGCCCCGACCCCCATCCTGGGTTGTCCTGGTAGCCTCTCCTGACTTCTGGCCCCCATGCAAACTCATGTGGAAATCAATCATACCTTTCATGGGGACAAGGTCATTGATTTTGCCATTCCAAGCCTTCCCATCTCATCTCAAGCCTAACCGAGCAGTTGAGCCATGAGTGAGGCATTCACTTATCTTAATTAGTGTGAACTAACTACCCAAGACCCTTGATTTAAAAATTAGGTTATCACTTATTTAAGGCACTCTTGCATGGGTTGTCTTGGATGCCACTTTGGGCTCTGGCCTCCATCGAGAGCCACTCCCCTAGATGCATCTTAGCAAACCCCACTCACAACACATAGAAAGATCACACATCCAAGAACCACGAGAGCATTAAACTCTCTTGTATCACCAGTAACTCATAAAACAACTTCCACCCAAACATAACCATAGTTCCCATCACAATACTATTACTATAACCAATACCATACATCTCGTTGCCTCACCAGTATCATAGAGGACCAAAGCTTCCAAGCAAGACTTAAAACCAACTTATAACACTGAACAATCAATCATAGGTAAGAGAACAAAACTTTCAAGGAGGACTCTAAAATCTCATCACGATCCTTTAAAAGTAGACGACAACATGAGACCATGACAACAACAGCTTATGCCTCTGGAATGACTAACTTGACTCTACTATGACCACTAACACGACTTGCACTGGCTTAACCAAATATCTAAACATCTAGGTACAAAGTTTTCACACAACAATACCTTGCATTCTAGTATTAAATTTACCTATACTAAATAATAATTTTAGAACAATAATTTGTAAATAAATCTCTATCCCAAAAGATCACTTATTTGATAACAACTCTATTCATCATAAGGCATGGATTACAATGATATTAATTTGCTAACCAAAGAAGTAATTTATAAAATAAAACACTACTATTAATAATAATAAATATTAACATTACTAATAAATATTCTTCAATTCCACTGACTTAACTTACAAGACCATGACCATTATTTAATTCACAATATTAGCAATTTCTAAACCTAACAATACCAATTAGGTCAAATTTAACGACATTTAAATAAACTACCTATGGTTGAAAATATAAAAATTAGCCACATTAGTTAAAATATTACATATAAAACTACATAACACAAAATAAAGTAATCATCTAAATAAAATGATTAAAATCAAGTCTCAACCTAAAATGTCATAATAGAATCTATACTAGTTTATTTATTATTCGAAAATTAAATAGCCAATTTCTAAATTCAATCATTCCAAATATAAAACTTCCACTAATGGAATTACAAGGGTTTTCTAAAACTTAATCAAAGTTAAAATAAAACTAATTTAAATCAACTTCTAAAATTTATACATATCAATTTTCTTTAAACTAAATAAAACAAATAAGATTCAACTTTATTTTACCTTGTCTTAATCCGTTACAAATATAAATCAAATAACCTATCCATAGTCGGGAAATCAAATATCACAGTCAAAATATTGATTTTATATCTGATTTTAATTAATTTTTACATATAATATGCATTGATAATTATAATATTGATTAATATATATAAATTCATTGGTTTGCAAGAAAACTTGCTAAAGCATGAAGTTTTAACACAAGATTTTTTTTTTACCTAACAAATTCGAATAAGAAAACTTCCTTTAAAACGACTTGCAACAAGTAGAATTTTCTAATAATAGATTTCTGACAGGAATTTGATTTGCTCTAAAGGAAATATTATTTTACCAACAAGGAAAGATTACAAGATTTCCCACACTAAGTTCGCAATAATGACTTCATAAATTTTAAGCAATTTTCTCTGTTAGGCAATTATGCCAATGGAGATACGCAGGCAAAACATATTTACTATTTGATAAAAAGCCTTAAAGATATGGCTTCCAGACAATATAGTCTTGTTTCTTTTAATCTTAAGGCTTTAGCAAAATCAATTGCAGGTGGAGGCAGATCGGCGACCTCTGGCCCACATGTCCTGAGCACTCAAGGGTGCATTGGAACCAAGCCAGAAAGGAGGGAAAATGCCTCAGCAGAACGTCATTGCAAGGTTCGCAGGATACAAACATATTGGAATTTGTTGAGTGGCATTTAGAGGCTTCTAGCAAAGCAAATGACAAGTTTGAGACCAGATTAGCCACTTTTATCACAACCTATCTAGTCTGCACCAAAATGGGAGCTATAGTTGGATTGCTCTGATAAACAGGATGCAAAAAAGAAAATGTAGATTAAGCACAACATCTGCAGCATACGCACCATATGGATCCATTGGTGGAGACCTTAGAGGCTTTCAAGTAAAAAAAATGTTCTATGGTAAAAGACGAACTCCTCGACCTTTGCCAGTTTACTAACAACCAGTGCTAGTACTGTGCTTTAGGCAGGTAGAGACATCACTGGAATGCAATGGATGCAGGATGCGAATCAAATGGTTTTGTTAATAGGGCATTAAAACCTTCAAGCAAGGGCAATATGATCAGGCACGCCAACAATTACCATCAAGAGCGCATATTGTCACAATCAGCGCGGAATAAAAAGGTATCTCAATAATAAAGTTTAGTGTGTCGTTAAGCTAGCCAGCACGGCAAGGAGATCGACCATGCACACCTAATGATCAACTTAAGGTATAAACAAAGGCACATGAAGGCACTCAAGGAAAGATTGCTGAATTTACAAGGATGATTCCAAAAGCGCAATCAGACATGTATGAAGTCACAACAACATAAGAAAATTTCCAATGTAAGGATAAACATGTATGCACTTTAAGGTGCAGCCATAGAAATAAAATGAAATTCATAGTGATGAGTAATTAGATGATGCCATGAGGAGCGCTTAAGGAGACACTAAAATGTATAGGAAGAGAACAACAAAAAAAAGGTTCTTGAGGCGCATGTCAAAAGGAAACATAGGCACTAGATGCGGATAAATCCCAATAATATTCAAGATTCCTTAAGTCTAAAATAGGGCAAAATTCCAATTGAGTAAAATTTCATCAACAAATTACACAACACAGTATTTGGTTGAAACCTTTTTTGGCACAGGAAATCCATTTTAACTCAACACAGAGCTTCCAACTAAAATAGTTAATTACTCCTATAAATTGGAAAAGTAAGACAACCTTAGCTGAAAACAAATCTAGAAATTTGAAGAGGCATATGCAAAACATACCTGTGAGATTTGGTTTTCTTCGTCTGTAATTTTCTTCTCAATCCCCTTCCTGTCCCTGGCTCCCCCTAAGAAAATGGTTTTGCCCAAATTATAATAGCAAAACCATAAATTCACTCACTTGTTATTGACTGTCACTACCTCCCCATTAAATCCTTCACAACCCAAAATAGTTTATTTGAAATATTCCATACCATATTCTCTGACAACATAGAATATTTAAATTTATTATTCACATAAAGAAGGAATATTTTTATTTTCATGCACACATTGACTTCCAACAATTTAGTACCATATAAACACAAATATAAAATTTACCTAAATATTATCATATAAACTCACAAAATCCTTTATTTACTAGGGTGGACTTATAATTCTATTTTATAAAACACTTTAATCAAGAAATAACATGCAAATACAATCCGAACACCCTCATACCAAACAAAATAGACAACCTCACTAGAAAGACTAACCATCCACCTAACCGACCAAACCGACAGATCACAGAACAAGACAACTCATCCTCTTCGAGGATGATATCAAGCTAAGGGACCTTCTGCCATCTCCAAACCACAATTCTCCATTGGATATAAGGCACGCTTAGACCTACCAATTCAGGTGGAGTCAATCCCTGGTACCTGCAACCTGTAGCCAATGAAAAGGGTCGAACATACATATGTATACATATAATCATCAAATCAACATGCCGTGGAAGAGAGTCACAACGTCGCAGGGTACTCACATGTGAGTAATGAGACATTGTCCCTTCCACCAATCACATCACAAATAACTACATGAAGCATGTTCATTAGAACTAAACAGCTATATAAAACATCATCAAATAAGCATATGTTAAAATTTATCCACATGATCAATTGGGTTTGTAACTATCCATAATATAGCATATAGTTCAATTAGTATCATCAAAGTAAATAAACAAGTGTCATCAACAATAGTAAATCCAAAATGTCCCAATGTCTAAATAGAACAGCTAGATCAGAATTCAAAAATGAGGGGCACTACAATTCCAATCACAAATTTTGCTTAATTAGAAGTAACAAGACTTACAAGTTTCTAATAAGAGATTCACCACATAAAATACACATTGATTGATGAGATGAACTTCATTAGAAAAAATTTACTATAGAATAGTGACTTTCAACTTAGTCAAGCATTTCTTGAAAATGCAAACATGAGTTTGGAGGTATATCTATGATTTTGGTTGAAGATAGGAAAATACTTTCTATTTAAAAAAATATAATTAATTACAATAAAGTTTCTCTATTAATAGTACTCAATCATCAAAACCATTAATTTTAAATATTTTGTAGTTATATCTATGATTCTGGCTAGAAATTTGGGGTAGTTGCCTCCTATCAATGATAGGCCACCATATGATAGTAACAAATTTGGTAGGCATGAGTTTTCCATAGTCCATGAATTAAGATAGAGTGCTTCTAGATGAAAAAACATACACAGTTTAATTCAGAAGCACTCTATCTTAGTAACAAATTTGTTAAACTACTATGAAAGAATTCAAATTAGTTGTTATTTTGGATAATATATTTAGATATGAAGGAGAAAGAAATCACCAACATAGGTTTCATCAACTTCTTACAAATCTAAGAGATGTGAATTCAACTATTGATGACTAAAAGTTACTAATGACAAGAACCAACATTGGCATAGGCATGCCAACCAATGAAGAATTTGACATAGTATTCATTTGTTTGCCACAAATGATAACTTCCATAGTCATAACAGAAGAAATTTGTATTCACTGGAATTACTTATTATATGTAGCAATACAATAAAGGTACATAGTGTCAATGCACCAGAACGAGGTCAAAATGATGAACTTGATCTGAAATTATTAATTTCTAAGGATGTAAGGGTTATGTTAACTTCCAATATTTGCATAGAAGCAGGTCTTGTAAATGGATATCTAGGGTATATTCAAAATAGGGTAAGTGAATGGAAATGGGGGACAAATTAGTGGTCAACATTGAGATGTTTAGCAAAACACCTTTATGTTATGAAAAACATCTAGCACATACATGATTTAACATGTATGCATTTTTAATGTCTTGAATTCAAAATGTATATGATTCTTCTCATTTAAGGCTTGGATTTCTAAGCCTAAGGGTTGGACATCTCTTGTGGCTCCCAAATTTGTGTTTTTGACATAAAACAACTCAAATTCAAACTTTGACATCATCAAGTTTACACATTTTGCAATAAAATTTTACAAAATCACCACAAAAATAAAGAGCTACTTCTTACCTTTCTAACCATATATTTTTTTAATATTTTGAATAAGCTAAGGTATTTATTTTTATTTTCTTTGAAGAGTGTCTTGATATTCCTTCAACACATATGTATTGATTTCTTTTAATAATTTTGACTCACTTATCCAATTTTGAAAAAAAATATATAGGATTCTTCTATGCTTCATTTTATGCACATTCAAGAAAAAAAATTTACATTTTCAATTAGTTTTGTGCAAGTTATGCGACACGCACACTCAATGATGCAATTTTTAGGATGTGTTCACTTCAAAAAATCATAAAAATATATTCAATAAAAAAATATACAAGTTTTAGTATTCACTCTTTACTATATTTTCACCAACTAGTTTTTAAAAATATCTAATGTAGCAAAAAAATAGGGGGTGCACACCAGACACTATGTTATATTTTAGTGATAAGAACAGGAACACTTTTGTGTGCGCTCTGTATTTAACCCAGTTAACTTTAACCATTTTTAAAAATCTTTAGTAGTTTAGAAACTATATTTAGAGTACTACAATTCTTGATCTTATCATATTTTCAAATTTTGAGTGTATGCATCTTGAATTACTTGTCTAAGTTCAGGGTTGGTTGAAAAAAAAAAGTGGCCACTTTTGACCCCCTTTTTGTACCCCATTTCCATGCACTTACCCAATATAATATACAAACCTAGAAGTACACCACTAGAACCACTGACATATGTTATGGTTGAGTTTAAGAATCACTGAAATATACCATTTGAACATAAAACTCCATGTAGAATTCTAATTACACCAATACAAAGGGGCCACACAATGCAAATACCCTCATGATTGTCTTGGGCATTAACAATACACAAATCACAATGTTTGACTCTTTCAAAAGTCACTATTAACATAGGACAGAAAAAAAAAAAAAAAAAAAAAGGAATAGGTTTGAAATTTATGGCTGGATCCTGTGTAAAGTCATTTCAAGGTCTAAGAATAATGCCACCATTTACATATGACCACTATGAAAAAATGAAAAGAGGAAAACAACTTGCCAACTAAAAAGATGAAGAACAAAGACTAAAATGAAAAAGGGAAAACAACTTCCTTCAGGAACTTTGCTAAGTGTTTCATTTTATCATTTTCCTTAGGAAGAATTGGATGTTGGAACTCCCAAGAGTTACGAATGTCTTCTAGAGGGAACCAAGTTCTAGTTCTAGTTCAATATCCTCTAATCAAATGGGCATGGTTCTTTTTACGCTTTCAATATGTATTATTTTCAAGCCACTTAAGCATGAATATGAGAACAAAAAGGAGAATAGGATGTAAGGTTTAGATTTGAAAATTCCAATCCTCCTATGAGTTTCCACAATGTTACATCTTGCAGGCTCAACATAGAGTTTGATTTTCATAATTTTGCATAAAAAGCTATGGGATGAGGATTCAAAATACAACTCATATATCCTACAAAAAGATGGGATTCTGCACATAGAATTCTTAAATATTTCAAGATTGGAAGCAATTTGTGGCAAAAGTGAATGGGACGAGACATAAGAGGTGGATTCAAAAGCTTCGATCCTATTAGGAAATCCCATGGCCTTCTAGATTTTGCAACTTCAAAATAATTTTTCTGTGGATATCCAATTTGGGGTAGGACATTCAAATACTTAGTGGAATTTTAAACTAAGGTGCCATGAAAGTGAACATGCAAAGGAAACAAAGTGATCAAGATGTAAAGGATGAACTTGAAATATCTTGCAGCACCCTAAAATCTTGCAAACTTTGACTCAAAGACTTTTGAATATTAAAACCTCTTTGTAAAGAAAACAAACAGGATGGGAATTTGACAAGAAATAATGCACATCGAGAACCAAGTCAAGATCTTGCAAACACTATGACTTAAAGATTTACAATAAAAACAACTTTGCATGAAGAATGAAGTGAACAAAAGGTTTAATAAGTAAAATGCATGTTTGGCTCCATGATAGGATCCTACAAACACTTAAATAAGTTTAGTTCTAACATGCAGGACCATGAAAGGAACCCTATGAGGAAACCAAATAGATAGGATAACATCTAGTAGTAAGTTTATAGTCTACATCTTGTTGTAGGCCTAAACTCAACAAACTAGCAAAAGGGAAAGAAATCAAAGTTTTTATAGGGAAAATGCATTCAAACCCTTTGTAAATAAACAAAGAACCTAATGACTCAATCCATGACCATTCCAAATGTTAAAAACACTTCACTCCAACATGAAGTGAAGGAAAAAAGCAAACCAACCAAGAAACAAAACAAAGCAAAAAAACACAAAGGGGGTCAACATTTTACAAAAAATAAAATGGGGCAATGTGTGTAAGGATCAACAAACGGTGACTATGTTGGGAAAATGCTCCAGAGCATCTCTAAGATAAAACCAAGGTATGAACCTAGAACCTTTTGCTACACCCACATATTAGGCTAGATAAACATAAGCATAATATCAAGTGAGACAAAACCAAAGCTAGCACAACCTTACATGTTCCAAAGATCTAAGTGTGTGCAAATATTTTCACTTCCTTCCTTTGAGAAGATAACATCATAGATAAGCTCTCTAACATTAAGCTACATAGATGGGTTCCACCTTCTAATGATTAGGGGTCTCTTAGAATAAACCATTTATTTAAGAAGACATAACCATCAGCCACCTGGACATTGCTCCATTACTAGCTAGACATCCATAGCCCTAATGGATATAAATTTCACTCCACTCATGGTAGAGCTCTACTACCATCCAAGCAACTATAGTCGCAATAGAGGTACCTAAATCACCCAACTAGTTGAGTTCTTCTAATATTCATTTCCTATATTTCTTTTTCTTTTTTAGTTTATTTTCTTTTCACTCTTTCCATACTCTTCTTTTGATATTTCCTTTTCAAGTGTAGTTGTGAATCTATCTCAATTCACAAGCAATGAAGCTTGTTGTTGGGTTCAGAATCATTGTGGTGACAAAGGTGAAGATCTTAATATTTTTCACTTAATGATTTAAGATCATAAAGACAAACTTAACTACCCAAAGGCTATTAAGATGTGTAAATGTATGAGATCTAAAAGAAAATAAGAAAATACCAAAAAACTGATTCATCTCCCAAGAATAAATATCATGTCATCCAACACTAACAATGGAGTATGTACAAATTCTAAATTATAGCTAGCTTTTATGGAAGGAATTCTAAGAAGAATTACCTAGAAAAAGTCACATTGTAGCCACTTGCAACAACCCTTTATTCAATAACTTTAGCAAAATGGAAACCCTAAGACTGAGAAAAAATACACCAAACACAAAATAAAACAAAACAAACAAAATAAAATAGAAAGAAAAAAGAAGGCCTAAACTAGCTATTCAAAATGTAAACAATAGTTTAGGATAGCAGGTATCAACACTCTCCCTTGACTTATTCTTTAGTATGTGCAAGAGAAATAAACTACCTATCAAGGTCCAAAGTTTGGAAAATTCATTTTTGTATTCTAAAATGTAAAATATAGATAAATTAAGTTCATATTTATGATACAAATCCCTAAAATCAGTAATTGGGGCACCTCTCAATACCCATGATCAATCTAGATGCATGCTTTAAAATTACCCCAATCCCCAATATCAAATTGATAACCATCATAATTCAATGGCATAAAGAAAGACACAACCTGATCAAAAGTATGATTAACTGAGTATAATTTCACCATCATGTTGCATCCTATCATATATTTTCTCCTCTTTAGGAGGTCTCAACTCATGATGTATTATACCTTGTGTATCCAGTACATGCAAATCATAATTAAATTCATCCATTAGAACTGTATTAAAACAATTTGAATCATGCACATCAACAATACCAATGCAATATACAACATATTTAGCCTCCAAAACATAAGAAATTTCATCCATTCTCAAATCATCATGTGTATCAATAAATTTAGAGTCATTAAAACATGATATCTATATGAATATGCTCTAAACAAATCAGTTGAATGAAATGGATCATCATGATATAAGACATGAGTATACTCCCTTGATTCATCTTCTTGTTCATGTTGGGATGAGGTTAGGATGTTTGACAACAACAACATGACCTTGTAGACAACTTGTACCTCCTCAAACTAAATGGTGCAATTTATTTCTTATTGCAAAAAATATTGTTTTATTTTCAATCAACATACTCAACTGGATCAACATGATGAAAGGTTTAGATTTGTAAATTCCATTCCTCCTATGAGCTTTTGCAGTCTTGCATCTTATATGTTCAACACAAAGTTCACGTTTCATAATTTTGTAGGAAAAGCTATGGGATGAGGATGAAAAAGACACCTCATCTATCTTGCAACAAGATGGGATTCTGTAAATAAAATACTTAAAGATTTCAATGTTGGAAGCATTTTATGGCAAAAGTGAATGAGACGAGATATAAGATGTGGATTTAAATTTTTTGATCCTGTTAGGAAATCCTACAGTGTTCTAGATTTTGTGAGTTCAACACAACTTTTTCATGGAAATCCAATTTGGGGTAGGACATTCAAATAGTTAGTGGAATTTTGAACTAAAGAGCCACAAATGTGAACATTCAAAGGAAACAAAGGGATCAGGATGCAAAGGATGAACCTGAAATATCCTGCGTCAACCTAAAATCTCATAAACTTGTATTCAAAGACTTTTCAATATTAAAACTCCTTCATAGAGAAAAAGAATAGGATAAGAAGTTGATGAGAATTTATGCACATCCAGACCTAAGTTGGGATCCCAAAAACACTACGACTTAAATATTTTCAATAAAAACAACTTTGCAGGAAGAATGAAGTAGATAGAAGGTCTAACGAGCAAGTAAAATGCACATCTGGTTCCATGATGTGATCTCACAAACACTTAAATAAGCCAATTTCTAACATGTAGGACCGTGAAAGGAAACCTACAGGAAACCAAATGGATAGGATGACATCTAGTAGTAAGTTTGAAGTCTACATCCTTTTGCAAGCCTAAAATCTACAAACTAGCAAAAGGGGAAGAAACATAAAGTTTTTACAAGGAAAATGCATTCAAACCCTTTGCAAATAAACATGGCACCTAATCACTCAATCCATTGCCATTTCAAATGTAGAAAAGACTTCACTTAGCACAAAGGGAAGAAAAAAAGAAAACCATCTAGGAAGCAAAACAAAGTAGGAAAAGTACTGTGAGGCCTACCTTTTCATTCCCTTATATTTGACTACTTATTTTACTATTGGTGATACATTTAGACTTATGGGACTGTTGATCCTGGATTTCTAGAGTATTAGACTTTATGTTGTATGTGTATTTGTTATGCTTAGCATGTTTACAATGTGTTTAGACCTGGACATTGATTCACTGATGATGTTAGACATATGGTTTATATTATGATGTTATTGGGAAACTATCCATGTGATATTAGTTAGAAATTTGTTATGTGATTCAATCTTGGGAATGGATGTTTGAAACATAGAATTTAGAATCTAATTGTAATGTGACTTCCTTGATGCTTATATGGACATGTGATGTTGTATGCGAGTGTATATTTCAATTTGCTTCGTCTATTATGTACATGTGGAATTAATATCTCATTTGAGTGCACAGGTATTTCTAACGAAGCCATAGAAATTTAGAGATCATCCCACACACGGTGTTGTTTTCCCTTGTGAAGTTGATCTAGTTCCATGAGGAACCAAGATCAACTATGTGCATGATGAATTTCTGTATTGTCATTGCATGTTGTTAGTCAGGCTAAGTCTACCCCTCTTTTATTTTGAATTCTAATTGGTGTTGTAAGAATAGTGTCTTTTGAATTTCATTTTTTAAGTTATAGATTTTTGAGACCTCTTTTCATGTGCTTTAACTCAAGCCTTGGTGCTCAAAATGGGTTAAACTTAACCCTGGGCTGTACCCCTTGGGTCTAGGGACCTTTTTGGCTTGTGTAACCCTAGGTAAACCTCCATTTGGTCACTTTAACTTCACCCTAAAGTAAAGTGATGAAAATGGAGGCATGGGAGGGAGAGGATGAGTGGGTCAAACACTCAACCTCTTCCTTTCCTCTTCCCTAAGTTGGGGAAGTCTCCAAGACCCCTCAATTGTGGAGGACTTTACTCCAATTCTCTCTCACAATTGATGAGGGTACCTTGGGGTTGTGTGGTTCCTTTTGGGAGGAAAGGATTGGGGGTACATGTGGCACCCATTCCCTCTTAAGCTCCACTTTTCTCTCCCACATGTTCTAGAGAGGACAAGTGGAAGGGAGAGAGAGACTTGGTGGATGGGTGAATAACATGTGTCACCACCCATTCCATGGGTCTTGCTTGTAGTTGGGAGGAGGAGTGAGAAGATTACATGTGTCACCTCCCCATTCCTCAAAGCTTATGAGAAGAGATTATTATATTCCCACTTGGAGAGGGGTATGAGGTTGTTGAATTTTTTGCAAATGTTATTGATTTTAATTTCCTTTGGGGAAAACGTTGAAGAGAGTTTTGTGGCTTATTTTGGAGAAGGAGTTGAAGGAGCTCTACTCAACCATCTACCAAATTGGGTTTTTTAAGGTAGGACTCAAGGCTAAGGCCTTCCCTTATGCATTTTATTTGCTTGTGTGATGCTATGTGTGAGTTCTATTTATGAGTTTTTACTTGTTGTGGGGAGAAATTGTAAGGGTGTTTGTTGGGTGAATATTTTGTCGTTAACTCGCTAACGGCAAAATGGGTATATCAGCCACAGCTATGATGAGACAAAGTCTCTCCTCTCAGCAAGGGGAGGTTCCCTCTAATTATTTAACTTTTGTAAATCAAACACTTATCAAATTTATGTACACTAAAAACTATGTTTGGGGTGGTTCCATCTCATCTCATTCTCTTTTTTCAGAATAGATGTTTATATTTCAAACTCTCGATATAAAACTTATAAATTATCACAATATCACAGAAACACAAAGTTTTCTGTTACCTCACTCACTACTTGTAACCAAAACTTTTTTGAAGCAAAATGCAGCCCAAAGTCTTCACTCTTCTTCAATATGATAAAAACAATTCAAATATAACAACTTGCAGCACAAAGTCCCCAAACTGTTGTATTTTCACAAACATGAACATATAACCCACAACCGATTTGATAACACAAAGTTTATTAGAATCAAATCTAGAGCGCTCTTCAATCACTTGAAACAAACTCCACCGTTCAATTATTATCAATTAAGATTATGATAGCAAGACATAAGAACAAAACTATCACAACACAAATAATCCCAAGACAAAGATTGGAATTGAACTTGCTTTCTTGTATTGATGAATATTTGAATATTGATTTTCACAATAAGCACAAAGTCTTGATTTGCTTTTTAATTCGCCAGAGTTTTCTTGCAATAGATAAAAGATAATATTTACAAAAGAGGTCCCCTTTATTTATAGGGAAAGACCTTGAGAAAATCTAGGAAATCTACAACTACTTTGACTTATTCAAAAATAGGAGTCCTTATTGACTTGGGACTTCCTATTTTTTACATGTAATTGCATATCAAAAATGTACATGTAAAAATGTCCAAAACTGTTTTGAAAGTACATATGGAAATCAGAAAATAAACTAAGGGAAAAACCAGCTGCTTCAACTTGTGTCACCACCTTTTCTCACGTGGTCATCATACATAGTGAAGGTCGCCTGCATTTCAATGCTATCTGGTTTGAATGTGTTTTTGAAGATCATCCTGGCCCTCACTATGGCATCCCTTACTGTAGTGATTGACTTGGCATGATTGGTTAACCTGGTTTTCAAATTGTCCAAGGTTAACTGGTTGTCTAATATGCTGTCCATAGAAGTTATTGAAAATACCTTGTCTTCAAATTCCTGCTGAAACATGTCCTCAAATTCCTTAACCATTTCTTCTGCAGAAAGAAACTGGTTATCCTGTGATACCAATTTACAGGGCAACTCCTCCAGCTTATGCAAAATGTTAACATCATTTTCTTCACTGGTTTCCTTGGCAGCTTCGAGATCCTTGATCAAATTTCTTAGCACATTGCTCCTGTACATTAGAGCTTCCTTTGTCTCTATATATGAATCCCTGTTGGAAATGGCGCCAATGGATATTAAAGTGCTCATTTTCAGCTTCCTCATTTCAACCCACTTATCATGAGTATCCTCTGTGTGCTCAATATCATGAGAGATGGCATCAATGAGATCGTTGAGTTCTGCTCTTACTTTCCTCATCTTATCCGTTTTCTCAAATACCTCCTTGAGCAAAGAGATTCCCTGAGCTCGCATCCTGTCTAAGTACTCTTCAAGTACTTTTCCTCTGAGGTGAGTCTTTTCCGCTTTCAGGATGACGGGGTCTTCTACAGACACGGCCTCTGGAGTAACTGCTTCTGAATTCAACGTGATCTTTCTTACCACTGCAGTCAGCTGTTCTGCTTTTGCCTTGTAGTAGTCTTTCATTTCTTTTTCCCTGTCGAATTTCTGGATCAGGATGTCCATGGCTAACTGCATATCATTTTTAGCGCTTTCATGGGTGATTTTGCCCAATTCAACCCTAGAAATAGAATAGTCATTCATGTCAAAATTTTCGACAGTTGCATCCTGTGGGGGTTTTGCTATCTCCAAAACCTTCTGCCCCTTTTCTTCAAGTACCCTTGAAAGGATCTTTGGTTTCTTCGGAGCCTTAGGTTTTGCAGGTGTCAGCTTAGTGAAATCAAAATCATCTGGAGAGATGACTTGCTTTTTCCTCTTTGGCGTGTAAGCTGACAACCAAGGTGGCAGCAGAGAAGTATTCACATTGGAGTCCATTCCTACCACTAGTGTTACTGGGACTGTACTTGTGCTGGTGGTAGAAACAATAGGCGGGGTGTTGGTAAAAACTGCACCTGTTACATTGGCACTTGAAACTTGCTCAGTATTCATCACAAAATGATCAAACATAGAAGTATCTCCTATATCAAATGACGAAGAAGACAAACTAGGAATGGAATCAGAAGAATGGAGAACATTTTCAAAAGTGCCCTGGGGATTATCAAAGATTATCTTAGGAGGAGAGGGGGATTCAGAGGAAGGAATGATAATGGGGGAAGCAGGCACAGGGGGTGCAACAGGTGTATTGTCTTGTGGAGACAAAGCCTCTTTATCTTGTTCCTCTGACCCCTTGTCTTCGACATCCATCTCTTCTATAGCTGGCTCTTCAGTTGTTGGATCCTCGGCCGCTGGCTCCTCAAGTTCCATATCTTTCGCTTCAGGTTCCTTCTCAACAACCTTTGCTTTCTTTGTCACAAATCTGATTTTAGGTTTATGTGTTTTAGAGGATGATGGAGCATTACTCTTATTCTTCATTCTGTTTTCAACCTTCTTACCAGTTTGCTCTTGAACTTCAGTTTCTGAACCAGTGAGGAATTCCTTCAGCGTAATTCCTTTATCTTCCAGCCACTTATTGGTGTTGGCCAATATGGGTTCAAATCTCTTCCTTAGGGAAGTCAGCTCCTTTTGGGACCATTGGATTGGCGGTAGAGGAGTACCAGCTATCTGTTCTGCTTCATACTTGGCATCAACCAATTCGCCATCATCCACAAGGTCCTCTGGGATATCAGCAAGTCCTAGGTATTCAATTTGCTCTAGAGACAGCCTGCTATAGTCCAGTTTCCTGATGTCTTCCTCTGTTCTCAAATCTATCCAGACATCTTCCACCATGGGTTCATGGAACTGTGTTTTCCTCTTGATTTTATCCTTTATACCCCGGTAATCAAACTTTGGTCTCCTCTTGAACTGCTTCATGGTGACCAACTGCATCTCTGTCTCCATAGCTCTTGCCTTTGCGGCAGTCAATACTGAGTATCTGTCGATTTCTACAGGAAATCTGAAGCCAGGCTTCTTGAGTTCCATCTCTTTGTTATGCATGACAATCATTTGCCTGCACAACTCCATCAAGACCAATCTATCTGAAGGAAACCTTGGAAGCATATAAGGGTAGCCTTGGAAAAAGCCAACCCTCAAGTAGGAGAAAGATGGAAATTGCAAAAACATACAACCAAAACCATTAACCACTGTCCATGCCTCATCTGAGATTCTTCTCTGCTCCAGTTGGGGATTGAAAAGGCACAAGAATACAGCAAAGAATGCATCATTCACTCTCCTGAAATGGTGAATTGAGCCTTTCAATGTTAGCTGAGAATAGTACTGGTATACTGGGACCACTCTCCTATCCCCTTCTGACGACAATCCTGGAAAAATCCTCATGGAGGCTGCAATGTATACCAGATAGGAAGTCATGAAGAACTTGGAGGTAGTGGATACCTTTGTCAACTGATCATGCAAAGCGTTATTGATTTGCTCTCCCCAGAAAATAACCTGCTTGCCTTGGAGTATGACCTTAATGAAGGGATACATCCATTCCTGAAATTGTGAAGAGGAAGACAAACCTCTTATCCTGCTGAGGAGGGTAATCAAGTCACCAACTTCTTCCACGAAATCACTTCGAGGGAAGCTGCGTGGCCATCTAGACAAACTTGACCTCGCAATCTTCAACCATTTGTTGTTGATTACTTTCTTCGCCTTCTCTGGATTCTTGTCGTATTCCTTTTGAGCTTCGATGAAATCAAGCTTCAACACCTCTGTTGCAGGAGGACACATGAACACCTTGTCAATGAACTCAGGATCCAACCTGATTATTACATTACCATTGGCGTCCACCACAGCTCTGATATCTTTGTTGTAGAAATGGGCGCACTGAAGAACAAATTCTGTATTGTGAGCCGCCACTGGGAAGGAGGATACCAGATGAATATTACTTTCCACTATTTTCCTCATCATAGCACTGGGGTTGCTCAACTTGGTTCTCTCTACAAACTTAGCCATATCAACATGGCCAATCTCTGTATCTCTAATATCTTCAACATTGGAGTGGACTGAGGTGATTGGGAAAACACCTTGATATTTGTACTTCATAGCTTTTGCCTTCTTCGGAGACAAATCAGTCATTTGGACGATCTTTCACTGAGAAGAAATTTGACGTCGAAAGGAGCTCTACAGAAGAAACTGCAACAGAAATCATGATCATGCAATCAGGGAAAATATGGGCAATCTGGGAAAATTGCATGTTGACGATCACGACTATGGGAGTGCGCTTGAAAAAGGGCTATAGTGCGAGCTGGCCAAGGATCAGAGGAGAAGCGGGCTCGGGAAAATGGAATTGGAAATTTTCCAGTGTCAGGAAAATTTGAGATATTTTTGCACGGACGGCAATTTCCACCGCCCTTGCATATGAGGGGTTTGATCTGTTTGCATCGGCGGCGAATTTTGCCGCCTTTGCAGTTTGAGAGAAACATGAGATGGTTGGAGCGGCAATTTTCACCGTTTATGCAGGAAGAAGGGTTTATCGTTTTTGATGTTTTGTCGGTAAATTTTGCCGACATCACGCGAGGGGAGCAAATACATGTCTAAGTTGCAAATTTAGTCGACAAAACATTTCATATGCGTGATGAGGTTATAGCGGTGAATTTTACCACTGTTGCATTTGATCACATTTGCTAGTTAAGTGCAGGGGTCGGGATGTTCGCCGCTTCAACACTTGGCAAAAGTCACCATGTCCAGGTAAGCTCGTCAAAATCCACCGATGCTACATGAGGGGAATGTAACGAGGGTTTGGGAAATCGAAGGCAAGAGAATCCCTAGGGTTTTCGGGGTAAAACCTAGGGCATTCTGAAAACGAAACACAGCAATGACAAAACGAAACAAACAAACAAACGAAATGGAAATAAATAAATAAAAACCTAAACGACATACACCTTAATCCGTGAAGGAAGGGAATGGGAAACGGGAGGAAAACTTACCTGTCCAGAACGGAAAACCTATGTTCAAGCTTCAACAAAATCCGTCGCCAATCGGGATGGTGTGATCAAGCGAGCGTTGAGAGCGTTGGTAAATCAAACAAAGACTTTAGTTATAAGGAAAGACAAGCGACAATGGGAGTTATAACGCTTTTAAAAGGTTAAAATCAGAGTTTAAACGCCTGGCACGAGTGGCCATTAATGGCACCCGACACCAAAATCCCGAAGATCTCGTTCAGGCGGCGATTTCGGCCGCTACGACATCGCCGTTGACCAATATGCGAAGTCGGCAAAAAAGGTCGTCATTGCATGTGATGCAGTTTCGACGGACATATGTGATAGCGGTGATTTTAACCGCTTCTGCACTTTGGACTCAAAACGATGTAATAGCGGAAAATTTTGCCGACATTACATCAAAACAAACAATAGACAAGCTTAAGTAATATGTAAGAGCGGCAAATTTTGCCGCTCTTGCATATCAAGAGTCAAAAATTTACAAACTTAAAAACGACTAAAATTAACATCCTAACCAATTTACGACTTGAACTTTCCTCGCAAATATTGAGAAATTAATTCAAGGAAACGTCGTAAACGAGTTTTAAAATGTCAAATGACCTCGCACGAGAACAAGAACATCTTTTCTCGATTCACGATCTTAGAGTGTAGTTTCACGAAACGGACAAGTTTCGTGGGGTTGTCTACAAAAACGAGCGTAGCTGATTTTGAGAACAACAGCTGGCTCTAACTGGGGAACTTCCTTCAATCGAACTTTGAAACGATTGAGGGGAGTAGAATCCAGTCTCTAAGTGCCTTCATCCATGCCATTGGGCTATAGAGTCAAGCTAAAAAGAAAAAGACACAAAGACTAAACGAAAACACAAAAATAAAACACAAAACTATACAAATGTACAATTTAACTTATCTGAAACCTCAAGGATTGAAGTGCTTCAGATGATGTCCACTGTGGGGCAACAAGAATGGTGTCCCATCTTGATACTCCAGCAAGAAACTGTTTTCACCACAGAACTGATGAATGGTGAATGGACCTCTCCACAAGGAATCAAACTTTCCATGCATTCCTTTTGGTTCTCTCCTCTTGTCCCACAACAAGACTTGATCTCCAACCTGAAACTCACGAGCCTTTGCCTTCTTGTCGAAGAGTCTCTTTACTTGATTTTGGTGCTCAGCAATGCGGTCCACCACAACAGTGCCCTGCTCCTCAAGTTCGGCCAAATACATGATCCTTTTATCAATAGAACTATCAAAAGTTCTATCTTCCAATGCCTTTACCAACTTCAATGCTGGCAATTCCAAGGTGATCGGTATCTCCGCATTCAGACCATATAGAAGCTAAAATGGCGACATGCCTATTGCTCTTTTGGGTGTAATCCTATCTGCCCATAAAGCATCAAACAATGCCTTATGCCAAGTTCTCTGATTCTCATCAACCAGCTTCCTGATGATAGTGACCAGATTCTTATTGCTTGATTCTGCTTGACCATTCCCTTGCGGATAATAGTCTGAAGAATGGGAAAGAGTGATCCCATGCTCGTAGCAAAACTCAGTGATCTCATAAGAGGAAAAACAAGTAGCATTGTCTGCTACAATCTTGTTTGGGATTCCAAACCTGGAAATAATGTTTTCTTTAAGAAAACTGCATACCACCTCTGAAGTGGCGTGTTTGACTGGAATAGCTTCCACCCATTTGGTAAAATAGTCTGTTGCTGTGAGGACATAGTTGTGTCCAGCACTTGATGATGGATTCACTGCGCCAATGAAGTCAATACCCCATTGCTGAAAAGGCTCCTCAATCACCACTGGTTTGAGAGGTAAGGCTGCCAATTTTGGTTTCCCAACAAACTGCTGGCATAACTCACACCTGCGTACCCAATTGTATGCATCTTGGAATAGTGTGGGCCAATAGTATCGAGCTCGCAAAATCTTGTGAGCCGTTACAGGTGCTGAAAAATGTCCACCACAAGCCAAATTGTGGAAAGACTCCAAAAGTTTACCTTGTTGCGCTTTATCCACGCAACGTAAAAATACACCGTCAAGACTTCTCTTGTACAAACCATTGTCCCAAAGGACGTAGTTAGCAGCTTTTAACTTGACAGTTCTTCTTTCCTTATAAGACAAGTGAGAAGGGCACTCACCATAGGCAAGGAAATGAGCGATATTGGAATACCACTCGTCAGTTGTAGTAACAAAAAGAACAGTTGGCGTGTCCACAACTTCTTCTTCTTCGTCCCCTGTCTCTTTTGGAACGTTGTCTGCGATCAATTGACACAAACCTTTACCCCGCACAAGCTTGGTAGGCTTGATATCCAGATCGAATTCTTGAATTTTAGCGATCCAGTTACCTCTCTTTATTCTGAACTCTTGTTGAGTTAGGATGGATTTGACTGTTGTATCAGGCACCATGACAACAATGTGTGAATTTAGAATATAGAACCTGAAATGCTCAACCGCTTTGACTACGGCGTAGGCATGTTTCTCCATATTCGAATACTTCAATTCATGAGCTTTGAGAGGACAACTCATAAATGATATGGGGGATTCAACGCCTTCCTCATTCTGCTGAACCAGAATAGCTGAAAGTGTGTGTTCTGAAGCGTAACTATAGACTAGGAAATCCTTAGTGTAGTCAGGACAAACAAGAACCGGAGCATGAGCAATGGCTCTCTTGATATCCTCGAATGCTTCCTTACCTTCCGCAGTCCAACGGAAAGTGGCTTTACCCTTCATCATATTAACAATGTGACGAGTTTTTTCTGCAAACTCAGGAATGAACCTTCGCAGAAAATTCACCTTTCCAAAGAAAGAATGAACAGCAGTCTTACTTGCTGGCAGAGTGAGACTTTGAATAGATTTGACCCTCTCTGGGTCGATCTTAGTACCTTCTCGGGATACAATATGTCCGAGAAGCTTGCCTTCCGTTACCCCAAAAACTGACTTCTTGGGATTGAGTGAAATACCATTTTGCCGACAGCGCTCCAGCACTTGTCGCAAATGATGTGCATGATCATGATGGTTTTTGGAGAACACAGTCAAGTCATCGAGATACACCACGATGAACTTACCCATTTCATCTTTGAAAGCAAGATCCATCGCTCTCTGAAATGTTGCGCCAGCGTTGATCAGACCAAAAGGCATTCTGCGATATGCAAATGTGCCCTGCGGTGTGGTGAAGGCGGTCTTGAACTGATCAGCTTCATTTACCTCCACTTGATTGTACCTTGAAAAACCATCTAACATAGATAGCATTTCTGAACCTGTCACTGTTTGCAATACTTGGTCCATGATGGGCAAAGGGTAGTTATCTTTCAAAGAAGACTGGTTGAGATTTCTGAAATCAACACAGATACGGATTTCTCCATTCTTCTTCCTTACAGGTACTATGTTTGAAATCCATGTGGAATGATGAATTGGAAAGATAATCCTCGCATTCAGCATCTTCTGAATTTCAGAAAGAATCGTACCTGATATCTTTGGATTGTATTGCCTCTGCTTCTGTTTGTAAGGCAACGATCCAGCTTTGAGGGGAATTTCGTGTCGAACCTCCTTAGGCCTGAAAGACTTCAGATCATCATAGGAGTAAGCTAAAACATCAATGTAATGGCAGAGGAGGGTAATGAATTTGAATCTTTCATCAGCAGTGCAGCATTTTCCGATGTTGACCATCTTAGGATCTGTTTCTGTACCCAAATTGACCTGTTCAAATTCCATGGAGGAATTCGAATCCTGCTGTTGTTGCCGCTGCTTGATATACCTGTCGTGTTTATCAAAGAGCCTCTCAAGGGAAACCAATCCTTTTGGGATTTTATTTCCTTTCAACTGTAGAAATTCTTCGCCAGTCTGCGAATCTACCTCAGAAACATATTCACGAGGTGGTGATTCACTTCCTTCAAAGTAAAGCTCATCAAAGCTATCCATCTTTTCCAGGAAAGCAATGATCTGATTGTCACCATTGAACACCTGCCAATGGTCAGTGTTATCAGGTACACTTGGTCGGAAGACCAGTTCAATAGTGTACTTATTTCCTTTGAAATCTTTGTGAGGCACCATGAGAGTGGCGGAAACAGCCAATGAATCTGCACGATCATTGAACTCTCTTGGCATAGCTGAAATATTGAAAGCATCGAAATCTTCAATGCAATCCCATACGCGATTGCGATAGTGTCTCAACCTTTCATTTTTTGTTTGGTACAAATTTCTTACTTGACAAACCACCAATTCGGCGTCCCCTTGAGCATGAAGGATCTTAACACCTCTGGCACGTGCCGCTTCCAATCCGAGCAACAAGGACTCGTATTCGGCGGTGTTATTGGTATTGTCAAATTGTAGCTTGTATGAAAAAGGCAAAATATCACCTTGTGGCGATATCAAAACCACTCCGGCTCCAGAACCGGTAGAAGAACAGCTGCCATCAAATTCTAAAATCCAGACTCCATCAGAATTTGATTTCTTGGACTTCCTCTGATCAGAAGACTCCTCTTCATCGGTGAGGGAAGAATCTGGAATTGCTATATCTTTACCTGAACTTTCGTCTGAAAACTCCTCTGAGTCTCCATCTGACATATCGGAGCTATCACCCGATGTAGCCTCATCTGATGAATCGGAACAATCTTCAGTAGATAGAAAATAGTTACCCATTCCCGAGGATTCAAACAAAATTTGAGCTTTGGGGTTTGATGTTTGAGTAACAATATATTTCGCTTCCTTCTCAGGAAGCAATTTCTGCATGACACCTTTAACGGGTATCCTAGCTTCAGACAAATCCATGTTCAACTCACCACCCACATCTTTGCAGAAATTACGTCCAAGGAGAATGCCGTATGAAGCTGGAACCTCGGCTACCAAGACTGTCATCTTGATTCTCTTATCCGAAAAAGCCGCAAATGCAAATTGGGCATCTTTGATTTGACCCAAAAGTGGAACTTGCTTATTCTCCATAGAGAAACACCTCCCAAAAGTTTTGGTTAAGGTGAGGCCAAGGGCATCTGCTACCTTAGCAGGCATCACATTGTCTGAGGCTCCAGAATCTATTACGCAATTGCTCAATTTATGGCCATTTACTAATAGGGAAACATAGAAGGGTTCGATTTTTCCAGAAACCTCAGGGGGAGTAGTAACAAGATTATTTTGGGTAGGTTTACTTTTAGAGGAGTCATGAGTAGCTTTGGGAAACTCTTGTCCTGCAGGGACGTCTTATTTTTGACATATTTGGCTAATCTATCAAACTGTTCAGGATTAGCCTGTAAATATTCAACTTCAGACATTTGTATCTTAGTTCTCCTAGCATGGTCTATTATGTCGAACTGCTGAAAAGAATTAGATACGGAGGAAGAAAAACCATCATTTTGATTTTTGGTTGAAACAGCACTAGTCTGAGGATTAGAAGTGGAAGGTGCAAATTCATTAGAAACACTTACCTGTTTATTAACCACTGGGTCTTTTGACTGGAAAGGTAGTGGAGTCCCTCGTTTAGCGATCGAAATCGCCGGTTGAGATTCTTCTCTCACCTTCCCTTTATCAGCTTGAGGAGCTGACTGATTTTGAGACCTAGTGAAAACAGCATATGCTCCTTCACTCACTTCTCCCTTTTCAGCTTCGTCCTGGTAGTTCAGAAAGCTGATGGTAGAGTCGCCAGCTAACTCTTCTTCTCCTTCTGTGAAGAGATTAGCACCGTTTTCATATTCCAACTCAGGTTGGAAAGAGAGTTCATTCTCGGCTTCATAGTAGCCAACAGCAGAGTTGACCGGCGCTGCCTCAATAGCAAGCTTCCCCTGAGTAGGAGGAAGACGGTTTTGCTGTCCTTGATTCCTAGCAGCAGCGCCTTGATATGAATTGTTTGGGAATGTCCTCCTGGGTATATCTCAGTAAGAAGGAGACGCAGATACACCTTGGGACATTTGTCTCTTGAGAGCCAGCAATTCATTTGCTAGCTTTTGCACCATGGGATCCGTGGTGCTTGTGGAATGATTTTCAGTAGAGGAGGAGCTTTTATTTCTATTAGCATCCCTTCTTATCTTACCCGCTAGGATAAGATCATCTTCTACTTCTGTTGCCAGAATCTGAGCCGCAGCAAGATCAGTAGGAGCAGCTCGCCTCAATAGGAAACTCACCTCCGGAAGCTGTGTATTAATAAAGAAACATTTGAGATTCTCTGCTGTGGGCTCAGCGGTAGCGGGAATCCTATTCCTCAATTTGTTGAACTTAGCGATGAAATCTCGCATTGGTTCCTGAGGTTCCTTTTTCATCTGTGTCAGCTGTGCTAACAACGCATGAGCATCTTCCGCAGGTTTGAACCTGGCCTCGAACTTAGTTTTGAGAGTAGCCCAGTTTGTTATAGTTTGGGCTTGGAGGTGATAGAACCAGTCTGCAGCAGCGCCTTGTAGTGTTTCTACAAAGAGTCGCACAGCCACGTCTTCGTGTTCGACACCTATTACACTGCAGGCTATACAGAAAGCCGCAATGTGCTCATCAGGATGAACTTTTCCATCACCATAGAATTTGGGGAAATTCTTTCTTGAACTACGAGGTAGTTCATGTAATGGTGGGGTCAAGTTTAGAGGACCAAAGGTATTACCCCAAGGGCCTTGGGCTGCCATGATACGCCGGTTGAAAGGTGGTATAGTAAACCTTGGTGGTGTATGAACAGCCAAAACTCTATTAGTACTGGCAGTAGAAACTTCACCTGGTATTGGAGACCTGGTGTTTGTAGGGGGAAAACTCCTGGTGCGCTGAAGACGAGGTCGTGGAGTTAAGAATCCAAAATTATTCTGCCGCATTAATTCAAATGCAGGATCAATAATACCCTGAGCCCTCTTACTTCTGGTGTACCAGGAATCTGCCAGACTGTATTATACTAACCACAATATTTGTAAGAAAAATGGAAAAGAACTGAAAAATGCTTCAACTCGAAGCGTGAGGCTTCAAGTTGCGCGTTCCTTCCCCAGTAGAGTCGCCAAAAAACTGTTGGGTGAATATTTTGTCATTAACTCGCTAACGGCAAAATGGGTATATCAGCCACAGCTATGATGAGACAAAGTCTCTCCTCTCAGCAAGGGGAGGTTCCCTCTAATTATTTAACTTTTGTAAATCAAACACTTATCAAATTTATGTACACTAAAAACTATGTTTGGGGTGGTTCCATCTCATCTCATTCTCTTTTTTCAGAATAGATGTTTATATTTCAAACTCTCGATATAAAACTTATAAATTATCACAATATCACAGAAACACAAAGTTTTCTGTTACCTCACTCACTACTTGTAACCAAAACTTTTTTGAAGCAAAATGCAGCCCAAAGTCTTCACTCTTCTTCAATATGATAAAAACAATTCAAATATAACAACTTGCAGCACAAAGTCCCCAAACTGTTGTATTTTCACAAACATGAACATATAACCCACAACCGATTTGATAACACAAAGTTTATCAGAATCAAATCTAGAGCACTCTTCAATCACTTGAAACAAACTCCACCGTTCAATTATTATCAATTAAGATTATGATAGCAAGACATAAGAACAAAACTATCACAACACAAATAATCCCAAGACAAAGATTGGAATTGAACTTGCTTTCTTGTATTGATGAATATTTGAATATTGATTTTCACAATAAGCACAAAGTCTTGATTTGCTTTTTAATTCGCCAGAGTTTTCTTGCAATAGATAAAAGATAATATTTACAAAAGAGGTCCCCTTTATTTATAGGGAAAGACCTTGAGAAAATCTAGGAAATCTACAACTACTTTGACTTATTCAAAAATAGGAGTCCTTATTGACTTGGGACTTCCTATTTTTTACATGTAATTGCATATCAAAAATGTACATGTAAAAATGTCCAAAACTGTTTTGAAAGTACATATGGAAATCAGAAAATAAACTAAAGGAAAAACCAGCTGCTTCAACTTGTGTCACCACCCTTTCTCACGTGGTCATCATACATAGTGAAGGTCGCCTGCATTTCAATGCTATCTGGTTTGAATGTGTTTTTGAAGATCATCCTGGCCCTCACTATGGCATCCCTTACTGTAGTGATTAACTTGGCATGATTGGTTAACCTGGTTTTCAAATTGTCCAAGGTTAACTGGTTGTCTAATATGCTGTCCACAGAAGTTATTGAAAATACCTTGTCTTCAAATTCCTGCTGAAACATGTCCTCAAATTCCTTAACCATTTCTTCTGCAGAAAGAAACTAGTTATCCTGTGATACCAATTTACAGGGCAACTCCTCCAGCGTATGCAAAATGTTAACATCATTTTCTTCACTGGTTTCCTTGGCAGCTTCGAGATCCTTGATCAAATTTCTTAGCACATTGCTCCTGTACATTAGAGCTTCCTTTGTCTCTATATATGAATCCCTGTTGGAAATGGCGCCAATGGATATTAAAGTGCTCATTTTCAGCTTCCTCATTTCAACCCACTTATCATGAGTATCCTCTGTGTGCTCAATATCATGAGAGATGGCATTAATGAGATTGTTGAGTTCTGCTCTTACTTTCCTCATCTTATCCGTTTTCTCAAATACCTCCTTGAGCAAAGAGATTCCCTGAGCTCGCATCCTGTCTAAGTACTCTTCAAGTACTTTTCCTCTGAGGTGAGTCTTTTCCGCTTTTAGGATGACGGGGTCTTCTACAGACACGGCCTCTGGAGTAACTGCTTCTGAATTCAACGTGATCTTTCTTACCACTGCAGTCAGCTGTTCTGCTTTTGCCTTGTAGTAGTCTTTCATTTCTTTTTCCCTGTCGAATTTCTGGATTAGGATGTCCATGGCTGACTGCATATCATTTTTAGCGCTTTCATGGGTGATTTTGCCCAATTCAACCCTAGAAATAGAATAGTCATTCATGTCAAAATTTTCGACAGTTGCATCCTGTGGGGGTTTTGCTATCTCCAAAACCTTCTGCCCCTTTTCTTCAAGTACCCTTGAAAGGATCTTTGGTTTCTTCAGAGCCTTAGGTTTTGCAGGTGTCAGCTTAGTGAAATCAAAATCATCTGGAGAGATGACTTGCTTTTTCCTCTTTGGCGTGTAAGCTGACAACCAAGGTGGCAGCAGAGAAGTATTCACATTGGAGTCCATTCCTACCACTGGTGTTACTGGGACTGTACTTGTGCTGGTGGTAGAAACAATAGGCGGGGTGTTGGTAAAAACCGCACCTGTTACATTGGCACTTGAAACTTGCTCAGTATTCATCACAAAATGATCAAACATAGAAGTATCTCCTATATCAAATGACGAAGAAGACAAACTAGGAATGGAATCAGAAGAATGGAGAACATTTTCAAAAGTGCCCTGGGGATTATCAAAGATTATCTTAGGAGGAGAGGGGGATTCAGAGGAAGGAATGATAATGGGGGAAGCAGGCACAGGGGGTGCAACAGGTGTATTGTCTTGTGGAGACAAAGCCTCTTTATCTTGTTCCTCTGACCCCTTGTCTTCGACATCCATCTCTTCTGTAGCTGGCTCTTCAATTGTTGGATCCTCGGCCGCTGGCTCCTCAAGTTCCATATCTTTCGCTTCAGGTTCCTTCTCAACAACCTTTGCTTTCTTTGTCACAAATCTGATTTTAGGTTTATGTGTTTTAGAGGATGATGGAGCATCACTCTTATTCTTCGTTCTGTTTTCAACCTTCTTACCAGTTTGCTCTTGAACTTCAGTTTCTGAACCAGTGAGGAATTCCTTCAGTGTAATTCCTTTATCTTCCAGCCACTTATTGGTGTTGGCCAATATGGGTTCAAATCTCTTCCTTAGGGAAGTCAGCTCCTTTTGGGACCATTGGATTGGCGGTAGAGGAGTACCAGCTATCTGTTCTGCTTCATACTTGGCATCAACCAATTCGCCATCATCCACAAGGTCCTCTGGGATATCAGCAAGTCCTAGGTATTCAATTTGCTCTAGAGACAGCCTGCTATAGTCCAGTTTCCTGATGTCTTCCTCTGTTCTCAAATCTATCCAGACATCTTCCACCATGGGTTCATGGAACTGTGTTTTCCTCTTGATTTTATCCTTTACACCCCGGTAATCAAACTTTGGTCTCCTCTTGAACTGCTTCATGGTGACCAACTGCATCTCTGTCTCCATAGCTCTTGCCTTTGCGGCAGTCAATACTGAGTATCTGCCGATTTCTACAGGAAATCTGAAGCCAGGCTTCTTGAGTTCCATCTCTTTGTTATGCACGACAATCATTTGCCTGCACAACTCCATCAAGACCAATCTATCTGAAGGAAACCTTGGAAGCATATAAGGGTAGCCTTGGAAAAAGCCAACCCTCAAGTAGGAGAAAGATGGAAATTGCAAAAACATACAACCAAAACCATTAACCACTGTCCATGCCTCATCTGAGATTCTTCTCTGCTCTAGTTGGGGATTGAAAAGGCACAAGAATACAGCAAAGAATGCATCATTCACTCTCCTGAAATGGTGAATTGAGCCTTTCAATGTTAGCTGAGAATAGTACTGGTATACTGGGACCACTCTCCTATCCCCTTCTGACGACAATCCTGGAAAAATCCTCATGGAGGCTGCAATGTATACCAGATAGGAAGTCATGAAGAACTTGGAGGTAGTGGATACCTTTGTCAACTGATCATGCAAAGCGTTACTGATTTGCTCTCCCCAGAAAATAACCTGCTTGCCTTGGAGTATGACCTTAATGAAGGGATACATCCATTCCTGAAATTGTGAAGAGGAAGACAAACCTCTTATCCTGCTGAGGAGGGTAATCAAGTCACCAACTTCTTCCACGAAATCACTTCGAGGGAAGCTGTGTGGCCATCTAGACAAACTTGACCTCGCAATCTTCAACCATTTGTTGTTGATTACTTTCTTCGCCTTCTCTGGATTCTTGTCGTATTCCTTTTGAGCTTCGATGAAATCAAGCTTCAACACCTCTGTTGCAGGAGGACACATGAACACCTTGTCAATGAACTCAGGATCCAACCTGATTATTACATTACCATTGGCGTCCACCACAGCTCTGATATCTTTGTTGTAGAAATGGGCGCACTGAAGAACAAATTCTGTATTGTGAGCCGCCACTGGGAAGGAGGATACCAGATGAATATTACTTTCCACTATTTTCCTCATCATAGCACTAGGGTTGCTCGACTTGGTTCTCTCTACAAACTCAGCTATATCAACATGGCCAATCTCTGTATCTCTAATATCTTCAACATTGGAGTGGACTGAGGTGATTGGGAAAACACCTTGATATTTGTACTTCATAGCTTTTGCCTTCTTCGGAGACAAATCAGTCATTTGGACGATCTTTCACTGAGAAGAAATTTGACGTCGAAAGGAGCTCCGCAGAAGAAACTGCAACAGAAATCATGATCATGCAATCAGGGAAAATATGGGCAATCTGGGAAAATTGCATGTTGACGATCACGACTATGGGAGTGCGCTTGAAAAAGGGCTATAGTGCGAGCTGGCCAAGGATCAGAGGAGAAGCGGGCTCGAGAAAATGGAATTGGAAATTTTCCAGTGTCAGGAAAATTTGAGATATTTTTGCACGGGCGGCAATTTTTGCCGCCCTTGCATATGAGGGGTTTGATCTGTTTGCATCGGCGGCGAATTTTGCCGCCTTTGCAGTTTGAGAGAAACGTGAGATGGTTGGAGCGGCAATTTTCGCCGTTTATGCAGGAAGAAGGGTTTATCGTTTTTGATGTTTTGTCGGTAAATTTTGCCGACATCACGCGAGGGGAGCAAATACATGTCTAAGCGGCAAATTTAGTCGACAAAACATTTCATATGCGTGATGAGGTTATAGCGGTGAATTTTACCGCTGTTGCATTTGATCACATTTGCTAGTTAAGTGCGGGGGTCGGGATGTTCGCCGCTTCAACACTTGGCAAAAGTCACCATGTCCAGGTAAGCTCGGCAAAATCCACCGATGCTACATGAGGGGAATGTAACGAGGGTTTGGGAAATCGAAGGCAAGAGAATCCCTAGGGTTTTCGGGGTAAAACCTAGGGCATTCTGAAAACGAAACACAGCAATGACAAAACGAAACAAACAAACAAACGAAATGGAAATAAATAAATAAAAACCTAAACGACATACACCTTAATCCGTGAAGGAAGGGAATGGGAAACGGGAGGAAAACTTACCTGTCCAGAACGGAAAACCTATGTTCAAGCTTCAACAAAATCCGTCGCCAATCGGGATGGTGCGATCAAGCGAGCGTTGAGAGCGTTGGTAAATCAAACAAAGACTTTAGTTATAAGGAAAGACAAGCGACAATGGGAGTTATAACGCTTTTAAAAGGTTAAAATCAGAGTTTAAACGCCTGGCACGAGTGGCCATTAATGGCACCCGACACCAAAATCCCGAAGATCTCGTTCGGGCGGCGATTTCGGCCGCTACGACATCGCCGTTGACCAATATGCGAAGTCGGCAAAAAAGGCCGTCATTGCATGTGATGCAGTTTCGACGGACATATGCGATAGCGGTGATTTTAACCGCTTCTGCACTTTGGACTCAAAATGATGTAATAGCGGCAAATTTTGCCGACATTACATCAAAACAAACAATAGACAAGCTTAAGTAATATGTAAGAGCGGCAAATTTTGCCGCTCTTGCATATCAAGAGTCAAAAATTTACGAACTTAAAAACGACTAAAATTAACATCCTAACCAATTTACGACTTGAACTTTCCTCGCAAATATTGAGAAATTAATTTAAGGAAACGTCATAAACGAGTTTTAAAATGTCAAATTACCTCACACGAGAACAAGAACATCTTTTCTCGATTCGCGATCTTAGAGTGTAGTTTCACGAAACGGACAAGTTTCGTGGGGTTGTCTACAAAAACGAGCGTAGCTGATTTTGAGAACAACAGTGTTGTAAGAGCCTCTCCCACTTGGGAGAAGATGCTCAACAAGTGTGGGGTGGGGGAGGAGTGAACCTCCTCGGGGTCATTTCCTTGATTTTGTGGTGTTGTAGCCTTTAGGGCAATATGAGAATATGTGCAATATGTGAAATGGCTTGAGAGCTAAATGGCAGCTTTGTGAAATTATGTTTAAAGGTGTTGGCTTGAGGCCTTGAGAGGTATTTGTATTGGGAAGTTGTAGGAGTGGCACTCTTGAGTTGAGTGTTGTCCACTCCCCTACCCCATTGAACTCATCCTGAGTGAGTTCTTGTGTTGTATTAGCCATGAGAGTAATTTTTGTGTTTCGTTGTTGAGTGCATTGTTGTGATGTGGTTTGAGTTTCCTAGTGTGTGGATGACCTCCCTGGCTCGGGGTGACCCACTAGCAGGTCTATGGTAGGGAGGAGAGCAAGTTGTTGTGGCTTCTTTCCCCTTTTTATGTTATTGCAGGATATATTGGGAGCTTTGTGAAGTTGGAGAAAACACCATTGTTCTTGGAGTTGATATCCTATTTCTTTTTAGCTCTTGAGAGAGAGCTTGACCAATTTAGGATTTGTATCATTTGTTAGTTTTCAAAGAGGAGAACATTGTTCTCTCTCCTATTTTAAAAGTATATTTGTATTTGTGTGTATAAGTTATTTACATTTGAAATAGAAATTTAAAATTTACTGATTTTAATGCTTGTCATTCTAAAAAATGTTGAAGGAAGAAAATTTGGTCTTAAAGCTATTTCATTTGTATGTTCATTTTTAAAAATATCAAATAGGAAAGTTGTGGTTTTATTATTGAGACAAACATGAAAATTATATAGTGTTCTTATGAAAAAAAGAAGAAAATTAGTTGATGTTCTATATTTGAAGTATTTAATTTAAATGTATTTGTTTCTTTTCTAGAAGAAAAATATATATCTTTGCTTATTTGTTAAAAAAGTAAATTTGTAAGTGTTGGAAGAAAAATTATTTTTGAAAAAAAAAATATATATATATACATATATATATATATATGAATGTATTTTTTTTATATGTAGTTAAATATAAATTGTTTTTTTAATTATTCTGTCAAACAAAATTAAGAGACTACATTTCATATACAACAGTATATATACATATATTGTTATATTCTAATATTTAATAAAGTGTATTTTGTAGTAAACTGTGCAAATTTGAGAGTATATATATATATTGAAATAAAATTTATTTAGGAATAATCGTTGTGACGAAAGAATGAAATAGACTGTGGTTCGAATTACACAGAGGGCAGTTTTTATGTATTAAAAAAAAAATGTGGTGGGGGGTTCAAACCCCCCACTGTCTCTTTTTACATTAGGGTGTGGGGAGGGAGCAGAGCCCCTACCCATACCCCACACAGTGGGATGTGGGTGGGGGCTCCTCCTCTCCCCACACACCCTACTACCGCCTTCCCCGTGGCCATATCCCCCATGCAGTCTGCAAACCTGGCGTCGTCGGCCCCTCTGCCCTATGGTCTCCACTCTCCGCCATGGTTCCTCCTCTGCCACACCACAGTCCAAAACACCTCCACTCTCCTCCGTCACTGCCATTTCCCTCACCCAACGGCTTCCCTCCATAGATCTGCCGCCTACCACCTCTACCCTACGGCCTCTTCCACACAGCGCCGCCCCTCCATGCCTGTAACCAAAAAAAAAAAGAGCTTAGGGTTTTTATTTTTTTTTAATATATATATATATATATTTATTTATTTTACAAAAAGAAAATCTAATATATAAATATTCACATTTGAAAATATATATATGCCATCATATGCATTTCATATATGGCCTCCATTAAACCTGCAACCACAAACACAACCAAAAAATAAGATGAGAGAAAGAAAAAGAATGAGAGGAGAAAAACAAAGAGGAGAAAAGAAAATGAGAAATGAAAAGAATAGGATTAGGGCTTTTTGCCCTTAAGGAAAATAGTTTTCTATTTGAGGGCATTTTAGGGCTTTGCAATTTAAAATTGCCCTTATTTCATTTCCCACTCTCTTTATTATTTTCCTCCATTTGCTTTAATATTTATTTTTAGAATGGGGTTTTGTGATAATATTTAATGGGTAAACTTTATTCTTTTTGTGGAATGTTATTTTTATTTGTTAGTGGTATGTTAAAAAATAGATTAGATCACGATTAGAAGAATTTTATATTTTATTGATTTTTAATTTGATTTTTGAAGAAAAAGTTTTATTGGTTTTATTTAAATTTTACACAATTTAATTATTTGAGATGTAATTATTTTAACAGTTGGGTTAATCCTTTAATCATAAAACTTAATTCAACGAGGTTAATTTTAGGCTGGATTGTTATTAATTTAATAATTCCTTTTTAATTATAACTAGAACTATTGTATTAATTTAATAAAGACGTCATTCAAACTAATTCGGAAACCTAGTAAACTATTTAAACGAAGATAGTAAAGCATGTTTCCGAGATCTGATCTACCAAGAAATTATGAATAATGTAAAGGATACAGTGATAGCTCTGATTGATAGAAAACGTGAAGAAAAACAAATTGATCGAGTTTTGTTGAAAAATGTTTTAAATTATAGAAAACATGAAGGAGAACAGATTGATCGAGTTTTGTTGAAAAATGTGTTAAATTATAGAAAACATGAAGGAGAACAAATTGATCGAGCTTTGTTGAAAAATGTACAAATTAATCTATTTGACTGATCTACCATTTCAACTAGTGAGACGTAGGTAATATAAACCAAACCAGTAAACATTTCGATCAAAATTAGTTTTAGTATAATAAACCCTAATCACACCCGTGAGGCGTTATGCTGCTAGATTTTTCTAGAATTTAGGGTTTAGCTAGGTTAGTGAAATTCATGCATGTCCTCTTGTGTTGTAAAGACTTTCTTATAGTGCCAAACATAGGCTTGAAGAATGTCTAGGAGCTCAACCATAAGGTTGTGTCCTTTAATTTTTTAATGGCTTGGGATGCATGTTGGGCCCACAAGGCCTAGAAGAATTCTTTAGAGACTTATCTCCAATCTTGAGCTAGTGGAGATGGGCTTTAATTTGAGCACCTTAGGCTCTATGATTGTCTTAAACCTATTTCTAGTGGTAAATCTTGGCTACGTGCAATTATAGGTTAGAAGTAAAAGGCTAAGCCCCAAGGGTGGTCACGGCTTAGTGGAGCTTTGAAGTGGTGGCCTCATATGAGCAGAGACAAAAGTGGGCTATATGGTGATCATAAATGTGGAGAAAGTAAGTAGTTCATTTGATGGCATCATTCCATCAAGAAATCCATCCTATTTTATTTATGGGGTAGGGCTCTAGGTTCTAAACACATTGAATATAGGCCTTGGATTTAGCAATTTTCCATTCAATGCAAAACTATACAAGAAAGTGGTCTAAAAGGAGAGTGTTTGGCAGAGGCTCCACTAGCAAGGGAAAATAGTTGGCAAAGGAAAAGAAAGACTGAGCTAGCAGCATGTGGCTCTATCAAGCTGTACACTGTCTTAGAGATATCTTTGAGATTGCTCCATATGTACGGCATCATATGATCATGGCAGTGGCCAAGATTGGAATAAAAAATCCCTAATTTATTACATGTAGCACCAAGCCTCTCTTTTTCCAGTTGTCCACATCATAGGCAAGGTAGCACATTTGTCATAGGCATATCAATCATATTAAAATCTCCACACAAAACCCAAGTGATAGCATGAATCAAATTAGCAATCTATTTCCAAATATGAGATCATTCAACATCATTAGAAGCATAAATATTAATTTCACAAGAATGATTATAGATGTTGAAAAGAGTCCACAATACTCGGTAGGTGGGGTCACATCCCTGGTCAAGTAAATATTGTTTCCACTTAGGAGAGAGAAAGGTGACAACAACACCATGGCCCGCTTCATGGTTACTACACAGAAAGTGACTAGCTAACCATATAACATGACATGTAGAAAAAAATAGAAAACTAGAAACCTTAACTTCTTGCAAATAGAGAATGTCGAGTGTCATGCATGGAGTATTTTCTTGGGACATCCATCAAACCTCAAACATTCTAGGAGATGAAATTCATTGGTAAGGGTCAAGAGTCATGTCCTCACTATCCAACTTATCAAGAGCTACATGACTATTCTACATAAAATCCTCCTCTAAATTGAAGCTACCTATTTGAATGAAAGATTGGATATGCCACCACTTATCTAGAAGATACTCATCCTCTTCCAAATGTCCAACTGGATTACAAGAACATCATTAGACCACTAGGGGTGAAGATGAAGGAGAGCTAGTAATGGTTTCTAGTTGGGAAGATAACACAAAAGTTGGTTGCAGTGTTTTGGTGAACTTCTACATATTCACCTCTCTAGATGACACATCATGTGAGTGGACAATAGCTTTCCTTAGGTCTTGAGGTTTTGAAACATTACCACCTTGAGCCTTCAGTGGTTTGCAACCATTACCAGTTGGGTTTTTGGGTGGTGCACCACCATTGCTATTAGACAAGTATTATTTTTGTGACTAACAATTTAGTTGACCATCCTTTTTTTCTTGTAGGAGGAGCATCAATAGTTTGCTGAGACATGGGTTTGTACAAAGAATAACCAAAGGGCATTCCTAGATCTTGTGCTTAGAAGATTAACAATGGAAGAAAGTATTGGGCAAGTTCAAATAGAGGACATGTTATGTGTGCCTTATTCGACCAATCTATATGTCAATTGACTCCTTCGAATCCTTGGAGAGGTTGAATTCAATGTAGACTCACTTTTGAGTATGTGCTGAAAAAACTTATTAGGCTCAACACATATCACATTGCCTAATGAGGAGGCTATCTTGGTTAGGAAATTCTAGCAAGGCAAAGGAAACCCAAGAAACTCCACCCAAATGGGGACACATAGAGATTTCTCATTAGAGACTGTGTAGTCTTATGCCCAAGGTGAGAAGACTATTAGAGACACACGACCAAATAAGGGCCATGTTTGACAATGGCCTCTACATGGCTAGATTAAACAAAATAGAAAAGAGAAAACCCTTTTGTTAGGTTTTGCATGGCATCAAGGTGAATCCCATATATGACCCAAGCCTTGCTCACCCACTCTTTGATCATCCTTTCAAAGAGAACCTTCCCCACAAAATATCCTATCAAAGTAAAATTATCTAGCTAGTGGCAAGCACTATCAAACTCTATGATGGGGAGAACCACATCTAGAGGTGTTTTAGAAGACATACATCATGGAAGACCTTGCATAAAAACTTCCTAAGTCACTTTAGTAGAGGATCGATTGTCTTGCACCACCAAGCCTTCAACTCCAACTACAACTATGTAGTTATGGAAGGTTGAGGCCATTTGTATGGCAAAAAAATCTTGTAGGCATGGAAAACTGATAGATGCCACAACAAATGTAGTAAAGCTATGCCAATTCCTACTTTAGAGAAGCAATATGACATCAGAGAAGATGCAAACTGACACTAGCAAAGCCAAGACTAAAACCATTGATTACATTTTTAAATGAAGAGATCCTAAGACATAATCATTATGGTTCAGTATGTGTTTTGGATGAAATACATGTTCACATTATGGTCCATTCTATCTTGTGGGTGAACTACATGTTTGCATTATTGGTACTACAATAATGGGCACCACAAATCAATACAACATATGCACTAAAGAGTTATTATTTTTTAAACAATTAAATCTAAATTTGTACACCCATTTAGAAGTATCTCAAAATATGACCAATGGATTATTGATTCTTACTTTAGTTTGTGCTATGTTATCTCTTAAGGTTGGATCTAAGGAAGTACAAATAATATGCTATGTCATTCGCTCTTCTATAGATTTTCCATACTACTTGGTAGACGTTGGTTAGAGCATTGAAGATCGATACCTTTGATTGTGTATCAATGTGTAAAATTTTGTCATGAAGGTAGAATTGTAAAATTTACATGAGATTAGCACAAGCCTATTGTGGAGTTTAACCATTTCACATTTGATACTTATATTCCATCTCCCACAGAATCACCATTTGATGATAAAGTTTAGGGCTTCCTCAAGATATCCTACATGGCTAAGAAGGTTAACATTGCATACAGAATGATTAATTGTAGTTGCCATGCAATAACAGTCACTGAGCAATTGAAGCATTTACAGCCCTCGTCCACTAGACCCGGATGACTGCATGCAAGTAAGACACAAATGAACCTTCCACATAATAGGGATTGGTTCTAGAGTGTTTCATTAGTTCAAACAGTTTGAGGGCACCCTTGCCATAGTTGTCAAACAGTTTGAGGGCATCCTTGCCGTAGCCATGCATAGCATATCCTGCAGTCATTGTAGTCCATGAAACCACATTTGGATGATGCAGCTCGTTAAACAATTCGTGAGCCTTTTATATGCTCCCACATTTGGCATACATGTCTATCAAAGCATTCACAACTACGACATCTGATGGTAATCCACTTTCAATTATTCTTTGATGGAACTGCATACCCTGGTCTAACACCTCCCATTTTGGGAGAATGCTAGCAAAGGTTGCTGAGTTTGGCCTTACACCTACAAATTTCATTTGATTGAAAAACTCCAAGAACTTTTCCACAAGCCCATTTTGTGCATATCCTGCAATCATTGCAGTCCATGAGACCACATCTCTTCGAGGCATTTGTTTGAAAATCCTTGAGGCCTCATCAAGAACTCCATTTTATCAAACAATTCACGTGACTTTTGTATGCTTCCACATGTTGCATACGTTTAATGAGTGAAATCACAACAACAATGCCTGACAAAAATCTGCAATCAATTATTATTTGATGGAACTGCATACCCACTTCCAATATTCCAATTCTAGCATAAGCTGGGAGGATACAGGAAAAGGTTGCCGAATCTGGCTTTACAACTGGTAATAGCATTTGCTTAAAAATCTCCAAGGCCTTTTCATCAAGTTCATTTTGTACATATCTAGAAATGATTGCATTCGATGAGACCATGTTTGGTTGAGGCATTTGTTTAAAAAGCCTTAAGCCTCATCAAGACCATCAGTTTGTGCATATCCTGCAATCAACGCATTCCATGAGTCTGAATCTCACTGAGACATTTTGTCGAACACTGTGCGTGTGTTTTGCATGCTTTTACATTTAGCATACATGTCTATCAGGGCATTTGTAACTTCAACATTTGACAAAATTCCACCTTCAATTATTTTTTGATGTAACTGCATACAATGTCTCAATGCTCCAAATGGAGCCCAAGCTGGGAGTATATTGACAAAGGTTGCTGAGTCTGGTTTTGCACTGGCCAATTTGCATTTGCTTGAGTATCTCTGAGGCATTCTCAACAAACCCATTTTGGGCGTACTGTAAACAGCCGGCACGTTGTGTGGCGGCTGTTTTTTGCATTTTGGACCTGTTCCAATTTTGACTTCTTTAACCAATGTGTTGAATCAACCCTCCTCTATGTTTTTGATCCTCCTGTTTGTCGATTAAAATTTGGAAAACGGATGAGTCGGCAAGATTTCCACTGAATTTCAACACAACGTACCAGCTGTCTAAGCTCTTCCCCATTTTGTGCATATCCTGCAAGCTGTAGTCCATGAAACCATGTTCCGTTAAGGAATTTCTTTGAAAAGCCTTAAAGCCTTATCAAGGACACCATTTTCGACATATCCTGCAATGATTGCATTCCACGAGACCACATTAAATTGAGACCATTTTTTTTTTGAAAAAAATCCATAAAGCCTGGTTAAGGTCACCATTTTATGTATATCTGGAAATCATCCCATTCCCTGAGATCACATTCCGTTGAGGCATTTTGTCAAACAATTAGCATGCCTTCTGCATCCTCTTGCATTCGGCATACATGTCCATCGGGGTATTGGCAACTACAATATTTGACGAAAATTAGCTTCCAATTATTCTTTGATGGATCTGTATACCCTGTTCCAAAGCAACCATTTTGGCACACGCAGGGAGTATATTGGGAAAGGTGAAAGGATCAGGTGAGATACGTGCTCGATTCCTTTGATGAAACAATGACAATAGCTCTTGAGGAACCCCGCACTTTCGGTAAGACGCAATTCACATACTCCATGAGGAGACGTCTCGTTCTGTGATGCAAACCCTAAACTTCTGCACTGTGTGTGTTTAGCAGAAGTAAATCCGCCATTGATGAAGAAATGGATTAGCTTACCCTCTCAAAGCGCATATTCAGCTGTGCGGGTATGGAGTAGTTGAAGATATGTCTAAGAGTCTACCGAGGTTTGTGTACTTCCTCTTTCAAGCAACCCTCTCTACAGAGTGCTCTGACATGGGCAATGGATGGCATTTTATGAATGAAGCATGGGGAATGACTTTTGTTTTCATCTTTGATTCAATCGGACTTACAACATAAAAAATTCATGACTTGTCGTCTCATATACCGAAAGATGATGTGCCCAAGGATGTGAATGTTGTTGTAGCAACCATCGAGACTTTGCAAACTGTTCAATTTGTTGAGTGTAGGGAGTTGATTTTCTTTCAGTCTTTTCAAGCTTGATAGGATCTGTAATTTAAATCCACTGTTTCTTATCTTTTTTTTGTGGTTAACAGGTGTCCCACAAATTCGAGATGTATAACCAATAATCAACTACTCACAATGGTCCCTCTCCCTGGAGAAGACCTTGCTAAGGTGCAGCACACAGCGTATTTGATCAGCAACAATACTGTAGTGTCTGAAGAATTTTCCTCTCGTTGATTACAAATTTGATTTGAGGTACACCAAACGAGCATTTCTCCGTTAGTTGATGAAAGCATGAAAGGGGGAGAAATCTCGGAGAAGCTCGTGAAGAACTTCATGTTTTTGAAGGAGAATTATGAAGATGTTGGGGAAGAGAGCACTGATAATGAAGATGAAGATGAAAATTCAAGTATCATGCAAATTTGCTTCTACTGCCGCAATGAGTTACAATGGTGACTTGGATTGCCTTTTATTATTTATTGGTATTTGCTATCATGTAATTTACCATTCTGGACTTGTTTTTTTGTTTCCTTATGAATCCTTTCATCACATGATCACCACAAGTTTTTTCAAAATTATCATATTGATTCTTACCATTCTGAAGATCTCGAGTGCTCTGGGTTTGCTGCATTGTTTTGTGGTCTGCTTTTGACTACTAGGGTTTCCTTTGGTTTGCAGTCGTGCCATACCAATTACCCTTTCATGGAACTCTGTACCTATTTCCAATGCTCTAGTTCTGGCACAAGCAAAGACTAATAAAGCTTTAATAAATATCACATCAGTATATCTTGAGAATGATTCATTTATGATTTCATCAAGTCAACAATACACTACGAAACACTTTTAAGAAACAAAAATAAAACTTAATTCCTTACCACTGCATGTCTGCACAATGTCCATGTTTGAGATAAGGACATTTGTGATGATATTTTATCTTGCAACAATCATGGAAATGCACATGGTTGCAACATGGCAGTCAAGATACACTCTCAAGGTTTATTTTTCACATTATTTTTACCTGGGAAAACCTTTTAGGTAAAATCCCAGCACAGTAAAATTCTTCACTATTGCATAAAACTCAACTACTCCAATACAATAATGAATCTCTAACTTCACCCTTAAGTATGTGCAGATATAAATAGGCACATTGAAAGCGGTTTACACATTGCATGAACCATGCAAAAAATGAACACGAGTGCTTTAATGGATGGATGAAAATAGGAAAAAACTCAGAATGGCACCGAAAAGATATCACTAACGGTTAACCCCATCCCAACTATTAAACATGGAAAATATACAACACTTACCCAATACTTGACAACTCTAATAACTGTTCCATGGTAAGTGTCTAACAGCCTGAATATAATTGGCAACTTCTCACCATTGAGATAGAGGGATAATGCCTTCTCCTCCTCAAAATCATTTAGTTCAGGCGTTGGACCTGGAATACACCTCACTGCCTTCATCTCTCCAAAAACCTTCTCCAACTTCGCATTGACCTTCTGTGTTTTGGGTGTAATCTATTTCCTACACAAAAAGCTTTGTACCATTTCTTGGACTTCAATCCAACTACATCCAGGCATCTTTTTGATTCCTCTATCTTTCATCAATTTCCTTATATTTTGAACATCGCCCCACCTACCCATTTCTGCATAAATGTCTGAGAGAAGAACATAAGGTGCAGCATTTTTAGGATCTAACTCCGAAAGGAGTGTTGCCACAAATTCTCCTAGCCTTATATTCTTATGGGATCTACAAGAACCAAGTAAACACATCCATACAACCACTTCAGGTTTTAGTGGCATTTTGATGATAAAGTTTAGGGATCTCAAAGATAACCTGCACGGCTAAGAAGGTCAACAACACACACATACTGATCCATTGTAGTATAAGTCACTCATGCAATTGAAGTATTTACAGCCCTCATCAACTAAACCTGCATGACTGCATGAAAGTAAAACACAAATGAAGCTTACATGATTGGGGTTGGTTCTAGAGTGTTTCATTAGTTCAAAGAGTTCGAGGGCATCCTTGCCATAACCATGTATGGCATATCCTACAATCATTGTAGTCCATGAGACCGGAGTTGGATGATGCAGCTTGTCAAACAATTTGCGGGCCTTTTGTATGCTTCCACATTTGGCATACATGTCTATCAAAGCATTCACAACTACAACACCTGACAGAATTCCACTTTCAATTATTTTTTGATGGAACTGCATACCCTGGTCTAATGCTCCCATTTTGGCACATGCTGGGAGAATGCTAGCAAAGGTTGCTGAGTTTGGCTCCACGCCTGCAAATTTCATTTGATTGAAAAACTCCAGACTTTTCAACAAGCCCATTTTGTGCATACCCTGCAATCATTGCAGTCCATGAGACCACATCTCTTTGAGGCATTTGTTTGAAAATCCTTAAGGCCTTATCAAGCACTCCATTTTGGGCATATCCAGCAATTATTGCATTCCATGAAACCACGTTTGGTTTAGACATTTTGTCAAACAATTTATGTGACTTTTGTATGCTTCCACATTTTGCATACATGTCTATGAGTGAGGTCACAACAATAACGTCTGATAAAAAGCTGCATTCATTTATTATTTGATGGAACTGCATACCCACTTCCAATGCTTCAATTCGAGCACAAGCTGTGAGGATGCAGGAAAAGGTTGCTGAGTCTGGCTTTACACCTGCTAATTGCATTTGCTTAAAAATCTCTGAGGCTTTTTCATCAAGTTTATTTTGTACATATCCAGAAATGATTGCATTCCATGAAACCACATTTGGTTGAGGCATTTCTTTAAAAAGCCTTAAAGCCTCATCAAAACCATCATTTTGTGCATATCCTGCAATCAACGTGTTCCATGAGACTGCATCTTGCTGAGACATTTTGTCGAACAATGTGCGTGCCTTCTGTATGCTTTTACATTTAGCATACATGTCTATCAGGGCATTTGTAACCACAACATTTGGCAAAATTGCATTTTCAATTATCTTTTGATGTAACTGCATACCATGTTCCAATGCTCCAAATTTTGCACAGGCTGGGAGTATGCTGGCAGAGGTTGCTGAGTCTGGCTTTACACTTGCCAATTGCATTTTCTTAAATATCTCTAAGGCTTCCTCAACAAACCCGTTCTGTGCATATCCTGCAATCATTGTAGTCCACGAAACCATGTACCATTGAGGCATTTCTTTGACAAGCCTTAAAGCCTTATCAAGGACACCATTTTCGACATATCCTGCAATGATTGCATTCCACGAGACCACATTAGATTGAGACCATTTTTTTTTTGAAAATCCGTAAAGCCTGGTTAAGGTCACCATTTTATGTATATCTGGAAATCATCCCATTCCCTGAGATCACATTCCGTTGAGGCATTTTGTCAAACAATTAGCATGCCTTCTGCATCCTTCTGCATTTGGCATACATGTCCATCGGGATATTGGCAACTACAATATTTGACAAAAATCAGCTTTCAATTATTCTTTGATGGATCTGTATATCCTGTTCCAAAGCAACCATTTTGGCGCACGTGTGGTGTATATTGGGAAAGGTGAATGGATCAGGTGAGATACCTGTTTGATTCCTTTAATGAAACAATGACAATACCTCTGGAGGAAGCCCACACTTTCGGTAAGACGCAATTCACATACTCCATGAGAAGACGTCTCGTTCTGTGATGCAAACCCTAAACATCTGCACTCTGTGTTTAGCAGAATTAAATCCACCATTCATGAAGGAATGGATTAGATTACCCTCTCAAAGTGCATATTCAGCAGTGCGGATATGGAGTAGTTGAAGATATGTCGAAGAGTCTACCTGAGGTTTGTGCGTAGTAAACAGAATGTGTACTTCCTCTTTCAAGCAACCCTCTCTACAGAGTGCTTTGACATGGGCAATGGATGGCATTTTATGAATGAAGCATGGGGAATGACTTTTGTTTTCATCTTTGATTCAATCGGACTTACAACATAAAAAATTCATGACTTGTCGTCTCATATACCGAAAGATGATGTGCCCAAGGATGTGAATATTGTTGTAGCAACCATCGAGACTTTGCAAACTGTTCAATTTGTTGAGTGTAGGGAGTTGATTTTCTTTCAGTCTTTTCAAGCTTGATAGGATCTGTAATTTAAATCCACTGTTTCTTATCTTTTTTTTGTGGTTAACAGGTGTCCCACAAATTCGAGATGTATAACCAATAATCAACTACTCACAATGGTCCCTCTCCCTGGAGAAGACCTTGCTATGGTGCAGCACACAGCGTATTTGATCAGCAACAATACTGTAGTGTCTGAAGAGTTTTTCTCTCGTTGATTACAAATTTGATTTGAGGTACACCAAACGAGCATTTGTCCGTTAGTTGATGAAGGCATGAAAGAGGGAGAAATCTCGGAGAAGCTCGTGAAGAACTTCATGTTTTTGAAGGAGAATCATGAAGATGTTGGGGAAGAGAGCACTGATAATGAAGATGAAGATGAAAATTCAAGTATTATGCAAACTTGCTCCTACTGCCCCAATGAGTTACAATAGTGACTTGGATTGCCTTTTATTATTTATTGTTATTTGCTATCTTGTAATTTACCATTCTGGACTTGTTTTTTTTGTTCCTTATGAATCCTTTCATCACATGATCACCGCAAGTTTTTTCAAAATTATCATATTGATTCTTACCATTCTAAGGATCTCGAGTGCTCTGGGTTTGCTGCATTGTTTTGTGGTCTGCTTTTGCCTACTAGGGTTTCCTTTGGTTTGCACTCGTGCCATACTAATTACTCTTTCATGGAACTCTGTACCTATTTCCAATGCTCTAGTTCTGGCACAAGCAAAGACTAATAAAGCTTTAATAAATATCACATCAGTATATCTTGACAATGATTCATTTATGATTTCATCAAGTCAACAATACACTTTGAAACACTTTTAAGAAACAAAAATATAACTTAATTCCTTACCACTGCATGTCTGCACAATGTCCATGTTTGAGATATGGACAAGCTAACATTTGTGATTATAATTCATCTTGCAACAATCATGGAAATACACATGCTTGCAACATGGCAGTCAAGATAGACTCTCAAGGTTTATTTTTCACATTATTTTTACCTGGGAAAACCTTTTAGGTAAAATCCCAGCACAGTAAAATTCTTCACTATTGCATAAAACTCAACTACTCCAATGCAATAATGAATCTCTAACTTCACCCTTAAGCATGTGCAGATATAAATAGGCACATTGAAAGCGGTTTACACATTGCATGAATCATGCAAAAAATAAACATGAGTGCTTTAATGCATGGATGAAAATAGGAAAAACTCAGAATAGCACCCAAAAAATATCACTAACAGTTAACCTCATCCCAACTATTAAATATGAAAATATACAACACTTACCCAATACTTGACAACTCTAATAGCTGTTCTATGGTAAGTGTCTAACAGCCTGAATATTATTGACAACTTCTCACCATTGAGATAGAGGGATAATGCCTTCTCCTCCTTAAAATCATTTAGTTCAGGCGTTGGACCTGGAATACACCTCACTGCCTTCATCTCCCCAAAAAACTTCTCCAACTTCGCATTGACCTTCTGTGTTTTGGGTGTAATCTATTTCCTACACAAAAGGCTTTGTACCATTTCTTGGACTTCAATCCAACTACATCCAGGCATCTTTTTGATTCCTCTATCTTTCATCAATTTCCTTATATTTTGAACATCACACCACCTACCCATCTCTGCATAAATGTCTGAGAGAAGAACATAAGGTGCAGCATTTTTAGGATCTAATTCCAAAAGGAGTGTTGCCACAAATTCTCCTAGCCTTATATTCTTATGGGATCTAGAAGAACCAAGTAAACACATCCACACAACCGCTTCAGGTTTGAGTGGCATTTTGATGATAAAGTTCAGTGCTTCCTCAAGATATCCTGCACGGCTAAGAAGGTCAACAACACACACATACTGATCCATTGTAGTATAACAGTCACTCATGCAATTGAAGTATTTACAGCCCTCATCAACTAGACCTGCATGACTGCATGCAAGTAAAACACAAATGAAGCTTACATGATTGGGGTTGGTTCTAGAGTGTTTCATTAGTTCAAAGAGTTTGAGGGCATCCTTGCCATAGCCATGCATGGCATATCCTGCAATCATTGTAGTCCACGAGACCAGAGTTGGATGATGCAGCTTGTCAAACAATTTGCGGGCCTTTTGTATGCTTCCACATTTGGCATACATGTCTATCAAAGCATTCACAACTACAACACCTGACAGAATTCCACTTTCAATTATTCTTTGATGGAACTGCATACCCTGGTCTAATGCTCCCATCTTGGCACATGCTGGGAGAATGCTAGCAAAGGTTGCTGAGTTTGGCTCTACACCTGCAAATTTCATTTGACTGAAAAACTCCAAAGACTTTTCAACAAGCCCATTTTGTGCATATCCTGCAATCATTGCAGTCCATGAGACCACATCTCTTTGAGGCATTTGCTTGAAAAGCCTTAAGGCCTCATCAAGCACTCCATTCTGGGCATATCCAGCAATTATTGCATTCCACGAAACCACGTTTGGGTAAGACATTTTATCAAACAATTCACGTGACTTTTGTATGCTTCCACATTTTGCATACATGTCTATGAGTGAGGTCATAACAGCAACGTCTGATAAAAATCTGCATTCAATTATTATTTGATGGAATTGCATACCCACTTCCAATGCTCCAATTCTAGCACAAGCTGTGAGGATGCAGGAGAAGGTTGCTGAGTCTGGCTTTACACCTGCTAATTGCATTTGCTTAAAAACCTCTAAGGCCTTTTCATCAAGTTTATTTTGTACATATCCAGAAATGATTGCATTCCATGAGACCACGTTTGGTTTAGGCATTTCTTTAAAAAGCCTTAAAGCCTCATCAAAACCATCATTTTGTGCATATCCTGCAATCAACGCGTTCCATGAGACTGCATCTCGCTGAGACATTTTGTCGAACAATGTGCGTGCCTTCTGTATGCTTTTACATTTAGCATACATGTCTATCAGGGCATTTGTAACCACAATATTTGGCAAAATTGCATTTTCAGTTATCTTTTGATGTAACTGCATACCATGTTCCAATGTTCCAAATTTGGCACAGGCTGGGAGTATGCTGGCAAAGGTTGCTGAGTCTGGCTTTATACTTGCCAATTGCATTTGCTTAAATATCTCTAAGGCTTCCTCAACAAACCCATTTTGTGCATATCCTGCAATCATAGTAGTCCACGAAACCATGTTCCGTTGAGGCATTTCTTTGAAAAGCCTTAAAGCCTTATCAAGGACACCATTTTCGGCATATCCTGCAATAATTGCATTCCATGAGACCACATTCGGTTTAGACATTTTTTTGAAAATCCTTAAAGCCTGGTCAAGGTCACCATTTTGTGTATATCCGGAAATCATCCCATTCCATGAGACCACATTCCGTTGAGGCATTTTGTCAAACACTTGGCATGCCTTCTGAATCCTTCTGCATTTGGCATACATGTCCATCAGAGCATTGGCAACTACAGTATTTGACAAAAAACCGCTTTCAATTATTCTTTGATGGATCTCTATACCCTGTTCCAAAGCTCCCATTTTGGCACACGCCGGGAGTATATTGGCAAAGGTGAAAGGATCAGGTGAGATCCCTGTTCTATTCATTTGATGAAACAATGACAATGCCTCTTGAGGAAACCCACGCTTTCGGTAAGACGCAATTAACATATTCCATGAGGAGACGTCTCGTTCTCTTATGTGGTTGCGAACATCCACTAAACTTCCGCACAGTGTGTGTTTAGCAGAAGTAAATCCCCTGTCATTGATAAAAGAGCAGATTAGCTTGCCCTCTCTAGAGAAAGCTCTAACAAGGGCTATGGATGGCATTTTATGAATGAAGCATGGGGTGTTTTTTTTTTTTTTGTTTTCATCTTTGATTCAATAGGACTTACAGTCAAAAAAATTCATGACGTCCTGTCTCATATACCAGAACATGTTGTGTTCAAGAATGTAACCTGTTCGATTTGCTGACTGTAGTGGGTTGTTGATTCTCTTTCAATCTTTTCAAACCTGATAGGATCACTAATTTAAATCCACTCTCTTATCATTTCTTTGTGGTTAACAGGTGTCTCACAAAATTCAGGCGTAAAATCAATTATCAACCACTCAAAGTGACCCCTCTGCCTAGAGAAAACCTTCGCTGAGGTGCAGAACGCAGCATGTTTTATCAACAACACTGTAGTGTTAGAAGATTTTTTCTCGCATTGATTACGAATTCGATTTGAGGCATGCCAAGGGAGCATTTGTCTGTTGGGAGAAATCTCCAAGAGGCTCGGGTACCAATGACGATAGCTGATAGAAGGAAAATATTCCTGTATAGGGAGGGTGAGGTAATCTTATTGAGATTCTTTGGTTTTATGGAGGGTTTTGTTAAAGAAAAATGGCAGGCACAAATATTGAAGAAAACTAAATCATTGTTGATTAGTTAATACTAAAATATAAAGTATAATATTAATGTTTCTTCAAGGTTTTTGATATAAGACACAAATGTTTATAAAACATTCTATTCCTTATTTTTGTGCAACTTTCTCATACTGTCTTAAATTATCTTATGCAAAACTAACTTCTAACTAAATAAAAATTTTAATTTATTCTCGTGCAACTTTCCCAAACTACCCTAAACTATCTTATAGGAAACTAACTTCCAACTAAATAAAAAATTTAATGCTACTACTAAGTCACTAAGGTGACTTTATTATAAAATGTAATTCTTAATTTTCTAACACCCCATTTAAGGTTTACATTACAAAAAACAAAAAAAAAACAAAAAAACTACAACATGGACTGATTGCAGCAACTCATTTGGAAATCTGTGGAAGCATCTCCACTAAATCTTCTTGCTCATCCAGAACACCCCAAACTGCTCATGTCTAAACAAATGTCTTGAATGACCACCAAATCTTCTTATAACACCCCAAATTGCTTGTGTCCAAGAAAATGTCCTAGCTAACCACCAAATCTCCTCAAAATGCCCCAAACTGCTCGTGTTCAGGCCAATGTTGTGATTGTTCAACAATACCTATGAATCAAGACATACCCAACTATTCACAAGTAATCCTTCTTGTGAATTGAGACACACTCAATTATCTACAAGAAAAAACACCAACCTACTATAAGTCAAGACTTACTCAACTATACATAGTAACACTCCTCCCTTTGTGGATCAAGACATACTCAACTATCCACAAATACACACATGCCAAATATTGACCCAACCTAAGAAACCCCTGCCTTTGATGCCTTTTCTAGTATATCTATAGGTTTAAGATCTCGACCTAATATAGGGATAACTGGTTCAAGCTAAACAACTAGGTCAAGCTCATTAACTCAGTTGACTAGCTATACGTCTAGATATATTGTTGGACCTAGAACTACTCGTGTTGCTATTGATGGTGTTTGCAATAGAGAAGTTGGCATTGCTACTAAGTATGGTTTTGTATCTGGAACATCCATATATCTATATCTTAAACATCTAGCTCTTGATCTAGAGTCTTTATATCGATTGCTAGTGTTGCTACTAGTCTTGTTGCTGGATTTCTTGGTACTAGATTAACTAGAGAATTTGGAACTGCTATAGATGCTACATAAGCAATGGAGTCAAAAGAGTCAAAATCATAAGCAATTGGATCGATGACTGGATCTACTATGACTAGTTATGATGCTACTAGGTCTATTGATGTTGGATTTACTGATGTTGGATCTAGATCAACTTTGGCTCCATCTAGACCTAGAACTACTACTAGAGAGGGTGAGGAAATGTTATTGAGATTCTTTGGTTTTATGGAGGGGCCTTGCTAAATTTTGGAAGTATTGGAAAAATGGTAGGTAAAAATATTGCATAAAACTAAACCATTACCATTGAGCTACTACTAAAATAAAAAGTATAATATTAATGCTTCTTCAAGGATTTTCCAATGTAAGATGCAAATGTGTATAAAATATTACATTCTAGTATTCTTGTGCAACTTCCCCAAACTACCCTAAACTACCTTATGGGAAACAAACTCCCAACTAAATAAACATTTTAATGCTAATACTAAGTCACTAAGGTGACTTTATTATAAAAATGTAAGCCTTAATTTTTTGACACCCCCTTAAGGTTTACATTACCAAAAAAAAGAATGGAAAAAAGTTACAACATGGACTAATTGCAACAACACTTTTCGGAATCTATAGAAGTGTCTCCATCGAATCTCCTTTCTCATCTAGAACACTTGAAACTACTCATGTATAAGCAAATGTCTTGACTAACCACCAAATCTCCTTAGGGGTAAGTGCACAAAGATGAGGGACCAAAATGGGGTCTTAAGTTGCCATTTTTTTCTGAAATCAGGAAACGTTGATGTTGGATGAGAAATTGAAGATAGCTACACTCAAAATTTGAAGATGCAACAAAAACAAGAGTTGTAGTGCTCTGAATCTAGTTTCTAAACTACTAATTTTTTCAAAAAATGGTTGAGATTAAGGGGTTCAAAAAGGGGGAGCACACAAATTGGTCATGTTTTTCTCAAAAAAACATAACATAGCGTCTGGTGTGCTCCCCCTAAAATGTTAACTTTTTTTTAGTATTTCAATAATCGCTCTAGTGAGAAATTAGGTAACACCATGTAGTTTATCCCTGCTTTTTCTGATAATTTTTTAATCAATAATTGAACTTTTAGTAATTTTTAAAGTGGACACATCCTGAAAAATAGAAATTTGAGCGTGCTCCCCCCTAAAATGTTTGAAAACTAATCGAAAATCAATTTTTTTTTAAAATTCGTGTAGAATGGAGTCTAGTTTCTAAAAATATAACTTATTTCAATTTTTGATGAACGGTTAAAAAAAAGTCAAAAATACTAGACACTGGTTTTTGACAAAAACTGGACACACTTACAAAAGAAATTCAAGATGAAACACTAAACGTACTCAAAATATGAAAAAAATTATATGGTTAGATAGCTAACAGAGAGCTTAAGATTATGGTGGTATTTTTTTTAGTTTTCATTGAAAAAAGTGCCATCCTGCTGGGAAGCACGCTCTAAATTATCTCTAAATTTTGCTAAAAAATGATAAAAACACATCAAACAAAGCTGACAATAACGCGAGCGCATTATAACGTGCTCACGTTATGATGAGCATAACTGGAAATACACATGCAAATTGCATTTGTTTGAAAGTTTCTAAAGCCTTTTCAACAAATCCATTTTTTGCATATCTTGCAATCATTGCATTCCATTATAGAACATCTCTTTGAGGTGTTACGTCATACAATTGACATGCCTTGTCTATGCTTCCACACTTTACATACATGTCTACAAGGGCAGCTGCACTTCCTATCGTCTCTCTCACTCTCTTCTTCCCTCCCCTATCTACCTTCTACCCTCTCTCTCACTCTCTACTTCTCTCTCCTATCTACCTCCTACCATCTTTATGAGTCTTTTCTTCCCTCGCCTCTCTACCTCCTACCTTCTCTCTCACTCTCTTCTCCCCCCTCCCTCTCTACCTCTTATCCTCTCTCTCACTTTCTACTTCCCTCCCCTGTCTACCTCCTACCCTCTCTCTCTTCTTCCTTCCCCTGTCTACCTCCTACGGTCCTCTCCCACTCTCTACTTCCCTCTTGTCTCTACCTCCTATCCTCTCTCACTCTCTACTTCCCTCCCCTCTCTACCTCTCCTCATTCTTCCCATCCAATGAAGTTTCATAAATTATTTTGTTTCCATTTCATCATCCCAATTTATATCCTCATCCATCTTTACATGTCCTATTTTTCTTGTTTCCATGTTCTTTATCGAGAAGGGAGAGCGAGAGGGAGGAAAAGGGAGAGAGGATGGAGATGGAGGGGAGAGAAAGGGGAGAGATACCTGGTGATAGGGAGAGAGAGAGATAGAGAGTCCTAGTTTTCTTATTTTGGAGAGAGAGAGAGGGTGGGTCGGGTTTATGAGTTTAGGGTTGCTTAAGTTTAGGGTTTAGGGGAATTATTTAGGGTTTAGGGGTTTAGGGCTGCTCAGGTTTATGGTTTATGGTTTAAGGGTTAGGATTTAGGGACATTATTTAGGGTTTAGGGGTTTTGGGAGAGAGAGAGAGAGAGAGAGAGAGGTTTAGAGTTGCTCAGGATTAGGGTCATTATGTAGGGTTTATGAGCTTAGGGTTGCTTAGACCTTTAGGGGCATTATTTATGGTTTATGAGTTTAGGGTTGCTCAAGTTTAGGGTTTAGGGTTTTGGGTTAGGGTTTAGGGGAATTATTTATGGTTTAGGGGTTTACGATTGCTCAAGTTTATGGTTTAGGGTTTAGGGGTTGGGGTTTAGGGGTTAGGGATTTAAGGTTGCTCAGGTTTAGGGTTTAGGGGTTAGGGTCAAGAGAGAGAGAGAGAGTGATTGGATCGATAGATATTGGGAGAGATAGGGAGATAGAGGTTTAGAGTTGCTTCCAAGGTTTATGGTTTAGAGGTTTGGGGTTTATGGAACCGCTCAGTTTTAGGGTTTAGGGGTTAGGGGTTAGGGTTTAGGGGCATTATTTAGGGTAACTTAAGGTTTATGTTTTAGGGGTTAGGGGTTAAGGTTTAGAGGTTTAGGTTAGGGTTTAGAGAGAGAGGACCGATAGGGAGATGTACACCAAGGGGAGACATAGGGAGATAAAAGGTGAGGGACATGGCCAGAGACATAAGCAGAGCGATTGAGAGGTAGAGGGATGATAGAGATAAGGAGATAGGGTTTAGGGTTGATCAAATTTAGGGTTTAGCCTAGTTAGGATTTTAGAGAGGGATAGATATGGAGATAGAGAGTAAGGAACATGGCCAGAGACATAGCCAGAGAGATTAAGAGGTAGAGAGATGATAGAGACAAGGAGATAGGGGTTTAGGGTTGATCAGGGTTAGAGTTTAGGGGTTAGGAGTTTAGAGAGGGAGAGATAGGGAGATAGAGGGTGAAGGACATAGCCAAAGACATAGGCAGAGAGATTGAGAGGTAGAGAGATGATAGAGACAAGGAGATAAGGGTTTAGGGTTGATCGGGTTTAGGGTTTATGGTTGGTATATATGATGTATAGAATGGTTTAAACGATTAACATATTGGTGCTTTTGATGTTTTGATGGCTCCTATTGCTGGCAGAGGGTAGAATGACACCTGTGACTGGCTAGGTGTATAATGATGTTTGTGATTGATAGGTAGGTGCTACTAAGGAGCATATTGGCACATACGTTATACAAAATGGTGCAAATGACTAACATATTGGCACTATGATCTTCTAATGGCTCCTGGTGAGGTATTTGTTTGATTTTGATTATTTTTGGGATCATTTGAGATGGAGCTTAGATTGATTTGAGATGGAGTTGGGATGAAATGGATTTGTTTATGGATGATGAGAGGTGAAAAGGACTAGATTAGGAATGATTTGAGAATGATTAGAATGGTTTTAGGGATGGTTTGAAGTGGTTTAGTGCTGATTAGGGAATGATTAGAATGATTTAGGAATAGTTTAGGGATGGTATTTGAGATGAAATCTAGGTTGATTTGAAAATGATTAGGGATTCAAAGTTAAATTGATTTGGATGTGATTTGGGATGGTGTGAAATGGTTTAGAGCTGATTAGAAGTGGTTTAGGGATGATTAGAGATGAAATTGAATGGATTAGTGATGATTTGGGATTGATTAGGAATGAACTTGGTTGGAATGAAAGCTTAATGTTTTCAAAAACTTTCACGTTATAGAGATTGGGAGAGATAGGGAGATAGAGGTTTAGGGTTGCTTCCAGGTTTTATGGTTTAGGGGTTGGGGGTTTAGGGGTTTAGCCTGTTGCTCATTTTTAGGGTTTAGGGATTAGGGGTTAGGGTTTAGGGACATTATTTATGGTTTAGGGTTTATGGTTTAGGGGTTAGGTGTTAAGGTTTAGAGGTTTAGGTTTATGGTTTAGGTAGAGAGGTGAATAGGGAGATATAGAGGAGACCAAGCCTGGGAGAGATATCTATGTCTCCTCTATCCCTCTCTCTAACTATACCTCTCTCTCTATCTTGCTAGATCATTTTTCAATCACCTCTCTCTAACTCTACCTTTGTATCTCTCCCTCCCTCACTATTTCAAGTTTACATGAGTTTAGGGTTGCTCAAGTAAATAGGGTTTAGGGTTTTGGGTAAGGGTTTAGGGGAATTATTTAGGCTTTAGGGGTTTAGGGATGCTCAAGTTTAGGGTTTAGGGTCTAGGCGTTAGGGTTTAGGGTTTAGGGTTGCTTGAGTTTAGGGTTTGGGGTTTGGGGGTTAGAGGTTAGGGTTTAGGGTTTATGATTTAGAAGGTTTAGGTAGAGGGGAGAATAGGGATCCCTATCTCTCTCTGGACATATGGATCCCTATCTCTTAATCTATCCCTCACTACCTCTCTCTTCTCCTCTTTATCTCTCTCCCCATCCCTCTACCTCTTGAAATCTCTCTCCCTATGTCTCTAGACATCTCTTGATCTCTTTCCCTATCGAGCTATCTATCCTCATAACCCCATCTCTTAATATACCCCTCTCTACCTCTCTCTCTCTTTGTATTTCCCTATCTATCTCTCTTGCTAGATCTATCTCCCTATATCTCCCCTCTCTCTATATATATGTATCTCTATCTTTCTCCCTCTATAGACCCCTTTCTCTATCTCAATCCCCATCTCTCCCTCTCCCCATCTCTATCTCACCTATCCTCTCTATCTCCATGTCCCTCTCTATCTCTCCATGTCTCCTGATCCCTCTCTATATATAGGATAGAGAAATGAAGAGAGAGAGAGAGAGAGAGAGAGAGAGAGACTCTCCCATGTAGATACAAGGTTACCTATCATGCTTCCCAGAACGTGCTCGCGTTATAACATGATCGCATTCTGGGAAGCATGGAAAATGGTAAAAAAGCATGTGGGATCCATGTTTCAGACCCACATGACTGTTATTCTTGCTTTTCACGAGTATATCAGACAAAAGAATTCTTTTCATGTTGTTTGACTAATTGAGAATCATTTTTATATGAATCCACCACCTTTTTTGTTTTTTCAACATAGAAGAAGTGATTTTTCATGTTTTTGGAGAAAATTTGATTATTTAAACTGAAAGTTTCATGTTTCATGTGTGATTTTATTTCAAAGCTAATTACCATTGATATATAGATTGAATTTGATGATATATGTTTGTTTTTTCCATAAATTTTACTAATCCTATTCTAGAATTATATAGAATTCATAATCAAACTTGCAAAAAATAAGAATTTGAGGATTTTGAAGCCATCTTTTGGAGAATTGGTCAACTGCAATATCAAATTCTAAGGTATGTTCAATTTAAATGTCTATTTTAATTCACATATATATGTTCTTATGTTCTTGATGTCTTTAAATGTCTTTATGTCTTTGTGTTTTTTATGTTCTTTATGTTCTAAGATATATATGTGTCTAGGTATATCAGTTAGTTCAGTCAAAGAGACTCCAAATTCCTCATGTTTCCACCTTGTTTCGGCCCTTCATGCCTTCATTTCACCTATTTTTAGCTATACAAGAGAAAAACATTATCAAATACTTCATAAAATAATTTTAGTGAACAATTGTTTGTCATACTCATATTCGAGTGTATACATGGATCCAAAATTGATTTTGGAAGACTCTTAATTTTTGCCCTAGGATGATATAGAAGGATTTATTCCTTAATACATGCATAATTCAATTCATTTAATAGAACGATGCATGAAATGATAGTTTTCTTACAAAAATTGAGGAAATGAGCACCACAACCTATTTGACAAATTGTTACAACTCACTTTGATACCACTTAATCCATAAAAAATATGATGGAGATTATGTATTTACTTCATCAACATAACAAAAATTTAGAGAAGAGAGTTATATACAAATATGTATAGACATACAAGAATCATGACACAGGATGATACAAAGGGAGTTACAAGGAGATAAAACACTAAAAAGGAGGTTTTCATGACTGTAGGATAGTCACAAGTCTATATAACAGTCCACTATCATAGTCATGACCATCATGAAGTTGTTTTTAATTTATGCATTACTTAAGATGTCTTTGATCTTTTGTCACGAGTATCCAAAAGGTTATCTTCAATGGTTAATGTTCTTTTGACTATCACAAAGTTTTTGGACTGGTTTAAGACTATTAGGATAGTCAATTTATGTTGATTACAGTCCCATTCGATGGCATTCATTTTGTCATCCTTCAAAATCGCCTGGACATACAACTCATATATGTAAAAAATTAACCATACAATTCATGATTTCCAAACCTAAAATAGTGATTTAATACTCATATAAGAGTCCAAACAATGGCCTTCAAGGGGCAAGACAATCAAGAGCAGTCAAGGTGATGTTCTTAAGAGTTGATAGGGTCAAAGGGAGGCTTAGTATTAGAGATATACCTTTACATAGCACGATCTCTCAACACCTTATGGTCTCCACAATCTCTCACAACAAAATTTTTTTACAAACAACTTGATTTGTACAAAGTTTCACAAACTTGCGTTCTAGATTGAGTATGTTGAAGTCATGTAATAAGTCCTAAAGTCATTTAAAAGGGTCAAGTAGTTAAGTTTTCATAATATTGCTTATGTAAACTTCATGTTTTGATCATTTTAGAAGAAAACCAACTATCCTATCACCAAAAAGTTGGTTGAATTGGTTGTAGGATAGTTTGGAATTGATTTATTAAGACTCCCATTAGAGAAACAAGGTGGGACATGAATTTGGAAGAAAAATTAATGACTGAAACTCTGATTTTCTGTTGGAAAACTCATTTTTCTTCTGTATTCTCTCTGTTTCAGACCGTACTGCTCCCTTGTACGGTACTGTCAAGACTGGAAATGCATTTGATGTGATAGAGCATTGTGTCACCTTTCATTTGCATCAAATTTGAGAGGATTTCAAAGGGTTTTCAGGGAGATTTAATTGTTGTTCTGAAAACTGCCTAGTTAACTGTCAAAATAGGGTTTTGAGGGCAGAAATGGGAAAATAGGGCATTCCACCCTCTGTGGTCACTGTTATTAGGTGGAATGACCCCCATTAGATATGTTATAGGTTACATTTATATTTCCAATGCAGAGAATGTGGTTGGTAGGGTTTTAGGAGCATGCTCTTGTATGATTTGAAGTATTTTCATGATGAAATGAAGGAACCAAAGTAGGGTTTTGACAAAATATTGATGGGACTAGTCTTGTGATGATTTCTTAAGTTTGTGCAGGGTATTTGAAAGGTGTTGGATGCATTTATTTGGTCTGAGAAGTTCAGATTATATGATTTTCAATAAACCCTTGGTAATTGCATTGAAAAGTGAAGGTTTCCTTATTTGCCTTGTAAATGATCATGCCACTTGAATTTGATTGTGGTTTTGGATATTTTGGGAGCTATTGAAAGACTATTTTGGGGTGTTGGGGTTTAACTTGATGTTTTGAGAGTAGTTTATTTGTAAAAGTGGCCTAATAGGCCTAGTCCAAAGAAGGTATGTCATAGGATTTGAAGCCTTTTGTCCAAAACAACCTATACCTATCTTCATATATGTTGTCAAACCTGATAATGGGTACTCTAAACTAGTTTTTTTTCATTGACATCATGCCCATGGTGAGAGTTAAGGCCTGGCAGACCCTTAAGTAGGGCTACTATAATATCTAGGCTTGGGTAGACTTGTGGTCAAGAAGGAATCTCAGTGACTTGAGAGTGATTTAGGTGTGTTTGGTTAGTGGATTTAATCTTGTTAGATGCCTCTTCAAGCCCATATGAAGGTCTAAACCCTTGAGTGCTAGTTGGTGACTTGGAGACTTAGTTCATTGAAGGGTCATAGTGAGAGTTTATGAAGCCAATCTAGAATACAAGTTTGTGGTACGTTGTACAAATCAAATTGTTGCCACCTTGCAATGCATCAGAAACATTCACCTACATACCAAACCATCCAATTGATCCAACCACATTTTTGGAGGATATGAGCATTAGATTTGTTTTAAAATGGACAAAACATGTAATTTGCATAAGCAATATTATGACACTTGACAAAACTTAACTACTTGACCCCCTTAAAGGACTCTAAGACATACAAATGGTCTTTTATAGACCTTATTACATCAAAATAGGATTCCACACATGGAAAGAAACATTTGAACTCATTTACATTGCATTTACCATAATTGGCCTTAAGGGACTAGGTGCTCCTGCACCATTTATGACTTTGTATGTTCAAGTGTATACTACATGACTTATATGTGTGTTCAAATGCATACTCCATGACTTATGTATGTTCAAGTTATCTTGATATGAGGCGTCTTATTTAGAAGTTTGTAAAACCTTGTTATTCATTCTGACTGTGCTATTCATTGTCATTATAAAATTTCTAATTATCATTGTCTTATTCTTCATGCTTGTAGAAATCATCATCATGCTGAGGAAATGAGAAAAGAATCTAACACCAGAAGAGCAAGAAGTTGAGAATGAAAGGAAAAGAGAAAGAATGAGGCGAATTCGGGAAAGTAGGAAATTGTCAACCATACAAGAAGACATTCCACCATTGCTAATTGAAGAGGAACGTGACACGTCTAATGAAGCTAAGAGAGATATGGAATTGGAAGCACAAAGGGAACAAATGCAAAACCTTCATACAATGAGGAAAGTGAATCTCCAAGTTGGAGGCACTCCATCATCCATAGGTCAAGTTAAAGGAACACCATCATTAGCTTCTCGAATTGGAGACATTCCATCTTTCATAGGTGAAGTAGAAGGCACATCTGCATTTTCTTCTCAAGTTGGTGACACGCCATCATTCACACCTCAAGTTGAAGGTACATCATTTTCAACCTTTTCACCTCTAATTGAAGGTATGTCATCTATCCCATATCAAGTAAATATTGAAGAAATTCCTAATGTTCAGTCTACTTTAACAAATAAAATGCCTCCTAGAATTTTGCATAGGAGGCCTAAGTCTCTAATTAATATTGATGAGAATGTATTGGAGCCCATGCGGGATAAGATTCCCATGCGCACTTTCCATTGAAGATATGCAAATAAGATATGGAAATTATTCTTTGAGAATTTAAATGAAATCAAAAGATGTCAACTCTTTGTTGAACTGATGAGAAATCTAAAATTTAGGCCCACTATGAAGATTCTTGGCCTAAGAACATCGAATGCATCAAGTCAAAAATTAATTGTCAAGAATCTAACGAGTGCGTATGAGAGTGTGAGTTCCACCCTACGCACCAAGGATAGTAATGTCACATGACGTGTCATTACATCGACAATTGTAAGCCAACAAACACAAAAAGCTCGCCTCACTAGAAAGACAAGTCAAGCATTGAAAATAAATAGAAAAACTCTAATGAGAGCCATTGGAAGACGTTAAAGAGTTCAGGATCCAAACACTAATGAATTGTGGACATTCTCTGGGAGACTCCCACGAAAAGACAAAGTTGTTGTCGAAGCTTTGAGATCACTAATTGAAGACTTTTGGATGAATTGCACAAGGGTATCTCCGAATCAAAGGGATGTGGTAAGAAGGAGAATTGGTAGTCGAAACCGTGAGCCACATCCAAAGCATTTTTTGAATATGCTTCAAACACAGTTTTTTGGTAAATTTCTAGAGAAGAATCCTCAAATTAAAATTTCTCAAAGATATTTTGAAATGCTAAAACCTTTATTTGTCAAAATAAATCACACATGCACTACTTGTTGTTGTAGATTACATATTGAATTTTCTAACCATTTTGATGTTTATCGATCTATATGTTTAGATTTGCATACTAACAATGTTCTGCAGGATTGTGGCATACGTGCCCCACCAACTACCTCAAGAGACTTCATAATCAATGATTTTATGTGATAGAGAGGAAGGTCAATTATTCTACAAGAAATTATGCTTGGATGGCACATGTTAGCATTGCAGTGGCTTGTAATGTATGCCAATATGTGAACATATGGAAAGAACATATGTGGTTGGAAACAAACTAGTAGAGTTCGACAAGTATAAAATAGTGGCATACAATACAAGAGATGGTAAAGAAGCAAAAAGGTGTGAATATGTTATTCAGAAGATTCCAGTGTATCATTTTATGCCTATATTTCGTGACAACATAATGTATGAGTATGTAAGACATGCCCATAGAGCTCGATGGTTGGACTTGCAATTCAAGTTATGCAAGGACACATTTCCAATCAGTATCATTGTTTCAGTCGTCAAATTTGCAGAGAACTACAGTCTATAGCCACAGTGTGAGGTGCAATCCCAATATTATAACTTGACACAAGTTTCTATATTTGTGCACATCGCATTCATTCATGCGAATGATAGTACAGAGGATGACAGAAAGATCATAAGGGAGTATCATTTTTATATAATCAATGATCGCACACATTCCGTGGAGTTTGTGCAAGGTTGTTTTCAAGTGTTCTACAATGATCTGGCTAGAAGGGGCATATAATTTAGTCAGCATATCATATGGTCAAATAATTGTGCATCACAATTCAAGAACTCACAGAATTTCTATTGGCTGAGCATGAGGCATAAGATTATAGGCGTTCAGCATATGTGGAACTTTTGTGAGGCTGGGCATGGAAAGGGGGAGCATGATGGTGCAAGAGCATGTATCAAAAAAGCCATAACATGAGAATAATTAAAGTATAAAGACAATGCAAAGATAATAGATGCAAAATCAATCGTCGATTGGTGTAATGCTTCGATGGGTCTAGGTAATGAAGGTAAGTCTTCAGTTCGTAGATTTTTTTGGTTGATATATGATACTAACATTGCACCATATGAGCACTATTGTACACTGACAGGATCAAGTGAGCTACACTCTATCATAAGCTCAATTGCAGGTTCATGGAGTATACATACACAGAAGATGGAGTGATTTTGTTCTCCATGTACAATTCAAGCTTGGAATGAGTGCGAGTCAATGGAGTGGGTTGATGAATGGCAGTTTAGTTATCTTTGCCCACTTGACACGTATCGACCCCTGATGTCACTAGAATTGACAGAGATGTAATCGTCAGTTGACTTTGACCACATATTAGATCTAGTTCAACCAGGTAATATATCTACTTGCATAGTTAAATTTGAAATTCCTAATGTTATCTTAAACTTTGTAGTATTTTTGTAATCTTGACTAATTTCATATGATTTGCTGCACATATCATTGTAGGGCATGTTTATGCAGTTATTGTAGATGAAGATAATGAAGAGGGAACCGATTATTACTTGTGTCATTGTGTTGAGGCCAAAACGAAATTGGAAGCGCTAGTTACAAATGGAGAAAACATCGAATACCCTACAGGCTTAGTGGTTGTTACTAGAACATGGCTTAGAAGGTACCCACATAAGAGTTTTAATGTTTGGCTATTTGAGGACTTTGACACACATCGGAAGATTCTTCATTACTCTAACCTTGTCATGGCAAGCAATGTTCATTTGATATAATATCGAGGTAGACCTTTGAACAAGACCTTGTGGAAGGTGCATGACTCTAACCATGAGGCAATATTTGACACAATAAAGAGTAGAGAAGACCTAGATGGTTACTTATACTTTATTTTGTATATAAATAGTAGTATGAATTCCCTCCAGTATATTTATGTTTAGTCAATTTTGCTTTTTGATGCTTCTCACAGAAGGTCACAACTCTAATCCATCCAACTATGGACAAAGAAGCTCAAGAAAAGATGATGGAGAGTGATCATCAGATGGTAGTAAGTGATCGATTACATAAGTGATGTTATATATTTCATGTACATTTTGTTATAGTAATGTGCATATTGTTTGATTGTATTAATAGGTGGAGCTGCATGAGCTTGAACTATCGAAGAGGTCTACTCGACGACAGTGGTATAAACTATGGGTAGTGAAGGCCTCATATTTCATTTCATTTGTTTTCTATGGTATACATTTGATGTTTGCATCATCATCATGTTACGCTTCATGGGGTTAGATCACAGGGTTTTGATGTTAGTTCATAACATTCATGTTTATCATGTTACAATAGTAGGACATTGCTTCATGCCATTGGATCATTGGATTTGGTTGTGGTTCTTCATCATAACATGTCATGCTTTCAGGAGTTAGATTGGGTTGTGATTCTTCCTCATGACAGGAGTTTGTTCATGTCTTCATGCTTCTTTGTCCTCCATGTCTTCAGTGTACTTAGTGTCTTCATGTGTCAAGGATTTCTTCAAACACATTCTTGCAACATGCTTTAGTTTCATGCAGTGGAAAGGTGCTAGGAGTGACATTTTGCATTCCATAGCTCATGGGGCCAAACGGACTTCACCAACGTGTTAGGGTGGGTAGGTAAATGCCAGGGGAGGTCTCATTTTCTGTGCCAAGTGTCGCAGTCATTCAGGACAACAGGCTACTGGTAAAGTCCCTTAAGCTCCCTAAGATGAAAAAACTGCCAAACTTTGACAGGACAATTCTCAAAATTCATGGCAACTAGGAACATTCTGTTAAGACCTACATGTGCACATGGGGTCCATCTACAATAACCTCTCTCAGTTTTGTTCAACTCCTATCCATTGACTGTGCTAGAATCAAACGTATTCTTGCAAAATGCTTTAGTTTCATGCAGTGGAAAGGTGCTAGGAGTGACATTTTGCATTCCATAGCTCATGGGGCTGAACGGACTTCTCCAACGTGTCGGGGTGGGTGGGTAAATGCCAGTGGAGGTCTCGTTTCATGTGCCAAGTGTCGCAGTCATTTGGGGCAGCAGGCTACCGGCAAAGTCCCTTAAGCTCCCTAAGATGAAAAAACTACCAAACTTTGATGGGACAGTTCTTAGAATTTGTGGTAGCTGGAAATGTTCTATTTGGACCTACAGGTGCATGTGGGGTCCTTCTACAATAACCTCTCTTAGTTTTGTTCAACTCCTATCCGCTTGACCGTGCCAGAATCAAACACATTCTTGCAAAATGCTTCAGTTTCATGCAGTGGAAAGGTGCTAGGAGTGACATTTTGCATTCCATAGCTTGTGGGGCCGAACGGACTTTGCCAATGTGTCGGGGTGAGCAGGTAAATGCCTAGGGAGGTCTCATTTCATGTGCCAAGTGTCGCAGTCGTTTGGGGCAGTAGGCTACCGGTAAAGTCCCTTAAGCTCCCTAAGACAAAAAAACTGCCAAACTTTGATGGGACATTTCTCAGAATGTGTGGTAGTTGGGAACGTTTTGTTTGGACCTAGAGGTGCATGTGGTGTCCATCTACAATAACCTCTCTCAGTTTCATTCAACTCCTATCCGTTTGACCATGCCAGAATCAAACGCATTCTTGCAAAATGCTTCAATTTCATGCAGTGGAAAGGTTGCTAGGTGCCATATTTTTGTTTTGCTCATCGTGGGGCCAAATGGACTATGCCAACATGGCGGGGTGGGTGGGTGAATGGTAGGGAAGGTCTCATTTCATGTGCCAAGTGTCCCAGTCATTCTGGCCTGCAAGCTACCGAGACCTAGCACTTTTCAAGTTTGTCGGTAGCTTACAGCCCGGAACGACTGAGACACTTGGTGCACGAAATGAGACCTCCCCTAGCATTTACCCACCCACCCCGATGTGTTGACACAGTCCGTTTGGCCCCACGATGAGTATAACAAAAAATATGGCACTTGACAACCTTTCCATTGCATGAAACTGAACCATTTTGCAAGAATGTGTTTGATTCGGGCACAGTCAAACGGATAGGACTTGAACGAAACTGAGAGAGGTTATTGTAGATGGACCCCACATGCACCTGTAGGTCCAAATGAAACATTCCTAGATGTGACAAATTCTGAGAATTGTCTCGTCAAAGTTTGGTATTTTTTTCATCTTAGGGAGCTTAAGGGACTTTGTCGGTAGCCTGCTACCTCGAACGACTATGACGCTTGGCACACGAAATGAAACCTCCCCTAGCATTTACCCACCCACCCCGACGCGTTGGTGAAGTTTGTTCGGCCCCATGAGCTATGGAATGCAAAATGTCACTCCTAGCACCTTTCCACTGCATGAAACTAAAGCATTTTGCAAGAATGCATTTGATTCTGGTACGATCAAATGGATAGGAGTTGAACGAAACTAAGAGAGGTTATTGTAGATGGACCCCACATGCACCTGTAGATCCAAATGAAATGTTCACAGCTACCATGAATTCTGAGAACTGTCCCATCAAAGTTTGGCAATTTTTTCGTCTTAAGGAGCTCAAGGGACTTTGCTGGTAGCCTGCTGCCCTAAACGACTGCGATGTTTGGCACATGAAACAAGACCTCCCTAGCATTTAACCACCTAGACCAACACGTTGGTGAAGTCCGGTCGGCCCCACGAGCTATGGAATGCAAAATGTCACTCCTAGCACCTTTCCACTGCATGAAACTGAAGCATTTTGCAAGAATGCATTTGATTCTGGCACGGTCAAACAGATAGGAGTTGAACGAAACCAAGAGAGGTTATTATAGACGAACCCCATATGCACCTGTAGGTCCAAATGAAATGTTCCTAGCTACCACAAATTCGAAGAACTATCTCATCAAAGTTTGGCAGTTTTTTCATCTTATGGAGCTTAAGGGACTTTACCGGTAGCCTGCTGCCCCGAACGATTGCGATGCTTGGAACATGAAATGAGACATCCCCTAGCATTTACCCACCCACCCCGACATGTTGGTGAAGTCCGTTCGGCCCCATGAGCTATGGAATGTAAAATGTCACTCCTAGCACCTTTCCACTATATACATGTTGACAACTTTTGTAAAATAAACTCAAAATGACTCTATTGACCTTGCACATAGTCTATTATGACCTTATTAGACCAAAACAAACTCAATTACATGTGAATCAAACAACCTTCAAATTGGCTAGTCTCAATCTTCATACTTTTCATGTTTCAATCAGGCCTAATCTAGTAGGACATTAGACCCTATTTTTGGGGTTTTTCTCTCAAACTTTTCAAAAGACCTCCCAAAATAAATACATATTTAGATACTCATTTCCAAGTTACATAACATATCTCAAAACCAATAGTGACTCCTTTGGACCATGTACCTCAAAAATGGCATTTTTTGTTGTCTAAAATAGGCTAATTAGGCCTAGTTTGTGAAGAAACATACCTCTAAACATCCAACAACCCCCTAGACTTGATGGATCAACATCTCCCATGTGTCCAAATCTCAAAACCACAATTAGTTTCAGGAGAAACCCTCACTAACATACCAAACCCTAAAAATCCTCAATCTAGGCCAATTTGAGGAGGGTTTATTGAAACTCTACCTTCCACACACTCTCAGACTTTGCCAACACTTGGAACACTTCAAAAATGGTCTACATATGCTTTAGGAACCATCTCCTAGTACTTTCCAACCTTGTTTTAACAAACCCTAGCCTAAAACCACCCTTTCTTGCTTGGAAACAAGGCAAAACTTGCCTAGGACAACACCATAGTTTGGTCAAACTCCATCTCTTGCTTCCCTGACCTCATGGGCATCTAAAACACTTCCAAACCAAACCATTCCACTAAGTTACACGGTCATACAACAAGTGGAATGGTTTGAAACATCCCTTTACACACTCAAACCCCTGTTTTGAGGGTTACACATGCAGTTTCAGAAAAACAAAGATATCTCACTCAAAACTCAATGGTTTCTCCTCAAACCAAGTGAATTTGGAAGTTAAGACATACCACTACCACTTCCAATAGATTTTAGCACATGGCTGGGTCGTACAAGGTTGTGGTATAGTTTGGAACAACATTTTTGCAGAAAAAATAAAACAAAACTAAATTTATATTCAAATTTTGTAATACAAAACTCATCTCCCTTCTCTCCTTGGGGTATGTGAGGGATTTAATACATGTTTTAAGAGGTTTCAAATGACCTACAACTGCCACAACCAACCACACGGTCATTTTCCAACTCTCCAATACATGTATACATTGCATTTTCAAAACAACCCTTAGAAACCTTTGCATTACATGACTTGTATTTGACTAAACATGACTCCAAAACATATAAAATTGGTCATCTTGACCTTATTGCATGTATCATGGTCTACAATGACCTTATTTGATGCAAAAAGACTCAAATTACTTCAAAACATCCTAGACTCAACTTGTCAATACCTTCAAATGACTCAATTTTGTAAAAGATGGTGTTGGTGCTCCTACACCAAAAGCCAAATTCTAAAACCTTTAAAATGGTATCTTTGGAACACAATATAGACATCCATCAAAGCATAAAGCATATAGGAATTTGTCAAATGTTGTAGTTGTAAGTACCCTTTCAGACATGTATGCAAATTGTGGAAGCATATACTTGATGAACATTAACTGTTTAACATGATGCCTCAAAGAAATGTTGTCTCATGGAATGCAATGATTGCATGATATGCACGAAATGGATTGTTTTGGATAGGAGGCTCCAAATTCATGACAGTTCACTTTGAGACCAGGCCTAATTAGGCCTCCTTTACAAGGCAACTACTATGCCAATGCAAATCCACCACACCAAACCAGTTGGAAATGCTAGAATGCATGGAAAAGGAACCAAATTCACTAGTTTTGGCCTTTGAAACACTTGTTAAGGCACTATTGTATGGATTGCACCCTCTTTTTTCCTAATACATGGTCATACTAGGCCATTGCATCCTCATACTCTGCTATATTGTTGTTTCCTGACGTAGGGCTTATTGTGAATAGTGATCCTACCTTATTCCATCCCATTCCACCAATCTAGAGTGATTAACTTGGTGGAATGGCAAAGAAATACATAGTTTCTAGCCTCTAAACCCTAGTTCAGGGTTTTATGACAGTTTCCAGAAAAACACGATTTTCTCCCTCCAAATTCAATGAAAATGCCTCAAACAAGGTGCAAATGAAAGGTCATTCACTCCCCTTCACAATGCAGGTGGTTTCAAACCATGACAATACTATACGGATGAGCAATTCGTCCTGGAATAGTCCAATTTCAGGAAAAGTAGCAGAAAACTCAGTTTTATTAGGTTTTTATACATGTTTACAATAGTTCCAATTGATCATAACTAAGTTTCAACCTGTTTGATCATTGGGTAACTTCCTTATTACATGATTTGTTAAGTTGACAAAGCAACTTCTTACCACTACTTGCATTATTAGACTTTTTGTTTGACAACAACATAAAACATGACTCCAAACATAAATGAAATTGGTCATTTGACCTTATTACATGAAAAATGATGACACAAGACCATCAACTTGTCCTATGATGTCCTAGGACCTTGTTATGACATGCTTCTAGCCAAGATTGGCTATGGCTAAGGTGCTCCTACACCATGAAATATGTTTCCATGGTGTTGAGTCATCCTCCTTACCTACTGCATCACCCTTGTAGACATGTATGCAAAGTGTGGAAGCATAGACAAGGAACATGAATTGTTTGGCGTGATGCCCCAAAGAAATGTCACCTCATTGAATGCAATGATTGCAAGATATGAACAAAATGAATTTTTTGATAAGGCATTAGAAACTTTCAAGTGAATGCGATTGGTGGGTGTAAAGCAAAATTCCACAACCTTAGCCAATATCCTCCTTGCCTATGCTAAAATAGACATCCATCAAAAGGATAAAACATATGGGAATTTTGTTAGATGTTATAGTTGTAACTACCCTCATAAACATGTATGCAAAGTGTGGAAGTATAGATAAGGTATGTGAACTATTTGGCATGATGCCTCAAAGAAATGTCGCCTCATGGAATACAATGATTGCAAGATATGAACAAAATGGATTTACCGATAAGCCTTTAGAAAGTTCCAAGAAAATGCAATTGGCAAGTGTAAAGCCAAATTCTAAAACCTTAGAAATGGTATGTTTGGAGTACGGTATAGACATCCATCAAAGGATAAAGGATATAGGAATTTTGTCAAATGTCGTAGTTGTAAGTACCCTGCAAGACATGTATGCAACTTGTGTGGAAGCATATATAACGAACATGAACTGTTTGACGTGATGCCTCAAAGAAATGTTGTCTCATGGAATGCAATGATTGCAAGATATGCATGAAATGAATTTTTCATAAGGCTTTAAAAACTCTCAAGCAAATGCACAAAAATAAATTTCAACTATTTATGCAAATTTTGGCACATCTAAAACCAAATTGCACAACCTTAACCAACTTCCTCCTTGCCTATGCTATAATGGGATCTAGAGAACATGGTGTGGACAACCATCAAAGCATAAATGATATAGGAATTTTGTCACATGTATTGTATTTGCAAAGTTGCCCTTGTAGACATGTATGGAAAGTATGGAAGCATAGACAAGGCACGTGAACTATTTGAAATGATGCCTCAAAGAAATGCACAGTCTAATAGAATTCAATGATTGCAAGATATGCACAAAATGGATTATTTGAAACTGATTCATAAAATTTCAAGCAAATGCAATTGGCACTTGTAAAACCAAATTCCTGTAACAATAATTGATTATCATATTAAATATTTAATATAAACTGTCATATACATAATGTCATGAACATAACATCTAGTTTATATAAAAAGCCATATGGGCATGCCCAAACAAAACCATATAGGCAAATATACAAAAATATACATCGGATTAACATATAAAAGTATGTATACAAAGCCATCTAGGCATACAAAAAAGTTTCCAAAAACTAGTTTCCTATGAAATTTTAGGAAATAATTGATAGCCCTTCTTTGACTGTGAAGATGGAGAGCCAATCAGTGACACATCCTCTCTCTATCGTCAAGTAGATCTCTTCAAATAAAGTTCATCCTGTATACACCTAAAATTGGCTCATGTCAAATTAAGTAAATATTTTAATATTTATCTTAATTCTTATTTTCTTCTATCAATTAAATAAATATTCTAAGTTTATTTGATTGGTTCATTATCCCATAATTAAATAAAATCAATTTATTTAATTAAATTCCCTAAATTCTTCTAATATCTCACATAATTAAATAATCCTACATTATTTAATTAATCCTAAATTCCTCTATTCTAAGTCCTAATTCTATAAATCCACCTCACCTTTTCCACCTCACCATGTTGCACATGTAATTACATATTTTAAATATTTAATTAGTTAATATTCCCTCACCCACATGTCCTATTTATCCTCCAGTCAAAATTAGTTAACTCATCAATCAAATCTTTAACTAGTTAATCATTTGAGTTCACTAATCAATCAATTCACTTAACTGATTAGTCAATTCAGTCAACTCCCCAATCAATTCACTTAACTGATTGGTCTATTCTGTTAACTCTTCAATCTATTCTGTTAACTCCCCTATTGCATGATGGAGCTTGGACACTTGTCCTCTTTCTATTCACGCACATTCCTCAACCATTCTCAACCATTTCTTCTCAATCGTTGATCTCTTCTCTTCTGAGTCTATAAATTGAACCTTATTCCTCCATTTCTATCGATCTAAGCTTTCAGTACAATTACTCTGTCGAATTACTAGCATGCCTTTGGCACCCCCACTATCATCCATTTGCTTGAGATCATCACCATTGCTTTGAAGCTCATCTTCATAGCAATAAAATATCACAGCCATTTCTCCATCGCCATCTTGAAGTACGAAGCAAGGAAGTGTGCTTCCTAAGGCAACTTTCATCACAAAAGATCGATCGAGACTAGGTGAACAATGGAAGCTGTAGGATAACAAGGTTTGTGAGGTTTGTGCTTTTATTTGTTCAATCTTGTTATTCGCAATTTTCATTGATGTTCATTGGTTTATTAATGGTTTTATGCTATTAACCACAAGTCCTGATAACATTTCTGGCGCATTGATGATGGTCTTGCCTGCATGACGACAACACATTGATGATGGCCTTGCCTATGCGACATAGTCCTTGGAGATCACATCTTGCTTTCCTTCTACCTAACCATCTGTATCCACTATCAACCATCCATCTAGCTATCCGTGGTGTTTCCTTGTCATCAGTATCATATGCTCCATATCTAATCCATATCTGTTTGATATCGTGTCTCATCAAATCCATATCTTAGGTCCATTAGGGTTCACCCCGAACTACACTGCCTCTGCATCGTCACGTAGGCAAGGCCATTATCAATGCACCAAAAATGTTATCAAGAATTGTGGTTAATAGCATAAAACCATTAATAAACCAATGAACATCAATGCACTAGAAATGTTATTAGGAATTGTGGTTAACAGCATAAAACCATTAATAAACCAATGAAAAACAATAAAAATAAAACAAATTTTTTTTTGAAGATTACAGGGGCCGAAGCCCCTACACACAGGCCCCAGCGACCTCCCCGCACCCCCCAAGCCCCCTCCCCCCTATCCCCCCCGACACCCCAAACCCTTCTTCCCCCCCGCTTATGATCCCTGCCCCCCTCCTGACACCCCTCTTCCCTGCTCCCCCAAACCCTGCACTCCCTACGTGCCTAGACCCCCCACTCTTCCTCGCACCTAGACCCCCCTCCCTTGCCTGCGACCCCCGTCCCTCCCTTCCCCGCTTCCCATATCCCTCTACACCTCCTGCCTCCCAGCGCCTGATCACCCCTCTGCCCACTGCCTGATCTACCCTCTCTCCTCCGCCCGCCACCTGATCTCCCCTCCACCCGCCACCCGATCTCCCTCTACACCTCCACTTCCTTGTCGCTGCCCCCGCTGCCCTGCAAACCGTCGCCGCTGCTCCTCCCATCCCAGCCACCACCTCCTCTACTTTCCCTCCACCCCTGCTTTGCTACCACCGTTGCCATGCCACCATGCAACCACCTCTGCCTCTCCTACACACAGCATAGAAAATAAAAAATATATAAAAACAAAAACAAAAAATAATACATATAAGCCAAAAAAATAATAATAAAACAAAAAAAATATTAGGGTTAGGTTTTTTTTGTTAATGTTATATTTTTTAATTTTTTTTTAAATTTTAATATTAAAAACCTAATTTCTCTTTTATTTGTTTCTTTAATTTGTTTTTAAAAACAAATGTTCATGTAAGCAAAATAGGCTTTTTTGTTTTCTTTTTAGCATAATTTTTTGCAGGTACATCAGATTTTCACAAATTTACAGTCGTTGGAAAGGTGATTCGACAAATTGCATAGTGGTGAAGGTATTTTTAGCCTATTTGATCAATTTCATCAAGTATAATTAGTCAAACCTTCCATTTGCTCAAAAACTTCAAACAACCATAACTTCAACATTTTTTATCGAATTTTCATGAATTTTTTTTAAAACAGCATAGCATTTCATGTAGATTCTGATTTTCATATCTATTTTGCTATCAAAAATCATATTTTCATGAAATTTTCCAGATTATGTGTTTTTCACCTAAACATTTGATTTGCAAATTTATTGATTCAATCTTTGTTTTCGTGGACTACAGGTGGACATCAGGAGAATACTAATATGGTTTTGGTGTCCACTGAAGACATTCATTCTTTCACTAAGTGTTGTATAGAATTGATTTGGGCATTTTCATATAACTTACATACAATTTCTATCTAGTTCTAATTAGGAAGGCGTAAACCATTGTTCATGCAACTTGCATACAATTTTAATTTGGCTCTAATTAGGAAAGTAAAAAAAAAATGCATGCAAATCTCACATAGTTTTTAACTAGGAGGGTAATAACACAATCATTGCTATCTTTTCCATATTGATATCTCTTTAAGTTAAGAATATTGCTATCTTGCAAAGGAAAGAATCATTGCTATCTCCTAATCACTTCAAAGTTAACAACTGTGTGTGTGCCTAAGTAGAATAACGCATATAGTTTTTCTCATTTTAAATAGGATTGGATAAACCACTATTTACTGTGTCTTCAGAATACCAATAGGCTTATTCTGTCCCCTTTATTGGGTGACCAGAATGCCAGACTTATCATTTTGCATGTATAACCTTTAGAGGAGCTTGCCCTTGGATACCCACTTGTCCAAGTGGGAATGACCCTAAGTGGTAACATGCTAAAGCCAAGCCCTGCCAAGCCACTCAAAATAAATTATGTTTGGAGCGAAAGCTTCAAACAACGAGTGAAGTTGTGTTACACCGAAAACCAACCTCCCCCAAAACCCTCCAAGGTGTAACCCTTGTAGGCTGGGAGACTCCACAACGAAGAGTAGCGCTGCTACATGTGTAACCACTTGAATGGTTTCCCTTACTACTTATCTTTGTTTTAGAAGCCAAAAACCTCCTATTAGCTGGTGCAGGGAAGGGCGATTATCACCTCCCAAAGATGCCTCACTAGAGATAGTGAGAATTCAGTTTATATTGTCCTTTGAAGCCTAGGATTGTAATTGTTTTTGTGTCAAAAAGAGTCCAAAAAATAAAATACAAAAAAATACTAAAAGATCAAAATCATGAAAACTTCTTTGTGTTTGTTGTGTCTTTATCTACCATAATTGAAGATCAAAAGCAAAAAGACTAAGTTTTTAGCCAAAAAAGCAATTTTTTTTCAAAAACTTGCCAAGGGAAAAAAATTGCAAAAACATCAAAGAGACTAGAGCTGTGCATTTAGCCTCTACTAGAATCATGCATTTACCTCAACTTGCTATGCATTTACCTTCTTAAACTGCGCATCTAAAGCTGCGCATCCAAAACAATAAGCTTTTTCAGCCTTCTGTCAATTTCTGTAAAGATGACAAACCAATTCGAAGCACTTGCTAAGAAACTCCAATACCTACAATTGCAAATAAATTTAGGTCCCTCACCCCAAGATTGTATGGCAATTGCTCAAGAGCTCCAAGTCTTACAACAAGAAATGACAATCTTGCAAGCTAAACAAGCCAGTACTAGCTACACCTCGCCCCAAAATCATACATCCTTTTCTTGTCTTAATGATGCTCATGACAAGGCAAGCACCACCTCAAGTTGGAAATCATATACCACTCTATCTACTAGTCCTCCTTCACCATCTTCTAAGACACATATTCCAAAACATACTAGTCCTACACCAACACCGCCATCAAGTTCCCCAATCTCTAAACCGACCACCAAAAAATCCTTGGATGATTTATGGAAAAGAGTTTTTCCAAATTTATACAACCAAAGAAAAGCTATGGAGGGAGCCAAATCCACTCATCCATTTCCTCATTCCTCTACCCATACACCTACCAATGATGTGATCCAAGGGCTACTAGAAGAGAGTCAACTATGTCCCCAAATTCTGGTCCTTGACCTTACCAAAAATCCTTCATGTAATCCGCAACCCCTTGAGCTTATCGAAGAGCCTCCTACCATGAACCAAAGTTAAGTTCCATTGAACATCCATGTTGTTGACCATGAGCCTATCCACAAGTCTTCTACCTCCACTCCAATTCAAGCACCTCAAGAATTATGTCAAGAACACACTTTAGAGCATGTGGAAACATCAACCCCTTGTCTAAATCAAGATCAAAGCACTCCCATCTGACCCATACATAACCTTTATCTTTTCGATGATCCTATACCTATACATGAGCAAGAAATCCAATTTCAAACCATTCATAACCTATCTCTCTTTTATGATCAAGATACTACCTTTGATGAAGAAGCTATCCATGAGCAACTTAATCTGATACATGAGCAAGATATCCAATTCCAACCTCTCCATAGCCTATATCTTCTCTATGATCAAGATATTATCATTGATGAAGAACCTATGCACGAGCACCTTAATCCTATCACGCTTAATCCTATCTATGATCAAGATCCCATATATGATCAAGAGCCTATCTATGATCAATCAAACCATGATGATCCTCTTAGCCCACTTTATGCATTCCATGGTCTTGAGCTTATAACCCCATCTAGTCCTATCCAAGATCCAACAACTTCCACTTCCCTTGATGAGACACTTGCCTCCCAAGCAAGCATAGAAGATCAAACCAATAATACTCCTCCATTATCCATTATCAACCATGGTGCAAATCCCCCACCGTATATCCTTGGTCTTACCACCTTCATTCATGAGTGTTCCTCCTTAGAACACCAACAACCATTATCCTCTATCTCACCTTCTCCATCCAATAAGGAACTTGTGTCTAGTGTTCCACCTATACATAATCCCGTTGTCCACCGCATGCTCCAACATATGAACTATCAAGGTAAAGGCTTAGGCCTTCATGAACAAGGTATTTTGGGGTCTGTCCATGTCAATGTTCCTCTTCATTCATACAGCCTTGGATACGTACCCCAAGGTGAACAAACTCAAGATGTTGGTATTTCCTCCATGCCTTCTAAATCCCCCACTTTCCATTGCAAAAACCATCATATCCCCAAAACATATGTCACCATCCCACCTCCCTTATCATACACATCCCAAAAGCATGTGACCATACACCTTCCACCATCCACTCTACCTTCACTACTTCCAACTCCTAATATCCCTCTGTACATTTTACCACCAGTTCTTCCAACACCTTATTCATCCATCTATGAATCTTCTACCAATCCCAATCATGGGCAACAAATGCACATGTTGTCTAAGCAAAAAGCTTCCACCAACTCTATTTCCACCATCCCAAAAGATTTTAATGACAAACATTTAGATACCTATACCTATCAAATCAAAAATCCTAAGAGTTCTCATGACCTGGGATACAAAATCCAAGAATCAAAGAAACATCCTTCTCTAGAGCTGCATGCACCCACACCCCTATATGCCAAATTGAAAAAGGTATGGGTCCACATCCAACAAATAATTACCTCTGAAGCTACACAAAATTTGCATACACCCAAGCCCATACCTTCACAGGTACTATCTAAAAGCAAAATGGTTTGGGTACCTAAGTTAAAATCCCTCAAGTTACATGAGGCATCCACCTCTCAAGAATCTCAACCATCCACTTTCTCCCTTTCCATCCAAAAGTCACAAATTCTTCCATCCCACATGACGAACAAAAATCAGGAAAATACCCAGTCTATGTGGATTCCTACATGCCTAAGTCATTCGTCCACAAGAAAAAGTCTTCATTGCTTCCCACACTACTTTCCCATCACCAGCTTCAATGTTTATCATGATATGTGCAACCATTGGTCATGATTCCCTTCCATTCCACAACATTTTCATATACCTGCATCTCCCCTTCCTTCCACTATTATCCTACATATCTTCCTCATCCTATTCCTATGGTCCATGCTTTTACCAACATCTGTGGGAACACTTGACATAGTCCATGTGACAGCATCCATCCACCTTCTCCTATCTAAAAAAAAACAAAGAAAAAAAGAAAAAATAAAGAAAAATCCCTTCGTCTAATGGTAAAAATCTGGCAAACAGGCGCCTTGGATAAGTACCATGATGAAAACCTGGCAAACAAGCATCATGTGTAAGATGATCTTCTATGTCACCTACACTTGGGGGCACATTGTCTCAGCAGCATATCACTCTTCTCCTATCAGTTTCCTTCCATTCCATTTCCTATCCTATCCTTCTATCCATTGCATACCTATACTGTCAAATCCATCCGTCCTAATCTTCCATTCCTCTATTTTCTAATCTTGATAAAGATTGGGGGCACAATGTTGACAAATGTTTTAGGTGTCTCTTGACATACCTTACCCCTCCAAACCATGCATATCCTTCATTATGCTCTCATCTTCCTATCATCCTAAGCATTATCATGGAAAAATCCTAAGTATTCTACCTACAATGGGGCACATTATTTCTATGCGGCATAGTCCTTGGAGATCACATCTTTCTTTCCTTCTACCTAACCATCTGTATCCACTATCACCAATCCATCTAGCTATCTGTGGTGTTTCCTTGTCATCAGTATCATATGCTCCATATCTAATCCATATCTGTTCCATATCGTGTCTCAACCAATCCATATCTTAGGTCCATTAGGGTTCACCCCGAACTATGCTACCTCTGGGTCATCACGTAGGCAAGGCCATTATCAATGTGCCCCCGAGGCTTCCCATCCAATCCATATCTTGCCATCTATCCTCTAGTCCATCTACATCCATGGTCCAAGTCCCGAACTATGTTGCCTTTGCATCGTCACGTAGGCAAGGCCATTTAGCAATAAGCCCCCGAGGCACTAGGTCAGTCCTTTAGGGTCTGTCCCATCAATAAGGATTGTGGAACCTTTTACCCAGCATGCATACAAGCACAAGAAAAACCCGCTTTCAAAACATAAATCTTGACGCAAGACGTCAACCTATCCAACGCAAAGCAAACAAGTACCTAACGCACTCAAAGTGATTCTATCTATACTATAGAAAGAAAGTACATCTAAACCAAAAATGTTTTGTGAAAAGGGTTAAGTTAGAGAGTCTTGATTTTTTGTTATTATGCCTTTCTACGCTACTTGATGATGCTAAAAGCTAGAGATTCTATGATGGGGGCATAATCATTTTGTTTGTCTATTGTTTGTGGATTAATCTTTAGTAATGTGAAGCCTTGCCTAACGACATGATCGGCAAAAGATCATCGAGGACTTCAAAGGTCTAACATGAACTAGGGCAATCCTTATTTGTTGATACGCAAGAAATACTCAAGTCATCTGAGTTCAATTATACCTAGATGCTTGTATTTTCTTACAACATAATAAAAGCCCAATGATGAAATAAGCACTTCAAATACTTGCAATATCAAGATGGCAAAATCCATTTGCATTCCATATCTATAACATATCTAATTACATTCCATATCCATACCCATACTGTATCCAATTGTATTTCATATCTGTATCCATATCCCATGCAATAAAGATTCTATGCAGAGTATCAATATTTACAATTCAAAGCTTGTGATGCCTTCATTTGCGTTTTCTTCTATCAAATCAAATTTCTATCTATCATTGTGTCTCTCGTCAATAGTTCTAGTTGTCAGTATGAGTAGTGATCCAAATGCAGATCCATCCTTAGTCCATACCAATCAAGTTAATCAATCTTGTCAAATAATCCAATCACAATCAGTGGTCTTGATCCTTGTCTAGTTGTAAACCAACTCAATCAATTATAATCAATCAATTATCTTATACAGGATGTTGCATTGTCAAAATTAGACCAACACATGCGTCTTACATGACATGTTTCATTTCCTAAAACCAAACACTACCCTATCGAGTTGCTCTAGGGATCTATCATTCCTTGCCATGACAACACTGTCGTATATCATTATTGATTAATCATTGGTTTACAGCTGGACAGGGGTAATACCTTGTTTGTTCTTGTATCATTTGTGCATACTTGCTTGCTTGCTTGTGTGTGTTATCATTCTATCTTGCATCACATATCATTCAGCTCTTTCTTCAACCAATTTCTTCATTCTAACCTATTTTTCACCTTCTTCATCATGAGATTGTCCATCTCACGCTATCCACCTTGGCTTCCACGTCCAATCTCCCAACGGGGCATCCTGTCGTCAAACTTGTACCAGGGGCAAACTGGGGCATATATCATTGTCAGACAATCTTTTCCTTTGAAACAACGTGATAAAACAGATTGCTTCAAAGAGGGGCAAAATGTATACACCTAAAATTGGCTCATCTTTTCTTCTATCAATTAAATAAATATTCTAAGTTTTTTTGATTGGTTCATTATCCCATAATTAAATAAAATCAATTTATTTAATTAAATTCCCTAAATTCTTCTAATGTCTCACATAATTAAATAATCCTACATTATTTAATTAATCCTAAATTCCTCTATCCTAAGTCCTAATTCTATAAATCCACCTCATCAATCCACCTCATCTTTCCGCCTCACCTTTTCCACCTCACCATGTTGCACATGTAATTAAATATTTTAAATATTTAATTAGCTAATATTCCCTCACCCACATGTCCTATTTATCCTCCAGTCAAAATTAGTTAACTCATCAATCAAATCTATTAACTAATTAGTCATTTGAGTTCACTAATCAATCAATTCACTTAACTGATTAGTCAATTTAGTCAACTCCCCAATCGATTCACTTAACTGATTGGTCTATTCTGTTAACTCTTCGATCTATTCTGTTAACTCCCCTATTGCATGATGGAGCTTGGCCACTTGTCCTCTTTCTATTCGCGCACATTCCTCAACCATTCTCAACCATTGATCTTCTTATTTCTTCTCAACTATTGATCTCTTCTCTTCTGAGTCTATAAATTGAACCTTATTCCTCCATTTCTATCAATCCAAGCTTTTAGTACAATTACTCTATTGAATTACTAGCGTGCCTTTGGCACCCCCACTATCATTCATTTGCTTGATATCATCACCATTGCTTTGAAGCTCATCTTCATAGCAATAAAATATCATAGCCATTTCTCCATTGCCATCTTGAAGTACGAAGCAAGGAAGTACGCTTCCTGAGGGCAACTTTCATCACAAAAGATTGATCGAGACTAGGTGAACAATGGAAGCTGCAGGATAACAAGGTTTGTGAGGTTTGTGATTTTATTTGTTCAATCTTGTTATTCACAATTTTCATTGATGTTCTTTGGTTTATTAATGGTTTTATGCTGTTAACCACAATTCCTGATAACACATCCAGATGCACCTATTAATACAAACAAACAATATGCACATTAGTATAGAAAATATATGAAATATATAACATCACATATGTAATTAATCACTTATCGCCAACTGATGATTGCTCTCCATCATCTTGTCTCTCTTTTCGTCTGTAGTTGGATAGACTGGAGTTGTGACCTCCTGTGAGAAGCATCAAGAAGCAAAATTGACTAAACATAAATATCATTTATGTACATCAAATGACATGAGATAAAAAAGAAATATAAAATTATGATATTTTCATGTTATTGGCTTATACCCCAGTCAAAGGATTTGTAGACATCATGGCTGCATCAATGCCTATCTGCGCTGACTCATGAAGATGAGGAGGAGTCTCCACTGTATTCAGCATCTGAAAATCAAGTTCAAGATTATTCAAACAAAATAAATACATAACATTTATTTTAAAAATGCATAATGATTAGAATGGTTAAATTTACCTCTGTAAAAGTGGTGGTTTGGCATCCAGGGGACCAAGGAAACCGTGGAGGTGCTGGTGACTATTGAAATCATCAAATTGTCACAAAATAATATTACCATGTTGACATATCTACAATAATTACGAATATGTGATAAATTACCTACCTATTGACTTGACCTCCTCTCATAACCCGCTAATAGATGGCTAACAGACGCAGGATGAAGACTCTGACCCTGGAATTTCATTGCGCAAACAATTACATACATTATTTTTGACTTATAATATAAATAATCATATAAAATTAATTACAAATTTCAAATAACAATATACTAAATCAAGATGAAACTTGTAAAAAATTACCTGAGAGTCAATACCAAATGTATGTTGTAAGAGATTGTCACTGAGAACAAGATCATCCAATATGTCATGCCCCTGTGTCACATCATGCTGCTTCTGTGTCGCAGCATGCTGCCCCTGTTTCAGAGTCCTGTTGTGCCTCCTGCGTCCCATAATCACATAGGTTCCCACATGTACTAAACAAATGTGGGGACACATGACGTCTACTACTCTCACCCTCATCGCCCTGGGTAAAATCATCTGCATGCTATGATAGAGTTTGGGTGAGAGTAGTCAGTGAATGTAAAGTCTCTAGCTCAACACTCTCCTTCAAAGCCAAAGGGAGTGACCTACATTCTGGCTTCACTTGGGGTATAGGTACATGCTATTCATCTCGCTGAGCCCCCCGAGTCTATCTTGGGCAGAGCCACCACCTCTACCCTGGAACTCACGAATGTCAAAATAATTCAGAATCTTGTTGAGGAAGAACTTGCAATAGAGTTTCCTAAAAAATTATTGTGGTACCTCATCATTATTGCATGGCTGCTCATCGAAGACCATGTACCATCTATCCCAAAAGTTTCGAGATATGTCTTCATTCCTACACCAATGTGTAGGAAATTGTTTGCAACTTTCTTCTGATGTTTAGCCAGTTTTGGGATTAATAAATTGTGCACATAATTGAGATCTTGTAATTTTTTCCTTCTTGACTTGTTCATATGACAACTTGTCGGCATAATATTGCCGACTCCTCTCCCTATAGTCTTGGAATTCAGTGATTTGTTTCGTCACCAAATCCATGTGGGGAACAATCTCCTGTAGTGATTTTTCAAGTGCCCTCCTATGCTTAGTGGTTCCACTTAGATTGTTTAGGGTTTGAATAATAGTTTCAAGATGTTTCTTGTTTTCTTCTATTATCCCTAAGTAGTGTTCTTTATTATCCCTTACATGAAAAGGAGGTGAAGGTGGGTTTTGAGGGTTTGGAGGGTTTGGAGGGTTTTGGGGGTTGTTTTCACCATCCTCAACTAGATTTAGGGTAAGTGCACAAAGCTGAGGGACCAAAATGGGTTCTTAAGTTGCCACTTTTTTTCTAAAATCAGGAAACATTGATGTTGGATGAGAAATTGAAGATAGCTACACTCAAAATTTGAAGATGGAACAAAAACAAGAGTTTTAGTGCTTCGAATCTAGTTTCTAAACTACTAATTTTTCCCAAAAATGGTTGATATTAAGGGGTTCAAAAAGGGGGAGCACACAAATTGGTCCTATTTTTCTCAAAAAAACATAACACAGCGTCTGGCATGCTCCCCCTAAAATGTTAACTTTTTTTAGTATTTCAATAATCCCTCTAGTGAGAAATTAGGTAACACCATGTAGTTTATCCCTATTTTTTCTGATAATTTTTAATGAATAATTGATTTTTTTAGTAATTTTTAAAGTGGACACATCCTTAAAAATAGAAATTTGAGCGTGCTCCCCCCTAAAATGTTTGAAAACTAATCAAAAATATATATTTTTAATTCATGTAGAATGGAGTCTAGTTTCTAAAAATATAACTTATTTCAATTTTTGATGAACGGTTAAAAAACAAGTTAAAAATACTAGACACTGGTTTTTGACAAAAACTGGACACATTTACAAAAGAAATTCAAGATGAAACACTAAATGTACTCAAAATGTGAAAAAAATTATATGGTTAGATAGCTAACATAGAGCTTAAGATTATGTTGGTATTTTTTTTGAGTTTTCATTGAAAAAAGTGCCATCCTGATGGGGAGCACGCTCCAGATTATTTCTAGATTTTGCTAAAAACTGATAAAAACACGTCAAACAAAGCTCATCATAAAGCGAGCGCGCTATAACGCGCCTGCGTTATGATGAGCATAACTGACAATACACATGCCAATTGCATTTGCTTGAAAGTTTCTAAAGCCTTTTCAACAAATCCATTTTTTGCATATCTTGCAATCATTGCATTCCATTATAGAACATCTCTTTGAAGTGTTATGTCTTACAATTGACATGCCTTGTCTATACTTCCAGACTTTACATACATGTCTACAAGGGTAGCTGGACTTCCTATCATCTCTCTCTCTATTTCTCTCTCCTCTCTACATCCTACCCTTTCTTTGAGTCTTTGCTTCCTTCCCCTCTTTACCTCCCATATTCTCTCTCACTCTCTTCTTCCCTCCCCTATCTACCTTCTACTATCTCTCTCACTCTCTACTTCCCTCTCCTATCTATCTCCTACCCTCTTTCTGAGTCTTTGCTTCCCTTGCCTCTCTACCTCCTACCTTCCCTCTCACCCTCTTCTCCCCCCTCCCTCTCTACCTCTTACCCTCTCTCTCAATTTCTACTTCCCTCCCCTGTCTACCTCCTATCCTCTCTCTCAGTCTCTGCTTCCCTCCCCTGTCTACCTCCTACCCTCTCTCTCTTCTTCCTTGCCCTGTCTACCTCCTACGGTCCTCTCACACTCTCTACTTCCATCCTATCTCTACCTCCTATCCTCTCTCTCACTCTCTACTTCCCTCCCCTCTCTACCTCTCCTCATTCTTTCCATCCAAAGAAATTTCATAAATTATCTTGTTTCCATTTCATTGATTCCAAATTTATATCATCATCCATCGTTACATGTTCTATTTTTCTTACATTTCCATGTTCTTTGTTGACAAGGGAGATCCAGAGGGAGGAAAAGGGAGAGAGGATGGAGATGGAGGGGAAAGAAACCTGGGAGAGATACCTAGTGATAGGGAGAGAGAGAGAGAGACTCCTAGTTTCTTGTTTTGGAGAGAGAGAGAGGGTGGGTCGGGCTTATGAGTTTAGGATTGCTTAAGTTTAGGGTTTAGGGGAATCATTTAGGGTTTATGGGTTTAGGGTTGCTCAGGTTTATGGTTTAAGGGTTAGGATTTAGGGGCATTATTTAGGGTTTAGGGGTTTTGGGAGAGAGAGAGAGAGGTTTAGAGTTGCTCAGGTTTAGGGTCATTATTTAGGGTTTACCAGCTTAGGGTTGCTTATACCTTTAGGGGCATTATTTATGGTTTATGAGTTTAAAGGGTTGCTCAAATTTAGGGTTTTGGGTTTTGGGGAATTATAAATAGGGTTTAGGGGTTTACGGTTGCTTAGGTTTATGGTTTAGGGTTTAGGGGTTAGGGTTTAGGTGTTAGGGATTTAGGGTTGCTTAGGTTTAGGGTAAATATGGGTTAGGGTTTAGAGAGAGAAAGAGAGTGAGGGGATCGATAGATATTGGGAGAGATCTAGGGAGATAGAGGTTTAGAGTTGCTTCCAGGGTTTATGGTTTAGAGGTTTGGGGTTTAGGGTTGCTCAGTTTTAGGGTTTAGGGGTTAGGGGTTAGGGTTTAAGGGCATTATTTAGGGTAACTTAAGGTTTATGTTTTAGGGGTTAGAGGTTAAGGTTTAGAGGTTTAGGTTAGGGTTTAGAGAGAGAGGACCGATAGGGAGATATAGAGGAGACTGAGGGGAGACATAGGGAGATAGAGGGTGAGGGACTGTTGCAAGTATGAGGTGAGCCTGTGTTGTCATTGATGTCAACATACTCATATTGCATTGACAAGAAGGATTGGATGAGCTGTGTGCTGAGGACATTGAGAAAATTAGCCTCAGTCAGGAACAGTGAAGAACAGTGATGAGAAGAAGGCAAATGTATTGTATAGGTTGAGAACCGGAGGATGCGGATTAAAGGGTTTGTAGATATGAGTCTTGAGATGCTTTAGTTAAGATTTCAGAGGTCCGCATGAAGATCTGAAGGAGTTGTGGCTGTCGGTGTAGAACCGGTTCCGGTAAGTATTCAGAGGTGACAGAGGATCACAAAAAGGTCCGGTGAGGTCTGAAATTGTATTATCCTGATCTGCGGATTGGAAGGAAGTGTTTGGGATGTCCTTGTGATGTGTCATCCTGATTTGTGTATGATTTGGAGGTCCAGAAGTACCTTTTGCATTATGACAGAGGCGACAGACTGTGTTCTTGAAGTTTCGGATGAGGAAGACAAGAGATTCCAGTAAGTAAAGGAAGTGCGGATGTATCCGGTCGTTCAGGTAGGCTTGTGAAGGTTTTTTTGGATCATGTTGAGGTTGTGTTGTTGGTCCGCATTGATAGTAAAGCCTGGAATTGAAGTTATTCTTCCGGATGAAGTTCTTGCTCTGTTTAGCCGATCGGATGAGTTGTTCATCCTGCGAATGTTCTTGTGGTGGCCGACCGGATGTGTTATTCATCTTGCGGATACTCTTATGGTTGTTTGCCGACTTAGATGTTTGTTCCTAAGTCGATGTCTTGTATAAATAATGGTTTGTGAGTTCATTTCGGTGTGTGGATTGTGTGGATGAGTGTGGCATAGCGAAGAGAAGTGCGAAAGGCAGAGCAGAGGTTTTTGGGCTTAAATGGAACTGATCCGGACATGGTAGAGATGTCATTCTCCAGTTCAAGACTGTGATTTTTATCACTTTGTAGACAGTGTGTGTCCTTGTAGGCAGTGGGCCTCTTTGTGAGCAGTGTGCTCGGGCAGTGAGCCCTAATTGGCATGTGCCATTCATTCTTCTTTATTCTTCTAACAGAGAATAATTCTTGGGTTAATCACCCCGTGGTTTTTCCCTTAACCGGGTTTTCCACGTCAAAATCTTGGTGTTTAATGTGTTGATGTTTATCTGCTCTTGTGTTTATGTATTATGCTTTCATGGATGATTAATTGATATGCTGCCAACTAACAACGAAGAATCAAGTGTTTGAAAGAAGAAGAAGTTTTATACAACTGATTCACCCCCCCTCTCAGTTGTATGCCCTAGATCCAACAATTGGTATTAGAGCCAAGTTCCTCTGAAAGAAGCTTAACCGCTTGAGGAGATCCAGGATGTCATCATACAAGAAGGATAGTCCGAAGTTCGATGGAACCAACTTCACTCTCTGGAAAGGTCGCATGAAGTGTCACTTGGAATGTATGGGAAAAGCATACTTGGCTATGGTTTCAAAACCATATGTACCTCCACAAGGTGGTCCGACAACTCTGAATGAAATCACAAAAGCTGAAAACAATCTGCGGACCAAGGAAGCTCTACTAAGTGCATTGAATGATTTAGATCTCTCAAATGTTATTGACCTACCAACTGCATATGAGATCCTGACTAAACTGGAACTTTTGTATGAAGGAGATGAGTTTGTCAAAAGTGCAAGGTTGCAAAGTCTGAAAGGGAAATTTGAAAGATTGAAGATGAGAGATGATGAAAACATCACTACCTTTATGCCAAGAGTGAATGAGCTGGTATGTGGAATTAGAAATGCTGGTGGAACTCTAGATGAAAATGAGATTGTCTGCAAAATCCTAAGATCCCTTCCTGCTGCCTACAAAATCAAGGTTGCTGCCATTGATGAATTCAGAGCCCACACAACTGTCACAAGAGAACAACTGGCTGGCAAACTAGCTGCATTTGAAATGACCGAGTTTGGAGATGATCCTCCCAAGACTGAATCTGCTTTCAAAGCCAGTGCCTATGTGAAAGGCAAACAGAGATTTGATCTGGGAGAAAACTCATCAAGGAAAATGTCATGGTATGATCAAGCAAGAAGAGACATGGAAGAAGAAGAAGCAGAAACAGCTCAACTTGAAGCCCTCATTGCAAAGAGACTGCCAAGAGGATCCGGTAAGTATGAAGGAAAACTACCCTTTAAGTGTTTCAACTGCAATAAGATTGGTTATTTTGCTTCAAGATGTCCGGAAAGATCTGCAAGGTCTAATAATAACAGACAAAGGTTTCAAAAGAATTGCTATTATGTTCATGAAGAAGATGACAATGAAGGAGTAACAGATGATGAATCAGAACTAGGAAGCAAATCCGGAAATGAGTGGGTGTTTATTGCCATCAAGGAAGAAGATTCAATACTCTCTGAATCTGTTAATCACAAAGTTGTTGAAAAAGCTTTGGCTGCTCAAGTGGAAGAAAAGGATGATTGGGTTATTGACAGTGGATGCTCTCACCATATGACTGGTGACAAGAATAAGTTCTTGAATTTGGAAAGGTATGAAGGAGGAATGGTAAAGTTTGGTGACAATTCTGCTGGCAGAATCAGAGGCAGGGGAACTATTTCCTTTGATGGAAAGAGCAAAACAGGTAACGTACTATATGTTGAAGGATTGAAGCACAATCTTCTCAGTGTTGGTCAGTTAGTGGACAAAGGCTATGATCTCCGGTTCAAGAATGGAAAATGCAGAATCTTTACAAGCTCCGGAACTGAAATTGCATCCGGTACTCAGACAAAAGGTAATATCTTTCATCTGGTTGGTTCAAATAAAAGTTGTTTGTTTGTTCAAATTGATCAGAGTTGGTTATGGCATAGAAGAATGTGTCATGTAAATTTTGATAACATCATCAAGATAAGCAATACTCAGGCTATAAGAGATCTTCGAAAATTGATGAAACCTACAAATAGTTTGTGCAAAGAATGTCAGCTAGGTAAACAAAGTAGAGTCTCTTTCAAAAGCCAAGATTAGTCTTCTACCGGATTGTTGGAATTAGTACATACTGATCTCTGTGGTCCAACAAGAATCAAGAGTCTGCAAGGTGATAGATATTTCATGTTGTTAATTGATGATCATTCCCGGATGATGTGGGTTACCTTTCTAGAAGAAAAATCAGAAGCATTTGAGAAGTTCAAAATCTTCAAAGCTATGGTAGAGAATCAAACCAGATTGAAACTAAAGTGTCTAAGGTCTGATAGAGGTGGTGAATTTACATCTGGTGAGTTCATTGACTTTTGTGAGAAGCAGGGTATAAGGAGACAGTTGTCTGCTCCTAGGACTCCACAGCAGAATGGAGTAGTTGAGAGAAAGAACCGGACCATCCAGGAAGTTGCCAGGACAATAATGTTGGAAGCAAATGTTCCTCAAATGTTTTGGAAAGAAGCTATCAGCACTCCAGTCTACACTCTCAATCGAGTTCAAATCAGAAACAACACCGGTAAGACCCCCTATGAACTCTGGTTTGGCATCACTCCTACTGTGAAATATTTCAGAGTATTTGGTAGCAAGTGTTATATTAAAAGAGATGAAGATCTAGGAAAGTTTGATGCTAGAAGTGATGAAGGAATTTTCTTGGGTTACTCCACTCAAAGCAAAGCATACCGGTGTTACAATAAGAGATTGAGGAAGATGATAGAAAGCACCAATGTGAAAGTTGATGAAGGAATTGAGAAGCCTTCAAGATTTTATGAGTTTGATGAAGATGACCAAGACAGTGTTCAAGGAACTCAATCCTCTCCGGTGAGACAGAGTCAGCCTGATCCAGTAAATCAAGAAGAAGAGATAGGTTTGAATGAGCCTGATCAAGAAACAGCAGTGCAGGATACTCCCAAAATTCCAAGGTATGTAAGACTGAACCACTCTGAAGATCAGATCATAGGTGACAGAAGCAAAGGTGTACAAACTAGAAGGAATGTTGCTCAAAATCAGGATGAATGTTGTCTGATTTCAAAGATTGAACCTAAAACAATAAATGAAGCCTGCAATGATGAAAACTAGACCAAAGCAATGGAAGATGAATTGATGCAAATTGAGAAAAATCATACTTGGGATCTTGTTCCCAGACCTAGAGACAGGAATGTAATTGGAACCAAGTGGGTCTTCTGGAACAAACTAAATGAAGCTGGTGAAGTAATCAGAAACAAAGCTAGATTGGTCTGCAAAGGGTACTCTCAAATAGAAGGAATTGACTTTGAAGAGACTTTTGCTCCGGTGGCAAGAATTGAAGCAGTCAGATTACTTCTTGCATTTGCTATCTTCAAAGACTTCAAGGTATATCAGATGGATGTTAAGTCTACTTTCCTAAATGGTGATCTGGAAGAAGAAGTTTACATTGAACAACCGGATGGATTTCAATTGTCTGATAATGATGATATGGTCTGCAAGTTGAAGAAAGCATTATATGGACTAAAGCAAGCCCCAAGAGCATGGTATGAAAGGTTGGATAAGCATCTTGTGCAGATTGGATTCAACAAAGGTACTGCTGACACTAACTTATATTTCAAAATTGATCATGAAAACATTTTGATTGTTGAAGTGTTTGTGGATGATATCATTTTTGGAGGAAGAGACAGTATGTGCAAAACTTTTGCAAATCAGATGAAAAGTGAGTTTGAAATGTCTATGCTTGGTGAAATGAATTTCTTCTTGGGTCTGTAAATTACTCAAACAAAGAAAGGAATCTTCATTTCTCAGACCAAATATGTGAAAGAATTGTTAAGGAAATTTGGTATGGAAGATTCAAAACCAATGAACACTCCCATGGCAACCGGATGTAAGTTGAGCAAAGATGATGACTCCCCAAAGGCAGATCAGACAAAGTATAGATCAATGATTGGTGGATTGTTGTATCTCACTCAGACTAGACCAGATATAATGCAGGCTGTTGGTCTTGTGGCAAGATTCCAGGCTGATCCTAGAGAATCTCATGTTATGGCAATCAAAAGAATTTTTAGGTACTTGAAAGGAACAGTTGAGTATGGTCTATGGTACCCTAGAGATCTGGATTTCTCTCTTCATGCTTACACAGATGCAGATTGGGCAGGAGATGTGGATGACCGGAAGAGCACTAGTGGTGGAGCATTCTTTTTGGGGAAGAGATTGGTTTCTTGGTTAAGCAAGAAACAAGATGCAATATCTCTGTCTACAACTGAAGTAGAATACATTGCAGTAGCAGGTAGTTGCACTCAAATCTTATGGATGAAGCAGATGCTAAGAGACATTAAAGTTGAATATGAAGAGCCTATCACAATTTTCTGTGATAATTCAAGTGCAATTAATATTTCTAAGAATCCGGTATTGCATTCTAAGACTAAGCACATATCTATCAAGTTTCACTTCTTGAGAGAACAAGTGAACAAGGAAGAAGTCAGATTGGAGTATGTTCCCTCCAAGGATCAGATTGCAGATATCTTTACTAAACCTCTTCCCAAGGACTCTTTTGAATATCTCCGGGAGAAGTTAGGGGTCATGGCCCCTCCGGTGATGAACTAGGATGCACTGATGTGCATCAATCTGGTGGATATCACAGTCATATCTTGTGATCTGGATTGATGATGGGGAGCTGCAACTAAGGGGGAGCAGCTGGTATGATTCTGATGTATGAGAATTGCAAGTATGAGCCCTTTGCCATTGATGTCAAAGGGGGAGAGAATACATGTGAAAAACAAGTGGTTGATGATCAAAGGGGGAGCAGTAAAGGAAGAGAAGACATGTGAAAAGTTGTTGTTGATAGGGGGAGCTGTGACAGAAAGGAGAAGTTCTTGTCTTGATCGTTTTTCACATCATATGTTGCCATCAATGACAAAGGGGGAGATTGTTGCAAGTATGAGGTGAGCCTGTGTTGTCATTGATGTCAACATACTCATATTGCATTGACAAGAAGGATTGGATGAGCTGTGTGCTGAGGACATTGAGAAAATTAGCCTCAGTCAGGAACAGTGAAGAACAGTGATGAGAAGAAGGCAAATGTATTGTATAGGTTGAGAACCGGAGGATGCGGATTAAAAGGTTTGTAGATATGAGTCTTGAGATGCTTCAGTTAAGATTTCAGAGGTCCGCATGAAGATCTGAAGGAGTTGTGGCTGTCGGTGTAGAACCGGTTCCGGCAAGTATTCAGAGGTGACAGAGGATCACAAAAAGGTCCGGTGAGGTCCAGAATTGTATTATCCTAATCTGCGGATTGGAAGGAAGTGTTTGGGATGTCCTTGTGATGTGTCATCCTGATTTGTGTATGATTTGGAGGTCCGGAAGTACCTTTTGCATTATGACAGAGGCGACAGACTGTGTTCTTGAAGTTCCGGATGAGGAAGACAAGAGATTCCAGTAAGTAAAGGAAGTGCGGATGTATCCGGTCATTCAGGTAGGCTTGTGAAGGTTTTTTTGGATCATGTTGAGGTTGTGTTGTTGGTCCGCATTGATAGTAAAGCTCGGAATTGAAGTTATTCTTCCGGATGAAGTTCTTGCTCTGTTTAGCCGACCAGATGAGTTGTTCATCCTGCGAATGTTCTTGTGGTGGCCGACCGGATGTGTTATTCATCTTGTGGATACTCTTATGGTTGTTTGCCGACTTAGATGTTTGTTCCTAAGTCGATGTCTTGTATAAATAACGGTTTGTGAGTTCATTTCAGTGTGTGGATTGTGTGGATGAGTGTGGCATAGCGAAGAGAAGTGCGAAAGGCAGAGCAGAGGTTTTTGGGCTTAAATGGAACTGATCCAGACATGGTAGAGATGTCATTCTCTAGTTCAAGACTGTGATTTTTATCACTTTGTAGACAGTGTGTGTCCTTGTAGGCAGTGGGCCTCTTTGTGAGCAGTGTGCTCGGGCAGTGAGCCCTAATTGGCATGTGCCATTCATTCTTCTTTATTCTTCTAACAGAGAATAATTCTTGGGTTAATCACCCCGTGGTTTTTCCCTTAACCGGGTTTTCCACGTCAAAATCTTGGTGTTCAATGTGTTGATGTTTATCCGCTCTTGTGTTTATGTATTATGCTTTCATGGATGATTAATTGATATGCTGCCAACTAACAACGAAGAATCAAGTGTTTGAAAGAAGAAGAAGTTTTAGACAACTGATTCACCCCCCCTCTCAGTTGTATGCCCTAGATCCAACAGGGACATGACTAGAGACATAGGCAGAGAGATTGAGAGGTAGAGAGATGATAGAGACAAGGAGATAGGGTTTAGGGTTGATCAGATTTAGGGTTGATCAGGTTTAGGGTTTAGGGGTTAGGAGTTTAGAGAGGAAGAGATATGGAGATAGAGGGTGAGGGACATGGCCAGAGACATAGCCAGAGAGATTGAGAGGTAGAGAGATGATAGAGACAAGGAGATAGAGGTTTAAGGTTGATCAGGTTTAGAGTTTAGGGGTTAGGAGTTTAGAGAGGTAGAGATAGGGAGATAGAGGGTGATGGACATGGCCAAAGACATAGGTAGAAAGATTGAGAGGTAGACGGATGATAAAGACAAGGAGATAAGGGTTTAGGGTTGATTGGGTTTAGGGTTTATGGTTGGTATATATGATGTATAGAATAGTGTAAATGACTAACATATTGGCACTTATGATGTTTTGATGGCTCTTGTGGCTGGCAGAGGGTAGAATGACACATGTGACTGGCTAGGTGTAGAATGATGTTTGTGATTGGTAGCTAGGTGCTACTAAGGAGCATATTGGCACATATGATATACAAAATGGTGCAAATGACTAAAAAATTGGCACTATGATCTTCTAATGGCTACTAGTGAGGTATTTGTTTGATTTTGATTATTTTTGGGATTGTTTGAGATGGAGCTTAGATTGATTTGGGATGGAGTTGGGATGAAATGGATTGGTTTAGGGATGATGAGAGGTGGAAAGGACTAGATTAGGAATGATTTGGGAATGATTAGAATGGTTTTAGGGATGGTGTGAAGTGGTTTAGTGCTGATTAGGGAATGATTAGAATGATTTAGGAATAGTTTAGGGATGGTATTTGAGATGAAATCTAGGTTGGTTGGAAAATTATTAGGGATGAAGTTAAATTGATTTGGATGTGATTTGGGATGGTGTGAAGTGGTTTAGGGATGATTAGAAGTGGTTTAGAGATGATTAGAGATGAAATTGAATGGATTAGGGATTATTTGGGATTGATTATGAATGAATTTGGTTGGAATGAAAGCTTAATGTTTTCATGTTTTCACATTATAGAGATTGGGAGAGATAGGGAGATAGAGGTTTAGGGTTGCTTCCAGGTTTTATGGTTTAGGGGTTAGGGGTTTAGGGTTGCTTAATTTTAGGGTTTATGGGTTAGGGGTTAGGGTTTAGGGGCATTATTTATGGTTTAGGGTTTAGGGGTTAAGGGTTAGGGGTTAAGGTTTAGAGGTTTCGATTTATGGTTTAGGTAGAGAGGCGAATATGAAGATACATAGGAGACCGAGCTTGGGAGAGATATCTATGTCTCCTCTATCCCTCTTTCTAACTATACCTAACTCTCTATCTCTCTCTCTCTCCTTGTCTCTCTATCTTGCTAGATCCCTTTCGATCCCCTCTCTCTAACTCTACCTTTCTATCTCTCTCTCCCTCACTATTTGAGGTTTACATGAGTTTAGGGTTTCTCAAGTAAATATGGTTTAGGTTTTAGGGTAAGGGTTTAGGGGAATTATTTAGGCTTTAGGGGTTTAGGGATGCTCAAGTTTAGGGTTTAGGGTCTAGGGGTTAGGGTTTAGGGTTTACGAGTTAGGGGTTTAGGGTTTCTTGAGTTTAGGGGTTAGGGTTCAGGGTTTAGAGAGAGATAGAGCAAGGGGACCAATAGAGATTGGGAGAGATAGGGAGATAGAGGTTTAGGGTTGCTTCCAGGTTTTATGGTTTAGGGACCTTAGGGGTTTTGAGGTTTAGGGTTGCTCATTTTTAGGGTTTAGGGGTTAGGGGTTAGGGTTTAGGGACATTATTTAGGGTTTATGATTTAGGGGTTAAGGTTTAGAGGTTGAGGTTTATGGTTTAGGTAGAGCGGTGAATAGGGAGATATAGAGGAGACCAAACCTGGGAGAGATATCTCTGTGTCCTCTATCCCTCTCTCTAACTATACATACCTTTGCTTCCAGGTTTTATGGTTTAGGGACCTTAGGGGTTTAGGGGTTTAGGGTTGCTAGATTTTAGGGTTTAGGGTTAGGGGTTAGGGGCATTATTAAGGGTTTAGGGTTTATGGTTTAGAGGTTTAGGTTTATGGTTTAGGTAGAGGGGAGAATAGGGATCCCTATCTCTATCTCTCTGGACATATGGATCCCTGTCTCTTAATCTATCCCTCACTACCTCTCTCTCCCCATCCTTCTACCTCTTGAAATCTCTCTCCCTATGTCTCTAGACATCTCTTGATCTCTTTCCCTATCGAGCTATCTATCCTCATAACCCCATCTCTTAATATACCTCTCTTTACCTCTCTCTCTATATTTCCCTATCCATCTCTCCCTTGATAGATGTATCTCCGTATATCTCCCCTCTCTCTATATATGTATCTCTATCTTTCTCCCTCTATAGACCCATTTCTCTATCTCGATCCCCATCTCTCCCTTTCCCCATCTCTATCTCCACCTATCCTCTCTATCTCCATGTCCCTCTCTATCTCTCCATGTTTCCCAATCCCTCTTTATATATAGGATAGAGAAATGAAGAGAGAGAGAGAGACTCTCTCTCATGTAGATAGAAGGTTACCTTTATGTTATCATGCTTCCCATAATGCGCTCGCGTTATAACGCGACCATGTTATTGGAAGCATGGAAAATGGTAAAAAAGCATGTGGGATCCGTGTTTCAGACCCCACATGCATGTTATTCCTGCTTTTCATGAGTATATCAGACAAAAAAATACTTTTCATGTTGGTGGACTAATTGAGAATCATTTTTATATGAATCCACCACCTTTTTTTGTTTTTTCAATGTAGAAGAAGTGATTTTTCATGTTTTTGGAGAAAATTTGATTATTTACACTGAAAGTTTCATCTTTCATGTGTGATTTTGTTTCAAAGCTAATTACCATTCATATATAGATTGAATTTGATGATATATGTTTGTTTTTTACATAAATTTTACTAATCCTGTATAGAATTCATAATCAAACTTGAGAAAAACAAGAATTTGTGGATTTTGAAGCCGTCTTTTGGAGAATTGGTCAACTGCAATATCGAATTCTAAGGTATGTTCAATTTTAATTCACATATATATATACATGTTCTTATGTTCTTTATGTCTTTAAATGTCTTTATGTTTTTTATGTTCTTTATGTTCTTCTTGACATATATGTGTCTAGGTATATCAGTTAGTTTAGTCAAAGAGACTCCAAATTGTTTATGTTTCCACCTTGTTTTGGCTCTTCATGCCTTTATTTCACCTATTTTCAGCTATACAAGAGAAAAACATTATCAAATACTTCATAAAATATTTTTAGTGAACAATTGTTTGTCATACTCATATTCGAGTGTATACATGGAGCCAAAATTGATTTTGGAAGACTCTTAATTTTTGCCCTAGGATGACATAAGATGATACAAAGGAAGTTACAAGGAGATTAAACACTAAAAATGAGGTTTTCATGAGTGTAGGATAGTCATGTAAGTCTATATAACAGTCCACTATCATGTAGTCTATATATAACCCTGCTGCCATGTATGATCCTCCTTGCATTTGAATGTCATTTTACAATGATATGAAATTTATAATTTATTACAAAGTGGTCCTTCTTATTGCATCTATGTACAATAAAATTCATACATTTATACATTGTTTGCTTGATGAATGTGTAAAGAGTTCTCTTCCTACAACTATGCACATGCTACAACTAAGATAAGAGTTTGTGCACATTACAATAATGAAAACCATCACTGTTAAATGCTACAACATGCTACAAGTCATCTATGTTACATTCTACAACATTTATGTTACTATGGAACACAAATGTGCATGCTTACGACACCCAAAACATGTCATCGTGCTAGCTCTTACATTCTCTATTTTCCTTACATCCTTTCTTGACCTTCAAGTGGCCATACTTCTCATACTCACCCATAGTGAGTGAAATGTACTACTTGCTTGCTCTACAAGTGAAAAACTTGAACACAACTCAATCTATAGGAAAAACTTGGAGTGCTAATCAAATGCCCCTACAAATGAAAGAAACACACACTTATCTCCTTTCCAAATCAAGTAAATACTCTATCCAAGTATCTTTACATACTAACATCATTGAATGTTGATGTAGACTCATGTGAGAGCTGTTCTCTCATTGAATGTTGATGCTATTTTTTCCTTTGTGGTTGCTTACTCTTGCATTTGTCATTTGGGTGAATCTCTAGATGAAGCTTCCAACACTTGTCGTAACAATATCCTCTAACCTTGAAATAAGACCAATAGTTGTTAGCTTTGTACATACTTAAAATATGCTCCTTAGTGGTGTTTGCTTTGTGCATCATTCTACAATTTTTAGTGGTGTTTGCTTTGTGCTCCTTCAATGCATTAAGTCTCCAACACACAACTAGGGTTCAGACCTTCATATGAACTAGATGAGGAATCTAACAAGATTATGTTCACCAACTAGAACCAACTAAACCACTCTTCAAGTCACAAGGATCCCCTCTTAGCAACCAATCTACCCAAGCCCTCAAATCCTAGTAGCCCTACTTAAGGGGTTTTTCTGACTTATTTTCTCTATAATGTTTCAAACCCAAACTTAAATGAATGTTTAGAATACCCATTGCCAAGTTGCATAACATATCTTGAACTCAGTATAGACTCCTTTAGACAATAAGCCTCAAAACTGACCCTATTCGCTATCGTAAAAGGGTTAATTAGGCCTATATTACAAAGGAACTTGCTTTCAAACTTTCCACAAACCCCTAAACTTAGTAAACAATCCTTATTTAGGTTGCCAAACTCCCAAATCCACACTCACATTCAAGTGGCATGATCATTTATGATGCAGACACAAGAAGGAATTCCAAGCGTTGATACCATATTTCACAAATCCACTCAACCATAAACCAAAATCTTGCAATAGACCAACTAGGTGCTTAAGGGAATAATAAGGCATAAGGGCTCCAAGCTATTCCTCAACCCAAACACAAGCATACACCATGTCAATATAATGTATTCAAACCAATTTTGTCTCTAGAAATAGGCCTAATTTGGTCCAATTAACAAAGCAAGTACCCTAGGGTCAGTCAATAACCACTCCAAACCCCCAAAATAGTAGATCTATATGTCACAAAACTTCAAATTCCACCATTGGTTTGTATAGCCATGCACATCTAGGGTGCAAACTAGAAAACCCTTCATTTCTTCACAAATAAGGGGGTTTTAATGAAAATCTCATATCCACTCCAACCCAGAACAAACTAACACTTGATTCACCTTTAAATAGGGATGCATATGCTATAGGAACACTTAATTGGCTAGGTTGCATTCAAATTCACAAAGAACCACTATTTAGCCACCCTTTCCACTTGGAAAATGCATGAAAACAGGGTATAACGAGTTACAACAGAAAAATAGGGTATAACTTCTTATTTCTTTCTCCAAGTTCATCCTCCTCTCTTCAATTCAAACTAGATTCAAGTGTATATGTGTGTTCAAATGCATACTCCATGAATTATGTATGTTCAAGTTATCTTGATATGAGGTGTCTTATTCAGAAGTTTGTAAAACCTTGTTATTCATTCTGACTGTGCTATTCATTGTCATTATAAAATTTCTAATGATCATTGTCTTATTCTTCATGCTTGTAGAAATCATCATCATGCCAAGGAAATGAGAAAAGACTCTAACACCAGAAGAGTGTGAAGCTGAGAATGAGAGGAAAAGAGAAAGAATGAGGCAAATTTGGGAAAGTAGGAAATTGTCAACCATACAAGAAGATATTCCACCATTGCCAATTGAAGAGGAATGTGACACATCTAACAAAGCTAAGAGAGAGATGGAATTGGAAGCACAAAGGGAAGGAATGAAAAATCTCCATGCAATGAGGAAAGTGAATCTCCAAGTTGGAGGCACTCCATCATCCACAGGTCAAGTTGAAGGAACACCATCATTATCTTCTTGAATTAGAGACACTCCATCTTTCATAGGTGAAGTAGAAAGAACATCTACATTTTCTTCTCAAGTTGGTCACATGCCATCATTCACACCTCAAGTTGAAGGTACATCATTTTCAACCTTTTCACCTCCAATCGAAGGTACGTCATCTATCCCATCTCAAGTAAATATTGAATAAATTCCTAATGTTTAGTCTACTTTACCATATAAAACACCTCCTAGAATTTTGCATAGGAGGCCTAAGTTTCTAATTGATATTGATGAGAATGTATTAGAGCCCATGTAGGATAAGATTACCATGCACACTTGCCAAAGATATGCAAATAAGATATGGAAATTATTCTTTGACAATTTAAATGAAACCGGAAGATGTCAACTCTTTGTTGAACTGATGAGAAATTTGAAATTTAGGCCCACTATGAAGATTCTTGGCCTAAGAACATTGAATGCATCAAGTGAAAAATTAATTGTCAAGAATCTAATGAGTGTGCATGAGAGTGTGGGTTCCACCTCATGCACCAAGGATAATAATGTCACACGACATGTCATTACATCGACAATTGTAAGCCAACAAACAAAAGAAACTTGCCTCATTAGAAAGACAAGTCAAGCATTGAAAATAAATAGAAAAACTCTAATGAGAGCTGTTGGAAGACGTCAAAGAGTTGAGGATCCAAGCACTAATGAATTGTGGGCATTCTCTGGGAGACTCCCATGAAAAGACAAAGTTGTCGAAGCTTTGAGATCACTAATTGAAGACTTTTGGAAGAATTACACAAGGGTATCTCTGAATCAAAGGGATGTGGTAAGAAGGAGAATCGGTAGTCAAAACCATGAGCCACATCCAAAGCATTTTTTGGATATGACTCAAACAGAGTTTTTTGTAAATTTCTAGAGAAGTATCCTCAAATTAAAATTTCTCAAAGATATTTTGAAATGCTAAAACCTTTCTTTGTCAAAATAAATCACACGCACACTACTTGTTGTTGTAGATTACATTATTGGTCTATATGTTTAGATTTGCATACTAACAATGTTTTGCAAGATTGTGGCATACGTGCCCCACTAACTACCTCAAGAGACTTCATATCAATGATTTTATGTGATAGAGAGGAAGGCCAATTATTCTAAGGAAATTATGCTTGGATGGCACATGTCAGCTTTGCGGTGGCTTGCAACGTATGCCAATATGTGAACATATGGAAATAACACATGCAGTTGGAAATGAACTAGTAGAGTTCAACAAGTATAAAATAATGGCATACAATACACGAGATGGTAAAGAAGCAAAGAGGTGTGAATATGTTATTCAGAAGATTCCAGTGTATCAGTTTATGCCTATATTTTGTGACAACATAGTGTATGAGTATGTAAGACATGCCCATAGAGCTCGATGGTTGGACTTGCAATTCAAGTTATGCAAGGACACATTGCTAGTTGGTAGCATTGTTTCAGTCATCGACTTTGCAGAGAACTACAGTCTACAGCCACAGTGTGAGGTGCAATCCTGATATTATAACTTGACACAGGTTTCTATATTTGTGCACATCACATTCATTCATGTGAATGATAGTACAGGGGATGACAGAAAGATCATAAGGGATTATCATGTTTATATAAGTAATGATCGCACGCATTCCACAGAGTTTGTGCAAGGTTGTTTTCAGGTGGTCTACAATGATCTAGCTAGAAGGGGCATATCATTCAGACAGCATATCTTATGGTCAGATAACTATGCATCACAATTCAAGAACTCATGGAATTTCTATTGGTTGAGTAGGAGGCATAATATTATAGGTGTTTAGCATATGTGGAACTTATGTGAGGTTGGGCATGGAAAGGGGGAGCATGATGGTGTAGGAGCGTGTATCAAAAGAGCCATAGCATGAGAACAGTTAAAGTATAAAGACAATGCAAAGCTGACAGATGCAAAATCAATCATCGAGTGGTGTAATGCTTTGACAGGTCCAGGTAATCAAGGTAAGTCTTCAGTTCATAGATTTTTTTGGTTGATAGATGATACTAACATTGCACCATATGAGCACTGTTGTACACTGACAGGATCAAGTGAGCTACACTCTATTAGAAGCTCAATTGCAGGTTCATGGAGTATACATACGCGAAAGATGGTGTGCTTTTGTTCTGCATGTACAATTCAAGCCTAGAATGAGTGCGAGTCAAGGGAGTGGGTTGACGAATGGTAGTTCAATTATCTTTGCCACTAGGATTGACAGAGATGGAATCGTCAGTTGACTTTGACCACATATCAGATCTAGTTCAACTAGGTAATATATCTACTTGCATAGTAAAATTTGAAATTCCTAATGTTATCTTAAACTTTGTAGTATTTTTGTAATGTTGTGAAAATTTCATCTAATTTGCTGCACATATCATTGTAGGTCATGTTTATGTAATTATTGCAGATGAAGATAACAAAGAGGGAATAGATTATTACTTGTGTCGTTGTGTTGAGGCCAAAAAGAAATTGGAGGCCCCAGTTACAGATGGAGAAAACATCAAATACCCTACAGGCTTAGTGATCGTTACTGGAACATGACTTAGAAGGTACCCACATAATAGTCTTAATGTTTGGCTATTTGAGGACTTTGACATGCATCAAAAGATTCTTCATTACTCCAACCTTGTCGTGGCAACCAATGTTCATTTGATACAATATCAAGGTAGAGCTTTGAACAAGACCTTGTGGAAGGTGCATGACTTTGACCATGAGGCCATACTTGACACAATAAATAGTAGAGAAGACCGAGATGGTTTTTTGGATTAATTTGTAAGTATGCATAAAACTTTCCTAGATGGTTACATGTACTTTGTTTTGTATATAAATATTAGTATGAATTGCTTCCCTCCAGTATATTTATGTTTAGTCAATTTTTCTTTTTGATGCTTCTCACAAGAGGTCACAACACTAGTCCGTCCAACTATGTATGAAGAAGCTCAAGAAAAGATGATGGAGAGTGATCATCAGATGGTGGTAAGTGATTGATTACATAAGTGATGTTATTTATTTCATGTACATTTCGTTTGGTTTGTTTCATGAGGGTAGATCTAAGTAATGGATGAATTTGATCCTCATTGGTCTTAATCCTATTCACTCGTGTTTCACTCATGTCATATCAAGATTCATGTCAAAGGGTTTGGATGTTAGTTCATAACATTCATGTTTATCATGTTACAATAGTAGCACATAGTTGTTTATGTCATTGGTTCATGCCATTGGATCATTGGATTTTGGTTGTGCTTGTTCATCATAACATATCATGCTTTCAGGAGTTAGATTGGGTTGCAGTTCTTCCTCATGATAGGATTTAGTTCATGTCTTTATGCTTCTTTGTCCTCCATGTCTTTAGTGTTCTCAGTGTCTTCATGCTTTTAAGAGTTAGATTGGGTTGTGGTTCTTCCTCATGTTTGGAAAGGTGCTAGGAGTGACATTTTGCATTCCATAGCTCGTGGGTCCAAACAGAACTCACCAATGGATTGGGGTGGGTAGCTAAATGCTAGGGGAGGTCTCATTTTATGTGCCAAGTGTCACATTTGTTCGGGGCAGCAGGCTACCGGCAAAGTCCCTTAAGCGCCCTAAGAGGAAAAAATTACCAAACTTTGACGAGAGAATTCTTAGAATTCATGGCAGTTGGGAACATTCTGTTTAGACCTATAGGTGCATGTGGGGTCCATCCACAATAACCTCTCTTAGTTTCGTTCAACTCTAGTCCGTTTGACCGTCCCGAAATCAAACACATTCTTGCAAAATGATACAGTTCAATGCTGTGGAAAGGTGCTAGGAGTAACATTTTGCATTCCATAGCTCGTGGGTCTGAACGGACTTCATTGATGCATTGGGGTGGGTGGATAAATGCCAAGGGAGGTCTCATTTCATGTGCCAAGCATCTCATTCATTTGGGGCATGAGGCTACTGACAATGTCCCTTAAGCTCCCTAAGAGGAAAAAAACTGCCAAACTTTGACGAGACAGCTCTCAGAATTCATGGTAGCTAGGAATGTTCTGTTTGGACCTACAAGTGCATTTGGAGTCCCTCTGCAATAACCTCTCTTGGTTTCATTCAACTCCAGTCCGTTTGATCGTACCGAAATCAAACGCATTCTTGCAAAATGCTTCAGTTTCATGCAGTGGAAAGGTGCTAGGAGTGACATTTTGCATTCCATAGCTCGTGGGACTGAATGGACTTTGCTGAAGCATCGGGGTGGGTGGGTAAATGCCAGGGGAGGTCTCATTTCATGTGCCAAGTGTCGCATTCATTCGGGGCAGCAGGCTACTGGCAAAGTCCCTTAAGCTCCCTAAGAGGAAAAAAATTGCAAACTTTGACAGGACAGATCTTAGAATTCGTGGCAGCTGGGAATGTTCCATTTGGACCTATAGGTGCACATGGAATCCATCCACAATAACCTCTCTCAGTTTTGTTCAACTCCAGTCTGTTTGATCGTGCCGAAATCAAACGCATTCTTGCAAAATGCTTCAGTTTCATGCTGTGGAAAGGTTGCCAGGTGCCATATTTTTTGTTCTGCTCATCGTGGGGCTGAATGGACTATGCCAACACATCAGGGTGGGTGGGTAAATTCTAGGGGAGGTCTCATTTCATGTGCCAAGCATCCCATTTGTTCTAGCCTGCAAGCTACCGAGACCTAACACTTTTTGAGTTTACTAGTAGCTTGCAGCCCAGAACGACTGAGACACTTGGCACATGAAACGAGATCTCCCCTAGAATTTACCCACCCACCCTGATGTGTTGGTGCAGTTCATTCGGCCCCATGATGAGCAGAACAAAAAAATATGGCACTTGGCAACCTTTCCACAGCATGAAACTGAAGCATTTTGCAAGAATGCATTTGATTTAGACATGATCAAACGGATTAGAATTGAATGAAACTGAGAGAGGTTATTATGGATGGACCCCACATACACCTATAGGTCCAAATAGAATGTTCCCAGTTGCCACAAATTTTGAGAACTGTCCCGTCAAAGTTTGGCAATTTTTTCATGTTAGGGCGCTTAAGGGACTTTGCCGGTAGCCTGCTGCCCCGAACGAATGTGACTCTTGGCACATGAATTAAGACCTCCCTTGGCATTTACCCACTCGCCCCAATGCGTTGGTGAAGTTTGTTCAGACCCATGAGCTATGGAATGCAAAATGTCACTCCTAGCACCTTTCCATAACATGAAACTGAAGCATTTTATAAGAATGCGTTTGATTTCAGTACGGTCAAATAGACTAGAGTTGAACAAAACTGAGAGAGGTGATTATGGATAGACTCCACATGAACCTATAGGTCCAAACAAAATGTTCCCATCTACCACGAATTTTGAGAGCTGTCCTGTCAAAGTTTGGCAATTTTTTCATCTTAGGGAGCTTAAGGGACTTTGCCGGTAGCTTGATGGCCCGAACGAATGCGACGCTTGGCACATGAAACGAGACCTCCCCTGGCATTTACCTACCCACCTCGATGGCAAAGTCCATTTAGACCCATGAGCTATGGAATGCAAAATGTCACTCCTAGCACCTTTCCACAGCATGAAACTGAAGCAGTTTGCAAGAATGCATTTGATTCTGGCACGGTCAAACGGATAGGAGTTGAACAAAACCAAGAGAGGTTATTGTAGATGGACCCCACATGTACCTGTAGGTCCAAACAGTACATTCCCAGCTACCATGAATTCTGAGAACTATCCCATCAAAGTTTGGCAATTTTTTCATCTTAGGGAGCGCTTAAGGGACTTTGCTGGTAGCCTGCTAGCCGGAATGAATGCGATGCTTGGCACATGAAACAAGACCTCTCCTAGAATTTACCCACCCACCCTGATGCGTCGGTGAAGTCCATTTGGACCCACGAGCTATGGAATGCAAAATGTCACTCCTAGCACCTTTCCACTGCATGAAACTGAAGCATTTTGCAAGAATGCGTTTGATTTCGGCACGATCAATTGGACTGGAGTTGAATGAAAGAGAGAGAGGTTATTGTGGAGGGACTCCATGTACACCTATAAGCCCAAATGGAATGTTCCCAGTGGCCACAAATTCTGAGAACTATCCCATCAAAGTTTGGCAATTTTTTTCGTCTTAGGGATCTTAAGGGACTTTGCTGGTAGCTTGCTAACCTGAATGATTTTGGTGCTTGGCACATGAAACAATACCTCCCTTGCCATTTAACCACCCACCCTGACATGTTGGCAAAGTTTGTTCGGTCCCACGAGCTATTGAATGCAAAATGTCACTCCTACCACCTTTCCACTGCATGAAACTAAAGCATTTTGCAAGAATGCATTTGATTCTGACACGGTCAAACAGACTGGAGTTGAACAAAATTGAGAGAGGTTATTGTGGATGGAATCAACATGCACCTGTAGGTCTAAATGAAAGGTTCCCAGCTACCATGAATTCCAAGAACTATCATGTCAAAATTTGGTAGTTTTTTCCTCTTAGGGCGCTTAAGGGACTTTGCTGGTAGCCTGCTACCCTGAACGAATGCGACACTTGGCACATGAAACGAGACCTCCCCTTGCATTTACCTACCCAACCCAATGCATTGGTAAGTCTGTTTAGACCCATGAGCTATGGAATGCAAAATGTCACTCCTACCACCTTTCCTAACTGTCTTTTGTTACTACATAATTGTCTAGACTTTGGGACAATAGTTATAACTCTTTCCATGGGTCAATAAAATGAACTACAGATTGATTTTTTAGAATTTATGAACCTTATGCATGTCTAGGACAACCTGGGTATCATAAAAATGAGTTTTATCAAACCTACAACAGCCATGAACCTTCGACATGGTGCTTCATTATTTCATCATGGTTTCATGCAGTTTTCAGTATGATGAGAGAATGTTCTTTCCTAGATTATGAAGTGTCCATGACAAAATTTCACACCTAGACCACTATATGTCATAAATACACCCAATATGGACTTAATTAGACCTTATAGCACCAAAAAAAATATGACTTGGACATACAAAACTCACTAAAGACTCTTATTTACAACATTTGACCAACATTGTGAAGGTGCTCCTGCACCAATGAGGATGGAGGAAGACTTTTATGACACATTTGACATGATTTTGACTATACCTCTTGATGATTTTGAGTAAGGCAGGGGAGTTCTAAATTGTTGTTCCAACTATTATAATAGTCTTATTATAGTTGATAGGAAGTATATTCATTGTGAAGTTCATAATATGAACTTGATCTATCAAACCTTGCAATAGAATTTACCACTTTATAATGGGAATTGATAATGAAGTTTGTGGTACAAACCCATTTATACAACTGCCCTGTGAGACATGTATGCAAATTTATGAAACCCATTGATAATGTTGTAGTTGCAACTACCTTGTGAGACATGTATGCAAAAATGTGTATGCAATTGGCAGGTGTAAATCCAAATTCCCCAACCTTTGCCAACATCCTCCTTGCATGTGCCAAAATCAGGTCATTGGAACAGGGTATGGACATCCATCAAAGCATGAAGGATATGGGAATTCCATTAGATGTAGTTGCAACTGCATTGAGAGACATGTATGCAAAATGTGGAATCATAGACAAGGCACATGAACTATTCGATAGAACACCTCCTAGAGGTGCCATCTAATGGAATGCCTTGATTGTAGGATATGCACAAAATGGATTTGTTGAAAAGGATTTAGACACTTTAAAGAAAATACACTTGGTAGGTGTAAAGCCATATTCCACAACCTTTGCCAGTATCCTCCCTGCCTGTGCCAAAATGGGATCTTTGGAACATGGTATGGACATCCATCAAAGCATGAAGGATATGGGAATTCTATCAGATGTTGTAGTTGCAACTGCATTGAGAGACATGTATGCAAAATGTGGAATCATAGACAAGGCACGTGAACTATTCCACAGAACACCTCACAGAGGTGCCATCTAATGGAATGCCTTGATTGTAGGATATGCATAAAATGGATATGTTCAAAAGGATTTAGACACTTTAAAGAAAATACACTTGGTAGGTGTAAAGCCATATTCCACAACCTTTGCCAGTATCCTCCCTGCCTGTGCCAAAATGGGATCTTTGGAACATGGTATGGACATCCATCAAAGCATGAAGGATATGGGAATTCTATCAGATGTTGTAGTTGCAACTGCATTGAGAGACATGTATGCAAAATGTGGAATCATAGACAAGGCACATGAACTATTCGACAGAACACCTCACAGAGGTGCTATCTAATGGAATGCCTTGATTGTAGGATATGCACAAAATGGATTTTTTGAAAAGGATTTAGACACTTTAAAGAAAATATAGTTGGTAGGTGTAAATCCATATTCCACAACCTTTGCTAGCATCCTCGCTGCCTGTGCTAAAATGGGATCTTTGGAACATGGTATGGACATCCATCAAAGCATGAAGGATATGGGAATTCTATCAAATGTTGCAGTTGCAATTGCCCTCAGAAACATGTATAGAAAAATTAGAAACTTTCAAGCAAATGCGATTGGTAGGTGTAAAGAAAAATTCCACAACCTTAGCTAGTATCCTCCTTGCCTATGCCAAAATGGAAATCCATCAAAAGGATAAAAAATATAGGAATTTTGTTAGATGTTGTAGTTGCAACTGCCCTCAGAGACATGTATGCAAAGTGTGGAAGCATAGAGAAGGCACGTGAATTGTTTGGCATGATGCCTCAAAGAAATGTCACCTCATGGAATATAATGATTGCAAGATATGAACAAAATGGATTTACTGATAATCCTTTAGAAAGTTCCAAGAAAATGCAATTGGCAAGTGTAAAGCCAAATTCCAAAACCGTAGAAATGGTATGTTTGGAGCACGGTATAGACATCCATCAACGCATAAAGGATATAGGAATTTTGTCAAATGTCATAGTTGTAAGTACCCTGCAAGACATGTATGCAACTTGTGTGGAAGCATATATAACGAACATGAACTGTTAGATGTGATGCCTCAAAGAAATGTTGTCTCATGGAATGCAATGATTGCAAGATATGCATGAAATGGATTTTTTATAAGGCTTTAAAAACTCTCAAGCAAATGCACAAAAAAAAATTTCAACTATTTACACAGATTTTGGCACATTTAAAACTAAATTGCACAACCTTAACCAACTTCCTCCTTGCCTCTACTATAATGGGATCTAGAGAACATGGTGTGGACAACCATCAAAGCATAAATGATATAGGAATTTTGTCACATGTATTGTATTTGCAAAGTTGCCCTTGTAGACATGTATGGAAAGTATGGAAACATAGACAAGGCACGTGAACTATTTAAAATGATGTCTCAAAGAAATGCACAGTTCGACAGAATTCAATTATTGCAAGATATGCACAAAATGGATTATTTGAAAATGATTCATAAACTTTCAACCAAATGCAATTGGCACTTGTAAAACCAAATTCTTGTAACAATAATTGATTATCATATTAAATATTTAATATAAACTATCATATATACATAATGTCATGAACATAACATCTAGTTTATATAAAAAGTCATATAGGCATGTCTAAACAAAGCCATATAGGCAAATATACAAAAATATACATCGGATTAACATACAAAAGTATGTATACAAAGCCATCTAGGCATACAAAAAAGTTCCCCAAAACTAGTTTCCTATGGACTTTTAGGAAATAATTGGTGGCCCTTCTTTGACTGTGAAGATGGACAACCAGTCAGTGACACATCCTCTCTCTGCTATCGAGTAGACCTCTTCGAATAAAGTTCATCCAGCTGCACCTTTTAATACAAACAAACAATATGCACATTAGTATAAAAAATTTATGAAATATATAACATCACATATGTAATTGATCACTTACTGCCAACTGATGATCGCTCTCCATCATCTTGACTCTCTCTTCCTCCATAGTTGGACGGACTGGAGTTGTGACATCTTGTGAGAAGCATCAAGAAGCAAAATTGACTAAACATAAATATCATTTATGTACATCAAAAGACATGAGATAAAAAAGAAATAAAAAATTATGATATTTTCATGTTATTGGCTCATACCTTAGTCAAAGGATTTGCAAACATCATGGATGCATCAATGCCTATCTATGTTGACTCACGAAGATGAGGAGTCTCCACTATATTTAGCATCTGAAAATCAAGTTCAAGATTATTAAAACAAAATAAATACATAACATTATTTTTAAAATGCATAATGATTAGAAATGGTTAAATTTACCTCTGTAAAAGTGGTGGTTTGGCATCTAGGAGACCAAGGAAACTGTGGAAATGCTGGTGACTATTGAAATCATCAAATCAAGTCACAAAATAATATTACCATTGACATATATATAATAATTATGAATATGTGATAAATTACATACCTGCTGACTTGACCTCTACTCATAAGCCACCAATGGACGGCTAACAGAGGCATGATGAAGACTCTGACCCTGGAATTTCATTGTGCAAACAATTACATACATTATTTTTGACTTATAATATAGATAATCATATAAAATTAATTACAAATTTCAAATAACAATATACTAAATCAAGATGAAACTTGTAACAAATTACCTGAGAGTCAATACCAAATGTATGCTATAAGAGATCGTCACTAAGAACAAGATCATCCAATATGTCATGTCCCTGTGTCGCATCATGTTGCCCCTGTGTCACAACATACTGCCCCTATGTCGTAGAGTCCTATCGTGCCTCTTGCATCCCATAATCACATAGGTTCCCACATGTACTGCACAAATGTGGGGACACATGATGCCTACTACTCTCACCCTCATCGCCCTAGGTCAAATCATCCACGTGTTGTGATAGAGTTTAGGTGAGAGTAGTCAGTGAATGTAAAGTCTCCATCTCAACACTCTCCTTCAAAGCCAAAGGGAGTGACCTACATTCTGGCCTCCCTTGGGGTATAGGCACATGCTGTTCATCTCGCTAAGCCCTGGGCCTATCTTGGGCAAAGCCACCACCTCTACCCTGGAAATCACGAATATCAAAATAATTTAGAATCTTGTTGAGGTCAAACTCACAATAGAGTTTTCTCAAAAAATATTGTGGTACCTCATCATTGTTGCATGGCTGCTCATTAAAGACCATGTACCATCTATCCCAAAAGTATTGGGATATGTCTTCATTCCTACACTAATGTATAGGAAACCGTTTGCAAGTTTCCTCTAATGTTTGGCTAGTTTTGGGATTAGTAAATTGTGCACATAATTGAGATTTTGTAATTTTTTCCTTCTTCACTTGTTCATATGACAACTTGTTGGCATATTATTGCCGACTCCTCTCCCTATAGTCTTAGAAATCAGTGATTTGTTTCATCACCAAATCCTTGTGGGAAACAATCTCCTGTAGTGATTTTGCAAGTGCCCTCCTATGCTCAGTGGTTCCACTTGGATTGTTTAGGGTTTGAATAATAGTTTCAAGATATTTATTGTTTTCTTCTATTATCCCTAAGTAGTGTTCTTGATTATCCCTTACATTAAAAGGAGTTGAAGGTGGGTTTTGAGGGTTTGGAGGGTTTGGAGGGTTTTGGGGGTTGTTTTCACCCTCCTCAACTGGATTTAGATTTTTTGCTTCTCTAATAACTGTAAATACAATATAAACATAAATCAAACATTGCAAAACTAAAAAAATGATCTAAAACTAACAGATTCAGACAAACCCTACCTTCTTCCTGTGTTGGAGCCTCCAAATTTGCATGACGATGTCTTTGGCGGTGAGCTGACATTGTGAATTTCTTGTTTTCTCACTTGCACTTGATCAAATCTCCTTTTTATCAACGCGAGCACGTTTTGCTTGCTTTCTTTGTTGTTGTCAATAACCTATCCATGGGTGAATGTGTAGAAAATGCTTTTTTTTTTGCTTTAATTTCAGAGATGGTGGCAACTTTTTGGTCGCCCATCTCCTTGCATTTACCATGTAGATTTTCTACTTCTCCAATAACTGTAAATGCAATATAAACATAAATCAAACATTGCAAAACTAAAAAATTGTTCTAAAACTAACAAAATTAGACAAACCCTACCTTCTTCCTATGTTGGAGCCTCCAAATTTGCACGACAATGTCTTTGGCAGTGAGGTGGCATTGTGAATTTCTTGTTTTCTCACGTGAACTTGATTGAATCTCCTCTTTTTCAATGCGATCGCATTTTGCTTGGTTTCTTTGCTACTGTCAAGAGAAAAGCCGCGCAGTGAATGAGTAGAAAATGGGTTTTTTTTTTCTTTTATTAAAAGAAAAATGTGAGCACGTTATAACGTGCTCACATTTTGTTTTAATTTTGGAGATGGTGGTGACTTTTTGGTCCCCGATTTCCTTGCATTTACCCTTAGAACACCCAAAACTTCTTGTGTCTAGGAAAATATCCTAGTTGACCACCAAATCTCCTCAAAATGGCCTAAACTACACATGTCTAGACCAATGTTGTGATTGTCTAACAATACCTGTGAATTGAGACATACCCAACTATTCACAAGTACACCACTCATCTTGTGAATTGAGACACACTCAAGTATCCACAAGAAAAAATAATGGAACCAACTATAAATTGAGACTTACTCAACTATCCATAGTAACACTCCTCCCTCTGTGGATCAGGACATACTCAACTATCCACAAATGCACACATGCAAATCTATGGATTGAGACATACTAAACTATCCACAAATACACACATGCAAGCCTACGGATCGATACATACTCAACTATCCATAGATACATATCACCAATTTTGTGGATCAAGATATACTCTATAAGATTTGGCTATGGAGATAGCCACCCAAGGTCTAGAAGCCTAATGGAAAGCACAAATAAAAGAGAAGATCAATTATGACAAGAATAAATTGTATTCCTATCAAAGAATGCAAATACAACAATATACAAGATTACACTTCCATAACAATATGCTATGGCATACGTTTCTTATAAATGCAAGGATGAGAGCTAAGATGTTGTAGTCATGTGACAAGTGACTTAATCTTATGACATGTGACAACTGTAGGATAAGACAACTATCAACAACTAGAGACAACTCTCAACATCTAGAAACAAGTAAAATGCTTCCTAAGTCAACTTAACATGTAAATATGTGTGTGAATATTATTTAACTAATAAAAGTTAAATAATATGAATTATTCACACAAGGGAATAATAGCTAGTAAATATCAAACTAGATATGAAATACCCCTATTCACACTAACATACCCAACTATCCACAAACCATAAAACTGCCAAGCCCCCTGTAAGATTTGGATATGAAGCCACCTAAAATGCAAATGACTAAAGGAAAGCATAAACATGAAATTAGAATTTAAGGAATAAACTATATTATATTTAATTAGGAATTCAAACTATATAATCTTGAGTTATTACAATGTGAACTAATGGTGAGTATATATAGGATATACCACCAAGAGACTATATACACAACCAATATGGGATAATGTGTAAAATTTCCTTAATTAAATTTAACTAAGTGTGAATAGGACCTAAGTGGAGAACTATAAAGGAAATATACTACGTTCACACTAACACCACCCCTTAAGTGCAACTTAGCATGAAAAGAAAAGATGGGTCATGGCTACAAGGCCTGATGAGGTGCCCATGTACAAAAAAATCCCCCAAAAGTAAGTGAAAGAGAAAACCTAGTGGGAAGAAACTCCCCCCATGAGAGGATGAAGCAAGAAAGGATAAATAACCCCCCTTCAAGGAATGATGTCCCACACCCCGAGAGATCTTATAGATGGGGATACTTTCTCTCAATGAAGAGTTTGGTGAAAATTTCTACAACCTACTCTTGTATTAGCTCCTGAAGAAAGTGCATGTGGATCTTGATGTGTTTGGTTTATTGATGATGGACTAGATTCTTCAAGACTTGGATGACACCCTAGTTACAATAGTAGATGACTTGTGGATTTAAAAAGGAATTTCTAGATTAGTGAGGATATTCTGAAGCCAAATAGCCTTAGTGGATGCATTAACAACCCCTTAATACTAATCCTCAGTCGATGAGAGAGAAATAACATATTTCTTCTTGCTCTACCAAAAAATAAGACTAGAACCAAGGTGAAAACTATAGCTAGATGTGGACTTGTGATTATCAAGATCACTAGCCCAATCAGAGTTCATGTATCTAATCAAATCTAAACTTGTGTCTACTACATAATGAGTCTTGTATCTATGAGTGCCCTAAATATAGTGTTTAATGCATTTGGCAACCTTCTAGTGAAGCTCATGTGGCTCCATCATGAAGCATGAAATCATGTCATCTATAAATGAAATGTCAAGGCAAGTATGAGTCAAGTAGATGAGGCTAGCAATAAGTTGACAATACAAAGTAGCATCAACAAGTGGTGTACAACACTTCACCTCAAGGTCGACTCCAAACAAAAAGGAATTTGGTGCAAGCTTACAATTAGTCATGCAGAAGAGAAAGAAGATCAAGAGTATACTTAGATTGTGAAAGACAGATCCCAGAAGAGGTCTAAGTGGTCTCGATCCTAAGAAATTAGTTCAAGAGACCCAAGTTGGTTATGAAAAATCTATCATGCAAAGTGGTCTTGACTTTGGTAATGATGGATGAGATGCTTCCTATGACAATAAAATAATCAACATAGAGAACCAATAAAATAAGAGCATCATCCTGTCTCAAGATGTAGACATTTAGATTTGAGTGACATTTGGAAAACCCAATTGAGACAAGAAAGAAGTCCATCTTAGCATACCAAGCTGATGCAGAGGGAAAAGAACAAAGAAACTCACTAACTTTCATAACTTGGCACAACTCAATCTATTCTTTCTTGTCCTTTCAATTAGGACTCAGACCTTCTTCACAAAAATCTTGATTGCAAACAACTAATAGTGATCCAAGGCAATAACTTCTTGTAGATTCTTCAAAAATAGTTTAAACAACTTCAATTTGACTACCTCAACCTAACTTCCCACTTAGGCATTTCAAAAGTGAGTACTTCGCAAAATGGACAGTCTCAACCAACCTTAAGGGCTTCCAAAGACCACTCCATTCTACATAACTGACATACAAAAAATGGTGGAATGTACAACATAGTTCAAAAGCAATTAAGACTCCATCTATTCCTTCATTAATTGTCCTTGATGTGCAACTATGGCACTCACAAGGTTGACTGCACTTTGACAGTGCCTTGACAGTCTTGTTCCTTGTAGCCCTACCTTTGAAGACTGTCAAGCACAACTTCTACCATAGGACCTTTCTCAAGACTGTGATGGGTGTTTTGAGTACCCATTAAGGTGCTTTAAATCATATCAAGAAATCACCATATGTTGCTTTATGAAGAACTGCCCAAAAATGGACTGACAGCGAGCTAAATAGGCCTATTAGGCATTGTCAACACAAGGGCTTATTGAAAGAGGACACTCCACGACTCCCCACACCTTGCATGTGCTTGGAACACTTCACAAAAGGCTTGCATAAACTTATTAATTCATCAAAAGTCCATCTTGCAATGATATGAGCACAAATCCCAAAGCTTTCCTTCATGATTGTCCCTAAACTCTATTTTCTGGATTGTATACAGAAAAACAGTCATAAAACTTTGATTTTCCCCCATCAATCTTAGTCATTTGGTTAGAGACCTCTAGAACATGAAGGCACATACTACCACAATCATTTTCCACCAAGGATCAATAACATGCAATGGACAAAAAGGAAAAAAACATAGTTATCTCAGTCACTGCTTACCCTAACAGAGGCTTTTGACTGTTTTTAGCAAATTTGCAATATCTACCTCAAAACAAAACCAATCTGCATGCAACAAAATGGAAAGGGAAGGTGATTGAAAGGAATTTCATTTGAAATAAAAAATAAATGTCCTCCTACCCATATAGAGCCGTACCATGCAAGAAGATAGCGAATTCTTGAAGAAGAACACAGAAAAACATTGCTTTTTACCATTCCATTTCAAATGTCCAATCACCTCTGAATTGTGTGAAGGTTACAAGGCCTATTAAAGGCATTAAAACATGTCTCTTCAATTTCTCACTGAATTCTAACTTCCTCCAAGTGAATGACCTTTGCTATTCCATCCTATTGTATTTTTATGCACTTTTACATAACAATCTATTACATTGTATGCAATATTTTGCATGTTTGAACCTCCTGACCTCCTAGCGACCTTAATAAAAGGAAAATGGCTTAAATTATCTCATTACATTGTTAAATCATCATAGTTCACTCAAATTCCTATGGAAACATCAATTTATGAAGATGCTCCTGCACCATACAATGTATCTGCAACAAAAGTCTTTTTCTGCATCTCCTCTGTCTTTATCTTCAATCTTCTCAGCTTCAATCTTCAAATCTTCATAGCAATAGGAATGGTGACCAACCAACCAACAAATCAAACTACCATCAACTTAGAGCATCTTTAGGCTCCTTCCACTCCCATCAGTGGAGTACTCTTCAGGATGCAACATCAAGTGGTTCTTCAGTCAGGTATCCATCTCTCTCACTACTTCACAACAAACCAACTCACCAAACCATTCATCTCACCCAACAGCAGATTCTGGTGATGCACCTACCACTCTCTCCTCAGTGGTTTCTCTATGCACCCTTATCTAGCCTAATCTCCATTGGAGAATGGTCATGACATACCTCATCTTGTCTGCCCACACACACAACCTCAGAAAACATCCTTCTGCAGCTAGATGGAACAAGCACCTGCAACCAAACAACTTAGCAAACAAAATAATGGTCACCAACCAAACATATTGTTTCAACTCTTCATCTCAGAAATAACATCTCCTCCTAGAGCTTTTGCTAGCTCTGATACCAATCTGATGCAGAGGAAAAAGAACAAAGAAACTCACTAACTTTCATAACTTGGCACAACTCAATCTATTCTTTCTCGTCCTTTCAATTAGGACTCAGACCTTCTTCACAAAACTCTTGATTGCAAACAACTAATAGTGATCCAAGGGAATAACTTCTTGTAGATTATTCAAAAATAGTTTAAACAACTTCAATTTGACTGCCTCAACCCAACTTCCCACTTAAGCATTTCAAAAGTGAGTACTTCTCAAAATGGACAGTCTCAACCAACCTTAAGGACTTCCAAAGACCACTCCATTCTACATAACTGACATACGAAAAATGGTGGAATGTACAACATAGTTCAAAATCAATTAAGACTCCATCTATTCCTTCATTAATTGTCCTTGATGTGCAACTATGGCACTCACAAGGTTGACTGCACTTTGACAGTGCCTTGATAGTCTTGTTCCTTGTAGCCCTACCTTTGAAGACTGTCAAGCACAACTTCTACCATAGGACCTTTCTCAAGACTGTGATGGGTGTTTTGAGTACCCATTAAGATGCTTTAAATCATATCAAGAAATCACCATATGTTGCTTTATGAAGAACTGCCCAAAAATGGACTGACAGCGAGCTAAATAGGCCTATTAGGCCTTGTCAACACAAGGGCTTATTGAAAGAGGACACTCCACGACTCCCCACACCTTGCATGTGCTTGGAACACTTCACAAAAGGCCTGCATAAACTTATTAATTCATCAAAATCCATCTTGCAATGATATGAGCACAAATCCCAAAGCTTTCCTTCATGACTGTCCCTAAACTCTGTTTTCTGGACTGTATACAGAAAAACAGTCATAAAACTTTGATTTTCCCCCATCAATCTTAGTCATTTGGTCAGAGACCTCTAGAACACAAAGGTACATACTACCACAATCATTTTCCACCAAGGATCAATAACACGCAATGGACAAAAAGGAAAAAAACATAGTTATCTCAGTCATTGCTTACCCTAATAGAGGGTTTTGACTATTTTTAGCAAATTTGCAATATCTACCTCAAAACAAAACCATAGAGCTGTACCATGCAAGAAGACAGCGAATTCCTGAAGAAGAACATAGAAAAACATTGCTTTTTACCATTCCATTTCAAATGTCCAATCACCTCCGAATTGTGTGAAGGTTACAAGGCCTATTAAAGGCATTAAAACATGTCTCTTCAGTTTCTCACTGACTTCTAACTTCCTCCAAGCGAATGACCTTTGGTATTCCATCCTATTGCATTTTTATGCACTTTTACATAACAACCTATTACATTGTATGCAATATTTTGCATGTTTGAACCTCCTGACCTCCTAGTGACCTTAATAAAAGGAAAATGACTTAAATTATCTCATTACATTGTTAAATTATCATAGTTCACTCAAATTCCTATGGAAACATCAATTTATGAAGGTGCTCCTGCACCACAAGTTCATTGGGTATGTTTGAGTCCATGGAGAGACTTCCTCAGTTGATAAACTAATGAATAATCCTAAGAAAATCCTTGTGATTGTTCCATGTAAATCATTTCCTATAGATCCCTAAGAAGAAATGCACTCTTCACATCTTTCTAATGTAGAACCCAACCATGAGTTGTAGCTATAACAAGAGTCAAACTTTATTGGAGTTCATCTTGGCATCAGGGGCAAAGGTCTTAGTGTAGTTGATACTAGGATCCTACAAGAAACCTTTGACCAAAAGTTGTGCTTTGAACTTGTAAACTAATCCATCTGTAGAAAACCTAGTTTAATAGATCCACTTAAACCAAACTAGTTTTATTTCCTTAGAAAGCGAAACAATCTCCCTATGTTGTTCCTAATCAAAGAGTTACGCTCTTCCTCCATGGATAAATACCACTCAACAATACTTGATACTTCATGAAAGGACTATGTATTTGAAGTTGTGTCAATCTAGGAATGTGGAATATCTTGGTGTTGTGATCGAGTCCTTCAAGTGTCTAAAGGATCCCAACAAGAGTTCCTACAAACTAGAGAGTCTATTAAGCCCAACAAGGCATAGAAGGGGATGGAGTAGGAGAGTCCTCACCCTTTGAATGTGAGCTTGGTGAGGGACAAGGTAGAGCCTCATGATCAACCCTACGAGTAGAAGAAGTTATAGGAAAATCCTTTGTGTCACTATGATATGAATATACTATGGAGGAAGGAAGAATGTGAGAGGATGAGTTGGGAGAGCTTTCCTCAAAATGCACACTTCACTCAATGAAGAGCTCATGTGTCTTAGGATCCACAAGCTAATATCCTTTGACACCATTGGGGTATCCAAAAAATATGTAGAGCCAACTTTGAGGTTCCAAGGCCTGATGCTTCCTACCACACTAGGATTCAAAGGGAGTGATGCCCTTTAATGCCTTATGTGGAACCCTATTCGATGTGAGTAGCAAAATTGATAGCTTCAGCCCAATATTCAACTGTAAGGGAATAAGCATGGATCATGCAGTTGACCATCTCTTTCAAGGATCTATTTTTCCTCTCTACAACACCATTCTACTAAGGTGTGTAGTTAACCAAATGCTAAAGATCAATCCCTTCTAGAGTATAAAATTGTTCAAAGCAATGGTTCACATATTCTCTTCCATTATCAGTGTGGATAATCTTGACAAACTTTCTAGATTGTTTTTCTACATGAGCCTTGAACTCTTGAAATTTATCAAAAATTTCACCTTTCTACCAAAGGAAGAAGACCCATGTGTATCTGGAAAAGTCATCAATGAATGTGAGAAAGGAATGGGCCTTGCTGAAAGAAAAGGATGGAAAGGGACCTACCAAGTCACTATGAACTAGCTCAAGGACTTTTGAAATCCCTCCAATCCTTACCTTTGAAGAACTTGTCCTCAGGATACTTTCCCAAGGCACAACCTAAACAAACACCATCTCTGAAAATTGATTTGAGAAAGACTTGTGACCAAGTCATGCATGTTGAGCTACTAAAGATGGTGGTAGTTGAGATGGCCAAACCACTCATGCCATAATTTTCTTATTGAATTTGAATGGGTAAGCAATGCAATTGTGGGGGCATCAAGTACAAAGTGAAATAAAGTATAGAGCCAAGAATGATGGCTAGTCTTTCCCATTGTGAGGAGAGCATTATCTTCAAGATCCCTAATGATAATGGAATCTAGAGTGAATTTGACTTTCTTGGGACATTTTAGAGATGAGTAATTTGGTAGGTAGAGAGAAGGTTGGCTGACAAGTTAGGTACACAGAGAACATCCTAAAATGCACCAATGCCACCATCAGTTGTAGCTTTCTGAATGACATCCATTGGAGAATCATCTCTAATGAGAATATGAGGCATGAAATAAGGCTCTAATAGAGAAAACTATTCTCTGTCAGAACTCGTATGGTGTGAAGAACCCAAGTAAAGGATCCACTAACTAGAAGAATATGTAGAAGCAATAAGTGTGCTTTTTTTCCCTTTACCTAATTTTGAAGGAGTGGAGGATTGTTGTGCAACAAAGGAGGGTAGATTAATGTTTTTATTTCTCAAAATATGCTTTAGCTCATTGATCTACTTCCAATGACATGAATGTTCCTCATGACCAACCTTCTTGTAGTAGTGTAACGTAGAAAATTGCACACCCTTGCAATTTCACACTACATTTAGTAACCATTTTAGCATTGCACACCTCCTCTTTGTTTGATAGGGTAGGTTTGTGTGATTTTGGTCTATTCCTCCTTCCTTTATTAAAAATTCATTATAGTGCTTTAATATTGACATAGTCCTAAGGTACCCTATATGACCAAGAGTTGGTTTTACTTGGACCTGAGCACTTTGCACAGATGTTGGCACACCGTGCTAGCGTCCCACATCTGTTTGCTGATAGGTATCCATTTCTAGATGTTACAACACACCATGGATGATCATGATAGTTCTATATAATGCCTCTAGAGGTCACAAAATGACTCTTTTCATGGAATTTTGAGATTCTTTCCCCTTTGAAGAAGATTGGAAGAATTTTAAATAGATTGAAGATATTCATTCTCAATTTTTCTTTCTCAACCTTGAACACTTGAGTTTCTAGATACTCTCTACTATTCTTTGGTAATATTGACTTCTACAGTAGCCATTTTGATGATTTTTGATGCTCTTGAGCATTGCAAGATCAATTTGGTTGGCTCTTAGAGGCTTTTTCTATTTGGTGTTCTTTGAGGAGGCTCTCTTTACTGGGGTTTGAAGTTGCACTTTCTCTTTGAACTCTTGGGGAATCTGTTGGTTCTTCTTGGTGAATCACATTAGCATAGTTTCTTTACAAATCTATATGATCTAGATCACCATTGTTGTGTTTTTTTTCTTCTTGTTGATCATTGTTGCACTTTGTTGGGTGCAGACCACCTATTTATCCTTATTGCATAGGCTGCATATTATGGGTTTCTCTCCCCATAGACCAAGGAAGGAACCATTGTTGTTTTACTTGTATTGTTGTTCTTACCTTCCTAGACACACTTAGGATTAGAACACACACATTTTATTTTGATTTCATGTTATATATCTTGTATTTCTACTCATGGAGGTCGTAATACCAACATCGGGACTTGACTAAGGTAAGTCCCCAAGTAGCCCCACCATTTTAATCTCTTTTTGTAGGTTCTTTGGAGTGAAGATCATACAGTCACATGGAGGTTTTGTATTACTTCCTTTTGTTCTTATCTCTCTTCATTTCCATTAGTTTATTTGATTTCTTTTCATTCCTATTTCAACCAGATATCATTGGGTATATTTCTTATTCAGACTTGTGTTGTGCAAGTTCTGTAGGTTTATCTGGATTTAACAATTTATATTTTTCTTGCATTTTAGACTCCAGCACTCAACGTAGATGTCCTTGTGGCATGTTGTCATCCAAGGCCGAGACCTTGTCCTTGTTGTCACAGGTTCCTCTTTCCATCCTAATTTTATTTCTGCAACTGTCTATTTCAAATTCTGTTTAGAATAGTTACTTTCTACATTTTTCTAGTTCTCCCCTCATTGTTAATCACCTATTCAGGTTACATTACTTTGTGTGAGACTCATAGTGGTTTTGTAGTGGATCTAGGATAGGTTAACTTCACATTCGACACCTTGAATAGTATAACCCAAGTGTAGTTATAGTGGAGAGTTCACTCAATCGAAGCTAGTAGATTGAGAAGTAATTTTTCCATGCTACATTTTTGGTGAACCAGGCGTGTTCTAAACATTTAAAAACCTTTGCTTCACTATTTTTGTTCACCACATTTTTGGTGAGCCTAATGTTTAAAAAAAACAAAACTTTCATTCTAATTAGCTGTAGTTCACCCTACATTGTAGGTGAATTCACTGTTTTAAACAAACACTTCTTCAAAACAAAAAAAAAATCCTCTTTTCATCACTTAGCACTATGTGTTGTAAGGCCTAAATGTAACTTATGAGCTTTACAACCTAGTCTTCAAATTCATAGCACGTAGTATGTAGGAGTGAAAGGAATTTAAAGAAGTTGACCTCAATGGCATTTTCTGCTAATCTTTCCATGCCTATCCATTTGACTCCTGACTTCACTAATCTATCTTTTGAACAACTTAATTTCTCTCATTCATCTCCATCTTCTTCTCACTCTGTACCGATGACTTTGTTCCATGATGCAGAGCAAGTCTTCGACTATGAGGCAACACTCAAATTTGTCTTGCAAGATCGAATTAATGCCTTAGATAATGAGTTAGGTGATTTTCACAATTTATTGTTGCATGATGGCATAGCTAGATCTATTTTTCCTTTGGTCGATGCCCTCTGTGTCATGCTAAACAATCATCCTATGGGTATTACCTTGCTTCAAGGCCTTGCTCACATTGTGCATAGAAAAACCTCGCCATTGGTTACCTGTATTCTATGTGCTCAAGACTCCAAGTCTCACACCCCTGGTAATCAACTCTCTATGGCTCTACTTACCATAATAATCCATATTTACACTTCTACACAGATGACCGCCAGTTGTGCTAATTCTGGTAGTGTTGGTTTTGCGTCATCTTTTGTGCAACCAATCCTATTAATCAATATGAATCTATTCCGCCCTTGAGGCCTTTAAACTTTAGTCTTCCTCCTAGTTTCCATGGAATTTCACAACCTCCTAATTCTGCTTCACTTCCTCCAATGTCACATACTATTGATCCTGTAATCAACAAACTACTACAAAATGTTGGTTCTTTATAGTAACAATTGGCTTCTTTGTCTACTTCATCAGAACAATCGCTTGTGCCTGCTTACTGCCAATGTAGTCCTCTTTCTCTTGCCATCCTTGTCACACTATTCCCGTAGGGATTTGAGGCCCCTAAATTTGAAAAGTATATAGACAAGGGTGACCCAAACACTCATATTTTTGCTTTCACTACTCTTTGTAGTGATTTTTTATTTTAGGATGCTCTGTTAACCAAACTATTCCCCCGTTCCCTTAAGGATACAAAGTTGGATTAGTTTTTCTAACTTCTTAACCACTCTATTCTATCTTTTGATTAGTTAGTATACTAGTTCTCACAACATTTCCAAGCCAATGTTGGACCTCAAGTTACTTTCATGGACATGGTCCACTGTAGGTAGGGAAATAATGAAAAAGAAATTGATTTTATCTATTGGTACCAATCTTTGTTCTCCCAGATTCTATATAACCTACCTGATTTTGATGTGTAGCCGATCTTCATATGAGACATGCAGCCACAAATCCGGGACCAGATTGTGTTGATGCATTATTCTTATTTTACACATCTTTGCATAGCATTGCACAAATATCAGCAGTTGCTAAGCCAATTTGAGAGTTCAACTTCACTGGGTCCTGTTGAGCAGTATGGTGCTTCTACATCATATAAATATAAGAAAAACAATTTTTTTACAAAAAAATTTATCTGCAGTAGTTAGCAATCTAGTGGCTGAAGCTGCTTCACAAACTACTCTAGCCCTGTCTACTCTGAAAACAAATAATAACATAAAATTCACTCCTTAAAAGGAGTCTCTTTACAACATCATGACATAGCTCCTGAATAGTGGTTTAGTGCAACTACCTCCCATCTATCCCCTTAATACTAGCAAGCCATTGTTGCCTTCCTATTATGAAAAAACCTTTTGTTAATTTCACCGAGTCTTGAGTCACGATACTGAAAAAGATTTGCGTCTCAAGCACATGGTGCAGGACCTGTAATGCCCCCTCATGTTTTGGCTTGTGATAGCTGTTAGTTTTACATTACTCCCTATTTGATCTGAGACAGTTGTTAGCTTTTCCTTTGCATCCAGACAGTTCTGAGACATTCAAGTTATTGAGACTATGGTTTATGCTTATTTTGATTGTGATAGATTATGTTCGATTGATTTAGTTCTGACATGTGGTATGAGTTTATGATGACATTGTTGTTTTTCCATTTATGATGAGATGGACATGTTTAGTGATGGTTTGTTAATATCATGTTTATGCATTTGATTTTAAATAGAAATAGTTATAGTCTTGTTTTAGAGCAGGGATGGTGTAGTACTGCTCGGATCGAGCACCCTACTACACTGCAATTCTTTGTCTCGGTGTGTGTTTGATATATATATATATATATATATATATATATATATATATATATATATATATACAGTTGATCATAGACAACCCACTGGTTTTTACGTAGGTTACAGGTACCGGGCCTCGACTCCATCTAACTTAGCAGGTCTAAGCGGGCCCTACACCATGGATAATGTTGATGGAGATAACATGAGGTTTATTCCCTAGGTCAGTTCAACCTTCAGTTGGTTAATCGTCATGTGGTTTGAATGTTTACTGTCGAGTTCTGGGTAGTTACCCCATGTGTAGCTAGGTAATGCGTAATGAGGTAATATTATATTATGAATATTAATAGTTTGTCGAATATTATGGTATTTTGCTTAAATTGGAATATTATTTAAGTAAATTCTAATATAGATTAAATAGACTATGTTAATGATTTTATTAGTATCTATGTCATAAGTTAATATGGTTAATTAATATATCATTTTTTGAAGAATAGTATTGGATAATAATTTAATGATTTTGGATAATCATTTATGATTGTCTTGTTGTCGAGTATGTTTGGGATATAGAAATTCTATGTTAAGTAAAATTTCAAATTTCTCTTAATGAGGGGGATTATGTAACAGATTTGGGGGTTACTGGAATTAATGGTGGTTGTCTATTTTGGTCTCGGGTGAGGTTTTGGTGGGTTTTTATGTCTAAGGTTATGTTTACTATGGGGAGCTTTTGAAAAGGATGTTTCAGAGGAATGTTTTGCGTAGAAAGGAGGGGAAGTTCTGAAAGAAGATTTGGTTTTGGAGTGTGAATAGTCCGGGTATGTCTAGATTGTTTTGTAATAGTTGATTTATTTTTCTTTGGAATGGATCTCTTTTCCTATTCTTATCTTGTTCTAAGGAATAATTATAAGCTGGATCATTCTTCCTGAGCATTTTAATCTCTGCATATTTAACCTGTACACATTTATTTTTCCCCTTTAGAACGACTCTTCAATCCGATAATCTTTTCATTTCTATTGATGTTATCCGTTGAATTTTTGCTGAATGTGTTGAAGGTAATAATGTTGTTATGCTTATTCTATGTCTTGCCTGTAAGTTACTTGCATCTTCTCTTCTAATGCCTGCTTGAGCATCATTGTAAAACCTTGCACTCCAACTATCTCTTTTGTATTGAAGGCATTCTGCAAATCTGAAGTCGCATTCTCTCTATATGATCTCTTTTGTAATCTGCCAGAATATCTTTCTTAAATGGGCTTTTGATATGAGGTCCATCTTGGCATTGCACCAAGGGTCATTTCATTTACTATTCGAACTTCCTCTTCTACTTCTAATAATGTTACTTCTCCGCTTCTGTGATCCTTGTGTGCTGCAACGTCTAAGGATCCTTGTTGGCCATTTTCCATGCATCAACTTATGATGGCATTTTGAGTCTCAATATTGTTCTTCTACAAGATTTACCCTTATCCTCAAAATGTATGTGTGATGCAGGGTGAAGACACTGCCTCTTTTTCACTAATGATGAGGCCATTCCTTATGGCCAACCTTAACCGTTTATCCTAATGGCTTCTTCCTTAGTTAATGGCTGGTTTGTAGTAAATCACAACATCGTGGTAACCGATTAGCATAAGATTAGAATGTTTCTAATACCTACAAGCATTTTCATTTTGTGCATATCCTACTTTTATTGTTTCCTCTTTGGTGTGTGGGTCTCCTGTGACTGCATACGCGATCTGTCTCCTATCTAAAGGTTGTGCAGTCTTTTAGGCTGTAATTCAACCTTTTTTAGGAATCATTTTAATCCCTACACTTTCTCCATCAATCTTCTTATCATTGAATTATTTTCACCTACCCTCCCCACCTCTGTATAGATGTTTGAGAGAAGAACATAAGATCTGTAGCGTTATCAAGGTTCAATTATTACAACATTAATACTTCTAAGGCTATACTTGTGGTGATCCAAATAGGTTGGCTCTCATCCATCTTGGCTGTGTGCATGCAGGATTCAAACTAAGATTAAGAGATTTAGATACGTTCCAGTGTGCTCCATTATTATGACATCCTTGTACATTTTCTCTCAGTTTAACCTTGCAGCTATTGTACTCCATGAGTTTGTGTACTGTCAAATAGTTGCCACGCTTGGTGTAAGCCATTCCATCTACTTAGCATCCTCAACAATCATGAGTTCCCTTTGGAATTATCTATCTACAGATAGAAAACCAAGTCATTAATGTTTAAAAATTAGACAATAAACTTACCTCAGTCTTCTTTCTGAGCATTAATGCCCATATTGATCTCTGCGACTGCCATCGTACAACCTTCCTGTCTTACATTTGTTTTGCTCTCCTCAAGCCTTTAATGGCATTTGTGTCTTCGTTGTGTATTCATTGCTTTTGAAATAACCTTGTGTGTGCATTCATTTCAGGTAGTTTTGGTTAAGTTTTGAATACAAAGATTCCACATTATGATCAAAACTGTAGTTGTAACATTAGTGATTGAAGGTTAGTTATGATTACGAGGATTTCTTGCCTCATTAATCATTCTGTTTACATTATTTTAGTGTTTAGAAGGTAATGAATTTATTAGTATTAAGTAATCCATTTTAATAAAAGCAACGTTTTGGTTATCTCTTTATGGAAGATAGTTGAGTTTGGATATTTAAATTCTTAGTCAGTATATGTTTATATCATCACAATATTTAACCATTCTTATACATTGCTCACATTAATAGTTAGACCTTTATTTGTTTTCTTTTGATGGAACAAAACTATTTTAATATAATGTGCTCTAAAACACTTATCTTTCTACCAATTTCTTTTCCACTTATGTTTATTGGATAAGACAAATAGTATTAATTAGTGGATAGGTGGATAATGAGTCCAAATAGTTCTTTTTTAGTAGGATGATTTATTGTTGTTGGATCTTATAGAATGATAGTTTTATAGGTATTAGTTATACTCATGTTGCCTTGTATAACTGAATTTGTTAGTTATGGATTGTTTAATGCTTCTTTGTGACGTTATTATTAGCAAGAAGATCATAAGCGAAGGTATTAGTGGGAATTGGATTATTGATGCAATTAATAGAGTAATAATATGTATGATTTTATAGTCCTTATTCTTTGACCAGTTTCATTGGCATTATGGTATGTTGAAGTCCTTGTCATTAGTACAAGTTAATTAATTAGGGTTTCTTTTTGTGAAGCGGTTTATTATGGTAATGTGAGTCTTATAGTCTCGGTTTTATAAATGGGTTAATACATCATAGTGTTCTATGTTTTTAGAGGGTGCATTTGAGTGTAGATCAGACCTATCTGATGGTCATGGGTCAGTTAGTATCTGTAGTGGTGTTGAAGGAATTGTTTATTGGATTTATTTGTCTTGAGTCTTATAGGTTTAAGGTATGCCATAATCGTCTCAACCTTTTCCTCTTTAGTGGGAGATAGCTTGTTGTATTTGTTTATTGACTCTAGAGGTCTAACCATTTGGGTATTCAGTTTGATACTTGTGTCATACTGCTTCTTGATGTATTGTTGAGGTTGAGAAGGACAATGGGATATTTATTGTGGTGGTCAAGTGAATGACTCATGTAATGAATCAGAATCCTTGGTAAACCTTGTCCTTGCATATTGTGGTTTTGGTTGATTGGTCAGAGATTGCTAAGAGAGTGTCTTTCATGGTGGGGCCGATGCCAGAGGGGTTGCCTGGGTAACTCCTTGGAAGTTGTAAGTAAGTGATAGCTTAATAAATTAATTAGGAGGGTTGGGCTAGTAAACCACATAACAAGATAAGTAAGAATACCTCACCCATGCCTTGAGTGCTTTTGCAGGCTAAGGATGGGATGAGAAGGCCTGGTTGGCAAGGTCAACCTCCTCATCTTCATGAGAGGACATGTCAGCTCCGCATGTGTCACCCTATGGGGCCAGTGCCTAGAGAGAGGCTACCAGGGTAACCATAGATGGGGGCTGGCTTCTGGTGAGAGATAGCCTGGGTAACCCATGGTAGGACCATGCGATGACACTCTCCTTATACAGTTGAGTTACTTCCTTTTTATCTTTGTTGTTACCTCTGGAGTGTAGACTTGTCTTTATGATTGATCTTAGCTTGATGTTTTGATTTGTCTTGTTGAGTACTGTCGGGTCTGTGCAGTCTTGATATCCTATTTGTTTGCATGGAGTTTGGATATTGTGATTGTGTTCATGGTTGTAACCTTGACCTAGCAGGACCTCATTGTTAGCTCCTAGCTCGGTGGGGTGGACCTCAGGGTTCCACATGGTTGGGAGGTAGAGCTATCCATTGGTCTTCTCGGATGTTCAGTTTGAGATTAGAGCTAGAGTGTTCTAGTTCCAGTTTTCTCTTCATCTTCAAGTTGTTGTATACTTTCATTATTGTACTATTTGTAAACCAATGTAATCGGTCTTGTAAACTTGTATTGAAATTTGTAATTATTCTTTCCAGATAATGTAAGATGTATTTTTACTCTGTTGCATTGAGATGCAAATTCTTGTATGGTTTTAATTTTTATCTGATGTGGTTATGTCCCCTAGAAGTGTTAGATGATCATTTCATTAAATGTTGTTATTAATGTACATTCTTTTAATGATTAATGCAATTCCTTGTTTAAAAAAAATAAAAAAATTATGTATTATTGTCTCTTGTTAGTCTAGCACTCTAGGGTTGCATGGTGGGGCATCACAGGACCTCATCGACTAGGGTGTTATCTAGGTCTCGGGAGTGAATAATAAAATTAATAAGTCATTTGCTCCTAGTAATCAACATTTTCAGATTGATATAGATCCTATGCCTCACCACAGCTCTAACTTTGTTGACCTTGCTTCTCCCTCTGTGGTGCTAGAGTCAACCCCTGATGTTTCTTCTTCTCACTCCTATTCCAAGATGCTATGGTAGATGTTCATTCTCGCCCTACTCGAGACTATTCTATTCCAAAACCTCATATCTCCTTTTCCCCTTTTGAGAGTATGCCTAACACATTGGAATGCCCTCTCTACATCCCTATGGATATCAATGGGAAACCCATCAAGGGTATCCTCATTGATCCTATTTGCATGGTCAATGTGGTTATAGAGGAATTACTGTATATATATAAACTTTATAAAGACAAGTATGATTCATCTAATGTCTTTATAAGGTGTCACGATGACATGTCTCACCCCAACTTGGGTACGATCACCCTTTCTATTTAGGTTTGACCCAAATCCCTAAACATTTTGATGTCTATCATTCCTTCTTCTGATGATTTTCTTATGAATTTGGGCCTACCTTGGCTCACTTCCATGAATGTGATCCATTTAGTGCTTCATCATTTCCTTAAGTTTCCTCATGATGGTGTAGTGCACATGATTTAAAACGACAAATTCACACCACTCGCCATGCAGAGAAACTTCTCGTTGGACTATTTCTGGCCAGTCCCCATTGAGCCGCTTTGACCTCATAATGATTTTTTTGTTTCTATATTATTAGAAGTTCAAAGTGAGTAGGATCACTCAATTTTTCACTGGCCCCTCAGTTTCTTCTTCTTCGACTGCTTCCCCTGTGGTGCCTCTGTCTTTGGAGGCTACTCTTGTTCCTTCTTTTTCTCCCCTAGCAGATAAAGTAAAGTAGCCCATATAGAGTGTACCTCCCCATTCTTGTGCACCTGGTTTGTACTCTGTAGTGCCTTTTCCTGTCTCTTACATGAGAGCACAGGATAGACCTATAGTAAAACCACATGCACCATGCTTCCCTAAAGTTCCTTAGCCTCCATTGGATGGTTTTGTTCCTTCTGCCACCTTGGTGGCACCAGGAAAACCCTCTATTGAGTACTCCTCCCCCTCCTCCTATAGTAGTTCCCCAAACTTTAGGGGTTGCTTCCATTCCTCATGTCCCTCTGGTGGCATGAGGAAAACAACCCATATTACAGGTACCTTCTCTTTCCCCTACTCCCATGGTCTCTCCACCATTAGTGGTCACCTCTATTGGTTTATGTATCCCTGTGAATGTGGATGGCATAGAGCTCATGATGAAAGACCCCCCAGCTCTGTCAACAAAAACCTTGGCCTATATGAGGTGGAACCAACTTATGAGAGATCGCAAGCGTTGTCATCGTACTGCGGCTTGAGCATGTGTCATTGATGTGCAACCTCCTTTTAAGGATTCCTCTTCCTTGTAGTAGTCCATCAATCTCATTATTCCTTTCGATCCCCACCTTCTTATCTTCCTTCCTCCATCTCTCCCATCCCCCACCCTTGATTTGCTCGTCAGTGTCACTCCTAGTACCACCTATGCTGCTATTGTGCTTGCCCAGCCCATGTTGCCTAAATGTAAGATTGAGTACCATCCTACACCATCACAAATTTGACCTAAGCATATTTTGTAGTTTCCTTCATTGCCTGCTCACCCTTCTTCTTTTCTCTTTGTGGAGAATGTTACTCCACCTGTGTCTCCTAGTGCTCGCTTTACAACTGATTCCACTTAGAATCCACATGTGGTTTGCATTTTAGATAGTGACTCTATGAATTCCTCCCATGTGAGAATCACAAAGTCTATCCCAAACATCCTAACATTATCCACGATCTTTTCAAAATCATTGATAATTTCTAAACCTAGTTCTCAGGAAGATCCAATACTACTTGTTAATCCTCCACACATGGTCCCAAGAGAGTGTCCTTTGACTTCTCTGGTTGTGGTTCTATTATCAGCAATCCCTCCATCCCATTATGAATATCATGATTGGGACTAGGATGACCTTTTTGTAGGTGACCTGTGAGAGCTTTAAATTTGCTTTATGTGTTTACATGATTGTTAGTAATATTTCCCCCTGTTGTGCCTTTATGTTTGTTAGTTTTGCTTGGAGGACCCATGATGCCCTTGTAGACATGTGGATATAGGTGGAACACATCTGTTGTGATATTCTTCTATTTGTTCATACTTCCTTCTCTGTGTTGTATTTTTGTTTGTTGTTGTGACATTTTGGGGATGATGCAAAGAATTGGAAGATTTAGCTTCCTTCCATGTTGACTCAAAAATTTTAAATTATTCATTTTTCATTTTGTTATGTATTTATCTTTTTGTGACCTTCCTTCATACTTGTAGTTCTACATGCTTGGGGACTGATGATAATACAGAAAATGAGGTCCTATGATTATTACACTAAGATATATACATTATGTTGTCACCCCAAAGTATGTAGACCCCTTAGTTTGTTTGGTGTTTTTGCTTTTTTCATGTGGCATGTGTTAGCGTTTCTCGATGTTGTTGTTATATGGAGCCTAATAAGAGTTGGAGTTAAAATTTCCCCACTTTTATCAGCGTGGTTTTCCCCCAAATTATTTAACGGGGGAGTGCAGGGGGGGCAGAGCCCCTCATGCAGGGTCTAGAGGGGCCATCCCCCCAGCGGAGGCTCAGGGTGGAGTCCACGGTGGGGGTTTGGGGGCAACGTCCCCAGAGGGGGCTACTGGGGGCAGCACCCTCGAAGCAAAAATTGCCTATTATTTTATAAAGGCGTCGGGAGTTATTTTTCTATTTGGCTGACATAAAAAACCCTATTTTGTAACCGACATAAGTCTTGATAAAAATGGCTAAGGATTAGGGTTTCCGTGGATATTGTATTGTAGCATTTGCAGTAGTATTGAGTTGCAAGGATTGCTAGTTGTAATCAGTTTGATTTACTAGATAATAATATTGGACTCCCTGTTGGTGGATGTAGCCCGAGTTTGGGTGAACAATGTTAAAAATTGTTTCTCACTGTTATTATTTCTATGTATTTTTCATTCCTTTGTTTAATCTTTATTTACATTTAATTGATATCTTTTGCATGCAATTCCTAACAGATGTCATACCATGCTTACACAAGACCTTGGTTGTCCCTCTTTGGGGGCATCTCTTTTCTTTTGCAAGACACAGCTTTGAGAACATATATGCTGATATATGTCTCTTAAATCTCTCTTCCCCATTTATCCCTTAAATCAATTGCATACATATAATTCATGCAATTATTTTATGGTGGGGGCATATAACTCCTACTTTACACCTTTTTACATGCACTGCTTTTTTGAAACGCTCCCTGAGGCATTCTTTTTCTTTTGAAATTCTCTCTGAGGCATTGGTTTTTGTTATGCTCCCTGAGGCATGCACTCCCTGCAACATTTGTAGCTAGTGGTCCCAAGAAGATGCACTTTCTTGGCGTGTCCATGCTTTCAGATACTTGTTTCATAGTCTTTATGAGTCACCTAACAATGCAGTTTGTTAGTCCTAGTGGCCCACAAGAGTGGGTATGGTTCCTAGCCCTTGTAGTGTGCTAGCCCTACAACTATACTTGGGCATCCTTTCTAGCTCTTGTAATGTGCTAGAAATGCCTCTTTGTTGCTTTGTATTCTTTGTTTTCTTGTATATGTGTGTGTTTGTTAGTAGTAGATTTTGCATTAGATCATATGATTTGCTAAACAATGATGTTTGGGCAAATCATATTCAATCTAATCCTTTTAGGATGTTTTATGATTCTGACATTGCCTCTTGTGCAAGTTTATTGTCTGACATTGTAGTTTTGCAGGTTCTCACCCTGGGGGCTTCATACTTATGCTTGAAGAATCTCTTGCGTCCTCTATGACATTCCTGTTGGAGGTATAACATGTTATATTTTTCCTTTCTACTTTAGCTTTCATATGCACATAATGTCATACGTTCGCTAAAGTGGGGGCTAAATGTAATGTAGAACATTGCATACCCTTGTAATTTCACGCTACATTTAGTAACTATTTTAGTGTTTCACACCTCCTCTCTGCATGATAGGGTAGGTTTGTGTGATTTTGGTCTATACCTCCTTCCTTTATTAAATATTCATTATAGTGCTTTAATATTAACATAGTCCTAAAGTACCATATAGGACTAGGACCTGGTTTTACTTGGACCTGAGCACTCTGCATGGATGTCGGCGTGTCGTGCTAGCATCTTGCATTTGTTTTCTGATAGGTATCCATTTATAGGTGTTAAAACATGCCTTGAATGATCATGATAGTTCTATATAACACCTATAGAGGTTGTAGAATGACTCCTTGCATGACATTTCAAGATTCTTTCCCCTTTGAATAGGATTGGAAGAATTTTAAATAGATTGAAGACATTCATTCTCATTTTTTCTCTCTCAACCTTGAACACTTGAGTTTTTCGATACTCTCTAAGTTATTCTCTAGTAATCTGGACTTCTACAACAACCATTTTGATTATTTTTAATGCTCTTGAGCATTGCAAGATCACTTTGGTTGGCTCTTGGAGTTTTTTTCTCTCTTTGGTATTCTTTGAAGAGGCTCCCTTCACTGGGGTTTGAAGCTGCACTTGCTCTTTGAGCTCTTGGGAAATCTACTACTTCTTCATTGGTGAGTTCATTTCATTGTGGAATTTAGCATAGTTTCTTTACAAATCTGTATTTGTAGACCACCATTGTTATGTTTTGCTTGCTTCTTGTTGATCATTGTTACACTTTATTGGGTGTAGACCACCTATTTATCCTTATTGTGCAGGCTCCATATTATGGGTTTCTCTCTATTGGGAATTAAGGTGTCTCAACCTTTGCAAGTTCCTAATGTTGCATTATTTATTTATTGTTTATTTTCCTAATTATTTAATTAAGTGTGCAAAATTATTATGTCATCTTGTGGTACTAGCACAGTGAGGTGTCACTCTATAGTGAAGGTGACATGGATGCATACTTGACATTACATGTGGATTTGGTCATCCCATTTTGTGGTAGGAGCATCTTTCTATGTGTCGGCATCTTTTGGGTGTTGTTAGAGGTTTATGATGCATAAGAAATATGACAAATTCTATGACATTGTAAGAGCCAAAAATAGAAGGGATGAGAGAAGTGTCATTTGCATGTATAACACCATAAGAGGCATCTTTGACTTAGCCAATTTTGGGGTGCCCAAGTTTGGGATATGACAGGTTGTAAGAGAATTGTTTATTAATAGTCAGTAATGACAGATTCTCTTACAATTGTAAGTGTTTTCATATATGACAAATTTTATGATGAGATAAGAGCATCTGTCATACCTATTTTGGGAAAATTTGGGGCACCCAAGTATGGAGGGTTGTAAGAGGTGTAAGGAAATATTGTACAAGTGTCACAAGAGTCAAACATGTGTTGGCAAAGTGTGCCACATGGATTTGGATGCCCATCTCTTGTTGTTTACTCTAGAGCTTCCTTCATGCTTGTATCTCTCTATAAATAAGGTGCTTATTGGAGTAGTTTGTATGGTTGATTTGTAGGTGTTATTATGCTACTAGAATTACATATCAAGCCAAATATTTAGTAAACAAGATTTTATTGAGGAAGAAGTTGTATTCCTTGAGAATGGAAGAGAGTGGATGAATTAAAGACCACTTGGATGCATTCAATATGTCAGTGGCTCAATTGGCATCAATTGGTGTAAAAATGGATGAGGATGAGAGATGTCAAATTCTACTTTCAGCTTATTTTCTTGATTCGGGGGATTCTCCTATTATGTCCATTGAAAGTACTTATGTTTTCTTAAATGTTAAATATGTTGTGAGTTCTTTGATTTCTAAAAAGATGAGGAGGAAGGTATCCCTCATTGCTAAAGAGGTCATGAAGGTTTGTGGAAGATCTAAAGAAAAAGACAAGAAGAGTGAGAAAGATGACAAATCCAAGTCCAAGGGGAGATCCAAATCTCTTGTAAAGTCCAAAGTTTTTTGTTGGAATTGTGGTAAGTCTGGACACATCTGTAAGGAGTATAAAGGAGAAAAGAAGAAGATTAAAGAAGAAATTTGATTCTAATTCAGAGTCTAAAAAGGAAGATGGTGATGTGTTCATTACAACTTTGGCTTCTAGTGCAGGTAATGATGCATGGTTAATTGACTCAGGTGCATCTTTCCATATGACCCTTACAGATTAGTTTTATGAATATGAAAAATTTGATGGAGGTAAGGTGTACGTAGGTGATGATTCTTATTTAAATATTGTTGGCTATGGTAAAGTTGAAATTAGATTTCTTGATGGTAGAGTAAAAAGGATTAATGGTGTGTTGCATATTCCTAGGTTAGCATGAAATTTATTATTTGTGAGTAAACTAATAGATGTAGGTGTGCAAATAGTCTTTTATAATGCAATATGTAATATGGTTATAGGTGCTATGATGATTACTAGTGGTGTCATATTTGGCACATTGTATAAGTTTGATGCATACACTCTTGAGTGTGATAGTACTTCTATGAAAAACAAGTTTGTGACTACTTCATTAGAAAAAGTGACCCTTTTCTCTTTAGTAGATGGTCATGGCTTCTAGGTACCTAAGGGTGCTTTTTCTTTTAAATAAAAAATACTTGTAGATAAGACTATGTTATGGCACCAGAGATTAGGCCACATTGGAGAAAATGGTCTAAGGATCTTAAAAATTAAAAATCTTGTAGAAGGGTTGATTGATCGTAATCTTAATTTTGATTTTTGTGAGCATTATATTTATGGTAAACAAAACCATGTTTAATTTTTACTTGAGTTCTCATAAATCTTGTGGTATATTGGATCTTATTCATTCTTATGTGTTTCATCCTGTAGATGTTCCTTCCATGGGGAAATCCACATATCATGTTTCATTTATTGATGATTATAGAAGGACATGGGTATATTTTCTAACTTGAGTAAATCTGAATCTTCTAGTCAATTTAAAGAATTTAAAGTAATAGTTTAGTTGTAGATTGGAAAGAAAATAAAATGTTTGAGGACTAACAATGGCAGTGAATTTTGCTCTAATAATTTTGACATATTATATAAAATTATGGCATTCAAAGATAAAAGACAACTATGTATTCTAGAATGAATGGGGCATTGATGGAGAAGGCTAGGAGTATGCTTAGTGGTGCTAGTCTAGAATAAAAGGTTTTAGGTTGAAGCTATTGCCATTGCTTGTTTTCTAACTAATAAGTCTCCTACATCAGCTCTTGTTGATAAAATTCCTATGGAGGCATGGTCGGGTCACAAGCCTTCATTGAGACTGTTGATACTAAATCTGTGGGTGTAATCCAGCAGCAACATGGGAAACTCTGAGACGTGGGATTGCTCCTCAGAGTGACCTCCAGATTTTAAGGAAGCTGGCTCTTCCGTTCTTCAATGGGGCGTTTGGGAAAAAGTTAGAAAGAAAACTAGATTGCAGAAAATAAAATGCCTAATCTAAGGCGATCCACCAGATTTGAAACTATTATTTGCATAGTGTCTAACTTTGAAGGATTAACTGGAATTAAAGAGTAGAATATGCATGATTAAAACTCAGTTTTAAAACATATTAAACAGAGGCAGAGAAACAGAGAAATTAGAGACAAGAACCAGAGATATCCTAGTATGCACAGAACACATCTCATTTATTTGAATGACCACAAATTACAAAGGCAAAAGTTGCTGCACAAAAATAACTGTTACATTCATCATGAAAAGACACTACAAAGGCAAGAAGAAACTCTATTGCTGCTCTGACTCTCTGATCTGTAGAATGTAGAACTCTGAACATATTTGAAGAACTCTTTCCACCTCCTTCAATGACATTGATGGATATGTATTTATAGCTTGAATATCTCAACAAATTCTCAACGGCCTCAAAAAATCTGCAACTGAATCCGCAAAATCTGGTACCAAATCTGACATTTGAAACTGAACTGTGTCTTTCTATTTTGCCCATGGCTGGAAAAATATCTATGTGAGAAAGAGGACTCCCGCCACTTCCTGTAGCTTGCTTCATAAAAGAAAAGTGGCTGCTCAAATTTAGGGTTTCACCTTTTAACTCCCGTGAGTTAAAAGTTTTACTTCATAAAATATTATTTTACAAGCAGGGACCCAACATTTAAAATGAGGCAATATAAAATATTCTCTATTAAAACCTACCTCTCCCGTGATTTTAAAATATGAGAAACATATATTTTAATAAGTGTCACTTATTAAAAGGAGGACCCACCATTTATTTCATTCATAACATACTCTCTCTTAAAAAATCTCGAAACATTGCATTTAATGAAATAAAATGAAACATGTAATTCTTCCTGTGTGCAGACTCCACCACGTGGTTGCTTCCGCTGAATTTTGAAACTCTTTCAATTTTCCTTCCGCAGCTTACATGTGGCCTTCTCCGCTGCTTCTTAACTTGCTTTCTGAAACTCTCAGGTATTGACATGTGTCGGCTTCCGCAAGTTTCTTTGTTTCTTTTAAAGTTGCTCGAGTGTTTGCCTAAATACTCCCGTGAATCATAATGCAACTTAAATAAAATATTCAGCTTCATAAGAAAAAGCGCCCCACCATTTAATATAATAAGAACTTTATATTAAAGCCTCAGCCTCTTAATTTCCCATGACATATTTGATGCATTTAATTAAATGAAACAAGAATTTAAGTTCCCTGTGCGTGGGTTGCACCACGTGGCTGCTTTTGTTGGCTCTTTTTTAACTCTTCTCTACCTTCTGCTGCAGCCACGTGCCCTTCTCCACTTCATTTTTTCTGTTCTTCTCATTGCTGCGGGTGTCTCCACGTGGTTCCTTCCACTGGCTCTTGAGTTTCTTTCATAAAACAAATACAGTGGCTTATTTAATTTTTGTGGCTTTAACTTTTATTCCCGTGACTTCATTTCATGAGGGACCCACCATATGATTTAATAAAAGACTCTCTTAAAAATCCCATAACACATTGCATTTAATTAAATGAAGTGAAACATTTGCATCTCCTATGCGCGGACAGCACCACGTGTCTCCTTCTGCATCATTTTGAGTTGCTTTTAACTGCCGCAGGTTGTGACATTTGGTGAGTTCCGCACCATTGGATTGAAAATAATCCTACGGCATCCAATTTGCTGCATTCAAAAAACCCTAACATACGTTCATTCTATTATTTCCTTTATCCTTTTAAGAAGGGCCGCCATGATTTTGATGCTTCTGCATACTTAATGACTGATCCTCATTTATATTTATTGTGTCTTTGATTGATCAAGTGACATACTCAATATCCTCATGTCTGAGTCCATAATGCTGCGGGACTTGTTTGGATCTTCATTGCCGGACTCCAAATTCTCCAATCTGCCATCATTTCGTATGGGACCATGCCTTTGAAATATCACTGCACTAAAGTTTCTATGATGTCCTTGTAATAACAGAAACAAGAAAAGAAACAAAGAGCCACAAAACTGACACATATTTGAAAGTCTCAAAATGGTGAGAAAATTTGATCACCAGAGACATTTTAGAGTTTTGGGTTGCAAGGCATATGTACATGTGCCAAAGGAGAAGCGCACAAAGTTAGAAAATAAGGTCATGAAATGTATCTTCATTGGGTATAGTTATGGTGTGAAAGGACGTAAGCTTTGGGATCCTATTGTAAAGTAGGTACTATATAGTAGAAGTATGATATTTATCTAGAGAAACTAAGCCTTCTTATGTTACATTGCAACTAGTATAAAATGAACAGAAAGATGTAACTCAACTTCTTTCTACATCTAAGAAAGTTGGATTGAGGCTCCTAGATAGACAAGAAGTTGAGGAGAGCTCATCTATCTTTGAATCTTTAGAAGAGGATGGAGAACCTCCAACATAGCTTGTTTAAAGGTCTAGAAGGCATAAACAACCACTTGAAAGGTATTCACCTAATGATTAGAGATGTATTTTTTCTTTGAATACTAACATGGATGAACCAAGATATGTATTAAAAGAGTCATTAGATATGAATGATGTGGAGTCCTAGAAGATTGTCATGTATGAAGAAATTATAACTTTGAAAAAGAATGATACATGGGATCTAATACAATTGACTGAAGGACGATAACCTATTAGTTGCAAATAGGTGTTCAAGAAAAATATTGGTTCAGATGGAGGTATTGATAAGTAAAAGGGTGTATGCACAAAGATGGGGGACCAAAAACCATGGGACGTTTTGGTCCAAAACAAGAAAAAATGTGAGCATGTTATAATGCACTCGCATTTTGCTTTGACATAAAAGTGCAAAATAACCTCATTTTTGCCATTTCACCATGACCAAAGGAGTTTGTGTCCCAAAAAAATTGAGAAGAAATTGTGAGCGCATTCAAGGAAAGCCTCTCCAAGCACGTGCAAGAGGGAAAATTCCATTTTCACGATGCCACCTTGCCGGAAAAGACATTGTGCAACAAATTTGGAGGGTCTAGCAGTTAAAGAAGGTAGGGTTTGATCAATGTTTGTTAGTTTGAGAAGAACTTTTGAATTTTATAATATTTGATTAGTTTTTATATTGCATTTATAGTTATTGAGGCAAGAGAAAACCCAAATCCAGCTGATGAGGGTGAAAACAACCCCCAAAACCCTCCAAACCCTCAAAACCCACCTTCACATCCTCATAATATAAGGGATACTCAAGAAAACTGCCTACGAATAATAGATGAAAACAAGAAACATTTTCAAACTCTTATTCAAATGATAAACAATCCAAGTGCAAGCACCGATCGTAGGAGGGCACTTGCAAAGTCACTAGAGGAGATTGTTTCCTACACCGATTCGGTGACAAAATAAATCACCGAATTCCAAGACTATAGGGAGAGGTGTTGGCAATACTATGCCGACAAGTTGTCATATGAACAAGTGAAGAATGAAAAAATTAAAAAATCTCAATTATGTGCACACTTTATTAATCCCAAAACTGGCCAAAGATTAGAAGAAACTTGCAAACGATTTCCTATTCATTGGTGTAGGAATGAAGAAATATCCCAAAACTTTTGGGATAGATGGTACATGGTCTTCGATGAGCGCCCATGTAACAATGATGAGGTACTACAATATTTCTTGAGGAAACTCCATTGTGAGTTCGTCCTCTAGAAGATTCCCAATTATTTTGACATTCGTGAGTTCCAGGGTCGAGGTGGTGGCTCTGCCCAAGATAGAGTTAGGGCTCAGCGAGATGAAAACTGTGTGCTTGTTCCCCTGTTGAGGCCACAACATAGGTCACTCCCTTCGACTTTGAAGGAGAGTGTTGAGGTGGAGACATTACATTCATTGACTATTCTCACCCAATCTCTATCATAGCATGCCGATGATCTTACCCAGACCGATGAGGGTGAAAGTAGTAGGCGTCATGTGTCCCCACATTTGTCTAGTTCATGTGGGAACCTATGTGATTATGGGATGCAGGACACATGGCAGGACTCTCGGCAGGATGCTACGACATAGGGGCAACATCTATTGATGGAGGCATCCATATTGGATGATCTTGTTATCAGTGACGATCTCTTACAACATACATTTGGTACTTACTCTCAGGTAATTTGTTACAAGTTTCATCTTGATTTAATATATTGTTATTTGAAATTTGTAATTAATTTTATATGATTATCTATATTATAAGTCAAATGTATGTAATTATCTATGCAATGAAATTCCAGGGTTAGAGTCTTCATCCTACCTTTGTTAGCCGTCCACTGGCGGGTTATGAGAGGAGGTCAAGTTAGTAGGTATGTAATTTATCACATGATCATAATTATTGTAGATATGTCAATGGTAATATTATTTTGTAACAATTTGATGATTTCCACAGTTGATTTCCACAGTTACCGGCACTTGCACGGTTTCCTTGCTCCCTTGGACACCAATCCACCGCTTATACAGAGGTAAATTTAACCATTTCTAATCATTGTGCATTTTTATGTCATGTATTTATTTTGGTCAAATAATATTGAACTTGATTTTTAGATGCTGAATATGGAGACTCCTCCTCATATTTGTGAGTTAGCGTAGGTAGGCATTGATGCAACCATAATGTCTTCAAATCCTTTGACCGAGGTATGAGCCAATAACATGAAAATGTCATAATTTTGTATTTCCTATTTTATCTCATGTCATTTGATGTACATAAATTATATTTATGTTTAGTCAATTTTGCTTCTTGATGCTTCTCACAGGAGATCACAACTCCATCTCATCTAACTACAGACAAAGAAGCTCGAGACAAGATGATGGAGAGTGATCATCGGATGGCAGTAAGCGGTCGATTACATATGTGATGTTATATATTTCATGTACATTTTCTATAGTAATGTGCATATTGTTTGATTGAATTAACATGTGGATCTGGATGAACTTCTGTTGAAGAGGTCTACTCAATGACAGAGAGAGGATGAGTCATAGATTGGCTCTCCATCTTCACGGTCAAGCAAGGGCCACTGATTATTTCATAAAAGTCCATAGGAAACTAGTTTTTGGGACTTTTTTTGTATGCCTAGATGGATTTGTATACATACTTTTGTATGTTACCGATGTATATTTTTGTATATATGCTTGTATGGCTTTGTTTGGACATGCCTATATGGCTTTGTATGTAAACTAGATGTTATGTTCATTACATTATGTATATGACAGTTTATATTAAATATTTAATATGATAATCAATTTTTGTTATAGGAATTTGGTTTTACACGTGCCAATTGCATTTGCTTGAAAGTTTATAAATCATTTTCAAATAATCCATTTTGTGCATATCTTGCAATCATTGCATTCTATGGGACTGTGCATTTCTTTGAGGCATCATTTCAAATAGTTCACGTGCCTTGTCTATGCTTCCATACTTTCCATACATGTCTATAAGGGTAGTTGTAAATACAATACATGTGACAAAATTCCTATATCGTTTATGCTTTGATGGTTGTCCACACCATGTTCCCTAGATCCCTTTCTGGCATAGGCAAGGAGGAAGTTGGATAAGGTTGTGTAATTTGGTTTTAGATGTGCCAAAATTTGTGTAAATGGTTGAAATTTATTTTTGTGCATTTGCTTGAGAGTTTTTAAAGCCTTATGAAAAATCCATTTCATGCATATCTTGCAATCATTGCATTGCATGAGATAACATTTCTTTGAGGCATCATGTCAAATAGTTCATGTTCATTGTAAATGCTTCCACACTTTGCATACACGTCTTGTAGGGTACTTACAACTACAACATTTGACAAAATTCCTATATCCTTTATGCTTTGATGGATGTCTATACCGTGCTCCAAACATACCATTTCTAAGGTTTTGGAATTTGGCTTTACACTTGTCAATTGCATTTTCTTGAAACTTTCTAAAGGCTTATCAGAAAATCCATTTTGTTCATATCTTACAATCATTGCATTCCATGAGGCGACATTTCTTTGAGGCATCATGCCAAATAGTTCACGTGCCTTGTCTATGCTTCCACACTTTGCATACATGTCTTTGAGGGTAGTTGCAACTACAACATCTAACAAAATTCCCATATGTTTATCCTTTGATAGATGTCCATTCTGGCATAGGCAAGGAGGATACTGGTTAAGGTTGTGGAATTTTGCTTTACACCCACCAATCACATTTGCTTAAAAGTTTCTAATGCCTTATCAAAAAATCCATTTTTTTCATATCTTGCAATCATTGCATTCAATGAGGTGACATTTCTTTGGGGCATCATGCCAAAGAGTTCACATGCCTTGTGTATGCTTCCACACTTTGCATACATGTCTACAAGGGCAGCTGCAATTACATGTGACAAATTTCCTATATCCTTTATGCTTTGATGGCTGTCCATACGTTGTTCCAAACATTCTATTTTGGTGGATGTCCATACCCTATTCCAAAGATCCCATTTTGGTATTTACACCTGTCAATTACTTTTTATTGTATGTTTCTAAAGCCTTATCAAAAAATCCATTTTATGCATATCCTACAATCATGGCATTCCATGAGACCACATTTATTTGAGGCATCATGTCAAACAATTCACTTGTCTTATCTATGCTTTGACATTTTACATATATGTCTTCTAGGGCAGTTGCAACTACAACATCTATAAAATTCCCATATCCTTTATGCTTTGATGGATGTCCATGTACCATGTTCTAGAGATCTCAGTTTGGCATAGGCAAAGAGGATGCAGTCAAAGGTTGTGGAATTTGGATTTACACCTGCCTATTGCTTTTGCTTGAAAGTTTCTAAAGTCATATTGATCAACAAATCCATTTTGTACATATCCTACAATAATGGCATGTTCCATGAGACTGCATTTCTTTCAGTCATCATTCCATGCAAGTACAATATTTGATAAAATTCCCATATGCTTCCACATTTTGCATACATAGTTGTTGTACTAGACACTTTTTGTATCCTGTCAAATAGTTCACTTGCCATGTCTGTGCTTCCACATTTTGCATACATGTCTTCTAGGGAAGTTGTAACTACAACAATCAAAATTCCCATATCCTTTATGCTTTGATGGATGTCCATGTACACCATGTTCCGAAGATCCCACTTTGGTATAGGTAGAGAGGATGCAGTGTGGAATTTGTCTTTACACCCACTAATTTCTTTTTCTTGAAAGTTTTTAAAGCCTTATCAACAAAACCATTTTGTGCATATACTACAATCATGGCATTCCATGAGATTCCATTTCTTTAAGGCATCATGTCAAACAATCCACTTGCCTTCTCTATGCTTCCACATTTTGCATACATGTCTCCTATGACAGTTGCAACTACAACATCTTACAAAATTCCCATATCCTTTATGATTTGATGGATGTCCATGTACTATGTTCCAAAGATCTTAGTTTGACACTAGTAGAGAGGATGTAGTCAAAGGTTGTGGATTTTAGCTTTACACCCACCAATTGGTTTTGCTTGAAAGTTTCTAAAGCCTTATCGACAAATCCATTATTTGCATATCCTGCAACCATACCATTCCATAAGACCACATTTCTTTGAGGCATCATGTCAAATAGTTCACTCACCTTCTCTATGCTTCCGTATTTTGCATACATGTCTTCTAGGGTAGTTGCAACTACAACATTTTTCAAAATTCCAATATACCACATTTTTTTGAGGCATCATTCAATGCAACTACAACATTTGATAAAATTTCCATATGCATTTTGTAAGAATACATGAGATACTATATATTTCTATATGATTACCCTAATTAGTAAGAATTAATAAGAAAGAAACATAATGACAATATTTAGCATTCAAGGATTTCTAATGAAGGCCTAGGGTTTCCATGCTTATAATCATAATAATCAAGGTTATGGGCCAACAAGGTTATGGAATAGCTCTTCTCATGTCATATGAGGAGATCATGGTCACAATACCATCAAGATGTTGTGAATTTCAACAACAAATTTCCATCTTTCCAAACCCTACCATCGTACACAGTCAAGAAGGCAAAAAACAATAAAAAACATGGATGGTCAAGGGACTATCATGAAATCATAAGGTTGTTATCCATAGGTGGATTGCCTTGAAAGATGTACGACCATGCTAAATTGCTCCTTATCAAGGGCATGATGTGTCAGAAAGGTGAAGTTATTGGGTGAATGTGAGAAGTTAGTTTCAAAGAAGGTTTCAAAAGAGTATCTATTTCTGTCACAGTCATGAAAGACTATCATTATGTCATCTTAGAGACCCTATGACTCAAGAAATCACCATGAAAATGAGGTTGAGGAGTTTTCTTAGGGTGTGAGGGGTAATCAAAGGGATTTCAAGGAAGATCAAACACTAAAAGAAGGGATTTTTCCATGATCTTTGTTTAGGACTATTACAATCATGAACAACCATCAAAGTCCTAAAAGTATTTACTAATCATCATACCATTATTCACATTTTAACATTGTCAACACATATTAGGATAGTGATATCCCAACAAAATAGAGAAGGCTGTTATAAAGATCTTTGAACACTCATTTTATAAATGTACAGTTATATGCAAATGGTAGCAGTCATATGTCAAGCTTAGAATGGTCATATCAACCTAACAACTATTTGAATGAATCCTTAGGACTAGGAGTGACATTTTGCATTCCATAGATCGTGGGGCCAAATAGACTTCGCCAACATGTCAGGGTAGGTGGGTAAATGCCAGGGGAGGTCTCATTTCATGTGCCAAATGCACCGATCGTTCAGGGCAGCAGGCTACCGGGAAAGTCCCTTAAGATCCCTAAGATGAAAAACTGCCAAACTTTGACGGAGTAGTTCTCAAAATTTGTGGCAGATGGGAATGTTCTGTTTGGACCTATAAGTGCACATGGGGTCCATCCAAAATAACCTCTCTTGATTTTGTTCAACTCTAGTCTGTTTGACCATGTCGGAATCAAACGCATTCTTGCAAAATGCTTTAGTTTCATGCAGTGGAAAGATGCTAGGAGTGACATTTTGCATTTCATAGCTTGTGGGGCTGAACTGACTGCCCCAACACATCAGGGTGGGTGAGTAAATGCTAAGGGAGGTCTCATTTCATTTGCCAAGTGCCCTAGTCATTTGGGATAGTAGGCTACCAGCAAAGTCCCTTAAGATCCCTAAGATGAAAAATTGCCAAACTTTGATGGAGCAGTTCTCAGAATTTGTGACAGATAGAAAAGTTTTGTTTGGACCTACAGATGCACGCAGGGTCCATCCCCAATATCCTCTCTCAGTTTTAGTCAATTCTAGTCTGTTTGACCATGCCAAAATCAAACGCATTCTTGCTAAATGCTTCAGTTTCATGCTGTGTAAAGGTTGCCAGGTGCCATATTTTTTGTTTTGCTCATCGTGGGGCCAAACCGATTGTGCCAACACATCGAGGTGGGTGGGTAAATACCAGGGGAGGTCTCGTTTTGTGTACCAAGTGCCCCAGTCGTTCAGGGCAGCAGGCTACCGGCAAAGTCCCTTAAGATCCCTAAGACGCAAAATCTACCAAACTTTGACGGAGCAGTTCTCAGAATTCGTGATAGCTGGAAAAATTCTGTTTTGACCTATAGGTGCACATGGGGTCCATCCACAATAACCTCTCTTAGTTTTGGTCAACTCTAGTCCATTTGACCATGCCAAAATCAAACGCATTCTTGCAAAATGCTTCAATTTCATGCAGTGGAAAGGTGCTAGGAGTGACATTTTGCATTCCATAGGTCATGGGACTGAACGAACTTTTCCAATGCATCAGAGTGGGTAGGTCATTGCTAGGGGAGGTCTCATTTCATGTGCCAAGCGCCACAATCATTTGGGCAGTAGGCTACCGACAAAGTCCCTTAAGATCCCTAAGATGCAAAAATTGCCAAACTTTGATGGAGCAGTTCTCAAAATTCATTGTAGCTGGGAACATTCTGTTTGGACCTATAGGTGCATGTGGGTTCCATACACAATAACCTATCTCAGTTTTAGTCAACTCCAGTTTGTTTGATCGTGCCGAAATCAAACACATTCTTGCAAAATGCTTCAGTTTCATGCAGTGGAAAGGTGCTAGGAGTAACATTTTGCATTCCATAGGTCATGGGGCTAAATGGACTTTGCTAACGTGTTGGGGTGGGTGGTTAAATGCTAGGGGAGGTCTCATTTTGTGTGCCAAGCATCCCAGTTGTTCCAGGCTATAAGCTATCGACAAACTAGAAAGTTGATAAGACTAAAATTTTGCATTCCACAGGTTGAGAGGTCAAACTAACTATGCCAACACATCCAGGTGGGTAGGTAAATACTAGGGGAGGTCTTGTTTCATGCGCCAAGTGTCTCAGTCATTTTGGGCTATAAGCTACCGACAAACTCGAAAGGTGCTAGGAGTGACATTTTGCATTCCATAGCTCATAGGGTAAAACAAAATTCTCCAACACTTCGGAGTGGGCAGGTAAATGCCAAGGGAGGTCTTTTTTTATATGCCAAGGGTCCCAATCATTCTGGGCTGTAAGCTACCGATGAAGTCACTTTATCGGTAGCTTACAGGCCATAACGACTGGGATGCTTGGCACATGAAATGAGACCTTCCCTAATAGTTACCCATGCACCCTGATGCAATGACACAATCCATTTGGCCTCACGACAAGCATATCAAAAAATAAGGCACTTGGCAAGGTTGTGCTGCATGAATCTAAAGCATTTTGCAAGAATGCCTTTGATTTTTGCACGGTCAAACAGATTGGAATTAACCAAAACTAAGAGAGGTTATTGTGGATGGACCCATTGTGCACCTATAGGTCCAAATGGAACATTCCTAGCTACCATGAATTCTAGGAACCGCTCTATCAAAGTTTGGCAATTTTTGTGTCTTAGGGATCTTAAGGGACTTTACCGGTAGCCTGCTGCCTCGAATGATTGGTTTGCTTGGCACACAAAACAAGACCTCCCCTAGCATTTAACTTCCCACCCCAATGCTTTAGTGAAGTCCATTCGGTCCCACGACCTATGGAATACAAAATGTCACTCCTAGCACCTTTCCATTACATGAAACTGAAGCATTTTGCAAGAATACGTTTAATTTCGGCATAGTCAAACATACTATAATTAACCAAAACTAAGAGAGGTTATTGTGGATGGACCCCACGTACACCTGTAGGTCCAAACAAAATGTTCCCAGCTGCCACAAATTCTGAGAACTGCTCCATCAAAGTTTGGCTATTTTTCCGTCTTAGGGATCTTAAGGGACTTTGTTGGTAGCCTGCTGCCTCAAATGATTGGGGTGCTTGGAACATGAAATGAGAGCTCCCCTGGTATTTTCCCACCCACCCTGACGTGTTGGCAAAGTCCAAGTGTCACTCCTAGCACCTTTCCACTGCATGAAACTAAAGCATTTTGCAAGAATGCATTTGATTTTAGCACAATCAAATGGACTGGAGTTGACCAAGCTGAGAGAGGTTATTGTGGAAAAACCCCACATGCACCTGTAGGTCCAAACAAAATATTTCCAGCTACCACAAATTCTGAGAACTGCTCCGTCAAAGTTTGGCAGTTTTTGCATCTTAAGGATCTTAAGGGAATTTGTCGGTAGCATGCTGCCTTGAATGATTGGGGTGCTTGGCACATGAAACGAGACCTCCCTTGGAATTTACCCACCCACCCCAATGCATTGGCAAAGTTTTTTTGGTCCCATGACATCCTTTAGACTTCCAAAACTTTGAACAACATCAACATCAACATCATGAGGACACTGAAGAAATCTTTGACACATGAAGACACTAAGAACACTGAAGACATAGAGCACAAAGAAGCATGAAGACATGAACAAACTCCTGTCATGAGGAAGAACCACAACCCAATCCAAATCTTGAAAGCATGACATGTTATGATGAAGAACCACAACAAAATCCAATGATCCAATGACATGAACCAATGACATAAGCAACTATGTCTTGCTATTGTAACATGATAAAGATGAATGTTATGAACTAACATCCAAACCTTCTGACATCAATCTTGATATGACATGAGTGAAACATGAGTGAACAGGATTAAGACCAATAAGGATCAACTTCATCCATCACTTAGATCTAACCCCATGAAGCATAACATGATGATGTTGCAAACATCAAATGTATACCATAGAAAACAAATCAAACCAATCATGAGGCCTTCACTGCTCAAGTTCATACCACTGCTTGAGTGAGATCTTCACTATTCAAGTTCATGCCTTGTCTTGAAGCACTACAACTCTGTGCATCACATCACATACTCTATGAAGAAGCAAGTGTCTTTATATCACAAAACCCAACAACATATCCTGAAAGCATAATGGTATCATCAAATAATAGACAACCAATAGACCTACACAATTATGCATTCCTTACTTTCAAGAAAATGCAATTGGCACGTGTAAAACCAAATTCATGTAATGATAATTTATCATCATATTAAATATTTAATATAAACTATCATATACATAATGTCATGAACATAACATCTAGTTTACATACAAAGCCATATAGGCATGTCCAAACAAAGCCATACATGTATATATACAAAAATATACATCAGTAACATACAAAAATATGTATATAAAGCCATCTAGGCATAAAAAAATGTCCCAAAAACTAGTTTACTATGGACTTTTATGAAATAATCGGCGGCCCTTGCTTGACCATGAAGATGGAGAGCCAATCCCTGCCGTCGAGTAGACCTCTTTGACAGATTTTCATCCAGATCCACCTGTTAATACAATCAAACAATATGCACATTACTATAGAAAATGTACTTGAAATATATAACATCACATATGTAATTGATCGCTTACCTCCATCCGATGATCACTCTCCATCATCTTGTCTCGAGCTTCTTTGTCCGTAGTTGGATGGGCTGGAGTTGTGACCTCTTCTGAGAAGCATCAAGAAGTGAAATTGACTAAACATAAATATCATTTATGTACATCAAATGACATGAGATAAAAACAAGAAATATAAAATTATGACATTTTCATGCTATTGGCTCATACCTCAGTTAAAGGATAGGAATCTTCAGCAGAATGGAGTGGTTGAAAGAAATAATAGGATTGTTCAAGAAGTTGCAAGGACAATGGTAAGAGAAGCAAACCTACTGGATGTATACTGGAGGGAAGCAATTCATACTAATGTTTATATACCAAACAAAGTACAAGTAACCATCTAGGAAAGTTTTATGCATACTTACAAATTAATCCAATGAACCATTCGGGTCTTCTCTACAGTTTATTGTGTCAAGTATTGCCTCATGGTCAGACTCACACACCTTCCACAAGGTCTTGTTCAAAGGTTTACCTCGAAATTGTATCAAATTAACATTGGTTTCCATGACAAGGTTTGAGTAATGAAGAATCTTCTGATGTGTGTCAAAGTCCTAAAATAGCCACAAACATTAACACTCTTATGTGGGTAACTTCTAAGCCATGTTCAAATAACAACCATTGAGCCTGTATGGTATTCGATATTTTCTCCATCTATAACTGGGGCCTGTAATTTCTTTGTGGCCTCAACACAATGACACAAGAAATAATCTATTCCCTCTTCATTATCTTCATCTGCAATAACTACATAAACATGCCCTACATTGATATGTGTAGCAAATTAGATAAAATTAGTCAACATTACAAAAACACTACAAAGTAAGATAATATTAGGAATTTCAAAAACTATGCAAGTAGATATATTACTTGGTTGAACTAGATCTGATATGTGGTCAAAGCAATTGATGATTCAATCTCTGTCAGTTCCAGTGTCATTGGGGGTTGATACGTGTCAAGTGGGCTAAGATAACTTAACCGTCATTCGTCAACCCACTCCTTTGACTCACACTCATTCCAAGCTTGAGTTATACATGAAGAACAAAAGCATGACATTTTTCGCATATGGATACTCCATGAACCTGCAATTGAGCTTCTGAAAGAGTGTAGCTCACTTGATCCTATTAGTGTACAACAGTCCTCATATGGTGCAATGTTAGTATCATCTATCAACCAAAAAAATCTACGAACTGAAGACTTACCTTCATTACCTGGACCCATTGAAGCATTACACCACTTGACGATCGATTTTGCATCTGTCAACTTTGAATTGTCTTTATACTTTAACTCTTCTCATGATATGGCTCTTTTGATACATGCTCATGCACCATCATGCTCCCCATTTTCATGCTTAGCCTCATAAAAGTTCCACATATGCTGAACACCTGTGATATTATGCCTCTTGCTCAACCAATAGAAATTCTGCAAGTTCCTGAATTGTGATGCATAGTTATCTGACCATATGATATGTTGATTGAACGATATGTCCCTTCTAGAACACCTGAAAGAAACCTTGCACGAACTCTGTAGAATGCGTGCAATCATCACTAATATAAATTGATATTCCCTTATGATATTTTTGTCATCCTTTGTACTATCATTCGTATGAATGAATGCGATGTGCACAAATATAGTAACCTGTGTCGAGTTGTAATATTGTGATTGCACAGCTCACGCTATGGCTGTAGACTGTAGTTCTCTACAAAGTCAAAGATTGAAACAATGCTACCAAGTGGAAATGTGTCCTTGCATAACTTGAATTGCAAGTCCAACCATCGAGCTCTATGGGCATGCCTTGCATACTCATACACTATACTATCACGAAATGTAGACATAAACTGATACACTGGAATCTTTTGAATAACCAATTCACACCTTTTTGCTTCTTTACCATCTTTTGTATTGTAGGCCACTATTTTATACTTGCTGAACTCTACTAGTTCATTTCCAACTGCATGTGTGCTTTCCATATGTTCACATATTGGCATACGTTTGAAGCCACTAGAATGATTACATATGCCACCCAAGAACAATTTCCTGTAGAATATTTGACCTTCCTCTCATTTAGATAGAATTATTGATATGAAGTCTCTTGAAGTAGTTGGTGGGGCACGTATGCTACAATCCTGCAAAACATTGTTAGTATGCAAATATAAAAATATAGACCGATAAACATCAAAATGGTTAGAAAATTCAATATGTAATCTACAACAAGTAGTGTGTATGTGATTTATTTTGACATAGAAAGATTTTAGCATTTCAAAATATCTTTGAGAAATTTTAATTTGAGGATACATCTCTAGAAATTTACCAAAAAATTGTGTTTGAGTCATATCCAAACAATGCTTTGGATGTGGCTCACAGTTTTGACTACTGATTCTCCTTCTTACCACATCCCTTTGATTTGGAGATACCCTTGTGTAATTCTTCCAAAAATCTTCAATTAGTGATCTCAAAGCTTCAACACAAACTTTGTCTTTCTGTGGGAGTCTCCTAGGGAATGCCCACAATTGATTATGTTTGGGTCCTCAACTCTTTCACATCTTCCAATGGCTCTCATTAGAGTTCTTCTACTTATTTTCAATGCTTGACTTATCTTTCTAATGAGGCGGGCTTTCTTTGTTTGTTGGCTTACTATTGTCAATGTAATGACACATCGTGTGACATTACTATCCTTGGTACATGAGGTGGAACCCACACTCTCATATGCACTCATTAGATTCTTGACAATTGATTTTTCACTTGAGGCATTCGATGTTCTTAGGCCAAGAATCTCCATAGTGGGCCTACATTTTAGATTTCTCATCAATTCAACAAATAGTTGACATCTTCCAGTTTCATTTAAATTCTCAAAGAATAATTTCCATATCTTATTTGCATATTTTTGGCAAGTGTGCATGGGAATCTTATCCTACATGGGCTTCAATACATTCTCATCAATATCGATTAGAAACTTAGGCTTCCTATGCAAAATTCTAGGAGGCATTTTAATTGGTAAAGTTGGCTCAACATTAGGAATTTCTTCACTATTTGCTTGAGATGGGATAGATGATGTACCTTCAATTGGAGGTGAAAAAGATGAAAATGAGGTACCTTCAAATTGATGTGTGAATTATGGCATGCCACCAACTTGAGAAGAAAATGAAGATGTACCTTCTACTTCACCTATGAAAGATGGAGCGTCTCCAATTTGAGAAGATAATGATGGTGTTCCTTCAACTTGACCTGTGGACGATGGAGTGCCTCCAACTTGGAGATTCACTTTCCTCATTGCATGAAGGTTTTGCATTCATTCCCTTTGTGCCACCAATTCCATCTCTCTCTTAGCTTAATTAGATGTATCATGTTCCTCTTCAATTGGCAATGGTGGAATATCTTCTTGTATGGTTGACAATTTCCTACTTTCCCAAATTCACCTCATTCTTTCTCTTTTCCTCTCATTCTTAGCTTCATGCTCTTCTAGAATTAGAGTCCTTTCTTGTTTCCTTGGCATGACGATGATGTCTACAAGCATGATGAATAAGACAATTATAATTAGAACCTTTATAATGACAATGAATAATAGTCACAATGAAAAAATACAAAATAAGTTATCATGTTTGGTGATTTACATCACTTTAGGAGCTCCAATTTCATGAAATTCATCACTGTCCTTGTTTATTAAGATATGATAGATCATAATCAAAGTCATCATAAATAGGAAAAAAATTATTAAAAGATATGATAGACCAAAAACTGTCCCAAAAAGCACTCAAATTCCTTGAATTGACAACATCAAGATCATGAGAAAACTCCCCTAATTCTTGCTTATGTTCATGTGTGAGCATTTCCTGGGCTAGGGTAGTATCATGGAGGTCTCTAAAATACTTTTGAACTCATCCAAATGCAAAAATATCATGCACCTCCCCTTGTGGTGAAAGACTAGCTTGATTTATACCCATTTTCTTAATCAAATCAACAACTTGTTCTTCATGTTCATGGCTGTTGTAGGTTTGAAAAAAGTTATAACGGCTATCCCAAAGTCTAGAGGAAGATGTGTGAAGATAAAAATCATGACTTGAATGAATCCCTTTGCGAGTAGTTTCAAATTGGGTGTGGAGTTTACCTTCTTGGACCATGGTAGATATTGTGATGACCATTTTTATGCTTCAAACCACCTTCACATACCTTATAACTACTTGGGCATACCAGTCTTCCAAGATGGAAATGATGCCATGGATGCATCTAAATTTATGATAGTCCTATTGTTGATTTATTTGTGACAATTTTCTAGGGCAGTCTAGATGCTATTTTGCATACTAATTCAGCTATCAAGACTGTTCTTGTGATGAGAGGACCATGAGTTAGGTGTATGAACAATCCCCAAACAATAAATGATAATAATCTAGAAAAACACGAGGTCAAACAAATGTATAACCATTTTTATGGTAGTCCTATCTATGATAGTCTTATGCAATATTTGCATGACCTAGCACCTTTAAAGTTTGCACAAGGATAGCTTCTTCAACTCAATGACAGGACCTTGGACCATTTTCTATGCTATGACTGCTATAACTAATTAGTAACATGACTCTCACAAGGTGGTTGGGTAAATCTTTTTTATAATAGTTCTTTTGTAAAATGAACGATGTGTGTTCTTATTGAGTGGCAAATCCTCTTCCATTATCATAGAAAGAAACATGCACATTAGGTCTTATTGGGAAAATTCTCAAGCATTGGATCAATAACCAATCCCATGAAGATACTAAAACCCCCATGATGACAATCCCCTAGATCTATAGCATATAATTTTCAATTTCAAAACATGACAGTGCTATTTATAACAATCATAAATGACTGATAAACATTGAGAAATGACAATTTCAAAGGCTTATAACCACATTTGCACTGATGACCATACTTTGTAACTTTAATAACATCAAGACAATCCTTCAAAACTTGCCTAGCAACCTAAAATATGACCCTAGCATAATATAGATAGTCACTAATGACAGTACTATTGGGCATAATAGTCATATGGTAACCGATTTTCCATATGGAAGACTTGAAGGAAAATCTTCTTAGTGACATGATTTGGTGCTATTATGTGGAGGCCATGATTGGACTGATTATATATACAGATTAGACATGATTTCATCTTCTCCACAAGCCCGAACTCAAATCTTGGTTTTCCTCTATTCCTTGATCTTTGCTATGGTATTAGATTTCATGTAGTTGTTCCTCTTCTTCTGCTATTCACTGATCTTTCTCAATTAGGGTTTCATACTTTGCCCTAGTTTGGTTGGTTGAATTTCATTGACACTCCTTTATACAACAAATAGATAAAACCCCTGTAGTTTGGGTCTCATTCAAGGGTAGAAGCCAAGCTCAGTTTGTGTTCCAATGTTAGTAGAAGAGGGTTTGACCTAGTTTAGGGTTTTAAGATAAGTCTCCCTTTTCCATCTAACATTAGTAACCTTGTTGAGTATGTTTAAACTCAATAGTATCCCATGTGGGTAAATGTGCTAGGGTAGAGAGGCTTCAATGAAGGACTTGAGGGGAGTCATTAATACCCACAAATTTTTTGATGAGATCTATATATTGATGTAGAGCACATAAAATGGTCATGGTGTAAAGGTTAGGGATATACTTGAACTAATAGTGCATACTACATGCACAATAATAGGACTAAAGTTGTTGAGGAAGATGAATGCATGAGATGTGCCATTTGGAGTTGTTTATGTTAGTTTCTTGATTAAATCAGAATTTTTTTTTTTGTATTATTACCTATGAGACCACCAATGTTGAAGAATCATAGAGTCTAGCATTGCCTTTCACTATGGTACACTCCTAATTTTGCATGTCTTGGAATTTTGGGGAATGCTACTTGAGGAGTACATCTATAAAATCCATCATTTGAGGTCTACACAATATTAGAAGTTTATGCTTCACCTACATAGTGGATTCATAGTTATCACACATAAGGTGCTAATGAATTAGTGGGTCATGGTAGTTGAGATGTAGTTAGCTAGATCTATGTACATGCATCTTAATGTTTTCTTCAAAATTTATCATCACTGCACCTGCATCATTTTGTAAGAAGGAAATGGGGATCAAGAGCCCACTAATCTCCCACATATTTAGATGGTGTAGATGATTGAGGCAGAGTATGCATGGTGACATAGTAATCTAGTGAGTGACATTTTTCCACTTATTGTCTCATTCCATTTCCAAATGGGGACATCTTAAGAATGAATTTTAGAGTGAAATGATGGTAATCACCCAACCTTGCAAAATTACCATAGCAAAGAAAAGGGAAAGATATTGAGTTCTTATAAAAATCCCCAACACTTCTATATTTATTTAGGAGCCAATAGATAGGCACCCCAAGCAGTACCCTATTTCACTATCGCCTTGAGTGACATCATCAACTCCACAACTAACATCTATGTTATCAACTTAATATGCAACTATATCCACCCCCTGCACTATTGTTATATGGAGCCTAATCAGACTCAGAGGTTAAATTTTCCCCACTTTTATCAGCATGGTTTCCCCCAAAATTCCTATGGGGTCAAGGGGTAGCGCCCCTTGCGGGGTTCGGGGGCAGCGCCCCTTGCGCGTTCCCTGTCGCGATATAGGGCGGGGTCGAGGGGCAGCGCCCCTGTGGGGGCTCAGGGGCAACACCCTCAAAACCTCACATGGTTTTTATTATTTTATAAAGGCACCAGGAGTTATTTTTTCATTGACTGACATAAGAAAACCCTATTTTTGTAACTGACAAAAATCTTGATAAAAGGTGGCTAAGGGTTAGGGTTTTGATATTGTATGGTAGCATTTTGCAGTGGTATTGAGTTGTAGGGATTACTGATTGTAATCGGTTTGATTTACTGGATAATAATATTGGACTCTCTGTTTGGTGGATGTAGCCCGAGTTTGGGTGAACCACGTTAAAACTTGTCTCTCATTGTTATTAATTCTGTGTATTTCCATTTCTCTGTTTAATCTTTATTTGCATTTAATTGATATCTTCTTCCGGCTAACCCTAACATGCACAAGTACCCACTCTACTATCACAATAACCATCTTCTTCCTCAACCACATTATCTCTACTTGATGACATACTTATAGGAGGTATACGTAGAGGAACCTAGGGAACTACATAAGTATTTAAATACCCTCATGTCATTGATTCAACGTTGTGTCATTAGGGTTCTATAGTTTTTTTATCTCAAGCAAGTGCCCACATTTTTATTTGAGGAGAATTTAGTCATGCACTCTATCATGTAGCTAGTTTTTAGGGTCATGAACAGTTCTATGTAGATAATATTATTGTCCCCTCACCTATAGAGGGATGCAAATCAAATACCATGAGGGAGTAATTGCATGGGATGTTGTGTTGGTGCTTGTGGCTATATATTATAGCAATGTATTTGTGCTTTCTATGGTAGTTGTAGAAGTATTTACAAGGAAACTCAATCAGTTGTGCAAAGCTAAATCTAGGCCATTTGAGAGGTTTCATGCACTAGAATTTAGATATCCCAAGCATGGGTGGATAGGGTGTTAAATGCTAAGGTTGTTGCTGAGAGACAATCCAATGCAATTTAGCACATCATAACATAGAAGGATCTATATATTCTTGTGCAGACCACAACTTTGGATGTAGAACAGACCTAAGGGTTAACACAAAGAATGTTGATTAGTAAATTTCTATAGTATAGTTGTAGCCTTTTTAGCAACACAATTTGAGGGAAGAATGCATAAACTTAGATACTTATATTATACAAAAAATGATAATTTTAATTGAGAGAAAAAAATGTTAAACATCTGTGATTGTGCAACTCATGCCTAAATTTCAAGAGTTAGAGTTCTAATTTAGCCAACATAATTATTCAAGTGACTCAATGAAGTTGTACCTCAATTAGATGTGTAGCCAAGTGCAAGAAAAATTTTCTACCATCAACATTAAATTAGATGAACACAATTATCAACTTTTGGGTTTAATGAGGCTAATGCACATCCCATAATCCCCCATGATTAGGGATGAATATGGATTTCAAATAGATTGATGAGTTCAAATAATGCATTGTAGATATCACTCTAGTCTATATAAATGAAGTCAAATATTGCGCAGTAATCATGTTAGAGCTTTAAGTCAATATTATAGCTATGTGTATGCATTGATAATAAGTATTATTTCACCTAAGTGTTTTTAGGATAAAATAGATAATTACACTATAATGTTGTTTCCAAAATTTATTGCAAATACTATTGTAATAATTAATTGAGTGCAAGTGATTGCGTTGGGATAAAAAAATATAGTTGAGTGTAGGAGAGTGTCTAATAGGTGGGTGTAAAACAATTACTATAAAGGAGGGTCTTGCAAATCTATATTAGCATGACTCTTATTCACTTGTAAATATACCATAATTATGTAGTAATAAATTTAAGTGTAATGTTGAAGAGAAGAAAGAGATAGCATGTTTTCTGTTCAACAAAAGCATTGTGTGAAAGTGATGGATAAATAGAGAAGCTCATTTCATGCACATCTATCTTCTATTTATTGTGTAATTCATGATTTATACTTTTCTTTCTTTTTATTCTACATTTGCATGTACCATGCATAAGTCTAGTAGAGGGTTTATGATCCCTCACATGCCTTGGATGAGTGGCCTTCTGTTTGATATACTAATCTATGCTAGGCTTTTTAATTGATAGCCAATTGATCTAGCACACATGCATGAATTTGGCTAACAATCCTACTTCTATTTAGGAAGAATTTTATTATGTGTACCATTCCAGGGCTAGAATCCTATTTTTACTCAAGGTAAAACCACATCCATAGCGACTACTATGCATAACAAACCATTTTTACTTTTTTATTTGTAGACATTGTTGAGTAAGTGTGTTTATGCCTATTTTAAATGCTAGTCCAGGGCCTAAATTTGATGGTCGTATAGCCGTATTTAGGTATTTTTGCCGTAAAATACAATTAAAATTTTAAAGAGATTGCATATATATATATATATATATATAACTTTACTTATACCAAGGTATGTCATAGTATTTTAAGGGCACCTTTGAATACACAACTGTCGTAAAAAATTGCTTGACAGGCAGGGTCAACAATCAAATTTAAGCCCTGCATGCTACTTATTGGAACTTTCTATTTCATGCTTCTAGGTTTCTAGATGGAGTGCTCATTGCAAGGAGAATGCTTAGAATTGTCTTCCTTACTTTCACATTGACTACTTGTCTAAGTATTTGAATATATACTTTCATGTTGACTACTTTAATTTGACATGAATCTTCATGATAGTTCACATCCAAGTCAAAGTGAGGGGAAAATGTAATGGTGAAACTTCATACCATGTAGTTTCCCCCTTTGTTTTGGACCTGCCTAGACTCATTTGTTTCTTTAATGCAATTACTAGTGTGCAAAATGGCATTTATGCATGGAAGTGAGCAATTAACCCAAACCTAACTTGATTATAGAAATCTTCACATATCCCAAGGGCCCTGACTTGATCTACAATCTCAACCTTCATTATTCTAGGCTAATTCTCTAGTACATATTTGACCCTCAAACTATAAATTTAAATTTAAAAATAGGTCCAAGCTAACCCTATTCCAAGTTATTGTTACAAGCCAACTAAAGTGTGAAATAATTCAAATTACATGCTAGGGTTTTATATAAAAGGACAAAACCTAATTCAAAAATCTATGTAGTATCTAAGAATCCTAAGAGAGTGTTCTATTATAAATTGTAACATCACAAAAGCTTGCATCAACTTCATCACTACCTAAGCATATTACATTATGTTTGACAAAATTATAAATTTATTACAAATTTAGATACCAAGAAAAAGGGATCATCCATCAATTAAATGACCACTTTTTGCTTCTTTTATAAGCAAACAAAATTATTAAATTATAAATTATAATTTTTGCTTCTGATTAAATAAATTACCTAAACTTTCCACCAATTAAATGGTAAAAAATACAATAAAAACAACATTTTGTACAATTAAATAAAGAGATTTGAGTTGACAGAAATATCAAAACATTTAAATGTTTTAAGGGTCCACCTTGAAATATAATAAGATACCAAATTTTTCAAATCAAACGCACAATCTGTGGGGTAAGTCTTCACAAAGGACTTGACTGACGCCAAATATAATGGTCGTTTGAGTCATAATGGTGCAGAATGGCAGATTAGCTGGCGCTAAAATTAGCTCGATTTTTAGAAGATGGCCTCTGCCAGTGTAGTTTAGATCTGGATCATCTGTTAGGGTTTTTGAGCGCTGCATCGAATTTAGGGAAGAATTTGCTTAACGTGTTGGTGGAGTTTCTGAGGTCCAGAAGCAAACGGAATAAGCAGGAGAAAAAACGGTGAAGAAAACCTGAAAGACATAATCCCGGCAACAATAGTGGACGGAACAGTCTGCAAGGTAGAAAACGGCGACATTTTCCGGGAGAACCTAGCAAGCAGGATGACAATTTTCCAGGAGCAAAAAAATTCCCTCAAAAATTTAATTTATTTTATAATTTAATATAAAAAAGTCTTAGTTATTTTCAATAGACCATCTGTTAAACTTACATAGCCCCTCTTTGAATTATGGATTCTGTAATATCTTAACAATACACTTGATTGGAGCTGAAGAGTTCATACTCTTATTCTCAGACCTCTTAATCGTATACTCCATTCTGTGGCTAAGGTTGTTGAGCAGGCCTCATATCCCATGTCAATTTACTAGCTGTGACAGAAGAAACACAATTGTTGAATAAGCAAAGATGGGCATCTTCTCCAAATGCTAGATTTTGATAAACTCTGACAGTTATGCAAGTCTTTACCCTTCTCCAAAACTCTCTCCAATTGAATGGTCAACCTGCACTTTGCAATGACATTCACACTGCTCAGCTCCCCTTAGTCCTATAGGAAATTAGGAATAGCTATAAATTAAGACTTCTCCAAAACTCTCTCCAATTGAATGGTCAACCAGCACTTTGCAATGACATGCACACTGCTCAGTTCCCCTTAGTCCTATAGGAAATTAGGGATAGCTATAAATTAAGGCTCACCAGTACTCTTTGAAAGAGATTCATTTTGTTGAAGGAAAAATAAACAAAACTTCCATATGTTGTTTTATCAACATCTGTTTTCAAGGATTATCTACACACATAAAAAAGTTGACATTTTCAGTGTTGCAAATTAATGTTTGAAAGACTTATTTGATATTTTACTGCTAATTTGTTTGCAAGTTTACCTGCTCTAGTCACTGCACATTAGTACTTTCATGTTGTTTTGATGAAGTCCAACCCTAAAGAAAACAGCAGTTTGTTCAGCCAAGTCTTTAGAAAACACTTGAGGTAAGGAACTAAAAATGGAGTCATGTTAATATTTAAAACCACTCAAATAGATTAAAATACCAGCTAGAGTTATTCAAATCAAATATGGAGATAAAAAATTGTTACACATTTTTCTTTTATTAAATTTAAGTTGAAGATTACACAAATGTTAGATTAGAACCAAGACAGAAATTGTCCGACAAATAAGAGAACAATTGAAACAATTCAACTGCTTCCACTGCAAACAACTAGTGCATTGATTACAACACACTAGCATTTTGAGCTCTTCCTTCAAAATTCACATTATAAAATGCTTGTATAAAGCAATGCTATGAAAATTTTAAATGGCATTTGACTACCTATGCATCTTTCAGGCCTCCAATTTCTATGACAGATCCACTCTTGAGAATGATGTTTTCCTTGAAGATTTTATTTCCACGCAGGGACTCCAACTCTAAAACTAGCCATTGCATCAGCTGGCTTTTGGAGATGTTGTCTAGCCAGATTGCTCTTGGAATGGCCTCCAATATGATTTGCAGGGCCCATGTTCTATAAAGGATTGTACCATTTGTTTTACCAATACAATCATAAGGCAGCTGTATGGGACAACATTGTGTGGAGGCATGCTGTGTCAAAGGATCTTATTAATTGGAAGTCGCTAGATTTTGCAATCATTCCGAGTGAATGGTATGATATAAGGGTTGCTGGTCTGGCTCTGCTACACTCTTGTCTGGAGGGAACCCTATGATTCTTTATAAAGGACGACACAACTCCTCTAGACAGGTCCAGAATATGGTTGTTCCTAAAAATGCATCTGATCACTACTTAACTTGAGTAGGGATTAGATGCATTTTTAGGAACAACCATATTCCGGACCTGTTTGGAGGAGTTGAGTAGGGATTAGATGCATTTTTAGGAACAACCATATTCCAGACCTGTTTGGAGGAGTTGTCCCATCCTTATAAAGAATCACAGGTTTCCCTCAAGACAAAAGTGTAGAATCTAGCCAGGATTTACTATCGCTGCATATGCATTTTTGTCTAATTTATTAGCTTTTGGGAGTAAGTTATTTTAGGCAATTTTGTCTAAACTATATCGAAACAAGATTTAAAAAACCACAAACCCTTGTTCCCATACCCTGATAGCTTATAGAGGATAAAAACAGAGAGTTTTGTTTATGCAGCTTCACGATAGTTTGCAGATTCAGGAGAATATAAAATGAAAATAAAAAAAACTGCACTGCTGCTGCTACTCGCTGGTTTACGACCTGCTCTGCCTTCATGAACGAATCAATGAATGAATGATTGACTACTCTGCCTTCTGATGACCTGCTCTCCCACGGAAATAAATAAAAACATGCTTAATGAATGAATGCTGAAATCAGGAAGTGTCAAAGGGCAAAAACATCACACTCAATGAATGAATGCTGAATGAGGTAAGTGTCATACGTCTTAAACCCCACACTCTATGAATGAAAGCTGAATGAGGTAAGTGTCATACGGCTCTCATGGAATGCCCTGATTGCAGGATATTCACAAAATTTAACGTAAATTTTTTTGAGTTTTTTTAATTTTAAGTAAATATTTTAAATGACTTTTTTTTCATAATATAATAACAACTTGTTTTTAAAGAAAATAACTAAAATTATATAATTATTTAAGTATTTATTTGATATTTTACTACTAATTTGTTTGCAACTTTACCTGCTCTAGTCACTGCACATTAGTACTTTCATGTTATTTTGATGAAGTCCAACCCTAAAGAAAATAACAGTTTGTTCAGCCAAATCTTTAGAAAACACTTGAGGTAAGGAACTAAAAATGGAGTCATGTTAATATTTAAAACAACTCAAATAGATTAAAATACCAGCTAGAGTTATTCAAATAAAATATGGAGATAAAAAATTGTTACACATTTTTCTTTTATTAAATTTAAGCTGAAGATTACACAAATGTTAGATTAGAACCAAGACAAAAATTGTCCGACAAATAAGAGAACAATTGAAACAATTCAACTACTTCCACTGCAAACAACTAGTGCATTGACTACAACACACTAGCATTTTGAGCTCTTCCTTCAAAATTCACATTATAAAATGCTTGTATAAAGCAATGCTATGAAAATTTTACATGGCATTTGACCACCTATGCAGCTTTCAGGCCTTGAATTTTTATGACAGATCCACTCTTGAGAATGATGTTTTCCTTGAAGATTTTATTTCCACGCAGGGACCTTAACTCTAAAACTGGCCACTGCATCAGCTGGCTTTTGGAATGTTGTCTAGCTAGATTGCTCTTGGAATGGCCTCCAATATGATTTGCAGGGCCCATGTTCTATAAAGGATTGTACCATTTGTTTTACTGATACAATCATCAGGTAGCTGTATGGGACAACATTGTGTGGAGGCATGCTGGGTCGAAGGATCTTATTAATTGGAAGTCGCTAGATTTTGCAATCATTTCGAGTGAATGGTATGATATACGGGATGCTGGTCTGGCTCTGCTACACTCTTGTCTGGAGGGAACCCTATGATTCTTTATACAGGATAGGACAACTCCTCCAGACAGGTCCAGAATATGGTTGTTCCTAAAAATGCATCTGATCCCTACTTAACTCGAGTAGGGATTAGATGCATTTTTAGGAACAACCATATTTTGGACATGTTTGGAGGAGTTGAGTAGGGATTAGATGTATTTCTAGGAACAACCATATTCCAGACCTGTTTGGAGGAGTTGTCCCATCCTTATAAAGAATCATAGGTTTCCCTCAAGACAAAAGTGTAGCATCTAGCCAAACCAGCAACCCTTTATGTCATACCATTTACTCAGAATGATTACAAAATCTAATGACTTCCAATTAATAAGATCCTTCAACACAACATGCGCCCACACAATGTTGCCCCATATAGCTATCTTAGGATTGTACTGGTAAAACAAATGGTACAATCCTTTATAGAACATGGGACCTTCAAATCACATTTGATATTATATTCCTTCTCATAAACCAATGAAAATGAACAAATAAGCTCACCATTTGGATCTGTCCAGATTACAAACCCATGCCAGATAATGGAACATTAAATTAGAAAAATCCCAATCAGTTTTAAAATCCCAAAGTAATAACTAAATCAAATTTTGAACTAGAGAGATCCGTGGCTCGTTTGCAAACTAATTGCAGAAACTAAAACCAAAATAGAAGATTTCTAATCAATTCAAGAGAAGTCCAAAGAAGAATTTTTTCAATGGAGATTACAAATGGCAGACCATTCATCCAGTTTTTTGGAGGTTGGAAATGGTAGGCAGTACATTCCATAGTTTGGGCAACTGTATTCAACTCCACCTTGCAGATAACAGGCAAAAGGCAAACAATCCAGCATAGACATGCCACAACAAAATATTTCTTTGTCTAATTTATTAGCTTTTGGGAGTAAGTTATTTTAGTCAATTTTGTCTAAACTAAATCGAAATAGGATTTAAAAAACCACAAAACCTTGTTCCCATACCCTGATAGCTTACAGAGGATAAAAATAGAGAGTTTTGTTTATGCAGCTTCACGATAGTTTGCAGATTCAGGAGAATATAAAATGAAAACAAAAAAACCTGCACTACTGTTGCTGCTCACTGGTTTACGACCTGCTCTGCCTTCATGAACGAATGAATGAATGAGAGGTAAATGAGATGCTGAATGAATGAATGACTGACTGCTTTGCCTTCTAATGACCTGCTCACCCATGGAAATAAATAAAAACATGCTTAATGAATGAATGCTGAAATCGGGAAGTGTCAAACGGCAAAAACGTCACACTCAATGAATGAACGCTGAATGAGGTAAGTGTCATACGGCTTAAACCCCACACTCTATGAATGAAAGCTGAATGAGGTAAGTGTCATACGGCTCTCATGGAATGCCTTGATAGCAGGATATTCACAAAATTTACCGTAACTTTTTTTGACTTTTTTTAAATTTTAAGTGAATATTTTAAATGACTTTTTTTTCATAATATAATAAAAACTTGTTTTTAAAGAAAATAACTAAAATTATATAATTATTTAAGTATTTATTTGATATTTTACTGCTAATTTGTTTGCAAATTTACCTACACATTAGTACTTTCATGTTGTTTTGATAAAGTCCAACCCTAAAGAAAACAACAGTTTGTTCAGCCAAATCTTTAGAAAAACACTTGAGGTAAGGAACTAAAAATGGAGTCATGTTAATATTTAAAACCACTCAAATAGATTAAAATACCAGCTAGAGTTATTCAAATCAAATATGGAGATAAAAAATTGTTACACATTTTTCTTTTAATAAAATTAAGCCGAAGATTACACAAATGTTATATTAGAACCAAGATAGAAATTGTCTGACAAATTAGAGAACAATTGAAACAATTCAACTGCTTCCACTGCAAACAACTAGTGCATTGACTACAACACACTAGCATTTTGAGCTCTTCCTTCAAAATTCACATTATAAAATGCTTGTATAAAGCAATGCTATGAAAATTTTAAATGGCATTTGACTACCTATGCATCTTTTAGGCCTCCAATTTCTATGACAGATCCACTCTTGAGAATGATGTTTTCCTTGAAGTTTTTATTTCCATGCAGGGACTCCAACTCTAAAACTGGCCACTGCATCAGCTGGCTTTTGGAGATGTTGTCTAGCTAGATTGCTCTTGGAATGGCCTCCAATATGATTTGCAGGGCCCATGTTCTATAAAGGATTGTACCATTTGTTTTACCAATACAATCATGAGGCAGCTGTATGGGACAACATTGTGTGGAGGCATGCTGTGTCGAAGGATCTTATTAATTGGAAGTCGCTAGATTTTGCAATCATTCCGAGTGAATGGTATGATATAAGGGTTGCTGGTCTGGCTCTGCTACACTCTTGTCTGGAGGGAACCCTATGATTCTTTATACAGGACGGGACAACTCCTCCAGACAGGTCTAGAATATGGTTGTTCCTAAATATGAATCTGATCCCTAGTTAACTTGAGTAGGGATCAGATGCATTTTTAGTGAACAACCATATTTTGAACATGTTCGGAGGAGTTGAGTAGGGATTAGATGCATTTTTAGGAACAACCTTATTCCAGACCTGTTTGGAGGAGTTGTCCCATCCTTATAAAGAATCACAGGTTTCCCTCAAGACAAAAGTGTAGCATCTAGCCAGACCAGCAACCCTTTATATCATACCATTCACTCGGAATGATTGCAAAATCTAATGACTTCCAATTAATAAGATCCTTTGACACAACATGCGCCAACACAGTGTTGCCCCATAAAGCTATCTTAGGATTGTACTGGTAAAACAAATGGTACAATCCTTTATAGAACATGGGCCCTTCAAATCACATTTGATATTATATTCCTTCTCATAAACCAATGAAAATGAACAAATAAGCTCACCATTTGGATCTGTCCAGATTACAAACCCATGCCAGATAATGGAACATTAAATTAGAAAAATCTCAATCAGTTTTAAAATCCCAAAGTAATAACTAAATCAAATTTTGAACTAGAGAGATCCGTGGCTCGTTTGCAAGCTAATTGTAGAAACTAAAACCAAAATAGAAGATTTCTAATCAATTCAAGAGAAGTCCAAAGCAGAAATTTTTCAATGGAGATTATAAATGGCAGACCATTCATCAAGTTTTTTGGAGGTTGGAAATGGTAGGTAGTGCGTTCCATAGTTTGGGCAACTGTATTCAACTCTGCCTTGCAGATAACAGGCAAAAGGAAAACAATCCAGCATAGACATGCCACGGCAAAATATTTCTTTGTTTCCATTGGGAAAATTTAGTCTGCCACACACACAGAGTTTGAGAGTCTCTTGTTTATAAGATGAACTCTGGTTAACTCTGTATATCAGTAAGTACCTGGTAATGAAAACATAATCAGTTTAATCAGAATATGTAGACTTGAAAGTTAAACAGACTCAAACAGATCCCAAAACTTTTATTTATTTACAAAAAAAAGGTATTTATTTACAAACATATTTTCAAAAAGGTTTTTATTTCTGTATACAAAGAAAAATGACAAGGTTTTCCATAAGAGGGGTAAGGGGAATTCTGATAGCTTGCATTTAAGAGTTCCTTAAACCAACAACAAATAGAAAGAAACATTAAAAAAACTGCTAATTTACCTATTCTTGATTGATATTGAGTCAAACTTCTGTCAAAATATTGAGCTATCATTCACAATCTTAATATATATTTTATCATTCAAATGGTGAGGTGTTGATTTTAAAAACAAAGCAAATGAAAGAAGATGCAGAAAAATAAGAACAGAATGAAAAAACTCAATCATAGGAAAATGAACACAGGTTTTTAAAGTGGTTCACCAAACTTTGGCTATGTCCACTATCAGCAGGGGATTCTATTAGTAATTTGTTTCAATATCACCTTACAGCAGCTCTGTACATTATATTTATATATACATCTACTCTCGAACTCCAAAGAAAAAAGCATAAGTCTGATCACCCACGAAGGAAGATCAAAGGTCATCAAGGAAAGACAAAAGATCATGAGACACCGTATGAAACCGCGAAGAAGACCATTAGGATTCACCAACCCAACATGATGATGGTTCAGGAAGTGTATATTTGTATGGATAAGGCTTTGTTTTGTCCTTTCACTTCTGCTTGGACTTTTCCTCTATAAGCTATCAAGGTATGGGAACAAGGGTTTGTGGTTTTTTAAATCCTGTTTCGATTTAGTTTAGACAAAATTGCCTAAAATAGCTTACCCCCAAAAGCTAATAAATTAGACAAAAATGCATATGCAGTGATAGTAAATCCTGTATTTTTCTACCTTCAATACACACGCTTCTTATTTTTCTTAGATATGCAATCTCATTTTGTTTAAAACAGAGAATTTTGGTTGGCAAAGCTTTCTAGATATACAATCTCATTTTGTTTAAAACAGAGAATTTTGGTTGGCAAAGCTTTCAACATTAGAAAATAAGAAGTGTGTTTATTGAAGGTCAATTGTGATGAAAAATACAGGATTTACTATCACTGCATATGCATTTTTGTCTAATTTATTAGCTTTTCGGAGTAAGTTATTTTAGTCAATTTTGTCTAAACTAAATCGAAACAGGATTTAAAAAACCACAAACCCTTGTTCCCATACCCTGATAGCTTACAGAGGATAAAAATAGAGAGTTTTGTTTATGCAGCTTCACGATAGTTTACAGATTCAGGAGAATATAAAATGAAAACAAAAAAACCTGCACTACTGCTGCTGCTCGCTGGTTTACGACCTGCTCTGCCTTCATGAACGAATGAATGAATGAGAGGTAAATGAGATGCTGAATGAATGAATGACTGACTGCTCTGCCTTCTGATGACCTGCTCTCCCACGTAAATAAATAAAAACATGCTTAATGAATGAATGCTGAAATCGGGAAGTGTCAAAGGGCAAAAACATCACACTCAATGAATGAACGTTGAATGAGGTAAGTGTCATACGGCTTAAACCCCACACTCTATGAATGAAAGCTAAATGAGGTAAGTGTCATACGGCTCTCATGGGATACCCTGATTGCAGGATATTCACAAAATTTACCGTAACTTTTTTTGACTTTTTTTAAATTTTAAGTGAATATTTTAAATGACTTTTTTTTCATAATATAATAACAACTTGTTTTTAAAGAAAATAACCAAAATTATATAATTATTTAAGTATTTATTTGATATTTTACTGCTAATTTGTTTCCAACTTTACCTGCTCTAGTCACTGCACATTAGTACTTTCATGTTGTTTTGATGAAGTCCAACCCTAAAGAAAACAACAGTTTGTTCAGCCAAATCTTTAGAAAAACACTTGAGGTAAGGAACTAAAAATGGAGTCATGTTAATATTTAAAACCACTAATATAGATTAAAATACCAGCTAGAGTTATTCAAATCAAATATGGAGATAAAAAATTGTTACACATTTTTCTTTTATTAAATTTAAGTTGAAGATTACACAAATGTTAGATTAGAACCAAGACAGAAATTGTCCGACAAATAAGAGAACAATTGAAACAATTCAACTGCTTCCACTGCAAACAACTATTGCATTGACTACAACACACTAGCATTTTGAGCTCTTCCTTCAAAATTCACATTATAAAATGCTTGTATAAAGCAATGCTATGAAAATTTTAAATGGCATTTGACTACCTATGCATCTTTCAGGCCTCCAATTTCTATGACAGATCCACTCTTGAGAATGATGTTTTCCTTGAAGATTTTATTTCCACACAGGGACTCCAACTCTAAAACTGGCCACTGCATCAGCTGGCTTTTGGAGATGTTGTCTAGCTAGATTGCTCTTGGAATGGCCTCCAATATGATTTGCAAGGCCCATGTTCTATAAAGGATTGTACCATTTGTTTTACCAATACAATCATAAGGCAAATGTATGGGACAACATTGTGTGGAGGCATGCTGGGTCGAAGGATCTTATTAATTGGAAGTCGCTAGATTTTGCAATCATTCTGAGTGAACGGTATGATATAAGGGTTGCTGGTCTGGCTCTGCTACACTCTTGTCTGGAGGGAACCGTATGATTCTTTATACAGGATGGGACAACTCCTCCAGACAGGTCCAGAATATGGTTGTTCCTAAAAATGCATCTGATCCCTACTTAACTCGAGTAGGGATTAGATGCATTTTTAGGAACAACCATATTCCAGACTTGTTTGGAGGAGTTGAGTAGGGATTAGATCCATTTTTAGGAACAACCATATTCAAGGCCTGTTTGGAGGAGTTGTCCCATCCTTATAAAGAATCACAGGTTTCCCTCAAGACAAAAGTGTAGCATCTAGCCAGGCCAGCAACCCTTTATATCATACCATTCACTCGGAATGATTGCAAAATCTAATGACTTCCAATTAATAAGATCCTTCGACACAACATGCACCCACACAATGTTGCCCCATACAGCTATCTTAGGATTGTACTGGTAAAATAAATGGTACAATCCTTTATAGAGCATAGGCCCTTCAAATCACATTTGATATTATATTCCTTCTCATAAACCAATGAAAATGAAAAAATAAGATCACCATTTGGATCTGTCCAGATTACAAACCCATGCCAGACAATGGAACATTAAATCAAAAAAATCCAAATCTGTTTTAAAATTCCAAAGTAATAACTAAATCAAATTTTGAACTAGAGAGATCCGTGGCTCGTTTGCAAACTAGTTGCAGAAACTAGAACCAAAATAGAAGATTTCTAATCAATTCAAGAGAAGTCCAAAGTAGAAATTTTTCAATGGAGATTATAAATGGCAGACCATTCATCCAGTTTTTTGGAGGTTGGAAATGGTAGGCAGTGCGTTCCATAGTTTGGGCAACTGTATTCAACTCCGCCTTGCATATAATAGGCAAAAGGCAAACAATCCAGCATAGACATGCCACGACAAAATATTTCTTTGTTTCCATTGGGAAAATTTAGTCTGCCACACACACAGAGTTTGATAGTCTCTTGTTTATAAGATGAGCTCTGGTTAACTCTGTATATCACTAAGTACCTGGTAATGAAAACATAATCAGTTTAGTCAAAATATGTAGACTTGAAAGTTAAACAGACTCAAACAGATCCCAAAACTTTTATTTATTTACAAAAAAAGGTATTTATTTACAAACATATTTACAAAAAGGTTTTTATTTCTGTATACAAAGAAAAATGACAAGGTTCTCCATAAGAGGGGTAAGGGGAATTTTGATAGCTTGCATTTAAGAGTTCCTTAAACCAACAACAAATAGAAGGAAACATTAAAAAAACTGCTAATTTACCTATTCTTGATTGATATTGAATCAAACTTCTGTCAAAATATTGAGCTATCATTCACAATCTTAATATATATTTTATCATTCAAATGGTGAGGTGTTGATTTTAAAAACAGAGCAAATGAAAGAAGATGCAGAAAAATAAGAATAGAATGAAAAAACTCAATCACAGGAAAATGAACATAGGTTTTTAAAGTGGTTCACCAAACTTTGGCTACGTCCACTATCAGCAGGGGATTCTCTTATTAATTTGTTTAAATATCACCTTACAGCAGCTCTATACATTATATTTATATATACATCTACTCTCGAACTCCAAAGAAAAAAGCATAAGTCTGATCACCCACGAAGGAAGATCAAAGGTCATCAAGGAAAGACAAGATATCATGAGACACCATATGAAACCGCCAAGAAGACCATTGGGATTCACCAACACAACATGATGATGGTTTAGGAAGTGTATATTTGTATGGATAAGGCTTTGTTTTGTCCTTTCACTTCTACCTGGACTTGTCCTCTGTAAGCTATCAGGGTATGGGAACAAGGGTTTGTGGTTTTTTAAATCCTATTTCAATTTAGTTTAGACAAAATTGCCTAAAATAGCTTACCCCCAAAAGCTAATAAATTAGACAAAAATGCATTTGATCCCTAGTTAACTTGAGTAGGGATCAGATGCATTTTTAGTGAACAACCATATTCTGGACCTACTCGGAGGAGTTGAGTAGGGATTAGATGCATTTTTAGGAACAACCATATTCCAGACCTGTTTGGAGGAGTTGTCCCATCCTTATAAAGAATCACAGGTTTCCCTCAAGACAAAAGTGTAGCATCTAGCCAGACCAGCAACCCTTTATATCATACCATTCACTCGGAATGATTGCAAAATCTAATGACTTCCAATTAATAAGATCCTTTGACACAACATGCGCCCACACAATGTTGCCCCATACAGCTATCTTAGGATTGTACTAGTAAAACAAATGGTACAATCCTTTATAGAACATGGGCCCTTCAAATCACATTTGATATTATATTCCTTCTCATAAACCAATGAAAATGAACAAATAAGCTCACCATTTGGATCTGTCCAGATTACAAACCCATGCCAGATAATGGAACATTAAATTAGAAAAATCCCAATCAGTTTTAAAATCCCAAAGAAATAACTAAATCAAATTTTGAACTAGAGAGATCCGTGGCTCGTTTGCAAACTAATTGCAGAAACTAAAACCAAAATAGAAGATTTCTAATCAATTCAAGAGAAGTCCAAAGCAGAAATTTTTTAATGGAGATTATAAATGGCAGACCATTCATCCAGTTTTTTGGAGGTTGGAAATGTTAGGTAGTGCGTTCCATAGTTTGGGCAACTGTATTCAACTCCGCCTTGCAGATAACAGGCAAAAGGCAAACAATCCAGCATAGACATGCCACGGCAAAATATTTCTTTGTTTCCATTGGGAAAATTTAGTCTGCCGCAGACACAGAGTTTGAGAGTCTCTTGTTTATAAGATGAACTCTGGTTAACTCTGTATATCGGTAAGTACCTGGTAATGAAAACATAATCAGTTTAATCAGAATATGTAGACTTGAAAGTTAAACAAACTCAAACAGATCCCAAAACTTTTATTTATTTACAAAAAAAAGGTATTTATTTACAAACATATTTACAAAAAGGTTTTTATTTCTGTATACATAGAAAAATGACAAGGTTTTCCAGAAGAGGGGTAAGGGGAATTCTGATAGCTTGCATTTAAGAGTTCCTTAAACCAACAACAAATAGAAAGAAACATTAAAAAAACTGCTAATTTACCTATTCTTGATTGATATTGAATCAAACTTCTGTCAAAATATTGAGCTATCATTCACAATCTTAATATATATTTTATCATTCAAATGGCGAGGTGTTGATTTTAAAAACAAAGCAAATGAAAGAAGATGCAGAAAAATAAGAACAGAATGAAAAAACTCAATCATAGGAAAATGAACACAGGTTTTTAAAGTGGTTCACCAAACTTTGGCTATGTCCACAATCAGCAGGGGATTCTCTTATTAATTTGTTTCAATATCACCTTACAGCAGCTCTATACATTATATTTATATATACATCTACTCTCGAACTCCAAAGAAAAAAGCATAAGTCTGATCACCCACGAAGGAACATCAAAGGTCATCAAGGAAAGACAAAAGATCATGAGACACCGTATGAAACTGCCAAGAAGACCATTGGGATTCACCAACCCAACATGATGATGGTTCAGGAAGTGTATATTTGTATGGAAAAGGCTTTGTTTTGTCCTTTCACTTCTGCCTGGACTTTTCCTCTGTAAGCTATCAGGGTATGGGAATAAGGGTTTGTAGTTTTTTAAATCCTGTTTCGATTTAGTTTAGACAAAATTGCCTAAAATAGCTTACCCCCAAAAGCTAATAAATTAGACAAAAATGCATATGCAGTGATAGTAAATCCTGTATTTTTCTACCTTCAATACACACGCTTCTTATTTTTCTTAGATATGCAATCTCATTTTGTTTAAAACAGAGAATTTTGGTTGGCAAAGCTTTCTAGATATACAATCTCATTTTGTTTAAAACAGAGAATTTTGGTTGGCAAAGCTTTCAACATTAGAAAATAAGAAGCGTGTGTACTGAAGGTCAAATGTGATGAAAAATACAGGATTTACTATCACTGCATATGCATTTTTGTCTAATTTATTAGCTTTTGGGAGTAAGTTATTTTAGTCAATTTTGTCTAAACTAAATCGAAACAGGATTTAAAAAACCACAAACCCTTGCTCCTATACCCTGATAGCTTATAGAGGATAAAAATAGAGAGTTTTGTTTATGCAGCTTCACGATAGTTTGCAGATTCAGGAGAATATAAAATGAAAACAAAAAAACTTGCACTGCTGCTGCTGCTCGCTGGTTTACGATCTGCTCTGCCTTCATGAACGAATGAATGAATGAGAGGTAAATGAGATGCTGAATGAATGAACGATTGACTACTCTGCCTTCTGATGACCTGCTCTACCACGTAAATAAATAAAAACATGCTTAATGAATGAATGCTAAAATCGGGAAGTGTCAAAGGGCAAAAACATCACACTTAATGAATGAATGCTGAATGAGGTAAGTGTCATACGGCTTAAACCCCACACTCTATGAGTGAAAGCTGAATGAGGTAAGTGTCATACGGCTCTCATGGGATACCCTGATTGTAGGATATTCACAAAATTTACCGTAACTTTTTTTGACATTTTTTAAATTTTAAGTGAATATTTTAAATGACTTTTTTTCATAATATAATAACATCTTTTTTTAAAAGAAAATAACTAAAATTATATAATTATTTAAGTATTTATTTGATATTTTATTGCCAATTTTTTTGCAACTTTACCTGCTCTAGTCACTGCACATTAGTACTTTCATGTTGTTTTGATGAAGTTCAACCCTAAAGAAAACAGCAGTTTGTTCAGCCAAATCTTTAGAAAAATACTTGAGGTAAGGAACTAAAAATGGAGTCATGTTAATATTTAAAACCACTAATATAGATTAAAATACCAGCTAGAGTTATTCAAATCAAATATGGAGATAAAAAATTGTTACACATTTTTCTTTTATTAAATTTAAGTTGAAGATTACACAAATGTTTGATTAGAACCAAGATAGAATTTGTCTGACAAATAAGAGAACAATTCAAAAAATTCAACTGCTTCCACTGCAAACAACTAGTCCATTGACTACAACACACTAGCATTTTGAGCTCTTCCTTCAAAATTCACATTATAAAATGCTTGTATAAAGCAATGCTATGAAAATTTTAAATGGCATTTGACTACCTATCCATCTTTTAGGCCTCCAATTTCTATGACAAATCCACTCTTGAGAATGATGTTTTCCTTGAAGATTTTATTTGCACGCAGGGACTCCAACTCTAAAACTAGACACTGCATCAGCTGGCTTTTGGAGATGTTGTCTAGCCAGATTGCTCTTGGAATGGCATCCAATATGATTTGCAGGGCCCATGTTCTATAAAGGATTGTACCATATGTTTTACCAATACAATCATAAGGCAGATGTATGGGACAACATTGTGTGGAGGCATGGTGTGTCGAAGGATCTTGTTAATTGGAAGTTGCTAGATTTTGCAATCATTCTGAGTGAACGGTATGATATAAGGGTTGCTGGTCTGGCTCTGCTACACTCTTGTCTAGAGGGAACCGTATGATTCTTTATACAGGATGGGACAACTCCTCCAGACAGGTCCAGAATATGGTTGTTCCTAAAAATGCATCTGATCCCTACTTAACTCGAGTAGGGATTAGATGCATTTTTAGGAACAACCATATTCTGGACTTGTTTGGAGGAGTTGAGTAGGGATTAGATCCATTTTTAGGAACAACCATATTCAAGGCCTGTTTGGAGGAGTTGTCCCATCATTATAAAGAATCACAGGTTTCCCTCAAGACAGAAGTGTAGCATCTAGCCAGACCAGCAACCCTTTATATCATACCATTCACTCGGAATGATTGTAAAATCTAATGACTTCCAATTAATAAGATCCTTCGACACAACATGCACCCACACAATGTTGCCCCATACAGCTATCTTAGGATTGTACTGGTAAAACAAATGGTACAATCCTTTATAGAGCATGGGCCCTTCAAATCACATTTGATATTATATTCCTTCTCATAAACCAATGAAAATGAAAAAATAAGATCACCATTTGGATCTGTCCAGATTACAAACCCATGCCAGACAATGGAATATTAAATCAAAAAAATCCAAATGAGTTTTAAAATCCCAAAGTAATAACTAAATCAAATTTTGAACTAGGGAGATCTGTGGCTCGTTTGCAAACCAATTGCAGAAACTAGAACCAAAATTGAAGATTTCTAATCAATTCAAGAGAAGTCCAAAGCAGAAATTTTTCAATGGAGATTATAAATGGCAGACCATTCATCCAGTTTTTTGGAGGTTGGAAATGGTAGGCAGTGCGTTCCATAGTTTGGGCAACTGTATTCAACTCCGCCTTGCAGATAACAAGCAAAAGGTAAACAATCCAGCATAGCCATGCCACGACAAAATATTTCTTTGTTTCCATTGGTAAAATTCAGTCTGCCACACACACAGAGTTTGAGAGTCTCTTGTTTATAAGATGAGCTCCGGTTAACAGTACCTGGTAATGAAAACATAATCAGTTTAATCAGAATATGTAGACTTGAAAGTTAAACAGACTCAAACAGATCCCAAAACTTTTATTTATTTAGAAAAAAAGGTATTTATTTACAAACATATTTACAAAAAGGTTTTTATTTCTGTATACAAAGAAAAATGACAAGGTTTTCCATAAGAGGGGTAAGGGGAATTTTGATAGCTTGCATTTAAGAGTTCCTTAAACCAACAACAAAAAGAAAGAAACATTAGAAAAACTGCTAATTTACCTATTCTTGATTGATATTGAATCAAACTTCTGTCAAAATATTGAGCTATCATTCACAATCTTAATATATATTTTATCATTCAAATGGTGAGGTGTTGATTTTAAAAACAAAGCAAATGAAATAAGATGCAGAAAAATAAGAATAGAATGAAAAAACTCAATCACAGGAAAATGAACACAGGTGTTTAAAGTGGTTCACCGAACTTTGGCTACGTCCACTATCAGCAGGGGATTCTCTTATTAATTTGTTTAAATATCACCTTACAGTAGCTCTGTACATTATATTTATATATACATCTACTCTCGAACTCCAAAGAAAAAAGCATAAGTCCGATCACCCACGAAGGAAGATCAAAGGTCATCAAGGAAAGACAAGAGATCATGAGACACCGTATGAAACCGCTAAGAAGACCATTGGGATTCACCAACACAACATGATGATGGTTCAGGAAGTGTATATTTGTATGGATAAGGCTTTGTTTTGTCCTTTCACTTCTGCCTGGACTTGTCCTCTGTAAGCTATCAGGGTATGGGAACAAGGGTTTGTGGTTTTTTAAATCCTGTTTCAATTTAGTTTAGACAAAATTGCCTAAAATAGCTTACCCCCAAAAGCTAATAAATTAGAAAAAAAAGCATATGCAGCGATAGTAAATCCTGTATTTTTCTACCTTCAATACACACGCTTCTTATTTTACTTAGATATGCAATCTCATTTTGTTTAAAACAGAGAATTTTGGTTGGCAAACCTTTCTAGATATGCAATCTCATTTTCTTTAAAATAGATAATTTTGGTTGGCAAAGCTTTCTACATTAGAAAATAAGAAGCGTGTGTATTGAAGGTCAATTATGAAGAAAAATACAGGATTTACTATCACTGCATATGCATTTTTGTCTAATTTATTAGCTTTTGGGAGTAAGTTATTTTAGTCAATTTTGTCTAAACTAAATCGAAATAGGATTTAAAAAACCACAAAACCTTGTTCCCATACCCTGATAGCTTACAGAGGCTAAAAACAGAGAGTTTTGTTTATGCAGCTTCACGATAGTTTGCAGATTCAGGAGAATATAAAATGAAAACAAAAAAACCTGCACTACTGTTGCTGCTCACTGGTTTACGACCTGCTCTGCCTTCAAGAACGAATGAATGAATGAGAGGTAAATGAGATGCTGAATGAATGAATGACTGACTGCTTTGCCTTCTAATGCCCTGCTCACCCATGGAAATAAATAAAAACATGCTTAATGAATGAATGCTGAAATCGGGAAGTGTCAAACGGCAAAAACATCACACTCAATGAATGAACGCTAAATGAGGTAAGTGTCATACGGCTTAAACCCCACACTCTATGAATGAAAGCTGAATGAGGTAAGTGTCATACGGCTCTCATGGAATGCCTTGATAGCAGGATATTCACAAAATTTACCGTAACTTTTTTTGACTTTTTTTTAATTTTAAGTGAATATTTTAAATGACTTTTTTTTCATAATATAATAACAACTTGTTTTTAAAGAAAATAACTAAAATTATATAATTATTTAAGTATTTATTTGATATTTTACTGCTAATTTGTTTGCAAATTTACCTACACATTAGTACTTTCATGTTGTTTTGATAAAGTCCAACCCTAAAGAAAATAGCAGTTTGTTCAGCCAAATCTTTAGAAAAACACTTGAGGTAAGGAACTAAAAATGGAGTCATGTTAATATTTAAAACCACTCAAATAGATTAAAATACCAGCTAGAGTTATTCAAATCAAATATGGAGATAAAAAATTGTTACACATTTTTCTTTTAATAAAATTAAGCCGAAGATTACACAAATGTTATATTAGAACCAAGATAGAAATTGTCTGACAAATTAGAGAACAATTGAAACAATTCAACTGCTTCCACTGCAAACAACTAGTGCATTGACTACAACACACTAGCATTTTGAGCTCTTCCTTCAAAATTCACATTATAAAATGCTTGTATAAAGCAATGCTATGAAAATTTTAAATGGCATTTGACTACCTATGCATCTTTAAGGCCTCCAATTTCTATGACAGATCCACTCTTGAGAATGATGTTTTCCTTGAAGTTTTTATTTCCATGCAGGGACTCCAACTCTAAAACTGGCCACTGCATCAGCTGGCTTTTGGAGATGTTGTCTAGCTAGATTGTTCTTGGAATGGCCTCCAATATGATTTGCAGGGCCCATGTTCTATAAAGGATTGTACCATTTGTTTTACCAATTCAATCATGAGGCAGCTGTATGGGACAACATTGTGTGGAGGCATGCTGTGTCGAAGGATCTTATTAATTGGAAGTCGCTACATTTTGCAATCATTCCGAGTGAATGGTATGATATAAGGGTTGCTGGTCTGGCTCTGCTACACTCTTGTCTGGAGGGAACCCTATGATTCTTTATACAGGACGGGACAACTCCTCCAGACAGGTCTAGAATATGGTTGTTCCTAAAAATGCATCTGATCCCTAGTTAACTTGAGTAGGGATCAGATGCATTTTTAGTGAACAACCATATTTTGAACATGTTCGGAGGAGTTGAGTAGGGATTAGATGCATTTTTTGGAACAACCTTATTCCAGACCTGTTTGGAGGAGTTGTCCCATCCTTATAAAGAATCACAGGTTTCCCTCAAGACAAAAGTGTAGCATCTAGCCAGACCAGCAACCCTTTATATCATACCATTCACTCTGAATGATTGCAAAATCTAATGACTTCCAATTAATAAGATCCTTTGACACAACATGCGCCAACATAGTGTTGCCCCATAAAGCTATCTTAGGATTGTACTGGTAAAACAAATGGTACAATCCTTTATAGAACATGGGCCCTTCAAATCACATTTGATATTATATTCCTTCTCATAAACCAATGAAAATGAACAAATAAGCTCACCATTTGGATCTGTCCAGATTACAAACCCATGCCAGATAATGGAACATTAAATTAGAAAAATCTCAATCAGTTTTAAAATCCCAAAGTAATAACTAAATCAAATTTTGAACTAGAGAGATCCGTGGCTCGTTTGCAAGCTAATTGTAGAAACTAAAACCAAAATAGAAGATTTCTAATCAATTCAAGAGAAGTCCAAAGAAGAAATTTTTCAATGGAGATTATAAATGGCAGACCATTCATCCAATTTTTTGGAGGTTGGAAATGGTAGGCAGTGCGTTCCATAGTTTGGGCAACTGTATTCAACTCTGCCTTGCAGATAACAGGCAAAAGGCAAACAATCCAGCATAGACATGCCACGGCAAAATATTTCTTTGTTTCCATTGGGAAAATTTAGTCTGCCACACACACAGAGTTTGAGAGTCTCTTGTTTATAAGATGAACTCTGGTTAACTCTGTATATCAGTAAGTACCTGGTAATGAAAACATAATCAGTTTAATCAGAATATGTAGACTTGAAAGTTAAACAGACTCAAACAGATCCCAAAACTTTTATTTATTTACAAAAAAAAGGTATTTATTTTCAAACATTTTTACAAAAAGGTTTTTATTTCTGTATACAAAGAAAAATGACAAGGTTTTCCGTAAGAGGGGTAAGGGGAATTCTGATAGCTTGCATTTAAGAGTTCCTTAAACCAACAACAAATAGAAAGAAACATTAAAAAGACTGCTATCTTACCTATTCTTGATTGATATTGAGTCAAACTTCTGTCAAAATATTGAGCTATCATTCACAATCTTAATATATATTTTATCATTCAAATGGCGAGGTGTTGATTTTAAAAACAAAGCAAATGAAAGAAGATGCAGAAAAATAAGAACAGAATAAAAAAACTCAATCATAGGAAAATGAACATAGGTTTTTAAAGTGGTTCACCAAACTTTGGCTATGTCCACTATCAGCAGGGGATTCTATTAGTAATTTGTTTCAATATCACCTTACAGCAGCTCTGTACATTATATTTATATATACATCTACTCTCGAACTCCAAAGAAAAAAGCATAAGTCTGATCACCCACGAAGGAAGATCAAAGGTCATCAAGGAAAGACAAAAGATCATGAGACACCGTATGAAACCGCCAAGAAGACCATTGGGATTCACCAACCCAACATGATGATGGTTCAGGAAGTGTATATTTGTATGGATAAGGCTTTGTTTTGTCCTTTCACTTCTGCTTGGACTTTTCTCTATAAGCTATCAAGGTATGGGAACAAGGGTTTGTGGTTTTTTAAATCCTGTTTCGATTTAGTTTAGACAAAATTGCCTAAAATAGCTTACCCCCAAAAGCTAATAAATTAGACAAAAATGCATATGCAGTGATAGTAAATCCTATATTTTTCTACCTTCAATACACATGCTTCTTATTTTTCTTAGATATGCAATCTCATTTTGTTTAAAACAGAGAATTTTGGTTGGCAAAGCTTTCTAGATATACAATCTCATTTTGTTTAAAACAGAGAATTTTGGTTGGCAAAGCTTTCTACATTAGAAAATAAGAAGCGTGTGTATTGAAGGTCAATTGTGATGAAAAATACAGGATTTACTATCATTGCATATGCATTTTTGTCTAATTTATTAGCTTTTGGGAGTAAGTTATTTTAGTCAATTTTGTCTAAACTAAATCGAAACAGGATTTAAAAATCCACAAACCCTTGTTCCCATACGCTGATAGCTTACAGAGGATAAAAATAGAGAGTTTTGTTTATGCAGCTTCACGATAGTTTGCAGATTCAGGAGAATATAAAATGAAAACAAAAAAACTTGCACTGCTGCTGCTGCTCGCTGGTTTACGACCTGCTCTGCCTTCATGAACGAATGAATGAATGAGAGGTAAATGAGATGCTGAATGAATGAATGACTGACTGCTCTGCCTTCTGATGACCTGCTCTCCCACGTAAATAAATAAAAACATGCTTAATGAATGAATGCTGAAATCGGGAAGTGTCAAAGGGCAAAAACATCACACTCAATGAATGAATGTTGAATGAGGTAAGTGTCATATGGCTTAAACCCCACACTCTATGAATGAAAGTTGAATGAGGTAAGTGTCATACGGCTCTCATGGGATACCCTGATTGCAGGATATTCACAAAATTTACCGTAACTTTTTTTGACTTTTTTTTAATTTTAAGTGAATATTTTAAATGACTTTTTTTTCATAATATAATAACTTGTTTTTAAAGAAAATAACTAAAATTATATAATTATTTAAGTATTTATTTGATATTTTACTGCTAATTTGTTTGCAACTTTACCTGCTCTAGTCACTGCACATTAGTACTTTCATGTTGTTTTGATGAAGTCCAACCCTAAAGAAAATAACAGTTTGTTCAGCCAAATCTTTAGAAAAACACTTGAGGTAATGAACTAAAAATGGAGTCATGTTAATATTTAAAACCACTAATATAGATTAAAATACCAGCTAGAGTTATTCAAATCAAATATGGAGATAAAAAATTGTTACACATTTTTCTTTTATTAAATTTAAGTTGAAGATTACACAAATGTTAGATTAGAACCAAGACAGAAATTGTCTGACAAATAAGAGAACAATTGAAACAATTCAACTGCTTCCATTGCAAACAACTAGTGCATTGACTACAACACACTAGCATTTTGAGCTCTTCCTTCAAAATTCACATTATAAAATGCTTGTATAAAGCAATGCTATGAAAATTTTAAATGGCATTTGACTACCTATGCATCTTTCAGGCCTCCAATTTCTATGACAGATCCACTCTTGAGAATGATGTTTTCCTTGAAGATTTTATTTCCATGCAGGGACTCCAACTCTAAAATTGGCCACTGCATCAGCTGGCTTTTGGAGATGTTGTCTAGCCAGATTGCTCTTGGAATGGCCTCCAATATGATTTGCAGGGCCCATGTTCTATAAAGGATTGTACCATTTGTTTTAACAATACAATCATAAGGGAGATGTATGGGACAACATTATGTGGAGGCATGCTGTGTCGAAGGATCTTATTAATTGGAAGTTGCTAGATTTTGTAATCATTCTGAGTGAACGGTATGATATAAGGGTTGATGGTCTGGCTCTGCTACACTCTTGTCTGGAGGGAACCCTATGATTCTTTATACAGGATGGGACAACTCCTCCAGACATGTCCAGAATATGGTTGTTCCTAAAAATGCATCTGATCCCTACTTAACTCGAGTAGGGATTAGATGCATTTTTAGGAACAACCATATTCTGGACTTGTTTGGAGGAGTTGTGTAGGGATTAGATCCATTTTTAGGAACAACCATATTCTAGGCCTGTTTGGAGGAGTTGTCCCATCGTTATAAAGAATCACAGGATTCCCTCAAGACAAAATTGTAGCATCTAGCCAGACCAGCAACCCTTTATATCATACCATTCACTCGGAATGATTGCAAAATCTAATGACTTCCAATTAATAATATCCTTCGACACAACATGCACCCACACAATGTTGCCCCATACAGCTATCTTAAGTTTGTACTGGTAAAACAAATCGTACAATCCTTTATAGAGCATGGGCCCTTCAAATCACATTTGATATTATATTCCTTCTCATAAACCAATGAAAATGAAAAACTAAGATCACCATTTGGATCTGTCCAGATTACAAACCCATGTCAGACAATGGAACATTAAATAAAAAAAATCCAAATGAGTTTTAAAATCCCAAAGTAATAACTAAATCAAATTTTGAACTAGAGAGATCTGTGGCTCGTTTGCAAACCAATTGCAGAAACTATAACCAAAATAGAAGATTTCTAATCAATTCAAGAGAAGTCCAAAGCATAAATTTTTCAATGGAGATTATAAATGGCAGACCATTCATCTAGTTTTTTGGAGGTTGGAAATGGTAGGCAGTGCGTTCCATAGTTTGGGCAACTGTATTCAACTTTGCCTTGTAGACAACAGGCAAAAGGCAAACAATCCAGCATAGACATGCCACGACAAAATATTTCTTTGTTTCCATTGGGAAAATTCAGTCAGCCACACACACAGAGTTTGAGAGTCTCTTGTTTATAAGATGAGCTCTGTTTAACTCTGTATATCACTAAGTACCTGGTAATGATAACATAATCAGTTTAATTAGAATATGTAGACTTGCAAGTTAAACAGACTCAAACAGATCCCAAAACTTTTATTTATTTACAAAAAGAGGTATTTATTTACAAACAAAGTTACAAAAAGGTTTTTATTTCTTTATACACAGAAAAATGACAAGGTTTTCCATAAGAGGGGTAAGGGGAATTTTGATAGCTTGCATTTAAGAGTTCATTAAACCAACAACAAATAGAAAGAAACATTAAAAAAACTGCTAATTTACCTATTCTTGATTGATATTGAATCAAACTTCTGTCAAAATATTGAGCTATCATTCACAATCTTAATATATATTTTATCATTCAAATGGTGAGGTGTTGATTTTAAAAACAAAGCAAATGAAAGAAGATGCAGAAAAATAAGAATAGAATAAAAAAACTCAATCACAGGAAAATAAACACAGGTTTTTAAAGTGGTTCACCAAACTTTGGCTATGTCCACTATCAGAAGGGGATTCTCTTTAGTTTAGACAAAATTGCCTAAAATAGCTTACCCCGAAATAGCTTACACATTTTTCTTTTATTAAAATTAAGCCGAAGATTACACAAATGTTATATTAGAACCAAGATAGAAATTGTCTGACAAATAAGAGAACAATTGAAACAATTCAACTGCTTCCACTGCAAACAACTAGTGCATTGACTACAACACACTAGCATTTTGAGCTCTTCCTTCAAAATTCACATTATAAAATGCTTGTATAAAGCAATGCTATGAAAATTTTAAATGGCATTTGACTACCTATGCATCTTTTAGGCCTCCAATTTCTATGACAGATCCACTCTTGAGAATGATGTTTTCCTTGAAGTTTTTATTTCCATGCAGGGACTCCAACTCTAAAACTGGCCACTGCATCAGCTGGCTTTTGGAGATGTTGTCTAGCCAGATTGCTCTTGGAATGGCCTCCAATATGATTTGCAGGGCCCATGTTCTATAAAGGATAGTACCATTTGTTTTACCAATACAATCATGAGGCAGCTGTATGGGACAACATTGTGTGGAGGCATGTTGTGTCGAAGGATCTTATTAATTGGAAGTCGCTAGATTTTGCAATCATTCCGAGTGAATGGTATGATATAAGGGTTGCTGGTCTGGCTCTGCTACACTCTTTTCTAGAGGAAACCCTATGATTCTTTATACAGGACGGGACAACTCCTCCAGACAGGTCTAGAATATGGTTGTTCCTAAAAATGCATCTGATCCCTAGTTAACTTGAGTAGGGATCAGATGCATTTTTAGTGAACAACAATATTCTGGACCTGTTCGGAGAAGTTGAGTAGGGATTAGATGCATTTTTAGGAACAACCATATTCCAAACCTGTTTGGAGGAGTTGTCCCATCCTTATAAAGAATCACAGGTTTCCCTCAAGACAAAATTGTAGCATCTAGCCAGACCAGCAACCCTTTATATCATACCATTCACTCGGAATGATTGCAAAATCTAGTGACTTCCAATTAATAAGATCCTTTGACACAACATGCGCCAACACAATGTTGCCCCATACAGCTATCTTAGGATTGTACTAGTAAAACAAATGGTACAATCCTTTATAGAACATGGGCCCTTCAAATCACATTTGATATTATATTCCTTCTCATAAACCAATGAAAATGAACAAATAAGCTCACCATTTGGATCTATCCAGATTACAAACCCATGCCAGATAATGGAACATTAAATTAGAAAAATCCCAATCAGTTTTAAAATCCCAAAGTAATAACTAAATCAAATTTTGAACTAGAGAGATCCATGGATCGTTTGCAAACTAATTGCAGAAACTAAAACCAAAATAGAAGATTTCTAATCAATTCAAGAGAAGTCCAAAGCAGAAATTTTTCAATGGAGATTATAAATGGCAGACCATTCATCCAATTTTTTGGAGGTTGGAAATGGTAGGCAGTGCATTCCATAGTTTGGGCAACTGTATTCAACTCCACCTTGCAGATAATAGGCGAAAGGCAAACAATCCAGCATAGACATGCCACGGCAAAATATTTCTTTGTTTCCATTGGGAAAATTCAGTCTACCACACACATAGAGTTTGAGAGTCTCTTGTTTATAAGATGAACTCTGGTTAACTCTGTATATCAGTAAGTACCTGGTAATGAAAACATAATCAGTTTAATCAGAATATGTAGACTTGAAAGTTAAACAGACTCAAACAGATCCCAAAACTTTTATTTATTTACAAAAAAAAAAGGTATTTATTTACAAACATATTTACAGAAAGGTTTTTATTTCTGTATACACAGAAAAATGACAAGGTTTTCCATAAGAGGGGTAAGGGGAATTCTGATAGCTTGCATTTAAGAGTTCCTTAAACCAACAACAAATAGAAAGAAACATTAAAAAAACTGCTAATTTACCTATTCTTGATTGATATTGAATCAAACCTCTGTCAAAATATTGAGCTATCATTCACAATCTTAATATATATTTTATCATTCAAATGGCGAGGTGTTGATTTTAAAAACAAAGCAAATAAAAGAAGATGCAGAAAAATAAGAACAGAATGAAAAAACTCAATCATAGGAAAATGAACACAGGTTTTTAAAGTGGTTCACCAAACTTTGGCTATGTCCACAATCAGCAGGGGATTCTCTTATTAATTTGTTTCAATATCACCTTACAGCAGCTCTGTACATTATATTTATATATACATCTACTCTCGAACTCCAAAGAAAAAAGCATAAGTCTGATCACCCACGAAGGAAGATCAAAGGTCAGATCAAGGAAAGACAAAAGATCATGAGACACCATATGAAACCGCCAAGAGGACCATTGGGATTCACCAACCCAACATGATGATGGTTCAGGAAGTGTATATTTGTATGGATAAGGCTTTGTTTTGTCCTTTCACTTCTGCCTGGACTTTTCCTCTGTAAGCTATCAGGGTATGGGAACAAGGGTTTGTGGTTTTTTAAATCCTGTTTCGATTTAGTTTAGACAAAATTGCCTAAAATAGCTTACCCCCAAAAGCTAATAAATTAGACAAAAATGCATATGCAGTGATAGTAAATCCTGTATTTTTCTACCTTTAATACACACGCTTCTTATTTTTCTTAGATATGCAATCTCATTTTGTTTAAAACAGAGAATTTTGGTTGGCAAAGCTTTCTAGATATACAATCTCATTTTGTTTAAAATAGGGAATTTTGGTTGGCGAAGCTTTGTACATTAGAAAATAAGAAGCGTGTGTATTGAAGGTCAATTGTGATGAAAAATACAGGATTTACTATCACTGCATATGCATTTTTGTCTAATTTATTAGCTTTTGGGAGTAAGTTGTTTTAGTCGATTTTGTCTAAACTAAATCGAAACAGGATTTAAAAAACCACAAACCCTTGTTCCCATACCCTGATAGCTTACAGAGGATAAAAATAGAGAGTTTTGTTTATGCAGCTTCACGATAGTTTGCAGATTCAGGAGAATATAAAATGAAAACAAAAAAACCTGCACTGTTGCTGTTGCTCGCTGGTTTACGACCTGCTCTGCCTTCATGAACGAATGAATGAAAGAGAGGTAAATGAGATGCTGAATGAATGAATGACTGACTGCTCTGCCTTCTGATGACCTGCTCTCCCACGTAAATAAATAAAAACATGCTTAATGAATGAATGCTGAAATCGGGAAGTGTCAAAGGGCAAAAACATCACACTCAATGAATGAATGCTGAATGAGGTAAGTGTCATACGGCTTAAACCCCACACGCTATGAATGAAAGCTGAATGAGGTAAGTGTCATACGGCTCTCATGGGATACCCTGATTCCAGGATATTCACAAAATTTACCGTAACTTTTTTTGACTTTTTTTAAATTTTAAGTGAATATTTTAAATGACTTTTTTTTCATAATATAATAACTTGTTTTTAAAGAAAATAACTAAAATTATATAATTATTTAAGTATTTATTTGATATTTTACTGCTAATTTGTTTGCAACTTTACCTGCTCTAGTCACTGCACATTAGTACTTTCATGTTGTTTTGATGAAGTCCAACCCTAAAGAAAACAGCAGTTTGTTCAGCCAAATCTTTAGAAAAACACTTGAGGTAAGGAACTAAAAATGGAGTCATGTTAATATTTAAAACCACTAATATAGATTAAAATACCAGCTAGAGTCATTCAAATCAAATATGGAGATAAAAAATTGTTACACATTTTTCTTTTATTAAATTTAAGTTGAAGATTACACAAATGTTAGATTAGAACCAAGACAGAAATTGTCCGACAAATAAGAGAACAATTGAAACAATTCAACTGCTTCCACTGCAAACAACTAGTGCATTGACTACAACACACTAGCATTTTGAGCTCTTCCTTCAAAATTCACATTATAAAATGCTTGTATAAAGCAATGCTATGAAAATTTTAAATGGCATTTGACTACCTATGCATCTTTCAGGCCTCCAGTTTCTATGACAGATCCACTCTTGAGAATGATGTTTTCCTTGAAGATTTTATTTCCACGCAGGGACTCCAACTCTAAAACTGGCCACTGCATCAGCTGGCTTTTGGAGATGTTGTCTAGCCAGATTGCTCTTGGAATGGCCTCCAATATGATTTGCAGGGCCCATGTTCTATAAAGGATAGTACCATTTGTTTTACCAATACAATCATAAGGCAGATGTATGGGACAACATTGTGTGGAGGCATGCTGTGTCGAAGGATCTTATTAATTGGAAGTCGCTAAATTTTGCAATCATTCTGAGTGAACGGTATGATATAAGGGTTGCTGGTCTGGCTCTGCTACACTCTTGTCTGGAGGGAACCCTATGATTCTTTATACAAGATGGCACAACTCCTCCAGACAGGTCCGGAATATGGTTGTTCCTAAAAATGCATCTGATCCCTACTTAACTCGAGTAGGGATTAGATGCATTTTTAGGAACAACCATATTCTGGACATGATTGGAGGAGTTGAGTAGGGATTAGATCCATTTTTAGGAACAACCATATTCTAGGCCTGTTTGGAGGAGTTGTCCCATCCTTATAAAGAATCACAGGTTTCCCTCAAGACAAAAGTGTAGCATCTAGCCAGACCAGCAACCCTTTATATCATACCATTCACTCAGAATGATTGCAAAATCTAATGACTTCCAATTAATAAGATCCTTCGACACAACATGCACCCACACAATGTTGCCCCATACAGCTATCTTAGGATTGTACTAGGAAAACTAATGGTACAATCCTTTAAAGAGCATGGGCCTTTCAAATCACATTTGATATTATATTCCTTCTCATAAACCAATGAAAATGAAAAAATAAGATCACCATTTGGATCTGTCCAGATTACAAACCCATGCCAGACAATGGAACATTAAATAAAAAAAATCCAAATGAGTTTTAAAATCCCAAAGTAATAACTAAATCAAATTTTGAACTAGAGAGATCCATGGCTCGTTTGCAAACCAATTGTAGAAACTAGAACCAAAATAGAAGATTTCTAATCAATTCAAGAGAAGTCCAAAGCAGAAATTTTTCAATGGAGATTATAAATGGCAGACCATTCATCCAGTTTTTTGGAGGTTGGAAATGGTAGGCAGTGCATTCCATAGTTTGGGCAACTGTATTCAACTCCGCCTTGCAGATAACAGGCAAAAGGCAAACAATCCAACATAGACATGCCACGGCAAAATATTTCTTTGTTTCCATTGGGAAAATTCAGTCTGTCACACACATAGAGTTTGAGAGTCTCTTGTTTATAAGATGAACTCTGGTTAACTCTGTATATCAGTAAGTACCTGGTAATGAAAACATAATCAGTTTAATCAGAATATGTAGACTTGAAAGTTAAACAGACTCAAACAGATCCCAAAAGTTTTATTTATTTACAAAAAAAGGTATTTATTTACAAACATATTTACAAAAAGGTTTTTATTTCTGTATACACAGAAAAATGACAAGGTTTTCCATAAGAGGGGTAAGGGGAATTCTGATAGCTTGCATTTAAGAGTTCCTTAAACCAACAACAAATAGAAAGAAACATTAAAAAAACTGCTAATTTACCTATTCTTGATTGATATTGAATCAAACTTCTGTCAAAATATTGAGCTATCATTCATAATCTTAATATATATTTTATCATTCAAATGGTGATGTGTTGATTTTAAAAACAAAGCAAATGAAAGAAGATGCAGAAAAATAAGAATAGAATGAAAAAACTCAATCATAGGAAAATGAACACAGGTTTTTAAAGTGGTTCACCAAACTCTGGCTATGTCCACAATCAATAGGGGATTCTCTTATTAATTTGTTTCAATATCACCTTACAGTAGCTCTGTACATTATATTTATATATACATCTACTCTCGAACTCCAAAGAAAAAAGCATAAGTCTGATCACCCACGAAGGAAGATCAAAGGTCATCAAGGAAAGACAAAAGATCATGAGACACCGTATGAAACCACCAAGAAGACCATTGGGATTCAGCAACCCAACATGATGATGGTTCAGGAAGTGTATATTTGTATGGATAAGGCTTTGTTTTGTCCTTTCACTTCTACCTGGACTTTTCCTCTGTAAGCTATCAGGGTATGGGAACAAGGGTTTGTGGTTTTTTAAATCCTGTTTCGATTTAGTTTAGACAAAATTGCCTAAAATAGCTTACCCCCAAAAGCTAATAAATTAGACAAAAATGCATATGCAGTGATAGTAAATCCTGTATTTTTCTACCTTCAATACACACGCTTCTTATTTTTCTTAGATATGCAATCTCATTTTGTTTAAAACAGAGAATTTTGGTTGGCAAACCTTTCTAGATATACAATCTCATTTTGTTTAAAACAAAGAATTTTGGTTGGCGAAGCTTTCTACATTAGAAAATAAGAAGCGTGTGTATTGAAGGTCAATTGTGATGAAAAATACAGGATTTACTATCACTGCATATGCATTTTTGTCTAATTTATTAGCTTTTGGGAGTAAGTTATTTTAGTCAATTTTGTCTAGACTAAATCGAAACAGGATTTAAAAAACCACAAACCCTTTTTCCCATATCCTGATAGCTTACAGTGGATAAAAATAGAGAGTTTTGTTTATGCAGCTTCACGGTAGTTTGCAGATTCAGGAGAATATAAAATGAAAACAAAAAAACCTGCACTGTTGCTGCTGCTCGCTAGTTTATGACCTGGTCTGCCTTCATGAACGAATGAATGAATGAGAGATAAATGAGATGCTGAATGAATGAATGACTGACGGCTCTGCCTTTTGATGACCTGCTCTCCCACGTAAATAAATAAAAACATGCTTAATGAATGAATGCTGAAATCGGGAAGTGTCAAAGGGCAAAAACATCACACTCAATGAATGAATGCTGAATGAGGTAAGTGTCATACGGCTTAAACCCCACACGCTATGAATGAAAGCTGAATGAGGTAAGTGTCATACGGCTCTCATGGGATACCCTGATTGTAGGATATTCATAAAATTTACTATAACTTTTTTTGACTTTTTTTAAATTTTAAGTGAATATTTTAAATGACTTTTTTTTCATAATATAATAACAACTTGTTTTTAAAGAAAATAACTAAAATTATATAATTATTTAAGTATTTATATGATATTTTACTGCTAATTTGTTTGCAACTTTACCTGCTCTAGTCACTGCACATTAGTACTTTCATGTTGTTTTGATGAAGTCCAACCCTAAAGAAAACAGCAGTTTGTTCAGCCAAATCTTTAGAAAAACACTTGAGGTAAGGAACTAAAAATGGAGTCATGTTAATATTTAAAACCACTAATATAGGTTAAAATACCGGTTAGAGTTATTCAAATCAAATATGGAGATAAAAAATTGTTACACATTTTTCTTTTATTAAATTTAAGTTGAAGATTACACAAATGTTAGATTAGAACCAACATAGATATTGTCCGACAAATAAGAGAACAATTGAAACAATTCAACTGCTTCCACTGCAAACAACTAGTGCATTGACTACAACACACTAGCATTTTGAGCTCTTCCTTCAAAATTCACATTATAAAATGCTTGTATAAAGCAATGCTATGAAAATTTTAAATGGCATTTGACTACCTATGAATCTTTCAGGCCTCCAATTTCTATGACAGATCCACTCTTGAGAATGATGTTTTCCTTGAAGATTTTATTTCCACGCAGGGACTCCAACTCTAAAACTAGCCATTGCATCAGCTAGCTTTTAGAGATGTTGTCTAGCCAGATTGCTCTTGGAATGGCCTCTAATATGATTTACAGGGCCCATGTTCTATAAAGGATTGTACCATTTGTTTTACCAATACAATCATAAGGCAGATGTATGGGACAACATTGTGTGGAGGCATGCTGTGCCGAAGGATCTTATTAATTGGAAGTCGCTAGATTTTGCAATCATTCTGAGTGAACGGTATGATATAAGGGTTGCTGGTCTGGCTCTACTACACTCTTGTCTGGAGGGAACCCTATGATTCTTTATACAGGATGGGACAACTCCTCCAGACAGGTCCAGAATATGGTTGTTCCTAAAACTGCATCTGATCCCTACTTAACTCGAGTAGGGATTAGATGCATTTTTAGGACCAACCATATTCCGGACTTGTTTGGAGGAGTTGAGTAGGGATTAGATCCATTTTTAGGAACAACCATATTCTAGGCCTGTTTGGAGGAGTTGTCCCATCCTTATAAAGAATCACAGGTTTCCCTCAAGACAAAAGTGTAGCATCTAGCCAGACCAGCAACCCTTTATATCATACCATTCACTCGGAATGATTGCAAAATCTAATGACTTTCAATTAATAAGATCCTTCGACACAACATGCACCCACACAATGTTGCCCCATACAGCTATCTTAGGATTGTACTGGTAAAACAAATGGTACAATCCTTTATAGAGCATGGGCCCTTCAAATCACATTTGATATTATATTCCTTCTCATAAACCAATGAAAATGAAAAAATATGATCACCATTTGGATCTGTCCAGATTACAAACCCATGCTAGACAATAGAACATTAAATCAAAAAAATCCAAATCAGTTTTAAAATCCCAAAGTAATAACTAAATCAAATTTTGAACTAGAGAGATCCGTGCCTCGTTTGCAAACCAATTCCAGAAACTAGAACCAAAATAGAAGATTTCTAATCAATTCAAGAGAAGTCCAAAGCAGAAATTTTTCAATGGAGATTATAAATGGCAGACCATTCATCCAGTTTTTTGGAGGTTGGAAATGGTAGGCAGTGCGTTCCATAGTTTGGGCAACTGTATTCAACTCCGCCTTGCAAATAACAGGCAAAAGGCAAACAATCTAGCATAGACATGCCACGACAAAATATTTCTTTGTTTCCATTGGGAAAATTCTGTCTGCCACACACACAGAGTTTGAGAGTCTCTTGTTTATAAGATGAGCTCTCATTAACTCTGTATATCAGTAAGTACCTGGTAATGAAAACATAATCAGTTTAATCAGAATATGTAGACTTGAAAGTTAAACAGACTCAAACAGATCCCAAAACTTTTATTTATTTACAAAAAAAGGTATTTATTTACAAACATATTTACAAAAAGGTTTTTATTTCTGTATACAAAGAAAAATGAAAAGGTTTTCCATAAGAGGGGTAAGGGGAATTTTGATAGCTTGCATTTAAGAGTTCCTTAAACCAACAACAAATAGAAAGAAACATTAAAAAAACTGCTAATTTACCTATTCTTGATTGATATTGAATCAAACTTCTGTCAAAATATTGAGCTATCATTCACAATCTTAATATATATTTTATCATTCAAATGGGGAGGTGTTGATTTTAAAAATACAACAAATGAAATAAGATGCAGAAAAATAAGAATAGAATGAAAAAACTCAATCACGGGAAAATGAACATAGGTTTTTAAAGTGGTTCACCAAACTTTGGCTACGACCACTATCAGCAGGGGATTCTCTTATTAATTTGTTTAAATATCACCTTACAGCAGCTCTGTACATTATATTTATATATACATCTACTCTCGAACCCCAAAGAAAAAAGCATAAGTCTGATCACCCACGAAGGAAGATCAAAGGTCATCAAGGAAAGACAAGAGATCATGAGACACTATATGGAATCGCGAAGAAGACCATTGGGATTCACCAACACAACATGATGATGGTTCAGGAAGTGTATATTTGTATGGATAAGGCTTTGTTTTGTCCTTTCACTTCTGCCTGGACTTGTCCTCTGTAAGCTATCAGGGTATGGGAACAAGGGTTTGTGGTTTTTTAAATCTTGTTTCGATTTAGTTTAGATAAAATTCCCTAAAATAGCTTACCCCCAAAAGCTAATAAATTAGACAAAAATGCATATGCAGTTATAGTAAATCCTGTATTTTTCTACCTTCAATACACACGCTTCTTATTTTACTTAGATATGCAATCTCATTTTGTTTAAAATAGAGAATTTTGGTTGGCAAAGCTTTCTAGATATGCAATCTCATTTTCTTTAAAAGAGATAATTTTGGTTGGCAAAGCTTTCTACATTAGAAAATAAGAAGCATGTGTATTGAAGGTCAATTATGAAGAAAAATACAGGATTTACTATCACTGCATATGCATTTTTGTCTAATTTATTAGCTTTTGGGAGTAAGTTATTTTAGTCAATTTTGTCTAAACTAAATTGAAACAGGATTTAAAAAACCACAAACCCTTGTTCCCATACCCTAATAGCTTACAGAGGATAAAAATAGAGAGTTTTGTTTATGCAGCTTCACGATAGTTTGCAGATTCAGGAGAATATAAAATGAAAACAAAAAAACCTGCACTGCTGCTGCTGCTCACTGGTTTACGACCTGCTCTACCTTCATGAATGAATGAATGAATGAGAGGTAAATGAGATGCTGAATGAATGAATGACTGACTGCTTTGCCTTCTAATAACCTGCTCTCCCACGGAAATAAATAAAAACATGCTTAATGAATGAATGCTGAAATCAGGAAGTGTCAAATGGCAAAAACATCACACTCAATGAATGAATGCTGAATGAGGTAAGTGTCATACGGCTTAAACCCCACACTCTATGAATAAAAGCTAAATGAGGTAAGTCTCATACGGGTCTCATGGAATGCCTTGATTGCAGGATATTCACAAAATTTACTGTAACTTTTTTTGACTTTTTTTTAATTTTAAGTGAATATTTTAAATGACTTTTTTTTCATAATATAATAACAACTTGTTTTTAAAGAAAATAACTAAAATTATATAATTATTTAAGTATTTATTTGATATTTTACTGCTATTTTCTTTGCAAATTTACCTGCACATTAGTACTTTCATGTTGTTTTGATGAAGTCCAACCCTAAAGAAAACAGCAGTTTGTTCAGCCAAATCTTTAGAAAAACACTTGAGGTAAGGAACTAAAAATGGAGTCATGTTAATATTTAAAACCACTCAAATAGATTAAAATACCAGCTAGAGTTATTCAAATCAAATATGGAGATAAAAAATTGTTACACATTTTTCTTTTATTAAAATTAAGCTGAAGATTACACAAATGTTATATTAGACCCAAGATAGAAATTGTCTGACAAATAAGAGAACAATTGAAACAATTCAACTGCTTCCACTGCAAACAACTAGTGCATTGACTACCACACACTAGCATTTTGAGCTCTTCCTTCAAAATTCACATTATAAAATGCTTGTATAAAGCAATGCTATGAAAAGTTTAAATGGCATTTGACTACCTATGCATCTTTCAGGCCTCCAATTTCTATGACAGATCCACTCTTGAGAATGATGTTTTCCTTGAAGTTTTTATTTCCATGCAGGGACTCCAACTCTAAAATTGGCCACTGCATCAACTGGCTTTTGGAGATGTTGTCTAGCCAGATTGCTCTTGGAATGGCCTCCAATATGATGTGCAGGGCCCATGTTCTATAAAGGATTGTAGCATTTGTTTTACCAATACAATCATGAGGTAGCTGTATGGGACAACATTGTGTGGAGGCATGCTGTGTTGAAGGATCTTATTAATTGGAAGTCGCTAGATTTTGCAATCATTCCGAGTGAATGGTATGATATAAGGGTTGCTGGTCTGGCTCTACTACACTCTTGTCTGGAGGGAACCCTATGATTCTTTATACAAGATGGGACAACTCCTCCAGACAGGTCTAGAATATGGTTGTTCCTAAAAAATGCATCTGATCCCTAGTCAACTTGAGTAGGGATCAGATGCATTTTTAGTGAACAACCATATTCTGGACCTGTTCGGAGGAGTTGAGTAGGGATTAGATGCATTTTTAGGAACAACCATATTCCAGACCTGTTTGGAGGAGTTGTCCCATCCTTATAAAGAATCACAGGTTTCCCTCAAGACAAAAGTGTAGCATCTAGCCAGACCAGCAACCCTTTATATCATACCATTCACTCGGAATAATTGCAAAATCTAATGACTTCCAATTAATAAGATCCTTTGACACAACATGCGCCAACACAATGTTGCCCCATACAGCTATCTTAGGATTGTACTGGTAAAACAAATGGTACAATCCTTTAGAGAACATGGGCCCTTCAAATCACATTTGATATTATATTCCTTCTCATAAACCAATGAAAATGAACAAATAAGCTCACCATTTGGATCTGTCCAGATTACAAACCCATGCCAGATAATGGAACATTAAATTAGAAAAATCCCAATCAGTTTTAAAATCCCAAAGTAATAACTAAATCAAATTTTGAACTAGAGAGATCCGTGGCTCGTTTGCAAACTAATTGTAGAAACTAAAACCAAAATAGAAGATTTCTAATCAATTCAAGTGAAGTCCAAAGCAGAAACTTTTCAATGGAGATTATAAATGGCAGACCATTCATCCAATTTTTTGGAGGTTGGAAATGGTAGGCAGTGCGTTCCATAGTTTGGGCAACTGTATTCAACTCCGCCTTGCAGATAACAGGCTAAAGGCAAACAATCCAGCATAGACATGCCACGGCAAAATATTTCTTTGTTTCCATTGGGAAAATTTAGTCTGCCACACACATAGAGTTTGAGAGTCTCTTGTTTATAAGATGAACTCTGGTTAACTCTGTATATCAGTAAGTACCTGGTAATGAAAACATAATCAGTTTAATCAGAATATGTAGACTTGAAAGTTAAACAGACTCAAACAGATCCCAAAACTTTTATTTATTTAGAAAAAAAAGGTATTTATTTACAAACATATTTACAAAAAGGTTTTTATTTCTGTATACACAGAAAAATGACAAGGTTTTCCATAAGAGGGGTAAGGGGAATTCTGATAGCTTGCATTTAAGAGTTCCTTAAACCAACAACAAATAGAAAGAAACATTAAAAAAACTACTAATTTACCTAATCTTTATTGATATTGAATCAAACTTCTGTCAAAATATTGAGCTATCATTCACAATCTTAATATATATTTTATCATTCAAATGGCGAGGTGTTGATTTTAAAAACAAAGCAAATGAAAGAAGATGCAAAAAAATAAGAACATAATGAAAAAACTCAATCATAAGAAAATGAACATAGGGTTTTAAAGTGGTTCACCAAACTTTGGCTATGTCCACTATCAGCACGGGATTCTCTTATTAATTTGTTTCAATATCACCTTACAGCAACTCTGTAAATTATATTTATATATACATCTACTCTCGAACTCCAAAGAAAAAAGCATAAGTCTGATCACCCACGAAGGAAGATCAAAGGTCATCAAGGAAAGACAAAAGATCATGAGACACCGTATGAAACTGCCAAGAAGACCATTGGGATTCACCAACCCAACATGATGATGGTTCAGGAAGTGTATATTTATATGGATAAGGCTTTGTTTTGTCCTTTCACTTCTGCCCGGACTTTTCCTCTGTAAGCTATCAGGGTATGGGAACAAGGGTTTGTGGTTTTTTAAATCCTGTTTCGATTTAGTTTAGACAAAATTGCTTAAAATAGCTTACCCCCAAAAGCTAATAAATTAGACAAAAATGCATATGTAGTGATAGTAAATCCTGTATTTTTCTACCTTCAATACACATGCTTCTTATTTTTCTTAGATATGCAATCTCATTTTGTTTAAAACAGAGAATTTTGGTTGGCAAAGCTTTCTAGATATACAATCTCATTTTGTTTAAAACAGAGAATTTTGGTTGGCAAAGCTTTCTACATTAGAAAATAAGAAGCGTGTGTATTGAAGGTCAATTGTGATGAAAAATACAGGATTTACTATCACTGCATATGCATTTTTGTCTAATTTATTAGCTTTTGGGAGTAAGTTATTTTAGTCAATTTTGTCTAAACTAAATCGAAACAGGATTTAAAAAACCACAAACCCTTGTTCCCATACCCTGATAGCTTACAGAGGATAAAAATAGAGAGTTTTGTTTATGCAGCTTCACGATAGTTTGCAGATTCAGGAGAATATAAAATGAAAACCAAAAAACCTGCACTGTTGCTGCTGCTCGCTGGTTTACGACCTGCTCTGCCTTCATGAACGAATGAATGAATAAGAGGTAAATGAGATGCTGAATGAATGAATGACTGACTGCTCTGCCTTCTGATGACCTACTCTCCCACGTAAATAAATAAAAACATGCTTAATGAATGAATGCTGAAATCGGGAAGTGTCAAAGGGCAAAAACATCACACTCAATGAATGAATGCTGAATGAGGTAAGTGTCATACGGCTTAAACCCCACACTCTATGAATGAAAGCTGAATGAGTTAAGTGTCATACGGCTCTCATGGGAACCCTGATTGCAAGATATTCACAAAATTTACCGTAACTTTTTTTGACGTTTTTTTAATTTTAAGTGAATATTTTAAATGACTTATTTTTCATAATATAATAACAACTTGTTTTTAAAGAAAATAACTAAAATTATATAATTATTTAAGTATTTATTTGATATTTTACTGCTAATTTGTTTGCAACTTTACCTGCTCTAGTCACTGCACATTAGTACTTTCATGTTGTTTTGATGAAGTCCAAACCTAAAGAAAATAGTAGTTTGTTCAGCCAAATCTTTAGAAAAACACTTGAGGTAAGGAACTAAAAATGGAGTCATGTTAATATTTAAAACCACTAATATAGATTAAAATACCAGCTAGAGTTATTCAAATCAAATATGGAGATAAAAAATTGTTACACATTTTTCTTTTATTAAATTTAAGTTGAAGATTACACAAATGTTAGATTAGAACTAAGACAGAAATTGTCCGACAAATAAGAGAACAATTGAAACAATTCAACTGCTTCCACTGCAAACAACTAGTGCATTGACTACAACACACTAGCATTTTGTGCTCTTCCTTCAAAATTCACATTATAAAATGCTTGTATAAAGCAATGCTATGAAAATTTTAAATGGCATTTGACTACCTATGCATCTTTCAGGCCTCCAATTTCTATGACAGATCCACTCTTGAGAATGATGTTTTCCTTGAAGATTTTATTTCCACGCAGGGACTCCAACTCTAAAACTAGCCACTGCATCAGCTGGCTTTTGGAGATGTTGTCTAGCCAGATTGCTCTTGGAATGGCCTCCAATATGATTTGCAAGGCTCATGTTCTATAAAGGATTGTACCATTTGTTTTACCAATACAATCATAAGGCAGATGTATGGGACAACATTATGTGGAGGCATGCTGTGTCGAAGGATCTTATTAATTGGAAGTCGCTAGATTTTGCAATCATTTGGAGTGAACGGTATGATATAAGGGTTGCTGGTCTGGCTCTGCTACACTCTTGTCTGGAGGGAACCCTGTGATTCTTTATAAAGGATGGGACAACTCCTCCAGACAGGTCCAGAATATGGTTGTTCCTAAAAATGCATCTGATCACTACTTAACTCGAGTAGGGATTAGATGCATTTTTAGGAAAAACCATATTCCGGACTTGTTTGGAGGAGTTGAGTAGGGATTAGATCCATTTTTAGGAACAACCATATTCTAGGCCTGTTTGGAGGAGTTGTCCCATCCTTATAAAGAATCACAAGTTTCCCTCAAGACAAAAGTGTAGCATCTAGCCAGACCAACAACCCTTTATATCATACCATTCACTTGGAATGATTGCAAAATCTAATGACTTCCAATTAATAAGATCCTTCGACACAACATGCACCCACACAATGTTGCCCCATATTGCTATCTTAGGATTGTACTGGTAAAACAAACGGTACAATCCTTTATAGAGCATGGGCCCTTCAAATCACATTTGATATTATATTCCTTCTCATAAACCAATGAAAATGAAAAAATAAGATCACCATTTGGATCTGTCCAGATTACAAACCCATGCCAGACAATGGAACATTAAATCAAAAAAATCCAAATCAGTTTTAAAATCCCAAAGTAATAACTAAATCAAATTTTGAACTAGAGAGATCCGTGGCTCGTTTGCAAACCAATTGCAGAAACTAGAACCAAAATAGAAGATTTCTAATCAATTCAAGAGAAGTCCAAAGCAGAAATTTTTCAATGGAGATTATAAATGGCAGACCATTCATCCAGTTTTTTGGAGGTTAGAAATGGTAGGCAGTGCGTTCCATAGTTTGGGCAACTGTATTCAACTCCGCCTTGCAGATAACAAGCAAAAGGCAAACAATCCAGCATAGACATGCCACGACAAAATATTTCTTTGTTTCCATTGGGAAAATTCAGTCTGCCACACACACAGAGTTTGAGAGTCTCTTGTTTATAAGATGAGCTCTGGTTAACTTTGTATATCACTAAGTACCTGGTAATGAAAACATAATCAGTTTAATCAGAATATGTAGACTTGAAAGTTAAACAGACTCAAACAGATCCCAAAACTTTTATTTATTTACAAAAAAAGGTATTTATTTACAAACATATTTACAAAAAGGTTTTTATTTCTGTCTACAAAGAAAAATGACAAGGTTTTCCATAAGAGGGGTAAGGGGAATTTTGATAGCTTGCATTTAAGAGTTCCTTAAACCAACAACAAATAGAAAGAAACATTAAAAAAACTGCTAATTTACCTATTCTTGATTGATATTGAATCAAACTTCTATCAAAATATTGAGCTATCATTCACAATCTTAATATATATTTTATCATTCAAATGGTGAGGTGTTGATTTTCAAAACAGAGCGAATGAAAGAAGATGCAAAAAAATAAGAATAGAATGGAAAAACTCAATCACAGGAAAATGAACACAGGTTTTTAAAGTGGTTCACCAAACTCTGGCTACGTCCACTATCAGCAGGGGATTCTCTTATTAATTTGTTTGAATATCACCTTACAGCAGCTCTGTACATTATATTTATATATACATCTACTCTCGAACTCCAAAGAAAAAAGCATAAGTCCGATCACCCACGAAGGAAGATCAAAGGTCATCAAGGAAAGACAAGAGATCATGAGACACTGTATGAAACCGCCAAGAAGACCATTGGGATTCACCAACACAACATGATGATGCTTCAGGAAGCGTATATTTGTATGGATAAGGCTTTGTTTTGTCCGTTCACTTCTGCCTGGACTTGTCCTCTGTAAGCTATCAGGGTATGGGAACAAGGGTTTGTGGTTTTTTAAATCTTGTTTCGATTTAGTTTAGACAAAATTGCCTAAAATAGCTTACCCCCAAAAGCTAATAAATTAGACAAAAATGCATATGCAGTGATAGTAAATCCTGTATTTTTCTACCTTCAATACACACGCTTCTTATTTTACTTAGATATGCAATCTCATTTTGTTTAAAATAGAGAATTTTGGTTGGCAAAGCTTTCTAGATATGCAATCTCATTTTCTTTAAAACAGAGAATTTTGGTTGGCAAAGCTTTCTACATTAGAAAATAAGAAGCGTGTGTATTAAAGGTCAATTATGAAGAAAAATACAGGATTTCCTATCACTGCATATGCATTTTTGTCTAATTTATTAGCTTTTGGGAGTAAGTTATTTTAGTCAATTTTGTCTAAACTAAATCGAAACAGGATTTAAAAAACCACAAACCCTTGTTCCCATACCCTAAAAGCTTACAGAGGATAAAAATAGAGAGTTTTGTTTATGCAGCTTCATGATAGTTTACAGATTCAAGAGAATATAAAATGAAAACTAAAAAACTTGCACTGCTGCTACTACTCACTGGTTTACGACCCACTCTGCCTTCATGAACGAATGAATGAATGAGAGGTAAATGAGATGCTGAATGAATGAATGACTGACCGCTTTGCCTTCTAATGACCTGCTCTCCCACGGAAATAAATAAAAACATAATGAATGAATGTTGAAATCGGGAAGTGTCAAACGGCAAAAACATCACACTCAATGAATGAACGCTGAATGAGGTAAGTGTCATACGGCTTAAACCCCACACTCTATGAATGAAAGCTAAATGAGGTAAGTGTCATACGGCTCTCATGGAATGCCTTGATTGCAGGATATTCACAAAATTTATGGTAACTTTTTGAATTTTTTTTAATTTTAAGTGAATATTTTAAATGACTTTTTTTGCATAATATAATAACAACTTGTTTTTAAAGAAGATAACTAAAATTATATAATTATTTAAGTATTTATTTGATATTTTACTGCTAATTTGTTTACAAATTTACCTGCACATTAGTACTTTCATGTTGTTTTGATGAAGTCCAACCCTAAAGAAAATAGCAGTTTGTTCAGCCAAATCTTTAGAAAAACACTTGAGGTAAGGAACTAAAAATGGAGTCATGTTAATATTTAAAACTACTCAAATAGATTAAAATACCAGCTAGAGTTATTCAAATCAAATATGGAGATAAAAATTGTTACACATTTTTCTTTTATTAAAATTAAGCTAAAGATTACACAAATGTTATATTAGAACCAAGATAGAAATTGTCTGACAAATAAGAGAACAATTGAAACAATTCAACTGCTTCCATAGCAAACAACTAGTGCATTGACTACAACACACTAGCATTTTGAGCTCTTCCTTCAAAATTCACATTATAAAATGCTTGTATAAAGCAATGCTATGAAAATTTTAAATGGCATTTGACTACCTATGCATCTTTCAGGCCTCCAATTTCTATGACAGATCCACTCTTGAGAATGATGTTTTCCTTGAAGTTTTTATTTCCACGCAGGGAATCCAACTCTAAAACTGGTCACTGCATCAGCTGGCTTTTGGAGATGTTGTCTAGCCAGATTGCTCTTGGAATGGCCTCCAATATGATTTGCAGGACCCATGTTCTATAAAGGATTGTAGCATTTGTTTTACCAATACAATCATGAGGCAGCTGTATGGGACAACATTATGTGGAGGCATGCTGTGTCGAAGGATCTTATTAATTGGAAGTCGCTAGATTTTGCAATCATTCCGAGTGAATGGTATGATATAAGGGTTGCTGGTCTGGCTCTGCTACACTCTTGTCTGGAGGGAACCCTATGATTCTTTATACAAGACGGGACAACTCCTCCAGACAGGTCTAGAATATGGTTGTTCCTAAAAAATGCATCTGATCCCTAGTTAACTTGAGTAGGGATCAGATGCATTTTTAGTGAACAACCATATTCTGGACCTGTTCGGAGGAGTTGAGTAGGGATTAGATGCATTTTTAGGAACAACCATATTCCAGACCTGTTTGGAGGAGTTGTCCCATCCTTATAAAGAATCACAGGTTTCCCTCAAGACAAAAGTGTAGCATCTAGCTAGACCAGCAACCCTTTATATCATACCATTCACTCAGAATGATTGCAAAATCTAATGACTTCCAATTAATAAGATCCTTTGACACAACATGCGCCCACACAATGTTGCCCCATACAGCTATCTTAGGATTGTACTGGTAAAACAAATGGTACAATCCTTTATAGAACATGGGCCCTTCAAATCACATTTGATATTATATTCCTTCTCATAAACCAATGAAAATGAACAAATAAGCTCACCATTTGGATCTGTCCAGATTACAAAACCATGCTAGATAATCGAACATTAAATTAGAAAAATCCCAATCAGTCTTAAAATCCCAAAGTAATAACTAAATCAAATTTTGAACTAGAGAGATCTGTGGCTCGTTTGCAAACTAATTGCAGAAACTAAAACCAAAATAGAAGATTTCTAATCAATTCAAGAGAAGTCCAAAACATAAATTTTTCAATGGAGATTATAAATGGCAGACCATTCATCCAGTTTTTTGGAGGTTGGAAATGGTAGGCAGTGTGTTCCATAGTTTGGGCAACTGTATTCAACTCCGCCTTGCAGATAACAGGCAAAAGGCAAACAATCCAGCATAGACATGCCACGGCAAAATATTTCTTTGTTTCCATTGGGAAAATTCAGTTTGCCACACACATAGAGTTTGAGAGTCTCTTGTTTATAAGATGAGCTCGGGTTAACTCTGTATATCAGTAAGTACCTGGTAATGAAAACATAATCAGTTTAATCAGAATATGTAGACTTGAAAGTTAAACAGACTCAAACAGATCCCAAAACTTTTATTTATTTACAAAAAAAAGGTATTTATTTACAAACATATTTACAAAAAGGTTTTTATTTCTGTATACAAAGAAAAATGACAAGGTTTTCCATAAGAGGGGTAAGGGGAATTCTGATAGCTTGCATTTAAGAGTTCCTTAAACCAACAACAAATAGAAAGAAACATTAAAAAAACTGCTAATTTACCTATTCTTGATTGATATTGAATCAAACTTCTGTCAAAATATTGAGCTATCATTCACAATCTTAATATATATTTTATCATTCAAAAGGCGAGGTGTTGATTTTAAAAACAAAGCAAATGAAAGAAGATGCAGAAAAATAAGAACAAAATGAAAAAACTCAATCATAGGAAAATGAACACAGGTTTCTAAAGTGGTTTACCAAACTTTGGCTATGTCCACTATCAGAAGGGGATTCTCTTATTAATTTGTTTCAATATCACCTTACAGCAGCTCTGTACATTATATTTATATATACATCTACTCTCGAACTCCAAAGAAAAAAGCACAAGTCTGATCACCCACGAAGGAAGATCAAAGGTCATCAAGGAAAGACAAAAGATCATGAGACACCGTATGAAACCGCCAAGAAGACCATTCCGATTCACCAACCCAACATGATGATGGTTCAGGAAGTGTATATTTGTATGGATAAGGCTTTGTTTTGTCCTTTCACTTCTGCTTGGACTTTTCCTTTGTAAGCTATCAGGGTATGGGAACAAGGGTTTGTGGTTTTTTTCAATCCTGTTTCGATTTAGTTTAGACAAAATTGCCTAAAATAGCTTACCCACAAAAGCTAATAAATTAGACAAAAATGCATATGCAGTGATAGTAAATCCTGTATTTTTCTACCTTCAATACACACGCTTCTTATTTTACTTAGATATGCAATCTCATTTTGTTTAAAACAGAGAATTTTGGTTGGCAAAGCTTTCTAGATATGCAATCTCATTTTCTTTAAAACAGAGAATTTTGGTTGGCAAAGGTTTCTACATTAGAAAATAAGAAGCATGTGTATTGAAGGTCAACAATGAAGAAAAGTACATGATTTACTATCACTGCATATGCATTTTTGTCTAATTTATTAGCTTTTGGGAGTAAGTTATTTTAGTCAATTTTGTCTAAACTAAATCGAAACAGGATTTAAAAAACCACAAACCCTTGTTCCCATACCCTGATAGCTTATAGAGGATAAAAACAAAGAGTTTTGTTTATGCAGCTTCACGATAGTTTGCAGATTCAGGAGAATATAAAATGAAAACAAAAAAACCTGCTCTACTGCTGCTGCTCACTGGTTTACGACCTGCTCTGCCTTCATGAATGAATGAATGAATGAGAGGTAAATGAGATGCTGAATGAATGAATGACTGACCGCTTTGCCTTCTAATGACCTGCTCTCCCACGGAAATAAATAAAAACATGCTTAATGAATGAATGCTGAAATCGGGAAGTGTCAAACGGCAAAAACATCACACTCAATGAATGAACGCTGAATGAGGTAAGTGTCATACGGCTTAAACCCCACACTCTATGAATGAAAGCTGAATAAGGTAAGTGTCATACAGCTCTCATGGAATGCCTTGATTGTAGGATATTCACAAAATTTACTGTAACTTTTTTTGACTTTTTTTTAATTTTAATTGAATATTTTAAATGACTTTTTTTTCATAATATAATAACAACTTGTTTTTAAAGAAAATAACTAAAATTATATAATTATTTAAGTATTTATTTGATATTTTACTGCTAATTTGTTAGCAAATTTACCTGCACATTAGTACTTTCATGTTGTTTTGATGAAGTCCAACCCTAAAGAAAACAACAGTTTGTTTAGCTAAATCTTTAGAAAAACACTTTAGGTAAGGAACTAAAAATGGAGTCATGTTAATATTTAAAACCACTCAAATAGATTAAAATACCAGCTAGAGTTATTCAAATCAAATATGGAGATAAAAAATTGTTACACATTTTTCTTTTATTAAAATTAAGCTGAAGATTACACAAATGTTATATTAGAACCAAGATAGAAATTGTCTGACAAATAAGAGAACAATTGAAACAATTCAACTGCTTCCACTGCAAACAACTAGTGCATTGACTACAACACACTAGCATTTTGAGCTCTTCCTTCAAAATTCACATTATAAAATGCTTGTATAAAGCAATGCTATGAAAATTTTAATTGGCATTTGACTACCTATGCATCCTTCAAGCCTCCAATTTCTATGACAGATCTACTCTTGAGAATGATGTTTTCCTTGAAGTTTTTATTTCCATGTAGGGACTCCAACTCTAAAACTGGCCACTACATCAGCTGGCTTTTGGAGATGTTGTCTAGCCAGATTGCTCTTGGAATGGCCTCCAATATGATTTACAGGGCCCATGTTCTATAAAGGATTGTACCATTTGTTTTACCAATACAATCATAAGGCAGATGTATGGGACAACATTGTGTGGAGGCATGCTGTGTCGAAGGATCTTATTAATTGGAAGTCGCTAGATTTTGCAATCATTCTGAGTGAACGGTATGATATAAGGGTTGCTGGTCTAGCTCTGCTACACTCTTGTCTGGAGGGAACCCTATGATTCTTTATACAGGATGGGACAACTCCTCCAGACAGGTCCAGAATATGGTTGTTCCTAAAAATGCATCTGATCCCTATTTAACTCGAGTAGGGATTAGATGCATTTTTAGGAACAACCATATTCTGGACTTGTTTGGAGGAGTTGAGTAGGGATTAGATCCATTTTTAGGAACAACCATATTCTAGGCCTGTTTGGAGGAGTTGTCCCATCCTTATAAAGAATCACAGGTTTCCCTCAAGACAAAAGTGTAGCATCTAGCCAGACCAGCAACACTTTATATCATACCATTCACTCGGAATGATTGCAAAATCTAATGACTTCCAATTAATAAGATCCTTCGACACAACATGCACCCACACAATGTTGCCCCATACAGCTATCTTTGGATTGTACTGGTAAAACAAATGGTACAATCCTTTATAGAGCATGGGCCCTTCAAATCACATTTGATATTATATTCCTTCTCATAAACCAATGAAAATGAAAAAATAAGATCACCATTTGGATCTGTCCAGATTACAAACCCATGCCAGACAATGGAACATTAAATCAAAAAAATCCAAATGAGTTTTAAAATCCCAAAGTAATAACTAAATCAAATTTTGAACTAGAGAGATCCGTGGCTCGTTTGCAAACCAATTGCAGAAACTAGAACCAAAATAGAAGATTTCTAATCAATTCAAGAGAAGTCCAAAGCAGAGAATTTTCAATGGAGATTATAAATGGCAGACCATTCATCTAGTTTTTTGGAGGTTGGAAATGGTAGGCAGTGCGTTCCATAGTCTGGGCAACTGTATTCAACTCCGCCTTGCAGATAACAGGCAAAAGGCAAACAATCCAGCATAGACATGCCACGACAAAATATTTCTTTGTTTCCATTGGGAAAATTCAGTCTACCACACACACAGAGTTTGAGAGTCTCTTGTTTATAAGATGAGCTCTGGTTAACTCTGTATATCACTAAGTACCTGGTAATGAAAACATAATCAGTTTAATCAGAATATGTAGACTTGAAAGTTAAACAGACTCAAACAGATCCCAAAACTTTTATTTATTTACAAAAAAAGGTATTTATTTACAAACATATTTACAAAAAGGTTTTTATTTCTGTATACAAAGAAAAATGACAAGGTTTTCCATAAGAGGGGTAAGGGGAATTTTGATAGCTTCATTTAAGAGTTCCTTAAACCAACAACAAATAGAAAGAAACATTAAAAAAACTGCTAATTTACCTATTCTTGATTAATATTGAATCAAACTTCTGTCAAAATATTGAGCTATCATTCACAATCTTAATATATATTTTATCATTCAAATGGTGAGGTGTTGATTTTAAAAACAGAGCAAATGAAAGAAGATGCAGAAAAATAAGAATAGAATGAAAAAACTCAATCACAGGAAAATGAACACAGGTTTTTAAAGTGGTTCACTAAACTTTGGCTTTGTCCACTATTAACAGGGGATTCTCTTATTAATTTGTTTAAATATCACCTTACAGCAGCTCTGTACATTATATTTATATATACATCTACTCTCGAACTCCAAAGAAAAAAGCATAAGTCCGATCACCCACGAAGGAAGATCAAAGGTCATCCAGGAAAGAAAAGAGATCATGAGACACCGTATGAAACCGCCAAGAAGACCATTGGGATTGACCAACACAACATGATGATGGTTTAGGAAGTGTATATTTGTATGGATAAGGCTTTGTTTTGTCCTTTCACTTATGCCTGGACTTGTCCTCTGTAAGCTATCAAGGTATGGGAACAAGGGTTTGTGGTTTTCTAAATCCTGTTTCGATTTAGTTTAGACAAAATTGCCTAAAATAGCTTACCCCCAAAAGCTAATAAATTAGACAAAAATGCATATGCAGTGATAGTAAATCCTGTATTTTTCTACCTTCAATACACACGCTTCTTATTTTACTTAGATATGCAATTTCATTTTGTTTAAAACAGAGAATTTTGGTTGGCAAAGCTTTCTAGATATGCAATCTCATTTTCTTCAAAACAGAGAATTTTGGCTGGCAAAGCTTTCTACATTAGAAAATAAGAAGCGTGTGTATTGAAGGTCAATTATGAAGAAAAATACAGGATTTACTATCACTGCATATGTATTTTTTTCTAATTTATTAGCTTTTGGGAGTAAGTTATTTTAGTCAATTTTGTCTAAACTAAATCGAAACAAGATTTAAAAAACCACAAACCCTTGTTCCCATACCCTGATAGCTTACAGAGGATAAAAATAGAGAGTTTTGTTTATGCAGTTTCACGATAGTTTGCAGATTCAGGAGAATATAAAGAGAAAACAAAAAAACTTCCACTGCTGCTGCTGGTCACTGGTTTACGACCCACTCTGCCTTCATGAAGGAATGAATGAATGAGATGTAAATGAGATGCTGAATGAATGAATGACTAACTGCTTTGCCTTCTAATGACCTGCTCTCCCACGGAAATAAATAAAAACATGCTTAATGAATGAATGCTGAAATCGGGAAGTGTCAAACGGTAAAAACATCACACTCAATGAATGAACGTTGAATGAGGTGAGTGTCATACGGCTTAAACCCCACACTCTATGAATGAAAGCTAAATGAGGTAAGTGTCATACGGCTCTCATGGAATGCCTTGATTGCAGGATATTCACAAAATTTACTGTAACTTTTTTTGACTTTTTTTTAATTTTAAGTGAATATTTTAAATGACTTTTTTTTCATAATATAATAACAACTTGTTTTTAAAGAAAATAACTAAAATTATATCATTATTTAAGTATTTATTTGATATTTTACTGCTAATTTGTTTGCAAATTTACCTGCACATTAGTACTTTCATGTTGTTTTGATGAAGTCCAACCCTAAAGAAAAGAGCAGTTTGTTCAGCCAAATCTTTAGAAAAACACTTGAGGTAAGGAACTAAAAATGGAGTCATGTTAATATTTAAAACTACTCAAATAGATTAAAATACCAGCTAGAGTTATTCAAATCAAATATGGAGATAAAAAATTGTTACACATTTTTCTTTTATTAAAATTAAGCTGAAGATTACACAAATGTTATATTAGAACCAAGATAGAAATTGTCTGACAAATAAGAGAACAATTAAAACAATTCAACTGCTTCCACTGCAAACAACTAGTGCATTGACTACAACACACTAGCATTTTGAGCTCTTCCTTCAAAATTCACATTATAAAATGCTTGTATAAAGCAATGCTATGAAAATTTTAAATGGCATTTGACTACCTATGCATCTTTCAGGCCTCCAATTTCTATGACAGATCCACTCTTGAGAACGATGTTTTCCTTGAAGATTTTATTTCCATGCAGGGACTCCAACTCTAAAACAGGCCACTGCATCAACTGGCTTTTGGAGATGTTGTCTAGCCAGATTGCTCTTGGAATGGCCTCCAATATGATTTGTAGGGCCCATGTTCTATAAAGGATTGTACCATTTGTTTTACCAATACAATCATAAGGCAGCTATATGGGACAACATTGTGTGGAGGCATGCTGTGTCGAAGGATCTTATTAATTGGAAGTCGCTAGATTTTGGAATCATTCCGATTGAATGGTATGATGTAAGGGTTGCTGGTCTGGCTCCGCTACACTCTTGTTTGGAGGGAACCCTATGATTCTTTATATAGGACGGGACAACTCCTCCAGATAGGTCCAGAATATGGTTGTTCCTAAAAATGCATCTGATCGCTACTTAACTCGAGTAGGGATTAGATGCATTTTTAGGAACACCCATATTCCGGACCTGTTTGGAGGAGTTGAGTAGGGATTAGATGCATTTTTAGGAACAACCATATTCCAGACCTGTTTGGAGGAGTTGTCCCATCCTTATAAAGAATCACAGGTTTCCCTCAAGACAAAAGTGTAGCATCTAGCTAGATCAACAACCCTTTATATCATACCATTCACTCGGAATGATTGCAAAATCTAATGACTTCAAATTAATAAGATCCTTTGACACAAAATGCCCCCACACAATGTTGCCCCATACAGCTATCTTAGGATTGTACTGGTAAAACAAATGGTACAATCCTTTATAGAACATGGGCCCTTCAAATCACATTTGATATTATATTCCTTCTCATAAACCAATGAAAATGAACAAATAAGCTCACCATTTGGATCTATCTAGATTACAAACGCATGCTAGACAATGGAACAATAAATCAGAAAAATCCCAATCAGTTTTAAAATCCCAAAGTAATAACTAAATCAAATTTTGAACTAGAGAGATCCGTGGCTCGTTTGCAAACCAATTGCAAAAACTGAAACCAAAATAGAAGATTTCAAATCAATTCAAGAGAAGTCCAAAGCAGAAATTTTTCAATGGAGATTATAAATGGTAGACCGTTCATCCAGTTTTTTGGAGGTTGGAAATGGTCGGAAATGTGTTCCATAGTTTGGGCAACTGTATTCAACTCCGCCTTGCAGATAACAGGCAAAAGGCAAACAATCCAGCATTGACATGCCACGACAAAATATTTCTTTGTTTCCATTGGGAAAATTCAGTCTGCCACACACACAGAGTTTGAGAGTCTCTTGTTTATAAGATGAACTCTGGTTAACTCTGTATATCAGTAAGTACCTGGTAATGAAAACATAATCAGTTTAATCAGAATATGTAGAATTGAAAGTTAAACAGACTCAAACATATCCCAAAACTTTTATTTATTTACAAAAAAAAGGTATTTATTTACAAACATATTTACAAAAAGGTTTTTATTTCTGTATACAAAGAAAAATGACAAGGTTTTCCATAAGAGGGGTAAGGGGAATTCTGATAGCTTGCATTTCAGAGTTCCTTAAACCAACAACAAATAGAAAGAAACATTAAAAAAACTGCTAATTTACCTATTCTTGATCCATATTGAATCAAACTTCTGTCAAAATATTAAGCTATCATTCACAATCTTAATATATATTTTATCATTCAAATGGTGAGGTGTTGATTTTAAAAGCAGAGCAAATGAAAGAAGATGCAAAAAAATAAGAACAGAATGAAAAAACTCAATCATAGGAAAATGAACACAGGTTTTTAAAGTGGTTCACCAAACTTTGGCTACGTCCACTATCAGCAGGGGATTCTCTTATTAATTTGTTTCAATATCACCTTAGAACAACTCTGTACATTATATTTATATATACATCTACTCTCGAACTCCAAAGAAAAAAGCATAAGTCCGATCACCCACGAAGGAAGATCAAAGGTCATCAAGGAAAGACAAGAGATCATGAGACACCGTATGAAACTGCCAAGAAGACTGTTGGGATTCACCAACCCAACATGATGATGGTTCAGAAAGTGTATATTTGTATGGATAAGGCTTTGTTTTGTCCTTTCACTTCTTCCTGGACTTGTCCTCTGTAAGCTATCAGGGTATGGGAACAAGGGTTTGTGGTTTTTTAAATCCTGTTTTGATTTAGTTTAGACAAAATTGCCTAAAATAACTTACCCCCAAAAGCTAATAAATTAGACAAAAATGCATATGCAGTGATAGTAAATCCTGTATTTTTCTACCTTCAATACACATGCTTCTTCTTTTTGTTAGATATGCAATCTCATTTTGTTTAAAAGAGAGAATTTTGGTTGGCAAAGCTTTCTTGATATGCAATCTCATTTTGTTTAAAATAGAGAATTTTGGTTGGCAAAGCTTTCTACATTAGAAATATAAGAAGCATGTGTATTGAAGGTCAATTGTGAAGAAAAATACATGATTTACTATCACTGCATATGCATTTTTGTCTAATTTATTAGCTTTTGGGAGTAAGTTATTTTAGGCAATTTTGTCTAAACTAAATCAAAATAGGATTTAAAAAACCACACACCCTTGTTCCCATACCCTGATAGCTTACAGAGGATAAATACAGAGAGTTTTGTTTATGCAGCTTCACGATAGTTTGCAGATTCAGGAGAATATAAAATGAAAACAAAAAAACCTGCACTGCTACTGCTGCTCGCTGGTTTACGACCTACTCTACGTTCATGAATGAATAAATGAATGAGAGGTAAATGAGATGCTAAATGAATGAATGACTGACTGCTCTTCCTTCTGACGACCTGCTCTCCCACTTAAATAAATAAAAAACATGCTTAATGAATGAATGCTGAAATCAGGAAGTGTCAAACGACAAAAACATCACACTCAATGAATGAATGCTGAATGAGGTAAGTGTCATTTGGCTTAAACCCCACACTCTATGAATGAAAGCTGAATGAGGTAATGTCATACGGCTCTCATGGAATGCCCTGATTGCAGGATATTCAAAAAATTTACCGTAACTTTTTTTGACTTTTTTTAATTTTAAGTGAATATTTTAAATGACTTTTTTTCATAATATAATAACAACTTGTTTTTAAAGAAAATAACTAAAATTAGATAATTATTTAATTATTTATTTGATATTTTATTGCTAATTTGTTTGCAAGTTTACCTGCTCTAGTCACTGCACATTAGTACTTTCATGTTGTTTTGATGAAGTCCAACCCTAAAGAAAACAATAGTTTGTTCAACCAAATCTTTAGAAAAACACTTGAGGTAAGGAACTAAAAATTGAGTCATGTTAATATTTAAAACCACTCAAATAGATTAAAATACCAGCTAGAGTTATTCAAATCAAATATGGAGATAAAAAATTGTTACACATTTTTCTTTTATTAAATTTAAGCTGAAGATTACACAAATGTTAGATTAGAACCAAGACAGAAATTGTCTGACAAATAAGAGAACAATTGAAACATTTCAACTACTTCCACTGGAAACAACTAGTGCATTGACTACAACACACTGGCATTTTGAGCTCTTCCTTCAAAATTCACATTATAAAATGCTTGTATAAAGCAATGCTATGAAAATTATAAATGGCATTTGACTACCTATGCATCTTTCAGGCCTACAGTTTCTATGATAGATCCACTCTTGAGAATGATGTTTTCCTTGAAGATTTTATTTCCACGCAGGGACACCAACTCTAAAACTGGCCATTGCATCATCTGGCTTTTGGAGATGTTGTCTAGCCAAATTGCTCTTGGAATGGCCTCCAATATGATTTGCAAGGCCCATGTTCTATAAAGGATTGTACCATTTGTTTTACCAATACAATCATAAGGCAGCTGTATGGGACAACATTGTGTGGAGGCATGCTGTGTCGAAGGATCTTATTAATTGGAAGTCGCTAGATTTTGCAATCATTCCGAGTGAATGGTATGATATAAGGGTTGCTGGTCTGGCTCTGCTACACTCTTGTCTAGAGGGAACCCTATGATTCTTTATACAGGACGGGACAACTCCTCCAGACAGGTCTAGAATATGGTTGTTCCTAAAAATGCATGTGATCCCTACTTAACTTGAGTAGGGATTAGATGCATTTTTTGGAACAACCATATTCTGGACCTGTTTGGAGGAGTTGAGTAGGGATTAGATGCATTTTTAGGAACAACCATATTCCAGACCTGTTTGGAGGAGTTGTCCCATCCTTATAAAGAATCACAGGTTTCCCTCAAGACAAAAGTGTAGCATCTAGCTAGACCAACAACCCTTTATATCATACCATTCACTCAGAATGATTGTAAAATCTAATGACTTCCAATTAATAAGATCCTTCGACACAACATGTGCCCACACAATGTTGCCCCATACAACTATCTTAGGATTGTACTGGTAAAACAAATGGTACAATCCTTTATAGAACATGGGCCCTTCAAATCACATTTGATATTATATTCCTTCTCATAAACCAATGAAAATGAACAAATAAGCTCACCATTTGGATTTGTCCAGATTACAAACCCATGCCAGACAATGGAACATTAAATCAGAAAAATCCCAATCAGTTTTAAAATCCCAAAGTAATAACTAAATCAAATTTTGAACTAGAGAGATCTGTGGCTTGTTTGCAAACCAATTGCAGAAACTAAAAGCAAAATAGAAGATTTCTAATCAATTCAAGAGAAGTCCAAAGCAGAAATTTTTCAATGGAGATTATAAATGGCAGACTGTTCATCTAATTTTTTGGATGTTAGAAATGGTAGGCAGCGTGTTCCATAGTTTGGGCAACTATATTCAACTCTGCCTTGCAGATAATAGGTAAAAGGCAAACAATCTAGCATAGACATGCCACGGCAAAATATTTCTTTGTTTCCATTGGGAAAATTCAGTCCGCCACACATACAGAGTTTGAGAGTCTCTTGTTTATAAGATGAACTCTGGTTAACTCTGTATATCACTAAGTACTTGGTAATGAAAACATAATCAGTTTAATTGGAATATGTAGACTTGAAAGTTAAACAGACTCAAACAGATCCCAAAACTTTTATTTATTTACAAAAAAAGGTATTTATTTACAAACATATTTACAAAAAGGTTTTTATTTCTGTATACATAGAAAATGACAAGGTTTTCCATAAGAGGAGTAAGGGGAATTCTGATAGCTTGCATTTAAGAGTTCCTTAAACCAACAACAAATAGAAAGAAACATTAAAAAAACTGCTAATTTACCTATTCTTGATCAATATTGAATCAAACTTCTGTCAAAATATTGAGCTATCATTCACAATCTCAATATATATTTTATCATTCAAATGGTGAGTGTTGATTTTAAAAACAGAGCAAATGAAAGAAGATGCAGAAAAATAAGAATAGAATGAAAAAACTCAATCACAGGAAAATGAACATAGGTTTTTAAAGTGGTTCACCAAACTTTGTCTACGTCCACTATCAGTAGGGGATTCTCTTATTAATTTGTTTCAATATCACCTTACAGCAGCTCTGTACATTGTATTTTTATATACATCTACTCTCGAACTCCAAAGAAAAAAGCATAAGTCCGATCACCCACGAAGGAAGATCAAAGGTCATCAAGGAAAGACAAGAGATCATGACACACCGTATGAAACCGCCAAGAAGACCGTTGGGATTCACCAACCCAACATGATGATGGTTCAGGAAGTGTATATTTGTATGGATAAGGCTTTGGTTTGTCCTTTCACTTCTTCCTGGACTTGTCCTCTGTAAGCTATCAGGGTATGGAAACAAGGGTTTGTGGTTTTTTAAATCTTGTTTCGATTTAGTTTAGACAAAATTGCCTAAAATAACTTACTCGCAAAAGCTAATAAATTAGACAAAAATGCATATGCAGTGATAGTATATCCTATATTTTTCTACCTTCAATACACACGCTTCTTATTTTTCTTAGATATGCAATCTCATTTTGTTTAAAATAGAGAATTTTGGTTGGCAAAGCTTTCTACATTAGAAAAATAAGAAGCGTGTGTGTTGAAGGTCAATTGTAAAGAAAAATACAGGATTTACTATCACTACATATGCATTTTTGTCTAATTTATTAGCTTTTGGGAGTAAGTTATTTTAGGCAATTTTGTCTAAACTAAATCGAATCAGGATTTAAATAACCACAAACCCTTGTTCCCATACCCTGATATCTTACAGAGGATAAAAACAAAGAGTTTTGTTTATGTAGCTTCAGGATAGTTTGCAGATTTAGGAGAATATAAAATGAAAACAAAAAACCTGCATTGTTGCTGCTGCTCGCTAGTTTACGACCTGCTCTGCCTTCATGAATGAATGAATGAATGAGAGGTAAATGAGATGTTGAGTGAATGAATGACTGACTACTCTGCCTTCTGACGACCTGCTCTCCCATGGAAATAAATAAAAACATGCTTAATGAATGAATGCTGAAATCAGGAAGTGTCAAACGATAAAAACATCACACTCAATGAATGAATGCTGAATGAGGTAAGTGTCATATGGCTTAAACTCCACACTCTATGAATGAAAGATGAATGAGGTAAGTGTCATACGGCTCTCATGGAATGCCCTAACTGTAGGATATTCAAAAAATTTACTGTAACTTTTTTTGACTTTTTTTAATTTTAAGTGAATATCTTAAATGACTTTTTTTTCATAATATAATAACAACTTGTTTTTAAAGAAAATAACAAAAATTATATAATTATTTAAGTATTTATTTATAAAAGTTCGTGAGAGTAGTTTGAGTAGTGTGGTTGCTGCCTTCAAGTGTGTGGCTGGCCATCATCTTGATTTGATTCTTGATTCAAATGTTGTGTTGAGGCATAGGACCTCTCTAGGTGCATCCAAATGGTTATAGGGGCTTAGGCTTTGTCTAGATTGCCTTTTGAGATTATTGCATTTGGATTGTTGATCTAGGTTGATGGGGCAACAATTCTTCCTATAGAAAAAAGAGGTATTTATTTACAAACGTATTTTTTGAAATGCTTTACAATTTTATGAAGTTGTTTATAGTGTGTTGGTTAGTATGACCACCACTATGTAGGCCTTCTTCAATTGTAGCTCTCTCCAACTATTACTGGTGTGGTTGTTTTTTTCCTCTTATTGTTTGCAACCTAGATGGTGTTTAAGGTTTTCATGATCATGTCTTTGTTTGCCTTGGATCTTGGTTTTGGTCCTAGACATGAGATATTTGGCAGTGGTGACCATAGAGGTAGTGGTTCTTAAAGAGGGGACCAAAGCTCTCTTTATGATTAGTAATCTAGTTCCTCTGTCAAAGATGCTCTCTTTGACAACTTCTTTGTGGAGGGGAAATGATCTCTATTAAAGCATATGGTTTGTAAAGCTATGGCTAACAAGAAATAAGTCAAAGAGAGAATATCTTATAACAGTGAAATGATGGGATGAAGTTCGCACCATGTAGATTCCTAAAATGAAAACATCAAACTAGCTTATCGACCTCATATAATAGACTTTGGTGGGTAAGTTTACTTTTTTTAGCCCTCCCCTAAAACCCTTACAAATTGGGTTGAAAAGAATGGAGTACAAAGGTATAAGGATACATTGATATTGTTCTTTGTGGCAAAGGTTTCTTTGTTGCCACATTTACATCAAAAGAAGAAAAAGATTTAAAATTTTAGGAGTGAACTCTAGCTGCTTGACTCTTGTGGTTTGTATCTAAATCACTAGTCTCCAAACTTTGACCCTCTTGATGAATCAAAATTATTTGTTTGGATTAGGCTTCCCTTTTTACCTCTTCACCAATGGCATGGAGAAACCTTAAATCCATCAAGAACGTGATTGGAATCTTCAAGACTTGGGCTAAACCAAAGTAAAAAATTCTTTGTAGCCTACATCTATGTTGAAGTTGATCTCATTAAGGGACTTCTAGAAACCACTAATATCAAATGTATGACCTAATCTTTACCCAAAAAGTAGATTATGAAAAAACTCTTTTAAATGTACACAATCCATGAGCATGGACATTTCATAGAGATTGCCAAAAAAAATCAAACCCACCAATGAATAGGTAGATAAAAATGAAGGTTTTAAATAAGTTCATAGAAAGAATAACAAAAATAATCCAAACGTTCTTCCCTCACCAATAGTTTATTCTTCTTCAAATTCATTCAATATACTCAATGTGAATATTGAAAATAAAGTTACTTTGTTTGAAGAAGAGGAAGAAAAATTACCAAAAAAGACACATGCAAAGGAACCAAGGTAGGAGGAAACCTAACAACTAGATCTTTACCTAGAAGAAAGGCATATCCCTATACTTGAAGAGGAGAAGGAAAATGAAGATGAAGAAATCCCACTCTCCAAATACCCATCAAAAATCCAAAGGGAGAAAAAATAACTTTAAAGTCCACTCAAGATAAGAATCTAAGAGCATTACATCAGGTAAACAAGCTAGCTTAGATTCAACAATAAAAGTCAAACCTTAAAACGGTAAGCAATGAGGTTAATATCTTGGAATTTGATAATCTAGGGGATAAAAATTAAAAAAAAGATTTTGAAAGATCTCTTATCCATAGAAAAACTAATTTTTATTTTTTTCCAGAGATAAAAATAGACAACATAGAAGCTATTGGAATTATTAATGAACTTTGGTGCAATAGTACTAGCACTGCAATCTCTTCTTGTAGTACTTCTACTGGTATCTTCACAACTTGGAAACAAGGCTTTTCGTTTGATGATTCATCCTCGATCCCAATTAGATCATAATTTGATTGTGTGAGAACTCCTCTAATCTCTTTGTTAATATCAATAATCTCTACTCCCTAATGCATTTTATGGTAAAAAAGGAATGCTAGCAATTTATCCATCATGATGCAACTCTCAATAATCTAGTTAATTAGGTTCTTGGCGAAGATTTAAATATTGTTCTTGATCAGAATGAGAAAAAAAAGATAATCTACTCATTCATGATAGAGAAAGAGAAATAGTAGAAGATATCATGGCTGCTCAAAATCTTGATGCTAAACTTAAAAAGTACACTTGGTCTAACAAGCATACTAATGCAGTTTACAACATTATGAGACTTGATAAATACTTTATTTTGTAAAATTTGTTGGAGGCTTTCCTCTCTCATTTTCCTAAATCCCATCTAATTCCATCTTTTATCATAAATCAATTACCTTAAACTAAATAGTAGATTGAATTAAGGCCCTATTCCTTTCAAATATTTTTCTATTTTACTTAAAGATGCATTTCCTCAATTTATCTTAAATGATTAACATGATGCCATTCATAAATCTTCCTAAGTAAAAATTGGGTGAATAAAATTAAACATGCCAAATCCATTATTATAAGTTGTCTCAAAATGTGATAGGAAAAGAAAAGTCTAAAAGAAGTCTAAGAATAATTGGAGTTTACCCAAAATCAGATCGCAGAACAAGTCCCACATGAAGAGATAATTCTTCAACAACATGAATGGAGAAAACAACTTCTGAAGTGACTTGCATAAAGAAGAATCCACTTGGAGACTTAGATCAAGAATGCTATGGTTATCTGAGGGTCATTAGAGCACTAAATATTTCTTTAGAAAAACCTAGCAATGCAAAAACATCAATAAAATTACCAAGCTTTAGAACCCAATAGGCCAATGGATGGACTCTATTTAAGATATCAAAGATTATTTCTTTTATCACATCAAATAGCTCTAAAAAGGTGAAAATATCAACATAAATCAACTTTCTAAACTCAACTAGAATATTCCTTCTATTATTTCTCAAGCCTAGAACATGGATTACAATAAAGAGGTTGCCATGGAAGGTTTAAAAAATATTTTTGGGAATAAAATGGGATAAGGCTTTGGGACCCAATCTTTTCAATGCTAACTTTCTTTATGAATTTAGGATATTATCAAAACTTATCTTTTAGAAATGGTGCAAGTTTCCCCTAAAAGCTCAAAGATTGATGGATGAGTCAATTCCACTTTCTTAGCTATCACACTAAAGGAATCTTGGCAGCTAGTAGCATTGACAAATTTAGACTCACTTCCCTTTCCAATACCTCTTACAAAGTCATTTCAAAAGTTATCTCAAGTGAAAAGGCTTAAGAGCATCCTCCTTGATTTTATATTTGAAGAACATATATGATTTGTTCTATATAGGCACATTTTAAGGTAATTTTCTATCTCAATAAGTAACACACTCATGTAAAATGGAAACAAAAGCATTATGCTCATAAAATTGGACATGGAAAATGCTTTTGAAAAATTAAATCATGATGTCATTGTCCAAGCTATAAATTTGAAGTTAGGATTTTATGAGAAAAATGTTGGTTGGATAAGAGCTTGTATGGATAGTCCTTGGATTGCCCCTAAATAATAGTAGCCCAACCAAATTATTTAAGCTATAAAAAATTGACTCAAGTATGGTTGTCTCCTCTATCCTTTCCTATACATAATTTTTTCTAAGTTTCTTGATAAAAGACTTAAAGGATAAAGATAACAAGAACCTTTTCTTGGTATTCCTACCTTAATCATGCCTGGAAGTTGCTGATAATACTATTATATTCGATAGGGAACATACTCAAATTGTTAGTTTAATACCCCTTTAAATGTTCCTAAATTTTTTAAGGGATAGTAATAGACATGAAATTTGAAGGCCTTGTAACCAAATATCGTTACCTTGTTAAGAATTATCTAAAGGACTGAAAAATAACCTTAATACTATATGTATGTTTACAATATTTTATGAGTATTTAAAAATATGGATTTTGGTATTTAAGTCTATATTAATGATATTTTATTCTAAATTTATCTTGAGATAAGATCAGATGGCAAGTTGATCATTAACCATAATTTCACCTTATAATTATGATTTAAAAATTAAACACTAGCATCTCAAATATTGACTTTGAGCTACTTAAATGACTTAACATATGTTGATGCCATGACAATATTGTTTGAGTATTGATAATTGCAAACATGAAACTTGGTCATCCAAGTTGAATGAGAGTAAATAGGTTCATAAGGACAATTTCCAAGTGTTCCATTGATGGTGTATGAGTGAGTCAGTAAGAGAAAAGTGGTATATCCAAATGTCAAATAGAAAAGATAGGTGTCAAGAGTGATGAACAACAAAAGGCAATTGCTTGCAAGAAATATCAATTCCATTAAGCCCAAGGATAATGTGTAGAAGTAAATTATCCTAGAGAAATTTGTGCACATTGGAAAAATAAATACTACTTATCAAACCACATTATTGAATAAATAACCAATTAGACAAAGTTAGAAATTTACATGTCACAAGGAGTCTTGAAAATGAAATAATTGCTTGACACCAAAAATGTTTTGAATAATCATTTTGAGAAATTAAAAAATCAACATGATCAACCAATAGGGTCTAAGAAGGAAGATCGCAGTGTAAGATTTGATTGTAAAGCCACCCAAGAATGTAAATGAGTGAAAGTAAAGAAAAAATAGAAAACCAAGATGATAGAATAAATTGTACTCTATTCAATAGGAAATGCAAAGAATACAAGAATGAGATGAGATGAGACATGCTCATATGAGAGAAAAGGGTGGGTATATATAGGATATACCACCCAAGAGACTAAAAACACAACCAATATGGGACAAAGTGAAAAGGTCCCTAGGTAAACTTAACCTAGTGTGAAAAGGGCCTAAGTTGAGATCTAGCTAGGAAATGAACTAGTTAGATAAAGTACCTCATTCACACTAACACCTCCCCTTAAGTGCAACTTAGGGCAAAATTTATGTAAAGATGCAAAGATTGGTCTCGATAACAAGGCCTGATGAGGTATTCATGTACAAAAATCTCCTCAAATAGAAAAGAAGGATAAAACCTAATGGGAAAAAAATCCCCCATGAGAGGATGAAGCAAGAAGGGCTAAGTGAACCCTTGAAGAAATGTCTCACACTCCCAAGAGAGACCAAAGATGGACATACTTTCTTCTAGTGAAGGGTTTGGTGAAGATATCTACAACATACTCTACTATAGGACAATAGTGCATAGTTAATGACATGCTCCTAAATTAGCTCCCTAATAAAATGCATGTGGATCTTGATGTGTTTGGTTTGTTGATAATGGACTAGATTCTTTGAGATCTAGATGGCACTCTGGTTGTCATAGTAGATGACTGATAGATTTTGAAAAGTGATTCTAAGTTCAGCGAGGATATTCTAAAGACAAATAGCCTTAATGGAAGCATTAACAACCCCTTGATACTCATCCTAAGCCAAAGAAAAAGCAATGGCATGTTGCTTCTTTCTCTACCAACAAATGGGATTGAAACCCAGGTGAAAACTATAGCTAGATGTGTACTTGTGATCATCAAGATCACAAACCCAATTAGAGTCCATTTATCCAATCAAATCTAAACATGTGCCCATTGCATAGTGAATCATGTACTAGTGAGTTCCCTATATCTAGTGCATAATGCATTTGGCTACCTTCTAGTGAAGCTCATGTGGCTCCGTCATAAAGCACAAAATAATGCCAACTATAAATTAAATGTCAAGGCAAGTATGAGTCAAGTAGATGAGGCTACCAACAAGCTAATGACACAAAGTGGCATCAACCAATGGTATGGAGCACTTCACCTCAAGCTTGACTCTAAATAGAAAGGGAGTCAATTTAGGCTTATAATCAATCATGCAAAAATGAGCTAGAAGATCAAGAGTACACTTGGGTTGTGTAAGAGAGATCCTAGAAGAGGTATAAATGATCTCAATCCCAAGAAAGTAGTGCAAAAGACCCAAGTTAGTCATGGAAAATCTATCGTGCAAAGCAATCTTAATGCTTGTAATGATGGATGAGGTGCTCCCTATGAAAATCAAGTCATCAACATAGAGAACCAATAAAGAAGGGCATCCTTTTATCTCAAGATGTAGACATTCAGACCTGAGTGGCATCTAGAGAATCTAACTTCCCAAACCAACTTAATCTTGGTCATCAATCTCTCATCAAATCCTCACCGTCCACCAACCAATCAGAAAGTCTATAAATTGACTCACCAAGAGTCATTTTTGATGAAAGAATGATCAATATCTGAACAAAGTCATGTTGACCAATCGAGAAACCACAATCATATCACTTTGAGAGAATTTACCATTTTGGTGCAACAGGAGATCATGGGTAATATGTGTTCATTACATACATTTATTATTGATTTCCTTGCTTAATCGAAGGTCATGTTAAATGTAGATTAAAGGTTTTTGAATGTTGTTTCAAGTCTTTGTGTTGATCTATATTTCATGTGTACATTTTGGTGAACTTGACGTGAATACATCCTTGTTAGTCACTCATTTTGCAAAATTTCTTGTTGAGTTTATGCAAGATTTGATACCAAGTTTGAATCTACATCCTAGCTCCTAGTTGCATCCAAATACCTTGCAATCCTTCATCATGCACAATAAGGATCCTTGGTTAGAAAACTTTATCTTGCAAGATAGAACTCCTAGTCCTACAACTATTAATAAAGTCAATGTCAAACCTAAAATCACAATCAAAGGTGGTCCTCAACTTGTTGATGATGATGATAGTTTTGCGGATCATGATGAATATCTCGATAATAATATCTTTAATGGTGAGATGATTGATCACAATCTTGCCACACTCATGAAAGATCCTTGCATCCAAAAGCCTGTCAACACCAGCTATCATACCACTTCCAAACCTTTATCTAGTGATTATTTTAAGTCTAGTTATCATGCCAATCCTAAACATTTGCTTAGTGACCCTCCTTATGATACCTTCAACATGGGAAGTACTAGTTTAGAACAAGGTCCTTATGTCCAATCCATGTTTCCAAATCCAACTTCATTTGTATATTCCATATCTTCCATATCATCCTATAACAATCTCTCATCCTCATCCTTGCACCCTAGCTCATCTGAACAACCCAACCATCCAACACAATTACCTGATGTTATGCACCATGATATAAAGATCAAGGTGATGATGTGTCAAATTCATACAAGATTAAAGTTACAAGCAAGCATATGCCAATGGCACCATGATATGAAAGACCATGATAACATTATGGTAGGTATGTTGCAAGGACTAACATAGATGCAAGACAAAATGATAACACACACACACAAGAAAAGCAAGAATGCATCAAATGATTCAAAAACAAAGACAAACATGATGTTGCCCCTGGACAAGCTGAAAATAGATGATTGGATTGATGACGATGATGATAGTGTTGCTGATGTGGGAACGATATATCCCAAGAACAACATGAGGATAGTGTTGTTGATGTGGAAATGATATATCCCATGAACAACATGAGGACTGGGAATGATATATCCTGAGGAGGATGATGAATGATTGTATTAAGGTGATTGAGATTTACAGCAAGGATGGGAACAAGATCGATGGATTCTCATGATAATAAGATAGATTTCTTGGCAAGATTTGTATGGATTAAGATTTCTTATGATGGATTAACTGCTTTAGGATCAATATTGTGATTATTGCATTGGAGTGTATGGCATGAGGCTTCACTTGAATTACGTTGGATGATTGCAATAAATTTATTTAGGTTGATGATGTATTGCATTGTTTTTGATGGGATTGCACTAGATTACAGTGGATTATGATTAGATTGCATTTGGATAGGATTGTGGTCTCCATATGATAACTAGTGACAAGGGAGCACTAAGTGTAGAAACAAGGATGGGAAAGTTGAATGATTTAGGCTGATGAGCCTATTGGATTGGATGAATGACTTAAGAGATAATGAATGGAAAGGAGGATTGCTACTAGATGTATGGGTGAAGGAAGTAATGGTAGGAGATGGATAGAGAAGATGAAGGAAAGGATGTAGGATGTAACCTCCAAGGACTGTGTCACAAATGAACCATTATCACTGCCCATCAATCCTATTCAAGAGCTCTTACCATAATCCTAAGTTATAATCCATTATGCAACCATGGTGTCGATGATCCAAATCCTATCAAGTCTATCCATAAAACCTTTATGTTCATCCAAACTCAAGATCTACATGTCAAGAATAAAATCTAAAGCAAGATCAAACATGCACTCAACTAAATCAAGATCAAGTTGTTCAAACTACTCAAAATTAGGTTAAAGTTATCCAACATCAAACTAGCCAAGCCACTCCCATTTATGATCATGATCCTAGCTATGATCTAAAAAACCAAATTGATCCCCTCCTTGAACATTATGCTATCCATGATCATAAAATCCAAGTCGATTCCCTCCTTGAACTTTATGATATCCATGATCACAAAAGGCAAGTTGATCCTCTCCTTGAACTTTATGATATCCATGATCATCAAATCCAAAATAATCCTATCACATATCCAACTAGCCCTATCAGATATCCAACTACAACATCCATATCCTATGACAAGACACTTGGCACCTGAGGCAATATAGACAATCAAACAAATCACTTGTATCATATCACAATGGATCCCAATCAGCATAGTTGCAATCAAGATCCTACTTACATCAAGCATGAAGAAACACAAGTCATAATGGATACCGTTGAGCATTCAAATGAATAAGGAATGACAATCACTAATAATGTTAAAAAAAACTACAAGTGTACACAATGATCAAGGTATAATGAGTCTACATGATGAGCCAATACATGATCCCATCAAATAGGATTTACTATCTTTATCAAGATAAATTTACTCACAGAAGAGACAATCACCAATTCACATTACGCTCAACAACATATCAAAGAGATTGCATTATGTTTCATAGACAACAGATATCCAATTGCAAACAAGATATGTCAAAGCATGGATTATTATGGAAAACAATAGGGCCTTTATGAACAAGGAATTCTAGAACCTATCCCAATCCACATCAGACATAGCCGAAGTATTGGCACAAAATTATTGAATAAATCTAATTTGGTGTTAGTGATACTTCCAAGATCGTAAGGAAACCTCATCTAATGAGAGCATCGAGATAGGGACCATTCAGAGTCCTTGCACTAAAATTAATGTCAATAATGTCAACAATCCTTCTACTTCCACTTCCGCCATCACTTGTCTTCCACTTCTTCTATCCGTTGATCAAGATCAACAAAATCATAGAGCATACAAAGTAAAATTTTTAAATCAAATGTCAAAAGCGTATGGAGTCAAAAATCAATGAATGAATATCAAATCAATATGGGTCCCAAAATAAAATGGACCAAACAAATTAAATAAAGAAAACTATCCAAATACCATGAGCTATCAAAGTTATCAAAATTGGCAAATGCATCTTGCATATAATAGATGCCCACCACCATACCATTTGTGCAAGAGCATTAGTACCAATCACCATTCTAGTTCCACATCTACACATCATACTGATAAGTCCAAATTTCATAATCCACTAGTGCAAGTTTGGCGAGTCAAAAATCTGTCAAACCCATCTACATCATCAACTTATTCATCCAAGTTGACTATATCACAATCACCTAATCTCACATTCAATATCCCCCATACGTATACAAAAACACATCTCAAATCCAAAAAATCCCACTCCCAAATCCATCGTGTTGTGGAAAAAACACTTCGCTATAAGGGCTATAATGGTTCCCTATCAAAATGTAATCATTTGGACAAGGTCAACTTAGTTATCAACGAAGATCACACAAACCTCAAAAGATTATACACAAGCTCTTTAATCCTCACAAAGAAGTTACTTCAAGCAGGACATTACTGGCATGTTATGACAAGTGCATCTACATTACCTACTTCAAACAAACTGGGACACATGAAGACCCTTTGAGTATCAGGTTATTAGTGTTATCCAATCACCATAGCAAAAATCAAAAAATAAAAAATATTAGCAAATCAAAACAAAAAATCAAAAATCAAAATAGTAAAGAGAAATCATTTGTCCAATGGTGAAAACCATTTTTATGGTGCCTTGGATAAGTACCATGATGAAAAATCGTTCATGAGCATCATGTGTAAATTGATTGTCAATGAACTTTGCACTTGGGGATAAGTTGTCTCATTTATCCCATACTAGTATATCTTTTACCTATCATCATAACCCATCATATCTATATTTCCTCACTATCATTCCCCTTCTTCATCCCTCCTACTCAACTTGGATCTTGATAATAATGTTGATCTTGATAAGGACTAAGGCATGATTTTGATACATGCTTTGATAAATGCTTGACATAGCCAATCCTTTTGTAGTATATCCTCCAACCATCTTGTTATATCCTATGTAATTTGTTATATCCTTTAGTCCAACATCATAAACAAAAGTTGCAAAGTAGGGGCATGTTATTCCTTTGTGACATAGTCCTTGGAGGTTACATCCGACATCCTTCCATTCATCTTTCCTATTCATCTCCTCTCACTAATCACTTCATCCATCCATCTATCAGTGATCCTCCTTTCCATTCCTTATCTTTTAAATCATCATCCAATCTAATAAGCTCATTAACCTAAATCAACCAACTTTCCCATTCTTGTTTTTACACTTGGTGCTCCCTTGTCACTAGGAGACCACAATCTTATCTAGATGCAATCCAATCCTAATCCATTACAATCTAGTGCAATCCTATCAAAAGAAATACAATGCATTGTCAACCCAAAGCAATTCATTGTAATCATCCAACAATAATACAAGCAAAGCTGCATATCAAGAACTCCAACGTAATAATCCCAATTTTGATCCTAAAGTAGTTAATCCCTTTGTAATCCAAGAAATCTATCCTACGATCCACAATAAACCATCAATCTTGTTTCTTGCATTAGTCGGTTCATAGTGTCTAGATTGTGTGAGTTGTCAGAATGATCATACTTAGCTAGAAGATTATCTAGAGTTGTATGGTCAATTGAGTTACATAGGACACAACACTAGGACTTAGATGGCAACATGTTGGTTCTTTATGTCTATAATCTTCGTGAAGGGTATGGCCACTTCAAGGAAGGAAGGTGTACGGGGGACCACTAGAATGTTGTTGGAGGTAAAGCACTCGGATGATGCTCCCCTTCTATAGCAGAAGACTCACCGAGACTTGTGTAACAAATATAAAGATTCCAGATGTAGTACACTTTATGTTATGACTTATGTTTGTCAAACTTATTTAAAAACTATTATTTTTTCCAATTGCAAAATATTTGTAAATGTAAAGTGAAATATTTTCACTATGTTTATATCTATGAATATAATGTATTTTCAAGGTTGAAAAGATAAGAATTTATTTCTTGAGAATATGCAATTGTTTAAAAAAAATTATTCATGTTTAACATGTTTATTTACATTATGAGTAAACTGTGTGTGTAATTCCATATAATATGAGATGGCATGTTGCATATGGTATTAGAGTTATCAGTTTCAACACATGGACCTAGGAGCTCACTACGAGAAAACTTATTAATATTTAGCAGATTGGCTAATGTTTAAACTTGGTTTTATGCCAGAATGGTGTGGAGAAGAACCAAGAAAACTTCTAGGAAGTCTATCCCCCAAAATTTACCCAATATAGTGGTTAAGAAAGAACCAACTAAGGAGGTGAAACTCCAAGAACATATTAATTATGTTAAGGGTGCATGGCTGGAAGAAACTTTGGCTGACACTCTTAAGCATATTTAACTAGAAAAGAAACAACGCAACAAACTAGCTAAGAAACCCTTTGTTCCTAATCGTGTAGTTAAACTGAGTAAACTGTCTGCTAGTTGCAACATGTCATTTGGGTGTGGTCGTAATGCCCCTACTTTAGGAAAAGAGGTGATGAAGGAGTACCTATGTGTACATCCACCCTTTAAGTTTGTTTTACTGGATTTCAATGGGGAAGAGGAACCTGAGGAATATCCTTTAACCGATAGTGACATGTAGTCTTGTTGAGTTATTTATCTAAATAAGGATGTATTTATACCCATAATAAACTATAATAAAGATGAGATTGTTTTACACAAATATGAGTTTTGTGAATAGATTTATTGATGAATTTTGATTAATGAGATGCATTATTTCTAAATTCTAATCTATAGTTTAATATGAATATCAAGTGTGATATAGAGTATCATTATGGTTTGAACTCAAACAAATATTGAGGATAGTCAAGGAGAGTCAAATCCCTCTAAAATCCCAATGACTAAGTTGGATCAGATATTGACCATGTTGAAAGAAACCAAGGAAAGTCTTGGGAACCTGGAACATGAAGTGAGGGGTCAAGGTAGATCCAAAGGAGAGAAAGAGGACTCGCATCAAGGGGATGATGATTATGTCCATGAACCCAATATTCATAGTGAATGAGGGAAGGATGTTGAAAAGACTAAGTCTCAAGAAGAAAGGAGAAATAGACTTGTCCTAGAGTTGTCAAGAGATACGAAGAAAGTTACTCCACCCAAGTTTGGTAGAATAGTAAGTGGTGATGCTGCAAAATCTTGGTTGATAGAGATTGAAAAGTATTTCAAGATCAAAAACTACTTTGAGATAACCAAGGCAGTTTGGGGTGCCTATCAGTTGGCATGTGAAGCATCCACTTTGTGGATGAACAAGAAAATGGAACTGGGGTTAAGTTCTCTGAGTTCTTTGGATTAGTTTGTGGTCATATTTAGACAAAGGTGGTTACCACAACTTTTCTTTGACCAAAAGCTAACAAATTTTTAGAATTTGTGACAAGGAGATTGTTGGCAAGAGACACTTTATGGATTCATGATTGTTGTCATTGATGGCAACAAAGTTCATCCCACACATCCGCAGGACATGGTATGTCACTACCGAAAGTCAGAGTGAAGAATGTTGTGGTCTGGTAAACAAGAACAGAGCATATGGCGAGGTCTGACAAGATAGGTCTGGATCTCTCAAAGGAAGTATCCTGGTGAAGTATGGATTTCAAGAAGTCAAGAGGACTACCTTAAGTGATAGATTCCAAGGATTTAGCCTCCGGTGATAGATGAGGAAAAAGATATGAATATTTGAGTATCAGGTTCCTGAGTGACAGTATGAACAGAGGAAGAACTGACTGGCAGAACATCAGACATTATTTCAGATGAGTTACTAATGATGAAAAGGGTTCTTGAGGTATAAGTTATGTTTGGCCGACATGATTGATGACTTTTACAAGTATATACTTGATCCGCATTACTTGATGTGCAAGGATTCAGCCGACAGATCAGAGTTTGTGAAAAGATTGACTATTCTGGGTGTCGACTAGAAAGGTGATGAAATCACTTGTGCCGATATATATACAAGATGGATTTAGTTGTGAGAGGTGTGTGGTTGTTTGTGATGTGCAAATAAAAGTAGAAGAGTAGAGCAAAAGCAATAAGGAAGGTCCGGTATGTGAAAGGAAAGTAGCATAAGAGAAGAGGAAAGAGCAGATCACTGTACTAAGCCTAACCGGAACTGAACTCCAGCATATGTAGATGCTCCCAATCAGTTCAAGTTTTGTATAAAACTCTTTTTGTAGATAGTGAGTCTCTTGTAGGCAGTGTGCCTCTTGTGAGAAGTGTGCTCAGGCAGTGAGCCCTAATTGGCAAGTGCCATTTTGTATTTCCATTCTTCTAACAGAGAATACAATCTTGGGTTAATCACCCCATGATTTTCTCCCTTAATAGGGTTTCCACGTCAAAAATATTGTGTCATGTGTATTTCCATTTCATGATTATGATTACTCATTTGGATTAATGTTACATTGATTATTAATAAAGTTTAGAAAGCAGAACTAATTAGGATAATTGATTCACCCCCTTCTCAGTTATCAACAATTGGTATTAGAGCTAAGTTCCTCCTTATAGAGTCTAACAGCTTGAGGAAGATTTGGGAATCCAAATGGATGCATATGGTTTAAGGGAGCAACTCAAGACTACCCTTGATGATCTTGAACAGTCAAACTCTGAAGTCAATGAATTAAAGGAAAGACTCAAACAGGCTAATGATTTCATGAGAGAACTAAAAGACAAATTAAGTCTCTCTATGAAAAAGAGAAAGGAGCTGCTTCAGCAATTGGCAATTCAAGGTGAAGAAAATGATGCAAATGAAGAGCTGAAGGAGAAAACCAAGCTATGTGAAAAGTTATCAAAAGAAATCATTATGGTAAGACATGAAATGGAATCAGGAGTTATGAAGTTTACCCAAGAAGTTGAAGAGAAAAGAAAAAATGAAGATAATCTAAGACAATCTCTCAAAGAGAAATTAGAAGATTGCCACTAGATGGATAGAATTATTAGACATCTTGAATCTGATCTTGAAGATGCCAAAGAAAATGAAGAAAAACTTGAGGATCAAATTGTCTCTCTCAAAAGAGATCTTCAAACAACAAATGAATATAAAGAGAAATTCAAGATAAGTTCTGCTCAACTTGAAGTTCTTCTTGGAAGTCAAAAGAGGGTAAATGACAAGTGTGGTTTGGGATATGAGAAAGGAGAAAACTCTGGATCCGGTCAGAAGAATTTTGGATCAGAAAATCCAAGGAACAGGCCTAGAAGACCTCCAGTAAGACAGCCTAATGCTTAAAGATATATCCATCCTTCAATGGATACTACCACAACTGCAATAACTTTGGTCATAAAGCTAATCAGTGCAGAAAGAGAATGAATCAGACTAATTCATCCTTCTCCGGATAGTGTTTTAACTGCAAAAGGTATGGTCACAAATCTCATGAATGCAAAATATGCAAATGAACAAATCATTCAATGGTAGATGCTTTACATGCAATAGAATAGGTCATATGGCTAATCAATGCAGATTAAGAGGATATCAATCAATTATGCAAAGAAATGTTGTTTGCCAAATTTGTAATAGATCCGGTCATATTGCAAAATTCTGCAGAAGCAAGAATCAGGACAAAAGAGGTCATCGTAATCAGAATCAAGATAAGGGAAAACAAAAAGTGAATGCGGATGAAGTTCAAAGTCAGATGAACAAGATTTCGGTGAAGAAAAGTACAGAGAATGTAGAGGATGGATCCGCACCAGACTCTGGTGTTGATATTCCTTTCAGAAACTAAAAAGTGAGCTTTGGCTCAAGGGGAGACACAAAGAAAACGTTGTTCCCCTAGCCAGTCAATTGGTGCCGGAACTGGCACAAGAAGAGTTGCGGATTGAAGGGTTCATAAGGGAAACATCCAAACAAACTATGGTTAAGATTTGGAAGATCTGCAAGATGTTTAAAGATCAAGATTGATCCGGTTCTTCAAGTCATCCGAATAAGGCAAACTGGAATAACTTAGGTCGAGCATTTATTGCAACCTGACATTAGGGTTTGCGGAGCAATATAAGGGTTTTCTCATTAAGCATTTGTTCATTCTACATTCAAGAAGAAAAGAAAAGGAGCTCTGCAAACATCTTCTCTCAAAAGATCAAGACGATTCTTCTTACAGCTCAATCCGGATTTCATCGTGTGCCCTAAACTGTGCAAAAGGTATTCTTCGTTCTTGATATCCTTCAGTAAGATTCTTTGATGATGGCTACTCCGAATATAGTAAAGATTTCTGATAGACCTCGCCCCACATTTAAGAAACATCCATACAAATCCTTGGAGGTAGATCCCCTAGGAGCATTTTCTAGTGTTCCGCATGGCATATTGCATACAGAAGACATTAGGGTTTACATACATGCGAGTATTGAAGAATTTGGAGAATCAAAGTTAGTAGATATCTATCACAAATAGTTGATAGATGATTCTTTTGAGATTAAACCTCAGTATAAAGAGATTAGGGATAAGCATTTTGTATAGTGCATTCATTTCCCCTATTTTGAGGAAGATGAATGGGTCCAGTATGTGTTGAGTAGAGTGCATGACAATTTCCTATGGTTGAATAAACCATTTAAGATCACCAAAGATGCAATTAGGGCAGTAACCGGTCTGCACTCATCTGGTGGAATACCTATTCTCAAGTCTGTCAAGAATCAGATAGTAAGTGATGCAACTAGATCAAAATTTGACAAGAGAGCTATGACAATTGAAGACATCACTGAACCGGATGTCAAATTTGCATCCATGATAATTGGTTACAAAATTTATCACTCTAGTAGGGAAAATTCTGTACCAGGAACTGCAGTTTACACAGCCTATCAAATGCTAAAAGAAAATGCTGACTATGATCTGTGTGAACTTCTTCTAAGCCAACTGTTGGAAAATCTACAAAAGATTAAGAAGGATAAGAAGAACTCCTTCACGTATGGTGGCTTGATACTCTGCCTATTCTTTTATTACATGAATGAGCTTCCTGGATCCAATGGATGGGTATGGTAGAATGACAGACTGGTTGCCATCCAAATCAGAGACTATTTGCATGGGCTTGGGGATGCTAAAGCAAGAAATACAGCCCTGTGGGGATATTTCAAGAATTTTTAGAACATGATGCAAGCAAGAGAGAGAATTCCCCAGTCTCTTGTTGAGAAATATAAAGACACATTATGCTTTATGGTAGAGACTGATCAGTGCCTAATGGAGGCAGTAGAACCAAGAACTGTGTGGATCATGCCTATGGGGTATGAAGTTGATGAACAAATTGTGGAGCTACATGTTCAACACATGCTAAGTCAGCCAAAGGATCCAAAGGCAGAAAGGTTTGGAACCTTTGAAGAGCTAAGTGTAAAAGTTCATTTGGAACTCAGACAACTGGAAATGAAGAGGAAAGTAAGAAAAGAAGTTGAAGAAATTGCCAAAGGCTTAGGCATCTCAAAGGAGGCACTTGATGCCAATAGGGAAAAGAGGCAAAGGGCTGAGGAAGAAAAGAAAGAGGCAGAAAAGGAAAGCAAGGAAATTGCTCTGGTATAAACCTTCACCCGGACTAGATCATCAAAGAGACCTACACCTGCCACTGCCAAAAGCTCAAGGGCATCTAAACCGGAAGCAAGATCATCTGATAAAATAGAGAAAAGAACCAAGACTAAGGCCACAAGGTCTTATGTGAGTTGAAAGGATGAAGAAGAGATTGAATCTAATGAGGGGATAAAGGAAATAAAGAAGCAGAAGAAGAAATGATCCGGTAAACCTTCCACAGGTCAAGACAAGGAAGAAATGGTAGAGGAATTTGTAGAAAAAACCACCCTGTCTTTAGAAAGTGTAATCAAATCAGTCACTGTGGATGGAAACCTTCAACCAATGGCCGAATTCTATGATGATTATAATGAGGTTGACCAAAAGATCCTGCAGGAAGCTATAGTTAAGTATCTAAACATATATAATAAGGCTTTTATTGAAATTATATGAAAGGAGTTAGAAATGAGAAAGACAAATGCCATGGCAAAAGACCTTGAGATCCGGGAACAGATAGCTATTCAGCTATATCCTTCAATCGATCCCAAGACAATGAATATGGTATTCAAAGATTGCAAGGATGAGTTCAGGAGCAAAGCAAGGATGAATCAACTTATGCTTGGTGAGACCGACAAGGTAGCCAAGGACACAGAAGAGATTCTCTGGAAAGCCTTCAAAAGATTTAATCTTCCTATTATAGAGGACTTGGGTACTGACCCCTCAACCACAAGTGTTGCAGGAGAGCCTTTTGGGAAAATAACAGAAGAAGCTATGGATACTGGTGCAGAAACACCTAAGGACTTAGAATCCTCTACTCTGAAAGAGGTGGCCCATGAACAGACTAACATCTCTCCTCCAGTTTCCCCTGCTGACTCTGGATCCAAAGGAGAAGAAAGAGTAAAGGAGAAAGAAGCATAGGTGAAGGGAAAAGAAGATATCAGTGTGAAAGTTGTGGAAGGGGAGAAAGCTCCCAAAGATAGTTCTGTGACTGCAAAAGAAAAGAAAAATCTGTCTCCAGCAAGAGACACTATAGAATCAGTCAAAGACTTTTTGACAAAAGTAACTATGGAGATTGATGAACTGGATCTATTAAAAGGGCCACTAGACTTTGACTCTCTATCTCCGGTACAAACAATGAAGATAGCCTCATTTGCCAATGCGAAGGCCAAAGAGAAACTACTAAAATCTCACATGGAAGACTGTGAGCTTATAGAGGTAGCATCCAGAATTTTGGAAAAGATCATGCCATCTTTTTAGAAGGATCCTACAGCCTCCTCTTTTAGTAATCTCAAAACTCTAGTCAGTAGTGTTAGTACACATTTTGATTCTCTAGAGAAGTCAGCTGAAGAAAAGGTCCAGAAGGAGTTTTTGGATAAAAGATTCTCTGAAGTACAGAGTTTGATAATTAATGATAGGAGAAATATGAATATTGGGATAAAGAGCTTGGAAAATGCTCTTAAAGATGGCAGAAATATGTACAAATTTTGCTTATCTTGGCCCACAGTGACCAAAGATATTGAGAAGAAAGTAAAAGAGCAAGAGGATAAACTACTAAGTTTGTCTCAAAGTTTTGATCCTCTCTCATCCTCCATAGTTAATCAAGAGTGTCAGACTATTGCAATCACAAATGCAATAAAGAATTTTGAGAAGGAAAGGAAGAACATAATTAGCTGAATGGGTGAACTTAGAAGGATCATTATCCCTAAATTAGAGGCCATGCATGAGGCCATAAGTGATGCTCAGACTACCGCCCGAACCAATGATCTGACAGACCTTAAGAGGGTAGAAGCTTTTGCATTTTTGTTGAGTGGTCACATCTCAATTTTGGATAGAATGAAGCAAAATTGGGCTGCAGAACTTGTCCAATTGAAGACATCTTTTGCAGACATTCTTCAGTTTATGTATGTAATATGTGGCTAAGTATAGTTAAATTTTTGAAAATTTTGGTATGTGGACCCTACCCTTTGCCATTGATGTCAAAGGGGGAGTGAGGAGTAGTGAAAAATGAGGAATCCAACTAAGGGGGAGCTCCAGAAAATGTATATAAAAATAGAGCATCAGCCAAGGGGGAGCATAGTGTAAACACTTAGTCATTTTTCACTAAGTGTTGCCATCAATGCCAAAGGGGGAGATTGTTGGCAAGAGACACTTTATGGATTCATGATTGTTGTCATTGATGGCAACAAAGTTCATCCCACACATCCGCAGGACATGGTATGTCTCTACCGGAAGTCAGAGTGAAGAATGTTGTGGTTCGGTAAACAAGAATAGAGCATATGGCGAGGTCCGACAAGATAGGTCTGGATCTCTCAAAGGAAGTATCCTGGTGAAGTGCAGATTTGGGGAAGTCAAGAGGACTACCTTAAGTGATAGATTCCAAGGATTTAGCCTCCAGTGATAGATGAGGAAAAATATATGAATACTTGAGTATCGGGTTCCTGAGTGACAGTATGAACAGAGGAAGAACTGACTGGCAGAACATCAGACATTATTCCAGATGAGTTACTGACGATGGAAAAGGTTCTTGAGGCATAAGTTATGTTTGGCTAACATGATTTATGACTTTTACAAGTATATGCTTGATCCGCATTACTTGATGTGCAAGGATTCAGCCGACAGATCAGATTTTGTGAAAAGATTGACTATTCAGGGTGCCGACTAGAAAGGTGATGAAATCACTTGTGCAAATATATATACAAGATGGATTTAGTGGTGAGAGGTGTGTGGTTGTTTGTGATGTGCGAATAAAAGTAGAAGAGCAGAGTGAAAGCAGTAAGGAAGGTCCGGTATGTGAAAGGAAAGCAGCATAAGAGAAGAGGAAAGATGAAGTACAGCAGATCAGTGTACTGAGCCTAACTGAAACTAAACTCTAGCATATGTAGATGCTCCCAATCAGTTCAAGTATTGTATAACACTCTTTTTGTAGACAGTGAATCTCTTGTAGGCAATGTGCCTCTTGTGAGCAGTGTGCTCAGGCAGTGAGCCCTAATTGGCAAGTGCCATTTTGTATTTCCATTCTTCTAATAGAGAATACAATCTTGGGTTAATCACCCCATGGTTTTCTCCCTTAACAGGGTTTCCACGTCAAAAATATTGTGTCATGTGTATTTCCATTTCATGATTATGATTGCTCATTTGGATTAATGTTACATTGATTATTAATAAAGTTCAGAAAGCAGAACTAATTAGGATAACTGATTCACCCCCCCTCTCAGTTATCAACAGAGATATGTTAGTGGTTGAATATTGGGAAAAGTTTTCACATTTCTTGAAGTATGTGCCACAATGTCAGAAAGATGAAAGGTTCTGAATCAGGAAATTCATCATGAGTCAAAATGCCCAGATAGGTGGAGAAGTGGATGTGCATGGTCCTACCACTATGGACCAAGTTTTTGAGAAGGCAATCAAACAAGAGAAAAAATTGAAGTTAATTTCTACATATCATGAAAAGAATCGTAAGAGGTTTAATAAATCACCATCTTCTCAACCTTTCAAGAAAAGGAATGGAAAACAAGATGTGAGCAAGAAAAGTGACAAGGGTTTCATAAATATCAAGAATGGACCCAGAAATGAGAAGAAAAATAATAGCAATTTTTGGAAGATAATTTAGGTAAACCTATTGAAAAGTGATGACCTCCTAGAGGATGTTTCTCTTGTGGTGGAGATCATTATGCAAATCAATGTCCAATCAAGAACCAAGGAGTTCAGCAGTGTGGTAACAAATAACGTACCCAACAAGCCACTTTTCAACAGGGGATCCATGCAGCTTTGGACAATTGCCAGGTGGAGTACCAGATTACTCCCATAGAGATGACATGTACATTGTTTGGAGTTCCTATTTCTATTTTGATTGATACTGGTGCAATTGAAATTTTTATTTCTAGAAAAGTATTGAATAAATTCCTAGAAGAGTTGGATATATGGCTAAACCTTAGTCAGTTGAATATGCTAACCAGACTAAAGCTCAGGTAGAGTAGTGTCTATTTGAAGCCAAGATTGATCTTCCAAGTTTTTAGACTGAGGTGAATTTGTTTGTAGCCCCCTAGGTTCCTATGATTTTATCTTAGGAATAAATTGGTTATGGAGACATAGGGCCAATGTTGGCTATTTTGCAAAAATAGTTGAGTATCTAGACGATGTAGGAAACAAAGTCTTTCTGCAAGGTACTCAAAGAGAAGTCAAGATTAGACCAATCTCTACTATGCAACTGAAGAGGGCTAGGCAAAAAGGTTGTCAACTTTTTGTAGTCAAAATGGAGCCTATAGAAGAGGATCCTATTAAACAAAATGTAACCTTGGAAAACTATCCTTTCCTTCGAGATTTTCGGGATTTTTTTCTAGATGAGCTCTGGGGGTTACCTCCAAAGAGAACTTTTGATTTCTCTATTGATATAATACCTGGATCTAATTTGATTTCAAAGGCACCATATTGTATGACTACTATGGAGTTGATGGAATTGAAATCCCAACTTTAGGAGCTGTTGGTTAAAAGGTTTATTAGACCTAGGTGTTTCACCTTAGGGAGCACTTGTGATCTTGGTCAAAAAAGAAGGATGGAACCTTGCATCTATCTATAGACTATTGCATGCTCAATAAAGAAACAATAAAGAATAAGTATCCTCTACTGCATATTGATGATATTTTTGATCCAGATGTGTGGTACAACAGTGTTCTTAAAGATCAATTTGTGATCTAGATATCATCAATTGAGAATAAAAGATGAAGATATTCATAAAACAACTTTCAAAACAAGGTATCGACATTATGAGTTCACTGTTTTACCATTTGGACTTACGAGTGCCCCTATAGAATTTATGAATCTGATGAACAGTGTTTTCTAAGATTGCTTTGATAAATTTGTTCTAGTGTTCCTAGATGACATTCTTATTTATTCAAAGAATGAGGAAGAGCACTTGCAACATCTAAATTAACTCTGCAACAGCTGAGAGAATATAAGTTGTATGGGAATCTTTCTAAGTGTACTTTTTCTTAGAGAGATATAATATTTGGGACATTTAATATCAGCTTATTGGGTGAATATTTTGTCATTTAGCTAACCAGTGACAAAATGGTTATATTGCCACAGGTATAATGAGATTGATTCTCTCCTCTCAGCAAGGGGAGGTTCCCTTTAGACAATGAGCTCTTTCTAACAAGTAACTTTTAATACTTAAAACAAACTAAAAACTATATTGGGTGTTATCACTTCATCCTATTCTCTTCTTTCAGAATAGATGTTTTTCTTTTCAAAATAACAACTTCAACAAAACAATGTTCAATAACCTATGAATCAAGATGAACCATAGAAACTCAAAGTTTTCTATTACTTCACTTATATTCTCCAAATAAACCTGATTCAACTCAAGTGTAGCCCAAAGTCTCCACTTTCACCTAATATGATATAACTAACTTACACACAACAATTTATAGTACAAAGTCTCTAAACAATTATATCTTAACAAATATAAGCACAAACTCCCGCAATGAGAAAATAGCACAAAGTCTATTTCACCAAAACAAGAACACTTCTCTCAATTTCCAATAAACTCCACAATTTCAGCAATAATTCAATACAATATAACACCAATGACATAAGAACATTGATCTCATAAAACAATATGATTCAACTCAAAATTTGATACTCAAATTGCCTGCTTAGATTGATATTCACTTGAAAATATGATAAACATAAAAAGCTTAAAGTCTAGAAATGTTTTCCAAACCGATAGAGTTTCTTTGTAATAGATAAAAGATAAAGATTACAATATAGGCCCTCTTCATTTATAGGGAGGAGCCTAGAGCAAAAATAGGGAAATCCTAACTACTTTGACTTATTCAAACAAAAGAGTCCTATTTGACTTATGACTTCTTTTGTCTCATATGTAATTACATTTTGGAAACTTACACGTGAGTATGTCCATAACAAAATTCAAATTACATCTACAAGACTAAAAATAAACTAAGGTATTGAAAAGGAACTTTAGTTGCCGCCATTATTCTTCTTCAAAAAGTTCCTATACATAGTTTGCACTGCTACCATTTCACATACATCAGGCTTGGCTATATTCTCTGATATAGTATGAGCCCTAAGAACTGCATCCCTAATAGATTTTATTACCTTCTCATGCTTCTCAAGATTTGTCTTTAGATTCTCAAAAGTTGAATGATGATCATAAAGGCTATCCATCGAAACAACTGTAGGCACTTCATCTTCAAATCTTTGCTGCACCATCTTCTCAAAAGCATCTATCATTTCCTCTGTTGAGAGAAACTTGTGAGCTTCACCTGTCAGAGTGCATGGGAGTTCCTCCAACCAATGTAAAAGAAAGACATTACTATCTTCACTATTTTCATGTACTTAACACAAATCCTCAAGTAAACCTTTTATTATATTGATGCGATGGACAAGATATTCCTTAGTCTTAAGATAAGACTCTTGGTTTGAGATGACACCAATGGCTATCACATTCTTTATTTTAATCTTCTTCATCTCTGTCCACTCGTCTAAACTTTCTTCCTGATCTTGCAGTTCTTGAGAAAGTAAGTCAACAATGTCATCAAGCTCAACTTTTGCCTTGTCCATCTTTTCTTTTCTTTCTACTATGGTCTTTAATAGAACTCTTCCTTGCGCCAACAACCGCTCCATAATATCTCAAACCACTCTTTCTATGGCTTGAGATTTTTCCACCTTTTGAATCAGAGGATCTTCTACCGTTACTGCCATAGGTTCTACAATCTCAGATGATTTTACTATTTTCTGAAGAACAGTGACAAGTTGTTCTGCTTTGGCTTTATACTGCTCTTTCTCCTCCTTGACCTCATCATTTTTCTCAAGGAAGGTGCTGGCAGTAGTTTGGAAATCTACCTTAATACCTTCATGAGTTAGCTTACCTAACTCAACTCTTGAGACAACATAATCATTCATATCAAAAGTGTCAATAGTAGAATCCTCTGGTGGCTTGGCAATTTCTACATATCTGATTCCTTTTTCATCAATGAGCCTAGAAACAGTCTTGGGCTTCTTTTTCAAAGTCTTTGATTTAACAAGCAATAGCTTCTCAATATCAATTTCATCTGGTAAAATTGCTTGCTTCTTTCTCTTAGGAGTGTATGCAGACAACCATGGAGGAAGTGTAGAAACACCAACATTTAGAGAAGAATCAACTGCCTATTTTACAAGATCCATACTCACACCTGTTACGGTACCAATAGGACTAGTGTTGGTAAAAACCGCACTTGTATCAACAACTTTCTCTGAACCATCTAGAAAATGCTCCAAATCAGATTGTTCACCAATATCAAATGATAGGGAAGATAGACTTGGAATTGAACTAGAAGAATCAAATACAGTCCCAAAACTTATTCTTAAAGAGGGGGGTATTATCATAAGAAACAACCAAAATAGGTGAAATAGGAGCATTTGAAACTATAGGAAAACTACTAGAAACAGGAACATGAAGTAGAGGCATAGAAACTTGGGATTCTAATGGAAGATCCTTCTATGGGAAAAGTTATAAATCACTATGTTGTTCCTGTTCTACATTCTCATCCTTGCCTTGTTCTACTTCGCTTTCCTCATCAAGCTTATCAGACATTTCTACTTGCTGGGCATCATCAGATTTCTCAATATTTTGTTATTCAGTTTCAACATCTTCAACCTCCATTTGCCCAACATTTGTATCTTCAACCCCTAATTCCGTGACATTAGAGGCCCCTGTAACCTCCTTCTTACCTCCCTTAGATACAAATTTGATTTTTGGATTATGTACTTTAGAAGAGGAGGGAGTGTTAGTTTTGTTATTTGTCCGATTTTCCACCTTTTTGCCTGTTTTCTCTTGAACCTTAGTCTCTGATCTAGTAAGGAATTCTTTCAAACTAATCCCTTTGCTTTCTAACTTTCTAACCATACATTTGTATTAGCCAAAATTGGCTGAAACCTTTTCCTTATTGAAGTCTCCTCTTTGAATGACTGTTTGACCTCTGGAAGAGGCGAGGCTTCGATGTTCTCAGTATTTTAATTGGGATCTAGAACATCCCCTTCATCTTCCATCCCTTTTAGAATATTTGCCAGGATCAACTCCTCAATCTAACTCAAATGAAGTCTACAAAAATCTAGTTTTCTGATCTCATTCTATGTCCTGAGATCGACCCAAATATCTTCAACCATTGGGATATGGAAGATAGACCTTCTCTTGATTTTATCCTGAACTCTTCTATAATCAAAATGGTCCCTTTTTTTGAAAGTGTTCATTGTCACTAGTTGCATTTCAGATTCAACCTTTTTAGCCTTAGTAGCTGACTAGATAGAGTATCTCCCAATTTCTATAGGAAACTTAATTGCTAACTTTTTCAGCTCCATTTGTTTATTGTGCACCACAATCAGTTGCCTACATAATTCCATAAGAACAATCATGTCACTGGGATACCGCGGAAGCATATATGAATGATCAGGATAATACCCCACCCTTAGGTAAGTAAAAGTTGGAAACTGTAGGAACAAGCAACCAAAAGAATTTACAACTTCCCAAGCCTCATCTGAAACTCTCTTTTGCACAAGTTCATTATCCCACAAACACATGAATACTAAGAAGATATCATTAACTCTGTGAAAATGATGAATTGATCCTTTTAGAGTAATTTGAGGATAATACTCATAATCAGGAACCAATCTCTGATCACCCACTTGAGTTAGACCAGGAAAAATTCTCATACTCACAGCATCATACACTAAATATGAAGTCATATAAAACTTGAATGTTGTATTGACTTTCACCAATTTCTCATGCAGAGCATTGCTAATCTATTCTCCCCAAAATATTTTGTGTACCCCTAAGAATCACCTTAATGTATGTGTACATCCATTCTTGGAACTTAGATGAAGAAGGAAGCCCTCTGATTCGACTTAACAATGTAATCAAATCATTCACCTCCTCAACAAAGTCACTTCTCGGGAGATCCTTGGGCCATTTAGTCAAATTACTTCAGGGAGTCTTTAACCACTTACTGTTGATGTACTTCCTCACAGCTTCAACATCTTTCTAATACTCCTTTTGTCCTTTAGCAAAATCTATTTCTCCAATATTTTCAATAGGACACATGAAAATTTTATCAAGAAATTCCGCATCTAGTCTTATGATCACATTCCTTTGGGAATCAAACACAGTCCTGGCATCCCTGTTATAATGACTAGCAACCTGAAGAACAAACTTAGGATTGTGGGCAGCAACAGGAAAAGAGGCAACCAATTGAATGTTACTGTTGATGATCTTCTGCATATACCGAGGAGGATTTAGTTGTTTTGTTCTATCCATGAACGCGGCCATGTCCACATGATCAATGTCTGTATCTCTGATCTCATCTACATTAGACTACAATGAAGTCATGGGGAAAAGCCCTTGGTACTTATACTTCTTGATTTTAACCTTTGATGGGGATGACTCTGACATCAATTTTGTGAAGAAAACTGGAACCACAGATGTTTGTTGAAACTACAAAAAGCCATGATCTTGCAGTTACGGGAAAAATGGGCAAATTAGGGTTACTGCAAATTGATGATCATGAACATGGGAACATGCATTGAAGGGCTTGAGAGCACACAAATTGAAGAAAAAAGGTGAAAGCAGGAAAATAGGCTTTGAAAAGAAAAATTTCCCAGTGTTAGGAAAAATTTAGGAAAATATGCATGGGCGGTGAAAATGACCACTCCTGCATTTGGGGCAAGTCATTTAACATGCAAGGTTGGTAAAAAGAACCGCCTTTGCATATAGAGTAAAGTATACAAGTTGGATGTAGGGGCGGTCAATTTGACTGCCCTTCATGAGGGAAAAAAGCAAGTTTGATCTGGATGTATGCGCGACGAAAATACCTACTTAAGCATGTTGAGGGAAAAGCTTCAAGTGTCTAGATGTGAAGTCGGTTGAAATTACCGCTTAAGCATCTCGTGTGTTGAACATCAATTTATATGCAATAGCGGCGAAAATGCCCACTTAAGCATGTGTATTGGGGTTTGATTTCATATGTAGAGGCAGTGAAAATGACTGCCACTACATGTTAGATAAAAAGACAAGTTAAACGTAGTATCGATGGTTTGAACCAATAATACATTTCAACTAATGTGTAAAAAGTGTGAAGGCAGCAAAAATGACTGCCATGACATTTAGTTTAAACTTCTAAAGGCTAGTTGGTAGAAACTACCGATGAAGTCAATGCAAATAAGAAAAAAGAAACCTAAGACACGGGCTTTAAAACTAACAGACTCAGGTTCTAAAAAAATGATGAAATTTGCCTAAGCAAACAAAAACCTAAACAAACGAAAACAAAGGTTTGCTAAGAAAGACTCTCACAGGATTTCTTAAACACAATAACATAATTAGCAAAGAATTTTAAACATTCATACAACTATAAATAATAAAACCCTTAAAGAAAAATGAAACAAGAAAAATAAATAAGGACTTACCTTTAAATAGGAAACCCTAAACGCAAGCTTGAGAAGTAAAATCCATGAGAAATCCAAAATCCACAATTTTTGTGAGGGAAATGATCTTAAGGGAGTATCGCCAACTTGTTTAAGGTTTCAAAAATGGAAAACAAACAAATCAAAAGGAATAAAAATGTTTAAAAAGGTTAAAAATTGAAACATTAATGCCAACACGAGTGACATTAATGTCACCGTATTTCAAAGATTTCACAAAGATATGCTTGGTCGGTAAAAACTATCAATCATACACATGAAGGTCCATCATGCATAAGTGATGGATATGACCGCTGCTACATATGCAATATTTGATAAGGAAAAATACATGGGCGATGATTTCTGCCGCCCATGCATATCAAGGTTTCAAAAACATGCACGTAAAAGCAGCAAAAATGACCACCACTACACATTAAAACATCAAGGATATGGAAGAGTGGTAGTTTTGACTGCTTATGCACATGAATACTCAAAAATTTACTAACACCTTAAAATGATCAAAATTGATATTTTGATCAATTTGCAACCTAATCGATTTTTAAGAATTTCAAGGAATCGACTTAGGGGAATGTCACAAACTATTCTAGGATGTTAGATGACTTCACATGAGGCCAAGAAGACTTGTCTCAATTTGAAAACTTAGAGTGTAGGCTATGAAATAGACAAGTTTCATAGTGGTTGTCTACAAAACTGAGCGTAGCTAATTTTGAGAACAACAATTGCCTCTAACTGGGGAACTTCCTTCAATCATTCATTGAAATGATCAAAGGGAGAAGAATCCAGTCTCTAAGTGCCTTCATCCATGCCATTGGGCTATAGAGTTAGGCTACTAAAAAGAAAATGACACAAAAGACTAAATAAAATAAAAAAATAAAAACACAAAAACTATACAAATGTACAATGAACTTATTTGATACTTCAAGGATTGAAGTGCTTCAGATGTTGTCCACTATGAGGTAGAAAGAATGGTGATCCATCAAGATACTCCAACAAGAAGCTATTTTCACCACAAAGTTGATGAATGATGAACGAACCTCTCCATAGGGAATCAAACTTCTCATGCATGTTTGACTAAAATTGCCTCCACCCACTTGGTGAAGTAATCTGTTGCAGTAAGAACAAAATTGTGTCCCACACTCAACGGTGGGTTCACAACACCAATGAAGTCAATACCCCATTGTTGAAAAGGTTCTTCAATCACAACAAGCTTTAGTGGTAATGCATCCAACTTAGGCTTCCCAACAAACTACTGACAAAGCTCACACCTACGTACCAATTGTACGTATCTTGAAACAATGTGGGCCAATAATACCTAGCCCACAAAATTTTATGAGCTGTCACAGGTGCAAAAAAATGTCCACCACAAGCCAAATTGTGAAATGACTCCAGAAGTCTGCTTTGTTGTGCTTTATCAACACAATGGAGAAAAACTCCATCAAGGCTTCTTTTATACAAACCATTATCCCACAAGACATAGTTCGCAGCCTTTTAAATTGATAGTTCACTTCTCTTTGTAAGATAAATGACGACACTCACCATAGGTAAGAAAATGGGCAATATTGGAATACCACTCATCTGTAGTAGTAACAAAGAGAATAGTTGGCATATCCTAAATCTCTTCTTCATCACCTGTTTCTTTTGGGACATTGTCAGCAATTAGTTGACACAAACCTTTGCCACACACAAGCTTGGTAGGTTTGATATCAAGATCAAACTCTTGAATTTTGGCAATCCAATTGCCTCTTTTAGTCCTAAACTCCTATCGAGTCAGGATAGATTTCATTATTGTATCTGACACCAAAACAACAGTATGTGAATTCAAAATATAGAACTGGAAATGCTTCACCACCTTGACCATGACATAAGCATGTTTCTCCATATTTGAGTATTTCAATTCATGAGCCTTCAGAGGACAACTCATAAATGAAATAGCAGATTCCACACCTTCCTCATTCTGCTAAACAAGAATGGCCAAAAGTGTATGCTCAGAAGCATAACTGTACATTATGAAGTCCTTAGTATAGTTAGGACAAACTAGAACTAGAGCATGAGCTATGGCTCTCTTAATGTCCTCAAATGTTGCTTTATCTTCCACACTCCAATGGAAAGTGGTCTTACCCTTCATCATATTGACAATGTGATGGGTTTTCTCTGCAAATTCCAGAATGAATCTCTATAGAAAATTCACCTTTCTGAAGAAAGAATGAATTGCAGTCTTACTAGCAAGCAAAGTAAGACTGAATAGACTTGACTCTTTCTGAGTCAATTTTAGTGCCTTCTCTAGACACAATATGACCGAGAAGCTTACCCTCTGTAACCCCAAAAATTGATTTCTTAAGATTAAGAGAAATACCATTTTGACGACACCGTTCCAAAACCTGTTGCAAATGGTAGGCATGACCTTGACATTGTTTAGAGAAAATAGTCAAGTCGTCAAGATACACCACAATGAATTTCCCCATCTCATCTCTGAAAGCAAGGTCTATTGCTCTTTGGAAAGTAGTGCCAACATTGATCAAAGCAAACAACATCCTGTGGTATGCAAATGTGCCCCAAGGTGTTGTGAAGGCGGTCTTGTATTGATTTGCTTCACCGACTTCTACTTGATTATATCCTGAGAAACCATCTAACATAGACAACATCTCTGAACCAGTTACAGTTTGTAACACTTGGTCCATAATAGGTAGAGAGTAGTTATCTTTTAAAGAAGATTGTTGAGATTTCTGAAGTCAACACAAATACGGATTTCTCTGTTCTTCTTTCTCATAGGAACAATATTCGCGATCCAAGTGGAATGATGGATAGGAAAGATTATCCTTGCATTCAACATTTTATGGATCTCAGAAAGAATAGTACCTGATATCTTGGGATTATACTGCCTCTACTTTTTCTTGTGAGGCAACGATCCAACTTTGAGAGGAATTTTGTGTTGGATCTCCTTGGGTCTAAAAGACTTTAGAGCATCATAAGAGTATGCTAGAACATCAATGTAATGGTGAAGAAGTGTAATGAACTTGTATTTCTCATTAGCAGTGCAACACTTCTCGATGTTAACCATCTTGGGATCTGCTTCAGAACTCAAATTTGTTTGCTCAAATTCCATGGATGAACTTGAATCAAGTTGTTGTTGTTGTTTGATATATCTATCCTGCTTGTCAAATAACTTTTCTAAAGAAACCAAACCTTTTGGAATCTTATTCCCTCTTAGCTGAAGAATCTCCTCACTAGTTTGCAAATCTATTTTAGAAACATATTCACGTGGTGGAGAGTCACTACCTTTAAAATAAAGCTCATCAAAGTTATCTATCTTTTCTAAGAAAGCTATGATCTGATTGTCACCATTGAAGACCTGCCAATGGTTAGCATTGTCTGGCACACTTGGTCGAAAAACCAACTCAATTGTGTACTTGTTACCTTTGAAATCCTTATGGGGGACCATAAGGATGGCGGAGATAGCCAATGAATCAGCATGATTATTAAACTTTCTTGGTACTGTTGATATGTCAAATGCATCAAAACCTTCAATGCAATCCCAAACATGATTGCGATAATGTCTTAGTCTTTCATTCTTGGTTTGATAAAGATTTCTCACTTGGCAAACCATAAGTTCAGCATCACCTTGTGCATGAAGATTCTTAATACCTTTAACATGAGTAGCCTCCGTTCTGAGCAATAATGACTTGTATTCAGTGGTGTTATTAGTATTGTTGAACTGTGGCTTATAGGAGAAAGGAAAGATATCACCTTGTGGAGATATCAAAACTACCCCAGCTCTAGAGCTGATGGAAGAACAACTACCATCAAATTCTAAAATGTGAGCATCATTTAAATTTACCACTTTGATGTTTCTGCAACCAATAGATTCTTCTTCATCAGAAAGAGAAGAATCTAGCATCACTATGCTCTCATATGAACTTTCATCTGATTTACTAGAAGTATCCTCTTATTCTACATCTGAAATATCTGAAATCTCATCTCATGAACTATAAGTATCTTTAGTAGACAAGAAATAATTACCCATTCCTAAAGACTCAAACAAAATTTAGGCTTTGGGATTTGCAGTTTGGGTAACAATATATTTTGCCTCCTTCTCAAGAAGGAACTTGTGCATGACACCGTTAATAGGTTTCCTTGCCTCAGATAGGTCTATGTTTAATTCTCCACATACATCTTTACAAAAATTACGCCCAAGCAAAATGCCATAAGAAGCTGGAACATTAGCCACTAGGACAGTCTTCTTGATCCTCTTATCTAGAAAGGTTGCGAATGCAAATTGGGCATCCTTGATTTGGCCTAACAAGGGCACTTGCTTATTTTCCATAAAGAAACATCTCCCAAAGGTCTTAGTCAAAGTGAGACCAAGAGCATCTGCCACCTTGGTGGGCATGACATTGTCAGAAGCGCCTGAGTTTATTATACAATTGCTTAACTTATGACCATTGACCAATAGAGAAACATAGAAGGGTTCTATCTTCCTTGGAGAAACAAGGGGAGTAGTGACTAGGTTATTTTGGGTGGATTTTTTCTTTGAGGAGTCATGGACAATTTTGGGAGAATCTTGCCCTATAGGGACAGTCTTGTTTTTAACATACTTAGCTAACCTATCAAACTGTTCAGGATTAGCTTGTAAATACTGTACCTTAGACATCTAGATTTTGGTTTCTCTCGCATGATCTATTATGTCAAAGAGCTAAAATGAATTAGATACAGAGGAAGGAAATCCATCATTCTAGGCTTTGGTCAGGATAGTACTGGTCTGAGGAACAAAAGTAGAAGAGACAAGATTGTTAGATGAACTTACTTATTTATTGACAACTGGGTCCTGTTGATGATGATGTTAGTCATAAACAAACATAGAATAAAAGTTACACAACAACCTTTACTCATCTTGAAAGATACAATGAATTCGGAGAATTCATGATCCCAAGTCTCCGTTGATTAGGTCTTAATCTACTGACGTTACTCAGTGGTTGATGTGTGTTGCTGTTTTCCATTCAGGGGCCTTACGTATTTCTGCAAAATTTCATCATTATTTCTCCAAATATCCTGCTCTATATATCTGCTCCGCATAAATCTCCAATAATTCTACCTTTGCACTATGAATTTAGTCAAATAATGTGCCTACAGGCTGATATTTGCATGATTTCTACCACTATTTATGATGCTTTGCATGATATTTTCAATACTGCATGCATTTAACTCAAATATGCTAATGATTTTCAGTTACCTACGGGATTTCAGCATATTTCTCTATTTCTGCTTATTATTTGTCATGACTTGCAGTTATGGTGATGAATTTATGAAATTAAAAAAAAGGAAAAGGGTTAAAGAATGAGATTCCCAAAACTACTTGACTTAGATCACTGATCCACATACAAGCTCCCATACATGCAATGAAAAGAAGGAAACTAGAATCATACTTCACCAGGACATTCCACAAATCCGCATGATCTAGTGCAAATCTTCAAAGGAAAAGTTGATAACAACATGTAATGAAATGAAAGCACTTCCAGTTGAACACAGCATTCACCAGTACATATCCAGAAATCAACAGGAAGATTACGTAAAATTTACAATCAGGATGTAATCTGAAACTTCATATCCATTCAGTATGCTCAAGAACAGGTACATTTACAGTGATCTGAAGAAAGAACCTTGACATTTCAACAATTCTATCCTCATTAGTCTCAGTAATCCGATCTCCTAATTGATTCTACAGTAATTGGCCTTAATGTGCCAGATGTGTCTGTGTATCTCTTTCTCTTTTTTCTATTAGCCTTATTGCCAGATATATCTATCTATCTCCCTTTCTAATGTCTTATTTTTGACAAGTTCTGGCTCTTATATAGAGCAAATGCCAGAAAATAGTTACAATGATCCAAGGATCATGATCTTCTCATAACAATCAATGGTCCAGATGAAAAGCACATGCTTCGCCAGTTGGCAAATGTATAGCTGGCACAGAATATTCCAGCATCTTCAACTTGATTCGGTCTCTAGCTGGCAAACAGCATATTTGACAATATCCTCCTCATTTCTGGTTCATGTTGCCTTCGTGTGCAACCATACAATGCTCAGCAACAGCTCTAACAGCATCATGACTTCCTGCAAATAAATAGACAAACATTAAGTTCATCATCATGTGGAACACAGCATGAAGTTAAAATTCACATTAAACAGGCCTCAAAATGTGCAGCTACAGGCAATCGGGCTTCAAATCTGTGAAAATTATGCACTAAATGCCTAAACAGCGTTAAAAAACACTCGGGTCAACCATTGTTGACTGGAAAATGCAATCGGGTCTTTAAATTTCCATCGCTCTGTTTTCCCACCCATTTTCATGTATATCGGGCTCCAAATATGATCATGTATCTCAAAATATACAAAGAAATAACTACTTTTCAATTTATTTCAAATCCGGCTCTGTATATGATGCATGTATGTATCGGCATGACCACTACTGTCGGGAAGAAAATTCAAAGCGCGGCCGATGGGGAAACTTAGAGCTTTCTACCTATCTACAGGATATTGTGAATATGATGCTCCCCCTCCTCGAATGTCCTGATGACGTCATCGTCATGTTTCGCTTCTGTATATTGGGGAAAAGAATGACATCATCATCATCATGTCGAAGGAAAATAGGAGGATATGAAATATGATCCTGCCGCTGAGAAATGGAATATGATGGTGACGTCATTGTCATATCCGGGCTTCATTAAAATGCAAAAGATGACATCACCGTCATGTTTAGTTAAGATCAGGGGGTAAATGTAATATCGGGTCACCTAAGGAACATGATCAGGTGGTGAATGTAATATGACCCCTTTGCGGCCAAGGTAACCCTCTCGAAAGATCAGGATGATGATGATGATCAGGATATCCGGGGCTTTTGTTAAACTTAGAATATGACGTCATCGTCATATTCGCGAACCGGATCATGTTTTGGAAAATATCCTGCCGAAGGGAAATGTGATGATGATGTCATTCTGATATTTGCTTCTTCGTTTATCAGATTGGGATGACGTCATAAGGATATTTGCAAAAGGTCATATTTCTCAACAGGAGGACATTACGAAATATCGGGTTATATTAGGAAGATGATCCTCCTCATCGAATATCATGATGACGTAACCATCATATTCCGCCTTCGGAGCATGAGGATGAGTTGAGGTCATCATCAGGTTAGCGCTAGGGTGATATTTAAAATATGATCATGCTGCTGAGAGTATCACCCCCCCTTAAAAGATAGGGTGATCATCATGATCATGCAAAAGGAGATCAGGAGGATATGATGATGTCATCATCATATTAGCGAATATCAACAAATATGACCCTCTCTTGAAAGATCAGGATGATGACCCTCCGATAGGACTTTGACATGCGCATGCAAATATGCAGATGGTGGATTTTCTAAGCAGGGTGATATTATAATATCTGCATGATATTATAATATCAGGCGATGTTATAATATCATGATGCTCGTTGTTATGAAATATCGGGTTACACTCAAAACATGATGCTCACGATGCGCATAAGGTCATTTGACGGGTAAAGGGCACTATCACCTAAGATTGACGTCCGGATATTGGGACTGCATGATTTTTATCGGGTGATAGATCAAGATCATGATGACCTTGACAACATGACTGAGGATAAAAATATGATGATCCTCTTGCGAATATCAGGTTTGACCAAACTTTGACTGTGCATAACTTCCTCATATGGATGAATTTTCAGGTGATGTAAAAGGCAAACCTGCCTAGAATTTCAAGCTCTTTCTAAATATGAGGTCATAGAAACAAAATATGAACTTTAACAAACTGACCTCATGATGATGACCAACCTCATCCTGACCTTCATGATGATGATGCACCTGACCCATTTTTACCAAACCGCCAGAAAATAGACAACACAAGCCAAGCCAAAAGTTGGGTCCCTGTTTTGATAATGCAAAATGGGGCATGTTGTGTAACCACACAACAAATTGCCACCAAAGAAAACAACAAAATTCAAATAATTCAAAAGGTGAGGATAAGTTAAAACATAAATTTCCAACTCCTATTAAGCATGAGCACCCTAATCCTCTCTAACTGGTATCATGTTCATCAATGTAACAATGAATTGATAAGGGATCAATTATGTGCATGTGATTCATATACTCATCTTGAAAGTGAGTTGAATAAGTCAGTGACTGGTGTTAAGCTACGTAGTTTGGTTCATCCCTCATAGCCAACCGGATAGAGCCTTGCTGCCAGCAGGCGTCCATAGCCCCGGCAAGGTTATCGTTGCAATTCCCCTAAGTAGAGCCCCACTGCCAGCAAGCGTCTAAAGCTCCGGTAGAGTTACTTAGATGACTTAATCTGGATTTCAGAAAATCCATTTTATTATTTTATTTATTTTATATTTTGAATTTAATTCTTAAGATATAACAATTATAGCTTCATGATACAAGGAATGGTCACTTGTTGAAATTAAGTTGAGAATTGCAATGGTAGCAAGGGCAACCTTTAGATTTTTCACTTAACACCTACACTGATATGTTCAATAAACCCAAGGCTGTTAGGTGTGTCATTGTGAGGATCACCTTGACTCAAGAAAAGTAGTACTGATGAATATGATACCACAGAACTGATCAAGAATACCTATACTGATATGAATTACAACCTATGTAAAAACTTATATTCAACTTTTGAATTCTAACAATTTATGTAGTGTTCTTAAGTAACAAGGTGCACCAATTTTGCCCAACCAAAACAAAGACTCAACAACGCAAAGCAAAAAGCAACCTGTACAAACGGCTAACCTACGAAAGGAAACAAAAGAAAGCAAAACAAGAAAGCAAAACAAGCAAACTGTACAAACAACTAACCTACAAAATTATATACAAACCACTACTAGGCAAACAAAAACCAGCAAACGACCCAAATACACCTGTATTTGCATACTTCTTTTGATTGTGCAGGAGCATTAGGGTATTAGTTATGGTTCTCAACCTAGCAAATTTATCTTTATATTCTAAAAAATATTCTGCTATTCTGAATTCATTGCATTCAACAGAATGACTCTTGATGATCAGCAACTGAGGCAGCTCATGATGTTCATGATTAATCCATATGCATGTCTTATCTCCTGAATTTCCATAATCAAAATAGTATTCAACATCATTCACTGTGGAAAGGAGAAATACAACCTGGTGTATTTCTGATTTTGTTGGACATGCTTCTTCATTGGCAGTTGGTCCTCCATTTAATTCTATATTTTCATTGCTTAGCCCAATGCCTGGTCTCGCTTCAAATTGAAGGATGTATGACTCTTGATGTATTAATTCTCCATCTTTATCCAGCCTTATCCCTTCATTCCGGATGTTCAGTTTATCCTCCAGTTCAGGAAACTTCTCAATATTTTCTTCAATTTCCTGCACATCAGCATCTAAATAAGTATCTTTATTATCATAACCTGATATACAGAAATTTATCATTTCTAAATCATGTGACTGTAAAAGAGAAACAACTTTCACTTGATAAGGACACTCCCCTGTTTCATTCTCAAAATATTTCTGGAGTGACATCTGATTATGCATAACAACTCCAAAGTCTTCTACATCTTCATCTTTCAGGAATTGTTCATTAAATAATTCACATCTTCTATCTATTAGAGGATCTGGTTCCATTAGGCTGCAACATTCTTGTATTTCATCATTCAATTCAAAGAAGTTAGGTAATAAATCAGCATTTATTTTCTTCTCTATGACTCCCTGAGTTACTATCATAGGAACTTCATCATCAACAGTGAATTTAAATTGCTCTACTATCTGTTTACACTTCTCTTTACCATAGAATGACTCCAGGAAAGACGTTTCATCTTCTTTATCAAAAGTATTAGGATCAGAATCAAAAATATTATCCTGATGAGTGGTTTCTTCTCTAAAATTTTCACAAGATTCATACCTGCATACTAACTGATCCTTACTTGTATTAGGAAGTAGAGAACTCCTATCAATCTCACCATAAAATGAATCCAAGAAAGATGTTTCCTCTTCTTTACCTTCTGGAACCGACTCAGCTATTGTATTTTCTAGAATCTTTTTCAACATGATCAAGCAAGGGTAGCAATCTCTCTCTGAATGCTCTTCATCATGTAATCTGTACCAGCTTTCAATCAAGACATCGTCAATGGGTAAACCTAATAATTGACTACACTGTATATTCCTGGACAAGTATAATTCAAAATCTTCAGAACGGTCCACTTCAGTGTCTGGACAATTAATAACTTTTGGTGTTGCATCTGCTTGTTGTTCTAGAATTTCCTCATTTTCCTGCTCCAGAATGTCTTCATTTTCCTGGAAAATTTCGGCCCTGAACACATCCGGGAAGAATATTAGTCCTTTCAAATATAAATCCAACCTTGTAAGGAAAGTTAAACAATTTATTTCGATGTGTTCCACAGTCTGGTGTATCCTGCAACAGGTGGATAAACCAAAGTTAGACAAACTGTGAGGGTAAAGCTGCCTATTCAAAGTTTCTTGAAATAAAGGAATGTTAATTTGACAATTGCCTTCATATACATCCATCAAAATGAGACTCTATTTTTCAATTTTTTAGTATTTTGAAATTTTAAGGAGATCCATCATATCTCAGAATAAAACTTGAAAGTCCAGAAAATCAAACTAATCTTTGATGTTTCGAGCTAGATCTTTGCAAAGGTGCAACCAAAACATCTCAGATAAGAGATATTTGCAGACATTTAACTGAAATGCTGAAATATTTATGCAATATTTGTAGAAATCCAGAAATTCACAGCTCTTTTCCAGTTCTGCCCTCCTTCTAGCGCCAATTTATGTTGATGATAGGAGTGAGGGGCCTGCAGATTAATTGCAAGACTTAGGGCAAGCGGCTATACTAAGGCAGGGGATATCACTTCAATTGAAAAGAATTTATTTGCTGAGAAACAGCTCAGCCCTCCTTCTAGCGCCAATTTATGTTGATGATGATGTTAGTCATAAACAAACATAGAATAAAAGTTACACAACAACCTTTACTCATCTTGAAAGATACGATGAATTCAGAGAATTCATGATCCCAAGTCTCCGTTGATTAGGTCTTAATCTACTGACGTTACTCAGTGGTTGATGTGTGTTGCTGTTTTCCATTCAGGGGCCTTACGTATTTCTACAAAATTTCATCATTATTTCTCCAAATATCCTGCTCTATATATCTGCTCCGCATAAATCTCCAATAATTCTACCTCTGCACTGTGAATTTAGTCAAATAATGTGCCTACAGGCTGATATTTGCATGATTTCTACCACTATTTATGATTCTTTGCATGATATTTTCAATACTGTATGCATTTAACTCAAATATGCTAATGATTTTCAGTTACCTATGGGATTTCAGCATATTTCTCTATTTCTGCTTATTATTTGTCATGACTTGCAGTTATGGTGATGAATTTATGAAATTAAAAAAAAGGAAAAGGGTTAAAGAATGAGATTCCCAAAACTACTTGACTTAGATCACTGATCCACATACAAGCTCCCATACATGCAATGAAAAGAAGGAAACTAGAATCATACTTCACCAGGACATTCCACAAATCCGCATGATCTAGTGCAAATCTTCAAAGGAAAAGTTGATAACAACATGTAATGAAATGAAAGCACTTCCAGTTGAACACAGCATTCACCAGTACATATCCAGAAATCAACAGGAAGATTACGTAAAATTTACAATCAGGATGTAATCTGAAACTTCATATCCATTCAGTATGCTCAAGAATAGGTACATTTATAGTGATCTGAAGAAAGAACCTTGACATTTCAACAATTCTATCCTCATTAGTCTTAGTAATCCGATCTCCTAATTGATTCTACAGTAATTGGCCTTAATGTGCCAGATGTGTCTGTGTATCTCTTTCTCTTTTTTCTATTAGCCTTATTGCCAGATATATCTATCTATCTCCCTTTCTAATGTCTTATTTTTTACAAGCTCTGGCTCTTATATAGAGCAAATGCCAGAAAATAGTTACAATGATCTAAGGATCATGATCTTCTCATAACAATCAATGGTCCAGATGAAAAGCACATGCTTCGCCAGTTGGCAAATGTATAGCTGGCACAGAATATTCCAGCATCTTCAACTTGATTCGGTCTCTAGCTAGAAAACAACATATTTGACAATATCCTCCTCATTTCTGGTTCATGTTGCCTTCGTGTGCAACCATACAATGCTCAGCAACAGCTCTAACAGCATCATGACTTCCTGCAAATAAACAGACAAACATTAAGTTCATCATCATGTGGAACACAGCATGAAGTTAAAATTCACATTAAACAGGCCTCAAAATGTGCAGCTACAGGCAATCAGGCTTCAAATCTGTGAAAATTATGCACTAAATGCCTAAACAGCGTTAAAAAACACTCGGGTCAACCATTGTTGACTGGAAAATGCAATCGGGTCTTTAAATTTCCATCGCTCTGTTTTCTCGCCCATTTTCATGTATATCGGGCTCCAAATATGATCATGTATCTCAAAATATACAAGGAAATAACTACTTTTCAATTTATTTCAAATCCGGCTCTGTATATGATGCATGTATGTATCGGCGTGACCACTACTGTCGGGAAGAAAATTCAAAGCGCGGCCGATGGGGAAACTTAGAGCTTTCTACCTATCTGCAGGATATTGTGAATATGATGCTCCCCCTCCTCGAATGTCCTGATGACGTCACCGTCATGTTTCGCTTCTGTATATTGGGGAAAAGAATGACATCATCATCATCATCATGTCGAAGGAAAATAGGAGGATATGAAATATGATCCTGCTGCTGAGAAATGGAATATGATGGTGACGTCATCGTCATATCCGAGCTTCATTAAAATGCAAAAGATGACGTCACCATCATGTTTAGTTAAGCTTAGGGGGTAAATGTAATATTGGGTCACCTAAGGAACATGATCAGGTGGTGAATGTAATATGACCCCTTTGCGGCCAAGGTAACCCTCTCAAAAGATCAGGATGATGATGATGATTAGGATATCCGGGGCTTTTGTTAAACTTAGAATATGACGTCATCGTCATATTCGCGAACCGGATCATGTTTTGGAAAATATCCTGCCGAAGGGAAATGTGATGATGATGTCATCCTGATATTTGCTTCTTCGTTTATCAGATTGGGATGACGTCATAAGGATATTTGCAGAAGGTCATATTTCTCGGCAGGAGAACATTACGAAATATCGGGTTATATTAGGAAGATGATCCTCCTCATCGAATATCATGATGACGTAACCATCATATTCTGCCTTCGGAGCATGAGGATGAGTTGAGGTCATCATCAGGTTAGCGCTAGGGTGATATTTAAAATATGATCATGCTGCTGAGAGTATCACCCCCCCTTAAAAGATAGGGTGATCATCATGATCATGCAAAAGGAGATCAGGAGGATATGATGACGTCATCATCATATTAGCGAATATCAGCAAATATGACCCTCTCTTGAAAGATCAGGATGATGACCCTCCGATAGGACTTTGACATGCGCATGCAAATATGCAGATGGTGGATTTTCTAAGCAGGGTGATATTATAATATCTGCATGATATTATAATATCAGGCGATGTTATAATATCATGATGCTCGTTGTTATGAAATATCGGGTTACACTCAAAACATGATGCTCACGATGCGCATAAGGTCATTTGACGGGTAAAGGGCACTATCACCTAAGATTGACGTCCGGATATTGGGACTACATGATTTTTATCGGGTGATAGATCAAGATCATGATGACCTTGACAACATGACTGAGGATAAAAATATGATGATCCTCTTGCAAATATAAGGTTTGACCAAAACTTTGACTGTGCATAACTTCCTCATATGGACGAATTTTCAGGTGATGTAAAAGGCAAACCTGCTTAGAATTTCAAGCTCTTTCTAAATATGAGGTCATAGAAACAAAATATGAACTTTGACAAACTGACCTCATGATGATGACCAACCTCATCCTGACCTTCATGATGATGATGCACCTGACTCATTTTTACCAAACCGCCAGAAAACAGACAACACAAGCCAAGCCAAAAGTTGGGTCCCTGTTTTGATAATGCAAAATGGGGCGTGTTGTGTAACCACACAACAGGTCCTTTGATTGAAAAGGCAACTAAGTTCCTTGCTTAGCAATTGAGATCATAGGTTGAGGATCCTCTCTTGTCTTTCCTTTATTAGCTTGTTGATTTGATTGATTTTGGGACCTAGTAAAAAGAGCATATGCTCCATCATATACTTCTCCTTCTCTTTCAGCTTCATCTTGGTAATTCAAAAAACCAATGGTAGAGTCGCTAGCTAATTCTTCTTCTCCTTCTATAAAAAGATTAGCATTATTCTCCTAATCTAAATCAGGTTGGAAAGAATTATCATTTTCAGCTTCATAGTAGCCAACTGTTGAGTTGAATGATATTGCTTCAATGGCAAGCTTCCCCTGTGCGGGCGAAAGATGATTTTGTTGCCCTTGATTTCTGGCAGCATTGCCTTGATATGAATTGTTAGGAAATGTCCTCCTTGATATATCTCTATAAGAAGGAGCAGACATATTGGGACATTTGTTTCTTCAAATTTAGCAATTCATTCGCTAACTTCTACACCATAGGATTCGTGGTGCTTGTGGAAGAATTATCAGTAGAGGACTGACCTCTATTTCTATTTGAATCTCTTATTATCTTACATGCAAGGATAAGATCATCTTCAACCTCTGTAGCCAAACTTTGAGCTACAAGAAGATCAGTGAGAGCAGCCTGCCTTAACAGGAAACTCACCTCAGGAAGTTGAGAGTTGATGAAGAAACATTTAAGATTCTCTGTCATTGGTTGAGCAGTTGTAGGAATCCTATGTGTCAATTTATTGAACTTGGAGATGAAATCTCGCATGGGCTGATGTGGTTCTTTCTTCATCTAGAGCTGGGCTAACAAAGCATGTGCATCTTCTGTAGGCTTAAACCTAGCTTCAAACTTGGTTTTAAGAGTATTCAAATTTGTTATGGATTGGACTTGAAGATGGTAAAATCAATCTGTAGCAATACCTTGAAGTGTTTCGACAAAAAGTCTCACAGCTACATCTTCATGTTCCACCCCTATCACATCACAAGCTATGCAAAGCACTACAGTCTGTTCATTAGGATGGATTTTCCTATCACCATAGAATTTAGGGAAATTCTTCCTTGAACTATGAGGTAGTTCATGCAACGGTGGCATTAAATTAAAAGGACCAAAAGTATTAGCCCACAGACCTTGAGCGGCCATTATGCACTGATTGAAAGGTGGGATGACAAACCTTTGAGGGATTCAAATAGATAAAGTTCTATTAGTACTGGAGTTGGAAGCTTCACCTAGTATTGATAGGAGGAAAACTCCTAGTTCATTGAAGTCGAGATGGTGGAGGCAAAAGACCAAAGTTATTTTGTTGCATTAACTCAAACACAAGATCAATAACTCCTTGAGCTCTCTTGCTTCTTGTATACCGTGAGTCTACTAGAATGTAATGTACTCAACAAAAATTTGAAAACAACTTAAAACAATGGAAGAGGACGAAATGCTTCAACTTAAAGCGTGAGGCTCTAAGTTGCACGTTCTTCCCCAGTAGAGTCACCAAAAAACTGTTGGGTGAATATTTTGTCATTTAGCTAACCAACGACAAAATGGTTATATTGCCACAACTATAATGAGACTGAGTCTCTCCTCTCAGCAAGGGGAGGTTCATTTTAGACAATGAGCTCTTTCTAACAAGTAACTTTTAATACTTAAAACAAACTAAAAACTATATTGGGTGTTATTACTTCATCCTATTCTCTTCTTTCAGAATAGATGTTTTTCTTTTCAAAATAACAACTTCAACAAAACAATGTTCAATAACCTATGAATCAAGATGACCCATAGAAACTCAAATTTTTAAATTACTTCACTTATATTCTCCAAATAAACCTTATTGAACTCAAATGTAGCCCAAAGTCTCCATTTTCACCCAATATGATATAACTAACTTACACACAACAGTTTATAACACAAAGTCTCTAAACAATTGTATCTTCACAAATATAAGCACAAAATCCCACAATGAGAAAATAGCACAAAGTCTATTTCACCAAAACAAGACCACTTCTCTCAATTTCTAATAAACTCTACAATTTCAGCAATAATTCAATACAATATAAGACCAATGACATAAGAACATTGATCTCATAAAACAATATGATTCAACTCAAAGTTTGATACTCAAATTGCCTGTTTAAATTGATATTCACTTGAAATTATGATAAACATAAAAAGCTCAAAGTCTTGAAATATTTTCCAATCCAATAGAATTTCTTTGTAATAGATAAAAGATGGAGATTACAATAGAGGCCCTCTTTATTTATAGGGAGGAGCCTAGAGCAAAAATAGGGAAATCCTAACTACTTTGACTTATTCAAACAAAAGAGTCCTATTTGACTTATGACTTCTTTTGTCTCATATATAATTACATTTTTGAAAATTACATGTGAGTATGTCCATAACAAAATTTAAATTACATCTACAAGACTGAAAATAAACTAAGGTATTGAAAAGAAACTTTAGTTGCTGCCATCATTCTTCTTCAAAACTTTCCTATACATAGTTTGCATTGCTACCATTTCACATACATTAGGCTTGGTTGTGTTCTCTGATATAGTACGAGCCTTAAGAACTACATCCCTAATGGATTTTATTACCTTCTCATGCTTCTCAAGATTATCTGTTAGATTCTCAAAAGTTGAATGATGATCATAAAGGCTATCCATTGAAACAACTGTAGGCATTTCATCTTCAAATCTCTGCTGCACCATCTTCTCAAAAGCATCTATCATTTCCTCTGCTGAGAGAAACTTGTGACCTTCACCTATCAGAGTGCATGGGAGTTCCTCCAACCTGTGTAAAATCAAGACATTATTGTCTTCACTATTTTCACGTACTTGACACAAATCCTCAAGTAAACCTTTTATTATATTGATGCGATGGACAAGAGATTCCTTAGTTTTAAGATAAGACTCTCAGTTTGAGATGACAGTAATGGCTATTAGATTCTTTATTTTAATCTTCTTCATCTCTATCCACTCCTCTAAACTTTCTTCCTAATCTTGCAGTTCTTGAGAAAGTAAGTCAACAATGTCATCAAGCTCAACTTTTGCCTTGTCCATCTTTTCTTTTCTTTCTACTGTGGTCTTTAATAGAACTCTTCCTTGCGCCAACAACTGCTCCATAATAGCTCCAACCACTCTTCCTTTGGCTTGAGCTTTTTCCACCTTTTGAATCAGAGGATCTTCTATTGTTACCGCCATAGGTTCTACATCTCAGATGATTTTACTATTTTCTAAAGAACAGCGGCAAGTTGTTCTGCTTTGGCTTTATACTGCTCTTTCTCCTTCTTGACCTCATCATATTTCTCAAGCAAGGTGCTGGTAGTAGTTTGACAATCTGCCTTAATACCTTCATGAGTTAGCTTACCTAACTTAACTCTTAAGACAACATAATCATTCATATCAAAAGCGTCAATAGTAGCATCCTCTAGTGGTTTGGCAATTTCTGCATATCTAATTCCTTTTTCATTAATGAGCCTAGAAGTAGTCTTGGGCTTCTTCTTCAAATTCTTTGATTTAACAGGCAATAGCTTCTCAATATCAATTTCATCTAGTGAAATTGCTTGCTTCTTTCTCTTAGGAGTGTATGCAGACAACCATGGAGGAAGTGTAGAAACACCAACATTCAAAGAAGAATCAACTACCTATTTTTCCATATGCATACTCACAGCTGTTATGGTAATAATAGGACTAGTGTTGGAAAAAACCACGCTTGTGTTAACAACTTTATCTGAACCATCTAGAAAATGCTCCATATTAGATTGTTCACCAATATCAAATGATGGGGAAGACATACTTGGAATTGAACCAGAAGAATCAAATACAGTCCCAAAACTTGTTCTTAAAGAGGGGGGGGGGGGTATTATCAGAAAAAACAACCAAAATAGGTGAAATAGGAGCATTTGAAACTACAGGAAAACTACCCGAAACAGGAACATGAATTAGAGGCGTAGAAACTTGGGATTCTAATGGAAGATCCTTCTGTGGGGAAAGATGTAAATCACTAAGTTGTTCCTATTCTACATTCTCATCCTTGCCTTGTTCTGTTTCACCTTCCTCATCAAGCTCATCAAACATTTCTACTTGCTGGGCATCATCAGATTTCTCGATATTTTGCTATTCAGTTTCAACATCTTCAACCTCCATTTGCCCAACATTTGAATCTTGAACCCCTAATTCTGTGACATTAGAGGCCCCTTCAACCTCCTTCTTCTTACCTCTCTTAGATACAAATTTGATTTTTGGATTATGTACTTTAGAAGAGGAGGGAGTGTCACTTTTGTTCTTTGTCCAGTTTTCCACCTTTTTTCCTATTTGCTCTTGAACCTCAGTCTCTGATCTAGTAAGGAATTCTTTCTAACTAATCCCTTTGCTTTCTAACCATACATTTGTATTAGCCAGAATTGGCTGAAACTTTTTCCTTATTGAAGTCTCCTCTTTGACTGACCATTTGACATTTGGAAGAGGTGAGGCTTTGACATTCCCAGTATTGTATTTGGGATCCAGAACATCCCCTTCATCTTCCATCCCTTCTAGAATATTTGCCAAGCCCAACTCCTCAATCTGACTCAAATGAAGTCTACAAAATTCTAGATTTTTGATCTCATTCTGTGTCTTGAGATAGGCCCAAATATCTTCAACCATTGGGATATGGAAGATAGAACTTCTCTTGATTTTATCCTGAACTCATCTATAATCAAAATGGTCCCTTTTCTTGAATGTTTTCACTGTGACCAGTTGCTTTTCAGATTCAACTATTTGAGCCTTAGTAGTTGACTGGACAGAGTATCTCCCAATTTCTACAGAAAACTTAATTCCTGACTTTATTAGCTCCATTCATTTATTGTGCACTGCAATCAGCTACCTACATAATTCCATAAGAATAATCCTGTCACTGGGATACCGTGGAAGCATATACGGATGATCGGGATAATACCCCACCCTAAGGTAAGTAAAAGTTGGAAACTATAGGAACAAGCAGCCAAAAGAATTTACAACTTCCCAAGCCTCATCTAAAACTCTCTTTTGCACAAGTTCATTATCCCACAAACACATGAATACTAAGAAGAAGGCATCATTGACTCTACGAAAATGATGAATTGATCCTTTTAGAGCAATTTGAGGATACTATTCATAAATAGGAACCAGTCTTCGATCACCCACCTGAGTTAGACCAGGAAAACTTCTCATACTCACAGCATCATACACTAAATATGAAGTCATATAAAACTTGAATGTTGTATTGACTTTCACCAATTTCCTATGCAAAGCATTGCTAATCTGTTCTCCCCAAAATATTTTCTGTGTACCCCTAAGAATCACCTTAATGTATGTGTACAACCATTCTTGGAACTTAGATGAAGAAGGAAGCCCTCTGATCTGACTTAGCAATGTAATCAAATCATTCACCTCCTTTACAAAGTCACTTCTCAGGAGATCCTTGGGCCATCTAGTCAAATTACTCTGGGGAGTCTTTAACCACTTACTGTTGATGTACTTCCTCATAGCTTCAACATCTTTCTCATACTCTTTTTGTCCTTTAGCAAAAAGTATTTCTCCAATATTTTCAATAGGAGGACACATGAAAATTTTATCAAGAAATTCAGCTTCCAGTCTTATGATCACATTCCCTTGGGAATCAGACATAGTCCTGGTATCCCTATTATAATGACTAGTAACCTGAAGAACAAACTCAGGATTGTGGGCAGCAACAGGAAAAGAGGCAACCAAGTGAATGTTACTGTCGATGATCTTTTGTATATACCAAGGAGGATTTGGTTGTTTTGTTCTATCCATGAACTTGGCCATGTCCACATGACCAGTCTCTATATCTCTGATCTCATCTACGTTAGACTGTAATGAAGTCACGATGAAAACCCCTTGGTACTTATACTTCATGATTTTAGCCTTTGATGGGAATGGCTCTGACATTAATTTTGTGAAGAAAAATGGAAACAGAGTCTACCACAGATGTTTGTTGAAACTACAAAAAGCCATGATCTTGCACTTAGGGGAAAAATGGGCAAATTAGGGTTACTGTGAATTGACGATGATGAACATGGGAACATGCTGTTAGGTCTCAAAAATTTAGGTTGCAAATCCTAAGAGGATGTTGAACTCTATGATTAGATTGGCAACGTTTTTGAACTAACCTGATGGAGTTAACTTATAAGGTTGATGACTCCCTGCACTTTAGGCACTAGTATACCTAGGCGGGTGGACCTTGGAAGTTGAAGCATATTTGATGAGTGTAGGTGCTTTGACTAAGTTAATGGATCTACCCACAGTGGCAAATGGTGTGGAATAGATGAAAGCTTTCTAATTAGTTCTATTTCTAATATCTGAGAAATGATTGGTATAAATTGTATAAGCAATATCAAGGTAATTTTTATGACTATGCTCAACTAATGGATGGGTTTTGGATAAAACTAAATGATGAATCGAGATAAGACTAGTGCCTTGTTGGGTAAATAGAGTCAAATGAAAACCTAAGACCAATGGCCTATATTGGGTAATAACTCTAATTGTTTGGCACAATACTTTAGTTTATAACTGGTATAAACGTGCAGGGAAATGATTGACAGACTCTTCTTAATATCCAACTGACACAATCAAGTTTCTTGTTATTCACCAGAAGGATTTTAATCCTTTCTTGAAGGAATCAATTGAATGAATTATACAAGAACAATAGATAATATCAACTTGGAGACAGAATGACAATCCTGATCAGAAGGATTTTAATTCCATTTAATGAAACCAATTAATCAAATCACACAAATACAACAAATGTGCATTGACAAATTAAATATATACTTGATATATCAATTTGAATAATAAGGAAATACTAAACTGGAGACAACCAAATGACTGAATAATTTCAACAAACAAATGATGCCAATATAAAACCACAGAATCAGAGATCTTCTATTAACTTCTTTAATTTAATACTTGTAACATGGTCCTTTTAAAATATTATAAACTTCTTCTATTATCTCCCTACTCCTGATGACAATTGATCATCATATGTCCAACTTATATAGAAATATTTATGAAGACATAACTCATCAAAATCTCTTTTGAAAATTAAAAAGGATTAACATAACAACAACAAAGATAACAACCCTCAGCCCTGCTAAGCCACAGGTATATCTGAGCAACATGATCCAGGTACCCTTGGCTTCGATGTATATCAGCAAATTCAATAGCATTTTTGGTAATCACATCCATTGTCACCATCTTTTCCATATGCTTGCAGGCATCCCCAGATGCCAAGTCTTTATCCTTGAGAGCCTCTAAAGCTTCATGTAATATCACCTATCATTCTTTACTCCATTCATCTTTGCTCTTCATCTTCTTGTCATTTCTAAACAACATGGATATACTTACCTTTGAAGCCTCAACACATTCCCTGGCATCAATTTTAAGCTAGTCATGATATTTTTGATGTTGCTTGATCAAGTCTTTTGCACTGGAGGTACCTATAGTGTCAAGAACATCCTTACTTTGTATCTCATGGAATTTTTCTTGAAGCCTGTTGTTTAACCTTTCATGTTCTTGGATTACCTTATGGTTCTCAGAATAGACATCCCAAAATTTATTCATCCAACGCATCATATTGATATGCCTATTCTGTAGTACTGCTGCAAGTTTGTCAATTTAAACCCAGGCTATTTCATAAATAGATGGTGACTGGGCACTTTGTGAACTCTCTCCTTGGCTTAACCTTTTAACTAATCCTCCGAAGGCATTCTTGACAGTATCTTTTAGGAAATCATTTTCTTTTGTCAGTCTTTCACAACTCAGTTTATATGCATCTCGTTCCTTGATCAACATTTGAGCTTGTGCTTTATTTAATTTTGCAACATTTATACCAATGTCTGTAGTAATCAAAGGATCTGTTTCCCCTGCTTTCAAAGTCATAACATGCCTAGAAGTTTTTTCAGTATCTATAATGGCTGTCTTCTTATGAGGAGGGTATAAGGCCCATATCATGAGTGAGTTTTCATCATTGTTATACTTGGTACCCATGTATACCTCTCTTACACCCTCAAGAGTGAACTTGTACTTGTCATCAGTATTGTGCAGGAAACTATCAAACACCAAGGTAGAATTTTTGTCAAGTCTAGGAAATATCATGACACCTGCTTCTCTGAGCAACTATCTACCTCTGTTAGGAGTCATATCCCTCAATTCATTGTCTACTGTTGTTTTTAACATATTCATCAATTATTTTTCATTATTAGTTGTGACATATTCAACTAATTCCCTAAGTTCTTTTCCCTTGCATTTATACAAAAATGATTTAAATTCTTGAGAATGAATAAATTGATCATTTGCAATGAGAGAATCATATGCTAACTGTCTAGGATTGTCATCACTAGGCCCCTCTTCATCCTATTCTCTATTGGGAGATTGATAACATTCCATTTTTCTTTTAGATATTCTAGTTGCCTGTTCATGTAGCTCTTCTTCTCCTGCAGATTCCTCATCACCAGAAGACAACAACTCTATCTCTGCAAGCTATTTTCTCTTCTCATCTAGTTCTCTATTATACTTCTCAATTACTAGTTCAACTTTAGATTCTTCCATGTTCCTAATAATATCATCAAGTGGATATGGAATATGTGTATATCCACTGAGATTTTGTTTTCTCCTAGCAAAATCAATGAAACCATCAGGATCAAATCCTTTTCTCGCCTCTGCACACCTCATGTTGTAATGCATCAATTTGTCCCTGATGAGACCATAACCTTCTTTAGACACCATAGTAAAATCCCCGAAGCACAAAGTACTAGGCATGAAGGATTGTTTGTCATAAGCACTCAAGTTCATCACATTAGAGCAGTTCATTTTCCCAACTATCTCTAAGTAGGCAATCCTATCAGGAACTGTCTTGGGCAATATAAATGGGGTTTCTTCAAAACCATAAATTTTGACCATGGTTGAATCCTCAAAGCAATACCAATCTCCCCAGTTGTGGGTGATAGTTGGAGGACCACCAAAATCTTTTGGTCTGAGAAACCTTTTTAATTCATCTAATAGTGAATATTCACAAGGATGTTTAAAATATCTATACAACACTTTTAGACAATATTCTTCAAAATGAATGTAACTGGTGTGGGTAAACCTACTGTCCCATACTCATGTCCACATTTGCATAGGTGACTTTTGTCCCCTCTTATCTACTTGAGTAATTATGAGTTCATTCGGCCATATCCCCATTTCCTGGCCATAGTATAATACCATGTGCATGAGGAGCGAATAGTGCTCAAAGGAGATTGTTGGGGCGTTGTTCTTAATTGCAATTAAACTGGAATCAATCTTTCTGAAAACATAAGCAGCATAGTCAAACTACCTAGCATTATGACACTGGATATCTGTGGCTATCACCATTAATGGAATTGTCATAAAATCAGGAGCCTCTGATCCTAGGACTTAGCCAATGGAATAATATGTGTATTGCATATACGGTTCAAACAAGGACACATGGAATGGAGGTCCATCATTATCATTAAAAGGCACTATTTTTCCCTCTGCCCTAGGCCTGTGGAGAAGCAATCTCCATCCATTGTACATGTTGTCCATCCTCCAGTATTCTTTGTCCAAATCTTCATATACTATGGGAAGAGTACACAAATCATCCAAATCAAATACTTCACAAATGACATTTTTGGACAAGTGTATAATAGGCTCTCTTTGTGGATTGCATATAGCTTTGAGGCTGGGATTGTAATGTTTAGCCAAGAGTTTTAGGAGTTCCACATTCACAAATACATCAAGGATGACCAATTTGCCCAAATTAAAATGCCATGGATTAGACACTGGGACATTCCTAAATCTTCTATCATAATGCAATTTGAACAAATCATAGCCTCTGATTGGTGTCCATACATTTCCCAAGTATTTGCATTTGTCTTCTAATTTCTCTACTTCTACCCTGAGTTGTGCAGACCTTTGGACTTTAGGGGTAGATCTAGGCAAATTGTCTATCAAATCTTGATTTAGTTTTCTCTCTTTCATTTTTTCATCAGGGATTTTGTCAATTTTCTATTTTTTAGGCTTACTAGTTTCATCCTGCTGTTTTCTACCCTTGCCCTTTACTAGAGTCTCTATTATAATTCTGGATAGCAAATTAAACTATAATCCACCACAGAAGTTTTTATGTATGTACCTATTTGTCTGGGATGATGATCAAAATCCTTTGTTCTCTCCCCCAAGTTCTCGCTTATGTGCTCCTCTCAGATAATTCTTTTGAACCTAATTGTAATGATTTCAAATGACTCTTCAGGGGATTTCTTCTTGGTCTATAATTAATAGATCTAGTGCATTAATTTTCATAATCATTGTGAGATGTCACATCGTCATAACCTCCTTCATCGGTGGGACTTTTGTAATGTTAGGGCGATCTGATAGCTTCTTATGGTGCGAACATTTGCAGATGACTCAATCGTTGTGACCCTTCATTTTGTCTTCTCGATGTCACTTTTTATGGAAACATATATGTGTCTGTATTGGCAAGACATTTCAAGGTTTATCCAATATAAAATTGAGCATAGGAGTTGTTGTCGGCCTGACTTACATTATCATTGTGAGAACAACATCCTACTTTGATATTTCAAATACCTCCAATATTAATATCGGCATGAGTTTGATCAAAATGTTTATCGGCTTCTCTTTACAGGGTAGGTTAGTGAAATCGGTAAGACCCAAGAATTTGATAACAATATCATTTTTCTCCATGACCTGTCGGAAAGAGTTTCATCGATGTGTGTAGTCAGTATCTTCATCAGAACAACATATGATATCAGGATGACTTTATTTGAGTTATCTGATCCTAGTTGTTTCCCTGATGCCTTTTCTTTCTCTCCTTCATCGGAATGATCATCATCACATGTCATCGAAATCCTTCATCGTTGTGACTATAGATTCGGTAGGACTTGTAAACTCTACTCCAATCTGTTACCTTTTGCCAATGAGTCATATCCACCATATACATCGGTGTGACTTAGGTAGAAAATGCCTTATGGTCACTGAGACATCATAAGGTCGAACACACTTTAATCTCTTGCCCCGATGTACATTTCTTCCTGATGAGTCACTAGTTCCACCCATTCCATGGGTTGTTTGGTAGGAGTCTTACTGAATTCTCTCATCAGTGTGATCTATGCTGTCGGGGGAGTGTCCGGAAAATCCTCCAATAACATTTTCTCATCTTGATAACCCTCACATTCAGCGTGACTAGGGACTCTCCTTCCGACGAGGGGTCATCGGTGTTACTTCTTTCATCGGAGGTTTTTGAAACTTTCACTTCGACCATTATCCTCATGCCGATACACATCTAGCTCGCCTCAAATGGAACATGGATCAATATAAAAAAACCAAGGTCTTGCCGAAATCAAAGAATTGAACCCCCTTTTTACACTACAGTTTAAGAGGTGAGACAACTATTTATGGTAAAAATCATGTTATGTTTATGGAATTTATCAGCTGCTGTTATGATTTTGGGCGTATGATTACATGGGGTGGATAGGAGTATAGGAAAATTTCAAAATTTTCCCATCCCAACAGTGGCTTTTTCTAGGATGTATACCCCTTGCGGGTAAAGTAAGAATTCAAATCTCTTGGGGGAGTAGACCATGTATTTTATTTATTGGGGATGGCAGCTTTACAAAATTTTAGGAATATATATATATATATATGGATGAAATGAGAATGGGAATTGGAAATGATAATAATGTAGAACGGGGATGATCCTATACTACTGTACATGGAAAAGATTTTTGTTATTTTTGAGAGATTCATAGGACTGTCCATGTACTGGCAAATCCTAATATCTCATAATTACCCTAAACTACTGTGCATGGAATAAGAATATTTCAAGAGTTTTCCATGCACTGGCAACACTTGTTTCTCTTTGTGCATGATTTTGATGTTTTCATGAAAAGAAAGGTTTTGCATTGGCAGTTCTTGCTCTTCCCTAGACATATTTTGTAGATAGTAGGAGTCATCTCCTTTTCCAATGACAACAAAAGGACCCAACCATAGGGCTTCAAATTTTCCATGCTTTCCTTTTTCTTGGCATCTGGCATTCCACATCAATACCAAGTCATCTATCCCAAATTTTCTATCCTTGGTCTTTTTGTCAAAAAGGTATTTTACTTGTGATTGCAATTTGATGTTCTGTTTCTGAGCCATTCTCTTTGTCTCATCAAGTTCTGTAAGTGTTCTATTCTTTCCTCCATTGGTTCAGGAATATTTAAATCCTCTTGAAAAACAAATTTGTAAACTAGTAGAAGATTTTCTAGTGGCATCCTTGCTTATACTCCATACACTAATTCAAAAGGAGATCGTCCAATTGCTCTCTTCACAGTAATCCTAGCAGCCCACACAACCATTCTCAACTTTGAATACCATGCCTTTTTGTTTCCCTTCAACATTCTTTTTATAATTTTCAAAAGATCTATACTACTAGATTTTGCATGCCCATTTGCTTGTGGGTGATAAGGGGCAACATAAGACACAGTGATGCCATATATATTACAGAATTTTTGAACTCATCAGACCTAAAGCAAAATCCATTGTCTATAATCAATCTCACTAGTGTGCCAAATCTAAACATAATGTTTTCCATTAAAAAATTGATCACCACTTTGCTTGTCGCCTATTTAGTTAGGATTGCTTCCACCCATTTTGTGAAGTAATTCGTTGCCACTAAAATCCATCTGTGTCCTCTGCTGAACTTTTCTGCAATCTCTCCTATGAAGTCAATTCCCCATTGGTAGAATGGAGCTTCCACCTACATAGGTTTCAAGGGTAGTGCTCCCTGATATTTTAATTTTCCTAAAAATTTCTGGCATGCCTCACATTTTCTTGTATAATGATATGAATCATTAAAAACTCTAGGCCAATACTATCCAGTCCTCAGGATCTTGTGAGTTGTAGTTTTTGCTAAGAAGTGCCCTTCACACACTCCTTCATGTAATTCTTTCATGACATGCCTTGACTGATGTTCATCTAGGCATAGTAGTAGAATACCATCCCTATTTTTCCAATAAAGATCTCCATCGATAAATACATATTTTGAAGCCTGTAATTTAAGTGTCCTTTTCTTGTTATCATCATATCCTTCAGGACATTTCATATGTTTTAGATAATATATAATGTCAGTAGACCATGGATTATGCTCAATGCTAGAACTCATGTTATTAACATCATTAGTATTACATATCTGAGAAGCCTCAAGATTGTTTTTGGCCATTAGTCTAGCAAGACCCTGTCCTCTCACTAGTTTGGTAATTTGGATTTCAATATTAAATTCCTAAATTTTATTAATCCATCTGCATCTTCTGCCCGTGACCTTAGTTTAGACTAATACATCTTTCACTACAGCATTAGGCACATATGCTATTATTTCAGCTCCTACCAAGTACGGCCTAAAAGCTTTGACTACTTTCACCAATGCATACACCTATTTCTCAACTATGTCATATTTTAATTTTGCATTTTGAAGAGACTTGCTAAAAAATGAAATGGGTTGTTCATGTCCCTCATCATTTTTCTGCAACATTACTACTGCAACTGTATGATATGAGGCAAATGAGAACAATTGAAATGGCTTACTAAAATCAGGAGATATCAAAACTGGGGCTTCCTTGATTGCCTTCTTAATGGTGGCAAATGCCTCTAATGTTTCTGCTGTCCAGTTCACTTCCAATTTTTTTTTTAACATTCTTGATATGGGACTAACAATCTCTGCAAAATTTGATATGGACGTCTTGACAAAGTTGATTTGGCCAAAGAATGATTGTATGGATTTTACATTCTTAGGAATAGGAACTTAATCAATGGCTCTCACTCTTTCTGGATCTATTCTTACTCCATCTTTTGAGACTATGTGACCAAGCAACTTACCCTTTGTTGCTGCGAAATGACACTTCTTAGGATTCAACAAAATTCCATATTCTAAGGCTTTAATAAAAATTTGTTCTAAATGTGTACAATGATCCTCAACCTTTTTGGAATATGCTGTCATGTCATCCTGATATACTACCATGATTTTGTTAATCAGTTCTACAAAGGCCACATCCATTGCTCTTTGGATGTTGCTCTAGCATTCATGAGTCCAAATGGCATTCTTAAATACACATACCTTCCCCATGGTGTGGTGAATACAGTATTATATTGTTCTGATTCTTTGACTTTCACTTGATTATATCTTGAGAAACCATCCATCATTGACAATAGTTCACACCCTGTCACCTTATACAGTACTACTTCCATGTTAGGAAGGGGATAGTTGTCCTTAAGAGAGGATTTATTTAGATTCCTAAAGTCCACACATAATCTAATATCACCATTTTTCTTTTTGACAGGCACCAAATTGGAAACGCAAGAAGAATGTCTAATGGGTTTGATAACAGCTCCATCTCTTAGTTTTGTTAGTTCTTCAAGCATTTTAGGGGCTAGTGTGGGATTAATAGGCCTCTGCTTTTGCCTGAATGGTTTAGCATCTGGCTTTAATGGTATTTCATGCTAAAAAAGATCCTCCCTATATGCTTTCAAATCATCATATGACCATGCAAATACATGTCTATACTTCCTAAGTAAGTTGATGAGCATGCTCCTGATTTTGGGCTAAGCTTCTTTCCAATGTATACATTCTTTGGGGCTGCCTGCATCCCCAAATTAATCTCTTCAAGATTGTTTTGTACTACAGGTGTGTGTTTCATTTTAAATCTGTCACATCCATCAAATGCTTTCTCCAATGCTATGAATCCCTTAGGTATTTTGTTTGTTTTTAACTGAACTATCTCTTGACCAAAGAGAGTTTCTTTTCCATCATGTTCTTCCACAAACGCATTAAAATCAATCTCTTGGTTTTCATAGTGATCGACACATTGTAAGAATTTGATTATGTCGATATCATTATTGAACACTCGCCAATTATGGACATTATCTAGATAGTGGGTCTAGTTTTGAATTCAATTTCTATAATACCCCCCAATGTGATATCATCTCTTTTTAATGCAATATTCACTAGAAAATCTTCCATAATATTTTTTGATCTATCAGCCCAGTTGATTGAGAAGGCATTAAACAACTCAAGATCATCCCAGACAACATTTCTATATTGCTTCAACCTCTTGTTTTTGGATAAGTATTTCCCTCTTACTTGAGAAGTAACTAATTATGAATCCCCGTATACAGCCAGCTTTCTTATCTTATGATTGATGGCAATATTCAAACCAATGAGAAAAGCCTCATATTCCACTACATTGTTTGTGCATTCAAATGTCAATAAGAATGAGTATTTGAAAGTTTTACCTATTGGTGAAATAAATAATACTCCCGATCCATTTCCCATTTTGCTACATGCACCATCAAAATACATTTTCCACACATCATTCTCCTCCTTCTTGGATTCTATATGGATTGGATCAATATTTTGCAATTCTAGCTGACTTGTTTCAACCTTGAAGGTTCTCAAATCTGTATCACAGAATAGATTTATTTGATTTTGATCTAATCATTCTATGATATTCTCATATCTTGGCTCCCTACATAGCTTGATCTCTTTGCCTCCCACCGGTATTGTGGCATATGATAAATCTAACTTGACATTCCCTCCTACCATTGCCACCCATTGTCTTGATAAGAGCATTCCATAATATGGTGGAATATCAACCACAATGATATCAATATTATAGGTTGCTTTAGGGTATGAAGCTAGTTTTATTTCCACATCCCTCATAATGCCCACAATTAGGATAGATCTATTGTCCATCACATAACACTTACCAAATGTAGTGTCAACCCACATTCCCAGCTCTTTCATGACTGCTATTGGCATGATATTCATGGCTGCACCTGAATCAATCATGTAGTTCCTCACTAGCCTGTTTCTGATTAATAAGGTGGTGTAGAAAGGGTCCACTTGTGAGGGGTTCTTTGTTAGGGTATCACCTAGATTACTTCAGGAATTTGGAATGTTTCTTGGTGGACATTGTTTGTTCTATTCTCTAATTCTTTATATTTTTGATTCGGTATATCTGAAATCAGTTTAACCACTGTATTTCTGTATTTATCTATCTTCATCATTTCCAAAAGTGGTACTGATATCTTCACCTGAGATATTGCATGAGCAATGTCAAATGAATGGGCTATAGTCTGATCATTCCTTCCTATCTTTATATGTTCTTTTTCTTGATTTGGTGATTTATCTTTTGTTTTATTCTGTTCAATTTTTTTTGGTTCTCTAAATGAGGACTTTACATTATTCCTTTTGTAATTTTGATCTTTTATAAAGACACTCCCAGGCATTCCCTGTTCTGAATTCACTATCCTATTTCTTAGATTATAGGCATTTTTAGCTTGGGCAACTGCAACTATTGTAAGAACTTCCCTTTCTTTTTCAGTGCGCTTTCTCCACTGATCATATGGTGATTTGTTATGATAATAAGTAGGTTCCTTGTAGTTGTCCTCTTGATCTGAGAATACTTCTTGTTTTCCCATGTTTATATGATGTTTCTGGTTCCCCACATCATATTCTTATCCCTCTTCCTCTGTAGAAGAATAGTCTTCATTCAACAAGTATGGTGTATCTTGTATCATGTTTATTGTGTGATTATCTTTATTATAGTTGGATAATTCTTCTTCTTCTTGTATTGTTTTAGCCACTACACAATATTCAGGTGAGTGTGGTAAATTGCACACCAAACACCAAGGTTTATCTTCTACCATATGTGCCCCATTTCTCTTTAGAGGGTTAGGAGTATCTTTGCCATAATGTTTCTTTCTCCTACTTTTAATAGGTCTCCCATCCTTCCAATTTGTATTATATGGCATATCATGCAACCTAGGTCTTTCATGTCTATGCTAACCTTCTTGTTTATTCTGTTGAATATTTGGGCTTTGAGGAATTCTGGGATTATCTCTTTTGCTAACCATACCTGCAGCTTTTCTATTGTTTTCAATAGTTAACACCACTTTCTGTGCTTCAGCTAGGGTCATAGGGCACCGATTTCTAAGTTCGTACCCTGTCTTAGGATCAAATGCTTTTAGATAAATACTTAATGCTGCTGGATCAGTCAATTTAGATCCATGTGGTATTTTGTTGTGTAACTTGGAAAATCTCAGATGCTTGTAAATTGGAAACACCACTTGTATTTTGATGCAAGTTTTGATGTGGGTTCCTCAATGGATTCCCTCTATGTGGAGGTATATATTTTGGGGCAGCTATTTTAGTCCTATTCCTTATCTGTTGAATTTCCTGTTTTAACATCATTTTGGTTTCCTCTATCTTGATCATTTCAAGTTCTTCCTAGAGCTTAAGCACATTCTACTGCACTTCATTTATATTTCTTGTATTCTTTGGACTTTTATTCACCTCTTGATTTGTGAATCCATATTTTACTCCCTCTTCCTATTGTAATGACATTTTATAATCATATTTATCTTGCCTTTGATCAATTTCCTTCATGGTTTAAGCTTCATACTCAAGCTGTTCTTGAGGATCAGGTCTATATTTTGCCAATGTATCATCAGTTACTCCATTGGTTGAGATAAATTATCATTTGACTCATGCAAAGGGGTAAAACTATTGTGAGTTATGATAGCTTGTTCTATATTATCTTCTTAAGCCTCCTGATTATTATTCTGATGAAAATAATTTGATGCTCCATTTTTCTTGGGAATGGCTCTAATTGGTGGGGATGATTGTAACTTCTTCCCTTCCATCTTGGATCTTCTACCATCCATTTGGTATAACAGGTTCTAGAGTCACCACCTATTTTTGTAAATAGGAAAAGGTTATAATTTATCTTTCCAGATTCTTCTTGCCAGTAGAGTTACTAAGTTGTGTTGAAATTCAAAAAAAAAATGTATTGACTCTGTGATGAGACGGTCTTTAACTAGATTCTAAATTACTTCCCTAGTAGAGTCACCAATTTGTTAGGTCTCAAAAATGCAGGTTGCAAATTCTAAGAGGAAGCTGAACTCTATGATTAGATTGGCAACATTTTTTAACTAACTTGATGGAGTTAACTTATAAGGTTGATGACTCCCTGCACTTTAGGCACTACTATACCTAGGTGGGTGGACCTTGGAAGTTAAAGCAGATTTGATGAGTGTAGGTGCTTTGACTAAGTTAATGGATCTACCCACAGTGGCAAATGGTGTGGAATAGATGAAAGCTTGCTAATTAGTTCTATTTCTAATATCTGAGAAATGATTGGTATAAATTGTTTAAGCAATATCAAGGTAATTTCTATGACTATGCTCAACTAATGGATGGGTTTTGGATAAAACTAAATGATGAATTGAGATAAGACCAGTGCCTTGTTGGGTAAACAAAGTCAAATGAAAAACTAAGACTAGTGGCCTATATTGGGTAATAACTCTAACTGTTTGGCACAATACTTTAGTTAATAACTGGTATAAATGTGCAGGGAAATGATTGACATACTCTTCTTGATATCCAACTAACACAATCAAGTTTCTTGTTATTCAATAGAAGTATTTTAATCCTTTCTTGAAGGAACCAATTGAATGAATTATACAAGAACAACAGATAATATCAACTTGGAGACAGAATGACAATCCTAATCATATGGTTCTTCTTAGTGATCGAAATCAACACTTCTAGATTACTGTGACTAATTAGAAGGATTTTAATTCCCTTTAAAGAAACCAATTAATCAAATCACACAAATATAGAAAATATGCATTAACAAATTAAATATATACTTGATATATTAATTTGAGAAATAAGGAAATACTGAATTGGAGACAACCAAATGACAAAATAATTTCAACAAATAATTGATGCCAATATAAAACCACAGAATCAGAGATCTTCTATTAACATGTTTGATTTAATACTTGCAACATGGTCCTTTTAAAATATTATAAACTTCTTCTATTATCTCCCTACTGCTGATGACAATTGATCATCATATGTCCAACTTATATAGAAATGTTTATGAAGAGACATAACTCTTCAAAATGTCTTTTGAAAATTAAAAAGGATTAACATAACAACAACAAAGATAAAAACCCTAAGCCTTGCTAAGCCACAGGTATATCTAAGCAACATGATCTAGGTACTCTTGGCTTTGATGTGTATGAGTAAATTCAATAGCATTTTTGGTAATCACATCCATTGTCACCATCTTTTCTAAATGCTTGCAGGCCTCTCCAGATGCCGAGTCTTTATCCTTGAGAGCCTCCAAAGCTTCATGTAATATCACCTGGCATTCTTTACTCCATTCATCTTTTCTCTTCAGCTCCTTGTCATTTCTAAATAACATAGGTATACCTGCCTTTGAAGCCTCAATGCATTCCTTGGCATCATTTTTAAGCTGGTCATAATATTTTTGATGTTGCTCAATCAAGTATTTTGCATTGGAGGTACCTGTAGTGTCAGGAGCATCCTTACTCTATATCTCATGGAATTTTTCTTGAAGCCTATTGTTTAACCTTTCATGTTCTTGGATTACCTTATGGTTCTCAAAATAGACATCCCAAAATTTATTCATCTAATGCATCATATTGATATGCCTATTCTATAGTACTGCTGCAAGTGTGTCAATTTGAACCTGGGCTATTTGATCAACAGATGGTGACTGGGCACTTTGTGAACTCTCTCCTTGGGTTAACCTTTTAACTAATCCTCCGAAGGCATTTTTGACAGTATCTTTTAGGAAATTATTTTCTTGTGTTAATCTTTCACAACTCAGCTTATATGCATCTCGTTCCTTGATCAACATTTGAGCTTGTGCTTTATTTAATTTTACAACATTTATACCAATGCCTGCAGTAATCAAAGGATTTGTTTCCCCTGCTTTCAAAGTCATAACATGCATAGAAGTTTTTTCAGTATCTATAATGGTTGTCTTCTTATGAGGAGGGTATAAGGCCCATATCATGAGTGAGTTTTCATCATTGTTATACTTGGTACCCATGTATACCTCTGTTACACCCTCATGAGTGAGCTTGTACTTGTCATTAGTATTGTGCAGGAAACTATCAAACACCAAGGCAAAATTTATGTCAAGTCCAGGAAATATCATGAAACCTGCTTCTCAGAGCAATTGTCTACCTCTATTAGGAGTCATATCCCTCAATTCATTGTCTACTGTTGTTTTTAACATATTCATCAATTGTTTTTCATCATCAGCTATGACATCTTCAACTGATTCCCTAAGTTCTTTTCCCTTGCATTTATACAAAAATGATTTAAATTCTTGAGAATGAATAAATTGATCATCTGCAATGAAAGAATCATATGCTAACTATCTAGGATCGTCATCACCAGGCCCCTCTTCATCCTGTTCTCTATTAGGAGATTGATAACATTCCATTTTTCTTTTAGATATTCTAGTTGCCTATTCATGTAGCTCTTCTCCTGCAGATTCCTCATCACCAGAAAACAACAACTCTATCTTTGCAAGCTATTTTCTCTTCTCATCCAGTTCTCTATTATACTTCTCAATTACTAGTTCAAGTTCAGCTTCTTCCATGTTTCTAATAATATCATCATGTGTATATGGAATATGTGTATATCCACTGAGATTTTGTTTTCTCCTAGCAAAATCAATGAAACCCTCAGGATCAAATCCTTTTCTCACCTCTGCACACCTCATGTTGTAATGCATCAATTTGTCCGTAATGAGACCATAACCTTCTTTAGACACCATAGTAAAATCCCCGAAGCATAGAGTACTAGGCATGAAGTATTGTTTGTCATAGGAACTCAAGTTCATCACATTAGAGCAGTTCATTTGTCTGACTATCTCTAAGTAGGCAATCCTATCAGGAATTGTCTTGGGCAATGTAAATGGGGTATCTTCAAAACCATAAATTTTGACCATGGTTGAATCCTCAAAGCAATACCAATCTCCCCAGTTGTGGGTGAAAATTGGAGGACCACCAAAATATTTTGGTCTGAGAAACCTTTTTATTTCATCTAATAGTGAATATTCACAAGGATGATTAAAATATCTATACAACACTTTTACACAATATTCTTCAAAATGAATGTAACTAGAGTGAGCAAACCTACTGTCCCATACCCTTGTCCACATTTGCACAGGTGACTTTTGTCCCCTCTTGTCTACTTGAGTAATTCTGAGTTCATTTGGCCATATCTCCATTTCCTAGCCATAGTATAATACCATGTGCATGAGGAGCGAATAGTGCTCAAAGGAGACTATTGGGGCATTGTTCTTAATTGTAATTAAATCAGAATCAATCTTTTTGAAAACATAAGCAGCATAGTCAAATTGCCTAGCATTATGACACTGGATATCTGTGGCTATCACTGTTAATGGAATTGTCATAAAATCAAGAACCTCTGACCCTAGGACTTGGCCAATGGAATAATATGTGTATTGCATATACGGTTCAAACAAGGAAACATGGAATGGAGGTCCATCATTATCATCAAAAGGCTCTATTTTTCCCTCTGCCCTAGGCCTATGGAGAAGCAATCTCCATCCATTATACGTGGTGTCCATCCTCTAGTATTTTTTTTCCAAATCTTCATATACTATGGTAAGAGTACAAAAATCATGCAAATCAAATACTTTACAAATGGCATTTTTGGACAAGTGTATAACAGGCTCTCTTTGTGGATTGCATATGGCTTTGAGGCTAGGATTGTAATGTTTAGCCAAGATTTGTAGGAGTTCCACATTCACAAACACATCAGGGATGACCAATTTGCCCAAATTCAAATGTCATGGATTAGACACTAGGACATTCCTAAATCTTCTATCATAATGGAATTTGAACAACTCATAGCCTCTGATTGGTGACCATACATTTTCCAGGTATTTGAATTTGTCTTCTAATTTCTCTACCTCTACCCTGAGTTGTGTAGATCTTTAGGATTTAGGGGTAGACCTAGGCAATTGGTCTATCAAATCCTAATTTAGTTTTCTCTCTTTCATTTTTTCATCAGGACTTTTGTCAATTTACTATTTTTTAGGCTTACTAGTTTCACCCTGCTATTTTCTACCCTTGCCCTTTACTGGAGTCTCCATTATAATTCTAGATAGCAAATTCAAACTGTAATCCACCACACAAATTTTTTTATGTATGTACCTGTTTGTCTGGGATGATGATCGAACTCCTTTGTTCTCTCCCCCAAGTTCTCACTTATGTGCTCCTCTCAGATAATTCTTTTGAACCTAATTGCAATGATTTCGAATGACTCTTTAGGGGATTTCTTCTTGGTCTGTAATTAATAGTTCCAGTGCATTAATTTTCATAATCCTTGTGAGATGTCACATTGTCATAACCTCCTTCATCGGTGGGACTTTTGTAATGTTAGGGTGATCTGATAGCTTCTTATGGCATGAACATTTGCAGATGACTCAATCACTATGACCTTTCATTTTGTCTCCTCAATGTCATTTTTTATGGAAACATATATGTGTCTATATCGACAAGACATTTAAAGGTTTATCCAATATGAAATTGACTATAGGAGCTATTGTCAGCCTGAATTACATTATCGTGGTGAGAACAACATCCTACTCTGATATTTCAAATACATCTAATATTAAGATCAGCATGAGTCTTATCGAAACATTTATCGGCTTCTCTTTAAAGGGTAGGTCAGTGAAATTGGTAAGACCCAAGAATTTGATACCAATATCAGTTGTCTCCATGACATGTCAGAAAGAGTCTCATCGATGTGTGTGGTCAGTATCTTCATCAAAACAACATATGATATCGGGATGACTTTATTTGAGTTATCCGATCCTAGTTGTTTCCCATATGCCTTTTCTTTCTATCCTTCATTAGAATGATCATCATCACATCTCACTGAAATCCTTTGTCGTTGTGACTATAGATTCGATAGGACTTGTAAATTCTACTCCGATTTGTTACATTTTGCCAATGAGTCATATCCTTCATATACATCAGTGTGACTTAGGCCAAAAATTCCTTATGGTCACTGAGACATCATAAGGTCAGAGACACTTTAATCTCTTACCCCGATGTATATTTCTTCCCAATGAGTCACTAGTTCCACCCGTTCCATGGGTTGTTCGGCAGGAGTCTTACCAAATTCTCTTGTTGGTGTGATCTATGTTGTCAGGGGAGTGTCTAGAGTATCCTCCGATAACGTTTTCTCATCTCAATAACCCTCACATTCAGCGCGACTGGGGACTCTCCTTCCGACAAGGGGTCATCGGTGTTACTTCTTTCATCAGAGGTTTCTAAAACTTTCACTCCGACCATTATCGTCATGCCAATACACATGTAGCTCGCCTCATATGGAACATGGATCGGTATAAAAAAATTGAGGTCTTGCTGAAATCAAAGAACTAAGCCCCATTTTTACACTACGGTTTAAGAGGTGAGACAAATATTTGTTGTAAAAATCATGTTATGTTTATGGAATTTATCAACTACTATTATGATTTTGGGCGCATGATTTTCTGATTTGGTTGGACATGGGGTGGATAGGAGTATACAAAAATTTCAAAATTTTCCTGTCCCAACACATGCATTGAAGGGCTTGAGAGCACACAAATTGAAGAAAAAAGGTGAAAGTAGGTCAATAGGCTTTGAAAAGAAAAATTTCCCAGTGTTAGGAAAAATTCAGGAAAATATGCATGGGTGGTGAAAATGACCGCTCTTGCATATGGGGCAAGTCATTTAACATCCAAGGTCGGTAAAAAGGACCACCTTTGTATATAGAGTAAAGTATACAAGTTGGATGTAGGGACGGTCAATTTGACCGCCCTTACATGAGGGGAAAAAGAAAGTTTGATCTGGATGTATGAGTGGCAAATAATCAATCCTAAAATCTCTCTTAACTATTATGACAATGATACCCATGTGCTATGTGACATTATGCATAAGGATTATTAGGGTCAGATATGAACAAAATATGTAATAGGATCTCACTACCCTATTCACAAGGTAAGAGATGACAACATGATGAAAAGGACTAATCTTATATATAGATTAGAATTGTCAAGCACCTTAAATGGACTATCATGGGCTAAAGACATAAAGACATAAAGAACATAAAGACATAAAGAACATAAGAACATATATAAGTGAATTAAAATGGATATAAAGAACATACCTTAGACTTCAATATTGGAGTTGACCAATTCTCCAAATTTTGGCTTGAAAATGCTCAAATTCTTCTTTTTCACAAGTTTGATTATGAATTCTATACAACTCTAGAATAGGATTAGTGAAATTTATGGAAAAAAAAAACAATATCATCAAATTCAATCTATATATTAATGGTAATTAGCTTTGAAACAATGATATCACACATGAAACATGAAACTTTACATTTAATAATCAAATTTTCTCCCAAAAAATGCAAAATCAGTTATTCTACGTTGAAAAAACAAAAAAGGTGGTTGATTGATCCAAAAATGATTGTTAATATGTCAAAGAACATGCAAAAGCATTTTTTGTCCAATATACTTAATGAAAATTAGGCATAACAGGCATGTGGGGTCTAAATCACGGATCCCACATGTTTTTTGCCTATTTATTTTGCTTCCCATAATGCAAGTGCTTTTTGGGAAGCATAAAAATAATAAGCTTCATGCACCCTAAAATCATAACCTTCTCAATGTTATAGAGATAGAGATAGATAGGGAAGCATAAAAAGATTAAGATTTCTCTATCCTCCCTCTCTACAACTCTATCTACCTCTCTTACTCTATATCTCTCTCCCTCTCTCTATCGACCCCTTGGAATGTGAGGGAGAGAGATATAGAGATAGAGAGGTACATATATTTAGATAGAGGGAGGGTAGATAAATAAAGAGATAAAGGAAGAAAATAGATAGATAGAAAGGGATGTATATAGAGAGGGAGGGCGACATAGAAAGGGCGAGGGGGAGAGGGGTAAATAGAGATAGATAGAGAGAGGGAGAAATGGAGAGATAGAGAGGGACATGGACATGGACAGGGAGAGAGGGGGGGCATAGAAAGATATGGAGAGATATAGATAGAGTTAGAGAAAGGAAAAAATATATAGAAAGAGGGGCAAATAGAGAGATATAGAGGGATAGGTGGAGATAGAGACGGGGAGAGGGAGAGAGGGGAATTGAGATAGACAAAGGGGTCTAGATAGAAGGAAAAAAGATAGATAAAGATATATATATATATATATATATATATATATATATATATATATATATATATATATATATATATATATATATATATATATATATATATATATATATATATATATATATATTTATAGAGAGAGAGATAAGGAAATACAGAGAGAGGTAGAGAGGGATATATTAAGAGATAGGGTTATGGGGAGAGATAGAGATAGGGAAAGAGATGGAGAGATGTCCAGAGACATACCTAGAGAGACATTTCAAGAGGTAGAGGGATGGAGAGAGAGATGGATAGGAGGAGAGACATAGAGGGGGAGGGAGAGAGAGGTAAAGAGGGATAGATTAAGAGATAGGGATCTATGTGGAGAGATAGAGATAGGGAAAGAGATCAAGAGATGTGGACAGAGACATATGGGGATAGGTTTGAGATAGAGGGATTAAGAGAGTGATAGGGAGGGGGAGTGAGATAGTGAGGGAGAGAGAGGTAGAAAGGTAGAGTTAGAGAGAGGGGATTGATAGAGAGAGCAACCCTAAACCCCTAAACCCTAACCCCTAAACCCTAAACTTGAACAACCCTAAACTCATAAACCTCGAATAATACTCCTGACCCCTAAACCATGAACTCAAGCAACCAAGCTAAACCCCTAAACATATAGTTCGATCTAGGGGATGATGGAGGATAAATGGGAAATAGATGTAGAATTCTTGGATCTTGATTATCATTATCCTCTTAGAATGGATGAACTATTTGATAGGATCTAAGTTATTTGTTTGATTATCTATGTTTTCTTGTGTGAACCAATGTGTCTCGTCATGGGATATTGATGAATAATGAATAGGACTAGTGGGATGATGGATAGGGCTAATGGGATGATGAATAGGAGTGATGTGGGTTACTTTCTCATGTATAAGATCTTGATGATAGATAATATCTTGATCACAGGGAGGATAAGCATGGATAGCATGATATTAGATATGGATAGGGTAAGTGGGGATACTTTGATATTCATTGGATTGGGGAGTAAGAGGTGGTGATGGGGGTTCACTAGGAGATGTTAGAGGATCAATGATGGGATCGATGTAGATGGGTTGACCATGAGATGGTAAGGGATCCAAGACGTGGGATTAGATGCGATGTTTGGATTTTGATTAGGATGGGTGGTTGGTGTTTCCACATGCTTTGGACTAGGCTTTTAACATGGCTATTGGCTTTCGTAGATGGATGTGATGGGTTTTTTGATGGGATCAATAATCTTTGGATGTTTGACAACATGGCTACATGATGGGGTTTGACTTGGACTTATGGTAGGATACTCTTAAATGAAATGGACAGACATATGAGTGGATGATGGTGTTGGAGTGGTAGACATGTCATTAGGAGGTTCTTTGTTACCTGCTCAAGGATAGGAATTTGAGTACATGATGTTTTTCTACGATTCCTTTCCAATAGTCCTTGGGTGACATCCTTCATGGCTTCATGGGTTGATGGACTAGGATATGCATATAGTTGATGGACAATGATCGAAGATGTTGTGGGGTTAGGATTAGGATCAAGTGAATGGATATAAGAGGGGATGGATTGGGATTGGGAGTACTAGAGGGGGATGAAATTGGATCAGTGGATTTGGATGACTCCATATCTTTGCTTTTATTTTTGGATTTTGTAAAGAGTCTTTGGAGAAAACTTTTCAAGGGTTCATGGGTTGATGGATCAGAGCTTAGAATGTTTGATGGTGGATTAGATGGTGAGTTATATGGTGGATGGATGATACAAATTGATGGATTAGGAGATGGGTGGACTAATGGGTTAGGATTAGGAGGATTGGAGGGAAATTATAAAATAATTTCCCTTTAACCCTAACCCCTAAACCCTAAACTCGAGCAACCCTAGAAACTCATAAACCGTAAATAATGCCCCTATAGGTCCGAGCAACCCTAAACTCATAAACCCTAAATAATGCCCCTAAACCTGAGAAACCCTAAACCTTTCTCTCTCTCTCTCCCAAAACCCCTAAACCCTAAATTATAATGCCCCTAAAACCTAACCCCTAAACCATAAACTTGAGCAAACCTAAACCCCTAAACCCTAAACTTAAGCAACCCTAAACTCATAAACATGACCAACCCTCTCTCTCTCTCCCCAAAACAAGAAAACTAGGACTCTCTCTCTCTCTCTCTCTCTCTCTCTCTCTCTCTCTCTCTCTCTCTCTCTCTCTCTCCCCTCTCTCTCCCCTCCATCTCCATCCTCTCTCCCTCTTCCTCCCTCTCCTCTCCCTTATTGACAAAGAACATGGAAACAAGAAAACTAGGACATGCAAAGAGGTATGAGGATATAAATTGGGATGATGAAATGGAAACAAGATAATTTATGAAATTTCATTGGATGGGAAGAATGATGCAGAGATGTAGAGAGGGGAGGGAAGTAGAGAGTGAGAGAGAGAGGGTAGGAGGTAGATACGAGAGGGAAGTAGAGAGTGCGAGAGGGTAGGAGGTAGATCTAGGGGAAGGAAGAAGAGAGTGAGAGAGAGGGTAGGAGGTAGAGAGGGGAGGGAAGTAAAGATTGAGAGAGAGGGGAAGGAAGTAGAGAGTGAGAGAGAGGGTAGGAGGTAGAGAGGGGGGGAGAAGAGAATGAGAGAGAAGGTAGGAGGTAGAGAGGTGAGGGAAGCAGAGACTCAAAAAGAGGGTGGGAGGTAGACAGGGGAGGGAAGTAGAGAGTGAGAGAGAGGGTAGAAGGTAGAGAGGGGAGGGAAGAAGAGAGTAAGAGATAAGGTAGGATGTAGAGAGGGGAGGGAAGCAGAGACTCAGAGAGAGGGTAGGAGGTAGACATGTGAGGGAAGTAGAGACTCAGAGAGAGGGTAGGAGGTAGAGAGGGGAGGGAAGTAGAGAGTGAGAGAGATGGTAGGAAGTGCAGTTGCTCTTGTAGACATGTATGTAAAGTGTGGAAGCATAGACAAGACATGTCAATTGACTGACATAACACCTCAAAGAGATGTTTTGTAATGGAATGCAATGATTGCAAGATATGCAAAAAATGGATTTGTTGAAAAGGCTTTAGAAACTTTCAAGTAAATGCAATTGGCATGTGTAAAGCTAATTTTGCTCAGCATAACGCGAGCACGTTATAATGTGCTCACGTTATAACACACTTGCGTTATGGATTTCACATAATGAGAGTGTGTTATAAAGTGCTTGCGTTATGATGAGCATGCTTAGACGTGTTTTTTCTAGTTTTTAGCAAAATTCTGAGATAATCTGGAGCGTGCTCCCCATCAGGATGGCACTTTTTCCAATGAAAAGTAAAAAAAAATACCACCATAATCTTAAGCTCTTTGTTATCTATCTAACCATATAATTTTTTTTTACATTTTTAGTACATTAAGGGTTTCATCTTTAATTTCTTTTGTCAGTGTATCCATTTTTTCTCAAAAACCAGTGTCTAGTATTTTTGACTTTTTTTTTACCGTTCATTAAAATTTGAAATAAGTTATATTTTTAGAAACTAGACTCCATTCTACACGTATTAAAAAAAATTGATTTTCAATTAGTTTTCAAAAATTTTAGGGGGGAGCACACTCAATTTTCTATTTTTTAGAATGTGTCCACTTTGAAAATTAGTAAAAAATCAAATATTCATTAAAAAATTATCAGAAAAATCAAGGATAAACTACATGGTGCTAGCTAATTTCTCACTGAAGTGATGTTTGAAATACTAAAAAAAAGTTACATTTTAGGGGGAGCACAGCAGACACTATGTTATGTTTTTTTGAGAAAAACATGACCAATTGTGTGCTCCCCCTTGTTGAACCCCTCAATCTCAACCATTTTTGGAAATAAATAGTAGTTTAGAAACTAGATTCGGAGTACTACAGCTCTTGTTTTTGTTGCATCTTCAAATTTTTAATGTAGATATGTTCAATTTCTCATCCAACATCAATGTTGCCTAATTTTAGAAAGAAAGTGGCATCTTAAGACCCCCTTTTGGTTCCTCATCTTTGTGCACTTACCCAAAAAGCACTGTTGGTTTCAAAAGGTTACTCTCAGGTTGAGGGTGTTGATTACAGTGATATATTTTTCTCTTGTTACAAAAATGACATCCATTAGATTCTTCCTTTCTATTGTTGTAGCTTATGATCTAGAGGTTGAAAAATAGATGTGAAAACAACATTTCTTCATGGTGATTGGAGGAGGATATTTATACATGACATAACTAGAGTACTATGTGGTGAAAGATAAAACTATTTTGATTTGTAAATTGAAGAATTCTTTGTATGGCCTCAAACAGATCCCTAGGATGTGGTACCAAAAAATTGATACATTAGTGTTGAGTTTGAGATTTGAGCATTCTAAATTAGATGACTATATTTATTATAAATTTGATGGTGATCATTTTCTATTTATTACATTATATGTTGATGATATGTTATTTATTGGTAAAGGGAAAGAAATTATTTTAGAGTTAAAGTCTCAACTTGTAATTAAATTTGAAATGAAAGATCTTGGTGCAACTAAATAAATTCTTGACATGAAAATCAGAAAAGATGGAGTGAACAAAAGATTATGTCTTGGCTAAAGTAAGTATGCCAATTTGGTTTTACAAAGGTTTAACATATAAGATTGTAGACCATTGTGTGTTCATTTTATAGTTGAAATGAAGTTATATACTTCATAATGTCTAACATCCCCATTAGAGATAGAAGATATGAGTAGATTACCTTAATAGAGTGCAAATGGAAGTTTGATGTATGCTATGGTCTATACCAAACCAGACATTGCTGAAGCAGTGGGAGTTCTTTCTAGCTATATGTCTAATTTTGGTAGAGTTCATTGAGATGCAACTAAAGGAGCCTTTAGATATTTGAAAGGTGTCTTAGAGTATTCCTTGTGTTATCATGGTAATTTGATAGGAGAAAAGCATTCCCTTGATATTCATGGTTATGTGCATTCAGACTAGGCAGGTGATGTTAATAGTAAAAGATCCACTAGTAGTTATGTGTTTACTTTATTTGGTGGTACAATTAGTTGGATGGATAACTGACAGGCTATGGTTGCTTTGTCCACTACTAAAGCTAAGTATATGGTAGATACTCACATGCTTGTAAAAACCTCATCTAGTCTAAAAGATTATGTTTAAATATTGTCCAATAAAATAAAGTGCAGTGATAGTTTATTGTGATAGTCAGAATGTGATATGCCTAGCTAAGAACCCAACATTTCATGCCAAGGCCAAGCATATTGATGTAGAATATCATTTTGTCAGAGATATGGTCAAGGATGACAAGGTGAAGTTGGTTAAGGTAGAGACTTTAATGAGTTTTGTAGATTCATGTTAAATAAGCCTATGAGAATAGAGAAATTCAAATGGTGTTCGAAGTCTATGGGCCTCTTGGATCGATGGTGCTTAAAGTTGAGAATCGTCAAATCCCTAAAGACAATTAGTTGTTGAGTTCCAGGGGTGTCAAACTCAAGACAAGGATTGCAAATTTATACTTATGATGAGACAACTATGGATAACATTGATAAGGTGGGTGAGACCTTCTTCTTTTGACTCTAGTAGACTAAGGGGGATTCCCTAAGGAATATGAGCTTGAAAAAATTCATAGCAGTATGAACTAAAACCCTAAGTCAAACCACACCCAATGCACAAGAACTCCAATTTTTTGTCCCTAAGAACTTGTATGCTAGTTTGAGGAATTCAGGGGTGTTATACCTTCATGAAGAAGATACAAAACCATGCAAAGAGTCAAAATAATGCTTCGATAGCCCCTAATGCAATAGCATTCATCTAAAAATGGATGTGGGTAAGACAAATAACAAAAATAAAATAAAGTTTTGAGGTTTTGTTGTATTTGAATGTGCTTCAAAGAAAAGAGAAAAGTTAATAAACAAAAGACCGATGCATGTATCTAGATAGGGCAGTAAAGTATGGACACCCAAATTAAGGGGACACTAATGTAATCAAAATTTATATCCTAACCAATGTGACAACAAAGACAATAACTGATAATCTATTGCATAAGCTAGGCTCTACACAACAAACTATTAGCTAGAAGATTATAAAACTCAATCACAAGCATTTTTTAATAATCCACAAATATATCACAAGTTTCACACATTGATATGAAAGGATACCTCACAAAAGCATTTGCAAAGGTATTTTACAATCTACAATGATTAACCAATCATAAACAACATTCAAATCAACAAATGTGATTAGGGTATATTGCCAGAATACCAAAAACTCACAATGCATTCAAGGAGACACTTGAAATGAAGTTCAATTTGCACATTCAATTCATTATTTGAGAATTAAAATGTCCTTTCATGGCCTTTAAAAGAGAATCTAAGAAATATTACAATACAAGTGCTCTAAAACTAGTAACTGGAAGAAACCTTAAGTTTCATGCAAAATTTTCTATATTTTCAATTCTGCTTTGCAACTAAAATGTTTTCCCTCCTCTTTAAAAATGAATGCACAATCACATAAATACTTTGAATCAACCTCAAAGGAGCCTTGGAAGGGGAGCTTTGACCTCAGGAAAATGAAACTGGGTGACCACACAAGTTGCATCATGACCACATGGGTCATGCCAAAAAATCTTGTAGATATGGAGTGTTCAACCATGCTTTGGTACAAGAAATTTAATTTGGAAGCATCCATAGCAGTCTTAGGGTGCACGGAGCTTACCAACCATACCATTAGGGTCTGGAATGATTATTAATGCTAGCTCAGAGAGTCCTTGGAGTGTCTTGTCATGAGTTGAACAACTAATTGGTGGGGAAGGCAAAATTGTTGGACCCAACAAATTGAGCCTTCAACTCTTCTTCATAATCAGGAATAGAAGGCTCCCCACAACTTTGACAAGCACAAAGGGAGCACCAATCAAGGAGTCCTACTTATCAAGATTTGGTAATTGTGCCATCATCAAACATTCATCATCTTTTGATTGGGGAGAATCAAGCACATCCCCAAAGTCTGACGTTTGAAAAACACAAAGGGAAGGTGGACCACATCAGGCTTTAGCACATCGAGCCTTCACCATACAATCTTCTACTTTTGAATGGGAGCATCGACTGACTCCCTGATCTCTAAATTTCAAAGAAAGAACCTAGTAGGCTTCAACAATTGGACCTTCACCAATAATCCTTACACATAAGAATAGAAGAAAGAAACCCCCTAATCTTTGAAGTTTGAAGAAACCTAGGAAATTATGAAATGTCGAGAATCGAGGGTCGGGGTTGTTGCAAAACAAATGCCTGAAAGGTAAAGAGAAGTAAGAAAGCCCAATTCCATGATCCTAAAATGCTTATACATGTGTAATATCAAAGATTGAAAATTAGAGACACCACTAAACACAAGTTCCTGAGGCAAGGAAAACCAAGGAGAACCAAACCCACAATCCCGAAAACATTAGCAATCTGAAGTGTTGGGAATCAGGGACCAGGGAGACCCAAAATCATGCTGTAGAAAAAAAGGAAAATGAGGATGCCTGAAAAAAGGATCTCAAAAGACTTAGACAAATGAGTAACGGACCATGACAAAGTTTGGAGCCGATAAGGATGGCATGCTGGTAAGGATAACCTCGAAACTTAAAAAAGTCAAAAAAGACATAAAACCTAAGGGAAAAAGCTAGAAACTCTCAAACTTAGATTTTATCGATTTTGAGACAACAAAACCCACTTAGGATACTCTTAGATTAGTTATTAGCAATGGGTAAAGGATTTGTCAAGCACTTTAGAGGCATAAACTTCAGACCTTGAAAGAAAATGAGGCACATGCCAACATTGGCTCTAGTTGGGGACATGTGCCTCTTGCAGGCACAGAGAGAATCTAGTTATGTCTGGGAGCGGACTAAAATAGTAAAAAGAGGAGGGAAGGATAGGGAAAGCATACAAGGAACATATGTACAAGGAAAAATAATAGCACAGAGATTATGTACAAAACAACTACAACCAATGACATGGAAGCATAGAGGGAAATGGGTATGGTTGTAAAAGAAATTTAGAACACTTGTAGGTCAGACCCTACAAAGTAGATCCATGGCATAAGGCCATGGACAAGCTACTACAAATATCTTACCTCTATCAAAGACAAGAGCTTGAAGAAGGAACTTAGCATTCTCAAGTTAAAATTACATTATTTGATTACACCCAATGAGGCTTCTTCCTAGCATGTGCAAGCAAACTACAATTGTTCTTATCATCATGCTAGAAATGGAAGTGGCTATCATTAGGACATGGAAGTCACAGATAATAATACCCATCATCATGCTAACCCACTTAGAAATATTCACTTTCAAGATCCTTGGTAGCATGATTCGTAACTAGACCTACACACAAATCAACATGACGAAACATATCTTCCTAAGCACCATGCTAAAAAGTATCAATTTCAGGTGCAACCTCAAGCTAGGCAATGTTATTTGATTATTCAAGCTCTCGCAACCCAGATGCACCACAAATTCTGATGTATTCTTCCATGATTGAATCAAATACTTGATTCAAATCCATTTCTACGTTATCAGCATATAAATCATAAATTTGAGGCATTTCCAGTGAAGAATCATCATCTTCAAATTGCCTCTTTGTTTTACATCTTTCACTACAACCCACTATATAAATAATGATGCTAAGAAAATGACCAATGATTTGTTCTTCTTCTTCCCCATCCGACAAGCAAGTAATCTAATCCTCATGAGAACACACAACATTACTATCAACAAGCTCAACCAATGAGCTTGAAAATGTGTTCTCAATGCAGTCCACATCAGTAGAAGATAACTGCTCCAAACCAAGTTCTAAAAATTCATCAAGATCTAACACTCCCTAACCTAGAACAACAGTAATATCATGCACACCTTGATATTCTCCATTCTCACTTGCAAGAAGGAAGGTGTTGGCATCATTCTCAACAAAGAAAGGAAGCATGTCTAGAGAAAAATAAAATTGCTACACTTCAACTTCCTTACCTAACTCAACAACATCAAGACCATTGTTAAGAGGGATAAAGAATGGAAGTTCATCATATAAACAACCATCACTTTCATGACCATGAATAAACCCATCTATGCATAAATTAGTGCAAACACTAGCCTCATCATCTGCATTACTATCATACAATGCTATACTATCATCAATTATAATCCTCTTGACCACACTATCAAACTGATCCAATGTTGTATCCGTACCTACACCACCATTTTCATGATTTGACCCACCAACGTAAATAGCAGGAGACACAAACATATCCCCTTCAACATTGGGAGGTGGAAAAACAACATCAAGTGCTGAATGAGAAGCATTGGCCCAAAAGCATCGTTTATACAAGGGGAAGTCAACATGCACCAGGATAAAAAGTCTCACAATACAAGCCTATGCACACACTTTCATTAGGTCTACAATCAACTGGACGATTATTGATTGTAGCAGCATACCTATTATGAAAGTATGAAATTGATTCACCATCATGTTGCCTAAGGCCTTCCAAATATTAGACAAGGGAATCAAAGTCATAGACATGCACATCTAACTCATTGAAATCAACAAGAAAATCATCATGTTCATCATCAAACACTATTGCAGTAACCTCTTGAGCACTTGTAGATGCAAATCGGCTGTGGGTATGCTTGGTGCCTAAATCAAGCATGTTTGTGTGGCTTAACAAGTCTATAAGATCTTGTTTAGATGGATCAGAGGAATACACAACTAGTGTATCATTTTGAAATTTATGTGCATAATCATTTGTGCATTCTGATAAAGTATCACTATAGTAATCAAGATCATATTCATCAATATTATATATGGGGCCCCTGATCTAGTATGAATCTAATAAATGCTTAGATTTTGCCTCCTTTTAAAACCAATGATCCATGATTATAAAACATACATCATGCTAAAACAAGACTGCACATTCTTTCCAAAATGTCTCTTTGTTCAACAAATCTTGTTTGAAGAGCGAAACAAGAAACAAATTTAAGTACCTTTAACCTACTATTGTATCAGATGAATGAAAGTTTTTGCACCACCAACTAATGCCAACAATAGTTGAAACATTGAATAACATTACAGATTCACCACCTTACTAAATGAGGAAATCCTTGGAGTATATTGAGTTCTGCCAAGGCCAAAAAACTTTCTAGATCCAATTACCAGTAGAGTCTTTAAATTATTCAAACCCTTAGCTTCTCCCCGAAAATGGCACCATTTTTGTTGGTGCTCAAAGTTGAGGATACTCAAATCCCTAAAGTCAATCAGTTCTTGAGTTCCAGGGGTGTCAAATTCAAGACAAGGATTGCAAACTTATACTCAGGATGAGGAAACTAAGGACAACATTAATAATGTGTGTAATACCTTCTTCTTCTTTTGGCTTTGCTAGACCAATCAGGGATTCCCTAAGGTATATAAGAGAAAATATTTACAATAGTATGAACTAAAACCCTGAGTTAAGTCATACCCAATGCATAGGAACTCCAATTTTCTATCACTAAGAACTTGTATGCTGGTTCGATGACTTCATTGGTGTTATACCTTCATGAAGAAGATATGCAACCATGCAGAGAGTTTGAAATAATGCTCTGATAGCCCCTAATGCAATTGTATTCATATAAACATGGATGTGGGTAAGACAAATAACACAAATAAAATAAAGTTTTAAGGTTTTGTTGTGTTTGAATGTACTTGAAGGAAAAGAGGAAAGTTGACAAACAACATATCGGTGCCTGTATCCAGTTAGGGAAACATGATATAGACAGCCAAACAAATGGGAAACTAATGTAATCAAATTTTGTCTCATAATCAAGGTGACAACAAAGATAATAACTAATAATCTATTACATAAGATAGGCTCTACACAACAAACTATCAGCTAGAAGATTGTAGAACTTAATCACAAGCATTCTTTAATAATCCATAAATATATCACAAGTTTCACACATTGATATGAAAGGATACCTCACAAAAGCATTTGCAAAGGTATTTTACAATCTACAATGATTAACCAATCATGAACAACATTCAAATCAACAAATGTGATTAGGGTATATTGCTAGAATATGAAAAACTTATAGTGCATTCATGGAGACACTTGAAATGAAGTTCAATTTGCACATTCAGTTCATTTTTTGAGAATTACAATGTCCTTTCATGGCCTTTGAAACAGAATCCAAAAAATATTACAAATACAAGTGCTCTAAACTAGTAATTGGAAGAAACCTTAAGTTTCATGCAAGTTTTTCTATCTTTTTAGCTTTGCTCTGCAACTAAAATGTTTTCACTCCTCTTTGCAAATGAATGCAAAATCGCACAAATAATTCATCCACCTTGAAGGAGCCTTGGAAGGAGAGCCTTGACTTTAGGGAAATGAAACTAGGCAACCATGTCACTTACATCATGACCATATGGGTCATGCCAGGAAATCCTATAGATATGGAGTGTTAACCATGCTTTGGTACAAGAAATTTAATTGGGAAGTGTCCATAGTAATTATGGGGTGCATGAAGCTCACCAACCATACCATTGAGCTCTGGAATGATTATTAATGGTGTCCTATAGAGTTGCTTGAGTGTCTTGTCATGAGTTGAACAACTAATTGGTAGGGAAGGCAAAATATTTAGACCCTGACAAATCGAGCCTTCATCAAATGCTCTTCTTCATAATCGGGAATAGAAGGCTCCCCACAACTTTGACAAGCACAAAGGAATCACCAATCGGGGAGGCACACTTATCGAGCTTTGGCAATCGAGCCATCATCAAACATTCATCAACTTTTGATTGGGAAGAATTGAGCACATCCCAAAGTTTGAAGTTTGAAAAAAATAAAGGGAAGGTAGACCACATCAGGGTTCAGCACATTGGCCCTTTCCATACAATCTTCTACTTTTGAACAAGAGCGTCGACCAACCCCCAATCTCTAAAGTCCCAAGAAAGAACCTATCAGGCTTTGTCAATCAGACCTCCTCCAAACATCCTTCCACATTAGAATGGAAGAAAGCAACCCCTTGATCTTTGAAGTTTGAAGAAACTTAGGCAGTTATGAAATTCAAGAATTGGGGGTTGGGGTTGCCACAAAACACATGCCCAAAAGGTAAAGAGAACCAAGAAATCCCAACGCCCCGATCCCAAAATTCTTAGACATGTGTAATAGCGGGGATTGGAAATTGGAGACACCATTGAACACAAGCTCACAAAGCAGGAAAAACTAAGGAGAAATGAACTCATGATCTTGGAAACATTAGCAATGTGAAGTGTTAGGAATCAAAGACTGGGAAGACACCCAAACTCATGCTGTAGAGGTAAAGGAAATCGAGGATGACCTACACTGTGATCTTGAAAGACTTAGAGAAATGAGTAATGAACCATGGATGAGTTTGGAGCCGATAAGGATGGCATGCTGGTAAGGATAACCCCAAAACTACGAAAAGCCAATTAAGACATAGAACCTAAGAGAAAAAGCCAAAAACTCTTAGACGTAGATTTTATGGATTTTGAGACAACATAACCCACTTAGCATATTCTCATATCAGCTATCAACAATGGGTGAAGGATTTTTTAGGCACTTTAGAGGCATAAACTTGGGACCTTGAAATAAAATGAGGCATGTGCCAACATGGCCCTTAGCTATTAAATCATGGCGTTGGTAATCTTTTTGCTCTTACAAGGTGTTCAACAAGTGGGAGAATGTTAGAAAAGGTGTCTCAACCTTGCAATTACAAAAAGTGTAATTTTTTGTTGTAAAATCAATTTCTAGGCTATATAGTTGGTTTTTGGCCAAACTAAAAAAAAAATAGGTTGTTTGGTACTAGTTGCAAGGGTGCTTGGTGCATAGATCTCTTCAATATCTACCATTTAGAGAAAAGGCCCCAATCAGCTTTCTTGATCAAAAGTTACTGCCTTCGAAAGTTGGGCCTCCCCTATTGGAAAATATAAAAACATGTTGAACACATAAATAGTTGTAACGAGAAACTACACATGTTGATGCATGTTATGACACATCATAAGATATCTTTGATTGTCCAGATAATGGAACCCTAAGAATTTGGGCACCACTTTTGGGTGGTTTTAGCTCATGGTTTTTTAATTACCATTTAATGGTTTCATGTATTGTATTTCCTATATATTAGGTGCTTGAGATGGAGGTTGTGTGTAAGAGTATTATAGATAATGTTAAGTTGCCTCTAGATCTCTGGTTGGTGATAGTTTTGTGAAAGCTTGATTTGCAAGTATATTACATAATCTTATTGAGATTTTTGAATAATATATTGAACTACTTTTGGAGTGGGGTTTTTCACCTAAAGGGGTTTTCCTCACATAAATCATTGTTTTGTGGTATGACTTCTATTTATGTTTATTTCTGTAGAATTTTTGTAACTATTGTAAAGATCTAATTTTTTTTTACAAAACTCTTATCTCAAGATTAGTGTAGGAAGTTGTTTCGCTACCTTAACTTCCTTACAACTATAAATCTAGTTTAATGTTCAATGATTTAAGAAAATTCCTTACAACTATAAGTGTGGTGTAATGTTCAATGATTTAGGATAATTCCTTAAAAGAATATTTGTGCAACTAGCAGGACCTTTTTTCCATGGCATGGCTTAGACATATGCTAACAACTGTCTAAGATATAGGAGTTACAGTTGTAGCTCATGGAATAGTTTCTTATAGTCTTGAAATCACATAAGATATTAGAAGACATAACCCTTGCCGCACTAGGTTTGTGTGCTTTTATTTATGTTTCATGAAATCTTTTTCTTAATCGACAAATGTACTACTAGGGGAGCACACCTGATTATATTAAAACATAGAAAGAAAAATAACTTACAAAATGATCTGAGATTCCTTAGCATGAATCTCAGATGTAAAACTTCCAACTTGCTAGAAAAACTACTGCAGGTAAAATATCATCCTGCATAGAAACCCCAAACAGACAAATACCTATGCAATAGCCACTAGATTATGGGAAATATCCACAAAAAGAAGGTAGATAACTAGAGAAGCCAAAAACCACCAACCAATGAACAGGCAAACAAGCAAGACACTATCGAAATAGACTACTTCAGCTACTATCATTAGAGCTCTTCACTGCCCCAACTCGCACTGCTCAATTATCACTTTTTGCACACGGTACCTATTCACAGCATGCTGCAAAAGGAAATTGATTGCATGAGTAACTGTCCTTGCCTTCACTAGAATAAACCCACATACCTCTTTCTCGTGATAAGCAAGAGCCAGATCAAAGGCCTTGAGGGAACCGCATCGCTACCTGCCTATAGCCTTGACCACAATACGTTTTAAAGCCTCTGATCTGTTCAACATTTTCAGAGGGAAAACTTTCCCAACATCCTAGCAGCCTATTTGGAAGTCGTATGCAGCCAACACCTTATCTAATTTATCCTTAGGAATTAAGGCTTCTTGCACATATGTCTGGGCCAAGAGCTTCACCATATCCTCATCCCAAAGAAAATCCATGACATTTGACATAAACAAGGAAGCAGTATCACTGAAAAACTTTTGTTGCCCGAATATTCCATGAGAATTTATTGACCAACAACCTTCCTGATGGCACTGTCGACCAAAGAAGAGCTAATTTAAAAGACATTCCTTAGTTTCTCCAACTCATAGAACTCCAAATGTTGAATTTCCCATTTACATGAAGCCAAGAACACTCTCTTGTTAATCTTCTTGCACATGATGAAGAAGAAACACAAGCAGAATAGAGAGGCATTAATTGAAAGAGCAGACACTCATACGGAGAGAATGGTAGCATCTCTATTTGAAAATAGCAGTTCACACCAGTTTTTGTAGAAAGCAATGATTAAATTTCTCCCAAGGAGTTCAATCATATCCCCAACTTGTGTTGAAAATCTGCCATCGTGTGATCATCAATATTGCCAATAAGTAGGACATAGGAATAAATTAAAATCAAGCATGAGAGAAGCTAGGAGGACAGTGAAGTGCATGCCAAATAATCTGTCATATGGCTGCCACCAAATTCTTAAAAAATCCCCAAACAGTTAGATCAAAATAAAGTACACTTGTAGGCTGGTGTGTGCAGTCACAATTACCCGCCAATAAGCACTGCTAACACCGTGATTCAAGAAATTTTATTGTAAGTTATAATTATCTTTTAACTCAATATTGATGAACTTTGACACTTACAATTCCATCAGTAAACATTTAAGAAATGTTCCATTAGGTTTAGAACACCTTTTTGATTAAAAGACACACCCAAGGGTTTTCTATTCAAAGTTCAAACAAGCTACTGATATTCATAGTTTTTCATGAAACTTCCCTTTAGGGAGTTTATTGGATACTACTATCATTTTATAAGCCATTAAAACTTTTCCTTTGAATAAGGAAGCAATTGGAAGAACTGGAACATCATACAAATGATATAATCAATCCTTTCTACGAAATAATAAAAACGTCTTCAATATCAATTGATATATTACGAGCTCTAGTAAACCATCCATCCACAAATATTCTATTTACAATTCGTTTGGAACTACATTTGAGTTGAAAATATCCTACACAAACCTTGGATAATGACATATATACTTTCAATACTAATTTAAACTTTGGAAGTATAAAGAGCTCTCTTAAAGATACAAGCATGAATGGTAAGTAGAAATCCTTCAAGTACATTTTAATTGTCAAGTTTTATTTACTTGTCAAATTTTAAATTACCATTCTAATGGCACGTTTAAGTTATGCATTCTAATTAGCATGCCTAAGATTGAAGTTTGATTTGTTTTAAATAATGGTTACTTCCCCTTAGGATATGAGACTCAATTTCACATGAATGAAAAGGTATGGGATTGTAAAAAGAGGATTATTCATTTGATTCAATAAATTTGAGAGCACACAAAATTGATCACTTCTTTAGTTGCTTCATTATCTAGTGAAAAGATGTAAAGTGTATTTCATGATAAAAAATAGGGTATATTTCTGTAAAGCATTAAGGAATGTAATATATCCCAATATTTTCTCTTGTAGGAGGACATTTATTCAACAACTACTTTTTATCTCAATTCACATGCTATTGTTATAATTTTCCATATTTTTATATGTTGAATTTTCCCTTTTGTTTGGATGTGGACAATAGGGAAGAAAAAGGTTCACTAGATACATGTCCATGGATTGAAGGATCATGTGTAAGCACTTAATGTTAGCATTTGCTTGTCATTTTTAATCCCCCAAGGAGATAGCATAAAAATGCATAATTATTCATTCCTTAGTATATTTAGATTATTTTTAGAGACAATATTGTAACCAACATTGTAGATTATTGCTTGGATTTTGTTGCAAATCTATAATTGAAATAGATGTTTAAATACAATTATTTCTAACAAGAATGCAAGGTGCCTTTCTGTAGTAGAACGAAAAGTCTATTGTGGATGCACCAATAATTACATTTCAGTAAGAATTGAACTTTATTAACAATGGATCGTTTAATAATAATCTTCTTATCATTAGGAAGATGAATGCCTAAGAATGGTTGTGCACTTATACTTCCATATAAAAGGATGAGTGTACATTCAAATTTATGTATATAAATATATATGTATATATATAAAGATGTTTCTTCATGTCACAACCTTGCTAGCAAGGAAACTTTTATCTTAAATATATTGTTTATAATTTATATCCCTTAAATTTCACCCACATAACGAAGTTATGAACTTTGAGGCACTCTTTTGTCAAACCTCTTTTTATAAAATCAATGATTTCAAGGATTGTGCTTTTGTTCTTGTTCCATATCATTCATAGAACACACATCTTGCATTAGCTCCATGTTTAAATTACTTTAGTCCCCTATATTACTTATACATGGCAATATTAGAGTTTAACTAGATACTTTGTCTCATCCAATTCCTAGGTTTCTTGCCTTTGATCTCAATAGGAAAACCCTTTCAAGAATGGGGCAAGTGTACTAAATCCACTTATACACATAATAAGACAGAACTACTACATTTTTTGTGAGAAATATGAACCTACCTATCAAGATTGAATATGGGCCATATTGGTGGTAAGCACTTCTACTAACCACTAATCCATAAATCTACTATCACATTCCTCTTTAAGATCATTGATAGTTTCAATGCATAATTATAGTAGATCAATTTGAAGACTAGTATAACTTTACTAGTATTTAATTAGGTCTAACTAAATTATTAGGGAAACCAAATCTTGTCCATGCTCTTCATGTTTATGGGGACTTCTATGTTGCTTGCTACCTAGTAGATGGTCTAGCTATTAAGGTAATTGGTATTTTAAGATGATAACATTTTTGAATTTCAATTAATTATACTCAAAGCACAACCCATTTCAAAAAAAAATTAATAAGGTAGTTGAACTTTCATAGACATGCACTTTTTCATGACATGCTCTTAGGATTGTCATGTGGAATTTTAATTTACCCCTCACTTTGGTACAACTAACCGTGATAATTTTCTTCTCCACATGATTGATTTTGTGGTAAATTAGGTGTGTATTATTTCCATCATGAATGATGTGGGTAGTCTAGCATTAATCCTAGATGTTCATTCTATAGTTATAACCAATGACTTCCAATACTTAAGGTTCAAATTTGGGACCATTGAAGTGTGGCTAAGAGATAGACTGATGAAAGTGAGAATTTTATATCCAAGAGGAGGGAATACTAAGCTAGTAATCTTGGATGTTCATAGGGATGGAGTCTAAATCTTATTTAGTACTTGAGTAGATGGAATGATAGAGGTACCCAACTTATCACTACTTAGCCTTTTGAATTTCTTATGAGGTGAATGTTGATTTGATAGTTTTTCCATTTTTACTAATATAGTTGTTGTGAGAACTCTTGGACGAAGGCCTAGGCATTGGCTTGACTAAGGAGAAATATACATATATACTATTATTATTTTGGGGGGTGATAAGAGTTCTAATTGCTAGTACATTTCATTTTTTAGACTTGTTGTTTTGGAAATAAATAATTTCTTTAATATGTTAAACCCAAATTGATAAGTGTATTTTCATCACTAATTTTCTCCTAGAGAATGTTGTGTATGGTATATTGAGAGTTTATACTTGTACTACCTATTTACAAATAAGGGGAAACCTTGCATCCTATTAGATTCGCTCCCATATAGTATGAGTATATGGTTTCTATCATTGATGGAAGAGTGATTGGTTGGCCAATTAATTTATTGATTTATAAACATGGTAACATTTTAAGTCTTTATGTATAATATAAAGATATTCTCTTTTTAGGATATTGTATTTATGGTAAGGCTTGTCCATTTTTTATGACCATACATCCACTCACTGTACCATATTATATGTGATATTTGGTAACTAGATTGATTCATATGTTGATGCATAGATGCTTGTCCATTATAAATATGCTACTAAAGACATTGAATTATTTTATTATGGATGCATGTCATTTAGATAGATAATATTTTCTTTCATCTAGTTATCTTAATTTAAATTAAGTAATTTTGATTATATGTTATGATTCACCCTAATTTTTATATTAATTTCTTAAATGATATTTTAGATGAAATTATGATCTAAATACATTATAAATGATATATTAGATGATAATTTAAATACTTAAATAGAATTGAATTTTTATTTGTTTAATTATTGAAATCATTCATTATCATGAATAGTGGATTTTACATAAAGTCAAATTGTATGGATAATGTGAATTGAATAAATGCATTGATATGGTTTGGATATGATGAGTCACTATTTGATTATTATTAGTGGTTGAGTTATGATATACTATTTGAGAGTTGATTTCATATTATGAATGTTAAAATATTATTATTGCATCTTACACAAAATTATTATTTGTAAGTTTATTGGCTAAGTCATTTTATCCAATTTTTCTTGATATCTTACCTACACACTCACATTAAAATCAACAAAAAGATAAATATTTGTATGTACATGCTACCACTAAGCTACCATAATATGACATATTTTTAATTCCCATTAATTTACTTTGGTTAATTTTAATGTGAGTGACATATTCAATATTTTTACCATTAAGCATCCTACTTTAGACAAGAGTGACAAGTGGAATCTTCGACCCAAAACTTTCAATCAATTCATTTTATTGTCATGACCAAGGACACATGAATGAATTTAGTAATGCCATGTTTTCTATCTAAACATATATTATGAATCCTTAATCTTTTAGGTTTAGGATGTAATTTTTTTCTAGAACAAAGTCTTATGTTTCCAGATAATTGTAAATGTCAATGCAAAGAAGGAAAATGATTTGAGCTATAAATTATTTATCTTATATTCAAATCAACATGAAAATGTATTATTAGTGATATGTGATTTTTAATTTCTATTTCATGCTCCATTAACAATTTGGTCTAATGAATTTCTACTATTACCAAGTGTTATTTCTCAAATAAGTCATCCTTCCAAAGTCTCTGCATATCTTACAATGTTGGCTGTGGATTTCAACTTTGTATACGTGCAATATTTTGGGCCTTGGTTTGTCAAACATTTTAATCCTGGATTGAATTGACAAGTTGTAGGTGTGTTTTTAAAATGTGATTTCTAATTTTGACATGGATTCTTAACTTGAAGGAGTGGATAACCAATTGACAAGATAATCGTCATTGGTGTTAGGTTTACTTGTCTAGGTGAATAAAACTACTACCAAATACCCAAATGTATTAGAGTTTGGAATTAAATCTTGTGGAATAATCTTTAATCAATTTGAAATACCAAGTTGATTTGTATTCACCCAATTTAATATTTTAATTTCTAGAAGCACCTCATTATTCTTTTAGCCTAAATTTTAATACACTATAAGTTTTGCTCTAGTTATGGAACACCTAAATTGAATTCATCACTTATAGATTAATTCTTTATTCTTTGCATCAAGTTATTATTGTCACCATAGTTAACTTTCCATAGTTGGTTTGATTGTTTTGTTGGATTTACATTAGACTATTGTTTTCTATTTATGTTGTAGTGAACTAGCTAGTATAGTGAAAGAGAACCAACTATCCTTTTGTGTGGAGAATGTTCATGAAGACATATCTAGTTACAAAGGATTTTGTTTAGCCACCCTTAGATATCAATGAGATGTATAGGTTAATTCTAGCATTATGTAAAGGCATATTTATATCTCAATCATAGAAATCCTACTATATCTCATGAATTCTAGGTTTCAAAAGACTATATATGTAGGATCCATTTTGAATCTCATGGTGAATTTTCTCTATGTACTATCCAACATAAAACAAGATCTGGTGGTCTCAACCTCTACATTGCTCTAAAAAACCACTAGCTAGATGAATTTGAACATCCATAATTTTTAACCATTAACCTAGTTCCAACCTTGAGGATTGTAATTCATGATTTTCATTCAAACTTTTTTCTTGCTCTAAATTATTTTGCTAAATTTTGCATGATTGTAAACCATTGATGCCTTTTATATTTAAATGTTTTTCTCTACAACATTCTATTTGTATTGTGCTTCTACTAATGTGTTAATATAACATTTAATTGGATTAACAGAATATTCATCACATTTGATGGCTAAATTCAACATTTTACAAGACCCATCCTTTTGGTTTTTGAATTATTTTTTGTGGGTAGATTCCCTCGTATCATTTATGACATCATAAACATTAGATATATTTGAAGAGTATATAAAGAGGTCTACAAGGAAGATTCTTGAGATGTGCAGCACCATAAACAATACAAAGATAAACAATTAAGTATAATCACTATTTATCTAGGATCAATTACAATTACAAGCCATATATTGAATGATTGTATGTATTTCCTTCAATAGAAACATATTTTCATGCCTTTGCCTATGCTAATAGAATGATAAGACTTACCATGGTAATACCAAAATAATTTGATTAGGAAGGTGGTTTAGGAAAAAATAAGAAGGCACATATCAAGTATTTTCATATAAGATGTTAACATAATCTTGGTGTAGTTTCATCATTGTCTCCATAGTATTCGTGATGCTTTGACATGAAATTACCAATTTCAATGTCTTATAATGGTTTTGCACCAATTATGAATTGTAATCTTAAAATTTTTTATTCAATTGTGTTCATGTTATTTTAATTATGTAAAAAATATTATTAATATGATGTTATGTTCACATGGCTAACTATAAAATATTTTTTTAATATGATCTCCAAAAAAGTACATGATCATGATATTTATGTATTTTCATCTTTTTAATAAAAGGGGTAAAACGGGTTTTGAAGGGACCCCAAAACCCTTACATCAAAATGTTGCCCGAGAGACTAAACATAACTGGATGGCAGCCAACAAACAGAAGACATGAACAAAAAAAAATGCAACCCTACAGATAAAACAATCCACACCTGCTGCCAAAAAAATAGAAAACAACAAACAAACATCAAACCAATGGAAAACCACCAGCAAGGTCACATCTTCTTAAGGGTCTCAGCCACAGCAAACTCCATTTTGTATAACTCCTTATGTGTAGCTTAACTAACCCTAGGAGCTCATCTTTCTAGGCTTCAAAAGACTTCTTCTTGCTACCCTGAGTTTGAGAATTCAGACCTCCTTTCTCACTGATCTTACCCTATTTGCCACTGCCACCACTCATCTACACTTTATCTCCATCATCCTTCTAACCATCCTTGCCAATGATTTTCTCCTCTTTAAGTTCCTTCAAATTTTTAGTTAGAATTTTAATCCCCACAGTATTGTTTTGAATGGTACACTTACTTATTTCCACCACTCTCTCCAAATTTTGCTTGATATCATTTAACTCCTTCTCAACCTTGCCAAGACGGGTATCAAAGTCTTGTCTATAATTCTCTAACTCCTTCTCTAGATGACCCACCCTAGGAATGGCTTCCCAATTGAGCTAGATCTCTGAGTCAAGATGGTTGTTTATCTCCACCTTGCTGTCAATCCTCTCTTGCATTGTACTCAATCTAATGTTGATTCTATTTATTTCACTAAAAAACCATTTAGTCATGTGGTGCTGGCTATCCACCGCATCCTTAACCATACCTAGGACCTCCAAAAGTTCCTCCCTATTTGCAACAAAAGAAAGTAAACAAGAAAAGTTCCCAGGTAAATTGCAAGAACGGTCAGGAATCTGTGGGAAAGAACCCCAACCCCTAGTTCATCAGTAACAGTGCCCACATGATCTTTCTACTTACCTTTGGGCTTCACATCTGGAGCCCCTTTTAAATAGTCTCATTACCCTTCCCTTTCTTAAACCCACCGACATACATTCCTTCATGATCATCACTAGCTTTCTGACCAGGGGTCTACCTCTTATCCATAACATTTCTTTCTTTGGACCCCTTCTCATTTCTATCCTCAACACCTTTATCCTCCTCAAGGGGAGAACCTGTTGACCATGTACCATCATCCTTCTTTCTCTGGTTCTTAAGGGTACTTTTACCTTCACTTCTCTTCCTTTTTCTCGAAGTGTCCCCCTCCTCAGCATGTGAGGATCATGGAGTAGAAAGAATCTCCACCAACTCCTCCTCCTCCTTGGCCCAATCAAGGTCCTGCTTCTCCTCACCCATCTCACAATTAGTTGATTTAGTGTAATCTACAATAGGACTTTTCCCCTTCTTCATAGTGCTAACCCTAACTTCCACACTAGGAATTTGGGATTTGATGTGCTCCATGATAAGTAAGATCAACCCCTCATGCAAAATGGGAAGTTTAGGGTTTCTCTTATTTTCCTTAATGGTGAACTCCATTGAGGACAATAGATAGAAGGGGAAGGAAACAACTAATTTGTGTCTGAAATGATTCAAAGGCATAAAATGGTAGCTAAAGATTGTAGTGAACCTACCTTCTAGGGATATATATTACATCAGCACCTCAGCGACCTTCGCCCATATTGGCTTTATAGACTTATGTTCATAGCCTCCTGAATGGAACTTAACTAATTGGTTTTTTTCATTCCCTTTAAAGAAAACCTTAAGAGTTTCTTCACTAGCTCTACAATCTTTGAACACCTTCTTTCCCTCCTCCAAAAGACCAGTGATTCGAGCAATAAACTCCTCAGTTACATCCGTTTCAACCCCATACACTTTAACCTTCCTATCCTGCTAGCCTGTAACAAACACATTAGTGGTGATTGGGTTTGACCCATGTAGCTTTTCCATGAAAGGGATGAGCTCCCCATCCTCTACCACCTTCCATAGTTAGGGCTTTCTATAGACCCCATCACACAAATAGGGCTCCACTCTATTCCGTTCTCCTCCCATATCCGTCTCAACACTTTTGTCTCTATCCAATTTCCAGCATAGCTATTGCAAAAGAATAAACACAACCCAACTGGTTTTGAATAGGAATGTCCTCAAATCACCCAAAAAGCGTGTGGTCTTTTGGGTAGTAATCATGAAATTAACTCCCATAATAAAGACTAAAATATCACTCTTTAGCCTTCATTGGAAATGATGCATTGAGCTTCACAAGGCAAATCATAGTACAATTCCCATCATTTAAGATCATGGGAATTGACCCCTTCATTAGCCATGATGTTAGTCATGCCATTTCCCTCCCAGTATATATGAGATATGAAAAACTCTTCAAAAGAACTGATCATGGAGATCAAATCTTTAACAAGCATTTGAATGGTCCAACTAGGAATTTGAACTTCTATTAGACACTTTATAATATTTAGGGAGTCTCCTTCTATCCACGCTCTCTTATACCCTTTGGTATAGGCTAATTTGATGCTATGGTAGGCCGCCACAACTTCAGCTTATGTATTTTCATGTTATTATAGTAAATGCTTTGTTATTTATTTGAATGTCTTGGTCAACTTTTATGTATTGCAAAACATACTGCAGTTGTATAAAAATAAATTGTGATAATAAACCAACATTAAACATTCCAAAAGTGATTTAATGCATCCAACAATGTCTATAATTTTTTTTTTTTAAAAAAAGTCTAGTCTATCATTTCTTTCAATTTATAAGAATATTGCATTTTTAATATGGCTTGTTACATAATGTATCTAAAAAACTATAATTGTATTGGAAAGATACATCCCTTAAAAGAAAATTATAAATTAGTCCTTATGGTTAATACTTATTGTGTCTCTTAATCATCTATGGAAATCATCACCAATGCCCATGACAAATTAAGATACCTTTGAAATTATTTTCTTATAAAATTACAGAAAATTTCTTAAATTATCACATCTCTAAACTTAGTAACAGCACTAAAAATATCAAATAACAGATAAACATAAATATTTATAATTCTCTTAAATAAACACTGCATAAAATAACTTAAAACAAATATAAATGACTATAAATAATATACTTAGCAACCATTTGATAGCCCATTGCTGTTACTAATTCCCAAGAGGATCACAAATGGAGCTACAAGTTTCTTATTTTCTACAATCTGATTCAATACACAGATAAAGCACTGGAAAAACGATTAAACATATGGGACAGGGCTAGGACAAGATTAAAAATGCATTCTTCCGATTACAAGAGGATAAACATGATTAAGTTATCTGCATACTTGGCCTACGTTTACATATGGTGTGATAGATTGAAATCCAAAACTTCACTCATCCCATGTATGAAAGGATAAGATTAAAAAATCTCTCATCCGATCGTCTTATTAATGAAGCCAACATTTATCCTAAAGCTTGAGAGGATTTGATTCTCAAGACAGGGGGAAGGAATACAACTGTTAAGGATAACAAGTAAGTGACTGCGAAGATAATGGCAACAACAGTACCTTTGGAGATTGGGCCCAACTTCATGGCAACAAAAGCCGAGTAACTGAAGGCAGTGAAAATGAAAGCGAGTGCCACCAGCTTTTTCGCTCTTGTAAAATTGAACGTGGAGAGCGCCACTGGAGCCGCGAATATAAACAAAGTAGTCATGAGAGATAATGTGGCTGGAATCAATACAGCTTGACGAACGCCTTCATCTTTGTTTTCATGGCTGCTTGGAAGAGAGGTGATGGCGTTGCAGTTGGCTGCCATAATAATACCTGAAATTACTAACAATGTTTTGCGATGCTGATACACCTTTTCCTTATCTACTACTTCTTCTTCAGTGCAGAACACAGCACTAAGCACAGCCTTTGCTTTCCTTATAATCCCATCTTTTCTCACGTTTTGATCGTTGGTGTCATGGATGGCGATGCATACATCTTGTCCTAATTCTGCATTAATCACACAAGATTCCTCAGCTCTCATCTTTGTTGCCGAACTAGGCTAGAAAACTAGGAAATGAAACTATTTTTTCGCTCCAAGAAATTGGTCGGGCACGCCTGATGGATCCCAATAGCCTTCTAATCAGGGCGTTTTATAGGACCGAAGCAAAGAAGATGTTTGAGCGAGTTTTAGTTTTGTACGGTTTTTGTTACGAAGCAAGAATGTTCGATAACATCTAGCAGTCCTTAAAGTTCCACCGTAAACAGCTGGCACGTTGTGGTGTTTACAATTTTTCAATCTGTTTTGATTTCGACAGATCTTTTCAACCTGTTCGACTGACAACGTTCAATAGTTTCAATCCTTCAGTTTTTGAATATGTTTGATTTGTATGTTCCAGTTGATCAAATTTCGACTCCAACATATTGACTGTTTAAACTTTACCAACTTAAACAGTGGTAAATTAGGCCAAATCCTAAAAATTTCTATGTAATTATTCTTATAATCTGTAAAAAAAAGGGCATAGGTAACTGCGACGAAAAATTTGCGTCGACCATTTACGCGTTTCAGGAAAATGCATTTCTTAAAGACTTTTACAAGAAAATGAGCGCCTGGCTTCCCACCATATCTCAGTGCAAATCGCCGTCGCCCGTACGTTTTGTCAACGTGCCGGCTCTTTACGTGGCGCCCACCGTACCGGCACGTTGGCAAAAATATGCCGGCCGGCGACTTATGCTGTACGCAGGACCTTGGCCTTGCCCTCGAAATCTTTATTTTTAGATGTATCATGTGGAGATTTGTTGATGCCTGGCTTGTAAGCATTTGACAGATGAGTGTGGGAATATCATTTGTGCGGAGGTTCCTATCAAAGATCACCTTCCCCAAATGGAAAGTTACTACTAGGAAGTTGCCTATTTGTAATTATGAGTCTCACCGAAAACACCTGTGATTATGAGTCTCACCGAAAATATACTGAAGTTTATATAATTTAATTCTTGTAGTGGTGAGTTTTGCATACCCAAGCCAATTCCCATTAGTTTTGGGCCCATGTTGATGGAATGTTTTGATATAATAAATAGAGTATTTTATATTAAGTTGAACTTATTTTTAAATTTATACATATTTTAATATATTTTGTATTACTTTATTTCTATTTATATGTAGTAAACTTCACATTTATTTTGAAGCTAAGACATTTCTTAAATTATGAAGATTATTTTCTATACCATCAGCAAGTGCAATGTGCATGACATCAAGCTTGCTTTTTATTATAGCTCTCATTACTAAGTGCACTATCTTTTCACATTTTTCCAAGTACTCAATACACATTAATCATTCTTAGTCGATATTAATTAATCTAGGTTAATTTATGTTTATTTGTGTGCATTCACTTAATTAACATTAGGGAAAGTATTTTTCCTTTACATTTTTAATTAACTATGCATGCTTCCACTCCCTAGGGTTTTGTCTTAGGTGGTGAAGTTTTGGTGGGTGACCCAACTGAATAGGTATCTCCCTAGGGAATTCACTTAATAAACCAATGGTATAACATGTGCATTCATATGGCACTAATAAATACCCCCAATTTTATTTCTAACCCTCAAATCTAAGTTTTTGATACTCATTCTACATATACTAGTATAATTAAAATACCTCCCCATTTTCACCAAGCATCTTATATACCTATTTTTGGGTTACATTTTATAGCCTCTTATTATTTCTACTCTATCAACCAAGGGCACTACTCATACCTACATCTAACTCAAAACTAGTTTTGATTGCCATCTCATACACTTAATCCTCATGATAGAAAATCTAGATGAGCTATAACAAATATGTCATCCTGTAGAAAGATTTGATTTAAAAGCGCTTATATATCTCAACCCCCAATCATTTGTCATAATAAATTTAACAATTAGTGCCCTAAAAACAAAGATATTTAAATTATAGTATATGCAGTGCTTTCACCCTACATTTGTAATTTGAGATATAAGTAGTTGAGTGGCATCAGAGTTTGAATTTGTGCGGCTGTATTTTGTTTTGAGTCATACAACATCATCTTCCAAGCCTTTATCGAGTTAGAATCAAACCATGACGAGCCATTAAAATTGAATCAGTTGTCTACCAAATGGCAAAGCCTCGCACATTTGAGACCTTGGCAAGTTTGGCAACCTCTTCACAAAGCACTAAGGTGCCAAGTGTCCCAAGTCATCCCAGTGGCGGGCCCAAATCTGAAAAGGTTTCAGCGAAGGTAGGAGGCCGCGAACATTGCCACTAGTCACAGTGCAAGCCCACACGTTGTGCCAATACGTCAAGTGTCATATATGTTAGACTGTGGCGAGTCCCCTAGTCCTCAAGCATTTCAAGATTATGGCACTTTCTATGCCAAATGGTGAATCCACACATCTTGGAGGCCTTGTCAAGTCTGATAGCATCAAGACACTATGCCGGGATGCCAAGTGTCACGATTCAGTTAAGAGGTGAGCTTAGTGTTTTAAGAAGAGGAAGCAAGTGGAAGGAGACACTTGGCATGTTCGCATGCTCTTTCAACAAGGCAGTTCTGACAATATCTCCCTAATGCACCATTGGTCCATTCAGGTGAGTCATTGCTTGGTGGGACCAACTTCTGTAAACACTCAACAACAAAAGGAGCCCACAGAATGTGAACGCAGGCTAGCACCGCGCTCCTTTGAGATCGAGGCAACTCTTAACACTTCCATGGAGTGTTGCCATGTTGCCGTGTGGCGATGGGTCCCACTATTTGGTAGAGGCTATGAGAGACTCTCTAAACAATTGATCATAGACCACCGGATCTAACGGTCCACACATTATGAAGGACCTTTCGAGGTAGAGAAAGGGAAGCGAGGCACCAACAATAGATACAAATGAGTCAGCAACCATCCAAGGCCTACAAAGAGGATAAGAATGCATCCCTCAGCGACGATGTGACACTTGGTAGTTAGTTGATCTATCAAAGAGGTGATTGAGACTCCTATAGTTTCTTGGTAAGCTTTCGATGCCTCGGATTGAGCACCATCAAGAGGAAGCAATGAGAAACAATGGAGTTAGGGAAATTCAATGCCATGGTACCAAAGGTAGATCAGGGAGATTTTTTGAAATTAAAATTGCTATATATAGAGGCTTAGTCGATGTAAAAGAGGTTGGGCAATGTTTAATCGCTGAGCTAATTTTGGGATTTTGGAGAAGATTTGATAAGCATTCTAGCCTTTGTGGGTGCTCTTTAGAACTGATTGAATGCTTTATAATTGTGCTTTTGTACCTTTTGTAATTCATTCTCAGTGCATTAATGAAGAAGAGTGGCACCTTGTTCTTATTCTTTGTCTATTGAGTTTTCTTTCAAGTCTCATGTATTGATGTTGCGCCTTTGCTGTCGTTTTTATGAATAATATTGGTAAATGGTCTAAAATCATGCCTTTGTGCTCTTTGAATCCACAAGTTAATATTGTGAGTTAAACAGGAAACACTATGTCAATTCTGCATCAGTCTAAATATTATCTTTCGACGTATAACCTTAGAGTAGTTTCTTTCATTTAAAAGATTCTCCTTTCTTTTATCCCCCCACAGAATTAAATAACAAGATTCTTACGAAGAGCCAACTTCTAAAATCTTGAAGGTTATCCTGTGAGTCGTAAGAGTCCCACATTCACAAGTCCCATCTGTGGTGGTCGAGTCTATATCTAGGTGTAATTTTAGGTGTGAATAAGACTATCAACAATTTTTTGACACGCTCGGTGGGACTTGAATCCACAATCGCTTGATTAGAAGTCAAAGTGTATGAGTAAAAGGCCTGTAACAAGATCACTTTTGGCATCAAATCTAGGTCTTTTAGCTCTTACATTAGTGATTGTCCCTAAAAGAAAAATAGAACACCCAAATCCACCACCCGCTCAAATGGTTAATGTACCAAGAGCTCTGAGAAACTTTGTAAACTGGAATAGCAACAACCCTCTAATTCCACCAGTACCACCAGCTACATGGGACTCTATCCTGGCTAATTTTCTCAAGACACTACCCAAATACATGGGTGAGGATTCAAGAACTCCCTCGGAACACCCCCAAGATATAGTAGACATTTGTACAGTTCACTTTGTGATAGAACAGAATGTCGCTTTGAGGTTGCTCATGACATCATTTAAAGGGAAGGCACTCCACTGGGATAGATCTCTTCAATCAAATTCAATAGGCTCATGGGACCAGTTAGGAGGCATATTCTTTGAAAGATTCAGTTAAAAGGGAGATAGATCCACGCTATCACAGCAGCTAATAACCATCAAGTGGCATTGCATGAAGCAGTCATCGATTTTAATATCAGGTTTCACAAGACCCAGAAAAGGATTCCAGTGATGGTGCAAACCCCTCCCAGTATAGCTATCATCTTCTCTCTTAAAGCTTTTAATTCATACATAGCTATTACGATTCAGTCTTTAGAGGACAAACTCTCCCAGATGCATACAACCTAGTGGTAAGAGCTGAAAACAATCTAATAGATGATGGAAATCTACCTCCTAGGCCTCCCATGCCAGTCTTCCCTAAGTTGTCATTACAAGAAGAGACACCCAAGGTTGAGCCCCTCACATCTAATACAAATCAGGCTTCTCCTTCTATGTATGTGTACCCTTATCCCTAAGCATTCAACCCCCCCAAAGTAGCATCAGAGATAAATGATATGAAGAGTATCTTGTTGAGATTTTCAAATGAAATCATCAATATAAAGAGACATCAAGATCATTATCCAAGTCCTCCTTATCAGAACTATCAAAATCCCAGGCCCCAATATTGGCCAAAAAGATACCAAAACCCCCAAGGAGCAGGCCCTGTGCAACAATTGGTTCCAATCCCTGGGCCCATTACAACAGATCCCTCCTGACCTAGTGCAAGACATGATCTCAGGGCAAAAAGACATTACAAATGACTCAAATGGATGGTGTTTTCCTTGAAATGCTCCTCATTCACCTAGAACTTGCCCAAGAGGATATTTACAAAAAAAGTAGTAGAGTAGAGGCAACAAGGCTTCCAAGGGGAAGCTTAAGCTATGCAGTCTTCTTATCAATCACCAGGGGTGTAGAACATTGTACTAGTAGTTCAAATGCAAGGGATGCCCACACAACAAGAGGAGGAGATTGCTCTCGAGCATGCACTATTCTCTTAGATAGAAGAAGACGAAGCTGTATTGGCCAATGATCCCTCTACTTTTAAGGCTCCATAGGTACAGTGTGGACTACTTCACTCATTCGAAGAAGTGGATAGTAGGCAATCTAGAAGCAATTGTTCATTCCAAGGTGGCTCCTTAGAAGAATCTGATTTCTCCTATTGTTCAGGGGTTTAACTTTGGAATACCACTCTAGAACCGCGAAACACTATCATAGGGTCATGAAGTACCAAATAACCAAGCCAAAAGGCCAAGATATTTGGATACATTCCGAAACCTCAGATAACCGCACCACTCAATGTGGTGGAGGAACAAAAGAATTTTACAGCTGACATGTCCTTATAGGATGTGTTATCTATCCTAAAATAGAAGACATTTCTTCAAAAGGCTCTTGAGAAGAAAGAGGACCCACTTCTAACAAATCAAGTGACTACCAGCATAGGAGAGAAAGCATCGCACCCTCAGAAGATGATGCAAGGCCAACATCCCATTGCCCTCACAAATACAAAACCAGAGGGTGAGTAAGGCTAAGCGTATGCCTTTTTACTCAACAATAATAATAGGTAAGAAATTATTGCATAATTCTATGATAGAATCTGGTGCTAGTATTGCTGTTATGCCCGAAAGCATAGCAGATGCTCTTCAAATAGAGTATGAGTTTATGGAAAAGGGAGTCGTGCAATTAGATGGAAAAATAGTCTAAACAATAGGAGTCATCAGAGCTCTACCTCTCACATTGTATGCCTACCTAAATATCATGATGCTTTAAGAAGTGCTAATCATTGATATCCCACAGGTCTTTGGGCCATGTCTCTCTAGAAATTTCACTACAAAGATTGGTAGATATATCTTTCTTGATTGGCCTCATTTCATCCTTAGGACTAAATACAGTTCTAAAATTAAGGTCCTATTAGAGCCCCTCTAGAAGGAACACATCACTCATGAAGTAATGGGAAATTTTGAGCCAACACACACTATGTTTTCAGGAGAATAGAGGGACGACATGGAATTCCTGGATCACAAGGCTAGAGGAAGTAATTGAACTGACAAAGAAGAGGCACTTATATTTGAAGCTATGCAAACTGACCCCTATGGGAACTTTGACCCCATAGGGCTAGGAATGTATGTGATTTATGATGAAGAACAAGTGATACCATAGGTAGATAACTCAACTTGAGACTCAGTGCATAATTCTGATGAGCCCACACAACTGTGGAAGATGTACTTCGATGGTGTAAGATGCACAAATAGTTCTAGAGCAGGTGTGTGTCTCCTGTCTCCATAAGGAAAGAAGATTATTAAGGCTTTGTATTTCTAGTTTGGCTGCAAAAACAACGAGGTTGAATACAAGGCACTGGCACACAATATCCTCCTAGTGAAGAAGTTGAAAATCAAGTAGTTGTGAGTGTTTGATGACTCAGACTTGGGCATTAGACAAGTGAGAGGGATAACTATAGCCAAGAACATTGGGATGAGTTCATACCATCACAGGATATGAGATATTTTGGAAGGCTTTGAGGCACTAAATATGGAAGTAGTCTCGAGAATAAAAAATACTAAAGTAGACTAGTTGGCTCAAAACATATCATAGTTTGATTCGACAAAAGACCTCCTTAAGAATGAAAATGTGGTCAAATTGATTATCCGACCTGCAATCCTTGATAATGGAAATCATTGGAATGTCTTTGAAAGTGATGCTCAGATTACCTTGTTCCTAGAATAGTTTGGGGAATTCATGGATCAATTGTAGCCAAAGATTTAAGAGGCCTATGATGAACAAATCATGCAGTTAAAATCTAACAAGATTCTGAAAGGTCTCATAACACTTCAGAGCCTATTTGACTTGGATAATGCTAAAATAAACAAAAGGAAGTTTTCAACTAACAAGGAAGAATACATAGAGATAGAGGTTAGTGCTAGAAGGAGAGTGAAGGTTGGGAGTGTCACCACTGAAACCAAAAGGGATAGACTAATCTCCTTCTGCAACACGTGTGACAAAGTGATAGCCTAGAATTATGAAGACCTTAAGGGCTATGACAGAAACATAGTTCAACACACAATCAAGCTAGTGTCTAAGTCAAAGCGAGTTCAGCAGAGGCAGAGGCCGTAAAATCTAAAGATAGAGCCTCTTATGAAGTAGGAGTTGAGCAAGCTAATTGATTTAAAGATCATCTTCCTGATTAAGCACTCCATGTGGGAGTCTAATAAAGTCTCGGTAAGGAAAAAGAATGGTGAAATAAGGCTCTATGTCGACTTCAAAGACCTTAATAGAAAATCCCTCAAGGACCACTATCTACTCCCTTCAATGGAGGAGATACTTCAAACATATGTAGAATCATAGAGGTTCTCTCTCCTGGATGGTTTCTTCAGTTACAACCAAATTTGTCTCAAGGAGGAAGACCAATATAAAACTACCTTTACATGAAATGGGGCATGTTGGATTATGCAAAGATGCCTTTTGGCCTTTAAAATGCATGAGCCATTATCTAGCATGCTATGGACATCACCTTGAAAAAGTTAATCAAAAAATCATCCTAGTGTATATTGATGACCTCACGATGTTCTCCAAGTCAAAGGATGATAATTTTAATAATCTAGAAAAGGTTTTCTAGAGGTGCCAATAATTAAGAATCTCTCTAAATCCAAAACAATGTATCTTGAGGGTACCACAGGGTAAACTCTTCTAGGCATATCATCTCGAAGTAAGGAATCTCTATCAATCCAAATAGAGTCAAAGCCATCATGGAGATACCTCTACCTGTGAGAAAGAAGGTTGTCCAATCTTTCTTAGGGAAGATTAATTTTATGGGGAGATTCATTTCTAACTTTGTAGGATTAGTCTGTCCCATCACACTGATGCTCAAGATGGATAATGACTTCAAATAGACCCTTGAGGAAAGGTAGGCTTTTGAAAGAATCAAAATGGTCATATCCACCACATCAATATTGGTTTACTTTGACTTTTCAAAAGATTTCATTATGTATGCATATGGGGGAGAGCACAATATAGTTGCAATGCTAACACAAAAGGATGAATAAACAAAAGAAGAATGTCCCATTACTTTCAGCTTCCAAACCATGAAAGAATACGAAACAAGGTATAATTTTGTTGAAAGCAAGCTTATGTTTTGGTTAAAGGACTTAATAAATTCAGGAATTTTGTGTCGGAAGCAAAGTGTTTCTCTTTGTGTCTAACCCAAGTGTTTGAGAATACATAATGGAAGGAGAGATCATAGAGAAAAGGGATAATTAGATTACTAAAATCTTGGAGTATAATGTTGAAGTAAGGCCAACCAAGCTGGTCAAAGGAAGGGCAATATGTGAGCATTTATCTTGAAGACAAGATTCCATAAGGGAAGAAGAATAGAGGGAAGAAACGATCCTAGTCAATCTACAAGAAGAATGTGAGTCATGGATTCAAGATAGGATGTGCTGAACATGGAAATGGAAAGGTATTTGAGACAACTCCCTCCTTCAAGAAGAGATTTTATAGGTTTCAAGGGACCAACTTTTCTATAATCAATAGTTCCCTCTTCAAGAAAATTTTTAATGGTATATATTTAAGATGTGTGGAGAAGGAAGAGGTTGATTAAATTATATCTGAATTCCATTTTGGCATGTCTAGGGGTCATTTCTTGACAAAGACCATAGTAACGAAGATTATCTGTGCAGAGTACTATTGGCCATCAATGTTCTCCGACTGCCACAAGATGGTGAGGCAATGTTAGCAATGCTAGTTCTACATAAGCAAGAGAATAAATGCCTCTCCCTTTGAAACTAATCCTAGTCAAGGAGCCATTCGTCCAACGGGGATTGGATTTTATAGGGATAATTAATCACATTTCAACTCTGGGTCATAAGTGGATCTTGACAGTGACAAACTAATTCACAAGATGGAGTGAAGCAACAACGTTGAAGGAGGAAACATTGAAGGTAGTGTTTAATTTCCTGGAAGACATTGTCACCAAATTTGGTTGCCCTCACACAATCATATTCGATAATGCAACAACATTCCTCTAGAATTTCAGAATTCACCCCAGAAGAATGACATCTTGTTAAAGACATTCTAAAATTACTACTCGAAAGGGAATTGTCTGGTTGAATCAACAATAAGAACCTAATCAGGCTAATTAAGTAGACAAGCTCATAAAACTAGAGGAAATGGCATAAGAATCTCAGGGCAGCTTTATGGGCTGATAGGATCACCTTGAAACAAATTACAGGAACATCTCCCTATAGTTTGGTGTATAGGAAGGATGCCATAATGCCAATAACAATGGAAATCCCTACGCTACAATTGCTGAAGAAGTGCGAAATAAGAGAAAATGGTGCCATGGAGGTCTAAATCACCAAATTAATAAAGCTTCAAGAAAAGAGGTAATCATCACTTAGTTCCATGGCTAGTCACCAATAAATTGTCAAACAATGGTTTGACCAGAGATCATCTAATCCAAGATTCAAGGTGGGTGATTGAGTTTTGAAATGGGATAAGAAAGCATTAAAGCCAAGGTGGCATTTTAAATTTGACTCATTGTGGAGTGATCCATACAAAATTGTCTCTTGCAAATAGCATAATGCCTTCAAGCAAGAAGATGAAGACAGTGAGTTGCTTGAGATTCCAATAAATGGAATCTACTTGAAGCATCATAATTGAGGTAGCCTCAACCCTGTATATTAATAGAGTAGCAATTTTGTGTCTTTGGTTTCTAGTAGATTTGTGTGTTTTTCCTACCCTTTTTCAAATAACCACATTCAAGCGCATGTCTGATTCGATTCAATTTTTCTATTTTGAATAAGGAAGTTTCCCAAGATACTAGGTACTAAGTGTCGAGCATTCTTAATGGAAAAAATTAGATCAGTGCCAAGAAGATCCTAGAAATGGCAGCGCAACTATCTGTGGAAGGGGTATTACTGCTATATAATTGCCACTGATATAGTCATCATTCCAAAATTGACAAATGGGGAAGGCAAGAGGTTTCAAGCATATGAAATGACATCTTCAATTGTGTGGGGAAAAAATCAAGCATTATGACATAAATGAGTATAACATGGAAATGAATGCATCTATGGGCCTCCTTCCTTATAAATTTAGAAGCCGAGCATACTAAAGAAGCTATTTTGAATGTGTTAGAGTTTACCCACCTTTATAATTCAAAGCTCAATTTCCTTTGCAAATCAAGCCTTAGTTTCCTTTGCACAATGGATTTCCTACATTCATTTGAAGAGACAAAGCATTGGGAAAGATTCATGGACTTGACGAAAGATGACTTAGGTAGTGAGACTCCATGGAGAAAGAGAACTTCACCAAGAAGAAGATTGGACCCTTCTTCGGACCTGAGCACTTGTAATCCCTATATTGTTGCACCAATACAACCAAAAGAAAAGATTCCTCTCGTGAGGAAGTTAAACTAGGGAGTACACCAAGATTCATCCCTTGTCTATGACCCTGTAGATAATGTTTAGGACTAGGTGCTCTTCAAACCCACCAAGACTCTAAGAGAGGGTGCCCATGTTCTAATGTACCAGAAGGTGAAGGCTGAGTAGGTTGAGACATTTAGGATTTGGGTCTAGAGCTTGATTTTGGAATAGTACATGGTCTTGACTTTCCACCCCTGCTACGGGATTGTGGATCTGTACCAAGCTTTTTGACTCAAGGACATGGGTAATCCAAGGAAGTAACCTACGAGTCGAGGTTATGGCCATGGAAGTGAGGGATATGTTGAGGATTGAATATGATCCCACAGCTTTGTTCTATGACTTATCCAAGTTGCAAAGGATTTGGGATACAAGGCATAATAATCTTAGCTTCTTGAACAAGGAGCTTCACTTGGTTGAGGAGAACACAGTGTTGCCTCCCTTCCCCTTGTATTGCCATAGTTCACATCAGATGTGTAGGATGCATGTTTGATGATGGCCTTCATTTTTGTCCTGGATAATAACTGTGTTGTCTATGAATACCAGTTGGGAGCCATTTTTAGGCTCAAGACTGTTACCAAGAAGCAAGCCTTCAGGATTATTTTTTTGAGGTAATAGATAATGGCCTTGGCTACCAGCTATTAATCTTCCACAACCAACAAATTTTTAGGTATTCTTCCTTTTTGCTACATACGATCCTATTTTAGAATCACCGCTTCTTCTAGTCACACATGCATATAGACACATGTGATACTTCAATAGATGCTTAAAAAGTCATCCTCGTTTTGGCTTGTACTAACATTCTTTCATAGACCTCTAACTTCTATGAGTTCACTAAGTGCTTCCTCGCTCTAGTCCTCATTGATCTTAGCTTGCATGATATCAACTTTAGGCTGAGTGATAGACAACAAGGTCTCATGACCAATAGTAGGTTTCCCTATGACTAGTTCTTCAGCACCCACTACACGATGATTTTGGTGCATGGCTTCAAGGAGGATTTTTTCAAGCTCCTGAAAACCCTCACAAACCGCATTCTGACTCTATAATTTATCTGACAGCTAGACATTCTTGACACGTTATACTTCGTCAGGAAGAAGAAGAAAGTAGTCTTTGACATCCCCTACTCTAAGGGGGGGTTAACTATAAATAAAAGGGGAGTAGAGCACCTACTAATGATGAAACTAGTAGAGTTGAGGATCAACCTTATAGAGGACTACTAGCCTTATGACTCTACAGGATTCATGGAAGCCTAGATCATGAAGTTGAAGACCATAGAGGTGTTTTTTCACTAGATTCATTCAATGATTGAGGCCAAGAAGTCACCCCAAGTTGGGGTGTGTGCAAGAAGTTGTGTCCACTTATTGGCCAAAAAGTGGAAGTGTTTTCCCTGATTTTCAGAATTTGTCACATTTGACCTAAAAATTTGAAGCACTTAAAGGTGGAATCTTAGAAAATGTCACTAAATATGAAATGTAGTACTCGGAGTCTAGTTTCCAAATATGTAATTTTTTTCAATACCCAGATGATAGAAATTGATTTTGAATAGGCGTTTCTAAAAACCACTGTTTAAAAGTCACTTTTTTTTACTATACCATATATGTGTACGTCATCCATATTTTGACCTAAATAATCATATTTTTCAAAATCCTTTTGGGAAAAGATTTGTAACTCACTAAAACACGTTTTCCATTTTTTTTGTAATTTTTTAGTGAAAATTCTTTTTTTATTAATTTTTTATTGGCCATTTTTGGTCTTTTAAAAAATCATTATGTACGTCACGCATAAGATGACCTAAACTTAAATTTTTTTTATTTTTTTTAAATTGAAAAGAATTGTCTAAAGTACATTTTCCTAAAAAAAATTCACAAAAAAATATTTTAATAAAAAGTTATTAAAATACTAAAAAACCCTGATAATTCAAGTTTATGGACCTATTTCATTAGAAATTAATTAAAAAATAGAAAAATTAATCCAATTGTAAAAAAAATTACATATTTAGAATCTACACTGTCTCATCTATAATGAGTTTTAATTTCATCAAAATATTATGCAAAATAGACCTTCAGATATATGCCCAAAGTCACTATTTTGTTGTGACATTGACAGGACCTTCAAGGACCTTCAAGTTGCAGTTCAAACTAGGTCCAGAGGTCAGGTTCAGGTCCCCAAAGCATTTCCCAAACCGAGTTACAAAGCAAAACCCGAGCTTAAAATTTAAATTTTAAATAACGGGATCCCGTTAAGTAAACAGGATCTCATTTCTTACTCCACTGGTGCAAAACAAAACGGGATCCTGTTTATTATTTGTCCATTTTTTAATAAGACTGTACTATGACTGTTAGCCCTGCAACTTGCTCTACAGTACGGCTGACAACGACATTTGCAGCATTCTCTACCATCTTTTTTTCTTTTGTAGGTCCATCAACTTGGAATATTGTTTGAATTTTGATAGAAGACATCATTGAGACACTGTTTGAGTGAAATTTTGTTGAATTGGTATTTGTTTGAAAGACTTAAACAAAGAAAAAAGACTTTCAAGTTTTTGACATTCATTTGTACATGCTTCATAAATTTTTTAATCATGGGATCACAAAGTCTTAATAAGAGGAAAGATAGGAAGCTATTAACCCCTGAAGAAATTGAAGCAAAGAGAGAGGAGACAAAAAGACAAAGATATAGAAGAATAAAGATTCAATCAATGAATAATGCTGAAGCATCCAATTCCACAACTATTGAAGATAAAAACATTGAGGAGACCATGAATGTAGATGATGCAAATTTGCAAGAGGTGAATGTGGAAACTAATACGATTATACAAACTACTCCTAGTATGTCTTCAAATCCCTCTGTCAATGCTATGGAGAATGTTTCAATAGGCACAAATCTAGGTACTTCTTCAAATCCACCTTTGAATGAAATGGAAATAGTGTTGATAGGAGATTTAAAACAAGCTAGATATAACAATGTTGAAATTGATAATATTCGCCGAGATCAAAATTTGAAACAAATTGTTGTTGAAAATGAAAATGAAAATCCTTTTGTTGAAAATGAAAATAAAAACCATTTTGTTGTTGAAAATGAAAATGAAAACCATTTTGTTGTTGAAAATGAAAACGAAAATCCTTTTGTTGAAAATGAAAATGAAAACCGTTTTGCTATTGAAAATAAAAACGAAAATCCTTTTGTTGAAAATGAAAATGGAAACTATTTTGTTGTTGAAAATAAAAATCATTTTGAAGTTGAAAATGAAAATGAAAATCCAGGATGTGATGTTGAAAATGAGATTTTTTTTTTTCAAAATTGAAAGAGATGTTTTGGATAATCTTCCTAGTAAAATTTCTTGGAGACAAATAAGAACACATGCCAATAGATTATACAAGGAATTTTTTTATCGTAAAAAACTATTATTTCAATGTCAACTAATGATGCAATTAATGAGAATGTGGAAAATGAGAAAAGTAATGAAAATGTTAGGCATTTTTGTTAAACCAAGAAGAAAAGATCAATCACTAAAACATGCTATGTCTACTGTTGCTAGTGCCATTGAGTCTATTGGAAGTAATAGTCAATCCAAAGATAAGAATGCAGCAAGACAAGCTATAACAACTGCTATAGTGAATAAAACAACTTTGAATAGAAGAATGGTAAGCAATATTAGTGGAATTCTAAAAATACATCTTAAAACATTGGTAAGAGCGGTAAAAAGAAGAGAAAGTATAGAAAATGATCCAATTAACCAATGTTGGAGTTTTAGTGGTCGACTCCTGAGATCTGACATGAAACTTAATGTTGAAATCAGATCTTTGATCAAAAAATATTGGCATGATAATACTAGGGTATCATCTAATGCTATAGATGTTTTAAAATTAAGAGTGGGGTCCAAAGTTCGTGATCCTCATCCAAAACACCTATTAGATACAACACAAACTAAATTTTATAGAAAATTTTGTGATGAATTAGTGTTACCTGGTAATATTAAAATAAGTCAAAGATCTTTTGAAAAATGTAAACCATGGTATGTAAAGATTAATAAGCAACGAATATCTTGTTGTTGTAAAACACATGTTCAATTTCGTTATTATTATGATGTGTTTCAATATATACGTTGTACTTTACATAGTAACATGATTATACAGGAATGTGATATTAATATGCCAACTGAAGCAATAAAAGAGTTTATATCAAGTTTGTTCTGTGAAAGATCTAATGAAAAATTATTTTATTTAAGTTCATGTATTTCTGGACAATGCACTAGTTGTGGCAATCTTTCTTTGTTAAGAGTTTGTATGCATGAAAGTGTTGAAAATGATTTTGGACAACAATTAGTGGATGTTAAAAGATTTAAGAATGTTGAATAATCTTTAAAAGATAGAAAATTTGGAAAGGGTTGTGATTTAATTACAGAAAAGGTTAGTGTGTATGCATTCATATCAGAATTTAAGAGTAAAATTGTACCAAAATATGTCAAGCACTCTCAACAAGCTCGATCGCTTGATGGACAATTTCGTGAATGTAGAAACACATTTCCAGTTGGTACTATACTATCAGTGGTTGATTTTGTGGAAAACTATACTTTAGCTCCACAAGAAGAAATTCAATCACAATATTGCAATTCAGTGCAGGTTGCTATGTTTGTTCATATTGTTTATAGACATGCATATGATAGCACAAGGAATGATAGAAAAGTTTTGAGTATCATTTCTATTTGAGTAACAACTGGTTACACTCATCAAAGTTTGTTCAATATTGTTTCAATATATTTTATACAAATTTAAGAGAAAGAGGAATCCAGATGACTGAACATCTTATATGGTCAGATAATTGTAGGGGGCAGTTGAAGAATGCTCAAATGTTCTGTTGGTTAAGTAGGGTTCACAAGGAGAATAATGTCCAACAAATGTGGAATTTTTTTGAAGCTAGACATGGTAAAGGAGAACATGATGGAGCTGGTGCATGTGTTAAAAGAATTCTTGCTAGACAACAATTGAAATTTGAGGATGCAATAAAACTTAAAGATGCACGTGGGATTGTAGATTGGTGCAATACAAGATTATGTACACATGGATCAAGTGAGTACTCTATAGTTCGTTGATTCTTTTGGTTGGTTGAAGAAGAAAACATTCTACCTAGACTTGATTGCCAGACAATCAGTGGATCTACTAAATGACATTCATTTAGGAGTTCGAATGCAAGTACATGGACTATCTGGACAAGGGAGCTTGCATGTTTTTGTTAATTTTGTATTTCAGGAGATTGGGAAGCATGTGAGAATACAGAATGGGTTGAAGAGTGGAAGAAAAGACCATTGACACTTGCACAAGCACATGATCAAAGTGAAACAACAATTGAAGACAATGATCAACTGTTTGCATCAGACAATTATGACCGTATTTTAGACCTTGTACAAGAAGGTAATTTAATTCAAATTATTTCATTTTATTTCACTTCATTACTAATTTGTAGTGCTTTTATTTATTTATATGTGTACATATGAATGCATGTATGTTGATTGGTCAAATTTTATGGACATGTGCAAGTTATTGAATCAAAATTTGTTTGCAAGACATGTGTATGCTGTTGTTGCACCAAAGAAGAATGAAGAGGAAACAAAATATTGGTTGGCTCATTGTGTGGAGACTAACATAAGTTAATAGCACCTCGAGAAGATGATGATGGCTTTCCTTATCCAACAGGTTTGGTGATCCCCTTAAGACATCCCCTTAAGCAAATTTTGATAACAAGTCTTTGATCCCCTTAAGCAAATTTTAAGAACTTCTTTGATCCCCTTGAGAAAATTTTAAGAATTTCTTTGATGATGGCTATCATTATCTAATAGGTTCGGTGGTGGTTGTTGGCACTTGGCTACGGAAATACCTAATAAGGAAGAATGGTTTGCCTGCTTCGAAGATTATGAAACACATAAGAAGATTATACACTACTCACATTTGGTGTTGGCAACAAATATAAAACTAGAGAGGTATCTTGGAAAACCTACAAATAAAGAGTTATGGATAATTTCTATGGAAGACCATGAGACAATCATTGATGCATTGGAAAAAAGAGAGGATGGAGATGGTACAATGGAATAAGTAAATAAGGGTAAATATAGTTAAATAGATTTATATTGTTCTTTTAAATACATTAAATACATGTTTTGATATTTCTTGTGCATTATTAGTTGAAATTGATTTAAATTGTCCTTTTATATCTTGAGGCCATCATTACAAATTCATCACATACTTTGAAACAAAACTTGAGAGGCACTTGTAAATACAGGTACAAATTGTGTATATCTAGATAGTTTTATATAAATTAAAATACATGTTTTGATGATATATTGATAAATTGCTTGTATTATTTTTATATCAGGTGGCGTGAAGACCTACTATATTCCCCACAAGTTTTGTAAACATTATTTTGAGTTGGCATATATGTACATACACAATTACATTATTACACATTTTGTACACAAATTTGTATACATGTGTATGTACACAATTTTATACTCTACACTTCTATATAGCAAAATTATTATTCTATATATTTTATTTGTTAAATGTGCATGTTTTTCTACTTTGAATTTACTTTAAATTTGATTTTATTATATTGTTAAATTTGGTTGCCTTGGGCAACTTCACCAAATTTTAAGAACTTAAGACGTCCCCTTAAGACATTGCAAATTAGGACCCCTTAAGACATCCAAAAAGTTAGCATCTTTGTAGGTTAATTAACATGGCTAATTTGAAGTTGTTAATGGACCACAGTACATCCTACGTGCAATTATGTTACTTCTATGTTTCAATAACCATATATCTCTCAATCCAACTGGATTACACTATCATCTTTATTCTATCCTTAAAATTTCTTCTTTATATTTAACATGCTCAATAATGAAGATGAACTATTATATGTCCATGATGTGAATCATGCATGTATATGTCCTCTCTATGTTAGCAATGATATGAAATTAACATATGTCACTACATCTAAGAGAGGGACTCAAAACTACATGGATATCACCTAATATACCTTCATCAAGTCTAATAATATACATCATATATCTAGAATGATGTAATTTATTAGTATTGGTCCTCAATTGCTTTCAATTGCTGAGTAAGAGTGGCTTTGATTAGATTTGTCTACTCAAAGATTCAAATTGAAGGACAATATAAAACAAGATCATTCTCACCAATTAGACATAGTTACATCAACATGCATGTTTTCAAACTATATACATTGGCCATGAAGCTTGACTACTATTAAGGAAGTTAAATGGTGTTTCATCTTTTTATATCATACTTCTATTTAAGGTACTTTTCAACACCATCAAGTTTTCATACATAGGTACAAACATGGGTGAACAAATTATATAAGTCAAAAGGAGTAGTGGAATAATCTATGTGATGACAAAGCCTTTGATGTTTAGATTTATAGTGATGACCTCTTCCCAATGTAAACAAGAAGTAATGAGAAAATTCATGATTGTCAAATAAATTCTAATCCAATAGCATAATCTAGATCTTGATTATCAAGCACATTTTAGAAGAAATAATCTAGCATCAATCATATAAAATCTACAAAGAGAGATAAGCTATTCTAAGCCTCTTGTTTATATTTGCATTTATGAGTCTCAACTCATTTATTTTATTTTAACTAATTAATAAAATTTAAAAAGCATTCTATTAGACCTAAATAACTATAGGCTATGTTTATTTTCCTACACAATCCTAGACTAGAAAAAAAAAGATTTTTTTAAAATTAAACAAATATAACTTATAGATCACTATGACTATGAGCAAGTTCTATTTTGTGTATCAAATTCTTAAATGAGCCATGACCTTTTACTATTTAAATGATGTGATATATTAGTGTGGGCTTAGGTCGATACTATTTAGTTAGTTCCATAAAATAGTAAGATATTGTTAAGAAAATATTAACAATCAAAAATTATTATTATTAGCCATAATTAGAAAACTTGTCTAGTAAAGCCCATATGTGAAAGCAAGACATGCTAGTACACATCAACACATGGCAGCCTTTTTGGGTGCTCATCAATAGCCAACAATCCTCTACCCTCTTCTATTAGCATTCATGTGCACTTATATAAACTAGAATTTGTGGTTTTTTCCGTCACTATTTTCACATCGTGATGAATAACCCAAGTGATTTATCTCATGATTTATAGTTCCCTAGTTTTTTTTTGTATTGGAAAATTTTCAAATATTGATGTGTTAATTTGTTGATATTTTCTAGAGTGAAGAAAACGTGACAAATCTTAGAAGCCCTAGTGAAGGATATCAAGAAATGGGGCACAAGGGTAGCCAAAGCTCCACTAATAAATCTTACCAAGATAAAGCAATTGAAGAGTGTAGCTTCTCCTTCTCACCTTTATTTTACAATTTTCTCATTAAATCTATTAGATTGGGATTAAACTTAGTATTCTAGATTAGTATCTAGTCTAAGATGTTAAATTTTTACCATGTTTGAAATTGTTAAAATTCCTTGGTAGGACTTGTATGTATTCATGTATGAAATTATTAATGAATGTCTAAAACTGAACATGTACATGTTTGCTTTATCTTTCTTGCTAAGTAACAAGAATAATTACAAGCAATGCCTTGTGTTTCATTCCTTTGATTTCATTGGAGCCCCTCATATGGGACAATTGACATCTACCACTATGTTATTCACACAAACCAAATTTTCTGATAAAGAACCTTGGGGGAAGAAGTTCCCTTTCAAGTAGGGAACAACTAGTTTCATTTATTATTGTCTCAAATTATGCATCAACAAGTATTGAATCAATTTTGCACATCATCAACATTATTCTTCTATTGTTGATATTAGAACTAAGTAATTAATTCCCCATTTAATTATCATATTATTACTATTAATTTATTAACCTGACTCTAGATTTTATTTGGTTTAATAATGCTTAATTATTTGCATTAGATTAATTAGCCTAGATAATTTATGTAAATAATTTATTTATTTACATTTATTAGTGAACCTGTTGGGTCTTTTTATCTGAATCAGCAAAGGGTTTGCCAGTTCCAATGCACATGTAGATTCGGCCAACAAATACAGGAGGTTGTATGAGCTATCTCCCCTTCACTTCTGGTTCTGCCGCACCAAGGGGGGATCCCTATTGCTAAAGATTTAACTTTGACTCACCCAATAGAAAGATTTAGCCTTTTAGTCACAGGTAGAATACTCTCATTTTAAGACCAAGATTTGTGTGATAAATCACAAGGTTGGCAATGTTCTTGGACATATCTAACTGGTTGAGGATGAGAGCATGCAAGGGTCCTATTTCTAATCCTACAAACTAACAGGTTGGAATTATGAAATGATTTGTATTTATGTTTTGGATGCAAGACAGGGGGTTTTGGATCATAACTACTACACAAGGGCAGACCAATGCCTATCTCAGGGCAAGGAGTCAACTAGATGTATACATGTGAATGATTTGCACAAACTCAACAGAGATTCAAGTTTCAAGGGGTTAGATTGGTACTTGCCTTACAAACATCACCCAAGAATGAGTATTTAGCAATCTCTACTTACAAATATCCCTACTGCCATACATTCTTCCTCATACTTAACCTAGAACAGTTTAATCCACTCCTTGAATGGAAGTTAGAGATCAAGCATGCAATACATAAATCTATATCCTAGAATCTTAGTAACCCTTAGCAACCAGATTCAAAAGAAGGGATGCATAAAGCCATGGAGACAAATAGCTAAACACATGCCATGAAGCATTTTTCATATAAAAATAACATGAAACTGAACATATGTGCAACATGCATTCAAATGCAACTCATAAACTCACAAAATGAGACAGAACAGCTGAGAAAAGCTCTGTTTTTGTTATTTCTCCAAAACTTTCGCCCAATTCTTCCACCACCAAAAAAATGAGTAACACAATTCTGATATACCTAGAACATGTACTCAGCAATTAATTCCAAGGTCTTTTTGAGATGCTGCTAGATACAATGCACCATCTAAATGGCGCCGAAAACATTCAATGTAACTAAGAGACAAAGAGGAAAGAAGTGGGTGAGATGGGAGTCGTACAGCCGCCTAGAGATTTTCTTCTTAAAAATAGTAGTTGACCTGTCCATCAAGATCCATGCCTCTGCAACTTTACCATTAAAGCCAACCTACCCATTTTATGGAAGTGTAGTGGTTGCGTGCTCTGAAGTTTCTTTCCATTTGAAATGCAACTATGAACACATACAAATCTCTTCCTGTTCTTGAAAGTTTGAATGATGGCCGTCGATTCTTTTCCTCTCGCCAAGATCTATAGCATCAGTTGGATCGAACAATCCCAGTCACCAGCTTTGAAAAGTCATCGGCCAATGAAAACGTGCCACGTAGGTGTCATTTTGCTCCTTTGACTTTTCACAGCGTGAAGTTACATTTTACCTTTTTCACCTTCAAATCTTTGTATATGCAGTTGTATATACATACAACTGACTTCGGACACGTGGTAGCACTTGATTGGATCACCATCGCTAAATATTTGTATCTCCATCGGTCGTCAGAAAGACCCTGGAAGTGTCTGCCGATAGGCATTGTCCCGCCGATGAGCCATTGTATCCATTTTTGTATTTGAAATCGTATGTGCAATTGTATATACATACAATCACCACATACAAGGGCGAACCCCAAACCATTATGAATCAATTTGAAACTACAATCAGGTCCAGGCCTTGTATCTCCTTTCTTGTACATCACCTTGTATATCACATGTACATATGCAATATACATACAACCATGGACTTCATCACTTTTATCAGTCAGATTGGAAAAACATTGAAATCCAGCGTTGTATCGAACTCTTTACATCTCACATTGTATATCGCACATACAATGTGCAACATACAACCCACGGACCCCAACCACTTATCTGCCACAACAAACTTTCCTTCACGTCTAAGATTGTATGTGCGCTTTGTATTTTGCATTATATATAGCACATACATACAATTCGGGACATACAATTGTGCGGGCCCACCATGCTTTTGAACAATGTTGACTTTGACTGCTCCTGCCTTGTATGTTTCTTTGTATCTGCTTGTTGTATGTTTGATTGTACATTGGGAACATACAATCCCAATATACAACCGTGGATCTCACCCATCTCACAAATACAACTAACTTTTGGCCGCGTCTGCCCCTTTGCACCTGCCTACTTGTACATCACACTGTATATGTAGTTGTATATCGAAGATACATACAACGCATGATACAAAGGAAATCACTTTGAATTTTCAACTTTCCCAATGTATGTATGCCCACCAGGCCTGATTTGATAATTTTTGAAATCCGGCGTTGTATCTACCTGTTGTATATCGAATATACAACACAATATACATGCCATTTCTTTTTACATACAAGCATGGAATCTAACCTGGAATATGTGATATACAACCATATATTCACTTCTAGAAATGCATCCGAATGACACATACAAACCCGATATGCATACAATGATGCATACAATTGATTTTTCAATTTTCTAAAGCCGATTGAAATTATTTTCGGGTCCACCAATGTATAATTGCACCTGCATATTAGATACAACAACCATATACAAATATACATACATACAACTACGAAGGTCGAGGGACTTAGAAATTTTTTAAGGTTTATAATGAAAATGCCTGTGAATTCAACTACTCGAAACCCAAAGTTGTAGTAGGCACCAACATTGGCTCTGTCTGGGGACACATGCCTCTTGCAGGCATGGTGAGAACTCCAGATCTCTGGGATGCAGATTGGGCCTTATCCATTGGGCCATAGAGTCAAACACTGCACCAACCTACATCACAAATCACACTTTTTTAAAATTTACTTGGTGGCCCAGGGCCACCAAAAAGGAAAAACCAGTATTTTCCTTTGTCAAATGTCTTATTTTGTTTTGATTTCTTCGAATGAAGACTAAAAACAATTTGTTGTTTGCAGCACCTAGCGTTGCAATTGATCATACTGTTGTTTCTTTCTTCTCTGAGAAATCCATGACTAGATTTATAAGCATCTACCATTCTCAGTAGTAGACTGTCATGATCACATGAGTCACCAGTGTCACTTGGGAAAATATTAGACTCATATGAAATAAATGAATCCACATCAGAATTTTTCCCTTTATAAAATAAGAGCTCCTCTATATCAAACATGCAATACTTAGACAAAAGCAACATCTCATAATCATATTCATTTTTATAAACATTCAGATATTCATCATCATTGCTCTCAACAATTTTATCATTAATGTCCACCTGGAATATCTCAAGAGAAGGCATAAATAGCTCAGAGTGCAACCCTATGCCTAAAGCTTCATAGTCACCCCTACAACCAACACTATCCCCATTTGTATCAGCATGAACATTTGCAACTCGTCCATTCACATCTAAATAGTGACCCTATTTTTCCTCTTCACCAATGCACTAAAAGTCAACAGCAAAAGTTTCAACCTCTGAACTGTAAAGGTAATCAAAATTTTCAAGGGAACACTCATATTCAACATCCATATATATTTCATCATCTGAAAGGCTCACATATGCATCTGAATGTTGACAATCACTAACATATTCACTGTCGTCCCTTGAATCTGCATCTTCTATACCTAGAGTGAAGATCTCCATATCCGCCTCATATAAATAATCAGGAATAACTAGGATATACCTATTACTGCAAGACACAACTTCATGTAAATCTTTCATTTCATCATTTGAAATGCATTTTGCATCTATAGGCTTCTCTTCTAGAGGCTGATAAAAATCTTTGTCTTCACCGTTACAAGGTGTGCCCACATTTTCTACATCTTCATGTTTATACATCACATCATGACTGCACCCATTGTTCTGAAATACATTCCCCTTTGCAAAATCATCTCTCAATGAACACACTGGGAAAGCTAAAATATATTCACCTTGAAAACTATTTTGAAGGCTTGCAGTCATGAAACCTACTAGCATTCCATATTTCTGATTATTTTCAATATCCATAGCAAATTTGTAGGCCTGGTGACATGTAGTTAGTTCTTTATCTCTCAATAAATAATTCATTTCTTCATCAAATGCAACCAAATAAATTGCCAAGCACAATGCATCATTGGGTCTCATATATTCAGGAATCTTCTTGAGCAACTTAATAAATCTAAGATTAAAGACAGGAACCAGTTCCTCATCTTCCTTTTGGATATTCATGAAATGTATGATCAATGAGGCCAAATCAAATCTTTCACCAAACTGCTCTAGGAATGCAATTTCTAAATCTACCCATGAAGAAACTGAACACACAGGCAAGTTTGAAAACCAGACCCTAGCATCACCCTCTAATGACTGAACAAAGAGTCTCATTACTACATCTTCAGCCACTACCTCATAATCTTCTATCAAATTACAAAAAAATTGTAGATGTCTGTTTGCAAACTCAGAATTTGATCCACTATATTTCGGCAAACACTTTCTAATCTTCTTGGGAATAACATTTGGGTAACCACTTATTCCTTTTAAATTTAGGGCTTTATATTTTTCAATAAAAAATGGCCTTCTCGTAGAGCACAACCAAGACTACTGCTCTAGACTCATTATTTTTGAATCAAAAGATGAATACTTGGAAATATGTTGTAGCTTTGGATAGGTTCAATCAACAGAGTCGCCACCTCTCACAGAGAGGACAAAATATCAACAAGGCACTTTTGTTTTCTGGATTCATCATGCTAGTAGAGCACCACATGGTCGTTCTTCCTTGGTCTTGCTATAACAACTTCACTGGAAACTAGATTTTCCAGCCTTTAAATTATTCGACTCTGTTCCCCAGCGGAGTCGCCACTTTGTTGGGTCTTTTTATCCGAATCAGCAAAGGGTTTGCCAGTTCCAATGCACAGGCAAATTCGGCCAACAAATACAGGAGGTTGTGTGAGCTGCCTCCCCTTCACTTCTAGTTCTGCCGCACCAAGGGGGGGATCCTTATTGCTAAAGATTTAACTTTGACTCACCTAATAGAAAGATTTAGCCTTTTAGTCACAGGCAGAAAACTCTCATTTTAGGACCAAGATTTGTGTGATAAATCACAAGGTTGGCAATGTTCTTGGACATATCTAACTGGTTGAGGATGAGAGTATGCAAGGGTCCTATTTCTAATCCTACAAACTAACAGGTTGGAATTATGAAATGATTTGTATTTATGTTTTGGATGCAAGACAGGGGGTTTTGGATCATAACTACTACACAAGGGCAGACCAGTGCCTATCTCAGGGCAAAGAGTCAACTAGACGTATACATGTGAATGATTTACACAAACTCAACAGAGATTCAAGTTTCAAGGGGTTAGATTAGTGCTTGCCTTACAAACATCACCCAAGAATGAGTATTTAGCAATCTCTACTTATAAATATCCTTGCTACCATACATTCTTCCTCATACTTAACCTGAAATAGTTTAATCCACTCCTTGAATGGAAGTCTTATTCAGGCCTCTAATAAGCCATAGACAATGAACCCCTCTATTACATCAGGTGGAGGGATAGAGCTCTCAAATGCCTTCTTATTTAGTCCAAACAACTATGACCCCTGGGGAAAGTAGAGCTAAGAGCTCACACATGCCCATAAAGTTGCTCAAGCAACCTACCAGCAACTCATTCGAAAAGGAAAGGAACCAATGGGGCAAGTTCCCCAAGAATCTGGCATAAAGAAACCCCTCCCACCGCCATGGAAGTACTTTTGGCGAGTGGTGTACAAAGATAAGTCACAATAATAGAGAAGGTTAGCTCGTATTGAAATGAGTATCCTAAAAGAAAGAGAAGGAAGTTTTAGCTTCAAGAGGAGCTAGAGGAAGAAGAGTTACCAACAAGAATGTGGGCAGAATCGACCACCCCTACAGTCACACAAGTAAGTGTTTTCTTCCTCCATCTACATTTTAGTTTGTCCCTTCTATAACACTAGCCACTCCTATAGCTATCATCCACCCAACCCTTGCATCTACTCCCTCTACTCCCCCATTTCATTACCATTAATGCAGCCTTTTGGGATGCCCCAGATCCCTTTTCATCTTGCATTCACTACTTCACCATCTACCCCTCATGTCCTTAGCCTCCCTCCATTTTCTCCATCCACATTCACAGTGTCATCCCCACTACCTCCCAAAGTAGTCATGGTTCCCCACTAGTAGTAGATCACCATCCCATATGGCCTTCCACAAGGAGCTTCATTCATTGGTGGAGTCATATAATCTCCTACTAGCTTCCATCATAAAATGAAGAGTGTGTGTTAGGAACAGAAGGAAAGGCTCAAGGCGAAGAGAGAAAGAATCAAAATCCTTAGCATGGTCTCACATGAGGTCATTATATGACCCTATGTAACAATCACTTATGATTTTGCACATGACTCCTACTGTCAACAAACTGCAAGAGCAAATGCACCCTAAAGACTATTTAATTCATGCATTTGGGATGAGTTTGCCCCAAGCTTGCCCACAAGACTGAGTAGAACTAATGGAGGAGACTCAAAAGTCTGTTAAAATAGATTTCATTTAGGTGAGCCACAAGCTTGAGAAGTGGGAGTTAGAGCTATCTCGGGTAAAAGAATGGTGTATCAATTACGAGAAGAAGTGAAGGCTCAAGTGCTGGAGGTGGAAAGATTGACCCAAGAGATGCAATTAATGGCAACCTGAGAGTACCTTGCAGACTTGCATTCTCAATAGGTCACATTGCAGATTGAGCTTGACAAGGCAAAGCTAATGCTTGAAGGCTACAGGTAGAGGGTTGAAAGCATCGAAGAACATGAGAAGAAGAGGATGTAAGAATTAGCACAACTCCACAATCCTTCGGTCAAGTAAAGGGTCGTAAACGAGTCACTTGAGACTCAACTCACCACTAAAGAGCTACAACTTGAGCAATAGAATGTAGAGATACAAATAGTAGACCTTGTGCCACAAGTGATCCAACTAGTAAAAGATTTATATGCATCTCATCGGGCCAGGATAACCACTAGCACCATAGAGCTTAAAGGGATACTTCAGTTCATCTTGACTTCTCGAAAGCTCATTGTGTAAGTAAAAACTGAAGTAGATCAAACTCTTCAAACTCTCACTCCCAAGGTAGCTTAGGCTTAAAATATAATGGAGAAGCTATATAGATTGTACCTCATGAGGCTCTTCTATTGGCTGAGGTGGATAATTGATACACTTCCATAGCTAAGGTGAATGAAGTGAAGAGTAAGAATAAGGACACTCTAAAGTGCAAGTCTCAATTAGCCACTTTAGAGTAGGCTATGACGAAAATGAGAGTGCATATTGTTGGGAAAAAGGTGTTGTTCACCTTGCATAAAATTAATTAATTTAATTATGTAAAATAAATATTCTTTTATGGTGCATCCTAATTGATGTGTTTAGCCACATTAAATATTTATTTGGTATCACTTGTAAAAGTTGTATGTAACTTTGGGAGACATAAGGTAAATATTTATTATTTGTGCAAAATAATTAATTTTGGGGTCAATGGTTTTGTCCTCATGGTTTTGAGTCACATTGGTTTTATCCAATACCACAAGTTGTATTTGTGTGAGCTTGAGCATATAAAAGCAAGCACATGGTTAGTGGTTTGGGTTGGCTCTTATTTTTGTTGGTTATGTGAGAGGACATCATTGTATTGAGTTTTCTCTTGTGAGTGCGTATTTTAAAGCATGGCACGGGATGCATGGATTCATGCTTGGATGCATGGAGGATGCATCAGAGGAGATTGATGTTTAAGAGGTGTTCATGGAGACTCTGTAAGTGTATTGTAATATCTTATTGCTGAATGATACATTGAGTATAGATGCTTTTGGCGGCTAGGTTTTTCCCTCAATGAGGCTTTTCCCAAGGTATATCTTATGTTATCTTGTTGGTTGTCTATTGATCTTTGCATTATGGTAAATCTGTAAGGTTGTATGCATCATTATCTCCTTTGGGTTATGTGGAATTGGTTTGATCTACCTACAAATTCCTAACAAGTGGTATCAAAGCTTTAAGGTTTTTCATGGCTTGCATGTACTTACATGGAGTTGCATGTACTTGCATGAACTTGCATACTGCTTGTATGTGCTTGCATGTGATGTATCTATACAATTATAGTTCTAGGTGTTTTCCTCCATCTTGAGAATTAGTTGGAAGGATTTCTGGGTTGCAATGGATCTTTTGTGTGTTAACATTGTTTTGCAGATCTATGAGATTAGTAGCCATATTATCAGAACCATGGTTTGAGTTTGTGGGCTTTCGTAGATTCATGTTTTGGTATAATCATTGTTTGTATAGATCTGGTGCAAAGCTAAATCCATGACAATGCAAGAAAGATTTTGGACAAATATAGGATATGAAGGTTTTGTGCAAGTTTTTGTTTGCAGATCTGAGGGCTTTGGGGTTGCAGATTTGTGGTGATTTTTTTGCAAATCTGGGTTTATAAATTTAAGTTGGAAAAAGGGTTTCTTGAATGTGCTTCATGAGGGTTTTGAGGAGGGATTTTTCAAAAATGACCTCTTGTGCAAAAATGGATCTCACCGTTGGATTCAGAAGGCCTAAGAGACAAAGATTGATATACAATTTGACCTATTTAACTAGTCACTAGAAAAAAAAATGAAAATTATTTTACCCCCTGTCAGGTCGATTGTACTGTCATATGGATCTGCATGTATGATAGTAAAAAAAAATTATATTATTTCTTGCACTTGAAATTTTCATATAGTTGATAAATAAAAATAATTGCATGTTAACTATAGTATGAAAATAAGATTTTAAAATAAATATAAAATTGAGTGGGGCAGCAACACGCAGATCACCGTACCCCCATACTATGCGGCCTGACAGTCGATAGGGTACTCTTGCCGGCTTGTTGGCCCCAACCGGCTGACAGTACTAGGCCGGTAAGGTCATAGGCCCTCGGTCCTGGTTTTTGGACTGGCAAGGCGGGGCCAGAGCCTCGGCTGGGAAGGCTTAGGCCTCTTGTCGGTGGCCTCCTGGACCCCCAGTCTAGTAAGCCTATGACAGCGCCTGTGGGCATTTTTTTAACAATAAAAAAAACTTTTAAATAGCAAGCAAAAAAAATGATAGAGAATATAAATTTAAATCGAACTTGAAAAAACCCTAATGTTCGGTGGAAAATAAAACTTTTTTATCTTTCCCTTGGAGTTTGTCGTACATCACCAAAGTGCCACATTAGTGATAGCCCAATGCCACATCACCTATGTTTTTTGCCCAGTCAGCATGATGATGTCAGCGATGACGTTATGCCATGTCAATAGGTATGGAGGGTCCCGCCGACGGGCCCTCTTTTAGCCCTCAGAGGGCTTTTTTTTGGGAGGCATAACGTTTTCCCATGGTATCAGATTTTTAACTTCTTATAGGTGTTGGAAAAGGACTCTTCGAGCAGTATGTAGTGATGTAGGTTTGGTTGTTAGATTTTGATGTTTGTGTCAGAATTTGGTGCCTCGAGGTAGGTATTTCTCTGAGATAGTTTTATGCTCATAACTTTTGTATACTGAATCAAATTTTTGATTTCAAATAGGCATTGGAGAGGTATTGTTGTGTACTATAGATTGGATCATTTAGATTTTCAATTTGATGTGTAGAGAGAGTTTGGTACTTGTTTGATCACTTGTGGGAGCTAGAGATTTAGGGTGTGTTTGTGAGTGCATTCAGATGGATTTTTGGGCACAAACTTGTGCGAGTGCATGGTACCATCAGTATGGTATAGCAGGTTTTCATATTTGGTGCTTCCAGTTATAGGTTTATAGGTGTTTTCAGAGTTTGAGCTTTGATGGAGATAGGTACATAGGTTGTGTTCTGGTTTGAGGACATGATTGATACACATGTGAGACTTAGAGTCTTGTTTCAGTGTGAGTTGAGTATAGGTACAATGTTAATGATGATATGGTGTTATGGATACGTAGGTAGATTTTTGCATTGGCACGACATGATCAGGTATACGATTGATAGGTATGGGCTATGTTTGATTCATGATTATAGGTGGTGTTGTGGTGTAGTTTTAGGAGGTTGTTCTTATTTCCTAGATGCTTGATTAGTTCCTTGACTATGGTTACTTGTTTATGGACTTGTTTGGTAAATCGAATCTACGTTGATTTGGTGTTTGAGTCTTGGAGTGTATAGGTTATCTTCTCTAATATCTTGGTTTGCAGGTTACTAATGTGATGACGAGTTTGCATGTTACATCTATTTTGGATCTTTGAGTTGTTATTTTGTGGATTAGCTACCCCTTGGCTACAATGGGATGACTCATATGTGGACTGTCTTTATCCACGAGATTGATTTAGTGCTTATGTAGACTTTGTTAGTTGGCCTAGTCTAACATCATGTGTACATTGGTATGTTGCATTGAGATGAGAGGATGAATAATTAGAGTACCTGGATAGTCGGTTGTTGGGACTTATAGCATGTTTGTCATGATGTCATGGAGATCTTGGATACATGGTATTATGTGAGCTTTTGATAGTGATGATTTTATCTTCTTGGTTTAGAGATCAAGGTTTTACTTTACCTTTTAGTAGTTGTTGATGTTACAACAAGATTCCTTGATTGTGTTGGGGCCATGGATGATATTCATTTAGGAGATGGTTACTTTGTTTCCATGTATAGCTTGGTGTCACAATTCAGTGGGAGGTTTAGCAGTCATATGGATTCATCATTAGTGATGGATGATCTTCTTCAGTGGTTGTGGGTGTCATGGAAGAGCTCTTGGTAGTGAGAGTTCTTTGACATTTTGAGTTCTATTGACAAGAGATGGTTATCTTCATGTGATTTGAGATGTTGACATCTTGGTTTACCATGGAGGACTTTTTGAGTCTTTGGTTGAGGTGTCAGTTTATGACTTGTCAGTTTGACATGTTTACCCTTTGTTTAGAGATGTTGATATTATGTCTTGATGGTCTCTTGATCACGTGTTAGAGTGTTGACATGATACAAGTTCTCTTGAGATAGGATGTGTGCATTAGTGCATGTGATCTCCTTGGAGGTTATGTTAGATCATGATGTCATGATTGGGTTCCTTGATTATGTAGACATGTAGTGGGAGCATTGACAGTGATCTTGTTGGATGTCTTGGTATTAAGTACATTGATCATGTGCTTGGGAGCTTCATGATAGTGCAATGTTGCATTTGGAGTTTAGCATGGATTGATCATAGAAGTACTCTTGGATACTTGGAGACTTAGACGAGGCTGGAGTTCTCCTGGGATTAGAGACACTTATTGAGATGATTACTCATTGGAGGTTTTAGCAGATAGACCGAGGAGCCTGCACCTAGATATGGACGTGAGTTCATTATGGACCTAGAGGATATTGTTCTTGGAGAGAGTCATTGTGGCTTGGTGTATCCTGGAGGAGCATTCTCATTCCCCACTCTTAGTCTACTCGGTGGTTTACCATCTATGAGGTATTGCCCATTCTTTTAGATGCATTTTGCTTTATGTTTCATCTTCTCATAGATATGGATCTTGAACTATGGTTATTGGTTTTGGAGGGTTAATTTGAGGGACATTGGCATGATTATCTCTTTGTTCATATGGTTTGATTTATGATGTCCATTATGAGGAGTTTAAGTGATGTGATTGTGCTTATTCCTAGTTATGGAATTATTATGAGTTTGATCTTTTTGATTAGAGAGGCTTACATCCATGTTGGTTACATGATACATATGTTCATTTGATCTATGAGATTGAATGATTAAGTGTTGTTGAGGCTTTTCATTTGGGGTTGTAGAGGAGATCATACTTGACACAGTGTTGCACTTTAAGGTGTTGGTAGGACATTATGACTTACAAATTTTCTATCTTTGTCTTATGGCTACATCCTGAAGGATCATGTTGATATGGTTGGACTTGGGAAAGTTATGGTGACATGTTATCAGAGAGTATGCAGTGATTTATCTTGCATGTGTGGATCATTGTGAGTGTTCTTGATACTACATTGGCTTGTAGTCATCCCACAATAATGGGTTACACTTTTTGGCCAAACTTGACATTGAAATCAACATTTTGAACTAAATCTTCACTTTCTGACACCTATAGCCGCTAAAACATTATGAATTTGAAGATGGCACGAACTAGTGATTTGTGAGATTTTGTTTGTAGATTCTAAATATAATTTCTTAAAAAAATTTGGAGTTAAGTTGTAAAAAAATTTGCGTCTCCTTTGATAACTAGTTTTTAATAGTAAACAACATTTTTTTAAAGTGATGTGTATTCCATAGCACATAACTTTTTTTCTACAAAGGATAAAATTCTGATTCTTTTGAATTTAGATTGGTAACACTGATATATAGGGTACTCATTTAGTTTCATAATGTTTTGTTGAATATTTTTTTTATTAAGTTTTGAAGTCAAACCAATTATAATTTAGACATATACGTATTCCATAAAACATAACTTTTTCTATATGTATCAAAATTTAATTTTTCTTTTTTTGTTGAAACAAGGACATCAATACCTAGGGCATAGACATTTTTTAGAATTTTTTTTCACTAATTTACTAATTTTCCATGTGTGTAGAACAGAGAACTTGATGTTCGGTAAAAAACCTACATTCACAAGAAATAAAAAATAAATATAATAATCAAATTAAATATATTTAAAATTATACTTTTTGGGAAGCTTATAATAAGGACTACATACTTACAAAACATAAGTTTTAAATTAATTCATTTGATCCCCCAAAAGGTAAACCAAAAGTGGTTTTTTATTAGCATTTTGATAGGTGTAGAGGAGACTCCATTATAGGTATGGTTTAAAACTAGCGAGGTTCTATCCAAGGGAGTTTGAATCTAAGGGAGTTTGATCAAACCCTCTTTAATTAAAATCCTTTAAATGGAACCTTTCAAGGTTTAAATCATTATATTTTCTAAAAATATGTGATTTAAGCAAAAATCAGGATGTCCTAGAAAGTGTAACCCATTATTGTGGTAGCACTACTTGTCGATTAGCCAAACCTTGGTTTGAGTGTTGATTGGTAGACTTGGAATGTCTTGGATCTATTTTTAGATTCGATATTACCCATGCAGTGGGAGTTCTTGCATGTATGCTTTCTTCACTAACATGTTTTATACATGGAACTTATAATTGTGGTATATGAGTTTGATATGTTGTTGGCATGAGTTTACTGATATTGTTGATGGTTGGATGTATTAGCATATGCAATTTCTAGTCATGTGGGTTTTTACCCTTGATAGCTACTTGGAGCCTTTGTTATCACTTGGATTTGATGCTTGTGTTCTTTGGATTGGTGCATCTTTACCTTGGCATGTTCATTTTCTTCCATAGGTGGCATGTTGGAGGATGAGAGGAGTTCTTGCTCGAGATGGTTGTTACTTTGATTTGATTGCAAGTATCTTGATGGAGCATGAGATCACATTGGAGAGTCATGTGGTTTCATGTTTGCCTATGTTATGTCATAAAATGTCTCCCTAGGACTTTTACCTCCTAAGTTTAGCTCCCAGGTCCCTTAATTTTCATCATGCATGTTACAAGTTAATCCTGAGAAAAAATGCTCTGAAACCCATGATAAATGAGACATAGGGGACATTGAAAAACTTAACCTTGACCCAAAATAGGTCCTAGGGCAAGGGTACCCATGCCTGCGCCCTACCCTATTTTGGCAAGGTCCCAAATTTGAATGTCAGTTGGAGACCGTTAAAAAGTGTCCATTGCCTACATCTTAAGTTTGAATTATGAAATTAAAGTAGGAATGCATATATAAGCATGTTTAGGACTTCATTTGGAAACTAGAAGATGATTATGATATTTTGGTGAACTTATGATTTTAGAGCATTCAAGGCATTCATTGTGTTGCAGAGCAGACTTATGTTGTTGTTTTTGTTAAATTGCAGATTTGGATTCATCTTTTCATGTTTTGAAATATCTTCATCTACTTGACAGCTACACCTCCCAGGGGATATCTATTTGTGTTTCAATCAATCATTTATCAATTTGTTTTTGCCTCTGTCTTGCAAGGACACACACTCTCTATCTAACAATGGTGTTGGAAGGCTTGAATGCCATTCTGGAGCTTGACTGAGGCAAGCTCTTAAACATCACAACCCCCAACCCCTCTTCTTATGATTGTAGGTGATAGGTGTCAGATCTCGAAGAGTGGATTTGCAGAGGACTATTACAAATCATAAGGAATCAGGATTTGAAGAAAAATTTAGGAAATAGCTTAGTAAGGGCTTGGGTGCCCACTATTTTTCCTCTTAGTTTCGCGTCACAGAGAATCTCTGAAGTGGTTGTAGTTAGTGTCGAAAAAGATCCCAAAGCCCTAAAAAAAGTAGCACAATGGGCCTGGGCACCCACTCTTTAGCTCCCAACTTTTCCATATTTTAGAACTCAAAAGCTGGTATGTATCTGATTTGTATTTAGTCTATTTCTGTAGAAGGATTTATCATGTTTCATTCATTTGTTTACGATTTTTCATAATTAGGTTTTTAAGCTAAATTAGACTAAAATCAATACACTAATCAATCAATTCCAAATTTCCCTATCATTCCAAGTGACAGCCAACCTATAGTTGAGCCTTCTTGCAGAAGTTATGATTCAACTCAGTTAAATGTCCTTGAATGTGTGTAGTGAAAGGAGGATCTAGCTAATCTATCCATTAATCTCGTGAACTCTCTTTTCCTACATTACATTTTGGTGAGCCCATGTTATTTACATTTTGCACCTTGTTGAGTGTTTACATCAGATTTCAATTCATTCACTTCATTGTCATCATATTGCATTTGAAAATCTACAAAAAAAATTGAAAATTTTGAAAAAAATCAAGCATCCTAGGCTTGCATTTTGACATAGTTTACACTATTTGCATTGCATTTCATCTAAATAATTTAAATCTCTAATGTTTGAATCAAATCTAATATAAGTTAAAGAAGTACATCATTCTATAATCATTTACATTGCATTTTCATACTTCATTTGTTAGAATTTGCTTGAAATTGTCTATTTTTCATATAACTAGTCTTTGCAATAGCTAGGGTTTGTGGTTAAAATCTTGTTTCAGATTTTAATACTATTTTAAATCTAATTTCAGATTGTAGTGTTTCATCACAGTGTGTTTTTGCATTTACATTCCAATTTTTGCATTTACACATTGTGTATTTCAATAAATATACCTTCATCATAGGGTTTGTTCTATTAGTTTATTCTTTGAGTGTTGTATGTCTTTGCATGAGTCTTATAACCCAATTCCCTAATAGAAATATCCCTTTAAAGAGAAGTATTAGAATAATGGGTTCTAGTTCTCCCGATAGCAATGGTGTTCCTACATTAGAAAATCCATTGAACACCTTATTTACAAAAGGAGAAACACAAACTTTGCAAGATATCATTACTCCTACAACTGCAATGGAAGAACAAGTATTTCATGATGTTGAGGACCCTATTGATGTGATAACACATGCACCTGATGAGAAAAAAAACAAACTTGATAAATAACTAGCTGATTTTCAAGCATTTATGGAAAATGAAAGGATAGTAGAAGAAGCTGTACCTGTGGTTCATAACATAAGAGAGTTGCTAAAAAAATGACAAGATGGTGTTAACATGCTTCGAGGCTTAGGGCATATAGTGCATCATAATGTCATGCTTGTGACTGAATGTGTGAATGTTATTAATAACATGTCATCAATGACTCATACACAAGTATCATGACCTATACTGACTACAGGAATGTCTACTTTTACATTATCAATTCTCGCTACTAATGCACATGCTTGTAGTAATGCTACCACTAGTATTGGATTATCTAATAGCACTAATTCACAAAATTACAAGACTGTGGGATTCAACTATTAAAACCAACCACCTAGGGTGACTTCTTTTATGAATAATCACTCTCAACCACCTCTCCATCCGACTTTCACTACCACCTATTCCCAACCATATTTCACTTACAATTATTCTCGACCACCACTTATTACCACTCACAACCAATCTCCTCAAAAATTCATGAACATGACTTCTAATTCTCAAACCACATCTCCTAATGATGCCCTCCTAAACCAACTTTTGTAAAGCATGACCTCTTTACAATAGAAGGTGACAAACTTGACAAATTCCTCTCAACCTAATTTACCAACATACCATGCTTGAAATCCTCTATCTTTTGCAATCTTAATAACTCCTATGCATGATAAGTTTGAAACTCCTCGCTTTGAAAAATATGGTGGAAAAGGTGATCCCAATACTCATGTGACAACATTCATGGCTATGTGTAGTGATTTCTTCTTTGAAGAGGATTTGTTAGCGAAACACTTTCTGCGATCTCTCAACGATACTGCTTTGGAATGGTTTTTCTCTTTACCTCTGAATTCAATACACTCTTTCTCTCAGCTAGTTGATAAATTTATACAACATTTTCAAGAAAACAATGGACCTCAAGTCTCATTGATTGATTTAGTTCATTGCAAACAAGGTCTAAAGGAGTTAACCGAGTTTATTAGTCGGTATCAAGCTCTTTATGGACAAATTCAATACTAGATGAATGATGAGGATGTTCAGAAGGTATTTATTACAAATCTACAACCTAACATCTGGGTTAAAATCCTCTTGATGAAGTATAACTCTTTTCAACATTTATGCATAGCCCTTCATGATTACCAACTTTTGTCTAGTCAGTATGAAAACCAAAACTCATTGGCTCAAGTTGGTCAATCTACATATGAACCTTCATAAAACAACTTTAAGAGGAATAATAAGAGTTTCATCAAGATTAATGGACAAAATTCAAACAACTTATCACAAGTGTTTGCTATCACTAATCCAAATAGGGTGCGTCACCGTTTCAGTATTCACAACAACAAAGACAATTCACTCCAATATCTGACTCCTTACATTCTATCATGAATCAAGCCATGAGTAATAATCTCTTGAAGCTCCCTCTGATCAAACCATTGGATAGTAGTAGAATGCAAGGACCTCACTTCGATGCTAATTCTTTTCTTCATTATCATTAGCAACAAGGGCATGATACTGAACAATGTATGCATCTTAAACATGAAATTCAAAACATCATCAACTCGAATGTTATACAAGTGGTGTAAATGATAATGGAAATAATTCAGTTGCTTCTCCAAATTAGAATTTACAGATCTTTACAAATCCATTTCCTAGGCATAACAAGAATAATATGGTAGAGAAAAATATAATAGAGCAAGAAGATGAATATCTTGATTATGATGAAATAGTCGGTATGATAGAAGTGGATAAGGATAAAATTGAGAATCCACCTCATCCATGGGGAAAAGATATTTATGTTGTGGTTCCTCCGCCATTATCCCTTCAAGAATCTGGAGTTAACCAAGATGCACAAGATATACAAATTGAACAACCACGACAAGATATTATGATACAAGGAAAGGATGACAAGGTGGAAGATATCCCATTCTACCACCAAAAGATTAACAAAAGATTGAAGGATCAGAAAAGAACAAGACAATTATCATCAGTTGGAAATAGTAATGATTCCCCTCCTCACAAGCAACAGAAGATTTTGAACATACAACAATTTGACAAACAAGCACCAATTGGTCATCATGGAAATACGAATCAAATGAATACAAACTACTCACACTTTTTATAGAACTTGATGGAGCACCTCTCTAAGATGCTCACAAGTCCAAGCACTTCTAGTAGCAACAAGTACAAGTATTTTTAACCTTGGTGGTCACCTATGTCATAGCATTGTTTGCTCATTTATGTGACCTCCCCTCTTGTGTTGTGTTCCCTCATGATGTGTTATGTGTTGTTTAGGCCTCCTTGGATGACCCTTGATACTCTTGTAAGGTCAAGGATACTGAGAGACCACCTCTGTTGTGACCATTCTTCTATTTGTAGCATCATTCTTCTTTCTTCTCCTCTATTTTATTGTTGTGTGTAGTGTCTTAGGGGCATAGCATTACGGTTGATGACCTGGGGGCATCTTCCTACATGATTGTTCCTGAGGCACTTGCTCTCCTCTCTCATTTTATTATTGTAATGTCAGAAAATGTCCCCTTGGGGGCTTTTCCCTCTTTAGGTTTAGCTCATGGGTCTTTTGTGTGCATTTAGGACATGTTGCATCATAATTTGGCATTCTGATGGAATAAACCCTAGGTATCATGACAAATGGGGCCTAGGGGGACCCCTTGAGCTTAATCCTACCCAAAATAGGGGGGGAGGACTTGGGCACCTGCACCCTAGTCCCAGCCTATTTTGGGTCAGGCGTAAATTTTAAGTGTCGGTTTATGACCGCTATTTGGTCCCTAGGCCGACACGGTAAGTTTGAATTTACGAAATCTTGGCGAGAATGTTTGTAGTTGCATATAAAAGCATGTTTAGGCATTCATTTAGAAACTAGATGGTTATGGTGAACTTTATGCATTCTTAAGGTGATTCAAGGCTTTCATTGTGTTGCAAGAGCAGATTGGCGTTGTTTATGTGTTTATGTTTGCAGATTTGAGCATCCATTTCCTCATGGAATGAAGAGCATATTCCTCCCATGAGATCTTCACTACAAGGTGACATTTATTGTGTTTGTGATCATTATTCATTTGATTTTTTCATCTACCTCCCTAGGCACACACTCTCCATCTGACAAAGGTGTTTGGAAGACTTAAGTGTCCTTCTAGGGATTGATTAAGGCAAGCTCCTAAACACCACAACCCTCTCCCAAAGTTTATGATTGCAAGTTACAGGTTGATGATGCAGACAAAGTGAAGTTGCAGGAGGGCATGTTGGAGTGTCAGAATTACAAATCAATGAAAGAAATAGCTACCTGGACTTGGGTGCCTGCTCATTAGTCCTCAAAGTTTCATGACAAAAAAACCTTCAGTGCAGCAGGAATAGGTTGCAAATCTTATCCGCAGATACTGACAAAAAGAAGGGCATTGGACTTGGGTGCCTTCTCTTTTGCCCTGACTTTTCTGCCTCAGAACCCTGAAAATAGGTGCATAGTCATTTGTAATTTTACAGCTTTTTGTAGAGGCATTTTCCATTATTCATTTGTTTATTGTTGTATTTACATAATTAGGTTTTGAAGGATAATTGAACATAGGAAAAGAAAAATTGATAATATAATACCCTAATCCAAGTTTCCCTACATTTGTAAGTGACCAAGGACCTGATAGTTCTTTGCCACTTGATCCGAAGGTCCTTGAATGTAAGGGTGAAAGGAGGATTTAAACACTAAAGTAAACAAATCCAAATTTTACCTTAAACATTTTGGTGAACCCGTGTTTTTGGACTTAACTGCAACTTTCTAAGTTTTTCTTCTTCAGATTTGGGTTGATTTCATTCATTCATATAGTCATTCATCTTATTGCATTGAGAAAATTACAAAAAATTTGAAAAAATTGGAAAAATTTGGAAACCCTAACTTGTATTTTCATATAGGTTTCTAATTTGCATCAATTCACTCTAATTTTTCCTAATTTATGATTTTTGCATCAGATTTGCTATGAACTACAGAAAAATTACAAAAAATCAATAATTTGCATTGCATTTCTATCATATAATTGCTAGGGTTTTATAGAAATTTTGACAATTTTCATATAACCTAGTAATTCCAAAATCTAGGGTTAGTAGGAAAAATCTTCCTTTAGATTTTTCTACTAATTTTAGAGACTCATTCAAACTTGCATTTGTCTGTAGTCTTGCATTTTAGTGTAAATTTGCATTTAGATTTCAAATCTTTGCATTTTTGCATATAAAATTTTAACAAAAAACTAGCAATTTTCATGCATTTTCATTAAATTTGCAGTTGCATTTTGCATCTTAGATCTTGGAATTAATTTTCAGATCTGATTATACTTCATTTTTATCATAAATCATACTTCAAATAATTCATACAACATTTTGTGTCAAGATCTCAAACCTAGGGCTTGAAAAACATCGATTTTCACTAAAATTGGCCTTATTGACTCTCTAAATTTGCACCATAAACGTGTTGTGAAGAATATTTTTGCACTAATTTTATATCATCGGGGTATTTATTTTCTTCCCCTCCTAAAAATTTTCACAACACCCTTTTATCGGGCTCTTGTATCGAAAATTTGGTGAAAAACTACACATTTTTGCTATTTTTACCCTAGGGTTTGGCCTAGTTTACACTCCAAGTGTGTTGTGACAAATTTTATGGATTGAGGTAACTGATATAATTGCTTTTATTTTCTATACCTTCTAAAATTCATTATAACACCCCTTTTCTCTAGGTATTGGAGTTGAAAAACCGTGAAAAATAACCTATTTTTGCTATATTTTCAGTAGGGTTTGACTTTAAGTGGCACTAAAAGCATGTTGTGATGGATATTTTGACATTAAGTGGCTGTTATTACTGGTATAATTTTATTTCCATCATCATTTTCATCACAACACCATTTGTCATGCTCTTTTGCATCGAGATTTGGTGAAAAAATTGCATATTTTGACATATTTTCACTATAATTTGACTTATCGTCATCTTAGATTTGCATCAAGAGTGTGTTGTGAAGGATCTTATTGCCATTTTGGACTGATATTAGACATATAATTTTCTGCCCCTGATCAAAACCCTTACAACACCCTTTGTTTCATTCATTTGCATTGAAAAAGTACAAAAAATAAAGCATTTTAGGCCATTTTTACATATAGTCTTGCACTTGTCTTTTGCATACTTTCGGAAAAAATTCTCAAAATATGATCTTACATTGAAATGATACCTTCATGTCATTTTTCAATGGTATCTTTGCATGCATTTATCAAAGATCTTGATTTTGACCAATTTTTAACCCTCATGAGTGAATATCCTACGATATTAGAAAGCTTAACTGAGTTCTTCTCCATGAGTAGCAATGAAAAAGATGATGGTGATAGCATTTCTCCCATGCATTCAATACCTGCTCCATGTGATGATGACACAAAATTGTCCTCTAGACATTCTTTCAAAAATGATCCTTCCCATGAGGGTATGTTGATACAGAATGATGAAATCAATGACACTTTCCCTACGATAAAAGAACAAATCCATCATGATGTTGAGGCTCCTCCCACGTCATCCTTACAAGGATCAAGAGGTAATTTTCAACAACAAAACATTCCACCTAGACAAATGAACTTTGATCCTAGTGCTTCCTCATCTATAACACACAAATCGATGACAAAGCAAAGCCCTATTTTACAAAAATCAAGTCGTAAAGAAAAACAAATTCAAAATGCAAAAGGGAGAAAGACAAGGCGATGAGATTACCTTGCATCTCAACAAGAAAACATTGATCCAAACATTGAACCAAACAAAGATGATCATAACAAAGACAAAAATTGGGCTATGGTACCTTATGTGGCACTTTCCTCTAGCATTTGGGAGTGGGAAGATGACGATGATTAACTTGATGATAAGACTTAGCCCGGAAAACCCTACAGGTAAGCATCTCTAACCCTTTATCTCTCTCGTGATGTGCTTCCCTCGTGATGTGTTATGTGTTGTTTAGGCCTCCTGGGATGACCCCTGATTCTCTTGTAAGGTCTGAGATACCAAGAGACCACCTCTGTTGTGACCTTATTCTATTTGTATCATCATTCTTCTATATTGCCTCTCTTTGATTTCATCATTGTGTGTTGTGTCTTATGGACATAACATTACAATTGGTGACTTGGGGCACCCTCCTACATGATCATTCCTAAGACACTTGTTTCTCCTCTCTTATTTATTGTTTCCCTTCCTCTAGTGTTTCCATCTAGCGGGCAGATGACTAAAAACATTTATACTGATGTGAACCTAGTGTCCCTTTCAAGAGCAATCAAAAAATGGACTTAGTTCCTAATATGACAATGGGGTTGTAATAAATTATCTAACGCTTGGCTAGTGGAAGCACTCATGCTTTTCGCGTAGTGAATTTGATGATGTTTTATCTCATTTACAAACCTTAACAATACTGTTGCTCTGTGCACCTTTGTTTGTCTTTGAATCTAGTCTTGGTGGTACTTGATTCGGAGAGCTTCGTGATATAGCCCCACGGTTATCCTTGAACTTCTAATTCATGGTATAACCTTAGCTCTTTGTGTGGTTAATCATATGCATTGATGATGTTGTTTATCATGATTTTGTAGACACTAACATGTTTCTTGTAGGGATGTGTTTGTGGGAACATTTGGCGATCGTGAAGTACATGTCACCTCCGGAGAGCATGGGCTTTGCGAGAGCTTATGTTCCCTTGTGTGTTTTCTTCCTACCTTAATGTGCTTGATATCGATACCTAATATCAACCATCTTAATGTGGGGGCATATATAAGGTAAGTTGTTTGTTGTAGATGTTAGCTATGTGCTTATCCTCAGATGCAGTTTAAAGACTAGCTCGATGAGTGCTTCCTACATCCTAAGTTTGTTTGCAATCAATCAATCAATTATTTAAGCCCTCTGCATAGGTTGGATATCGCATATATCCTTTTTATCTTAAGCCCTCTGTGGAGGTAGGGATGGTGTATTTCTCAAAGCAGATTGCACTATCCTGTCATTTTCAAAAGTCCTCTACGGAGGTAGGGAGCGGTTCTGTGACTAACTCAACCCTTAAGCGTGTCTTTGGAGATTGTTGTGGCAAAGCCCAATCATCAGTGTGTGCCTGTAATGTGCCTAAGATGGTGTTGAGCCTAGAAATAGGAACACTCCATTGCTTGTCTACCAAGTTTTCTCTGTGTCTTCAAGTATGTGTGTTTAGTGTGCTTGCTTTGTTTGGCATGTCTGTTGCCCCATATGTAGTCTAAAGACTAGCTCAATGAATGCTTCCTGCATTTTGGGAGGTTTTGCATGTCTTGCATGTGTGTTGCCCCATATATGCAGTTTAAAGACAAGTGCGATGAGTGCTTCCTGCATTATGGGAGGTTTGTTTACATTCTAGTATTTGCATCTGCATTTCATATATATGAGAAAAAGAAAAGAAAAGAAATCATGCCTGTCTTCTATGCATTAATGTGTCTTCTATGCATTTGCTATCTACCCTATGTTTTGCATGACTGTAACTGTCTTCTCCATGTTTTGTGTGCATGTTATTGTCTTCTATGTGATTAGCGTGCCTTCTCCGTGCTTGGTGTGTTTGCTGTGTTTGTGACCGTACTTTAATACATGTATTGGCCTCGTGTTTATATACTCATTAAAGTGGGGGCTAAATGTAATGTCAAAAAATGTCCCCTTGGGGGATTTTCCCTCTTTAGGTTTAGCTCCTGGATCTTTTGTGTGCATTTAGGACATCTTGCATCATAGTTTGGCATCCCAATGGAATGAACCCTAGGTATCATGACAAATGGGGCCTAGGGGGACCCCTTGAGCTTAACCCTGCCCAAAATAGGGTGGGGGGACTTGGGCACCCATGCCCTAGTCCTGGCCTATTTTGGGTCAGGCCCAAATTTTAAGTGTCTGTTTATGACCGTTATTTGGTCCCTAGGCTGACATGGTAAGTTTGAATTTACGAAATCTTGGCAGGAATGTTTGTAGTTGCATATAAAAGCATGTTTAGGCATTCATTTAGAAACAGATGGTTATGGTGAACTTTATGCATTTTCAAGGTGATTCAAGGCTTTCATTGTGTTGCAAGAGTAGATTGGTGTTGTCTATGTGTTTATGTTTGCAGATTTGAGCATCCATTTCCTCATGGAATGAAGAGCATCTTCCTCCCATGAGATCTTCACTACAAGGTCACATTTATTGTGTTTGTGATCATTATTCATTTGGTTTTTGCCTCTACCTCCCTAGGCATGCACTCTCTATTTGACAAAGGTGTTTGGAAGACTTAAATGTCCTTCCGGGGCTTGATTGAGGCAAGCTCCTAAATACCACAACCCCCTCCCAAAGTTTATGATTGCAGGTTATAGGTTGATGATGCAGACAAAGTGAAGTTGTAGGAGGGCATGTTGGAGTGTCAGAATTGCAGATCAGTGAAAGAAATAGCTACCTGGACTTGGATTCCCACTCATTAGTCCTAGAAGTTTTGTGAGGGAAAAACCTTTGGTATAATAGGAACATGTTGCAAATCTTGTTCGTAGATCTTGACAAAAAGTAGGGCACTGGACTTGGGTGCCTGCTCTTTTGTCCCCAACTTTTTTACCTCGGAACCCCAAAAATAGGTGCACAGTCATTTGTAATTTTATAGCTTTCTATAGAGGAATTTTCTATTATTCATCTGTTTATTGTTGTATTTGTATAATTAGGGTTTTGATGGATAATTGAACATAGGAAAAGGAAAATTGATAATCTAATACCTTAATCCAAGTTTCGAGTATGTGCAGGATCATCGCGGGCCAAACAGTGGCAATAGGAAAAAAATTGCATTTTTACTTAGCCAAATTCGCGACATGGCAAAGTTTGACTTTGAAACAGATATCTGTTTCTAGAAATACAAAATGGATATCCATTTTCAAAATGGATATCTATTTTGGATTTCATGCCCTAAATTGTTTTACCCAATCCTTCATATGATTTGATTCATGATACATGGTTTGAGAAGGATACACATGATATACCCTTACCCTCTAGTGATAAAATTAGGAATGATACTTTATGTGGTGAAGCTACACCTTCGTAAATCCTTCATGACATTGTTATTCCTTGTGATGATGATGTCCTTCATGTGATATGTTAGGACATAATGCAAAGTTAACATGGCATGAACTCTTTTGGAAGGGTTAGCATGGACTATAAGAACATTGAACTAGTTGGATCTGTTAAGCTCGCCATTTATGAAAGAACCTTAAAGGTTAACCTTAATTAGGTAAGGTTATGTTTTAGTGTGGTTGTTTGTGCAACAATGTGTAAATTAATGTTACCTAAAGATAAATCTAACTATACTAACATTTTAATAACCATGAGAGCTGGGACTAACAATTAGACTAAAAACTTGACAAACAATACAACTTGGACACATGTGGGACTTGGAAAATGGAAAAAAATATAATTAAATGTGGAAAACAATGAAAAAGTGGTATTAGTTGCACCTATATAGAGAAGTGGTTTAGAGGTTGGTTAGGGGAATTATTTAGGGTTTAGAGGTTTAGGGTTGCTTGGGTTTAGGGGTTCAGGGTTTATAGTTTAAAGAGAGATAGAGAGAGGGGACTGATAGAGTTTGGGAGAGATAAAGGAGACAAAGGGGAGAGATGGGGAGATAGAGAGTGAGAGACATGTCCAGAGACACAGAGAGAGAGAGAGATTGAGAGGTAGAGGGATGATAGAGATAGGGAGATAGAGGTTTAGGGTTGCTTGGGTTTAGGGGCATTATTTAGGGTTTAGGGTTTATGGTTTTGGGGTTTTGGGTTAAGGTTTAGAGGTTTAGCGTTTAGGGTTTAGGGTTTAGAGAGAGATAAAGGACCAATAGGGAGATATAGAGGAGTCTGAGGGGAGAGATAGGGAGATAAAGAGTGAGGGACATGGCAAGAGACATAGCGAGAGAGATTGAGAGGTAGAGGGACAAAGGTGATAGGGAGATAGGGGATAGATAGGGAGATAGTGGTTTATGGTTACTTGGGTTTAGGGTTTAGGGGTTTGGGGTTTAGGGTTTATCAGGTTTAGGGGTTAGGGTTTAGGGGCATTATAATTTAGGGTTTAGGATTTATTGTTTAGGGGTTGGGGGTTAGGTTTAGAGGTTTAGGATTTATAGAGAGCGAGGAATGATAGGGAGATATAGAGGAGTCTGAGGGGAGAGATAGGGAGATATAGAGGAGTCTGAGGGGAGAGATAGGGAGATAAAGAGTGAGGGACATGGCTAGAGACATAGGGAGAGAGATTGAGAGGTAGACGGACAAAGGTGGTAGGGAGATAGGGGAGAGATAGGGAGATAGTGGTTTAGGGTTACTTGGGTTTAGGGTTTAGGGGTTTAGGTTTTCTCAGGTTTAGGGGTTAGGGGTTAGGGTTTAGGGGCATTATTTAGGGTTTAGGATTTAAATTGTTTAGGGGTTAGGGGTTAGGTTTAGAGGTTTAGGGTTTTGGATTTAGGGTTTATAGAGAGAGAGGAATGATAGGGAGATAGAGAGAGGAGACTGAGGAGAGAGATAAGGAGATAGAGAGTGAGGCACATGGCCAGGGACATAGGGAGAGAGATCAAGAGAGGTAGAGGGATGATAGAGATAGGGAGATAGGGGAGAGATGGGGAGATATAGGTTTAGAGTTGATAGGATTTAGGGTGTACCTGGGTTTAGGCTTTCTCATTTTTGGAGATAGCTAGATAGAAAGAGAGAGGAGACAGATAGGGAGAGATAGAGGTGACAAAGGGGAGAGATAGGGAGATAGAGAGTGAGCGAGATGTCCAGAGAAATAGGAAGAAGGATTGAGAGGTAGAGGGATGATAGAGATAGGGAGATAAGGGAGAGATAGGAGATAGGGTTTAGGGTTGCTCGTGTTTAGGGTTTAGGGTTTAGGGGTTAGGGGTTAAGGTTTAGGGGCATTATTTAGGGTTTAGGGGTTAAGGTTTAGAGGTTTAGGGTTTAGTGTTTAGAGAGAGAGGACCAATAGGGAGATATAGAGTGAGGGACATGGCCAAAGCATAGGGAGAGAGATTGAGAGGTAGAGGAATGATAGTGATGGGGAGATAGTGAGATAGGGAGATAAAGAGATAGAGAGATAGAGGTTTAGGGTTTCTTGGGTTTAGTGTTTAGGATTTAGGGGTTTATGGTTTCTCAAGTTTAGGGTTTAGGGGTTAGGAAATAGGGGTTAGGGGTTAGGGTTTAGGGGTTAGTTTTAATCATGCGTTAATATAGGTTGTGGAGTGAGAAAGGGGTGGTATGGGTATGGTTGAATGGAGTAATGAGGTGATTTAATTGGTGATGAGCTAGGTGAAGTGATGGGTAAGGTGTCTTATGTGGGATTGCTAGAAAGTGTGATTGGTAATGGTGGGGATAGCTAAATGTCATCTTCTAAGGGTTCAAAGGTGAGGAAAGTGTAAGACAGGGATATGGGATAATCCATGGTTTAATTATTATTCAAGGGAGTGTCCTTATATAATGATTATCAATGATGGTGTCAATAGGGGGAATGGAGTCTATGAATGTAGGTGTGGGAATGTGAGCTATGACATTGGGATTATAGTATTAGATGAATAATGGAAAGTACCTAGGCACTTGTCTAGTGATGGAAGGAGTCACATGATCAAATGATGTTTGGGGAAGGGCTTTTATTAGGAAAGTAAGGATTTGGGTGATGGTCTAGGGTTTAGTGGAGAAGAATTTATGGAAAATTTGGAGGTCATTAGAATTAATATCCCTCCACCTCTATCTCCCTATCTCTCCCTTATCTCCCTCTCTCTATCATCCCTCCACAGGTCTCAATCTCTATCCCTATCTCTCTAGACATCTCACTCACTCTCTATCTCCCTATCTCTCCCTTTGTCTCCTCTATCTCTCCCAATCTATCTCCTCTCTATCTCTCTACCTATATCTATCTCTCCCTATCTCTTGCCTCTCTCCCCTATCATTCCTCTATCTCCCTATCTCTCTGGACATCTCTCTAACTCTCAATCTCCCTATCTCTCCCCTTTGTCTCCTCTATCTCTTCCTATCTGTCTCCTCTCTATCTCTTTGTACCTAGCCATCTCTCTCAATATCTCTATCTCTTGCCTCTCTCCCCCTATCATTCCTATATATCCTATCTCTCCCCTCTATCTTTCCCTCTCCCTTATCGACGGAGGAAATGGAGACAAGAAAACTAGGACTCCCTTTCTCAGGTTTAGGGTTTAGGGCTTAGGGGAATTATTTGGGGTTTATGGTTTAGGGGTTAGGGTTTAGGATTTGGGGGAATTATTTAGGGTTACTTGGGTTTAGGGTTTAGGGGCATTATTTAGGGTTTACAGTTGGATGTCAAAAGTAGTCTCTCTCTCTCTCTAAATCTATAAACCCTAAATAATGGCCCTAATCCCTAACCCCTAACCTGTATCTACCTCTCTCTTGTATCTACCTCTCTATAGATATCTCCCTCTCTCTATCTTGCTCTCTCTATCGACATCAATCCAATGATGTTGAGGATGTGCTAAATTGATTTGTCACCTTTAGAAAATAAATGACATCAATCCAATGATTGTCTTGGAATTTGAATAGGTATAGAAAAATGAGAGGTTGATCCCCAGTGTCACAAGTTTGATCTCAATTGTTGACACAAATATCATCTAATATGTAAGTTAAACATGAAATGATTTGTTAGAATTTACACCAAAACTACTTGCTTTTACAATTTTTTTATGACAATTATCTATTCAAAAGTGCCTTTGAAATACTATGAGATACCTTAGTATAAGTAAATAATATAAAAATCAAATATATATATCATCATAATCCTATATAAATTTTGATAGTTTGTCCAAAATCTCTCCTTTCATATGATACAGTCTTTCTAAAATTTGGATTGTATTTTATAGATAAAATGCCTAAATACTAAAATGCTAAAATACTAAAATACTAAACAAAAAAACAATGAAAACAATTGAGAAAAAGAAAACGGGTATTCATTTTGATAATGGATATCCATTTTGAGAAAACATAAAAAGCGAAAAAGGGTCACATTTTTGCAAACCCGCGGCTTGCAAAACACAGTGTCATCTCTAAAGAATGGATATTAGAGGTGAAGAATGGATATCCAATCCAAAAAGGTAAGATCTTTCGCATGTTTTTTGTTTGTTTTGTATATTCAAGCAATTTTTTTGGTTTTTTATGCTAAGTGGGTATGTTTTATATTTCAATTAGGTAAAATGGATGCACAAAATGAAAACTCAAACCCTCCACCACCAAACCCTCCCCCTCCAACAATAGAAGAGAATATTCAAAGAAATATTGATCAAATAAGTAGGATCATAGAAATGTATCGCCGCCACCCTTGATTGTCTATAATGACATCGATTTTAGAGGGAATCATTAATCATGTTCAAACATTGTCAACCCAACACGAATCATTTAGGCAATGGCAAGAAGCCAAGAAGGCCAAATATACTAATGGTTTGTCATATGATGAAGTCAAAGAATTAGAGATTACAAAAACTATGTTAGCCCAATGCTTTGTCAATCCTAAAACCAGATTGCATGTTGATGTCCGTAAGCCCAAGTTTTCAATCAAATGGTGTATTCATGAGGGCATTAGTCAGAACTTTTGGGATCGTTGGTGGATGGTTTTTGATAAACCACCCAACAACAATTTAGATGTACCTTTGTATTTCCTTCGTAAACTCTATGCAGAGTTCGTCATGGGTCAACATGTTAATTATTTTGATTTTAGAGAGTTTCAAGGAGTGGGTAAGGGAATGCCTCAAGATAGACCTGGGGTAGTGAGACAAGTACAAGGTCCTTATATTCCCCCTCCTGCTATCCCTTCTCCACCCCCATTGCAGCACCCAGATGTTGTTGCAAATGCAACACAATAGGGCCTTAGTGCCATACACTCTTTGACCGAGCATTTGATTATACAGACATCTCAGTTTGCACAAACACATGGTGAAGGCGATGATATTGGATAACCTGGTTCTACTAGACTGTCATCATCCACACATGTATGTCTGCCCCATCATTGCATTTCTTGCAATCATTTATGCTTAGGTCCTATTTTGGAGAGTAGTGAGCCACTGTTGAACACATCAGAGTATGATTTCCATTCACAAGATGATGCAATGGGGTCCAGAACTCAAGCTGAGGGGTCAGGGACAAGAGTAGAAGCTACCAGATCAGTGAACCATAGAGAAGGAGAAATGCATGAGCAATCTTTTATGCAGGTAAAATTTAAAGTTAAATTTTATGGTCTATTCTATTTGAATATATAAACAAATTAATTACTACTAATGTATCTAAGTGGGATAACAGTTGATGATAGAGGAGGAGTTGACAGAAGTTTATCATGGAACTTTGTCTGCCATCCAATTTGGCTTGGACTTGCTGGTATAATTTGTTCTACACATCAACTTTTTTTTTATGCATTTATTTCTTTGTGAGTAATTATATATTAATTTATATCTTGACGTTAATTTTATTTTATAGTCAATTGAAAATGTGAATGATGTGGCATCTTTGCCAATAGTCTTTTCTCGAACTCCTAATCGACCCAAAGGACTATCATTTGTAGAACGACTTTCTCAATGCCAACAAAGGGTGGAGGTAATTTGATTGAATTGTACTTTAATTGATTGCTTGTGTGTAGCACATCTAACCTTTTTAAATGTATGCATTTCCTATTTTGTTTAATAATTATATATTAATTTATTTGAATGTTACTTTGCTTTTATGTAGTCTCTTGAGAATGTGAGTGATGTGCCACCTTTGCCATCATGCTTCACTAGGACACCTGATCGTCTTAAGAGAAAATCATTTGTAGAATGATTGTCTGAACAACAACATAGAGTCAAGGTAATTGAATTGAATTTTTCTAAATAATTGATAGTTTATCTAGTGGTCTTATAGTTGATTGTAGTGATTTAGATGTATGTTAATAAATGAAAGTTCTTAATTGTAGTAGATAAGAATCTATTTACTAACTTTAACTTATTTTTATTTACCATTGAAGAGATTAATCAAATTTGTGTTTTAACTTATTAATGCAGGAAACTTCGCCTCCATCAATTACTAGACATTTTGGTACAAAGAGGACACTTTTTTAGGATCCATCACATTGAGGGTCAAGTGGACTTGTAGTATTTGATGTAGCTATTTGGCATGTAGATTGTATATAGATTTTGAGACATGGCATATGCCACATTTTGTAAAAAAGTTTTGAGTTGGCATATTTGCTATTTTTTTGTATATATCTACCATTATGGACTAGATTTTAATATATATACACCTTGATATACAATATAATTTAAATTCCTTAGGTGCATGTCATGATACTTCCCATGATGCCATACATTATGATGATAGTTAGATTTAGTCCATTGATGATATGTTTAGCATTGAGAATGATTTTAGATCAATAGAATCAATAGAATCAATATGAAAAAATTCCTTATATGCCCTAATCAAGCATAGTAGCTTGAAATCTAATAAGGTCATGATAGACCATTTCATCATGTATTTAGTCTTCATCTTGTAAAATTTTGTAAATATGTCAAAGTTGTCATATGAAAAATGTAAAAAAAATGCAAAAGTATGGAAGATGAATAGTCAAGTACTCAAAAGTCAGTTGGAGACTATTGGTTTCCCTCAAATCATGTATAAATATGCATAAACCTTTGTGGAAAAGGCATTGGAGATGTATTGAAAACATTTTGAAGATGAATTGAAGACAAGTTTGAATGAAATTAATGTCAAGAAACTCTATTTTTGCAGATTTTACTATTTTCTTGCTATTTCTTTGTTTAGTACAGCCCTGTATGGATGTGTTAGGGCCTGAGAGCAATTGTAATTGAAAGTTGGTGGAATTTACTTTCTTGTGTTTTACGTGCCAATAAGGCCAATAAGGACACTGGGGGCACATTATAAACATAAAAAACTTACATCTTGGGGAGAAGTGCCAATAAGGCCAATAAGGATACTATTTTAGTTGGGTGTGTGTGTGTATGTAAATCCCATTTATGGCCAAGAAGCTCTCTATTTACTATTATTCAACTCTCGTTGATAGGAGGTTAGCTCTACAACTATTGCAATTTGTGTATGAAACCTAGATGCCTACGAGATTATATATATATATATATATGTATGTATGTAAATCCTATTTATGGTCAAGTAGCTCTCTATTTACTATCATTGAACTCTCATTGATAGGAGGTTGGCTCTTCGACTATTGCAATTCAATCCATTTGTAATGATGCCTCTATCATGTTGAGTTGGATCCTATCTTTGCATCAATTTAAAATCATGAAGATCACAACACCATACAATCCTCATTGGGTTGTTAAAATGCACAAAACAAGCATACAAGATAGTCATTCATGAAATTACTATGCAAAGAGGGTTTATAAGTTGCATTAGGGTTTGTATAAATGATCTAATGGATTTATAAGGTTGTAAAACACCAAAATGGATGATTTATATGAGTTTTGGTACTGTCACAGTCCATGTACAACTTGCCCTTTATGATTGTTAAAAAGATACACATGGCTGTCCAAAACTGCCCTTTATGACTATCCTAGAACAACATCATGTATATGCTCATAAAAGCCATCAAACTCTGAGAATAAACTCATCATTGGATAAGGAGTGGAAGGATAAAGTTAGATTCCAAAAAACCTCTTAAAATCACATGTCTCCCCTTATGAAAACTAGGGTCTTTGCTGATACATTGTTCCGTAAGAGCAAAGTCACTTAAGATCCTAAGAGCAAAAACCTTGCCAGGTGCCATATTTTTTGTTCTGCTCATCGTGGGGCCAAACAGAATACATCAACACGTCAGGTTGGGTGGGGAAATGCTAGGGGAGGTTTCATTTTGTGCACCAAGCATCCCAATCATTTCGGGCAAGAGGCTACCGGCAAAGTCCCTTAAGATCCCTGAGACTAAAAACTACCAAACTTTGACAGACCAGTTCTTAGAATTTGTGACAGCTGGGAATGTTGTGTTTGGACCTACAGGTGTATGTGGGGTCCATCCACAATAACCACTCTCATTTTTGGTCAACTCTATTCCGTTTGACCATGCCAAAATCAAACGCATTGTTGTAAAATGCTTCAATTTGATGCAGTGGAAAGGTGCTAGGTGTGACATTTTTCATTCTATAGCTCATGGGGTCGAACAGACTATGCCAACATGTCGGGGTGGGTAGGTAAATGCTAGTGGAGGTCTCATTTTGTGTGCCAAGCGTCCCAGTCATTTTGGGCAAGAGGCTACCGGCAAAGTCCCTTAAGATCCCTGAGACCAAAAATGTGCCAAACTTTGATGGAGTAGTTCTTAGAATTTGTGATAGCTGGGAATGTTGTGTTTTAACCTATAGGTGCACGTGGGGTCCATTGACAATAACCACTCTCATTTTTGGTCAAATCTATTCCATTTGACCGTGCTAAAATCAAATGCATTGTTGCAAAATGCTTCAATTTGATGCAGTGGAAAGGTGCTAGGTGTGACATTTTTCATTCCATAGCTCGTGGGGTCGAACGGACTACACCAACACATCAGGGTGGGTAGGTAAATGCCAATGGAGGTCTCATTTTGTGAGCCAAGCATCCCAGTCATTCCGGGCAAGAGGCTATCGGCAAAGTCCTTTAAGATCCCTAAGACCAAAAATGTGCCAAAATTTGATGGAGCAGTTCTCAGAATTTGTGACAGCTAAAAATATTGTGTTTGGACCTACAGGTACACGTGGGGTCCATCAACAATAACCTCTCTCATTTTTGGTCAACTCCATTCCATTTGACCGTGTTGAAATCAAACGCATTATTGCAAAATGCTTCAATTTGATGTAGTGGAAAGGTGCTAGGTGTGACATTTTTCATTCCATAGCTCGTGGGGTCGAATGGACTGTGCCAACACATCAGGGTGGGTGGGTAAATGCCAATGGAGGTCTCATTTTGTGCGCCAAGCGTCCTAGTCATTCCGGGCAAGAGGCTACCGGCAAAGTCCCTTAAGATCCTTGAGACCAAAAATGCGCCAAACTTTGACGGAGTAGTTCTCAGAATTTGTGATAGCTGGGAATGTTGTGTTTGGACCTACAGGTGCATGTGGGGTCCATCGACAATAACCTCTCTCATTTTTGGTCAACTCCATTCTGTTTGACCGTGCTGAAATCAAACGCATTGTTGCAAAATGTTTCAATTTGATGTAGTGGAAAGGTGCTAGGTGTGATATTTTTCATTCCATAGCTCGTGGGGTTGAATGGACTACGCTAGCGCATCGAGGTGGGTGGGTAAATGCCAGTGGAGGCCTCATTTTGTGTGCCAAGCATCCCAGTCGTGCCGAGCTGTAAGCTACCGACAAAGTCAAAAGTTGCTAGGATTGAAATTTTGCATTCTACAGGTCCTGGGGCCAAACAGATTGAGCCAACATGTCGGGGTGGGTGAGTAAATGTTAGGGGAGGTCTCATTTTATGTGCCAAGGCTCCCAGCCCTTCTGAACTGTAAGCTACTGGTAGCTTATAGCTTGGAATGACTGTGATGCTTTGCACACAAAACAAGACCTGCCCTAGCATTTACCTACCCACCTCGATGTGTTGGCATAATCCGTTCAGCCCCAAGACCTATGGAATGCAAAATTTCAATCCTAGCAACTTTTGACTTTGTTGGTAGCCTCTTGCCCAAAATGACTGGGACGCTTGGCACATGAAATGAGACCTCCACTAGCATTTACCCACCCACCCTGATGCGTTGGCGCAGTCCATTTGACCCCATGAGCTATGGAATGAAAAATGTCACACCTAGTACCTTTCCACTGCATCAAATTGAAACATTTTGCAACAATGCACTTGATTTCGACACGGTCAAACGGAATGGAGTTGACCAAAAATGAGAGAGGTTATTGTTGACGGACCCCATGTGCACTTGTAGGTCCAAACACAACATTCCCAGCTATCATGAATTCTGAGAACTACTCCATCAAAGTTTGGCAGTTTTTTGGTCTCAGGGATCTTAAGGGACTTTGCCAGTAGCCTCTTAGTCGGAATGACAAGGATGCTTGGTGCACAAAACGAGACCTCCACTAGCATTTACCCACCCAACCTGATGCGTTGGTACAGTCCGTTCAACCCCATGAGCTATGGAATGAAAAATGTCACACCTAGCACCGTTCCACTGCATCAAATTGAAGCATTTTGCAACAATGTGTTTGATTTTGGTACAGTCAAACGGAATGGAGTTGACCAAAAACAAGAGAGGTTATTGTCGATAGACCCCACGTGCACCTGTAGGTCCAAACACAACATTCCTAGCTATCACAAATTCTGAGAACTGTTCCGTCAAAGTTTGGCACATTTTTTGTCTTAGGGATCTTAAGGGACTTTACCGGTAGCCTCTTGCCCAGAATGACTGGGATGGTTGGCGCACAAAATGAGACCTCCACTGGCATTTACCTGTCCACCCTGATGCGTTGATGAGGCTGTTGAACCCCATGAGCTATGGAATGAAAAATGTCACACCTAGCACCTTTCCACTGCATCAAATTGAAGCATTTTGCAACAATGCGTTTGATTTCAGCACGGTCAAACAGAATGGAGTTGACCAAAAATGAGAGAGGTTATTGTGGATGGATCCCACGTGCACTTGTAGGTCCAAACACAACATTCCCAGCTATCACAAATTCTGAGAACTGCTCCGTCAAAGTTTGGCAATTTTTTGGTCTCAGGGATCTTAAGGGACTTTGCCGGTAGCCTCTTGCCTGGAATGACTGGGATGTTTGGTGCATAAAATGAGACCTCCACTAGCATTTAACCATCCACCTCGATGCGTTGGCATGGTCCATTCAACCCCACGAGCTATGGAATGAAAAATGTCACACCTAGCACCTTTCCACTACATCAAATTGAAGCATTTTGCAACAATGCATTTGATTTCGGCACGGTCAAATGGATTGGAGTTAACCAAAAATGAGAGAGGTTATTGTGGATGGACCCCATGTGCACCTGTAGGTCCAAACAAAACATTCCTAGTTGTCATGAATTCTGAGACCTGCTCTGTCAAAGTTTGGTAGTTTTTTGGTCTCAGGGATCTTAAGGGACTTTGCCGGTAGCCTCTTGCTTGGAATGACTAGGACACTTGGCGCACAAAACAAGACATGCACTAGCATTTACCTGCCCACCCCGATGCATTAACACAGTCCGTTTGACCCCACAATGAGCAAAACAAAAAATATTGTTCTAGTTGACACATTCTCAATCATTGACATGGATGATATCTCAGTACCATTCCTTTAGGCACAATATGACCTTCCAAGGGAAGACGCTATTGTGAGTTTGGAGATGATGAAAAGTGTGCCTCATTCACAATCATGTTTTACTTGTCTTCAATGATGATTCCTTGATTCAACTTAATCCTTTGATAATACAATTTAGCCTCCTTGTCAAAGTGCACTTTCAAGGTTGCTTGAGCAAGAGCTAGTGCCTCAACATCTAGGCACACTTTTGGTGTTCTAGAAGCATGAACTAGCACCTCAAATAGTAAGGCACTCATTCTAGGTTGTTTGTTCAATAATTAGCACCTTGTATTCTTTGGACATTCTTTCAACTTGTGGAGACAACCTCAACTTGCAAGATCAATTCATTATCAAGGCGCATATCCAAAGTTATAGAGATATGAAGTGGTGCCTCACTAATCTAGGTGCACATTTGATGGTGTAGAGAGGTAGATGTGTGCCCAAGTCATCATTTGATGCCTTCAATAACTATAAACTCCTTTGATGATGCATTTTATCCTTCCAATTCAATATCTAGCCTTAGGCGCACATTTTAGGTTGATCAATCATAATCTAGCGCCCTAAGTACCAAGGCACACTTTTAGGTTAGTTTGATCCAAGATTAGTGCCTTCACTTCTAGGCGCAAGTTTGGGGTTGAAATACATCAAAATAACAAGTTTCTTCATCACTTCATATTGTCACATGTTGTAAGCCATGTATGTTAAGATGTAAACATAGTATTGGTGACATGAGAAACACTACTACATATTCTTAAGTGTTCTACATATGCATCTTCTTATTTAATCATGTGTTGTAAATGAAGGAATGCAATGATTGCAATATGTGCACAAAACAAAATTTTTGATAAGGATTGAAAGGAAATGTTAAGAAAATGCAATTGGCGGGTGTAAATCCAAATTCCACAACCTTATCCACCATTCTCCTTGCCTGTGTAAAAATGGGATCTTTGGAACAGGATGTATTTATAGCTGCCCTTGTAGACATGTATGCAAAGTGTGGAAGCATAAACAAGGCATGTGAATAGTTTGGCATGACACCTCAAAGAGATGCTATCTCATGGAATGCAATGATTGCAAGATATGCACAAACTGGATTTTTTGAAAAGGCTTTAGAAACTTTGAAGAAAATACAATTGGAACGTGTAAAACCAAATTCCATAACCTTTGCAAGCATTCTCCCTACTTGTGCCAAATTAGGATCTTATATATACATATATGCATAATGTAATGAAAATAATGTATAGTGTATATATCAAGCCATATAGGCATGTACGAATAAAACCATATGGGTATATACAACGATATACATCGATAACATACAAAAGTATGTTTACAAAGCCAAATAGGCATATGTAACAAAATGTCCCAAAATCAAATCTCCTATGGATTGCTATCAAATAATCTATGGCTCTTGCTAGGCCATGAAGATGGTGAACCAATCAATGACTCATCCTCTATCGCTCATCGACTAGACCTCCTCGATAGAGATTTTTGAATTTCCACCTATTAATACAATCAAACAATGTGCACATTAATATAGAATTTAATATTCAAAATATATAACATGACATAAGTAATCAATCACTTACCTCCAATTGGTGATCCCTCTTGATCATTTGTTGTCTCTCTTCTTCTGTAGAGCTGGATGGGTAGGGGAGGTGACGTCCTATGAGAAGCATGAACAAGCAAATTTAAGTAAACATGAATATCATAAATATGTACATTAAATGCTATACTTATTATAGGACTGTTCTAGGACTATTTTAGGACTGTTGTAGGATTGTTGTAGTTAAAACTATCCTAGTAGACATGTATAGGACTGTTATAGGACTGTCATCTCATGGAATACAATGATGGAAAGATTACTATCAAGATTAGCAGGAAGATTAATTATGAGTGTTATAGGACTTTTATAAGAATGCAAAATTATTTGGTGGAATACCTCAAAGAAATGAGAATTTTGTCAGATGTTGTAGTTACAATTGCCATGTGACACATGTATGTATTATATGAAAGCATAGACAAGGTACATGAACTGTTGGGCAAAAGACATCAAATACATGTCATCTCATGGAATGCCTTATGTAGAAAAAGGTACAAATGTGCAATATTAAGAAATATGTAAATGAGAACTAAAAATCATACTTCGAGTATAGTCAAAATAACCTACAATGCCATACAAAATAATTTACGATGCCATGCAAAATAATCTATGATGCCATGTAAAATAACTATATTCACAGTCCTTTATAGTCAAAAGCATGCATTATAGTTAAAGAAACAAGATTTTTAATAAAACAATTCTAAAAAATAGAAAAAATAAGAACAAGTTAAGATAAAAAATGTCATACCTGTCCATCTGGAAGTTTAAATGCTAGTCAAGCATACCTGAGGGGTCCTCTCTTACCTTCAAAGTATCTAATATTGCTTCATGATCAGCATTACTAATTGTCCATAGTTCTTTTGATTTTGGTTTTCCACAATGCTTTAGTAACTTGACATTTGTTGCTACAACTAGGTGAGAATACATCAATATGGTTTTATGCTTCTCAAAGTCTTCAAAGGCCGGGATGCCATTCTTTTTAATCATATATGTTCGTAACCAAGTCCCAGCAATAACAACTGATCCTATAGGATATGTGAACCCATCATCATCTGTCATAGGTTGTGTTAGCTTTTGTTTTCCCTGTACACATCGTGCCAACTAATAGTCTGACCTCTCTTCATTTCCATGCAGTGCAACAACTGCATAAACATGACCTGGCTGTACAAGGTCTGAAAGATGTTCATAGTCAAATGAGCTCTCCATTTCATTGATGGAAGATGATTGACCTTCATATAAAGGGATTAAATATTGTGGAATCCATGCATCTACCCACTCACTTGACTCACAATTGTCCCAATCACATTTAATACAACTCTGACAAAAACAAGCTAATTCTCGTGTCCAAATAGTCCATGTACTTGCATCTGAGCTTTGAAATGAATGCATCTTGGATGATTCACTGATTCTCTGACATTCTAATTTCTCTATTGCTATCCCATCATCAACCAACCAAAAGAACCTGCACACTTCAGAATCAAGAGCCACTCCTCTTGACAATGCATAGTTACACCACTTAACAATGGAATCTGCATCACTAAATGTAGCACCACCTCTAATCTTTAGTTGTTCTTTAAAAAGATCTCTCTTCATGCATGCACCTGCTCCATCATGTTCAAATGTAAAATATATTATGACAATAACGATAAGGACTATTAGGCATGAATGTTATCACTATTATAGATTGTCAAACCAACCATAGGCTGCCATAATAGTACACTGATGACTATCGTGCCTTTAGGCATGGTGCCATGAACCTTATGAGTAGAATGCATTGGTATTTGTGAGAAATGTATTTCTTATGTTAAGAATAAGTATTTATATTGTTTGGACATCATCAAAAGGTGGACTACAAATATGACTTTGTCAAAGGAAAACTTTAGTGGAAAAAACCTAACTATGAACTATTGTGCCATCCAAGCACAATCATGACCAACATCAAGGGATAGTCAAGGCATGGTTGTCTTAAGAAACACAATTGAAATTGTCCATGGATATTTGAAGTAATTCACAATATTCATGATCAAGAATCAACTCTGACTATCTCAATAGTGGTAAATTTGGTTTCAAGACAATCAAAAATGAGTTAGGGATTCATTATCACCAAGTAATAAAGAAGAGTAACGGTAAGTGTCAACCTTCAATTTCATCATACAAGAGGATGAAGAAGGGGCCATAGTATTTTCATACCATAATACAACATACAAAAGGAAAATCATGAAGTCAAAACATGGGCAAAGGGTATCTATGTTAAAGAGGAGAGTTGTGAATGGACAATGACTATCACTGTCAAAATAAGATATAGTCTCACTAAGGATAGTTAGGTGATTTGTGGATTGTCATGACTACCAGACACGAGAATCTTGTGTATGAAGAGGAAAGAAATATAAATAAAAGAAGATTGAAGGATTGTTGCACCTGGGTACAATGATCCTAAATGATTGTCATGCTAAAAGGATAGTCAATAGTACAAAGATTCATATTTCAAGGCTATCCTTAATCTCATTCACATGGTCCTAATGTTGGTTTGATTTTCATGGAGTGAGATGACACTATTAGGATTAATTGAAAAGGTGAAAGGGTTTGGTACCAAATTTGGTCACAAGTGTAAAAATTGCAATAAGCTTGAGAATATTGTTTACTAAACCTAGAACTATCACCAAGCAACATCCATTTCATAAGATGTGATCAACAAACATGTAAGAAAAATGGATATCAACCTTCTTGGTTATGCGTGCTTGATAAAAGCCCATACTTTTCACAAGGAGCCACCAATTTTTATCTAAATATTTCCATTAGAAACGGATAAAAAAATGTTCCCCCAAATGAGGAAACTAGACTGTTAATTAGAATTCTATGTGTAATGTGATATGAAACAATAGATACACCTATAAATGACCAACTAACTTCAACTTCTTGTATTATTGCCTCAATGTTTCAAATATGTTGCTTCTCTTCATCCAAAACCAATGGTACCAAATTTTTCATAGATCAAAGAAACGGATATCCGTTTTGAGTTGCTTTTACCGAAGCAAAACGAATATCCATCTTGCTTTGGTACAAAGCAAGACGGATATTTGTTTTGGTTGTTGACTTTTCATGGATTCTAACGTGTTTTCATGTTTCAGTCTCTTCTTTGAACTTCACCCTTCGTGCTGACGACTTTTTTTTTATGCAAAATTGATAAAACGAAAAGGGTTTATAGAAAAAATTGTTAGCTTTCTAAAAATATAAGATTTGTTTGGTTATCATTTTATTAAATAATTATTAATAATTTTCTATATACTATGTCTCTGAAATCCTGATGGACACACTGATTGAAAAACATCCATAACTTTCAAACCATTTCACCTTTCTGAGATTTGAAACCTACGTCACACTCTATGCTTTTCTGGCTATAGGTTAATTTTTTTTTATCGAGTTAGGTTGGCTGGAAAATTACTTTTTAGTTTTAAAAAAAGTCACAGTAAAAAAATCATAACTAATTATTTTATTGGAAAAAAATTTCAAATAAATATGCGTCACATCCGAACATGAGTCCTCTACTTATTTTGAAAGTTTAAAAAATATATATATATTTTTACTCATAGTTAGGTTGGCTGGACAGACACCCACTTTTTATTTTTTTCTGAAAAATTTAATAGCTGTTCATTGAAATATTCAATTTTCACTAAGTAAATTTAGTTTACAAAAAATAAAAAATCGTAGCCTATAAACTAGATTCAATTCTCTACAAATTTCATTCTTACATCTTTCCCAAATTGTGTAGATAATGCATTCAAATTTTCACATGAACTTGATAAAGTCTGATTTTTTGTATTTTCATTGCCACTTAGAGGTATAGTTTGGCCCATCATGATCCTGCACAAACCCTTTCCCTACATTTGTAAGTGACCAAGGACCTGATAGTGCTCTGCCACTCGATCCAAAGATCCTTGAATGTAAGGGTGAAAGGAGGATTTAAACACTAAACTAAACAAATCCAAATTTTACCTTAAACAACTATTTACCTTCTAACGATTCTATCTAGTCCGTGGATGACAAAAACAAATAAATACTGATACGGACCATGTGTCCCTTCAGCAAGCAAAGAAAAAATGGACCTAGTCCATACATGAAGATGGGTTGATTTATATATATCTGAGGCTTGGCTAATAGAATCACTTCGTGTGATATTTGATGTTGTCTTATCTTTGCTAACAAATCATAACAATGCATATGCTCCATGAACTCTGATTGTTTTGGTGTCTCACCTTGTTGTTACATTCAGTTCTGAGATGCCTGCAGTATAATCCCAATGGCTATACTCAAATTCAAACTGTTGCAAGTATGTGCCTAACCAGTGTTATCATTGATGTCAACATATTTGTGTTTTCATTGGTGTCAATTGTGGTCTTATTTTGTTACTTTCTTGTGATGAATATTGCTTTGAATAAGTCCTAAAGATCATATGCATATGTTTATGATATTGAGTTTCCAAGTACTTTTGAGAAAATTTGTTGTCTTAGAGGAAACAATGTGTTACAGAGTATCTTGGTTCGATGATGAATAGTCCAGTGGTTTGCTCTGTATTTCTTGTAGAATGAATATCTTTGTCTATGAAATGGAAGTCATTTAGAGGCATGTCTAAATATTCTATGTTCCAAGTTTGAGCCTCCGATATGAAGATTTGAGTAAGTTATGTTCACTAGAGTAAAAACTACTTTTTCTATGCATTTAGGAGAAAGTATTTTGCTTCGCATTCCTCCGCATTGAAGTATTCTTGGTCTACGGTTCTAAAGTTAAGTATTGGATGATGATATGTGCCTTCAACTCAAATGGTTCATGATTTGGTGATCCACAAGTGATCTTTTCTTTATGACAATAGCTGACAGTGTTGTTTATGTGCTCTGGTTTCAAGAATCTTCTTGACAGAGTGGTTTGAGGTTGTGTGGTTATTCTTGGTGATTACAATGTGCTTGTGGATGTCTCATGATTGTGTTTCTCCCTTTTGATTGGTCTGCAGAGAGTAATTTGGATCATGGATGAAGACTATTCCTAAAAGACTTAGTGTTAACTCTAAGTCTTGGATGACCGGGTTGTTTTCACTACTTGCAGAGATGCATTGAAGATTGTGGAAGTGTGTTGTTGCATGGAAGATTTCATTTGAGTCCCAGCTAAGGCATAATGTGATCTGCATACATCCTTTCCTTAGCTAATTTTGTTTAGGTCCAGACCTATTTCTATGTATGTTTGTAATGCCGACCTTGGCAATTGTTCCAATGGTTGATGAATGTAATGCCGAGCTTGATGTACATTCCAAGGTTGATAAATTGTATAAAAACATGTAATGAAGTTGCAAAAAGAAGTCCTTGTGTGAAAATGTAAAGATAAGTGAAAAGGTGTAAGAAGAGCAGAGCAGAGGAGTTATACTGTGCTTCAATGGAATTGAACTTAGGCATGGAGTAGATGCTATCAAATTAGTTCACCAACACTTGGTAGTGAGCCAATCTTGGCAGTGAGCCCCAACATTTGCAGTGAGCATTTTGGATAGCAAGCCTCTATTTTTTGGTATTGTTATAACATATTTATTTATGTGGGTAACACCCACCGTGGTTTTTCCCTTAAAGGGTTTTCCACATAAAAAAATTTGGTGTCTCATGTGTCAAATGTGTTATTGTGTTGAGCTTCATGTTTCATGCTTTCATTGTTAAATCTTAATAACAGTGATTGAACATTTGATGTGTTGATATTCATAAGTGGTTAAAGTTTATGAGACAACTGATTCACCCCCCTCTAAGTTGTCTTGTGCATTTCAACAATTGGTATCAGAGCCAAGTTCCTTAAAAGTAAGCCTAATAGCTTAAGGTCGATCTAGGATGTCTTACAAGAAGGAAGCTCTGTAGTTTGATGGGATGAATTATGCTTTATGGATGGTTCAAATAAAAAGCCATCTCCTTTGTCTTTGTTATAGAGTATGGAAAGTAGCAAAGACAAAGTATACCATGGCTCAAAATTGTTTAACAACTAAAGATGAAATCAAAGAATATTAGTTAAATATAAAAGATAGAGATACTTTGTTAAGTGCCTTGTCTGACACTGAATTGGTAAAGGTCATGGATCTAGAAACTGCTCATGAAGTTTGGGAAAAGATGAAAAATATATATGAAGGAGATGAGTCTGTAAAGAGTGCCAAATTCTAGGGCCTAAAAGCGAAATATGAGGGTTTAAAGATGAGCGAAGATAAAAATATAACAACCTACATGCAAAAGGTTGATGAAATTATCCATGGAATAAAAGGTATGGGAGGAACTATTGATGAGAAGGAAGTTGTGATGAAAATTCTTAGGTCATTACCTAAGTCCTACAGTGACAAGGTAGCTGCGATTGAAGAAGTAATGACTATTGAAGAAGTCACTAAGGATTAGTTTCTTGGAAAGCTTACAACCTTTGAAATGAGAGAGTTTGGTGATGCTTTGCTGAAGATCAAATCTGCTCTCAAAGCCAACACTTTAGAAAAGATCTCCAGAGCTAAGAAGTACAAGGTGGAACCTGATGATGAGCTTCATGAAATTGAAGCCAACTTTATTGATAGACTGCAAAGAGGTTCCAGTAAGTTCAAAGGAAAATCACCTTTCAAATACTTTACATGTGGTAAGGTTGGTCACTATGCTTCTAGGTGTCTGGAGAGAATTGAAAGGAATAGAAAGAGATTTGAAAATAGACCTAGGCTCCCAAAGAAATGCTATTATGTTAGAGATATTGATGATGAAGGTGTAATAGATGATGAGTCTAATGATGCTAGTACTAGTGCAAATGAATGCTTGTTTATTGCAATTAAAGAAGAACCTGTGTCTACTAATCCTGCTAGCTATGTGAAGGAAAAAAACCAGTGGAAGAAAGTGCTTTGGCTATTCAGATTGAGAAAGATAAGGATGAATGGGTTATTGATAGTGGATGCTCACATCACATGACTGGTGATAAAAGTAAGTTTGTAGGTTTGGAAAAGTATGATGGAGGACTGGTTAGGTTAGGAGATAATATAGCTGGTAAGATTTGTGGAAGATGATCTATTTATTTTGATGGAAAGCACAATACTGATGATGTTCTATATGTGAAGGGTTTAAAGCACAATCTTTTGAGTGTTGGTCAGATGTGTGACAAAGGTTATGATATAAGATTCAAGGACAATGGATGGAAGATCATGAAGAGATCCAAAATAGTGATTGCTACTGGTAAGAAGACTAGAGGTAATGCATATCATTTGAAACAAACTAATTATTACTGTTTGTTGGTGCAGATTGATGAAAGCTAGCTGTGGCATAGAAGGATGTGTCATATCATTTTTGACAATTTGGTGAAGATAAGTTCTGCATAGGCTATAAGAGATCTACCTAAACTTGTGAAGCCTACCAGCACCATTTGTAAGGAGTGTCAATTTGGGCAAAAAACAAGAACAAGTTTCAAAAGTAAAGATCAATTCTCTATTGGATTGCTGGAGCTAGTACATACAGATTTGTGTGGTCCCACAAGAACAAGAAGTCTACAAGGTGATAGGTATTTTATGTTGCTTATTGATTATTATTCTAGAATGACTTGGGTCACTTTTCTAAAAGAAAAATCTGAAGCCCTAGACAAGTTCAAAGCTTTCAAGGCAATGGTTGAGACTGAGTTAGAGTTGAGGATCAAATGCTTAAGGTCTAATAGCGGAGGTGAGTTCACATCAAATGAATTCAATATTTTGTGAAGAACAAGGGATAAATAGATAGTTGTCTGCACCTAGGACTCCTTAGCAGAATGGAGTTGTTGAAAGAAAGAACAAGACATTTCAAGAGGCTGCTAGGACTAAAGGAAGCTAACCTACCAAAAGTGTACTGGAGAGAAGCCATACATACTGCTGTGTACATCCTAAACAAAGTTAAAGGTAATGGCACTAAAACCCCTTATGAATTGTGGTATGGAAAAATTCCTACAGTAAAATATTTCAAGGTTTTTGGAAGCAAATGCTATATCAAAAGAGAAGAAGATCTAGGAAAGCTTGATGCTAGATGTGATGAAGGAATTTTTCTTGGTTACTCTACCAAGAGCAAGGCCTACCAGTGCTACAATAAGAGACTAAAAAATATTGTTGAGAGTGCTAAAGTGAAAGTGAATGAAGACAAGGAAAGAATATCAGATCTGAGTGGCTATGAATTAGATGAACCTGTGGCTATAGTGAATGAAGAAAAAGTTGAACAAGAAGATAGTCAAGATGAAGAAGAGGCTCCAGAAAGTGTTGTTAAGACTCCCAGGTATGTAAGGATTAATCATTCTAAAGATTAGATTATAGGTGACAAAAACAAATGGGTACTCACAAGGAAAAGAGTTGCAGAAGAACAAGTGAATTACTGTTTGCTTTCAAAAGTAGAACCTAAAAATGTGAGTGAAGCTTGCAATGATGAAAATTGGGTCAAGGCTATGGAAGGAGAACTGATGCAAATAGAGAAAAATCAAACTTGGGAACTAGTTCCTAGACCTGGTGACAAGAATGTGATTGGCACCAAATGGGTTTTCAGAAACAAGATGAATGAGAATGGAGAAGTTTTGTGATGTTCACAACATGCCCCATTTTACTCCTTAGCAAAATGAGGACCCCTGCTGTGGCTGTTGCTTTTGCTTGTGTGTGTGTTGTTCTGCTTGGTGGTAAAGGGAAAAGGGAGTGAAATATTACAAACCTTGTTGAAAACAATAAAAAATAAACATTAAGTACCAGGCCAGAGCACAGGTGAATTCCTTGTCAAAAATGAGTAGGGGTTGCTTTTTGAACCATCTCAAAATTCCCTGTATTTTGCAAGTTATGAGTATTTTGGTAAAATGTGCAATCGGGTTTGTATCTTGCGTATACAAGGTACTTTGTATGTCAGGTCGCTCATATACAAGGTCATTTGTATATTGGGTCCTTGTGTTAGTTGCAAAATTGGTTGTCAAGTTTTCTAAGTCATTAGGTTGCTAATACAAAGTTGTTTGTATGCTTTTATGCTTCTATGCATTTGCTAATGCCTTATTTGTACATGCAGGCTGTGGACTCGAAAGGATCATGAAATGGGGTTAAATTGTTGTATATATGTGGGCTTGTATGTTTCGGTGACATACAAGCCATATGCATTGCAGAGTATGCATAGTGCAGAAACGAAGGTTTATTAAAATTGGCATAATTGTTGCATGCTTCGCGCCTTGTATGTATGCTTCGGAAACATACATTTTAAGATACATATAAGCGCCGGAACTCAAAACAGATTAAAATCAGGATAATGCAATGTATCTTGATTTAATGCATATCCGATATACATTGCATTATATACAAGGTGGACCCGACGTAGTTAAAAGTTGAAGTGAATGTTTGGTTAAGTCAGCCGGTTGTATATTTGGTGTTTGTATGCTTATACATATAGGTGAGGCATACAAGGTAAAGATACATTGCTCCATATACAAGTTGCGGATCTGAAATCATTATGAAAAGGAGTTAAATGCTTCTACATTTTGTGCTTTGTATGTATGTTTCGAAACATACATTGCTTGATACATACAAGCCGGAAGTCAAATGGAATTAAAATTCGGTATAAAGCATGCATCACGCCCGAATGAATATTGGAAGATACATTGCACTTTATACATTGCAGATCTAACAGGTAAGTAAACTATGGTTAATAAAGGGGTTGGAGTCCAAAGATGACATACAAAGGTGCTTGTATGTATTATGCCGATATACAAAGGAATTAAGCATGCCATATACAAGGAAAAAGGTAGGAAAGCAAAGCTATCAGATTTTTGAAGCTATTTTAGAGCTTGATACATGTTTTTGGTCAACAATGGTTGACTCGGCCTTTTTAACATTGTATATGCATTTGGATATACGATTGTTCATAGTTTCATAGCCCAATAGCTGTGTTTGCACATTTAGAACTTGATTTAATGTAATGTTTATCTTCCTGCTAGTTATTAAATGACGATGCTTAATTCTTAACTGTTTGTTGCAGGATGTTGGAGCTATTTCAAAATAGCTAGAAAATTTTAGAGTTGCCGACACAATGGTGGCGTGCAGGTAGATATAAAGACTGAGCTGATGGCACATTAACTGCTGCAATTAAAGCCCATCTAACATTCTAACCAGGTGGCAGATCAGATCACAAAAGATCGCAAATACAGCAGGAGGAGTGAAGTCTTTCAATGCGGAGGAAAATTGCAGGTGGAAACATTATTAAAAGAACAGCGGAGGGCATCCTTACGCTCGGTATGGGTATGCTGCTCAGGGTTTTCGTGGGATTGGTTTTCCACCGGTGGATGCTGCACTTGAGATGGGGGCTGTTGATTAACTAGGGTTTTGGGAACTATATTGGGGATAATCAGAGCCATATATTGAGCCCCTTTACTTTGTAATGGAGGAGGTCAATCAATAAATAAAAATCTGACTGAACTAGTTTAATATAGGAGATCAAATTACTGAGACTAATGAGGACTGAATTGCTGAAATGTCAAGGTTCTTTCTTTAGATCATTGTAAATGTACTTGTTCTTAAGTATACGGAATGGAGATGAAGCTTCAGAGTACATCCTGATTGTAAACTTTACGTAATCTTCAAGTTAATTTCTGGATATGTAATGGTGAATGTTGTGTTCAACTGGGAGCGCTTTCATTTTATTACATGTTGTTGTCAACTTTTCCTTTGAAGATTTGCACTGGATCATGCGGATTTGTGGAATGTCCTGGTGAAGTATGATTTCTAGTTTTCTTCTCTTCATTGCTGTATCGGAACATGTATGTGGATCAGTGATCTCAGTCAAGTAATTTTGGGAATCTCATTCTCTTAACCCTTTTTTCTCATTTTAATTTCATAGAAATCACTTCCATAACTGCAAAATCATCATAAATAATAAGCAGAACAAGAGAAATATGCTGACATCTCATAGATAGCTGAATATCATTACCATATTTGAGCTAAATGCATGTAGTGTTGAAAATATCATGCAAAGAATTACAAATAATGGTAGAGATCATGCAAATATCAACCTGTAGACACATTATTTAAAAAATATATTGTGTAGAGTAGCCTTTCTATATAGCATAGTTGCAGAAAATAGAATCTACTGATCAGTGTAAGGCCCCTGAATGGAAAACAACAACAAACATCAACCACTGAGTAACGTCAGTAGATTATGAACTAATCAACAAAGACTTGGGATCATGAATTCTTTGAATTCATCGTATCTTTCAAGATAAATAAAGGTTGTTGTGTAACTTTTATTCCTGTGTTGGTGTGTGAGTAACATCCTCATCAACACCCTAATTAGCGCTAGAAGTAAGGCCCGAACAAGGAATCTGTGGATTCCTGCAAACATTGCTTAAATATCCCAATATCCCGTCAGTTTCAAAATTCTGACCATAAACACAACCTTGGCTAGGGAGTTTCAACTGATCTTTACAGTAAACCAGCCAATTTTTGTTAAAAATTTAAGGAAATCCTAGATTTCAGGCCAAATACTAGGTCCAGATCTAGTGGACTCTTTGAAGAACTACCTGTCAGGAGATTTAGCCCTAGGACTATAGACATTCATCACTCCCCTGATTCTAGTGCATCTGGAGCTTTACCAGAGCATGCTCCTGTAACTCCTATTAGCTTACAAACACCTACAGGACCACCTGTCATACCTCAAGTCCAACCTCAACTAGTTGCAATGTCATTCTTTACAGCAGAGTCACCTCTGACCTTCAATGCATATCATGCTTTGCCTAAGAATCCTAATAAGATGCTGATGATCACATCAGAACTTTCAAGGAAGCTTGTTGTAGGGCTAGAATTAAGCATCAAGATGTGGTATGTAGGTTATTTCCATTTTCCTTAGGGGAAGAGGCATATAGCTGGTATATTAGTCTTGGTCAGGGTTCGGTCGGTTCGTGGGATGCCTTGGAAAAATCTTTCAAGGATAGGTTCAAGGTACCTACAGATCCTTTGATGAATTACCATTTGTTTGCCACAATCAAGAGATCTGAAGAGGAAACTATTGCCAATTTCAATGCAAGGTTCCAAAAGATGCTATCTAAGCTAGTTGCTCCCTATGTTGTGACAGATGAAGCTGCTAGGAGCATTTACTACTCATCTTTAGATCCCTTGACTTCCATGTTTATCAGGAGAGCACATCCTGGTGTGACAACTCTAGCAGAGGCTTTTGAAGAAGCTATCAAAGTTGGCCAACAATTGGCTCCTTCTCCCACACCAAATATTGCCTTCCCTACACTTCTTGGTTATCCTACATATCCTGTTCACCAACAAACCAATGGGGCCATGATACCTCCAGCTGTGATGCTAGCCCCTTTGCAGATACCTCCACTCAGTATCATGCCACCATAGATGTTATAATATCCAGGACAAACACAAGTACCTCAAGTTGTGGAACAATCCAACAATAACAATGGATCTTCCTTTTTCAAGCCTCAGACAAAGAATGTAGTGGCCAAGGTTCAGGAAGAGAAAGAAGAAATAAAGGAAATATTAGCAGAGTTAAGGAAAATTACCACTAAGATCACTCATCTGAGGAGTCAAAAATTCTATTCTCAACCAAACCAGAACAAAGGTTATGCCAATGACAAACCTAATTATCCTGATAGGGGGTACAACAATAATTACAATAACAATGGCAACAATAATCCTCCTAGACAGCCTAGAGTGTGGAACACTAGGCCAAACAATGGTTCCTTGCCATCACCCCTAGACAATCAGCCTCTTAGTGAACCTAAATAGACCACTAGAGTAAACCTTGCAGAGGCAGTACTTACAAACTGGTGTAGGATACATAACACCAATGCTCATATAGAGCTAGATTACCCTTAGTTCAGGATTACTGCTCGTATATTCCAAACTGAAGTGTCCAATACTTCAGGAAATCCACCTTATGTAGAAGGAAATGAAATTGTCCCCTGTGAATATGATTCTACCTTAGTTCTAGAAAGCTTCATGCATCATCCTTATCAACAGACAATTTCATCTCATCAGGATCACACCTCAACATGTGAGGAATCAACCATGGCTTTTGAATCTAACTATGTTTTTCCATTTGAGGATGAAAATGAGCCATCAATTGAGCATGAGGAAGTCAATGTTTATCAACAGCAGCCTCAGGATAGGCATAATTACAACTTAAGGAATAACTCAAACATATCTGCTTATCCTTTGACCACATCCTTGCCTCCAAACAATTTCAACACTCCACCTGATCCCAAGGCAAGCAATAACCCTAGATTTCTCAAAGTCAATGCTCAATACTTAGCACCACAGAATACAACACCAAAAGCTGGTAATCTAACTCCTGAATCTGATAAGTTGGTTACATATCTGGCAGATGAAATGAAAAAGGTTAAAATTAGCCTTTCATTGTTAGAGATGCTTAAAACCCCTGCTATCAGGAAAACTTTCATGAAATCATTAGATGATCCTGCTCAAAAGGAGGATATTAATACCTCAGGCCAGTTTGGAAATAAAGATCATGCTGCCAAGGATGTTAATGTTAAACATAACACCTCAGCTACTGTTCAAGCTGCAGAGACTTCCCACATGACCCTATATAAAGACGAGTGAATCACCTCCTTTCCTCCTTACCATAAGGATGTTTGGTAAAAATTTGCACAACTGCTTACTAGACTCAAGAGCGTCTACCAATGTAATGCCCCTATCCATATGCAATGCTTTAGGGTTACATCTTGCTAAATCATTAAAGAAAGTAACACAATTGGACAAAACAAAGGTAAGTGTGGTAGGAGAACTAACTCACATTCACATACAGTTAGCATCAGATCTTAGAAATTAGCACTACATTGATATTCAGGTAGTTGATATAGACACATATGGAATGTTGCTTAGCAGAGACTGGTCAAAAACCCTTAATGGATACATGTCAACTGATTTCAGTCATATGTGGTTGCCTTGGAGAGGGATACCAAATCAAATAAGGATAGATACTAAACCCCGCATGAAACACATGATCACTGAATATAATAAAACCAATGAAATCATGTATGTGGATGTGGAACCTGGAGTTTACTCCATCAGACCCCAAACTACCAGCATAGAGGAGATCCTGATGTTTGATGTCCATGATCATGATGATAACCCTCAGGATGATGAAGTAAATTTAGTATTTGATTATAATCCTGAGAATGAAATAGAGGTAGATCATTTCAAGAATTTTGAGATGCATTTGTTTAAAGAGGTGCAATGATGCCAATTGTTAAAAATGCATGTTCATGATATTCTAATTGATGGATGGTGCAGGTTGCATGATGAGGTACATTCTAAAAGGACTTGTGGTGCCTGTTTAGACATCTTGGAGCTAGAACAAGCATACAGTGAAGCATCTTCATCATCACCCGCGATGAGTTCTATAGATAGTGATAGCAAAACTGATTTTTGTTGGTCTTCTGTAGAAATAGAGGAATGTACATATCAAGATGAAAGTCATATTCAGATGATAGAAGAGATACTAGTACGCAACAAGAGTGATGCTAAAGGCAAGAAGAAAATCACCCTAGGGAGTGATTGTGTAGTAGAATCAGATTATGAGTTATCTAATGAAGATAGGGGCAGTAATCTATCCAAGTTCGAAGAGTTTTTATCAAAAGAAATCCAAAAGATGACACAGCAACAAAGACCTCCATAGGATGTCTTGATTGAAGGATGGTGCAGGTTACATGAAGCACCTCATTTAGAAACTGCTTGTTCATTGTGTCTGCATATTCTAAAAAGGCAGACGTCACCTAGTCCAGAGGACTTTTCTTCTAAGGATAAAAAGAAAGAAGAAATATTAGTTTCACATAAGACAGAAAAGGTGAAGTCTGAGGAAGTTGAGACACCAAAATTGAAATGGATATCAAGTGGTGCAGCTACCAGGGATAAAAAGAAAGAAGAAATATCAGTTTCACATAAGACAGAAAAGGTGAAGTCTGAGGAAGTTGAGACACCAAAATTGAAATGGATATCAAGTGGTGCAGCTGCTAGAGCCAAAAAGAAAAAAGAAGGCCCAAATAAGCCTTTGATTGAAGATAAGCCCTAGATCCTTAGATTTGATGGATCCAAGTTGAAACAAGGGGCTGGAGTAGGGATAGATCTTATCGATCCATCTGGAAAATCCTACTTAGTAGCATATAGATTGCAGTTCCCATGTACAAACAATGTGACGAAGTATGAAGCTCTAATTCATGGGATATTGTTTGCACTTAAAAAGAAAGTGAAAATTCTGCATGTCTATGGAGACTCAGAATTAATTGTGAGATAGGTAAGAGGTATATTGCAATTACAAAAGGCTGTCCAATTACAGATATAGAGTATGGGACTTGATAGAAGATTTTGATGCATTCAACATCACCCATGTACCCAGAGAACAAAATCATAGGGTAGATGCCTTAGCCCAGGCTACAAGTACTCTGGAACCTCTGTCCATATCTAGTTTAAAAAGATTCTTAGTTGAATTAGTATCAATGCCTTCTGTGCTAGATAATGTAACTAATCTTCAAGTATTTGATGATGATCAGCATATATTGGACTTTATTTCCAATAGGGATATTTTAGAGGCATAGATCATAGATGAAAGGAATGTAGAAGATCATGTCTGGGAAGAAGAAGAAATCCTAGAGTTGCCTAGTAATAAGATTCCTAAGGGAATGATAGAGCTAGAAAGAGCATTTGATCTAGACAATATGCTAAAACAAAAGGATCTTCCGAAGGCTGATGGAGGACAGTACTCACAGGTTAACATTGGACAGGGTGATAAAAAAAGAAACATTCTGATTGGGAAGGTCTGTACAAAGGAGAAGTTGGAAGGAATAACCCAAGCTCTCAAAGATTATATCCATGTCATTGCTTGGACATATGATGAACTGAAAACTTACGACACATCAGTCATCACTCATACAATACCTTTGAAGCCAGACGTCAAGCCTTTTCAGCAGAAGCAAAGACCCGTCAATGCTTTACTGGAGCCCATTATTTTTGAAGAGGTTAAAAGGTTGCTTGATGCCAGGATCATATTTCCTGTGAAACATTCCACATGGGTGGCAAACCTGGTCCCAGTACAGAAAAATTATGGTGACATCAGGTTGTGCGTGGACTTCAGAAACTTAAATCGAGCTTCTGAAAAGGATAATTATCCTTTGCCTTCTCTGGATGAAGTCCTGCAAATTGTGAATGGTGCCAAGATGATGTCATTCTTGGATGGTTTCTTGGGTTATAACCAGGTGATGGTGGATAAAATAGATAGATTGAAAACTGCATTCACCACAAAGTGGGGGATATTCACCTACAGGCGCATGCCTTTTGGGTTAATAAATGCTGGGGCAACATTTCAGCAAGCAATGGACATAGCCTTTAGAGGCTTGATTGGTAAATGCATAGTCATATACATGGATGACTTAATAGTTTTCTCTAAAGATAGAGGAAACCATGTGGAGGACCTGGGAAAGGTGATGGAGTGTGAGCAATACGGGATATCCCTGAACCCTAAGAAATGCATATTTGGGGAAACCATAGGGAAGTTATTGGGCCACCTAATAACAAAAATGGGGTCATCATTGACCCTGATAGGGTGGAATCAATCATGAAGATACATCTTCTTGGAAGCAAAAGGGAGCTCAAATCTTACTTTGGTAAGATTAATTTTTTTAGGAAATTTATTACTGGCTTTGCAGAGATTGTCAGACCCTTGAATGCCATGCTCAAGAAGGATGCTAAAATTGAATGGATGCTTGAAGCTAGAGTAGCTTTCGAAGATATTAAAAAGGCCATATCAAATGCTCTAGTTCTGATCAATCCAGATTATACCAAGGACTTTTACATTTACTCATTTGCTTCAGAGCATACTTCTGTAATAGTGTTGACATAGAGAAATGAAGAAAAGGAGGAAAAGCCTATAGCCTTCATGAGCTACCCTTTCAAAGATGTAGAGTTCAGATACATGGATGTTGAAAGACAAGCGCTTGCTCTAGTCTGAGTAGTTAAGAAATTCAGGCATTACATTCTGAGAAGTAAAGTGATTGCTGTAGTACCTGATGCAGCAGTAAAGATGTTATTAATGCAAAGTGAACCAGGTGAGAAAAGAGCTAAATGGATCACTGTCCTTCAAGAGTATGATATGGACATTACACCCATGAAGTTAGTGAGAGGACAAGCATTGAGCCAGATGATATCAGAAATTGATCCTAATATCATGAGCCAGCAGTATGTTATAAACGCAAAGGATGATGGAGAATGGTACTCAGACATCAGACACATCTTGATTACTGGAAGATGTCCTTCAAGACTGTAGGCCTCACAGAGGAGAGCCTTAAAGATAAGGTCACAAAAATACATGATAAAAGGAGGAGTCATTTTCAAGAGAAATTACGAAGGGATATACCTTAGATGCCTGGAAAGACAAGAAATAGACAAGGTGTTAGCAGAGTTACATGATAAGTTTGGGACCGCACATGGATCACCTTTAGCTACCACTCATGCTATCCTCAGGGAAGGGTATTACTGGCCCACTATTTTTAAAGATACTGCTGAGCACATCAAATGCTGTCATATGTGCCAGGTTGCTGCAAACAGAGAAAGATATGCTGCTCAACCTTTGCAGCCAGTGATGGAGATGCACCCATTTGCTCAATGGGGAATGGACTTCATAGGACCTATCAATCCTCCATCATCTTCAGGCCACAAGTATGTTTTAACTATTACTGATTACTATACTAGGTGGACTGAAGCTGTCAGCAGTAAGACATGTAATGATGAGGATGCCATTAAGTTTTTGGAAAGTAGTATAGTAACCAGGTATGGAGTTCCTTATGCTTTGGTATGTGATAATAGATCTACCTTTGCTTCAATTAAATTATCAAGTTGGGCTTTTGACTATGGGATCATCTTGAAATTTTCCTCAAACTACTATCCCCAATGGAATGGATTAGCATAATCCACAAACAAGAACCTATTGAACATCATAAAGAAATTGATAGAAAAGAACCCAAGGGAGTGGAATACTTTATTGAAATATCCCTTGTGGGTAGATAGACCCAGGAATAAGGCTGCCATCCTCCTTTTCATCTAGTATATGGGGTGGATCCTATCCTCCCTGTTAACTTGAAGATTCCTACACTGTAGCTTGCACAAGAATACCTGGGCATAGATAATAAGCAAGAAGTCAGGTTGCTTCAGTTGATGCACCTAGAAGAAAAAAGAAGTGAGGAAATTGACCAATTTGCCAAACATCAGGCTGTTGTCAATCGCTGGTTTGACAAAAGAGCCAGAATTAAGGCTTTCAGAATCTCAAATTTATCCTTGATGCGGGACAAAGCACATGAAAGGAAAGGAGATCATGGCAAGTTTAATAAACTCTGGATAGGTCCCTTTCAAATTTCTGAGATTTTAGGAGACAACACCTATAGACTTAAGACCTTAACCGGTGAGGATGTTCCATTACCAGTTAATGGACAGCTTCTCAAACACTATTTTCAAGCCTGAAGTAGTACCATGACAGTCATGTGTATCATAGTGTACATTTTTGTATAGTTGTTTGTACAATCTACTTGTTTTGCTTGCTTTGTTGTTTCCTTAGCAGGGATCTTTATTTTGATTTAGAGTATGAAGGAGTAGACTAACAACAACTCAAAACAATGGAAAATTCAGATCATTCAGGTTAATTATTTGAAATTTATGCATAACTTGTTGTGACTGTCATGAATGTAGAAAGTTGTTTTGACTTGTGAAATTTTATATTCAATAATTGTGGATTGAGTTTTCAAGGAAAGTTTCTCACAATGACACACCTAAAATCCTTGGGTTTGTTAAACTTACCAGTGTAGATATTAGGTGAAAAATCAGATGTCACCCTTGCTACCATTACAATTCTCAGCTAAATTTCAGCAAGTGACCACTCCTTGCATCATGAAGTTACAAATGCAATATCTTATGAAGTTCTATCAAATAAAAAAAAATATAATAAATAAAATGGATTATACTAAAAATCCAAATTAAGCCATCTAAGTAACTCTACCGGGGCTATAGACGCTCGCTGGCAGTGGGGCTCTACTTAGGAGAATTGTAATGATAACCTTGTCGGGGCTATGGATGCCTGCTGGCAGCAAGGCTCTATCCGGTTGGCTATAAGGGACTGACATCAACTACATAGTTTAATGTCAGTCACTGGTTTGTTTAACTGATTTTTAAGATGAGGATTATTAATCACATGCACCCACTTAAACCAAATTAGAAAATTCATGCACCTTATTGAATACATTGAATCTCAAGTTAAATGACGATTTGCAAGAAAGATAGTTGGAAGTTATGAATATATTTCATTCAATTTCCTTTAATGGTTTTAATTTGCTTGTTTTGTTTGGTTGCTAGTTGTTGTGATGTTCACAACATGCCCCATTTTACCCTTTAGTAAAATGAGGACCCCTGCTGTGGCTGTTGCTTTTGCTTGTGTGTGTGTTGTTCTGCTTGGTGGTAAAGGGAAAAAGGAGTGAAATATTACAAACCTTGTTGAAAACAATGAAAAATAAACATTAAGTACCAGGCCAGAGTACAAGTGAATTCCTTGTCAAAAATGAGTAGGGGTTGCTTTTTGAACCATCTCAAAATTCCCTGTATTTTGCAAGTTATGAGTATTTTGGTAAAATGTGCAATTAGGTTTGTATCTTGCGTATACAAGGTCATTTGTATGTCAGGTCACTCATATACAAGGTCCTTTGTATATCGGGTCCTTGTTTTAGTCGCAAAATTGGTTGTCAATTTTTCTAAGTCATCGGGTTGCATATACAAAGTTGTTTGTATGCTTTATGCTTCTATGCATTTGCTAATGCCTTATTTGTACATGCAGGCCGCGGACTCGAAAGGATCATGAAATGGGGTTAAATCATTGTATATATGCGGGCTTGTATGTTTTAGTGACATACAAGCCAATATGCATTGTGGAGTATGCATAGTGCGGAATCAAAGGTTTATTAAAATTGGCATAATCGTTGCATGCTTCGCGCCTTGTATGTATGCTTCAGAGACATACATTTTAAGATACATACAAGCGCCAGAACTCAAAACAGATTAAAATCAGGATAATGCAATGTATCTTGACTTAATGCATATCCAATATACATTGCATTATATACAAGGTGGACCTGATGCAGTTAAAAGTTGAAGTGAATGTTTAGTTAAGTCTACCGGTTGTATATTTGGTGTTTGTATGCTTATACATATAGGCGAGGCATACAAGGTAAAGATACATTGCTCCATATACAAGCCGCGGATCTGAAATCATTATGAAAAGGAGTTAAATGCTTGTACATTCTGCACTTTGTATGTATGTTTTGAAACATACATTGCTTGATACATACAAGCCGGAAGTCAAATGGAATTAAAATTCGGTATAAAGCATGCATCATGTCCAAATGAATATTGGAAGATACATTGCACTTTATACATTGCAGATCTGACAGGTAAGTAAACTATGGTTAATAAAGGGGTTGGAGTCTGAAGATGACATACAAAGGCGCTTGTATGTATTATGCCGATATACAAAGGAATTAAGCATGCGATATACAAGTAAAAAGGCGGGAAAGCAAAGCGATCAGATTTTTGAAGCTGTTTTAGAGCCCGATGGATGTTTTTGGTCAACGATGGTTGACTTGGCCTTTTTTAACATTGTATATGCATTTAGATATGTGATTGTTCATAGTTTCATAGCCCAATAGCTGTGTTTGCACATTTAGAACCTGATTTAATGTAATGTTTATCTTCCTATTGGTTTATTAAATGACGATGCTTAATTCTTAACTATTTGTTGCAGGATGTTGGAGCTATTTTGAAATAGCTAGAAAATTGTAGAGTTTCTGACACAATGGCAGCATGCAGGTAGATATAAAGACTGAGCTGATGGTGCATTAACTGCTGAAATTAAAGCCTGTCTAACATTTTGACTAGCCGGCGGATCGGATCACAAAAGATCACAAATATAACAAGAGGAGTGAAGGCTTTCAATGCGGAGGAAAATTGTAGGTGGAAACATTATTAAAAGAATGGAGGAGGGCATCCTTACGCTCGGTATGGGTATGCTACTCAGGATTTTGGCGGGATTGGTTTTCCACCGGTGGATGCTGCACTTGAGATGGGGGCTGTTGATTAACTAGGGTTTTGGGAACTGTATTGGGGATAATTAGAGCCATATATTGAGCCCTTTTACTTTGTAATGGAGGAGGTCAATCAATAAATAAAAATCTGACTGAACTAGTTTAATATAGGAGATCAGATTACTGAGACTAATGAGGACTGAATTGCTGAAATGTCAAGGTTCTTTCTTCAGATCATTGTAAATGTACTTGTTCTTAAGCATACTGAATGGAGATGAAGCTTCAGATTACATCCTAATTGTAAACTTTACGTAATCTTCAAGTTGATTTCTAGATATGTAATGGTGAATGTTGTTTTCAAATGGAAGCGTTTTCATTTTATTTCATGTTGTCAACTTTTCCTTTGAAGATTTGCATTGGATCATATAGATTTTTGGAATGTCCTGGTGAAGTATGATTTCTAGTTTTCTTCTCTTCATTGTTGTATCGGAACATGTTTGTGGATCAGTGATCTCAATCAAGTAATTTTGGGAATCTCATTCTCTTAACCCTTTTTTCTCATTTTAATTTCATAGAAATCACTTCATAACTGCAAAGTCATGATAAATAATAAGCAGAACAAGAGAAATATGCTAACATCTCGTAGATAACTAAATATCATTAGCATATTTGAGCTAAATGCATGTAGTGTTGAAAAAATCATGCAAAGAATTACAAATAATGGTAGAGATCATGTAAATATCAAAAAAAAATATTGTGTAGAGTAGCCTTTCTGTATAGTATAGTTGCGGAAAGCAGAATCTACTGTTCAGCGTAAGGCCCCTGAATGGAAAACAACAACACACATCAACCATTGAGTAACGTCAGTAGATTATGAACTAATCAATGGAGACTTGGGATCATGAATTCTTCAAATTCATCGTATCTTTCAAGATAAATAAAGGTTGTTGTGTAACTTTTATTCCTGTGTTAGTGCGTGAGTAACATCCTCATTAACAAGAAGTAATAGGAACAAGTCAAGATTGGTATGGAAAGGATATTCTCATGTTGAAGGGATAGATTTTGAGGAGACCTTTTCTCCCATGGCAATGATTGAAACAATAAGAAAGTTTTTGACATTTGCAGCATTCAAAGATTTCAAAGTGTATCAGATGGATAGCAAGTCTGTATTCTTAAATGGTGAATTGGAAAAAGAGGTCTATGTTGAATGACCAGAAGGATTTCAGTTATCAAACCAATATAACATGGTGTATAGACTGAAGAAGGCCTTGTATGGACTAAAGCAAGCCCCCAGAGCCTAGTATGCAAGGTTAGACAAGTATTTGTTGCAATTGGGGTTCAATAAAGGCACTGCTGATAGTAATCTCTATTTCAAAATCAATGATAATTAAATCTTGATTGTTGTAGTCTTTGTTGATGACATTATCTTTGGAGGAAATGAAGGTATGTGCATGAAGTTTGAAGGAGAAATGCAAAATGAATTTGAGATGTCTATGTTTGGTGAAATGAATTTGTTTCTAGGTCTACAAATTACTTGAAATCAGATAAAAGAATCTTCATTTCTCAGTCTAAGTATGTGAAAGAGTTATTGAAGAAGTTTGGGATAGAGGACTCCAAACTAGTATGTACTCCTAGGGTGACTAGCTGCAAGTTGAGAAAAACTAATGAATCACCTAAGACTGATCAAAAAAGGTACATATCTATGATTGGAAGATTACTTTATCTAACTCAAACTAGACCTGATATAATGCATGCAGTATGTCTTGTGGAAAGATTTCAAGAAGATCCTAGAGAGTCACATGTGATGGTAATCAAAAGAATCTTGAGGTATTTAAAAGGCACATTAGATCATGGCTTATGGTATCCAAAGGATAATGATTTCACTCTCAATGCTTATATAGATGCAGATTGGGCCAAAGATGTTGATGACAGAAAAAGTACAAGTGGAGGTGCTTTCTTCTTGGGTAATAGATTGGTTTCATGGTTGAGCAAGAAGCAAGGTTCAATCTTCTTGTTTACTGCAGAAGCATAGTACATTACAACAACATGTTGTTGCACACAAGTGTTATAGATGAAGCTGACTTTGAAAGAAATAAGAGTTGTGTATAAAGATCCAATTGCAATCTTTGTGACAATACAAGTCCTATAAACATTTCAAAGAATCCACTGATGCACTCAAGAACAAAGCATATATAAATAAGGTATCACTTTTTGAGAGGAAAGGTAATAGAGAATGAAGTAAAGATGGAATATGTACACAAAGGATCAGATTGTACATATTTTCACTAAGCCTCTACCTAAGGATACCTTTGAGTATCTCAGAGAAAAGTTAGGGATTATTACCCCTCCTGCTCTGAACTAAGATGCATAGGAATGCATCAGTCTAGTGGTGCTCAAAGCCTCATTTTTTTTTCTGGATTGATGTTTTGAGAGCTAACTCTTAGGGGGAGTAGCTAGATGTTATTGACATGAGTTCTTGATTAAGATAAGTAAGTGTTACAGTGTTGATGACAGAACAATTTTAGTTTGATCAGAGCAACAGAGTGCAAGTGTGTGCCCTTTGCCATTGATGTCAAAGGGGGAGAGAAATCATGTAAAAAAATGAGGGGGAGAAAGTGTGTAGATGTGTAAAACAAAAGGGGGAGTATCTTGTCTTGATGGTCTTTACAATTTTTCACATCATATGTTTCCATCAATGACAAAGGGGGAGATTGTTGCAAGTATGTGCCTAACTGGTGTTGTCATTGGTGTCAAATGTGCTCTTATTTTGTTACTTTATTGTGCTGAATATTTCTTTGAATAAGTCTTGAAGATCATAACAATATGTTTCTGATATTGAGTTTCCAAGTGCTTTTGAGCAAATTTGCTCTCCTACAGGAAATAGTGTGTTACAGAGTATCTTGGTTTGATGATGAACAATCCAGTGGTTTGCTCCACATTTCTCGTAGAATGAATATATTTGTCTGTGGATTGGAAGTCATTTAGAGGCATGTCTAAATATGCTATGTTCCAAGTTTGAGCCTCCAGTATGAAGATTTATGTTCACCAAAGTAAAAACTAATTTTTTTGTACATTCAGTGGTGATAGGGAGAAAGTATTTTTCTTCGCATTCCTCCACATTGAAGTATTTTGGTCTGTGGTTCTAGAGTTAAGCCTAGGATGATGATATGTGCCTTCAACTTAAATGGTTCATGATTTGGAGGTCTGCAAGTGATCTTTTCTTTATGACAGTAGCTGACAGTGTTGTTTATGTGATCTAGTTTGAAGAATCTTCATGATAGAGTGGTTAGAGGTTGTCAGTTGTTCCTGGTGATTAAAATGTGCTTGTGAATGTCTCTTGATTGTGTTCCTACCTTTTGATTGGTCCGTAGAGAGTAATTTGGATAGTGGATGAAGACTGTTCCTAAAAGACTTAGTGTTAACTCCAAGTCTTAGCTGACCTGGTTGTTTTTACTACTTGCAGAGATGCATTAAAGATTGTGGAAGCGTGTTGTGATGTGGAAGATTATATTTGAGTCCCATCTAAGGCATAATGTGATCTATATACATCTTTTCCTTAGCTAATTTTGTTTAGGTCTAGACCTATTTCTATGTATGTTTGTAATACTAACCTTGTAGATTGTTCCAATGTTTTATGAATGTAATGCCAACCTTGATGTACATTCCAAGGTTGACGAGTTGTATAAAAACATGTAACGAAGTTGCGAAAAGGAAGTCCTTGTGCGAAAATGTGAAGATAAGTGAAAATGTATAAGAAGAGCATAGCAGAGGAGTTATACTGTGCTTCAATGGAACTGAACTCAGGCATGGAGTAGATGCTATCAAATCAGTTCACCAACCCTTGGCAGTGATCCACCCCTTGGTAGTGAGCTGATCTTGGCAGTGAGCCCCAACATTTGTAGTGAGCATTTGGGCAATGAGCCTCTATTTTTTGGTATTGTTATAACATATTTATTTCTATGGGCTAACACCCATTGTGCTTTTCCCTTATAGGGTTTTCCATGTAAAAAAATCTAGTGTCTTATGTGTCGAATGTGTTATTGTGTTGAGCTTCATGTTTCATGCTTTCCTGGTTAAATCTTAATAACAATGATTGAACATTTGATGTGTTGATATTCATAAGTGGTTAAAGTTTATGAGACAACTGATTCACCCCCCCTCTCAGTTGTCTTGTGCATTTCAACACAAAACCATATGGTTAGCCTTGGCTTCTTTGTTTTCATGCATAGATTTCATGTTTTACTTAGATAAAGATGTGCTTGTGGGAACATTCGGTGATTATGAGTACATGTCACCTTTGGGGGCATGGGCTTTGTGAAAGCTCTTGTTCCCTTGTGTGTTTTCTCTTTACCTTAGCGTGTTTGATATTGGTACACGATATCAACCACCTTAAGGTGGGGGCATGTATAAGGTAAGTTGTCTAATGATTTTGGTACTAATGAAGCATGTTTGTAAGCCCTTTGTAAAGGAGGGATGTTGTATCTCTGGTGCAAATACTCATCTTTATTCTATATTGCAATCAAAGAAGCCCTCTACAGAGGAGGGATAATGTATCTCTTGAGCTAGTGCATATCCTTTTACTAAAAATCCCTCTACAGAGGCGGGATGGTGTATCTCTTGAGCTAGTGCACATCCTTTTATTTCAAAAGTCCTCTATGGAGGTGGGATTGGATATGAGACTATCCTCCCTTAAGCATGTCTTTGGCAGTTTTTGTGGCATAAGCCCAACCATCAGGTGTGCCTATAGTGTGTTTGAGATGGTGAGGGCTTATCAATAAGTTCTTTCCATCGCCTTGTTTGCCGTGTTTAAGATGTATAGTATGTCTATGGTATACTATACGGTGCTCATTTTTTCCATGTGTTTTCCCCCTCGTGTAGTGTAAAGGGTGTGGCGATGAGTCTCCCCTATGCTTGGGTTTTGTATGGTGTGTTTTCCCCCTCGCATAGTGTAAAGGGTGTGAAGACAAGTCTCCCCTACACCTGGGTTATGTATGGCGTGTTTTCCTCCTCACATAATGTAAAGGGTGTGGTGATGAGTCTCTCCTAGACTTGCATTTTGTATGGCATGTTTTGTCCCCTTGGTGTAAAGGGTGTGGTGATGAGTCTCCCCTACATTCTTAGGGTTGTGTGTTGCAATTTTTATTTCCATGCATTTATATATATGAAAATGAAAAATTATATCATTGTATTCATCATGTTTTGCATGTCTTTAATACTGTCTTCTCCATGTCTTGCATGCCTATTACTATATTCTCCATGTTTTGAATGCCTGTTACTATCTTCATTATTTTTGTGTGTCTGCGGTGTGTTTTCTCTAATGCTTACCTAAGAATGGGGGATAGAAATAGTTCCTCAACCTTTGTGTACAGATTAGCTTCAAGTGTCTGGCATGTTTACTATGTCTTGACCATACTTTAATGCATGTATGGGTCATAAGATCATACATACATTAAAGTGGGGGCTAAATGTTAAATGTTGTAAATGTTGAAATGAACCAGATACATGAGAGGGGGGGTGAATTAGTTGTCTCAAATCTTTAACAAATTATGTACCTCAAAACATTAAACACTTGTCCACAATTTGTTATGATTAAATCATGAAAACATAAACTCAAAAACATAAACACAGTTGCAAGACCATACACAAGAGACACTAGATTTTTACGTGGAAAACCTTGTTAAGGGAAAAACCACCATGGATGTTAGTCCAAAAGATATATAAGTTATAACAATACCAAAAATTAGAGGCTCACTTCCAATAGGGCTCACTACCCAAAAAAAGGCTCATTACCAAGGGGTGACTCACTGCTAAAGGTTTTGAATTGATATGATAGCATCTACTCCATGCCTGAATTCAGTTCCATTGAAGTGCAATACTCTTCCTCTTCTTTGCTCTTCTTTTTACACTTCTTCACTTAACTTCACATCTTCACACAAGGACAAGTTTTCCATTACCAAATTACAAGTATATATATCATTCATCAACCTTGGAATGTACATCAAGGTTGGTATTACATTCATCAACCATTGGAACAATCTCCAAGGTCGGCATTACAAACATTTACAAAATAGGTCTTGATCTAATACAAAAATATGCTAAGGAAATGTAAGATGTATGCAGATCATGCCATGCCTTAGCTGGGACTCAAACATGATCTTCCACACTACGAGATGCTCCTACAATCTTCAACAGATCTCCACAATCACTAGAATTAACCAAGTCAGATAAGATTGGTTACACGCTACGTTATCTAGGAATAATCTTAAAACATGATCTCAATTCCTTAACATGGACCAATGTAAAGGCAGGGACACAATCAAGAGGCATCCACAAGCACATTTTAGTCAACAGGAGAAACTGCACAAACTCTAACCACTTTAGCCATGAGATTCTTCAAACCAGAGCACATGAATTTCACTATCTTCAACTGTCATAAAAGAAAGATAGCTTGCGGAGTGCCAAATCGTGAACCATTGTAGTTGTAGGCACTTGTCATCATCCTAGACTTCCTTGTAGAACTGCAAAGCAAGATACTTCAATGCAGAGGAATACAGAGCAAAATACTTTCTCCCTATCACCAGTGAATAATCAGGAAAAGCAGGTTTTACTCTGGTGAATGTAACTCACTCAGCTTTGCATACCGGAGGCTCAAACTCAGGATTTAGAATCTTCAGACATGCCTCTAAATAACTTCCAATCCATGGACAAAGATCTTTAATCTACAAGAAGTGTGGAGCAATCTTTTGGACTTTGCTTCAGTATCAAACTCACTGTCTTCACTGTGATTCACTATTTCCTTTCTGATTCTTCCGAAGGGGCTAATTTTCTCAATGTCCTCAACATATAAGGCTTCTAATCAATCAAAAGATAAGGATACAGTTGACACCAATGACAATAGATATGTTGACATCAATGACAACACTGATTAGGCACATACTTGCAATAGTCTCCCCCTTTGTCATTGATGACAACATATGATGTGAAAAACTGTGACTACCATAAAGACAAGATTCTTCCCCTTACTCTTCACACATTTGCATTCTTTCCTACCTAAGTTTTTCACATGAATTCTCTCCCCCTTTGACATCAATGGAAAAGGGCACATACTTGCAGTCTGCTGCTCTGATAGAACCAAACTTTTTGTTGACCTTACTTTTATTTATTACTCCCACTATCAACAATACTTACTGATCTCATTAGCTACTCCCCCTAAGATGTAGTTTCCAAATCATCAATCTGGTTTAAAGAATGAAATTGTAAGCACCACCAGATTGATGCATTTATGTGCACCTTAGTTCAGAGTAGGAGGGGTGATGACCCCTAACTTTTCTCTAAGATACTCAAAAGCATCCTTAGGCAGAGGCTAGGTAAAGATATTTGCAGTATGATCTTTTATAGATACATATTCCAACTTGACTTCATTCTCTGTCACCTTTTCCCTTAAGAAATGGTATCTTATAAAAAAGTGTTTTGTCCTTGAGTGCATCATTGGGTTCTTGGATAGGTTTATGGCTCTTGTATTGTCACAAAAGATTGTAATTGGATCTTCATACATGACTCTGATGTCCTTTAATGTCTGCTTCATCCATAACACTTGAGTGCAACTACATGCTACTACAATGTACTCTACTTCTGCAGTGGACAAGGAGATTGAGTCTTGCTTCTTGCTCAACCATGAAACCAATCTACTTCCCAAGAAGAATGCACCTCCACTAGCACTTTTCCTGTCATCCATGTCTCCAGCCCAATCAGCATCTGTGTATGCTCTGAGGGTGAAATCATTATCCTTTGGATACCACAAGCCATGCTCTAGTGGGCCCTTCAAATATCTCAATATCCTCTTAACTGCCATCACATGTGACTCTTTAGGTTCTTCTTGAAATCTTGCCACAAGACAAATTGCATGCATTATGTTAGGTCTGGTTTGAGTTAAATAAAGCAATCCTCCAATCATGGATCTATACCTTTTCTAATCTGCCATAGGTGAATCATCATTTTTGCTTAGTTTGCAACCAGTCACCATGGAAGTGCTTACCGGTTTTGAGTCCTCCATTCCAAAATTCTTCAACAACTTTTTTAAATACTTATACTGAGAAATGCAGATACTTTTATCTGATTGATTAATTTGCAGACCTAAGAAGGAATTCATCTCACCAAACATAGACATTTCAAATTCACTTTGCATATCACCAACAAACTTCATGCACATACCTTCATTGCCTCCAAAGATAATGTCATCAACAAAGACTAAAACAATTAGGATTTGTTCATCATTGATTTTGAAATAGAGATTGCTATCCGCAATACCTTTACTAAACCCCAATTGTAACAAATGCTTATCTAACCTTGCATACTAGACTCTGGGAGCTTGTTTCAATCCATCCAATGCTTTCTTCAATCTACACACCATGTCACCCTGATCTGATGATTGAAATCCTTCCAGTTGTTCTTGATGTAAACCTCTTCATCCAATTCTCCATTCAAGAATGCTGACTTGACATCCATCTGATATACCTTGAAATTCTTGTAGGCTACAAATGCTAAAAACATTCTTATTTCTTCAATCCTTGCCATAGATGCAAAAGTTTCCTCAAGATCTATTCCTTCAACCCAAGAGTATCCCTTGCATACCAACCTTGCTTTGTTTCTTACCACTTCACCATTATCATTCATTTTGTTTCTGAAGACCCATTTAGTACCAATCACATTCTTGTCTGTCAGTCTAGGGACAAGATCCCAAGTCTAATTCTTTTCTATCTGCATCAATTCTTCTTTCATAGCATTTACCCAATTTTCATCACTACATGCTTCATTTACATTTTTAGGTTCCACTTGAGAAATCAAACAGTAATTAACCTATTCTTCAATAGCTCTTCTTCTGGTCTGAACTCCTTTCCTCTTATCTCCTATGATTTGATCTTCAGAGTGATTTAACTTCACATACCTGGGTGTCTTAGTAATGATTTCTGGAGCTTGTTCTTCTTCTTTCTCTGAGTTTTCTTCTTTTTGCACTACTACTTTGCTTGTAGGGACATCCAGTTCATCGGATTCATATCCACTTGATACCTTTTCCTTGCTTTCATCAACTTTGACATTTACACTCTCAATAATTTTCTTCAACCTATTATTGTAGCATCGGTAGGCCTTGCTCTTAGTAGAGTATCCAAGGAAGATACTTTCATCACATCTTGCATCAAATTTACCTAGATCTTCATCTCTTATGATATAACACTTACTACCAAAAACTTTGAAATATTTCACAGGAGGAACTTTACCATGCCACAATTTATAAGGAGTCTTAGAACTATTACCTTTGACTTAGACTCTGTTTAGGATGTATACAACACTATGAATTTCCTCTCTCTAATATACTTTTGGTAGGTCAGCCTCCATCATTATTCTGGCAACCTCTTGAAGTATCTTGTTCTTCATTTCAACTACTCCATTTTGTTGTGGAGTCCTAGGTGCAGATAATTGTCTCTTTATCCCTTGTTCCTCATAGAAGAAGTTAAACTCATTTGATGTAAACTCTCCACCTTTAGTAGAACTCAAGCACTTGATCTTCAAATCTATCTCATTCTCAACCATTGCCTTGAATGATTTGAACTTTTCTAGGGCTTCTGCTTTTTCTTTTAAAAAGGTAACCCAAGTCATTCTAGAATAATCATCAATTAACAACATGAAATACCTGTATCCTTGCAGACTTCTTACTCTGGTAGGTCCACATAGACCTGTATGCACTAATTCCAGTAGTCCATCAACAGATTGGTGCTTGCTCTTGAAACTTGTTCTTGTTTTTTTTCCAAATTGGCACTCCTTGCACAATGTATCAGCAAGCTTCACAAGATTGGGTAAATCTCTTATAGCCTGAGTGGAACTTATCTTCACAATGTTGTCAAAATTGATATGACACAACCTTCTATGCTACAACCAACTTTCATTATTCTGAGCCAATAAACAATATTCATTAGTCCCTTTCAAATGATAAATGTTACCTCTTGTCTTCTTACCAGTTGCAATCACTATTCCGGAGCTTTCCAAGATCTTGCATTCATTGTCCTTGAATCTAAGATCATAACCTTTTCCACACATCTGACCAATAATCAAGAGATTGTGCTTTAATCCCTTCACATATAAGACATCATCAGTGTTATGCTTGCCATCAAAAGAAATAGATCTTTTTCCACAAATCTTACCAATTGTATCATGACCAAACCTAACCAATCCTCCATCATATCTATCCAAACTTATGAACTTACTTTTGTCACTGGTCATGTGATGAGAGAATCCACTCTCAATAACCCATTCATCTTTGTCTTGCACAACCTGAATAGCCAAGGCACTTTCCTCCACTGGTTTTTCTTCCTTCACATAGCTAGCAGGATTAGTAGACACGGGTTCTTCTTTTATAGCAATGAATAAGCATTCATTTCCAATAGTATTTCTATTATCTGATTCATCATCTGTTACTTCTTCATCATCAAAATCTTTAACATAATAGCATTTCTTTGGAATTCAAGTTCTATTCTCAGACCTTTTTGGAACTCTCTCAGGGCACCTAGAGGCATAATGACCAATTTTACCACAAGTAAAACATTTGAAAGGTAATTTGCCTTTGAAATTACAAGTACCTCTAGGCAGACTGCTGACAAAATTTGCCTCCATTTCTTCAAGCTCATAATCTGGTTCCACCTTGTACTTATCAAGTTTGGAAGACCTTTGTGAAGTGTTAGCCTTGAAAGCAGTCTCTATCTTAGGAAGTGAATCACTAAGTTCCCTCATCTCAAAAGCTGTTAGCTTCCCAAGCAATTGATCTTTTGTAATTGTTGTCACTGTCATTATTTCTTCAATTGCAGCCACCTTATGACAATAGGATTTAGGCAATGATCTTAGAATTTTATTCAGAATTTCAGGTTCTTCAATTTTACTTCCCACACTTTTGATGCCACTTACAAGTTCATCAATCTTTTGCATATAGGATTAAATGTTCTCATCTTCACTCATCTTCAAACTTTCATATTTTAACTTCAAGCTTTGCAACTTGGCACTTTTGACAGATTCATCTCCTTCATACAGGTTCTTCAATTTCTCCTAGATTTCATGAGTAGTATCTAGCTCAATGATCTTTGTCATGTCTGTGTTAGATAGGGCATTCAACAAGGCATCTTTATCTTTGATATTCAACTCACACTCCGTGACCTCATCTTCAGTTTTAGGACCATCTTTTGGTACTTCATACTTTGATTGGGTTATTTTCCATATATCATAACCTAAGTAGATGAGATGGGTTTGCATGCAGATATTCCAGATGGAATAATTTGTTCCATCAAACCATGGACTTTCCTTTTTGCCAGACATCCTAGATTTGCCTCAAGAAGTTAAGCTTGCCTCTGAGGAACCGTGCTCTGATACCAATTGTTGAAATGAACTAGACAACTAAGAGGGGGGGATGAATTAGTTGTCTCAAATCTTCAACAAATTCTGCACCTCAAAACATTAAACACTTGTCCACTATTTTTTATTATTAAATCATGAAAACATAAACTCAGAAACATAAACATAGTTGCAAGATCATACACAAGAGACACCAAATTTTTACGTGGAAAACTCTATTAAGGGAAAAACCATGGTGGATGTTAGTCCACAAGATATATAAGTTATAACAATACTAAAAATTAGAGGCTCACTGCAAGGGGTGGCTCATTGCCAAAGGTTTTGAACTGATATGATAGCATTTACTGCATGCCTGAGTTCAGTTTCATTGAAGCACAATACTCCTCCTATGCTCTGCTCTGCTTTTTACACTTCTTCACTTAACTTCACATCTTCACACAAGGACAATTTTTCCATGACCAAATTACAAGTATATATCACATTCATCAACCTTGGAATGTACATCAAGGTCAGCATTACATTCATCAATCATTGGAACAATCTCCAAGGTCGGCATTACAAACATTTACAAAATAGGTCTTGATCTAATACAAATTTATGCTAAGGAAATGTAGTAAAGATGTATGTGGAACATGTCATGCCTTAGCTAGGACTCAAAATGATCTTCCATGCTATAGTCCATGCTTCTACAATCTTTAATAGATCTCCACAATCACTGGAATTAATCAAGTTGGCTAAGACTGGTTACACTCTACGTTATCTGGGAATAATATTAAAACACGGTCTCAATTCCTTAACATGGACCAATGTAAAGGTAGGAAAATGATCAGGAGGCATCCACAAGCATGTTGTAATCACCAGGAGTAACCACACAAATGCTAACCACTTTATCCATGAGATTCTTCACACCGGAGCACATGAACTTCACTGTCTTCAACTGTCATAAAAGAAAGATAGCTTGTAGACTGCCAAATCATGAAACTTTGTAGTTGTAGGCAATTATCATCATCCCAGACTTCCTTCTAGAACCACAAAGAAAGATACTTCAATTCAGAGGAATGCAGAGCAAAATACTTTCTCCCTATCACTAGTGAATAATCAGGAAAAGTAGGTTTTACTTTGGTGAATGTAACTCACTTAGTTCTACATGTACTGGAGGCTCAAACTCAAGATTTAGCATCTTTAAACATGCCTCTAAATAACTTCCAATCCACAGATAAAGATCTTCAATATACAAGAAGTGCAGAGCAATCTTCTAGACTGTTCTTCAGTATGCAACTCATTGTCTTCACTGTGATTCACTGTTTCCTTTCTGATTCTCCTCGAGGGGTTAATTTTCTCAATGTCCTCAACATATAAGGCTTCTAATCAATCAAAAGATAAGGATATAGTTGACACTAATGACAACACAAATATGTTGACATTAATGTCAACACTGATTAGGCACATACTTGCAACAATCAAATGTCCCCCTTAGACTTTTACCTCCCAAGTTTAGCTCCTGGGTCCCTTAATTTTCATCACACATGTTAGAAGTTAATCATGAGACAAAATGCCTTGAAACCCATGATAAATGGGGCATAGGGGATATTGTAAGCTTAACCCTAACCCAAAATAGGTCCCAAGACAAGGGCACTTGTGCCCTTGCCCTTCCCTATTTTGGTGGAGTCCCAAATTTGAATGTTAGTTGGAGATTGTTAAAAGGTGTCCGTTGTCGACATCTTAAGTTTTTGAATTACGAAATTAAACTGGGAATGCATATATAAGCATGTTTAGGACTTCATTTGAAAACTAGAAGATGATTATGATATTTTGGAAAACTTATGATTTCAGAGCATTCAAGGCATTCATTGTGTTGCAGAGCAGACTTGTGTTGTTGTTGTTGATAACTGAGAGGAGGGGTGAATCAGTTATTTTAATTATTTTAGATTTCTAAACTTTCTAAACTTTCTTAATAATTAGTGCAGCATCAATTCAAACAAGCAAACTTAATCATGAAAAGGAAATACACATGACACAATATTTTTGATGTGGAAACCCTGTTAAGGGAAAAACCATGGGGTGATTAACCCAAGATTGTATTCTCTGTTAGAAGAATAGGATTCACTGCCCGATCACACTGCTCATAAGAGGCACACTACCTAAAAGAGACACACTATCTACAATTTATAAAGAGTGTAATACAATACTTGAACTGATAAGGAGCATCAACATATGCTGGAGTTCAATTCCAGTTAGGCTCTGTATACTGATCTACTGCACTTCATCTTTCTTCTTCTTTTATGTTGCTCTTCTTTCATAGACCGGATCTTCCTTTCTGCTTTTATTCAGCTCTACTACTTTTCTTCGCACTTCACTTTCTACCATAATACCCCTCATAACTAAATCCATCTTGTATATATATCCGCACAAGTGATTTCATCACTTTTCTAGTTGGCACCCGGAATAGTCAATCTTTTCATAAACTCTGATCTGTCGGCTGAATCCTTGCATACCAAGTAATGCGGATCAAGGATATACTTGTGGAAATCATTAATCATGTCAGCCAAACATAATTCATGCCTTCATAACCTTTACCAACATCAGTAACACATCCAGAATAATGTCTGATGTTCTGCCAGTTAGTTCTTCCTCTGTTCACACTATCACTTGGGAACCCGACACTCAAGCATTCATATCTCTTTATCCTTTCCACATCGGAGGCTCAAGTCTTGGAATCTATCAGTCAAGATATTCCTCTTGACTTCCCCAAATCTGCACTTCACTGAGATACTTCTGCTGAGAGATCCGGACCTGTCTGTCAGACCTTACTGACTGCTCTATTCTTGTTTACCGGACCACAACATTCTTCACTCTAACTTTCGGTATAGACATACCATGTCCTGCGGATGTGTGCGATGAACTTTGTTGCCATCAATGACAACATTCATGAATCCATATAGTGTCTCTTGCCAACAATCTCCCCCTTTGGCATTGATGGCAACACTTAGTGAAAAAATGACTAAGTGTTTACACTATGCTCCCCCTTGGCTGATGCTTTGTTTTTATATACATTTTCCAGAGCTCCCCCTTAGTTGGATTCCTCATTTTTCACTGCTCTTCACTCCCCCTTTGACATCAATGGCAAAGGGTAGGGTCCGCATATCAAAACATTCAAAAATTCAACTATACTTAGCCGCATAAGTATATACATATGGCATACTTACATATACTGAAGTATGTCTGCAAAAGTTGTCTTCAATTGAATAAGTTCTGTAGCCCAACTCTGCTTCATTCTATCCAAAATTAAAATATAACCGCTCAATAGGAATGCAAATGCATCTGCCCTTTTTAGATCTGTTGGGTCATTGGTCTGGGCTGTGATTTGAGCTTCACTTATGGCCTCATGCATGGCCTCTAACTTAGGGATAATGATCCTTCTAAGTTCACCCATCCGGCTAATTATGTTCTTCCTTTCCTTCTCAAAATTCTTTATTGCATTTGTGATTGTAATAGTCTGACACTCTTGATTTACTATGGAGGATGAGAGAGGATCAAAACTTTGAGACAGACTTAATAGTTTATCCTCTTGTTCTTTTACTTTCCTCTCAATATCTTTGGTCACTGTGGGCTAAGATAAGCAAAATTTGTACATATTTCTGCCATCTTTAAGAGCATTTTCCAAGCTCTTTATCCCAATATCCATAACTTTCCTATCATTTGTTATCAGACCCTGTACTTCGGAGAATCTCTTATCCAAAAACTCCTTCCAGACCTTTTCTTCAGCTGACTTCTCTAGAGAATCTTGAAATGTGTGCTAACACTGTTGACTAGAGTTTTAAGATTACCGGAGGAAGAGGCTGTGGGATCCTTTTGAAAAGATGGCATGATCTTTTCCAACATTCTGGATGCTGCCTCTATAAGCTCGCAGTCTTCCATGTGAGATTTCAGTAGTTTCTCTTTGACCTTCGCATTTGCAAATGAAGCTATTTTCATTGTTTGCACCAGAGATAGAGAGTCAAAATTTAATGGCCCTTTTAATAGTTCTGGTTCATCAATCTCCATAGTTGCTTTTGTCAAAAGGTCCTTGACTAATTCTGCAGTGTCTCTTGCCGGAGACAGATTTTTCTTTTCTTCTGCAGTCACAGAACTGTCTTTTGGAGCTTTCTCCCCTTCCACAACCTTACCACTAGCAGTTGTGGTCTTTTCTGTTGATGTCTTCTCTACTTCTGCAGCCTTGGTACTGTCATCTTCTTTTTCCTTCACCTCTGCTTCTTTCTCCTGTATTCTTTCTTCTCTTGTAGATCCAGAGACTGTAGGGGAAACTGGAGGAGAAATGTTGGTCTGTTCAAGGCCCACCTCTTTTGTCATTTTCTCAGTAGATTCTTCTGCAACACTTGTGGTTGAGGGGTCAGAACCCAAATCCTCTGTAATAGGAAGATTAAATATTTTGAAGGCTTTCTGGAGGATCTCTTCTGTGTCCTTGGCCACCTTGTCAGTCTCACCAAGCATAAGTTGATTCATCCTTGCTTTGCTTCTGAACTCATCCTTACAATCTTTGAATATCATATTCATTATCTTGGGGTCGATTGAAGGATATAGCTGAATTGCTAACTGCTCCCAGATTTCTAGGTCTTTGGCTTGGGCATTGTTCTTTCTTATTTCTAGTTCTTTCTCCAAGCTTTTGGGGATTATAGATATAATTTCAATGAAAGCTTTGTTGTAGATATTTAGGTACCTGACTGTGGCATCTTGCAATATCTTCTGATCTGCTTCACCATAATCATCATAGAACTCAACCATTGGCTGAAGATTTTCATCCACTGTGACTGATTTGATTATGTCATCAATGTGAAGAGTGGGTTTTTCAACATATTCCTCTATCTTTTCTTCTTCCTTCTGTCCAGTAGAGGGTTGGCCGGATGTTTTCTTCTTTTTCTTCATTTTCCTAATTTCTTCATCAGATTCAATTTCCTCTTCATCCCTTTGACTGGCATAGGCTCTTGTAGCTTTTGTCTTTGTTCTTTTCTCTCCTTTGCCAGATGATTGTGCTTCTAGTTTAGATGTCCTTGAGCCTTTGGCAGTGGTAGGTGCAGATCTCTTTGATGATCTGGTCCGGATGGAAGGTTTTGCCGGAGCACTTTCCTCATTTTTCTTTTCTGCCTTCTTCTTCTCTTCCTCAGCCCTTTCCATCTCTTTCTTGTGGGCATCAAGTGCCTCCTTTGAGATGCCAAGGCCTTGGGCAACATTTTCTACTTCTTTTCTCACCTTCCTCTTGATCTCTAGCTCTCTGAGTTCCACATGAATCTTTATACTCAGCTCCTCAAAGGTTCCAAACCTTTCTGCCTTTGGATCCTTTGGCTGACTTAGCATGTGCTGAACATGCAGCTCCACAATTTGTTCATCAACTTCATACCCCATGGGCATGATCCATATAGTTTTTGGTTCTACTGCCTCCATTAGGCACTGATTAGTCTCTACCATAAAACATACTGTGTCTTTGTACTTCTCAACAATAGAGTGGGGAATCCTTTCTCTTGCTTGCATCATGTTCTAGAAATTCTTGAAGTATCCCCACAGGGCTGTATTTTGTGCTTTGACATCACCAAGTCCATGCAAATAATCTCTGATTTGGATAGTTACTGGTCTATCATTCTCCCACACCCAGCCACTAGATCTGGGAAGCTCATTCTTAAAGTAGAAGAATAAGCACAATATTAATCCACCATACTTGAATGAATTCTTTTTATCTTTCTTTATTTTCTACAGATTCTCCAAGAGTTGGTTCAAGATAAGTTGATAAAGATTGTAGTCTGCATCATTTCTTAGCATTTCATAAGCTGTGTAGATGGCCATTCCAGGTACTAAATTTTCCCTGCTAGAATGATATATTTTATATCCAATGATCATGGAGGCAAACTTGACATCCGGATCAGAGATGTCATCTACTGTCATTGCTCTTTTGTCAAACTTGGATCCGGTAGCCTCACTCACAGTTTGATTCTTCACAGATTTAAGAACAGGAATCCCACCGGATGAGTGTAATCCGGTAACTGCCCTGATGGCATATTTTGTGATTTTAAATGGTCCATTTAACCACATGAAGTTGTCATGTATTCTGCTCAAAATATACCTGACCCATTCATCCTCAGTAAAATAGGGGAAATGTATGTATTGTGCAAAGTGCTTATTCCGGAGACCCTTGTATTGGGGTTTGAGCTCAAATGAATCATCTAAAAGTTGTTTGTGATAGATATCTCTTAGTTTGAATTCTTGAAACTCTTCAACATTTGCATGTATGTAAACCCTGATATCTTCGGTGTGCAAAACACCATGCGGAACACTAGAGAAGGCTCCTAGGGGATCTACCTCCAAGGATTTGTATGGATGCTTCATAAATATGGGGCGAGGTCTATCAAAAATCTTTACTATATTCAGAGTAGCCATCATCAAGGAATCTTACTGAGAGATATTAAGAACGAAGAGTACCTTTTACGCTGTTTAGGGCACACACGATGAAATCCAGATTAAGCTGTATGAAGAATCGTCTTGATCTTTGGGAGTAGTTACAGAGCTCCTTTTCTCTTTTCTTCGAATGTGAGTGTACAAATGATGAGCGAATGAACTCTTTTATTTCTGAGAAGCCCTAATTTTCATTCAGCAATAAATGCACAACCTAATTCATTCCAATTTGCCTTGTTTGTCGTATTTAGAGACAAAACCTTTCCAGATCACTGAGATAGATTTTGAAGTTATTCTAGGAGAGTAGTGATAATCTATCTTCCTTTCATTAGTCATTTGATCTATTTGCAAATCAAGACACCATAGTTTAATTCATACCAGACCAAACTTGTAGGGAATCTATTTTTACTAGAAGACTGTTTTACTGAATCAATTCTAGTAGGATTAGATTCTTCAAATCTTCTTGCGGATCTCTCAAATCTTTACCATACCCCTTTTAGATGTTTCTTGTATGACCCCTTTTAATCCACAGCACTACTTGTGCCAATTCTGGCACCAATTGACTGGCTGGGGGAACAAGGTTTTCTTTGTGTCTCCCCCTGAGCCAGAGCTCACCTTTTAATTTCTAGAAGGAATATCAGCACTAGAGTCTAGTGCAGATCCATCCCCTACATTCTCTGTACTTGTCTTCACCCAAATCTTGTTCATCTCACTTTGAACTTCATCCACATTTACTTTTTGTTTTCCCTTATCTTGATTTTGATTATAATATACCAGACCTCTTTTATCTTGATTCTTGCTCCTATAGAATTTTGCTATATGACTGGATCTATTGTAAATTTGGCAAACAACATTTCTTTGCATATTTGATTGATATCCTCTTGATCTGCATTGATTAGCCATATGACCCATTCTATTGCATGCAAAGCATCTACCATTGAATGAATTATTCATTTGCATGTTTTTGCATTCATGAGATTTGTGACCATACCTTTTGTAGTTGAAGTACTATCCGGAGAAGGCTATATTAGTCTGATTTATTCTCCTTCTGCATTGATTAGCTTTATGACCAAAGTTATTGCAGTTGTGGCAGTATCCATTGAAGGATAGATATCTTTGAGCATTAGGCTGCCTTACTAGAGGACTTCTAGGCCTATTCCTTGGATTTTTTGATCTAAAATTCTTTTGACCGGATCTGGAGCTTTCTCCTTTCTCATATCCCAAACCACACTTGTCATCTACCCTCTTTTGGCTTTGAAGAAGAACTTCAAGTTGAGCAGAACTTATCTTGAATTTCTCTTTATATTCATTTGTTGTTTGAAGATCCCTTTTGAGAGAGACAATTTGATCCTCAAGTTTTTCTTCATTATCTTTAGCATCTTCAAGATTAGATTCAAGATGACTAATAATTCTATCCATCTTGTGGCAATCTTCTGACTTCTCCTTGAGAGATTGTCTTAGATTATCTTTAGTTTTTCTTTTCTCTTCAATCTCTTGGGTAAACTTTATAACTCCTGATTCTATTTCATGTCTTACCATAATGATTTCTTTTGATAGCTTTTCACATAACTTGGTTTTCTCCTTTAGATTTTCATTTGCATTATTTGCTTCACCTTGACTTGCCAATTGCTGAAGTAGCTCCTTTCTCTTTTTCATAGAGAGACTTAATTTGTCTTTTAGTTCTCTCATGAAATCATCAGCCTGTTTGAGTCTTTCCTTTAATTCATTGACTTCAGAGTTTGACTGCTCAAGATCATCAAGGGCAGTCTTGATTTGCTCCCTTAAACCATATGCATCCATTTGGATTCCCAGATCTTCCTCAAGCTGTTAAACTCTGTTTAGGAGGAACTTGGCTCTGATACCAATTGTCGATAACTGAGAGGGGGGTGAATCAGTTATCTTAATTATTTTAGCTTTCTTAACTTTCTTAATAATTAGTGTAGCATCAATTCAAACAAGCAAACTTAATCATGAAAAGGAAATACACATGACACAATATTTTTGACGTGGAAACCCTGTTAAGGGAAAAACCATGGGGTGATTAACCCGAGATTATATTCTCTGTTAGAAGAATAGGATTACAAAATGGCACTTGCCAATTAGGGCTCACTGCCCGAGCACACTGCTCACAAGAGGCACACTGCCTACAAGAGACACATTGTCCACAATTTATAAAGAGTGTAATACAATACTTGAACTGATAAGGAGCATCAACATATGCTAGAGTTCAGTTCCGGTCAGGCTCTATATACTGATCTACTACACTTCATCTTTCTTCTTCTTTTATGCTACTCTTCTTTCACATACCAGATCTTCCTTTATGCTTTTATTATGCTCTACTACTTTTCTTCACACTTCACTTTCTACCATAATACCCCTCATAACTAAATCCATCTTGTATATATATCCGCACAAGTGATTTCATCACTTTTCTAGTCGGCACCTAGAATAGTCAATCTTTTCACAAACTCTGATCTGTCGGCTGAATCCTTGCATACCAAGTAATGCGGATCAAGGATATACTTGTGGAAATCATTAATCATGTCAACCAAACATAATTCATGCCTTCATAACTTTTACCAACATCAGTAACACATCCAGAATAATGTCCGATGTTCTGCCAGTCAGTTCTTCCTCTATTCACACTGTCACTTGGGAACCTAACACTCAAGCATTCATATCTCTTTCTCCTTTCCACATCGGAGGCTCAAACCTTGGAATCTATCAGTCAAGATATTCCTCTTGACTTCCTCAAATCTGCACTTCACTGAGATACTTCTGCTAAGAGATCCGGACCTGTCTGTCGGACCTTACTGACTGCTCTGTTCTTGTTTACCGGACCACAACATTCTACACTCTGACTTCTGGTATAGACATACCATGTCCTACGGATGTGTGGGATGAACTTTGTTGCCATCAATGACAACATTCATGAATCCATGTAGTGTCTCTTGCCAACAGGTGTTGTGTTTGTTATTGCAGATTTGGCTTCATCTTCTCATCTTGTGAAAGATCTTCATCTACTTGAGAGCTACACCTCCGAGGTGATATCTATTTGTGTTTCAATCAATTATTTATCAATTTGTTTTTGCCTATGTCCTACAAGGACATGCACTCTCTATCTAACAACAATGTTTGAAGGTTTGAATGCCATTCTGAGGTTTGACCAAGGCAAGCTCCTAAACACCACAACCCCCAACCCCTCTTCTTGTGATTGCAGGTGAAAAGTGTTGGCTATCAAAGAGTGGAGTTGTGGAGGACTATTGCAAAGCATAAGGAGTCAAGATCTGAAGAAAAACACGTGAAATAACTCAGGAAGGGCTTGAGTACCCACTCTTTTACCCCTCAGTTTTGTGTCATGGATAATATCTGAAGTGGTTGCAGTCAGTGTCAGAAAAATCCCGAAGCCCTCAGAAAAAGTAGCACCTTGGGCTTGGGCGCCTGCTTTTTAGCCCCCAACTTTTTCATATTTTGGAACTCAAAATCTGGTATGTATCTAATCCATATTTAGTCTATTTCTGTAGAAGGATTTATCAGGTTTCATCTATTTGTTTACGATTTTGTATAATTAGGGTTTTATGCTAAATCAAACTAAAATCAATACATTAATCAATCAATTCCAAATTTCCCTATCATTCCAAGTGACAACCAACCTGTAGTTGAGCCTTCTTGCAGAAGTTGTGATTAAACTCGGTTAAATTTCCTTAAATGTGTTTAGTGAAAAGAGGATCTAGCTAAACTATCCATCAATCTCATGAACCCTCTTTTCTTACATTATAACCTATGATGATGTATTTCATTGATTGAACCTTATGCAATGTATAAAACAAGTGAGAGAATGTTGGGAAAAAGGTGTTGTTCACCTTGCATAACATTAATTAATTTAATTATGTAAAATAAATATTCTTTTGTGGTGCATCTTAATTGATGTGTTTAGCCACATTAAATATTTATTTGGTATCACTTGTACAATTTGTACGTAACAATGGGAGACATAAGGCAAATATTTATTATTTGTGCAAAAAATTAATTTTTGTGTCAATGGTTTTGTGCTCATGGTTTTGTGTCGCATTGATTTTATCTAATACCACAAGTTGTATTTGTGTGAGCTTGAGTCTATAAAAGCAAGCACATGGAACTAGTGGTTTGGGTTGGCTCTTTTTTTGTAGGTTGTGTGAGAGGATATCATTGTATTGAGTTTTCTCTTGTGAGTGCATATTGTAAAGCATGGCATGGGATGTGTGGATTCATGCTTGGATACATGAAGGATGCATTAGAGGAGCTTGATATTTCAGAGGTGTTCATAGAGACTCTGTAAGTGTATTGTAATATCTTATTACTAAATAATACATTTAGTATGGATGCTTTTGGAGGCTAGGTTTTTCCCCTCAATGAGGGTTTTTCCAAGGTATATCTTGTGTTATCTTGTTGATTGTCTATTGATATTTGTATCATGATAAATCTGTAAGGTTGTATGCATCATTATCTTCTTTTGGTTATGTGGAATTGGTTTGATCTACCTGTAAATTTGTAACACGTATTGACTCATTAGTCTAGCTAGGACTGCCCTCTCCTTTCTAAGATAATGATGTTCTATTGAGTCAAGAAGAGTATAATGTGATGCTTGCAAAGAAAATGGTGGACTAGACATCTTTCCAGGGCTGGGTATAGACATCGAGCATCACAAAGGTAGAGACAATCCTTTAGCCATTGGCTCAATTGGAGCTCATTAGTTGAAGGCTATTGTAGAGAAGTTACATAGTATCTCCCACAAGGATATAATTGAGCTAAATAGAGCTTTCGAGGCCTTGAAGAAGCAGGGCCAACCTTTTGAGGGTGAATGGGCATCTTTACAAACTACCTTATAGAATAGCTAAGGCCAATAACATTCTTTCCAAATTTTGGAGTTTTGCTTTTTGGTGTTTGGTGTTCGACATGCACAGGTGCACTTTCCCAAAATTTGTAATTTAAGCCATAAGCAGTTAAATGGCATCAGTGTTTGAATCTATGTGGCTGAATTTTGTTTTTAGTTGGGCCACATCATCTTCCAATCCTTTATCGATTTAGAGTCAAACTATGATGGGACATCAAAATTGAATCCGTCATCTACCAAATGGAGAAGCCTTGCACCTCTGAGACCTTGGCAGGTATGGAAACCTCTTCACAAAGCACCAAGGTGCCAAGTGTCCTGAGTCATCCTAGTGGTGAGCCCAAGTCTTAAAAGGTTTTAGCAAAGGCATGAGGCCACCGATACTGCCACTTGGAGTCACGATGCAAGCCTAAAGGGTTGTCAAATCTGATAGCCACCTCACATTGCACCAATGCGTTGGGTGTCATATATTTTAGACTATGGCGAGTCCCCTACTCCTTAAGCATTTTCAAGATTATGGAACTTTCTATGCCAAATGGTGAATCCAGGCATCTCTGAGGCATTGTTAAGTCTGACAATGTCAAGATGTTGCATCATGGCATGGGGTTAGTCTACAATATTGTGTCCCACTTTTTGACCAAAGTGAGACATTGAAATCAACATTTTTAACCAAATCTTCACTTTATGACACCTATAGCAGCTAAATCGTTAAGAATTCACAGATGATACGAACTAGTAATTTGTGAGATTTCATGTGTAGATTCTAAATATATATATTTTAAAAAGCTTAGAAATAAATTGTGATTTTTTATGTAATTTTTATTAACTTTTTTATAGTAAACAACATTTTAAAAAGTGATGTTTATGTCATAATTCATAACCTTTTTTATAGAAAGGATAAAAATATAAATTTTAAAATATAGATTTGTAACACCAATATCTAGAGGGCATGGATATTTTTTCATAATTTTTGGTTGCATATGTTTTTTTAATTAATTTTAGAAGTGAGATTAATTATAGTTTGGACATAGGTTTATGTTGTAATGCATAACTTGTTTTGTATGTATCAAAATTTAATTTAATTTTTTTATATATAAGGACATCAATACCTAGGGCACTTATATTTTTTAGAATTTTTTCTCAATATTTTTATTTTTCTGCTTGTGTGGAATAGAGACCTTGTTGTTCAGTGAAAAACTTATGTTCACTAAAAATAGAAAATAAATATAAAAATAACATTAAATTATCCAAATTTATACTTTTTAGGAAGTGTATACAAAGGGATACATAATTAAAAAATATAATTTATAAATGAATTTATTTGACCCCTCCAAAAGGTGAAGCAAAGTTGGGTTTTATTAGTATTTTGATAGGTGCAAATGAGATTACATCAAGGCTTTAATTTAAGACTAGAAGGGTTTGATCTAAGGGGGTTTTATCTAGCTCCTTTCAATTAAATCCATTTAGATGGAACCCCTCAAGGCTTAAATCATTAATTTTTCTAATAAATATGTGATTTCAAGTAAAAAACAGGATGTCCCATAAGTGGGACATAGTATTGTGGGACAGCTCGGTGCCAAGTGTCATGATTTAGTTAAGAGGTAGGCCCAGAGTTTTAAGAAGAGGAAGCAAGTGGAAGGAGACACTTGGTGTGTTATGTACCTAAGGAGATGATATTATAGTGTATTTAGGTGGATGGAGATGCCTACATGTGGCACACATCCCTTAAGTTAGTTATATTAAGTTTTATGGATAACTTGTGTAATTAAATATATTAGGTGTTGAGTAGGCCTTCATTAGGATTACCCTTCCATTATGTTATTAGGAAGAGGTATATATAATGGAGTTTATTATTATTGTAAGGATATGTGAAGATTACAATATTGTATTGGAGATCTCTTGGAGATATAGCATGGAGTGGCTTCTTCCATAAGGAGTGTTGTATGGTGTTACCTTACCTCAAGGGTTTATTCTATTCCACATATATTGGATATTACGGTAGATTGGCCCACACACATATCTTCTGTTATGTGAGATATATATTTTTCATTATATTATTTCCATTATCATATGTTTTTATCATTACAAGTGGTATCAGAGCATGATCTTGGGACCGTGAAGGCAAAACCAAGGCGATTTTTTTCAAGTTTGGAGGCCATTTTGGGAAGTGCATATCTCTCTTATTTTTGTGAATATTTCCAAGAATTATGGTGGCTTTTTCAAGGGCATATTGAATCTACTATAGTCTACATTTGAGTGCAATTGGAGCAGAATTAAGGGATTTATTGCAAAATTAGGGTTTTCACAATTTTTTCTTCTAGGGCTGAAATTCAATGAATTTTTCCTCATTTCTAGAGGTTTGAACAAGGCCACTTTGATACACCTATAGACTTGATTTGGAAGAATTAGAAGTTGTTTTCAATAAGTTATTACAATTTAATGAGTTTTCATAAATTTGCTTTTTAGGCCGCAAATCATGGAATTTTTCTAAGATTTTTATATTTTTGGAAAGCACGCCAAATTTTAGCAAGGATCTATTATTTATAATTTTATTTTTGAGTCTAACAACATTATTAAATAATTCAATCAAATCCGGGTATGCTGGAAAAATTTAGAAGCTGTAGTTTCAATGAGGGTTCCTAATTTTGATGGAAGTGGAGATGCATTAGAATGGTGGCACCTATATAAAATAGCTTATGGTCAAGATTAAATATGGAAATTAGATTTTTATTATCAATAAGGGGTGAATCCTTCAAATGGTATTCACCATTGCATAAGGATATTTCTTCTCTAGATGAGCTAGAACAAGATTTCTTAGATAGATGGGATCAAGGGGAAGAAGAACAAGGGAAAAAGAAAGAATATGAAGATAAAGATGAAGAACAAGAAGAGAAAGAAGAAAAAGAAGGAAATGAAGAGAAGATGAAGGATACAAGTGCATGCACTTTATCTCCAAGGAAGGAAGATTCAATCCATCAATTTAAAGGATGTATTCAAAAGGAAAAGGTTATTGTTTCTATAAACCCTAGCAACAAGTACAACTTCATCAATATGGAATTAGCCAAGAAGCTACATGTACAAGAAAAACACAACAAGAACAATATTTATTGGGTAAGGATATTCAAATTTTTGAATATTTGAAGCTCTCTATGGATAAATATATTTTGCATTCAAACTTTCATGCTTTGGATATGGATGGATTGGATATTATTCTTGGTTATCCTTGGGTAGAATCTTTGGGAACAACAAACATAAATGTGCCAAATATGTTCATGAAGCTTTGGTATAGGAGCAAAAAAGTTACATTATAGGATATTACACACAATAAAGTCCAAAATAAAGTCAAGGAAGTGCAAGTTTAGGAATCTATTGAAGATTGCATCAATAAATTAGAGGGCATGCAAGAGGAGCAAGATGTAGAGAAAAAGAGGATACAAGTAATTCTCTTCATGATCCAAAAAATAAGTGGACAAAAATGATGAAGAATCAGAGAAATATCCAATAATAGAAAAGGGTGCAATATATAGGCATCCAAATCATTGTGAGAGACAAGAATCATGGAGGAATGATACTACATGAAAAAAAATCCAATCACTATGGACCTACATGGAATCAAAGGGAACAACTACAATGATCCATGGTATCATAGAAGTAAGGATTATTCAAGGCAGCAAAGGAGAACTTGCTTTGATAAGGAATGGAATCAAATGGGTGCAACTAAATATGGATTGAGGATGAGATCAAGGTACTGTTAAGGGGGTCATAGACTGAAGTTTTTAGCCCTGTTATCCTACATGTAGAGTTTATACCCCGGTTATGATAGTGAGAGAAGAGTTAGATCATTTGTGGTAAGAATTAGTATAATACGGTAACTTAGAGTAACATATAATGGATTATATAGATTTTAAAATAATCAAATAGTTCTTGAAAACCTTTATATCTTCTTCATACATATATAATCATCTTGTATTACAATGGCAATTCTATAGTCTCTGCTCTATATATCTTTCTTCTATACTTTCTTACATTATTTTACTACTTATACTATTATTATATACATAGGATATCTTGGGGGATGTGTCCCTTACAAAACAAGTATATATTCCTACTAGGCTTGGTTGACATTTTACTCCACAATCCTTGTGTTGCCATCTGCGATGGGTTCTAGTCTTTGCACTAGTTGCTGCCAACATGTGCCACCTTATTTTTTGTCGCATTAGGTATTTTTCAAAATTGGTTAGTAGAAATATAGCCAAGAGTGAGTACTGCAAGTTGTGTATTTTTAATATATTTTTTATTAAACATTTTTGTGATTTTTGAAGTTGATTCATTATGAAAACATCACTGAGCATCCATGTCAGATAACTTGTACAAAAATAATTGAAAAGGTTATTTTTTTAATGTTTATAGAATGAAGTGTAGAACAATCCCATATAGTTTTTAAAATTTGGATAAGTGACTCAAAAGTTATAAAGAAAAATCAATACATATGTATATGAGAAATATCAAGACACTTTTAAAAGAAAATAAAAATAAATACATTATCTTATTAAAAATTTGAAAAATTTATGTCTAGAAAGATGAGAAGTATCTCATCATTTTTATGGTGGTGTTGTAAAACTTCATTTTAAAACACATAAATCTAATGAGGTTAAAGTAAAATTTCATTTTTATGTTGAAAACACAAATTCAAGAGCCAAAAGAGATGTCTAACCCTTAGGCTTTGAAATCCAAGCCTAAATGGGTGGGATTATTAAAAATTTGAATTCAAGGCATTAAAAACACATACATATTATACAACACACACATTTTGTTTTGCATTGATTTTGCAAAAATTAATACAAAATGTAGACACCCAAAAATGTCCACCTTGTCATAACATTACATCATTTAGGCATCTTGTAGCATGTTTTGCCCTAATCACCCATATCATCACCTAATTAACACTTCCTCTAATAAATTAAATAAATCTAACATTTATTTAATTTATCCCATCCCTTCAAATTATTAAATAAATAAATTTTATTTATTTATTTATTCTCCTTTCCTCTTGAATTAAATAAAATAAATCTGTTATTTTATTTTAATTTATCACTCTCACATTCCTCGTGATTTAAATAATATTAAATTATTTAAATTATTTTCTCACCTTCCATTTCCATCTCTCAAGATGACTCAAATCATCTCTCAAGTTAACTCATTCACCTTCCATTTCTTCTCTCTTGTTGCATGATCAAATTTCTAATTCCACTACTCCTCACAAGATGGAAAACATCCCAATCAACTTTCTAATTCCATTACCACTCACAAAATGGAAGTTTTATCCCTCCATCCTCTCATCTGTACCTATAAATTCACCCACAGCCAAGCCATTTGTATTGATGAGATGTCAAGTACCCTTACTCTATCAAAATTCCTTTAGCCTTCGCATCCATCATCCATCATCTATCTATCATTCATCCATCAAATCTTCATCCTATCATTGTTATGCTATGTATTTGAGCAATCAACATCCAATCATTCAAAGTATCTGAGATATTCAGAGGGTTTGGACTAAGGTATTACATTTATTTGTTTTATCTTTTATTTTGTCCAAATTTTTTAGTTACATTTCTGGCACGCCCGGTGGGACTCACTTCTCCTAATCAAATCTTACGTTTTTGTAAGTTTTTTTGTTATAAAAATTTGTGTTTTTCTAACCCTCATTGGGCAAGTTTTGCAAGGATCTATCACAGGTGATCTCTTGGGCTCAAACTGACTACACCATGGCATCCGAGAGGCCATTTCCATGAATTTTAACTATAAACTTGGCTATGTTTCGTGACTGTAAAATTTCTTGAAAAAAATGAAAAAAAATTTAGTTGTAGACCATACAGTATAGAGCCATACGGATCCACCGTACTAATCTGCATAGTGTTCACTGGTCGGTGATTGCATGGTTTCAATGTTGGGTCACAGGTCATGGCAGTCTAGGGTTTTTCTTTTTACATTTGTTATCTAATGTTTATCAATTTTTTAAGGTCAATAATCCCTTGTTAAAATCCTATTGTTGGTATCCTACTTCTTAACAGCCTTCAAACTTTGGTCTCTCTGCGAAAATCCTAGCCAAACTCTTGATTCACCATTCCCGTCTCCTCTTGTCCAAGCTTGGTCGCCACCTGCGAACACGTAGTTGCCAGCTTAGTTTATCATAATCACCACCAAGGAATATTACCTCTGCTCGTTGACCAAGTCCCTATCACCACTGATCCAATTCCCCTATCGCCGCTCTATGTAAAGTGGCCACCACCCCTTATATCTCCCAATCGCCACCATCTGAAAACCCGTTGCCATCATTTAGCTCTATACTACATACTACCATTGCATCCCGTCCTTTGCAATCGACACCCTAATAAATGTTGGTCATTGCTTGCTAAGAATCAGTCTCCAACCTCTCTACTGAAGTCACTACTTCATTATTTGCCATCGCTATTGCCTGGTAAGGTGTCATCCTTGTCTCTTAAGTCTCGACCCTGAGTGTTTAAGCCGTGACTATCAGTTGTTAAACTTTGGCTATTAAGCATTGAGTATGGCCTGAAAACCATGCCAATCAACCTTCTAGCTACAACAGTCAATGGGCCGAGCAGGGCTATAAGCCCTCGATCATATTTTATTTTTGTCTTTGGTTAGCCCATGGTCACATGACCAATTGAGGGCTCCGCCAATCAAGACTTAACCATTAGCTGCAGATCATAACCGCACATCCTAACCGCTAGTTTAATCTTTAACTGCCAGAACCCATAACCTTATCATGTGACCAAAGAGTGCCAAACCATTAGCGGATAAAGTGTTAATTTAGCTAGGGTCTATCTTGCCTTTCACATGCCAAAGGAGGCAATTTTTTTCTTTTTATCACAACTTTGTCATACGAGCTCCAAATCACACAAACAAACACTCGTTGGAAAGCTAGTTCGACGAAATTTGTAATGGAGTAGGTCTTATCAGGTGATTTTATCATTTCATCAGGTATTTTTGTAGTTAAATTTCAACTTCATTTAAAACTTCAATCGAGCATAACTTGAGATAAACTTATCAGATTTCAACAATTTTTTTAAAAATTACTTAGAATTCCCAAAAATTTTGTCTATATAGTCTATTTTACCATATCAGGTCATTTATCACACATTTTTAATAGATCACATATTTTTGACCTAATCCACTTTTGGCTTGCAAGTCTGGTTTTCTTCTTTTTGTGGTGATTTTCAGGGCCATCTAAGGAGCTAGAACAATAGGGGAATCAACATATATAGTAGATTTAAAAGCAAAAATTAATCAGGTGAAATCAATCCATCTCATATCTCTAAACATTGCTTGCCTTCACACTTCTATTTGGGCTTAAAATCAATCTTGTTTGCTATCACATAATTGAAATCAGGCTAAAACAAACAAGTGTCTTCCTACACATTTGGCTTTCAGATCTTAAAACAAACAAGTGTTTGCATTGTCTTCTTATCACACATTTCATTTCTAAGGGTTAATTAACAACTACGATTTGTCAAATCCTATCTAGGAGGCCTGCTAGGGGATTTCATCACCCCTAGGGATGACCTCAACTACGTGTTCTGGCAATGTCTATCAAAGGGGGAGAGTGAAAGCTACACCTCAATCTAGCTATGTAGTCATTGGGATAGCCTTGTGGCCTTGGGTGATTCCAGACACAAGGTGAAGTGGTATTCACTTACGCTTATGCCACATCCCTTCAACAGGCTAGTGTTCACAGATTTGGGCCCCTCGTACCTTGTGTATATTGGGGACACCCCTAGTTAACCCTTGTGTAGCCTAGCTTAAGACTTATCAGCCATATCCTACCTAATTAATAATTAGGGCTTGTTGTTGTGTTTGCAAGTGTTTGATTAACCATAACATTTAATCTTGGAAGGAAATTTGAACATTGTGCTTGGCATGTGTGTTTATGCATTTACATTGTGTTTGATATTCCCCAAGTCAAACTACCAATCTTTCCTTATCATCTAAGCAATCACATCCTAATCAAACACTTGACACCATGTCAACATTAAAAGACTTAGTACAGGAGCTCGTTCACATACGTCATCAAGCTCAAACAAGCCAATCAACTCTAAGCCAACAAATGATTCAACATGTCCATAACATGATCCAAAAACTGCCAACAAGCCAATCCTCGCACATGAAACACCTCTTAGCACATATCCAACACCTCTTGGCCACTTGTCAAATCCAACAGGGACATGCTCAACCAATGCTAAATCAATCCTATGTGCCACCTATCCCATCATGTCAACCCTATCCATCCACATTTCAGATCAAACCTTCATCAACCTATCCCACTTCTTCTAATATCAACCCTTATCCATATCAACCTACATCTCAACAATCATTAGCCTATATGATCCTTCCACCAACACAACATCAACACCTTCAACAACAACATCAAGCTATCCAACATTTCCAACACCAACCTACTCAACAACTACAACAACAAATCATCCAACAACCAACAATCACATCACAACACCTTCCAAACCTCCAACTCATTCTATCTCAATCCTATGTGTCACCTTCACCATCATGCCAACCTAACCCATCTATCTATAATGTCAACACCATATCAACCTATCAATATCCACATCAAGATCATCCAATTCCTCCTTCCAACATGCCACCTCATCACCAAACCCATCCACAAGGCAACCAAGTGTCCTCACAAGACCCACATGCAAGTCCAAGTGGCCCCTTGTACATAAATCAAACATCCTTAAGTCTATTTTTGGAGCAAGATCTAATATCCTTTGACGAGGGAGATACCTATGTGTCACCTAATTCTACTCCAAGTGGCCCCTTGTACATAAATCAAGTATCCCAAAGTCCACTTTTGTAGCAAGGCCCAATAGCTTAAGTCCACCTATGCTATAGGACCTAATAACCTTTGACTCAAGTCTAAGTGGCCCCTTGTACATAAATCATGTATCTTTAAGTTCACCTTTGCAGTAAGACCTAATATCCCTTGATGAGGGAAATACCAATCTAGTCAATACATCCTATGAGTCACCTCCACCATCCAATCACATGCTAACACATGAGCTTACTAGTCCTATATTGGCACCACCATGTGATCCTAATCCTAATCCATCCAATCCTCCTATCCCTCCATCCCATCCAAATCCCAAGCTATCTAATCACATTATCCCTCTATCCAATCCAAATCCTAATATGTCTAATCCATCTAATCCCCCTATCCTTCCATCTAGCCCAAGTCCTAACCCTACTATCCCTCTATCCAATCCAAATCCTAATTCATCCAATCTAATTAGCTCTCAACCTTATCATGATCATAAGCCTACAACACTATCCACCATTATCATCCATCCCCTATATTGTCCATTCACACATACCCTAATGAAGGATGTGATCCATTGGCTACTAGCTAGGAACAACTTATCCCCATGTCAAACACCTATCTTAGCACCTAGCAACAAGCCTTCAAATGCCATGCTTAGCCCTCCAACCCCACCATGTGACCCACAAGTCATTGAGCCAATTGAAGAGCCTCCTATCATGAGCCCAAGTCAAAGTCCATCACACTCTCTTATGGATGAATACCAAGAACCCATCAAACTTATCCAACAGGCTCCTACATCCACTTCCATAAAACCACAAGAGTTATATCAAGAGCCTAATCCCAAACATGTGGAAACATCAACCTCTTGTTTAAGTCAAGATCAAATCCTTTCCATTCACCCCATTCATAACATCTATCTTTTCTATGATCAAGATGATACCTATAAAGAAGTTATCCATGAGCACCTTGATCTTATCCATAATCCTATACCCATCCATGAGAAAGATATGCAAATTGCTCCTATCCATCCTCCATCTAGCCCCATCCATAATCCACAAACATCCACTTGTCTTGATGAGACACATGCCTCCCAAGTAAGCATATAATATCAAATCAATACCTTGGATCTTAGTGAACACTATGCTAATCAAGATCCTAATGATCCATCTACATCCACCATCAACCCTATTCCAAATCCACCATCATATCCTATTGGTCTTACCACCTTCATCCATGAGTGTTCCTCCTTAGAACACCAACAACCATTATCTACTACCTCATCTTCTCCATCACATAATGAACTCATGCCTAGTGTCTAAAACAAACATGATCCCATAGTCAATCGCATCCTCCAAAACATGAACTACCAAGGTAAAGGCTTAGGCCTTCATGAATGTAAGGTATTTTGGAGCCCATCCATGTCAAAGCCCCTCCATGCTCACATGGACTTGGATACACACCCCAAGGATAGCAATCTAAAGATGTTGGTAATTCCTCCATCCATTCTAAGTTCACTTTCCATCACCAATTCTGTCATACTCTAAAAACATATGTCACCATTCCGCCTCCCTCATCCTATAAATGTTAAAAGCATGTGATCATACACATTCCATCATCAACTTTTTCTCCGTTGCTTCCAACTCCTAACATCCCTCCATCCAATTTGCCTCCACTACTCCCAACACCTAATTATCCACTTATATATAAATACCCTTATATTCCTAAGCGTGACCAACAAATGCACACATCATGTAAACATAAAGCTTCCACTCATCCCACCATACCCATGGGATTCAAAACCAAAAGTTTGGATGTCTCTACCTATAAAGAAACAAATCCTAAGGGTCCTAATGCCTTAGGATACAAAAGGAAAAAATAACAGAAAAATCCATCCAAGCCCATACCTGCAAAACAAAAGTCAAAAACTAAAATTATATGGGCTCCTAAGTAAAAAGAAAGAAAATCAAATGAAGTATCCACCTCTCAAAAATCCCAACCATCCACTTCCACCTCACATTCCCATTTCATTCAAAAATCTAAAGTTCCTCCATCCCACAAGTCAAGAAAAAGTTGTAAAAATACTAAGTCTATGTGGGTGCCTAAAGCACTTTGTCACCCATCTCCTAAGCAAACATGTCCATTGCTTCCTACACCACCTTCCCATCAAAAGCTTCAATGTTTATCACAGTGTGTACAACCATTGGTCATGGTTCCCTTCCATTCTTCAACATTCCCACATACCTCCATCTCCCCATCCTTCAACTATTATCCTACATATCTTCCCCATCCTATTCCTATGGTCCATACTTTTGTATAAACATTTCATTCATTCTTTTTCATAATCCCTCCATCCAAAAGTCCTACATAATTCACATTGTAATCCACTAGCATTCCCTCCATAATCTTCTATCTACCTATTCCATCTCACTTTCATGCAATCTCCCTTACTAACATCTATGAGCATATTTGACATGGTCCATGTGGCACCTATCTCCAATGGGACTATCACCTTTCATGGCACTAGACACTTGAGTCGTTTTCTTCCATATCCACCTATCTCATCCAAAAAGTCAAAAAGTAAAATAAATTAATTAATTAATTAATTAATTAAAGAGAAATCCCTTCATCCAGCGGTGAAAACTTGGCCCTTGGATAAGTATCATGATGAAAAATTGTCATGTGTAAGTTAATCTTCTATGTCACTATACTTGGGAACATGTTGTCTCATCCTCCTATCATTTTCCAACTTATCATTTTCCATCCTATTGTGTCCTATCTTACCATGTCCTTATCCATCCTTAGCCATTACTCATATACCTGTCCTATTGAGTCCATCCATCCTCCCTTCCTCATCTTGATCTTGATAAAGATTGGGGGCAAAAATGTTGAAACATGCCTTGGATATCTCTTGATATACCTCATCCTTTCCATCCAATCCTATCACTATCCTATCGTCATAAACGTTGTCATGAAAAATCCTAAGCATCTCACCTAGAATGGGGCATGTCATTCCTATGCGACATGGCCTTTGGAGATCACATCCTAACTCCATTATGAGGCATATATACATTCCACTATGGCCTATCCTTTTACTCATCTAACTATCATGAGCCTTCCATCCCACCTACTATCACCCATCCTTTTATCCATCTAATCCTACCTTGACCCTTGCACCTAGACTTGGTTTTCCCTTGTCATTGGAATCTAGCACAAAGGCTATCCAAATTGTAAATCCATTGACATCTCAAAACATTTCAAAAACACAAAAAAAAATCAAATATTCCAAAAATAAAATAAAAAATCAAATATCCTAAAAAAAATACAAAAAATCATAAAAAGTCCTAACAAATACCAAAAAATCACAAAAGGTCGTAAAAAATACCAAAATATCACAAAAAGTCCTAAAAAAATACAAAAAAAATCATAAAATGTCTTGAAAAGATACAAAAAATCAAATATCCAACAAAAAATCCAAGCAATAAGACCAATCATCATCAAACAATCCATCGCATCAAATCCAATCAAATCATCAAATCAAATCAAGTCAATCTATCAATCCAATCCATATCATCACATCAACATCATATATAAATCAATCTCAATCAATCCATAACCTGATCAATATATATCCACCTTCATCATCACTGTTAATAAAACATAAATTAGAACTACATCTCATCTCTATCATTAAGTGTCTTGATCCCATGGACACAGGTATGTAGGCAATCTTGAGTATGAAGGAAGTACCCAGATTCAGGCATAGCGGATACACTTCTTCCATCTTTCATCCTTCTTCTAATCATCCTCCTTATCTTTATCAATCTCATTTCTTCTATCTCCCACCTCTAAAATTCAATCAATCTTTCAAATCACTTCTAATCAAATCCATCTTCTCACCATCAATCATCACTTCATTCCAATCCAATCACTTCTTCAAATCAAATCAATCCAAGCAATAATCTGAATGCAAGTCATCATTTATCCATACCAATCAAGTCAATCAAGCTTGTCAAATTATCTAGTTGCATCAATGGTCTTGATCCTAGCCTTGTTGTAAATCACACCAATCAATCAATCAATCATCATCATCCTTGTGTTGATCTAGGGATATATTGTTCCCTACAAAGACAACACTATCATCATTATCATCAATCAATCAACAATTAATCATTGGTTTACAGCTTGACAAGGGAAATACCTTATTTATTTTTGAATCATTTGTGCATACTTGCCTTCTTGTTTGTGTGTGTTATCATTTTTATCTTACATTTGTATCACATCAGTATCTTTCCAGCTAATATTCATATCTTATGTATGTTGGAATAGATTTCTGCATTATCCTTTGCATCTAAGATCACATCATACCTTTTGTGCATTAGGACTTTAATGCTCTAAGTTTTCTTCCTCATACATCTAGAAATGTTTGTATTATGCTGGGGAATGAGACACATCGTCACCTTGGTCCTTATACCCTGGTGCATAATGTCTAGTGCTATATCAAATATGATGGTTGCTCACTTTCATTGTAGCATAACGTAACATCCTTTCTTCTATCCATTTTCCTTATCTTTCTTCCTTGACCAATCCATTTCATTTCGAGAGCCTACCTGTGTTTTTCCAACCCACCTATCCTCTCGAGGGGGCATCATCATCCTATCATTCCATCATCATCCTATCTTTCCATCATCATCCTATCTTTCTTCCTCTATCCATACCTTAGCTTCTTTGAAATGATGTTACTCAACACAAATCTCATCATCTCAAAGAGGGGAAAAATGTAGACACCCAAAAATGTCCACCTTGTCATAACATTACATCATTTAGGCATCTTGTAGCATGTTTTGCCCTAAGCACCCATATCACCACCTAATTAGCACTTCCTCTAATAAATTAAATAAATCTAACATTTATTTAATTTATCCCATCCCTTCACATTATTAAATAAATAAAATTTATTTATTTATTTATTCCCCTTTCCTCTTGAATTAAATAAAATAAATCTTTTATTTTATTTTACTTTATCATTCTCACATTCCTCATGATTTAAATAATATTAAATTATTTAAATTATTTGCTCACCTTCCATTTCCATCTCTCAAGATGACTCAAATCATCTCTCAAGTTAACTGATTCACCTTCCATTTCTTCTCTCTTGTTGCACGATCAAATTTCTAATTCCACTGCTCCTCACAAGATGGAAAACATCCCAATCAACTTTCTAATTCCATTACCACTCACAAAATGGAAGTTTTATCCCTCCATCCTCTAATCTTTGCCTATAAATTCACCCACAACCAAGCCATTTGTATGGATGAGCTTTCAAGTACCCTTACTCTGTCGAAATTCCTCTAGCCTTTGCATCCATCATCCATCATTTATCTATCTTTCATCCATCAAATCTTCATCCTATCATTCTTATGCTGCATATTTGAGCAATCAACATCCAATCATTCAAATGATCAAACATGCATACATCCATCATTCAAAGTATCTGAGGTATTCAGAGGGTTTGGAATATGGTGTTGCATTTATTTGTTTTATCTTTCATTTTGTCCAAATATTTCGGTTACACAAAACATAAGACACTCACATTATGTTTTCTATTAATTTATGCAAAAAATATAATGCATACATGTTATAAAGCCTATGGCTTATTACTTGGATTAGAGTGCATGTGTTATAGCTCATACCCATTATGGCTCATACAATTTTTGCATAAAATTACCTTTTGGCCACTAAATTATCCCCCATCTTGGTGTACTTACCCTAAAATTGAATTTGAGCCACAATGATTGATTCCCTAGAAAATTCTTAATCAAAGGAGAATACATATATAGCATGGATACATCGAAAACAAACCAACTAACCCTCACCTAACAAGAAACAAAACATATATAGAGTTTCACATTGCTAGAGGAGCCTCACAAGGTCATGCCACTTAATCATAGGGTGTAGCGAAGTAAAGAAACTCTTAGTTATAGCATTCAACACATTATCCTTGATTAAATTTGATCTTGCACTAGATAGAATATCCTTAGGATATGTCACTATAAGAATAAGGTAAAACATTCCTTATTTGATTAAGAGGTCTCCTACACACATATCCCCTATCAAAAATCTTTCTAACTTTCATTCATTACAAGAAAAGGTATCCTAGCATAGAAGATTTGATCTTGGTAGCATAAGGACACTACATATGACTAAACACAAATAAGGTCACCCACAAAAAGCATGGTCAACCATAAACAACACTTTAAGTAGAGACAAATCACCCATCAAGGCATACATGCTAGAGTCACCAAACTAGCCAACATAATCATATCCTTATCACTTTCACATTATGTAGGAGAAACTTTAAAAATGTAGCATAGGCTTTTAAATATTTATCGAGCATGGGTGAGCTTAAAAAAATTGGGTTACCATGGAGATCATGGTCATGGACATGCTAGATCTTCATGTTTAAATCAACAGTGTACATATAGCCACCCAAAAATAACAAAACATGATCACAATTACTTTGAATGGCCAAGCCAATGGGAATAAACCATCTATTGTATAGTTGTAGTCACCCTTAAGTTTTGGAGAAAAGGTGCATTGCATGCCATTGAAGAAGATGGGCCCCACCACACCTCCCCATAAGAACACTAGGACTGCCATTGTCACCAAGGAAACACATGTTAGGTAATGGATTACCATCAAGCCCACATAAACCATTATTGAATAACCATGGAGAATGAACATGTGGCAATTAGACACAAGTGGATATGGAGATTAGTGGGAGGCAAAAGCATATAAGGAATTTGCAAAGTGCATGGGGAATGAGTTCAATGACAAGTATATGGTGGGGGTGGGAGAGAAAAGGGTAATTGGTTGGTTGTAGATAGGTCAAAAAGGTCTTGAGGCAAATGGGGGCAAAAATTGGAGGTTAGGAGGCAATTTGCAAATTGTCAAGGGAGGGAACGCTTGTGCATAGTGGAAGGTAGAAGAGCAGGGTGTGAAGCAAGGAAATGACACAATTGCACATCGGAGGAAACAATATAGTGACCACAAGAGGAAGTGGGAGGTAGGGATAGGGAGCAACATGCAATTTTGCAAGATTGTGTGAAGACCCCAAAACTTTGTAGTGTTAAGATGGTGGAAACTGAAGGTGGTTATGCAATCTCCAAAGATTGCCCAACTTCTCAAAGGGTCCAGAGTTCTATGATACAAAGGAGGCAGAAAACAAAGGGCAACAAGCAATTGACAAATTTGCACACCCATGCTAGAACTTTGAATCTTTGCCATGGTCTACATATTGACCCTGAAGCCCTCAAACTTAAAAATTCTGATACATAGTCACATGGCAATGATTAAAAGCGGTATGAAACATAACACTAAGCATGATTTTTGAAATAGATCTACAAAGAGGTTCTCAGATCAGTTATTAATGATAGTCAAAATCAGGAACCATGACAACGATGGTCACAAAATGTAATTTTGAGTGCATTAAAGATGGAGTGCTAACATGATTATCAATAAGATTAGCGATGTGTGAAAATGGACTTTATATGAGTAATAATGCATGAGTTGTAAAATAATACTCATATTAAAAGTTACTTTCATTTCTTAATAGCACCCTTTGAGATTTTACCTTCTTGAGCTTAGAGTTGTCTTTGTGATATTGTCATGATAGTGCACTGGCATAGCCATAGTGCATCCCAATATTGAGTGAGGCGAGGACCCCGCGGAAGTATGTCATCTTTTTACCTCAAAATTTTTTATTTTCTAATAGTTTTTTTTTTTTTGAAAATAGTGTATGCTCTATCTATATATATATATTCGTTGATCTAACCCACGAGATGACCCCCAGTGAGTCAGACAATACATTTTAGCATTAGTTTCATTGATTTCTTCGTTCGATTGCAATCTAATATCGTCTTGTTGTCCTGTTTATGGATAGAAACCTAGTTAGAGATCTGTGAGCGTCGCTGGAGCCAGCAGATTATATGAAAACATAGAGAGATAATAATCGGAAAAGTGGTAATCGAAGGACTACCGTTGGAGTGCCTCCATTTTTCCTTTTTCTTTTCTTGTTTTTTTCTTTTCAGGCCCTTATATTACTTTCTTTAAATCAGTGGAAATGAGAATTTACAAGTAGAGAAGCAGCTTTCATAAGGGGCAAAACAACAATTGGGATCTGAAGCTTAACATCTTCCTGAAAAACATCATATATACTGAAATTAATAGCTTTTCTTACAGCCAAGAAGAAAACAAGTCACTTGGTAAACTGAGAACAATACTAAAACTCTTGGAAATTGCTGTTAGAAATACATATAACCCAATTTCAGGGATCACAGCCTTTTCTTTATTCCTGTCAGGATTACTAATGGAACTCACAGCTTTTCTTATTGTGCACAATCTGATTCAATACAAATAGATAAAGCACTGCAAAGTCGATTAAACATATAGGGTTGGCCTACGTTTACATGGCCTAATAAGACGAGATTCAAAAACTTACTCATCCGATCACAAAGCGGCAACATAGGATAAGTCTAAAAAAACAGCTACTTATCCCTGTACATGGCCTAGATTTACATGGGCGATAGGATAAGATTAAAAAATCAGTCATCCTATGGCTTACTAACGAGCCCAACATTTATCCTAAAGCTTGAGGGGATTTCGTTGTAAATGTAAGCGGAAAGAATACAACTGTTATGGATAACATGTAAGTGGCTGCGAAGATTATGGCAATAGCAGTACCTTCAGAGATTGGGCCCAACTTCATGGCAACAAAAGCTGAGTAACTGCAGGCAGTGAAAATGATAGCGAGAGCCACCAGCTTTTTCACTCTTGTAAAATTGTATGTGGGCAGGGCCAATGGAGCCACGACTATAAACAATGTGGTCATGAGAGATAAGGTAGCTGGTATCAGTACAGCTTGACGAATGCCTTCATCTCTGTTTCCAAGACTGCTTGGAAGAGATGTGATGGCACTGCAGTTGGCTCCCATAACAATACCTGAAATTATGGATAATGTTTTGCAATCTTGGTATACCTTCTCTTCATTTGCTTCTTCTTCTTCTGTGCAGAATACAGCTCTAAGCACAAGATTTGCCTTCCTTATAACCCCCTCTTTTCTCACGTTTCCATTATTGGTGTCATGGACTGTGATGCATACATCTTGCCCCGATTCCGCCTTATTCACATAGAACTCCTCAGCTCCCATTTGAATGTCTACGACTCTTCCCCGGCCTCCTGCTTCTGGTTATCTCGCACAGAACAGATTAGGCTAGATGACTAGGAAATAAAACATTCTTTATGCCCGAAGAAATTGGGCGGGCATTTTCTTCCTGATTGATGCCAATAGCCTTGCAATCAGGGCGTCTTTATAGGAAAGACAAGTCTTGTCAAGGAAGGAATCAGAGAGGATATTTAACCTAATTTAACTTTTTTTAAGTTTCTTGTTACGAGGCACGAAAGTTCCGGTGCACTTACTCAGTGGTCTTAAACAGTGACGAATACGCGTTCCAGGATAATGCAATTCTTGACTTCGAAAAGAAAATAGCGCCTGAGTCGCCGCCTTCAAAACGGCTCCTTTTATTATTAATTTTAGATGGTGCCAAGAAATAACGGAACTCTTTTGCTTGCTTCTTCGAATCATTCATTCACCTTATTTTCACGTCTCAACTACTAAAAACAACTGAATACATATACCCTCGTTATTTTAGAGTTTTTAATATTTATTAATAAAAGTTATTTTAATTCCTATTCAAGGTAAATAGGAAAAAATAAGTGTAGGAAGGATGTGAGATTCACTTCCAATTGGGGAGGTGAAACTGAATTTTGATGGAGGATTTAAAGAGAACCTGAAGGGCTAAGGTTGGATATGTGTTACATGGGAGCAAAGGTCGTTGTGTGTTAGGTGGTTCTATTTTTTGCACTGGGTAAACAAATGATTATGTGGAATGGGTAGCTCTACTTACTGGTCTAAAAGCTACATTGACCCAGGTTTCTAAGAAGTGGAAGTTGAAGGTGACTCTAAGATAGTGTTTAATATGGTGATAAAAGGTCAATGTCCAAATTGGAAATTGAATGTAATTTTAGAAGATGTTAGATGGTAGTGCTTAAAATTTGTCTTTTTATGGATCTCTCATTGCTATATGATAAAAAATAAAGTGGAAAACTTCGTGGCTAATCAAGGGCAAACTTCGTGGCTTTGAGTGGTGTTAGTGCCCGGATCCACCATCCACAAATGCCAAAATCCTAAGTCTTGGGCCCCCTTGCCGTTGCCCTTGTATTGTTTGCCTATGTGGGTCACCTCAAAATTTGCTAAGTATGGGTCTTTTGCCAGCCCTTTTCCCGCTTCAAGGAACTTTGTCGATGGTTCCAATGGTTTCTAGAACCTCTGACTGGTTCCTTGGTTCCCTTTCAGTTTTGACTTCGACAATTTATCGGAGGTTCTGATGGTTCTCAGAACCACTGGAACCCCTGACATGGTTTCAAAGTTCCCTCTTGGCCCTGACTCGTCAACAGAAGCATTAAGCTCATCATTCACTCTTTGGTGTTGATGGTGCCATTGGTTCCTAGAACATATGGAACCTCTGACAAGGTTCCTGGTTGGCCCATTTTCTCTGACAAGGGAACAATGAAGCAATGAAGACAAAGAAAGAAAGAAGTAAAGGAAAGAAAAGATGAAGGGAGGCGACGTTCATGGTTCTAGTGGTTCCTTGGTGCAGTCACGGTTAGGAGGGTCCACATAGTGAACAGTCCAGACCGTGCAACAAGAGTAAACACAATGGAAACGACTTAAAGATAGAATACAAATGTAGATTCAGTCATTTAGTATATTATAGATTCAAAATACAAATAGGTCGACAACATGCGGGCTTACAATTAGGGCTCGCATGCCTGATTCTCCAGGTGCAATATATGCACAAGATATAGTTTTGAAGCGCCTTCGCAAAGAATTAAAACTATCTATCTATCTCTATGTGATTCACTACTTTCCTATGCATCTATTACATGAATATATATCATCTCCGAAACACAAGATTCCTCCGCGTCAGCCAAGGATGATTACAAACTCTGATGAAAGAGATGTAACGTGTGTACACGGATAGGTCGGACCTAATCGGCTTGTAATCCTCCACAAATGAATGGAATAGCATGTGGATCTCAGGAAAGGTCGGCTAGGTTCCAAACAACATTGAATGATGCATCATTTAGCTCCGCAAGTCAAGGAAGTGCTCTGTAAGTCTTCTCCTTTAGCTATTTGTCTGAGACTGTCAGGATGCTCTGTTACGAGAAAAGAGTCAATCTTCTGATAGCGATATCTTTTCGGTACCTGATCCAAATGATTTGAATTTTGGATATGATGTGCATGAAGGTGTCTAGATGCTAAGTCTAGCTCTATAAGGTCTGAAATGAAGTTGCGCCAGAATGCAGACAAAAAAATAGAAACTAGTACTGACTGACTAGAAAATGAAAGAAACAAACTGAAATGCAAATATTTTTAGTTGATGCAAGATTGCTCTTGAACCAGGGATGCTCCTACATTAGACATCTGGGGTTATTGAAAAAGTTAGTACCTCACTTTGTTAGGGCTAGAGGAAAACCAAGACGGTCCACCTCAGCCTGAGAAATCCAAGATGAGTCTTCTTCCGGTCTACCTTTCCACTTTACCAAATATTCCTTGTATTGCTTGCCTCCAGTGTTGCATCCAATTTTGTTGTCCAAGATGTCTTCAACCTACTCTAGTGCTTGTTGTGGTAACTGCTTCTACATGTCTTCTTCAATGTTGGCACTAAATTTTGCTTCATGATACTGATATAGATCTATAATGTTGAAAATAGGTGATATTCCCAATGTCTTTGGTAGCTCCACTTCATATACATTTCCTGAATCAAACTTCCTGAGTATTCTACAAGGTTCAAACTTCTTCACTTCAACTTGTTATATGTCCCTACTGGAAATCTTTCTTTTCTCAGATATACCATCACTTCATCTCCCACTAAAAATTCTTCGTGTCTCTTCTTCTCATCTTCTTGCTCCTTATACTTACTATTCATCTCCTCCAAATGTTTCTTAACCTAATTATGCACTGTCTCCATGTGTCTTGCAAATTCTTCTACTTCTGCACTCCTCTTGTCCTCCATGCTGATATCTCTCAACTATGCAACTCCTCTAGGGTTAATTCCTGTCACAATCACAAATGGTGTTCTTTCGGTACTCCTATTCATTGAATTATTGTATGCAAACTCTGTTTGTGATAGAATCAAGTCCCAATTTCCTACCTTCTCTCCAACCAAACATCTCAACAAGTTTCCCAAACTCCTATTTACTACCTCTTTCTAGCCATCAATTTGTGGATGAAATGTTGAAATGAACTTCAAATCTGTCTTCATCTTCTTCCAAAAGTACCCATGAAATCTTGTATCTCTATCTGAAATTATGCTCTTAGGTAATCCATGCAATCTCACAATCTCCTTGAAAACTAGGGCAGCCACATGAACTGCATTAGTTATCTTCTTACAAGGTATGAAATGTGCCATCTTTGAAAATTTGTCCACCACTACAAATATTGAATCATGCCCCCTCTGTGTCTTTGGCAATCCCATTATGAAATCAATGCTTATGTCTTCCCAAGGTCTCTCTGGTATTGTCAAAGATTTGTACAATCCAGTATTCTGACTATTCCCTTTTGCAAGTTGACAAATTCTACAACTCTGCACAAACTTCCTAACATCCTTAGGTATCTAAGGCAAAAGTAATGTTCACTTACCAAAGCCACTATCTTATCAATTCCAAAATGTCTTGCCAATCCACCACTATGCTTCTCTTTGATCAAATTGTCTCTCATTGAACTTCTAGGTATGCATAAGTGATTTCCCTTGAACAACATATCCTCCTGAATGAAATAATCGAACCACTTACTCCTATCTATCACAACAGGTTCCTTACATGTTTTCCAAGGTTCTGCAAAATCAAGATCTTCTTCATACATGTTCTTCAATTCTTCAAAACCTAATATTTCAAGTCTCATCTGTGTCAGCAAGTTCCTTCTCCTACTCGGTGCATATGCAACTTTGTTTGATTTTCCACTTCTATACTTTAGTACAAAAGTATAACTCTGCATGAACTCTACCCATCTCATATGCCTCTAGTTCAACTTCCCTTGACTGTTCAAATACTACAAAGCGTGATGATCTGTATACAACACAAACTCCTTAGGCAACAAGTAATGTCTCCATTTCTTCAAGGCTTGAATTATGGCATAGAATTCTGGATCGTAAACTAAATATCTTCTCCTTGCATCATTCAACTTCTCACTGAAATATGCTACAAGTCTACCTTCTTGACTTAACACTGCTCCTATTGCATTTCCACTTGCATCACAATCTACTTGAAATACCTTAGTTGAATACAGTAATGCCAATACATGTTTCTCTATCACTTTTTGCTTCAGCAATTCAAAACTTTTATCTACTCTTGATGTCCACCTGAAGTCTTTTTTGTCACCTCTCATTGTCTCTATCATAGGGTTACATACTGAACTAGAAATTTTAATGAACTTTCGGTAGAAACTAGCTAATCCATGAAATGATCTAACTTCTCCAATGCTCTTAGGTGTAGGCCACTTGACATTTGATCTAACTTTTTCAGGGTCCATCTTCAATCCTTCCACAAACATAAAAAATCCCAAGTAAACCAATTCTTCCTTCATGAAACTACACTTCTTAATGTTTATCAATAATTTCTCTTCTCTCAACCTCTGCAATACTTGTCTAATATGCCACAAATGTTATTCCTTTGTCCTACTGAAAATCAGAATATCATCCAAGTATACAATAACAAACTTACCCAAGAATTTCTTCAATACCTCATTCCTCAATCTCATGAAAGTGCTCAGTGTATTTGTTAGTCCAAAAGGTATCACTAACCATTCGTACAATCCTTCATTTGTCTTTAAAGTAGTCTTCCATTCATGTCCTTCTCTGATTCTGATCTGATGGTATCCACTCTTCAAGTCTATCTTTATAAAATATTTTGCTCCACTTAAACAATCTATAATGTCATCCATCCTAGGTAAAGGAAATCTATGCTTAACTATGATCTTGTTGATTGCTCTAGACTCTATACACATTCTCCATTCTCCATCTTTCTTTGGTACTAAAACTACAAGTACTACACAAGGACTCAAATTTTCTTTGATCAAACCTTTCCTCAACAGCTCATGTATTTGTCTATTTAATTCTTCATTCTCTGTTTGTGCCATTCTATGTGTTTCTTTATTAAGCAAACTAGCTCCAAGTATAAGATCCATGTGATGAATGATACTCTTGATTGGTGGTAGTCCTTTAGGTACATTATCTGATATGATGTCTTCATACTCTGTCAGCAATTCTGTTATCTCCTCCAGTTGTGATTCTTTAGTCTTTGTCTTCAGGGTTTTAGGCTTCTTAGGAGTCAAAGCGTAACACATATTCTCATGTCTCAAACCATCCATAAATGTCCTTCCATCTACCAAATAGATTCTAGCATTCCCACATACTTAAAGGAATCAAGGTAATTCTCTTTCCATTTGTTGTTATAGTATATGTATTCTTTCTCCCATCATGTATAGCTTTCCTATCATATTGCCATGGTCTACCCAACAATATATGACATACATCCATAGGCATAATATCACAATACTTTATCATGATAAGATCCAATATGAAATTTTACCAAACATTGTTCACTCACCAATGTACCTTATGATAATCCTAAATCCATGCTATCTGATATGGCTTAGGGTGTTTCAATCTTTCCAACTTCAACTTAGTTGCCATCTCCTCTGAAACTAATTATCTAAACTACCACTATCAATTAGAACTTTACAACATTTACCTCCTAATTTGCATCTAGTTCTAAACAAACTCTTCCTCTCTGGTGGTTCTTCATTTGTCTCTTCTTGAAATAGTGCTCTCCTCATGACAAGTGATTCTCCTTTCTTAAGTTTACCAACTGAGCTTGGTGATCCAACAAGTTCTTGTTCCACATAAGTTGCTCTTCCACTATTCTTTGTCTTCTTACTTGTACTTCTTTGATTACATTCAAATGCTATATGTCCTTCACCTCCACACTTAAAACAAGTTCCTCTGAATGTTCTCCTATCAAGACCTCTTCCATCTCTTCTGTATCCTTCACTCTGGTATGAATTTAGGTTCCCTCTACGGTAGAAAGTTTTGTCATCTCTCCGATATGTATTGCTATCTCTGTCCTCCTTTTTGAATGTACAATCTTGTCTATTCTACTCTACAAACAATCTTTCTCCTCCAAAAAATGTTTTACCTCTCCAAAATTTACCCCCTCTTCCGCTTTGTCTCTACTTATGCTTCTTGTTCAACTTTCAGGGCAAACTGATATGCTTCTTCCAGAGATGTGATCCTCACTAAAATCAATTCTTCTTGATGTTCAACCTTAGTCCATTGATGTATCTAGCTACTTTATCCTTGCTTGCCTCACTATGTCCTATCCTTATGATCATCTTATGAAATTCTTCACTATATTCCTTCACAAATTTCTCCTTTTGTCTTAGGTTTTACAGTCTCTTCAACAGTTCCAATTCGTAGTCAGCAGGTATAAACTGATTCTTCAACTTTTTCACCATTATATCCCACTTTGTAATCTTCTCTTTTCCTCTTCTATTTCTATCCAACTGAACTTTTTTCCACCAAATAGCAACATGTCCTTTCAACTTTGTCTTTGTAAATTTTACCTTATCTGGATCTTCAATTTCTTCATACTCAAAGTATTCATCTAGGTCATTTATCTAATCAATCAACTCCTCACAATTCAAATTGCCAGTGTAATTCGGTACATCAACTCTAGGTCTTTTCCCAATCTTTGAAATAGCTTGCAACATTTTGACTTAATCCAATTCTTCTTCTTCTTCTAGGATTTTTCCATTTTGATCGGTAGATTGAAATTATTCATCATCATCACTTTCAACATTAGGTCTAGGTGCCAATCCTCTTTGCCTATCTTCTTCAACAACATCCAATCCAACTTGCATTGTTTTCATTATTTCCATAATCTCATCCATTCTTCCAGCCATAGTGCCAACAATAGGTATTCTCCTCGATGGGATCTCTTCCTAGGATCAAGTGTAACTACCTCAAATTCAGCGATTAGGCTACAAGGTGACAATTACCTCACAATTGGTGATCAATTGACAATACAAGTAGTCTACCTTGGATTTAAAAATTTGTTCACAACAAGATCTTATGGAATTCCTTCGCAAATTTCACTCACTTCACTCCCAATGAATTCAAACCTTGCTCTGATACCACTTGGTGCAATCATGGTTAGGAGGGTCCACAGAGTGAACAATCCAGACCATGCAGCAAGAGTAAACACAACGGAAACAACTCAAAGATAGAATACAAATGTAGATTCAGTCATTCAGTATATCATAGATTCAAAATACGAATAGGTCGACAACATGCGGGCTTACAATTAGGGCTCACAAGCCTAATTCTCTAGTTACAATATATGCACAAGATATAGCTTTGAAGCACCTTTTCAAAGAATTCAAACTATCTATCTATCTCTATGTGATTCACTACTTTCCTATGCATCTATTACATGAATATATATCATCTTCAGAACATAAGATTCCTCTACATTGGCCAAGGATGATTACAAACTCTGATGAAAGAGATGTAATGTGTGTACATAGATAGGTCAGACCTAATTGGCTTGTACTCCTCCGTAAATGAATGGAATAGTGTGTGAATCCCAAGAAAGGTCCGTTAGGTTCCAAACAACATTGAATGATGTGTCATTTAGCTCCACAAGTTATAGAAGTGCTCTGCAAGTCTTCACCTTTAGTTGTTTGTCTGAGACTGTCAGCATGCTCTATTTTGAGAAAACAGTCAATCTTCTGATAGTGATATCTTTTCAGTCCCTAATATAAATGAGCTAAATTTTAGATATGATGTGCATGAAGGTGTCTAGATGCTAATTCTAGCTCCGCAAGGTATAAAATGAAACTGCGGTAGAATGCTGACTAAAATACAGAAACTGCTACTAACTGAACTGACTAGAAAATGAAAGAAACAAATTGAAATGAAAATGTTTTTGGTTTATGCAAGATTGCTCTTGAACTAGCGATTCTTCTGCATCATTCCCAGAACCACTGGAACCTTTAGTATGGAACCTCTGACACACAAGAATGAGGCACAATGAGGAAATAAAGAAAGAAGAGAGAAGAATGAAAATGAAGAAGTAAAGATGAAAGCGTAGAGGAAGGCATGTGAAAGAGAAAAATAAACAGGGAAGGAAGAAGATAAAATGGCATCAACACTTTTGGTGGTTCCAAGAACCACTAGAACCCTTGAATAACAAATAAGAAGATGAATAAAAAGACAAGGAAAAGAAAAATAAGGATGTCGGTGGTTCCAATGGTTCTCAGAACCACCAAAACCTCTAACAAGGTCCCCCCTCATTTTAGAATTGTTATGATCCATTTGTCTCACATGTAATCCCCAATGTACTAGTAACATATTTCTCTACAAAAGTTGGCAATTAACCCAGAACCTTGACTTGTTTGTCTCACATGTAATGACTAGTGTACAAGTAACATGTTTATTTGCAAAAGCTAGTAATTAATCAAATCCTTGACAAAACTTAACTCCATTCATCCCAAGGATCTAGATCTAATATGTAGCCTTTCCATTTCTTGATTTGGATTGAATCCATGGCCATGTACTCAAACATGTTCAAATTCAAAGTTGTGGGTTTGATACTTGAAATCTTAAATTCAAATTTATTTATATGCCCCAAGTTGACTCCCTCCCTACTAGTCCTTACTTACCAAATTGCTTGTAAAATGTGGGATGTGCACTCTAGAGTGTTGCATAAAATAGAAAACCCTAATTCACTTTTAGAATTCAAAATCCATCATTTAGAATAGAAAACCCTAATTCACTTTTAGAATTCAAAATCCATCATTTAGAGAGCATCATAGCGCATCATTACATAATTGGCTAACATCAACATCATAGCAACAAACTAGGCATACTACATGGTTGCTTGGAATGTTTTTGATCCTTTTTCAATTTGTTAATCTGGCTCAAAGGGTTTGAATAAGGAGAATAACCCTAGTATAAAAAATTGACAATGATATTTGTAGATATCATGAACTTGAAGGCATATGTTTAGATACCTAAGGTAAATAAGTTTCTAAAGGTCAATAGTGTGCAATCCATTTTTACAAAGAAAGGTCACTCTTGCAAATATAGGGTTAAACCCAAAAGCATTAAGATTAATTTTGTAGCCACAAAATTGAACCAAAATAGGATTTTGTAGTCTAACATAATACTACAATTCTATAGCTAGTCACAAAGCATCATTTAGAATTATTGAGCATAGTTTGTAGCAAATAATCTACAAGCCACACATGAAGTTAATTACCTATTCTTTCTTTATCATGTCAAAAAGTGTGCTTGTGTTCAAGTTATTATCTTAGCTCATATATCTATTTTTACTTGTCATTGTTTGATTTTTCACATTGTCTTTAGCTATTTAATGTATGGTGTGTTTTATCCCTACATGTAAATTGGTGAAAATGTCTACTCTTGTATACATTCTTATGTTTTAAGGTCTGTAGGGTTTATTTCCAATTTGATCATTTTTTTATTTTTAAAGTTTTACATTAGATCCCAACCTTATTCAATCCTTTTTATCTTTTAGGGTTGGTGAGCATTTTGTCTCTATTCCAAAGTATCACCATCATCCTCATTTCCCTTTGAAAAGAAGTCATCAATTAAATCCTCCAATGGTCATTAGTCAAGTTTAAAATGGTATGACTAAAAATATAAATGATAGAACTCATCTTGATGAAGAGGAGCCATTTGATCAAGATACACATTTTGAGTTGATGGATAAGCAAGATATTGCCATGACTACACATATATGTAATCTTTCAATCTTTCACATTTGGCTAATTATGCAAATCTTACACACTTGGTTAATGTTCTACATAATTAGCTAATTAGTAAGTTGTATGGATTAGAGGTGTTTAAAAGCATAGATTAAATTATTAAGTATTCATGTTCTTTGAATGGTGTCTCATCACACCATCCCACACAATCCCCGTCTTCTTTATGCTGCTTAATTGCATTCCTCAATATGGTATGCCATTTGTTCCTCCTCTCACTTATAAATTTTCAATAAACTCCTTGTCTACACTTATCCTCTTTTTCCTACTACTTTTCTCTTCCCTTTTTCTTTTTCCCTTCCCATCTCACTAGTGTTGCACTTACTACCCATGTTCATCTTACTAATTCCATGACCACATCTCATCCTTCTAGTGTTGTTGTCACCTCTCATGTACCTCTTATTAATTTTATACCTACTACTCATGTCATGTTTTGCCCATACTATTATGTCCCAACCCATTCATAGTTTTTCCTTTGTTAACCATTCTTCACTTTGCTTACTAGACCATGGATAACTCCTTATTTTGGTTTCCTTCATACATTTGCATACAAACAATATTATCACTACAACATGCTTAGGATTTGATACCCTCTCTTGCAAATGAATAGAATGAAGATTTAAATAGAATCAAACATGCATGAAAAAAATAACAATATTTCATTATTCATCTTAATCTATCATTATAATATTCTTTGATCATTTACATTATTTAATCATTTTTGTCAAAGATTCTCAAGTTAATAACTAGTTTGATCATTACAATTGTGGGGTTTTATAGGTGCTCTAACCAAATGTAAATCATGTGCGATAGAACTTTGCATGTGATTAAATTATTACGTACACACATAACTTTGCATGCATTATTCAATGATCATTTACAATTATAGTTATCATTAATTGCATTATGAAAATCACTAGAAGGAGGCATCTTTGGTACAAACATTCTCTTAGTGAAAAATTATATTGAGTACTTAGAACACTTGCTAAAAATTACACAAAGAAAACTTGCAAGAATAAAACATTACAATTTTTTTCCAAAGAGTATCGATGTTCTATTATCTCTTCTAGCACTACTGGATACACTTTTTAAAATTTTGGTGCTATCTAATGTGCATAATGTGAAGGCTATTTATAGAAATGATGGCATCAATTTTTATTAGCTTGATATATTGTGCATCATAATTGGCTACCAAACTATATCAATCTACCAAAGCTCAAAAGTATTGGCACATTTCTTGCAATTAACCGATTGTTTGTTGCATTTCACTTTGCATAATTTGTAGCTTTGTTATGAAAGGAGATTTATATTCTACTCTCTTTCTCTCTATTAGTGTTTGTTGATCATTGACTTTATTGGTGGAAACAAAATATCTTCTCAAGTAAGGTCTACATGTTGAAATTCAAGTTCCAACTCATCTAGTGCCTTTATGTTAATTGCCAACCACACATTTATCCAAGCTTCTAGATTGAAGATTAGTGCAATCAGTTTGTGCATGTTGGGAACATATTGCTCCATGTTGTCATAGTGGGGTCCACTTTTTGGCCAAAAAGTGAAAGTGTTTTTTCCTAAAAATCAAAGTTTGTCACATTTGGACTAAAATTTTGAAGCACTTACACATAGAATCTTTAAAATGTACAGTAATATGAAATGTAGGATTTTGAGTCTAGTTTTCAAATATGTAATTTATTCTAATACCCAGATGATACAAATTAATTTTTATAGGCTTGTACAAAAACCACTTTTTAGGACCATACCATGCACATGCCCGGCAAGCATAATTTGACCTAAATAAAACAATTTTTCTAAGTCCTACAAAAAGATGTGTATTATACTAAAGATTGATGAGGATATTTTTTAATAATTTTCTTCTAAATAGATTTTTTTATTATAATTTATTGGCCCTAATTGCTATTTCTGAAAACCCATCATGTCTGGCAAGCATAATTTGAGCTAAAATAATCATTTTTTTATTTTTTTACATTGTGAAAAGAATTGTGTGTAGATTGATGACATAATTTTTTTAAAATAAACTTAAAAAATTAAAAGTTATTAAAAATATGAACACTAAAATTTTAAGTTTATGGACTAGTTCCCTCATAAATTATTCAAGAATAGAAAATCAAATCCAATCATAAAAAAATTACATATTTGAAAACTAGACATTGTCATCTATAATGGGTTTTAATTTCATAAAAAAATTCTAAAAAAAAGGGAGTCAGCCATATTGCCAAAGTCAGTTTTTTCTCTTACTATTGACATAACCTTGTACTTGCATGTCCAAGGCTAAGGTTTGGGTTACCATTCCTTTCCCAAGCCTAAAATAAAACTTAAAAGGTGAGTTAGCATTTCAAATTTTTTGGATCCTTCTTTAAAATGGGTACCCATTCTAAAAAACACGATCTCAGACCTTTTTTTTTAATAAATAGTTTTAATGAAAGAGGTCTCATTTAGAAGCAAGATCTTTTTTTACCTAACACTTCCCCTATATGTGGACCCAACTTCTTGCACACACCTAGTATAAACATATTTTAAAGCATTTTATTTTTATACTCCTATGAAAATTCATTCAAGACTTTTCATTTAGATCTAACTCTGATAGTGGTAGAAATGAAATGTTTAGTTTCACATATGAACTTAGGTATAATTTAAAATGGGTATTAAAAATGTCATTAAAAAATAGGTGCCTAAGAAAACACAAAAGGTTTGCAATGTTTCACAACCCGAGAGGAGGAGAGAAGATGCAAAGGCATTTGGCTCCATGGATTAATCTAGTAAATCATCTAAAGTACATAAGAAGAGGGTTGAATCAGAATAGTGGAGGGTATGGAGGGGAACAAAAGTTTTTTGAAGGAGGGAATCGATGGAGTAGGATGTTTCAGACAAATAAAAAAGATATGGACGACAAAGGGAAGGGCTTTGTCATGATTTCAAAGGGTGTTGAATTGTTGAGAACATGGAGATGGCAGGAGAAGGGAAATAAAGTAGAGACAATAGAATTAGGGGACAATGAAGCAAACATCTCTAATTATGTGATAGAGGTGAACTGAATTCCAGTAAATTCTAGGGTTGAAGGCAAAACTTTGAATATAAAAAGCAAGATCCTAGAAGAATTAGTAAAGAATCTAAGAGAGAGAGCTTTTTTCTTAAAATGCACAAATCTTTGGTCGGTTTGGGATAGGATTAAATCTTGGTGTTCAACAAATTGGGGTGGATCAGTGATTTTTAAGAATTTACTGAAAGGGTTTTATCTTGCCATCTTCAAGAGTAAGGAGATAAAAGAAGACATATTGAGAAAGATCCCCTGCATAATGGATAGAGTGGGATTCTACATTAAAGAGTGGGAACCAATTTTTGACCCAATTAATCATACGGTTACTAAAATCCCAAGGTGGATAAGACTGTATAATCTTCCTTCGGAATATTGGACAAAGGAAATCTTGAAAGAAATTGGGGATTATTTAGGGTCTTTTTTGGATTTAGATGAATTAGCAAATAAATGAGAAACAATCATCTCTGTGCGAATATGTGTAAATATAAATATTTTTGAGCAACTTCCAGAATTCCTAAACATCATTTCAGAAAAGGGGTTATGGATTCAAAAGAAAGAGCTATAGGTCTCGTTGGTAGAAAGGAAAGACCTAAAGTTCAAGGAAACAACCAACAAAGGGGAGAATATCATATCGAAGTTAACAAATCTCCTTCAAAATGTAGGAGAGAATAAAGAATTGAGGAAGAATCTAGAAATTTTGAGAGGGAGCACAGAAAATGTTCAAAAGCCTTCAGCCAAGATAACTAAGAGTGCAAACGAAGTAAGGGTAGAGGAGACAAAGAACTCGTTGGAAGAAGAGGATAACACTCAACTTGGGCATGGAAGAGTGGAGATCTCGAATGTTGACAAGTACAACAATTTCGAATTGGCTTTGGAGCTCTTTGGATTGTATGATAAGAAAAAGGGTGAAGAAGAGATAATTGATAAAAGCACTGATCCACTAAAGGGAGAACATCTGGTGGCTCTTTAAGGGTTTGGAACATTGAATCTGGGAGAAGAAGGAAGCAAAGAAAAATTACCAAGCATGGTGGAAGTAGAAGATTTAGCCCCCGAAAATATAACTATTGATGGATTGCATGAGGATCAAACCCTAGGGGAAGGGGAAATTCACTATTTGGAGAAAAGAGGAATCTCACAAACTAAATCCTCAATGGATACTACCCAATGTAGAGAATCAAAGAAGGGTCAAAAGTTGAATAGTGTAAAATTGGTAGAAGTAGATGTTGAGGGGCAAATGAATATCACTTAAATGATGTTGAGGTCTGGGAATGGAATAACCCTTCCCAGGAAGCCATGAAGATCTCTTCATAGAATGTTAGGGTCTTAAACGCCCCTAACAAAAGTCATCTCATCAAGCACCAGATGGAGATTTTAGATTCCAGCATCTTCTTATTACATGAAACTAAATTAAATGGGAAGGATATTGATTTTTTCAAGAGTAGGCTAAAAGGATGGGATGGTTTCTTTAGTGAGGCCGAAGGTGTGCCTGGAGGTATTGCAATAGTGTGGAGAAATAATTCAGCAACTATGGAATTGCTTAGGGGCACAAAACATTGGATGGTTTGTAAGGTGAGTGTCTATGGTTTGAATTTATAGTTTGTTTTGGCAAATATTTATGGACCTAATTCAACCCCTCTCAAACAAGGAATTTGGAGTGAACTGGACAAAATCATTATTGATATTTTAGGTTCCTTTTGTATTTTGGGTGGGGACTTCAATGCAATCTTGAGGTTAGGAGACAAATTGGGAGGGGCGCAAAAAGAAACTTATCACAGAAGAACTTATCTTATTTTGTGTTTAGAAACCATCTAATGGATATCCCATTAGAGAATGGTCATTTTACTTGGACTAATTAGAGATTGGGATTTAGTAACATAGAAGAAAGATTAGATAGATTCATGTGGCATGGAGATTTAGGGAGATTTGGAAAGGTTTGTAAGTGCTTTCTCACTCCTGTATCAAGATCATACCACTATCCAATCCAACTTCAGATAATGGAGGACAACCACCAGAGAGATGTCCATTCACATTCAAAAACATGTGGATGAAAGACCTAGAATTTTGGTCAGATATTGAATCTTAGTGGAAAGAGGAGGGGTAATTAGGAATGAAATTGTTCTCTCTTTTCACAAAACTAAAGAGCATAAAAGAGAAGTTGAAGATTTGGAATAGACAACATTTTGGAGATATCTTCAAAGAAAAAGAAGAAATAGAATTACGATTGAATTCAATGAATGAGGAGGTTTTTGAGAAGGGAATAAATTAGGAAAGGGTGTGTGTAGAAAAAGAATTAATGAATAGACATGCACAGAAGTCTTGGCGAAGGAGGAGATTTTTTGGCAGCAAAAATCAAGAGAGTTATGGTTAAAGGAGGACGATTGAAACACAAAGTTCTTTCATAATTCAAATAGAGTTCGGAGACAATAGAATCGAATCACAAAACTCAACTTGGAAGATGGTAGTATATGTGAAGATGAGAAGGTAATCAAAGTAGAAGGGTCAAGTTTTTTGAAAATTTGATGTTCATAATTTAGAGGGATCTGATGCGATACATCAAAAGAAGATCTTGAATTGCATCCTAAAGGTGGTCAAAGAAGAGCATAAAACTTTGTTAATTAAGACATTCATGGAGGAAGAGCAGAAGGTGGTAGTAATGCAATTGCACCCAGAAAAGGCACCAAGTCTAGATGGTTTTTGAGCAAGCTTCTTCCATAAGTGCTGGCACATATTGGGGAAAGAAGTATGGGAGGCAACTGAAGAGTCTAGGAGAAAAATGAGATTTCTTAAAGATCTGAATAATACATACATAGAACTTATCCCCAAGAAGGAGCAAGTGATGTCTTTTGAATACTATAGACCATATCTCTTTGCAGCACAGTTTATAAAATGTTTACTAAAGCAATAACAAATAGACTAAAACTTTTTTGTGAGAAATCGTTGCAGAAGAACAGAGTGGGTTTATCCCAGGTAGACCAATTCTAGATGGAACAATAATAGCACAAGAAACAATCCACTCCCTTCCAACCCCATGAAATAGTGGAATGATGGTTAAGTTGGATATCAAAAGAGCCTACGATAGGGTGGACTAGAGGTTTCTTTTCAAGGTAATGGAGACTTTTTTGTTTGATAAAGGCTGGCTGGATTAGATTTTAGCTTTTTTGCTAGCCTTAGATTTTCATTTTTAATTAACTGTAGCCCTCAAGGATTTTTTGATGTTTCTAGAGGTCTACACCAAGGCGACCATCTATCACCCTTCCTCTTCATCATTTTGGCAGATTTTATGGGGATCTATATTCATTAGGTTGTCGGTAATGGCGAGTGGGAAGGCTTGAAAAATACAAAGAATGTAGATCCACTGACACATCAACAATTCACTGATGATATGATGTTATATGGGGTACCAAAAAGAAAAGAAGCAAGAGGTATGAAGAAAGTATTGGAAGCATATTCACGAGCTTTGGGACAATGGGTCAATCTACTAAAGTCTAAAATCTTATTTTTCTCAAGACCAATCTTAACAAACGAAGTGAGATTTTGAGAATCATGAATTTCAAGAAAGGGTCCTTTCCAAGTATTTGGGCTTTCCTTTGTTTGATGGGGGTGATCAGTCAAAACTGTGGATTCCTCTACTTGAGAAAATTTCCAACAAAATGTCATCATGGAAAGGAAGATAGTTGTCTTGGGCTAGATGAATTCTAATGTTGAAGGCTGTCATTTCTGCAATTCTGACCTTTCTCCTTTCCTGTTTAAAACTTTTGAGACCAATGAATAATAAAATTGACCATAGAATGAGAACCTTATTTTGGCAAGGAAACTCAGAAGACAAAAAAAATCCACTAATAGCTTGGGACATCAATAGCATTTCTAAACCAAAAGTGGTTGGAGGATTGGGTTTAAGGAATCAGTTGGTGCAAAACAAGGCACTTGGGGTGAAGTTGTTGTAGGCCATTGTTAAGTGTCAAAAAGATGAATGATGAAGACTCTAGCATGCACACTAGATAAAACTGGTGCAGGAGCACCCCTTTAGTAAGCTAATTATACATCTGAGGGAGAAGACTAAGGTATCGTTATGTTGTTATATTTTATTTGAATTTCTCTGTTTGTTGTTGTGGTTTCATGTTTGTAATAAAAACCCCACCATGTAAACCAGTGTCACAAATTTGGCATCCTTATAAGCCAATTTGGATATCTTGGACAATTGGGGTGTGTGGATGATCTGTTTGAAGTATCTTGTTGATGTGTTTAACTCTTGTTGTGTGCTAAACATGTGTTGTGTGTTTAGTTAGTGTTTTGGCTGATAATCTTGATTAAGCAAAATCTAAAAGAGGGAAGTTGTAATGCCTCCAACCTTTTGGTATTCCAGTTGGAACTGAAGGAGAAGAGGATATAACCACATTTTTGGAAGAGAAGAAAGAAGAGAAGAAGTTTGATTGAAGAAAATAGAAAATCTGTCAGTTTATTTTACAAGTCCTGCATTTTGTGTAAATTCTCTGTGCCTCGAAGTGTTCTATGTATATTCTCTGCATCGAATAGTTCTGTGCATAATCTAGTTCTCTATTGTCGAGATGCAAGGTTAAGGCCATTCCACTGGTGGATTTCTTTGAAATCAGTGGAATGGATTTTGTATATAGTTTTTTGTTTTCTTTTCTTTTTGTTCGTGGCTTTGACAGAATGGAACAGCGGATCCGACCTGTGGAAGGAAAGTCACAGTAGAGGGCCTAGCATTTTGTGGTGCTAGGGTTCGACGGATAAAGGCTACGAGATTTGTTGTAAAGGAAGTTATTGGTAGGAGAATCAAATATACATTTTATGTATATCCGTCAATTGTAAGCCAGGAACAGTTTGTGAATATATCGCATTTGTATGCGAGTATCGCTCTGTGTATATCCTGAGAGGAAATGCATGTACAAGAGTTCATTCGGGTTAATTTCATGTTGTTCACCAAATATACAAGTAGTTTATATATCACAAATGTATGAAGGTACATTTCCTATCTATATCGCAATCACATCTGAGTGTATCTCGTGTGTATCCTACAATCGCATATAGTGGTTGTATGTTGTGAAGATACAACGAAAACATACATTGAATATGATGCAAAGGATGACTGGCAGGAGTGGTAACTAAAATGTATGTTGGAAGGATATCTGTCTGTGGATACAAGGAATAACTGGTAATAGTGGTGAAGAGAACCGGTGATAGGAAGTTGTTGATTGTATGTTCCGATTACATGTTACAATTGTATGTTGAGACATACATTGGTGTGCGATACAAGTGTTGACTGGCAGTAGCAGGTAAGAACCCTTTAGCCCACTGGAAAAGTAAGTCATGTTTTGCATATGAGATTTGTTTGTATCAGCATTGCACATTAAGTTGTATGTGGTGAAACATACAACGATTGAGTGGAGATTGAGGGCCCCACCAAATGCATCTCCCGAATGTATTTTCTAAATGCACATTGAGAATGTATATTGCAAATATACATTAAGTACATACAAGCACCCAATACAATTTCTAACTGGCTGTCATGGTAAACCAGTGATAATAAATAAAGTATATTGTATGTAAATCAAGAATGAGATTTATGGGAATTTCACCATTGAATTGAAGGCTTTCACTGTACGGCTCTGCATCAAGTGGTATCAGAGCAAAGGAGTATCTTTGGGTACAAGAAGAAGACAAGATGTCAGAAGGAGAGGGGTCATAAGAGTACCCAACAAAGATGACCAATGCTGAGTTGGTGGTCATAGTCAAAAAACAATTAGCAGAGAGCAAAGCAGTTAGAGCTCAAAATCAAGCCTTGAAAGATGAGTTAGAGAAGTTGAAGGACAATGTAGAGAAGGGAGATGAAGATTCTGGTGAATGAGAAGATTGGGATGAAGAGAAGATCCCAAGGCAGGAAGAGATAGAGGTTCATGTAGACCAGAGACCCTTACTCAATGTCCTCAAATCCATGGAGAGAGGGACCATGGATATGAAAATAGACCTGCCAGTGTTTGTAGGCAAAATAGAACTTGATTCAGTGAGTGGATAGACTCCTTGAATAATTTCTTTGAGACTGAGGAAATACCAGAACACCAAAGGGTGAGAATGGCCCAATCTAAAATGAAAGGGGCTACACTAAATTGGTGGAATTTCATCCAAGATGACAGGGTGAAAGAAGGAAAGAACAAAATTGCTACGTGGAAGAAGATGATGGCTTTAGTGAAGGAAGCCTATGTTTTGTTGGATTACAACATTCAACTACATAAGAGGAGACAAAACTTGAAACAAAAGGAATTAGATGTCAGTTCATACACTAAAGAGTTCATGAAACTATGTGTCAAGACAAAGATAAAGGAGGGTGAGGAAGAGAAGGTGGCAAGGTACCTCAATGGATTGAGGTTTAACATCCAAGAAGACATAAGTCTGCATAATCTAGAGACAGTCCAAAAGTGCTACCAGTTAGCACTCAAAGTGGAAGAGAAATTAAATAGAAGACAAGAGCAGAACAATAGAGGAAGAGGGAGACAATAAAGAGGGGGAAGAAGTCCTTTCAGAGGCAGAGGAAATGGATTTGGACACCAAGGTGCATCCAATCAAGAGAGAAGCAAAGGAGACAACAATCAAACTCAAGGAGGAAGTTACAATCAAAGGGGAAATTTTAGGGGTAGAAGACCACCATTTAGAGGGAGATCTCAGGGCAGAGGACCTATCATATGTTACAATTGCAATTAGGGAGGCCACATAGCTAGCAAATGTCTAAAAAAGGCAACAAGTTCAATGAGAGAAAGGAGGATAAACCTGATACAAGAGTCTGATTGTCAAAGTGTGACAAGCTCAAACACTTATCAAAGTGTGAATGCTCCTGACAGTTATGGATATCCTGAGAGAGGAGAAGCTTTGATGATTAGGAGAGCAATGACCACCATGAAGGTGCCTAACAAAGAACCCCCACAAAGAAAGTCTCTCTTCAGAACTACTTGCAAGGCAGGAGGAAAGGTATGTAAAGTTTTGATTAATTCCGGATCCACTGAAAACTTTGTGTCTTTTGAAATGGTAGAAAAGCCTATGCTTAGAAGACTGCCACATCCTTGTCCATATAAGGTCTCATGGCTCACCCAAGGTCAGCAAACAGTTGTGGAAGAACAGGCTTGGGTGGAGTTTCAAATTGGAACATACCAGGACAGATTATTGTTTGACATTGCCAAGATGAATGCTTGCCATCTCTTATTTGGAAGACCATGGCAGTATGACTTGAAATCACACCATGATGGAGTTACAAACATATATTCAATCACCAAGGATGGTAAGGTGATAGAATTGCTACCATTGATGAAGGATGAGGTAGAATCAAAAGGGAAAGAAGTAAAGGTGATGATGGTCGAAGGCAAACAATTCATGAAAGAGATAGTAGAAGAAGGTGCAATCGCATATGCTCTAATTCCATGCTTGAAGGTGAACAAGGAGCAGCAGCAAGAAGTCAAGGGAGAAAAGAGGCAAAGGTTCATAGATCCTGTTGTCCAATAACTATTGGATAAGTACAAAGGAATCATCTCTGATGGAATGCCAAGGTCCTTACCACCTGTAAGGGACATCAGCCATTGCATAGATCTGATCCCAGGATCTACACTTCCAAACAAGGTAGCATACAAGCTTACCCCAGAGCAAAATATAGAAGTAGAAAGACAGATTGAGGAGTTGTTGGAGACCAGCCTAATTGGCAAGAGTTTAAGCCCATGTGCAGTACCGGCTGTACTAGCACCAAAGAAGGAAGGCACTTGGAGACTTTGTATTGATTCAAGGGCTATCAACAAGATAACAATTAGGTATAGGTTTCCAATCCCTAGGATAGAAGATTTACTTGATTGCTTGGGGGGTGCTATATATTTCACAAAAATAGATTTAAAGAGTGGCTATCATCAGATTAGGATTAGGCCAAGAGATGAGTGGAAAACTGCATTTAAGACTAATGATGGGTTATATGAGTGGAAGGTCATGCCTTTTGGTTTGTCCAACACCCCTAGTACCTTTATGAGGTTGATGAATGATGTCTTGAGGGAATTCATAGGCAAATTTGTCATAGTATATCTAGATGATATCCTGATTTTCAGTAATACAAGGGAAGAGCACCTCAAACATATAGACTTGGTTCTCAAAAGGTTACATGAAGAGAAGCTAATGATCAACTTGGAGAAGTGTTTGTTCATGTAGGAAGAGCTCATCTACTTAGGTTTTGTCATCTCACATAAAAAACTGAAAATGGATCAAGAGAAGGTAAGTGCCATATTGTCTTGGCCAACTCCTAGAACCATGAATGATGTTAGAAGTTTCCATGGGTTACCAACCTTCTATAGGAAGTTTATAAAGGGGTTTAGTCATGTTTGTGCACCCATGCTTGACACCATAAAAGAGGACAGAAGTGCAGATTCACTTGGACAAAGGAGGCAGATGATTCATTTGAAACATTGAAGAAGAAGGTGGCAGAGCAGCCAGTTCTTGCACTTCCTGACTTCAACAAGATTTTTCAAGTAGAATGTGATGCAAGCCACATGGCAATTGTAGTAGTACTCAATCAAGAAGGTAGGCCTATTGTATTTTTTAGTGAAAAACTAAATGATGCAAAGAAGAGATACTCATCCTATGATTTGGAGATGTATGCTCTAGTACAGTCACTTAAAAAGTGGAGGCATTACTTGATGCCAAAAGAATTTATAGTGTTCACAGATAATCAGGCCCTTAGTTTCATAAATAGTCAAGAGAAACTAAACCACAGGCACATGAAGTGGGTGGAGACTTTGTAAGCTTTCACCTTCACACTCAAGCACAAGAAAAGGGTCAAGAATAAGGTGGCAGATGCTTTGAGCAGGAGGGTTCTGACCATCAATCAAATCCAATTGGAGAGTGTTGGCATTGATTCCTTGAAGGCCATGTATGATGCTGATGAAGAATTTGTAGAAATCTATAAGGTATGTATTCCTTTGGTGACAAATATCATGTTGAGTTCTCTAAATTTTTGATACAAGATGGATTACTTTTCAAGGGTGGACAGTTGTCCATTCCACGGTGTTCTATGAGACTGAATATCATTAGGGAGAAACATTGTGGGGCCATGGCAGGACATTTTGGTCTAGATAGACTCTTGATCTTGTGAAGAGGCATTACTATTGGCCCAAGTTGCAGTCAGATGTAAGGAGATTTGTGGAGGCATGTGTGATATGTCAAAAAGCAAAAGGGAGATCCACTAATATAAGTTTGTATCAGCCATTACCCATTCCTTCTAGGCCATGGGAGAGCATAAGCATGGACTTTGTATTGGGTTTGCCTAGGACAAGGAAGGGATATGATAGTGTTTTTTTTGTAGTAGACAGATTCAGTAAAATGGCACACTTTTTGCCATGCAAAACCACTTGTGATGCTTCATATGTTGTAGATCTGTTTTTCAAAGAGATAGTGAGGATACATGGTTTGCCATTGAGCATAGTGTCAGATAGAGATGTGAAATTTATTGGCCACTTTTGGAGGACTCTTTGGAAGAAGCTTGGCACCAACTTGTCCTTCTCCTCAGCCTATCATCCTCAAACAGATGGATAGATTGAAGTGGTTAGCCATTCATTGGGAAATCTGCTAAGGTGTTTGAAAAGGCAGCATGGACAGAAGTGGGATAACATCCTACCACAAGCAGAATTTTCCTATAATGATACCATCAATAGGAGTACAGGGAAGTCACCTTTCCAACTGGTATATGGCATTCATCCAAGGGGTATTCTGGAGTTGAGAGATATGCCTATAGGAGAGTCTATTAGTACAGATGGAGAAGCTTTTGCATCAGCCATCAAAGAAGTGCATGATCAAGTCAAGGACCAACTCCAACAGACTACATTGAAGTACAAAGCATATGTTGACAAGAAGAAGAGGGATGTACAATTTGATGTTGGAGATTTGGTGTGGGTTAATCTGAAGGAGAGGATCCCAAAAGGTAAACATACCAAGTTAATGCAGAGGAAGATTGGACCATGTCAGATTTTCAAGAAGTGTGGACAGAATGCTTATGAGATCCAACTTCCTCCTGACCTTGGATTATCACCCATATTCAATGTATGTGATTTAACTCCATACAAGCATAATACAGATGTAGAACAGGAACCATTACAAGGTACATAAGATGATGATATCCCTAAGCATGATCCACCAAAATTAGAAAAGATCTTAGACTCAAGAGTGGCAAAGAAGACAAGGAACAAAGAGTACATGGAGTATTTGGTGGCTTGGCAGGGGAAACCTGATTCAAAGGTAGTTTGGATGACTGAAGATTAGATCACAAACCATGGTGCAGACCTTCAAAATCTCATCTCAACTGGGCTTGAAATTTCTTCTCTCAGGGAGTATGATGCAGGAGCACCCCTTTAGCAAGCTAATTATACATCCGAGGGAGAAGACTAAGGTATTGTTATGTTGTTATGTTTTATTTGAATTTCTCTGTTTGTTGTTGTGATTTCATGTTTGTAATAAAAACCCCACCATGTGAACTAGTGTCACAAATTTGGCATATTTATAAGCCAATTTGGATATCTTGGACAATTGGGGTGTGTGGATGATATGTTTGAAGTATCTTGTTGATGTGTTTAACTCTTGTTGTGTGCTAAACATGTGTCGTGTGTTTAGTTAGTGTTTTGGCTGATAATCTTGATTAAGCAAAATCTAAAAGAGGGAAGTTGTATTGCCTCCAACCTTTTGGTATTCTGGTTGGAACTAAAGGAGAAGAGGATATAACCACATTTTTGGAAGAGAAGAAAGAAGAGAAGAAGTTTGATTGAAGAAAATAGAAAATCTGTCAGTTTATTTTACAAGTCCTACATTCTGTGTAAATTCTTTGTGCCTCGAAGTGTTCTATGTATATTCTCTGCACAGAATAGTTCTGTGCATAATCTAGTTCTCTATTGTCGAGATGCAAGGTTAAGGCCGTTCCACTGGTGGATTTCTTTGAAATCAGTGGAATGGATTTTGTATATAGTTTTCTATTTTCTTTTCTTTTTGTTCGTGGCTTTGACAGAATGGAACAACGGATCTGACCTATGGAAGGAAAGTCACAGTAGAGGGCCTAGCATTTTGTGGTTCTAGGGTTTGACGAATAAAGGTTGCGAGATTTGTTACAGAGGAAGTTATCGGTAGGAGAATAGAATATACATTTTATGTATATCCGTCAATTGTATGTTGGGAATAGTTTGTGAATATATCGCATTTGTATGCGAGTATCGCTCTATGTATATCCTGAGAGGAAATGCATGTACAAGAGTTCATTCGGGTTGAGTTCATGTTGTTCACTGAATATACAAGTAGTTTATATATCGCAAATGTATGAAGGTACATTTCCTATGTATATTGCAATCGCATCTGAGTGTATCTCATGTGTATCCTACAATCACATATAGTGGTTATATGTTGTGAAGATACAACGAAAACATACATTGTATATGATGCAAAGGATGACCGACAAGAGTGGTAACTAAAATGTATGTTGGAAGGATATCTGTCTGCAGATACAAGGAATGACTAGTAATAGCAGTGAAGAGAACTAGCAATAGGAAGTTGTTGATTGTATGTTCTGATTGCATGTTACAATTGTATGTTGAGACATACATTGGTGTGCGATACAAGTGTTGACTGGCAGTAGCAGGTAAGAACCCTTTAGCCCATTGGAAAAGTAAGTCATGTTTTGCATATGAGATTTGTTTGTATCGGCATTGCACATTAAGTTGTATGCAATGAAACATACAACGGTTGAGTGGAGATTGAGGGCCCCACCAAATGCATCTCCCGAATGTATTTTCTAAATGCACATTGAGAATGTATATTGTGAATATACATTAAGTACATACAAGCACCTGATACAATTTGTAACTGGCTGTCATGGTAAACTAGTGTATAATGCACTGTAGCAAACCGATGATAATAAATAAAGTATTGTATGTAAATCAAGAATGCGATTTATGGGAATTTCACCGTTGAATTGAAGGCTTTCGCTGTACGGCTCTACATCAAAAACCCTCTTCCACAATAACATTCAAGGACAAGACTGAGCCAAATCACTACCAAATGAAGGTGGACTTAGCTACAAATCTTGTACTTAGGAGTGCTATGGAAAGATCTGATTTAATCAAGCCTTTTAACAAACCCTAGGTCAAATATGCATTAAACCCTAGTTCTATGATGATTGAAGCATAACTAACAAATGGTGATAGATACAGATAATCTGAAAGTAGCACTGCGATCAGTGAACAGAGGATAACATGATTCCAGAAGTAGAGGTGTCAAGGGATGAATTTACAAGTACCCAAGTCCTAGAAGTGAGAATCTGTCAAAAGTTAGAACTCATAAAATGTTCCAGAGACTTATCAGAAGCTAGTTCTAAAGTTTGTTCAGGCTAGAAGACTATTTCATGGGCACCCAAGTCTTCTGCAGAGGAATATTTCCAAAATGTTGTCAGATCCCAAAACTGTTATCGTTACTCAACCTTTCAGTACCTTCACCTTTCTAGATCTCACACCTGCAACCTGTACATAAGAAGAAAAGGGGGTTGGGGGCTATGGTGTTTAGGGACTTGCCTCAGTCAAATCTTGGGATAGCATTCAAGATTCCCAACATCATTGTTTGATAAAGAGTGTGTGCCCTAGCAGGGCAGAGGCTAAACATAAATCAATGATAGAATGATTCAAATAACAATGATATCACCTCAAAGGTGAAGCCCTTAGGAGAATGAAGATCCTTCAACTCATAAGGAGATGGATGATGATTCCAAATCTACAACAACACACACAATACAAACACAAATATGCTCTAGAAATACAATGAATGCTTTAAATTCTCTTTTCTCCAAGATCATAAGTTTTCTATATCCATCTAGGTTACAAATGAATTCAAAAAAAACCTTATGTATGCTTTCCCACTAACATTCATGAAATTAATCAAAAGAGCCGACAAGGAGAGACCCTTTTAAAGGTCCTATGCTAACATACATTGAAATTTTCCCGACCAATCAAGGAGGACTTGGGCACAGGTGTCCAAGTCCCAAGGCACCTTTTTGGTCTAGGGTAAGGAAAAATATGGGCCTCTAATTCCCAATTTACATTGGTTTCAAGGGATTTTGTATCGGGATGAATCTTTAGAATGAACAATGTATCACAGGGACCTAAGAGCTAAACAAGGAGGTAAAAAGGCAAGTGTCCACTTTTTACTCCATAACATTTAGCCCCCACTTTAATGTGTGTATGATCTTATGATCGATACAAGCATTAAAGTACAGTTGAAGCATATCAAACACATCAAACACTAGAGAAAAGAAACACCCTAAGTTTGAAGGACCATTTTTATCCCCAAGCTTAGGTAAACATAAGAAAACACTTGACAACCACATAAAACATAGTGAATACAATATGGAAGCATGCAATACATGGAGAAGATGTGAATACAATCACGCAATACATAGAGAAGACATGATTAAACAAATATATATAACCCTAACTAGGCGATGGGGGAAGCTCGTTGCTACACACCAGCATCAAAGGCACACAAAACATGCAGTGTGGGGGGAGCTCATCATTAGGCGCCACCATTAAAAACATGCAAGAGATGAAAGGAAGACATGGAAAACACATGGAATACACAAGTGCTATACAGTATGTCATCGACACACTATACATCTTATACACAACAAACACAAGAAATTAGGAGGAGCTCATCACCACGCTCCACTATCTAAGACATGCAAAACACACCTGACGGTTGAGCTACACTACCACAACTACTAAAGACATGCTTAAGGGTGAATAACTCAAGATCTAGCCCTGCCTCCATAGAGGACTTTCAAAAGGATGTGTAACTACTCAAGGGAAGACACAATCTTGCATTCCGTAGAAGGGATTTCAAAATACAACCCCACCTGCATCCACAAACACCTTATGATGAAAAGGAAGCATGCATAAATTATACAACCCCACATGTATTGTACAGATGCCTTAAATTGAAAACGAGGTATACACAAAACAAAAAAAAATTAAGTACACAACCCCACCTACATCTGTAGACGCCTTATAGTGAAAAGGAAGCATATGAAAACATGCTTTATCATCAATATCTAAAATAATCAAGCATAATACCACAATATATGCCCCCACCTTAAAGTGGTTGATCCCACTTGCCACTATCAAACACATTTAAGGTAAAGTGAAAATAGGCAAGGGAATAAGAGCTTTTGCAAAGCCCATGCCCCAAAGTGACCTGTACTTGCAATCACCAAATGTTCCCACAAACACATCAATATCATTTGCTAACATAATCAACAAGATATAAGATTTGGTTAGAAAATCTAAGCTAAGATAAGAACCAAATCAATTAACATATCACTTAATAGACCAAGGCTATAGTTGCATATTTAGAACCGAGTATAGCCATGAGGTTATACTGCAGGTATCTTAGAATCAAGTGTAGCTACAAGGTGAGACACAAAACTATCCAAAGTGCAAAGAATCAAATTAGAGTATTGCAAAGGTTTGTTACAACAATTTCACAATATGATACTTGATCACAACATGAGATGATTGTACTAGTCAAGCCTCAGTAGTATATCAACCCCATCTTCATATATGGACAAGGTCTATTTTTGCTTGTTATAGGCACACATGGTCCTTATCAGAATTTATTTGTTTTTGTCATCTGCCAACTAGTAGATCCACTGAAGAATGAAAACACGAAAAATGAGAGATGAGAAAAAAATGACTTAAGTTCACAACGTGGGAAAATGCCCCCAAGACATCCTCCACAACATTATGCCCCCAAGGTAGCACAACAATTACAATTAGAGAGAGGAGATTAGAAGAATAGAAAAACAAATAGAAGTAACACAACAAAGGTGGTCTCCTTGTATCCTTGACCTTACAAGAGTATCAAGGTTCATCAAAGGAGACCTAAACAACATTTAATGAGGGAAACACAACACAACACTATCAACATATATATCTAGGAGGAGGCCACCCTTGATAGCAACCAGCATAGGTCCTACATCGAGTGTGGCAAAATGAGGGAGAAACACCTACCTATTTCAACGGGATAACTCCTAGCGGACAATCCATGTCTATCATCTCATAATATATCGTATTGAATTTTGGACTTGTTGATATTGTGTTAACATTAAGTTTAGGATGATGATAAGCTTTGGTGGGCTCTAAAAAATAGTATCCAATACCAGTCGAGTAGTTAATTGCAGGAACTTGCGAAGGTACTTTGATTCCTTGTTGGTTTACATGACAACCATTGTTTATGTAGTTGTAATTTTTATAAAGGATTTGAAATCCACGACCATAGAGAGACTCCATCTCTTTAGAAGAAGGCAGGGCCTCATAAGTAGATCATGTTCTGTAGTATAATTAGGAGTATTGTCTTTGTTTTCTACTAAAAAAACTTTAGGTTTCTTAAGTATTTCCAAAGATTGCTTAGATGAGATTGAGACAACTTTTGATGCTTCAAGATTAGAGTTATTAATTTATATTCCCCTATTTAAAGGAAGGAGTAAAATCTAATGAATCCCAATCATCACCAAAAAGTGCATCCAATGATGGTTTAGAATCTTGCACCACATTATTTGTGGCAAGAGGTATTGATGAATCAACTTTTAAATTGTTTAGTCTTATGATTGATAATTTGTTTTTGTGTTTGAATTTATAAACAAATTTCTAGCTCTAGATTAGTTTCAATGGTGTGAAGTTTATTTTTGTAAATAACTTTACTGATCGATGAAGGGTAGACAAAAATTCCCCCATGGCATGAATCCATGATCTACCGAGGATCATATTATATGAAAGTTCACCAGGCATGACATGGAAAAGGGTAGGGGTATGTGCAGGATCATCATGGGCCAAACAATGGCAATGAGAAAAAAAATTGCATCTTTACTTAGCCAAATTTGTGAATTAGCCAACTTTGACTTTCATAGGTATGTTTAAAATATCTGTTTTGGTTTGGATACCAAACCAAAATAGATATCTATTTTATGGGTCCCAAAACAAATATCCATTTTCTAGAAACGGATAACCATTTCTTGGAACTATAAAAATGGTTTTTTTAAATTCTTTTCATTGTTTTTTGCTTAGAACTTACAATTCAACTTGCAAATTTCTATTGTTACATGGTTAACATCTTTTCAATCAATCGACAAAGTTACATCTCTTTAAAATTTGAACCTCTCTCTCTCTCTAGTAATGCCTAGTGAGTCTTGTTTGCAATGTGTAAGATGCACTAAGAAAACCTTAGGCTTGATGTTGAATTGGTAGTGGTTGGTAAAGCTATGCATGAGATCTAAATTGAATTCATAGAACCAAGTAGTAATGTGTCAAACCATACAAGGGCATATTATATCAATGTGAAGGGAAAATTCTTAGCAAGGACATAATCATCAATGGTGACAATTGTGGCTTGGACAAAGAAGTGTCTCATATGTGCAATGAGATCACCTTGGACATTATATTATCAAATTTAAGCAAGACCATTTTATGAGGAGATGGTTGTAAGATGATGTCAATTGATAGTGGTGCTTTAATCCATCCTATTGATGAGGAAGGAGAGGAGGAGGGTTAAGGTCTTCTAATTGCACTTACAACACCTTGAGTTTTGTGTAGATATAATTATAATTTGGAATATGTGCTAGATAAATGTAACATGGTGGAGGGATGGTGTTGGGATGAGTGATGATTGTTATGGCAATGTTATGGTCAAATGTGTTATGAAAAGGAGGTGGCATGGGTAGTGGGCTATCAATGTTGGGAAAGGGTTAGGGATGATGTAATGGACAAAGGTATGTGTGTCATGGAATGATCTCTCAAGGAATGGGAAGAAAGGATGGTGATTCATAAGATAATATGAAGAATGATGGTAGAGTGAATTGGCATTGTGGTAACTGTAGCATGTCATGGGGTGAATCATGAGTTAATACAAGTTGTGGAGTGAGAAGTGGTGGTATGGGTATGGCTGAATGGATTAAGGAGGTGATTTAATTGGTGATGACCTAGGTGAAGTGATCTGGGTACAGTATCTTATGTGGTATTGCTAGAAAGTGTGATTGGTAATGGTGGGTGATGGGGAGCGCACAGTGAAAACACAGAACGGGTCACTATTTCCTCACTGATGACAAGACTTAACAAATGAGCCATTGATACACCTTGATCATCAGACAACAAGGATCGGTATGACTTTCTCAAGTCTTACCGTTGATCAATCTCACACCGATAGCTCAACTAAATTTTTCTTCGATGAGATACAACAGGCCTCACACCGAGTCGATCAACTCTTCATCGTTGGCGAGACTTACTTCTATCGATGAAGTCTTCTACCCTTTAACTGATGCCCTGATGACAGTTAAGTCCCCTTCATCTTAACCATGACGACTTCAATGTCGGTTAGACGTGACTTTATCGGTAAACCCCTTTGATGTGCTTCCGATATGACGATGAAATTTGTCTTCGGTGAGACTCATCTCATCAGTGAGCACTTACAAAGTCTGGCCAATGTGCTGATAGACCAACTCCCTCGGCAAGACTTGTCCTATCAGTGGGACTTACTCTGAAGTTGCCGATACACCAATAGACTTCCCAGCTCGTCTTCGGCAAGACTGGTTGACTTTGGTGAACTTGTTTTGAGTCCCAGCAATATGCTGATGCACATTTTACTTTCTCCCTCTTCAACCAAACCCTAGCACATGGAGATGCTAGGTCAACCTACTGTACAAAACACTATGTCTGGATCCTCTACACTGTCGAACACAAAAACAAAACAAGAAATAAAAACAAATGCTTGTACAACGAAGCCATTCCACTAATTTTGATAGAAATCATACCAATGGAATGCTTCACATCGACATACTACAACGATGGAAATCACAGAAGGAATAGAAATCTACAGTTATACAAATTGCAGTTATAGGAAACGGAAACCAAATTGACAGAATAGAATTTTTTTTTATTCCTCCTCAGAACAATGTACAATCACATTCACACTTCTTTTTTTTTCAGATGGTTCCTTCCTCTGGTTTTTATCAACTCAACCTGCCAGCAGTTGGAAAACTAATTGATGCAAACAGTTGGGAGACCAACCAATCCAAACTGCCACAAACTGTCCTATTGTCCTGTTTTGGCACTATGTGATTACAACATGACAAAAGTGTGTTTTAAGTCACTTTGGACTTTAAAAATGGGTTCTAGGTCCTGAAGGACCTAGAGAAAAATTGAAATGAAAATGCATTGGTCAAATAGAGCTTATTACAAAAGAAAACAGGATTTTCTAGGTGCTCCTACACCATACTCCCCAGGTAAAAGTTGTCCCATGTCCTCTTAGAGACTAACTGCTGCAAATCACCACCCTACTTTTTGATGTCTTCTTCCAGCATCCATGTGGCTTCTAAGTCTAGAAGTCCTTGCCATTTGACTAAGTGCTCAAAATAGGTCTGATTTATTGTCTTCTTGGGTACCCTGCTATACAAGATGCACTCCATCTTAGGTGGTTCCTTAGGTGGTAAATGTTGCACCCACTCTGCATTATCTTGGACAAAATCCGTTGTACCTTCTCCTATATCAGGACTCCTATATAATGTTAGATCAGCAACATTGAATATAGGTGAAATAGAAATATCGTCAGGGAGTTCAATTTTGTAAGCATTAGGACCATATTTATCTAAAATCTTACAAGGTCCAATTTTTCTCATCATCAATTTGTTGTGGCTTCCCTTAGGTAGTCTATTCTTATTGAGATGAACCATGACAATATCTCCCATTTGGTACTACACATCCCTTCTCCTTTGATCCACTCTAGCCTTGATCTTATGACTATTCTTGTGTAGAGTATCTCTGACTTGTTGATGGATCTCTTTCATAGCCTCTGCAAATGTATCCACATGTCCACTCCTTGTGTCCAACCCTTGAACATCTCTAAGTCCAAAAATTCTTCTAGGATGACTACCATAGACAACTTCAAAAGGACTTAGACCTGTACTTCTGTTTGTAGAATAATTATAGGCATATTGTACTTGTGGGAGTACCACATCCCAACTACCTCTATGTTCTCTTGTCAAACATCTCAGCAGATTGCCTAATGACCTATTCACAACCTCAGTTTGGCCATTAGTCTGAGGATGATAGGCTGAGCTAAAGGACAAATTTGTACCCAATCTTTTCCAAAAGGTTCTCCAAAAATGTCCCACAAATTTGTTGTCTCTGTCAGATACAATACTCAAAGGTAGTCCATGAATCCTGACAATTTCTTTAAAGAACAATCTTGCAATGTAGCTAGCATCATTTTTGGTTTTACAAGGAATAAAGTGAGCCATTTTGCTAAATCTGTCTACCACAACAAACACACTATCATGACCCATCCTCATCTTTGGTAATCCCATCACAAAATCCATACTCAAACTTTCCCAAGGTCTGTTCAGTATGGGCAAAGGTTGGTACAATCCTGCATTAGTTGAGACCCCCTTCACTCTTTGGCATACCATACAACTCTCAACAAACCTTCTGATATCATATTGCATCCTTGGCCAAAAGTAAAATCTTCTTACTAGATCTAAGGTCTTATTGAGCCCAAAATGTCCTCCTAAACCACCACTATGTTTCTCCTTCACTATATTGTCCCTCATTGAACACTTAGGGATACATAGTTGACTCCCATTAAACAAGAGTCCATCTTGCAATGTATAATCTAAAAATTCATTGTGGAAAGCATTGGCAAACTCACTGCATACCATGTAAATCTCCTTGAAATCTCGGTCCTCTTCATACAATCCTTTGAATTCCTCAACACCCATGCTTTGTAGCTGCACTTCTTGCACTTTCAACACCCTTCTGCTTAAGGCATTAGCAACCCTATTAGTTATCCATTTCTTATGTTTGATGTTGAAGGTGTATGCTTGAAGACTTTCGACCCACTTCATGTGTATATGACTGAGCTTTTCCTGTCCATTTAAAAAACTGAGAGCATGATTGTTAGTGTATACAATAAATTCTTTAGGAAGCAAGTAGTGCCTCCACTTTTTTAGAGCTTGTACCAGGGCATACAACTCTAAATCATAAGAGGAGTACTTCCTCTTAGATTCATTGAATTGTTTACTAAAAAAGGCTACTGGTCTGCCTTCTTGGCTCAACACTGCCCCTATGGCCAATCCACTTGCATCACATTCAATGGTGAAGACTTTATTAAAATCAGGAAGTACTAAGATAGGATACATGGCAACTTTCTATTTCAGACTTATAAAATTTTGATTTGCCTCTTTTGTCCACACAAACTTCACCTTACCTCCACCCTTGATGGTCTCTAACATAGGTTCACAAATATCACTATAGTTCCTAATGAATTTTCTATAAAATGTTGCCAAACAATGAAAATTTCTGACCTCTCCTACTATCCTAGGTGAAGGCAATTCAAAATAGCTTCTACCTTAGAACAATCCATTTTCAAATCACCCTTAGAGATGACAAAGCCTAGGTAAATCAATTCATGTTTCATGAAGTCACACTTTTCCAAGTTTATTATTAGCTTCTAATCTTGCAACCTCTTCAGGACTATCTCTAAATGTTTCAAGTGTTCTTCCTTGCTCTTACTAGACACCAAGATATCATCAAGGTAGACTACCACAAATTTCCCTATGAATTCCTGCAACACCTCATTCATTAGTCTCATAAAGGTGCTAGGGGCATTTGAAAGACCAAAAGGCATCACAAGACACTCATACAACCCTTCATTGGTTTTGAATGTTGTCTTCCACTCATCCCCCTCTCTTATTCGTATTGGTGATACCCACTCTTTAAGTCTATCTTGGAGAAATAAGTAGCCCCTCCCAAACAATCCATTAGATCTTCTATTCTAGGAATAGGAAAACTATACCTAATGGTTATCCTTTTTATGGCCCTAGAATTGGTACAAAGCCTCCATTTCCCATCCTTCTTTGGGTCTAAAATAATAGGTACTGCACATGGGCTAAGGCTTTTCCTTATCAGCCCTTTGTTTAGGAGTTCTTGAATCTAAATTGCTATCTCTTCATTCTGTTGAGGAGTCATTTTATATGCTGCCTTATTAGGAAGTACTTCTCCTGGTATGAGGTCTATCTAGTGGCTAATGTCTCTGATAGGTGGCAGGGAATCAGGTAAGTCTATTGCAATCACTCCTTTGTAACTTTCAAGCAAATCTCTAACCTCCTTAGGTCCTGCTTCCCTCACACTTTCCTTCCTTTCCCCCTTAGGCTTCACAATCAAAGAAAAACCTACTCCGCCACCTTCCTTTAATGTGTCCATGAATTCTTTTTCTCCTACCATCATTACACTAGACCCTACATGCTATGGAATCTCTTCTACCAATGACTATATCCTATAAGTCACACCATCCTTTTGGAACGAGTAAGCATTCTTTTCTCAATCATGATGAGCCTTTCTATCAAACTACCATGGTCTACCTAACAAAAGATGGCAAGCATCCATTGGAAGGATGTCACATAAGATTTTATCTCTATAGCCCCCAATACTGAATTCTACCCATGTTTGTTTAATGATGAGTATGTGCTGCCCCTTATTCAACTAACTAACATTATATGGACTACTATGGGGTATCCTTTCTAACTTCAACTTATTCACTACTTCCAAAGATATGATATTATCAGTATAACTAGAGTCAATAATAACTTTACAAACCTTACCTTGGATCTTACAATTGATTCTAAACAAAGCCCTTCTTTGAGACGGTTCAGTCTGCACTAGTTCCCTAAGCAGCGTCCTCTTGATCATCATATTTTCTCCCATCTCTGATGTTAGATTCACTTCAGAAGATGTCACAGTCCTTGTATCCTGTTGAATCAAAGCGGTTCTCTTCTCACCACCATGAGAAGTTGAGGCCTTCTCTGGACACTTGTATGTCGGGTGCCCTATCTGATTGCAGTTATAATATCTCATATTGGAGAACTTGGATCCTCTACATGATCCATTTGTCCCACCCCTTCCATTAGGCCTTCTTCCTTGGTAGCCTACTCTGCTACTTGAGTCTCTAACTTGCTCTTCTTGGCTAGACTCACCACTAGGCCTTTGGTTAGCATTTGTTCCTCCAAAACTGCCTCTGCCTCTAAAACTTCCTCCTCCTCTACCTCTATTATTCTTCTCACTCTTTCTCTTTATCTTCTCTTAAACCCTTAAGGCCATTTGGAAACACTTGTTCACTGTTTCTGGTGCTAAGATGCTGATCTCATCTTGGATGTTCATCCTTAGGCCATTTAGATACCTTGCCACCTTCTCTGACTCTTCTTCTTGTCTCTTTGATCTGAGACTGAGTTTATGAAACTCTTGTGTGTATGCATTCACATCAAGGTCTCTCTATCTGAGGTTCTAAAATTTCTTATACATCTACATGTTATAGTCCAGAGGTAAGAATTGTGCCTTGATTTTGGTCTTCATCCTTTCCCAGGAGGTTATCATATTCTTCCCCTCCTTGACTCTCTCTCCTTGCTCATAATTCCACCATGCAAGAGCAGACCCTTTCAACCTTGCCTTTGCCAACTTAACCCTCTTATCATCAAGGACTTCTTTGTATTCAAAATGATTGTTCAATGCTTCAATCTAGTCAATCACCTCTTCAGCTTCCATACTTCCACCATACATAGGTAACCCATCTATGGTGTCCCTATTGACATACTTCAAAGCATCTACAAATGCCCTCTGGTCTACTGATATCTCCTCTGTCCTCTTATTGGTTTCATCAATTTCTATATCTCCTTCATCGTGGTTACTTTCATCTTCCCTATCCTTACCCTTGGTTCTTTTCAACTCCTTGATCTTCGACTCAAACATCGCTTCAATCAGTTTCTTCACTACATCTTGTGACATGCTTTTAGGAGGCATCATGTCAGCCTCTGCTTCACTTTTGTTGTCTAACATACACCAAGACCACACCACTCGAGTGATCTTCAAAACTAGCTATGATACCAATATGATGGTGAGTGCATAGTGAAAAAGTAAAACAAGTCACCATTTCCTCACAGATGGCAAGACTTAACAAATGAGCCATCGATACACCTTAATCGTCAAACAACAAGGATCGGTATGACTTTCTCAGGTCTTATCATTGATCAATCTTACGCCAATAGCTCAACTAAATTTTTCTTCAGTGAGATAGAACAGGCCTCACACCGAGTTGATAAACTCTTTATCGTCAGTGAGACTTACTTCTATCGATGAAGTCTTCTACCCTTCAACTGATGCCCCGATGATGGTTAAGTCCCCTTCATCTTAACTGTGATGGCTTCAACGTCGGTTAGACGTGACTTTATCGATAAACTACTTTGATGTGCTTCCGATATGCCAATGGCATTTGTCTTCAGTGAGACTCTTCTTGTCGGTAAGCACTTACAAAATCTGGCTGATGCGCTGATAGACCAACTCCCTTGGCGAGAGTTATCCTATCAGTGGGACTTACTCCAGAGTTGCCGATACATTGATAGACTTCCCGTGTTCATCTTCGGCAGGCTTGTTTTGAGTCCCAGCGATACGCTAATGCACAATTTACTTTCTCCCTCTTCAACCAAACCCTAGCACATGGAGATGCTAGGTCAACCCAATATGTAAAACACTCTATTTGGATCCTCTGCATCGTCGAACACAACAACAAAACAAGAAACAAAAAAAAATACTTGTACAACGAAGCCATTCCACTGATTTTGACAGAAATCGTACCAGTCAAATGCTTCACATCGACATGCTGCAACGATGGAAAGCACAGAAGGAATAGAAATCTAAAATTATACAAATTGTAGTTATAGGGAATGGAAACCAAATTGACAGAACAAAACAATTTTTTTTATTCCTCCTCATAACAATCCACAATCACATTCACACTTTTTTTTTTCAGATGGTTCCTTCCTCTAGTTTTTATCAACTCAACCTGCCAGTATTTGGAAAACCAACTGATGCAAACAGTTGGTAGACCAACCGATCCAAACTGTCTCAAACTATCCTACTGCCCTGTTTTGGCACTATGTGATTACAATATGACAAAAGTGTGTTTTAAGTCACTTTGGACTTTAAAAATGGGTTCTAGGTCCTGAAGGACCTAGAGACAAACTAAAATGAAAATGCATTGGTCAAATAGACCTTATTACAAAATAAAACAGGATATTCTAGGTGCTCCTACACCATACTCCCCAGGTGAAAGTTGTCTCAAGTCCTCTTAGAGACTAACTGTTGCAAATCACCACCCTATTTTTTGATGTCTTCTTCTAGCATCCATGTGGCTTCTAAGTCTAGAAGACCTTGCCATTTGACTAAGTGCTCAAAATAGGTCTGATTTCTTGTCTTCTTGGCTATCTTGCTATCCAAGATGCACTCCATCTTAGGTGGTTCCTTAGGTGGTAAATGTTGCACCCACTCTGCATTGTCTTGGACAGAATTTGTTGTACCTTCTGTATCAGGACTCCTATATAATGTTAGATCAGCAACATTGAATATAAGTGAAATAGTAATATCATCAGGGAGCTCAATTTTGTAAGCATTAGGACCATATTTCTCTAAAATCTTACAAGGTCCAATTTTTCTCATCAACTTGTTGTGGCTTCCCTTGGGTAGTCTATTCTTGTTGAGATGAACCATGACCATATCTCCTATTTGGTACTGCACATCCCTTCTCCTTTGATTGGTGCAGGGCACCTAGGAGTAGTCTGACACCTCAAGCATTTTTTATGCATTTTGATAAGCTATGTTTTGTTTTGATTGTATGTGTGGTAATAAGGCTTTAGCCATGTTTGTATGGTCCCTTTTGTGTGGTCAAGATGATTGAGGTGACCCTATAAACCTTAATCATGCTTAGTCCACTTGGATCCTTGTTGTGCCAATTAGGCCTAGAAGGTCTAAGGATTGGTTTTCGAGTTTTTTTTGGTTGTTTTAATGTTTTAGTATGTTGGAAGGAGTTTGTTGATCATTTGGACTCCATTGGATGAGCCAAACAAATCAACCTCCTTGTGTTAATGCAAAACACCATAGTTGTCAAAGGTGTTATGTGTTGGGTCAGTTCAAAAACCACTTTGGGCAGTTAAATGCTGTTGTAGAAGTTGGAAACCAACTTGGATGGGTTAATATGGTGGATATCTGACTCCAGTACGGGGGAGGAAGTTTTTGTACGGAATTTGGGCACAAAATTCAAGAAAACTGACTGTTTTTCGCTATTTTTCTTGCTGTGTACGGACTGTATGGACTTTTCATGTGTGCAAATGATATTTTTCTGAAATCTCTTGGAGTCAGGGTTCCAATCCAATTGGTTTGAGGTCTTGAAGTGGTCGGAGTCAAAAGTTATTGAATTTTCTTTCAAAACGGGTCTAGAAACCCTGTTTTCTAGGGCAGTCCCACAAATTTGGCCCTAGAATGCATTTCCACTGATGAAATTTCATGCCACTCAGTGAAATGCAGGCTAGGGGTGTATACTACTTGATTCCAAAAGCATTTTCTGAGAAAATACAATTTACTATTTTTAATGTGATGCCCTAGGTCAAATATCTCTATGTATTTGACTGAATTTATGCAATTTATTGTTGTATTTGACAAAACCCTAAGAGGATGAGTGAATGAATGGTGGATTTGTGTTGTTTGGGGATGGTAGAGTCATTCCAAGTTCCTGTCCCTGACCTATGCACCCAATTTTGAGCACTTGCTTTGTAACCTAGCCTAAATTGATCAATTAGGCCTAGAGACCTAGTAGGCGTTCTGGATTGCTGGAGTAGAGTTGGAGCAGGAGATTTGGAGGTTTGTTAGGGTCCCCTGAAAGGTGTTCAATTCCATCATTTGTTTGCCTAGACCTTTGGGATTTTGTCAATTTTTGTTGAGAAAACCTAGTTTGGAGGGCTAGTAGCCTTACTAGTCAAGGTATAGGTTGAAGAGTTTTGGGAAGTTGGAGATCAAACCAACTGCATAGAAGGTGTTTGTTGATCTGTATTAAGGTGTTGGAGAAGCCTTAGGGGTTGGACAATAGTCTGGACATCAAATCCTTCATATGCCTTGTATGTGCCTTTGGTTGGTTGGTTGGTTGAAGGCTAGTTGAAGTGGTGAGTGGGCAAAGGACAATAGAGTAAACCTTTGTGTGTTGCTTCCCTTGTGCCACTCTGCATCAAGTGGTATCAGAGCCATCAAAGAGATGGGAGATAGAGGAGAAGAGGAGGAAATTCCTTCAAAGGTGACAAATGCCGAATTGGCAAAGATAGTGAGAGAGCAAGCAACCAAGAACAAAAGGATGGAGGCTGAGATAGAAAAGTTGAAGAAAGACAAAGACAAGAAGAAGAAGTCAGAAGTCATCTTAGATTCAGATGAAGAGGATCAAGATGAGGAAGAAGAAGTGCCTATGGAAGAGCCACAAGGAGGCATGTCAGAGAGACAATTCCTAGATGCACTTGGAAAGTTGAGTAGGAAGGACACTAAGGCAGACTTACCTATGTTTCCTGGTAAGATGAATCCAGAGGAGTGCCTTGATTGGATTGAGGCAATGGAGAACTATTTTGAATGTGAAGAAGTGGCAGAAAATTAGAAAGTGAAGATTGCCAAATCAAGAATGAAAGGGCCAGCCTTGAGTTGGTGGAATTTTATTCAAAATGAGAGGATAGAAGATGATAGGAATCCTATCTCTACATGGAGGAAGATGGTACTTGAAATCAAGAAGCAATTTGTCCCTGAGGATTATGAGGTCAACTTGAACAAGAAGTTGCACAACTTGAGACAAAAGGACATGGACGTAAGCACCTACACAGAGGAGTTTCACAAGATGACATTGAAAGCCAAGATGCCTGAGAATGAAAAACAGAAGCTTGCAAGGTATCTTAATGGCCTCAAGTTCTCCATTCAAGATGAATTAACTCTCTTTAACCCGGAGACAGTCCATAAGTGTTTTCAAATGGCACTGAGGATTGAGGATAAGCAGAGAAGAAAAGGGGATTTTGGCAGCAGCAGCAGAGGTAGAGGAAATCAGAATTTTAGGGGCAGGGGCAGATTTCAAAACAGAGATAATTTCTCTAGATTCCAAGGTGGCGGATCACAAGAAGGCAGCCAAGGGCAGGTTGATAAAAATAGTGCTGATAAGGGTCAGTTTAGGGGCAGAGGTAATGGCAGAGGAAGAAGTGGGGGCAGAGGTCCCAATGTGTTTACTGGAAGGTGTTTCTCTTGCAATCAGATTGGACATTAGTCCTTTAGGTGCCCGGAGAAGATGGGAAACACTGCTGCAAATCAGAAAGAAAGAAGAGTACAACTCCTTCAAGAAGAGGACTGTCAAAGCACCACAAGTTACCAAACAGCCTCGTCCAAGTATGCAGCACCTGAGAGTGGAGAATGCATCATGTTTAATAGATCCCTCATCATGCCAGCCACCAAGGAGCAGCCCCAAAGAAACAACTTGTTCAGAACCACTTGCAAGGTGAAAGGAAAAGTTTGCAAGGTAATAGTAGATTCAGGTTCTTCTGAAAATTTGGCTTCTAATGAAATGGTAACTAAGTTAGGATTGGAAAGAATGTCTCATCCTAACCCCTATAGAGTCTTTTGGCTAACCAAGGAACAACAAATTGTGGTGAAAGAGCAATGTTGGGTTGAATTCAAGATAGGTGAATATCATGATAAGGTTCTTTGTGAGATAGTGGATATGGATGCACGCCACCTTCTTCTTGGAAGGCCTTGGCAACATGACACAAGTGCCCAACATGATGGTAAGAACAATGTGATTCATTTGTCCAAGAATGGTGAAAAGTTTACAATGACTCCTTTGATTGATGATTGCAAAGAGAAAGTCATTTCTAGTTCAGTTATGTTGGTAGGTGAAAAAGAGTTTTTGGCTAACCTCAATGAAGAGAAAGTGCCATGTTTTGCAGTAGTCATCAAGCCCAAGGATGTGAATCCCAAGAAGGTCAAAGTGCAGCACCCTCTTAGGAGGATTGGACCAAAGGAAGTGGAAGAACTATTGGAGAAGTTTCAGGATGTGATAGCCGATGAAGGCAAGGATGCCCTTCCACCAAAGAGGGAGATTAGTCATTGCATTGATCTCATCCCTGGATCCACCCTACCAAACCAAGCAGCCTACAAGTTGACCCCAAAGTAAAATGTTGAAGTGGCAAGACAAATCCAAGACTTATTGGATAGAGGACTTATCAGGAGGAGTATTAGTCCATGTGCAGTACCTGCAGTGCTTGCACCTAAGAAGGAAGGAACATGGAGACTATGCACTAATTCCAGGGCCATCAACAAGATTACTATCAGGTATAGATTTCCAATGCCTAGAATAGAAGATTTAATGGATTGCTTGGGTAGTGCTAAGTATTTTACCAAGATAGATCTAAAAAGTGGTTATCACCAAATCAGGATAAGGGAAGGGGATGAGTGGAAAACCGCCTTCAAAACCAATGAAGGACTATTTGAATGGGTTGTCATGCCTTTTGGCTTGTCAAATGCACCAAGCACCTTCATGAGATTGATGAATGAAGTGCTAAAACCTTTCCTTAACAAGTTTATTGTTGTATATTTGGATGATATACTGATTTTTAGTGACAGCAAGGAAGACCACATAAGGCATATCCATCAAGTGCTTAGGAGGCTTCAAGAGGAGAAGTTGAGAATCAATCTTGACAAATGTGTCTTCCTACAAGAAGAGTTGATATTTTTGGGGTTTTTCATCTCCAAGGGCAGCCTAAAAATGGATCCAAGTAAGGTTGCAGCCATTCTTAATTGGCCAACACCTACAACAGCCTCGGAGGTAAGGAGTTTCCATGGTTTATGCAGCTTTTATAGAAAGTTCATTAGAGGGTTTAGTGGCATTTGTGCTCCACTTGTTGACACCATAAAAGGGGGCAAGAAATGTGTGTTTTTATGGACAAATGAGGCCAACCAAGCCTTTGAACTGTTAAAGAAAAAAATATCAGAAAAACCGGTCCTTGTTCTTCCTGATTTTGACAAGGTCTTTGTGGTAGAATGTGATGCAAGTAAGAGGGCTATTGGGGGAGTCCTAAGTCAAGATGGGAGGCCTATAGCATTCTTTAGTGAGAAGTTAAATGAGGCAAAACAAAACTACTCCACCTATGATCTAGAGTTATATGCCATGGTTCAGTCATTGAGGAAATGGAGACACTACTTATTGCCAAAGGAATTTATAGTTTTTACTGACAACCATGCATTAAGCTTCTTGAACAGGCAGCAAAAGTTGAATCACAGACATGTCAAGTGGATGGAGTACATCCAAGCATACACCTTCTCCATAAAACACAAGAAAGGAGTGGCCAATAAGGTAGCTGATGCCTTAAGTAGGAGAAATCTTGTTGTGCAAACTATTCAGTTGGAAAGTACAGGTATTCATGCCATTAAAGATCAGTATACAGCAGATGAAGACTTCAAAGAGCCATACCTATCTTGCAAGGCCATGACAGGAAGGTATAATACTGATTTTTCTAATTTTTTGTTGCAAGATGGATATCTTTTCAAGGGTAGCATGTTGTGTATCCCAAGAGGATCTGTTAGAGAGAATATAATCAGGGAAAAGCATTGTGGCAGCATGTCAGGTCACTTTGGTATTGATAAGACCCTAGAATTGGTTAGGAGGTACTATTTTTGGCCAAAATTGCCAACCGATGTAAGGAAGTTTGTTGAAACTTGTCAAATTTGCCAAAGAGCAAAGGGGCATACATCAAATGCAGGTTTATACACTCCTCTACCTATTCCTTCAAAGCCTTGGGATTCCATAAGTATGGACTTTGTACTTGGTTTGCCTAGAACAAAGAATGGACATGACAACATTTTTGTGGTTGTAGATAGGTTCTCAAAAATGGCTCACTTCATCCCATGTAGAACCACACATGATGCCTCACACATAGCAGGTCTTTTCTTCAAGGAAATAGTCAGGTTACATGGTTTACCTTTGTCCATAATCTCAGACAGAGACCCCAAGTTCATTGGACACTTCTAGAGGACACTGTGGAAGAGACTAGGTACAAATTTGTCCTTATCATCTACCTATCACCCTCAGTCTGATGGACAAACAGAGGTGATTAATAGGTCACTTGGTAACCTCCTAAGATGCCTAACCAAGGAGCAGGGTGCTAGTTGGGATTCAATTTTGGCTCAGGCAGAGTTCTCATACAATGACACTGTCAATAGAAGCACCAGCCTGTCTCCTTTCCAAATTGTTTATGGCACTCACCCAAGGGGTATTTTGGAACTAAGAGAGGTTAAAGGACTAGAAAAAAGCAGTGCCTTGGCTGAAGACTTTGTTCAAGTCATGAAAGATGTCCATGAACAAGTACAACAGAAATTGCTGTCCACTTCTAAGAAATATAAATAATTTTTTGACAGAAAAAGAAGGGATTTGCAGTTCAAGGAAGGTGATTTAGTAATGGTTCATCTAAAGAAGGAGAGACTCCCAGCAGGTAAACACACTAAGCTATACATGAAGAAGATTGGGCCTTGTGAAGTGCTCAAGAAATGTGGAGAAAATGCCTACAAAATCAGACTTCCGGATGGCATTGCTTTGTCTCCAATTTTTAATGTTTCAGACCTTTATCCCTATAAAGGATCTGATCCTCAGACTGTTGTTGAAGAAGAGCAAACTGATCACACACTCCAGGAACTCATTCCTTCATCTCCAAATCAGATTGAGTGCATTTTGGACAAGAGGATTGCAAAACAAACTAGAAGGCACACCTATCATGACTATTTAGTGATGTGGCTAAACAAACCTCAGGAGGATGCCACTTGGCTGAGCAGGGCAGACATTGAGAAGGCAGGTTTCACATTTGATAGCATTCCAACTCAAGAGACTTGAGTTCTGTTTGACAGTGGGTGTATGGTGCAGGGCACCTAGGAGCAGTCTGACACCTCAAGCATTTTTTATGCATTTTGATAAGCTATGTTTTGTTTTGATTGTATGTGTGGTAATAAGGCTTTAGCCATGTTTGTATGGTCCCTTTTGTGTGGTCAAGATGATTGAGGTGACCCTATAAACCTCAATCATGCTTAGTCCACTTGGATCCTTGTTGTGCCAATTAGGCCTAGAAGGTCTAAGGATTGGTTTTTGAGTATTTTTTGGTTGTTTTAATGTTTTAGTATGTTGGAAGGAGTTTGTTGATCATTTGGACTCCATTGGATGAGCCAAACAAATCAACCTCCTTGTGTTAATGCAAAACACCATAGTTGTCAAAGGTGTTATGTGTTGGGTCGGTTCAAAAACCACTTTGGGCAGTTAAATGCTGTTGTAGAAGTTGGAAACCAACTTGGATGGGTTAATATGGTGGATATCTGACTCCAGTACGGGGGAGGAAGTTTTTGTACGGAATTTGGGCACAAAATTCAAGAAAACTAACTTTTTCGCTATTTTTCTTGCTGTGTACAGGCTGTACAGACTTTTCATGTGTGCAAATGATATTTTTCTGAAAGCTCTTGGAGTCAGGGTTCCAATGCAATTGGTTTGAGGTCTTGAAGTGGTCGGAGTCAAAAGTTATTGAATTTTCTTTCAAAACTGGTCTAGAAACCCTGTTTTCTAGGGCAGTCCCACAAATTTGGCCCTAGAATGCATTTCCACCTATGAAATTTCATGCCACTTGGTGAAATGTAGGCTAGGGGTGTATACTACTTGATTCCAAAAGCATTTTCTGAGAAAATACAGTTTACTATTTTTAATGTGATGCCCTAGGTCAAATATCTCTATGTATTTGACTGAATTTATGCAATTTATTGTTGTATTTGACAAAACCCTAAGAGGATGAGTGAATGAATGGTGGATTTGTGTTGTTTGGGGATGGTAGAGTCATTCCAAGTTCCTGCCCCTGACCTATGCACCCAATTTTGAGCACTTGCTTTGTAACCTAGCCTAAATTGATCAATTAGGCCTAGAGACCTAGTAGGCGTTCTAGATTGCTGGAGTAGAGTTGGAGCAGGAGATTTGGAGGTTTGTTAGGGTCCCCTGAAAGGTGTTCAATTCCATCATTTGTTTGCCTATACCTTTGGGATTTTGTCAATTTTTGTTGAGAAAACCTAGTTTGGAGGGCTAGTAGCCTTACTAGTCAAGGTATAGGTTGAAGAGTTTTGGGAAGTTGGAGATCAAACCAACTGCATAGAAGGCATTTGTTGATCTGTATTAAGGTGTTGGAGAAGCCTTAGGGGTTGGACAATAGTCTAGACATCAAATCCTTCATATGCCTTGTATGTGCCTTTGGTTGGTTGGTTGGTTGAAGGCTAGTTGAAGTGGTGAGTGGGCAAAGGACAATAGAGTAAACCTTTGTGTGTTGCTTCCCTTGTGCCACTCTGCATCATTGATCCATTCTAGTCATGATCTTCTAACTATTCTTATGTACAGTATCTCTGACTTGTTGATGGATCTCTTTCATAGCCTATGCAAATGTATCTACATGTCCATTCCTTTTGTCCAACCCTTGAACATCTCTCAATTCAAAAATTCCTCTAAGATGACTACCGTAGAAAACTTCAAAAGGACTTAGACCTGTACTTTCATTTGTAGAATCATTATAGGCATATTCTACTTGTGGGGAGTACCACATCCCAACTACCTCCATGTTCTCTTGTCAAACATCTCAGTAGATTGCCTAATGACCTATTTACAACCTTACTTTGGCCATCAGTCTGAGGATGATAGGCTAAGCTAAAGGACAAATTTTTACTCAATCTTTTCCACAAGGTTCTACAAAAATGTCCCACAAATTTGTTGTCTCTGTCAGATACAATACTCAAAGGTAGTCCATGAATCCTGACAATTTCTTTAAAGAACAATCTTGTAATGTAGCTAGCATCATTTTTAGTTCTACAAGGAATAAAGTGAGCCATTTTGCTGAATCTATCTACCACAACAAACACACTTTCATGCCCATCCTCGTCTTTGGTAATCCCATCACAAAATCTATGCTCAAACTTTCCCAAGGTCTGTTCGGTACGGGCAAAGGTTGGTACAATCTTGCATTAGTTGAGACCCCCTTTTCTCTTTGGCATACCATACAACTCTCAACAAACCTTCTGATATCATATTGTATCCTTGGCCAAAAGTAAAATCTTCTTACTAGATCTAAGGTCTTATTGAGCCCAAAATGTCCTCCTAAACCACCACTATGTTTCTCCTTCACTATATTGTCCCTCATTGAACACTTAGGGATACATAGTTGACTCCCATTAAACAAGAGTCCATCTTGCAATGTATAATCAAAAAATTCATTGTGGAAAGCATTGGCAAACTCACTACATACCATGTAAATCTCCTTGAAATCTTAGTCCTTTTCATACAATCGTTTGAATTCCTCAAGACCCATGCTTTGTAGTTGCACTTCTTGCACTTTCAACACCCTTCTGCTTAAGGCATCAACAACCCTATTAGTTATCCATTTCTTATGTTTGATGTTGAAGGTGTATGCTTGAAGACTTTCCACCCACTTCATGTGTATATGACTGAGCTTTTCCTATCCATTTAAAAAATTGAGAGTATGATTGTCAGTGTATACAATAAATTCATTAGGAAGCAAGTAGTTCCTCCATGTTTTCAGAGCTTGTACCATGGCATACAACTCTAAATCATAAGAGGAGTACTTCCTCTTAGCTTCATTCAATTTTTCACTAATAAAGGCTATTGGTTTGCCTTCTTGGCTCAACACTGCCCCTATGGCCAGTCCACTTGCATCAGATTCAATGGTGAAGACTTTATTGAAATCAGGAAGTACTAAGATAGGATACTTGGCAACTTTCTGTTTTAGACTTCCAAAACTCTGATCTGCCTCTTTTGTCTACACAAACTTCACCTTACCTCCACCCTTGATGGTCTCTAACATAGATGCACAAATATCACTGTAGTTCCTAATGAATTTTCTATAAAATGTGGTCAAACCATGAAAACTTCTGACCTCTCCTGTTGTCCTAGGTGTAGGCCAATTCAAAATAGCTTCTACTTTGGAAGAATCCATTTTCAAATCACCCTTATAGATGACAAAGCCTAGGTAAATCAATTCTTGTTTCATGAAGTCACACTTTTCCATGTTTATTATTATCTTCTGATCTTCCAGCCTCTTGAAGACTATCTCCAAATGTTTCAAGTGTTCTTCCTTACTCTTACTAAACACCAAGATATCATCAAGGTAGACTACCATAAATTTCCCTATGAATTCCTACAACACCTCATTCATTAGTCTCGTAAAGGTGCTAGGGGCATTTGAAAGAACAAAAGGAATCACAAGCCACTCATCCCCCTCTCTTATTCGTATTTGGTGATACCCACTCTTTATGTCTATCTTGGAGAAATAAGTAGCCCCTCCCAAACAATCCATTAGATCTTCTATTTTAGGAATAGGAAACCTATACCTGATGGTTATCCTATTTATGGCCCTAGAGTCAGTACAAAGCCTCCATTTCCCATCCTTCTTTGGGACTAAAATAGTAGGTACTACACATGGACTAAGTCTCTTCCTTATCATCCCTTTGTTTAGGAGTCCTTGAATCTGATTTGCTATCTCTTCATTTTGCTGAGGGGTCATTTTATATGTTGCCTTATTAGGCAGTACTACTCCTAGTATGAGGTCTATGTGGTGGCTAATATCTCTGATAGGTGGTAGGGAATCAGGTAAGTCTGTTGCAATCACTCCTTTGTAACTCTCAAGTAGATCTCTAACCTCCTTCGGTCCTACTTCCCTCACACTTTCCTTCCTTTCCCCCTTAGGCTTCACAATCAGAGCAAAACCTACTCCGTCACCTTCCTTTAATGTGTCCATGAATTCTATTTCTCCTACCATCATTACACTAGACCCTACATGTTGTGCATTCTCTTCTACCAATGACTGTATCCTATAAGTCACACCATCCTTTTGGAATGAGTAAGCATTCTTTCTTCCATCATGATGAGCCTTTCTATCAAACTACCATGGTCTGCCTAACAAAAGATGGCAAGCATCCATTGGAAGAATGTCACATAAGATTTTATCTCTATACCCTCCAATACTGAATTCTACACATGCTTGTTCATTGATGAGTATGTGCTGCCCCTTATTCAACCAACTAACTTTATATGGACTGCTATGAGGTATCCTTTCTAACTTCAACTTATTCACTGCTTCCAAAGATATGATATTATCAGTAGAACCAGAGTCAATAATTACTTTACAAACCTTACCTTAGATCTTGCAGTTGATTATAAACAAAGCCCTTCTTTGAGACGATTTAGTCTGCACTAGTTCCTTGAGCAGCATCCTCTTGATCATCATATTTTCTCCCATCTCTGATGTTAGATTCACTTCAGGAGATGTCACACTCCTTGCATCCTTTTGAATCAAAGTGGTTCTCTTCTCACCACCATGAGAAGTTGAGGCCTTCTCTGGACACTTGTATGTCGAGTGCCCTATATGATTGCAGTTATAACATCTCATATTGGAGAAATAGGACCCTCTACCTGATCCATTTGTCCCACCCCTTCCATTAGGCCTTCTTCCTCGATAGCCTCCTCTTCTACTTGAGTCTCCAACTTTCTCTTCTTGGCTAGACTCACCACTAGGCCTCTGGTTAGGACTTCTTCCTCGAAAACTACCTCTACCTCTGAAACTTCTTCCTCCTCTACCTCCATTATTTTACTCACTCTTTATCTTTATCTTCTCTGCAGCCCCTTAAGGCCATTTGGAAATACTTGTTCACTGTTTCTAGTGCTAAGATGCTGATCTCATCTTGGATGCTCATCCTTAGGCCATTTAGATACCTTGCCACCTTCTCTGACTCTTCTTCTTGTCTCTTTGATCTGAGACTGATTTTATGAAACTCTTGTGTGTATACATTCACATCAAGGTCTCTATATCTGAGGTCCTACAATTTCTTATACATCTACACATTATATTCTAGAGGTAAGAAGTGTGCCTTGATTTTGGTCTTCATCCTTTCCTAGTGTTAGATTTTTTCCCAGACCGGATGCTTGTTCCCAGTTATCCCTACAAGGTAGCCATCATTGATCAATAGGATTCCTGGGCCAGGGGCCAACAGTATAGGAGATAGACTCTATAAATATCTCCTCTTCTTCTTTAGGCTCTGCAGAACTGAGGGGGGTATTCCCTATTCAACATCTATGAAGTGCGTCTACAAGTGAGCTGGGATGTTGACATAAAGTAGATAAATCCTCTCTTATGCAGACCAAAACTGTGAAATAAATGCAAAGGGGCTAGCTTTGGGCCTATGCTCAGTCGTGAATCAGAGGATTTTGGTCCTAAACTACTCCTAATGTCCTAAAAGGTTTGTATTTGAAGTTTTGAATTTGATTTTATATTTGGATGCAAAACTAGGACCTAGGGTGTAACCTCAATACAAGACTAGATTGGTACCTATCCAAGGCGTGGAGTCAATAGACATACACATGTGAATGATCAGCACAAACAGATACCAAAGACTAGATTTCAAGGAGATTTGCTTAGCACCTACCTTACAGATACTTCCCAAGATGGAGCATTCAGTTATCTCTGCTTACAAACATCCTTACTGTAGTACATTCCTCCCAACACTTGATCTGAAACATTTAATCTACCCCTTGAGCAGAAGTAAGAAATCAAGCGTTTAATATAGTAAACCCATACTCTAGAACCATAAACACCCCTTAGATGCTTAGATTCAGAAGAAGAACACTCTCAATTTGGAGACAGATAACAGAACACATGCACTATAGCATTACTCATTTAAATCAACATGAAATTAGTAAATTTATGCATGAGACATACAACATGAGACTCATAAACTCACAAGACATCCAGAACAGGGCCACCAATGGAGTTGTATCTTATTACAGCACCAGAATTTGTCCAGCTTTCAACAACAACAAACAAGTAACACCATCTGCTATATACAGCAATAAGGTATACTCAGCACTAATTACACATGGCAATTCAAAATTTGCCAGATACAGCGCATCATGAGAAATGGTGCTCAAACATTGAATGCAGCAGGCAGAGGAGGGGAAAAGGAGTGGTTGGACTCAAACCTTGCACCACCACCTGGAGATTCACATCTTCAATCAGGTACTTGATCCATCCATGCCTTCACCCATACCCTGTAACATCCACCGTTAATGGCATACCAACCCACGGCCTTGGGAATGCAGTAAACTGTGTGCTTTTAGAAATTTTCCCACCAAGAAATATGACCCTAATTTTTCAAATCATGTAGGAACTAATTATCCCACATTCACCCCGTAGCGACCTCCTCAATACTTTATAAGCTAGGCTGTGAGCATATATGATGTCGGTGATTTTGCTCCCGATGATGCCATCATATACCTTATCATCATCCTCCTACATGACATCATCAATATGCAATATCACCCCGATATTTCATATCACCCTGATATGAAATATCACCCTGCGGGAAAATCACCCTAATAATGGTGAACTTCATGTTGAGCCTACCTGATATTCAAAATTAGCCTGATGATCACCCCCTCGGTGCAACCTGATGCATCAGAGAAGAGATCCTCCTCATCATATTCAAACCAAATACCTCACCGATGATCCACCGTACTTGCTCATGTCCTCATAGGCGATCGGTGGGACCCCCACATATCCACTAATAATATCATGCTGAAGACCATACGATGCATCCCACTAGATCTTGATGACATCACCATCATATTGCAATATCAAGGTGATATTCGTAAGATCACCTGATATTTGAAATATCACCCCCCCACAAGATGCATGAAGCCACTGGACAAGCACTTTGCAGATCAAGTGATGATGAGGCGATAGAGCAACAAAGGGGTGATATTAACTAAGATCACCCAATATTTGAAATATGACCCCCCCTTTAGAATATCGGGTCATACTGAAACCTCGTAGCATCACCGGGGTGATCTTCACAAGATGACTAATATTTGTAATATCACCCCCTGCAAGAATATCAGGCCTGATAGAAACTTTGCCTTGGATTTTTTGGGAAGGTGCCTGCAGGATTAGTTTCTTGAAACTTGACTGTTCATGCAAGCACCAACAGTGGCTCTGTCTGGGGACGCATGCCTCTTATAGGCATGGCAAGAACCATAGATCTCTGGGATGCAGACCAGTCTCTTATCCATTGGGCATAGAGTCAAATACTTATCTACATCACCAATCACACTTGGTGGCCTAAGGCCACCAAGAAAGGAAAAACCTGTACCTCCCTTTATCAAATACCTTATTTTCATCTGATATCACTGGATCAAGGCTGAAGATGCTGCCATGATTTACCCACAAACAAACCTTGTCATTTGCATATTCAACCCTCTTATTTAGCTTGTCATATCATCCTTATACAAACAACCTTCAGCATCAGGCAACATGTGAATGCAACATTTATCAAGCAATGCATATTCATATGGCATATAGCACTTGTCATCATCTATATCAGCAATATGCATTGTAAAATGACCTCCTAGCTGGACTGAAAACTGAAAACACTTAAAATCCACCATGTAGCTAGGAACATCAGGCCTCATTGCATCATAAGCTGGCATATCAAGGAAGAAGCTTTCAAATTCACAATTGTGTACATCATGCACACAATCATCAGTTGTACCAAGCTAGAAAGGATCAGGCTCTGGCACCTCTCTACAATAACCTTCATGATGTATGTTGGTTTCTCCTTCATCAAGATGAGAATCAGAATCCATCTCAACAACAGTGCTATGACCCTCACCATACTCAGATAGATCCTCATCATTATATGTATCAAAAGAGGTTGATCCAAGTGTTTTAGCTTCATTATTGTATGCCACTAGTTCATCGGCAGCAGAACATGCATTCTCATTACCAATGAATTCCTTGTGTGGAGGAGTATCAACCTGTGTACCATAAGCAAAACTAAAATCAAACAAAGAACAATCATGCTCATCACTACCACTTGTTTCAATCCCTGATTGCTCTTCATCATCTCCATGTGTTTGAATAAAAGGCAATGATTCAAACATGGAACTGCTCCTCTGTTTGCTTATTTCTTCTCTATCTTGTGCACAATACTCACAATTATCTCCACTGATCCACTCAAACAAGTATTCATTGTTGTCCATAACCTCATCATTGCTTTCAGAACTAGATACCTCAACCTTGCAATGGGAGTCATCATTGATCCTTCTACTGGCATCCTCAACTGGTATATTTTCATTTTCATTTTTATCTTCACATGATGCCATGATTACTTGGTCATTTGCAGCCATACAACTGTTATTCACACCAAATCCTGTGGACAGGGAATTCTGCATATGCTCATTTCTCATTTTTTTATATTTTCTAAAAACTTGTATGCCATCTACATACTTGTTATCTTGAATTCCCTCAGCAATGCACTAGATCCTTCTTCAAAACCTTCAAAATATATGCCAACACAGGCTGAAATATTAGGTTTGAAGGCTTCAGGGACTTGTGAAAGGGCTACTGCAAATCTATGACTAAAATCAATACTAGGCTCTTCATCTTGTTTTTTGATTTCCATTAATCTTGCAACAAGATCAGCAGGTTCTATTGTAAATTCTTCCCTAAAATAGTTAACAAGTTCATCCCAACAAGTAAAGGATCTCTTTGGAAAGCTCAAATACCAATCTCTAACTTTTGCATCAAAGGATCTAACAAAAAACCTCATCCACATATCCTCATCTCTAAATGAGTGTCTCTCCATAAAGCTGTAAAAGTTTTAGATATGTGCACCCCCATCACACACACTGTGTCCACTAAATCTGGGCATCTGATTATAGATCTGAGTAGGCATACTTTCAACTTCATAATCAACCCATGACTGTATACACCTAAAATTGGCTCGGGTCGAATTAAATAAATATTTTAATATTTATCTTAATTCTTATTTTCTTCTGTCAATTAAATAAATATTCAAAATTTATTTGATTGTTTCATTATCCCATAATTAAATAAAGTCATTTTATTTAATTAAATTCCCTCAAATTCTTCTAATGTCTAAAGTCTAAAATCCACCTCATCTCTTCCACCTCACCATGTTGCACATATAATTAAATATTCTTAATATTTAATTAGCTAATATCCTCCATTTTCCAAAATAAATCTTTAAATCAATTATCCTCCACCAAATTGAATATTTAATTCAATGTTCCCCACTAGCCTTCACCAATTGAATATTTAATTCAATGTTCCCCACTAATCTTCACCAATTGAATATTTAATTCAATGTTCTCCATTAGCCTTCACCAATTGAATATTTAATTCAATGTTTCCCACTAGCCTTCAGCAATTGAATATTTAATTTAATGTTCCCCACTATCCTCCACTATTGAATTCTTAATTCAATTGTCATAACCCATTGTCCTCCACTATTGAATTCTTAATTCAATTGTCATAATCCACCATTCTCAAATAAAGGATTTTTAATTCATCCATTATGAATTAAAGATTCACAAAAAATGAGAGCCATTGATCTCATCTTTTGATCCTCACCCTCCATTGCCTCTTTTGAAAATCTATAAATAGAACCCTCTTCTAAGCCATTAGAGAGGCACTTCATTTGGCAAGATAACTATACCTAAATTTCTCTTCTTCTCTTATTCATTCTAAAGTGTCCTCCATTATCATGTGTTTGAAGCTCACATTCAACACAAACAGGTACTATAGCCATTCTTCCTTTGTCATCTTCAACAAGCAAGCAAGCAAGGAAAGCTTCTGAGGGCTTCACAATCAAGATCAAAGAAAGATAGGCAAACAATGGAAAACGATAGGTAAAAAAGATTGTAAGTATATTTACTTGTGTTGGTTTTAATCTTCTTTACTTTCAACTTCCATTAGAGTTTGGGTTTTGTATGTTTTCATTAATTTGACTAACCTTATTTCTCCCCCTCACATTTTGGTGCATTGAAAATTTCTACACCATACTACCCCCAAGGCAATGGTCAAGCTGAAGCATCCAACAAGACCATCTTGAAAATCCTCAAGAAGACTATCAATGATGCTGGCCGTGATTGGCATATCCAACTCAATCCCGCTCTATGGGCCTACAAAACCAGTATACGCACTCCCACAGGTGCTACACTATACGCCCTTGTCTATGTCTTAGAAGCTATCCTCCCCATTGAGGTCGAACTACCATATCTCAGGGTGTCGTTGAAAGGTCTCATATCAGATGAAGAATACAGAGTCTCTAGACTGCAAGAGTTAGAACTGCTGGAAGAAAGAAGGCAATAGGCCTTTAACCACCTAAAAGCATATCAGCAAAGAATGTCCAAAAGCTACAATCATAAGGTAAAGCCTCGAGTCTTCCAAGTTGGTGACCTCGTCCTCAGAGAGAACCCCAGAAATCAGCCAGATAGAGAAAAGAAAGGAAAGTTTGAACCCAACTGGTTAGGTCCTTATGTTGTCATCACGGCTTATGGATTGGGGGCATATCAATTGGCCACATCTAAAGGTGAACTATTTGATGATCCTGTCAACAACATACATCTTCGCAAATTCTATACCTGAAAACCCCGATGTAAGGGAGTCCTAAAAAAAAAAAAGCAAAAAACACAAAAAGCAACAAAAAAATCTATCCTCTGGTGAAAACCTGGCAAACGGGTGCCTTGGATAAGTACTATAGTGAAAACCTGGCAAACAGGGACTATGTGTAGAGTCAACATCCTTGTTTCCTTCTACCTACCTGTTCCATTCACTCATACATCTACCTATCCGTGGTGCTTCCTTGCCATTAGTATTATCTGTTCCATATCTGAGTCCATCTCCACTTTCCCATCCGTCCCATGTCTAATCCTTCTATCCAGCTGAGTCAATCTCCACCTTCTCCCACCTAGGTCTTAGGTCCGTTAGGGTTTACCCCGAACTACGCTGCCTCTACGCCGTCACGTAGGCAAGGCCATTTAGCAATGAGCCCCCGAGGCACTAGGTCAATCCCTTAGGATCTGTTTCTCCACATCTATTGTCATCTCACCCATAATAAGTCGATCCTGGTCTAAACTGGGGGTAATTCCTCAACCTAGTTGTGGATTTGGATTCTTGAATGCCATCATTCTGAAAGGGGATACCAATAAAGGATTGCGATACCTTCACTAGACACCTAGAACAAAGTTCTCGACGCATAACATCAACCTGTCCAAAACAAAAACAAAGCAGAGCACCATACTGAAACACTCAAAACAATTCTATCTCAATTATGGCAAAAAGACACATCTAATGCAAGAAGGTTTTGTCAACAGGTTAACTTACAAGGTCTTGAATTTTTGTCAATTATGTCTTCCTATGCTACTCAAGGATGCCAACAACTAGAGATGCTATGATGGGGACATAATTTTTCTTTGTCTACTGCTTGTGGATTAAACTTTAGTAATGTGATGACTTATGTCTAACGACGTGATCGGCAAAAGATCATCGAGGACTCTGAGGTCTAAACATGAAAAGGGGCAATCCTTGTCTATTAAAAACGTAAGAAGTGCTTAGATCATCTAGATTCAAGTTTGGCTAGATGCTTGTATCAACTTGCTATATCAAAATCTAGGTAAGGGATACTCAGGACATCTAGGTCTAACTATACCTAGATGCTTGTATTCTCTTACCACATTTCAAAAAATGAAAAATACCAAAAAGTGCTCGATGATGAAAGCAAAAAACTTGCAAAGATGACAAATCTGTATCCACATCCGTCTCATATCCAGCAACTCCATATCATACACACAATAACGCAAACCCTGCAGTATATCCAAATGAAAGTCAGTGTTTCTCCATGTCTTCTTCTACTCCACTCGTCTATATCATCTCTGTGTCGATTGAGTACATCTGGACATATCAAACACATAGCATATAAGTTGCATATCACATCACATGAGATAGTCATTCGCATGATTACATCATTTGAGATCAATTTCCATACATTTTAGATCATCCATATACATTGTGCATCCATACATCATATCGAAAAAAAATCAAAAAACATAGGTCACATACATATTGAACTGCATAACCATATCCATACACATTAGCATTTGCATAACTCAAAAGCATTCTAAACATCCATCTAGTATGCATAACATATACAAACACATCATAAAATTAAATTGCATCCATAACATATAAAATGTAAGAACACATACATGTAGACCATCAAATAGGTAGATTGTCATTAAAACATCCAACACATGTCCAAATGTACAATATATCACAAACTCTGTCCAATCCCAAAGTCATGCCATAAGTGTATACAAAAAATGGTGATACATGTCTCAGGATCAAAATACATCTATCAGCTATCTCAGCCATCATCAAAAAGGTGCCACAATACATGTCAAATACAGGTGTCTGGCTCTGACTAACTCTGCTGTCAAGGAACACTACTCCCAACACTAGCCTCTCCTCTATCCACCCCTGATAGCAACGGTCCCCTCACTGAGCCCACAGAATGAGACCCACCTGCTCTCTGCATTGCCTCTGGCTGGCTCCGGAAGCTCGAGGCTCTCTAACTCGCTGGCACAGCACCGTGATATAAGCCCCGGTAATACTAAGTCTATGCCTAAGATCTAGTAAGATCACTTTGTAATTGCGCTACCTGGGCCTGTGACTGTTGTACCTGTGCCACCAAGAAACTGGAGGTCCCATCGATACCCATGGCCATCACGGCTACATCCCGCTCGGCCCTCGTAGCCTGCATACTAGCTAAGGCTGCATCTCTCTCCCAGCTCAACTCTAATATGTGAGTCGCATCTGACTCTCTGCATGACTCCGCTACTCTTAGATGAGCCCTCAGCTACCTAGTCTGGGTCTATAAAGAAACCAGAACCTGCTGCTACACATCAGGCTGTGGAGCATGCTCAGCCTATGCCACCTGCTGCGCTGGCACCTATCCTAGTGTTGGCTGTGCCACCTGCTGAGGTGGCAGCATCTATCTCTGTGCTATCTCTGGCTGCACTGGCACCTAGACCTGTGCCTGTCCCATTGCCTACTGCCCCACGAGCCCCTCTCTGATTCTCTGCCTCTGTCTCTGTCTCCCATCATCTCCCTGATCTCTCCTCCTCCACCGTCCACCCCTCCCCCTGCTAGCTCCACCCCCTCCGTCTAAGTCACCCTCATCTATATGAGGAGCTATCTCCCCAGGACCTGAGTAGTGAGGAAACAGATGTGCTGCAAACCACTCCTCATAGTCTAGCGTCATGCCAGCATCTACTATATCTCTTTGCATCGGCCAGGCTGCATAAGGAATCTGCTAAAAATCAGCCAATGCCTCCTCATAAGAGGCCACAGGACCCCACCTATACCGCTCAGTGTATGTCCTGGCAAAGCGTGCCTCACCCTGTGGTCTACCCTGAACATGGCCAAATTGTCTCTGAACTCGGCTGACAATCTGTCACTCCAAAATATACCAAGTCCTGCCGATAAGCCACCTCGTCTGAAAATAATAAGGGAACTCATCTGCCTCGTCCTCCCATACCTTGCAATCAAGGTATGGCTGCTAGACAACTGCATCCACTCCATCAAAGGCATGCCTCCAGTACTTAAGCCTCCCTAGCCTATGCTGGGAAATCACACCTACATAGCCATAACTATAGGGCTCACCCCTCTGCCTATGAAATATGCAGATCGGTCATGTGATAGCAATGTGCTCCCACAACCAAAATTGTAAGAGAGACCCGCCTGTGGCTAAACCAGAGCCTCGGTGGTACACTGCTTGATGCATGTCTCTATATAGGTGTGCAAGCACGCACACACCCCATGCATACCAGGTCCCGTCGGTGATCATCCTCTCCAGCACCCGTCCCCAGCCAATGGGAAAGCCATGTGCTCTCCTATCAGGGCATACTATGCCACCGATCAGTCCAGCCACTATGCCTGGGAAGTAGTCATAATAGTCATGCATGTCCTACCACGAGATCTCATCCCCTGCTAACTTGGGATCATCAAAAACCCGCCTGCACTCCTCCAGCCCAGCGTCACGCTATGACTCGTACTAAACCAACTCTCCCTAAATAGGGAGGTGTAGAATCTGATAAACATCCTCCAAAGTAATGGCCATCTCTCCCGTCAGAAAATGGAAGGTCCCATCCTCACTGTGGAATCGCTCCATGGCGGCAGTCACCATCACCCGGTTCATGCGAACCTCGGGCATGAAGAGCACATGATACAAACCCATTGCACCTAGCGCCTCCCGCTCCATCTCAGTCAGCATATACCACTACAACAACGGCAACAGGAACAACTCTCACGATGTCAGAACATCCTGAATATCCTCCTGCAACCAAGAAACGCATACCTTCAGTAAAATCCAAATCCATATTGAAAACCTACTCTAAGCAATCAAGCTATCCTATCATTGGCTCAACATATCAAATTAATCAAAATAGCATATCATCTCTCGACTAGATTCTCAGAAATCTCAGAGATCGCTAATCAATTGATGCATCGATCAAGATGCCAATTGGGTTAATTTTTTTAAGTCAACTGATTTGCCTAAAAGTGCAAATGTGCCAATCCCGGTGGCAAATGCGCCATTTCCCTATCATTGGCTCAACATATCAAATTAATCAAAATAGCATATCATCTCTTGACTAGATTCTCAGCAATCTTGGAGATCGCTAATCAATTGATGCATCGATCAAGATGCCAATTGGGTTAATTTTGTTAAGTCAACTGATTTGCCTAAAGTGCAAATGTGCCAATCCAGGTGGCAAATGCGCCATTTCATACCGAAAGTGCAACTTCACCATGAATGCGCCACTTCCTGATGCGTATGCGCCATTCTGGCACATGCGCAACCTATTATCGCAAATCCACAACTTCCCGACATATGCACCATTCCATAGATCACATGCGCAATACTATCATATGTGCACATTCACAGAACATATGTGCAACTTCGGGACAAATGCGCCACTTCAACGCTCAAATGCACAAAAAGAACAAATGCGCACATTCATGACTCAGATGCGCAAACTAAACAAATGCGCCATTTCGCAGGGTAAATGTGCAATCTCACGACAAATGTGCCATTTAGGAGCGCATATGCACAGAATGGGTGTTCTTGTGCATCTACCTCAGTTGGGTTTCCTAGCCATTAATACACATAAAAATTGACTTTCAACAAGTTTTGAAGAACTACATACCGGGGGTCCTGCCACTGCTGGCCGATCGAACCGTCGAATCCACTCAAATCGATGCTGCTCGCACGGAATATCCACCTCTCTGGCTGCCATGCTCTCCTAAGCTCTCTAGAGGACAAATCAACTATGGACAAGTGTACAAATGAATCATACTTGTGGACCCAGCTCCTATATATAGTAAGTGGCACATATCTGACTATATGACCCTATGACAACTTCCCATGTCTGTTTCTCTGAACCATCACCCATTTTTCTTCAGCCTAACCCGTCTTCACCTTCCTCTTCGTGAGATTGTCTATCTCACACCTTCTACCTTCTTCACATCTAATCTCCTAAGGGGGCATCCCATCACCATAACCTATACCAAGGGCAAACTGGGGCATGTATTAGCATCAGACTATTCCTATTCTTTGAAACAACGTGATAAAACACATTGCTTCAAAGAGGGGCAAAATGTATACACCTAAAATTGGCTCGGGTTGAATTAAGTAAATATTTTAATATTTATCTTAATTCTTATTTTCTTCTGTCAATTAAATAAATATTCAAAATTTATTTGATTGTTTCATTATTCCATATTTAAATAAAGTTATTTTATTTAATTAAATTCCCTCAAATTCTTCTAATGTCTAAAGTCCAAAATCAACCTCATCAATCCACCTCATCTCTTCCACCTCCCTATGTTGTACATATAATTAAATATTCTTAATATTTAATTAGCTAATATCCTCCATTTTCCAAAATAAATCTTTAAATCAATTATCCTCCACCAAATTGAATATTTAATTCAATGTTCCCCACTAGCCTTCACAAATTGAATATTTAATTCAATGTTCCCCACTAGCCTTCACAAATTGAATATTTAATTCAATGTTCCCCACTAGCCTTCACCAATTGAATATTTAATTCAATGTTCCCCACTAGCCTTCACCAATTGAATATTTAATTCAATGTTCCCCACTATCGTCCACTATTGAATTCTTAATTCAATTGTCATAAGCCACTGTCCTCCACTATTGAATTCTTAATTCAATTGTCATAATCCACCATTCTCAAATAAAGGATTTTTAATTCATCCATTATGAATTAAAGATTCACAAAAAATGAGAGCCATTGATCTCATCTTTTGATCCTCACCCTTCATTGCCTTTTTTGAAAATCTATAAATAGAACCCTCTTCTAAGCCATTAGAGAGGCACTTCATTTGGCAAGATAACTATACTCAAATTTCTCTTCTTCTCTTATTCATTCTAAAGTGTCCTCCATTATCATGTGTTTAAAGCTCACATTCAACACAAACAGGTACTACAACCATTCTTCCTTTGTCATCTTCAACAAGCAAGCAAGCAAGGAAAGCTTCTGAGGGCTTCACAATCAAGATCAAAGAAAGATAGGCAAACAATGGAAAATGATACGTAAAAGAGATTGTAAGTATATTTACTTGTGTTGGTTTTAATCTTCTTTGCTTTCAACTTCCATTGGTGTGGGTTTTGTATGTTTTCATTAATTTGACTAACCTTATTTCTCCCCCTCACAATGACAAATCTAATTGGTCATACAAAGGATCAAAAGGGCTAACAAGAGGTTTAGCATTCTGACTGGCAAACACAACAGGGTTACTATTTAATTGAGCCTGCCTAGCCTCTAAGGATATCAACCTATTTTTTATCTTTTCAATTCTTTTACACAACATTTCAATCCCCCTCTTGACTGAGTATGGGTGAATACATATTTAGATCCACATAAATTCCACTCTTAGACATCCTATATCTGCCTAACACCTAAGGCTTCCCCTTGGCATCTAACTTATGTAATAAAACAACAAATATAAATGGGAAGGAGCTAGGTACCTTTTCTCACCCAGATGCTGAAATCATGAACAGAACATTCTTTTATCTCAACAACATACATCAACCTTTCTTGTGCACTGAAAACAGAGTCGCCACCTCTCCAGAGAGGATAAAATTTTCAAACAGCTGAAAGCTCGTCAAATATTTTTTTGAGTTCATTCCACTAGTAGAGCACCATATTCACATGAAAGAGTCCCCAGCGGAGTCGCCAAATCTGTTGGTGACTCGGATGGGCCACAAGATACCACTTCACCAGAGACTGCAGGATAATACTTTCAAATCACTTCCCCAGTAGAGTTGCCAAACCTGTTGGATTTTTTCCTAGACTGGATGCTTGTTCCCAGTTATCCCTACAAGGTAGCTATCATTAATCAACAGGATTCCCAGGCCAGGGGCCAATAGTACAGGAGATAGACTCTATAAATATCTCCTCTTCTTCTTTAGGCTCTGCAGAATCGAGAGGGGTATTCCCTATTGAACATCTATGAAGTGCATCTACAAGTTAGCTAGGATGTTGACATAAAGAAGATAAATCCTCTCTTATGTAGACCAAAACTATGAAATAAGTGCAAAGTGGCTATCTTTGGGTCTATGCTCAATCGTGAATTAGAGGATTTTGGTCCTAAACTACTCCTAATGTCCTAAAAGGTTTGTATTTGAAGTTTTGAATTTGATTTTATATTTGGATGCAAAACTAGGACCTGGGGTGTAACCTCAATACAAGACTAGACTGGTGCCTATACAGGTCTTGGAGTCAATAGACATACACATGTGAATGATCAGCACAAACATATACCAAAGACTAGATTTCAAGGAGATTTGTTTAGCACATGCCTTACAAATACTTCCCAAGATGGAGCATTCAGTTATCTCTGCTTACAAACATCCTTACTACAATACATTCCTCCCAACACTTGATCTGAAACATCTAATCTACCCCTTGAGCAGAAGTAAGAAATCAAGCATTCAATACAGTAAACCTATACTCTAGAACCATGAACACCCCTTAGATGCTTAGATTCAAAAGAAGAACACTCTCAATTTGGAGACAGATAACAGAACACATGCACTATAGCATTACTCATTTAAATCAACATGAAATCAGTAAATTTATGCATGAGACATACAACATGAGACTCATAAACTCACAAGACATCTAGAACAGGGCCACCAATGGAGTTGTATCTTATTACAGCACCAGAATTTGTCTAGCTTTCAACAATAACAAATGAGTAACACCATTTGCTATATACAACAAGAAGGTATACTCAGCATTAATTACACATGGTAATTCAAAATTTGCCAGATACAGCGCATCATGAGAAATGGTGCTCAAACATTGAATGCAGTAGGTAGAGGAGGGGATAGGGAGTGGTTGGACTCGAGCCTTGCACTGCCACCTGGAGATTCACATCTTCAATCAGGTACTTGATCCATCCATGTCTTCGCCCATACCCTGTAACATCGCCATTAATGGCATACCAACCCGCGGCCTTGGGAATGCAGTAAACTATGTGCTTTTAGAAATTTTGCCACCAAGAAATATGACCCTGATTTTTCAAATCATGTAGGAACTAATTATCCCACATTCACCCCATAGCAACCTCCTCAATACTTTATAAGCTAGGCCGTGAGCATATATGATGTTGGTGATTTTGCTCCCGACGACACCAGCATATACCTTATCATTATCCTCCTGCATGACATCCTTGATATGCAATATCACCCTGATATGAAATATCACCCTGATATGAAATATCACCCTACGGGAAAATCACCCTGATAATGGCAAACTTCATGCTGAGCCCACCTGATATTCAAAATCAACCTAATGATCACCCCCTGGTGCAACCTGATGCATTGGAGAAGAGATCCTCCTCATCATATTCAAACCAAATACCTCACTGATGATCCACCGTACTTGCTCATGTCCTCATAGGTGATCGATGGGACCCCCACATATCTGCTGATAATATCATGCCGAAGACCATATGATGCATCCCACCGGATCCTGATGATGTCACCACCATATTGCAATATCGGAGTGATATTCGTAAGATCACTTGATATTTGAAATATCACCCCCCCGCAAGATGCATGAAGCCGCCTGACAAGCACTTCGCGGATCAAGTGATGATGAGGCGATAGAGCAACTAAGGGTGATATTAACTAAGATCACCTGATATTTGAAACATGACCCCCCTTCAGAATATCGGGTCATACCGAAACCTCGCAGCATCACCGGGGTGATCTTCACAAGATGACTGATATTTGTAATATCACCCCCCGCAAGAATATCAGGCCTGATAGAAACTTTGCCTTAGAATTTTTTGGATTTTTTGGGAAGGTGCCTGCAAGATTAGTTGCTTGAAACCTGACTGTTCATGCAGGCACCAACACCTAGGAGGTTATCATATTCTTCCCCTCCTTGACTCTATCTCCTTGCTCATAATTCCACTATGCAAGAGCAAACCCCTTCAATCTTGTCTTTACCAACTTAACCCTCTTATCATTAGGGACTTCTTTGTATTTGAAATGATTGTTCAATGCCTTAATCTAGTCAATCACCTCTATAGTTTCCATACTTCCACCATACATAGGTAACCCATCTATGGTGTCCCTATTGACTGCCTTCAAAGCATCTACAAATGCCCTCTAGTCTGCTAGTATCTCCTCTGTCCTCTTATTGGTTTCATCAATTTCTATATCTCCTTCATCGATGTCACTTTCATCTTCCCTATCCTTACCCTTGGTTCTTTTCAACTCCTCCAGCTTGGACTCAAACATTGCTTCAATTAGTTTCTTCACTGCATCTTGTGACATGCTTTTAAGAGGCATCGTGTCAGCCTCTACTTCACTTGCGTTGTCTGACATACACTAAGACCACACCACCTGAGTGATCTTCAAAACTAGCTCTGATACCAATATGATGGTGAGCGCACAGTGAAAACATAGAATGGGTCACTATTTCCTAACAGACAGCAAGACTTAACAAATGAGCCACCAATACACCTTGATCGTCAGACAATAAGGATCAATATGACTTTCTTAAGTCTTACAGTTGATCAATCTTACGCCGATACCTCAACTGAATTTTTCTTTGGTGAGATACAAGAGGCCTCACATCGAGTCGATCAACTCTTCATCATCAATGAGACTTACTTCTATCGGTGAAGTCTTCTACCCTTCAACCGATGCCCCAATGACAGTTAGGTTCCCTTCGTCTTAATCGTGACAGCTTCAATGTCCGTTAGATGTGACTTTATCGATAAACTCCTTTGATTTGCTTCTGATATGCCAATGGCATTTGTCTTCAATGAGACTCTTCTCATCGGTGAGCACTTATAAACTCTGGCCGATGCGCTGATAGACCAACTCCCTCGGTGAGACTTGTCCTATCAGTGGGACTTACTACAGAGTTACCGATACACTGATAGACTTGCCACACTCGTCTTCGGCAAGACTACTTGACTTTGGTAGACTTGTTTTGAGTTCCAGCGATACACCGATGCAGAGTTTACTTTCTCCCTCTTCAGCAAAACCCTTGGACATGGAGATGCTAGGTCAACCTACTATGCAAAACACTATGTCTGGATCCTCTACACCATCGAACAAAAAAACAAAACAAGAAACAAAAACAAATACTTGTACAACGAAGCCATTCCAATGATTTTGATAGAAATCATACCAGTGGAATGCTTCATGTCGACATACTGCAATGATTGAAAGTGCAGAAGGAATAGAAATCTACAGTTATACAAATTGCAATTACAAGGAATGGAAACCAAATTGACAGAACATAACAGTTTGTTTTTATTCCTCCTCAAAAAATGCACAATTACATTCACAATTCTTCTTCTTTTTTCAAATGGTTCCTTCCTCTGTTTTTTATCAACTCAACCTGCCAGTAGTTGTAAAACCAACCGATCCAAATTTCCTCAAACTGTCATACTACCTTGTTTTGGCACTATGTGATTACAATATGACAAAAGTGTGTTTTAAGTCACTTTGGACTTTAAAAATGGGTTCTAGGTCCTGAAGGACCTAGAGACAAACTGAAATGAAAATTCATTGGTCAAATAGACCTTATTACAAAAGAAAACAGGATTTTCTAGGTGCTCCTGCACCATACTCCCCGAGTGAATGTTGTCACAAGTCCACTTAGAGACTAACTGTTGTAAATCACCACCCTACTTTTTGATGTCTTCTTCCAGCATCCATGTGGGTTCTAAGTCTGGAAGTCCTTTCCATTTGACTAAGTGCTCAAAATAGGTCTGATTTCTTATCATCTTAGTTGTCCTGCTATCCAAGATGCACTCCATCTTAGTTGGTTCCTTAGCTGGTAAATGTTGCACCCACTGTGCATTGTCTTGGATAGAATTTGCTATACCTTCTTCTGTATCAGAACTCCTATATAATGTTAGATCAGCAACATTGAATATAGGTGAAATAGCAATATCATCAGGCAGTTCAATTTTGTAAGCATTAGGACCATATTTATCTAAAATCTTTCAAGGTCCAATTTTTCTCATCATCAACTTGCTGTGGCTTCCCTTGGGTAGTCCATTCTTGTTGAGATGAACCATGACCATATCTCTTATTTGGTACTACACATCCCTTGTCCTTTGATCCACTCTAGCCCTGATCTTTTGACTATTCTTGTGTAGACTATCTCTGACTTGTTGATGGATCTCTTTCATAGCCTCTGCAAATGTATATGCATGTCTACTCCTTTTGTCCAACCCTTGAACATCTCTCAATTCAAAAATTCCTCTAGGATGACTACCATAAACAACTTCAAAAGGACTTAGACCTATACTTCTATCTATAGAATCATTATAGGCATATTCTGCTTGTGGGAGTACCACATACCAACTACCTCCATGTTCTCTTGTCAAACATCTTAGCAGATTGACTAATGACCTATTCACAACCTCAGTTTGACCATCAATCTAAGGATGATAGGCTAAGCTAAAGGACAAATTTGTACCCAATCTTTTCCACAAGGTTCTCCAAAAATGTCCCACAAATTTGTTGTCTCTGTCAGATACAATACTCAAAGGTAGTCCATGAATCCTGACAATTTCTTTAAAGAATAATCCTGCAATGTAGCTAGCATCATTTGTGGTTTTACAAGGAATAAAGTGAGCCATTTTGCTGAATATGTCTACCACAACAAACACACTGTCATGACCCATCCTCGTCTTTGGTAATCCCATCAAAAAATCCATACTCAAACTTTCCCAAGGTCTGTTTGGTATGGGCAAAGCTTGGTACAATCCTGCATTAGTCGAGACACCCTTTGCTCTTTGGCATACCATACAACTCTCAACAAACCTTCTGATATCAGATTGCACCCTTGGCCAAAAGTAAAATCTTCTTACTAGATCTAAGGTCTTATTGAGCCCAAAATGTCCTCCTAAACCACCACTATATTTCTCCTTCACTATGTTTTCCCTCATTAAACACTTAGGGATACATAGTTGACTACCTTTAAACAAGAGTCCATCCTGTAATGTATAATCTAAAAATTCACTGTGGAAAGCATTGGCAAACTCACTGAATACCTTGTAAATCTCCTTGAAATCTTGGTCCTCTTCATACAATCCTTTGAGTGCCTCAACACCCATGCTTTGTAGCTGCACTTCTTGCATTGTCAACACCCTTCTACTTAAGGCATCAACAACCTTATTGGTTATCCCTTTCTTATGTTTGATAATGAAGGTGTATGCTTGAAGACTTTCCACCCACTTCATGTGTCTATGACTAAGCTTTTCCTTTCCATTCAAAAAACTGAGAGCATGATTGTCAATGTATACAATAAATTCTTTAGGAAGCAAGTAGTGCCTCCACTTTTTTAGAGCTTGTATCATGGCATACGACTCTAAATCATAAGAGGAGTACTTTTCTTAGTTTCATTCAATTTTTCACTAAAAAAGGCTACTGGTCTGCCTTCTTGGCTCAACACTGCCCCTATGGCCAGTCCACTTGCATCACATTCAATGGTGAAGACTTTATTGAAATCAGGAAGTACTAAGATGGGATACTTGGCATCTATCTATTTCAGACTTCCAAAACTTTGATCTACCTCTTTTGTCCACACAAACTTTACCTTACCTCCACCTTTGATGGTCTCTAACATAGGTGCACAAATATCACTATAGTTCCTAATGAATTTTCTATAAAATGTGGCCAAACCATGCAAACTTATGACCTCTCCTGTTGTCCTAGGAGTACGCCAATTCAAAATAGCTTCTACCTTGGAAGAATCCATTTTCAAATCACCCCTAGAGATGACAAAGTCTAGGTAAATCAATTCTTGTTTCATGAAGTCACACTTTTCCAAGTTTATTATTAGCTTATGATCATGTAGCCTCTTCAAGACTATCTCCAAATGTTTCAAGTGTTCTTCCTTGTTCTTGCTAAACACCAAGATATCATCAAGGTAGACTACCACAAATTTCCCTATGGATTCCTGCAACACCTCATTCATTAGTCTCATAAAGGTGCTAGGGACATTTGAAAGACCAAAAGGCATCACAAGCCACTCATACAACCCTTCATTGGTTTTGAATGATGTCTTCGACTCATCCCCCTCTCTTATTTGTATTTGGTGATACCCACTCTTTAATTCCATCTTGGAGAAATAAGTAGCCCCTCTCAAACAATCCATTAGATCTTCTATTCTAGGAATAGGAAACCTATACCTGATGGTTATCCTATTTATGGCCCTAGAATTAGTACAAAGCCTCCATTTCCCATCCTTCTTTGGGGCTAAAACAGTAGGTACTACATATGGGCTAAGGCTCTTCCTTATTAGCCCTTTGTTTAGGAGTTCTTGAATCTGATTTGCTATCTCTTCATTCTCTGAGGGGTCATTTTATATGATGCCTTATTAGGAAGTACTGCTCTTGGTATGTGGTCTATGTGGTGGCTAATATCTTTGATAGGTGGTATGGAATCAGGTAAGTCTGTTGCAATCACTCCTTTGTAACTTTCAAGTAGATCTCTAACCTCCTTAGGTCCTACTTCCCTCACACTTTCCTTCCTTTCCCGCTTAGGCTTCACAATCATTTAGGAAAACCTACTCCGCCACCCTCCTTTAATGTGTCCATGAATTCTTTTTCTCCTACCATTATTACACTAGACCCTACATGATGTGGATCCTCTTCTACCAATGACTGTATCATATAAGTCACACCATCCTTTTGGAATGAGTAAGGATTCTTTTCTCCATCATGATGAGCCTTTCTATCAAAATGCCATGGTCTACCTAAGAAAAGATGGCAAGCATCCATTGGAAGGATGTCACATAAGATTTTATCTCTATACCCTCCAATACTAAATTCTACCCATGCTTGTTCATTGAGGAGTATGTGCTACCCCTTATTCAACCAACTAACTTTATATGGACTGCTATGGGGTATCCTTTCTTACTTCAACTTATTCACTGCTTCCAAAGATACGATATTATTAGTAGAACCAGAGTCAATAATAACTTTACAAACCTTACCTTGGATCTTGCAGTTGATTCTAAACAAAGCCCTTCCTTGAGATGGTTCAGTCTGCACTGGTTCCTTGAGCAGTGTCCTCTTGATCATCAGATTTTCTCCCGTCTTTGATGTTAGATTCACTTCAGGAGATGTCACACTCCTTGCATCCTCTTGAATTAAAGTGGTTCTCTTCTCACCACCATAAGAAGCTAAGGGCTTCTCTGGACACTTGTATGTTGGGTGCCCTATCTGATTGTAGTTATAACATCTCATATTGGAGAATTTGGATCATCTACCTGATCCATTTGTCCCACCCCTTCCATTAGGCCTTCTTCCTCGGTAGCCTCCTCTGCTACTTGAGTCTCCAACTTTCTCTTCTTGGCTAGACTCACCACTAGGCCTCTGGTTAGAACTTCTTCCTCCAAAACTGCGTTTGCCTCTGAAACTTCTTCCTCCTCTACCTCTATTATTCTACTCACTCTTTCTCTTTATCTTCTCTTCAGCCCATAAGGCCATTTGGAAATACTTGTTCACTATTTCTAGTGCTAAGATGCTGATCTCATCTTGGATGTTCATCCTTAGGCTATTCAGATACCTTTCCAGCTTCTCTGACTCTTCTTCTTGTCTCTTTGATCTGAGACTAAGTTTATGAAACTCTTGTGTATTCAAGGTCTCTCTATCTGAGGTTCTACAATTTCATATACATTTGTATGTTATAGTCCAGAGATAAGAATTGTGCCTTGATTTTGGTCTTCATCCTTTTCTAGGAGGTTATCATATTCTTCCCCTCCTTGACTCTCTCTCCTTGCTCATAATTCCACCATGCAAGAGGAGACCCCTTCAACCTTGCCTTTGCTAACTTAACCCTCTTATCATCAGGGACTTCTTTGTATTCAAAATGATGTTCAATGCCTCAATCTAGTCAATCACCTCTTCAGCTTCCATACTTCCACCATACATAGGTAACCCATCTATGGTGTCCCTATTGACTGACTTCAAAGCATCTACAAATGCCTTCCAGTCTACTGGTATCTCCTCTGTCCTCTTATCAGTTTCATCAATTTCTATATCTCCTTCATCGCTATCACTTTCATCTTCCCTATCCTTACCCTTGGTTCTTTTCAACTCCTCCAGTTTGCACTCAAACATCGCTTCAATCAGTTTCTTCACTGCATCTTGTGACATGCTTTTAGGAGGCATCGCTTCAGCCTCTACTTCACTTTTGTTGTCTAACATACACCAAGACCACACCACCCGAGTGATCTTCAAAACTGGCTCTAATACCAATATGATGGGGAGCACATAGTGAAAACACAGAACGGGTCACTATTTCCTCACAGACGGCAAGACTTAACAAATGAGCCACCAATACACCTTGATCATCAGACAACAAGGATCGGTATGACTTTCTCAAGTTTTACCATTGATCAATCTTACGCCGATAGCTCAACTAAATTTTTCTTTGGTGAGATACTATAGGCCTCACACTGAGTCGATCAACTCTTCATCGTCGGCAAGACTTACTTCTATCGGTGAAGTCTTCTACCCTTCAACTAATGCCTTGATGACAATTAAGTCCCCTTCGTCTTAACTGTGACAGCTTCAACATTAGTTAGATGTGACTTTATCAGTAAACTTCTTTGATGTGCTTTCGATATGCCGATGGCATTTGTCTTCGGTGAGACTCTTCTCATCGGCAAGCACTTACAAACTTTGGCCGATGCGCCGATAGATCAACTCCCTTGGTGAGTCTTGTCCTGTCAGTGGGACTTACTCCAGAGATGCTAGTACACCGATAGACTTCTCATGCTCACCTTTGATAAGACTGCTTGACTTCGATGGACTTGTTTTGAGTCCCAGCAATACGTCGATGCATAGTTTACTGTCTCCCTCTTCAACCAAACCCTAGCACATGGAGATGCTAGGTCAACCTACTGTGCAAAACACTCTGTCTAGATCCTCTACACCGTCAAACACAAAAACAAATACTTGTACAACAAAGCCATTCCATTGACTTCGAAAGAAATTGTACCAGTGGAATGCTTCATGTTGACATACTACAATGATTGAAAGAGCAGAAGGAATAGAAATCTATAGTTATACAAATTGGTTACAGGGAATGGAAACAAAATTGACAGAAGAGAGTAGTTTTTTTTATTCCTCCTCAGAACAATGCACAATCACATTCACACTTCTTTTTTTTTCTAGGTGGTTCCTTCCTCTAGTTTTTATCAATTTAACTTGCCAGTAGTTGGAAAACCAACTGATGCAAATAGTTGGGAGACCAACCAATCCAAACTGCCTCAAACTGTCCTACTGCCCTGTTTTGGCACTATGTGATTACAATATGACAAAAGTGTGTTTTAAGTCACTTTGGACTTACAAAATGGGTTCTAGATCCTGAAGGACCTAGAGACAAACTAAAATGAAAATGCATTGGTCAAATAGACCTTATTACAAAAGAAAACATGATTTTCTAGGTGCTCTTGCACCATACTCCCTGGGTGAAAGTTGTCTCAAGTCCTCTTAGAGACTAACTGCTGCAAATCACCACCCTACTTATTGATGTCTTCTTCCAACATCCATGTGGCTTCTGACTCTAGAAGTCCTTGCCATCTGACTAAGTGCTCAAAATAGGTCTGATTTCTTGTCTTCTTGGTTGTACTGCTATCCAAGATGCACTCCATCTTAGGTGGTTCCTTAGGGGTAAATGTTGCACCCACTCTGCATTATCTTGGATAGAATCTACTGTACCTTCTCCTATATTAGGACTCCTATATAATGTTAGATCAACAACATTGAATATAGGTGAAATAGCAATATCATTAGGGAGTTCAATTTTGTAAGCATTAGGGTCATATTTCTCAAAAATCTTACAAGGTCCAATTTTTCTCATCATCAACTTGTTGTGGCTTCCCTTGGGTAGTTTGTTCTTGTTGAGATGAACCATGACCATATCTCCTATTTGGTACTGCACATCCCTTCTCCTTTGATCCACTCTAGCCTTGATCTTCTAACTATTCCTGTCTATAGTATCTCTAACTTGTTGATGGATCTATTTCATAGCCTCTACAAATGTATCCGCATGTCCACTCCTTTTTTCCAACACTTGAACATCTCTCAATTCAAAAATTCCTCTAGGATAACTACCATAGATAACTTCAAAAGGACTTGGACCTGTACTTCTATTTGAAGAATCATTATAGGCATATTATGCTTGTGGGAGTACCACATCCCAACCACCTCCATGTTCTCTTGTCAAACATCTCAGCAGATTGCCTAATGACCTATTCACAACCTCAGTTTGGCCATAAGTCTGAGGATGATAGGTTGAGCTAAAGGACAAATTTGTACCCAATCTTTTCCACAAGGTTCTCCAAAAATGTCCCACAAATTTGTCATCTCTATCAGATACAATACTCAAAGGTAGTCGATGAATCCTAACAATTTCTTTAAACAACAATCCTGCAATGTAGCTAGCATCATTTGTGGTTTTACAAGGAATAAAGTGAGCCATTTTGTTGAATCTTTCTACCACAACAAACACACTGTCGTGACCCATCCTTGTCTTTGGCAATCCCATCAAAAAATCCATACTCAAACTTTCCCAAGGTCTGTTTGGTATGGGTGAAGGTTGGTACAATCCTACATTAGTTGAGACCCCCTTTGCTCTTAGCACTAGAAATTCCCTATATCTAAGGTCTTAGCTCTTAGCTCTTAGCACTAGAAATTCCCTATATCTAAGGGACAATCCTATTTATGGCCCTAGAATCAGTACAAAGCCTCCATTTCCCATCCTTCTTTGGGGCTAAAATAGTAGGTATTGCAAATGGGCTAAGGCTCTTCCTTATCAGCCCTTTGTTTAGGAGTTCTTGAATCTAATTTGCTATCTCTTCATTCTGCTGAGGGGTCATTTTATATGATGCCTTATTAGGAAGTACTGCTCTTGGTATGAGGTCTATCTGGTGGCTAATATCTCTGATAGGTGGTAGGGAATCAGGTAAGTTTATTGTAATCACTCCTTTGTAACTTTTAAGCAGATCTCTAACCTCCTTAGGTACTACTTCCCTCACACTTTCCTTCCTTTCCCCCTTAGGCTTCACAATCAAAGAAAAACCTACTCTGCCACCTTCCTTAAATGTGTCCATGAATTCTTTTTCTCCTACCATCATTACACTAGACCCTACATGGTATGGATCCTCTTCTACCAATGACTATATCCTATAAGTCACACCATCCTTTTGGAATGAGTAAGCATTGTTTTCTCCATCATGATGAGCCTTTCTGTCAAACTACCATGGTCTTCCTAACAAAAGATGGCAAGCATCCATTGGAAGGATGTCACATTAGATTTTATCTCTATACCCCCCAATACTAAATTCTACCCATGCTTGTTCATTGATGAGTATGTGCTACCCCTTATTCAACCAACTGACTTTATATGGATTGCTATGGGGTATCCTTTCTAACTTCAACTTATTCACTGCTTCCAAAGATATGATATTATTAGTAGAACCAGAGTCAATAATAACTTTACAAACCTTACCTTGGATCTTGTAGTTGATTCTAAACAAATCCCTTCTTTGAGACGGTTCAGTCTGCACTGGTTCCTTGAGCAGTGTCCTCTTGATCATTAGATTTTCTCCCATCTCTGATGTTAGATTTACTTCAGGAGATGTCACATTCCTTGCATCCTCTTGAATCAAAGTGGTTCTCTTCTCACCACCACGAGAAGTTGAGGCCTTCTCTGGACAATTGTGTGTCAGGTGCCCTATCTGATTGTAGTTATAGCATCTCATATTAGAGAACTTGGATCCTCTACCTAATCTATTTGTCCCACCCCTTCCATTAGGCCTCCTTCCTCGGTAGACTCCTCTGCTACTTGAGTCTCTAACTTGCTCTTCTTGGATAGACTCACCACTAGGCCTCTGGTTAGTACTTTTTCCTCCAAAACTACCTCTACCTCTGAAACTTCTTCCTCCTCTACCTCTATTATTCTGCTCACTCTTTCTCTTTATCTTCTCTTTAGCCCTTAAAGCCATTTGGAAACACTTGTTCACTATTTCTGGTGCTAAGATATTGATCTCATCTTGGATGTTCATCCTTAGGCCATTCAGATACCTTGCCACCTTCTCTAACTCTTCTTCTTGTCTCTTTGATCTGAGACTGAGTTTATGAAACTCTTGTGTGTATGCATTCACATCAAGGTCTCTCTGTCTGAGGTTCTGCAATTTCTTATACATCTGCATGTTATAATCCAGAGGTAAGAATTGTGCCTTGATTTTGATCTTCATCCTTTCCCAGGAGGTTATCATATTCTTCCCCTCCTTGACTCTCTCTCCTTGCTCATAATTCCACCATGCAAGAGTAGACCCCTTCAACCTTGTCTTTTCCAACTTAACCCTCTTACCATCGAGGACTTCTTTGTATTTGAAATTATTGTTCAATGTCTCAATCCGGTCAATCACCTCTTCAACTATACTTCCACCATACATAGGTAACCCATCTATGGTGTCCCTATTGATTGGCTCCAAATTATCTACAAAATGCCCTTTGGTATGTTAGTATCTCCTTTGTCCTCTTATTGGTTTCATCAATTTCTGTATCTCCTTCATTGTTGTCACTTTCATCTTCCCTATCCTTACCCTTGGTTCTTTTCAACTCCTCCTGCTTGGACTCAAACATCGCTTCAATCAGTTTCTTCACTGTATCTTGTGACATGCTTTTAGGAGGCATCATGTCAGCCTCTACTTCACTTTCATTGTCTAACATACACCAAGACCCCACCACCTAAGTGATCTTCAAAACTGGCTCTGATACCAATATGATGGGGAGCTCACAATGAAAATGCAGAACGGATCACTATTTCCTCATAGGTGACAAGACTTAACAAGGATCGGTATGACTTTCTCCATTCTTACCCTTGATCGATCTTACAGTGATAGCTCAACTAAATTTTTCTTCAGCAAGATACAACATGCCTCACACCAAGTCGATCAACTCTTCATCGTCAGTGAGAATTACTTCTATTGATGAAGTATTCTACCCTTCAACGTCGGTTAGACGTGACTTTATCGGTAAACTCCTTTGATGTGCTTCCGATATTCTGATGGCATTTGTGTTTGGTGAGACTCTTCTCATCGGCAAGCACTTACAAAATCTGGCCGATGCATCGATAGACCAACTCCCTCGGCAAGACTTGTCCTATCAGCGGGACTTACTCCGGAGTTGCCAATACACCGATAGACTTCCCGCGCTCATCTTCGGCAAGACTGCTTGACTTTGGCGGACTTGTTTTGAGTCCCAGCAATACACTGATGTATAGTTTACTTTCTCCCTCTTCAACTGAAGCCTAGCACATGGAGATGCTAGGTCAACCTACTGTGCAAAACACTATGTCTAGATCCTCTGCACCGTCGAACACAAAAACAAAACAAGAAACAAAAACAAATATTTGTATAAGGAAGCCATTCCACTGATTTCGATAGAAATCATACCAGTGGAATGCTTCACATTGACATACTACAATGATGGAAAGCACAGAAGGAATAGAAATCTACAGTTATACAAATTGCAGTTACAGGGAACGGAAACCAAATTGTCAGAACATAACAATTTTTTTTATTCCTTCTCAGAACAATGCACAATCACATTCACACTTCTTTTTTTCTAGATGGTTCCTTCCTCTGGTTTTTATCATCTCAACCTGCCAGCATTTGGAAAACCAAACAATGCAAACAGTTGGGAGACCAACCAATCCAAACTGCCTCAAACTGTCCTGCTACCCTGTTTTGGCACTATGTGATTACAATATGACAAAAGTGTGTTTTAAGTCACTTTGGACTTACAAAATGGGTTCTAGGTCCTGAAGGACCTAGAGACAAACTGAAATGAAAATGCATTTGTCAAATAGACCTTATTACAAAAGAAAATAGGATTTTCTAGGTGCTCCTACACCATACTCCCTGGGTGAAAGTTGTCTCAAGTCCTCTTAGAGACTAACTGTTAGAAATCATCACCCTACTTTTTGATGTCTTCTTCCAGCATCCATCTGGCTTCTGAGTCTGGAAGTCCTTGCCATTTGACTAAGTGCTCAAAATAGGTACGATTTCTTGTCTTCTTGGTTGTACTGCTATCCAAGATGCACTCCATCTTGGGTGGTTCCTTAGGTGGTAAATGTTGCACCCACTCTGCATTGTCTTGGACAAAATCTATTGTACCTTCTCCTATATCAGGACTCCTATATAATGTTAGATCAACAACATTGAATATAGGTGAAATAGAAATATCATCAGGGAGTTCAATTTTGTAACCATTAGGACCATATTTCTGTTAAAACTTACAAGGTCCATTTTTTCTCATCATCAACTTGTTGTGGCTTCCCTTGGGTAGTATGTTCTTGTTGAGATGAACCATGACCATGTCTCCTATTTGGTACTGCACATCCCTTCTCCTTCGATCCACTCTAGCCTTGATCTTCTGACTATTCTTGTGTAGAGTATCTCTGACTTGTTGATGGATCTCTTTCATAGCCTCTGCAAATGTATCCGCATGTCAACTCCTTTTGTCCAACCCTTGAACATCTCTCAATTAAAAAATTCCTCTAGGATGACTACCATAGACAACTTCAAAAGGACTTAGACCTATTTTTCGCTGAAAAAGGCTATTGGTCTACCTTCTTGCCTCAACACTACCCCTATGGCCAGTCCACTTGCATCACATTCAATGGTGAAGACTTTATTGAAATCAGGAAGTACTAAGACAAGATACTTGGCAACTTTCTATTCCAGACTTCCAAAACTCTGTTGCAAGTATGAGGTTATCCAGTGTTGTCATTGATGTCAACATACTCATATTGCATTGACAAGAAGGATTTGATGAGCCGTGTGCTGAGGACATTGAGAAAATTAGTCTCAGTCAGGAACAGTGAAGAACAGTGATGAGAAGAAGGTAAATGTACTGTATAGGATGAGAACCGGAGAATGCGGATTAAAGGGTTAGTAGATATGAGTCTTGAGATGCTACAGTTAAGATTTCAGAGGTCCGCATGAAGATCTGAAGGAGTTGTGGCTACCGGTATAGAACCAGGTCCGGCAAGTATCCGGAGGTGACAGAGGATCACAAAAAGGTCCGGTGAGGTCCGGAATTGTATTATCATAATCTGCGGATTGGAAGGAGTGTTTGAGATGTCCTTGTGATGTGTCATCCTGATTTGTGTGTGATTTGGAGGTCCGGAAGTACCTCTTGCATTATGACAGTAGCGACAGACTGTGTTCTTGAAGTTCCAGATGAGGAAGACAAGAGATCCCAGTAAGCAGAGGAAGTGCGGATGTATCCGGACATTTAGATAGGCTTGTGAAGGTTCTTGGATCATGTCTAGGTTGTGTTGTTGGTCCACATTGATGGTAGAGCCCGGAATTGAAGTTATTCTTCCGGATGAAGTTCTTGCTCTGTTTAGCGGACCGGATGAGTTGTTCATCCTGCGAATGTTCTTGTGATGGCTGACCGGATGTGTTATTCATCTTGCGGATACTCCTATGGTTGTTTGCCGACTTAGATGTTTGTTCCTAAGTTGATGTCTTGTATAAATAACGGTTTGTGAGTTCATTTCAATTGGTAGTGTGAAGATGAGTATGATATAGCGAAGAAACGTGGGAAAGGCAGAGCAGAGATTGTTGGGCTTAATTGGAACTGATCCGGACATGGTAGAGATGTCATTCTCCAGTTCAAGACTGTGATTTTTATCACTTTGTAGACAGTGTGTCTCCTTGTAGGCAGTGGGCCTCTTTGTGAGCAGTGTGCTCGGGCAGTGAGCCCTTATTGGCATGTGCCATTCATTTTTTCTTTATTCTTCTAACAGAGAATAAATCTTGGGTTAATCACCCCGTGGTTTTTCCCTTAACCGGGTTTTCCACGTCAAAATCTTGGTGTTCAATGTGTTGATGCTTATCTGCTCTTGTGTTTATGTATTATGCTTCCATGAATGATTATTTGATATGCTGCTAACTAACAACAGAGAATTAAGTGTTTGAAAGACAAGAAGTTCTATACAACTGATTCACCCCCCCCCTCTCAGTTGTATGCCCTAGATCCAACAAACTCTGATCTGCCTCTTTTGTCCACACAAACTTCACCTTACCTCCACCCTTGATGATCTCTAACATAGGTGCACACATATCACTATAGTTCCTAATGAATTTTCTATAAAATGTGGCCAAACCATGAAAACTTGTCCTTTTGAAGTTGTCTATGGTAGTCATCCTAGAGGAATTTTTTAATTGAGAGATGTTCAAGGGTTGGACAAAAGGAGTGGACATGTGGATACATTTGTAGAGGCTATGAAAGAGATCCATCAACAAGTCAAAGATACTCTACACAAGAATAGTCAGAAGATCAAGGCTAGAATGGATCAAAAGAGAAGGGATGTGCAGTACCAAATAAGAGATATGGTCATGGTTCATCTCAACAAGAACAGACTACCCAAGGGAAGCCACAGCAAGTTAATGATGAGAAAAATTGGACCTTGTAAGATTTTAGAGAAATATGGTCCTAATGCTTACAAAATTGAACTCCCTGATCATATTGCTAGTTCACCTATATTCAATGTTGCTGATCTAACATTATATAGGAGTCCTGATATAGGAGAAGGTACAGCAAATTTTGTCCAAGACAATGCAGAGTGGGTGCAGCATTTACCACCTAAGGAACCACCTAAGATGGAGTGCATCTTGGATAGTAGGAGAGCCAAGAAGACAAGAAATCAGACCTATTTTGAGCACTTAGTCAAATGGCAAGGACTTCTAGACTCAAAAGCCACATGGATGTTGGAGGAAGACATCAAAAAGCAAGGTGCTGATTTGCAACAGTTAGTCTCTAAGAGGACTTGAGACAACTTTCACCTAGGGAGTATGGTGCAGGAGCACTTGGAAAATCCTATTTTCTTTTGTAATAAGGTCTATTTGACTAATGCATTTTCATTTCAATTTGTCTCTAGGTCCTTCAGGACCTAGAACCCATTTTGTAAGTCCAAAGTGAGTTAAAACACACTTTTGTCATATTGTAATCACATAATGCCAAAACAGGGCAGTAGGATAGTTTGAGGTAGTTTAGATCGGTTGGTCTCTCAACTGTTTGCATCAGTTGGTTTTCCAATTGCTTGCATCAGTTGGTTTTCCAACTACTAGGAGGTTGAGTTGATAAAAACTAGAGGAAATAATTGTTGCAAGGTGTGACCCTTGGTCTCCTTGTTCAGTGTTGCGCTGCGGTGGTTTACGACAAGGGCTTAACCGTCTCCCGTGCTTGTTAAGTCAAGTGGTTGTATCGGGCATTAATAGGTCGATCTTTTGGTGCAATGGCAGCTAACAATTGGTATCAGAGCCGAGGTCACGGGTTCAAACCTTGTGCTTGCGCTGGGGGGATTATTGCAGGGTGTATCCCTTGGTCTCCTTGTTCAGCGTTGTGTTGCGGTGGTTTGTGACAAGGGCTTAACTACCTCCCGTGCTTGTTAAATCAAGTGGTTGTATTGGGCATTATTAGGTCAATCTTTTGGTGCAACAGCAGCTAACAAGTATGATCTAAAAAAAAAGAAGTGAATGTGATTGTGCATTATTCTAAGGAGGAAAAAAAACTATTTTGTTCTATCAATTTGGTTTTTGTTCCCTATAACTGCAATTTGTATAATTGTAGATTTCTATTCCTTTTACGCTTTCCATCATTGCAGTATGTCAGCGTGAAGCATTCCACTGGTACAATTTCTGTCAAAATTAGTGGAATGGCTTCATTGTACAAATATTTGTTTTTGTTTCTTGTTTTGTTTTTGTGTTCGATGGTGCAGAGGATCCAGACAGAGTGTTTTGCATAGTAGGTTGACCTAGCATCTCCATGTGCTAGGGTTTAGTTGAAGAGGGAGAAAGTAAACTATGCATCAGCATATCGCTGGGACTCAAAACAACTCCACCGAAGTCGAGCAGTCTTGTCGAAGATGAGCGTGGGAAGTCTATCAGTGTATTGGCAACTCCGGAGTAAGTCCCACTAACAGGACAAGTCTCACTGAGGGAGTTGGTCTATCGGCGCATCGGCCAGAGTTTGTAAGTGCTCACCGATGAGAAGACTCTCACCAAAGACAAATGGCATTGGCATATCAGAAGCACATCAAAGGTGTTTATCGATAAATTCACGTCTAACTGACATTGAAGCTGTCACGGTTCAGACGAAGGGGACTTAACCATCATTGGGGCATCGATTGAAGGGTAGAAGACTTCGCCGATAGAAGTAAGTCTCACCGACAATGAAGAGTTGATCGACTCAATGTGAGGCCTATTGTATCTTGCCGAAGAAAAATTTAGTTGAGCTATCGGCATAAGATTGATCAATGGTAAGACTTGAGAAAGTCATACCGATCCTTGTTGTCTGACGATCAAGGTGTATCGGTGGCTCAATTATTAAGTCTTGTCGTCTGTGAGGGAATAGTGACCCGTTCTACATTTTCACTGTGTGCTCCCCATTAGTGGGGATAGCTAAATGTCATCTTCTAAGGGTTCAAAGGTGAGGAAAGTGTAAGCTAGGGATATGGGATAATCCATGGTTTAATGATTATTCAAGGGAGACTCCTTAAAATGATTATTAATGATGGTGTTGATAGGGGGAATGGAGTCTATGAATGTAGGTGTGGGAATGTGAGCTATGACATTGGGATTGTATTGGAGGAATAATGGAAAGTAGGGGCACCTATCTAGTGATGGAAGGAGCCACATGATCAAATGATATTTGGGGAAGGGCTTTTCTTAGGAAAGTAAGGATTTGGGTGAGGGTCTAGGGTTTGGTGGAGAAGAATTTATGGAAAATTTGGAGGTCATTAAAATTGACATGAATAGAATAAGTACAAGACATGGCTAAGGGTAAATGGTAGGTTCAAAATAGGATAACTTGGACTATGATGATGAAGATGGAAAGAAAAGTCAACAACAATAGTATGATATAGGGATAGGATTAGAAAAAAAGAGTACTACAACTAGCAAGAGGAAAGTGAGGGCATAATACAAAGTTAACATGGCATGAACTCTCTTGGAAGGATAAGCATGGACTATAAGAAGGTTGAACTAGTTGGATCTATTAGGCTCACCAAATGAAAGAACCTTAATTAGGTAAGGTTATTTTTGAGTGTGGTTGTTTGTGCAAAAATGTGCAAATTAATGTTACCTAAGGATAAATCTAACTATATTAACATTTTAATAACCATGCAAGCTAGGAGTAACAATTAGACTAAAAACTTGACAAACAATACAACTTGGACACATGTAGGACTTGGAAAATGGAAAAGAATAAGTATTAAATGTGGAAAACAATGAAAAAGTGGTATTAGTTGCACCTATGTAGAGAAGTAGCCTTTATGAAAGATGCTTAGAATTATGCTCTATATCTAGATTTGTGAAGTTTAGAGGTGATTGGACCTAAAGGATATGACCATCATATACAAAATAGCCTAGAGGGATATTGAGAGATATAGATAGAAAGGAAGAGATTGGAAGACACAAAGAGAGAGAGAGATAGCAATAGAGAGACAAAGAGGGAGAGAGGTAGAGATAGAGATAGAGATGTTATCACCTAAATATGCACCCAGACTAATTTGCAGAAATTAGTCTATTTGATGAAACATGGGAAGACCTCTAAAGTTATGGGTCACCTTATAGGTAGAGGTCAACCTCCGGAGAAGGCCGGCTTCCTAACTTTGTATCCCCTAAAACTTTACTATTCTATCACTTTGACAAGGAAAAGGGTAAGAAAACTCTATTCTACAACTGAAATTTAACTCTAAGGGTGATACACCTATCTGAAATGAGGAACATGAAAATAACAGCCCAAACACTTGCTAATGTGATTGAAATAACATTTACACAACCTATCAATTATACCTCTGCATAAATATTTCACAAATAGGTCTATAGTTGCAGAAGTTTTAAGAGGAATGTTAATTTCTCACTTAATCTTAATGCATATCTAGACACAACATGTAACCTACATAAGTACTTTCTGCAAAATGGCTCTTTTCCAAGACAAATTTAAGAGGAAATAAACTTACTTCATAGTTAACCCCATCAAATTAGATAATGAACACAAAATGCATAAGATAGATAGGCACAACTTCCAATCAACAATCTCCAAGGTTCTCACTGTATATCATATCAAGTAAATTGGTAACATCAGTTACAAATCTTGCCAAAATCTAGAGCAAGGATCAAAAAAATAACAAGACTCTGCAAGTAGCATAATCATAACTACCTCCAATGAGTCAATCAAAAATGACTATATCCATCTAAGTGTTTTCCACCACAGCAGGAAAACCAAACTGATTTGGGTCGGATGCCCAGAAAAAGCCTCAAATCTAGGGCCTAAAACCTCTCCAAACATGCCCAAACTACAAGAAAAAGTCCATTAGGACTTAGACAAACATTATGGCTCATGAAAAAAAGTCTAAAAAGGACTCTAAAAGGCAATAAATCCCTCCTAGATACTCTCCAATAAGTCAAGACAACTACTAACTATCAACATGACCTAGTCAAACACTCTCTCCTCCAAGGCAGAAAAATATGCTACAACAAAGGCAGTGTTAACCACATCCTCCTTGCATTAAGAGGTAACAACAACCCTTAAATGATTTATAAGATCATCATTTAGAGTTTATTGTTTCACATTACATTGTATGTGCAAGGAGAAATAAACATGAATGTGATAAAAAGCACCGAAGTGCACACTCTAATACAAGGAAGTAAAAGGCTTAATAAAGTCTTCATATATCTTATGGCCCCTTCGTGGCATTCTAGGCATTGCATTGTCCAAGTCTTGAACCTCAGTAGTTTTTAAAACTTTATGCAAAAGAAAAGACACAAATAAAGACCCATCAGGTCTTTAGGGTTTGAAACCCTAAGAAATACAAAAATCACCTTTCATGCCCTCATTTTGCATTTTTACAATTTTTCAATCTTTCTCTGCACTTTTCTTCACTGCCGACACAAGGGTTTGATGCTTGGAGTCCTGTAGATGATCTTATGCTGCTTCTCAAGGTTTTTCGACTGAAAAATGCATGGAAAAACTCTGTAACTCAAGGTGAGTCTGTTAATCTCATTTTCTGGAACCAAACTGTAAATTTCAAGGTTTCTAAAGCTTCATCTCACTGCATTACTACAGATTTCTTTTATGTGATGATTTGTGAAGTTTCTCTATAAATTTTTGAGTATTCTCTATCTTTGCATTTTAGAGTTTCAAAACCCTAGTTGTGTTCTTGAAAGGCTATACTAACTGAGTTAAAGGGTTTCGTTCTATCCACAACTGACAGTATTTCAATGTAGAAAATGATAAAAATTTATATTTTCCAAGTTGTTTCTACATACTGTGAATGCTATTTCAAAGCTGAGAAATATACTTTCGCCTTCATCAGGGTTTTCTGTATGAGGCATTCTGTAGAGGGTTTTTGTCTATCTTTTACAGTCATGCTGAAGGTCCTTTTCAACTATAACCCTAGCTAGGGTTTGTAGCTAGGATGGCTTGAATGCCTCTTTTGTCACCATATCATCCATACTATTTCCAAGGTTGGACTATCTTTGTTCTTTCATGACAGAGATGGCTATAGTATTTGTTATTTGACTATCTCTTGACATTGTTTGACAATCCTCCTTTCATAGTGCTCTATGATGTTTGTCTGGGATCTGTCCTTTTGATGCTACTATGTCTTCATCATAGTAGTCATTTGTTCTCTACATTTTAAAACATTGTCACTGCATATGTAAATGTTTCATTTTTGTGTGGATGAGATAGATATTTTTTAGTTTATGCACAAATGGCTGCCTTTTTTCAGGTATAATGCTACAGAAAGTAGCAAAAAATGTGACATTAACCACCCAAAAGCATTACTTTGTCTATGATATTCCTGTATACAACTTTGTTCTTGCTTCTATCAAAATGAAAAACATAATACATTTCTTTCTTTCTATCATTATGAAAAATTGAATCTAGGGTTTGATGAACAAACAAAAAACCCTTATTCCGTTTCTGTATATCATGCATGAGATTTTCTGCATTCTATTGTGAGAAGAAAGCATTTAGGAGTTATTCTATCTAGCCATAAGGCAGATTTTAGATTGGTGTGCTAGGTCCTCTGGTTATCCTCCATTGATCTTTTGATAATCCTTATGAGATTCTTATTTGTCGATTCAACCAAGCAATTACCATGTGGGTAATAATTTGATGAAGTGTTTAAATAGATTCCATTCTTCACAGCCTAGTCAGTTACCTTCAATCCAACGAAGGCTAAAGCATTGTCTAAAATGATTGATTCAGGTACTCCAAATCTAGATACCAAATCATAATAAAAGTTCAAAACAACATTCTCATTGGCTTCTTTTAAAGCCACTGCTTCAGTCCACCTTGTGAAATAGTATGTTGCTGTGAGTACCCACCTATGACCTGCACTTGACGGTGGGTTAATGGGACCTATAAAATCAATGCCCCATCTCATGAAGGGTTGTTCTACTTGAATTGGCTGCAGAGGTAAAGTTGGCAGCCTTTGTTTGCCTACAAAAATGGGACATTTTACACATTTTTTGGCCCATGCATAGGCATCCTTGAATAAGTTGGGTCAATAATAGCTAGCTCTCATTATCTTCTAGGCAGTAGTCCTTGGGGAAAAATGTCCCCCTACTATTCCATCATGAAACTCATGCAGCACCTTGTCAGTGTGATCATTATCAATGCATCTTAACAACACACCATTAAAATCTTTTCTGAAAAGGATATTATTAACTAAAACATAAGGAATAGACTATAGTCTAAAATATCTCCTCTTAGCTCTATCTAAACTTGTTGGACATTCACCAGTTTGTAGAAAATGAGTCATGTCACTAACCCAACCTGTTCCAACTGTTGTTGTATCATCCTGATGCTCATCTTCAATGATTAGAAGCACTTCTTCCTCCTTCTTTGTTTCATTTTCAAACCTAGTAGCAAGATGTTCACTGAGTCCTCTACCTCTGACGAGCTTGGTTATCTTGATATCTACGTCATATTCCATGACTTTGGTAATCCAACCAACCCTTTTCTCATTAAGATCCTTACCTAACAGAAACTCTTTCACACCAGGGTGAGCAACCATCAAATGTACCTTGTTGTTAGAAATAAGATGCCTAAACTCCTTGAGACTCTTAACCACTTCAAGGACATGTTTTTTAATGAAACTATACCTCTATTCATGATCCTCCAATCCTTGACTAAAGAAAGTAATTGGCTGCTCAAAGCCTTCACTTTGCTGATGTACCAAAATTGCAGAAATTGTATCTATACTGCCATAAGCATACAAAATAAAATCTTTTGAGAAATCAGTATTTACCAGAGTTGGTGCAACTGATAATGCTTCTTTTATGGACTCAAAACTGAGTTTGCCCTCTTTTGTCCAGCTAAAAACTACATTTTTCTTCAACATAGAGGTCAATGGCTTCAATAAATTTGCAATGTCAAGTATAAATCTTTGCAGAAAATGAATTCTGCCAATAAAACTTTGCATCCCTTTCTTGTGACTAGGTAAAGGTAGCTCCAAAATGGCTCTTACTCTTTCTGTATCAATGGTAACTCCCTCTTTTGACACAATGTGTCCTAAAAGTTTGTCTTCATGCACAACAAAAATGTATTTCTTGGGATTGAGAGATATCCCAAACTCTTTACATCTCTCAAATACTTGTTTCAGGTGGGATAAATGTTCAACTGCATCCTTAGAGAAAACTATGATGTCATCAAGGTACACAAGTACCAATTTATAAAGCAAACCTTTAAAAGCCATATCCATATCTCTCTGAAAAGTAGGGCCAGCATTTGACAGACCAAAAGGCATCCTTTTGTAGGCCATGGTGCCTCATTTTGTGGTAAAAGTAGTTTTAAACTGATCTTCCTCCTTTACTAAGACTTGATTATAACCAAAATATCCATCAAGTAGGGAGAATCTTTCTGAACCAGCCACTACTTGCAGAATTTGCTCCATTGAGGGCAGCAGGTAGTGGTCCTTCAGGGAAGCTCTATTAAGGTCTCTAAAGTCAACACAGAGCCTAATCTCTCCATTCTTCTTCCTCACAAGAACAAGATTAGAGACCCAAGACGTATGCTTGATCAAAAAAATGATATTTCCCTCAATCATCTTGGTTAATTCCTTAATCATCAGAGGCTCAAGTTTTGGATTTAAAGGTCTTTGTTTCTGCCTTATAGGTTTTGCACTTGGCTCTAACTCTATAGTATGCTGGGCAATTTGAGGATCCCATCCCTTTAAGTCTGAGTATTCCCAAGCAAACACAGCCTCAAATTCTTGACAAAGAGAAATAAAAGCTTTCCTATCCTCGGGTGAATAGATTTTACCAATTTTGAGAAGCTTATGTTTGAAAATTTCTAGCTCCTCATAATGTTCTTCTTTGATCTGCATGTTGGTTTTGCTCTTTTTTAGCTGATCATCAATACCAAAAATGGATTCCAAGGTTACCAATCCTCTGGGCAGCTTATTAGTCCTTAACTAAACAACTTGATCATCACCATATTATTGTTTGAGTTTGTTTTGATTCATCACAGAGAACTCATCCTCTTCTAATAGAAAACACAAAACATGTTCATCACTCTCAAAAACCTGCCAATGAATGGTATTGTCAGGAATAGAGGGTCTATCAACAATCTTCACATGAGGCTGCACCTTTTCTCTGTGAATATCACTAGGGATATCAAACTGAGACCCAATTGCGGCTAACCTATCTGCATGATTATTCTGATTTCTTGTAATAGAGATTAGATTGAAAGAATCAAACTCCTCAATCATATCCCATACCCTATGTTTATAGCATTTCAAAACATCATTTTTCGTAACATGCAATCCCCTCACCTGATTCACAATAAGTTTGTTGTCCCCATATACCTGCAAACAGTGAATTTTCCTCTTCCTTGCCCACTGCAAACCTTGAATTAACCCTTCATACTCAGTAGCGTTATTTGTACATGAAAAAGCAAAATAGAAAGAAGAATAATATCTATCACCTTGTGGAGACACAAGTATTGCACCACCACTAGATCCATTCCTATTCCTAGAGCCATCAAAGTACATTTTCCATACCTTGTCTTGTTGTCTTGTCTTTTTTTTGCACTCTTTACAAGGTTTGGAATTGTAGTTTCAGGTTCGTGTAGCATATAGACCCCCATACCAGTTTCTTGATTGTGTCACTCAGGATCATCTATAATATTTTCTAATGCCCACTCCTTTAACAACACTTCTGGTATACTTTCAGCTTGTAGTTCTTGAGCAGCAACAAGCTCAGGATCATTAGAAATAATGCAATTTGCATTAACAGCACTTGGCACATAAGGTTCTATGTGATCCTTGGCAAGCAATTCAGATTTTATGGTCACTTTTGTACCATATCGGGTCCTAAAAAACATGTGGGACCAATCTGAGGATAAATATCCTCTTATCTTGGCTATGAACTCTCTTGACAAACACATGGCAAAATAAGGAGGTAGATCTATGATGAACACCTCTTGGGAAATGGAAACATTTGGACAAGTATGCAAAGTGAGACCTAGATCTTTTATCACACCTACAGTGTTAACAGATGTGCCATCTAGTTGGAGCACACCCTTCTCAAGGGGCTGGTATTTCAATCCTAATTGGTCTGTAATCTATTTTGGCATTATAGAACTACTTGCACCACTATCCACCATGCAGTTATGTACTAACTTGTCTCCTATTATTAATGACACATAAAATGGAAGTGGTTTAGCACTCTTATTTGGTTGTTTACTACTATCCTAGGATGAATTTGTAAGGACAGCCCTAGTTGGGTCAACAGTTGCATCATTTGACACTTTTAAATTAGACAAGACAGATTGTAACATGTCTTTTTGACCCGAGATGGCTAAGGAATCCCACATAGATATTGTCACATTCATTTTCTTCATATTTTCAATGATATTAAAAGGTGAAGTGACGTTTACCTTTTGATGTGACTTTGCAACAGCAATATCATCTTAAAAATGAGGTTGTTCCCTGGCAGTTGTTTGAGTGTTCCTTTGCAAAATATGGTGAATCTGGGATGTAGAAGGATTAGCAGGTCCTTTTCCTTTGTTTGCTACTTGATCTATCTCATAACCCCTCTTTTTAGCTCTTGTATTCGTTGCAACTGAAGTATCATCTCTGTTCACACCACAAAACTCATCTCCCTGCCAGTTTAGGAAGGCAATATTATTCTGAGGCTGTTCTTGCTACTATACAGCCCCATCATTAGGTGTGTTTGGCTGTGAAACTACAACAATTTGTACTAGTAGAGCTTGATTTATCACTTCATTTGAATAGGTTGCCTAACTGTGTGGCTAATTGCAGGGAAAACACCATTCATACTTGGTTGCAAGGTTGTTCTGAATAGGGACAAGGTCTCTAACTGCATTAATGGGTGCAGTATTGTAAGTCTGGAAAGGCCTCTAGTTCACATTCTACCTGGCACCCTGGTAATTGCTTTGATATGGCAGCCTATTGGCTTGGTACGGCTGGTTTTGCCCTTGATAAGGCTGATTTTGCCCTTGACTGTGTGGCTGATAAAGCTGTCTGTTCTAGGACTGCTATTTTTTTATATTCACCAGCTCATTCCCAAAAGTTTTTAGAATGTTCTCTATTTTCTATTGGTTTTTTTAATCTCTCTTAACTCTTGTGATGAGCTGGAAATAACAGTCTCAGGATTGGCAGTACTTGGCAATGCTGCTACAGTAGGTAAAGGGGCAAAAGATGGGATCGGCTAAGGCATTGAAGCTTGAATATCGGGAAAAATAGGCACTGGTGGTCTAGGTGTTATTTTCCCAGCCTGAATCAGGCTATTTTTTGCTCTAATAGCTATTTCATATGCATCAGGTAAACTTGTACCTACCATTGATTGTATCATTAATGAGATGTCACTATTAAGAGCTTTCAAAAAATACAGAAATGCATATTCTGATGAAGGCCTTACCGTGGCAGGAATTCTGTTCCATGTCTTCTAAAACCAGAAATTGAAATCCATCATTTGCCCCTAGGGAGCTCTCTTTATTGTAGTCAACTATTCAACCAGGGATAAGTTATCAAACTTATCTTAAAATTGCTTGTTCAACTTATCACCCAGATCATCCCAAGTTGCAATGGTTTGCACTGGTAAACTCCTGAACCACTGTAATGCTTTTCCTTTAAATGAGGCAGCCAGCAACCTGATGACTACATTTTCTTGAGTTACATGATGAACACCACATAGAGAAGCTACGTCTCTAATGTGTTTGATTGGGGTAGTTTGATCCTCCCCAGTGAAATAAGGTAGGCTTTTCAAAGCTACCATGGGTATATTATCATGTTGTGTCAAGTTCAATGGGTTGCCCCCATCAAAAGCCACAAATGGCTGATTCCTTGCCATTGGAACAGCTAGAGGTGGGTTTGCTTGAACCGGTACATGAACTGCAAGTACTGTTGGTTTGAAACTTGGTGGGGTTGATTAGATTCTTTTTGAAAATGGAGTCCTTACCACAGTTCTACTTTGTCTTCTAGGTGGAGATAGCTGCAAATAATCAAAGGAAATTGAACTCTGATTTTGTATCTTTCTCATAAAATGTGTGAGAACACTGATCTACTTGTCTTTCTTTAGTATGAGTCACTAGATATGCAGAAAATGACCTCTTAAAGGCCTGATAATGCTGGTAGCATATCAAAACCAGCAATATGATTAAAACAATAAGCACTATTCAGACTCGAACAATCCCACCAAGCGTGCCAAAAACTGTTATCACCTAAATATGCACCCAGACTAATTTGCAAAAATTAATCTATTTGATGAAACATGGGAAGACCTCTAAAGCTGTGGGTCACCGTATAGGCAGAGGTCAACCTCTAGAGAAGGTCGGCTTCCTAACTTTGTATCCCCTAAAACTTTACTATTCTATGACTTTGACAAGGAAAAGGGTAAGAAAACTCTATTCTACAACTAAAATTTAACTCTAAGGGTGATACACCTATCTTAAATGAGGAACATGAAAATAATAGCCCAAACACTTGCTAATGTGATTGAAATAACTTTTGCACAACCTATCAGTTATACCTCTGCATAAATATTTTACAAATAGGTCTATAGTTGTAGAATTTTTAAGAGGAATAGTAATTTCACACTTGATCTTAATGCATATCTAGACACAACTTGTAACCTGCATAAGTACTTTATGCAAAAAAGTCTCTTTTCCAAGACAAAATTAAGAGGAAATAAACTCACTTCACAGTTAACCCCATAAAATCAGATAATGAACACAAAATGCATAAGATAGATAGGTACAACTTCCAATCAATGATCTCCAAGGGTCTCATTGTATATCTTATCAAGTAAACTGGTAACATAAGTTACAAATCTTGCCAAAATCTAGAGCAAGGATCAAAAAAATCACAAGACTCTGCAAGTAGCATAATCAGAACTAACTCCAATGAGTCAATCAAAAGTGACTATATCCATCTAAGTGTTTTCCACCAAAGTAGGAAAACCAAACTGATTTGGGTCGGATACCCAGAAAAAGCCTCAAATCTAGGGCCTAAAATCTCTCCAAACATGCCCAAACTACAAGAAAAAGCCCATTAGGACTTAGCCAAACATTATGGCTCATGAAAAAAAGTTTAAAAAGGACTCTAAAAGGCAATAAAGCCCTCCTAGATACTCTCCAAGTAGTCAAGACAACTACTAACTATCAACATGACCTAGTCAAACACTCTCTCCTCCAAGGTAGAAAATGATGCTACAACAAAGACATGTGTCCACCACATCCTCCTTGCATTAAAAGGTAACATGTTCAACCCTTAAATGATTTATAAGATCATCATTTAGAGTTTATTGTTTTACATTACATTCTACATGCAAGGAGAAATTAACATGAATGTGATAAAAAGCACCGAAGTGCACACTCTAATACAAGGAAGTAAAAGACTTAATAAAGTCTTCATATATCTTATGGCCCCTTCATGGCATTCTAGGCATTGCATTGTCCAAGTCTTGGACCTTGGTAGTTTTTAAAACTTTATGCAAAAGAAAAGACACAAATAAGGACCCATCAGGTCTTTAGGGTTTGAAACCCTAAGAAACATAAAAATCAACTTTCGTGCCCTCATTTTGAATTTTTACACTTTTTCAATCTTGCTCTACACTTTTCTTCACCGCCAACACAAGGGTTTGATTCTTGGAGTCCTGTAGATGATCTTATGTTGCTTCTCAAGGTTTTTCGACTAAAAAATGCATGGAAAAACTCTGTAACTCAAGGTGAGTCTGTTAATCTCATTTTCTGGAACCAAACTACAAATTTCAGGGTTTCTAAAGCTTCATCTCACTACATTGCTATAGATTTCTTTTTTGTGATGATTTGTGAAGTTTCTCTATAATTTTTTGAGTATTCTCTATCTTTGCATTTTAGAGTTTCAAAACCCTAGTTGTATTCTTGAAAGGCTATACTAACTGAGTTAGAGGGTTTCGTTCTATGCACAACTGACATTATTTCAATGCAGAACATGATAAAAATTTGTATTTTCCAAGTTGTTTCTACATACTGTGAATGTTATTTCAAAGTTGAGAAATATACTTTCGGCTTCATCAGGGTTTTCTGTATGAGGCATTCTGTAGAGGGTTTTTGTCTATTTTTTACAATCATGCTGAAGGTCCTTTTCAACTGTAACCCTAGCTAGGGTTTGTAGCTGGAATGGCTTGAATGCCTCTTTTGTCACCATATCATCCATACTATTTCCAAGGTTGGAGTATCTTCATTCTTTCATGACAGAGATGGCTATAGTATTTGTTATTTGACTATCTCTTGACATTGTTTGACAGTCCTCCTTTCACAGTGCTCTATGATGTTTGTCTAGGCTCTGTCCTTTTGATGCTGCTATGTCTTCATCATAGTAGTCATTTGTTCTCTTCATTTTAAAACATTGTCACTGCATATGTTAAATGTTTCATTTTTGTGTGGCTGAGATAGATATTTTTCAGTTTATGCACAAATGGCTTCCTTTTTTTAGGTATAATGCTACAAAAAGTAACAAAAAATGTGACATTAACCATCCAGAAACATTACTTTGTCTGTGATATTCCTATATACAGCTTTGTTCTTGCTTCTATCAAAATGAAAAACACAATGCATTTCTTTCTTTCTGTCATTATGAAAAATTGAATCTAGGGTTTGATGAACAAACAAAAAACCCTTATTCCATTTATGTATATCATGCATGAGATTTTCTGCATTCTATTGTGAGAAGAAAGCATTTTAAAATAAAACACAAGGATGGCTTACAGAAATAGGGTTTTGATGGAAAACCCTCACTGTGTTTTTTACTTGCATTTCTGTAGCTAAAACTCTATGATATGCCTTTGGTCTCATTGGTCGACTATTCTATTCATCTAATTGTAACTTCTCATATAAATTGTTGTTCTTCCTCTAAGAAACAATCACTTGATAGAGATGTGTATATCACCATCCAAATTGGAATATTTGATACTGGTACACCATTCCTTTTGTTGAATAAAGACTCATAGTGCCTGTGCAAGATTTGATGAAGAATATTTTTATGCATGCTATTTCACTGTCAAACTGTATACTCTACTTTGTTATCACTATCTTGTGCATTTTGAAACATATGGGTTTAAAACCTATCTCATGCATCAGGAAGGCTCTCAATAGAGGTAATGATTGTTGTGTCATTGTGCAAACATTAGAAAAAGAAATACAACCTCCTAACAAGATCTTTATCAACACTTTTTATCTTCTACTAGTCATTCTTTATAATAGCTACCACCTTTAGCGGCACTCAAACCCTTTATATGATATATCATGTGAACTATGCCTTCATCTAATGACCCTCATGGGACTGCTATCATACTATAGTAGATCTTCCTTCATGCCCATTTGCATACAAGATAGTCCTAGCTAAAAGCTCTTAGGTCCTCAGAGGACCTTATGCCTGTTCTTAAACTGTCAAATATCTACCCCTTAAATATAGATATTTCTGATACTGGGTATCTCTACCTTGTTTATTACTGTCTTATGCATGCTATTGTCAGATGACAGTCAATGATTGACTGTCTTGGAAAATTCAAATTGTCCCCACTGTCAGTGATGTTATAATCTTTTGGTGATGTTGTGCAAACACACTATGATGAGCAACAAGTTGTCCCAATTGCCTTATATCATGAAAATTCACTTGTTTACATAGAGCCTGTCTGTTCTTTATAAAAGTATATGAATAGATCTTATTATACAAGTTGATCCTTGTTTTTATTGAACATATATGAGATCTTCTGCAATGTTTATGAGTTGGGCTCAACCCTTGTGGGAGCCACATTTTCTCCACTCATAATGTAACTTGATGAATCAAACAGAAATCTAATTGCACCTGTATCTGCACATGAAGCAAACTTGTTAATAAAAACAAATGCATACCCTGGATGCATTAGATAACTTTAGTAGTTTTCTAGTACATTTAAGGTATGCATGACTGATTTTATGCATCTTGTTGAAAATCCTATACATGCATAATGAATGTGTATATAATGAATGTAATCAGTCATTTCTTAGAGCAACATTGCTCTAACACCTTATCTCATCTTTTGCAGGGAAACAGAACAATGGATCAAGGAGGCTCAAGTCAACAACACAACTATCCAGACAGACCAATCATTCAGGCAATGACAGGTTACCCTCATTCTATACTCCTTTATTTACTTTAATTACTTATTCATGTATATGCTTTTCTCAATTTGTATTGAATAAGTGAAAGCTAATCTCATGGCTTGTGTGACACAAATGGATATTTTTTCATTCAATAAAGATTACTTTTCTCTGTTATATGCACTTGTGTCAATGCAATAATCCATTACATCTTTTTGTAATTCTTTTCCTAATTTTGCTTATACAATTGAATGTAACATTGGAAAGTATAAAAATAAATTTCACCTCCTTAATTAAAACAATGGGCTCTACCTGATTGAGCTGTAGTGAAAATCTGGGTAACATTTCTGGTGAAATATGCTATATGTTTGCCTGTTAAACATCAGACCAGCTGCCTAGACCTTATCCATTAGGCACAGGGTCATTCAGAGACTTCAATACACTTTTGACAAACAAATTATTGTACTTCTATAACTCACCATGTCAGCTATGAAGAACACTTGGAAACCCAAAACAAAAACAAAATTGCTAAAAGCAACTCACCTAACTGTGCTAGATAGCACTTAGGGAAAACCAAAAGGCATCTAAACTATTGTGTAGCAGCACTTATTGAAAGCAATAAACCTAATCTACTATTTACAAGGCAACTCATACCTCAAAACACCTCTTTAGGTGTATCCCATTGACTGGGATATGGAAATTTTCTCCATCCATGTTTGATAACTGAAATGCATTGTGCTCCTTGCATTCAGTAATGATGAACGGACCACTCCACATGCTGTCAAACTTGGAGTGCTTCTTTGGCCTGCTTTTCAACTCATCCCATTTGAGTACCATATCACCCTCCCTAAAATTTTTGGGAGTGGCTTTCTTATCAAAAACTCTTTGTGTTTGAAGCTGATGATACTCCATAGCTTTCATAGCTTTATCTCTGATCTCTTCAAGCTCCATAAGCTGAGCATATCTAATAGCCATAGGATCTTCTTCTTCAAACATCTCCAGCTGATTCATGATATCAAGAGCTGGTAGCTCCACAGATATAGGAAGTCTTGTCTCTTTTCCATAAACTAACATATATGGGGAGTTTCCAATAGACCTCTTGGGAGTTATTCTATCTACCCATAAGGCAGATTTCAGATTGGTGTGTCAGGTCCTCTGGTTATCCTCCATTGATCTTTTGATAATCCTTATGAGATTCTTATTTGTGGATTCAGCCAAGCCATTACCCTGTGGGTAATAATTTGATGAACTGTTTAAATAGATTCCATTCTTCATAGCCCAGTCAATTACCTTCAATCCAATGAAGGCTAAAGCATTATCTAAAATGTTTGATTCAGGTACTCCAAATCTAGATACCAAATAATAAAAAAGTTCAAAACAACATTCTCATTGGCTTCTTTTAAAGCCACTACTTCAGTCCACCTTGTGAAATAGTCTATTGCTGTGAGTACTCACCTGTGACCTGCACTTGATGGTGGGTTAATGGGACCTATAAAATCAATGCCCCATTGCATGAAGGGTTGTTCTACTTGAATTGGCTGTAGAGGTAAAGTTGGCAGCCTTTCTTTGCCTACAAAAATGGCATATTTTACACATTTTCTAGCCCATGCATGGGCATCCTTGAATAAGCTGGGCTAATAATAGCTATCTCTCGTTATCTTCCAAGCAGTAGTCCTTAGGGAAAAATGTCCCCCTGTTGTTCCATCATAAAACTCATGCAACACCTTGTCAATCTGATCATTATCAATGCATCTTAACAACACACCATTAAAATCTTTTCTGAAAAGGATATTATTAACTAAAACATAAGGAATAGACTGCAGTCTAAAATATCTCCTCTTAGCTCTATCTAAACTTGTTGGACATTCACCAGTTTGTAGAAAATGAGTCATGTCACTAACCCAACATGTTCCAACTGCTATTGTATCATCCTGATGCTCATCTTCAATTATCAGAAGCACTTCTTCCTCCTCTATTTCATTTTCATACCTAGTAGCAAGCTGTTCACTGAGTCCTCTACCTCTGATGAGCTTGGTTATCTTGAGAGAGAGAGGTTTAGGATTGCTCAGGGTTAGGGGTCAGGGTTTAGGGGCATTATTCATATAGCTATTCAGCTATATCCTTCAATTGATCCCAAGACAATGAACATGGTATTCAAAGACTGCAAGGATGAATTGAAGAGCAAAGCAAGGATGAATCAGCTTATGCTTGGTGAGACTGACAAGGTAGCCAAGGACACTGAAGAGATTCTCCAGAAAACCTTCAAAAGATTTAATCTTCCTATCATAGAGGACTTGGGTACTGATCCTACAAATGTTGCAGAAGAAACTCCTGAGAAAATGTGTAATGTCCCCTTTTTAGCTGATGTTGTTTGCGGATGGTTTAGCCTATTCCTGACCCTCATAGGCTAATGTACATGGTTAGGGGGTCTTCTTGAGGCAGTCACTTGGTCGATGGTTGGTTTCCTGGATTCAGTTGGATGGGAAGAATAAGGGAGATAATAATTAAATTAATTATTTGTAAGGTTATTAAATAAATAAATATTATAAAGTGACTTTATATTTAATTAATTTAATAAAGTGACTTAAATAAATATTATTACATAAAGTCACTAAAATAAAATAATATTATTTTTCTAGAAGCTTCTTGAAGTGGGATTGAAAAAGTATAGAGGAAGGGGGAAGGCAAGCTTCCAGGCATCCAGGAATTGATATTTGCTTTGATGTAATTGTTTGGTGAAGGAGCCAGTAAGGGTTTCTACCATTGAGCCATTAAGAACGAAAAATCTCATTGGTTATGCAATTTTGAGGTTGTGAAATATCAGCTGAATTATTGCTTCATTGTGGGCTTCATCCAGGAGTCCAATATGTGCTTAAATTGGAGAAGACATTAAGTTTCACAAGGGTTCCAAAGGTTAATCATTTGCAGATTTGAAATTGTTGGTGACATGAATAGTGGCATGAATAGTGTCGCGCTACAGTAACCAGCCATAGAGTTTTTAGATTTTCATTGTTGGAGGCCTATCTAGACACTTTTTTATTCTGGGTATTTGAAGGATCAATTCTTCTTGTAATGATAATCATTTCTATACCAGTTTGGAGGTGTTTCAAGGCTGCAATTAATTCATTCTAAGGACTGATATACTACAGCAAGGGTGCCATTGGCAAGACATTTTTGTTCATATCTCATCAGTGAAGCATCCTATGGTTCTGGGCATTGTTGCATTTTGATCCTTTGATCCTACCAATCATTTCAGGTACCATAAAGTGGAGTTTTATTGTTGCATTTATTTTTAGTTAAGATTGTCAGGCAAGGGCAAGGGCAGCTACTTCTAGGAGGTGCAATTTCATGCAAGGACTCTCAATAAAATCAAATAAAAATCAGAGATAGATATCATTGCATCTGTTGATCATTCCAGACTTCATAATCAGGGTCTTTGATGTATTTTTCATTGTCATATCAATTCGCATAAGGTGCTGCTGTAGATGGTCATTTTATATCAAATTTGGCATTATTGTATATATCATTGTAAGCCAAGAGTCTTGGCAAATACATAGCATCATTGTACTTTAGATTGCACTCAATTAAGGAGATATATGTTGCATACCATATGTTTGATGAAATGTCCATCTTATAGCATACATAATCAGCATAGTAGTTTGCATGCCAATTGTTTGACAAAATGTCAATTGGCTGTAGGAGTTGATTTACACTTGCATTAGTCATCTATTGCATTTGGAAAATGCTAAGAGACTTGCATTTCATGTTATACTTGTAGTTTAGTCATTTAGCATTTATTTCAAGGCTTTTGCATCATCTTATCTTCCAATTTCATCAAGCAAAGCAAACTGAAACTCAGAAACAGCAAGAACATACTTTGCATACAAAGTGTTTGACGATATTCCTTGAGCCTCTAATCAGCAAATTAAAGTCCAAATTGTCAAGGGATATTACAGTGGTATCAGAGCTTTTGTCCTGCCATCCTGTTCGGTAGATTGGACATTGAATCAGCTAGTTAATCATGGTTACTTCAAGTACTCAGAAGCAGTGGGACAGGAATATGGAGAAGCTTAAACAAAGTTTGAATAAGTTGGATGAAAACTAGAAGAGGATGAAAGAATTGTTTTCACACCCTGCAAACATAGACAAAGCAGCTCAGTTTATGGCATCCATTTTTAAGGGGTCTACATCACAAAACAAAAAGGAGGAACAAAAGGTCTCTATAGGTGAAGTATCTAGAAACCTCTACAATGAATTTTCAGCAGTTAGTGACCAGCATACGGCTGATCCTATGGAGAACAGAATGGACAAAGGTGATGAGCAGGAGATGCCTTCTTTTGGGTTACAGGTTTCATCTTCTCTTTAGGAGGATAGCAATGGTATGGATTCTTTTAATGATTCCTTTGGGGCTGATGTTAAATGCACTCACAAAAATTTAGTGGGAAAAGTAACAGGGGAAGTGTGGACCAGTAGTATTGAGCTCGGGTCTATTTTAGTTGATCTTCACCCAGTTGATGTTACATAAGATAGAGAGGAAGAAACAGTGGATCCTACAAGACAGGGTTGCATGAGTCTCCTAGTTGGTGACATGGAGGTTATGATTGGGGACTCTTTCGATAGTCCTAAGAGTGATCTTACCTCTCTGCATGAGGTTAGCAATTCATCATCCATTGAGTCTATTTTTTGGAGGGATGATGAGGAGTTAGGGTTGGGAACTACTGCTGCTCTAGTTCCAAACCAGCATGAGGACACTTTAGAAGAATATTTTGATGAGAGGCAAGCTCTCCATTGGCAGCCCACAACTTCAACTAATGAATTTTCCTTGGTCCCTAAGTCTGATTTGGAGAACCAACTAAAAGTTGGTGAAGATAAGTTTGTTACAGCGCTATCCCATTTTGATCATTCCCACAAGATGGTGGAAATTCATCTATGGAAGGTCCAACTAGAGGGGAGACATAGAGGTGTTAAAGAGGCTTCATCAATCTCTAATTTGCAAGCATTTAAGACAGCCATGGAGATTATGAAAAATAACTATTTAACTCTTCTTTCTGATAGAGATCACCTACTTGAATTGGGTGTCATATATTCAGATGCATTGAAGAGGAAAGAGGAAGAGGTTGATCAACTCACTGCAGAGCTAGTGAAGACTAGAAAATCTTTGGAAGACTCTCAAATGGCTCTCCTTATGGCAGAAAATCAGATTGAGGAGTTGAATGTGGTGTTGAGTTTGGCTCATGCTTCACCAAAGAAATCAGAAAATCAGTTTTCTATTGCAGCCTCTTTGAATGGGCAAGAATCTTGTGTTGTGCATGTGATTGAGAGACAAGGAAATGAGGGAAAAGAAGAGCAAGTGATGGGTGAAGACAAACTAGTTACATTAGAGCAGCTACATGAAGATAAGGTTTCTTGTGATGCTTCATTAGGTGAGTCTAGCATTGCTTCATCCTATCGTGGTAAAGAATCAGATGGTGCTTCCATGAATGTTATTCATACATATGAAAGTCCATTGAAGGTCCAAGATATTAAGGTGGATATGAAAGTTGATCCTTTGCTTAGTGGAGCAGCCACTAGTGTTTTGAATACACATGATGAAGGAGACATTTTACAATGGCATGATGTCATCACTGATTTGTTTGAGGACAGCAGCACTATGTCCCATCATTCTCGTGAGATAGGAGCTTGTGATCATGAGAAAGCCAATGATATGATATCACCCATTGATGGCAGCCCTACACCATTTGGTAGACATGAAGATATCAAGGATAAGAGGACTGATTTTGTATATTTTGGCATCGAAGAGGTAAAGAAGTCCAAAAAGATTAATGAAGAATGGTTGCAAAAAGCCAAAGAGGCTAGATTAGTGGCTGCCAATGCAAGACAGCATCTTCAAAAAGTGAAAGAAAAGATCAATCTCATCAACATAGCAAGACAAAAAAGGATAGATAACATTGGAAGACTCTTTATTCAACTACGGGATGAATCTGAAAATACACTTGATTCCCCTAAGGTTAGTTCCATGTCAGGTGATAGAAAGCAGGAGTATGATGGTCAACTATTGACAGAGGTTGGTGCTTTTTACCATGACTACATAGTGAGGAGAGTTCATCACCTTTCTTTTAGTTCACATGCAAAGGATTGGTTGATGCATCGATGTGGATTGACGGGGGGCTTATACCATCCATTGTGGGATGAAGAGTTGCCATCTACAGAAGATGGAACTAGAGCCTGCAAGTACCCTACTCAGTTGTGTATGAGGAATTACTTGCAGGGACAGCAGTCAATTATCCATCATGCTATTATGTATCTGACAAGGTTTGCTACTTCTATGTCACAGAGATTTCACACAGATACATGGTTACAAGATGATTATGGGGGCAGTACGTATGATGGCTTGGTTAGTCAGCACGTCCATAGGAATTGGGCAAAGGATAGAAGTTGCACTTTCATGCTTGCTACGCAGTTGTATGGTGCACTCATGAGGGAAGAGGCACAGATATCCACTTCTGTTGATGCTGAGAGGGATCAACCCTCCACATTTGCATTGATTAGTGCAACTGGCTTTATGAGTTGGTGTCAGGAGCACTCTTCTTCTAGCTTTGGAAGTTGGAGTATTGTGGGGACACCAACATTTGCAGATGAGTTAGGAGATACCCATCTTTTCTGATAGTTGTTTGGGTCCATAACCCACAGGTCTCAGTATCAGGGAGCAGCCTCTTGGCAGATTAGTGATTTAGTTGCATACAGTATGGTGCAACAGGTGCCACCAGTTGTCATTGGTAGTGGATTGTTGATTCTGTTTTGGGATCCTGGTGGTGACGTGTTTGATTCATCACTCTATTTTGGTCCTGATGAGGTGTTCTACTACTCTTGGTGCTATGTCAGTGGTTTATGTAGAATGGTACAGTGGAAGTCAACTGGTGCGCTTTATGACGGACTTCTAGTTTGGCAATGGGACCCAGGGATTGACATCAGAAGTGATATGTTTATTTCAGCTACAGAATTGCACAGTTTGCTAAGTTTTGGTAGGTTCTATGGCTGTAGCTATTTTCAACAAGATTCTGATGCAGTTCCTTACAGATTTATTTGGGATTCGGGCATTAGTTGTGGGATACTCTCCAGTATGTTGAGGAACCTTTGTGTGCATCAGGGTTCACTGTTGAGTTTTGCAGCATGTATATGAGGGTGATTACTTGCAGTTGCACTTTTGATCTTTATGTACATGATCTATTTCAGACGCATAGCTCAGTTGTGTATATGCTAGATAGTGTGTATGACAGCTTAGCTTGCATAGTTATGGGAAGCAAACATTGTCAGTATTCAGAGTTGCTTTCACTTAATGCTTATGCTCTTGCGACATCTAGCGTTGGGGTTGATTTGATTTAGCAGGTTCAGTCAGTTGTGCTAGTGCTGGTGTTATAGGAGCTCTTTGGTGACAGCAGGGACATTACACAGATCCTCCCTTGGGATCCAAGCGGGGAGAATTGTCTTTGTAGCCAAGATTGCTTGGGGACAAGCAATTTCAAGGAGGGCGGACTATAATGTCCCCTTTCTAGCTGATGTTGTTTGCGGATGGTTTAGCCTATTCCTGACCCTTGTAAGCTAATGTACATGGTTAGGGGGTCTTCTTGAGGCAGTCACTTGGTTGATGGTTGGTTTCCTGGATTCAGTTGGATGGAAAGAATAAGGGAGATAATAATTAAATTAATTATTTGTAAGGTTATTAAATAAATAAATATTATAAAGTGACCTTATATTTAATTAATTTAATAAAGTGACTTAAATAAATATTATTACATAAAGTCACTAAAATAAAATAATATTATTTTTCTAGAAGCTTCTTGAAGTGGGATTGAAAAAGTATAGAGGAAGGGGGAAGGCAAGCTTCCAGGCATCCAGGAATTGATATTTGCTTTGATGTAATTGTTTGGTGAAGGAGCCAGTAAGGGTTTCTACCATTGAGCCATTGAGAACGAAAAATCTCATTGGTTATGCAATTTTGAGGTTGTGAAATATTAGCTGAATTATTGCTTCATTGTGGGCTTCATCCAGGAGTCCAATATGTGCTTAAATTGGAGAAGACGTTAAGTTTCACAAGGGTTCCAAAGGTTAATCATTTGCAGATTTGAAATTGTTGGTGACATGAATAGTGGCGTGAATAGTGTCGCGCTACAGTAACCAGCCATAGAGTTTTTAGATTTTCATTGTTGGAGGCCTATCTAGACACTTTTTTATTCTAGGTATTTGAGGGATCAATTCTTCTTGTGAAGACAATCATCTCTATACCAGTTTGGAGGTGTTTCAAGGCTACAATTAATTCATTCTGAGGACTGATATACTACAGCAAGGGTGCCATTGGCAAGACATTTTTGTTCATATCTCATCAGTGAAGCATCCTATGGTTCTGGGCATTGTTGCATTTTGATCCTTTGATCCTACCAATCATTTCAGGTACCATAAAGTGGAGTTTTATTGTTGCATTTATTTTTAGTTAAGATTGTCAGGCAAGGGCAAGGGCGGCTACTTCTAGGAGGTGCAATTTCATGCAAGGACTCTTAATAAAATCAAATAAAAATCAGAGATAGATATCATTGCATCTGTTGATCATTTCGGACTTCATAATCAGGTTCTTTGATGTATTTTGCATTATCATATCAATTCACATAAGGTGCTGTTGTAGATGGTCATTTTATATCAAATTTGGCATTATTGTATATATCATTGTAAGACAAGAGTCTTGGCAAATACATAGCATCATTGCACTTTAGATTGCACTCAATTAAAGAGATATATGTTGCATACCATATGTTTGATGAAATGTCCATCTTATAGCATACATAATCAGCATAGTAGTTTGCATGCCAATTGTTTGACAAAATGTCAATTGGCTGTAGGAGTTGATTTACACTTGCATTAGTCATCTATTGCATTTGGAAAATGCTAAGACACTTGCATTTCATGTTATACTTGTAGTTTAGTCATTTAGCATTTATTTCAAGGCTTTTGCATCATCTTATCTTCCAATTTCATCAAGCAAAGCAAACTAAAACTCAGAAACAGCAAGAACATACTTTGCATACAAAGTGTTTGACGATATTCCTTGAGCCTCTAATCAGCAAATTGAGGTCCAAATTGTCAAGGGATATTACAAAATGTCAGAAGAGGTGGGCTCCGAATAGACCAACATTTCCCCTCTAGTTTCCCCTACAGTCTCCGGATCTAAAGGAGAAGAAAAATCATAGGAGAAAGAAGCAGAGGTGAAGGAAAAAGAAGGTGGCAGTGCAAAGGTTGCAAAAGGATAGAAGACTTCAGCAGAGAAAACCACAACTGCTATTGGTGGGAATGTACAAGGAGAGAAAACTCCAAAGGACAGCTCCAAAACTGCAGAAGAGAAGAAACATCTGTCTCTAGCAAGAGACACTGCACAAACTGTCCAAGAATTTCTAAGAAAAGAAACAATGGAGATTGATGAACTGGAGCTTCTACAAGGTCCATTCAATTTTGATTCTCTTTCTCCGGTATAGACAATGAAGATAGCTTCATTTGCAAATGCTAAGGCTAATGAAAAACTCCTAAAGTCTCATATGGAAGACTGTGATTTGATAGAAACTGCATCCGGAGTGCTGGAAAAGATCATACCATCTTTTCAAAAGGATCCCCCAGCCTCCTCTTCCGGTAATCTCAAAACCTTAGTCAGCAGTGTTAGTACACATTTTGATTCTCTAAAAAAATCAGCTAAAGAAAAGGTCCGGAAGGAGTTTTTGGATAAGAGATTCTCAGAGGTACAAGGATTAATCACTAATGATAGGAGAAATAAGAGTATTGGGATAAAGAGCTTAGAAAATGCTCTTAAGGATGGTGGTAAAATATACAAATTTTGTATCTCCTGGTCCAAAGTAATAGTAGATATTGAGAAGAAAATAACAAAGCAAGAGGATAAACTACTAAGTTTGTCTCAAAGTTTTGATCCTCTCTCTTCCTCCATAGTAAATCAAGAGTGTCAAACTATTGCAATCACAAATGCAATAAAGAATTTTGAGAAGGAAAGGAAGAACATGATCAGCCGGATGGGTGAACGTAGGAGGATCGTTGTCCCTAAGTTAGAGGCCATGCATGAGGCCATAAGTGAAGCTCAAATCACAGCCTAGACAAATGATCTGACAGATCTAAAAAGGGCAGATGCGTTTGCATTCCTGTTGAGTGGGCATATCTCAATTTTGGATAGGATGAAGCAGAGTTGGGCGACAGAAGTTGTACAATTGAAGACAACTTTTGTAGACATACTTAAGTATATGTAAGTATGCCATATGTATATACTTATGCGGCTAAGTATAGTAAATTTTTTTTGAAAATTTTGGTGTGCGGACCCTACCCTTTGCCATTGATGTCAAAGGGGGAGTGAGGAGTAGTGAAAAATGAGGAATCCAACTAAGGGGGAGCTCCAGAAAATGTATATAAAGATAGAGCATCAGCCAAGGGGGAGCATAGTGTAAACACTTAGTCATTTTTCACTAAGTGTTACCATCAATGCCAAAGGGGGAGATTGTTGGCAAGAGACACTATATAGAAAAATGATTGTTGTCATTGATGGCAATAAAGTTCATCCCACACATCCGCAGGACATGGTGTGTCTCTACCAGAAGTCAGAATGAAGATTGTTGAGGTCTGGTAAACTAGAACAGAGCTTGTGGCAAGGTCTGATAGATAGGTCCGGATCTCTTAGAGGAAGTATCTTGGTGAAGTGCAGATTTGGGAAAGTCAAGAGGACTACCTTGAGTAATAGATTCCAAGGATTTAGCCTTCGGTGATAGACAAGGGAAAAGATATGAATAGTTGAGTACCAGATTCCTGAGTGACAGTGTGAACAGAGGAAGAACTGACTGACAGAACATCAGACTACTTTTCGGATGTGTTACTGATGGTGTTAAAGGTTATGAAGGCATGAATCATGTTTGGCCAACATGATTAATGATTTCTACAAGTATATGCTTGATCCGCATTACTTGATGTGTAAGGATTCAGCCGACAGAACAAAGTTTGTGAGAAGATTGATTGTTCCGAGTGCCGACTAGAAAGATAATGAAATCACTTGTGCAGATATATATAAAGGATGGATTTAGTTGTGAGAAGTGTTGTGGTGATATGTGATATGCGAATAAAAGCAGAGCAGAGCAGAAGCAGTAAGGAAGGTCTGATATGTGAAAGGAAAGTAGCATAGGAGAAGAGGAAAGATGAAGTGCAGTAGATCAGTGTACTGAGCCTAACCAGAACTGAACTCCAGCATATGTGGATGCTACCAATCAGTTCAAGTATTGTATAACATTCTTTTGTAGATAGTGTGTCTCCTTATAGGCAGTGTGCCTCCTTTGTGAGCAGTGTGCTCGGGCAGTGAGCCCTAATTGGCAAGTGTCATTTTTTATTTCCTTATTCTTCTAACAGAGAATAATCTTTGGGTTAATCACCCCATGGTTTTCTCCCTTAACAAGGTTTCCACATCAAAAATACTATGTCATGTGTTTTTCCATTTCATGATAATGTTTGCTTGTTTGAATTAATGTTGCATTGATTAAAAAGAAAGTTCAGATAGAAGAAATAATTAGGATAACTGATTCACCCCCTCTCAGTTATCAACAATTGGTATCAGATCTAAGTTCCTCCTAACAAAGCCTAACAGCTTGAGGAAGATCTGGGAGCTCAAATGGATGCATATGGCTTAAGAGAGCAACTCAAGACTGCCCTTGATGATCTTGAATAGTCAAACTCTGAAGTCAATGAATTAAAGGAAAGACTCAAACAGGCTGATGATTTCATGAGAGAACTAAAAGATAAATTAAGTCTCTCTATGAAAAAGAGAAAGGAGCTGCTTCAGCAATTGGCAAGACAAGGTGAAGAAAATAATGCAAATGAAGAGCTGACTGAGAAAACCAAGTTATGTGAAAAGTTATCAAAAGAAGTCATTATGGTAAGACATGAAATGGAATTACGAGTTATTAAGTTTGCTTAAGAGATTGAAGAGAAAAGAAAAACTGAAGACAATCTAAGACAATCTCTCAAAGAGAAATCAAAAGATTGCCACCAGATGGATAGAATTATCAAACATCTTGAATCTGATCTTGAAGATGCTAAAGATAATGAAGAAAAACTTGAGGATCAAATTGTCTCTCTCAAAAGGGATCTTCAAACAACAAATAAGTATAAAGAAAAATTTAAGATAAGTTCTGCTCACCTTGAAGTTTTTCTTGGAAGTCAAACGAAGGTAGATGACAAATGTGGTTTGGGATATGAGAAAGGAGAAAGCTCTGGATCCAGTCAGAAGAATTTTGGATTAGAAAATTCAAGGAACGGGCCTAGAAGACCTCCGGTAAGATAGCCCAATGCTCAAAGATATCCATCCTTCAATGGATACTGCCACAACTGCAATCACTTTGGTCACAAAGCTATCAGTGCAAAAAGAGAATGAATCAGACTAATTCATCCTTCTCCAGATAGTGTTTTAACTGCAAAAGGTATGGTCACAAGTCTCATGAATGTAGAAATATGCAAATGAACAAATCATTCAATGGTAGATGCTTTGCATGCAATAGAGTAGGTCATATGGCTGATCAGTGTAGATAAAGAGGATATCAGTCAAATATGCAAAGAAATGTTGTTTGCCAAATCTGTAATAGGTCCGGTCATAATGCAAAATTCTGTAGAAGCAAGAATTAGGAGAAAAGAGGTTTGGTATATCATAATCAGAATCAAGATAAGGGTAAACAAAAGGTGAATGTGGATGAAGTAAGGAATGAGATGAACAAGACTTGGGTAAAGAAAAGTTTAGAGAATGTAGAGGTTGGATCCGCACTAGACTTTGGTGCTGATATTCCTTCCGAAAACTAAAAGGTGAGCTCTGGCTCAAGGGGAGACACAAAGAAAACCTTGTTCCCCAGCCAGTTAAGTGGTGCCTGAAATTGGCACATGAGAAGCTGCAGATTAAAGGGTTTCTAGAGAAATATGTAAAGAAGGTCAGGTAAAGATCTGAGAGATCTGCAAGAAAATTTAAAAAGTTCAAATCCTTTAGAGTTGGTCTGGTTAAGCAAGTCTTCCGGTAAAACAGGTTTCTCACAAGATTGGCCCGGTATGAATCCAAATTGATACAACTTGATCTGCGGATACATAAGATGATTAGAAGGACAAGTGGATATGATGATTCATCACTAACATCGATCACAAGGGAATCATAATGATCCGGATGAGTTTCTTCCTCCTTAAACAAGGAAAACCAAGCAAACCATAATAATGTAGGTCGAGCATTTATTGCAATCTGATATTAGGGCTCGCGGAGCAATGTAAGGGTTTTTCATTAATCACTCGTTCATTCTACACTCAAGAAGAAACGAAAAGCGGAGCTCTGCAACGAAATTCCTTAAGTTCATCAAAGATCACTTACAAAAGTCATTACTTCCAAAGATCAATTCAACCTACTTCATGAAACTGATAGGCGCAAAATGTATTTTCTATTTTCAAATATCTCACTACAAATCTCTTGATAATGGGTACTTCAAATATTGTAAAGATTTCTGATAGACCTCACCCTACATTTAAGAAACATCCATACAAATCCTTGGAGGTAGACCCCCTAGGTGCATTTTCCAGTGTTCCGCATGGCATTTTGCACACTGAAGATATTACGGTTTATATAAATGTAAACATTGAAGAGATTAGGGAATTCAAACTAAGAGACTTATACCACAAGCAGTTAATAGATGATTCTTTTGAGATCAAACCTCATTACAAGAGCATCCGGGAAAAACACTTTGATCAGTTCATTCATTTCCCCTGCTTTGAAGAAGATGAATGGGTCTGGTATGTATTGAGTAGGGTACATGATAACTTTCTATGGCTGAATAGACCTTGCAAGATCACCAAGGAAGGAATTAGGGCAGTAATTGGTTTACATTCCTCCAGAGGAATTCCTGTCCTCAAATCTGTCAAAAACAACATTGTCACAGAGGCCACCGGATAAAAATTTGATAAGAGGGCAATGACCATTGAAGATATTACTGACCCGGATATCAAGTATGCATATATGATAATAGGATACAAGATATATCATTCCAGTAGGGAGAATTCAGTATCTAGAACAGCAGTATACACGGCCAATGAGATGCTAAGAAAAAATGTAGAATATGATCTCTGTGAACTTCTCTTGAGCTAGTTAATGGAAAACATACAAAAGATCAAAAAGGACAAGAAAAACTCTTTCAAATATGGTGCACTAATAGTATGTTTATTTTACTACTTCATGAATGAGTTGCCTGGATCAAATGGATGGGTATGGCAGAATGACAAACCAGTAGCAGTTCAGATCATAGACTATTTGCATGGGCTTGGGGATGCTAAAGCAAGAAATACAGCCATGTGGGGATACTTCAAAAACTTTCAGAACATGATGCAATCAAGAGAAAGGATTCCCCAATCTCTTGTTGAGAAATACAAGGACATAGTCTGCTTTATGGTAGAGACTGATCAGTGCCTAATGGAGGCAGTAGAACCAAGGACAGTCTGGATCATGCCCATGAGGTATGAAGTTGATGAACAGATTGTGGAGCTGCATGTTCAACACATGCTGAGTCAGCCTAAAGATCCAAAGGCAAAAAGGTTTAGAACCTTTGAGGAGCTTAGTGTAAAGATCCATTTGGAACTCAGAGAACTAGAGATGAAAAGGAAGGTGAGAAAAGAAGTAGAACATATTGCACAAGGCCTTGGGATCTCAAAGGAGGCACTTGATGCCAACTAGGAAAAGAGACAAAAAGCTAATGAAGAGAAGAAAGAGGTAGAAAAAGGAAGCAAGAAAAGTGCTCCGGTAGAAACTTCCACCAAGACCAGATCTTCAAAGAGACTAGCACCTGTCCCTACTAAAAGCTCAAAACTGGAAGTCCAAGCATCCGGCAAAGGAGAGAAAAAGTCAAAGACAAAAGCCACAAGTGCTTATGCAAGTCAAAGAGATGAAGAAGAAATCAAATCAGATGAGGGGGTAAAGGAAATAAATAAGCAGAAGAAGAAAGGATCCGGTAAGCCCTCCTCAGGCCAAGACAAGAAAGAAATAGTAGAGGAATTTGTTGAAAAGCCCACCCTATCCCTAGAAAGTGTAATCAAATCAGTCACTGTGGATGGAAACCTTCAACCAATGGCTGAATTCTATGATGACTACAATGAGACCGACCAAAAGATCCTGCAAGAAGCTACAATTAGGTATCTGAACATTTACAATAAAGCTTTTATTGAAATTATCTCTCTAATTCCTAAGAGTCTAGAGAAGGAGTTGGAAATGAGAAAGACCAATGCCATGGCAAAAGACCTTGAGATCCGGGAACAGATAGCTATTCAGCTATATCCTTCAATTAATCCCAAGACAATGAACATGGTATTCAAAGACTGCAAGGATGAATTCAAGAGAGAAGCAAGGATGAATCAACTTATGCTTGGTGAGACCGACAAGGTAGCCAAGGACACTGAAGAGATTCTCCGGATAACCTTCAAAAGATTTAATCTTCCTATCATAGAGGAATTGGGTACTGATCCTACAAATGTTGCAGAAGAAACTCCTAAGAAAATGTCAGAAGAGGTGGGCCCCGAACAGACCAACATTTCCCCTCTGGTTTCCCCTACAGTCTCCGGATCTAAAGGAGAAGAAAAATCACAGGAGAAAGAAGCAGAGGTGAAGGAAAAAGAAGGTGATAGTGCAAAGGTTGTAGAAGGACAGAAGACTTCAGCAGAGAAAACCACAACTACTAGTGGTGGGAATGTAGAAGGAGAGAAAACTCCAAAGGACAACTCCAAGACTGTAGAAGAGAAGAAACATCTATCTCCAGCAAGAGACACTGCACAAACTGTCCAAGAATTTCTGAGCAAAGAAACAATGGATTGATGAATTGGAGCTTCTACAAGGTCCATTCAATTTTGATTCTCTTTCTCCGGTATAGACAATGAAGATAGCTTTATTTGCAAGTGCTAAGGCTAATGAAAAACTCCTAAAGTCTCATATGGAAGACTGTGAGTTAATAGAAGTTGCATCCAGAGTGTTGGAAAAGATCATACCAGCTTTTCAAAAGGATCCCATAGCCTCCTCTTTCGGTAATCTCAAAACCTTAGTCAGCAGTGTTAGTACACATTTTGATTCTCTAGAAAAATCAGCTGAAGAAAAGGTTCGGAAGGAGTTTTTGGATAAGAGATTCTCAGAGGTACAAGTATTAATCACTAATGATAGGAGAAATATGAGTATTGGGATAAAGAGCTTAGAAAATGCTCTTAAGGATGGTGGTGAAATATACAAATTTTGTATCTCCTGGTCCAAAGTAACAGTAAAGATTGAGAAGAAAATAACAGAGCAAGAGGATAAACTACTAAGTTTGTCTCAAAGTTTTGATCTCTCTCTTCCTCCATAGTAAATCAAGAGTGTCAAACTATTGCAATCACAAATGCAATAAAGAATTTTGAGAAGGAAAGGAAGAACATGATCAGCCGGATGGGTGAACTTAGGAGGATCGTTGTCCCTAAGTTAGAGGCCATGCATGAGGCCATAAGTGAAGCTCAAATCACAGCCCAGACAAATGATCCGACAGATCTAAAAAGGGTAGATGCATTTGCATTCCTGTTGAGTGGGCATATCTCAATTTTGGACAGGATGAAGCAGAGTTGGGCGACAGAAGTTGTATAGTTGATGAAAACTTTTGCAGACATACTTAAGTATATGTAAGTATGCCATATGTATATACTTATGCGGCTAAGTATAGTAAATTTTTTTTGAAAATTTTGGTGTGCGGACCCTACCCTTTGCCATTAATGTCAAAGGGGGAGTGAGGAGTAGTAAAAAATGAGGAATCCAACTAAGGGGGAGCTCCAGAAAATGTATATGAAGACAGAGCATCAGCCAAGGGGGAGCATAGTGTAAACACTTAGTCATTTTTCACCAAGTGTTGCCATCAATTCCAAAGGGGGAGATTGTTGGCAAGAGACACTATATAGAAAAATGATTGTTGTCATTGATGGCAACAAAGTTCATCCCACACATCCGCAGGACATGGTGTGTCTCTACTAGAAGTCAGAATGAAGATTATTGAGGTCTGGTAAACAAGAACAGAGCTTGTGGCAAGGTCCGACAGACAGGTCCGGATCTCTCAGAGGAAGTATCTTGGTGAAGTGCGGATTTGGGAAGTCAAGAGGACTACCTTAAGTAATAGATTCCAATGATTTAGCCTCCGGTGATGGACAAAGGAAAAGATATGAATAGTTGAGTACCAGATTCCTGAGTGACAGTGTGAACAGAGGAAGAACTGACTGACAAAACATCAGACTACTTTCTAGATGTGTTACTAATGGTGTTAAAGGTTATGAAGGCATGAATCATGTTTGGCCAACTTGATTAATGATTTCTACAAGTGTATGCTTGATCTGCATTACTTGATGTGTAAGGATTCAGCCGACAGAACAAAGTTTGTGAGAAGATTGACTGTTCCGGGTGCCGACTAGAAAGATAATGAAATCACTTGTGTGGATATATATAAAGGATGGATTTAGTTGTGAGAAGTGTTGTGGTGATATGTGATATGCAAATAAAAGCATAGCAGAGCAGAAGCAGTAAGGAAGGTCCGGTATGTGAAAGGAAAGCAGCATAGGAGAAGAGGAAAGATGAAGTGCAGCAGATCAATGTACTGAGCCTAACCGGAACTGAACTCCAGCATATGTGGATGCTACCAATCAGTTCAAGTATTGTATAACATTCTTTTGTAGACAGTGTGTCTCCTTGTAGGCAGTGTGCCTCCTTTGTGAGCAGTGTGCTCGGGCAGCGAGCCCTAATTGGCAAGTGTCATTTTGTATTTCCTTATTCTTCTAACAGAGAATAATCTTTGGGTTAATCACCCCATGGTTTTCTCCCTTAACAGGGTTTCCATGTCAAAAATACTATGTCATGTGTTTTTCCATTTCATGATAATGTTTGCTTATTTGAATTAATGTTGCATTGATTAAAAAGAAAGTTTAGATAGAAGAAATAATTAGGATAACTTATTCACCCCCCCTCTCAGTTATCAATAGTCCCCACTGTCAGTGATGTTATAAGTTTTTGGTGATGTTGTGCAAACACACTATGATGAGCAACAAGTTGTCCCAATTGCCTTATATCATGAAAATTCACTTGTTTACATAAAGCCTGTCTGTTCCTTATAAAAGTATATGAATAGCTCTTATTATACAAGTTGATCCTTGTTTCTATTGAACATATATGAGGTCTTCTGCAATGTTTATGAGTTGGGCTCAACCCTTGTGGGAGCCACATTTTCTCCACTCATAATGTATCCTGATGAATCAAATAGAAATCCAATTACACCTGTATCTACACAAGAAGCAAACTTGTTAATAAAAACAAATGCATACCCTAGATGCATTAGATAACTTTAGTAGTTTTCTAGTACATTTAAGGTATGCATGACTGATTTTATGCATCTTGTTGAAAATCCTATACATGCATAGTGAATGTGTGTATAATGAATGTAATCAGTCATTTCTTAGAGCAACATTGCTCTAACATCTTATCTCATCTTTTGCAGGGAAACAGAACAATGGACCAAGGAGGCTCAAGTCAACAACACAACTGTCCAGACAGACCAATCATTCAAGCAATGATTGGTTACCCTCTTTCTATACTCCTTTATTTACTTTCATTACTTATTCATGTATATGCTTTTCTCAATTTGTATTGAATAAGCGAAAGCTAATCTCACAGCTTGTGTGACACAAATGGATATTTTTTCATTCAATAACGATTACTTTTCTCTGTTATATGCACTTGTGTCAATGCAATAATCCATTACATCTTTTTGTAATTCTTTTCCTAATTTTGCTTATACAATTGAATGTAACATTGGAAAGTATAAAAATGAATTTCACCTCCTTAATTAAAACAATGGGCTCTACCTGATTGAGCTGTAGTGAAAATCTGGGTAACATTTCTGGTGAAATATGCTATATGTTTGCCTATTAAACATCAGACCAGCTGCCTAGACCTTATCCATTAGGCACAGGGTCATTTAGAGACTTCAATACACTTTTGACAAACAAATTGTTGTACTTCTATAACTCGGCATGTCAGCTATGAAGAACACTTGGAAACCCAAAACAAAAACAAAATTGCTAAAAGTAACTCACCTAACTGTGCTAGATAGCACTTAGGGAAAACCAAAAGGCATCTAAACTATTGTGTAGCAGCACTTATTGAAAGCAATAAACCTAATCTACTATTTACAAGGCAACTCATACCTCAAAACACCTCTTTAGGTGTATCCCATTGACTGGGATATGCAAATTTTCTCCATCCATGTTTGATAACTGAAATGCATTGTGGTCCTTGCATTCAGTAATGATGAACGGGCCACTCCACATGCTATCAAACTTGGAGTGCTTCTTTGGCCTGCTTTTCAACTCATCCCATTTGAGTACCATATCACCCTCCCTAAAATTTTTGGAGTGGCTTTCTTATCAAAAACTCTTTGTGTTTGAAGCTGATGATACTCCATAGCTTTCATAGCTTTATCTCTGATCTCTTCAAGCTCCATAAGCTGAGCATATCTAATAGCCATAGGATCTTCTTCTTCAAACATCTCCAGCTGATTCATGATATCAAGAGTTGGTAGCTCCATAGATACAGGAAGTCTTGTCTCTTTTCCATAAACTAACATATATGGGGAGTTTCCAATAGACCTCTTGGGAGTTATTCTATCTACCCATAAGATAGATTTCAGATTGGTGTGTTAGGTCCTTTGGTTATCCTCCATTGATCTTTTGATAATCCTTATGAGATTCTTATTTGTGGATTCAGCCAATCCATTACCCTGTGGGTAATAATTTGATGAACTATTTAAATAGATTCCATTCTTCATAGCCCAGTCAGTTACCTTCAATCTAACGAAGGCTAAAGCATTGTCTAAAATGATTGATTCAGGTACTCCAAATCTAGATACCAAATCATAAAAAAAGTTCAAAACAACATTCTCATTGGATTCTTTTAAAGCCACTACTTCAGTCCACCTTGTGAAATAGTCTATTGCTGTGAGTACCCACCTGTGACCTGCACTTGATGGTGGGTTAATGGGACCTATAAAATCAATGCCCCATCTCATGAAGGGTTATTCTACTTGAATTGGCTGTAGAGGTAAAGTTGACAGCCTTTCTTTGCCTACAAAAATGGCATATTTTACACATTTTCTAGCCCATGCATGGGCATCCTTGAATAAGCTGGGCTAATAATAGCTAGCTCTTGTTATCTTCCAAGTAGTAATCCTCAGGGAAAAATGTCCCCCTGCTATTCCATCATGAAACTCATGCAACACCTTGTCAATCTGATCATTATCAATGCATCTTAACAACACACCATTAAAATCTTTTCTGAAAAGTATATTATTAACTAGAACATAAGGAATAGACTGCAGTCTAAAATATCTCCTCTTAGCTCTATCTAAACTTGATGGACATTCACCAGTTTGTAGAAAATGAGTCATGTCACTAACCCAACCTATTCCAACTGCTATTGTATCATCCTGATGCTCATCTTCAATTATCAGAAGCACTTCTTCCTCCTTCTCTATTTCATTTTCATACCTAGTAGCAAGCTATTGACTGAGTCCTCTACCTTTGATGAGCTTGGTTATCTTGAGAGAGGTTTAGGATTGCTCAGGGTCAGGGGTCAGGGTTTAGGGGCATTATTTAGGATTTATCTATTTAGTGTTGCTCAAGTTTAGGGTTTAGGTTTTAGGTTTTAGGGGTTAGGGTTTAGGGGAATTATTTAGGGTTTAGGGGTTAGGGTTTCTTAGGTTTAGGGTTTATGGGTTTAGGGTTTCATAGGTTTAGGTTTTAGGTTTTAGGGTTAGGGGTTAGGGTTTAGGGTTTAGGATTTAGGGTTTAGAGAGAGATAGAGAGAGGGGACTGATAAAGATTGGGCGAGATAGAGGAGACAGAGGGGAGAGATAGGGAGATGGAGACTAAGAGACATGCATAGAGACATAGAGAGAGATTGAGAGGTAGAGGGATGATAGAGATAGGGAGATAGCGAGAGATAGGAAGATAAAGGTTTAGGTCTACTTGGGTTTATGGTTTAGGGGCATTATTTAGGGTTTATGGTTTTGGGGTTAGGGGTTAAGGTTTAGAGGTTTAGGGTTTAGGGTTTAGAGAGAGATGGAGGACCAATAGGGAGATATAAAGGAGAACAAGGGGAGAGATAGGGAGATATAGAGTGGGGGGCATGACCAGAGACATAAGGAGAGAGATTGAGAGGTAGAGGGACAAAGGTGATAGGGAGATAGGGAGTTAGAGGTTTAGGCTTACTTGGGTTTAGGGTTAGGGGTTTAGGGTTGCTTGGGTTTAGGGGTTAGAGGTAAGGGTTTAGGGGAATTATTTAGGTTTTAGGATTTACGGTTAAGGGGTTAGGGGTTTGAGTTTAGAGGTTTAGGGTTTAGGGTTTATAGAGAGAGAGGAATGATAAGGAGAGATAGAGGAGACTCAGGAGAGAGATAGGGAGATAGAGAGTGAGGCACATGGCTAGGGACATAGGGAGAGAGATTGAGAGGTAGGGGGATGATAGAGATAGGGAGATAAGGGAGAGATAGGGAGATAGAGGTTTAGAGTTGCTCGGATAATTTGGGGTTTAGGGATTTAGGATTGCTCATGATTAGTGGGTAGGGATTAGGGGTTAAGGTTTAGGGGCATTATTTAGGGTTTAGCATTTATGGTTTAGGGGTCGAGGTTTAGAGGTTTAGGGTTTAGTGTTTAGAGTGGGACAATATGGAGATATAGAGAGTGAGGGACATGACTAGAGACATAGGGAGAGATGGGGATATAGAGAGTGAGGGACATGGCCAGAGACATAGGGAGAGAGATTGATAGGTAGAGGAATGATAGAGATAGGTAGATAGAGGTTTAGGGTTTCTTGGGTTTAGTGTTTAGGGTTTGGGGTTTGGGGTTTCAGATTTAGGGTTTTAGGGTTTCTTAGATTTAGAGTTTAGGGGTTAGGGCTTAGGGATTAGGGGCATTATTTAGGGTTTATGGTTTAGGGGTTAGGGGTTAGGGTTTAGGGTCATTATTTAGGGTTTACGATTGCATGTCAAAAGCAGTCTCTCTCTCTCTCTAAATCCCTAAACCCTAAACAATGCCACTAATCCCTAAGCCCTAACTCATAACCCCTAAACCCTAAACCTCTATCTCCCTATCTCTCCCTTACCTCCCTCTCTCTATTGTCCCTCTACCTCTCAATCTCTCTCCCTATCTCTCTGGACATCTCACTCACTCTCTATCTCCCTATCTCTCCCTCTATCTCCTCTATCACTCCCAGTATATCTCCTCTCTCTACCTACCTATCTCTCCCTATCTATTTCCTCTCTCTCCCCTATCATTCCTCTATCTCCCTATCTCTCTAGACATCTCTCTCATTCTCTATCTCCCTATCTCTCCCCTCTATCTCCTCTATCTCTTCCTATTTGTCTCCTCTCTATCTCTCTCTACCTAGCTATCTCTCCCTATCTCTCTATCTCTTGCCTCTCTCCCCCTATCATTCCTATATCTCCCTATCTCTCCCCTCTATCTTTCCCTCTCCCTTATTGATGAAGGAAATGAAAACAAGAAAACTAGGACTCTCTCTCTCTCTCTAAAGAGAAATTGTCCAAAAAAGAAAAGGAATATTAGGAAATCTAGGGAAAGGATTTAACTAGGAGAGAGAGATAGGGGGATATTGAGAGATATAGATAGAAAGGGAGAGATAGACAGAGATTGGAAGATAGAGAGGGAGAGGTAGAGATAGAGATAGAGTGGGGTAGAGATAGAGAGATATAGATACAGAGGGGTAGAGAGACAGAGATTGGAAGATATCTAGAGGGAGAGGTAGAGATAGAGAGACAGGATATAGAGATACAGAGATATAGATATAGAGGGGTAGAGATAGAAAGAGAGGATTGAGAGATAGAGATAGAGAGATTAGAAGATAGAGATAGAGCGGGGTAGAGATAGAGAGATATAGATATAGAGGGGTAGAGATAGAAAGAGAGGATTGAGAGAGAGAAGGGATATTGAGATATATAGATAGAAAGGGAGAGATAGAGAGAGATTGGAAGATAGAGAGGGAGAGATAGATAGATAGCAATAGAGAGAAAGAGAGGGAGAGAGGTAGAGATAGAGATAGAGATAGAGAGGGGTAGAGAGAGACATGATATAGAGATGGAGAGATAGAGAGATATAGATACAGAGGGGTAGAGATAGAAAGAGAGAATTGAAAGACAGAGATAGAGAGATGGAGAAGGATAGAGACAAAGAGAGAGCTAGAGAGAGAGAGTTCTCTAATGCATAGATGAACTCTCTCTATAATATTTCTCTTATTCTCCAATTTCCAAAAACATATGCTTTAAACTCAAGTTACAACTCCCTTTTAGAGAATTTTGTGAACATCAAGTTTCTTCTGTACCCTAGAAGAATTATTGCACATGCTGGAAGTTAACATGGCCACTATTTAGTTTAGGTTCTAAATTTGAAGTGCTCATTGTTGGTGTACACTACCATGGTTGTGGTCCTGACCGAGTCACTACTACAATTATGGTCATGTCCACTTGTGGTTTGCAATCAGTTTCTATTAATAAACCTATCTTGGTACCTGGATTCATTTTACTATTCAAGTAACTTCTACTTCTCATGAATTTTCCAAATTTAGTATGGATCAAGTGTGAAAACATTTTCCATTTCCTCATCTCAAGTGACATAAATAAAAATGCTATTAGATCTGTTAATGGGGTAAGAAACTCTTAAGTATTGTTAGTGTTGATACTTATATATTTCTTTGTATTATGGTGGGGTGTATGAACTCAACTAAGAGCTTCCTTCAAATTATATGGAAATAATGACCACAAATGGCATCAATCAACAAATAAAGGTTCGCAATTGAAGGTTTGTTTGGCATCTTGGACTCACCGTATTTCTTTCAATAAAAGTGTATGTTGATCTAAAGGAACTGTCAAGTTGAACCATCACTCTCCCCCAGCTGATCAAGTGTTGTTTGTTAAAATTGTAGTAATAAATCAGGTCTCCTTTGCATTTAAGGTTCGGGGAAACAATTTATAGTGTAGTGGCATCTAATGTTTATGATAAAAAACAATTTGTAGTGAAAACAAAACGGATATCTGTTTTGTTTTCACTACCAATTGATTTTATCATTAAAAAAATGGATATCCATTATTTAAATAACAAATACCCATTTTGCTTTAGTTTTTCCTTGTATTTAGGCTCGGGACTGTCATAGTTGACTTTCCTTGAATTCTAACGTGTTTACTGGTTTCGCTCTCTTCTTCGAACTTCACTCTTCATGTTGATAACTTTTTTTTATGCAAAATTGATAAAATGAAAAGGGTTTATAGAAGAAATTATCAGCTTTCTAAAAATATAAGATTTGTTTGGTTATCGTTTTATTAAATAATTATTAATAATTTTCTATATAGTGTGTGTTTAAAATCCTGATAGACACTCTGATTGAAAAACATCCATAACTTTCAAATCGTTTCACCTTTTTGAGATCCAAAAGTTGTGTCACACTCTATGCTTTTCTAGCTATACATTTAAAAAAAATTGAATTCTGATTTTTTTGATGGAGTTAGGTTGGCCAGAAAATTACTTTTTAGTTTTTAAAAAAGTTAGTAAAAAAATCATAACTAATTATTTTATTGAAAAAAAATTCAAAAAAATATGCGTCACATCCGGGCATGAGTCCTCTACTTATTTTTAAAATTTCAAAAAAGAAAAAATTTGCTCATAGTTAGGTTGCCTGGAATGACACCCACTTTTTTTTTTCAGAAAAATTTAATAGCTATTCATTGAAATATTCATTTTTCACTAATTAAATTTAGTTAAAAAAAATAGTAACCCATAAACTAGATTCAATTCTCTACAAATTTTGTTCTTACATCTTTTTCAAATTGTGTAGATAATCCATTCAACTTTTCACATGAATTTGATTAAGTTTGATTTTTTGTATTTTCATTGCCACTTAGATGTATAGTTTGGCCCATCATGATCCTACACATACCTATAGATAATGTCATGGCTCCAACCTTTACGGGTAAAGTTATGGTACCCAGGGATTGTCTACCAATGTTATCAAAGCCACGAATATTAAGTTTATTTGGTTTGATTAAAGATGTGTCAACCTTGATTTTATGCAGCAAATCAATACCACAAATATTAAGAGTCGATCCATTGTCAACCATACTTCACTTTATCAACTTTTTGTTTATTGTGATAAAGATTATAAGAGGATCATATTGATTTTGAACTTTAATTGATGGTAATTCGTGTTGTTGAAACACAATATCCATTTTTGTCGCATGCATACAATCTAATAGAGCTGCTACATCATTAGGCTTAACAACAGGTGGTACAATCATCTTTTGTAAAGCTTCTTGGAGCATTCTATGATATGTAGGTGATGTTTGTATGAGTTCCCAGAGAGAGATCTTAGCTGGAGTAGCACGAAGTTGCTCAACAAGATCATAATCTTGACCACCTTTTTGAGTAAGACGAGGTGGTTGAGGAAGCATAGATTGAGAAGTTGGTAAAGTGATTGGAATGTTCGACTATTGTTTACTTCATTTATTATTTCATGTATTGTATGTGTGACCAACCACATTGTGATAGGGTTGTTGCAACACCTTTTGATGCATTTGATTTCCTTAAGTAATTTGTTTTACAAAATTGAGAATGTAACCCAGGGATCTACGTGGTGTTGGAGCACCTTGAACCATAATATATGCCCCATTTACAATGGGTTTAGGAACATTAGTACACTTATCCAATATTCCCTTAGTAGGTAGGATAAGTCTATTAGTAATGAATGAATTAACCTTTTTTTACTTTGGTTAAGCTCGACATCCATCCCTAAAGGATTTAATGTGAGAGACCTTTCTCCATCCACCAATGCTTCATGTTTTGAAAGGAGAGCATTGGAATGAAGGGAAGGTAAAATGTTGTTAGAAGACTTGTTGATGATTATATCTTTAGTGATGTCCAAGGGCTTCGAACACGTAACCAAAGGAGAACTATTTATGGTTTTCACATCTTAGTGATGTCCAAAGTGCTTGAACATTCAGCTAAAGGAGGAATAGGATGACTCATAGAATCATCATCATCATCATATACTTTAGATAGTAGATCCAAGGCATTTTCATGATTTATAGTAGTAATAGAAGGAGAACAACTTTCACAATCATCTTTCTCATGACTATTTGTGGAGATGAATTCGGTTAAATATTTTAATATCAAAGGATATCCACCCATGAGTATTGTGAAGATATCAAAATCATGTATATAACAAATAATTTGGAGTTCATATGTAGAACATTTAGAAGCATCAATATCATTTACGGATGCTATGTGTTCTAAAACATGAAGGTTCACATTCGTGAATTTTGAGAAATTTTCAAAATCTAGGATATACTCATGCAAAGATTTCAAAGAGGAATAACATGAAGATGCCATCATGAGATGTCTTGGAACAACAATGTACAATAAGATCTATTCATTTATCAAATATCACCAATATGAGAGACTTTTGTACACCACAACAGTAGTTTGAGGAAACCAGGTTTTTGTAGCTTTTGCAAAAATCAAAAACACACTAGTGTCACTAAAAATAGAGTGATAAAGATGTTAAAAGTGCTACAGAAAAGGTAATATAGACAATTTTAAGATTTCTTGCCAAGAAATGTTAAAGAGATGTCAAATTTCTTATGTTGAAATACACAATGTGTAATTGCAAACATGTGAATTTTTAAACCAAGGTATTAAATGATGCAAAATTTTCAAATGAATAATGAAAATATGTTATAAATTAATGTTAGATCTAAATTGAATATGTTTATGACAAAAGCAAAATTTGAAATAAGATTTTGACTACCAACCCTAGCTTTTGAAATTGACTAGGTTATAGAAGCAACATTTTCAACAGAATCCTAGCAAATGAGATCTTCAAATACAATGTACATATCATGAAATAATTGCATATTGTAATATGGATCAAATCTTATGTAAAAATTAGACATTTAAATATTTCTATTATATGCAATGAAAACATTGCAAAACTATGCCTTTTCTAGCCTAGAATGTTCAATTTTTTCACTTTTTTCAAGATTTTCAAATGAAGAGTGATAAGTATGCTATAAATTAAGGCAAGATCTGAATTCAACTATCATCAAGATGCAAACTATTAGATCTACTACAGGTTCATTGAAATGTTAAGTTTGAAAAGATGAATGATGAAGACTAGCATGCACACTAGATCAAACCCTCGTCCACAATAACATTCAAGGACAAGACCGAGCCAAATCACTACCAAATGAAAGTGGACTTAGCTACAGATCTTGTACTCAGGAGTGCTATGGAAAGATATGATTTAATCTAGCCTTTTATCAAATCCTAGGTCAAATATGCATTAAACCCTAGTTCTATGATGATTAGAGCATAACTAACAATGGTATCATAGATATGGACAATCCAAAAGAAGCACTAAGAATAATGAACAGAGGAGAACTTGATTTCAGAAGTAGAGGTGTCAAAGGACAAATTCATGGGCACCCAAGTCCTATAAGTGAGAATCTGTCAAAATTTAGAACTAAGAAAATGTTCCAGAGACTCCTCAGAAAGATAGTTCTATAGTTTGTTTAGGCTGGAAGACTATTTCATAGGTGCCAAAGTCTTCCGCAAAGGAATATTCCCAAAATGTTGTCGGATCCCAAAACCCTTTTCGTTACTCAACCTTCCAGTACCTTCACCTTTCTAGATCTCACACCTATAACCTGCACACAAGAAGAAAAGGGGGTTGGAGGTTATGGTGTTTAGGGACTTGCCTCAGTCAAATCCTAGGATAGCATTCAAGCTTCCCAACATTGTTGTTTGATAGAGAGTGTGTGCCCTAGAAAGAAAGAGGATAAACATAAATCAATGATAGAATGATTCAAATAATAATGATATCACCTCATAGGTGAAGTCGTTAGGAGAATGAAGATCCTTCAACTCATAAGGAGATGTATGATGATTCCAAATCTGCAACAACACACACAATACAAACACAAATCTTCTCTAGAAACACAATGAATGATTTGAATGTTCTTTACTCCAAGATCATAAGTTTGTTATATCCATCTAGGTTATAAATGAATTCAAAAACACACTTATATATGTTTTTCCACTAACATTCATGAAATTAACCAAAAGAGTCGACAAGGATAGACCCTTTTAAAGGTCCTATGCCAACATACATTGAAATTTTCCCTGACCAATCAGGGAGGACTTAGATGTGGGTGCCCAAGTCCCAAGACACCTTTTTGATCTAGGGTAAGGAAGAATATGGGCTCCTAGTTCCCAATTTACATTGGTTTTGGGGGATTTTGCATCAGGATGAATATTTAGGATGTATAATGTATCACGGGGACCTAAGAGCTAAATGAGGAGGTAAAAAGGAAAGTGTCCACTTTTTACTCCATAACATCCATATATTCGAATCCAGAAATGAAGTGGGTGAAGATTCTGAGAAAAAAATATTTGGATAGGCTTGAGGATGACTAAATTTTCACAACGGCCAATCTAGTGAAAGGGTCTAAACTATGGAACTTTTTTATGTCCTTTCGCTAGATCATAACAGATCAGTTGACTTAGGAGCTTGGAGATGGTAAAACAACTTCCTTTTGGGAAGATTTGTGGATGGGTCATTGGGTTATTGGTGATGAGTGTCTAGTAGCATGACATTTATTAACATATCTATGGCGATCAAAGGTAGTTGATTATGTAGAAATAAGAGAATCAAATGGGATAGTATGGTGGAATTGGAAGGAGTTGGACAATTTAGTACTTCCTAAAGATGGGACCAAAAAGTTGAAGGAGATTTTTCTCAGTCGTAGAATTAATTTGTCAGCAAAAAGGGATACTTTGTGTTGGAATTTTTTAACAAACAAGGATTCTAGTGCCAAAATTGGTTACCTAGTGGCATACGAGGAACAAGAAAATTCAAATCTTCATATCCACTTCTCTTGGAACAAGATTTGTCTCCACAAAGCTAGGGTTTTCTCCTGGGAGGTGCTACACAAAAGAATCTTGACAGTAGATTGATTTAATAAATTAGGTTATGAAGGCCCCTCTATATGTGTTTTGTGTTTGAGAGAAAGTGAAGATGTGGATCATTTACTACTTCAATGTCAATTTGCCTAGGAGTGCTGGAAATGGTTGTGTGCCAAATTAGGATGGTTTGGGGATCTCCCAAATGATATTGTTATTCTATTCAAATCTTGGCCAATTACTAATCAATTTGTAGTTTACGCAAGTATTTGGATAATAAGTTTGTCTGTGTTGGTTTGGGAATTGTGGAAGGAGAGAAATAGAAGGATATTCCAAGAGAAAGGTATGGAACTTGAAATTTTCAAGAATAAGGTAGAAGCAACAATTACTAAAATAGTCAATAACAGAGTAATGGAAGGGGTTAAGAAGGAATTCTTCACTAAAGATGATAGAATGAGAAGAAGATGGAACGGGTTGAAGATACCTCCCATTAATGGGAGTGAGGGTGTTGAGGCTTAAAGGAGAAGATTGGAGGCTAGATGGATGCCCCCGATCAAAGGATGGGTTAAGATGAATTTTAATGGAGCATCCATGAGCAATCCTAGAATTTTTGGGGTAGGGTGTATAGTAAGAGATTGGGAAGGAGAGGTGCTTGGGAGAGCAACAAAAAAGCTTCCCTTTAGATCTAATAATGAAGTGGAACTCCAAGCTTTATTATTAGGATTATAGATGTGTCAAATTCTCAATCAGAAAAAGGTGATGGCGGAAGGGGACTACCAGATTGTTGTTAACACAATCAATAATAAAAGAATTCTTAATTGGAAATTTCAAATCACTTTATATGAGGCATTGGGTTTCATTGACAACATTGAAGGAGTTGTAGTTAACCACATCTTCTGTGAGGCTAATGGAGAACTCGAGAAGTTGGCCAACAAAGCCATAGACTCTAATTCCAATCTTATTTGGGAAGTCCCGAGTAATGATGAAGTTTTAAGATCGAGAGGATGTCAGTTTGCATTGGAGTTGTAGGGAAAGGCTGCGAAGTGTGTGAGGTGAGGAGGATCTAGACAGGATAAATCATACACCAAAATGGAAAGGGATTATATTTATCATTTTAACCATTGTATGCCACCTACGGAGACTATCGAGTGAGATAATTATGGAGACACCTATTAGGTTGTTGAGCAAGAAGACACAAATGTCTTTTTTGGGGGAGATTATGGAGAATAGATTGAGTAAGGTGTTTAAACCAAAGTGTGGAGTGATAATGTATGCCATAGAGTGGGTCTTAGGTGAGGATTTCATGATCAATGAAAATAGGTATAGGGTGAATAGTGACATGGTGTCCATGTTCATGGCAGTGTTGCTACACCTTGGGGAGGAGAAACGTTTGATTAAGGTGTTAATTGAAACATATGTGGAGGTAGATTTTAGGCAGGGGTTTGGAGAATCGTTGAGCATTGCAAGAAGTGAGATTGGTATCCCCTTACCAGAAGACTTCCATAGAATTAACCGAGAGGGGGATGTAATCAATTGGTTGCCATTTGTAGTAGATATGAAGATCGAGAAGATTACTGAAATGATGAAGAGGGTGGCTTAGGGAGCACAATTTCTAAAGAAACTAGTCAGTCTGGATGTGAAGGATGATGGACTACATGATCTTCTCAACAACTTCTATGTAGGGAATAGTAATGTATAATAGATAAGTATGGTTAATTTGTGACACAAGGATTTTGTTATACTCTGGTGGTGTAGATAGTAGATGTTAGGTTTCAGAGATTTTGTGTATACCCTGTTAGCAGTATGTGTAGGCTTTTAACAATCTATTTAGATTGAAAGCATTGTGGATGGGTGTATTATCATGGATTTTGGTTTTACCTTGTTACTGTTGTAGCTCATGCATATAAGCTAAGCAAATATTGTTAAACTTTGTTGAAATTTGGTTAAATATAATATAAAGGGAGCAATTCCCATGACTGTAGTTTGCTAATAAAAAAAGGCGCCTAAGATATATGGTAGAAAGGGGATATTTTAATATGAATTGTGTACTAGGAGGGGCTATATAAAATTCAAGATGTAGGAGTAGGAATGAAATTAGGGATATTGTTTAAGATCCCATGATCACATGTGATATAGGATAATTTTACTAAGTGAATTACCTAGCATCTTAGATAAAATTCATTGAATATTAAAAGTGCATACAATATCTTCTCCTTAGAAGGTATGAAATTACTAGTCACCCTCATCAATATTAGTAAAAACTAATATCTCAACAATAAATAAGTGATTGTCAAAGCACACTCAAGTATATTCTAGATAACATAGTCACTCATCAAATCACATTAGCAATCAACTTAGTGAGATTCATTGCCACCTTACATCATCATCCATTGTCACCCTCTTATCTTTCTTACTTTTACTATTAATTCAGTCTAAAGCACTAGATAAGGCACAAAGAAGTCCTAAACATCAATCCTTTCATTACAAGCACCATGGTGCTACTTAATACCACCACTATTTTCCTCACCTAAAATGCCATCAAGAAAATAAGTGTTGTAGGAATTAGAGACCTAATTCTACTTTGGATGGAAATACTAAAACTATTTTAGTTTTGCATAATAGGATAGGATCACCATCACAATTCTAAATGAGAATCTTAATTTCTTAGATAGCATTCATTTGTGCTTTCTGATCAAATTTTCAATCTTATTTTCTACCTAGTTTCCTCTTTCCTAGTACCATATCAATCAAAGTTGACATCACAAAACCATAATCCATTTCAATTTCAATTCAACAAATTTTCATTTATAGTTTCAATTAGAGTGCTTCAATTAATTATCATACTCTACTAATATATCTAGTGTATTCACTTGCATTCAATTAATTTATTTTCTCATTTGCACCTTTAGATATAATTGAAGGGCCATTTTATTTTTTATTTTTGTGGTACAACTTTTTAAGCCCCATTATCATTGATATATGTATTACCACTATTTTTGTTTGTTCTCTTGACTATCAGTCTTCTATCATGCTCTATCTTTCTTGCATGCTTTCACTTAATCTTATCACTTGAGAGCAAGATGTTATTGTTATTTGTAGTTTTTAGTGATCTTCTTGGGGATAAAAGCAACACATATACTCAATACGTAGTTTCCCCGTTCCCATCTCTCCCTTCCCCACTCCCCTCCTCTCCTCGCTCCCCGCTCCCCTTTCCCCCCTCCCATACCTCCCTTCCCTTGCAGCCCCCTCCCCGCCTCCCCTCCTCTCCCTGCTTCCGATCCCGCCACTGCCGTGCTTCGCCACTCGCGCCCAGACCCTGCCACTTGTGCCACATCCACCTCCCCTCTGCCCTCTGCTCAGCCCATCCACCATCGCCACCACTACTCTGCCTGCCTACAACTACACCTACACACACCACATTAAAAAAAAAATTAGGGTTGAAACAAAACAATTAGGTTTAGGTTATATTTTTTTAAATGTTATAATTTAATTTTTTTTTTATAATTTTAATATTAAAAAATAATAATAATATTCTTCATTTTCTTTTGTTCATTTTATTTTTCTTTAAAAAAAAAATACAAATGTTAATTTGGGTAAAATAAGTGGTTTTTTTTTCCTTTTGGCATAACTTTTTGCAGGGAGGTCCAATTTTTACAAATTTATAGTAGTTAGAAAGTTGGTTCGACGAACTTCACAACAGTATAAGTATTTTCAGCCCACTGGGTCAAAATCAATAGGTATAATCAGTCAAAGCCAACCTTACCTTGAAAAACTTCAAACGACCATAACTTTTGCATATTTTGACGAATTTTCATGAAATTTTTTTAAAAACAGCATAAAATTTCATGTAGATTCTAATTTTAATATCTATTTTTTTTGGTCAAAAATCATCTTTTCATGAATTTTTCCAAATTATGTGCTTTTCACCTAAACATGTGATTTGCAAGTTTCTTGATTCAATTTTTGTTTTCGTGGACTACAGGTGGACATCAGGAGAATACTAATCTGATTTTGGCGTAGAACATCCACTAAGTGTTGAATAGGATTGGTTTAGGCATCATCATGCAACTTGCATACAATTCTCATCTAGTTCTAATTAGGAAGGAGTAAACCATTGTTCATGCAACTTGTATACAATTTTAATCTAGCTCTAATTAGGAAAGTAAAAATATGCTCATTGCAAATCACATGTAATTTTAACTAGGAGGGTGCTAACTGAATCATTGCTATCTTGGTATCATTGATCATTGCTATATTGCTATCTCTTTAAGTTAAGAATATTACTATCTTGCAAAGGAAAGAATCATTGCTATCTCCTAATCACTTCAAAGTTAACAACTGTGTGTGTGCCCAAGTAGAATAATACATATAGCTTTTCTCATTTTAATTAGGATTGGATAAACCACCATTTACTGTGTCTTCAGAATTACAATAGGCTTATGCTCTCCCCTTTATTGGGTGACCAAAATGCCAGACTTGTCATTTTGCGTGTATAACGTTTAGAGGGGCCTGCCTTTGGATGCCCGCATGTCCAAGTGGCAACGACCCTAAGTGGTAATAGGCTAAAGCCAAGCCCTGGTGAGCCACTCTAAATAAATTGTGTTTGGAGCAAAAGCTTCAAACAACGAGTGAAGTTGTGTTATACCGACAGCCAACCTCCCCCCAAAACCTCCAAGGTGCAACCCTTGCAGGCTGGGAGACTCCATAACGGAGAGTAGCACTGCCGCATGTATAACCACTCAAACGGTTGCACTTACTAGTCATCCATGTTTTAGTAGCCAAAAACTCCTATAAGCCGGTGCAAGGAAGGGCGATTATCACCTCTCGAAGATGCCTCAACTAGAAATAGTGAGAATTCAGTTTATATTGTCCCAACAAACCTACGATTTGTACTTGCTTTCTTTTAGTCAAAAAGAACAAAAAAATCACAAAAAAATCAAAAAACATGAAAACATTCTTTGTGTTTGCTATGTCTTCTTACCATAATTGAGAAAAATTAGATCAAAAGACTGAATTGCAACCAAGAAACCAAAATGCACTGAAAAATGTGTCAAAAACTTTTCAAAATCACTTGAAGCAACCAGAGCTGCACATTTATCTTTTGCTAGAATCACACATTTACCTCAACTTGTTGTGCATTTACCTTCTGAAACTCCGCATCTGACGTTGCACTTCCAAAACAGCAAGCTTTTTTTGGCCTTTTGTCAGTTTCTATAAAGATGACAAACCAATTAAACGCACTTGCTCAGAAACTCCAGTACCAGTAATTGCAAATAACCTTAGGTCCTTCACCCCAAGATTGTATAGCAATTGCTCAAGAGCTCCAATTCTTACAACAAGAAATGACAATCTTGCAAGCTGAACAGACCAGTACTAGCTATGCCTTGCCCCAAACTCATACATCCTTTTCCTGTCTTAATGATGCTCATGACAAGGCAAGTACGACCTCAAGTTGGAAATTGTATACCACTTTGTCTACTAGTCCTCCTTCACCATCTTCTAAGACACATATTCCAAAACATACTAGTCCTATGGCAACACTACCATCGAGTTCCCCAAGCTCTAAACCAACAACCAAAGAATCCTTGGATGAGTTATGGAAAAGAGTTTTTCCAAAACAAAAGAAAAGCTATGGAGAACTCCAAATCCACTCATCCATTACCTCATTCACCTACCCATACACCTACCAATGATGTGATCCAAGGGCTACTAGCAGAAAGTCAACCATGTCCCCAAATTTTGGTCCTTGACCTTACCAAAAATCCTTCATGTAATCCGCAACCCCTTGAGCTTATCGAAGAGCCTCCTACCATGAACCAAAGTAAAGGTCCATCGAACATCCATGTTGTTGACCATGAGCCCATCCACAAGTCTTCTACCTCCACTCCAATTCAAGCACCTCAAGCGTTATGTCAAGAACACACTTTAGAACATGTGGAAACATCAACCCCTTGTCTAAATCAAGATCAAAGCACCCCCATCTGACCCATACATAACCTTTATCTTTTTGATGATCCTATACCTATACATGAACAAGAAATCCAATTTCAAACCATTCATAACTTATCTCTCTTTTATGATCAAGATACTACCTTTGATGAAGAAGTTATCCATGAGCAACTTGATCCAATACATGAGCAAGAGATCCAATTCCAACCTCTCCATAGCCTATATCTTCTCTATGATCAAGATATTATTGTTGATGAAGAACCTATGCACGAGCACTTTGATCCCATCATGCTTAATCCTATCTATGATCAAGATCCTACCTACGATCAGGAGCCTATCTATGATCAAGAGCCTATCTATGATCAAGCAGACCATGATGATCCTCTTAGCCCACTTTATGCATTCCATGGTCCTGAGCTTATAACCCCATCTAGTCCTATCCAAGATCCAACAACTTCCACTTCTCTTGATGAGACACTTGCCTCCCAAGCAAGCATAGAAGATCAAACCAATAATACTCCACCACCCATTATTGATCATGCTACAGATCCCCCACCATATATCATTGGTCTTATCACCTTCATTCGTGAATGTTCCTCCTTAGAACACTAGCAACCATTATCCTCTATCTCACCTTCTCTATCCATTAAAGAACTAGTGTCTAGTGTTCCACCTACACATAATCCCATGGTCCACTGCATACTCCAGAATATGAACTATGAAGGTAAAGTCTTAGGCCTTCATGAACAAGGTATTTTGGAGCCCGTCCATGTCAATGTTCCTCCTCCTTCATATGGCCTTGGATACACACGCCAAGGTGAACAATCTCGAGATGTTGGTACTTCCTCCACTCCTCCTAAATCCCCCACTTTTCATCGCAAACCCTATCATATCCCCAAAACATATGTCACCATTCCACCTCCATCATCCTATAATTGTCAAAAGCATGTGACCATACACCTTCCACCATCCAATCTACCTCTGCTACTTCCAACTCCTAATATCCCTCCATGCATTTTACCACCACTTCTTCCAACACCTTATCCATCCATCTATGAATCCTCTAACAATCCCAATCATGACCAACTAATGCATGTGTTGTCTAAATAGAGAACTTCCTCAAACTCCAATTCTACCATCTCAAGAAAATTCAACCATAAAAATCTGGATGCCTCTACCTATCAAGCCAAAAATCCTAAGAGTCCTCATGACCTAGGATACAAAAGCCAAGAATCAAAGAAGCATCCTTCTCAAGAGCTGTATACACCCACACAACTATATGCCAAACTAAAAAAGGTGTGGGTCCACATCAAACAAATGATTACCTCCAAAGCTGCACCAAAGCTACATACACCCAAACCCATACCTTCATAGGTATTATCTACAAGCAAAATGGTTTGGGTACCTAAGAAAAAAGCCCTCAAGTTACATGAGGCATCTACCTCTCAAGAATCTCAACCATCCAATTTCTCCCTTTCCATCCAAAAGTCTCCAATGCTTCCATCCCACATGACAAGAAAAGTGTAGAAAAATACTCAGTCTATGTGGATCCCTACATGCCTAAATCATTCATCCACAAGCAAAAGTCTTTGTTGCTTCCTACACTACTTTCCCATCACCAGCTTCAATGTTTATCACGGTATGTGCAACCATTGGTCATGATTCCCTTCCATCCAACAACATTTCCATATACCTCCATCTCCCCTTCCTTCCACTATTATCCTACATATCTTCCTCATCCTATTCCTATGGTCCATGCTTTTTCATAGACTTTTCATCCATCCTTGCATAAGTCCTCCGTATTTTGCATCATCATCCACTATCACACCCTTCATAATCCAATATCTATCTTCTCCATCTCACTATCATGCAATCTCCTACCAACATCTATGAGAGCACTTGACATGGTCCATGTGATGACATCTTTCTAGTGGGACTATCACCTTTCATGGAAGCAGGCACTCAGGTCCCTCTCTTCCTTATTCCACCTTCTCCTATCCAAGAAAAAAAAAGTAAAGAAAAATCCCTTCGTCCAATGGTGAAAATCTGGCAAACATGCGCCTTGAATAAGTACCATGATGAAAACCTGGCAAATAGGCATCATGTGTAAGTTGATCTTCTATGTTACCTACACTTGAGGGCACCTTGTCTCATTAGCATATCACTCTTTCTCCTATCGTTTCCTTCCATACCATTTCCTATCCTATCCTTCTATATTGTCCAGTCCATCCGTCCTAATCTTCCATTCCTCTATTTTTTTGATCTTGATAAAGATTGGGGGCACAATGTTGACAAATGTTTAAGATGTCTCTTGACATACCTTATCCCTCAAAAGTCATGCAAATCCTTCATTATCCTCTTATCCTCCTATCATCATAAGCATTGCCATGAAAAATTCTAGGTATTTTACCTACATTAGGGCACGCTATTCTTATGCAACATAGTCCTTGGAGATCACATCCTTGGTTTCTTCTATCTACACATTCGTATCCACTATAGCCTATCCCTCTGCCTATCCGTGGTGTTTCCTTGTCATTAGTATCTAGCATTACGGCTATCCATAATGTTGTCTTAACCTATCATGGCTTGATACTCTATCTATTTTGTCACCTTGTCAACCAAGGTCTTATCCAGTATCCTATCCACAGTGTTAGCCTAGAGTAGCATATGTTGTCATTGTCCACATGGTCCAAGTTGATGAACTACGTTGCCTCTGCATTGTCATGTGGGCAAGGCCATTTTCAATGTGCCCCCGAGGCTCCACTATCCCATCAGTCGCATATCTAGTCCTTCTATCTATCTGAGTCCATGCCACTTTCTATCACCTAGGTCTTAGGTCCATTAGGGTTTACCCCGAACTACGTTGTCTCTGCGTCGTCACATAGGCAAGGCCATTTAGCAATGAGCCCCCAGGCACTAGGTCAGTCCCTTAGGGTCCGTCTCACCAGTAAGGATTGTGGAATCTTTCACCAAGCAAGCAAGCACAAGTAAAACCCGCTTTTTAGGCAAAAATCTTGATGCAAGGCATTAACCTATCCAGAGCAAAGCAAACAAACACCTAAGGCATTCTAAATGATTTTACCTAAATTATGGCAAGAAATAAACACATCTAAATGCAAAAATGTTTTGTGGTTGTGATCAAGGTTAGGTTATAGCGTCTTGGTTTTTGTTATCATGTCTTTCTATGCTACTCAAGGATGCCAAAAGCTAGAGATGCTATGATGGGGGCATGATTATTTTCTTTGTTTGTTGTTTGTGGATTAAACTTTAGTAACGTGACACCTTGTCTAACGACATGATCAATAAAATATCATCAAGGACATCAAAGGTCTAACATGAAAGGGGGCAATCCTTATCTGTTGATACACAAGAAATACTCAGGTCATCTTGGTTCAATTATACCTCGATGCTTGTATTAACTTGCTAAATCAAAATCCATGTAATAAGTACTCAAGTCATCTCGGTTCAATTATACCTAGATGCTTGTATTAACTTACAACATTCAGAAAAAGTACCAAAAAAAATTGCCCAATGATGAAATAAGCACTTCAAAATACTTGCAATATCAAGATGGCAAAATCCATTTGCATTCCATATCCATAACATATCCAATTACATTCCATATCCATACCCATACCATATCCAATTGTATTTCAAATCCGTATCCATATCCCATGCAATAACGATTCTATGCAGAGTATCAATGTTTACAAACAAAGCTTGTGAGTCATTCTTCTATCAATCAACTTTCTATCTATCATCATATCTCTCGTCAATAGTTCTAGCTGTCAGTCTGAGCAGTGATCCAGATGCAAGGGACTCCATCCTTAATCCATACCAATCAAATCAAAGTCAATCTTGTCAAATGATCCAATCACAATCAGTGGTCTTGATCATTGTCTAGTCGTAAACCAACTCGATCAATTATAATCAAACATTTGTCTTATACATGATGTAACATTATCGAAATCAAACCAATACATGTGTCTTACATGACATGTTTCATTCTCTGAAACTAGACACTATTGTTCGTGTTGCTCTAGGGATCTATCGTTCCCCGCTATGACAACACTCCTGCCGTGTTGGTCTAGGGATATATCGTTTCCCGCCATGACAACACTGTCGTATATCATTATCAGTATATTGTTGGTTTACTGCTTAACAGGGGCAATACCTTGTTTGTTCTTGTATCATTTGTGCATACTTGCTTACTTGCTTGTGTGTGTTATCATTTTATCTTGCATCGTGTATCATTCAGCTCTTTCTTCAACCAATTTCTTCATTCTAACCTATTTTTCACCTTCTTCATCGTGAGATTGTCCGTCTCATGCCTTCCACCTTGGCTTCCCTGTCCAATCTCCCGAGGGGGAATCCTATCATTAAACTTGTACCAGGGGCAAACTGGGGCATGTATCATTGTCAGACAATAATTTTCTTTGAAACAACGTGATAAAACACATTGCATCAAAGAGGGGCAAAATGTATACACCTAAAATTGGCTCATGTCAAATTAAGTAAATATTTTAATATTTATCTTAATTCTTATTTTCTTCTATCAATTAAATAAATATTCTAAATTTATTTGATTGGTTCATTATCCCATAATTAAATAAAAATCAATTTATTTAATTAAATTCCTTAAATTCTTCTAATGTCTCACATAATTAAATAATCTTAAATTATTTAATTAATCCTAAATTCCTCTATCCTAAGTCCTAATTCCATAAATCCACCTCACCAATCCACCTTACCTTTTCCACCTCACCATGTTGCACATGTAATTAAATTTTTTAAATATTTAATTAGCTAATATTCCTTCACCCACATGTCCTATTTATCCTCCAGTCAAAATTAGTTAATTCATCAATAAAATATGTTAACTAATTAGCCATTTGAGCTCACTAATCAATCAATTCACTTAACTGATTAGTTAATTCAGTCAACTCCCCAATCAACCCAGTTAACTGATTAGTCCATTGAGTTAACTCCTCAATCTATTCAGTCAACTCTACAATCAATTCACTTAACTGATTGGTCTATTATATTAACTCTTCAATCTATTCTGTTAACTACCCTGTTGCATGATGGAGCTTGGACACTTGTCCTCTTTTTATTCATGCACATTCCTCAGCCGTTCTCAACCATTGATCTCTTCTCTTCTGAGTCTATAAATTAAACCTTATTCTTCCATTTGAATAATCCAAGTTTTTAGTAGAATTACTATGTTGAATTACTAGCTCACCTTTGGCACCCCATTACTATCCATTTGCTTGAGATCATCACCCCATTGCTTTGAAGTTCATCTTCATAGCACATTCATATCACATCCATTCTACTCTTGTCATCTTCAACAAGCAAGGGAGTATACGCTTCTGAGGGCTTCATTACAATCAAGATCAAGAACAGATAGGCGAACAATAGATGTAGAGAGGTAAATCAGGTTGCAAAGGTATTGTCTTTTGCTTATTTGCATTTGTCTCATTTTCTATTGTGTTATTGGATTTTAGTTCATTATTGCTATTTTTCACATTTCCATAAAACAGTAACTACATTTTAGGTATGCATTATTTTATTATCTCTACATGTCACGTATGATCCTTATTTTTTTTTCCAATTACAATTTTAACTTTAAATTCAAACTCAATTTTGCCATAGTTTTCTCTCTCCTCAATTTATGTGTACTCCTTCATGTAGTACACATAATTTGAGGGGCATGTTTCTACCAATTCTATTTTTATTTTATCCACTGCCTCACAACTGACACATATATTTGCTTTAGTGGCTCACATTCTCCAAATTTAAATAAGTTGATATGGAATTTTATCAAAACTTTTTGTCTATGTGCTTCTCTACTTTGGTATGCATGAACACTTTTTTTTTGCACACACCAAAGTGGAGGCAACAACTAGATGAGATAAGTGCTTACCCTATGTCTTTTAACCTCTTATATTATGCCACTTTGTTTCAATGTCCTAGATGCATGATTTTATCACTTTGAATTGTGGATGCATTATCTTACTACTTGAATTTTTTCTTGCATGCATGATTCTTTACCATAGACATGATTGTTGGTGCGATCATGTCCCCAATTTCCAAAAATTGAATTTTCACATTCTAAGGACAAGATTCATAGGATCTAGGCATTACTCGAAGGCATGGGCACCAAATTTTTAAAATTTTGTCTTTAGTTATGTATATTTAAGGACATCATCCTAGGGCATTTGGAAATGGTCATCATTACCAAATAGCATTCATAAAAATGTCAAAATCATTACTCCTTTTGTAGGCAATCAGTCACCAGCTAGCCTCTATTAGCATTAGTGACAACCAATACCTTAACAATCAAAATGTAATGTTTGTTGTCAAAGCACAGTCTAAGTACATTCTCTTACACATTCATTAATTATCTTTCATTAGTCTTTAACAAATAATCAATAATCAACTCGACATTATTACCACCTTACATTGACATCCATTACTACCCCTTATCATTTCTACTTTTATTCTTAACTAAATCTTGGAGCTTGACTAAGGTGTGATGAAAGGATGAACTTCAATCCCTACACCACCAATATTTTCATTAAGGACATATTTTCTTCATGTATTAAAGATCTAAGTCTATTTAGAATAAAATCATGGAAATTAGGACAAGATCACTCCCTCAATTTTGTCTCAAACACTCAATTTCTATAAAATCAATCATCTATATTCTCTAATCTAGAATTCAATATGAAATTGCTAATTACAAATAAAAATCTACTTTCTATCAATTTCAAGGTTTGCAAAACCTAAATGAGTTTTAGTAAAATGTTTAACGAAATAAGATATTAAAGTCAAATGGTTGCATTATTTTAGATCATAACATTTTTTTCAATTAATTATCAATCCTATGAATCTCTCAAACTATTTTATTTTGTGGTGTTGTTGGAGGGTTTTATGTCAAACTCAGATTGTTTTTATAAGCCAATATGGAAGCACGAGTCTAAGCCAATATGTAAGCACGAGTCTAAGCTAATACCTCTTTGGTTGAGAGCCAAGTGAGGGGAATCCATTCTACCAAACTCCCCTGAGTCACAATCCTACCCTAAACCCCTATGATCTTTACACTTAGCAAGTTTTGATTGTTAAGTAACGCATTTAAACCATTCAACTTCACCAAGAAACCAAAAACCTTTAAAGTAAATGGTTAATTAACCGATAAGCTTTTATATGTGAGCATTATAGTGCAAGTTTTGATCGTTAAGTAATGCATTTAAACCATTCAACTTCACCAAGAAACCAAAAACCTTTAAAGTAAATGGTTAATTAACCGATAAGCTTATATATGTGAACATTATAGTACTCGGAAAATTGTCTGAAAATTTTCTAAACTAGTGGTTGTTCCTATCAGCATATTCCTTGAACCTCCTATGGGTGCAAGTACAAGGAAAATAAGGTTAAGAAAAGGGAAATTCCCTGTCTAGGGGTCCACTAAACACTGACTTGCCTCTTTCGGCGAAAGAGAAGAGAAATTTCGTCGCTTCCACACGGACTTCTTCTGAAAGCCACTTTCCCAACATCCAACGACTTCAGGCAAATTCGTGGAAACTGGCAATTTCGCAATTTCGTGGAAATCAATTTCTAGGAAGTTCATACAATAAGAAGGCGAGATGATTGCAGGAGAGTAGCAATTGTGCAACCAATTTTGTTTTGCGCAACAAATTTTGTTTTGGGCAACAGCTGGAGGACTAGCGAGAAGATGGAGGGAGACAGAGAGATGAATGTCATAACAGCGGCCTTGATTATGAGCACATCTATCATGCTCTCCATAAGTGTTCTCACAAGTAGCGATTTCCACAAAAAAAATCTGATAGTTTTGCGAGCATTTGTGATATTGGAAACAATGGCAATATATTCATCACTGGCAGTGCTGATGGTAGATTTATTGATAGAAGGAAAAGGGCGCTCTCAGACAGAAGAGGACGCGAAGATCCGCACAGTAGTGGTGTTGGTGTCTCTCGGATGTTCGTTAATGGCTGCCTTTCTAGCATGGAATTTCCTCAGCGGGGAGAGTTGTTTCAATCTTTTTCTTCCCCTACTATCATTATAGGTTCGCCCCTGTTTCAGAGAAGTTAATGTATGAAAGTTAAAAGGGGATTATATATTATGTTAACGTAATTGTGGTGGATGCATCTGCAGGGTAATAGATTCGGTATGCCGGCAGTGCAGGTTCCAAGATTATTTGGTCTCGCATACAAACGAAATCGGAACTTTCAGCCTTCGACAATGACTAGGTTTAGAGAAACAGTAGGGTTTCATTACTGTTACCGTCTTCACAATTTAGCTATTAAAAAATGACCAAATATTTGTCAATATTGGACTCTTACATGATCACGTGAGAATTTATGAATGTCATATAAAAAAATCATAAATACATTCATTAATGAGTGTACTAAATATTTTTTTGCTTTATATAAAATATCATAACTATCCAATATAAATGTATCATTTATAAAATAAGGGGCTCATCTAAACAAATATTGTTCTTATGTGTACAACTACTATGGTGGCAACGTACATGCATTGAAATACTTCATATTATATGTTTGTCCTATGACAAATATAAAAAGTGAATACAATAAATACCTTCTATTTTGTCATCAAATGTAAAAGGTTGTCAAAAAGTCTTATGATCATTTTAAGTTGAATATAAGTTGTATTTTAAATAAGAATGTGTTGTTTTTACAACAATAAATCATATTTTGTGTTCAATTATTAGATCATTTGTGTTGGATATAAAGGTTAGAGATAACAAGATTTATGGTGACCAAAAGGGATTGATATTGAGATCATATAGGTTGCATATAAGTTATATTTTAAATAAGAATATGATCTTGTTCTAACAACAAATGATATTTTTTTTTCAACTACTAGGTATTCCATGATAAATTTTTTGTCAAATCTCTTAAAATTTATTTGAAGGGCACTTCTCACTAGATGTGTTGATCTGGCAAGTTGTGTGATGAGTCACACCTCCAAACGTTAGTTGTAGATAGTAAGAGTCCATATCACATTTATAAAAAAAATAAAGGTTCTATAATATTCCATGTAATCGCTACATGATTACAAAGTTATCCCTAACAACCACTAACAATAATACCTCCCCCCTTCTCTCTCTCTCTCTGGTGTTCCCACTTTTAGTGGCTTTTTTCTAATGTGAATTGATTTAGTATACACAATTTTATTTTATTTTTATTTAAAATTAATGGACGATAAATAATTTTTAAATTGGTTTTGCAATTTGTTGGTATTGGGAGCATTGATAGGATTGAGAGGCATTCAATCCCCCAAAGTTACTTGGGTGCAATTTCAACGTTACATATTTTTATTGTTATTTTAGGGGATTTGAACCTTGGCGGATGATGAAATCAAGGAACATACCATCATCCTCACTAGTTGTGCTTGACCAATTAAATTGCAACCCTTTGGTAGTTTCTTTTTTCAATAAGACTGATAATTTTGTATTTTTTAATAGTTTTGTGAAAGTTGTAAGGGATCATCTCTTAAAATATATAAGTGCTAATACTAGAAATCACACATGATGTGTGCAATGGGCAATGCCAATAGCTACTTCCATTAAATTTAGTGGTATAAGTGTTGTCACATGAAATTGTACCCTATTTGGACCTGTTGTCCAAACATTCCAATGATAGAATGATAATGATCTTAAGGTGTGGGACCTTGTAGCTGAGATCAAGCCTTCAGAGAAGGCTGGTTCCTCTCTAAGCCTAAATCTTAAACAACTAAACCTATTCTAACAATCAACAAGGAAAAGGGGGAGAAGGAGGGTAATCGAAAATTAAAAGGTGATGCACCAGATTCAGTTGGGAGACTCATTTATAAGCTCAAAATGCATAGAATAACCTCAAACAATGAAAGAACATGCACAATTCATAGAAACCCTAACAGAGGTAGAGGGATAGAGTTGCAACTACAAGGAATTAACAGTCAACAATATAGAAAACAAACACCAGATACTACACAATGCAAAAGAGAGAATGAAAAGGTAAAAAGTGGTTGCTTATATTGATTAAAGAGGTAAAACACATCAGGTACAGAGTTCAAGTGATTGATACAAAGATCCAACCCTTAGAAAGATTTAATACAAATGAAATAGAACACAATATGACAATTCTCCATTCATAGATGAAGTGAAAATGAAGACATGAAAGGTCCAAAAAAGACACAGTCCATCAAATTCATACAGTTCTTGGAAAATGACAAAAGGCTTGATTCTGCAATCAAATCATTCCTCCTGATGGTTCCACAAACAACAACCTCTAATATCCTAAAAAGCATGTAGATATAGCATTACAAATCACACTGTGGTAGCCTGGGTGAGTGAAGAGTGGTCAACATGTTTGCAGGTCACCTATGCCCATTGCATCATACCCACATGGACTATTTCAGGAAATCATCTAAAAATGGAATGGTTTCCCATACCTTGGACAAAAATCCATTAATTGGGGGTACTACAATAGCATGGTGGAATGAAAAATCCATTTACCACTCCATCGAGCTCTAGGATAAGCATTAGTGGCAGTCAAGAGGGTTGTTGAGAAGTCATGTCATGCGTTGAATTTCCTGTGCATAGGGAAGGTAAAATTTTTAGGCTCCAACAAATCAACCTTCCACCAAATATTTCGCTTCTTGTATCAGGAGTAGGAGACTATCCACAACTTAAACAAGTATGAAAGAGGTTGACATCATTGGCTTTCGACAATCAGTCCATTACTGAACTTACCTCCATATTGAAAAGACACCTTGAGCATCAAAATCCAAAGGGACAAAAGGAAGCCATCGAGTTTTGGCAATCGAGCCCTCGTCGTAACATCTTTTTGGAATTGCATAAAAGAGATCCTCTATCTCCAAAGTCCAAAAAGGGAACAAAGAGAAACCATCGAGCTTCAAGGATTAGGTCACCACTATAACATCTGCCTCAAAAGTAGAAGAACAAGAACATCTCTGAACGCCAAAGTCTGAAGAAACATAAGACAAATTAAACTTGTCAAACTTCAAGAATCAGACCTTTTTTGGATCATATTCTAGTAGAGCAAGAGAATAATAACCTCTCTGATACCACGATCCCGAAACACTTGGAACATTTGAAACGTATCAGGGATTGGGCATTGGACATAGCACCGAACACATGCAACCAAAGAAGGAGGACAAAAAGAGGCCCCAAAACTTGAAGTTTGAAGGACTTAGAACAATTTGAAATGTCAGGAATTGGGGATCATTCCCTCCACTAAATGCCTACATTGGAATAAGAAGCCAAACGCCTCCCCAAAACATAAAGTTCACCAAACTTACATTAATAACAAATCAAGTTTTGGCAGTCGAGCCTCCACCCAAAATCATCTTCTAGAGGAAGATAAATAAGATCCTTCTTGACCCCACAATTCTAAAGCACTTAGAAGAATTACTTATCAAGGATTAGGGATTGGGGCCACCATGAAATGCATGCTTGAAGAATAAACAAACCAAGCCAGACTGATCCCCCAATCTTGAAACACTTGGTAGTTATATTTATTAGGGATCAGGAATCGAAGATCATGTGAACCATCAAACCATCCATCAAGCAGAAGAAAAGATGCTTTCTCGATGGCATGATCCTAAATAGTTTGCAATGTAAAATATTAGGGATTGGGGCTCAAGAAGGCACACAAATACATGCCTAGAGACAAGAGGAAACAAGGATGACTGACAGGCCGACTCTAAAAAAAAAAGATATTTGAACCACATCAAGGTAGAGTTCAGAACTAATAAGGATATCATATCGGTAAGGAAAACCCTGAAACTCCAAAAGGCTAAAAAAGATAGAAAACCTAAGGGATAAAATCCAAGAATTCTCATACTTAGATTTTGTGAATTTTGAGTCAACATTTTGGTGACCTTTTGGGGATGTTTTCCTTCTAAACTTTAGGATCCAGTGGCCTTAACATCCATTGGGCATAGAGTTAAAAGGAATCCTGAAACAACCAACCAACCAAAGTAGCTAAAACCACCCCACAACAAAACACAAGGAAAAACAAAAAATAACAAAGCATACATTCTTCTAATGAGGATGTAGCTTGTGTAAGAGCACTTGGAGGAAAGGAATCTAACAGAAAACAATCTAACCTAATATGTACAAGATCTAAAAGTGAAACTCAAAAGCAAGGTTTGAGATCAATACCATTGATCGCGATAGGCAGGACCTCTTCATTCAACTTTGAGAGTTGAAATGCATTGGCCTATTTGTATCTAGTGATAATGTAAGGGCCACTCGAGATGGCATCAAACTTTGAATGTCTTGTAGCTTTATCTTTTTCTTCATTGCATTTTAGCACTAAATCTACCTCACTAAATGTACTACCAATTGATTTTCTATCAAATGTTTTCTTGACCTGATCTTGATGAGCCTCAAGAGTCTTCATGGCTTGGTCTCTTACCTCTTCCAATTTCATCATATCAGCTAACCTCACTATCTTGGCATCATTTTCCAACAATTCTAGTTGATGTGCAAGCTCAAGAGAGGGAAACTCTAATGACAATGGAAGTTTGGATACTCTTCCATAAACCAACATGAAGGGTGAATTACCAATGGCTCTCTTTGGGGCGATTTTATCAGCCCAAAGGGTTGTATTCAACCTAGTATGCCATGTCCTTTGATTATCTTTAAATGTCCTTTTGATGATCCTTATCATGTTTTTATTTGTGGACTCAACTAGGCCATTGTCTTGAGGATAGTAATTAGAAGATGTCTTCAAATAAATCCCATGGTTGAATGCCCATTCACTAAATTTAAGGCTTACAAAGGCTTTAGAATTATTAGAAATAATGGTGAATGGAACACCAAACCTTGTGACTACACCTTCAAGGAAATCTAAAATGGAGGCTTTTATGGCATCCTTTAATGCAATTGCCTCTGTCCACCTCATGAAATAATCAATGGCTATCAAGATCCACTTGTGACCATCACTAGAAGGTGGATTGATCATGCCAATAAAGTCTATACCCCAGTTGACATTTAGGGCCGATTAGTTTGGATGGGATGAAGAGGAAGAGTAGCTAACCTTTGTTTTACAGTGAAAAGAGAACACTCTTTGCAGCCTCTCACCCACCTATGAGCATCTCTAAATAGGTTGGGCTAGTAATAACCAACCCTCATGATCTTGACAACAATTATCCTTAGAGAAAAATAACCAACCCCTAGAGAGACCATTGTGGAATTCTTTGAGCACTCTATCAATCTGATTTTTCTCAATACACCTTAAGAGAAATTCATTAATGTGTTTCCTAAAAAATACACCATTTAGAAGGACATAAGGGATAGAATGTAACCTAAAATATCTCCTCTTGGCTTAAGTAAAACCATCTAGGCACCTACCTATCTGCAAAAAGGTAATCATGTCATGGTACCAGTTAATTGGAACATTAGGTTCAGCTATTTGGACCTCCCCAAGAGTATAGATTGCATCATGTTTTGTTTCTACATCTACTTCTAACTATTCACACAACACCTTACCTCTTACAATATTGGTAATCTTAATGTTTACATCATATTCCATTACCTTGGTGATCCAACCAACTCTTTCCTCACTGACATCTTTGCTCAGCAAGAACTCTTTGACATTGGGGTGATTCACCATTAGTTGTACTCTGTTATTTGAAACAATGTGTCTAAATTTCTTGAGGGCCTTCACAATAGCAAAGACCTACTTCTCAACAAATTTATATTTGAGCTCATAGTCCTTTAGGGGCTAACTGAAAAAAAGAAAAATTTGACTGCTCTGACTGCTCCAATTGTTCATTATTCTGTTGTGTTAGGACTACTGATATACCCTCTTTACATCGAACAATATAAAGGATAAAAACCTTCTCATAATTAGGGTTAACTGGTGTGGGAGCTTGAGCAATAACCTGCATGATAGTTTCAAAACTATCCCTATCCTCCTTAGACCAACTAAATGTAGAATTTTTCTTTAACATGGAGGTCATGGGCTTTTCCATGGATGTAAAATTTGGAATTAACCTCCTCACAAAGTTGATTTTGCCCACGAATCTTTTTAGGCCTTTCTTGTGGCTGGGAAGAGGAAGGGATAGGATTGTACTCACTCTTTTAGGATCAATGGAACCCCTTCCTTGGAAACTATATGTCCCAATAATTTACCTTTAGGGACAACAAATCCACACTTCTTTAAAGATTCAATGATATACCATATTCTATGTAGATCTCTCAAAGACTTTTCTCAATTGACCCACGTGGTCCTTTGAATTCTTGGAATAAATAGTCAAATCATCTAGATACACTAGAATAATCTCATTGATTAGGCCTTTGAAGGCCAAATCCATTGCTCTTTGGAAGGTTGCACCAGCATTGGTCAACTCGAATGGAATTTTCTTATAGGCCAAAGTGCCCCATTTGGTGGTGTAGTCTTATACTGCTCTGATTCTTTTACAAGAATCTAGTTATACCCTGAGTAACCATCTAGAAGGGAAAATCTCTTAGCTCTAGCCACTATTTGTAGGATCTGCTCCATGGAGGGAAGTGGATAGTGATTGTAGACACCCAAAAATGTCCATCTCTTGCAACACCTTATGCTTTGCCTTAGGTACCCATGTCTTCATCCTAGCACTTCCTTTAATAAATTAAATAAATCTAACATTTATATTATTTATCCCATTCCTTCGCATTATTAAATAAATAATTTATTTTATTTTATTTTAATTTATCACTCCTCACATTCCTCATGATTTAAAAAATATTAAATTATTTAAATTATTTACTTACTTACTGGCGATAGTTACGAGATGTCATTTACTATGGTAAATGGTAATTGGTCAAAGTGGGGTGCACATGTGGAGGAATAATCTATTTTTAGTGTTATGACATATGTCATAGATGTTGTAAGAGGGTGTAAGAGATTCTATGATAAGAGGGTGTAAGAGATTCTATGACAACTGTAAGTTATCATAAGAATCTATGACACTAATAATAGCATATGACGCATCATAAGATGCTATAAGTGGCTATTTTTGGCCCCAAGGCATTCAAGCTTGAATGTGCACATTTTCCCAAGTGTAGGATGCATGTATGACATCATTTATGACCCCGTAAGAGCCTATTATTGGCTATGGACGCCCAAGGTTGTATTGTTGACTCTTAACAAGTGTTATGGGTTTGTAAGAAGTCATTTAATGTCTTAAGGTTGTGTATATTCTATATAAACCATAGCATAGTAGATGAGATGGATATAATGGTTTACATGTACCCAGGTTCTGCCAGAGTGAAGGTTGAAGGACAGAGGAAGTGAATGTATTTGTAATATCCTTTTGTGAAGATAATACAACTTGGCCTCTTTTCTTGGTGGAGTTTTTTTACCTAAAAGGGTTTTCTCCACGTTAAACACTTGTGTTATGTGCTTCATTCTGCTTCTGGTATATTTATGTATTGTGGGTTTATGTTTTGTTACAATCTCCATTATTAATGCACACTTAAAAGATTGCTGAAATTTATTCAAATCAGATTTCCATTGAAGTAGTGTTGCTTTCATTTCTAACATTGGGCAGGAGAAAAGTTTGATTAAGGTGTTAATGGAAACATATGTGGAGGCAGATTTTAGGTAGGAGTTTGGAGAGTCGTTGAGCATTGCAAGAAGCGAGATTGGTATCCCCTTACCAAAAGACTTCCATAGAATTAACCGAGAGGGGGATGTAATCAAATGGTTTCCATTTGTAGTAGATACGAAGATCGAGAAGATTACTAAAAGGATGAAGAAGCTGGCTCAGGGAGCACAATTTCTAAAGAAACTAGTCAGTCTGGATGTGAAGGATGATGGACTACAGGATCTTCTTAATAGCTTCTATGTAGGGAATAGTAATGCATAATAGATAAGTATGGTTAATTTGTGACATAGGGAGTTTGTTATACTCTGGTGGTGTAGATAGTAGATGTTAGGTTTCAGAGATTTTGTGTATACCCTGTTAGCAGTATGTGTAGGCTTTTAACAATCTATTTAGATTGAAAGCAGTGTGGATGGGTGTATTATCAGGGATTTTGGTTTTACCCTGTTACTGTTGTAGCTCATGCATAAATATGAGCAAATATTGTTAAACTTTGTTGAAATTTGGTTAAATATAATATAAAGGGAGCAATCCCCATGACTGCAGTTTGCTAATAAAAAAAAGGTGCCTAATATATATGGTAGAAAGGGAAATTAGGGATATTATTTAAGATCCCATGATCACATGTGATATAGGATAATTTTACTAATTGAATTACCTAGCATCTTAGATAAAATTCATTGAATAATAAAAGTGCATACAATATCTTCTCCTTAGAAGGTATGAAATTACTAGTCACCCTCATCAATATTAGTAAAAACTAATATCTCAACAATAAATAAGTGATTGTCAAAGAACACTCAAGTATATTCTAGATAACATAGTCACTCATCAAATCACATTAGCAATCAACTTAGTGAGATTCATTGCCACCTTACATCATCATCCATTGTCACCCTCTTATCTTTCTTACTTTTACTATTAATTCAGTCTAAAGCACTAGATGAGGCACAAAGAAGTCCTAAACTTCAATCCTTTCATTGCAAGCACCATGGTGCTCCTTAATACCACCACTATTTTCCTCACCTAAAATGCCATCAAGAAAATAAGTGTTGTAGGAATTAGAGACCTAATTCTACTTTGGATGGAAATATTAAAACTATTTTAGTTTTGTGTAATAGGATAGGATCACCATCACAATTCTAAATGCGAATCTTAATTTCTTAGATATCATTCATGTGTGCTTTCTGATCAAAATTTCAATCTTATTTTCTATCTAATTTCCTCTTTCCTAGTACCATATCAATCAAAGTTGACATCACATGGTAAAAAACCATAATCCCTTTCAATTTCAATTCAACAAATTTTTATTTATAGTTTCAATTAGAGTGCTTCAATTAATTGTCATACTCTACTAATATATCTAGTGTATTCACTTTCATTGAATTGATTTATTTTCTCATTTGCACCTTTAGATATAATTGAAGGGCCATTTTATTTTTCATTTTTGTAATGCAACTTTTTGAGCCCCATTATCATTGATATATGTATTACCACTATTTTTGTTTGTTCTCTTGATTATCAGTCTTCTATCATGCTCTATCTTTCTTGCATGCTTTCACTTAATCTTATCACTTGGGAGCAAGATGTTATTGTTATTTGTAGTTTTTAGTGATCTTCTTGGGGATAAAAGCAACACATATACTCAATACGCAGTCCAACACATTGGGCACTACAAAGGTAACTACATTTTAGGTATGCATTATTTTATTATCTCTACATGTCACTTATGATCCTCATTTTTTTTTCCAATTACAATTTTAACTTTAAATTCAAACTCAATTTTGTCATAGTTTTCTCTCTCCTCAATTTATGTGTACTCCTTGATGTAGTACACATAATTTGAGGGGCATGTTTCTACTAATTCTATTTTTATTTTATCCACCACCTCACAAGTGACATATATTTTCTTTAGTGTCTCACATTCTCCAAATTTAAATAAGTTGATATGGAATTTTATCAAAACTTTTTGTCTATGTGCTTCTCTACTTTGGTATGCATGAACACTTGTTTTTTGCACACACCAAAGTGGAGGCAACAACTAGATGAGATAAGTGCTTACCATATGTCTTTTAACCTCTTATATTATCCCACTTTCGTTCAATGTCCTAGATGCATGATTTTATCACTTTGAATTGTGGATGCATTATCTTACTACTTTGAATTTTTTCTTACATGCATGATTCTTTACCATAGACATGATTGTTGGTGCGATCATGTCCCCAATTTCCAAAAATTGAATTTTCACATTCTAAGGACAAGATTCATAGGATCTAGGCATTACTCGAAGGCATGGGCACCGAATTTTTAAAATTTTATGTCTTTAGTTATGTATACTTAAGGACATCATCCTAGGGCATTTGGAAATGGTCATCATTACCAAATAGCATTCATAAAAATGTCAAAATCATTACTCCTTTTGTAGGCAATCAGTCACCAGCTAGCCTCTATTAGCATTAGTGACAACCAATACCTTAACAATCAAAATGCAATGTTTGTTGTCAAAGCACAGTCTAAGTACATTCTCTTACACATTCATTAATTATCTTTCATTAGTCTTTAACAAAGAATCAATAATCAACTCAAGACATTATTACCACCTTACATTGGCATCCATTACTACCTGATGCAGAGTGCATAGTGGAAGCACACAACTGATCAAAAAAATTGATCGGTGAGAGTCCGACTTAAGTCTCAGTGATCTACTCTTATTCTTTTGTCATCGGCGAAACATACCCCATCGGCCACCTTGCAACTTATCACTCTGACTGTTGTAGTCACTCCAACATGAGGTCCAACAACTCTGACTATCGGCAGGACTTAATACTATTGGCAAACTCCAAATCTATTCCGCCAACACACCGATCTCTTTGATGACACCTTCAAACTACACTTGTCGGCAAGACTTATATCATCGGTGAACACTTATGAACATAAGCAGATGCATCAATCACTCTAGCGTCAACTTTGACTTTCATTTATCAGCAAGACGATTACTATCGGCCATGGTAGGATTAGCTTCGCCGATACGCCGAGGACTATTGTCTTTGATGTGACTACTCCCCATTGGTGAACTCTGACCAAGGTCTACCGATACGCTGATACAACCTGTCGTCGATGAGATCAAAGTCATTTTGCACCGATGCACCTCCTATCGGTCCAACACCATTGATCAGTGTAATTTCCAAAAGCTTCCCCGAGGGATTGTGTTACACCGATGACAACTTTTATCACTCTGCAAACACTTGACCATCCATCAATTTGGTCACTCCTCCAACTGTTCTCACATAACAACACTTTTCCTTATCATTTCAATGACTAGTCACATAGAGATGCCTAGTCAAACTCATGCCAAACTCCTTGGATCCTTGAGTGTTTGACCCAAAACCACAGAAAACACAAAATGTACACTGTATTCCTCCATCACATTGAAAATGAGAATCTTTCTTTCAACAGACAGAGGAATAACAGTCCATTTATTCACAAAAGCCTAGTTTCTAGGTTTTTAGACTAGTCTTTTCAAAAATAACAATATCTCACAGACTATAACACTTCAAGACACCAAAAATTACTTCCAAATGAAAGCTATCTCAATGCACGAACATCTCCAATCGGTTTTAGATAGTCACTTATCCGTATAGGCCATACAGAATGATTGTTACAGTGAATTATTCAGAAAAATAGTGTTTTCAGCACACCCAAATCTCCAAATCTTCATTCATACTTCTAAGTTACATCATACTTTGCCTATAGAAGGCTTGAGAGATCAGTTAACATCCCTTCCAACCGTACAAAATGATTTTGAAAGTCAGTTAGCCATTGGGTTTCTCCTATCACAAGAAAACTACATGTTTTCATTGTGTTATTACATCAAACTTGACCAAAACATGGTCTACATAGGTCTAGTGACCAAATGGAGATAAAATCCTTATTACAAACATGATGTGGCTTAAAAAACCTTATTGAAAACATAAACAAAACATGACATAGAGAAGGTGCTCCGGCACCACTACCCCTTATCATTTCTACTTTTATTCTTAACTAAATCTTGGGGCTTGACTAAGGTGTGATGAAAGCATGAACTTCAATCCCTACACCACCAATATTTTCATTAAGGACATATTTTTTTCATGTATTAAAGATCTAAGTCTATTTAGAATAAAATCATGGAAATTAGGACAAGATCACTCCCTCAACTTTGTCTTAAACACTCAATTTTTGTAAAATCAGTCATCTGTATTCTCTAATCTAGAATTCAATATGAAATTGCTAATTACAAATAAAAATCTACTTTCTATCAATTTCAAGGTTTGCAAAACCTAAATGAATTTTAGTAAAATGTTTAATGAAAGAAGATATTAAAGTCAAATGGTTGCATTATTTTAGATCATAACATTTTTTCAATCAATTATCAATCCTATGAATCTCTCAAACTATTTTATTTTGTGGTGTTGTTGGAGGGTTTTATGTCAAACTCAGATTGTTTTTATAACCCAATATGGAAGCACAAGTCTAAGCTAATACCTCTTTGGTTGAGAGCCAAGTGAGGGGAATCCATTCTACCAAACTCACCTGAGTCACAATCCTACCCTAAACCCCTATGATCTTTACACTTAGCAAGTTTTGATTGTTAAGTAACGCATTTAAACCACTCAACTTCACCAAGAAACCAAAAACCTTTAAAGTAAATGGTTAACTAACCGATAAGCTTTTATATGTGAGCATTATAGTGCAAGTTTTGATCATTAAGTAATGCATTTAAACCATTCAACTTCACCAAGAAACCAAAAACCTTTAAAGTGCATGGTTAATTAACCGATAAGCTTTTATATGTGAGCATTATAGTGCAAGTTTTGAATGTTAAGTAACGCATTTAAACCATTCAACTTCACCAAGAAACCAAAAACCTTTAAAGTACATGGTTAATTAACCGATAAGCTTTTATATGTGAGCATTATAGTGCAAGTTTTGATCGTTAAGTAATGCATTTAAACCATTCAACTTCACCAAGAAACCAAAAACCTTTAAAGTACATGGTTAATTAACCGATAAGCTTTTATATGTGAGCATTATAGTGCAAGTTTTGATTGTTAAGAAATGCATTTAAACCATTCAACTTCACCAAGAAACCAAAAACCTTTAAAATAAATGATTAATTAACCAATAAGCTTTTATATGTGAACATTATAGTGCTCGGAAAATTGTCTCACAGAGGAAAATTTTCTAAACTAGTGATTGTTCCTATCAGCGTATTCCTTGAACCTCCTATGGGTGCAAGTACTAGTAAAATAAGGTTAAGAAAAGGGAAATTTCCTGTCTAGGGGTCCACCAAACAGTGACTTGTCTCTTTCGGCGAAAGGGGAGAGAAATTGGTCGGTTCCATACGGACTTCTTCTGGAAGGCACTTTCCCAACATCCAACGTCTGCAGCAAATTCGTGGAAACCGGCAATTTCGTAATTTCGTGGAAATCAATGTCTACGAAGTTCATACAATAAGAAGGCGAGATGATTGCAGGAGAGTAGCAATTGTGCAACCAATTGTGTTTTGCGCAACAAATTTTGTTTTGGGCAACAGCTGGAGGACTAGCGAGAAGATGGAGGGAGACAGAGAGATGAATGCCATAACAGCGGCCTTGATTATGAGCACATCTATCATGCTCTCCGTAAGTGTTCTCACAAGTAGCGATTTCCACAAAAAAAATCTGATAGTCTTGCGAGCATTTGTGATATTGGAAACAATGGCAGTATATTCATCACTGGCAGTGCTGATGGTCGAGTTATTGATAGGAGGAAAAGGGCGCTCTCAGACAGAAGAGGACGCGAAGATCCGCACAGTGGTGGTGTTGGTGTCTCTCGGATGTTCGTTAATGGCTGCCTTTCTAGCATGGAGTTTCCTCAGCGGGGAGAGTTGTTTCAATCTTTTTCTTCCCTTACTATCATTATAGGTTCGCCCCTGTTTCAGAGAAGTTAATGTATGAAAGTTAAAAGGGGATTATATATTATGTTAACGGTATTGTGGTGGATGCATCTGCAGGGTAATAGACTCGGTATGCCGGCTGTGCAGGTTGCATGGCAGATTATTTGGTCTCGAATATAAGCGAAATCGCAACTTCCAGCCTTCGACAATGATTAGGTTTAGAGAAACAGTAGGGTTTCATTACTGTTACCGTCTTCACAATTTAGCTATTGTAACACGGCACATTTTCCTAGGGTACCCGGAATCGAGGAACTTATTTTGTTCGACTTTGTTGTCCGTCGTCACTGACTTCGTAGAATAAAAATTTAATAAAAAGGTTGAGATGTCAGCATCTCTAGGGTGAGGGTTTAGTAGTTGAGTGCGTTCTATTGTTGATATAATATTTGTGGTATAGGAATTAGTCTTGCGACATGTTTATACTATATATTGTATATAATTAGTCGATGGGTTTTTATATGTGAGCATTAGAGTGCTTGGAATGTTCCTATTAGTGTATTCCTTGAACCTCCTATGGGTGCAAGTGTTAGTTATTCTACATGTAAATTAAAAAATGACCAAATATTTGTCAATATTGGACTCTTACATGATCACATGAGAACTTATGAATGTCATATAAAAAATCATAAATACATTCATTAATGAGTGTACTAAATATTTTTTTGCTTTATATAAAATATCATAACTATCCAATATAAATGTATCATTTATAAAATAAGGTGCTCATCTAAACAAGTATTGTTGCTATATCACAAATATTGTTCTTATGTGTACAACTACTATGGTGGCAATGTACGTGCATTGAAATACTTCATATTATATGTTTGTCCTATGACAAATATAAAAAGTGAATACAATAAATACCTTGTATTTTGTCATGAAATGTAAAAGGTTGTCAAAAAGTCTTATGATCATTTTAAGTTGAATATAAGTTGTATTTTAAATAAGAATGTGTTGTTTTTACAACAATAAATCATATTTTGTGTTCAACTATTAGATCATTTGTGTTGGATATAAAGGTTAAAGATAACAAGATATCTGGTGACCAAAAGGGATTGATGTTGAGATCATTTAGGTTGCATATAAGTTATATTTTAAATAAGAATATGATCTTGTTCTAACAACAAATGATATTTTTTGTTCAACTATTAGGGATTCCATGATAAATTTTTTGTCAAATCTCTTAAAATTTATTTGAAGGGCACTTCTCACTAGATGTGTTGATTTGGCAAGTTGTGTGATGAGTCACACCTCCAAACGTTAGTTGTAGATAGTAAGAGTCCATATCACATTTATAAAAAAAATAAAGGTTCTATAATATTCCATGTAATCGCTACATGATTGCAAAGTTATCCCTAACAACCACTAACAATAATACCTCCCCCCTTCTCTCTCTCTCTCTCTGGGGTTCCCACTTTTAGTGGCTTTTTTCTAATGTGAATTGATTTGGTATACACAATTTTATTTTATTTTTATTTAAAATAAATGGACAATAAATAATTTTTAAATTGGTTTTGCAATTTGTTGGTATTGGGAGCATTGATAGGATTGAGAGGCATTCAATCCCCAAAAGTTACTTGGGTGCAATTTCAACGTTACATATTTTTATTGTTGCTTTAGGGGATTTGAACCTTGGTGGATGATGAAATCAAGGAACTTATCATCATCCTCACTAGTTGTGCTTGACCAATTAAACTACAACCCTTTGGTAGTTTCTTTTTTCAATAAGACTAATAATTTTGTATTTTTTAATAGTTTTGTGAAAGTTGTAAGGGATCATCTCTTAAAATATATAAGTGCTAATACTAGAAATCACACATGATGTGTGCAATGGGCAATGCCAATAGCTACTTCCATTAAATTTAGTGGTATAAGTGTTGTCACATGAAATTGCACCCTATTTGGACCTGTTGTCCAAACATTCCAATGATAGAATGAGAATGATCTTAAGGTGTGGGACCTTGCAGCTGAGATCAAGCTTTTAGAGAAGGCCGGTTCCTCTCTAAGCCTAAATCTCAAACAACTAAACCTATTCGAACAATCAACAAGGAAAAGGGGGAGAAGGAGGGTAGTGGAAAATTAAAAGGTGATGCACTAGATTCAGTTGGGAGACTTATGTATAAGCTCAAAATGCATAGAATAACCTCAAACAATGAAAGAACATGCACAATTCATAGAAACCCTAACAGAGGTAGAGGGACAGAGTTGCAACTACAAGGAATTAACCATCAACAATATAGAAAACAAACCCCAGATACTACACAGTGTAAAAGAGAGGATGAAAAGGCAAAAAGTAGTTGCTTATATTGATTAAAGAGGTAAAATACATCAAGTACAGAGTTCAAGTGATTGATACAAAGATCCAACCCTTAGAAAGATTCAATACAAATGAAATAGAACACAATATGACAATCTTCCATTCATAGATGAATTGAAAATGAAGACATGAAAGGTCCAAAAGAGACACAGTCCATCAAATTCATACAGTTCTTGGAAAAATGACAAAATCTTGAGTCTGCAATCAAATCATTCCCCCTGATGGTTCCACAAACAACAACCTCTAATATCCTAAAAGGCATGTAGATATAGCATTACAAATCACACTATTGTAGCCTGGGTGAGTGAAGAGTGGTCAAGATGTTTGCAGGTCACCTATGCCCACTACATCATACCCACATGGACTATTTCAGGAAATCATCTAAAAATGGAATGGTTTCCCATACTTTGGACAAAAAACCATTAATTGAGGGTACTACAATAGCATGGTGGCATGAAAAATCCATTTACCACTCCATCGAGCTCTGGGATGAGCATTAGTGGCAGTCAAGAGGGTTGTTGAGAAGTCATGTCATGCGTTGAATTGCCTGTGCATAGGGAAGGTAAAATTTTCAGGCTCTGACAAATCAACCTTCCACAAATATTCTGCTTCTTGTATCAGGAGTAGGAGACTGCCCACAACTTTGACAAGTATGAAAGAGGTTGACATCATTGGCTTTCCACAATCAGGCCATTACTGAACTGACCTCCATATTGAAAAGACAAGAAAAGACACCTTGAGCATCAAAATCCAAAGGGACAAAAGGAAGCCATCAAGTTTTGGCAATCAAACCGTCATCGTAACATCTTCTTCTTTGGAATTGCATAAAAGAGATCCTCTATCTTTGAAGTATAAAAAGGGAACAAAGAGAAACCATCAAGCTTTGAGGATCAGGTCACCACTATAACATCTGCCTCAAAAGTAGAAGAACAAGAACATCTCTGAATGCCAAAGTCTGAAGAAACATAAGACAAATTAAACTTGTCAAACTTTAGGAATCAAGTCTTTTTTGGATCATATTCTACTAGAGCGAGAGAATAATAATCTCTTTGATACCACGATCCTGAAACACTTGGAACATTTGAAACATATCGGGGATTGGGCATTGGACATACCACCGAACACATGCAACCAAAGAAGGAGAACAAAAAGAGGCCCCAAAACTTGAAGTTTGAAGGACTTAGAATAATTTGAAATGTTAGGAATCAGGGATCATTCCCTCCACTGAATGCCTACATTGGAATAAGAAGCCAAACACCTCCCAAAAACATGAAGTTCACCAAATTTACATTAATAACAAATCAAGTTTTGGCAGTCGAGCCTCCACCTAAAATCATCTTCTAGAGGAAGATAAATAAGATCCTTCATGACCCTGCAATTCTGAAGCACTTAGAAGAATTACTTATCAGGGATTAGGAATTGGGGCCACCATGAAATGCATGCTTGAAGAATAAACAAACCAAGCTAGATTGATCCCCCAATCTTGAAACACTTGGCAGTTATATTTATTGGGGATCAAGAATCGAAGATCATGTGAACCATCAAACCATCCATTGAGTAGAAGAAAAGATACTTCCTCGATGGCATGATCCTGAAATAGCTTGCAATATAAAATATTAGGGACTGGGGCTCAAGAAGGCACACAAATACATGCCTAGAGACAAGAGGAAACAAGGATGACTGACAGGCTGACTCTAAAAAAATTAGATATTTGAACCACATCAAGGTAGAGTTTAGAGCTAATAAGGATAGCATATCGGTAAGGAAAACCTTGAAACTCCAAAAGGCTATAAAAGATAGAAAACCTATGGGAAAAAATCCAAGAATTCTCAGACTTAGGTTTTGTGAATTTTGAGTCAACATTTTGGTGATCTTTTGGGGATGTTTTCTTTCTAAACTTTAGGATCCAGTGGCCTTAACATCCATTGGGCATAGAGTTAAAAAGAATCCTAAAACAACCAACCAACCAAAGCAACTGAAACCACCCCATAACAAAACACATGGAAAAACATAAAATAACAAAGCATACATTCTTCTAATGAGAATGTAGCTTGTGTAAGAGCACTTGGAGGAAAGGAATCTAACACAAAACAATCTAACTTAATATGTACAAGATCTCAAAGCCAAACTCAAAAGCAAGGTTTGAGATCAATACCATTGACCGGGATAGGTAGGACATCTCCATTCAACTTTGAGAGTTGAAATGCATTGGCCTATTTGTATCTAGTGATAATGTAAGGGCCACTCGAGATGGCATCAAACTTTGAATGTCTTGTAGCTTTATCTTTTTCCTTATTGCATTTTAGCACTAAATCTACCTCACTAAATGTACTACCAATTGATTTTCTATCAAATGTTTTCTTGACCTAATCTTGATGAGCCTCAAGAGTCTTCATGGCTTGGTCTCTTACCTCTTCCAATTCCATCAAATAAGCTAACCTCACTATCTTGGCATCATTTTCCAACAATTCTAGTTGATGTGCAAGCTCAAGAGAGGGAAACTCTAATGACAATGGAAGTTTGGATTCTATTCCATAAACCAACATGAAGGGTGAATTACCAATGGCTCTCTTTGGGGCAATTTTATTAGCCCAAAGGGTTGTATTCAACCTGGTATGCCATGTCCTTTGATTATCTTCAAATGTCCTTTTGATGATCCTTATCATGTTTTTATTTGTGGACTCAACTAGGCGATTGTCTTGAGGATATTAATTAGAAGATGTCTACAAATAAACCCCATGGTTGAATGCCCATTCACTAAATTTAAGGCTAACAAAGGCCTTAGAATTATTAGAAATAATGGTGAATGGAACACCAAACCTTGTGACTACACCTTCAAGGAAATCTAAAATGGAGGCTTTTATGGCATCCTTTAATGCAATTGCCTCTGTCCACCTCATGAAATAATCAATGTATGTCAAGATCCACTTGTGACCATCACTAGAAGGTGGATTGATCATGCCAATAAAGTCTAAACCCAAGTTGACATTTAGGGCTGATTAGTTTGGATGGGATGAAGAGGAAGAGTAGCTAATCTTTGTTTTACAGTGAAAAGAGAACACTCTTTACATGCCTCTCACCCACCTGTGAGCATCTCTAAATAGGTTGGGCTAGTAATAACCAACCCTCATGATCTTGACAACAATTATCCTTAGAGAAAAATAACCAACCCCTAGAGAGACCATTGTGGAATTCTTTGAGCACTCTATCAATCTGATTTTTCTCAATACACCTTAAGAGAAATCCATTAATGTGTTTCCTAAAAAATACACCATTGAGAAGGACATAAGGGATAGAATGCAGCCTGAAATATCTCCTCTTTGCTTGAGTCAAACCATCTAGGCACCTACGTATCTGTAAAAAGGTAATCATGTCATGGTACCAATTAATTGGAACATTAGGTTCAGCTATTTGGACCTCACCAAGAGTATAGATTGCATCATTTTTTGTTTCTACATCTGCTTCTAACTATTCACACAACACCTTACCTCTTACCATCTTGGTAATCTTAATGTTTACATCATATTCCATTACCTTGGTGATCTAACCGACTCTTTTCTCACTGACATCTTTGCTCAGCAAGAACTCTTTGACATTAGGGTGATTCACCATCAGCTGTACTTTGTTATTTGAAACAATGTCTCTAAATTTCTTGAGGGCCTTCACAATAGCAAAGACCTACTTCTCAACAAATTTATATTTGAGCTCATAGTCCTTTAGGGGCTAACTGAAAAAAGAAAAATTTGACTACTCCAATTGTTCATTATTCTATTGTGTTAGGACTACTGATATACCTGTTGGATCTAGGGCATACAACTGAGAGGGGGGGGGGTGAATCAGTTGTATAAAAAAACACTTAACTCACTGTTGTTAGTTAGCAGCATATCAAATAATCATCCATGGAAGCATAATACATAAACACAAGAGCAGATAAGCATCAACACATTGAACACCAAGATTTTGACGTGGAAAACCCGGTTAAGGGAAAAACCATGGGGTGATTAACCCAAGAATTATTCTCTGTTAGAAGAATAAAGGAAAGATGAATGGCACATGCCAATAAGGGCTCACTGCCCGAGCACACTGCTCACAAAGAGGCCCACTGCCTACAAGGAGACACACTGTCTACAAAGTGATGAAAATCACAGTCTTGAACTGGAGAATGACATCTCTACCATGTCCGGATCAGTTCCAATTAAGCCCAACAGTCTCTGCTCTGCCTTTCGCACGTTTCTTCGCTATACCATGCTCATACTTACACCACACCCTGAAATGAACTCACAAACCGTTATTTATACAAGACATCGACTTAGGAACAAACATCTAAGTCGGCAAACAACCATAGGAGTATCCGCAAGATGAATAAGACATCCGGTCGGCCATCACAAGAACATTCGTAGGATGAACAACTCATCCGGTCGGCTACACAGAGCAAGAACTTCATCCGGAAGAATAACTTCAATTCCGGGCTCTACTATCAATGCGGACCAACAACAAAACCTAAACATGATCCAAGAACCTTCACAAGCCTGTCTGAATGTCCGGATACATCCGCACTTCCTCTGCTTACTGGGATCTCTTGTCTTCCTCATCCGGAACTTCAAGAACACAGTCTGTCGCCACTGTTACAATGCAAGAGGTACTTCCGGACCTCCAAATCATACACAAATCAGGATGATACATCATAAGGACATCCCAAACACTCCTTCCAATCCGCAGATTAGGATAATACAATTCCGGACCTCACCGGACCTTTTTGTGATCCTCTGTCACCTCCGGATACTTGCCGGACCCGGTTCTATACCGGCAGCCACAACTCCTTCAGATCTTCATGCGGACCTCTGAAATCTTAACTGTAGCATCTCAAGACTCATATCTACTAACCCTTTAATCCGCATCCTCCGGTTCTCATCCTATATAGTACATTTACCTTCTTCTCATCACTGTTCTTCACTGTTCCTGACTGAGACTAATTTTCTCAATATCCTCAGCACACAGCTCATCAAATCCTTCTTGTTAATGCAATATGAGTATGTTGACATCAATGACAATACTGGATAACCTCATACTTGCAACAATCTCCCCCTTTGTCATTGATGGCAACATATGATGTGAAAAACCATTAAGACAAGAACTTCAACTTTTCATATGTCTTCTCTTCCTTTACTGCTCCCCCTTTGATCATCAACCACTTGTTTTTCACATGTCTTCTCTCCCCCTTTGACATCAATGGCAAAGGGCTCATACTTGCAATTCTCATGCATCAGAATCATACTAGCTGCTCCCCCTTAGTTGCAGCTCCCCATTAGTCCGGATCACAAGATATGGCTGTGATAGCCACCGGACTGATGCACATCAGTGCATCTTAGTTCATCACCGGAGGGGCCATGACCCCTAACTTCTCCCGGAGATATTCAAAAGAGTCCTTGGGAAGAGGTTTTGTAAAGATATCTGCAATCTGATCCTTGGAGGGAACATACTCCAATCTGACTTCTTCCTTATTTACTTGTTCTCTCAAGAAGTGAAATTTGATAGATATGTGCTTAGTCTTAGAATGCAATACCGGATTCTTGGAAATATTAATTGCACTTGAATTATCACAGAAAATTGTGATAGGCTCCTCATATTCAACTTTGATGTCTCTTAGCATCTGCTTCATCCATAGGATTTGAGTGCAACTACCTGCTGCTGCAATGTATTCTGCTTCAGTTGTAGACAGAGATATTGCATCTTGTTTCTTGCTTAGCCAAGAAACCAATTTCTTTCCCAAAAAGAATGCTCCACCACTAGTGCTCTTCCGGTCATCCACATCTCCTGCCCAATCTGCATCTGTGTAAGCATGAAGAGAGAAATCCAGATCTCTAGGATACCATAGACCATACTCAACTGTTCCTTTCAAGTATCTAAAAATTCTTTTGATTGCCATAACATGAGATTCTCTAGGATCAGCCTGGAATCTTGCCACAAGACCAACAACCTGCATTATATCTGGTCTAGTTTGAGTGAGATACAACAATCCACCAATCATTGATCTATACTTTGTCTGATCTGCCTTTGGAGAATCATCATCTTTGCTTAACTTACATCCGGTTGCCATAGGAGTGTTCATAGGTTTTGAGTCTTCCATACCAAATTTCTTTAACAATTCTTTCACATATTTGGTCTGAGAGATGAAGATCCCTTCTTTTGTTTGAGTAATTTGCAGACCCAAGAAGAAATTCATTTCACCAAGCATAGACATTTCAAACTCACTTTTCATCTGGTTTGCAAAAGTTTTGCACATACTATCTCTTCCTCCAAAAATGATATCATCCACAAACACTTCAACAATCAGAATGTTTTCATGATCAATTTTGAAATATAAGTTACTGTCAGCAGTACCTTTGTTGAATCCAATCTGCACAAGATGCTTATCCAACCTTTCATACCATGCTCTTGGGGCTTGCTTCAATCCATACAAAGCTTTCTTCAACTTGCAGACCATATCATTATTATCAGACAATTGAAATCCATCCGGTTGTTCAATGTAGACTTCTTCTTCCAGATCACCATTTAGGAAGGCAGACTTGACATCCATCTGATATACCTTGAAGTCTTTGAAGGCAGCAAATGCAAGAAGTAATCTGACTGCTTCAATTCTTGCTACCGGAGCAAAAGTCTCTTCAAAGTCAATTCCTTCTATTTGTGAGTAGCCCTTGCAGACCAATCTAGCTTTGTTTCTGATTACTTCACCAGCTTCATTTAGTTTGTTTCGGAAGACCCACTTGGTTCCAATTACATTCCTGTCTCTAGGTCTGGGAACAAGATCCCAAGTATGATTTTTCTCAATTTGCATCAGTTCATCTTCCATTGCTTTGGTCCAGTTTTCATCATTGCAGGCTTCATTTATTGTTTTAGGTTCAATCTTTGAAATCAGACAACATTCATTCTGATCTTGAGCAATATTCCTTCTAGTTTGTACACCTTTGCTTCTGTCACCTATGATCTGATCTTCAGAGTGATTCAGTCTTACATACCTTGGAATTTTGGGAGTATCCAGCACTGCTGTTTCTTGATCAGCCTCATTCAAATCTAACTCTTCTTCCTGATTTACCGGATTAGGCTGACTCTGTCTCACCGGAGAGGATTGAGGTCCTTGAGCACTGTCTTGGTCATCTTCATCAAACTCATAAAATCTTGAAGGCTTCTCAATTCCTTCATCAACCTTCACATTGGTGCTTTCTATCATCTTCCTCAATCTCTTATTGTAACACCGGTATGCCTTGCTTTGAGTGGAGTAGCCCAAGAAAATTCCTTCATCACTTCTAGCATCAAACTTTCCTAGATCTTCATCTCTTTTAATATAACACTTGCTACCAAATACTCTGAAATATTTCACAGTAGGAGTGATGCCAAACCAGAGTTCATAGGGGGTCTTACCGGTGTTGTTTCTGATTTGAACTCGATTGAGAGTGTAGACTGCAGTGCTGATAGCTTCTTTCCAAAACATTTGGGGAACATTTGCTTCCAACATCATTGTCCTAGCAGCTTCCTGGATGGTCCGGTTCTTTCTCTCAACTACTCCATTCTGCTGTGGAGTCTTAGGAGCAGACAACTGTCTCCTTATACCCTGTTTCTCACAAAAGTCAATGAATTCACCAGATGTAAATTCACCACCTCTATCAGACCTTAGACACTTTAGTTTCAATCCGGTTTGATTCTCCACCATAGCTTTGAAGATTCTGAACTTCTCAAAAGCTTCTGATTTTTCTTTTAGAAAGGTAACCCACATCATCCGGGAATGATCATCAATTAACAACATGAAATATCTATCACCTTGCAGACTCTTGATTCTTGTCGGACCACATAGATCAGTATGTACTACTTCCAATAATCCGATAGAAGACTGATCTTTGCTTTTAAAAGAGACTCTGCTTTGTTTGCCTAACTGACATTCTTTACACACACTATTTGTAGGTTTTATCAACTTTGGAAGATCTCTCACAGCCTGAGTATTGCTTATTTTGATGATGTTATCAAAATTTACATGACACATTCTTCTATGCCATAACCAACTCTGATCAATTTGAACAAACAAACAACTTTTATTTGAACCAACCAGATGAAAGATGTTACCTCTTGTCTGAGTACCGGATGCAATTTCAGTTCCGGAGCTTGTAAAGATTCTGCATTTTCCATTCTTGAACCGGAGATCATAGCCTTTGTCCACTAACTGACCAACACTGAGAAGATTGTGCTTCAATCCTTCAACATACAGTACATTTCCTGTTTTGCTCTTACCATCAAAGGAAATAGTTCCCCTACCTCTGATTCTGCCAGCAGAATTGTCACCAAACTTTACCATTCCTCCTTCATATCTTTCCAAGTCTAAGAACTTATTCTTGTCACCAGTCATATGGTGAGAACATCCACTATCAATAACCCAGTCATCCTTTTCTTCTACTTGAGCAGCCAAGGCTTTTTCAACAACTTTGTGATTGACAGATTCAGAGAGCAAGGAATCTTCTTCCTTGATGGCTATAAATACCCACTCATTTCTGGATTTGCTTCCTGGTTCTGATTCATCATCTGTTACTCCTTCATTGTCATCTTCTTCATGAACATAATAGCAATTCTTTTGAAACCTTTGTCTGTGAGTATTAGATCTTGCAGATCTCTCCAGACATCTTGAGGCAAAATGACCAATCTTATTGCAGTTGAAACACTTAAAGGGTAGTTTTCCTTCATACTTACCGGATCCTCTTGGCAGTCTCTTTGCAATGAGGGCTTCAAGTTGAGCTGTTTCTGCTTCTTCTTCTTCCATGTCTCTTCTTGCTTGATCATACCATGACATTTTCTTTGATGAGTTTTCACCCAGATCAAATCTCTGTTTGCCTTTTACATAGGCACTGGCTTTGAAAGCAGATTCAGTCTTGGGAGGATCATCTCCAAACTCGGTCATTTCAAATGCAGCTAGTTTGCCAGCCAGTTGTTCTCTTGTGACAGTTGTGTGGGCTCTGAATTCATCAATGGCAGCAACTTTGATTTTGTAGGCAGCAGGAAGGGATCTTAGGATTTTGCAGACAATCTCATTTTCATCTAAAGTTCCACCAGCATTTCTGATTCCACATACCAGCTCATTTACTCTTGGCATAAAGGTAGTGATGTTTTCATCATCTCTCATTTTCAATCTTTCAAATTTCCCTTTCAGACTTTGCAACCTTGCACTTTTGACAAACTCATCTCCTTCATACAAAAGTTCCAGTTTAGTTAGGATCTCATATGCAGTGGGTAGGTCAATGACATTCGAGAGATCTGAGTCGTTCAATGCGCTTAGAAGAGCTTCCTTGGTCCGCAGATTGTTTTCAGCTTCTGTGATTTCATTCAGAGTTGTCGGACCACCTTGTGGAGGTACATATGGTTTTGAAATCATACCCAGGTATGCTTTTCCCATGCATTCCAAGTGACACTTCATGCGACCTTTCCAGAGAGTGAAGTTGGTTCCATCGAACTTCGGACTATCCTTCTTGTATGACGACATCCTGGATCTCCTCAAGCGGTTAAGCTCTTGTCAGAGGAACTTGGCTCTGATACCAATTGTTGGATCTAGGGCATACAACTGAGAGGGGGGGGGTGAATCAGTTGTATAAAAAAACACTTAACTCACTGTTGTTAGTTAGCAGCATATCAAATAATCATCCATGGAAGCATAATACATAAACACAAGAGCAGATAAGCATCAACACATTGAACACCAAGATTTTGACGTGGAAAACCCGGTTAAGGGAAAAACCACGGGGTGATTAACCCAAGAATTATTCTCTGTTAGAAGAATAAAGGAAAGATGAATGGCACATGCCAATAAGGGCTCACTGCCCGAGCACACTGCTCACAAAGAGGCCCACTGCCTACAAGGAGACACACTGTCTACAAAGTGATGAAAATCACAGTCTTGAACTGGAGAATAACATCTCTACCATGTCTGGATCAGTTCCAATTAAGCCCAACAGTCTCTGCTCTGCCTTTCGCACGTTTCTTCGCTATACCATGCTCATACTTACACCACACCCTGAAATGAACTCACAAACCGTTATTTATACAAGACATCGACTTAGGAACAAACATCTAAGTCGGCAAACAACCATAGGAGTATCCGCAAGATGAATAACACATCCGGTCGGCCATCACAAGAACATTCGCAGGATGAACAACTCATCCGGTCGGCTACACAGAGCAAGAACTTCATCCGGAAGAATAACTTCAATTCCGGGCTCTACTATCAATGCGGACCAACAACAAAACCTAAACATGATCCAAGAACCTTCACAAGCCTGTCTGAATGTCCGGATACATCCGCACTTCCTCTGCTTACTGGGATCTCTTGTCTTCCTCATCCGGAACTTCAAGAACACAGTCTGTCGCCACTGTTACAATGCAAGAGGTACTTCCGGACCTCCAAATCATACACAAATCAGGATGATACATCATAAGGACATCCCAAACACTCCTTCCAATCCGCAGATTAGGATAATACAATTCCGGACCTCACCGGACCTTTTTGTGATCCTCTGTCACCTCCGGATACTTGCCGGACCCGGTTCTATACCGGCAGCCACAACTCCTTCAGATCTTCATGCGGACCTCTGAAATCTTAACTGTAGCATCTCAAGACTCATATCTACTAACCCTTTAATCCGCATCCTCCGGTTCTCATCCTATATAGTACATTTACCTTCTTCTCATCACTGTTCTTCACTGTTCCTGACTGAGACTAATTTTTTCAATATCCTCAGCACACAGCTCATCAAATCCTTCTTGTTAATGCAATATGAGTATGTTGACATCAATGACAATACTGGATAACCTCATACTTGCAACAATACCCTCTTTACATCCAACAATATAAAGGATAAAAACCTTCTCATAATTAGGGTTAACAGGTGTTGGAGCTTGAGTAATAACCTGCATGATAGTTTCAAAACTATCCCTACCCTCCTTAGACAAACTAAATGTAGAATTTTTCTTTAGCATGGAGGTCATGGGCTTTTCCATGGATGCAAAATTTGGAATGAACCTCCTCACAAAGTTGATTTTGCCCATGAATCTTTTTAGGCCTTTCTTGTGGCTGGGAAGAGGAAGGGACAGGATTGCACTCACTCTTTTAGGATCAATGGAACCCCTTCCTTGGAAACTATATGTCCCAATAATTTACCTTTAGGGACAACAAATACACACTTCTTTAAAGATTCAATGATATACCATATTCTCTGTAGATCTCTCAAAGACTTTTCTCAATTGACCCACATGGTCCTTTGAATTCTTGGAATAAATAGTCAAATCATCTAGATACACTAGAATAATCTCATTGATTAGGCCTTTGAAGGCCAAATCCATTGCTCTTTGGAAGGTTGTACCAGCATTGGTCAACTCGAATGGAATTTTCTTATAGGCCAAAGTGCCCCATTTGGTGGTGTAGTCTTATACTACTCTGATTCTTTTACAAGAATCTGGTTATACCCTGAGTAACCATCTAGAAGGGAAAATCTCTTAGCTCTAGCCACTATTTAGAGGATCTGCTCCATGGAGGGAAGTGGATAGTGATTGTAGACACCCAAAAATGTCCATCTCTTGCAACACCTTATGCTTTGCCTTAGGTACCCATGTCTTCATCCTAGCACTTCCTCTAATAAATTAAATAAATCTAACATTTATCTCATTTATCCCATCCCTTCGCATTATTAAATAAATAAATTTTATTTATTTATTTAATCCCATTTCTTCTTGAATTAAATAAAATAAAATTTTTTATTTTATTTTAATTTATCACTCCTCACATTCCTCGTGATTTAAAAAATATTAAATTATTTACTTACCTTCCATTTCCATCTCCCGAGATGACTCAACTGATCTCTCAAATCACTAGATTCACCTTCTAATTCCCTCTCAAGTGAACTCTATTCACCTTCTATTTTCTCTCCCAAGTTGCACAATCAACTTTCTAATTCCACTATCACTCACAAAATGGAAGTTTTATCCCTCCATTCTCTCATCTTTGTCTATAAATTAATCCACAACCAAGCCATTTGCATGGATGAGCTTTCAAGTACTGTTACTCTATCGAAATATCTCCTCAATGTTTCGTCCATCATCTCTCATCAATCTTTCATCCATCAAATCTTCATCCTATCATAGTTATGCTGGGTATCTAAGCAACCAACAATCCAATCATTTGAGCAATCAATCAGGCATGCATCAACATCTGAGGTATTCGAAAGGTTTTGGGTAAAAAGGTAATTATATGTATTGTTTTATCTTTCGTTTTATCCAAATTTTTTGTTTACAATGATTTTTAAGGGAAGCCCTAATTAGGTCCTTAAAGACCACACACTATCTAATTTACCCATTCCTATTCTTGACTAGAACAAAATTAGCTATGCAAGAGGCTTGTGTTTGATTGGATAGATAATTTTATAATCGAGGAGCATAGATAGCTCTTTCTTTATAAATGGCTCAATTTTAGGGTTGATTGGCCTTTGCTTCTACCTAATAGGCTTTGCATCAGGATCTAAGTCAATGGTATGTTTGACTAAACCAGGATCAAAGCATCTAAGGTCTTTATAATCCCAAGTAATAACATTATCATATTCTTTACAAAGCTTAATGAAATCCTACTTTTTAGATTTGTTGCATACCTTGCCAAACTTTAGAACCTTGCCATTTGTAATTGTCACCTCTTAATAGTCTTTCTTCTTGACTATCATATTCATCTTCTCACTTCTGAACTGATTATTAGAGTTGAATATTTTCTCCAAGGTGATTAACCCTTTTAGTAGCTTATTGGTCCTCAATTGAATGACCTACTCGTCATATTTTTCATACAATATGGGCTAGTGTTGATGTATAAAATTGTGCGGGTTCCACCACCAACATGGGAGGCTTCAAAGATGTGGGATTGATCTTGAAGCAACCTCCAGATTTTAAGGAAGCTAACTCTTCCTTTTAATGGGGTTTTGGGAAAGGGAAGGAGAAACAAGATTACAGATACAATAAAAGAAAACCTAACTCCCTAAGGCAATGTGCCAATGATATATCTTAGTTCCACAATAAGCACAATGATTAAATCATAAAGATTTTTGTTGAGTTAAAGAGCTACAAACATGATTAACAAAAACAAAATGTAAAACAAATTGTATTCAAAGGCTGCGTTCAAAGATTTTATAGACTGATTCAAAAAACATCACAGAATACACAGAACAAAAGTATCATCTCATCAATATTTTTGACAAAGTATACAAGGCAAAGATTATGCATAAGCACACAATATCTATATTTTGAAAGCAACTGTAAAGGTAAGATGATATATTCTAGTCACAATCAAAATCTCTCTGTATTTCCTCTCTTATCAGTTACAAAATTTCCCCTATTTATAGAAACGAAATGGGGCTCAAGACACTTCATAGTCATTAGAATTTCTAACCACCTAGAACCAAACTGAAACTAATTACACATAGAAAATCTCTCTGAATCTATGCCAGTGTCATCCTTGCAATCTAAGTGGCTAAATACAGTAGAAAATATGGCCTTGTAACTACTAGTTCTGTTGGGATAGGCACTCCATAGGTTTCACAGAAATTTCCACGTGGCGCTCCTTCGCTTATCAGGCTTAGTTTCCTTTATATCATAGTGAGAATGCATGCCATGTCAACACTTGGCATCTCCAGGATCCTCTTAGCTCTTGATATGTGGAAACACCCGAGAGCCACAAAACTAGGACACATGGCAGGCTAGCGTGTCTTCAAAAATTTCCTTTATCTTTTATTCTTTCAACACCCGCGGTCATGACACTTGGCACCATCCGCAGCATTCAGAAACTTGGCTTCAATATTCTGGGCCCACCACATCATACTCCTGCGCTACTCAAAAAGAAAGAGACACATGATAGACTTCGGTTCATTTGTAAAAGGGACATGTGGCACATTGGCTCTTCTTTTGGCTGCCTCTTTCGATAGCGACACTTGGCACTCTCTACGGAATCAAAAACTTATAAAGCATAAAAGGGGAAAAACACTTAGGCCCAAATATGTGGCACACTTTGCGACTTTTAGAATACATTGAGCTACAAAGAAGACACTTGGCACTTTCCACCATTACTAGATGCTGATCTAATTGCCTCTCTAACTCCTTGCCATGTGTCTTCACCATGCGTCTTTTAGAAGCATCATCTCTTCCACTATTTCAAAACCCTGACATACTGACATCTGGCACATACATTCCCGCGCGGTCTATACTTGTAATACGAATAAAGACAACAAGCCAATATTAACACTTATGCCGCCACTGTTTAACTGATGCTACAAAATGTAGAGTAAGAACTCTACAGTTCTTGGTGACTTGTTGGGAAGGTGAGCCTGCTCACTAAGAACTCTAGAATCTTAGGTTTCGTAGACTGGCTTTAATTATTGGGTTTAGAGTCAATTATCAAGATGAACCTAAAACAACCATAAAATAGATCTGTAACCAAATGCTGAGCAACCAAACTAATCCAAAATGGCACACATATCAAATGGATCTGAGACTAGAACACTGCTGGTTCAAACACACTATGCAACTAATAGACCACTAAAACTAGCCACTGAACTAAGACATGACTGAATGACAAAACTGACCTTTGTCTTTTATTGCAGCTGAGACTTGTTGAAAGAAAAACAACTAAATCTGAAAACTATGTTGCAGATGCAACTTATTACTAAGCCACTAAGATTAAACTACTGTTATATGAGAGGCATAGGAACATGCCCATTCACCAGAATGGAGAAATAACTGCCTGATCTGATGATATTGCTCCAGTGGATCCACATTGCACTAAGAATTGTCTAAACAAAATGCATGAAGAAAAATAACTAGAATTTGTACCTTTTTGCCTTCCTGCATTCTGAAGGCTCACCATTTGCATGAAAATACTAGTTAAGCTGATCTACATGATGTTCCTATTTGAGCGGAGGGTGGGAAGGGAAAATCAAGTGATGATGTTCACCTCTTTGTTCACGTGTGAGAGCATTTATGATTTTGGACTCATTGGTGATTTCTCCTATCTGTACCTTTGTATTCTCATGATCCATAGTAGCTTGAAACCCTGGCTGGTATGCAACAGAGCTGCCTATAATTGTCTTGAATCTAATTGGCATCTCTTCTTGAATGAAGAATGGAATCTGATGAGACTCTTCATTTGACTCTTCACTACTTGTGTCTCTTGATGCATTATTATCATGGAGGTCACTTTTCTTTTTATCATAATCACCCAAATTTGAACAAAAATTTTCTAGGTCATCCCAAAAAGAATCATTCTCAGACTCATCTTCACTATTTTGCACAAGAGAATGAACCTTTTGTTCTTTTACAAGCTGAGGTGGAGATTTTGTATCGACTAATGGCCATTACTTTTCAGCTTCAAAGTAAATCAATCCATTATCATTTATCCTATCCTTTTGTTCATGTGACCACATCTCTGAATCATCTCCTTCAAGATGTAAAATATTTTGATAGAAAAACTGCCCTTCATTTGTAGATTCAGCAGTAATATCATTTCCAACTTCTTTTTCAAGATGAGGTTCAGATAATGTATTATTGTTCCTCTAGTACTTTTCATCTTCAAAGTACTTTTTAGCTTCTAGAAGTTGCAATTCATAGGCATCCTCTGAATCATCTCCTTCAAGAGTTAACCGAGTTTTTGAGTTACATGTTGCCATAGGTGCATGATGTTGATTACCAGAAGGACACCTAGAATGGACATGAACCACCTTCTTGGTCACATTTGATCTTTGAGACTCAAATCTTCTTTAATATCAAAATGACAAAGAACTTGATATATGGCTTTTATTGGCTAATTTGAAGCTATAGAGGCTTGTAAAATATAATTTTCAAAATGATTGGGTCTCATATGTACTTGAGGGAGGATTTCTTCAATAAACTGACTATATTGATATTGTTGCTCATATAGACCTTGATCATGATACAGGGTTTGGTTTCTTAGCTCATTAAGCTCTTGGGCAAAAATTTTTATTAGTTCTTTTACCTCCATCATCTCCTTATGATTTGGCAAATCAGCAGGGAGGGTGGGTGGCTTAGAATAAGTATGCATTTGACTACAAGAAAGAGCCTGAGATGGAATGTTTGCATGAGGTATAAGTGGTGCTAAGGGTAGAGGAGGCAATTTACCAGCCTCTATGAGGTTATTTTCATCTCTAATAGCAAGGTTATATGACTGAGGCAAAGTATCACCTCTTAGGGCCTGTATCATAACAAATATTTGAGGGTCTAAAGCCTTTAAATAATAAAGAAATGCAAAGATTGGAGGAGGCCTGATATCAACAGAAAATTTCTTCCATACCTTGTCAAATCTTGAATTGAAGTCACACATGCTCTCCATTGGATGCCTCTTGATGCTGATGAGATTTTGGGTGAGGGTATTGACATCTGTCCTCTCCTTGACTTGATTGTAGATGAGTTCTCCCAGCTGGTCCCATCCAATGATTGAATTGGGTTTCAAACTTTTGTACCATTCCCTTGCTTTGCCTTTGAGGGAAGATGCTAGCAACGGAAGGGCTTCATTTTCATCTGTGATGCAATGGATGGTGCATAAATTTGCCACATCTTGAATGTGATCTATAGGACAAAATGATCCATCCCCAAGAAAATGAGGCAATGCTTTCCATGTTGTATCAAGAACCTGACCGTGTTGCTGAAGAATAAGAGGACTTGAATCCCAAGTCACAAAAGGCAAATTCCTTGCTGGAATATTTAGATACACATAGATACCTGGGGTTGCCATGATCTATAGAAGAAGATATCTGAGAAATATTCACCATTATAGTCACTGAATAGAAAATTCATGCTCCTATGAGAAGATACTTTTGTGATTTTCAACCAAAACCACAAAATATAAGGCAAAAATTCAGTGAAAACAAAGATCAAAGTCTTTGATTCCAGTCCCACCGGGCATGCCAAAAACTATTGATGTATAAAATTGTGTGGGTTCCACCATCTACATGGGAAGCTTCAAAGATGTGGGATTGATCTTGAAGCAACCTCCAGATTTTAGGGAAGCTGGCTCTTCCTTTTAATGGGGTTTTGGGAAAGGGAAGAAGAAACAAGATTACAAATACAATAAAAGAAAACCTAACTCCCTAAGGCAATGTGCCAATGATATATCTTAGTTCCACAATAAGTAAAATGATTAAATCATAAAGATTTCTGCTAAGTTAAAGAGCTACAAACATGATTAATAAAAGAAAAATGTATAACAAATTGTATTCAAAGGCTGTGTTCAAAGATTTTACAGACTGATTTAGAAAACATCAAAGAATACACATAATACAAGTATCATCTCATCAATATTTTTGACAAAGTATACAAGGTAAAGATTATGCACATGCACACAATATCTCTATTTTGAAAGCAACTGTAAAGATAATATGATATATTCCAATCACAATCGAAATCTCTTTGTATTTCCTTTCTTATCAGTTACAAAATTTCCCATATTTATAGAAATAAAATGGGGCTCAAGACACTTCTTAGCCATTAGAATTTCTAACCACTTGCAACTAAACTGAAATTGATCACGCACAAAAAATCTCTTTGAATCTGTGCCTATGTCATCCTTGCAATCTGAGTGGCTAAATACAATAGAAAATATGGCCCTGTAACTACCAATTTTGTTGGGACAAATGGCACGCTTCACAGGTTTCACAGAAATTGCCATGTGGTGCTCCTTCACTTATCAAGCTTAGTTTCCTTTATATCATAGTGAGAATGCATGCCATGTTGACACTTGGCATCTTTGGGCTCCTCTTAGCTCTTGATATGTGGCAATACTTGAGAGCCACAAAACTAGGACACATGGTAGGCTGGCACATCTTCAAAAGTTTCCTTTATCTCTTATTCCTTCAACACCTATGGTCATGACACTTGGCACCGTCCGCGGCATTCAGAATCTTGGCTTCAATATTTTGGGCCCACCACATCGTACTTCTATACCACTCAAAAAGAAAGAGACATGTGTTAGAGTCCGGTTCATTTATAAAAAGGGCACATGGCACACTGGCACTTCTTTTGGTTACCTCTTTCGATAGCTTTTCCTTGAATCCCTACAGTAGTGACACTTGGCACTCAGAAACTTATAAAGCATAAAAGGGGAAAAACACTCATGCCCAGATATGTGGCACACTCCATGACTTTTAGAATACTACAAGCTGCAAAGAAGACACTCGGCACTTTTGCCATTACCAGACGCTGATCTAATTGCCTCTCTAACTCCTTGCCATGTGTCTTCACCACGCATCTTTTAGAAGCATCATCTCTTCCGCTATTTCAAAACCTCGCCATACTGACATCTGGCACATACATTCCCATGTGAGCTATACTTGCAATACGCATAGAGACACCAAGCCGATATAAACACTTATGCCGCCACTGTGTAATTGATGCTACAAAATGTAGAGTATAAACTCTACAACTAGTTTTTAGTAGAAAATTCTACATCCTCTTGTATAAAGTTGATGATCTACTGGTCACTTTCAAACACTTGCTACCTGATCACATTGTCTAGGAAAGATGGCCTTACCACAACCTTAACATGCTGGTTGGTATCTTGTGTGATGCACTTGGGATTATCAAACTAGGTGCCCACTATTGCAAGTCAGTCAGCGTCCTTATTTTCTTCCCTAGGAATGGCCTAGATGTTGAAGGCATCAAATTCTTCAATGAGTTTCCACACCCTATGTTTGTAGGATTTCAACAATTCATTCTTTGATGTGCTTTAAGCTCTTACTTGGTGAACAACAAGCTCATTGTCACCAAATACTTGTAGGACCTTAATTCCTCTTTTTTGTGCAAGCTAAATACCTGGAATTAATGCTTCATACTCAGCTATGTTATTGGTGCAACTAAACTGAAATCTGAAGGTAAAGAAATATCTCTTTTTGAGGAGAGATCAAACTTACACCAGTGACTGCACTATTTTAAATTCTAGAACCATCAAAGAAAAGTTGCCATACTCTGTCCAGATCTTCTTGTGGCTTCACAAGATTGGGGATGATTGCATCCTCCTCATGGTCACCATAAGTACCCAACCCTATGTCTTCCACATCATTGAGAGGGTTAAATGGGAGGCCATTACCCCGTTCATCAAGTAATATATCTCATATTTATTCTATAGGTGTGGCGGCCTCATGTATACCACTACATTCTTCTTAGTCATGGATTGTACAATTCATATTAATAGGGCTAGGGGTGTATGGTTCAAAATGATGCATGGAAGTAGGTTTAGACTTTATGGTTACCTTTGTTCCATACCTAGTACTAAACAACATATGGGACCAATTAGAAGATATTTACCCACCTATCTTAGCTATGAATTCTCTAGATAAGCATGCCAAAATGTTTGGGAAGATCTATGATTGAGATATCTTGTAAAACAAAGCAACCTGGGCATGTATGTAAGGTTAATATAAAACTCTTAATGAATCCTACTTTTTTTGATAGCAATGCCATCTAGGTGCACAACTCCCTTGGACACAAGTTCATATTGACACCAAGTAGATCAACCACCTCTTTAGGCATAAATGGGCTACTAGCTCTTGAATCTATCATGCAATTATGTACCAAATGATCACCAATAATTAAAGACACATAGAAGGGAGGTGACTTACTAATCTTGCTTGTATTTTTCTCCTCTTTTGGTTGACAGAGGTTGATTGGTGTCACAACTCCCTCCTTTGGTACAACATTCAACAGTTGATTGAAACTCTCCAAGGCCTCTTGAATCAAGTCTCTTTGAGATATAATTGACAGAGCTTCCCACATGGTAACATTCAAACTAAGATTCAATATAGATGAAATAGAACACAATATGACAATTTTCCACTCATAGATGAACTAGAAAAGAAGACACGAGAGGTCCAAAAGAGACATAGTCCATCAAATTCATACAGTTCTTGGAAAATGACAAAAGGCCTAAGTCTGCAATCAAATCATTCCTCTTGATGGATCTACAAACAACAACTTCTAACATCTTAAAAACATGTAGATATAGCATTACAAATCACATTGTAGCATCTTGGGTGAGAGAAAAGTAGTTACCACATTTGCAGGTCACCCATGCCAACTACATCATGCCCACATGGGCTATTTCAATAAATCCTACAAAAATAGAGTGTTCGCCCATACCCTGGCACAAAAATCCATTAATTAAAGTATTGCAATAGCATGGGGGCATGAAAAATCTATTTACCACTCCATCAGCCTTTGGGATGAGCATTAATGGTAGTTAGGAGGGTCATTGAGAAGTCTTATCATGCATTGAGTTTCCTATGCATAATAATTGTAAATTTATCAGACTTCAACAAATCAGGTTTCCACCAAGTATTCTACTTCTTGTATGAGGAGTAGGAGACTCCTTGCAACTCCGACAAGTGTGCAAGAGGCAGACACCATCGACTTTCAGCAATCAGGCCATTACTGAACTAACCTCCATATTGAAAAGGTAAAAAAAGACACACCGAGCACCGAAATCCAAAAGGGACAAAAGGAAGCCATTAGGTTTTAGCAATCGGACCCTCATCGTAACATCTTCTTCTTTGGAATGGCACACAAGAGATCCTCAATCTTTGAAGTATGAAAGGGGAGATGAGATCATGGAGATCAAACATCAAGGAAAACATAAGAACTTGCAAACAAATGAATGCAAATCATACCTCCAAGCCGATCCACAATCCATTGATTGGGTTGAGAGTGCTGCACCCAAAACACTCTAGCTTTACCCACAAGATTGATATGTTGATTACTCATGATTCAGCAACATAATATGAAGATAGAGATAGATTGATGAAAAGATGATGGATGAATGATGCAAGATAGATAGATGAAGATGATGGACGAAAATTTGAGAAGAAAATTCAGTAGAGTAAGGATACTTGAGACTAGATGTATTAAAAATGGCTTGGGAGTGGGTTGATTTATAGGAAATGCTTGGTTCAAATGGATGGTTGAGATTAAAAGGCTAAATGAATGATGTGGACAACTAGGATTGATTAGGTTTCCTTGTACATCAACAAATCGTAGTCATGTGACAAGTGTACGAAGGAGAATGAAAGGAATCTAATTCAAATATTTTATTTGAATTAGCTTGCACGTGTGAGTTGTATTAAATGCACGATATACTACCCCACATGAGACAAAAGGAAAGTGGACAAGTGTTCACTTTATGGTGAGAGGAATCTAATTTAAATAAAAGATTATTTAAATTAGTTTGACATATGAAGGGATTAAGTGGATAATGAGACATGTGACATGTGTCACAATGTGATGAGAGGTGAGGGAATAATTCAAATTTTTAATTTGAATTATGTGAGACATGTGAAGGGGTATTATTAACTAAACAAATGGGACTTATTTAGTTAATTGGGAATATGATTAAGTTGGACAAATGGGATTAAGATGGGATAAACTAGGATCTAGGGATAAATGGGATTAAGTGGGATGAGTTTAGATGAACTGGGATGAACTAGGACTTAGGGGAGCACATTCAAGTTCATGTCGACAATGTGTTGTGTAACAAGGACCTAGGGCAAAGACATACCAGGTCATGTGTAAACAAGGCCTAGACAATTTTTAGTGTCTACATTTGCCCCTCTTTGAGATGATGTTGCGAGATGATAAGATTTATGTCAAGTAAAATCATTTCAAAGAAGCTAAGCAAATGGATAGAAGAAAAGGATAGGGTGATGATGCCCCCTCGAGAGGATAGACGGGTTGGACAAACATGAGTAGGCTCTCGAAATGAAAATGGAATTGGTCAAGGAAGAAAGGTAAGGATGTGTTATGCTGTAATGAAAGTGAGAAACCATGATTTTTGATATAGCACAAGATGTTATGCACCAAGGTATAAGGACCAAGGTGATGATGTGTCTCATGCTCCAGCATAATACAACCTTGTCTAGATACAAGATATGAATATTACATGGGTTGGATTTAGATACAACTGCAAGTTGAAAATGATATAACACACAAGCAAGCAAGAAAGCAAGCAAGCATGCACAAATGATACAAAAAAAAACAAGGTATTGCCCCTGTCAAGTTGTAAGCCAATGATTAATTGAGTGATTGATAATAGTGTTGTCATTGTGGGGAACGATATATCCCTAGATTAGTACAAGGATGCGGGAACAATATATCCCATTGATGATGATGATAATGATTGATTGATGATTGATTGGGTTTACAACAAGATTAGGATCAAGCCCATTGATGTGATTGGATAATTTGACAAGCTTGATTAACTTGATGGGTATGGATTAAGGATGACTTGCATTTGGATCATTTCTTGGAATTTGACTTGATTTGAATTTGAGGAATTGGTGTGATTTGATGAATTGATTTGAATGAATTGGATTGATTTGAATGAATGCGATTGATTGGAAGAATTGATTTGATTTGATTTTGATTGGATTTTAGATGTTTATTGATGAGGTGGGAGGTAGATGATAGAAGAAATGAGAAATTGATGAAGATGATGATTGGTGAAGATTAAAAGAAGGATGGAAGATGAAAGAGGTCTATCGCCTATGCCTGAATCTAGGCACTTCGTTCATATCCTAAATTGCCTACATACCTTGTATCCATGGAATCAAGGCATTTAACAATAGAGATGATATGTGATTTTGATTGATTTGATGAAGTGATTTGATTGAACTTGTTTTGATGGATTTGATGTGATGGATTGTTTGATAGATGATTGATCTTATTGCTTGGATTTTTTTGATTTTTTTTGTATCTTTGAAAATATTTGATTTTTTGGGAATATTTGATTTTTTTGTGTTTTGAAATGTTTTAATTTTTTTGTATTTTGTATTTTTGAATGTCAATGGATTTACAATTTGGGTAGCCTTTGTGCTTGATACCAAATAAGAAGGGAGAAAACCAAGTCTAGGTGCAAGGATGAAGGTAGGATGGATGAACTAAAGGATGGGTGATAGTAAATGGGATGAAAAAGGATAGGCTCATGATAGATGGATGGGATGAAAAAGGATAGGTTATGGAATGTAAAGCTCATGATAAATGGATAGATATAAGGATAGGCTATAGTGGATGGAGTGGAAGACTCATAATGGAGCTAGGATGTGATTTCAAAAGGATATGTCACATAGGAATAACATGCCCCATTCTAGGTAGTAGACTTAGGATTTTACATGACAAGGCTTATGACGAAAGGATGACAGGATTTGACATGACAAAGCTTATGACTTGGATGATAGGGTTCATTTGGAAAGGATGAGGTATGTCAAGGGATATCAAAGCATGTGTCAACATTTTTCCCTCATATCTTTATCAAGATCAAAAGGAGGAAGGGAGGATGAACTCAATAGAATAGGTATATGGGTGGGTGTAATGGATAAGGATGGTAGGATAAAATAGTAGAAGACATGATAGGATGGAAAATGGTAGGTTGGAAATGATAAGATGGATGAGACAATGTGCCCCCAAGTGTAAGTGACATAGAGGATCGACCTACACATGACACATGTTTACTAGGTTTTCATCATGGTACTTATCCAAGGTGCCTGTCTACTAGGTTTTCACGATTGGATGAAGGGATTTCTCTGTACTTTTTTGATTTTTTTTGACTTTTTGACTTTTTGATGGGATGACAATTACACATGGCGCCTGTTTGCTAGGTTTTCACCATGGTAATGGATAGGAGAAAGCGAGATATCTAGTGCTATGAAGGTTGATAGTGTCCCATTAGAGAATGATGTCATCGCATGGACCATGTCAAGTGTCATTATGCTCGTTGATGTTGGTAAGGGATTTGCATGAGAAGGAGATGGATTAGGTGGATAGTGGATTATGATATGGATTATGGAAGGTTTATGCAAGAGGGTGGATGGATAGGGGATAGTGGATAAAAAGATAGTGGATTATGGAGAAAAGATGAAAGGCTTATGCAAAAGCATGGAGCATAGGGATAGAATGGTGGGGGAGATATGTAGGATAATGGTTGAAGGATGGGGAGATGGGGGTATTTGGGAATGTTTTGGAATGGAAGGGAATCATGACCAATAGTTGCACACACCGTGATAAACATTGAAGCTTTTGAGTGGATGGTGGTATAGGAAGCAATTGAGATGTTTGCTTAGGAGATGGGTGATTGAGTGGTTTAGGGACCCACATAGACTTAGTATTTGTATGATTTTTACTTTGCTTGTGGGATTTTTGGGATATTTGGATGGAAGGGGATTTGTGGATGGAGGGGGATGCTTGGGATTTTTGAGAGGTGGATAACTCATTTGACTTGATTGATTTTTGTTTAGGGACCCATATCATTTTAGTTTTTGACTTTTCTTTTGGAGGTATGGGCATGGATGAATTTTTGAATGTACCTTGCTTTGAACTTTTGGATTGATTTCCTAAGGCATTAGGACCCTTAGGATTTGTAGCTTTTTGAATAGGGGTATCCAAATGTTTATTTTTGAATCACATGGACATGATGGAAATGGGGTTGGTGGAAGGAGTGGAAGCTTTATGTTTAGACAATGTGTGCATTTGTTGGTCATGATTAGGATTGTAAGGGTACTTATGGATAAATGGATAATTAGGTGTTGGTAGAAGTGGATGCAAAGTAGATGAAGGGAGGTTAGGAGTTGGAAGTAGTGGAGGTAAAGTGGATGGTAGAAGGTGAATGGTCACATGCTTTTGGTATTTATAGGATGAGGAAGGTTAAATGGCAATGTATGTTTTAGGAATATGATGGGGTTTATGATGGAAGGAAGTGGATTTAGGAAGTGTGGAGGAAGTAACAACATCATTAGATTGTTGACCTTGGGGTGTGTATCCAAGGCCAAATGAGTGAGGAGGGACCTTGACATGGATTGGCTCCAAAATGCCTTGTTCATGTAGGCCTAAACCTTTGCCTTGGTAGTTCATGTTTTGGAGCATGCGTTTGACTATAAGACTAGGTGTAATTTGGACACTAGACTTGAGTTGATTATTCGATGGAGAAGGTGAGGTGGAGGACAAAGGTTGTTTGTGTTATAAGGAGGAACACTCATGAATGAATGAATGAATATGGTGGATTTGAAATGGACTCAATGGTGGATGTGGAAGGATCATTAGGATCTTGATTATCTTTATGCTTATTGGTTTGATATTCTATGCTTATGTGTTCTTGGGAGGCAATTGTCTCATCATGACAAGTGGAAGTTGGTGTCTCATGGATAGGAGTAGGTGGAGAATTGGTAGGAAAAAAGTGGGATATCTTGCTCATGGGTGTAGGAAGGATAGGTGGAATGATAACCTCTTGATCATGGATTACATAAATGTTGGTAAAGAGGATCATCATGTTCTTCATGATTATAGATAGAACCTTGATCACAAATGTGAGCATAAATAGGAATAATTGGATTATGGATGGGATAAACTTGCTCACAAATAGGGTCATGGTCATAAATAATACCTTGATCATATACAAGATGTAGGTCATGAATGGGTGGAACTTAGAGATGTTTTGATCTTGATTTAGTTGAGGGCTTGATGTTTCCACATGTGTTTGATTATACTCTTGACATACCTCTTGATTTTCTTGTGAGAAAAGGGATGACTCTTGGATGGGCTCTAGGTCAACAATGTTAAGGCATGATGGCTCTTGATGTGGACTTATGAAAGGGGATTCTTCAATAAGCTTGATAGGCTTATGGATAGGCTTGACATGTTCTTGAGAGTCACTGACATGAGGGCATGATGGTTCTTGAATTGGACTTGAAGTTGAAGATTCCTCAATAAGCTTGATGGCTTGTAGATCACATGATGGATTTGGATGACTAGACAAGGTGTTGGGAGTTTCATTGATAGGGTCATGAGTGGATGTTGGATCACATGGTGGGATTAAGATAGGACAAGTGGGCTCATGAAGTGGTACTTGAGTGGATGATGATGGAGAATTCTCATAAGATGCTTGCTCTAGATTGGTGTTTCCCTTGTCAAAGGTCATTAGGTCTTGCATAGGTGGATTTATGTCTATCAAGAGTGCTTCTTGTGTAGACACTTGGTTAGCTTGTAGATGGGTTTGATGATGAGGTGGCATGATAGGATTTGTAGGTGAAAGGTTTTGTGAGGTGGATTGTTGTGGACATTGGTTGATGTTGGAAGTTTGTTGAGAAAGTAATTGTGATATGACGGTAATGTAATTAGGATCATTAGATGGTATGCTTATGGAAGCACTTTTGTTTGTGGTGTTGTTAGGAATAGTGAAGGTGATTCGTGGTATGGATGTAGTGGCGTTAGTGTTTATGGGATTAGTGGAAGGTGGAGTGGCCCCAAGTCAAATGAGATAATCCATAAACCTAGTAGGATCCAATTCAAGGACTCTATATGCTAGATCCATACAGTCGGTATCTTGCATGAAATCGATAACCTCTTGGTCAAGTGTGGGTGTTACATTGGGTGATGATGGAGTTTGAAGTGAGTTTGATGTGGCATGGATTTGATATGTGGGTGGATTAGTTTGATATTGGCCTAGGACTTGATGTTGTGGGAATTGTTGATGTTGTGGTGACAAACGGTCTTCTTCCTTTCTATACAACCACGTAAGTTGACTAAGTTGATTAAGCATTCTTTCGGTGCCATAAGGATCATTCTCATAGGTTTTGTTTAGAAATTCCATGTCCATGTTTACAAGTGGTAAATGTGGAGTGATTTGGATGAAGATTTGATGATTGGATGATGTGTAATGCTTAGGATGGTGACTAGGATGATTAGGATGATGTTTATTTGTTGATGTAGAATGAGGAGGATATGATTAGGATTGGGTTAGAATGAATTAGATGTGATTAGGATGATGATTAGAATGAAGAGGGGTCGAATAAAATGAGGTTGATGATGATGTGTAATGATGACTTGGATAAGAATAGGGTTTTGTTTAGGATGTAGGTGAGTTAAAATGAATTGATGAATTGTGTGTGTGATTAGTGAATTCAAATCAAGGTAAAAACATAAAATCTAATGCATAAAAACAAAGATTTATACCTCAAATGTGAATACCCAATCCAAGATAGGGTGGAGGAACTTGTACCCAAGAGCTCCTAGATTTTACCCAATATGAATGATGATATGTGAAATACTCTCAAGCTTACAAATGCAACTCAAGACTCACTTAGCTCAAATGGTATTTTGACATAATAACTTTGCATAGAAATTGGATGATGAAATGGCTTGGAGGATGTTGCATTTATAGGCATTTGGGAGAAATTTTGATCCAACGGTTGAGATTGATTTGAGAGATCAATGGTGGAGGATGAAGATGATGTGGAGGGCCTAGATTCAATCTTGGAAAAATGAAGGGATGAGAATAAAGATGAATTTTTAATTCATCTTGGGAAGAGGGGTTCATAAATGAGGTTGCGTATGATGGATTATTTGTGAATTAAAAATTCACATGGGGAAGAGTAAAATGAATTTAAAATTCATTTGGGGAAGAGTGGATATTAATGAGCTATGACACCTCTAAGGGGTGTAAGTGGCATTTAATGGAGGTTATGACAAATGTATATTAAAAATTGATTTATGTGGCAAGGAAATCAATTTTTAATTCATGGGTTGTGGGAAGAAGTGTTAATGAGGATTTGACCAAATTAATTGAGGTGATTAACCTAATTAATATGGCTGGAATAAATTAGCAAATGGATTAGTGGGAGGATAAGATTAATTAATTAATGATTTACTTAATTAATCTTAAGGCTAAGATGATGTAGGTTAGGGTAGGTAATTAAATAATGAGTATTTAATCACCTAGGGTAGGGACACGTTAATTAATAGGCTGAATTAAATAGTTAAACATGATTTAACTAATTAATTGGATTTAATGAAGAAGGAAAATTAATCAAATAAATATTTGCATATTTATTTAATCAATCGGGTAAGGTTAAACTACTGAATTAATAAAAATTAATCCAATTGTAGGGGAAAAATGATGACAAATTAGGGGATGAGGGGATAATTAATTAAATAAAAAATTAATTAATTGATTAGAAGGGAAATTGGTATGTTTAGGGATGTTGGGAGTCAGTTTGATGATGAATACATTTTTAGGTGTCTATATTTGCCCCTCTTTGACATGGCGTCAGGACCTAGTAGGGAAGTGGTGTTAAGTCAAAGAAAATATGCCCCAGCTACCGAGAAGGAATAAAATGAGTGAGGGATGCCCCCTCGATAGATTTGATGAAAAATAAAAGTTTTTTAGGCAAGCTCTCGAAAGGACGAGACAAAGGTGAAATTTGGATAGGGGAGAGAAAATGGAGTTGATAGAAAGGAAATCAGGGAAAAATGGTTGTGATCTACACCCTGGGGAAGAAAAACTGTGTGGAGGGATGACATGGCCTACTATAAGTAGAAGAGTGGGCCCTAAGAGTGCCACATTTGCACACATCAAGCCACTTGGAAGAAGAAGAGAAGAGGAGATGGTTGAGCGTAACCTAATGTTCCCACGATATACACACATTTTCGAGTGCTTCAGGCCGTATGGGAGATCACCAGAGGTGGGACCATAGGTAGGGCCTAACCCTGGCTTTGTCATTTTGTTGTTTTTGTCACAATTTTTTCTTCAAGAAATGGGTTTTGTGTTTTAGCACTATCAGGCTGTCGCCTAGCATAAAATGGGAAGTAGATTAGAGCTATCCACGTGGGATAGGAAAAGGGGAAACGACGCTAAAACATTGTGTTTTGGCGACATCATCTGTTTTAGCGCTATATTGAACATGGATAGGGTTTGGTGTATTAGTGCCAAAAGTGGGCTAGATTAGCACTATGATGTGGATCAGTGCAAAGGTTAGGAATAACACTATTTTTGGGTTTAGCACGAAATGGGAAATTGGCACGATCTCCTAGATCAATGTGATTTCTTAAAGTGGTGCCATTGTATGAATTGGTGCCAAAAGGCAAAATAGTGCATTACTCTGGAATAGCACAAAAATACTACGCAGTGGCGCTATCTTATGTTTTAGCGCCATATGGGGTTTTGGTAGTGCCATTCTTAGAATTGGTGCAAAAGGTAGGGGTTTTTGGCACCAAAATTGATTTGGCCTCCAATAGAAGAATTGAGATGTGAAAAGTTTGTTTTGGGGGGAATAGGTAGGTTTCTGACAACCATCTGTGGATGCATGTGGTGAGGTCCTTTATTGTGTACTCTCAAGAGCGGAGAGTACCTACGGTGATGGACCTTTTGGACACATTTGATGATGCTACCCATGGATGACTGGCGCGGATAGGACTTCTAACACTTGTGTAGATGCCAGTGCTACGAGCTTATAGAGCTCCGATGATGGCGATCGTAGAGCGTTATCTCCCTGAGACATGTTCGTTTCTACTTCCTATGGGCGAGATCACCATTACACTTGAGGATGTTTATCGCATCCTCAAGATACCTATTCATGGACAACGGGTGATTTATGACATGAGGAGGGGATAGAGGGCCCTACTAAGAGTATTTGGTCGTGATCATATAGTTTTGGTTTCATATGGTCGAGAGATGAGTTATGAGGGGACCCTAGTGGCGGGTGCAAACCACTTCTTGTTGTTCCTGTGTGCATTAATTAGTGGCGTCGTGATGCCAGATTGGCGTGGGAGAGGCTTTCTTATCAGATGGGGGGAGGTCATTGAGGGGATGGTGCAACATGGGACTATGTATGCTTGGGGACCTTGTATGTTAGCATAGCTATATCATGAGATCCATATAGTTGTTTATCACTGTGATTCAACATTTTCAGCAGGGGTTACTTTGTTTCATGTATGGACTTGGGAGCATATTGAGATGACCAGACCGAGAGGTGGATACTATCACCATCCATTAGAGGCTTATGTGTTTTTATATCGAGATGTGGAGTACACATATACTGGGCAGGTTCAATACTGGCAACAGGTTTTAGATGACGTGATTCAGGTGACCTGGTGACCTTATATTGGCATGGAGCCATGGTCGAAGGATGATGTACATATGCCTTACACCTTTCAGGAGTGATATTTGATGTGTCTAGGTGACCACACTATAGACATGTATCTATCATCATGAGTCATGCGGTAGTTCAGACTACGACAGGATGTTCCACAGCCCATGGTGATCTTTGGACAGACTCGTCGGGATGCCCATTTATGGCCTCTAGCCATACAGCCAGAGATAGCCATAAGAGATTTTGCAGCCCTGGTGCCATTGATGTGGGACTTGAGGAGTGAGTTTACAGATGCAGGTACCACATCTGCATATGATACTTGGTGGAAGATGGCCCACACATTTTACTTATTTGACAGAGGAGGTAGTTATGGTGGAGGAGGCTGCAACTGGGGGAATTGAGGAGAGTGGATCAGAGGGAAGTGATTTGGGATTATCATCAGGAGATGAGATCATTGAGAATTATGTTGTGGAGGAGGAGATAGAGGTGGGAGATGATGGTGCCCTAATTGATGTTTTGGCAGCGACAACAACTGGACAGGTAGAGGTTGGGGTAGTGGGACAGGTAGGTGGGGCCCAGCAGTTCCCCCAGTAGCAGGCACAACCATGGGTACAACAGTAGGCACCTATATAGTAGGTTCCTGTGCAGTAGGTGTGGGTAGGATGGGTGCTGAGGTAGAGGGCACCTCGTCAGCATGGTGGGAGGGAGAGGACAGACAGAGAGCTGATGCCCCCACCACATGTACTAGTTCAACAGGGGTAGGTGGTTGTAGCAGTGTAGCAGGTACTTGGATCGGAGGAAGGAGGTTCAGGGATGGGTAGAGGCTTAGGGCCACAAGAGCATTCATCTCGTCAGTGGCCTCATAACGCAGATGAGGAGGAGATAGAGACCCTATGGGGATATGCTACTAGCCTTCAGGAGGCCTTAGACAGCTAAGATGCTGAGTTGGTGCAGATAGTGACGCTGAATAGTGAGAGGGTTGGAGAGAGAGCACAACAGTAGGTGGCATAGGCTAGAGCTCAGTAGGCAGAGGGGTTGGTAGCCAGCCTATAGGGAGTTGTATCAGGGATAGGCATGGGCCCTGTGTTGACTATGATGTAGACACAAATCACACAGTTACAAACACAAGTTCTAGATCAGGGTCCCGATTATTATCATGCTGCCTATTATTCAGCTATGCCAGAGGACTAGAGGATCTCAAGTTTTAGCCAGCAGAGTGGGTCTCATGGGTCTGGGTCCCATAGATCTCGGTCTATCCAGTTCGTGCAACAGACGATAGGCCCTCCCTTACAGGTACCATAGTAACAATAGGTACAGCCATAGCCACAGCCACAACCAGGATCTCCTACCAAGTCTGGTAGAGGCTCATCAGTCTAGGGCTGACATATATGTGTTGTATATTTTGAGCCCTTTGAGGCCTATTGTATCATAACTTTGTATTATTTTTTAGCAATGTACATTATGATTATGATGATGTATTATGACACTTGATGATCTAAGATGCAGATGATTCATGCATTTATGATGTGTTATGTATGGATGTATGTATCAATTCTTATGTTTCATGATGATGATTATGTTTATGGATGCATTATGTTCATGTTTATGGATGCCATGTAGTTATGGATTATATGTATATGTGATGATGATGTGATGATTTTATGAGATGCTATGGATGTACTACTAATGTTATGTGATGGATATAATGTTGTGATTTTTGTATGATGGATGTTTAGTTAGATGGATACATAATGTGAATTATTTGCCCTACAGTTTGTGTGATAAATCATATCATAACAGGTACTAAATCAATATCTTCCCTATGTTATTAGTTATATTTCCACACGCATGTAATAACAGTAGGATTTATGATAATGATAGATTATGGATGGTTATGTTTTATCTATGTGATGTGTGTGAAGGATGTCCATGTATGTAGTAATGGTAGGATTTGAAGTTTAATTACTAGATGGGCTCAAATAGTGTGTTGTATGCATGTTTTGACTATGGATTATGATGTGAATATGTAATGCAAATAAATGCTCATATTAATAAACATTTATTATGGATGCAAAATGTAATGAAATGGAAATATATAGTTATCTTAATAAACATATATGATGGATGTGACTGAAAATGTGTAATGGAATGAACATGAAATCATCATCATTAACTCTTGCATGCTTCTCATATGCATGTAATATAAAGCAACAACTACCCTACGATCAGTGCTTTAATTGTTTCCTTTTTTTAGGAAAGTTGTATCTTTTGCATGATAAAGGTGAAATGGTGGATGCAATGATTAGTGGTTTGATGCAGTGATCAAGTCATGACATAAGTGATGTTTTTGTATAACCCTGGATGATGGGGCTTGGTGGTAGAGGGGACAGGTAGGGAGGGGGAATGGTTTATGGACTGGGTAAGGGTAGGATTGGTTATGGTTAGATTGGGATAGGGAAATGGGGGGATAAGGGAATTATTAGGTCATGATACACCACGTCATTGAGGGGGGATTTGTTTTGGTTTAGGATGTGTTAGGTGGGAATACATGAGATAGGTGGGGTTAGTGAGAAGATTGGGGGGGGGGGAACTAGATGAGGGGGTAAAAAATCTAGGCCCAGATAGTATGGATGGCTGAGTAATAGGAAGATGATTTGAGCTAGTAATAGTAGTTGCATACAGTTAATTGAGAGCATTTCTTAGTTTGTTATAGCATTATAGGATACTCTTCACAAAGGTATGAGATGACCTAGGTGATGATGTATATATTCCACAATTGCATGGACTAGACCCAAAAATAATAGGTTGATGTCATGCATGCCCAAGGTAGTATAACCTTGCCTAGCCGAGGAAGGGGACTCATAGCTGTGAGTGCTCATAGTACATATAAGGTATTAATGCCTGTATATGAAAACAAGGCACATCATGCTAGAACCGACCTATGCTTCAAGATATGAATACTATTCTTGGAGTAATGAAACCAACCCAAAAGCATGGCATACAAAAATAATCACCATGTCTACTCCATGTGTTGTCCACCACTGACCATGATATAATGAGATCAAGGTAGCTTGGAAGATAGCCTAGAGTGAGACAAGAAGATAACAATCAATAAGCAAAAAGACTAACAAAAGGATACAAACAACTATTGGGTGCTCTTGCCAAGATAAGTGTTGATAAGATGATAGATCCTTGTCCATTGTAGGAATGATATATCCTAGGACGTGAATTGGTTGGATGTTGGATAGTTTTCAAAAGATGGGAAAAAGTACAGTTAGGCCATGTGTTGGATTATAGCTGGTATGTTGATTGATGATTTTTGTGTGAGGCACAATGTTTCAAGTGTATACTTAGCCTATGTATCACTTGTTGGATCTAGCAAGCTCAGTAAATAGGGACCATCCAAACGGGTTGAATGGGTGCACCTTATGTACCTGAGTACTGGATACTTCCTTTGTACTCTAGACTACCTACATACCCTATGTCCATGAGATCAAGGTACTTTCAAGATGCGGGTAAGATGAATATGTAGTTCTAGCAAGACTTGATGATGTGGGAATGGTTTAGGATGGATGTTTGGGGATGAATTATTTTGGGTGATTGTGAGGATGTTGGAAATTGTGATGATATCGTGTGAGTGGATTTGTTATTTGAATTTTTTTTATTTTATGATGTTTTTGGGTTTTTGATTTTTTTATTATTTTTTGATTTTTCTAATTTTCTACAATTTTTGGATTTTTCTGATTTTCTACTATTTTTGGATTTTTTTGATTTTCCTATGCATAGAAGGAAGCTTACAAGGATCTTTATACCATGGTATATTCTTGGGTGGGATGATGAGGGGTGGGTGATTGATGTTTTTGAATTCCAAGCCATGGAAGGTGTTTTTGGTATTGAGTGTCATGATGGAAAGATAACTTATTAGATGGTAGAACTAACCACTACACGTGGCACCTGAAACAGGTTTTCACCATGGTACCAATCCAAGGTGTCACCGAAGTGATTTTCACCATTGGATGTCTTTATTGCACTCAGGTTTTTTTCTTGATTTTTTGGATTTTTTTTTGCATTGTTTGATTTTTTTTTAGTTTTTGCTTGGGATACTTGATGGGTTATGCATAGAACTTCTTCAAATGTAGAATGTTCATAGGCTCATCCAGAGGCCGCCCCTTAGGTATTGTAAGCTGATATGCTCTTGATCCATAGCTAGCTGTGATGACATAAGGCCCTAACCAATTAGGTTCAAATTTTCCTTTCATAGGGTGTTCCTACAGATTCTTCTAATTTTCCATGAGGACAAGGTCACCTACTTCAAACTTATGGTTCTTGATTTTCTTGTTGTAGCTTCTCCTCAAGTGGTTTTGGTAAGCCTACAGATGGTTCAATACATCCAATCTTTTCTCATCAAGTAATTCTAGCTCATGCAGCTTGGTAACTCCATATTCCTCATCAGTGATGATGTTTTGCAAAGATACTCTTAAGGATGGGAGCTCGACCTTAATAGGCAAGATGGATTCAGATATGAATACAAGGGAATATGGAGTGGCTCTTGTGGGTGTATGGATGCTTGTGCGATAGGCCCATAGGGCGGGATTGAACTGAAGGTGCCGGTCATGGCCAACTTCATTAACCGTCTTCTTTAGAATGCAGCTTCTTCTTGACCATTAGCTTGAAGGTAATATGGAGTGGTGAAATTGTGTTGGATTTGGAATTTCTTGCATAGGGTGCGGACTTCCTGGTTCTTGAATGATTTTCCATTATCTGTGATAATGGAATGGGGAATGCCATAATGACATGATATAATGGAGGATGAACTTGGATATTTGTGTTCCAGTAGTGAAAGTGAGTGGTATTGCTTCCACCCACTTAGTGAAGTATTCAGTAGTAGTGATGATGAATTTATGGCCATTGGATGATGGTGGATGGATTTTCCCTACGAGGTCAAGCCCCCACTGTGAGAAGGGCCATGAAGTTGTAATTGGCTGCAATTCTTGTGATGGTGCATGAATGAGATCTCCATGCTGTTGACATGGCAGGCACTTCTTTACAAACCGGTAGGTGTCTCGTTCCATGGTTGGCCAGTAATACCCAGTTCTCAGGATCTTCTTAGCTAGAGTAGGCCCACTTGAATGTGCCCCACAAATGCCTTCATGTACCTCTTGCAAGGCTACTTCAGCTTCTCTAGAGTCTAAACATCATAAAAGTGTGCCACCAAGACTCCTTTTATGTAGGGTGTCTCCTATAAGGAGGAAGTAGGAGGCTCGACGGATGAATCTTTTTCATTGCGAGGCAGATAAGTTGTGGGGAATGATGTTATGGTGGACGTATAGATAAGTCTCTTGATACCACAGGGATAAGGGACCAACAATTTCACACACTAGCTCTGATTGGGGAACATCATATGCTAGAATAGGGAGCTCTTTGATCAGGAACTCACACTTCTTGCTATCTTTCTTCATATCAACTAGGGATCTAATTGTTGCCATGGAATCTGCAGCTTTGTTGTTGAGCCTTGGGATTTGTTCAAAGTGAATATCATCAAAATAGTCTTTGAAGTCATCGACCATGTTCTTGTAAGCAGGATTTTGTCATCCTTAGTTTTGTACTCATTATTTACTTGTTGGATGACTAGTTGGGAGTCACCATATACTGTTAGCTTTTTGATTTTCCACTTGATTGCCATTCAGAGACCTGTGATGAGGGCCTCATATTTTGCCACGTTGTTGGTACATGGAAATGTAATTTTGAATGATTTAGGGATGGTGTCACCTTGAGGGGTAACAAACAAGACACCTGCCCTCGAGCCTCTATGTGTATATGACCCATCGATATACATTTTCCATGTTTCTACTGCTGGTGCTATTGTCAATATGGCTTCATTAGGGAACTCTACAAGTGTAGGATGTTCTGAGGGAATAGGTGCTTCAACCAATTGATCAGCAATGAGCTGTCCTTTGATAGCCTTTCTCTCTATGTAATCAATGTCAAATTCACTAAGGATCTTTTGCCATTCTTCCAGTAAGGGAAGCTCTATTTAGGAGATATTTTAGCAAATCAATCTTGGCGATGAGCTTAGTTTTGTGATTGAGCATGTGGTGTCTTAACTTTTGTGAAGTAAAGACCATGGCTAGACACACTTATTCAATGGGTGTGTAGTTTAGCTCATAGGTTACCAAGGTGTGACTAATATAATATATAGCTCTTTCCTTCCCTTGTTCATCATGTTGCACCAGCAAGGCCCCTATTGCAGCTTTAGTTGTTGAGATGTATAAAAGGAGAGGCTCTCCTTGCCTTGGTGGAGTGAGAACAAGGGGATTAGCCAAATACTCTTTTAACTGGTCAAAGGCAGCCTAACACTAATTGTCCCAGACAAAAGCTATAACCTTTCTAAGCAGGTGCTAAAAATGTTGACACTTATCAGCAAGATGAGCAATAAACCAATGGATGGACTGGAGCTTCCCTTGCAGACTTCATAGTTGTTTCAGTGTCTCAGGAGGAGGCATCTCTGTGATGGCTTTGACTTTAGCATGATCCACCTCAATTCCTCTTCTAGAGACTATGTATCCCAAAATCTTTCCTAAGATAACCCCAAAAACACATTTCTTTGGATTTAGCTGCACATTATATTGCTCCAGCCTGTCAAAGATCTTTTCTAGCATGTCTAAGTGTTCCTATCTTGTCTTTGATTTGCCTAACAAGTCATCCACATAATCTTCCATGATGTGGTGGAAAAGGTCATGGAAGATGATGGTCATAACATGTTGATAAGTCACCCTTGCATTCTTCAGGCTGAATGACATCACTACCCAATAGTATGTCCCCCATGAGCAGATGCAGGATGTCTTATGCTGGTCTTCTTTGCAATTTTGATATGATTGTACCCTGAAAATCCATCCATTAGTGATAGCATCTCATGTCCTGCGGTGAGGTCCACTATGATGTCAATGTTAGGTAGGGGGAAGTCATCCTTAGGGCATGCCTTGTTGAGATCTTAGAAGTCAGTGCAACATCAGATGTGACCATCAGGTTTTGCCACCGGCACTAGATTAGAGACCCATTATGGATAATCTATTGGTCAGATGAACCCCACATCCAGGAGTTTTTGTAGTTCTAGTTTAACCAATAGTGAAACCTGAGGATTCATCTTTCTTAGTTTCTATTTTATAGGTTTGGAGTCAGGCCACACTGCTAGATGATGAACAACCAAGGTAGGATCTAGCCCTAGCATATCTACATAGGTCCATGCAAAGTTGCGGCTTCTTTGTTTAAAGAAAGCTAAGGAGTTCTCCTGTTCTATTGTAGTGAGGGATTTTGCTCTGAAGGTGATTTTTGGTGTTTCTTCTATCCCGAGATTCATCTCTTGTGATGGCTCTACCAAGATTGCTGATCTATCAGGATATACTTTCTCTATTTTGGGAAGGCTCATGCTTCCATCTTCTAGCACCTCATGGAGGTTTTCACCAAAAGATACATCCTTAATTTTTACTTTTTTCTTGTCCGAAAGTGTCACGGAGTGGTTTTCAGTAGGGGATGTTATTTTTATTCTTATATTTTTCTGACTAGAAGCATGGGTGGTCTCGTTGAAATAGGTAGATGTGTCAAGTTCCATTATGTAGATGGCTTTGTGATCTCCTAGGGGGGAATGATCTTTGACCCCCATCATTTTTGCTATGGCTTCATCATTTTGTGCTACATCAAAGAGAGGAGGTCCTTGTTGGTCCCAATCGATAAGATCTGGGTATACAAGGGGTAGGTTGTTGGATGTAGAGGCTAAGGTGGTCATGGTGTAGATGGTACATATAGAGGATTCAAAGAAATTAGCGAAGTCGCTAAAGGAGTCTTGATGGCCTACTTCGTTGATGTTATCAACTTCAGGGGAAAGCATAGCGACCTCAACTAAGATACATTCGCTACTAGTGAGGATATGTTGTCGTTGACCATACCCTAACCCTTGAGTGTAGGGATTCCTCATTGCTTGAACTGGTTCTATGATCCCTTGTTCACGAAGGCCAATACTGCCTTGTCCTTTGTAGCCCATGTTGTTGATGATTTCTAACCCTTTGCCATAGATTTCAGATGGTATGGTAGGGGCTTCTTGTTCTATTTCTTCATCTTTATACAACCATGATGATATGTCTTCAAGCACATCTTGGTCAAGAAGGTGCTTCTTTTCAAAGGTTGGGCATGGCTTGCATTTGATAACCACTGTAGAGACTTCTCCCTCTTTCGGGGCACCGAACATCTTAGGATTAGGTAATGTCCCTACACAAAAGGTACCATGTAGGTCATATTCTCCACATCCCATGTCACTTATCTTGATTTGGACCTCAGGGGGTGAAGGTGCTTGAGACAATGTGGTAGCAATGTTGGTAGGGTCGATGTATGAGGTGGATGTTGTAGGATCAGTTCGAGAGGTGTTTTTCATGATGGCCTTGTTATATGGATAGAAAGTATGATCATGTCCTTCCAAGAAACTATAGTATTGGAAGGGGTGGGGATCGACATAGATAGTTACTTCCATGCCATTATGAGGGAATTTTAGACATTGATGAAACGTGGAGGGGATGGCTTGCATGGCATGGATCCATGGTCGACCAAGAAGAATGTTGTAGGGGAGGTCGAGATCAAGAACTTGTCATTTTGTTTCCATTATCTTTTGCCCTACTTAGATGGGGAATTTGATAGTACCCTCGGATACTCTCTCAATGTCATCATATCCCTTGATGGTTATGCATTCACTAGTGTCTACAACCACATCCGAGTATCCCAAGTGTTTTAACAATTTTAGAGTGCAAAGGTTTAGGCCAGAGCCACCATCTATTAAGACTCTTTTGATTATATCCTTATGGATGCGAACTTCAATATGTAAGGCATCATTATGTAGATTATCAGAGGTGGGAAGATCCTTTTCTGAGAAAGTGAGATGATGGGGTAAGGCGATATGGCCCACCATGGGTCAGAATTGATCCACATTCAGGTTGGTGGGAACTTGGGTTTCCATTAGAGCCTTGTCGAGGACTTCTTTATGGAGAGGTGACTTATGAAGTAGCTCGAGGATAGAGATTTATGTAGGGGTCTTTCCTAGATGTTCTAGGAGGTTGTATTTATTGGTAGGTGATGGGCGAATAGATGGATGATTGGGTTGAGGATTTGATGTGGATGGAGGCATTTTATCAGGGGTAGGGGTTGTGCGGATGGATACATGGCCTCGATGGGTTGTTGTTGGGAATTAAGGTGTCTCAACCTTGGTAATTCTCTACATTTGAAATGTTTCTATTTATGATTTAATTGCCTATGTTGTAAATAATTGGAAATTCCATATTGTCATGTTGTGGGATGTGGCACGGTGATGTGTCAATCCTACATGGATTATGACAACTTGTTATTTTGTCCTCACATGAGGAGATAGGCATCCCAATTAGTGGTAGGAATATTCTTCCATGTGTCAGCATCTTCTATGTTGTGTAAGGAATGTTTGACCGAAATAGTTATGATAGATTCTTATGACGAATCTATGACATGTAAGAGTCAGAAATAGAAGGTTGTATGACAGGTGATGACATGTGTCATGAAGCATCTTTGAATGAGGCATATTTCGGTTCCCCAAGGTGGAATATGACATGTTGTAAGAGAATATGCTATTTATAGCATGTGTATGATAGAATCACTTATAGCTGTAAGTTGTAACCGCTATGATAGATTCTATGACGGTCGTAAGTGTCGTAAGAGCATCTGTCATAGCCCATTTTGGAAATAGGTGACCTCTTTGGGATGGGAGCTATGGACAAGTGTTAGGCACATTCTACAATGTTGACCAAGTGTCCTTGGGTGTGCATTTTGGTCCAACATGCCATGTTGGATGCCCATTCCAAGAAAGGTCCAATATTACCTTGTATCTCCTATTTATACAGGTGCTTGGAGATGAAGTTTGTATCACAGGTTTACAGGTACTATTATGTTGCTAGATTGACTCCAAACACGAGTGTCGAAGACCATTGAAGCTTGCATTGCAAGTGTATTGTAAACATTCTTTCAGTTTTGTTAATACATTGTGCAGGTTTCTGAGTGTCGGGTTTTTCACCCGATAAGGGTTTTCCCCACCGTAAATCTTTGCCTCTCTTCTTCTGTCTACATTCTAGTTCTTGTGTTTTTCTGTAATATCTCATGTTAATGGTTTAACTTTACTGTAATAGTTAGGATAAAGTTGAATTTACATAGCCCTCTCCTCATTAGATTAGTGTAGGAAGCATTTCCGCACACCTAGCTTCCTTTCAGTTGGTATCAAAGCTTGATCACATTTGGTCCTAGCTGTTGGGTAGGGGTTTTTTGAGCTAATCTTAGGTTGAGTGGGAGTCTGTGCAGAGCATTCTGTATCTTATTGCAGCAAGAAGATGGCAAGGACATTAGGAAGGTTTGAAGTAGAGAAGTTCAATGGCAGTAATTTCGAGCTGTGGAAGCTCAAAATGGAAGACATGTTAGTTGACCAAGACCTTTGGGAAAGTGTGAATGGAACTAAACTAGCTACAATGACACAAGATGAGTGGGATCTCAAGGATTGGAAGGCTAAGGGTCTCATAAGACTTAGTCTTACCGATTCTGTGTTGTTAAATGTCCATGAGGAGACTACTGCAAAACTCCTTTGGAAGAAGTTGGGGGATGTGTATCAAGCCAAATCCCTAGTCAATAAACTTTTCCTGAGAAAGAAGTTGTATTCTCTTCGAATGGAGGATGGAGGCTCCATTGCTGAGCATATGAATGCCTTTAACATGCTGGTTGCACAATTGACATCTATCGGTGTAAAGATGGAGGAGGAGGATTAGTGTATGACCCTGCTTTGTTCTCTACCAGACTCATGGGATCATCTTGTCATGGCAATCGGAAGCACCACATCCACATTCAAAATTGAAGAAGTGGTTTCTTCACTATTGTCTGAAGAGATGCGGAGAAAGTCTTTTGAGGTAGCCAAAGAGGCCCTTGTAGTTCATGGAAGACCCAAGGAGAAAGGGAAGAAGAAGGACAAGAAAGTTGAGAAGGGTAGATCCAAATCCCGTGGGAGATCCAAATCTCCTAGAAAGTCCAAGGCTCTTTGTTGGAACTATGGAAAGACCTAGCACTTCTGAAAGGAATGCAAAGAGGAGAAGAAGAAAAAGAAGAAAGCTCCTAATTCAGATTCTAACAAATCACAAGATGACAGTGATGCTTTCATCACAGCCTTGGCAACCCATGCATCTGATGATGTGTGGCTAATTGACTCTGGTGCATCATTCCACATGACCTCGCATCGAGACTGGTTCACTAAGTATGAGGAGTTCGATGGTGGAAAGGTGTATCTAGGTGATGACTCTCATCTAAAGATCATTGGTCATGGAAGAGTCTCTATCCGATTCCCTGATGGTCGAGTGAAGGGGATCTCTAGGGTTCTGCACATCCCATGCTTAGCACGGAACTTGCTTTCTATAAGTATGTTGAATGATGCAAGTGTGTAGGTTGTCTTTTCGAAAGAAGGATGCAAGATGACTAGAGGAGCTATGGTACTTACTAAGGGTACTAGGAGAGGTACTCTATTTCAGCTAGAGGCATGCATTTCACAATGCAATAGTTCTTCTAACTCAAGAAAGAGGGAAGCAGTCACTTCATCCCCACCATCTGAATGAGCGGTGAAGAAATTTGTTGTTTCTAGTCTTGATGGTTGTAATCGTGCATTGGAAGTTAAACTTCCTACAGAAAAGACAATGTTATGGCATAAGAGATTTGGCCACATTGGTGAGAAGGGTCTGCATACCCTGAAAAATAAGAACCTCATTGAGGGGTTAGATGATTGTAATCTTGAGTTCAACTTTTGTGAACATTGCATTTATGGAAAACAAAACTGTGTTCAGTTTTACTTGAGTTCTCATAAGTCTTCTGGTGTGTTGGACCTCATTCATTCTCATGTGTTTGGTCCTGTTAATGTTCCTTCATTATCAAAATTTGTATACTTTGTATCTTTTATAGATGATTACAGTAGGACATGGATTTATTTTCTCAAAAGAAAATCTAAAGTCTATAGCAAGTTTAAGGAGTTTAAAGCCTTTGCTGAAAATTAGACTGGTAAAAGGATTAACTATTTGAGAACTAACAATGGTGGTGAGTTCTGTTCTATAGAATTCGATAAGTATTGCAAGGAACTTGGGATTGAAAGGCACAAGACAACTCCATACACCCTGTAGCAAAATGGAGTTGCAGAGAGGATGAACAAGACACTGATGGAGAAGGCTAGGAGTATGCTTAGTGGAGCTGGTCTAGAACAAAAGTTTTGGGTTGAAGCTATTGCCACTGCTTGCTATCTGGTAAACAAATCTCCTACATCAGCTCTTGTTGGAAAGACACCCATGGAGGTGTGGTCTGGTAGGAATCCTTCAATAAGGCATCTTCATGTTTTTGGTTGTGAGGCATATGCACATGTGCCTAGGGAGAAGCAGTCAAAGTTGGAGTACAAAGTTGTAAAGTGTATCTTCATCGGTTATGGTGTTGGTGTGAAAGGATACAAGCTTTGGGACCTCGTGGTTCAAAAAGTGTTGTATAGCAGAAGTGTCATCTTCAGAGAGCTTAAACCTTCTTCCACTATTTTGCAGCCAGAAGAATGAGAAGAGAAAGAGGATGTGTTTCAGTTTCCTCTCACGCCTGAGAAGAATGAACAAAAAGACAATGTTGGACCTGATGATGAGGAGAGCTCTAGCAGCTTTGAAATCTCATATGAAGAAATTGAACCTCAACCTTAGCTCTTGAGGAGGTCTACACGGATAAGGAAGCAACTTGAAAGGTTTGGTTTTACATTGCTTGATTCTAGTTGTGCTTATGCTTTTCTCACTAATAGTGATGAACCTAGAACTATATCAGAGGCTTTGGATATGAAGGATGCAAGTTCCTAGAAGGAGGTCATGGAGGAAGAAATGGCTTCTTTTAAAAAGAATCAAACTTGGGACTTGGTGCCTTTGCCTCCTGGATGGAAACCCGTTGGATGTAAATGGGTGTTCAAGAAGAAGACTGGTGCAGATGGCAGTATTGAGAAGTATAAGGCTAGATTGGTTGCGAAGGGGTATTCACAAGTAGAGGGTATAGATTATGGTGAGATCTTCTCTCCCATTGCAAAGATGACATCCATTCAATTCCTATTGTCTCTCACAGTAGCTTATGACTTGGAGGTAGAACAGATGGATGTGAAGACAACTTTCCTTCATGGTGACTTGGAGGAAGAAATCTACATGTCACAGCCAAAGCATTACATGGTAAAAGGTAAAGAAAATTTGGTTTGCAAACTTAAGAAGTCTTTGTATGGTTTGAAGCATTCCCCTAGGAGATGGTACTTGAAGTTTGATGCCTTTATGTTGTCAATTGGATTTGTGAGATCAAAATCGGATCACTGGGTTTATTATAATTTTGATGGTGATCGTATTCTCATTGTTGTACTATATGTTGATGATATGTTGCTCATTGGGAAGGGTAAGAATATGATTTCTGATTTTAAATCTCAGTTGTCAGCTCAGTTTGAAATGAAATATTTAGGGGCAGCCAGGTACATTCTAGGAATGGAAATCAAAAGAGACAGAACCAACATAAAACTTTGGTTAAGCCAGAGTAAGTATGTGAAGACTGTGTTGGACATATTCAACATGGGAGATTGTAGACCATTGTGTGTTCCTATTTCTTTGGGGACAAAGTTGTCTGTTGAGGATTGTCCAAAATCTCCTAGTGAGGTGGAGGACATGAGAAAAGTACCTTATGCTAGTGTTGTTGGCAGTTTGATGTATGCTATGGTCTGCACAAGACCAGACATTGGCCAAGTAGTGGGAGTCCTTAGTTGATCTATGGTTAATCCTGGACAGATTCATTGGGATGTAGTTAAGCGAGTGTTCAGATATTTGAGGGGTACTTCCAAGTATTCCATTTGCTATCATGGTAATGTTTCAGGACCTCTGTATTATGTTGATATTCATGGATTTGTGGATTCAGATTAGGCAGGTGACATTGATAGCAGGAGATCCACCAGTGCCTATGTTTTTACACTATTTGGTGGTGCTATTAGTTGGATGAGTAAGCAACAACCTATTGTTCTTTTGTCCACAATAGAAGCTGAGTACATGGAAGCAACTCATGCTTGTAAGGAATCCATTTGGGTTAAGAGATTGTGTTCCGATATTGGTGTTCATGCAGGTCAGATCACGATCAGTTGTGATAGTCAGAGTGCAATTTGCCTTGCAAAGAATCCAACTTTCCATGCTAGAACCAAGCACATTGATGTTCAGTTTCACTTCGGACGAGACATGGTTGAGGATGGAAAGGTAAATTTGGAGGAGATAGATTTGAATAATGTTGCAGATGCATTGATGAAACCAGTGGGCACAGAGAAGTTCAGATGGTGTTCGGAGTCTATGGGCCTCTCGGGCTATAGCAGTTAAATCCTATTTTCTTATTGGCTCTTACAAGGTGTTCGACAAGTGGGAGAATGTTGGGAATTAAGGTGTCTCAACTTTGGTAATTCTTTGCATTTGAAATGTTTATATTTATTATTTAATTGCCTATGTTGTAAATAATTGAAAATTCCATATTGTCATGTTGTGGGATGTGGCATGGTGATGTGTCAATCCTACATGGATTATGACAACTTGTTATTTTGTCCTCACATGAGGAGATAGGCATCCCACTTAGTGGTAGGAATATTCTTCCATGTGTCAGCATCTTCTATGTTGTGTAAGGAATGTTTGACCGAAACGGTTATGATGGATTCCTATGACGAATCTATGACATGTAAGAGTCAGAAATAGAAGGTTGTATGACAGGTGATGACATGTGTCATGAAGCATCTTTGAATGATGCATATTTGGGCACCCCAAGGTGGAATATGATATGTTGTAAGAGAATATGCTATTTATAGCATGTGTATGATAGATTTGCTTACAGCTATAAGTTGTAACCGCTATGACAGATTCTATGACAGTCGTAAGTGTCATAAGAGCATCTGTCATAGCCCATTTTGGAAATAGGCAACCTCTTTGGGATGGGAGCTGTGGAAAAGTATTAGGCACATTCTACAATGTTGACCAAGTGTCCTTGGGTGTGGGTTTTGGTCCAAGATGCCATGTTGGATGCCCATTCCAAGAAAGGTCCAATATTGCCTTGTATTTCCTATTTATACAGGTGCTTGGAGATGGAGTTTGTATCACAGGTTTATAGGTACTATTATGCTACCGGACTGACTCCAAACATGAGTGTCAAAGACCATTGAACCTTGCATTGCAAGTGTATTGTAAACATTCTTTCAGTTTTGTTAATACATTGTGCAGGTTTTTGAGTGTGGGCTTTCTCACCCAATAAGGGTTTTCCCCACCGTAAATCTTTGTCTCTCTTCTTCTGTCTACATTCTAGTTCTCGTGTTTTGCTGCAATATCTCATGTTAATGGTTTAACTTTGCTGTAATAGTTAGGATAAAGTTGAATTTGTATACCCCTCTCCTCATTAGATTAGTGTAGGAAGCGTTTCCGCACACCTAGCTTCCTTTCAGTTGTGATGGCACAATCGGGCACTTGGGCCCAAATGGTGATTATGTTGATATAGTTGGATGATGGTTCTATATGACCTACGATGGAATCATAGGAAGTGGGAGGTGGAGTGATATTGTAGGATTGATTAGAAGATGAGGATTTGTTGTGGTTAGGTAGCGGATCCTTGTAAGACCCCAAATTGGCATTGGGCAATGGTTGGGTGGTTTGCTTGAGATTGACTTTCTTTTGATCTATGAGGTTTTGTATACAATGTTTTAATTTCATGCAATCGGATGTCTTATGGCCCACAATGTTGTGGTAGTCACAATAGTCATTTTCATTTTACCACACAACTTTGAGTTGATTTTCTTGGTGGTGCTTCATAGGTGGGAGAGTTATTAAACCATTTTTTAGACATCTATCAAGGATATCTTCGATTGGTTCCCCTAAGGGTGTAAATTATCTCTGAGGTTTATTTTGCTTAGGTTGACCTTTGGGAATATTTACATTGGTGGTGTATGTACTTAGGGGTGCTTGGTTTTGTACATGTTGGATGGCCTTTACATCGGTGACACTATCATTGAGAGTGTTTTTGTTCTTTCCCCAAAAGCATGATTTATCATTTTATTGCGTGTTGTTGTTGCTTGTATTGGGGACGTTTATGTTGACCTTGTTGTTTTTGTTGTTGTTATAGGGCTTGTTGTCATATAGTTTGATCGAACCCTTGGTAATAAGGTCTCTTTCGATGGTAGTACCCTTGTCAATGACCTCTTCGAAAGTAGACGCGCAAAGGATTTGTAGATGGAACCCCATTTCTTGGTTTAGATTAGCCAAGAACATGGTGACTAATTGTTTTTTGGGGATTGGCCAAGGGAGTTTACTTGCTAAGCCTCTCCACCTTTGCAAGAATGAAGCAAAGGATTCTTCGCTCTTTTGTTTGGTATTACAAAGGTGGTTGACAAATTTCTCCGTGAGCTCAGGGAAAGACCTAATGCCTGGGGGAAGATGTGTAAACCATTCAGTGGCTTGACCGCCGAGGCTCCTACGAAAAAGTATCATTAGATATGTGTCCTCATTCGAGATTTCAAGGCAAGCAAGGTAGAACTCCCTAAGGTGATCCCTAGGGTCCCCCTTTCCCTTATATTTGTCGAATTTAGGTGTTTCAAACTTTTTATGAAAAGAAGGCATGTATAGTGTTTGATCAAATGGATAGGGACAAATATGCTTGAAAGAATAATGTTTACGCTTGCCCCCAATTTGCAAATCATCTACCTTTTGGATTAAGGTTTGTACCACGCTTGTTAGGTCTGAGGTTGGTGGTGACTGTGGGATGTAGGTTTGTTGGTTAATGAGATGTTGGAGGTTGGCTAGGATTTGGTGTTGGTTTGTTTAGTTTTGGTAGGTGAGATTTTGATTTTGGGGTATGATGTTTTGATTTTATGGGATGATGTTTTGGTTAAGCTGCGCAAGGTATTGTTGGTAACCATGGATATTTTGGAGAATGTGAGGTGGCAATTAGGGATTGGTGATGCAGCGTGTAGAGAGGAAGCTTCAAAACTTACCAAATGAACTTGATTGGTGTGAGGTGGCTTATGTCTTGGAGACCAAACCTTGTTGGCCAAACATATCCCTTCGGCCACCTTGTAACTTCTCTAAATGATCTACCAACTATCTCCGACAACTTGACTTCCTTGTCTTTGGAGAGACTTCTCCTATCGGCGGTGTCTTCTGGCCTCCTGCCGATACCTGATTGTGGTTAGATTCCACTTTCTTTACCCATAGCGGTTAGTCATTCAACCCTGTCAGCCAAACTCCAAATATTGGAGAACTCAAATCAAAGTTTGCCGATACACCGATGCAATCATCGTCGATGAGACTTCACACATTAGCGGAGCCTTAAGGCCTTCGCCTGATATGCTGATACATTATATATCCTTCGGCAAGACTTCTTTCATCAGTTGGACCTTGCACTTGTCCCCTGATACTACCACTCTTCTTGATAAGCCAAACAATTGCATATACATAACACGACTTGTTATCACCGGTAAACCAATGTATCTTTTACCAGATTTCACCGATACTGCCAGTCACGCAATGTATATTCTCAACATACAATCTTGACATACATTCACAACATACATTCACAATACATGATCGGTGGGACTAAATCTGTTCCTCACTGATGAACCTCCTGTTGGTCCAACACCTTTGATCAGTAGAACTTTCAAAAGTTTCTCCGAAGGCTGCTTCATGCTAATGCCAACTCAGTCACTTTGCAACCATGCAGACACCAAACTAGAAACAAAACTCAACCAAGTGGTAGGGACAATAGTCTTCCAGAGACACTTGACCACCATCAATTTGGCCACTATTCTAACAACACTTTTCCTACTGTTTCTATGACTAGTCACATAGAGATGCCTAGTTGACTCATGCCTAGACTCGATGGGTCCTTGGGTGTTTGATCACAACTACAGAAAACACAAAACTTGCACTGTATTCCTCCATCACACTGAAAATGAGAATCTAGCTTTCAGTGGACAGAGGAATAACACTTCATTTGTTCGCCAAAACCCTAGTTTCTAGGTTTTCAAAATAGTTTCAAAAAGAACAAAAACTCACAAAAATTACAATACTTCTAGACACCAAACCACTATCAATGCCAGAACATCTCCAACTAGTCTAGATGAACAACTATCCATACAAAATGATTGTTACAGAAAACAATTCAGAAAGGACAATGTTTCCACACACCCAAACAATCGAGTTCTTCATTTATTCTCACTTCCATGTCCTTACATCCAACTCCTTCACCTATAGAAGGCTTGGAACATCAATTACATTCCTCCAACCATGCAGAACTGATTTGAAAACAGTTAGCCATTGGTTTTCTCTTAGTACAAGAAAACTACATGTTTTCCTTGTGTGATTACATCAAACTTTGACCAAACATGGTCTACATAGGTCTAGTGACAAAACTGACACAAAAATCCTTATTACAAACATGAAGGGGCTTAAAAGACTTATTGAAAACAAAACAAAACATGCCTCCTGCACCATAGCGAAGGTGCTCTTGCACCATACTCCCCCTGCAAGAAAAAGTCAAGTCCCTTGAGTTGCTAACTGTTGGAGTGTCTTCCCATGCTTCAAAATGTCTGCCTCACTCATCCATGTAGCTTTTGAATCAGGAAGATCCTGCCACTTGACCAAGTACTCCTTGTACACACCCTTCCTTGTCTTTTTGATAACTTTGGAATTTAAGAAGCATTCCAACTACAAAGGCTTACTTGGAGGTAGATCTCTGACCCAATCTTCATCTTCAATCATAGCATCTGATCCATCTTTAGCATTCAATGGAGGTCTGAATGGAAACAGGTCTGAAATATTGAATATGGGAGAAATACTAAGACTAGATGGTAATTCTATTTCATAAGCATTTGGACCAAACTTATGCACTACCTTGCATGATCCTATTTTCTTCATTATAAGTTTGGTTGGCTGTCCTTTAAGCAACCTTTCCTTCCTTAGATAGGCCATCACCAAAATCTCCCACCTTGAATTGTACATCTCTCCTTTTGAGATCTGCCCTATTCTTGTATTTGGAGACTGTCTTCTCCAACTAAACTTTGACTTGATCATGAACCGCCTTCATGGTGGAAGCAAAATATTCTCCTAGAGCACTCCTCTTATCCCATCCTTGTAGATTTTTGAGCTCAAGTGGTCCTCTTGGATAGAAACCATAAACAATTTCAAAGGGACTCTTCCCAGTACTTTGATTCACTAAATCATTATAAGCATACTCAGCTTGACTGATCACCAAGTCCCATGCTAACCCATGCTGCTTGGTAAGGCATCTAAGAAGGTTTCCTAAGGACCTATTAACAACCTCAGTTTGACCATCAGTTTGGGGATGATAGGCTGATGAGAAAGACAATTGTGTTCCCAATTTTCTCCATAAGGTCCTCCAAAAATGACCAACAAACTTGGAGTCTCTATCAGTGACAATTGAAAGGGGTAAACCATGAATTCTGACCACTTCTCTTAAAAAGAGACCAGCAATGTGAGATGCATCATTTGTGCATTTTCATGGCACAAAATGAGCCATCTTACTGAATCTGTCCACAATGACAAAAACACTATCCACACCCCTTGCTATCTTAGGAAGACCAAGTACAAAATCCATACTAATGCTCTCCCAAGGCCTATTGGGAATAGGAAGCGGTTGGTACAAACTAGCATTAGAAGACATACCTTTGGCCTTTTGACAAATGGTACGACTTGCAACATATCTCCTCACATCTGATTGTACTTTTGGCCAATAATAGAATCTGGTGACTTGTTCCAAAGTCTTGTGCAACCCAAAATGTCCTCCTAAGGTTCCACTGTGCTTTTCTTTGATGATCTTATCCCTCATTGAACATTTAGGGACACATAGCAAACTGCCTTTGAATAGGAGACCTTCCTGCAACACAAAATCTGAATATTCTCCATGAAAAGTGTTAGCCAAACTAGCACAAACTTCATAAGTAGCTTTGAAATATGCATCTTCCTTGTATAACTCCTTCAAACAATCTATCCCCATGCTTTCCATATGCACTTCCTGTATGACTAGCATCCTTCTACTTAAAGCATCAACCACTTTGTTGGCAACACCCTTTTTATGCTTAATAGTGAAGGTATAGGCCTACAATTGTTCCATCCACTTAACATGCCTATGATTCAACTTTTCTTGACTATTTAGGAAACTAAGAGCATGGTTATCAGTAAAAAAATGAATTCTTTTTACAGCAAATAGTGTCTCCACTTTTTGAGAGCTTGCACCATTGCATAAAGCTCTAGGTCATAGGTAGAATACCTTTATTTAGCCTCATTCAACTTCTCTAAAAAAAATGCCACTGGATTCCCATCTTGACTGAGAACAACACCTATTGCTTGCTGACTTGCATCACATTCCACCACAAAAACTTTGTCAAAATCTGGCAGTACCAATGTAGGTAATTCAGCCACTTTCTTCTTTAACAATTCAAAGCTATCAGCTGCTTGCTTTGTCCATTGAAATTTGCATCTTATGCCATCCTTGATGGTGTTAAGAATAGGATCACTTATGTAACTAAATCCTTTAATGAAATTCCTATAAAAAGTTGCCAAGTCATGGAAGCTTCTAACATCTCCCACTATCCTAGGAGTAGGCCAATTGCGAATAGCCTCAACCTTTATGGGGTACATCTTCAAACAACCATTAGAAATCACAAAGCCTAGGTACACAAGTTTAGTTTTCATGAACTCACATTTATCCAAGTTGATCATTAGCTTATGCTCATGCAACTTCTGCATCACCTATCCAAGATGCTTCACATGTTCTTCTTTTGTCCTGCTGAAAACAAGTATGCCATCAAGATAAACAATTACAAATTTGCCAATGAATTCAACAAGTACCTCATTCATCAAATGCATGAATGTGCTTTGGGCATTGCTAAGGCTGAATGGCATGACAAGCCACTCATAGAGACCTTCATTTGTCTTGAAGGCAGTCTTCCACTCATCTCCCTACCTAATTCTGATTTGATGATAACCAGATTTCAAATCAATCTTTGAATAATAACATGACCCTCCAAGATAGTCCAAAAGATCCTCAATCCTTGGCATAGGGAATCTATACCTTATTGTGATCTTATTTATGGCCCTTGAATCCATACATAGCCTCCACTTCCCATCTTTCTTAGGAGCAAGTACACTAGGGACTACACATGGACTAAGACTCTTTCTAATCAATCCTTTCTCTAAGAGTTCTTGAATTTGTCTACTCACCTCTTCATTTTGCTGTGATGTCAATTTATAGGCAGCCTTATTGGGCAATGTGGCACTTGGAATCAAGTTCATTTAATGACTTATATATCTCATGGGTGGTAAGGAGTTAGGAGTATCCTCTACCACAAGATCTTGGTACTTATCCAGCAATTGCTGCACTTCTAGTGGAATCTCTTTCTTCTTTTTGTCTTGCTAACTTGATTCATCTTTAGGCTTCATTATCAAGGCATACCCTTGGGTATCCTTTTCCTTCATGAGGTGTAAGAACTCTTTGCCACTAACCATCATGACATTGGTGTCACTACTCTTCTCTCCAATTTGCTCTTGCATAGGATCCATCCTAAACTTCCTTCCATTCTTGGTGATGAGGTATGTGTTCTTCTCACCATCATGTTATGCCTTCACATCATACTGCCATGGACGTCCAAGAATAAGGTGACAAGCATCCATAGGAATAATCTCACATAGTATCTTGTCCTTATAATCACCTATCTCAAATTCAACCCAGGTTTGTTCTTCTACCATGTAATTTTGATTCTTATTCAACCAAGAGATCTTATGAGGACTAACATGGGGCAGCCTTTTCAACTTACATTTCTCTACCATTTCAGTAGACACTACATTCTCAGTAGAACCTAAATCAACAATGATTTTACAAAGCTACCATATGCTTTACCTTGGGTTATGAAGAGAGTCTTCCTTTGTGGGGGCTCTTGCTTCAACGACATCTTCATCAAGGTTCTCTTGATCATCATGTTCTCTCCTTCAAGAATTGGTGCAGCACTAGCAATGGGTGAATTCACACTTTGGAAATCATCATCTCTCATCAATTGATTCCTTCTTCCACCATCATGGGAACTAGTTGCTTTCTCAGGGCATTTGCTCGCAGGATGGCCTACCTGATTGCAGCCATAGCATCTACCAGTGAAAACTCTGGGTCCTCTGCCTGTACCACCACCTCTACCTCTGCCATTAGGTCTTCTCCAACCTCTGAAACCACCTCTATGTTCTACATCAGAATGAGACTCTTGTTGACTTGAGTTTTCATTTCTACTTGACTGTCCTCTACCAAAATTGCCTCTTCCTCTATTATTTCTACCACCTCTTCCTTTAGTGTTTTGATCACTCTTTCTTTTCAATTTCTCCTTTGCCCTAGAGGCTAATTGAAAACACTCATCCACTATTTTAGGAACCACCATACTGAATTCATCTTGTATGTTATATCTCAAACCATCAAGATATCTGGCCACCATCTCTTTTTCCTCCTCCTTGTGATTGGCTCTCATGCTCAATCTATGAAATTCTTCAGTATATGTAGCCACATCCATATCCTTTTGTCTGAAATGATTAAACTTCCTAATGGTCTGCAACTCATAATTAGCTGGCATGAACTTGTCTCTTAGCATGGCCAGCATTCTACTCCATTTGGTGATAGGGCTCTTTCTAACTTTCTCCCTTTCACATTGCATATAGTTCCACCAGACTAAGGCAGAACCTCTCAATCTTGTCTTAGTAAACTTGACTTTCTTGCTATCACTATACTCCTTGAAGTCAAAATAATTGCACATGGATTTAATCCAATCCATGAGGGCATCTCCATCAAGTTTCCCATTGAATGTAGGAACATCCATCTTTGGATCGCCACTATCTCCCTGCCTTTTGGTCTGCAGACATACCTTGTTCTTGAGGGTTTTCTTTTGCCTCTTCTTCTTCTTCTATATCAAAAGCACTTCCATCCTCTTTACTCTTGTCCTTGGACTTCTCTTCTTTCAATCTTGCTTCAAGTATCTCCTCTACCATCTTCTTGATGGCTCCCTGGCTCATAGTCTTGGAAGGCATTGTGCTAGCCTCAATTTCTTTCTCCTCGTCTGACATATACTGCTCCAATTCAAATATTGGCTTTGATACCACTTGTTGAGCTGCTGCTCATATGGACCAGTTAGGAATCAAACCTAGGACCTTCCATTTGCTGCTGGAGTGCTCTACCAACTGAGCTACTGGCCCCTCTTGGCCAGCCCATCATCGGTCTGGGTGTGGCTTATTTCCAACACCCCCCCTTAAGCCACACTGCAGGGGCTTGGGGCTCCTAGCCTAGCTCTGATACCAATATGATGTAGAGTGCACAAAGGAAGCTTCAAAACTCTCTCTGACGACCTGACTTCCTTGTCTTCGGAGAGACTTCTCCTATCGGTGGTGTCTTCTGGCCTCCTACCGATACCCGATGGCGGTTACCTTCCACTTGCTTTACTTGTAGCAGTTAGTCATGACCCTATCGGCCAGACTCCAAACATTGGTAAACTCAAATCAAAGCTTTCTAATAAACTGATGCAATCATCATTAGTGAGACTTCACACATCGGCGGAGCCTTCATGCCTTCGCTCGATATGCCGATACATTATATATCCTTCGGCAAGACTTCTTTCATCAGCTGGACCTTGCACTTGTCCCTCGATACTACCACTCTTCCTGATAAGCCATACAATTGCATATACATAACATGACTTGTTATTGTTGGTAAACCAATGTATCTTTTACCAAATTTCACCGATACTGCTAGTCACGCAATGTATATTCTCAACATACAATCTTGACATACATTCACAAAATGCATTCGCAATACATGATTGGTGGGACTAAAGCCATTCCTCACTGATGAACCTCCTGTTGGTCTGACACATTTGATCGGTAGAACTTTCAAAAGTTTCTCTGAAGGCTGTTTCACACCGATGGCAACTCAGTCACTTTGCAACTATGTAGACACCAAACTAGAAACAAAACTCAATCGAGTGGTAGGGACAATAGTCTTCCAGAGACACTCGACCACCATCAATTTGGCCACTATTCTAACAACACTTTTCCTACTGTTTCTATGACTAGTCACATAGAGATGCCTAGTCGACTCATGCCCAGACTCGATGGGTCCTTGGGTGTTTGATCACAACTACAGAAAACACAAAACCTGCACTGTATTCCTCCATCACACTGAAAATAAGAATCTGGCTTTCAGTGGATAGAGGAATAACACTCCATTTGTTCACCAAAACCCTAGTTTCTAGGTTTTCAGAATAGTTTCAAAAAGAACAAAAACTCACAAAAAACTACAATACTTCTAGACACCAAACCACTATCAATGCCAGAACATCTCCAACCAGTTCCAGATGAACAACTATCCGTATAGAATGATTGTTACAGAAAACAATTCAGAAAGGACAATGTTTCCACATGCCCAAACAATTGAGTTCTTCATTTATTCACACTTCCATGTCCTTACATCCAACTCCTTCACCTATAGAAGGCTTGGAACATCAATTACATTCCTCCAACCATGCAGAACTGATTTGAAAATAGTTAGCCATTGGTTTTCTCTTAGCACAAGAAAACTACATGTTTTCCTTGTGTGATTACATCAAACTTTGACCAAGCATGGTCTACATAGGTCTAGTGACCAAACTGACACAAAAATCCTTATTACAAACATGAAGGGGCTTGAAAGCCTTATTGAAAACAAAACAAAACATGACTCCTGCACCATAGAGAAGGTGCTCCTGCACCAATTGGGATTATGTTGTGTTGATGATACTATGGGATTTTGTACATGCATGAGGTTGGATGGGTTGACATTGGATGTGTTGTGAGGCAGTTGCATGAATTGGCTCATGTATGCTATGGTGTGGGAGTTGAGTGGAGGACCACTTGTGGAGGAACTTGTGTCCATGGGGTTGCTTTGGATGCCCAAGGTGATTTGAGGAACGGAAGGGTTTAGATTTTTTATGGTGGTGGAAGTGACAACGGGATGGGAGACGGTAGGATTAGAGACATTAGATGTGTTAGTGAGAGTTGTAGATGTGGTAACGTTAGAATTTGTGGGGGTGGTAGATACAGTGAGAGTCGATGTTTGAGAGATGGTAGGTTGGGTTTTTGATGTAGATGGTTGGGGAGATGTCATGGGATTGTTGTTAGATGTGGATGGTTGGGATGATGTTGTGTTGTGGGGTGGTTGGGCACCAATTTTGAGGAGGTAATCAAGATATCTATTTGGATTCGACCTTAAAACTCTGTCAAGCATGCCCATGTTGTCGGGATCTTGTGTAAAGTGTTGCAAGTATAGGCCTAACTGGTGTTTTCATTAATGTCAACATACTCCTGTTGCATTAATGATAAGGATTGGATGAGCTGTGTGCTGAGGATATTGAGAAAATTAGTCTCAATCAGGAACAGTGAAGAATAGTGAAGATAGTAAGGTAAAAGTTCAAGATAGGATGAGGATTAGAGGATGCAATTTAAAGGGTTTGTATATATGTGTCTTAAGGTGGTCCAGTACAGATTTCAGAGGTCCACATGAAGATATGAAGAAGTTGTAGCCGCTCAAGTAAAATCGGTTCCGGTAGGTGTTCAGAGGTGACAAAGTGATACAGACAGGTCCGGTGAGATTTGGAAATGCATTATCTTGTTCTGTAGATTTGAGGGAGTGTTGAGGAAGTCTTTGTGAAGTGTCAACTCAATTGGTTCATGGTTTGAAGGTCCACAAGAATCTATTCCTTTGTGACAGTGATGACAGACTGTGTTCTTGAGGTTCCGGATGAAGGAGAGAAGGATTTCAGTAAGTAGATGAAGTGTGGATGTTCTTGGTGATTTAGGTAAGCTTGTGGAGGTCTTTGGATCATTTCTAGTTCATGTTAGTGGTCCACATTGGAGTTGGAGCTCGCAATTGAAGAATGACTTCCAGATGATGGTGTTCTTCCTGAGATTGGCTAACCGGATGAGTTACACATCCTGCAGATGTTCTTGTAGATGATTGCCGACTTAGATGATCATTCCTGAGTCAATGTCGTGTATAAAAAAGGGATTGTAAAGTCATTTCAAAGTGTTTTTTGAGCATATGAGAGTGTGCTAGCGAGGAGAAGAGTGAAAGGCAGAGAAGAAGTTTTGGGCTTAAATTGGTGAAGATACTATTTTCCAGTTCAAGTAGGTGATACTTATTATTTTGTAGACATTGTGTCTCTTGTAGGCAGTGAGCCTCTTGTGAACCGTGTGCTCAGGCAGTGAGCCCTAATTAGCATGTGCCATTTTGTTCTTTATATTCTACTAACAGAGAATACAATCTTGGGTTAATCACCCCGTGGTTTTTCCCTTAACCAGGTTTTCCATATCAAAATCTTGGTGTATCATGTGTTAATGTGTTTCTACTCTTGATTTATTGCATTATGTTTCCATGATTGATTTATTATTATGCTACTGAATTACAAAGTAGAATTAAGTGTTTAAAGAGAAGAAAGTTTTGTATAACTGATTCACCCCCACTCTCATTTGTCTGCCCTAAATCTAACAATTGGTATTAGAGCCAAGTTCCTCTAAAAGAAGCTTAACCGCTTGAGGAGATCCATAATGTCATCCTACAAGAAGGATAGTCCGAAGTTTGATGGAACCAATTTTAATCTTTGGAAAAGTCGCATGAAATATCACTTGCAATGTATGGGAATGGTGTACTGGAACACGGCTTCAACGAAGTATACTCCTCCATAGGGTGGTCCGAAAGCCCTAAATGAAATCACAAATCTTGAAAACAATCTGTGAACTATTGAAGCTCTTCTAAGCGCATTATCTAATTCAAAGCTTTCAAATGTTGTTGACCTACCAATTGCTTTTGAGATTTGGGAAAACTGGAACTTTTGCATGAAGGAGACAAGTATGTTAAATGTGCAAGGCTACAGAGTTTGAAAGGGAAATTTGAAAACCTGAAGATGAGAGAAGATGAAAATATCTCTACTTTTATGCCAAGGGTAAATAAGCTTGTTTGTGGAATTAGAAATGCTGGTGGAGTCTTGGATGAAAATGAGATTGTTGGCAAAATTCTCAGATCCCTTCCTACTTATAAAATCAAGGTTGTTGCCATTGAAGAATTCAGAGCCCATACAACTGTCACAAGAGATCAATTGGCTACATTTGAAATGACCGAGTTTGGAGATGCCCCTCCCAAGAATGAATTTGCATTCAAAGCCAGTGCCTCTATAAAAGGTAAACAAAGGTTTGATCCAGGAGAAAAATCTTCAAGGAAACTATCATGGTATGAAAAAGCAAGAAAAGACCTGGAAGAAGAAGTAGAAACTACTCAACTTGAAGCTCTTATTGCAAAAAGACTACCAAGAGGATCCAGTAAGTATGAAGGGAAGTTACCTTTTAAGTGTTTTAATTGTAATAAGATTGGTCATTTTGCCTCAAGATGTCTGGAAAGATTTTCAAGGCCAAATCCTAACAGATCAAGGTTCCGAAAGAATTGTTACTATGTTCATGAGGAAGATGATAATGAAGGAGTAACAAATGATGAATCGGAGATAGGAAATAAATCCAAAAGTGATTGGGTGTTTATTGCCATCAAGGAAGAAGATCCACTGCCCTCTGAATCTGTCAATCATAAAGTTGTAGAAAGAGCTCTGGTTGCCCAAGTTGAAGAAAAGGATGATTGGGTTATTGACAGTGGATGCTCTCATCATACGACAGGTGACAAAAATAAGTTCATAGATTTGGAAAGGTATGAAGGAGGAGTGGTAAAGTTTGGTGATAACTCTGCTGGTAGAATCAGAGGTAGAGGAACTATTTCTTTTGATGGAAGGAACAAAACCGGTAATGTACTGTATGTTGAAGGTTTGAAGCACAATCTTCTTAGTGTTGGACAGTTGGTGGACAAAGGCTATGATCTCTGATTCAAGAATGGAAAATGCAAGATCTTTGAAAGTTCCGGAACAGAGATTGCATCCAGTACTCAAATAAAAGGTAATATCTTCCATTTGGTTGGTACTGGTAAAAGTTACTTATTTGTTCAAGTTGATCAAAGTTGGTTATGGCATAGAAGGATGTGTCATGTGAATTTTGATAATATCATCAAGATAAGTAATACTCAGGCTGTAAGAGATCTTCCAAAATTGGTGAAACCTACTAATAGCTTGTGCAAAGAATGTCAGTTGGGTAAGCTGAGTAAAATCACTTTCAAGAGTAATGAACTATCCTCTATCAGATTATTGGACTTAGTTCATATTGATCTTTGTGGTCCGACAAGAATCAAGAGTGTGCAAGGTGATAGATACTTCATGTTACTAATTGATGACTATTCTCAGATGATGTGGGTAACCTTTCTGAAAGAGAAATTAGAAGCTCTTGAGAAATTCAAAATATTCAAATCTATGGTAGAAAATGAAACCGGATTAAAATTAAAATGTTTGAGGTCTAATAGAGGTGGAGAATTCACATCTAGTGATTTCATAGAATTCTGTGAGAAGCATGGAATAAAGAGACAATTGTCTGCTCCTAGGACTCCACAGCAGAATGGAGTAGTGGAAAGAAAGAACTGGACCATACTGGAAGCATCTAGGACCATGATGATGGAAGCAAATGTTCCTCAGATCTATTGGAGAGAAGCTATCAGTACTGCAGTCTATACTCTCAATCGAGTTCAAATCAGAAGCAATACTGGTAAGACTCCTTATGAACTTTGGTTTGGCATCACTCCTACTATGAGGTATTTTAGAGTTTTCGGTAGGAAATGTTATATTAAAAGAGATGAAGATCTAGGAAAGTTTGATGCTAGAAGTGATGAAGGAATATTCTTGGGTTACTCCACTCAAAGAAAAGCATATTGGTGTTATAACAAGAGACTAAGAAAAATGATAGAAAGTACAAATGTGAAGGTTGATGAAGGAATTAAAAAATCCTCAAGGTTTTATGAATATGATGAAGATGATCAGAATGGTGTTTTGATTCAAGAAGCCCAAGCCTCCTCTGAAAGTCAGATTCAAACTGATCTGGTAAATCAGGAAGAAGAGATGAGCTTTGATGAGTCTAATCAAGAATCAGAAGTGCAAGAAATTCCCAAAGTTCCCAGGTATGTAAGATTGAACCACTCTGAAGATTAGATCATAGGTGATAAAAGCAAAGGTGTACAAACAAGAAGGAGAATTGCTCAAGATTTAGATGAGTATTGTCTGATTTCAAAGATTGAACCTAAGACAGTGAATGAAGCTTGCAATGATGAAAACTGGACTAAAGAAATGAAGGAAGAGCTGATGCAAATTGAGAAAAATCACACTTGGGATCTTGTTCCCAAACTTAGAAACAAGAATGTGATGGGAACAAAATGGGTCTTCCGAAACAAATTGAATGAAGTTGGTGAAGTAATCAGAAATAAAGCCAGATTGGTTTGCAAGGGTTACTCTCAAATAGAAGGAGTTGATTTTGAAGAAACTTTTTCTCCGGTGGCAAGAATTGAAGCAGTCAGATTATTTCTTGCTTTTGCTACCTTTAAGGATTTCAAAGTATATCAGATGGATGTCAAGTCTGCCTTCCTAAATGGTGACTTGGAAGAAGAAGTGTACATTGAGCAACCGGATGGATTTCAATTGTCTGATCATGGTGATATGGTCTGGAAGTTGAAGAAAGCACTGTATGGACTGAAGCAAGCCCCAAGAGCCTGGTATGAGAGATTGGATAAGCATCTTTTGAAGATTGGTTTCAACAAAGGTACTACTGACAGTAATTTGTATTTCAAATTTGATCATGAAAACATCTTGATTGTTGAAGTGTTTGTTGATGATATCATTTTTGGAGGAAGAGATAGTCTGTGTAAAACTTTTGCAAATCAAATGAAAAGTGAGTTTGAGATGCCCATGCTTGGTGAAATGAATTTCTTCTTAGGTCTACAAATCACTCAAATAAAGAAAGGAATCTTCATTTCTCAGACCAAATATGCGAAAGAATTGTTGAAGAAATTTGTGATGGAAGACTCAAAACCAATGAATACTCCCATGGCAACCAGATGTAAATTGGGCAAAGATGATGACTCACCTAAGGCTTATTAGAAAAAGTACAGGTCAATGATTGGAGGATTGTTGTATCTCACTCACACTAGACCTGACATTATGAATGTTGTTTGTCTTGTTGCTAGATTCCAAGTTGATCCTAGAGAATCTCATGTCATGGCAATCAAGAGGATTTCTAGATATCTAAAAGGGACAGTTGAGTATGGTTTGTGGTATCCCAGAGATCATGATTTCTCTTTTCATGCATATACAGATATGGATTGGCTAGGAGATGTGGATGACCGGAAGAGTACTAGTGGTGGAGCATTCTTTTTGGGGAAGAGATTGGTTTCTTGGTTGAGCAAGAAACAAGAGGCAATATCTTTGTCCACTACAGAAACAGAATATATTGCAGCAGCAGGTAGTTGCACCCAAGTTTTGTGGATGAAGCAAATGCTAAGAGACATAAGAGTGGAGTATGAGGAGCCTATCACAATCTTCTGTGATAATTCAAGTGCAACAAACATATCTAAGAATCTGGTGTTGCATTCAAAGACTAAACACATATCCATCAAGTTTCACTTTTTGAGGGAGCAAGTAAACAAGAATGAAGTCAGATTGGAGTTTGTACCTTCCAAGGATCAGATTGCAGACATCTTTACTAAACCTCTACCTAAGGACTCTTTTGAGTATCTCAGGGAGAAGTTAGGGGTTATTGCGCCTCTGGTGATGAACTAAGGTGCATTGATGTGCATCAGTCTAGTGGATATCATAGTCATATCTTGTGATCCAGATTGATGATGGGGAGCTGCTACTAAGGGGGAGCAGCTGGTATGAGTCTGAAGTGGTGGAATTGCAAGTATGTGCCCTTTGCCATTGATGTCAAAGGGGGAGAGAAGACATGTGAAAAACAAGTGGTTGCTGATCAAAGGGGGAGCAAGAATGGAAGAGAAGACATGAAAATGGTTGTTGTTGATAGGGGGAGTCGTGACAGTAAGGAGAAGTTCTTGTCTTGATGGTCAAAACAATTTTTCACATCATATTTTGCCATCAATGACAAAGGGGGAAATTGTTACAAGTATGGGCCTAACTAGTGTTGTCATTGATGTCAACATACTCCTGTTGCATTAATGATAAGGATTGGATGAGCTATGTGCTGAGGATATTGAGAAAATTAGTCTCAATCACAAACAGTGAAGAATAGTGAAGACAGTAAGGTAAAAGTCAAAGATAGGATGAGGATCAGAGGATGTAGTTTAAAGGGTTTGTATATATGTGTCTTAAGGTGGTCCAGTAGAGATTTCAGAGGTCTCGATGAAGATATGAAGAAGTTGTGGCTGCTCAAATAAAACTAGTTCCGGTAGGTGTTCAGAGGTGACGGAGTGATACAGACAGGTCCGGTGAAATCTGGAAATGTATTATCCTATTCTGTAGATTTGAGGGAGTGTTGAAGAAGTCTTTGTGAAGTGTCAACTCAATTAGTTCATGGTTTGAAGGTCTGTAAGCATCTATTCCTTTGTGATAGTGATGAAAGACTATGTTCTTGAGGTTCTAGATGAAGGAGAGAAGGATTTCAGTAAGTAGTTGAAGTGTGGATGTTCTTGGTGATTCAGGCAAGCTTGTGGAGGTATTTGGATCATGTCCAATTCATGTTGGTGGTCCACATTGGAGTTAGAGCTCGTAATTGAAGAATGACTTTCGGATGATGGTGTTCTCCCTGAGACTGGCCAACCGAATGAGTTACACATCCTGCAGATGTTCTTGTAGATGATTGCCGACTTAGATGATCATTCCTAAATCGATGTCATGTATAAATAAGGGATTGTAAAGTCATTTCACAGTGTGTTTTGAGTAGATGAGAGTGTGGTAGTGAGGAGAAGAGTGAAAGGCAGAGAAGAAGTTTTGGGCTTAAATGGAATTGATTCAAGCATGGTGAAGATGCTATTTTCCAGTTCAAGTAGGTGATACTTATTATTTTGTAGACAGTGTGCCTCTTGTTGGTAGTGAGCCCTAGTTGGTATGTACCATTTTGTTCTTTCTATTCTTCTAACAGAGAATACAATCTTGGGTTAATCACCCCATCATTTTTCTCTTAACTGGGTTTTCCACGTCAAAATCTTGGTGTCTCATGTGTTAATGTGTTTCTGCTCTTGATTTATTGCATTGTGTTTCCATGATTGATTTATTATTATGCTGCTAAATTACAAAGTGGAATTAAATGTTTAAAGAGAAGAAAGTTTTGTACAACTGATTCACCCCCTCCTCTCAGTTGTCTGCCCTAAATCTAACATAAAGTTCAAGAGATCTTGATCTTCGTGGCTAATGGTGGTGGTGTTTTGGGTAGGTGGTGGAGGTGGTTGGTGTTGTTGTGATAAGAAGGCGAAAGGGTTGTCATTGGGTCCATATGACGGCATTTGGAAGATGGTGGGTAAGCCACTTGCTTGTTGACTGATAGGGATGTTGTTTTGGTCAGTTGGAGGCATCCCTATGCTCATGTTGTTTCCAAAGTTGGTCATTTCTTGGTTTTTCTTGTGTTGAGATCTAGTTATGGGCATGCAAGATGGATGTGGATTTAGATCTGGAGATGAATGAAGATGAAGACCTTAGAGAATTTGGTTTGATTTGTTAGACTCAAAAAGTGGTTTGGTGGTGATAATGGGGCAAAGATTTAGTTATAAGCAAGTGTGCTCTCTTCAACCTAAATCTAAGGATGAAAAGGAAAAGTGGGGAGCTAAAGGTGATGGGTGAAGGTTGATTTTCACAAAAATTTTGGACCAAAAAGATGAGGAATGGATTGGATTATTTGAAGATGATTTTGATGGAAGAGGTTTGATATTGATTTTGGGGATGTTTCAACTAAGGTGACCCTTAGGTGATTTGGATATTTGATATGGTGGATCTTTGGATGATGTTTTGAGATGAGTTTCAAGTAGTGTCTAGATTTTGATGTTGCACAATGGATGTTTTTCCCTTTGCTTGGGGTAGACATATGACCTTACACAAAGAGGGATGTTTATTTTACTTGAAGGTAGACTAATGACCAATCAAGCAAAATAGGTGTGCAAGATAAAACCTATAGTCAACTTTATCTCAAAGGTTGATTTGTTTTGGATTTTGATTTGGATGTTGATTGATGTCTTTGATTATTTTTTGGATCAAGAGATTTTGGATGTGATTTTGATTGGAGGGGGGTAAATGATTTGGAAATGTATTTGTAGCAAGATGTTATTTGGTCCAAAAGGGCAAGCAAAAATCAAGGAGGATAAAAGCTATGAATGGATAATGATTAGAATAAATGGTATGGTGAAAGGGGGTCCAATGGTAATGTCAGTTAACTCTCTAAGGTCAAAATGATGAGTATGAGTGGAAATTTTTGGATCAAGATGGATGTAGATTTTGATGGGTTTTGGGAAGGTGATTATGGATTATGGCTAGGTAGACCCTAAAGATCACAAGATAATTCTTCAAAGTTTTAGGTAGGTCAGTATGTAAATAGCGCCAAAACTCAGGTAAAATGGTGCCAAAATAGACAGAGATAGCGCTAAAACAGGTCAGTGTTGGTCGATGCTTTGGAAAAAAGAGGGATTTTGATGACAAATTTGGATTTTTATGGGTAGGAAGTTTGATCAAATGATGTTTGTTGTTTCTTGGCAAGTTTTTTGAAAACACTTCAAGCACAATAGAACACAATAGCCAAATATTTGTTTGTGAAAAGATGTAAAGATTTTAACAAGCACTTTGCACAACCTAAGGTGAGGATAGGAGAATACTTGTTGGATCCCCTGGCCATGCCTATTCAAAGAGAATAGTTTCAAGATCTTGGTAGCACCAGCTCCCCTCCATGGTACTCACTTCTCATGCATACCAAGTTCTAGGTTTCCCAAGGCTTGTACCCCCACCAAACCTTAGGATTGTCCCTGCTATCTCTACTAAGAACCACAAGAATTGGGGCGGCTTCAAAGGTTGCACCTTTTGCACCAACAAGTAGAAGGATTTGGGCCACTAAAACAAAGGTTCTTAGTGGGGGAACATTTGGGGGATTGGCACGATATGAGCATCCGATAAACCACTTAAGGTTTTTACTATCTCTACTAGGGGTCTCATATAGACAAGATACTACTCCCTTTCAAGCTAGTATCAAATGGTATACACTGATACCAATTTGGACTTGGCTTTTGCCTTATCCTAATTTACATATAGCAGACCAGATGAAAGTACCGCTTAGGTTTGCTAGTGAGTTCTCCTTTCGGATGTGTCTTAAAAGCAGGCCCACAGCCTAGAAAAAGAAAGAGCTTTAGAACCGTTTCTCTTACACCCAAGATCCTTTTGCAAGGCGAGGGGAGAGGATACTTTGATTCTAAACCCCTTGGGAAACACAATGTGCAAGTGCACCAAGCATGACAAACACTTACTAATGTTATTTTTTAAGCACTTGTTAATTTTAGAGCACCAAAATCAAATGTTTTCTATATTAAGGCACACAAGGATTCTTTTTATGAGCACCAATTGAAGTGTTTGTTTGATAAACCAATGATTAATTTTAGTGCACCAATTAAAAAGTTGTTTATACTAACATGCAAGTCTGGTTCTTTTATGAGCACCAATTGAAGTGTTTTGTCTAATATAAAGAAATACCGTGCAAAAAATGTTAGTGGTTTCAGAATAATGGTCTTGGATAGACGATGATGACCTACAAAATAGATACAAGTCCCTGCATGAAACCTAAGGTTAGCCTATAAAAATAGCACTAAAATAGAGATAGATGGTGCTAAAAAACCCCTCAAATGGCGCTACTGCAGAATCTACGACAAAACCTGACCACCCTAGAAAATAGCGCTACAAATACATACATATTGCACTAGATATAGAGATTGCACTACAATATACTATAGATTGTGCTTAATATAGAAATAGCGCTACAAGATACTATAGATTGCGCTAGAACTAAAAATTGCACTAATACAGACAACTATAGCACTACATTTTAGGATAGCGCTAAAATGCCCAAAAAAGGCATTACTGTGCATGAGTCTGAACTGTCCGGTCGACTATGGATAATGGAGCTGCCCTGGGTGTTGATGGCGCTGATATGAGGTTGAAATGGTCAAAGCTACAAAACATAAGTTCTCTCAACCAAATAAGGGATTAGATTGAGTCTAAGGGGTCTCGTTAGTCCTCCATGATGTCCAAAAGACAAATTATAGCAATGAAATAACCTAGTCAATAAAAACCAACACAAGATGGAAAGAAAAGTATGTAAGTTGGATTTTAAGACTATTTTGGTATAATCTCCCCTTATCCCTGCATCAATCCTACAAAAACTGAGGTCAAATGACACAAACAACTGCCAGAAGACCAACAAAAGACAAAGATGTGAGTCAAACAATAAGGAAAATGCCGTGTAAAAAGGCACTAATACATTCAGAAATGGCATCGAAATGCAGGTAAAATGGCGCTACTGCGCAAGAAGACAACACTAATCCTACAAAAACACATCTAAAACAAACCAAAGCTCACACAACAAGTTAGATTGAGACCTTGTGGGTCCCATCAGGCATGCCAAATGTGATTAGTGAATTCAAATCAAGGTAAAAATAGAAAATCTAATGCATAAAAACAAAGATTTATACCTCAAATGTGAATACCCAATCTAAGATAGGGTGGAGGAACTTGCACCCAAGAGCTCCTAGATTTTCCCCAAGATGAATGATAATATGTGAAATACTCTCAAGCTTACAAATGCAACTCAAGACTCACTTAGCTCAAATGGTATTTTGACATAATAACTTTGCATAGAAATTAGATGATGAAATGGCTTGGAGGATGTTGTATTTATAGGCATTTGGGAGAGATTTTGATCCAACGGTTGAGATTGATTTGAGAGATCAATGATGGAGGAAGAAGATGATGTGGAGGGCCTAGATTCAATCTTGGAAAATAAAGGGATGAGAATAAAGATGAATTTTTAATTCATCTTGGGAAGAGGGGTTCACAAATGAGGTTGAGTGAGATGGATTATTTGTGAATTAAAAATTCACATGGGGGAGAGTAAAATGAATTTAAAATTCATTTGGGGAAGAGTGGATATTAATGAGTTATGACATGTGTAAGGGGTGTAAGTGGCATTAATGGAGGTTATGACAAATGTATATTAAAAATTGATTTATGTGGAAAGGAAATCAATTTTTTATTCATGGGTTGTGAGAAGAAGTGTTAATGAGGGTTTGACCAAATTAATTGAGGTGATTAATCTAATTAATATGGCTATAATAAATTAGCAAATGGATTAGTGGGAGGATAAGATTAATTAATTAATCATTTACTTAATTAATCTTAAGGCTAGGATTATGTAGGTTAGGGTAGGTAATTGAATAATGAGTATCCAATCACCTAGGGTAGGGATACGTTAATTAATAGGTTGAATTAAATAGTCAAACATGATTTAACTAATTAATTGGGTTTAATGAAGAAAGAAAATTAATCAAATAAATATTTGCATATTTATTTAATCAATCGGGTAAGGTTAAACTATTGAATTAATAAAAAATAATCCAATTGTAGGGGAAAAATGATGACAAATTAGGTGATGAAGGGATAATTAATTAAATAAAAATTTAATTAATTAATTAGAAGGGAAATTGGTATGTTTAGGGATGTCGGGAGTCAGTTTGACAATGAAGACATTTTTAGGTGTCTACAGGGTGATTAAGATTGGATGATGTGGTCTAATATATGTGTCATTGGAAAGTCGGATGAAGATGATGTGGCAAGTGTTTATTGGAAGCTTGCTTAGGGCAATATCAAACACAAGATTTCATAAGCAAATGAATGAACACACACACCAAATAAGATGATGAATTTGCCTTTCAAGGTTGAAATGTTATGATTAAGCACACGCTTGAAGACACAACAACAATCCTAATGTCTAGTTTGAAATAGGGTATGGCCAATTAGGTTTTGGGCTATGTTTACACGAGGTTGACTAGGAATTTGAAAGCAAAATCTTACCACACAGCTGAGAGAAAGGGTAACCCACCCTTCACCTTCACTTCCCAAAGGTATAAAGTTCTTTGGTGCTTAGCCAAGAGTGACAAGATTTTAACTCCCAATGAGGGTGTCTTTCGATTCAGCCTCAATTGAGGTCGTCCCTTGGAGTGGTGTGTCTCCAAGCAGACCTCCTAAGAAGGGTAAATAAAAGAAAACCAAGTGAGGTGTTTTTGATCTCCAAGATCACCTTGTGGTGCGAGGAGAGAGCATACACATGCACACTTTATTCACACTCGCACTTGTAAATTAACCCTTCGAAATGAAAATGTGAGGTGTGAATATGAATGGATAAGAGGTGTTTTTGATTCTCAAGATCACATGAAGCGCATAAGAAGAGCATACACACCCCTAATTGCATGCAAATTCACCAAACAATTCAAGCACTGGTTCTTTTTAAAGCCCAAGTCCAAATGTTTGATGGAAGTCACTTGTTAATTTTATGCCCAATTTTTGATGTGTGATTGCAAACAAGTTGTTCATTTTTAAGTCCAAAGTCTAAATGTGTGATCAAACAAGATTAAGAGATGAAAGATTAGAATGGATGCACCTAGTTATTTTCACTTTCCACTTGCTGTTGTGAATGATCCAAACACTGCTCCAGCTCCTTTGATGCCCCTTCAAGTCACAAAATAAAAAATGAAACAAGTAAACTTGCAAAGAAGATGATTATATGAAAAAGATGAAATTTGATAATAAAAATGATCTGATATAGAAAAATGGATTACACAAACAGAAAGTTTAGGGGATTCTAAGTAATTTGAAAAAAAAAATCGCTAAAAACTAATCAAAATTGCTCAAGTTATGCTCAATCAAAGTTTATATACAAGTTTGACTTTGACTGTGAAAAAGACTAGTAAAATGATACAATCACTTAATAAAACCTACTCCGTTGTGAAGTTCATCCTCTCATCTTTCTAACGAGTGTTCATTTGCAAAATTTTGCCACCGTATGAGGAAGTTATGGCAGTTTGAAGTTTCTATGAAAATAGTCCCAATACAGAGAGAAATGGCCAGAGGAAAATGGCGCCACTACAGAGGAAAATGGCGCCACTACAGAGGAAAATGGTGCTAATACAGAGAAAAATGGTGCTAATACCTGTAAAAAACAATTTTCATGGAAAACTCATACAAAAACTAGCAAAAGTTAGTAGAATCAGGACCTGGGAGTCCCACCGGGCGTGCCAAATGAGATCATGGAGATCAAACATGAAGAAAAACATAAGAACATGCAAACAAATTAATGCAAATCATACCTTCAAGCCGATCCACAATCCATTGATTGGGTTGAGAGTGTTGCACCCAAAACACTCTACCTTTAACCACAAGATTGATATGTTGATTACTCACGATTCAGTAGCATAACATGAAGATAGAGATCGATTGATGAAAAGATGATGGATGAATGATGCAAGATAGATAGATGAAGATGATGGACAAAAAATTGAGAAGAAAATTCGGCAGAGTAAGGATACTTGAGACTAGATGCATTAAAAATGGCTTGGGAGTGGGTTGATTTATAGGAAAGGCTTGGTTAAAATGGATGGTTGAGATTAAAAGGCTAAATGAATGATGCGAATGGCAAGGATTGATTAGGTTTCCTTGTATATAAAGAAATCATAGTGATGTGACAAGTGTGTGAAGGAGAATGAAAGGAATCTAATTAGCTTGTACATGTGAGTTGTATTAAATGCAAGATGTACTACCCCACATGAGACAAAAGGAAAGTGGACAAGTGTTCAGTTTATGGTGAGAGGAATCTAACTTAAATAAAAGATTATTTAAATCAGTTTGACATATGAAGGGATTAAGTGGATGATGAGACATGTGACATGTGTCGCAATGTGATGAGAGGTGAGGGAATGATTTAAATTTTGAATTTGAATTATGTGAGACATGTGAAGGGGTATTATTAACTAAACAAATGGGACTTATTTAGTTAATTGGGAATATGATTAAGTTGGACACATGGGATTAAGATGGGATAAACTAGGATCTAGGAATAAATGGGATTAAGTGGGATGAGGTTAGATGAACTGGGATGAACTAGGACTTAGGGGAACACATACAAGTTCATGTCGACAATGTGTTGTGTAATAAGGACCTAGGGTAAAGACATACAAGGTCATGTGTAAACAAGACCTATACAATTTTTAGAATCTATAGGAGCAAAAAGAAATCATCAGGATTGGGGATTCAGCCAACGCTATAACATTTTCCTTAAAAGTAGAAGAAAAAGAGCATCTCCAAATGTCGAAGTCTGAATAAACATAAAAAAAAGTAAACTTGTCAGACTTTGGGGTTTGGGCTTTTTCCAACTTGATCATCTCCTACTTGAGTAGGAGAATAACAACCTCTTTGATACCATGATCTTGAAAGACTTAGAGAATTTGGAACATATTGGGGATCGGGCATCAGACATACCATCGAATGCATACAACCAAAGAACGAGAACAAAAAGAGCTCTCAAAACTAGAAGTCTGAAGGACATATAACAATTTGAAATGTTAGGGATCAACGATCAAGCCTTCTTCTAAAAGCCTGCACTAGAATAAGAAGTCAAATTTGGCTCCTTGAAACCCAAAGTCCCCCAGTCTTACATTAATAGTAAATCAAGTATTGACAGTTCGGTCTCCACCTAAAATCATCTTCCAAAGGAAGAGAAATAATAGCCTTCTCGACCTTGCAATCCTGAAGCACTTGGAAGAATTACTTATTGGGGATCGAGGCCACCATGAAGTGCATGCCTAGAGAACAAATGAACCAAGATGGACTGATCTCCTAATCTTGAAACACTTGGTAGCTATATTTATTAGGGATCAACAATTGAAGATGCTGTGAACCATCAAACCATTCGTTGAGCAAAAGAAAAGGTGCCTCCCTGATGCCGCAATCCTAAAATAGTTTGCAATGTAAAATATCAAGGATTGGGGCTCAGGAAGGCACACAAACACATTCCTAGAGGAAAGAGGAAATGAGGACAACCGATAGGATGACTCTTAAACACTTAGAAAAATTTGAAGCACATCAATGCGGAGTTTGGAGCCAATAAGGATAGTATGCCGATAAGGGAAACCTCAAAACTTTGAAAGGTCAAAAAAGATAGAAAACCTAAGGGAAGGAGCCATGAACTCTTAGACTTAGGTTTTGTGGATTTTGAGTAAACAATAAGTAATCATGAAATTTAGATAATATAATTTTTTAATTTATGTTTGAGTGTAATGCACCATAGAATATACATAGAACAGGAGTTGAAGTACATTGTTGTCATTACAATTTTAAAAACTAGTTTTAAGGAACAACAAAAATTAAGCTAAAGCATGATGTGTCTGACATGGGTAAAAGTTCAGTACTATGTCACACTTTTATAAAGGAAACAACCAATACAAATATAATTTTCCAACTTAAACGACAAAAAAATCATATTAAAGTTTAGAATTTTGAAATGACATAAACTAATGAAATGTAGCAATTTTAGTGTAGTTTATGTTTACAATTTTTTAATTTTTTTAACAATTAGTTAGATATGTTTTTTTGAATTTAATTGATGAATTTCAATTGTTATTTTTTTAAGTGACGTTGATGGGACGTCAAGAAAAATATAGTAAAATTAATTTTTTTATTTAATTTTTTTCTAATTAGACAACTCAAATATCTAATGCATGGAAAATTTTTTTTTGATAAAATTTTAATTTTTAAAGTCAAATTTAATCAAAACGTTATAGTTTTCATGGGATGCCATCTTTTGTACTTAAAAAAAAAAATTTAAAAACAAAAAATACCCTTTTGGAAAAGACTCTCTCCTCTAGTGTGCCATATATATTTTTCAAAATTTTAAAATATATTTTACTAATTTATTTGTAATTCCTAATTTGCTTCATGTTTGAATATAATAACTTACAATAAATTTTTAAAAAAATATAATAAAAATAATCAAAATTTGACAGAAAAAATATATCTATAATATACACACTGAGCACTATAATGGGCATTTGATCATTTTTTGTAAAAATATGTTTTGACAAGATAATTTTGGAGTTGAGAATGAAGTTTTATTCAATTTTTTGAAAATGGGGGGCTTGGCTGCCACATGGGATGCCACATAGACAATTTCGGGTGAGACGATATCACCCGAAAAAGTTCTGAGTGAGACTCTCTCACCCAAAACTTTCTATGCAAATAAATACTATTTTCAAAGTTGAAATCATATTTTATAGATTTAAAAATTTCAGGTGAAACTCTTTATGCCAGGCAATGCCACGTAGGTGCTATGTGGTTCCAGGCGAAACTATTCTGAGTGAAACTGTTCCAAGTGAAATTGGTTAGAGTGAAACTAATTAGTTGGCTGAAAGTGTGATAGAGGTTTGAAATTTTACCCACATCAACATTTTCACCTCTAGATTCAAGCCCCCTAGGTGCGAGGCTTCTCACAAAATTCCTTCAAAAAACTATAGGCCTATTAACACATCTAGATGTGAAACAAACTTGACATCATTGAATTGAAACTACTCATAAGAAAAGATGTATTCCTAAGCCCATGTTTTCCATAAAACATTCCTAACATCACTAGATACAAAAAGCCTAATAAACTTTGTCAATGTAAAGTTTAGGTCTACAAACTGTTGGCAAGAGACACATTGGAGCTTCATTATTGTTGTCATTGATGGCAACAAAGGTTAACCCACACATCTGCAGGACATGATGAGTCTCTACCAGAAGGTAGATTGCAGAGTATTGTGATCTGGTAAGCAAGAATAGAGCATGTGGCGAGGTTCGACAGTCAGCTTCAGATCTCTCAGAGGAAGTATCTTGGTGAAGTGCAGATTTGGGGAAGTCAAGAGGACTACCTTGATTGATAGATTCCAAGGATTTAGCCTCTGGTGATAGATGAAGAAAAAGATATGAATACTTGAGTGTCGGGTTCCTGATTGGCAGTGTGGACATAGGAAGAATTGACTGGTAGAACATTAGACATTATTCCGGATGCGTTACTCATGATGGTAAAGATTCTTAAGGCATAAGTTATGATTAGCTGACATGATTGATGACTTCTACAAGTATATCCTTGATCCACTTCACTTGGAAGCAAGGATTCAGCCAACAGACTAAAGTTTGAGATAATATTGACTATTCCAGATGCCGACTAGAAAAGTGTTGAAATCACTTGTGCGGATATATATACAAGATGGATTTAGATGTGAAGGTGTGTGTCGTGTATGAATTGAAGTGCGAATAAAAGTAGAATAGAACAAAAGGTAGAAAAGTATATTTGAAATGTAAAAGGACAGCAGCACTTAAGGAGAGTAAGAATGAAGTGTAGCAGATCAGTCTATTGAGCTTAACTGGAACTGAACTTCAGCATGTGTGGATGCTTCTCATCAGTTCAAGTTTTCTTCATGTATACAGTAAGTCTTTTGTAGGCAATGAGCCTCTTGTGAGCAATGTGCTCAGGCAGTGAGCCCTAATTGGTAAGTGCCATTTTGTAATTCTATTCTTCTAATAGAGAATACAATCTTGGGTTAATCACCCTATGGTTTTCTCCCTTAACAGGGTTTCCACATCAAAAATATTGTGTCATGTGTATTTCCATTTCATGGTTATGTTTGCTTGTTTGAATTGATGCTGCACTAATTATTAAGAAAGTTCAAAAAGCTGAAATAATTAAGATAACTGATTCACCCCCCCTCTCAGTTATCAACAATTGGTATCAGAGCCAAGTTCCTCCTAACAGAGTCTAACAACTTGAGGAAGATCTAGGAATTCAAATGGATGTTTATGGTATGAGGGAGCAACTCAAGACTGCCCTTGATGATCTTGAGCAGTCAAACTCTGAAGTCAATGAATTAAAGGAAAGACTCAAACAGGCTGATGATTTCATGAAAGAACTAAAAGACAAATTAAGTCTCTCTATGAAAAAGAGAAAGGAGCTACTTCAGTAATTGGCAAGTCAAGGTGAAGCCAATGATACAAATGAAGATCTAAAGGAGAAAACCAAGTTATGTGAAAATTTATCAAAAGAAATCATTATGGTAAGACATGAAATGGAATCAGGAGTTATGAAGTTTACCCAAGAGATTGAAGAGAAAAGAAAAATTGAAGATGATCTAAGACAATCTCTCAAGGAGAAATCAGAAGATTGCCACAAGATGGATAGAATTATCAGACATCTTGAATCTGATCTTGAAGATGCTAAAGATAATGAAGAAAAACTTGAGGTTCAAATTGTCTCTCTTAAAAGGGATCTTCAAATAGCAAATGAATATAAAGAAAAATTCAAGATAGGCTTTGCTCAACTTGAAGTTCTTCTTGAAAGCCAAAAGAGAATAGATGACAAGTGTGGCCTGGGGTATGAAAAAGGTGAAAGCTCTGGATCTGGTCAGAAGAATTTTGGATCAGAAAATCCAAGGAACAAGCCTAGAAGACCTTCGATAAGGCAACCTAATGCTCAAAGATATCCATCCTTCAATGGATACTGCCACAACTGCAATAACTTTGGTCATAAAGCTAATCAGTTCAGAAAGAGAATGAATCAGACTAATACATCCTTCTCCAGATAGTGTTTCAACTACAAAAGGTATGGTCACAAATCTCATGAATGTAGAAATATGCAAATAAACAATTCATTCAATGGTAGATGCTTTGCATGCAATAGAATGGGTCATATGGCTAATCAATGCAGATCAAGAGGATATTAATCAAATATGCAAAGAAATGTTGTTTTCCAAATTTGCAATAGATCTGGTCATATTGCAAAATTTTGTACAAGCAAGAATCAAGACAAAAGAGGTCCGGTATATCATAATCAGAATCAAGATAAGGGAAAACAAAAAGTGAATGCAGATGAAGTTCAAAGTGAGATGAACAAGATTTGGGTGAAGAAAAGTACAGAGAATGTAGGGGATGGATCCGCACCAGACTCTGGTGCTGATACTCCTTCTAGAAATTAAATAGTGAGCTTTGGCTCAGGGGGAGACACAAAGAAAACCTTGTTCCCCCAGCCAGTCAATTGGTGCCAAAACTGGCACAAGAAGAGTTACGGATTAAAGGGTTCATAAGAGAAACATCCAAATAAACTATCGTTAAGATTTGGAAGATCTGCAAGATGTTTAAGATCAAGATTGATCTGGTTCTTCAAGTAATCCAAATAAGGCAAACCGGAATGACTTAGGTTGAGCATTTATTGCAACTTGACATTAGGGTTTGAGGAGCAATATAAGGGTTTTTTCATTAAGCATTTGTTCATTCTGCATTCAAGAAGAAATGAAAAGAGAAGCTCTGCAACAAAATTCCTCAAGCTTATCAAAGATCATTTGCAGAAGTCAATTCAACCAGAAATTGATCCGGCTAACTCCGTGAAACCGAAAGGTGCAAAAGGTATTCTCCGTTATCAAATATCTCTCTGTAAATATTTGAAAGATGACTACTCCAAATATAGTGATGATTTCTGATAGGCCACGACCTAAATTTAAGAAGCATCCATATAAATCCCTAGAAGTTGATCCCCTTGACACTTTTTCAAGCATTTCGCATGGGGTTGTGCATGTAGAAGATGTTAGGGCATATATTCATGTGAATATTAGAGAATTTGGGGAATCTAAGCTGGCTGATATCTATCACAATCAGTTAATAGATGATTCTTTTGAGCTCAAACCTTAGTTCAAGGCCATCCAGGATAAGCATTTTGCACAGTGCATTCATTTCCCCTATTTTGAAGAAGATGAATGGGTCTGGTATGTGTTGAGCAGAGTACATGATAACTTCTTATGGTTGAATAGACCATTTAAGATCACCAAAGATGCAATTAGGGCAGTAACTAGTCTGCATTCATCCAGTGGGATACCTGTTCTCAAATCTGTCAAGAATCAGACAGTTAGTGATGCATCCAGATCAAAATTTGACAAGAGAGCTATGACAATTGAAGATATCACTGATCTGGATATCAAATTTGCATCCATGATAACTGGTTACAAAATTTATAACTCCAGTAGGGAAAATTCAGTACCGGGAACTGCAGTTTATAGAGCTTATCAGATGCTAAAAGAAAATTCTAACTATGATCTATGTGAACTTCTTCTAAACCAACTATTGGAGAACCTACAGAAGATCAAGAAGGATTAGAAAAATTCCTTCAAGTATGGTGGGTTGATATTGTGTCTGTTTTTCTACTTCATAAGTGAGCTACCTAGATCAAGTGGTTAGGTTTGGCAGAATGACAGACCTGTTGCAATCCAAATCAGAGACTATTTGCATGGGCTTGGAAATGCCAAAACAAGAAATACAGCTCTGTGGGGTTATTTCAAGAACTTCCAAAATTTGATGCAAGCTAGAGAGAGAATTCCCAAATCTCTAGTTGAAAAGTATAAGGATACAATTTGTTTTATCGTTGAAACTGATTAGTGCCAAATGGAAGCTATGGAACCAAGGACAGTCTGGATCATGTTGATGGGGTATGAGGTGGATGAGAAACTTGTGGAGCTGCATGTCCAACACATGCTTAGTCAACCCAAGGATCCCAAAGCAGAAAGATTTGGAACCTTTGAAGAATTGAGTATAAAAATTCATGTGGAACTTAGACAACCAGAGGTAAAGAGAAAAGTGAGAAAAGAAGTAAAGAATATTGCCAAAAGATATGACATATCAAAAGAAGCTCTTGATGCCAATAGAGAAAAGGTGGAAAGGGCAGAGAAAGAGAAGAAAGAGGCAGAAAAGGGAAGTAAGGAATGTGCTTTGGTAGAATCTTCCACTCGGATAAGATCATCAAAGAGATCTGTACCTGCCACTGCTAAAACCTCAAGGACATCAAAACCGGAATCAAAATCATCCGGTAGAGGAGAGAAAAGAACTAAAACAAAGGCCACAAGGTCTTATGTCAGTTAGAAGGATGATGAAGAAACTGAATCAGATGAGGAGATAAAGAAAATGAAAAAGGAGAAGAAGAAAACATCTGGTGAACCCTCTACCGGTCAAGGTGAAGAAGAAAAGGCAGAAGAATTTGTAGAAAAGCCCAATCTGTCTTTAGATGATGTCATCAAATCAATCACTGTGGATGGAAACCTTCAGCTAATGGCTGAATTCTATGATGATTACAATGAAGCAGACCAAAAGATCTTGTAGGAAGCAGCAGTTAAGTATCTGAACATATATAACAAGGCTTTTATTGAAATTATATCTCTTATTCCCAAAAGCCTAGAAAAAGAGTTAGAAATAAGAAAGAATACTGCCATGGCAAAAGATCTTGAGATCTAGGAACAAATAGCCATTTAGCTATATCCTTCAATTAATTCAAAGCAAATGAATATGATCTTCAAGGATTGCAAGGATGAATTTCGGAGCAAAGCCAGAATGAATCAGCTCATGCTTGGTAAGACTAACAAGATAGCCAAGGAAACAGAAGAGATCCTCAGGAATGCCTTCAAAAGATTCAATCTTCCTGTTATAGAGGACTTGGGCATTGATCCTTCAGCCATAGGTGTTGAAAAGGAATCCACTGAGGAAATGATAGAAGAACTAATGGACACCGGTGAAGATAAGGGCTTGGAATCCTCTGCTCCAGAAGAGGTGGCCCCTGAACAAACAAACATCACTCCTCTGGATTCCCCTGCTGACTCCGGATTCAAAGGAGAAGAAAGAATATAGGAGAAAGAAGCAGAGGTGAAGGAAAAGAAGATGACAGTACCAAGGTTGTAGAAGGAGAAAAAGCTCCAAGAGATAGTTCTGAGACTACAGAAGAGAAGAAGAATCTGTCTCCGGAAAGAGACACTGTAGAATCTGTCAAGGACTTCTCGACAAAAGAGACTATGGAGATTGATGAACCGGAACTGCTAAAAGGGCCATTTGATTTTGACTCTCTTTCTCTGGTACAAACAATGAAGATAGCTTCATTTGCTCAAGCAAAGGCCAAAGAGAAACTACTGAAATCTCACATGGAAGACTGTGAGCTTATAGCAGCTACTTTCAGAGTGTTAGAAAAGATCATGCCATCTTTTCAAAAGGATCCCTTAACCTTCTCATCTAGTAATCTCAAATCTCTGATTAATAGTATTAGCACACATTTCAATTCTCTAGAGAAATCAGCTAAGGAGAAGGTCAAGAAAGAGTTTTTGGATAAGAAATTCTTTGAGTTACAAGGGCTAATAGCAAATGACAGGAGAGTAATGGGTATTGGGATAAAGAGATTGGAAAATGCTCTCAAGGACGGAGGAGATGTATACAAATTTTGCATATCCTGGTCTAAAGCAATAGTGGAGATTGAGAAGAAAGTGAAAGAATAGGAGGACAAACTAACAAAACTTTCTAAAATTTTTGATCCACTTACCACATCCATAATAAATCAAGAATGTCAGACGATTGTAGTTTTGAATGAAATTAAAAAGCTTGAAGAAGAGAAGACAAATAGAATCAGCAGGTTGAATGAACTTAGAGGAATAATTATACCTAAGTTGGAGGCCATGCATGAGGCCTTAAGTGATGGTCAAACTACAACCAGAACAAATGATCCAACAGATCTGAAAAAGGTAGAAGCTTATGCATTCCTGTTGAGTGGTCACATCACAATTTTGGACAGAATGAAGCAGAGTTGGGCAATAGAATTTGTCCAGTTGAAGACATCTTTTGCAGATATCCTTCAGTTTATGTAAAGTATAGCATGTATAAATACTTATGCAGCTAAGTATAGAAATGTTTTTGAGAATTTTTTTTTGTGCAGACCCCACCCTTTGCCATTGATGTCAAAGGGGGAGTGATGAGTAGTGAAAAATGTTGTAGCCAGCTAAGGGGGAGCTGCAGAAAATGTGCATCAGCTAAGGAGGAGTATAGTATAACACTTAGTCATTTTTCACTAAGTGTTGCCATCAATGCCAAAGGGGGAGATTGTTGGCAAGAGACACATTGGAGCTTCATTATTGTTGTCATTGATGGCAACAAAGGTTAACCCACACATCCGCAGGACATGATGAGTCTCTACCAGAAGGCAGATTGCAGAGTATTGTGATCCGGTAAGCAAGAACAGAGCATGTGGCGAGGTCTGACAGTCAGCTCCGGATCTCTCAGAGGAAGTATCTTAGTGAAGTACGGATTTGGGGAAGTCAAGAGGACTACCTTGACTGATAGATTCCAAGGATTTAGCCTCCAGTGATAGATGAAGAAAAAGATATGAATACTTGAGTGTCAGGTTCCTGATTGGCAGTGTGGACAAAGGAAGAACTGACTGGCAGAACATCAGACATTATTCTGGATGCGTTACTGATGATGGTAAAGATTCTTAAGGCATAAGTTATGATTGGTTGACATGATTGATGACTTCTACAAGTATATCCTTGATCCTCTTCACTTGGAAGCAAGGATTCAGCCGACAGACTAAAGTTTGAGATAATATTGACTATTCCGGATGCTGACTAGGAAAGTGTTGAAATCACTTGTGCGGATATATATACAAGACGGATTTAGATGAGAAGGTGTGTGTCATGTATGAATTGAAGTGTAAATAAAAGCAGAATAGAACAAAAGGTAGAAAAGTAGATTCAGAATGTAAAAGGACAACAACACTTAAGGAGAGTAAGAATGAAGTGTAGCAGATCAGTCTATTGAGCTTAACCAGAACTGAACTTCAGCATGTGTGGATGCTTCTCATCAGTTCAAGTTTTCTTTGTGTATACAATATGTCTTTTGTAGGCAGTGAGCCTCTTGTGAGCAGTGTGCTCGGGTAGTGAGCCCTAATTGGCAAGTGCCATTTTGTAATTCTATTCTTCTAACAGAGAATACAATCTTGGGTTAATCACCCCATGGTTTTCTCCCTTAACAGGGTTTCTACGTCAAAAATATTATGTCATGTGTATTTCCATTTCATGGTTATGTTTGCTTGTTTGAATTGATGCTGCACTAATTATTAAGAAAGTTCAGAGAGCTGAAATAATTAAGATAACTGATTCACCCCCCCTCTCAGTTATCAACACAAACATCCAAACTTTACATGCTTGAAATAAACTTTTAATAAGTGAAATTTACAAGGCTTTTTGTATATAATATTTACTTGGCTAGAGTTTCTTGTAGACCTAAGCTACTCTAAATAACTAGGTTGAGAAGATGTTTGAAGTCTAAAATATCAATTTGAAGCCTATGGGGCCCACATTTGCTAGCCCTAGCAATTTCAATAATCATATTCTATATGGGGCATCACATATGAATTTCATTTTGCTTCATGCTTGTGTTCTCAATGGACTCCAAGAAACTTTATGCAAAAGAACTCAAAAAAGTGTCCTCAAGTCCATGGTATTTATGCTCTAAAGTCCATAATTCAAGATGCTACTCAGGGGAATCACAGTTTGACACGTGGCTTAGAAGTGACATGGATTGTGGCCCCAAGGAATGAAGAGTAGACATATGGTAAGATCTATCAAGTTTTCTTGTTCCTTTGGCCAATTTGCAAGTTCCCCGGACATAGGGAAGCAAATACAAACTAGTTGATCAAATGAGTCAAGTTCCTCTATGATGTATGAATTTATGGCTTTAAGATCTTAGATGTAGACTTTGTAACCTACACAGATTTCAATTCCATCCAATAGTCTCCCTAAACCTCTAGGATTGACAATCCCAAACATGCAAAGGTGACTTAATCAGGGTTGGTCAATTCTTCCAAAATAGGAATTATATAAAACACTAGACTTGAAAACATAGACAAAATATAATCTAAAAGAAATTTGAAAACATAGATAAAATATAACATAAAAGAAAGTTCTCACCTTTTATTTTTTGATATGAGCATGAAACATACAAAGATGCATCTAGTCATAATATGATGAAATATTAATAAACACATGCCAAACAATATATTGCAAAATATCATAATCAAATGCATTAGAGAAAGGTCACATAAACCAATTCTACCTAAAATATCAACCAAAAGTACTTTTTGTTGATTGCACAAGACAACTAAGAGGGGGGTGAATTAGTTGTAACTTATAATTCCAAAACCCTCACACATATTCAAATCCACATTAATTCAATTAACCCTTAAATTGTTAAGATGATTAAGCATGGAAACAAATAATAGAAATTGAATCAAATCATCATACACAATAGAACACCAGATTTATGTGGAAAACCCAAGAAGGGAAAAACCATGGTGAGGATTAGTTCACAATATAAAGTAATATCAACATCAAATACAATAGGGCTCACTACCCAAAAGAAAGGCTCACTACCATAACAAAAAAGAAGATAGAGAAGAATGCTACAATGAGAAAATCATCTCAATGAAATAGAGAAGTCCACCACAACATTTCTAACACCATCGTAGTCATACTGAAGAATTGTAGACACCCTTTTCTCACTACATCCAATAATCTAACACATGATAGCTTGCACTGCACTTCACACTCTACCACACTGTTATTTACATCTCACACATGCACACACTTCTACTTCAACAACTCAACAATTATTTATACCATCTTCAACCTTGAAAACATTCTCCAAGGTCAGAAGTACACCTTCACCATGTGAAAGTTTCAAATTAGGTCGGCACCAAAACATTCCTGTGGTGGAAAGGAATGAAGGTAGACTGTAGCACACCTTAGTTTGGACCTAAATCCACTCATACATGCCACATCATGCTTCCACAAACACCAAAGCACATCCTCAATTAGTATAAACACCCAAGGTCGACCAAACTTATTTTAACACCATAAACGCTTAGGTACATGCTTCCTCAAAACCAAAGATGACTCACAGACCACACATCATGCTCGAACACAATCTAAAATATCTTAGAAACATCCTGAAATCTAACAAATTCCTCTGCATCAACTTTCTCCTAAAGAAAGTACACACCTAGTTTATTCAAACATCTGTACCATACACTACAACTCAAGAAATTAACTTGCAGAGCACCAAACCATGAAAAATTTCAACTGAAGGTAGATATGAACCTTATAAACACACTTCCAAAACCGCAAGACTTGAAACCACTCTATGGAGAAATGTGGAGCAAAAACCTTTCTCCCAGACACCTCTACAATACACAGTTCACACACTATTAAACACACCTTCCTCTGCACAATGATCCAACACACCAAAGTCTAAATGAAGCAACTCTAAACAACATATCCAAACTACACGTGCATATCTTCAACATAGAAGAAATACAGAGAAAACTAGAACACCACTCTATATGCCATAACACCTTTATAACACATTGTTTCCTCTATTATTCAAATTTTCTCAAAAGCACTTGGAAACCAAGCACCAAAAATATATCAACATCTTCAGCACTTTCTCATCATCAACTCATTACCAATTCCTCACATTCTTGCAATATTCCTTTGCTCATACAGTTGACACCAATGACAACACAAGCTTGTTGATATCAATGATAACACTATCTGCACATCTTGCAACAATCTCCCCCTTTGTCATTGATGGAAACACATGATGTGAAAAACCATCAACACAACAAAATCCTGAATACTATGCTTCATACCAACTCTTTTCCTTTCTCTTCCTACCCCCAGCTTACTACTCTCTTCTTGTCAACTGACTCTTTCCTTTTTAACATTAATCTCTCTCCCCCTTTGACATCAATGGAAAATGGTGACAAAACTCTCTCTCACTATCCTCTTTTGACATTACTCATACTTGTACCTGCTCACCACTACTTTGTAACATCTTTTCTTTTACTACTCTGTATAGTCCCCTTGACTACAACAATAAACAAAGCCACTACTTACTCCCCCTGAGAGGTAGCCTCCAACATTAGTCCAGAACAAAGAATGAATCTTGAAATCCACTGAATTGATGCATCTCCTTAAGCATCTAGTTCAAAGAAGGAGGGGAAATAACCCCTAACTTCTCCTGGAGATACTCAAAAGTATCCTTAGGTAGAGCCTTAGAGAATATATTAGCAACCTAATCCTTTGTAGGTACATACTCAAGCTTCACTTCAATCTCTACAACCTTCTCTCTCAAAAAGTGATACCAGATTGATATATGTTTAGTCCTTGAGTTCATTACTGAATTCTTTGAAATGTTAATAGAACTTGTATTATCACAAAAGATAGAAATTGGTTCATCATATACAACTATGATATCCTTCAAGGTTTGCTTCATCCACAAAACCTATGTGCATCAAGATGCTACTGCAATGTATTCTGCCTCTGTAGTAGATAAAGACACTAAATCTTGTTTCTTGCTTAGCCATGACACCAATCTGCATCCAAGAAAGAATGCACCACCACTTGTCCTTTTCCTGTCATCTACACAACCAACCCAATCTGCATCTGTGTAAGCACTTAGAGTAAAGTCAGTAACTTTTGGATACCACATGCCATGATCTAGAGTCTCCTTTAAATATCTAAATATCCTCTTTACTGCTACAACATGTGACTCTCTAGGATCTTCTTGAAATCTAACCACAAGACAACTGCATGCATAATATCCAGTCTAGTAGTAGTTAGATAGAGCAATCCTCCAATCATTGATCTATACCTACTCTAATTAGCCTTAGGAGTTTCATCATTCTTGCTTAGCTTGCAACTAGTAACCATAGGGGTACATATTGGTTTAGAATCTTCCATTTCAAACTTTTTCAACATTTCCTTGACATACTTTGTTTGTGAAATGAAAATAACTTTATCTGTCTGATTGATTTGAAGCCCAAGGAAGAAGCTCATCTCACCAAACATTGACATTTCAAATTCTTTCTGCATTTCCTTTGCAAATTTATTACACATAGCCTCATATCCTTGAAAAATAATATCATCAACAAACACAACTACAATCAAGATTTAATCATTTTCAATTTTGAACTAAAGATTACTGTTTGTGGTACCTTTATTGAATCCTAGCTATAATAGATACCTGTCTAACCTTACATACCAAGCTTTAGGAGCTTGCTTCAATCCTTATAGTGCCTTCTTCAGTCTGCAAACCATATTTGGTTTATTTGATATCTGAAATCCTTCTGGTTGTTCTATGTATACTTATTCTTCCAACTCACCATTCAAGAAAGCAAACTTCACATCCATTTGATATAGTTTGAAATCCTTATGTGCTGCAAAAGACAAAAACATCTTGTTGGCTTCTATTCTTTCCACTGGATCATATGTTTCCCCAAAGTCTATTCCTTCTACTTGTGAGTAGCCTTTACACACAAGTCTTGCCTTGATTCTTACCACTTCTACATTCTCATTCATCTTGTTTCGATATACCCACTTAGTTCCAATCATATTTTTGTTTGTTGGTCTTCGGGTAAGTTCCCAAGTCTGATTCTTTTCAATCTATATTAGTTCTACTTCCATAGCCTTGATCCAATACTCATCCTTTCATGCTTCAATCATTGTTTTAGGTTCAACTTCATAAAGTAAACATATATTTACTTGTTCTTCAGTAACTTTCCTTCTTGTCAGTATACCTTTGCTCTTGTCACCAAAGATATATTCTTCAAAATGATGCTTCCACACATACTTGGGAGTTTTAGGAATCTTTTCTAGAGCTGTTACATCCCTCTTTTTGGAATCAATTATGCTATTTACTTTCTTGCAAATTTCAGTAATATAATATGTTGTGGACGACATGGAAACTGATGATTTATTATACAAAGTTAGTTCTATGAAATTTTAGAATCTATTGATTATGATCAATGTGATATTGTAGACTAAATGTCCTTTTTGTTAAGTGAAATGATGTTTTGGATATATTATGCTTTGATTTGGAACATAGGTGCTTTGACCGCAAAATTGTATGTGAGACTGTCGTTGCAGGAACAGGTGGACCATGTTTGACAGGAAGAGAAAGTATCTTTGAGAGAGAGTATAGACTCTGGAAATTAACCATGGGTGTTTGTTACTGAGAACGCCAAATAGGTAGATAAACCTTGAAGCCATCAATTTAGTCTTGTTTTTCGACTGGGATAGTTTAAGACTAGATGTCAATGTCTAAAGATAAGGTGTAACATCCTTTTCGTAAGTCGTCATATAGAATCTTGGAATCGATGATGTTGTCACAAGTCCACCAAAGCGAGTCGACTTATATAGATGATTATTATTTCATTTATAGGTAATTAAATGAACCTACTTGTGGTGGATTCGTGAATCACGTCTCGTAGTCGAAAGATACGAGAAGTCGGCTTTGTGCATCTAACGATGTAGGAAACTTGTTTTGCATTACGCTCAATCCGTCGTGATTGCCGTAAAATGCTTCAAACTTGTGTTGTGAATTTATTCTTTTTGGAAATTGACGAATGTCGATTTTGAAGCCATAGCGTGTAATAATTTGTTTTGGTCATTGTTGGGAATGAGTCTTTTTCTTCTAGCTTTGACCGTGAGATATTATTGATCTAACCTTGAGTTTCCTTATTAAGTTGGTCTTTATCTCTTTTTCTTTTTCGACCAAAAAGATGATTTAGACATTTCTTAACCGTCGTCTTGTCAAGCTTAACTCCACAATTCAGCTTTTAGTTGCTCTTGGAGAATTAGATGCCTTAATGTTCGAGTGTGGGCGGGGTTGTTAAGTACACTAACAAGCCACATCACCAAAGGAGCCTCCTTCTTTTTAGTGGTCGTGATAAGTGGGAAGTCAGGTAAAAAGACAGTTATGTCGACCCCTATGTTTTGGCATGTGACAGCCGTGAATTAAATGCAGAGATTCTACTTCACCGTGGTATGAGAGGGAGGAAGTTATGTGGTTGTGATAAGGTGTAACTGAAAATGATTGTAGATGCTCCATCATCATGGAGGGTGCAAAGGCATCGGGTCACTGTTGTGAAGAAATGAAAGGAAACCGTAGTTGTGGAGAGCCTTTTGCTACGCTATGCTAGGTAGGAGTTATGCAGTGTGGAGAAGAGAGTGGAATGGTGAGATGAATCTTGTTTTAATCCTTCATCGTGGGAAAGAGGTGGCAATTTAGAAGTTGGGAAAACAAGAGTTAAAGGGGATAGTTAATGGAGAGGCTGTCGTGGTTTTAGGGAGGAGAAAACTGGTAGAGAGGAGAATCTTTCGATTGGAAAGTTTGGCTTCATTGAGCACGAATGACAGATAAGAGAAGGTTTTGAAAACTTGGGGAGGCATGACTAGCTAGAGGAGGACGTGGATATGTGTGCAGATAGTTGAGAATCTGCAACGATCGCCGGGAACTTGCCACAGTAGTCTTCAACTCTATCGACAGGTTTTCCCATTCTCTTCTTTTTCATAGTTTAGACCAGTAATGGTGTCTCATCTATGCAAGGATAATGTAATACGTTTGCAATGAATAGAATATGATGACAACGTAATCCTACTGCAATTTCTATGTGAAGTATATCAACATAATTGTTTCATTGCTGTCTTTTGGTGTTTAAAACCTCAGAAGTAGTTTCATTGTTGCCTTTTGGTGTTTAAAACCTTAGAAGTAGTTTCATTGCTGTCTTTTGGTGTAAACCTTAAACTATATACCTGCAGTGAGAACATCCTTGTATGCATGATTATTGTTTTGGTCGTAATGTAAACCACAACCTGTTATTGAAATACATTACTTTCATTTATTTTGGTAAGCATGTCACATGATTGTGTTTTTGCCTCAAAATGTCTCTAAATACTTGAAATATTTCCTCTCTTTGATGACTTCGGATGTCCACGTTCCATGACTTATATGACATAGGAATCCCGAAGACGAGACATTTAATGTCAACAAATGTTGTCATCTAATTTCTTATTCGGTATGGATTTTCAAATCAAGGTCGACATATAAGTTTGATCATCTCTAGTGTCATAGAGAGATTCCAAGTCCTTTATTAACCTTATCGTTTAATTCTTACCTCATTGAACCTCGTAAAACTAATTATTTTGGTAAGAGGTGTGAAGTTGTAGGTTAAATAGTTATTCTTGGTTAAAAGCCGTCATGGATTTGTAATAAACAAATAGGGTGGGAAAAACCCACATTTGAGTCTAGATTACGTTGCATGCAATGATTCTAGTGTCGTTTTTATTTTGTAGACTTTTATGAGTCTAAAACCCTTAAATTCTGGGATAACAGGAAATTGTTTTAGATACTTGAGTATGTTGTACAAACATGGGAACTGAGTAACCAAGTTTGAAACCACTTAGGAGTGGGTGTTATTAAACAATGTTTTATATGATTATGGGATTATGAAACTATGAACTCAGGATTAGAGTAAATGTTGTGCCATGTGCTATTACAGGAGAAAATCCTAAAACCTTGAAGTCATCGAGGTCGACATTTGTTTAAACCTTACAAATAGGAAATTGTAGGATTTCGATCAGTTCAAGTCGAGTAGGGTTGGTGAACTAAGTTCATGCGTTCTTAGAATGCTAATTAAAAACAAATCCTTTGGCCAAGGTGGTGCATGATCCTCAAGTGCATCGAATGTTCACTGTGACTGGATGGCATTTCTTGTGGAGAGTCATGCATGACTAGAGGGTATCTAAGGATTGGCACGATAACAAGACACGTAAGTCACAACACCAGAGCTCAGATGGCAAACACCGATGGTTATCCTAAGTCTATCCTCTTGAGTAGGGTAGGGCCACTTCTGGTTAGGAAGGAGTGCGGGAGACCGACGGTCTGTGGTTGGAGGTTAAACTCCTTGAAGATACTTTCTCTTCCAAATACTGAGGATTGCCGAGTCTTGAATGTGATGGGTCGACAATCGAGATGCATGTTATTGGTATGTTTCCAATATTTTATTTGTTTCAAGAAAATTTCAAATTGTTAGAGAACAAAATGTTTATTGTATATCATTTCTTTCAGTTTTATGAAAAATGAAATCATGTTTAAGTTAAAGTGAAAAATGTTATACTTGGTAGTAGATAAGTTCTTTTGTATTTGATTACCTAGTAAAAAAAAAAAAAATTACCTTTGTGAAAACCTAGTTTTACTTGTCATTTCGGATATGGATATTATAGGAGCTTCTTCCTCTTCAAACTGCACTTCCTTTTCTTTAGCTTTTTCTTCTTTACTGCAAGAAGACTTGAGCATCTGATTCATATCCATTCACTTCTAATTTCATCTCTAGGTCTTCATTGACCTTGACATTTGCACTCTCAACAATTTTTCTTAGACTCCTATTGTAGCATTGGTAAGCTTTTCTTTTATTAGAATATCCAAGAAAGATACCTTCATCAGATCTTGCATCAAAATTTCACAAGTTTTCTTCATCTCTTTTGATGTAGCATTTGCTTCCAAACACTCTGAAGTATTTGACAATAGGAATCCTTCCATACCATAACTCATAAGGAGTCTTTGTGTTATTTTCTCTTACTTGCACTCTGTTCAGTATATAAACAACAGTATGAATTGCTTCTCTCTAGTAGACTTCTAGTATATTTGTTTCTTTTATCATTATCCTTACAGCTTCTTGAATAGTCCTATTCTTTCTTTCAGCCACTCCATTCTGCTAAGGAGTCCTAGGGGTAGATAAATGCCTCTTTATTCCATGATTCTCACAAAACATGTTAAACTCATTGGAGGTGAGTTATCCACCTCTGTTAGACCTTAAACATTTGATTTTCATATCCATTTCATTCTCAACCATTGCTTTGAATGCTTTAAACTTATCTAGGCATTTTGATTTTTCTATAAGAAAAGTAACCCATGTCATTCTAAAACAATCATCAATTAATATCATGAAATACTCGTCACCTTGAAAACTCCTTACTCTAGTAGGGCCATAAAGATCTGTATGCACCAATTCCAACAATCTGGTAGAAGATTGATCTTTGACTTTGAAACTTCTTCTTGTTTGCTTTCCAACTTAACACTCCTTACAAACAACATTGATAGGCTTTATAATCTTTGGCAAATCTCTCATAGCTTGAACTGAACTTATTCACATTAGGCTATCAAAATTGATGTGACACAATCTTCTATGCCATAGCCAACTCTCATTGATCTGAGTCATGAAACAATAACCATCAACACCATTGAGTTGATAGACATTTCCATTAGTCCATCCTTTTAGCAACTATCATAGTTCCAGAATCTTTTTTGATCTCATAGCCACCATCTTGAAACATGAGATTGTATCCATTGCTACACATTTGTCCAACACTCAAGAGGTTATGTCTTAAACACTTAACATAAAGAACATCATCTATGTTATGCTTTACATCAAAACTGATTGAACCTTTTCCACAAATCTTGGTAGATGTATCATCACCAAATCTAATTAGTCATCCATCATATTTTTCAAGTTTAACAAACTTACTCTTATCACCAGTCATATGATTAGAGCATCCACTATCAATGATCTAGGAGTTATTTTCCTATCTAGCATGAAAATTAGGTATCAAGATACCTTCAGCACTAGTACTTACTTCTAGAGCCCTTTCCTTCGCACATCCCTCAGAGTTAGTAGAAATAGTATCATCTTTTAAAGCTATGAACAAGCATTCACTATCCTCATCATCTTCATAATCAGATTCATCATCATATATACTTGCATCTTCTCTAACATAATAACTTTTCTTAATCACTTTACCTTTTTTCTCCCTATGTTTGCTTTACAAAATTCTGTTTGGACATCTTGAAGCATAATGACCTATCTTACCACAACTAAAACACTTGAAAGGAAACTTACCATTTTACTTACCAGTACGCTTTTTCATTCTTCTCACAAAGTTGGTTTCTATATCATCAGAATCCTCTTGATTTGATTCCACAGTTTTCTCTAAATTACCAGCCTTAAAAGTAGTTTCATCTTTTGGACTACTTGTATCAAATTCTCTCATTTTAAAAATAGTTTTAAAGTACCATACAATTGATCTCTGGTAAATTGATCTAGATTTGGCAATTCTTCAATAGAAAAAACTTTATGATTGTAAGCTTTGGGAAGAGTTCTGAGTACCTTCGTTACCATTTCTTTTTCTTCTAGTTCTCCACCAAGACCTCTGATTCTATTGACAACTTCATCCACCTTATGCAAGTAACTTGTGATGTTTTCATCTTCAGACATTCACATGGTCACAAACATGATCTTCAAATTTTGTATCTTAGCTTGCTTGACCTTGTCATCTCCCTCATAAATGCTTTTTATGTTTTTCCAAATTTCATTAGTAGTTTTTAAATTCATAACTTTCACCAATTCAGAATTAGTAAGACCACTTAAAAGAGCATACCTTGCTTTACCATTATTTTCATAAGCCTTGATCTCATTAGTAGTACTCAGACCACTCTCAAGTATAGTGTATGCAGACTCAATAGACTTCTAGATTTCATATCCAAGAGAAATCAGATAACCTTCCATCCTTATTTTTAAGAATGCATAGTCAGATCCATCAAATAGGGGAATATCTTTCTTGTGTGCCATCCTAGATCTACCTCAAGTGGTTAATCTTTCTTCCAAGGAGCCTTGCTCTGATACCAATTGTTGATTGCACAAGACAACTGAGAGGGGAGTGAATCAATTGTACAACTTATAATTCCAAAACCCTCACATATATTTAGATCCACATTAATTCAATTAACCCTTAAATTGTTAAGATGATTAAGCATGGAAACAAATAATAGAAAGTGAATCAAATCATCATACATAAGAGAACACCATATTTATGTGAAAAACCCAAGAAGGGAAAAACCACGGTGAGGATTAGCTCACAATATAAAGTAATATTGACACTGAATATAATAGGGCTCATTGTTGGAGGGCTCATTGCACAAAAGAAAGGCTCACTACCATAACAGTTCAAAAGAAGATAGAGAAGAATTTTGCAATGAGAAAATCATCTCAATGCAATAGAGAAGTCTACCACAACATCGCCAACACCATCATAGTCATACTAAAGAATTGTAGACACCTTCTCCTCACTGCATCTAGTAATCTAACACATGAAAGCTTGCACTACACTTAACACTCTACCACACTATTATTTGCATCTCATACACACATACTTCTACCTCAACAACTCAACACTTATTTATACCATCTTTAACCTTGAAAATATTCTCCAAGATCACCAATACACCTTCACAATGTAAATTCAAATTAGGTCAGCATAAAAACATTCCCATAGTGGAAAGGAATGAAGGCAACCACAACACACCTTAGTTTGGACCCAAATCCACTCATACATGCCATTCCACACTTCCACAAACACTAAAGCACATCCCTAATTAGTGTAAACACCCAAGATTAGTCGAACCTGTGTTAACACCATAAACGTTTAGGTACACGCTTCCTCAAAACCAAAGATGACTCATGGACTGCATACCATGCTTGAACACAATCTAGAACATCTCACAAACATCCTGAAATCTAACAAATTCCTCTGCAACAACTTTCTCCTAAAGAAAGTATACACCCAGTTTATTCAAACATCTCTATCATACACTACAACTCAATAAGTTGACTTGTGGAGCATAAAACCATGAAAACCTTAAACTTAAGGTAGATATGAACCTTATAAACTCACTTCCAAAATCACAAGACTTGAAACCACTCTGTGAAGAAATGTAGACACCTCTTTCGCATACACCTCTGTAATACACAGTTCACACACTGGTGAACACACATTCCTCTACACAACGATCCAACACGCCAAAGTCTGAATGAATCACCTCTATACATCTCTAACCAACATATCCAAACCGTATGAGCAAATATTCAACATAGAAAAAATGTAGAGCAAAACCAGAACACCACTCTGTATACCAGAACACATACAAGAACACCCTTACAACACACTATTTTCTCTATTATTCAAAATTTCTCAAAAGCGCTTGGAAACCAAGCACCATAAATATAGCAAAAACATCTTCAACACTTTCTCATGATCAACTCATTACCAACTGCTCACACTCTTGCAATATTCCTTTGCTCATATAGTTGACACCAATGACAACATAAGCTTGTTGACATCAATGACAACACTAACTGCACATAATTGCAACACTTTTTACTATTAGATATTACAAGGTTTAACATAAAGAAAGATGGATAATGAAAAAATAAAATGTTATTTTAATATCTCAAAGATTTGTCAAAATTAAAAATATCTATCATTCACTTAGTAGATATAAGAAATTAAAATCCATACTAATATTGATAAGAGAGAAAGGTAAATGAGATACCCATATAAACATTACAAAATGTAAATGATGTTAATAACTAAAAAATTACTAAACACAACAAATCTAACATTATTGGATATAAACATCCAATGTTCCAACTAACACAACATTCATAGAAATAGATTCAATAAGATATAATTTGTATATTTTTTTTAAACAAGGAAAGCTAAATGACTAGACACTCAAGACAACACAAAGAAGTATAATAGAAAGGAAAAGTGACCATTTTTAAAAAGGTTCTTAAATCAATACCACAACCACATTTTTATTACCCAAAAGAGAGTAAATATAAACGCCAATAACATAAATACCAAAAGAAGACAATTTGCTACTTGTATTATTGTGTCATATTAGAAGTTATTAGGACAAAAATCTTTTGTAGATTTATTTTGGCATGCAACAAAAATCTCACACCTTGCCTCAAACTTATAGCCAAAATTTTTCTTGAGGTTTCTATAGAAACAAATCTCAACCTTCCCCTTGGTATTATCTTAAAAAACTTGGCACCACTAGCTTAAGACAAAGCCATTTATGTGAACCAACCCTCTTGTTAAAAGTGTCGCTAGATCACAATGATAGTCATCTACTCCTACATAATCATTATGGTACTATCTTAACCACAAAAACTAAACTCAAAATGACCCAATAGTAGAGTTGAATTAAAATGTAACTACCAAAAATATGATGAAGCCGATATAATAAATTTACTAGAAATTTGATGAAGCCAAGAGAATGAATGCCCTCAAAGGCCTCACACACACTTTTACATCCAACCAATCGATTCAAATGGGAAAAAATGTGTATTCACTTCTCTTTCTACATAATTTGTGAATCTTGATAGTTCTCTATGCACCTAATCCTAGGCTTTAAAACAAAACTCTGAAAAACAAGCATTTTAGAAAAAATACAACATGAAGTTTATTAGCCTAAAATACATAAGAGAATGTAGGGGAAAACACAATTCTAGGCAAACACATACATAAGCCTACTTCCTAACATTTTTTAGATTCACATTGTCATCCATGGTAATGCTCTTACCAATTCAAATGTTAAATGATTGTTTTACCACTTTTTAAAGTGTTATTTCAAAAAGTACTTAAATCTTAGATTTGGTTCTGTGAATGGGAAAATTAGATTGATCAATAATGATAATAAAACCTAAACATCAATGAAATATGAAGGGAAACAAGATTGAATAAATGAAAGCACAAAACTTACAAACTTGTTACCCTGCGGCTTCCATTGTTTGCCTATCTGTTCTCGACCTTGATGCTGAAGATTGGCCCTCAGTGAGCTTGCTTCCTTGCTTGTTGACAGTCTTTAGAACGGAATGGCTGTGATATTTTGTTGTGTTGAAGATGAGCTAGAATGATTTCTGCATTAGGAGGGTATGAAGAAGGGAATTGAGAAGAATGTGGGCATTATGAGGATGCCAGAAGAAGATTTCTAGAAGAAGTTGGGCATGATAAGGATGCCAAAAGAAGTCCCTCTTAATGGCTTAGAGAAGGGTCTCATTTATAGATTTTCTGAAAAGGCAATGGAGGGTGAGGATCAAAAGATGAGATCAATGGCTCTCATTTTTTGTGAACTTTTAATTCATAATGGATGAATTAAAAATTCTTTTTTGAGAAGAGTGGGTTATGACAATTGAATTAAGAATTCAATAGTGGAGGATAGTGGGGAACAATTGAATTAAGAATTCAATGAGTGGAGGATAGTGGGGAACAATTGAAACAATTGAATTAAGAATTCAATGAGTGGAGGATAGTGGGGAACAATTGAATTAAGAATTCAATGAGTGGATAATAGTGGGGGACAATTGAATTAAGAATTCAATGAGTGGATAATAGTGGGGGACAATTGAATTAAGAATTCAATTTTGGATAATAGAGGATATTAGATTAAGAATTCAATTTTCACCAATTTAATTATATGTGCAACATGGTGAGGTGGAAGAGATGAGGTGGATTGATGAAGTGGATTTTGTGAGGTGGATTTAAGGACTTAGGACATTAGAAGGATTTTGGGATTTTAATTAAATAAAAGGATTTCATTTAATTATGGGATAATGAACTAATCAAATAAATTTACAATATTTATTTAATTGACAGAAGAAAATAAGAATTAAGATCAATATTAAAATATTTACTTAATTCGACCTAAGCCTATTTTAGGTGTATACATTTTGCCCCTCTTTGAAGAAATGTGTTTTATCACGTTGTTTCAAAGAATAAATAGTTTGATAATGATACATGCCCCAGTTTGCCCCTGGTACAGGTTATGATGATAGGATGCCCCCTCGAGAGATTGGATGGGGAGAAGGCAGAAGGCGTGAGACGGACAATCTCACGATGAGATAGGTTGATAGGAGATGAAATGGTTGGATGTAGAAGAAAGGGATGAATGATATGGAATGCAAGATAAAAATGATAACACACACAAGCAAGTAAGCAAGTATGCACAAATGATACAGGCACAAACAAAGTATTGCCCCTGTCGAGCGGTAAACCAACGATATAGGTCGATGATGTCTGGTTTCAGAAATGAGATGTCATATAAGACTTCGGGTCTGGTTGCAACAATGCAACATCCTGTCTAAGACATTTGATATGATAATGATATATGACAGTGTTGTCATGGCGGGGAACAATATATCCGTAGACCAACACGACAGGCATGTTATCATGGCGGGGAATGATGGATCCCTAGAGCAACATGAAGGATAGTGTCTAGTTTCAGGAAATGAAGCATGTCGTGTAAGATGCATGTGTTGGTCTAGTTTCGACAATGCAACATCCTATCTAAGACAATTGATTGATTAACTGATCATGTTGGTTTACGACTGGATAAGGATCAAGACCACTAATTGTGATTGGATCATTTGACAAGATTGACTTGATTTGATTGGCTTGGATTAAGGATAGACTTGCAATTGGATATGGTATGGATATGGAAATGGATATGAACTGCAATTGGATACGGTATGGATATGGAAATGGATATGAACTGCAATTGGATACGGTATGGATATAGATATTTGTCACCTTGATATAGCAAATATTTTGAAGCGCTTTCATCATTGGGCTTTATTATATTGTAAGAAAATACAAGCATCTAGGTATAATTAAACCGAGATGACCTGAGTATTACTTACATGGATTTTGATTTAGCAAGTTAATACAAGCATCTAGTCAAAGTTGAATCTAGATGACTTGAGTATTTCTTGTATTTTCCAATAGACAAGGATTGCCCCTTTTCATGTTTAGACCTCGGAGTCCTCGATGATCTTTTGCTGATCATGTCGGTAGACAAAAGTCATCACATTAGTAAAGTTTAATCCACAAGCAGCAGACAAAGAAAAAAGATTATGCCCCCATCATAGCATCTCTAGCTTTTGGCATCCTTGAGTAGCACAGGAAGACATAATGACAAAAATCCAAGACTTTGTAAGTTAACTTGTTTACAAAACATTCTTGCATCAGATGTGTCTTTTTGCCATAATTGAGATAGAATTATTTTGAGTGTTTTGGTATGGTGCTTTGCTTTCCTTTTGACAGGTTGATGTTTTGTGTCAAGATTTTTGCTATTTTGGGAAGCGTGCTTTGCTGCTCTTGTTTGTCTAGTGAGCAGACATGGACAGGTAGAGGGACGGACGACAAGACATGGGATGGATGGGAAAGTGGAGCCTCGGGGGTGCATTGATAATGGCCTTGCCTACGTGACAACGTAGAGGAAGCAGTTTGGGGCTTGGACCATGGATGGAATAGAGGATAGACGACAAGATATGAGATGGACAGGGAAGCGGAGCAGACTCAGACAGATACAAGGAGTAGACATGGGACGAATAGGGAAAGTGGAGCCTCGGGGGTGCATTGATAATGGTCTTGCCTACGTGACAATGCAGAGGCAGTGTAGTTCGGGGCTTGGACCATGGATGGACTAGAGGATAGATGACAAGATATGAGATGGACAAGGAAATAGAGCCTCGAGGGTGCATTGATAATGGCCTTGCCTACGTGACGATGCAGAGGCAACGTAGTGTGGGGACGTGGACTATTGATGGACTAGAGGATAGACGACAAGATATGAGATGGACAAGGAAGCAGAGCCTCGGAGGCGCATTGAAAATGGCCTTGCCTATGTGATAACTCAGAGGCAACGTAGTTTGACAAGAACCCTAATGGACCCAAGATATGGATCGGATGAGACATGATATGGAACAGACATGGATCAGATAAGACACGATATGGAACCAATATGGATTAGATAAGACATGATATGGATCAAATCTGGATCAGAGGATACTGATGACAAAGAAACACCACAGATATGTAGCTGTATGGGTGATAGTAGATAGAGATAGTTGGGTAGAAGGAATCAAGGATGTGATCTCCAAGGACTATGTCGCATAAGTATAACATGCCCCATTGTAGGTAGAGTACGTAGGATTGTTCATGACAATGCTAATGATGATAAGAGGATGAGAGGATAATGAATGATTTGCATGGTATGGAGGGATAAGGTATGCCAAGAGCCATTCAAAACATTTGTCAACATTGTGCCCCCAATCTTTATCAAGACCAAAGAATAGAGGAAAGGAAGTTTGGATGGATGGACTGTAATGCCCCTAGCTTTTTGGCTTGTGATATATGTTATTTTCTTGTTGCTTTTTGTCAGTTCTGGAATAGTTGATAGTTTTATATTGCATAATTATAGTTTCGAGACATTTGGATTAGTATGTATTGGCTTATGCTCTTCTTAATCTTGATGGACTATGTTCAATGGATGTATTGAGACATGTGTTATGAGTTTTGATGACTTTATGATTACTTTAGTTATGATGAGATGGATATGCTTAGTGATGGTTAGAAAATATCATGTTTATGCTTCTGATTATAGTCTTGTGTTGGAGCGAGGACGATGTAGTACTGCTCGGATCAAGCACCCTACTATGCCGCGATTCTCTATCTTAGTGTGTGTGATATATATATGTACAATTGATCATAGATAACCCATTGGTTTTCTACCCAGGTTGTAGGTATCGGGCCTTGACTCTACCTGATTTAGCAGGTCTGACCGAGCCCTACACCATGGATAAGGTGATGGAGATAATATGAGGTCTTTACCGCTAGGTCAATTTCAGTCCTTGCCATAGTCTTGTGTTGTGATGCGACGTTGTCCCTTGGTCCTTGTGGTTGGTCGTCGCAGGTTGTGGAGTGTTGTTAATTTGTTATACTTGTTTATGTATCTCTTGTATTTTTTTTTATGACCTTACAGTATGGGTATAGTCGTAAAATAGGAATATTGTTTGTGTAAAGTCCTTTTCATGACAAAATTAGTTATTGTAATGTTATAAACATTTATGAAGGTAAATAGTGCTTAGTCGTGTGAAAATATTCCTTTTAGGTGATTAATTTAATAATTGTGTATGCCGAATATAATTAGAGATTTAAGAATCTCTATATTCAGAAAAAATTTCAAATTTGCCTTATGGAGTGGGATTGTGTAGTTAATGGGGAGTTATGGGAATTTATGGATTGCCTATTTTTGGTCTCGGGAAGTTTGGCATGAAGGGGGGGGTTTTTATGTCGGTGATTTTGGAATTTTGGATTTTATTCTGAGAAAGGAGATAGGTTACAGAGAAAATTTTGTTGTGAAGAAAGAGAAGGAAATTTGAAAAGAAGATCAAAATTTTGGAGCGTTTGGTACGGGTATGTCTTGTAAACTTCTGCATTTCTCGTTTTGTTGCTCTGAAGTATTAGAGTTCTTGTTGAGTCCCTTTAGATGGACACTTTGGCCTGTAAACTCCTTGTTTTATGTTGGTTGCCCTGTGATTTTTTTTTGTCTATAGGATAATTGGAACCTTTCCTCATTTGCTTTGACCTTGTCCTCAAGTTTAATCACTTCCTGTATCTTGCCTGTAACCTTCTGTAGTAGCCTACTAAATGTGTGAGGCATGTATCATCTGGCCATAAAAAAAAAGAGCAACCCAAAACCATATTGCATATATACGATATCGATCACAAGACAAATTAAAAACCAAAGCTCTAATCTGAACCAAGTGGAAAGGTGGTTTACGCAATAAAATAATGCAGGCACCTTTGAAATATGTCCAATTAACTGTAACTGTATCTTTCATCCTGTAACAGATTTGAAGTTAAACCTTTTGACCCTGTGTGCCATCAACATTTGCTTAAAATTCTCAACCCTCTCCATTAGTTCATGATTCTGCCAATAGGATACAATAATTTCTTCATATTTCAATTAGAAAATCCTATCGCAGATATATCAAATTCCTAAAAAGAAACTGACATTTACCCAAATTTACTGCAGTTTAAAATAGAATGAGATCAGGATGAAGCTGAGATATATCTAAGCATAAGATAGTGCCTTCTTTAAACATGTGTAGTCTTTAATGGTTTTCTAAATTGAGTAAGATCCAGAGGTTTTCATAGATATTCTGTGTAGACCTGAGACGCTGCACTAGAAACTTACTTCATTATAAATTTATAGCGCAGCTAACAAATTGATGGCAAAACATTACTCACTGCACATTTGATCCAGAAATGAGGCTTAATTCAGAAACAAAAACTTGTTTTGTCGGCTACATTTTAGTTGGCAAAGAGGAAAAAAAAAAAAAAAAAACTGATACTCATCCTTGATGAATCTTCTTCCAATCCATTATGATTTATTTTTTTGAATGCCTTTTTTTAAATCTTGCTAATTCGTGAGATGTTAACAATGGCAAATCATATAATTGTCTATACCAGATGCTAAAATCTCATTTTATTATCCAAACCCTTTTGCTGAGTATGCCGCTAAAAGAAACTTCCACCAACCCGAACCTTACCCAATTTGTGCGACCCCAATAAGCGCCTGTGCTTCTGCATGCTTCTGCAGTCCTGAGATGCTGTGCCGCCTATCTTTCCTTGTGATTTGTTTAAATCTGCTATTCACCTCGTTGAATGCCAAGGTGCAACGCAACTTAGGTATCCGCATGCTAATGAGATTTAACCAATTCTTATCTTAGAAGAATTCTTTTCCAATCCAATTTATTGCCTTAATGAGTCTTATAGGAATTTATTGATTTAGTTTTATGTTTCAGCATCTCCCTCTGTCACTTGGATAGTTTCTATTTTACCAATGCCATCAATTGTAGTCAACTATAGTTTTCCCCACTTATTTCTGGGATCGTTCGCTTGATAGATGGATAGCATTCAAGTTAGGTAATTTAAATTAGTTATTACTTTTAACTTCTTTTCTTTACAATTATTAGATTTCCAATTCGACTTTCCTTGTTTATTTAAGGGAGCTTTTGATATTAAAGATTAGTGTTCAAATTACATTGTTATGTTTGAAATTCAAAAGTTGTTGAAAGTTAGATTAGGGTACAATTACTTTCAATAGTTGATAAGTTGAAATTAATTTATAAGTGTTGCAATTAGATATTGTGTTATTTCGAGATGAATCTTGTTAGGTAAGTAAAGTTCTTATGGAATAGGAGTCTAGTTTGAAATTTCGGGGCCTAGATGATTTGTATTTTTTTTAATTCATGTTAATGAGATTTGTAGGAGTTAGTTTGTTGGTCATAGGAGGGACATTTTTGTCTTAGAGTGATTTGTATTAATGTTCTTGTTTCCTGAGATAACAATATTGTGCGCCGGGTATTAAATTACCTTGTTAGATATTAACTTGGTTGTCTTAGAGAGTTATGATTTATCCAGGTAGAAGACTTTTATTGAAACCAAGTGATCTTTTGAAAAGAGTTGTATCAGTTGGGTATTGGATATATGTGTTTATTACCGATTAGTATCATCGTTGCATATGGGCACCTTCTTGTAATTGGTGTTGAGTCTTGTTGTTATGTCTTGTCTAGTTAATACTACGTTGGCTTGTGAGTTTTCATATGGGGTCAAGACTGGTAAGCATCATGCTTTGGCTAGTTGATTTTGATAGTCGTATTAATATCTATGTGACTTCCGAGTCTAGTGACCTTGGAGACCAATATACTATTGTGGCTTGAGTACATTGGGGTTGTGATATTTTCGTTCTCTTTATTTCTTGAGATCTTTTGCCAGTGTCATGATCATCCAAGCCTAGTTCCATATCATAAGGGGATTGTTGTTTTAGTAATGTGTTCAGTTACCGACTCCAGAGGCCGATTGTTTGATATTCTTCTTGATACTTATGCCATATTGATTCCTGTGGTATTGCTCCCAACTATTTTTGAAAAGGTTATGGGAACTCATATTGTTGTGGCTTGGTGAATGAAATATGTTCTGTGTCAGAACTGATTTGTAATCCCTATTCTTTTTGTTGTGGTTTGTATGGATGATCAGAGAATGCTAAGGGAGTGGCTTCCATGGTGGGGCCGGCGCCTAGTGAGAGGTCGCCTGGGTAACCCCATGGAAGTTGTAAGCAAGAGGAAACCTAATAATGTACTTAGGAGGGTTGGGTAGTAATACACTTAACAAGATAATTAATGTGACCTCACCCACACCTTGAGTGCTTTCATAGGCTAAGGGTGGGATGAGAAGGCCTGGTTGGCAAGGCTGACCCCTCGTCTTCATGAGAGGACATGTCGGCTCTGCATGTGTCACCCTATGGGGCCGGCACCTAGAGAGAGGCTGCTAGGGTAAGCATAGATGGGGGTGGGCTTCTGGTGAGAGATAGCCTGGGTAACCCATGCTAGGGCCATGCGATGACACTCTCCTTACGTGGTTTAGTTGCTTTCTCTTCATTCTTGTTGGTACCTCTGGAGTGTGGTCTTGTCTTCATGATTGATCTAGTCTGATGTTTGGTCTGTTGGGTTGAGTGCTGTTGGTTCTGTGCAGTCCTTTCATCATGTTTGTCTTCTTGGAGTCTAGTTTTGGTATTTGTGTCATTGCCTGCTACCTTGACCTAGTGGTAATCCTCATTGTTATCTCCTAGCTCGGTGTGGTGGACCTCAGGGTTCCACATGGTTGGGAGGAAGAGCTATCCATTAGTGTTCTTGGAGATTCAGTTTGAGCCTTTGGGCGGAGATGTTCCAGTTTCAGGTGGCTTTCATTCTTCGGCAGTGTTGTATATCTTCTTTGTACTATTTTGTAAATCGACGAGATCGATCTTGTAATCTTGTAATCTTGTAATCTGGTAATCTTGTGATCTTGTAATGTTGTAATTTGGTACTGATATCTTGTATTCGAATTATATTGTTGTTGTAAAAGTTATTGGGTTATCTAATTCAATAGTTATGTTTATCACTCTTATGGTTTAACTTATTCTCTAATGCAGTTATGTTGCCCTAGGGTGGTTAGAGGTGCACTTTTCTTCATGTTGTACGATATCCTTGGATATTGTTGTTGCACTTTAGTACTTTAAAAAAAAATTTCCGTTTATTTGTGACATGTTAGCCTAACACTCTAGGGTTGCATGACGGGGCATTACATTTGGTATCAGAGCCAGGTTTAAACACTGGGTACCCTGTTTATATTTGAGCCCATTATGTAACCTTCTGCTTGTACTCTGTAGAATAATTTTATCCCTATTGTGAATCTTTTTAATGTAATAAATGCCGTTGGTGCTATAGGTAGATGCCTAGAGGTAGGGGCCGAGGTCGGGGTAGAGGTAGGGGTCGTGGGAGAGGTGGTGGCGGTACACCTCCTCCCATTTCTCCTCATTCGAGTGCCCATGAAGGTAGAGGTCAAAACATGGAGGGTCAGGGTCAGCCTGATGGAGCCTAATTGAGACAGATTCTGGAGGAGGCCCTTGCCCGTTTAGGCCCTAGGCCGGAGGGCAGGTAGACCTGAGGAGAGCAGGAGGTAGACCAGCGGGGTCCTAGAGAGAGAGAGAGGTCTCCTAGACCTAGAGAGTTGACAGTTGAGCAGGAGGCCACGCTAGCCAGCCATATGAGGGACTTACTGAGAGCACGCCCTCCCATCTTTGATGGAGCTGGTAGAGGACTTGAGGCAGAAACTTGGCTTTTAGACTTAGGTAGGTGTTTCACCATGCATTCGTATGGCAGCAACACCAAAGCTAAATGTGCTATTCTACATCTTCGAGGGTTTGCTTCGACTTGGTGGCGGCTGGAGGAGTAGAAGTTGCATTTGGATATTAGCACTGTGTCTTGGGAGTTATTCTTAGAGAGATTCAGAGCCTGTTTTCTTTCTGACCATTGGAGCCAGCGTTGAGCAGATGAGTTCCATGAGCTAAGACAGTTGGCCATGACAGTTGAGCAGTATGAGCGTAGATTTTATGAGCTCAAACAGTATGCAGGCATTGGGGATGATGAGTCCATGTTGGTGCAGCATTTCATTAGGGGCTTGAATGCCTGGATTAGTGGAGGGGTTCATGTTTTCAAACCTAAGACTATGGAGGTTGCCGTGGAGAAAGCCCGGTTAGTGGAGGAGAATTTGGCTATGGCACTTGGTGGGCATACAGGTGTGCACATTGGCAGTGCACCATCTTCAGGATATGGTTCTCGAGGTGGTCACACTTAGGCATCAGGTTCCCATGCACCCTCAAAGGGTGGTCGACAACAGTTTTCGCAGGCTAAGCTAAAAGTTCTCAGCATCAGCAAGGTAATAGATTTCAGAAAATGAAAGACCGGTCTTGGCAGCGCAATAAGCGGAACCGTTTTGATCTGCCAGCTCAGAGTATGTAGTCCACAGTGAGCAGAGGTAGCGTCCAGCAGTCTAGTGCTTTCAGGGGTGACGGAGGTTTTGGTAGAGGCACCGGGTGTTTCTCTTGTGGCCAGCAGGGCCATATTGCTAGACAGTGCCCGCAGAAGGGTGCATCAGGATTTGGACATCGACTGACGGCATCTGAGCTGACAGTTGGTGATGCAGGTAGGTCACACCGAGTCTTTGCAGCGGTAGATGACTGATAGGTAGAGCATCAGGGCACCGTGGTGGAGACTTCTGGTTGCATGCGAGGTATTGATTTTTCTATTTTATTTGATTTCGGTGCATCTGATTCATTTATATCCCCTTCTCTTGTGAAGCGTTGTGGCTTAGTGGCAACAAAGTAGGTTGATGGGTGGCAGGTTGAGTTGGCTTCCGGGGCTAAGATAGTAGTTGAGTCTCTAGTTTCTGGGTGTGATTTGTCGATTGGCTCCTTATTTACTTCTGTGGACCTTCGCATTCTACCCCTGGGTTCATATGACATAGTTTTGGGGATGGATTGGTTGGAGGCCCATCAGGCAGTGATAGATTTCTGGCATAAGTCTGTTAGATGTGTGGATGATTCTGGTGCTGAGGTCAAGGTTGTAGGAGTTCAGAGACCCATTTCCCTACATATGATCTTCGCTATGCAACTCAAGAGATGCATGCGTCAGGGATGTTAGCTTTTTGCAGTGACGATTAGTGATTTGGAGATGGAGGAGAGTCGAGAGGCATCTCTTGATGATCACCCACTCTTGAGAGAGTTTGCAGATGTCTTTCCTTTTGATATTCTGGGGATGCCACCTAAGCGTGACATCGATTTCAGGGTTGATCTAATTCCTGGTGCAAAGCCTATCTCACGAGCTCCATATAGGATGACCACTCAGGAGCTCAAGGAGCTTCGACTATAGTTGGAGGAGCTGTTAGCCAAAGGGTTCATACGACCTAGTGTTTCTCCTTGGGGAGCACCTGTGATCTTTGTCAAAAAGAAGGATGGATCTTTGCGGCTATGTATTGATTATCGACAACTCAATAAAGTAACAGTGAGAAATAGGTATCCCTTGCCTCGGATCGATGATTTGTTTGATCAAATTAAAGGAGTAAAGGTATTCTCTAAAATTGACCTTAAGTCAGGATATCACCAGTTGTAGATATTTGAGGCAGATATTCACAAAATAGCATTTCGTACCCATTATGGACATTATGAGTTCACCGTGGTACCATTCGGGTTGACGAATGCACCTTCAGTTTTCATGAGCTTGATGAATGGTGTCTTCCATACTTATCTTGACCATTTTGTCCTTGTGTTTCTTGATGATATACTGATTTATTCAAGGACTATGGAGGAGCATGAGGAGCATTTGCATCAGGTATTGTAGTGTCTAAGAGAAAATCAGCTTTATGCCAATTTATCGAAATGTGAGTTCTTTCAGGCAGAGGTTAAGTATTTGGGTCATGTCATCTCTGGAGAGGGTATTGCGGTGGATCCCTTGAAGATCCAAGCTATTATGGACTACCCTGCACCCACTAATGTTTCTGAGGTCCGTAGTTTTATGGGATGGCAGGCTATTATCATCGTTTTGTCATGGGGTTTTCGAGGATTGCCCATCCTATAACTTCTCTTCAGAGGAAAGGGAAGAAGTTTGTTTGGACAGAGCAGTGTCAAGAAGCTTTTCAGACTCTTAAGGAGCAGCTAACTAGTGCACCGATATTAGTAGTTCCTGATCCTGATAGAGACTTTGTTGTTTGTACCGATTCTTCCTTGGAGGGTTTGGGAGCAGTTCTGATGCAGGATGGTCACGTGATTGCCTATGAGTCTCGCAAACTCAAGGATCATGAATTGAACTATCCTACCCATGACCTAGAATTAGCAACAATTGTGTATGCCTTGGTGAGATGGACGCATTTTCTGTTAGGGCATCGGTTTGAGTTGCACAGTGATCATCGCAGTTTGCAGTATATTTTCACGCAGCCAAACTTGAATGCGAGACAGAGGCATTGGATGGACTTCCTGTGCGAGTATGACTTTGAAGTCAGATATATTCAGGGCAAGGAGAATGTGGTAGCAGATGCTCTTAGTCGTCGGAGGCATGAGATCTTAGCAGTTTCTCTTACAGTTGATTTGAGAGGCCAGATTCTCGCTGCTCTTTCGGCAGACAGTTGGTGTCAGGAGGTGAGATCTGAGATTGAGTCTGGTAGACCTTTAGAGGGTAGATTCTTTGGTTACTCATTTGAGTCAGATGGTCTTTTGCAACATTTGGGTTGTATCTATGTTCCTAGTTCAGAGAGTCTTCGTAATTTAGTTTTGTCTGAGGCGCATCGGGCACCCTATTCTACTCATTCAGGTGTCAAGAAGATGTATACAGATTTACGTCAGCTATACTTTTGGAGTGGCATGAAGCAGGATATTGCTGATTTTGTGTCAAGATGTCTTGAGTGTCAGAGGGTGAAGGCAGAGCACCAGCACCCTGCAGGTCTTTTGCAGCCTCATTTGATTCCAGAGTGCAAGTGGGATATCATTTCGATAGACTTCATTGTCAGATTGCCGATGTCCGCCTGACGACATGATGCTATTATGGTCACGGTGGATAGGTTGACAAAGGTAGCTCACTTCTCTCCTGTCCATGCTTCTTACAATGCTTCTACGGTGGCCATAGTGTTCATGGAGGACATTGTCAGACTTCACGGGATTCCTTGTAGGATTATCTCCGACAGGGATCCAGTGTTCACTTCCGCCCTTTGGACTTCCTTGCAGCATGTTTTGGGGACACAATTGAACTTTAGTTCAGCTTATCACCCTAAGACTAATGGTCAAACCAAGAGGGTTAATCAAGTTCTCGAGGATATGTTGAGGATGTATGTGATGGATCGGTAGAGCCGTTGGGAGGATTACCTATACCTGGTGGAGTTTGCCTATAATAATGGATATCACAGTTCTATCAGCATGTCTCCATTTTAGGCCTTGTATGGTCATCCTTGTAGGACCCCTTTGAGTTGGGATCAGCTAGAGGATAGAGTTCTTCTGGGTCCTGATATGCTTAGAGATATGGAGCAGCAGGTTGAGAGGATTAGAGAGCATTTGGTGGTAGCTCAGGATAGGCAGAAAAACTATGCAGATGCTCGTAGGATCGATCATCAGTTTTCAGTTGGGTATCGGGTGTTCTTGTGTGTGCGACTATGAAAGAGTCCAATTTGTTATGGAAAGGGCTCTAAGCTAGCGCCACGCTTTGTAGGACCTTTTGAGGTGTTAGAGAGGATCGGTCCTATTGCTTATTGCCTTGCTTTGCCGCCTAGCCTTTCACGCATCCATGATGTATTTCATGTTTCAGTACTTAGACCTTACTTTCCAGATATTGCTCATGTTCTTGATTGGACTGCTCTACAGGTAGAGGATGGGTAGCTGGCTTTGGAGCCCATAGGCATTCTTCAGCACAGGAGACTTGCTCTCAGGGGCAGAGATGTGGAGCAGGTCAGGGTCCAGTGGGACCCCAATGATGAGACCTCTGCTACTTGGGAGGATGCTACCAGGATGAGGGAGTTATATCCTCACTTATTTGCAGGCTTCCAAGAGTAAGCCTAGATCTAGGGGGGAGGATGTAATGCCCCTCGCTTTTTGGCTTGTGATAGATGTTATTTTCTTGTTGCTTTCTGTCAGTTCTGGAATAGTTGATAGTTTTATATTGCATAATTACAGTTTTGAGACATTTGGATTAGTATGTATTGGCTTATGCTCTTCTTAATCTCGATGGACTATGTTCAATGGATGTATTGAGACATGTGTTATGAGTTTTGATGACTTTATGATTACTTCAGTTATGATGAGATGGATATGCTTAGTGATGGTTAGAAAATATCATGTTTATGCTTCTAATTATAGTCTTGTGTTGGAGCAGGGACGGTGTAGTACTGCTCGGATCGAGCACCCTACTACGCCGTGATTCTCTGTCTCAGTGTGTGTGATATATATATATATATATATATAAAGTTGATCATAGATAACCCATTGGTTTTCTATGTAGGTTGCAGGTACCGGGCCTCGACTCCACCTGATTTAGCAGGTCTGAGTGGGCCCTACACTATGGATAAGGTGATGGAGATAATATGAGGTCTTTACCGCTAGGTCAATTTCAGTCCTTGCCATAGTCTTGTGTTGTGATGCGACATTGTCCCTTGGTCCTTGTGGTTGGTTGTTGCGGGTTGTGGAGTGTTGTTAAGTTGTTATACTTGTTTATGTATCTCTTGTATTTTTTTTTTATGACCTTACAGTATGGGTATAGTCGTAAAATAGGAATATTGTTTGTGTAAAGCCCTTTTAATGACAAAATTAGTTATTGTAATGTTATAAACATTTATGAAGGTAAATAGTGCTTAGTTGTGTGAAAATATTCCTTTTAGGTGATTAATTTAATAATTGTGTATGTCGGATATAATTAGAGATTTGAGAATCTCTATATTCGGAAAAAATTTCAAATTTGCCTTATGGAGTGGGATTGTGCAGTTAATGGGGAGTTATGGGAATTTATGGATTGCCTATTTTTGGTCTCGGGAAGTTTGGCATGAAGGGGGGGTTTTTATGTCGGTGATTTTGGAATTTTTGGGGGTAGATTTTGTTCTGAGAAAGGAGACAGGTTACAGAGAAAATTTTGTTGTGAATAAAGAGAAGGAAATTCGAAAAGAAGATCAAAATTCTGGAGCGTTTGGTACGGGTATGTCTTGTAAACTTCTGCATTTATGGTTTTGTTGCTCTGAAGTATTAGAGTTCTTGTTGAGTCCCTTTAGATGGACACTCTGGCCTATAAACTCCTTGTTTTGTGTTGGTTGCCCTGTGATTTTTTTTTTGTCTGTAAGATAATTGGAACCTTTCCTCATTTGCTTTGACCTTGTCCTCGAGTTTAATCACTTCCTGTATCCTGCTTGTAACCTTCTGTAGTAGCCTACTAAATGTGTGAGGCATGTATCATCTGGCCATCAAAAAAAAAGAGCAACCCAAAACCATATTGCATATATACGATATCGATCACAAGACAAATTAAAAACCAAAGCTCTAATCTGGACCAAGTGGAAAGGCAGTTTACGCAATAAAATAATACAGGCACCTTTGAAATATGTCCAATTAATTGTAATTGTATCTTTCATCCTGTAACAGATTTGAAGTTAAACCTTTTGACCCTGTGTGCCATCAACATTCGCTTAAAATTCTCAACCCTCTCCATTAGTTCATGATTCTGCCAATAGGATACAATAATTTCTTCATATTTCAATTAGAAAATCCTATCGCAGATATATCGAATTCCTAAAAAGAAATTGACGTTTACCCAAATTTACTGCAGTTCAAAATAGAATGAGATCAGGATCAAGTTGAGATATATCTAAGCATAAGATAGCACCTTCTTTAAACATGTGTAGTCTTTAATGGTTTTCTAAATTGAGTAAGATCCAGAGGTTTTCATAGATATTCTGTGTAGACCTGAGGCACTGCACCAGAAACTTACTTCATTATAAATTTATAGCCCAGCTAACAAATTGATGGCAAAACATTACTCACTGCACATTTGATCCAGAAATGAGGCTTAATTTAGAAACAAAAACTCGTTTTGTCAGCCACATTTTAGTTGGCAAAGAGAAAAAAAAAAATCGATACTCATCCTTGACGAATCTTCTTCCAATCCATTATGATTTATTTTTTTTGAATGCCTTTTTTTAAATCTTGCTAATTCATGAGATGTTAACAATGGTAAATCATATAATTGTCTATACCAGATGCTAAAATCTCATTTTATCATCCAAACCCTTTTGTTGAGTATGCCACTAAAAGAAACTTCCACCAACCCGAACATTACCCAATCTGTGCGACCCCAATAAGCGCTTGTGCTTCTATAGTCCTGAGATGCTGTGTCGCCTATCTTTCCTCATGATTTGTTTAAATTTGCTATTCACCTCATTGAATGCTAGGGTGCAACACAACTTAGGTATCCGCATGCTAATGAGATTTAACCAATTGTTATCTTAGAAGAATTCTTTTCCAATCCAGTTTATTGCCTTAATGAGTCTTATAGGAATTTAATGATTTAGTTTTATGTTTGTCGCTTGAATAGTTTCTATTTTACCAATGCCATCAATTATAGTCAACTATAGTTTTCCCCACTTATTTCTGGGATTGTTCGCTTGATAGATGGATAGCATTCAAGTTAGGTAATTTAAATTAGTTGTTACTTTTAACTTCTTTTCTTTACAATTATTAGATTTCCAATTGGACCTTCCTTGTTTATTTAAGGGAGCTTTTGATATTAAAGATTAGTGTTCAAATTACATTGTTATGTTTGAAATTCAAAAGTTGTTGAAAGTTAGATTAGGGTACAATTACTTTCAATAGTTGATAAGTTGAAATTAATTTATAAGTGTTGCAATTAGATATTGTGTTGTTTCGAGATGAATCTTGTTAGGTTAGTAAAGTTCTTATGGAATAGGAGTCTAGTTTGAAATTTCGGGGCCTAGATGATTTGTATTTTTTTTAATTCATGTTAATGAGATTTGTAGGAGTTAGTTTGTTGGTCATAGGAGGGACATTTTTGTCTTAGAGTGATTTGTATTAATGTTCTTGTTTCCTGAGATAACAATATTATGCACCGGGTATTAAATTACCTTGTTAGATATTAACTTGGTTGTCTTAGAGAGTTATGATTTATCTAGGTAGAAGACTTTTATTGAAACCAAGTGATCTTTTGAAAAGAGTTGTATCAATTGGGTATTGGATATATGTGTTTATTACCGATGAGTATCATCGTTGCATATGGGCACCTTCTTGTAATTGGTGTTGAGTCTTGTTGTTATGTCTTGTCTAGTTAATACTACGTTGGCTTGCGAGTTTTCATAGGGGGTCAAGACTGGTAAGCATCATGCTTTGACTAGTTGATTTTGATAGTTGTATTAATATCTATGTGACTTCCGAGTCTAGTGACCTTGGAGACCAATATACTATTGTGGCTTGAGTACATTGGGGTTGTGATATTTTTGTTCTCTTTATTTCTTGAGATCTTTTGCTAGTGTCATGATCATCCAAGCCTAGTTCCATATCAGAAGGGGATTGTTGTTTTGGTAATGTGTTCAGTTACCAACTCCAGAGGCCGATTGTTTGATATTCTTCTTGATACTTATGCCATATTGATTCCTGTGGTATTGCTCCCAACTATTTTTGAAAAGGTTATGGGAACTCATATTGTTGTGGCTTGGTGAATGAAATATGTTCTGTGCCAGAACCAATTTGTAATCCTTATTCTTTTTGTGTGGTTTGTACGGATGATCAAAGAACGCTAAGGGAGTGGCTTCCATGGTGGGGTCGGTGCCTAGTGAGAGGTCGCCTGGGTAACGCCATGGAAGTTGTAAGCAAGAGGAAACCTAATAATGTACTTAGGAGGGTTGGGTAGTAATACACTTAACAAGATAATTAATGTGACCTCACCCGCACCTCGAGTGCTTTCATAGGCTAAGGGTGGGATAAGAAGGCCTGGTTGGCAAGGCCGACGCCTCGTCTTCATGAGAGGACATGTCGGCTCCGCATGTGTCACCCTATGGGGCCAGCACCTAGAGAGAGGCTGCCAGGGTAAGCATAGATGGGGGCTAGCTTCTGGTGAGAGATAGCCTGGGTAACCCATGCTAGGGCCATGCGATGACACTCTCCTTACACAGTTTAGTTGCTTTCTCTTCATCGTTGTTGGTACCTCTAGAGTGTGGTCTTGTCTTCATGATTGATCTAGTCTAATGTTTGATCTGTTGGGTTGAGTATTATCGGTTCTGTGCAGTCCTTTCATCATGTTTGTCTTCTTGGAGTTTGGTTTTGGTATTTATGTTATTGCCTGCTACCTTGACCTAGTGGTAATCCTCATTGTTATCTCCTAGCTCAGTGGGGTGGACCTCAAGGTTCCACATGGTTGGGAGGAAGAGCTATCCATTAGTGTTCTTGGAGATTCAGTTTGAGCCTTTGGGCGGAGATGTTCCAATTTCAGGTGGCTTTCATTCTTCAGCGGTGTTGTATATCTTCTTTGTACTATTTTGTAAATCGACGAGATCGATCTTGTAATCTTGTAATCTTGTAATTTGGTACTGATATCTTGTATTCAAATTATATTGTTGTTGTAAAAGTTATTGGGTTATTTAATTCAATAGTTATGGTTATCACTCTTATGGTTTAACTTATTCTCTAATGCAGTTATGTTGCCCTAGGGTGGTTAGAGGTGCACTTTTCTTCATGTTGTATGATATCCTTGGATGCTGTTGTTGCACTTTAGTACTTCAAAAAAAAAAATCTGTTTATTTGCGACATGTTAACCTAACACTCTAGGGTTGCATGACGGGGCATTACATGGATGGGACCGGATAGGTATGTAATGGATAGAGGATAGGATAGGAAATGGTATGAAAGGAAACTGGTAGGAGAAGATTGATATGCCGATGAGACAAGGTGCCCCCAAGTGTAGGTGACATAGAAGATCAACTTACACATGATGCCTGTTTGCTAGGTTTTCATCATGGTACTTATCCAAGGCGCCTGTTTGCCTGGTTTTCACCATTGGATGAAGGGATCTTTCTTTACTTTTTTTTCTTTTTCATTTTTTTTTACAGGTTCTACTAGGATGAATCCTAAGTGGAGTAGGGTATGCACATTCTATAGTCTAAGAATAATTAGTTGCGCAGGGTCATGTATGCTACAAATTCCATTGAAGTCTTATATAAAGTTAGGTGCATAGGCTGTCAGGCATCTTGGAACTTTGGTTTCTCTTTTTGATTTGGACAATGTATCATGTTAATGATAACCACTGGTGCCATTAAGGGCATGTTTTGTTGATTAAGTTGTTGTTATTGTTATGGTAGCTACCAAGACCACTATTGAGTTAGTGGGCTTGTTTTTGCCTACCCCTACTAGGTAGAGTTTCATTTATATTTCTATTGGTCAAGAGTGTTAGTGTAATTTTTTTATATTCCTCATGTTTGAGTATATTTATTTTTCCTACACATATTATTAATGTTACTTAGGTTAATTATACATGGTTATTATGAGAGTACATTGTATAATCCATCAGTTACACATGTCACCCTCACTCACTTTGGGTAGTTGAGTCACCTCTCACATCTATTTGTTTGTCTTTATTTGAGTAGGTGCAACTATGTATTTTGGCATTTACCAAGTAGGTGAAACTCCTACTTAATCCTAGCAGTTGGAGTTGTTACTCCCCTTGGGTGTATATGCCTCTATTTTTTCTATATATACATCACTCACCTCTCATATAGATACTAGTTAGATTGAGTAATTTGTGATAATTCCCTAAATTCCCTTGCATTTTTATCTTGTGAATTATCTCTTTTCAAGATAATCTCTCCATTTTTCTATTTTGATCTTTGATCATCTGTTGACTAGAGTATGTGTGACCTAGATTGATAATAGATCTTGGTTTAGATTCTCATTCCTCATAGAATCTAACATGGTATTAAATCTTGTTTTTTTGGTATAGTTAATTTTATTATGATCCTATTATATGAGATATTTGAGGCTAATTAGTGCTAATATTTTCTCAAAAATCTAGTATGCTCTTTTCTTGCATCCTTGGATGATCTCGAGAATCATAACAGTTTAAAAGAAAAATAAGCATATGGTAATCAATCTTGGTTTTTAGAAATTTTCAATGTATATAGAATTTTGATAATCTTGGTTTCATTTTTAGTTATTCCATTTCATCCAGAAGGCTTTAGAAAGTTAGATCTAGCTTTCATTTCATTCAAATTGGAGGCTAGAAAGTAGAGCTTCATTTATATGTTTCCTATTATTGATTTATTTAGATTTTATAGGTTACACAAATTTTGATGCATGCTATGCAAAATATGAGTGCATTGTTTCATCTAGAAGGCTCCAAAACCCTTGTTTCTATAAACAATTTGTTGATTTTCAAGTTTATGGTCTGAAAGAAGGTTGACTTTTTGGCCTGGCACTATTCATCCCTATGACCATACCATCATAATTTGTGTACCTTTGCATAGAGTTTTTTCCACTATTGTGTAGTGTTAACATCATCAGATGGCTTGTTGACATCATCACTTTAAAAATGATCCCTCTCCTTTTGTAGTTTTAATTTTGTACTCCAACTTTGGAAGGCCATATCTTAGGCATTTAGACTCAAAATTGGGTGCATTTTTTTTATTTTAGGTAATTTTTCACTAGCTATGCATTGATATGATCATTTTTCATACTTGACTCTAGTTTTCACAATTTGAGTTTTATTAGAGATTTTGTTGTCTAATCATGTTTTTTGGAACTTAAAACATTCATAAGTTTCACAAATGAGCTATTTTTAGTGCCATTTTTAAAAATTTAGTATTTTTCTAAGATCTATGTTGTAGTGTAGGTTTTTGTTCTTATTCTAAAAAACATATTACTTTCAGTATTTTGGCCATTTTTAGGCCATGTCAAACTTTTTAAATTTGGTACACGTTGTAAAATGCACTAATCATAAAGTGCAAAACATTGTTCTTCTTGGGGGGGTCATTTTATCAACTAGCAATAGGGGATGTATCTATGTTGTATTTTTATTCTACACACTTTCCTTTCTACATTCTTGTTTTCTACATCATGGATCAAAATTCAATTCCTCTTGTTACACCGTACAACTACTTGAGTGGAAATCTAAAGTGGTGATATATCTAAGAAAAGTAGGTTTGCATAGAATCACTATAGGATTAGGACTTGAACCAACTTTACTTACAAAAACCTAAGTGGTTTAATAAATGTGATGAGGCTTGTGGAACACCATGTTTGTCTATATCTCCCAATATCATTTTTCATATCGAATCCTTGAATTCACCAAATGAAATTTGGACCATATTAGAAAGCCTATTTGGGACTCAGGATTCTACGAGAGGCCATCAGTTAGAGAATGAGCTCATTACTTTGAGCCCAAGTAATTTCAACACTACTCAAGACTTCTTCACAAAATTGAAATCACTAAGATTATAGATAAAACAATGTGGAATTGAAAATAAATATAAACAATTGGTCCTTAGTATCCTCTCTAAGCTTGGTTCTTACTACTTTGTCTTTGTTTCTACCTTTCATGCCACCAAGAGTTCTCTAGGTACTCAATTCACTATGCCATCTTTAGCTGACATTGTCATCTCTCTCACCAATGAATAGGATAAGCTCATCCAAATGGGCACTCTAAGTCACATGCCCTAGTTTCCAACCTAGACATAAAAAATAGAAAGGATCAAGTTATAAGGATAAGAAACATAAAAATAACCATAACAAGGAGAAAATAGATCAGAAATTTACTACCCCAAAAGTAGTTAGTGTAGGTTTTTATTTCCTAGTTGGGTTATTTATTTTTCCCTATATTCCTAAGTTTTTCCTACACTTCTATTAATCTCGCTTAGGTTAATAAAGCATGTCTTATTAGGTGAGTGGTTGCGAGTTGTCACTTTCCTACATGTGAGCATCCATTAGCTATCTTGGGAAGATACTTTGTTATCTTTAGTCTGATAGATGGTTGCTCCTCATTGGTCGGTGTTGCCACCTCCTCCCTCTCCCTGGTCTATATAAGCATGCTACCTAGCTTGTATTTTGTATCTTTTGCTTTTGCATCCTCTTAATGCTATTTTGCTTCTAGCATTTGCATTACTCTCTTGGAGACTAACTCTATGTTTCTATTTTAATTTCGTATCATTTGCATTCATAGTTTAGATATCTATTCGTTTGCACTAGTTTTCGGGGTTAATAATCCTTTCAGATTCTTACATGGTATCAGAGCCTTGCTATGTGCAAGTATAGATTTTAGTTTCCTTATTTGAGAGATTGGGGGGAGGGGGTGGCTAATAAATCTTATTACTATTTTTTGAAAAACCCAGTATGCTCTTCTCTTGCATCTTCGAATGATCTTGAGAATTAGAAAAGTTTGACAGAAATTTTTTTAATCTCTGGGGTTTGCACATGTGTTTTATGAAATTTGGGTTATTGCAACATTTCTAGTTATACTGGTAGCATTTCCAGCTATTCCAACGCGTCCAAGAGGCTTGAGAAAGTCAGATTTAGCTTTCATTTCACCGAAATCAAAGATTGTCATACATAGTTGCGGAACTGGGGTTTCAAGCTTAAATCTGACAACTAACTTGTGTATTTGGTGTTTTCAATCATTATTACAGGTTCCAGCATGCCTTTTCTTGTCTTAGTTAGCTAATTCAGCCTTTGGATACCATTTTTTGGTTGCTGGGGTCTTTTTTTATTGTTAAAGGCATCCTATTTACATTAAAACTACATCTTTTATACATCAGCAAGAAAAATGCCTTCTAGGTTTTGTTTAAAGCACAGAAAAAATATCTGGGTATCTTTCAATTTTTCCATGCAATCTATATATTTTGCAGAATCAAACTCAGAAAGCTATAGCAGTACCCCTCTCCGTTGGTAGTTGCAGTTTTGAAGGTAGTTTTCAAATGCTCCATTCTTGCTCATACGGACTCCATTTCCCATGATTTTTTTTTTTTTTTTTTGGGCTATTTTTTTGTGCTCTATGCGCTAGTGCAGTCATTTTTTGGTTTTGATGTAGGGTGTTTTTAGAAATTGTAGATTCTCAGTCGTGACACTGCACAGTTCTGGTTTTGAAAACTTCGGAGGATCATAACTTTCACATATGACCTTGTATCGAGGCGATTCTTTTTTTGAAAGTGCATGATTTTTTGAGTAGATTGTAGTGGTGTTGTTTATTTCTCTGGGTATTGTGCTAAAGTTGTATTTTTAGCATATGCTCTTCATGAGGGTTTTGTAATGCATTGAAATCAAGACCACTTAGTATTTCTTACTAGTGGCAGTTGTAAACACACTAATATAAAGTGCCAAATCATATTTCTTAGGGGGTTCTTTGATTGAGTGAAAAGGGGGGGCTGTCTTAGTTGTGTTCTCTTCTTTTCAACATTTCTTCTCTACATTTCTTCATCATGGATCAAACAAATGTGCCCATCCTAACTCCATACAATTACTTTGAGTGGAAATCATGCATGACAATTCACTTAAGAAAAGCTAGATTAAATACGATAACTATGGGACTTGAAACTGAACCTACTAAAGATGAAGATAAGCCTAAGTGGTTTAACAAATGTGAGGAGGCATATGGAACATTGTGTTTGTTTGTTTCTCCTGATGTGCTCTTTCACATTGAGTCTTTGAATACACCAAATGAAATCTAGACAAAGCTAGAAACACTATTTGGCACACAAGATTCAATGAGGGGTCATATGCTGGAAAATGAACTAATTAGTTTAAGTCCAGATAATTTCAACACAATTCAAGATTTCTTTACTAAATTGAAATCACTAAGGCTGCAATTAAAACAATGTGGAATTAAAAATAAAGATGAACAACTAATTCTTAGTATTCTCTCTAAGCTAAGTTCAAAATATTCTGTGTTTGTTTCTACCTTCTATGCTACTAAGGGTGCACTTGGTACTCAATTCACCATGCCATCTTTAGATGATTTTGCTATCAATCTCACTCGGGAATAGGACAAGCTAATCTAGATGGGCACTCTTAAGTCCTCTAAGTCACATGCCTTAGTTACCAACTAAGGCACAAAAGAACAGAAAGGACAAAGTAGTAACAACAATAGTAAGGATAAGAAACATAAGAATAGCAAGGAGAAGAAGGATCAGATAATGGTTGCTTCAAAAGCAACTAATGAGACCCAATCTTCTAAGGGTGACAAGCCTAAGAAAGAGAGGGTCCAATGTACCTATTGTAAAAGACCCGGTCATGATGAAAATAAATGTTTGAAGAAACAAATTGATCACTTGAAACACATTCTTGAGAAGAATAATATTAGTGTTCCCGAGTCTATCAAACAGAGTTCTAATGAGGGGTCTAACAAGGTAAAAGAAAACAACAAGGGGAAAGGAAAGGGCAAGGCCCTTGTTGCAGTTGCTTCTTCACCATCCACTTGGATTCTTGATTTGGGTGCTTCGCACCACATGGCTTCATCTAAGGAAGAACTTGCATCTTTGGAGCCGTGTACTATGCCTTCTATTTTGATGGGTGATGACACTCCTATTGAGGTGTGTGGGAGAGGGTCTGTTGATGTGGGGGATGGCACATTCCATGATGTTCTTTGTGTGCCCTCATTATCAACTAATCTCCCATTGGTATACCAGATCACTCACACAAGTTCAGGTAAGCAGATTGAATTCACTCCTGATTCAGTGGAGATTCATGAGTTGTATAGTGGTTCTACAATTGTAGTTGGGAGAGCAGATCATCAGTCACGATTCTATCTATTTTCTCACTTTGTTCCTGATCCTCCTTCAACTATTTTACTCACTCATTTTGATGATGTGAGTAGATTATGGCATGAGCGGTTTGGCCATCTTAACTTCCGCTACTTACAGCAGTTGAACCAGCAGAGCATGGTCACAGTGTTTCCTTCAATTCAATTTTCAAGTGGTGTTTGCCAAGGTTGTATTCTTGGTAAGCATCCTAAGGAAAAGTTTGACAAAGGTAAGGTATGGAGAGCTTCACAGATACTGGAGTTAGTTCATAGTGATTTGGCTGGTCCATTTCAGCGTCCTTCTTTCAGCAGGGCTAGATATGTCCATACATTCATTGATGATTTTTCTTGATATACTTGGGTGTACTTTCTCAATCAGAAGTCAAAGGTATTTGATCATTTTCAGGACTTCAAAACTTTTGTAGAGAAGCAATCCAGGAAAGCCATCAAAGTTTTATGCAATGACAATGGTGGTGAGTATGTCAACCATCAGTTTGAGAGGTTTTACACTTCAGAGGGGATTGATTTGTAGCATTCAGTTCCATACAATCCTCAGCAGAATGGTGTTACAGAATGGAAAAATAGGTCCTTGAAGGAAATGACGAACTACATGATTCACTCCAGATCTCTTGCACCACAATATTGGGTAGAGGCCATTAATTGTGCTTATTATATCCAGAACTGTGTTCCTCACCGAGCCTTGAAGGGAGTCACTCCTTTTGAAGCTTGGAGTGATCAGAAACCATCAGTTAAGCACTTTCAAGTTTTTGGTTCTCTTACATGGGCCCACATTCCTGTAGAGAAATGCAAGGCCTTGGATCTGCAGAGCAGACCTTGCATATTTATAGGTTGTCCTTATGGTGTGAAGTGTTATCAGTTGCTCCACCCTACTATACATGAGTTGTTCATTGAGAGGAGTGTTCAATTTGAGGAGGACTCTTCGAGCTCAGTTTCTATCACTTCTTCAACTCCTACTTTGACATTGGAGTCACTTGGGATACATGACAGATCTTTTGATGAGTCAGATTCACCTGAGCAGTCTTCTACCTCCACTTTTGATCTAGAGAGCAATTCAGAGGACTCACCTCCTTCCTCTCCTAGTCATCATTCAAAGGTTGATGATTCTCCTCTAGATTCTCCCTCTTCCGGTCCACTTTGGGCTAGACAGACCTTGCAGTCTGTAGGTGATTGGGTTGGGGATCCATTAGACACCAGGCGGACTCATTCATAGTTCCAGGATGCTTCACATGTCTTCATTGCTACTGCCTCAGAACCATAGTCTTTTCATGAGGCTCCTAGTATTCATGAGTGGGAAACAACTATGCAGGAGGAGTATAGTTCATTGATGAGGAACCACACTTGGGATCTTGTCCCTCTTCCTAAGGGAAGAAAACTTGTTTGATGTAAGTGGATCTATCAGACAAAATTTGCAGCAGATGGGTAAGTTGACAAGCATAAGGCTCACTTGGTCACCAAAGGATTCTCCCAGGTTCCTGGGATTGACTACTATGAGACTTTTGCACCAGTTGCACGAATGAATTCCATCCGACTTGTTCTTGCCATTGCTACAACTAATCATTGGGACGTACACCAGATGAATGTGAAGAGTGCTTTTCTTCATGGTGACCTTCAAGAGGAGATCTACATGGAGAAGCCATAGGGGTTCATTCAAGATTATTCACTTGTGTACCGACTTTGAAAGTCTCTCTATGGCCTCAAACAGGCTCCTCAGGCCTGGTATGCCAAGATGGACTCCTTCCTTCTATCAGTTGGGTTGACTCTGTGCCATTCTAATCCAAATGTCTACATTCTACAGTAGGATGATTCACTCCTATTTCTAGTTCTGTATGTTGATGACTTGCTGATCACAGGGAGTTCTTATCCACCATTGAGGTTGTCAAAACTATTGATAACTGAGAGGGGGGGTGAATCAATTATCTTAATTATTTCATCTTTCTGAACTTTCTTAATAATTAATGTAGCATCAATTCAAATAAGAAAACATAACCATGAAATGGAAATACACATGACACAATATTTTGGACGTGGAAACCCTGTTAAGGGAGAAAACCATGAGGTGATTAACCCAAGATTGTATTCTCTATTAGAAGAATAGAATTACAAAGTGGCACTTGCCAATTAGGGCTCACTACCCGAGCACACTGCTCACAAGAGGCTCACTGCCTACAAGAGACTCATTGTCTACAAGTTGTAAGAAGAATAACAAGATCCTTGAACTGATGAGAAGCATCCACACATGCTGGAGTTTAGTTCCAGTTAGGCTCAGTATACTGATCTACTGCACTTCATCCTTTCTCTTCTTTTATGCTGCTGTCCTTTCACATACCGGACCTTCCTTACTACTTTCCTTCTACTCTCCTGCTTTTCTTCACACACACGACAATACAAAAAAAACACTCACTCTCATCAAAATCCATTTGGTATATATATCCGCACAAAGGATTTCATCCTCTTTCTAGTCGGCATCCAGAATAGTCAGTATTTCCCAAACTTTAGTCTGTCAGCTAAATCCTCGCTTCCCAAGTGATGAGGATCAAAAAGATACTTATAGAAGTCATCTAATATGTCAGCCAATCATAAATGATGCCTTAGGAACCTTGATCATTATCAATATCTTATCCGGAATAATGTCTGATCCTCTGCCGGTCAGTTCTTCCTCTATCTGTTCTGCCAAACAAGACCCCAATACTTGAATTCTCATATCTCTTCACTCTTTCATCACCGGAGGCTCAATTCCTGGAGTCTATTAGTCAAGGTACTCCTCTTGACTTCCCCAAGTCCACACTTTCCAAAGATACTTCCTTTGAGAGCTCCGGACCTAACTGTCAGACCTTGTCACATGCTCTGTTCTTGCTTACCGGACCACAACACTCTTCAATTTGACTTCCAGTATAGGCACATCATGTCCTGCAGATGTGTGGGATGAACTTTGTTGCTATCAATGACAATAATCATGAAGCTCCAATGTGTCTCTTGCCAACAATCTCCCCCTTTGGCATTGATGGCAACACTTAGTGAAAAATGACTAAGTGTTATATTATACTCCCCCTTGGTTGATGCTCTCTTCTAATGTACACTTTTTTGGAGCTCCCCCTTAGCTGGATTCCATATTTTTCATTATTCCTCACTCCCCCTTTGACATCAATGGCAAAGGGTAGGGTCCGCACACCAAAATTGCCCAAAAGTTCAACTATACTTAGCCACATAAGTATATAAATAGGTTATACTTACATATACTGTAATATGTCTGCAAAAGTTGTCTTCAACTGTACAACTTCTGTCACCCAACTCTGCTTCATCCTGTCCAAAATTGAGATGTGACCACTCAAAAGGAATGCAAAAGCTTCTGCCCTCTTAAGATCTGTCGAATCACTGGTCCGGGCTATGGTCTAAGCATCAGTTAGAGCCTCATGCATGGCTTCTAACTTAGGGATAATGATCTCTCTAAGTTCACCCATCCTGCTTGTTATGTTCTTCCTCTCCTTTTCAAGTTTCTTGATCTCAGTCATGACTACAATAGTTTGACATTCCTGGTTTATTATGGATATAGTGAGAGGATCAAAATTCTGAGAGAGGCTTGACAGTTTATCCTCTTGTTCCTTTCCTTTCTTCTCAATATCCTTGGTCACTTTAGGCCAGGATACACAAAATTTATAGATATCTCCACCATCTTTAAGAGCATTTTCTAAGCTCTTTATCCCAATATCCATATTTCTCCTATCATTGGTTATAAGTCCTTGTAACTCTGAGAATCTCTTATCCAAAAACTCTTTTCGGACTTTCTCTTCTGTTTCTTTCTCTAAAGAATCAAAATGTGTACTAACAGCATTTACAAGAGACTTTAGATTACCGGATGTGGATGCTGTAGGATCCTTTTGGAAGGATGGCATGATCTTTTCCAGTACACCAGATGTAGTTTCTATGAGTTCACAGTCTTCCATGTGAGACTTCAGCATTTTTTCTTTTGCCTTTGCTTGAGTGAAGGAAGCTAGCTTCATGGTTTGCACCAGAGAGAGGGAATCAAAATTGAATGGACCTTGAAGTAATTCTAGTTCACCAAATTCCATCATTTTTTTGGTCAAGAAATCCTTGACTACTTCTGCTATGTCTCTTGCCGGAGACAGAATTTTCTCCCCTTCTACAGCCTTACCACTGTCATCTGTAGCTTTTTCTATCCTTGACTCTTCTTCTCTTCCCTTTCCTTGTTCTTCTTGACTAGATTTTTCTTTTGTACTTTCTTCTCCTTTAGATCCGAAGACTGCTGGAGAGTCCAGATTTACTTCTCCTTGGACTTCCTCTTCTGGAGCAGAGGAATCTAAGTCCTTACCTTTTTCTTCACCTGTCTCCTTTACCTCTTCTACTACTGTCTCAGTAGTTTCTTCCTTGCCATCCATGGCAGAGGGCTTATCACTTATGTCCTCTATGATAGGAATGTTGAACCTTTTGTAGGCATTCTGGAGGATTTCTTTAGTTTCTTTAGCTATTTTGTCAGTTTCTCCAAGCATAAGCTAATTCATTCTAGCTTTGCTCCGGAACTCATCCTTGCAATCTTTGAAAATCATATTCATTTGTTTATGCGTGATTAAGGGATAGAGCTGAATAGCTATTTGTTCCCTGATCTCAAGGTCCTTGGCCTTGGCATTGTTCTTTTTGATTTCTAGTTCTTTCTCTAGGCTCTTTGGAATTAAAGATATAATCTCAATGAATGCTTTATTATAAATGTTAAGGTACCTGACTATGGCTTCTTGCAAGATCTTCTGATCAGCCTCACTGTAGTAGTCATAAAATTCAGTCATTGGTTTCAAGTTCCCATCCACAGTGACTGATTTGACTACATTATTAATGGACAGAGTGGGCCTTTCAACAAACTCTTCTGCCATCTTTTCCTTGTCTTCACTGGTAGAGGGTTCACTAGATACTTTCTTCTTTTTCCTCATTTTCCTTACCTCCTCATCTGATTCTGTCTCTTCTTCATCCTTCTGACTGATATAAGACCTTGTGGCCTTTATCTTAGTCCTTTTCTCTTCTTTACTGGATGATTTTGCTTTTAGTTTTGATGCCTTTGAGGTCTTAGCAGTTGTAGGTGCAGACCTCTTAGAGGATCTGGTCTGGGAGGGGGCTTCTACTGGATCACTTTCCTTTTCTACTTCTTCCTTCTCTTTCTCTGCCCTTTCCATCTTTTCTCTATGTGCATCAAGTGCCTCTTTTGAGATTCCATGCCTCTTGGCAAATTTTTCTACCTCTTTTCTCACTTTTCTCTTCATCTCCGGTTGTCTGAGCTCCACATGGATTTTTATACTTAATTCTTCAAAGGTTCCAAACCTTTCTACCTTAGGATCTTTGGGTTGACTAAGCATGTGTTGAACATGTAGCTCAACAATTTTCTCATCTACTTCATACCCCATGGGCATGATCCACACTATTCTTGGTTCCACTGCCTCCATTAGGCACTGATCAATTTCTACCATAAAGCATATTGTATCTTTATATTTTTTAACTAAAGATTGGGGGATTCTCTCTCTTGCTTGCATCATGCTCTGAAAATTCTTGAAATAGCCCCAGAGAGTTGTATTCTGTGCCTTGGCATCACCAAGCCAATGTATATAATCTCTGATTTGAATGGCTACTGGTCTATCATTCTACCATACCCAGCCACTGGATCCGGGAAGCTCATTCATGTAATAAAAGAAAAGGCAGAGTATCAAACCACCATATTTGAAAGAGTTCTTCTTATCCTTCTTTATCTTCTATAGATTCTCCAAGAGTTGGTTTAGAAAGAGCTCACAAAGATCATAGTCTGCATTCTTCCTCAACATTTCATAAGTAGTATATATAGCAGTTCCGGATACTGAATTCTCCCTGCTGGAGTGATATATCTTATATCCAAATATCATTGATGCAAACTTGATATTTGGATATGTGATATCCTCAATAGTCATTGCTCTTTTATCAAACTTTGATACGGTAGCCTCACTTACAATTTGGTTTTTGACAGATTTGAGAATAGGCATCTCACCGATTGAGTGTAATCCGGTTAAAGCCTTAATGGCATCCTTAGTGATCTTAAATGGCCTGTTCAACCACATGAAGTTGTCATGCATCCGGTTCAGAATATACCAAACCCATTCATCTTCTAGAAAACAGGGGAAATGAATGTATTGTGCAAAATGTTTGTCCTGGATAGCTTTATACTGGGTTTTGAGTTTGAATGAGTCATCTATCAATTGCTTGTGATAGATATTGACCAGATTAGATTCCCCAAATTCTTCAATACTCACATGAATATATGCCCTAACATCTTCTACATGCAGAACCCTATGCGGAATGCTTGAAAAAGCACCTAGGGGATCAACTTCTAGGGATTTATATGGATACTTTTTAAATTTAGGGCATGGCCTATCAGAGATCTTCACCACATTTGGAGTAGCCATTTTCAAAAGATTTACAGAGAGATATTTAGCAATGGAAAATACCTTTTACACTTTTAGGGTTCATCGAATGAGCTAGATTAATTTGCTGGATGAATCGACTTCAATGATTAATCTTTGAGAATTTGAGACAATTTGTTGCAGAGCTCCTTTTCTCTTCTTCTTGAGTGCAAATGTGCAAATGACGAACAAATGAACTCTTTTATTTCTGGGAAAGCCCTAATTTCATACTGCAATAAATGCACAACCTAAGTCATTATGGTTGCCTTGTTCATCTTATTCAGAGACAGTTCTTTTCTGGATCAGTGAGATACACTTAGAGTTAATCTTGGAGAATAGTGATAATCTATCTTCCTTTCCTTAATCATTTGATCTATTCATAGATCAAGATTCCATAGTTTGAATCATGTCAGATTTAAGTGTGAAAAACCTACTACTCACCAGATGACTAATGAACCCGATTAGTCTTCAACCTGTTCAAAAATTATTGTGGATTTTTCATCTCTTAACCAAACCTTATTTGGATGTCCCTTTGTGAACCCTTTAATCCGCAACTCTCCTTGTGCCAGTTCCAACACCAATTAACTGGTTGGGGGAAAATATTTTTCTTTGTGTCTCCCCCTGAGCCAGAGCTCACCTTTTAATTTTTGGAAGGAATATCAGCACCAGATTCTTGTGCGGATCCATCCCCTACATTTTCTGTACTTCTCTTCACCCAAAATTTGTTCATCTCATTTTTTATTTTATCTGCATTCACTTTTCCTTTTCCCATGTCTTGATTCTGATTATGATGTACTGGACCTCTTTTGTCTAGATTCTTGCTTCTACAGAATTTGGCAATATGACCGGATCTATTGCAATTGTGGCACACAACATTTCTTTGCATATTTGATTGATGTCCTCTTGATCTACATTGATTAGCCATATGACCCATTCTATTGCATGCAAAGCATCTACCATTGAATGAATTGTTCATTTGCATATTTTTGCATTCATGAGATTTGTGACCATGCAGTTAAAACACTGTCTGGAGAAGGATGTGTTAGTCTGATTCATTCTCCTTCTGTACTGATTAGCTTTGTGACCAAAGTTATTACAGTTGTGGCAATATCCATTGAAGGATGGATATATTTGAGCATTAGGTTGCCTTACCGGAGGTCTTCTAGGCCTATTCCTTAAATTTTCTGATCCAAACTTCTTCTGACCAGATCCAGAGCTTTCACCTTTCTCATATCCCAAACCACACTTGTCATCTACCCTCTTTTGGCTTTCAAGAACTTCAAGTTGAGCAGAACTTATCTTGAATTTCTCTTTATATTCATTTTCTATTTGAAGATCCCTTTTAAGAGAGATAATTTGATCCTCAAGTTTTTTTTCATTATCTTTAGCATCTTCAAGATTAGATTCAAGATGTTTGATTATTCTATCCATCTTGTGGCAGTCTTCTAATTTCTCCTTGAGAGATTGTCTTAGATCATCTTCAATTTTTCTTTTCTCTTCAATTTCTTGAGTAAATTTCATAACTCCTGATTCTATTTCATGTCTTACCATAATGATCTCTTTTGATAACTTTTCACATAACTTGGTTTTCTCCTTCAGATCTCCATTTGTATCATTTGCTTCACTTTGACTTGCCAATTGTTGAAGTAGATCCTTTCTCTTTTTCATAGAGAGACTTAGTTTCCCTTTTAGTTCATTTATGAAGTCATCAGCCTGTTTGAGTCTTTCCTTCAATTCATTGACTTTAGAATTAGATTGCTCAAGATCATCTAGGGTAGATTGAAGTTGCTCACTCATACCATACACATCCATTTTAATTCCCAGATCTTCCCCAAGCTGTTAGGCTTTGTTTGGAGGAACTTGGCTCTGATACCAATTGTTGATAACTAAGAGGGTGGGGGGGTGAATCAGTTATCTTAATTATTTCAGCTTTCTAAACTTTCTTAATAATTAATGCAACATCAATTCAAATAAGCAAACATAACCATGAAATGGAAATACACATGACACAATATTTTTGATGTGGAAACCCTGTTAAGGGAGAAAACCACAGGGTGATTAACCCAAGATTGTATTCTTTATTAGAAGAATAGAATTACAAAGTGGCACTTGCCAATTAGGGCTCACTGCCCGAGCACACTGCTCACAAAAGGCTCACTGCCTACAAGAGACTCACTATCTACAAGTTGTAAGAAGAATAAAAAGATCCTTGAATTGATGAGAAGCATCCACACATGCTGGAGTTCAGTTCCGGTTAGGCTCAGTATACTGATCTACTGCACTTCATCCTTTCTCTTCTTTTATGCTATAGTCCTTTCACATACCAGACCTTCCTTACTACTTTCCTTCTACTCTCCTGCTTTTCTTCACACACACAACAATATAACAACAAAACTCACTCTCATCAAAATCCATTTGGTATATATATCTGCACAAAGGATTTCATCCTCTTTCTAGTCGGCATCCAGAATAATCAGTATTTCCCAAACTTTAGTCTGTCGGCTAAATCCTCGCTTCCCAAGTGATGTGGATCAAAAAGATACTTGTAGAAGTCATCTAATATGTCGGCCAATCATGAATGATTCCTTAGGAACCTTGATCATTATCAATATCTTATCCGGAATAATGTCTGATCCTCTACTGGTCAGTTCTTCCTCTGTCTGTTCTGCCAAACAAGACGCCAATACTTGAATGCTCATATCTCTTCACTCTTTCATCACCGGAGGCTCAATTCCTGGAGTCTATCAGTCAAGGTACTCCTCTTGACTTCCCCAAGTCTGCACTTTCCAAAGATACTTCCTCTGAGAGATCTAGACCTGATTGTCGGACCTTGCCACATGCTCTATTCTTGCTTACCAGACCACAACACTCTTCAATCTGACTTCCGGTATAGGCACATCATGTCCTGCGGATGTGTGGGATGAACTTTGTTGCCATCAATGACAACAATCATGAAGCTCCAATGTTTCTCTTGCCAACAAAAACTGCCCTTCATGATAGGTTTTTGATGACTGACTTGACTTGTTGCATTACTTTCTTAGGATTGAGATCTTTCAGTCTTCTTTCAGGATCACAATCACACAATCCAAGTATGCTCTAGATTTTCTCTTGAGGTTTCATATGGCTGACTGTAAGCCTGCTCTGACTCCTTTTCTTTCTAGAGTCAAACTTGAGGCTCAATGTTCTTCTCCACTTGTTGATGGCACTTTGTACTGACAGCTTGTTGGAAGTCTCATTTATCTGACTCATACAAGACCTGACATTTCATATGCTATAGGCATGGTCTCTCGATTCATGCAGGAGCCTCATGAGCTACACTAGAAAGTAGCAAAGTGGATCCTTCACTACATTCAGGGTACTCACAGTTTTGGGATTCACTATGCAGCAGACATTCAGCTTGACTTGGTGGGCTACACAAATTTAGATTGGGCAGATGATTCTTGAGATCACAAGTCTACTTTAGGTTACAACTTCTCACTTGGTTCAGGTCATGTTTGTTGGTCGAGCAACAAGCAGTCTACTATTGCTCTATCTTCTACTAAGGCCGAGTGTTAGGGGGCTGTGAATGCTGCCACTAAGGCCATTTGGCTTCAAAATCTTCTCACTGAGTTTGGTATCTAGATCAGATAGCCATTGGTCATATTTTGTGATGACTAGAGTGTCATTCAAATCTCCCAGAATCTGGTCCATCATCAGTGGACCAAATACATAGAGGTCCACATGCACTACATCCAGGATCTCATCCATGGCCATGTCATCGACCTTCATTGTTATTAGACTTCCGAGTAGGTTGCTGATATCTTCACCAAACCCTTCACTGAGAGCAAGTTCCTTCATTTGTGAGCTTTGCTGGGGGTGCAGGATGCTTAATCTTCTGGGGGGCTTCTTCCTCTTAGTTGGAGTCCCGACTCTCTACTTTTAGTGGGTCTCTTCTCTCTCTATTTTGGGGAGGGCTTTTCTCTCTTTGGGGGGGAATTTTATGTACATGGGTACCTCATCAGGCTTGATTTTTTGGGACCCATTTCTTCATCCACCTAAGCTTCACTTATGGGGGGTTTTAGTGTAGGTTTTTATTTCCTAGTTAGGTTATTTATTTTTCCCTATATTCCTAAGTTTTTCCTACACTTCTATTAATCTCACTTAGGTTAATAAAGCATGTCTTATTAGGTGAGTGGTTGTGAGGTGTCACCTTCCTACATGTGAGCATCCATTAGCTATCTTAGGAAGATACTTTGCTATCTTTAGTCTGATAGATGGCTTCTCCTCATTGGTCGGTGTTGCCACCTCCTCCCTCTCCCTGGTCTATATAAGCATGCTACCTGGCTTGTATTTTGTATCTTTTACTTTTGCATCCTCTTAATGCTATTTTGATTTCGTATCATTTACATTAATAGTTTAGATATCTATTTGTTTGCACTAGTTTTTTGGTTTAATAATCTTTCCAGATTCTAACAAAAGTAGCCTCTAAGATCTCTTCTTCAAAAGGTGACAAGCCTAAGAAAGAAAAAGTCAAAAGCTCCTATTGCATAAGGCCTAGCCATGATGAAGATATATGTTTGAAGAAATAGATAGATCACTTGACACACATTTTGGAGAAGAATAGTACTAGTGTTCTTGAGTCTATAAAGCAAAGTTCACATGAAGGGTCTACCAAGGAAAAAGATAATAGTAAGGGGAAAGGAAAGGGTAAGGCCCTCATAGCAGTTTCTTCTCAACTATCCACTTGAGTTCTCAATTCATGTGCTTCATACCATATGGCTTCATCTAAGGATGAGTTCACATCTTTGGAACCTTGTTAGATATGCTAACTATTTTGATGGGTGATAACACTCATGTTGAGGTGTGTGGGAGAGGGTCTATTGACATGTGTAGGATAGCACATTCCAAGATGTTCTTTGTGTTTCCCATTGTCAGCTAATCTCTTATTAGTTTATCATATCACTCACACTGGTTTAGGTAAACAATTGAGTTCACTCCTGTACCATTGGTTGTTACTGAGATATATGTATAGTAGTTCTATAGTAGCAGTAGAAAGGTTAGATCATCAGTATTGAATCTATCTCTTTTCTCACTTCATTCATAATCCCACTTTAGTTTTTTTCTCACTCATTCTAATGAGATGAGAAATTTATGGCGTAAGCAATTTGGTTATCTTAGCTTTCACTATTTACAATAGCTTTACTAGTAGAGCATGGTTATAGGATTGTCACTTTTTTAATGGTGTTTTCTAGGCTTGCATCCTTAGTAAGCATCCCAAAGATAAGTTTGACAATGGCAAGGCTCATGAAGAGCTTCACAGATACTAGAGTTAGTTCATAGTGATTTGGATAGTCTATTTCCACATCCTTCCTTCACTAGGGCCATATATTTGATATTTATTGATGACATTTCTAGGTATACATGGGTGTACTTTCTCAAAAAAAGTATGAGGTCTATGAACACTTTCAAAAATTCAAAAATTTTGTAGAGAAATAGTCAAGGAAAGCCAATAGGGTTTTGTGCATAGACAATGGCGGTGACTAAGTCAACCATCCTTTTGAGTAGCTTTATAATTTAGAGGGGAATGACTTGCAACATACAATTCCATAAAGTCCTCAATAGAATGGTGTTGTAGAATGAAAGAACAAATCTTTGAAGGAAATGGTGAGCTACATGATACAATCTAGATCTCTTGCGCTTCAGTATTGGGTAGACCTACCATCCATTGTGCTTTTTATATCTAGAACTATATTTCTCATCGAGCCTTGAAGGGAGTTAATCCTTTTGAAGCTTGGAGTAGTAGAAAACCAATAGTTAAGCACTTCATTTTTTTGATTCTCCCATATGGGACCACATTATTGCAAAGAGACATAAGGTCATGGATCTATAAAGTAGGCTTGCATCTTTGTAGGTTATCCTAATAGTGTTAAGAGTTATCAGTTGTTATCAGTTGTTCCACCCTACTACACACAAGTTGTTCATTAAGAGGAGTGTTCATTTTGAGGAGAGTTCTTTGAAATTTCCACTCATGTCACTTCTCCACATCATGCTTCTACATTGAAATTAGAGTCACTTGGGCTAAATTATAGATCTTCTAAAGATTTAGATCCACCTAGGTAGATTCTTGATGATTAGGGGTCTTCTTCCTCCACTTCAGACATTGAGAGCGATGATGAGGATTCACCTCCTTCCTCTCCTAATCATCATGCAAAGTTTGATGATTCTTCTCATTCTCTAACTTTAGATCCACTTTGGACTTGACAAACACTATAGGATATTGGCAATTGGGTTAGCGATCCATCCGACACTAGGCATACATGTTCATAGTTTCAGGGATCTCCACATGTCTTCATCACTGCACCCTCTAATTCATAGTCTTTTTGAGAGGAATATTGCATTCCTAAGTGGGATGCTACTATGTAGGAGGAGCCTAGTTCTTTTATTAGGAACCACACTTGGGATATTGTACCCCTTCCTAAGGAAAGGAAACTTATTTGATGCAAGTAGATTCACCAGACAAAATTTGTAGAAGATAGGTCAATAGATAAGTATAAAGCACAATTAATTGCAAATGGATTTTCCTAGGTTCCTAGTGTTGATTACTCTGAGACCTTCGCACATATTGTAAAAATAAAATTCCATTAAACTCACGCTTATTATAATTGCAACACATTGATTGGAGGTTCATTAGATGGATGTGAAGAGTGAATTTCATCACAAAGACCTTGAGGAGGAGATATATATGGAGCCACCCTAGGCATTTATACATTTCTATTCTTTTTAGGTTTCAAAGTTAGGAAATCTATCTATGGCCTAAACAGGATCCTGAAGATTGGTATTCCAAGATGGATTCTCTCCTTTTCACACTCGGGTTCTCTCATTGCCATTCAAATCCAAACATCTACATTATGTAGTAGGATGATTCACTCCTCTTTCTAGTTATCTATGTTTATGACCTACTTATCATAGAGAGTTCTTCTTCATCCATTATGATAGTGAAAACTACCCTTCATGATAGGTTTTTGATGACTAACTTGGGCTTGTTGCATTACTTTCGTAGTCCTATTTATATATCTCAATTTGCTTCTAGGATCACCCTTACATAGTCCAAGAATACTCTAGATTTTCTCTTATCCTTTCACATGGGGGTCATCCCACAATAATGGGTTACACTTTTTAGCCAAACTTGACATTGAAATCAATATTTTGAACTAAATCTTCACGTTCGAACACCTATAGCTGCTAAACCATTAGGAGTTTGAAGATGATGCAAACAAGTGATTTGTGAGATTTTGTTGTAGATTCTAAGTCCCTTTTTTTTGGAGTCAAACTTGAGGCTTAGTGTTCTTCACCTTTGGTTAATGGTACCTTGTATTGATAGCTTGTTGGGAGCCTTATTTATTTGACTCGCATGAAATCTAATACTTCATATGCTATGGGCATGGTCTCTTAGTTTATACAACATCCCCATCGCCTAAACTAGAAGGTAGCCAAGTGGATTTTCCATTACATTTAAGGTACTCATAAGTTTTGGGATTCACTAGATAGTGGGGATTGATATCGGCTTGGTGGATCACTTAAATTTAGTTTGGCTAGGCAATTATTAGGATTGCAAGTCAACTTTAGTTATAACTTCTCTCTTTGTTTAGGTCCTATTTGTTGGTCAAGCAAGAAGCAATATTCTATTGCTCTATCTTTCATTGATGCTAAGTATTGGGGGCTGTTAATGTTACCACTAAGGCCATCTAACTTTAACATATTTCACTAATTTTGGTATCTAGATCAAACAACCATCAATCATGTTCTGTGACAACTAGAGTGCCATCAAAATTTCACAGAACCTAATCATTCATTAGTGGATGAAGCACATAGAGGTTCACATGCACTACATTCAGGAGCTTAATCATAGGCATGTCATCAATCTCTACTATTTCCTAACTTTCAAGTAGTTTGACAATATTTTACCAAACCCTTAATAGAATGCAAGTATCTTCATCACAAGCTTTGTTAGGGGTGCAAGAAGCTTCATTTTTGGGGGCTTCTTAGTCCTTCCTTTCTCTCTGTACTTTGTAGGGTGTTGGGGCTTATTTTTAAGGATTACAACATGCCCCTAATTTAAAAATTTGGGAACCTTTGTTTCGAAAGTGGTGCTTTTCTATCTAACCTAGGAGAAGTTGCATTTAATCTTCATCATGTTTAACTTGAAAGAATTAAAGTCCTTTTTTATTGTAAAGGATTTGTTTTATCCTAGGAGGTCATTTTGTTTTGAAAGGGCTTTTAATTTATGATTTTTCCTAAGGTCTAAAGTTCTATAGTTAAATTTTAAATCCATTCAACTTTCTAGACCCCCTTTTCCATTGTAAGTTGCATGTTATCATGACTCCCCAAACCCCAGAACTATCACAATTGCAACTTTCTTTGAAACCCCAAAACCTTGGAGTGGCTTTTTTGCAAACCACCTTTAATCTCTGAAGCTTAACAAATATGCATTTAATTCACTCGTGCAGGAGTGTTTAAAACTTTGAAACCACCTAATCTCCCATATCTTTTTTCATTCCTTGTGTAAATTATTATTCTATAGCTTCTCTAATGCTCCAGGTCTCCTCCATTCCTACAATATCAAACCTCCAACTATTTCAAGTGGTTTTATTATGATAATCTAGGTTTTTAATCCTGATTGCATTTTGATTTTGTTTTTAGTTTCACAAAATGTTTGGGGTTTCTAAAACATTGTTTCATTCTTCTTGGAAATGCAAAACTAGTACTAAAATTTATTGATCATTTGTTTTCCATATTCAAATCTATGTTTTAATAATGAATTTATTCATATTTTTTAATTTCATCCGTAGTCCTTCATCCCTAGTTCTTCATCTAGCCTTCAACCTTAGGGTTTCACCATGCCCTAGATTTTGGGACTTCCTTTGATTTTGGTTTCAAATTAATTTAAGATTAGAAAATCAATCTCCTTAGGTCAAATCTTCAATTTTTCTCTCAAATGGACCTTGTACAAGTCAATCAAAATTAGTTTAATCCTTTTTAGGTTTGGCCTAGAGAAATGTTACATTGCAAATTTTTGCAGTCTCGACTTGATTTGTAATTTCTACAAGTTGCAAGTAAAGTGTGAAGGCCATCTAGAACCACAAAAATTTTATAGTTTGCATTTGCAAACTACTCTCAAAGTTTGAAATTTGATTGCAAAACAAGAATCCAAAATTTTTTGTAGCTTATAAAAACTTTTTGAAACAAACTACATCTAAACCTTGATTGACATTTGTATTTTATTTGTAATTTGTAGTTTCTTGCAAATCGTAAGTAGATTTTGAAATACAGATGCAATATAGAAACCCAAAACATTTTACAATTTGTAACTAACTATAAACTACAAGTTAGACCTAAACTCTAATTGGAAATCACACCTCATTTACAAATTGTAACCTCTTGCTAATTGCACGTTGACCCCACCACTCAAATTGTAACTTACATTCTCGACCTAAACTCTAAAGTACATGAAAACAACAAAGCACTCAATTTGAAAATTTTAGCTACCTAAACTTGCAATCATGGTCAATTTAATAATGGAAAAATATGAATTAGGAACAAATGAACATTTTAAAACTCTTTTTTGATTAATTGATCAAAATGTTATGATATTGACAATAAATTGTAAAATCAACTAATTAAGAAATTATTTCCAATGTTGTTATATCTAGATATAACCTCTCCAAAAAAGATGAAATGTGAGTACAAAGCAGTCATTCAAGTGTTCAAACTAGTGAATGATTGGATTCAATATCATAGATACTAACCTAGGGCATGTAGGTCTAGATGAATATCATACTAGAATGGCACAACCAGAGGTAGAAATGCCAAATAAGATCAAGAACTTGGAGCATAGTGAGATAGTTTAAGCTATAGGTTTCCCTATTTCCTTGCAATATCCTAACTTGGTAATGAACTGTGCACACCATTATAACCCAACTTTTAGGGATATCAAAACTACCGAAGGAAATGCAATCTTACTGATTTTGCCTCAATACATAGAGGAGATTTTTGACATTCCTTATAGGGTTTCTCATTATAATCTCATTCTAGAGTCAACACAAGCTTACTATGACCAACACTTAGATGACTATTTAAAGAAGATTAATGGAAGTTGGCTTCGAAATCTAAAGGCTACATTAACTAGATCACCTAAGAGTCTTTTCAAGAGTGATTTTGTAGAAATGGTAAATGATTGTATCACTCTTTTGAGTAGAACTACTACCCTAGAGGATGCTAGGGAATTTCAAGCATGGATGTATAGGCACATAGTAAAAACATTAAGAGGGGAAGAATTTTTTAACTAGGCAACCTTCATTAGCAAAACTCTCCATGAACAATTAACAATTGTGATTCAAAAAAATAAGTTTCTCATGACTTCTTACTTAGTGTATTCCCTTGCTTAGAGACAACATTTTGTAGGATTATAGATGGTAGGAACCATGATCCATGGGAAATAGAAATTTTATGAGTATTACCAAGAACTAAAGATTAAAGCATTGGCACAAAATTTTGCTAGAGTCAATAATGATTTTGTTTTCTTTATTCTTAAAATGTTGGAGAGAGATTTTGGCCAAAGGTTATCATCTGAGGTGATATCTGAGATAGAAAAATATGGATGCTATTTAATCCAATTTCTAACCTTTTTTTACATTAGCATCTCAACATATGATAAGACCCCTATAATATGATATGCCTCAATATGTGAGTGATAAGATTACAATATTAGAGATGTGCCAACAATTATCATATTTGTATAAGTTGCATTGAGAGAAAAAGGTACATGATCCTCATTACCCCACTATAATCAATCACCACTAACTTTTGACACTTTCCAAGCATCAAAGGTATCTAAGATTGAACTAGCATAGTGTAATTTGAAGCTATATGATTCTAGATCATGTTTTAATCTAAATTCAATCATTGATTGATTAAAATAAATTTGAAAACACATGGGTAGATTGGAAGACTTTTGAATCAATTGTGCTAATCAATATGAGGTAAGGATAAGAGATTACATTAGGTCCACTACCCTACAACTAAAAAATTTTGTTATAATTGTTGTGCCCAATATGATCAAAGATGATGGCAATATCTTAGATCCTACATATAATACACAACAAATTGCTTCAAATCAATTTCCAAGAATTGACTAGGGTCAAAAAGAGATTAATAATATGGATTTGAAGATAAAACCAATTTTGAAAAGAAATTTTGGTTAAATAAGATCAGGGCTAAGCATGGAATGCCTCTAGTAGAGTTGAAAGTATGGAGCATCATGCTTGATGAATCATAAGAAGCATCCTCCTATGAATGTAATTCTCCTTCTCATTAGGTCCTCACAAGCCAAGTAGCTCTATAAGATGCTCCACCACCACCTTTGTTGGCAGTGAGCTGCCCCCTTGTCAGTGAGGCATTCAACACTGACCTCAGGATTTGTGACATGGCAGTGAGCCTCCCGTGGATCTGGGTTAAGTCTGGCATTTGTAGCGAGCGTTGATAGCTCAAGATTTTGTTACAATGGCAAATGATTCCAACAATTGGTATCAGAGCCATGGGTCACGGGTTCGAATCCCTCGGGTTGCGTTGAGGGGGGATTGTTGGCAGTGAGCTGCCCCCTTGTCAGTGAGGCATTCAACATTGACCTCAGGATTTGTGACATGGCAGTGAGCCTCCCATGGATCTGGGTTAAGTCTGGCATTTGTAGCGAGCATTGATAGCTCGAGCTTTTGGCGCAACGACAAACGATTCCAACAACCTTGGCCTCCAATTAATCCACAATGTAAATCTTCTCAAGTGGTTCAAGATAAACAACAACTAGTAGATATATCTTATCCAGAAAGAACTCCCCCACATGGTGGACAATCTAATGTTCTTGAAAGTATTCATGCATATAGGAGTGGTTTTTCTTCACCTTCTACTAAGAGAACTCCATCTCCTCCAAGGCAAGTTTAATAGAAAAATGTGCAACAACCCGTAGGACAACAAAAAGTTGAAATGAAATAGTAAATTGGGAAACAAGAAGAGATTGATCGAGAAAATAAATTTAGAAAGATGTTAATCAAGAGGAAATGGAGAAAAAGGTTCAAAGACAAAATGAATAATTGCATTGGATCAGTAGGAACAACCTTCTAGATAGGTCAACAACATGAACAAAAAGTTGATAAAATCAAGAATAGATTCATCAAGAGTAGATTCATGTAGAGAAATAGGTTGACAAAGAACAAATTGATTAGGGAGAAATTGTACAAAATAATCAACAATAGAATAGTCGAGAGGAAGAGGAATCCAAAGAGAAATCTTCAATTGATAATACCCCTCAATGGTTTGACCAAATACTTCAAAGTAAAAAGATAGTAATATAACATCCCTTGGATGATGTAGAGGATTTTCCATCTATAATTTCTAATACTAAAATGAAAACCCTTAATCACAAAGGTGAATTTCCATCTTACCTTCAATCAAGGGACACCAAGAATCCAAAAGTAACTTGTTGAGGTCAGGGAGCCTTGGTTAAAAATTATGAAAGTGGTATCTATCAACTCCTCTCTACAAAGAATTCCTCACCCTCAAGCACCTCCTATCCAAAAACCATGATAGTCAAATCCCTAGCATAGGGTAGAGCTCTAATTTTCGTAGGAACATGGTCCCCCACAATAGAAAAAGATGTGACTAGAAAGCTAGCCAAAGTAGTATGCTATGGAGGAGAATAGAGCCTTGAAATGGGGACATCACAAGAGAGGATGCAAGCACCATAGTTGTGTAGGCACAAAGACTAATGCCATTCCCCTAACCCTACACCCTTGTCTCTCCAAACAACACTTTCTAAGATTGAGTAGTGCCACAACCAAAGCTACTAAGTCCATAATCTATAAATACCACATAAAGAGAAGGAAAAGGACAATCCTTAGATATCATTAAAGATCCAAAAACATCATCAACCACAACTAAAACCATGGAGGGAAGAACTCCAAAACCAACACCCAAAACTATCCCTTCAAAGAGTAGACTAGAGGAAAGATTTGAGGAGAGAGATGGATAACCTTGCAATAAGTTGAGAAGGTAGGAGCTAGAGCCATTCAAGAGGGTCATTTATACTTAAATTTCATTTAAAATAAAACCTAAATTTAAATTTACGAATTATTTTCTAATTAAAAAGAATATTGTAATATGTGAATTTAAAAAAAAATCATTTATTAAAATTAGACGATGTAAAAGTTTGAAAGTTGTAAAATTTAATTTTATTTAATTTAGATATTTCTAAACTGATTTTTGGTTTGTTTAAAAAATAGTTTTTTTCACGTATGAAACTTTTTTTCAGATCACAATACTTCAAATCTAAAGCTTTCCTATGAAATTAAAGTTAAATCCTTAAAATATAGAGATTTAGAACTAATATTTGGTCTATTAGAGCTCCCCTTGATGAGTTCTTGTCTTTTGTATTTCCTTTGATTTTTGATCAAGTGTGCTTCTTTTTTCATGGTGCTTTTATTTTGAGTTACTCATTAATTTTGAACTCAACTTATAGACTATTATTTATAGAATTTATTTATTTATTTATTGTTATTATAAGCATTCTCTTGACTAAAGAAAAATTGGTAGCAATTATTTTTGTAAATTCTAAATATAACTAGACTATTTAAACATCATTCATTTCAATGGTCAACATTCCATAGCAATTTTACTCATCCACAACAAAAAGTGGTAAACACTTGTCCAATTTTTATTGGCTAAAATTAACCTTTCACTATTGAAGTGGATGATGTTTAAGAATAGCCAAATATAACTATGTTTGGATGACTCTTTAAATCATTAACCATTTTAAAGTAGGAGAAATGAGGTTTTGTTGAGAGGTGCTCTAAATTGAATGAGGCTTTGCTGAGAGGTGGTCTAAATTGATTAGGGCAAGGAGGAGGAGGTTTTCATCAAACTTATCAAGACATGTAAAAACATCTCTTAAATTGTTTGAAAGTTGTACCAAAAACTAGATTTTAAAATTTATGGATGACCTTTTGTTTTATTGGCAATGAAAATGAAAAATTGGGTTAAGTAATTTACATGTAATTAACATGGATTTGTTTGAATTGGTAATGTGTGGGAAGATATGAGATTATTTGAATCTTAAACATCTCTTAAATTTGTAGGATTTTTATATTTGGTTGTTCAAAGTTGAAGAGAAAATAAATCTTTAATGAGTATGTATGTTAATTAATATAATAAGACAAATACCACAACATAATATATTCTAATTGTATGATAGTGGATTGTGATAATAAATAAGCATTAAACTTTCAAATGCACTTAAGAAGTGATGATATACTTAACAATGTGTGTACTATATAAAAAACATAACTCTATGAATTCAAACAATGTGTGTAACATTAAAAATACAACTTTCTATTTGTTTTAAAAAATTTTAAGAGAATAATGCATTTTTAAAACAAGTTACAACATCTAAAAGTGTTATCAAATGGTTGATAGGAACAAATATTAATAGCCTTCTCCAACAAGTACTATGGGTAATAAATTTGCAATAGGGTTATAAATATTAATGCTTATGGACCACTTGATAACACCTTTAGATACTATTACTATCATGTTTATTGATGCAAAGTGACTTGGAGATCCACTAGCATTTGTGGAAGCAAATAGATTAAATCAAAACATAAAATATATAATAATTGGAAAAGTGAAGTAATCAAAGGACTAATGTTGTTGTACCTTCTTGTTTTTATTAGAGTAAAGGTGTTGTAATGCCACTTACAATCAATTGTAGGTATACCATGACAACTTAGGTATCAATATGGGGATTCAAACCATGATCTTCATAATGAGAACCCAATGGCCTTGCCATTTGAACACCGCCCCTTGAAAATTTAAATCAAGGAGTACCTTCTTTATGCCCTTATATTATTTCTCTTTAAATCAATGGCAATGAAAATTTACAAATAGAGAAGAACTTCTAAATAGAGCCACTACAACAATTAGGATTTGAAGCTTAACGTCCACCTGAATGACCTCATATATACTAAATCAATATCTTTTCTTAGAACCAAGAATAAAACAAGACACTTGTAAACTGACAAAAATATTAAAGCTCTTAAAAATTGCTATGAGAAATAACTAGTATAGATATCTTAAATACATGTATCTACAAAATGTTGAGAAATATCGATCTTGAGATATTTTATTTACTTAAGAGTTATTTTATTTTACTGTATGATTATTTTATTTTATTTACTACAGATATACATGGACACATAAATTTTAATTTTTATTTAAGAATTATTTTATCTTATTTACATTATTTACTTTATTTCAAATATGGTAATACACTTGTTTTGTTTTTTATGTAATTTTTAAGTTTACTTTTGGAAAAGCCACCATTTATTATTTCTTTAATTTTTTTGTTTTGTTTACTTTTTAATAGTTTCATATTAATATATATTTTAAAATTTTGACGTTTTTATTGTTGCAAGTATGAGGTTATCCAGTGTTGTCATTGATGTCAACATACTCATATTACATTGATAAGAAGGATTGGATGAGCTATGTGCTGAGGATATTGAGAAAATTAGTCTCCATCAGGAACAGTGAAGAACAGTGATGAGAAGAAGGCAAAAGTACTCAATAGGTTAAGGATCAGAGGATGCGGTTTAAAGGGTTTGTAGATATGAGTCTTGAGATGTTCCAGTTAAGATTTCAGTGGTCCTCATAAAGATCTAAAGAAGTTATGACTGCTTGTGTAGAACCAGTTTCAGCAGGTGCTCAGTGGTGACAGAGTGTCACAGATTGGTCAGGTGAGCTCTGGAATTACATTATCTCATTCTGTAGATTGGAGAGAGTGTTGAAGATGTCAGTGTGAAGTGACAACTTGATTTGTGCATTGTTTGGAAGTCTGAAAGAACCTTTTTACATTATGACAGTGGCGACAGACTGTGTTCTTGAAGTTTCGGATGAAGAAGAGAAGAATTCCAGTAAGTTGATTAAGTGCAGATGTTCTTGATGACTTAGGAAAGGTTTTGGTGATCCTTGGATCGTGTACAATTCTTATTGGCGGTCCACATTGAAGTTAAAGCTTGGATTTGATGTAAAGACCACCAGTTGTTGGTGTTCTTCCTGAGACAGGCCGACCAAATGTATTACACGTCTTGCGAATGATCTTGTAGGTGTTTGTTGACTTAGATGATTGTTCCTAAGTCGATGCCTTGTATAAATAAGGGTTTGTGAATTTATTTTGAATGGTGTTGTGTGTCGATGAGCATGATATAGCGAAGAGAAGTGCGAAAGGTAGAGCAGGAGTTTTTGGGCTTAAATGGAACTGATCCAGGCATGGTAAAGATGTCAATCTCCAGTTGAAGTTTGTAATACTTGTTATCTTGTAGACAGTGTGTTTCTTGTAGGCAGTGTGCCTCTTTGTGAGCAATGTGCTCAGGCAGTGAGCCCTAATTGGCATGTGCCATCCATTTTTCTTATTCTTCTAATAGAGAATAATCCTTGGGTTAATCACCCCGTGGTTTTTCCCTTAACCGGGTTTTCCACATCAAAATCTCGGTGTCTCATGTGTTGATGTGTATCTGCTCTGGTGTTTATGTCTTATGTTTCCATGAATGATTAATTGCTATGCTATTGATTAACTAAAGTGGATTTAAGTGTTTGAACTGAAAGAGAATTAAGGATAACTGATTCACCCCCCCTCTCAGTTATCAACAATTGGTATCAGAGCCAAGTTCCTCTAAAAGGAGCTTAACCACTTGAGGAGATCCAGGATGTAATCATACAAGAAGGACAGTCCAAAGTTTGATGGAACCAACTTCACTCTTTGGAAAGGCCACATGAAATGTCACTTGGAGTGTATGGGAAAGGCGTACTTGTCCATGGTCACAAAAGCATATACACCTCCATAGGGTGGTCTGACAACTCTAAATGAAATCACATATGCTGAAAACAATCTGCGGACTAAGGAGGCTCTTCTAAGTGCATTAACTGACTCAGAGCTCTCAAATGTTATTGACCTACCAACTACCTATGAGATTTGGATTAAACTAAAACTTCTGTATGAAGGAGATGAGTTTGTTAAGAGTGCAAGGTTGCAGAGTCTCAAAGGGAAATTTGAAAGATTGAAGATGAGAGATGATGAAAATATCACTACCTTTATGCCAAGAGTAAATGAGCTGGTATGTGGAATTAGGAATGCTAGTGGAGTTTTGGATGAAAATGAGATTGTTTGCAAAATTCTCAAATCCCTTCCTACTGCCTACAAAATCAAGGTTGCTGCCATTGATGAATTTAGAGCCCATACAACTATCACAAGAGATCAATTGGCTGACAAACTGGTTGCATTTGAAATGACCGAGTTTGGAGATGATCCCCCCAAGACTGAATCTGCATTCAAAGCCAGTGCCTATGTGAAAGGCAAACAAAGATTTGATCCGGGAGAAAACTCTTCAAGGAAGCTATCTTGGTATGATCAAGCAAGAAAAGACATGGAAGAGGAAGAAGCAGAAACAACTCAACATGAAGCCCTCATTACAAAAAGACTGCCAAGGGGATCCGGTAAGTATGAAGGAAAATTACCCTTTAAGTGCTTCAACTGCAATAAGATTGGTCACTTTGCCTCAAGATGTCTGGAAAGATCCACAAGATCAAATTCTAACATACAAAGGTTCCAAAAGAATTGTTATTATGTTCATGAAGAAGCTGATAATAAAGGAGTAACAGATGATGAATCAGAGATAGGAGACAAATCCAAAAATGAATGGGTGTTTATTGCCATCAAGGAAGAAGATCGAATATCTACCAATCATAAGGTTGTAGAGAGAGCTTTGGCTGCCCAAGTTGAAGAAAAGGATGATTGGGTTATTGACAGTGGATGCTCTCACCATATGACAGGGGACAAGAACAAGTTCTTAGATTTGGAAAGGTATGAAGGAGGAATGGTAAAGTTTGGTGACAATTCTGCTGGTAGAATCAGAGGTAGGGGAACTATCTCTTTTGATGGGAAGAACAAAACCGGTAATGTACTGTATGTTGAAGGATTGAAGCACAATCTTCTCAGTGTTGGTCAGTTGGTACACAAAGGCTATGATCTCTGGTTCAAGAAAGGAAGATGCAAGATCTTTGAAAGTTTTAGAATTGAGATTGCATCCAATACTCAAACAAAAGGTAATATCTTCCATCTAGTTGGTACTAATAAAAGTTATCTATTTGTTCAAGTTGATCAGAGTTGGTTATGGCATAGAAGAATGTGTCATATAAATTTTGATAACATCATCAAGATAAGCAATACTCAGGCTATAAGAGATCTTCCAAAGTTGGTAAAACCTACAAATAGTATGTGCAAAGAATGTCAGCTAGGTAAACAGAGCAGAGTTTCATTCAAAAGCAAGGATCAGTCCTCTACCAGATTATTGGAATTAGTTCATACTAATCTATGTGGTCCAACAAGAATCAAGAGTATGCAAGGTGATAGATATTTCATGTTACTAATTGATGACCATTCCCGGATGATGTGGGTTACCTTTCTGAAAGAGAAATCAAAAGCTTTTGAGAAGTTCAAAATCTTCAAGGCTATGGTAGAGAATCAAACTGGACTAAAACTAAAATGTCTAAGGTCTGATAGAGGTGGTGAATTCACATCCGGTGAATTCATAGACTTTTGTGAGAAACATGGTATAAAGAGACAATTGTCTACTTCTAGGACTCCACAGTAGAATGGAGTAGTTGAGAGAAAGAACCGGACCATCCAGGAAGCTTCCAGGACAATGATGATGGAAGCAAATGTTCCCCAGATGTTTTGGAAAGAAGCTGTTAGCACTGCAGTTTACACTCTCAATCAAGTTCAAATCAGAAGCAATACTGGTAAGACTCCCTATGAACTTTGGTTTGGCATCACTCCTACTATGAGATATTTAAGAGTATTTGGTAGAAAGTGTTACATTAAAAGAGATGAAGACCTAGGAAAGTTTGATGCTAGAAGTGATGAAGGAATCTTCTTGGGTTACTCCACTCAAAGTAAAGCATACCGGTGTTACAATAAGAGACTGAGAAAGATGATAGAAAGTACAAATGTAAAGGTTGATGAAGGTATTGAGAAGCCCTCAAGATTTTTTGAGTATGATGAAGATGATCAGAATGATGTTCCGATTCAAGGTACTCCATCCTCTCCTGAAAGTCAGATTCAGATTGATCCAGTAAATCAGGAAGAAGAGATAGGTCTGAATGAGCATGATCAAGAAGTAGAAGTGCAAGAAACTCCCAAAGTTCCAAGGTATGTAAGACTGAACCACTCTGAAGATCAGATCATAGGTGACAAAAGCAAAGGTGTACAAACTAAAAGGAATGTTGCTCAAAATTCAGATGAATGTTGTCTGATTTCAAAGATTGAACCTAAGACAATAAATGAAGCATGCAATGATGAAAATTGGACAAAAGCAATGGAAGAAGAATTAATGCAATTTGAGAAAAATCACACTTGGGATCTTGTTTCTAGACCTAGAAACAAGAATGTGATTGGAACCAAATGGGTCTTCCAGAACAAACTAAATGAAGTTGGTGAAGTAATCAGAAATAAGGCCAGATTAGTCTGCAAAGGCTACTCTCAAATAGAAGGGATTGATTTTGAGGAAACCTTTGCTCTGGTGGCAAGAATTGAAGTAGTCAAACTTTTTCTTGCATTTGCTGCCTTCAAAGATTTCAAAGTGTATCAGATGGATGTCAAATCTGCTTTCCTGAATGGTGACTTAGAAGAAGAGGTGTACATTGAACAACTGGATGGATTTCAGTTATCTAAGGATGGTGATATGGTCTACAAGTTAAAGAAGGCACTGTATGGTCTAAAGCAAGCCCCAAGAGCATGGTATGAGAGGCTGGACAAACATCTTTTGAAGATTGGTTTCAACAAAGGTACTGCTGATAGTAACCTATATTTCTAAATTGATCATGAAAACATCTTAATTGTTGAAGTATTTGTTGATGATATCATCTTTGGAGGAAGAGATAGTATGTGTAAGACCTTTGCAAACCAAATGAAAAGTGAGTTTGAAATGTCAATGCTCAGTGAAATGAATTTCTTCTTGGGTCTGCAAGTTACTCAGACAGAGAAAGGAATCTTTATCTCTCAGACCAAATATGTGAAAGAACTATTGAAGAAATTTGGAATGAAAGATTCAAAGCCAATGAACACTCCCATGGCTACCAGATGTAAGTTGAACAAAGATGATGACTCTCCTAAGACAGATTAGACAAAGTACAGATCAATGATTGGTGGATTACTGTATCTCACTCAAACTAGACCAGATATTATGCAAGCTGTTGGTCTTGTGGTGAGATTCTAGGCTGATCCCAGAGAATCTCATGTCATGGCAATCAAAAGAATTTTTAGGTACTTGAAAGGAACAGTTAAGTATGGCCTATGGTATCCCAGAGATCATGACTTTTCTCTTCATGCATATACAGATGCAGATTGGGCAGGAGATGTGGATGATAGGAAGAGTACAAGTGGAGGAGCATTCTTTTTGGGAAAAATGTTGGTTTCTTGGCTAAGCAAGAAACAAGAAGCAATATCCATGTCTACAACAGAAGCAGAATACATTGCAGCAGCAAGTAGTTGCACTCAACTTTTGTGGATGAAGCAAATGCTAAGAGATATTCAAGTAGAATATGAGAAGCCTATCACAATTTTCTGTGATAATTCAAGTGCAATAAATATTTCTAAGAATCCGGTATTGCATTCTAAGACCAAGCATATATCTATCAAATTTCATTTTTTGAGAGAACAAGTGAACAAGGGTGAAGTCAGATTGGAGTATGTGCCCTCCAAGGATCAGCTTGCAGATATTTTTACTAAACCTCTTCCCAAGGACTCTTTTGAGTTTCTCAGGGAGAAGTTAGGGGTCATGGCCCCTCCGGTGATGAACTAGGATGCACTAATGTGCATCAGTCTGGTGGATATCACAGTCATATCTTGTGATTCGGATTGATGAAGGGGAGCTGCTACTAAGGGGGAGCAGCTGGTATGATTCTGATGTGTTAGAATTGCAAGTATGAGCCCTTTGCCATTGATGTCAAAGGGGGAGAGAAGACATGTGAAAAACAAGTGGTTGATGATCAAAGGGGGAGTAGTAAAGGAATAGAAGACATGTGAAGAGTTGTTGCTAATAGGGGGAGTTGTGACAGAAAGGAGAAGTTTTTTGTCTTGATGGTTTTTCACATCATATGTTGCCATCAATGACAAAGGGGGAGATTGTTGCAAGTATGAGGTTAGCCAGTGTTGTCATTGATGTCAACATACTCATATTGTATTGATAAGAAGGATTGGATGAGATGTGTGCTGAGGATATTGAGAAAATTAGTCTCCATCAGGAACAGTGAAGAACAGTGATGAGAAGAAGGCAAAAGTACTCAATAGGTTGAGGATTAGAGGATGTGGTTTAAAGGGTTTGTAGATATGAGTCTTGAGATGTTCCAGTTAAGATTTTAGAGGTCCGCATAAAGATCTAAAGAAGTTATGACTGCTTGTGTAGAACTAGTTCTGGCAGGTGCTCAATGGTGACAAAGTGTCACAGATTGGTCCGGTGAGCTCCGGAATTACATTATCTCATTCTACGGATTGGAGAGAGTGTTGAAGATGTCAGTGTGAACTGACAACTTGATTTATGCATTATTTGGAGGTCTTGAAGAACCTTTTTGCATTATGACAGTGGCGACAGACTGTGTTCTTGAAGTTCCGGATGAAGAAGAGAAGAATTCCAGTGAGCTGATTAAGTGCGGATGTTCTTGATGACTTAGGAAAGGTTTTGGTGATCCTTGGATCGTGTACAATTCTTATTGGTGGTCCACATTGAAGTTAGAGCTTGGATTTGATGTAAAGACCACCGGTTGTTGGTGTTCTTCCTGAGACAGGCCGACCGGATGTATTACACGTCTTGCGAATGATCTTGTAGGTGTTTTTCAACTTAGATGATTGTTCCTAAGTCGATGCCTTGTATAAATAAGGGTTTGTGAATTTATTTTGAATGGTGTCATGTGTCGATGAGCGTGATATAGTGAAGAGAAGTGCGAAAGGCAGAGCATGAGTTTTTGGGCTTAAATGCAACTGATCCAGGAATGGTAAAGATGCCAATCTCCAGTTCAAGTTTGTAATACTTGTTATCTTGTAGACAGTGTGTCTCTTGTAGGTAGTGTGCCTCTTTGTGAGCAGTGTGCTCGGGCAGTGAGCCCTAATTGGCATGAGCCATCCATTTTTCTTATTCTTCTAACAGAGAATAATCCTTAAGTTAATCACCCGTGGTTTTTCCCTTAACCGATCTTTCCACGTCAAAATCTCAGTGTCTCATGTGTTGATGTGTATCTACTCTGGTGTTTATGTCTTATGCTTCCATGAATGATTAATTATTGTGCTATTGATTAACTGAAGTGGATTTAAGTGTTTGAACTGAAAGCAAATTAAGGATAACTAATTCACCCCCCCTCTCAGTTATCAACAATATATTTGAAAAATAAATGTCACTCTAAATATTCTCTTTCATAGTCACCACATTAAATGCTTCTCCCCTGCTGCCACTGTATGTTACTTCTCAGAATCACAAATGGAACTTTCTTGCCATTTCTTATTTTGCACAATTTGATTCAATACACATAGATAAACACTATAAAATCGATTAAACATATAGGAAGGGGATAGACAGGATTTAGTTATCCAATACTTTAGCCTATGTTTACATGGTGTGATGGGAAGGGGATAGACAGGATTCAGTTATCCAATACTTGGCCTACGTTTACATGGTGTGATAAGACGAGATTTAAAAAATCACTCATCCAATCACAAAGTGGAGACATAAGAGAAGATTTGAAAGATCACTTACACCTGGAAATGGCCTAGATTTTCATGGGCGATAAGATAAGATTAAAAAATCACTCATCCTATAGCTTAGAAACGAACCCACAATTTATCCTAAAGCTTGAGGGGATTTAATTGTAAGTGTAGGGGAAAGAAATACAAGTGCTATGGATAACATGTACATGACTGCGAAGATGATTGCAATAACAGTACCTTCAGAGATTGGACCCAACTTCATGACAACAAAAACTGAGTAACTGCAGGTAGTGAAAATGATAGCGAGGGTCACCAACTTTTTCACTCTTGTAAAATTGAATAAGGGCAGGACCACTGTGGCCGCAATTATAAACAATGTAGTCATGAGAGATAAGGTCACTGGTATCAGTACAGCTTGACGAATGCCTTCATCTTTGTTTCCAAGGCTGCTCGGAAGAGATGTGATGGCAGTGCAGTTGGCTGCCATAATAATACCTGAAATTATTGACAATGCCTTGCGATCTTGGTACACCTTCTCCTCATCTGCTGCTTCGTCTTCTCTGCAGAATACAGCACTAAGCACAACCTTTCCTTTCCTTAAAACCCCCTCTTTTCTCACTTTTTCATTATTGTTGTCATGGATGGGGATGCATACATCTTGCCTCGATTCTACATTATCCACACAAGATCCCTCAGCTCTCATTTGAATGTCTACCATTCTTGATCTGGCTACCTTACACATAATTAAACCCTAGGACAGACTAGACTAGAAGACTAGGAAATAAAACATTTTTAATTGGGCCTGCCTTAATCGATATGAATAGCCTTGTAATCAAGGTGTTTTTATAAGGAAGACAAAGGAAGCAACGAAGGTATTTGGGTGATTTTAAAGTTTTTCAAGTTTCTTGTCACGAGGCAGGAAAGTTCCAGGGCACTCACTGGTCTTCAACCGGGGTGACTACTTGTTCCAGGGAAACACTACCTGGTCCCCTTTTTCTCGTCTGTGGATGATGACCCTTACCTTAGTTATGTCAATCACATCGAGATTTCTTTTAGCCGGCCTTGTAAGCTTTTGACAAATGACCATGCCAGTCTTTAGGAGATATGGATATATATACATTGGGATCATTCTATTTAAATATCATCCATTTTTATTGGCTAAAATTGACCTTTGATGGTTGAAGTGGATGATATTTAAGAATAATCTATTATTTTAATATATTGCAAGAATATGCCACTTGTAGACTTGTTATTGCATAAAGGCCAATCTTGTCAAAATGGGCCTTAAACGTAACCTAGAAAAAGGTATGGGTATAAGATTTTCACAGATGTGGAGGTATATCATAACAATAATAATTAATAAAAAAATTGCTATTCTCTTAACCACGGTGCCTTTTATATCACATTCTATTTTTTTCTTTCATACTTTCACTTGATATTGCCACTTGAGAGGTAAATTGTTATTTTTTTAAAGGTTTGACATCTTCACACTTGCTCTTGGAGGAAAAGGAGGGCTATATTTTCAACATGCTTGCCAACACAATAGGCAATACAAAGGCAAATACATTTTAGGTATGCATTTTATACTCTCATGTGTCATTGTCATTTTCTGAAATTACAATTTAACTTTACATTCATACTCAGTTTCTAGATAATATTTTTTGTCTCCTCCACAATTTATGTGCACTCATTAGTAGTACACACAATTTTAGGGGGCATATTTCTACTAATTCTATTTGTAGTTTATCCCTAATCTCATAGGTGACACAGAGACACATTTGCTTCAATGATTCAAATCCTCTATATCCAAAGAAATGAAATCATTTCTCACAACTTATTTTTTCTAAGTATTTTTACTATGGTAGGGCATGTACACTTAGTTTTGCACACACCAAAGTGGGGAGAAAATATAGAGAAAAATAATGCCATCTTGTTTTATGTCACTTTAAGCCAATGTCTTGGATGAATGATTTTAACATAGTTTAACTATTTTGACACACTTATTCACCCAAGACATAAATGCCACATTGATATATTCACAATCTTTTCATCTTAGACAAAATCGGAATAATTGCAATTAGAAGAACTTAAACAGCCGGCATGTTGTCCCCACTGTTTTTTTTTAATTTTTTAGTCAAAATTCAGCCTCCTGATGCTGTCGAAAGCATGAAGCACTGTCAAAAGAAAAGGTCGGTAGGAACAGCCAGGTTAAAATTAAAAAAAAAAACAGTCTTCCGGCTGTTTACGATGGTTTCCCTATTGTTAAAATTGTCCCATAATTTTAAAATTATATTATATTCAGTTAACTACCAAGATAATCAATCTCTTAATATACATGGACTTCTGAAGTTTTTCATTGTCTACTGCGTGGCGAACACGTAGAAGTACAGGCGAGGAAAATACAAGAAATTGCATCTCTGGTGGGCCCACATAAACGACGGAGGAGTCGCCTCCATTTCGCCGAAAGGCAAAAGAAATGGTCGGTTACGTACCATTATTTTGTTTGAAAGGCACCATCCTCCTTTCCAGAGTCCAACAATTCGTGGAAATAAATCTTCTACTCCCTAGAATAGCCAAGCGAAATACTTAGAGAAAAGCGATTGCGCAAGCAAATTTGTTTTGGGCAAAAGCTGGAGGACTAGTGAGATAATGGAAGGAGAGATAGACAGAAATGTCATAACAGCTGCCTTGATTATGAGCACATCTTTTATGCTCTCCATAAGTGTTCTCACAAGTAGAGATTTCCACAGAACAAATATGATGATCTTGAAAGCATTTGTGATATTCGAAACAATGGCAATATGTTCCTCGCTGGGAGTGCTCATGGCAGATTTATTGATAGAAACACAAGGGCAGTCTCACACAGAAGTGGGCGGGCAGATCCGCAGAGCGGTGGTGTTGATGTCTTTTAGGTGCTGTTTAGCGGGTGCCTTTCTAGCATGGAATTTCCTCAATCTCTCTCTTCCATTACTATTATAGCTTCTCGTTTGTTTCAGGGAAGTTAATGTAGGAACTTTAAAGGAGATTATAATTATGGTGAGGGAATTGTGGTGGATGCATCTGCAGGGTAAAAGATACTGTGTGCCTGCATTGCGCGTTGTCTATCCAGTATACTGGATGCCCATTTAACCGTATTTCTTAATTCTGATTATATCGAGAAACAGTGGGCTCCATCCGTGCAGTTCCGGGCTGTGACCATGATTATGGAGAAACAGTGGGCTCCTTCAAAGGTACCTATCCTCACAATTAGGTGCTGTAACACACAAGCTTTTGAGGACTTGCTTTTGTTTGAGTTTATTGTCCACCATCATTGTCTTTTAAATATAAAAATATTAAAAACGAATCCACTTATAGTTTTTTTTTTCCCATTATATATATATATATATATATATATATATATATGTTAAATGTCTAGGATCCCCGTGGGACTAAATAGTGTATGATATAATAGAAAAACTACCAGTAGAGGGGTTTAATAATACAAAATACTCAAAATAGACTACTATTACTATTGCCTTAAAGGAAGGATGCTAATCTTCATCTTCATCATAGCTTGTAAGGAAGTAAGTTGTGTGGGAACAACTTTCTACGCTAATCTATGGGAGGAGTGTTGTGCAAATAACTTCAAAGTCCCAGCAGGGGTGGAGATGAGAGCACTCATTTTTTGGTTGTAATTTTAAACTCAAAAAAATAAAAGAAAAACTCAATTGCAATAAAAAATTAAATAAAAATCTAAAAATAATCCCAGAATCTTTGTGGTTTTAATTGCCATGGCCCATTTTGTAATTCCACACACCCAAAAAATAGATTCAAAATGCATGAGTTAAAAGTAACTTCATGAAGCCATGAAGGTAGGTATGCTTTGTATCGCTCTACAACCTTTCAATACCTTGCTTCTTAACAAGTCCCTGCTCCTGCACTGGGCAAATTTTGAACAAAATCATTTCGTAGAGTGTCATATTTGTGTGTAGGTACTTGCATTTATGACTGTGGGGGATTTGTAGGCTAAACAAGAGGCTATCCAACGAGAAAAGGGTGAAGAAAAAGGAGGAAGACAAGGGTAAGTTGCGAGACTTAGATTTCAGAAGTCGACCTTGCTTCTTAACAAGTTCCTGCTCCTGCACTAGGCAAATTTTGAGCAAAATCATTTCGTAGAGTGTCATATTTGTGTGTAGGTACTTGCATTTATGACTGTGGGGGATTTGCAGGCTAAACAGGAGGCTATCCAACGAGAAAAAGGTGAAGAAAAAGGAGGAAGACAAGGGTAAATTGCGAGACTTAGATTTCAGAAATCGAGGTTGTAAATACTTATGCTGAAAAAATGCCACTGAATTTGCAGGTGATTCAGGAGACATTGTCAGCATGAGCACCATAATTCCATGGCTGAAATTAATGAAAAAGCACATATGAATAAAAAATATATATTGTGAATAAAAATATATTCCATGGCTGAAATTAATGAATTCTTGAAGCATTTCTCCATAGCTCCTATCTATTATGCACAGAAAAAACACATAGGAGAAAAACAAAATCAATGCATTAAAGAATGAAAAATAAATTTAATGAATGAACTTTAAACCCTTTAATATGAATTTCCCTTATATATTTTCAGTCACAATATATAATATAAACATTAATTTCCACTTAAAGGAATTTAGATCTGGAACCACCAAAATGAATTCTTGAAGCATTCTCCATAGCTCCTACCTATTACGTGCACATGCAAAAAAACACATATGAGAAAAAATAAAATCATTGCATTGAAGAATGAAAAATAAATTTAATTAATGAACTTTAAACCCTTTAATATGAATTCCCCTTATATATTTTTTATTCACAATATATAATATAAACATTAATTTCCACTTGGAGCATTTCTCCATAGCTCCTACCCCATTACAGAAAAAGCACATGTGAGAAAAACAAAATCAATGCATTGAAGAATGAAAAATAAATTTAATGAATGAAATTTAAACCCTTTAATTTAAGACTTTAAACCCTTTAATGTGAATTCCCCTTTCTCCCAAAAAATTCTCTGCAAAAAACAAATGTAAAGATTAAAAATAGAGGCACATGTGAAGTTGCCTTTGTGCTCTAACAGCTTTTCCTATTGTTTAGTTTATTGCCAAAAATAATTAACCCCACTCCTATTGTTTAGTTTATTGCCAAAAATAATTAACCCCACTCAGTATACTTAGAATGATGGTGCTTCACTTAAATTAAATACTAATGGGTTCATTTTTTTTCTTTTTATAAAAATTTATAATTTGTGTTATTTTTAAACATGGATTCATAGTTAAAAAATAATAATTATTTGTTAATTTTATAATTGGTAGTTTAAAAATTTAATATTTAATTAATTATAGTTATCCATTGCACCAAAATAATAAATAATTAACTTGTTTTAAAATTTTAAAAAATTTAACCATAAACTTTATCAAATTATTTGAGAAGAAAATACTTGTTTCAGTTTCTACCCAGTTAGACTTTATCTCCAACATGTAATTGATAGAAATATGGTATCTATGAATGTTCAATTTTTTTTATTTTATTCATTTTGTTTTGCCAATTTTGTTTTTACTATTTTTAAGAAAAATTTAATATAAAAAGTTATATTAATCAAACTATAAAAATTATTATTGTTTTTGAAATAATTGTAAAGTTTTCATTTAAAAAACCCTTCCATTTTCTAAGGATGTTCATTCTGGACATTCAAAGATGCAAATTTTTAAATAAAAATATTAAAAAAAAGATTATCTACAATTTTGTTAACTAATTGATTTATAAGATATAATTCTATTGCTATTCTCCCTTATCTTTCTTAAATGTCTCCTCCACTCTCCCCTATATTCTCTCCATCATTCCCTAGTTTATGGGAAAAATATTCCCTATTTTATGGAAAAATATTCTTTCCCTACTTTATGCGAAAATTATTCTATATTTATCTCCACTAACATATTTAACATTCCTTATTTTATGAGAAACTTTTATGAAGCAATTACATATTATAATTTTTATTTCTTACACTAAATATTTATTTCTTAATCTTTTCCATGTAATAACTCTATTGTGTACAAGATTTTATTAGTACCTGCCTTGCAATGAGTTCACACTTATCTAATTATTAATCTATTGATTGCAAACCAATCAAAAGATAGGATTATTTTTCTTGTCAGACAAATTTGATTTAAATTTGTACTTTTCCTATGTCAACATGATAAATTTAAAAAAAAAAATTATTTAGAAATGATTTATTTGTATTGTCATTGGTGGAAAAAAAATGACCTCTTCTTTGCGGATTGTCAGATTGTTGGAAGAGTGCAACAAAAAACTATAAATGTGTAAAGAATTTTGGTTTGAGGGGAACACGTGGCAAGTAACAAATTATAAACACAAATTTTGTCTTTTAGGATTCTACACATTTTATTTTATGTAATTAGATTATTTTAGGGATTTCAATTTTATTTAGTCAAAACTTTAAAATCTACATGAATTTAATTTACATTTTTTATTTTATTCTTCAAACTTACAATATTTTAATGCATTTTAAATTATAAAAGTATTTGTATTATTACATTAATTAATTCTTTAATCATTATAATCATTATTATTATATTATTTAAATATTTAATATTTAATTTTAAAAATTTATATTTAAATTTTAAGTGACAAATTCCTATTATATTAAATATACACCGTAATAAATTTTTTTATAAAACAATAGTGACAAGAGTTTAAAGACTATTTTGTTACTTTGCTTGTATTTAATTAATATATTTCCAGTGTAAATATTAAATTGAAATTAACGAATTTAATTTATTATTTACAAACCTAAAAACCTAAATCAAAACCTATTCATAACAAATTGAAAATATTAAAAACCGGTGTAGTTCACTTAACTATTACCATTCAACTACCAAACCGCTTTTAGTCTAAAATTTTATAAATACCCTACATTTCCCAAATCAAAATTATGACAAGGACAATCTATCAAGTTATGCAAGTTTTGGTACATTTATGGAGATATCTCCGTTTGCAGGTGTTGCGAAAAATTTGAATTTTTTTTAAAATGTTTTTTTAGTTCACTGGCCTTTTAGCCCCTTTATCTAGCAGTATCATTGTCTTTGCTATAACTCTTTTACAGTTCATAGTATATTAAATTAGATTTTATCTATTCCCTTGTGCTCGTGCAGGTTTTTCAATTAATTTGCAGTGCAGTGGTTGTTATTTACTTCATTGGCTCAACCGTTTTGGGTTGTTACTTTGTGCTGTTTATTTTAAAATATCAAAGGCCTTGGTTTTTGTTTTTAATCTTGACATTTAAATCTTTCAGGTTTTTGAATGCTTCAAATAACAAATCCTAAGCCTTGTAAACAAATTGAAAAATTATTTTTCTTTAATCTAATTGGCAGAAAACTTTTATATTATAAGGGTGATTAATGCACATCCATTACAATAATGGTAGTAATATTGCCTTATGAAAAGGGAGTGGCAGTTAATATGTTATTTTATTTATGTTTAATAATATTTTATAACTATATTTTATTAGGGTTTTATCAAATCAAATAAAAAAGGGATAAATATACGAAAGGAAGTGCACTATTATATTTTTAAGATTTTACTAACTATATTTAGGGACATGGCATCACTTCATTTAAATATTTTCCATCACACTAGATTTTTAACTATTGAGTAAATAAAATTGAAATCCACAAAATAAAATTATTTTTCATCACACTCTAAATTTTTAACTCTTCAGTAAAAAAATTAAAATCCCAAAAATAACCTAATTTCATAAAATAAAATAACACTAAATTTTTTTTTACAAAGCATGCATATTTTTATTTATTGATTTTTCTCTAAAAAAATTATTAGGCTTTAAATTTGTTTTATAACTATACTTTAGGGTTCTACACATAAATAACCTAATTTCACTAAAATATTTCTTAACTATTCATTTGATCTTAACCATTCATGTCTAATTAAATGGACCTGAACCACATACTTTTATTAAATGAATGCACCCAAAATTATTACTAAACCACAATATTAGATTAATTAAAATAATTAAAATCATGTTCTCTAAAAGTACTTACTATTATTACTTAAATAAAAAATTAAGTGACTAACATAAAATACTGTAGTGATGTAAATATGAATATGTTATTGTTATTATATTATGTAATTATTCTTCAAACTTACAATATTTTAATGCATTTTAAATTGTCATAGTATTCAATATTATTACATTTTAATATCTTAGGGAGACATTTCAAATCTATCCACACCCAGTTAGGGTTAGGATTCTACACATTTTATTTTATGAAATTAGATTATTTTTGGGATTTCAATTTTATTTAGTCAAGAGACAAAAAATATTTCTCCATGTTATTACATTTTTTATTTTATTCTTCAAACTTACAATATTTTAATGCATTTTTAAATTATTTAAAAGTATTAGTATTATTACATTTTAAGGAAATATTTGTGTTATTTAATAGACTTTGTAAAAGTTTAGTTTTATAGTTAGGAAATGTTTTAGTCCTATTTTATTTTTACCAAATTAGATTATTTTTGAGATTTCAATTTTATTTACCCAAGATATTTCAACACTCTTAAAAATTATTTTTTCATTTATTGGAATGCAATTTGTCTATACAACCAATACCTAATCAGCAAAAAAATTACAACTAAACAAATACTATATACAACCAATAGCTAATCAACAAAAAAAAAAAAACTAAACAAATACTATAATAACAACACTTCAAGGTGGCCACTACGTGGCACTTGTTTAAAATGAATAAGATGAATTAGACTTGAAAATTTGTTATATTATTAAAATATGTTAAATTTTATGTGAATTGTAAAATGTATAGATAGTATATTTGCAATAATGTTTATTTTTTTACATCTCTATTAGTTAATTGGATTTTGTTTTGATATTATTAATCTTTTAAAATTTAATTAATAATTATATTAGGGAACTTAAACTTTATCCAATTTAATTATCAAATAGTTAGTAATAATTTTATATAAGAAGTGATAAATAGTTCTATTTTTGAAAATAACAAATTTGTAATAATGTTTATTTTTTAACATCTTAGTTAATTGGATTTTGTTTTGATATTATTAATTTTTTAAAATTTAGTTTGAATTATATTAGGGAACTTAAACTTCATCCAATTTAATTATGAAATAGCTAGTAGCAATTTTAATTTAAGAAGTGATAAATAGTTGTCCTATTTTTAATACCCAAAATTTACCTTTAACTATTGAAAGGCATGTTATTATAAGAAGTAATAATTAAAAAAAGTAATTAATTACAAAGGGAATGAAAATAACAAATTTATACCTACAAAGAATCAATATAATAATTAATTTAATGAAAAAATTAACACACCTAATCACATCAATTTTTTGAAAATAAATAAACACATCTAATCACATCAACTGTACAATTTTATATAAAATATGTGATGTGTAGTGACTACTATGTAGAGATAGAATTAGAGCAAATATATATAACCATTAGGGTTAGAATTAGAATTCACGTTACTAAATTAAGGTAAGCATTAGAGTTACAGTTAGGGTCTGAGTAAGGGTTAGAATTCACATTAGGGTTAGAGTTAAAATCATAGTTAAAATTATAATTAAGGTAAGTGTTAGAATTATATTTATTGTTAGATTTAAAATTAGGGCTATAGTTAGGGTAGAATCAGTGTTATGATTAGAATCAGGGTTAGGGTTAGAGTTAGGATTAGGGTTCCTATTAGAATTAGGGTTAGAATTAAACTAATATACTCTTAGAATTAGGGTAAGAATTAGAGTTACAATTAGGGTTAGGGTTCAAATTAGAGTTAGGGTTATAGTTTAATTAGGGTTAAGGTTAGTATTAAAGTTAGGGTTAGAGTTAGAATTAGGGTTACTAAATTAGGGTAAGCATTAGAGTTATAGTTAGGGTTAGGGTTAGGGCTAGAGTCAAGGTTACAATTCGAGTTAGGGTTAAGGTTAAAATCATAGTTAGAATTATGATTAAGGTAAGGGTTAGAAATAGGGTTATTGTTAGATTTAAAATTAGGGTTATAGTTAGGGTAGAGTCAAGGTTATGATTAAAATTAGGGTTAGGGTTAGAGTTAGGATTAGGGTTCTTATTAGTATTAGGGTTAGCGTCTCAATTAGTGTTAAGTATAGTATTAAGGTTAGGGTCTCAATTAGGATTAGTCTTAGGGTTAGAATTGAGGTTATCTGTAGAATTAGAATTAGGGTTACTAAATTAAGGTAAACATTAGAGTTACAGTTAGGGTTAGGGTTAGAATTCAGCGTAGAGTTAGTGTTAAAATCATAGTTGGAATTAGAATTAAGGTAAGGGTTAGAATAAGGGTCATTGTTAGATTTAAAATTAGGGTTATAGTTAGAGTAGAATCATGTTATGATTAGAATTAGAGTTAGGGTTAGGGTTAGAGTTAGGATTAGGGTTGCTATTAGATTTAGGGTTAGAATTAAGGTGGGCTACTCTTAGAATTGGGGTAAGAATTAGAGTTACAGTTAGGGTTAGGGTTCAAATTAGAATTAGAGTTAGAGTTCAATTAGGGTTAAGGTTAGTATTATGGTTAGGGTTAGGTTTTGAATTATAGTCAGGCTTAGGGCTAGAGTTAGGGTTAGAATAAGGGTTAGGGTTAGGGTTAGGTTTAAAATTAAGATTAGGGTTAGGCTTAGAATTTGAGTTAGGATTACAATTAGTAATGTGGTTAAGGTTAGGGTTAGGATTTTGGTTAATGTTAGAATGAGGTTAGGGTTATAATTAGGTTTAGGGTTGGAATTGAGGTTAGTGTTAGAGTTAGGGTTAGAATTGGGGTTATTAAATTAGTGTAAGCATTAGAGTTATAGTTAGGGTTAGGGTTATAGATAGAGTTAGGCTTAGAATTTAGGTTAGGGTTGGGGTTTAAAATATAGTTAGAATTAGGATTAAGGTAAGGGTTAGAATTAGGGTTTTTGTTACATTTAAAATTAGGGTTATAGTTAGGGTAGAATCATGGTTATGAATTAAATATATTTAACATAATTCTGACCATAATTTTTGTTCTAACTCTAATAATAACACTAACCCTAGAATGCTAACCATAATCCCAACCTTTATTTTAACCCTAATTATAGTTCTAACCCTAATCCTAACACTAATGCTAATCCTAAATCTAATTCTAACCATAATTCTAACCCTAACCCTAATCGTAATTCTAACCTAAATAATAACCATAACCCTAATTTTAACCCCTAACTGTAATCCTAAATATAATAAATAATATAATTATAATTATAATTATTGTATAATATAATATATAATTTTAATGATTATATATATTATAATATTATATTATACTTAAAAATTATTATAATATATTATAATAATTAATCTTATCTATATTATAATATTATATTATATAATTATTTTTTAAAAGATAATGTACCTGGTAAACTTTTTAAATGTGACTGGCGACGCTAGTGCAACACACCCTCCGGCTCCACATGAATGCTTTTACCTGAAGCAATGAACCAGTGAGACCACAACACGGGGGACCTCATCCCCTAGCAAGAACACTTCAAACCCATGAGCTCATTGGCCTAGTGAAGGCGTAAAGCCTGCGAGCTCATTGGCCCAGTGGGGGTTTGAACTCTAGTGGCTTCCACTACAACCGAGTGACTTAACCACCCAACCACGCCCTTATTGGCTTATATTATATAATTATAACAATTCATATAATTATTTAATATATTTAGAATTAGACTTCCACTCGATGCTACTAGCATATTTATAATTTAAAAATATATCTAAAGTATGACAAGAGATATCCTTCTTGAGGTGCCTAATGTTAGGATTAGCATTTAAAATAATTAGGGTTATCTACTCAAACTTGCCCTTTAAATACTAAGACGTATTTTTCACAAATGTATTTTACAATATCACAAATATAACATAAATATAATATCACAAATATATTTGTAAAAGGTTAGAAATATAAATATGCTAAGAATTAATATATATTTAAAAGGTTAGAAATATAATATTACTACATTATATAAATAGGGAACTTATATTTATATTATTATATTTTAAAATATTATTACAATCATGTCATCAATTAGGGGGTTAAGGTTTAAACTAAATAGGGTTAGGGTTTAACAATTTAAATAATTAGGGTTAATGTTTAAATATATTCAGGGTATAAAATAATTTGGATTAGGGTTTATAATAATTCTATAAATAAATATAAATAATAAGTTAATGCAAGTAAGAGGAAAAAGATGTCTTGGAAATAGCAAAAAAAAGCAGGCACGCAAAGGCCAGGTTTTAACTAGAATTCTCAGAATTTCTTAGCACATGCTCAAAACTCCCGTGACACTCAGCATAGAGAGGAGAGGATTTTTCTCGGGGGCTGGGCTCCCCCTCCACAACATAATGAGGAAGATGGTTAGCAAACAGTGAAAAGCATGAAATATCAAAAGATGGAGAGAGCAAGGTTGGCGTCTATGGAGAAACTGATCCAAGCTAGGGCATCAGGATTATGGGCTATCCTAATCACCTCCAAAACTCTCGCGGTCATAGCTAAAGAGAATTATGTTTCTCTAGGTCAGGAAAGGATCTCTGGTGCACAACTACCTTCGGCCTCTTACCCACCTCATCCACTGCGAAGAAATGTGGAGGGTTTTTCAAAACTGGCCCACAGAAATCCTAATTTGATCTTGAACCCTAAATGAACTAAGAGAATGGACAACATGGCTTATCTCCAGAGACCACTCCCTAAAAACCCTAGACCCAATAATTCAACCCCTAATCATGAGGAGAGGAGCAATGACCAGGAAGCTTATCACGACCATGAAAACCCTAGGCCCCTTGTGACAGCTTGATAGAAGATTTCCCCAAACCCTATGGCCCAAGAGGATAAAACAGTGATAAACATCAGCAACATTTACACATAGGGGCTAGGGAATCATTGTAAAAATCATGGTCTCTTTGTCTGTTGGTGTGGTTTTGGGTACCTACGAATAAAATTATCGAGTGGATCCTTGCTCTCTACGGGGACCAGGTAAGTATTACTGTCATATCTAAAGGTTTTATCTTCATTGATTGTAAAAATATGAATTTAAAAAAGGAAATCATGCTTAGCAAAAATCTACACTATAAAGGATACAATTTTGATTATCTAGATTGGGTCCCGAACTTCGACCCTAGAAAACTTGAACTCAAAATGGTTAGAAGGGTTAAGTTACCAAACCTCCCAGTCGAGCTTATTCATAGCAAAATTCTAAAGGAGATTGGTAACCTTCTGGGTGAATTTGCAGGGTTAGAAGAAGGATTCCCATCTCATTCTGATATTACCCTTTTAGTTAAAATGGACATAAGCAAAGAAAACTTAAAACCCTTCAAAATTAAAACCAACTTAGCCACTTATTGCATCAACCCAGTGCTCTCTAAAAGCCTAGTCCATAACAACATTTTTAATAGGACCAAAACAAAATCTACTAAGAAAAACTAAAAACCCCAATCTATGGGTGTCAATATCAAATTCAATGATAAGAAAGGACGTTTCATTATGGAACCATTGAAGACAAATCCTCCACCATCATAGATGAACCCTGTCTACAGAAGGAACTTAACTGGTCTCAATTAGCCCCTAAGTATGATTGCATCTCTGCCCAAGATCTACCCAAAATTTACTTTAGGAAGCAAAGGGAACATCAAATTTCATAGCAATAACCTTCCCTCAGAAGAGAGCCTGGTATGAGCTAACCTGGGGAGAGTTCTCCTTGAAGGAGACAAAGCTCAAAAGCAGAACCTGGAAGAAATGGGAAGGATGGTACTTGAGGAAGGGGAAATGCCAAAAGGGATTCCCAGTCTTGACAGCCCCACAACAGAGGAAGAAAAGGGAGAACCAAAGGCAACAAAGATCCTTGACTGGGTCCCAAACACATATGCACAAGAGAACAGCCTTGCTGACCCCAAAAACCACAAGAAACTTACAGTTGTGAATAGTCACATAGACTTAGAAGAAATCTGTGATGAGATCTTAGGGAAGACAATTGAGGAAGTAGTAAGAGAAAAAGAAAACAAAGAGATAGAAAAGCTCATCATGAAGATAATGAAGATTGATGAGCAAGAGAAGGAGTAGGATACTTTTGCAGAAGCCTTAATGGAACCAGACTGCAAGGCGAAGAAGAGAATAGATCAAAAACTAGGAATTGCCCTAACTAACTTCAACAAGGAAACCTCAGATTGTGCTAAAAACAATAAAAAAAGAGGAAGGAAATCACTTTATGAAGTAAGAGAGAAGGATAAAGGGGCAATAGATCAAACCAAGATCACTGAAATTTTTAATGCTGGGAAGGGGAAGTGCCTTCCCCAGGTGCCATGAGAATAAATACTTGGAATGTTAGGGGAATTAATGCCCCTAACAAACACCAGATTTTAAAATGCTGTATCTTAAACAATAAACCTAAAATACTAATGATCCAAGAAACTAAACTAAATAATGAAGAAATTGATATACTATTTAGAAGAGATTAGGCATTTGGGAGCTAGTTGGAGTTTCAGCCAAAGGAGCTTCAGGAGGATTGGGGGTAATCTGGGATCCAAGGGCTATCTCATTTTCAACAATAAGTAGTAGAAAGAATTGGATGAGGGGTTCTGTCAAAAGCATCAGAAGTAATCTTAACTTCATACTCATCAATATATATGGTCCGACCCAGAACCAAGAAAAGAGAACAGTTTGGAAAGAGATAGAATAGTTTATGATGACTTTACAAGATCAGATTTGCATTTTGGGTGGAGATTTCAATGCCATCCTAGACCCCAGAGAAAAGGTGGGAGGTTTAGCAAAGATATCCACAGCTGCATATGACTTCAAGGATTGGGTCCACAGAAACAATCTTATGGAAATTAAGACTGTACATCAGGGTTTTACAGGGAATAACAGGAGATGGGCTTCAGTAATATAATAGAGAAACTTGACAGATTTTTATTTAGAGGTAATTGGGCTCGTCTTCCTTTTAATCTCACGATAGAGATCCTACCATACTCAAGCTCTGATCATTATCCCATCCAGTTGTATATCTCAGAAGACTACCAACCCAAATGCTGCCCCTTTAAATTTGAGCTAATGTGGCTAAAAGATAATAACCTTCTAACTTTAATTGAATAATGGTGGAAGGAAACTAAGGTCTTTGGATCTAAGCTCTTATGTCTAATCTCCAAAATGAAAACCATTAAAAGCAAACTTCTCGACTGGAATAAGAATAACTTTGGTAACATTTTTGAGATTAAAGTCAAAATAGAAGATCTTGAAAACCTTAACCGAAAGGTTATTATTGATGGCATGGATGGAGACCTTTACCTAAGAGAAAAACAACTAAAATCTGATTATGAAGATATATTGTCCAAAGAGGAAATGTTTTGGTGTCAGAAATCTAGGGAAACCTGGTTGGAAGCTGGAGGCAAGAACACAAAATTTTTTCATAACAACACTAAAGCTCGCTGGAATATTAATAGAATTACTAAAATTAAGAATGATAACAACACTTGGATCGAAGATCCACAACATATTATAGCAGAAACAATTAGATACTTTGAAAACATTTTCAACAACCGAGAAGGTTCAAGTAGGCTACATCAACAGGCCATTTTACATAACATCCCAAGGATCATAACTGCTAACCAAAATAAAACCCTAAATGCAAAGTTCACCAAATTTGAGATCAAACTGGCAGTCTCCCAAATGCAGTCAGACAAAGCCCTAGGGCCAGATGGCTTCCCAGCCATCTTTTTCAAAAAATGCTAGCATTTTCTATGAGATGAAGTAGTGGAAGCACTTGAGGGCATGAGGAATTTTGGTAACCTCCTAAAGGAAGTAAATAACACATTCCTCACACTTATTCCTAAAAAGGAAAAGCCAGAGAGTTTTGGAGATTTAAGACCTATCTCTCTATGTAATACTATTTATAAAATACTCACAAAGACTCTAGCCAACAGATTATAGAAGGTACTACCAGACATTATTAGTGATGAAGAAACTAGATTTGTCCCGGACAGATCTATATATGATGGAGTAATTATAGCCCAAGAAACCATTCACTCTATTCAACAAAAAAAAAAACCCTAGTATGTTAATCAAATTGGATATCAGCAAGGCTTACGACAAGGTTGATTGGTGTTTCCTTTGTAAAGCCTTGGAGGCATTCAATTTTGCAAAGCAATGGATAAACCTCATTTATGAATGCATTTCTAGCCCCAGGGTCTCTGTCTTAGTCAATGGAACGCTGGAAGGTTTTTTCAGTATGTCAAGAGGACTAAGACAAGGAGATCCAATGTCTCCCTTCCTGTTTATTATAATGGTAGAAGCTCTAGGAAGGATGATCACCAATTACAGGGTGGAAGGTAAGATCCAAGGGATTAAAATCACCTCTAAACTAAGCCCCATAACACACCAACCGTTTGTGGATGATACCATGCTATATGGTAAAGGCAATGGCGAATAAACAAGAACCATTAAAGAAATCCTAGACTCCTTTACCCTGGCCTCCGGCTAGGAAATCAACACTGATAAATTATAAATTTTCCTTTAATATAGACCCTGATACTGAGAGAGAAATATGCATAATTCTAACCTTCAAAAGAAGAGAATTACCTTGTAAGTATCTAGGTCTACCACTTGACAAAAATAATAAGACTAAGGATCTATGGGACCATATTTCTTCTAAGATCAGAAAGAAAGCAGAGTCGTGGAAAGGCAGATGATTATCTTCAGCCAGAAAAGTCACAATGTTAAAATCTGTCCTCTTAGCAATACCAGTTTATCAACTTTCATGCATTAACCTCCTAGTAGAAAAATGATAAGAAATTAACAAAATCCTAAGAACATTCCTATGGCAAGGAATGGAGGATAAGAAAAGAATGGCATTAGTAGCCTGGGATAAAATATGTAGACCGAAGGATGAGGGGGGCTTGGGTCTGAAAAACATAAAGGAATAAAACAAAGCTTTAGGAGCTAAACTAATTTGGAGGATGTATAAACAACCAGACCTGAAATGGGTAAAAATCCTTAGAACAAATATCTCTGAGGAAGCGAACTGGCTTCTCTCTTCTGAATGGCCAACCCCCCCAAAGGGTCCCAGCTTTAGAATTTTATGATGGATTGTAGGAAAGTCATCATGGACAAACTGACTTGGAATTTGGGGGATGGAAATCAAGCACTCTTCTGGGAAGACTCCTGGGGTGCATTTGAGCTGATTAACAGTTTGGTCAACCTGGAGGATGTAAGAAGTACCTAGGAATCCCAATTGGGGAAATATGTTAGAGATTACATAGATTTCTCCAATAGGGATGCTAACCAAGGATGGAAATGGAAGTCACTGGAGAATGTGAACATCCTAGTCAATGATAAAAGGAATTTACTTGGTCTACTTAAGGAGGGGAATATATCCTTCTTAAAAGGCACCAACAGATTGGTATGGGATGGTTCCAATTCGGGAGTATATAACACAAGGGAGGGATACAAAATTTTAATCAAACAATAGTTTAGACCTAAAATGACATTACCTCTTAGATTGTGCTGGGATAAGAATTGCCTTCCAAAAGCTGATATGTTCTCATGGCTAGCCTTACAGAAGAAAATTCTAACGGCAAAAAGGTTTACTAAAATGGGTTTTGAGGGGCCCAGTAGATGCCCCTTATGTGAGAAGGAGTAGGAGACAACAGAGCACATTCTACTTAATTGCCAATTCTCTATCAAATGCAAGAATTGGTTAAGCGGTAAGCTAGGCTGGGTAATAGCCCTTCCTAATAATATTTTAGACTTGTTTCTTTGTTGGCCAGACATTCATAAACAAAGAATCTGTAGTCTACTTTGGACAATAACCCCCTCAATCATGATTTGGGAGCTTTGGAAAGAGAGAAACAAGAGAATATTCAAGGAAAAAAAGATGACTTTTGTACAACTCATTTCCAAGATAGAAGCTATTATCATAGAAATTACGAATAGCAGGGTGCTGAACATTCCTAAGAAAGAAGCCAAAATGTCTTATTGGGATGAAAATATGCGTGGTAGATGGGAAGGATTAAAATTACCCCCCTTTGTGGGACCAGGGAACCACAAAACCTCCAACAAAAGAAAGGAACGCAAATGGCAACCCCCTAAAAAAGGATGGTTCAAACTAAACTTTGATGGTGTTTACAGAGGCAACCTAGGAATTGCAAGTATAGGCTGTGTAATTTGTGACTAGGAAATGAAGGAAGTTGTAGCTATTGCCAAACCCCTAAATAATGCAACAAATAACACAACTGAATTATTGGCTCTAATTGAGGGACTCAAATTGTGTAGAGAGATGAAAATTGAGAAACTTGAAGTGGAAGGAGTCTTTGTAATTACCATTAATGCCCTAAGACAAGGGAGCATGCCTAACTGGAGGCTCAACTCCCTCCTCTTCACTATCATTGACCTAACTACCTCTTTTAGAAAATGCATCTTTAATTACATCTTCAGAGAGGGCAACATCAAAGTAGATCACCTAGCTAATAAAGGAGTTGATGGTTCCTACCTAACCATTAAAAATAATTCTTAATAAAGACTGCCAGCTCCAGTGCCCTACTGTTGGCCCCCTAGGCTAGAGAAGTCAAAAAAATTAGTCTATTCTATTCTCAGGCTCTATGAAATCCAATCTTGCCCTCAAATTAGTTTACGCATATTCATTTTAAACATACACATTTCATTATACTTATGTATATATATACACACTTGTATTTTATATTTATATATTTCAAGCATATAGGTATATCCAAGTAGTTTTGCTCATTTTCCTTCCCCTGTTTTGAAATTAACCACACTTGATCCTTTATTTGCTTATCTACACAGTGTTTCACAAGTTCATACTTAATCACTTCATTCGGCTTATATTCATATTCTTTAAAAAGGAGTTTGATATACAAAATAGCTTCCTTCAGCTAGACAGCTTTAAACATTGGAGAATAAGTTCTATTTGTAACCATATTGATTCTTTACGAAAACACCTTTACAGAGTGTTCGTGACCGCATAGGGTCTACAAAATTAAGCCTGTTCGCGGCTTCTTATAATCTTTCTTTCAGTATTTATAGAAAAAAATAATCTTGTAAGACTTACTCTCCATCATATTCCAGCAGCTGGTAGTTAAACTCTCCCACCCATGCAAATCCCTCTTCTGCAACTAGCCCTAGGACTCTCTTGATAAAATTCACTGCCACCTCTGCCTTCTCTTTGGCCATCATTAGGTCCAGTCCATTGAGGTCAAGAATGAATGGGTAAAGCTTGACCATTGCATCTAGGTCATTCAGGTCAGCCATATCCCGAGGCCTGGGTATCCCAATTCCTTCACTAGCAGCATCCAAAGTTTTCCCCAAATCCCCCAGGTGCTCAGGATAAAATAGTCCCCGCATAATTTGGTCTATTTGCACCTTTCCAACCCCCAACTCCAATAACATAGCTAGCACTTAGGAAGTTACGTTAGTATCAACCCGATACCTCTTTACTTCATCCATAAACTTCCTCCCAACTATCATTTGGATGGCACCTACCATTAGCTCATCTGAGCACTAAAGCATGTGCTGTAGGTGAAGTAGTGTCACAGGTCCAAGGAAAGCCATTTGTCGCTTGGTGCTAACCAACCTCACTGGAGTCTCCATTCCACTGTAAATGATGGCCTTTGAAGTAAAAATCACTGCAAATCTTGCTGGCATTGAAACTGATGGGTAGCCTAGACCTTTTATGACTTATCCTCTTCTAAATGTTGGTTTCAATTATGTTGGTCTAATGCTCCTTTTACCTTGGCCAGCCTACCCTAAAACGTGTCACACTCAGAATTTCTAATTATTGCCCACACTCTAGTGTGTATATATATATATATTTACAATTCTCTCACAGATTCCATCTGGCTCTCACATCCAAGTTAATACTCCAATTCAGAACATGGATGAGCCTATCTATGATGGGGTGATATTTTGTAAAGAGTGCCTCTTCATTTCTAAGAGTTAAGATTGCATTATGATTACTCATCCTTCAGAGATCTCCAATATTGAATAGCCCATCTGGGCTAGAAATAGTTAAATAGCAGAAAGACATGTTTTATAATCATTGAAATCAAGGCCTACATGCGTAAGACTTAATGTGAGCTGTCAGAGCTTTAAAAACACCTATATCATCATTAAGTGTTACGGCTTTTCCATCAAACTGATAGCTACTCACTCCCTTCAGATTACCCTGATATGAAAGGTTAAGGATCTATCTTATGACTCAGTTTTAATGGTAGATTTTAGTAAGTTTATGACTGAGTAGACACTTTTCTGTGGCCAACCACGCTCAAATAAGTTTCTTCTCAATATAATTACACACAGCTTCATATACACATGCATTGGTATATTTTAAATTGAAGTTAAAGTTAAGATGCTCCTTCACTTCAACTCTTCTCAAGCTTTCACTATCTTAAAGCCACCAATTTGAGGCTATGTTAGTAGTATTCATAATTATCTTAAATAGATTTTTTCTTAATGGTTTGATAAAAGAAGAACTAACAAGGGTGATGCAGGAATCTTTACTAACATGAGAAATAGCTAGGGAAGAGACTGGTCTGTGTGACAAGATTCCTCAGATGTTTTGCATTAGCAGCGAAGGAAATAGATACCTAATGAGCAGAGTTATGCAAGAACTCAAATAAGAGGATACCCAACATGAACAACACAAATCTGTCTAAAGTCACCATGGAGAGAATAGACTGTATCAAGGAACAATAGGAAAACTAGCTCATATGAAGAGCAAGGACTACAATTTTGGTTCACTTCTTTCTAAAAAGAGGATTACTCTCAATTTGAACTTTCTTGCAATAAGATTTGTAAATCAAATTCTGTACTAGACTCCATAAGTCCCGGGAAAGACTGGAGATTTTCTTCACTCTGTTCTTTCCTACCAGTGCCCGCATTAAACAGAGGTGTACTTTAAATTTTATCTAATAAAATATATCTATGGCCTCGGCCTTTTACCCATTAAAAAAAAATTCTATAAATATAAATATAATATTATTATATTTAATAATGTAATAAGAAATTAATTGTATGTTAATTATATAATATTAGGATTATGATTTTTATCTAATTAGGGTTATGGTTATGTTCATAGAAACATATACTAAATGTAATGCTAGCACAAGTAAAGTCATAATTAAAGTCAGATTTAGATATAGAATTAGGGTTAGATATAGAATTATGATTACAATAATTTGAATTCTAGATCCTAACCCTGACTTTATTATTCTAACCCTAACCCCAACCTTAATTCTAACCCTAACCCTAATTCTAACCCCAACCCTAATTCTAACCTCAACCCTAATTCTTTCCCTAACTATAATACTAATCCTAGCCCTAATTCCAACCCTAATCCAAACACTAATTCAAGCCATAATTATAATTGTAACCATAACCCTCACCTATATCTTAACACTAATTCTAACCCTAACCCTAATTCTAAATCTAACCCTTTATACCTCTTAAAAATGCATATAATTAAATATAGCCTCATAACCTTAACCCTAAATATATTGTATTCAACTTATATAGTTTAGTTAAGTATAGGCATACCACTTAACAATTAAAGAAATTATTAAAAATTATTAAATATATTATATTTAAATTTAGATTTTTTTTTGTATTTTTTAAGTATAATTTATATAATTTAAAGAAATTATAAAAATATTTTTATTTATTGATAAATAATTTGGATTATGGTTTAAAATAATTATGGTTTTTTTTTCTTTTAACCCAGAGGTATCCCCTATCCCTGCCCCCCGAGAGAGATAGGAGCGTTGCGACTCTGCCCAACATTGCCCACCGCGCCCTACCTTGGGCTTACAGTTGTGCCGAGTTGGGGCTAATAATGGCGGGGCGAGCGAAGGCGAGACTAATCCTCAGGGGACTACCGAGGGGGCCTACACACCCCGAATAGCCATTGGAAAAATAATTATGGTTTTAATAATTCTATAAATATAAATATAATATCATTATATTTAATAATTTAATACGAAATAAATTATACATTAATTATATTAATGTCTTGTTATACCATATAATTATATATTAATTTAATTAACATTTGTATATAATAATGTAATAATAATAATTTAATTAGGGTCGAAGATTATTAATATTATTATAATTAGTATTTAAATAACTGGTATTTTAATGAGGGTTAAGATTACAGTGAGGGTCAAATTTAGAGTTAAGGTTAGTGTTATGGTTATGATTACGCTTGCGCTTGGAATGCCACTAGCATATTTATATTAAATATAATATATCTAAAGTACGCCAAGAGATATCCTTCTCGAGGCACGTAATGTTAGGATTAGTGATTAAAAAAATAGGCGCCTCAAGAAGGATATCTCTTGGCGTACTTTAGATATATTATATTTAATATAAATATGCTAGTATAAACTATTTACAAAAAGTAAAGAAGCATATAGAAATTAGCAGTAGACAATAAACCATAACACAATGATTTATGTGGGGAAAATCCATTCAGGAGAAAAACCCCACTCTAAAACTTGCATAATATATTATCAAATCAATAGAGGATTACAATACATTTGCAATCCAAGTCTTTACAAGAGTAATACACTAGCATTCAAATATAGAGTATTTCCACTAGAACCTATGTACTTGCAAACTCTTGTAATACAAACTATCCCACAAGCTCTTAATTTTTAGTCTTCTAGAAAACTAGAAACTATCTATGATTTACAAAACCATGAACAAAACCTCCCATGAGGTGTGGTGCCAGAAATAGGAAATATTCTTATCTAGAATTAGGCTCTTATAGATGTTCTTACACATCTTATAGCTGGTCATTGATTCTAAAGTAACTCCCTCTATTATTGTCTCCTATGTATCATAGAATCTATCATAGCATTTGTCATAAGATCCTACCAAAAAGGACATCACATTTTGCTAAAAATAATATTAAAATAAAATATTAATATTCCACTTTTGCAAGACTCCAACACTTGGCAATAATTACCACATCTTGAATTCCAATGCTCCAATTTGTGCTAGAGTTAAATATTAAATAATGACAATAATATGTAACTAATTGTGGGAAAATATTAAATGATAAATAAAAAATAATAGGAAACTTGCAAGGTTGAGAAACCTAATTTATCAACATTATCCCACTTGTTGAATACCTTGCAAGAGCCAAAGGGAAACATACCATTAGGAATCAATTGCTAGGGGCCAAAAGGCTTGTAGACTTTAAACACAATGTAAACTTCTCTATGCTCATGGGCTTAGTTAATGCATCTACAACATTCCTCCAAGCCTTTCTATTTTCTAGCTTCACCTTACCATCTTTAACTATATCTCACAAAATGATACTAAACATCTATATGTTTGGTCCTAGCATGAAGTGTTGGGTTCTTTGCTAGGCAGATCACACTTTGACTATCACAATAAACTATTACTACAACCTATTTTAATCCAATGTCTGAACATAATCTCTTAAGTGAAATGGCCTCCTTACAAGCATGAGTTGCTACCATATACTCACCCTCACAAAGAAACCATAGTTTGTCACTCACTCATGCAACTTATTGCACCATCAAAAGAGTAAAATCATAAACAATGGTAGATCTTTTTCTATTGACATCACTTGCCCAGAATCCACATAACCATGAATATATAGGGAATACATATTTCTTGTACTATGAAAACACAAGGAATACTTTGAGATACCCCACAAATATTTAAAGACTCTTTTAATTGCATCCCAGTGATCTATTAGGATTAGATATATATCAACTAAGAACTCCCACTACATAGGTAATCTATGGTCTTGTATAGACCATAGCATACAATAAGCTTCCAACTGCACTCTAGTAAGAAACTTTACTCATGTCTTCCATCTTTGATGGGGATGTAGGACAATTTGAAATAGATAACTTTATTCCCAATGTCACGAGAACACATAATGGTCTACACATGTATGTAAGTGCTAATTTTGTATGTTCTTGTGAAATGATTAGGTTTATATTCATATAATTTTCTTATTTAGGAATTTTTAATATTTATCAATAAAATTATTTTAATAATAAGAAGTTATGTGGGAAAATAACAACACACATATCCCATGGAGACTAATTAAACAATAATAATTTACACTATGACTTAGAGTTGAAACAATAATAATAACTATATTTATATAAATTTAAATAAATTAATTATGATACATAGCTAGAATTTGGATGAAAAATATACTATTGAAGATGTTAGGTATAGGTTCACCAATATGCAAAAAAATATGGTCTTGTGAATATGAAAACCTTAGAATTTGTAAGCTAAATGTACCTCACTTTGGTTTAGATGCAGGCCTGTAAAATTGAGCTTCACACATATGAAAGTGACTCTAACATGTGAAATTGAACTTGATCCATAGAAATTGTCTAGTAGAGAATTGATGATTGTCACACATGTGCCTCAACTTATTATAATTATTTATGAAGTGCAATGGTGTCAAGAAACACCATCTTGGAACTTGCCATGATGAAATTTATTCTCCTTTGGTCAAGCCAATAAGAAAATTAATTTAACAATGATGAACCAAGATCAAATACAACATGAAAGCATGTAATATGCCTATGATGATGTGATGTTGATGTTCTATTTATGTATTCTATGGATGTATCATGAATGCTCCTTGACTATAGTTTTAGAAAATAGTAATGAATTGGGACCTATTCTTAGATATAACAACATAGCACACAAATTTACACAAGTGTGCATTAGGTTGACTCATAATGGCTAGTAGGAAAAGGTTGCCAAAGTTTAATTTAAAAGTTTTAAAAGTTTGAGGTTTAGAATGTCACACCTAGAAATGATGGGTCAATTTGACACATATCTAAACTAGGGTGGTAATAGGAGATCGGGGATTCAAACTAGTTCCTAGGGATGAGTGAAGATGTATACATGTATAAGATCATGATTTGAATGTACTATATGAATATGTCACTTGTAGACTTCTTATTGTATTAAGGACAATCTTGTCCAAGTGGGCCAAAAACATAACCAAGAAATATATATATATATATATATAAACCTAGGTTAGAACTAGGAACCATAAAAATTGGGGAAATCCCTGAGCACCAACAACATGAATAATGTCATACAAGTTGATGAGGTATCAAACTGAGAAATATAAAAAGTATTATCTATATTAAAATCTGACTGGCTTCACACAAAATGGCTAAAGCCTCATAAATTTTGATATACCTTTCCACTATGAAAATATTAACAATATATATATATATATATATATATATATATATATATATATATATATATATATATATATAAGATCATGATTTGAATGTACTACATGAATATGCCACTTGTAGACTTCTTATTTTATGAAGGACAATCTTGTCCAAGTGGGCCCAAAACATAACCAAGAAAAAACATTGTTATAATATTTTCACAGTGGAAAGTTATATCAAAATTTATGAGGCTTTAGCCATTTTCTGTGAAGCCAATCAGATTTCAATATAAATAGTATTTTTTATATTTAATATAGATAGTAGTTTTTATATTGCTTGGTCTAATGTACCTCATCAACCTACATGACACTATTCACATTGTTGGTGCTTGAGGGTTTCCCCAATTTTCATGGGTCTTGGTCCTGAACTAGGTTTATATATATATAAATATTTTTCAATAGATCTATAATATTTAAAATATGAAAACCAACTATACATTTATTTACTATTTTCCTCAGTATTTGCAAATAGTAAAAAGGTAAGATGACCTAATATATATTTAATGATTATAAAGATATCATTTTTTTATAGAATTTTTAAAGGGAAAATGCTCTTACCTTTTCTATTTCTTTGATGTTTCTACAATTTACCCTTTTCAAATTAGTTTTGCCCCTCCTTTTTTGATTTTAGTTCTTGTCTTTTTATATTTTGTGTATTTATATGTACTAAATTTGCATTATTTTTATATTATGTTGGCTCTATTTAATCTTGTTAGTTATATTGTTTTTAAACTAGCAATTGGATCCATAGGTTCAATGGGTACGCTGATAATTTTAGAAGGAATTATAGAATTTTTTAGACATTTATTAGTACCTACCCTTCGGCCAGGTACTATTGCAATGAGTTCACACTTATCTAGTTATTAATCTATTGATTGTAAACCAATCAAAAGAAAGGATTATTTTTCTTGTCAGGCAAATTTGATTTAAATTTGTACTTTTCCTATGTCAACATGATAAATTTTTAACAAAAAATTATTGAAAAATGATTTTTTTGTATTGTCATTGGTTTAAAAAAAAATGACCTCTTCTTTGGAGATTGTCGAAGAGTGCAACAAAAAACTATAAATACAGAAAGAATTTTGGTTTGAGGGGAGCACATGGCAAGTAAACAAATTATGAACACAAATTTTGTCTCCCACTAGTTAAGTCATGGCGATTAATTTTTTTGCTTCATTAGCTAAAAGTAATTTAATTTTAATTTAGATTTTAGGGTTCTACACATTTTATTTTATGTAATTAGATTATTTTAGGGATTTCAATTTTATTTACTCAAGAGTTAAAAATCTTGGATTTCAATTTTATTTAGTCAAAACTTTAAAATCTACATATCATGAAATTTATTATATTTTTTATTTTATTCTTCAAACTTACAATAATTTAATGCAATTTAAATTATAAAAGTATTAGTATTATTACATTAATTAATTCTTTATTCATTATAATCATTTTCTTTTTATTTGTAAAGATAGAGATTTGTATTGATTAGGAGAAAAAATTTACAAGCAGGTGCCTATAAGTTGTTTCCTTGCAAACCCTCCAAAAAACTAACTTTCATAGCTTATGCCGAAAAGGCCTCACAGAGTCACATTTTTCAAAATTGCCATTATGGCTTACTAGACCATCAAGGACTTAACCACAGGTAGAAAACCTACTGAGACTTATAACACTTGGGCTAATAGAAAAACTATCAAAGGATTCATAGTTAACTGTGGATATAAGAGACCGAGCTCTTACAGGAAGCTGAGCTCCCTTGCCATGGATTGGAGCTCACCAACCCATTCCACCTCCCCAATGTCCCCATCCATGCTCAACAGATTCTAAAGAAAGCCAAAATCCTGAATCACGCGCTCTTGGTGCTCGATCAATGCCAAACCTTTTAGATCAAGAATGAGGGGAAAGACTTTCACAACCTCCATAGGATCCTTCAGGGTCGAGATGTCTTTTAGGTGAGGGATTCCCGCCCCTTGGATGACCGCACCAAGTATGAGATTGAGGCCACCAGTATTTTTGGTTTGAACAGATTTAACATCAACCCCTTCACTGCTCCTATCGCCACCCCTGCATCCAAGATGGAGGCAAGAAACTGAGAGGAGACATGTGTGTCTACCCTATAGAATTCATTCGTGAGCAAGAAATCTTTCCCCAGAATGAGCTTCACAGATGGAAGTAGAAGACCTTCATGCGTCTGCAAAATTTGTTTGAGTCTTTGGTCCGTGATGGCTCCTTTGAAAGCCATCTGATGGACAGAGCTCTCCAATTGAATAGGAGTTGCCATTCCCAAGTTTATCAAACTAGCTACAGAGATCTTAGCAATGAAGCCAAAACCTTCTGCCATTTGACCACTACTACCAATGCCATAGATTACTTAATCCAGTCAACTAGACTGACTATAGTTGATAAAGGCGATGAAGAACATCTAGAGGCTTCTCTATCAGACTCCTTACACTGCCATAATTCATTTGATAGTGAAAAAGGGGGGGAAGGAGGATCATCCACCAGATATGAAGCGTGCAAATGCTCATCAAAGACAGGTTTGGTGAGGCCGCATAACCAAAAATGATTAGCTGTGACCATCGAAGGAGAATGTGTTGCCATAATGCTATCTTATGGCTACGACCCATCCAAGATATCATGGATTGGGTGCCCACCCTACCACCCTAATTATAATCATTATTATTATATTATTTAAATATTAATATTTAATTTTAAAAATTTAAGTGAAAATATGAACATTGAATATTTAATGCATAGGAAACAACTTCCTATTATTTTTTTTGAACTCTGGTGGCTGCCACTACAACCAAGTGACTTAACCACCGAACCATGCTCTTATCAACAAACAACTTCCTATTATATTAAATATACACCCTAATAATTTTTTTATAAAACAATAGTGACAAGAGTTTAAAGACTAGATGGCATGAGTTTTCCACAGTCCATGACAGTAAATGAGATTGCTTCTGCATTCAACTGTGTATATTTTTGTATCATCAGGAATAGGATAGTTGAAGATTGGATAGCAGACTGTGACTTTATAAAGGAGTGAGAGATAGAAAGGCACGAAGAACGAAGGGTTAGCGGTGAGGAGAGAGAAATGAAGTGGAAGAAAAAAGAGTATGGTGGCATCAATTTAGCACTCAAACCAATACTAGTTGAGGTTAAAAATTGTAAATTTACAATTTTTAACCTCAACTAGTATTGGTTTGAGTGCTAAATTGATGCCACCATACTCTTTTTTCTTCCACTTCATTTCTCTCTCCTCACCGCTAACCCTTCGTTCTTCGTGCCTTTCTATCTCTCACTCCTTTATAAAGTCACAGTCTGCTATCCAATCTTCAACTATCCTATTCCCTTCGTTCTTCGTGCCTTTCTATCTCTCACTCCTTTATAAAGTCACAGTCTGCTATCCAATCTTCAACTATCCTATTCCTAATGATGGATCATTGAGCATGATCTGAAACATTGATACAAAAATATACATAGTTTAAAGACTATTTTTTTACTCTGCTTGTATTTATTATTTTCTTGTTGTTTAAAGAATTTTTATTTACCTTGTAATATGGTCAGCCATGTTAATTTTGAAGACCATTTGACCTCACATTATATGAATTTTTAAGTAAAATATATATTTATATTAATAACTTAAACCCCATCTAATGCCTACTTGCAATGACATGCATAAGTTGAGTATCTGTAGATAAAATAAATGAAAGTAGTACTCAAAAAATAAAGATTAAGAATTAAACTATAATCTTCATCTTTGTTTCATAATATTTAGTTGAGTCAAAATAATATTTTCATAATTACATATCAAATCTTATAATGATTTATCAAAATTTAACTATGTAATATCCATGCAATGACAACCCTAAATAGGAAATATCATAGCATGTTAGTCCATAATGGGGTATTTGTTATCGAAAAATAAATAAATATATTGTTGGGTATTAGGTGTAGAGAGGGTCATTATATTAGTGTCAAATTAAACCCTAATAATAAATATATATTTATATTAATACCTTAAACCCAATCTAATACCTACCTACAATGACATACATTAGTTGAGTACGTAAATAAAACAAATGAAAGTAGTACTCAAAAAATAAAGATTAAGAATTCAACTATAGTCTTCCTCTTTGTTTCATAATATATCTATAACTAACTTGTACTCATCTATAGAAAATGTCCAAAACTCTTTCAACAAAAGCTTCCCTTGGCATCTCACCTTATCCATTTGTTATTAAAATCAAATACGAGTAGTGCAAAATCCTCTTATACACATCTCATAATATTTGAATTTAGGAAAACCATTATTCCTAATAAAATAATTGTGTATCCAAATACCAAGAATAACCATATAAACTATTAGATGATCAAAATTATCACTATCTAGATGGTGTGTTGTAAAAAATCATCTCTTTCCTCAACACAACATACCAACTAGTAATTTGTTTGCTCTATATTTTCCTAAAGTGCAACCAAAATATATATGTCATGTACAACAAGACAATACTAGTATAGATCAGTTGAATCAAAATAATATTTTTATAATTACATATCAAATCTTATAATGATTTATCAAGATTTAACTATGTAATATCCATCCAATGACAACACTAAATAGGAAATATCATAGCATGTTAGTCCATAATTGGGTATTTGTTATCGAAAAATAAATAAATATATTGTTACGTATTAGGTGTAGAGAGGGTCATTATATTAGTGTCAAATTTAAACTCTAATAATTTTTTTATAAAATAATAGTGAAAAATCCCAAGAAGTTCAATTTCCAAAACAACAGGAAATTAATGCATAAAACCCTAGGGAAATATGAAATAAAAGATAAAAGCATATTTAATCATTTTAAACATTATTATTATTATTAAAATTATACATTAATTAATTCTTTAATCATTATAATCATTATTATTATATTATTTAAATATTAAATATTTAATTTTTAAAATTCATATACAATTTTAAGTGAAAATATGGACATTGAATATTTAATACATAGGAAACAACTTCCTATTATATTAAATATACACCGTAATAAATTTTTTATAAGACAATAGTGACAAGAGTTTAAAGACTATTTTGTCACTTTGCTTGTATTTAATTGTTTTCTTGTTGTGTACAAAATTTTTATTTACCTCTTAATATTGTTAAGTTTGAAGACCATTTGAGCTCACATTATATGAATTTTTAAGTAAAAAATATATTTATATTAATACCTTAAACCCCATCTAATGCCTACCTACAATGACATGCATTAGTTGAGTAGGTAAATAAAATAAATGAAGGTAGTAAAATTCTCCAATATTTAATGTATTTGTCAGTTATATGAATAATTTGTTTTTAATCTATATTTAGTAAAGCCTTTGAAGTTGTTCGTTAAATTTGTATTGAATAAAATAATATAATTAATAATAATAATAACAAGAATATTTCTATGGGATTATTGATTTTACATATGAATGTAATTATGCTTATTCTATTTATATTTATGTTATATTATAGTAGAAATGAAAAACTAATATATATTTGTATATAATTTTTTTAATATTAATATATTTTAGAGGTAAATATTAATATATTATATTATGTAATATTTGTATTTATATGATTAATTTGTTTTTATTCTTTCTTTAATAGTAAACCGATTTAAAGTTAGTTATCTTTCTGAAATTAGGGGATTATTTAAAACAAATTGTTATTAACTTTTTTAATTTTATTACAAGTGAGTAAATTCTTGTGGGATGTTTCCACAGGCAAACCATTATGTGGATGAGGTGAACAGTTTCCTACTTTTTTAATTTCATGTGTTTTGGGGTGCTCAATCATTTTTATAGAGATAGGCATATCTACAATTGGGTGTGTCTTCACTTCAATTATGTTCCTACATATTCATGTATATGCCTAGTTTATTTGAAGCTTTTCTGATTTAGATATTAATGTTACTTGGATTGTTATTGCAGATAAAGGCTCACTCTTTTGTGAAAGATCCACTCTAGAACATTTTGCCTTTTAGATTTGTCATTGATGAATTGGCCATAGGGCAGATATTTTCTGTCATTGTGCTCATTTAGGTTTTCTAATCTTGATTGCTCCAAAATTAAAGGTAGGAAATGATGGTCCAGCCAAAGACACTATATGACGATGAGGATGAGGGTAAGTGCAAAAAGATGGGGGGCCAAAAAGTGGCCAAAATAATTTGAAAAAAAATTAAGTTATAACGCGAGCGCGTTATGAGTAGCTATAAATGAAAAAAAAAGCAACTCAATTTCATTTCACTCCCGTTTTCTCCTCTGCCCGCGGCCTCCAAACCCTCAAAAACGCGCTCGTGTTCTGCAAAACGCAAATCAACGCAAAAATCTTGTCAATTCATCGCCAAAATGCCGCCGCGATGTCGAGCACGCCAAAGAGGTGAGTTATCTTTTTTTTTTGTTTGAATTTCTTTCTATATAGGTAGGTTTTTGTTGATTTTTAATGTATATTTCGTTAATTGTCAGGAAATGTTAATGCACCTCCTCCTCCTCCTCCTCCTCCTCAAAATCCACAAAATCCTAAGGAGGAAATACCTGCAGAACAACAACCTCCTCCATTCATTCCTCGACATGCCCCTGGAACACAAGATAATATAATAGGGCAAATTGAAAACAACAAAAAACAAATTGAAGATATAATTGCAAGGTTGAAAGATCCTTCCACTTCAACCTTGCATAGGTCCATGCTTGCCAAATCTCTTGAGTCTATGTTAACAAATGTAAATTCAATTAGCAAGCAAATAACTAGTTGGACCGATAAAAGAGAGAGTTTAGAGATTACTATGTAGATAAATTATCATACCAAGATGTCAAAAAATTACAAATTACAAAAGTAGACTTGTGTTCAATTTTCACAAACCCACAAACAAATCAACCTCCACCCATTACATGCAAGAGGTTCCCTATCCATTGGTGCAACAACCAAGCGATAAGGGACAATTTCGGGCAGAGGTGGTGGATGGTTTTTGACCATCCTCCATGCAATAACAATGAGGTCCCGCAATACTTTTTGAGGAAACTCTACTCCGAGTTTGTCCTCAATAAAGTGCCAAACTATTTTGATATGCGGGACTTCCAGGGTAGAGGTGGGGGCTCAGCACAGGATAGACCAGGGGCACGTCTTGATCCACAATGGGTAGTGAGACGAGTAATCAGCAGACCAGCCCACGAGCATGTTTCTATCCCTTCCATTGTGAAGGAGAGTGTTGAGGTCGATACACTGAGGTCGATTAGTGCCTTGACCCAGAGCATCATAGAGCATGCTGATCCTGCAACACAAAGTGGGTTGGGAGATAGTGCGAGGAGTAGGGTCCCACTGCATACTTGCCAGGCTTGCGGGTCAGCCTATGGTTATGACCCCATGGACAGTCAGGACGCAGGTGCATAGGCTACATCTGCAGCTGAGCAGATGGTGATGACAGATACCCTCCTGAGTGAGACTTTCGGCCTTGATACTCAGGTAAATATTAGCAAGTTTATTGAATTTAATTTATTAAATTTTATTTTTGAAATACAAGATTAACTAATTTAAATTGATGATTTTAATGAAATTTCAGGGTCATAGCGTCGATGCAGTTTTCAGTGGTTCTCCACCTACATTTTTCACTAGATCATCTACTGTCGAGGTATGTAACTAGTAAACAATTATAAATATTACATGTGAATAGCATCGTTATATGAATGGTATTCTAATTTCTGATTTTAGATGTTGAATAGGTTAACACTGTAGATTTCATGGCAACACCTGCCAGCGGTGGTGGACTTCAAAGCTTTACGGAGGTAATAAAATAAATAGTTTAATGAATGAATTGTACTTACTAAATTTTTGTATGTGATTTGTGTGTTTTATTGTGTGTACTTCCATGTTTAAATGAGCGTGTGTGTATGTAAGGAGCCATGATTTGCATCACTATTATAGTTTTCGTAATTGAATAATGTTGTTTTATTTCCAGATGATGCAGGCTGCGGATACACCTCCCCATGTTCATAGGGCAATGGAGCAGGGTGTGGCCTCTGTGATTCATAGCTCTATGGCATTGACAGGGGTATGAGGCAGATTAGTAAATTTCAATTTACATTCATTGTTATAGTTGTCTATTTTTTAAAAAATCAAAAGATTATTGATTTGAAGTTTAATTTCTATCTGGATGGTTTCTATAGGACATGACATCACCAGGGCCTTTTCCTGCTACTGAGGCAAGCGAGCAGACAGATAATATGTTAGCGGTAAGTGATTATTTTGTTAAATGTTTCATTTTTTTATAACATGTAATTTCTATATATTAATATCTATACTTTTTTTTGTAATAGGTAAAGGTGCAGGAAGAACTAAATAGGAGGAGTAGCCCTCGGGTTCGTAGTAGACCACCCACATGCATGTCTCCATCCCCTAGAAGATCAAAGGCTACTCGTGATTTATTCTCTTCACCAGCTAGAGGGGAATGACTTTTTATTGTGTTCCTCTGTTGTATGCCTATATGGCATTTGTGGACATATATTTTGTATTGTACATAGTTGACATTGTATGCCTATATGGCATTCTTGTAAGCCTATATGGCTATTTTGTATATATGTTACACTTATATTGACAGATATTGATGTATGTGTATATGGATATTTGGTTAATACAAATCTTTTTTATTGATTGCGTCCATACTTGCATTATAAATCCACTTTTGAATGGATATTTGTAGATGGCTACTTCAAATATTTAAAGTCTGATTGTATTACATAGGATGTTTGCATTTTCTTTGATAGGCTTGATAGGCCATGGATTACATGATGGTGTTTGATGGAAAAGTATGGTACTAGAAGACTCTAGTTCATTCTTAATAGGCTTGTGATTGATAATATCTTTGCATGATTGCACTTGATCTTGGATCATGGGCATGTTGTTAGGATTTTGATTGCATTGTGATGTTTGATGGATAGGCATGGTGTAAGTGTAAGATACCCAACTAGTTCTACGAAAAATTTTCCTTACTTAAACACTTTTACTTGCTAACAATTCATCAACTACTCCAATAACATAAAGATATACATCAAGATAACTATTTGAATGAAACAACATTAGAGTTGGGTACTTGTCTTGTTACTTGATTCAATCAACTTGCAATGTCTTATTACATGGAAAATGCTTTCAATAGCATGAAGTACAACTCATTCAATGGAAATACAAGGACAGGCCTTGAAGCCTTGATGTTACAATGTCTTCCTTACTTGAGCAACATTTGAAGATTTGGAATGTTCAACTCATCACCTCACAAGGCAGGCGCATATTTGAAGGATTTACAGGTTTTTCTGACTTGGGCGCCAAGTTGAGGTGACCTCCTCCTGAAGTTGCGCCTTTTCAACATTAGGCGCCAATTAGAGTTATGGATGCTTTGGATTGTTTCCAAGAGTAGGCGCCAAAATATCATCATTATGAAAGTGTTTTAAATGCTAGGTGCCCAAATGAGCCCTCTGGAGTCTAGGTGCTCCTTTCATGCATTCTGTGTTCTAGGCGCCAATTGAAAGGAGTGGAGAACAGGGCAAGCGCCTTCCAAACTAGGTGTTTCCTTGAGGTGACAAGGACTTAGAAAGTGCACCTAAGGTGAGTGCCTTGAGTGAAAAGGTCTAACAAACATCTTTGAACCCCCTTTCAAGGTTAGGCGCATTCTGGAGGTGGAAACAAGTAGAAGGTGCGCCTTAGCTTCCTTTGTCAATTCTTGCAAGTCTTTGTTGATTAGGAAGGTGGAATGCTTCATTGTAGAATGAGTGCCTATCTTCTAATGTCCAAACTACTTCTTCTGGCTCACTCTGTGGCTAGGCGCCAGAGCTAAACTGTTCACACAAGGGAGTGTGCCTAGACTCACTTGATGTTTTCTTACTACTTCAACCCCTGGAAGATGTTCCAAGGTGTTCCCTTTTACAAGCACCTGACCTCCCAAGTTCCTTCATGTGCTATTCCTTGAAGGCGCCAAAACTGAGCTCCAGTGCCATGGGATTGTGCCTAACATCTTTGAAGAGTTTCTAAGCCTTTTGCAAGTTGATATCCCAAACTCATCTTCTAGGTGCAACAGGAGCTTTCCAAAGGAGTTTCCAAGTTTTAGACGCCAAGCGAGGTCATGGGTGAATGGAACTGCACCTTAGGAGATGACTGGATCCTAAGCATCAGTCTGGAGTTACAGTGGAATTGATATGCGCCTCAACTAGCTTAGGCACCCATTTGAAGTGATTCCTTTAACACTTCTCTGTCAATCTCAACTGCAAGGATGATCTCCTAATCCAATTTTGATCCTCTGGAGATGCAAATAGCTTTACATTTCACTAGGCGCCATCAATGATGATCATCAACCAAAGCGCATTTCAAAGGTGAGATAGGCAAGTGAGGCGCCAAACTAGTCCTTAAGACTTATCTCCTTCTATCAAGTCAATTTCAACTATGTGAGAGAGTTCTATTCTATTTGCACCTGGGCTAGGAGTTCACCTAAGAGACATCACTTAGCTTTAAAACTTTCAATCTATAGCCATCTGGGCTAGGCGCTCCAATGGAGGATCCTTGAACTCATGCATTGGCGCCTTCTAGTTCTAGGCACCCATTTTGGATGATTCATCCTGATACTAGCGCCCAAAATGACTAGACTCTCTTCATCATCCAATTCACTTAGAAGACTCAAGTTGGAGACTTAGTTGTCTATCCATGTTCTCCAGAAGATTCATTGTACCTCTATGCACTATCTCCTTCAAGGCACTCCTTAAAAACATTAGAAGTGCTCAGGACTTACCTTAGTCCAAAGTGCCACAATCCATTCCTTAAAGCACAAAGAATTCTCAAAGGCGCCCCTATTTACCTCTAAGCACTCAAATATCATTTAGATTCAAGGCGCACATTTAGCTCCAAAACGCAAATTTCCATCATCAACCCATCAAGGTGCATCATCTTCCCTTTGTATCCCCTTCAAGGCACAGACATTCACTTCTTCACACTCAAACTCACTCTCTGGCACCAGAATAGGTGTATAACTTCAAATAAGGCGCTAATCTTAGGTTTCTAAGTACTTAGTTTGATCTTAAGACTATCCTTCCTCTAAGCACTCTCTTCAACTCCCTCACTGAAGGCCCTTTGTAAGTTTGGGCGCATTTCATCCCAAGGTGCTTCAACATCATCCAAGGCACAAATTCACTCTCCAAGACAAGGTGCAAAAAACCCTATCCTAAGGTGCTCAAATCTTGCTTCTAGACCTAGGCGCACAAACATGAGATTAAGGATCATTCTGGCCACCATCACTTCCCTAAAGGCGTAAAATTGGTATAGATACATTCCATTTATTAAGGATCATTCTGGCGCCCAAATCTTGTCAAAGCAAAGGATCAATAGGTTCTCTCTAAGGCGCACTCCAGGGTTTGATCTTGCAAGACTTCTCACATCAAAATTTTGACCAAGACACTCAAGGCACTAGTCTTTATCATCTAACCCTACAGTGCACTTACTCATTATGATATACTCCTCAACTTTGTATTCAACCTTGCCCAAGGCGCATATTCACTATAAGGCATTCTCACCTTGTCAAGGCTCAGAGGGCTTCAACTTGCTAAAGGGTAGAGGTCTAGGCACATATCTGACTTGAAGCTCAAGGCGCTTCAACCCTCTTGCTCTAGAATTCCTTCTAGGCACTAAGTGACTTCTCCAATTCCTTGAAAACATTTGAAGTGTTTTACCTTCTCAAGGTGCTCCTTCGAACTTGACTCCAAGGTGTTATAATCTCAAAGGTGCTGACATCATCTCAACCAAAGGTGCTCAATGATTCATCCCATATCTAGGTGCTAAAACACTTAATCAACCAAGTCATTCAAGGCGCCATTCAGTAAACTCATCTTCCATGATATTCCTATCAAGGTGCATATCACTTCTCTCATGGGCTTTAGGCGCTCAGTTGAGTGTTTCAATACTACTTAGGTGCCAAATTCATTTTAATGCACCAAACACAAAGAGCTTTCAAACACTGGGCGCTCATAAAGAGTCTTCCAACCTTGGGCGCTAAATTAGGTCTTTGCAACTATCCAAGGTGCATATCTTCGTTTGAACAACTTATGGTGCCAAGACAACTTCTCATTAGGGCGCTCAAAACACTTGTGTTTACATTTGAAGTGCTTTACCTTCTTAAGGTGCTCCAGACTAACCTGACTCCAAGGCGCTCCATCATCATCCTTAAGGCGCTAAAAACATCATCTCCACTCTAGGCAAAAACATCATCCAACTCCTTAAGGCACTTCACTATCAAAGTCTGAAGGCACTCTACCTAGACCTTTCCCCTAGGCCCCAGAACTCCTAAGCGCTCACCAGATAACTCTCTTCTTCAAGGCGCAAATCTTCCTATACTATGATTGCCTCTTAAACGCCGATTAACGTGATGTGAGGGTGCAAAGGCTACTCCAATCCTCAGTGAGTGCCTAGTTTAAACAAGGAGAAATAAAGCATTCAAAACTATCCAAACGATCATCCCCTTCCTAATGTCTTCACTGCTCCGAAAAACCTTGGCCAAAATGACACATAACAACTCCTATGAGCGCCCTTATGCCCTAGGATCATCTAGTTTGTGCGTCTTGTAATGAGGAGTTCATGTAAGTTTGGAATGAGCGCCTTGAATAAGTGTAAACTAGCCTAGAGAAGGGTATGTGCGCCTTGAGCACCTTGAGCATTCCAAAGATAACTGTGCGACTAGAACAATATGAGCGCTCATGATGATGATTAACGCCCTGATGAGACTATGAGCGCCTTGTTCAGGAGATACCTTGTTTGATCATAAAATGCGCCTTGAGTCTTTGCAAGAAGAAGAAACATTACAAAGTCAATCAAATGAGTTACAAGTACCATACATCCAATTGCAAGGAGTGAACCACCTTAAGGAAAAATAGTTCTCTTGAAGTTGCTTGAAATGTCAAAAGGTTTAGTGCCTCCAAGTAAGGACAGAGGTGAGGTTAGAGGTGAAATGCGCCTTTGGACCATTCTGGCGCCTTGGATGAAGAACCTATATCTTGAGCCCAAGAGGTAAAATTTGTGCCTTAGTGGATTTGGAGAGTTACAGAGATTAGAGAAAAGCACCTTGAAGACAGAGTTGTTCAAGGCGCATGTGTGATTTGGTCAAAAACAGGCACCTAGAGTGAATAGGCTTTCATCCTGACTTAATACACTACCTCCTTCTGACGATTTTTGGGGCAGCAGAAAACCTTTCACCACCGGCAAATGTCTCAGAGCTATAAAAAATTGAGAGAGGTTATTGTAGAGGCACTCTACATGATCCCGTTGCCTCAGATGAAATGTTTCTAAGTGACACAGTTTTTGAGTAACATCTCGTCAAAGATTGCTGCCTTTTTGCACTTTGGACTCTTCAGGGATATCGTCGGTACAATGTAGCTCCGACTGTTTCGACATGTTTGGGTGAAAAATAGGACCATGCCTAGCATAAATGTACCCATTCGGATGCGTTGGAATAGTCAGTTTGGTCGCATCAGGAGCAGGATGAAAGTTACACCCCTTTGCAACTTTACACTACCTCCTTCTAATGATTTTTGGGGAAACAGAAAACCTTTCACCACGGGCAAATGCCTCAGAGCTATAAAAAACCAAGAGAGGTTATTGTAGAGGCACTCTACGTGATCCTGTTGCCTCAGACGGAATGTTTCTAAGCGACATGGTTTTCGAGTAACGTCTCGTCAAAGATTTCTACCTTTTTGCACTTTGGACTTTTCAGGGATATCGTCGGTACAGTGTAACTCTGACTGTTTCAACATGTTTGGGTGAGAAATAGGACCATGCCTAGCATAAATATACCCATTCGGATGCGTTGGAATAGTCAGTTTGGTCGCATCAGGAGCAGAACGAAAGTTACACCCCTTTGCAACTTTATACTGCCTCCTTCTGATGATTTTTGGGGAAACAGAAAACCTTTCACCACGGGTAAATGCCTCAAAGCTATAAAAAACCGAGGGAGGTTATTGTAGAGGCACTCTACGTGATCCCGTTGCCTCAGACAGAATGTTTCTAAGTGACACAGTTTTTGAGTAACATCTCGTCAAAGATTGCTGCCTTTTTGCACTTTGGACTCTTCAGGGATATCGTCGGTACAATGTAGCTCCGACTGTTTCGACATGTTTGGGTGAAAAATAGGACCATGCCTAGCATAAATGTACCCATTCAGACGCGTTGGAATAGTCAGTTTGGTCGCATCAGGAGCAGGACAAAAGTTACACCCCTTTGCAACTTTACACTGCCTCCTTCTGACGATTTTTGGGGCAACAGAAAACCTTTCACCATAGGCAAATGCCTCAGAGCTATAAAAAATCAAGAGAGGTTATTGTAGAGGCACTCTATGTGATCCCGTTGCCTTAGATGAAATGTTTCTAAGTGACACGATTTTTGAGTAACATCTCGTCAAAGATTGCTACCTTTTTGCACTTTGGACTCTTCAGGGATATTTTCGGTACAGTGTAGCTCCGACTGTTTCGACATGTTTGGGTGAGAAATAGGACCATGCCTAGCATAAATGTACCCATTCGGATGCATTGGAATAGTCAGTTTGGTCGCATCAGGAGCAGGACGAAAGTTACACCCCTTTGCAACTTTACACTGCCTCCTTTTGACAATTTTTGGGGAAACAAAAAACCTTTCACCACAGGCAAATGCCTCAGAGCTATAAAAAACTGAGAGAGGTTATTGTAGAGGCACTCTACATGATCCCGTTGCCTCAGACGAAATGTTTCTAAGTGACACGGTTTTCAAGTAACATCTCGTCAAAGATTGCTGCCTTTTTGCACTTTAGACTCTTCAGAGATATCGTCGGTACAATGTAGCTCTGACTATTTTGACATGTCTGGGTGAAAAATAGGACCATGCCTAGCATAAATGTACCCATTCAGATGCGTTGGAATAGTCGGTTTGGTCGCATCAGGAGCAGGACGAAAGTTACACCCCTTTGCAACTTTGCACTGCCTCCTTCTGATGATTTTTGGGGAAACAGAAAACCTTTCACCACGGGCATATGCCTCAGAGCTATAAAAAACTGAGAGAGGTTATTGTAGAGGCACTCTACGTGTTCCCATTACCTTAGACAGAATGTTTCTAAGTGACACGGTTTTTGAGTAACATCTCGTCAAAGATTGCTGCCTTTTTGCACTTTGGACTCTTCAGGGATATCGTCGGTACAATGTAGCTCCGACTGTTTCGACATGTTTGGGTGAAAAATAGGACCATGCCTAGCATAAATGTACCCATTCGGACGCGTTGGAACAGTCAGTTTGGTTGCATCAGGAGCAGGATGAAAGTTACACCCCTTTGCAACTTTACACTGCCTCCTTCTGACGATTTTTGGGGAAACAGAAAACCTTTCACCACGGGCAAATGCCTCAGAGCTATAAAAAGCCAAGAGAGGTTATTGTAGAGGCACTCTACGTGATCCCATTGCCTCAGACGGAATGTTTCTAAGTGACATGATTTTTGAGTAACATCTCATCAAAGATTGCTGCCTTTTTGCACTTTGGACTCTTCAGGGATATCGTCGGTACAATGTAGCTCCGACTGTTTCGACATGTTTGGGTGAAAAATAGGACCATGCCTAGCATAAATGTACCCATTCGGACGCATTGGAACAGTCAATTTGGTCGCATCAGGAGCAGGACGAAAGTTACACCCCTTTGCAACTTTACACTGCCTCCTTCTGACAATTTTGGGGGAAACAGAAAACCTTTCACCACGGGCAAATGTCTCAGAGCTATAAAAAACCAAGAGAGGTTATTGTAGAGACACTCTACGTGATCCTGTTACCTAAGACGGAATGTTTCTAAGTGACACAGTTTTCGAGTAACATCTCGTCAAAGATTGCTACTTTTTTGCACTTTGGACTCTTCAGGGATATCGTCGGTACAATGTAGCTCTGACTGTTTTGACATGTTTGGGTGAAAAATAGGACCATGTCTAGCATAAATGTACCCATTCAGACGCGTTGGAACAGTCAGTTTGGTCACCTCACAAGCAGGACGAAAGTTACACCCCTTTGCAACTTTACACTGCCTCCTTCTGACGATTTTTGGGGAAACAGAAAACCTTTCACCACGGGCAAATGCCTCAGAGCTATAAAAAACCAAGAGAGGTTATTGTAGAGGCACTCTACGTGATCCCGTTGCCTCAGACGGAATGTTTCTAAGTGACACGATTTTTGAGTAACATCTCGTCAAAGATTGCTACCTTTTTGCACTTTGGACTCTTCAGGGATATCGTCGGTACAATGTAGCTCCGACTGTTTCGACATGTTTGGGTGAAAAATAGGACCATGCCTAGCATAAATGTACCCATTTAGACGCGTTGGAACAGTCAGTTTGGTCGCATCAGGAGCAGGATGAAAGTTACACCCCTTTGCAACTTTACACTGCCTCCTTCTAACGATTTTTGGGGAAACAGAAAACCTTTCACCACAGGCAAATGCCTCAGAGCTATAAAAAACCAAGAGAGGTTATTGTAGAGGCACTCTACATGATCCCGTTGGCTCAGACAGAATGTTTCTAAGTGACACAGTTTTTGAGTAACATCTCGTCAAAGATTGCTACCTTTTTGCACTTTGGACTCTTCAGGGATATCGTCGGTACAATGTAGCTCCGATTGTTTCGACATGTTTGGGTGAAAAATAGGACCATGCCTAGCATAAATGTACCTATTGAGACGCATTGGAATAGTCAGTTTGGTCGCATCACGAGCAGGACACCAAAAATGCAAAAGTTGCTTTGTGCAACTTGACAACATTGACACTTTTTTGCAACATGACTCAAAGACTCAAACTGACCCCAAATGACTCAAAGCGACTTAAAATCACCTTGATTATAGAGGTCAAGGCGCTCCTTATCATTCATTCATTATGAGCACCTTGGGAGAATGGTATATAGGTCATCATCATGATTGGGCGCCCTGGATCAAGAGTGTTGGAGAGATCATCAACTGGTGTTTAGTAGGGTGAGTTATGAGTTTGGTCGCATCAGGAGCAGGACACCAAAAATGCATAACATGATGATGTAAAAATGTGTACATATGTGTAAAAATGCAGGAGGAAATAAAAAAAGACAAACCTTACAAATTAATGTGCATACTTACAACTCAATGTAACATAACTTTACAAAATCAATGTGAATACTTACAAATTAATGTGCATACTTATAACTCAATGTAACATAACTTTACAAAATCAATGTGAATACTTACAAATTAATCCAATGAACCATCTGGATCTGCTCTACTTTTTATTGTGTCAAGTATTGCTTCATGGTCAGACTCACACACCTTCCACAATATTTTGTTCAAAGGTCTACCCCGATACTTTATCAAATGAACATTGGATGCCACGACAAGGTTCGAGTAATGAAGAATCTTTCGATGCATGTCAAAGTCCTGAAATAGCCAAATATTAACACTCTTATGTGGGTACCTTCTAAGCCATGTTCCAGTAATAACCACTGATCCTGTAGGGTATTCGATGTTTTCTCCATCTGTAACAGGGGCCTCCAATTTCTTTTTGGCCTCAACACAATGACATAAGTAATAATCTGTTCCCTCTTCATTATCTTCATCTGCAATAACTGCATATACGTGTCCTACATTGATATGTGTAGCAAATTAGATGAAATTAGTCAACATTACAAAAACACTACAAAGTAAGATGACATTACCTGGTTGAACTAGATGAAATTAGATGCATATATGTGCCCTATATTACCTGGTTGAACTAAATCTGATATGTGGTCAAAGTCAACTGACGATTCCATCTGTGTTAGTTCCAGTGCCATCGGGGGTCGATATGTGTCAAGTGGGCTAAGATAACTTAACTGCCATTCGTCAACCCACTCCTTTGACTCGCACTCATCCCAGACTTGAATTGTACAGGAAGAACAAAAGCATGACATCTTTCGTGTATGGATACTCCATGAACCTGCAATTGAGCTTCTGAAAGAGTGCATCTCATTTGATCCTGTCAATGTACAACAATCCTCATATGGTGCAATGTTAGTATCATCTATCAACCAAAAAAATCTACGAACTAAAGACTTACCTTCATTACCTGGACCCATGGAAGCATTACACCACTCGACAATCGATTTTGCATCTGTCAACTTTGCATTGTCTTTATACTTTAACTCTTCTCGTGCTATGGCTCTTTTGATACATGCTCCTGCACCATCATGCTCCCCCTTTCCATGCTCGGCCTCACAAAAGTTCCACATATGTTGAATACCTATAAAATTATGCCTCCTACTCAGCCAATAGAAATTCTGTGAGTTCTTGAATTGTGATGCACAATTATCCGACCATATGATATGCTGACTGAACGATATGCCCCTTCTAGCCAAATCATTGTAGAACACCTAAAAGCAACCTTGCACGAACTCTGTAGAATGCGTGCGATCATCACTAATATAGAAATGATACTCCCTTATGATCTTTCTGTCATCCTCTATACTATCATTCACATGAATGAATGCGATGTGCACAAATATAGAAACCTGTGTGGAGTTGTAATATTGTGATTGCACCTCACGCTGTGGCTGTAGACTGTAGTTCTCTGCAAAGTCGATGACTGAAACAATGCTACCAACCGGAAATGTGTCCTTGCATAACTTGAATTGCAAGTCCAACCATTGAGCTCTATGGGCATGTCTTGCATACTCATACACTATGCTGTCACGAAATATAGGCATAAACTGATACAGTGGAATCTTTTCAATAACTAATTCACACCTCTTTGCTTCTTTACCATCTTTTGTATTGTATGCCACTGTTTTATACTTGCCAAACTCTACTAGTTCATTTCCAACCGCATGTGTTATTTCCATATGTTCACATATTGGCAAATGTTGCAAGCCACTGCAACGATGACATGTGCCATCCAAGCATAATTTCTTGTAGAATATTTGACCTTCCTCTCTTTCACATAAAATTCTTGATATGAAGTCTCTTGAAGATGTTGGTGGGGCACATATGGCACAACCCTGCAAATCATTGTTAGTATGCATATCTAAACATATAGACCTATAAGCATCAAAATGGTTAGAAAATTCAATATGTAATCTACAACAACAAGTAGTGCGTGTGTGATTTATCTTAACATAGAAAGGTTTTAGCATTTCAAAATATCTTTGACAAATTTTAATTTGAGGATACTTCTTTAGAAATTTACCATAAAACTGTGTTTGAGTCTCATCCAAAAAATGCTTTGGATGTGGCTCGCGGTTCTGACTACCAATTCTCCTTCTTACCACATCCCTTTGATTCAGAGATACCCTTGTGTAATTCTTCCAAAAGTCTTCAATTAGTGATCTCAATGCTTCAACAATTGGTTTATCTTTTCGTGGTAGTCTCCTCGAGAACGCCCATAATTCATTGGCATTAGTGTCCTCAATTCTTTGGCGTCTTCCAACGGCTCTTGATAAAGTTTTCCTATTAATTCTCAATTCTTGACTTGTCTTTCTAATGAGACGAGCTTTCCTCGTTTGACTACTTACTATAGTCGATGTAATCACACGCCGTGTTGCATTACTATCTTTTGTGCGTGAGGTGTTACCCACACTCTCATACGCACTCATTAGATTCTTAACAATAGATTTTTCACTTGAAGCCTCTGATGTTCTCAACCCAAGAATCTTCATGATAGACCTATACTTTATACTTCGCATCATTTCAATGAATAGTTGACATCTTGCAGTCTCATTTAACTTTTCAAAGAACAATCTCAAAATCTTATTAACATATCTTCTACAAGTGCGTTTTGGAATCTTACCTTGCATTGGCTGCAAAATATTCTCATCAATATCAATCAAATACTTTGGCTTTCTATGCAAAATTCTAGGTGGTGTCAAGTTAGGTAAATTCATCTCAACATTAGGAATTTCATCAATATTTAAATGAGACGGGTTAGATGGCATACCTTCGATCGAAGATGGAATAGATGACATACCTTGAGGTTGAGGTGGGAACGATGGCGTACCTCCTTCATCACATGTGAGTGATGATGTACTCTCAACTTGAGATGTGGTAGATGGTGTCCCTACATGTTGTCTTGCGGTAAAGGATGTGTCTCCAACTATGGTATTCAAATCTCTCGTACCATGAAGTTTTTGCATTCGTTCTCTTTGTGCCGCCAATACCATATCTCTTTGTGATGGTTGTGGTTCCTCTTCAATTGGTATGTCTTCATTTATCGTGTCCAATTTCCTCTTCTCACGAAGTTCTCTCATAGCCATTGCTTTCTTTGCATTCTTAGCTTCTATCTCTTCCTGTGTTGGTTTAATTCTTGATCGTTTCCTCGGCATGATGGAGAATTTGTCTGTAGCATGATAAAGAGACCAATATTAGTTCCTAAGAAATGAATACATGATAATAGTGGGATTGTATTTTTTTTATGTTGTAAGGATTTATTCTTGTATAGTTTGACATCATGGTATGAACTAAGGTTTGTTTATTACACATAATTATTAAAGAGCCCAAGTGTAGAAAATATACATGGCATCATGTGAGATTGTAGGTTGCTTTCTCGATTGGGAATGTGTCTATTTTAAACATGTATGATAAAGCACGATAAAGTAATTCAATCCGAAATAAGGAAAATGTAAAGAACATGCATGTAAAGACTTGACATACCTAAAAAATGAAGATTTGAATGGAGAGAGTACCCAATTATGTAGTGTTTTTATCTTCTTGCATCAAACTCCTCAACAATTTGAGTTTTTCACCACTTGCTTCCTTTTCAATGTTAAATTCTTAAAATTGAATCACAATTAACATTGCAATACTACAAAAATTGAAACTTGAATAGATATATATCAAACTTGGTTTGAAAACTATGTTATTTCCTCCTTCTCAAGTTGGCAAAGCAGAAAAGGTGGTGGAAAGATCATGCAAAGGTGGTACAATGTGTCAAATGTGCATGTGAACTTCCCAATAGCATGAAAGCACTTCTTTTTTGTCGGAGCACGCGCAGAATCAGTAAGAAAACAAAGCATGTGGGCCAAGCTCACGGGGGTAACCACTTTTTTATGGGGGTACTCTGATCCCTCATCTCTCAACCCTAACCCTAAACCCTCAACCCTCAACATCAAACCCTAATCCCTTAACCCTCAACCCTAATCTGTCATCCGTCATCCCTCAACTCTAATCCCTCATTCCTAAACCCTAAATGCTATCCCTATTCCTAGACCCTCAACAGGCTCGATACTATACCTTAAACCCTAATCCCTCTACCATCGACACTCTTATTTAACCCTAATCCCTTGACCATTAACCCTATCCCTCAACCTCAACCCTCAACCCTCAACCCTCAACCCTCAACCCTCAACCCTCAACTCTCAACATTAAACCCTAATTCATCAACCCTAAACCCTAATCCCTCAAACCTAAACCCTATCCCCAAACCATCAACCCTCAACACTATACCTTAAACCCTAATCCCTCAACCCTCAACCTTATCCCTAAACCCTAATCCCTCAACCCTCAACCCTAATCCCTCATCCCTCAACTCTAATCCCTCATCCCTAAACCCTAAATGCTATCCCTATTCCTAAACCCTCAACAGACTCGATACTATACCTTAAACTCTAATCCCTTATCCCTAAACCCTCCAACCCTATCCCTAATCCTTATTCCCTCCACACTCTACTGTAACCCTAATTCCTCGACCCTCAACCCTATCCCTAAACCCTTGACCCTCGAACCTCAACCCTCAACCCTCAACATCAAACCCTAATCCCTCAATCCTTAACTCTGATCCCTCAACCTTCAACCCTGATCCTAAACCCTAAACCCTCAACGCCAAATTCTAATCCCTCAACCCTTCACTCTAATCCCTCAACTCTCAACATTAAACCCTAATTCATCAACCCTAAACCCTAATCCCTCAAACCTAAACCCTATTCCTAAACCATCAACCCTCAACACTATACCTTAAACCCTAATCCCTCAACCCTCAACCCTAAACCTTATCCCTAAACCCTAATCCCTTAACCCTCAACCCTAATCCCTCATCCCTCAACTCTAATCCCTCATCCCTAAACCCTAAATGCTATCCCTATTCCTAAACCCTCAACAGACTCGATACTATACCTTAAACTCTAATCCCTTATCCCTAAACCCTCCAACCCTATCCCTAATCCTTACACCCTCCACACTCTACTTTAACCCTAATCCCTTCAACCTCAACCCTATCCCTAAACCCTTGACCCTCGAACCTCAACCCCCAACCCTCGACGTCAAACCCTATTCCCTCAACCCTTAACTCTGATCCCTCATCTCTCAACCCTAACCCTAAACCCTAAACCCTCAACCCTCAACGTCAAATCCTAATCCCTCAACCCTAAACCCTATCCCTAAACCCTCAACACTATACCTTAAACCCTAATCCCTCAGCCCTCAACCCTAAACCTTATCCCTAAACCCTAATCCCTCAACCCTCAACCCTAATCTGTCATCCCCCAACTCTAATCCTTCATCCCTAAACCCTAAATGCTATCCCTATTTCTACACCCTCAACAAAATTGATACTATACCTTAAACCCTAATCCCTTATCCCTAAACCCTCCAACCCTATCCCTAATCCTTATACCCTCCACACTCTACTTTAACCCTAATTCCTCGACCCTCAACCCTATCCCTAAACCCTTGACCCTCGAACCTCAACCCTCAACCCTCAACATCAAACCCTAATCCCTCAACCCTTAACTCTGATCCCTCGACCCTCAACACTATACCTTAAACCCTAATCCATATCCCTCAACCCTTAACCCTTAAAACTTAAACCCTATCCCTACACCCTCAACACTTGACACTATATCTTAAGCCTTAAACCCTCATCCCTAAAGCCTCAACCCTCAATCCTTAAACCTTCAACCCTAAACCCTATCCCTAATCCCTCTACCCTCGACACTCTAACCCTAACCTCGACATTAAATGCTAATCCGTCAACCCTAAACCCTAATCCTCAACCCTCAACCCTCAACCCTCAACACTATACCTTAAACCCTAATCCCTCAACCCTCAACCTAAACCTTATCCCTAAACCCTAATCCCTCAACCCTCAACCCTAATCCATCATCCCTCAACTATAATCCCTCATCCCTAATCCCTAAATGCTATCCCTATTCCTAAACTCTCAACAAACTTGATACTATACCTTAAACCCTAATCCCTTATCCCTAAACCCTCCAACCCTATCCCTAATCCTTACACCCTCCACACTCTACTTTAACCCTAATCCCTCGACCCTAAACCCTTGACCCTTGAACCTCAACCCTCAACCCTTAATGTCAAACCCTAATCCCTCAACCCTTAACTTTGATCCCTCGACCCTCAACCGTAATTTGTCAACCCTCATCCCTAAACCTTAAACGCTATCCCTATTCCTAGACCCTCAACAGGCTCGATACTATACTTTATACGCTAATACCTTATCCGTAAACCTTCCAACTCTATCCCTTATGCCTTAACCCTCATGATTAATAGCCTTGAATGTAAAAAAAAATTGAGTGGGACATAACGCGAGCGTGTTATAACGCGCTCGCGTTATATCAAACATGGCAAAAGACAGACTTGCGGGAAAGAAAAATGCAAGGCATAACACGAGCGCGTTATAAAGCGCTCGCGTTATTTCTTGCTTTGGGAATTCCAAGCCTTGGGCTTGGGATTTGCTTTGGATTTCCAACCCAAAGGCTTGGAGTGCCTTATGAACAGTCACAGATGTGTTTTTCTGTATTCTTCAAAATTTCACATAATTTCATTCGTGCTAACCCTCAGATTTGCACGTGTTTCAAGGTTGAACAAATCAAACACATGGGTAATGTTAGGCTTTCTCTTAGCTATTTGACGATGTGATTTTTTTCACATTTTAACAATGTTAAGCCTTTCATCTTTAATTTCTTTTGTTTGTGTGTCCGTTTTTATGCAAAAACCACTGTTTGGTCTTTTTTTCATTGTAAAATAACTATTCTTTCAAATTTAAAAAAAATTACATATTTAGAAACTAGACTCCATTCTACAAATATTAAAAAAATAAAAAAATGATTTTCAATTAGTTTTCAAAATTTATAGGGGTAGCACGGCCAAAATTCTATTTTTTAGGATGTGTCCACTTTAAAAATTAGTAAAAAATCAAATATTCATCAAAAAATTATCAGAAAAATCGGGCATAAACTACATGCTATTAGCTAATTTCTCACTGAAGCGATTTTAAAAATACAAAAAAAAAGTTGACCTTTTGAGGGAGCCACAAAACATGCTATGTTATGTTTTTTTGACAGAAACAACACCAATTTCTGTGGCTCCCTCTTTTGAACCCCTTAATCTATGCCATTTTCAAAACAAAATAGTAGTTTAGAAAGTAGACTTGGAGCACTACGAACATTGTTTTGGTTGCATCTCTAAATTTTGAGTGTAACTATGCTCAATTTCTCATCCAAGGCCAGTATTTCCTGATTTTAGAAAAAAAGTGGCCACTTAAGACCCCTTTTTGGCCCCCCATCTTCTTGCACTTACCCATGAAACTGTAGTTGCTCCAAACAAGGTTTTAAAAAATGAACCATCTGTTGTTGTTCTTGCATCAATGGTGGAACACTTGGTGTCCATATTATGAAATATAAACTTTATTTAGTATTACATTAATATGAAATGGTGGTTCTATTTTTGTGTAGGGGTTAGGAGGATTTGAAATTTACACATGCTTGGACGCTAAAATTTATTTAGCATTACATTAATAACAAGAGCTGCAAAGCAGCCAAGTTTCTGCCAAAATATTCATGAATAGTCTTGTTTTGTTTTAATTTGTTGTGTTTGTTTAGTTTTAGCAACAATGTTGATAATATAATAACTTTATAATAATCTTGAAATTTGTGTTGATATTTTTGTAATATTTACACTGAATGTTGAAAATTGAAGAACTTTAAGATTCTACATTTAATAATTAGATTGCGTAAAATGGAAGTTGCAAAGTAAGTGATTTTTTATTATACCTAAAGATTTATTATTATACTTCAAAATTTATGATGAACTTGACAAAATGGATTATTTGATTGATACAGCCTCCTAAGGCTAGAAATGGACACCTGGCAATTAAAACTTGGTTCTTGAAGGCGATAAATACACTAGCCTTCAACAGTTTGCACTTAAGATGCAATACAAAGAGTTGTTAATGCTATAAAAATCACTTAACATCATGAATACAAAGAGTTGTGAGTGCTATAAAAATCACTTAACATCATTATTTTAAAGATTTGAAGTTATAGCTTATAGTGAGAGACAAGTGAAACCCTAAAATTAGTTCTTCATTAAAAACAATAAGAACAACCAACGAGTTTAGAAAATTTCACAGCATAAAGTTGTTTTCATTGTGTGATGGGATCGAGATTGAGTTTAAATCTTGTGATTAAAGGTAGATTAGGGATTAAGTGAAATTTAATTAATTAATTAAAATTAATTAAATTTCATGTGAAGGGAGGACTTATGGAATTGATCACTGGTCAATTTTTCCCTCTATGCATTAATATATTTTAAAATTTTGATGTATTAGTATATTATTATCATAGATTAAGGATATTATCTATGTAAATGATATATTATTATTAATAATTATTAAAGGCATGTATATAAACTTGGGATAAACCTATAAATTATATTTGTATTTAAATTCCTATTAGTATTAATATTGATTAGTAATAGGAATCTTATATAACTATAATATTTTTATTGTCTAATAATATTATCAATATTAATACTAATAGGAATTTAAATACATGTTTCTTAATATTTTTATTATTTTTATTTTAGTTATAATATATTTAAATTGGTTAATAGTGAGATGCTAAAAAATCTTTACTGTATAATATTTTACCCATAAAGTCTCAAACTAGAAACAAATAGTTTTAAGTATAGTATATTATTATCATAGATTAAGGATATTATCTACCACAAAATTTTATAATTTAAACCTTGATGATCCGCAATAATCGCCCATATCAGGTGAAAGTTTTCAGCCAAGAAGAAAAATAATTTTTTAAATATGTTTTGTTAAAATATTTGCATCTATACAATAGCAATAGGTAAATTTTTTTTAAATAGAAAAATTATTTCATTCTCATTAGTTGCAAAAAGAATTATTAATAACTAGTTAGGAATAGGCCTCGCCTATAGTTTTCTTGGCAGATACTAAAAACGGTGGTTTTATTTTTCTGTAGGGTTTGGGAGGATTTGAAATTTACATATTTGAAATTTACACATGCCTTGACACTGAAATTTAGTTTTGATTTCTAATGATTTTGTTGTCAGTACCTATAATTGAAGGTTTGCAGTGAGTTTATAGGCTTGATATTAGTTTCATATTTTCTTGCTTTGGTGTGAGGGTTTGCAAGATACCGGGGTTCATCATCCCTTCACTGTGCTAAAGTTCTTTATTAATTTAGAAATCTTCCTCCCAAATGTAGGAATTATTTTCCCCAATTTTCTAGTATTACATTTTTTATTTTATTCTCCAAACATACAATATTTTAATGCATTTTAAATTATCATAGTATTAATATTATTAAGTAGACATTTCAAATCTTTATAGACTCAACCAGGGTCAGGGCTCTCGACATAAATACAAATATGCAGGCTTTGTAAAGTTTAGTTTTATAGTGAAGGAAATATTTTAGTGCTATTTTATTTTTACCAAATTAAATTCTTTTTTACCCAAGACATTTCAAAACAAGTTCACATAAGTTTTTACTATTATTACTTAAACAAAAAATTAAGTGACTAAGATAAAATACTATAATGATCTAAATATGAATATGTTATTATTATTATATCATGTAATTATTCTTCAAACTTACAATATTTTAATGTATTTTAAATTATAATAGTATTCAATATTATTACATTTTAATATCTTAGGTAGACATTTCAAATCTCTCCACACCCAAGGGTTCTACACATTTTATTTTATGAAACTAGATTATTTTTGGGATTTCAATTTTATTTACTCAAGAGTTAAAAATCTAGGATTTCAATTTTATTTAGTGAAAAGTTAAAAATCTATAGTATCATGAAAAATCATTTTCCATGTTATTAAATTTTTTATTTTATTCTTCAAATTTGCAATATTTTAATGCATTTTAAATTATAAAAGTATTAGTATTATTACATTTTAATATCTTAAGGAGACATTTTGAATCTCTATATACTCAACTAGGGCCAGGGCTCTCCACATAAATACAAATATGCAGGCTTTGTAGAGTTTAGTTTTATAGTTAAAGAAATATTTTGTTATTTAATAAGCTTTGTAAAGTCTAGTTTTATAGTTAAGGAAATATTTTAGTCCTATTTTATTTTCACCAAATTAGATTATTTTTGAGATTTCAATTTTATTTACCCAAGACATTTCAAAACGAGTTCACATAATTTTTTCCTTATAAATTTAGTTCTAGAAATATAATAGTTATAAATTTGAAATGATAAAAAATTCTTATAAATTTAGTTCTAGAAATATAATAGTTAAAAATTTGAAATGATAAATAATTCTTTTATCTTTAGAAAAAAACTATTACTAATGTAATGCCCTACCATGAACACCTTAGAGTACAACACATCTATGCTATGTAAAGCAGAATAATTTTTTTTTAAAATGAATAAAGTAACAAAGTAATGTTAACACATCTAAATACATCATTTGACCTAACAAGTAGTCCTCTAAGATATCATGGAAGCATTACTTGACAAATCAAACAACATAATCTGACATACTTCAATAAATATTTACATCTCCATATCATAACATCAGATAAATATTTACCAGGATCTAGTTCACAATTACAATTTCTCCTCACATATGAGTACAGCATTACATTGTTACATTATCACCTTCTGAATACATACATTATAAATCAACTGATACATAGGCAAGTACATAATTACAATATCTATCTCCTCAACTGGTACAAGACCTGATGGCTAATACACAAGATACATCCTCTTCGCATACGAACAATAACAAGGGAAAAACCAATGGATAAAAGCTCTTCCACCCGACCATGTGGAACCCTGAGGTCCACCCCCCGATCTAGGAGTTAACATAAGGTCCCCACTACAACATACAGTCAGGTAAATAGAAGGCTAAAAACAAAGACAACACATGACTCCAACAACACAAGTCAATATCACAAACAACTCAACATCACTTCCAGAGGCAACACATAATGAATGGGGAGAGTACAACTAGGGAGTGCTATGCTACAGTAGGAAGGAGTGTCATCACATGGCTTGTCATGGGTTGTCCTGGTAAGCCTTCCTAGGCCCCGGCCCCCATCTTGGGTTGTCCTGGCAGCCTCTCCCGACTCTCGGCCCCCATACAACGCTCATGCAGAATCAACATACCTTTCATGAGGACAAGGTAGTTGATCTTGCCATTCCAGGCCTTCTCATCTCATCTCAAGCCTAAACAAGCACTTAAGCCATGAGTGAGGCATCCACTTATCTTGTTTAGTGTGATTAACTACCCAACCCCTTAATTCATTAATTAGGTTATCACTAAATTAACAAACTCCCACATGGGTTGTCCTGGACGCCACTTTGGGCTCCGGTCCCCATTGAGAGCCACTCCCTTACCTACAACTAGAAAACCCCACTCAACAAGCATAGCAAACATCTTCATGACAACGAGGATTCCTAAACCATGCAAGGAATTATCCATCTTGTATAACAATTATCCTCATATCCAAATGTATATATAATAATGCAAGGCATTAACCCTCTTGCATATCAACTTAATCATAGGAACAACTCACAAAATATTGTCCATAACAATACATAAACATTACTTCGTTACAATACTCGATGTCTCCCCATTCCAAAATCTAACACAAGACTCAATACAAGATAAATATAATTAAACGAACAACAATACATCCCCAAGGGAATACATTCATCATTCACATTGTCTTTTATCCCAGACATAACTAGAGACAACATATCATCATATATTCAATACACAAAAAAACACTATACTTGAAAACCAATCACGTTATCCTATGCCTCTGGACTGACAACCTAACAACCTGCACAGTGGACCCTGTTACATCCAACAATCTCATTGCAATGTTAATAAACCCACTATCGAGACTATTTAACCAAACTTTCATTAACAAAACCTTCATAATGATGTTGTAATAAGATCGTTACCAGAATTAAATTGATCAACAATAATCATAACAATTTAAATTAAACTTTGTAATTACTATCATCCACATTTCTATATAGTTCAATGAATTAAATCTAATAACTTAACTAAAATATTAATCTACATTTGATTTTGCACTTTTAAAACTAACAATCTTATAAATTATGCAATTTCTCATTAAACTTCACCCATACATTTTCCGGACAGCTTGTAGATGACAACAATATCATTTAAACTAATAATAACAATAATATTATTAAACAATAATAATATAATAATAATAATAATAATAATAATAATAATAATAATAATAATAATAATAACAACCTTAAATCATTCAAGCAAAAATTTTCATCCAAAGAGAAGAAAACTGTCATTTTTATTTAATTAGGGCTTTTATTTGATAGTCACTCTTGGTTGTCAAATAACTTATTTTTATTACAGTTATCTATTTAGTAATGCCTGTTAAAATACTATATATAAACCAAATATAAGAAAAAAAAACTAATATATATATATATATATATATATATATATATATATATATATATATATCCTCATAATCCTATATAAATTTTGATGGATTGCTTAGATCTCTCCTTTCATATACTACAGTCATTTTAAATATCTTAGTTGTATTTTATAGCTAAAATGTCTAACTACAGCCAAAATAAATTTCTGTCAAAAGTATATCTTTCTATATTAACATTGAAAATTCTTATTGACTGACAAATCTAATTTTTGAACATTTTATATGAACTATTCATTTGAAGATGCAAAATAGCCCATAGAATAATCATTGCACCCATTTCCTGAAGGCATCTACTAGCCAGCATTTCAAACAAATTATTAAGTATCTTTAATCTTTTAAAGTTATTCATGAATAGGCAAATTATAATGAAGGTAGATTGATAAATCTTCAAATAAAATTGTTAAAACAACTCTTAATACTACAACTATGAGTTCACAATAGACATCTACACCCTGAAATAATGGACTAGAAACAAAAATCAGACATGAGCTACGGTGGAAGCAACTTGACAAGGTAGACTCCTCAGAGAGGCATTTTCTCACTGAAGACCTTGCTTGAAATTGAACACATGTAGATGCGTGGGTTGAGTGTATGAGGATTGTACCTAATTCAATCACATCTAAAATCCATGTCACCTATAGTTTACCGTTATGTGTGCATGGTTGAACTTCTTGGCTACGCTAGCCCTTCTTGAGGATGCCCTAAACTTTATCACTATGATACCTGTTAAATCTGTGCTGGTTGTATGGATGTGTTTGTTTGGAATGGATGATGAATCGACACCATAACCTCCTCCACACAAGCCAAATCTTCCACCAACACGTAGTGCATAGTGGGCTTTACTTTAATAGGGCGTTGATTCTTTTTGGTAAAGACTATTTTAAAATAGGAATGGTCTGGAGTTAAACATCCGACGTTCCCTCCCCTAAAACCACTCTCCACCACTACATCATGGATGCTATTAATATTCTGCACTTGATAGTGGATTCACCCAGTGTATAAGTAAAAGATGGCAATTTAGAATTTGAGTGATTACCACTTTACTAGTCAATGACATCATTTTCTAAATTACAACATTTCTCATGACTGAAATGGGATATGTTAGAGATAAAGTATATAAATTATGACCAACACACGGCATGAGAAATGAAGGGGAAACATGGATGTGTTATCTTGGACCATAGATCACATATGAATTTAGGCTTAGGTGTATACACAGTGACACTGCTGCTTTGTTTGGATCCTGAAACTATTCTACACCCTTGCCAACTACCGGTTTGACGGAGCCAAGGGTTTTGTCTTCTAATAGAATTTAACAGCATATAGAAAATCATCTATTGTTATAATACCTAAAACCATACATATATGTTTATTTCCTTTGACTTACGACTGCACATGACTCTGTATATGCTTGCTTTGAATTGTAATATTATGAACTTGATCTACAAGATGCTTTGGATCCAATCCAGAGGCTGAAGGGAGACTCGAGCACATGCTCCACATGTGAACTTTTTCCTTTATTTTCTTAGAACCCTTTAAAAATGGATCTCGTTAAAGTGGGAGAAAAGCTTCTGAGTTCTGTCAGATCTTTCGATATATTGGCGCCTACAACGGATCGCCCTGAGGTATATTACCTATTCAGTTCAAGCTTTGGATAAACTAAATTTGGTGTCAATTGACGGAATTTGGGACAATGGCCTTCAAAAATTTCCAAATTTTAATATTTTCCAATGGCATTGTAAAATAATTTACTTTCTGCATCATTATTCTAGCGAGGTATTCGTGGCAAACATTTATTCTGTAAATTTATGAGATCTTCTGCATAAATAAAACCTTGTTTCAACCTGTATAGCATTTCCTATTATTATTTACTATTAATTGACATAAGGTTTAGTATATACAGATTTAGAACTACATGCATAATTACTCGATTATACACGGACACAACAGCAAGAAGTTGGATGTGGACATAAATTTATCTGATTTGGTAGGTGTAAAGTAAATGAGTTTGGCAGGATACACTAAATGAACACAGTGATTTCAGAATACTCACAAACTCAACAATCAAAGCATGAACATGACATTCAGTTTTAATTTATTTTCAAAGATAAAACCCTTAAAGAGAATGGAACCTGATTTTCAATTAATTAACTGGCTGCAGATTGGTGTTGCTGTCCGACTGCAGCTTGCAGCTCTAGTCTCCCAAAATCTTCTGATCTCAGCCCACAGCTCCTCCCCACTTGTAACCCCATCTACTTCTATCCCCCCTTCTCTCCTTCTCTCTGCTTATTATATAGAATTCCCTACCCTAATTGTTTGTACTCCACTTTTTAGGGGATATCCACATGATCCAATGCCAACCGTCAATGAAAATACAGCTTACTTTCTTTTAATTTTTAATAACACTACAATATAACCCCTATTCTTTTATTTACTCAAGGATAACTTACATTTAATATATTACAACTTATAATTTTTATTTTATTTAATTTAGTATTTTATATAGATATTTAATATATAACAACTCATAAATATATTTATATTACTTTATTTAGTCATTTGTTTACTGGGCCCCATATACCTTCATGTTTATTTTATTAATTATAGAACAATTCCACAACTTATAATGCCACTTTATAACTAATTTATCTCCTTTATTATTTATTTTCATTTATTTAATATTTAATATATATATTTGTTATATAACAACTAATAATTATTTATAAATCTATTTAATAATCATTAATCAAATTTATCTATTTATATACCACAATTAACCAATCATAATCATGCAATTACTCGACCATCAAGCATGCAGAGAAAGCAAAACGACAACCCATAGAGACAAACAAAACGGAGAACAATGACTAGCCGCAAACTGAAGACTTATCCCCTACAAGGATGACGGATGACTGGGGAACCTTATGCTAACTCTGATCAACAATTCCATTGGCTAGGGCACGCTCAAACCTACTAGTCCAGGTGGAGTCGATGCTCGGTACCTACATCCTATAGCAAACCTCAAGGTTAAACATATATATATACAAACATGAAGTCATGCACACAGTAAACAGAAATTACAGCGTGGCAGGGTACTCGGACACGAGTAATGCGACCCTGTTCTGTTCACATAAACACATCAATGAATGACTATATTACACATAATTTTCTAGTGCTTTTCAACAAGATACAATATTCAATTACTTAATGATCTATTACATCAATTACCAGAAATACATCATAATCATAATCAAATAACACATGGAGTTGAAATTTAAATAATCTATAACATCTAATATGTGCATCAAAATGTAAAAACATAAAATATCAGTAATCAAACATCATCAAACGTCATCATATCAATAGGTCCATAATCAACTAGCATACTAATAAAGAATCCATCATCCAAAATAACATCATAATGTCTAGTCCTACTAGGAGAACCATCAGTCCAATAGAAGGCAAGGTGAGGGGCACTACAACTAATCTAAGTGTAAATTCAAATCCTACAAAATTGGAAGCGAAAATGAGAATTTGTGAGGGATTGTTTGCCACTATAAACACTCTTCAAAAATTATTTTTTCAATTATTGGAATGCAATTTGTCTATACAACCAATAAATAATCAACAAAAAAAATTACAACTAAAAAAATACTATAATACACTACTACAAGGTAGGTACTGGCCACTAAGTGGCACTTGTTTCAAATGAATATTTTATTGTAGCATTGAACATTTTTAAAAAAGCAACATAAGGATAAAATGAATTTAAAGTGAGGAAAGAAATAATATAATGGAAATGTTAAATTTAAAATGAAAATCCATATGATTAATAAAGTTTGGGTTTGTTTTTTCTCATTTAGCACTACAAAAAGTGAATTTTAATTTTTTTAAGAAACAGTAATTTTTTCAAAAAAAAAAATTGTTTTATTTATATTATATATCATATTATATTTATATTTACTAACTATATATTCTATTATTTCTATATTTAATAATGCATATCATAGAGTATATAATATATAATTGATATAATAATTATATGGTATTTTATATATAAAATAAATATATATGTATTTAACAATTTATTAATATTTATATACATTTAGAATATTTTTAATATAATAGTTAATTATCTCTAATATATTTAGTTCAAATTATAAATACTTTACTTGATATAAATAATTATAAATGGTATTTTTTAAAATTAAAAAAACAATTATATTAAATATTATAAATGTTTAATTAACTATTATATTAAATATTGTGTGTTAAAGTTTAATACATATGTTTATTTAAAGGCTATTTATGTATGTGTTTTAAAATTGAAAGGTTTAAATCTTATAAGGTTTTAATGTAAAAAATAGAAGTCCCAAAGTATTCGGTAGGGACATTTAAACGACATGAGACTTCACTATATATCTCTCTTCTCTCTTTGTTTGTCTCTCCCTTGTCTATGTTCTACTTTCTAGTTATGTAAAGCTTATTCATTTGATAGAGATGTATAAGGTAATCAAAGCTGGAAGGGTTTCACTAGGAGTTTTGGGAGCCATTTCTCAAGTGGTGTTTGCGGCGAAGAAGACATTCAAGTTTGGAATATTTAGGCCTAGCGGATAAATTGATGTAGGTCAACCATCAAGGACTCTATCGTGGTCACCATTTTTAAAATTAACCTTGTGCTTTATGCTTTGTTGACTCATTGACTAGTCTAACCCATCACCCTTTTGACTAAGGCATGTTATTGAAAGTTTTTAATGCCAAGGTGACTAGTTTCATCTCCCAACAGACAATGACTAATGGGTAGGGTTGGTCATGTGCTAGCTTTATTTTGTTGAGATGGCTTTACTATTACGCGATGGCATCTATGGCATGATGGTGCTTACATGGTGGTCACATCTACTTCTTGGTGGGCCCATCAAATTTGTGCCTTGAGTACCATTGTGGATTTCAACTGGTGGGTCACATGGCAATGATGATATCATATGGTGCAGTCCTCTTTGAGAGTCACACAATAGTTGGTAAATTCTGCTACTTGTCTTAGTAGAAAGAAAAATTCATGTTGCATGGTTGACACCTGCCACCTAATACTATACACACTTATACACAACATAAATGAAGCAACATTGAATACCATGCCTCCGTTTAGCTCCATGCCAAGAAAATTATTTCTAAGATTAGTGGTATTTGCATTGTGTGATTAGCTTGCCAAGGTTGCTCTTATTGGATAAGATATACGTTCTGAAAGAGTTTCAAGCAACTAGGAGAATACCTAAATGATATAACAAAGCTATTGTCAATAGTGGATGTTCACATGGTCAATGAAATCTCAGATCTTGTTATTGCTTATTTATTGGTGCTAGGAATTTAAAAATCTATTATCTATGGAAAAGTTTAGAAAAAATTGTAACTATTTTAGGTGCATTCTAAAATTTTTGGCTTTCTATTGTTTATGGCCCAAGAAACTTATTCTAGGATGTATGATTCAAAACTGAGGGTGATGGTAACTTGGTAATGTTGTAAGCCTTTTTCTTTTTGTTAGATAAAGGAGGCTCAATATAAGGGGCCTCTACCCAAAACTTTACAAAATAGATAACAAATTTGACATTGTAGTTCTTTGCAAAATTTGGATTGTGATGATAAAATTTAGTAGTTGGAATTTTGTTTTTAGTAGTTTAATTCACTTTTGATCCAAAAAGCTTTTAGTTCAAAACTTACAGGGACCTTTAGAGATGCATAGTCCATAGTGGTGGTATCTATTATTTTCTAGCCAACCATTTAAATAGGTTTAATTGCAACAATTTAGGAGGAAAGAAAAAAAGTGCAACTGTAGCCCTAGATGGTTCAACGCTGTGCACAATTGATTGTTTCTATATAGTTTTGTGCCTTTATTGATTGTTACCTAAATATGATTCAAAAGCCCCACCTAATTGATGGGTAAAATAGGATACATCTTAAATTATGTTAAAGACTTCAATAACAATAATATATATCTATTTTTATTAAACTAATATTAATTCCCCACGTAATTGTTATACGGTCTAGTATAAGGGGTCTGTTGTTTCCAAGGTACCTCAGTTAAGTCACAAAATGTTCTACTTGTTATGTGTCATTCTACTTCATTCCATGGGACCCCACCCCCACATTGTAGGAAGACTGGCATGTATCATAAAAAAGGGATACATGACCTATGTGGCAATATTTATCAAGATCAAAAGCTTATGTCACTCTACTTATAATCTCACTTCAATTTTATGCTTCACATCTTGGTCCATCAAGAATGCACCAAGGATGTTGCACTATAAAATCTATTATTTGGAAACATGTCATGTGTAATGGATTTGTTCTTTACCATATCTTCAAGAAATAGATACAATTTGAATTAAACTATTTATCACAACATTCATATGTTTGTGGTCATTCATGTTATTAATACAACAATATAACATTTACAAAGAATGTGTGCTAGACCATAGAATGTGTTCAGGATTCACTTAACCTTCAACGTGAATATAGTCATTATAATTTCATGGAATTGTACACTACAGATAATAGAGCATCTCATGAAGAAATGTAGACAATGGGTGTCTCCCAATTGGATATAAAAAAAAAATACATTCCTTGAACTTTTTCTTGATTGATAGGCCATATCTAGAAAACTAATGAAGACTCAAACTACCCCTCAACATTTTTAGTAGACTAATATTCTATTGTACATGTCCTACCTACAGTTCATCCACTGAAATGATAAGATCTATACAAAATGTTAGGTTCTAGCATGTACATCAGTACTATAATATTTTAAAAATGAAAACCTACTATACATTTATTTACTATTTTCCTCACTATTTGCAAATAGTAAAAAGGTAAGATGATGTAATATATATTTAATGATTATAAAGATATGATTTTTTTATAGAATTTTTAAAGGGAAAATGCACTTACCCTTTCTATTTCTTTGTTGTTTCTACAATTTACCCATTTCAAAGTAGTTCTGCCCCTCCTTTTTTGATTTTAGTTCTTGTCTTTTTATATTTTGTGTATTTATGTCATAAATTTGCATTATTTTTATATTATGTTGGCTCTCTTTAATGTTGTTAGTTAAATTATTTTTAAAAAAATATTATTATTGTTCCTGTAATTATTTTTTAACATATCTCATCCATTTAAGTTAGTTGTAGTGATTTTATAATAATATGTTTGCCATATATTGAAAAAGATTTAATGAGGCACTTTTATTCCAACACCTCTTGGCATAATAAATAATTCTAAAGTAAAATAAATTAAATTTAAAGTAAATTAAATATTGAATGAAACAAATTGGACAATAGAAGAATATAATAAAATATGTTGCAAATATTTGATAATAATATGTCACTTTGAGGGGAAAACCTCTAATCCACTTCGAGGTGCATACCTCCAATAGTCTTCACTAAGAACACAATTCTCAATATGATAATAATAACTAACCTCTACCTCTTATATATACCATATTTATTATGCCTTTGGTATCACCCAAACTGACCCAACTACCTATATAGGACTATAATAATGGTTGTATAACTTAATTAAGAGTGAAGGTAGCCACAAGATGACTACTCATAACCATATACACATTATAGTATTTAGGATGTAGCAAAATAGACTGAGTCTAATTTTTTAGATAAATGTATTTTGGGATATCTATATTAGTTTAATGAAAATCATAAATTTTAGTTTTAATTTAGTTTAACTTTATTTAAATTTTAGTTTAATTTTATTTAAATTTAAATTCAATTTAACTAAAATTTTAAAATTTGGCTTTAATTTAGTTTAGATATATTGATATTCTAATTTAGTTTTATTTAAGTTTGGTTTATTATTATTAATATAGGAAAATGATGAGTTTTTAAAGGGCATGTACCCTTGTACAACCAAGAATAGGGGCCACCAACCCCGCTTGGGGTAACCTTCCAAAATGGCTACAACAAACAGGTGTGAAGGGTAAATTTCCATACAAAGAAAAATGAAAGAAAATAAACCAAACAACAATTATACCTTCCTTCACAAACAAATTTGACTTCACCGATCAAGCGTATTGAAGTGCACCAAACTCCAATGGATTTGCTCCTTCGATCTTCGTGAATATGTGGATTGCTCAACTCAATGGCATAACTTTGATCTCTCAAAATGAATGAAATGCAGCAGCGCAAGTTTACAAAAATGAGAGATGGATGAGAGGTTGAGAAGATGTTTTATTTATAGACCTTCAGAAATGAAGATCAATGGTGGAGAATGATTAGAGAGATTAATGGCTGGAATTTAATGAGAGGATTTAAATGAATGAGAGAGTGACAAGTATTCTTTTTCTCTCATGAATCAGGGGAGTTAACAAATTTTATTGGTGAATTAACTGAATTGATTGACCTATTAACTGGATTGATTGGATTGTTAGCAAAGTTAATTGATTTGTTAACAAAATTGATTGAGGAGTCAACTAATTTGATTGATCAATTAACTAGATTAATTGGAGGAAATTATGGTGAGAGGGAAAAATAGGGAAATTAAATAAATTAATTATTTAATTTCATGTACACATGGATAAATAAATAGAATATTAAATTTTATTTATTTGGTGCAAATGGAATATTTTCATAATTTGAATTTATTTAATTAAATTGTGGAGGGAAATTCGATTAATTAAATAATAAGAATTATTTAATTAATATGGATGAATATGATGGAGATAGATGGATTATTTAATCAATATTAGAAGAAATGAAGGATTAAATAAATAATTGTAAGACTATTAAATTGATGCTAGGAAATAGAAAACTTAAATTAATTAAATAATTAATAATTATTTAATTAATGCAGAAGAATAAGGTAGAGTGATAATAGATGAAATTAATCAAATAATTAATAATCATTTAATTAATGTGACAATATGGCAGAAGAATAACTAAGTTGGGAAGTGAGGCTAATTTTGGGTGTCTACATTTTGCCCCTCTTTGAGATGGTGTTGCAAAGTAACATCATTTCAAAGAAGTTTAAAACATGGTGTTTTGATGGATAGAAGAATATGATTGTATTAGAAATGATGATGCCCCAGTCAAGTAGAAGAAGTACTTAGTAGATTAATTAGTTGGTAGAATGATGCCCCCTCAAGAGAATGGGCGAGTTGGAAGAATATAGGTGTTCTCTCGAATGAATGGATGTGAAAAAAATGTTAGATAAAAGATGGAACATTAGTAGAAGATGAAGAACAAAATAGAGAAAAGGAATGGATGTGAAGAAAAGGTTAAATAAAAGATGCAATATTGGTGGAAGAAAAAGAACAAAATAGAGAAAAATGAAGAAGATAAAAAGATGTATGTAAGAAAAAATGGAATGATTATGAGTAGTTATGCTGATGTGAGTAGAGAAATCATTTATTTAATATAGAAAAATGGATATTATGCACCAAGCTATAAGGAACTAGGATGATTTTGTATCCTTTCCATGACTTGATGCTGCAAACAAAAGGATAATCTTCTACATGCCCAACATAATACAACCTTGTCTAGATGTGTGAGGAAAAAAACTTAGAGCATAATTCCTTAGTGCAAAAAAGGTATTAGATGGCCTTAGATGCAAAAATATAACTTAGTATACAAAAATCTATTCCAACACACATAAGGTATGAATATTAGTTGGAGTAATAAGAGCATCCACCAAACACGACACAAGAAAATCAATGACTATGCCCCATTCTATGCCAATTTAAACACGCCAAGATATAGAAAGATCTAGGTGGCCTTTGAATAAGCAATAGAAAGAGACAAAAGATAAATCAAAAATAAAAAGACCAATTGACAAAACAACTAATTAGCCATCGTAATCTCTTGCCCCAAAATGTGAAGGATATTCGATTATTGCAGATGTAGGAAAGATCTATCCTGTTGTAGGCATGATTCTAGATGATATCTTTATATGTTGAGGCAATAGGTACTTAGGTATCAGGGTGTTTCAAAAGGTGGTCTTACCTATGATTTTGCATAAAAGCTCTATTTTTTCAATGTGTAGTTTGCTTTGCTTCAGTGTAAATTCTAATGGGTATGCATTTATTATGGGTGATGGATAGTGAAATTTATTATGGTTTGTAATGGGTGATGATTTTTTATTGTTAAAATGTGAATGAACCCTCTTTAGGCCAAAAAAGACCTATATACAAAGAATGCCCCCAACTAGGTAGAAGGGTAGTTATTATGGAATAGGATAGGCGATACTTGTTATGAGAATCTAGAGGAGGTTTGGATATGGTCAATTTCTATCAATTATGAAGCCATACTAGTGGGAAAATGGAGGAACTCTAGAAACAACATCCAAAACCATCCATCCACAAAGTATAGTAGATGAAATATTTGATGAGAGAGATGGATAATCTTGTAATGAGTTGAGAGGATAGGAGGTAGATCTATTCAAGAGGGTATTTGTACTTAAGTTTAGTTTAAACTAAAATTCAAATTCAAATTCACAAATTACATTTTTAATTAAAAATATTATAATATATGAATTTCAAATTGTAAGATTTGCTTTAAAAGCCACCCAAGAATGCAAATCAAGGAAGGTTAGAAATGAGCAATTGTATTCTACTCAAGAGAATGCAAATCATACAATGAAAATGGGATGTTGATATGAGAGTGATGGGTGAGTATATATAGGATTTACCATACAAGAGACTAAAAACACTACCAATGTGGGATAAAGTGAAAAGACCCCTAAGTGAACTTAACCTACTGTGAAGAGAGATAAAGTGGAGAACAACCTAGGAAAGAACTAGATAGCTAAATAACCCTTTTCACACTAACACCCCCTTAAGTGCAGCTTATGTAGAAATGTAAACAAAAATACAAAAATGGGTCCCAAAAACAATCCTACATGAGGTACCCATATATAAAAGAACCCCTTAAATAGAAAATAAGGAGAAAACCTAGTGGAAAATAAACTCCCTCATGAGAGGATGAAGCAAGAAGGGCTAAGTGACCCTATAGAAGAGATGTCCCACACCCCAAGAGGGACTAATAATGGACATACTTGCTCTCAGTGAAGGGTTTGGTGAAGATATCTTCAACTTGTGGCTCTATAGTAGGACAATAGAGAAAATCAATTACCTTGTCTTGAATCATCTCCTTGAGAAAAGGCAACTAGATCTTGATGTGTTTGGTCTGTTGATGATGGATTGGGTTCTTCGAGATCTAGATGACACTCTGGTTGTCATAGTAGATGACTGATGGATTCTAAAAAGTGATGAAAAGTTTAGTGAGTCCATATTCTAAATCCAAATAGCCTTATTGGTGGAATTAACATCTCCCTAATACTAAGTCTTATTTGAAGAAAGATCAACATGTTTCTTCTTTCTCTACCAATAAATGGGACCAGAACCAAGGTGAAAAATGTAACCAAAAGTGGACTTGAGATCATGAAGATCACCAGGCCAATCAAAATCATGTATCTAATCAAGTCTAAACCTATGCCTTCTACCAAGTGAATCCCATACTTGTGAGTGCCCTTTATGTAGTGCAAGATGTGTTTGGTAGCCTTCCAATGAATCTCATGTGGCTTCCTCATGAAGCATGAAATAATGCCAACAACAAATAAAATATTGGGGCAAGTATGAGTTAGATAGATGAGGCTACCATCAAGATGATGATACAAAGTGGCATGAACTAGTGGTGTGGAACACTTGACCTCAAGTTTGACTCTTGATAGAAAGGAAGTCAGTGGAGGCTTATAGTCAACCATGTGAAAATGAGCCAAAATATCAAGAGCACACTTAGGTTGTAGAAGAGAGAGCCCAAAAGAGGTATGAGTGATCTCAATCCCAAGAAAGTAGTGCAAAAGGCCCAAGTCAATCATGGAAAACCAATCATGCAAAGTAATCTTGACACTCATAATTATGGATGAGGTGCTCCTTGTGACAATAAAGTCATCAACATAGAGAGCCAAGAAAAGAAGAGCATCCTCTTATCTCAAGATGTAGATATTTAGATTTGAGTGGCATCTAGAGAACCCAACTAAGACAAGAAAGGAGTCCATCTTGGCATACCAGGCCCATTGGGCATGTTTAAGGCCATAGAGAGACTACCTCAATCTATAAACCAGTGGAGAATCCTAAACAAATCCCTTTGGTTTCTCCATGTAAATGTCCTCATATAGAATCCCATGAAGAAATGCACTCTTCACAACCATATGATATTCATCCCAACTTTGATATGTAGCAATAGGAAGTATTAGGTGAATGATGTTCATCTTGGTGGTGAGTGCAAAGATCTTAGTGTAGTCAACACTAGGAACCTATGACAAAACCTTTGGCCATAAGCTATGCTTTGAACTTTTCAATTGATCCATCTACTACAAATTTGGTTCGATAGATCAACTTACACCAAACCAATTTTCTTCCCTTAGGAAGTGGAACAAGATCCCAAGGTTTTTTTGAAGTCAAAGAGTTATGCTCTTCCTCCATTGTTGAGTCCCACTCAAAAATACCTAATGCTTCACAAAATGACTATGGATCTAAATCTATTGTAATGTAGGAATACAAGATATCTTTGTGTTGTGACTATGTCCTCTGAGCATCTAAAGGATCTCCAAAAAGAGTGCATGTAGACTCGAGTGTTTGACAAGCCCAATGAGGCATGTGAGGGGATGGTGGAGGAGAATCCTCAACCTCTAAATCTAGACTCTAGAAAGAGGAGGATGAAACCTCATGATCAACTTTGTGAGTATAGGAAGTTGGAGGAAAATCCTCTAAGTCACTATCATCTGAATTGACTATGGAGGAAGGAAGATGTGGGGATGAGCTAGGGGAGCTTTCCTCAATCTATATACTTCACTCAATGAAGAGCTCATGTGTCTCTATATCTAAGGGTTGATTTCCTTTGACATCATCAAGATAACTGACAAAGATACAGGGACAACTCTGAGGTTCTAAGGCCTTGTACTTCTTCAAAGGAATGTTTGCCTATGCTAGAGAGCCAAAAAATATGAAGTGCCACATAACAAGTTTCCTATCACACTAGGCTTCAAAGGGAGTGATGCCCTTCAATGCATTATGTATATAACCCTATTCTGGATGTGAGGAGTATAGTTGATAGTTTTGCCCCAATAATTAGATGCAAGGGAGCATGTGTGGATCGTGCAGGTAGCCATATCTTTCAGGGACCTATTTCTCCACTCTATTAGACCATTCTGCTGAAGTGTATAGGCGACAACATGTTGAAGACCAATCCCTTCAAGAGTACATAGTTGTTCAAAGTAATGGTTCACATATTCTCTACCATTGACAATGTGGAGAATCATGATGTTCTTCCCAAATTATATCTCAGCACGAGCCTTGAACTCTTGAAATCTATCAAAGACTTCTTCTTTTCACTGAAGAAAGTAGACCCAAGTGTATCTAGAATCTAGTCATTAATAAAAGTGACCAAGTAGCGATCCTTGCTAAAATACAAGGATGAGAATGGACCTGCCTTATCACTTTGAACCAACTCAAGGACTTACAAAGCCCTCCAAGCATTCCCTTTGTTGAACTTGTCCTCAGGATGTTTTCCTAAGGCATAACATGAACAAACTCCATCTCAGGAATTGATCTAAGGAAGACCTATGACCATATCCTATGTGCTAAGCTATTGAAGATAGAAAAATTGAGATGGCCAAACTACTTGTTCCATAGTTTTCTCGTAGAATCTGAATGAACTTGAGAAAATTAGTAGAATGTGAATTAGGAAAAAAGTGAGAGAAAGTGCATATAGTTGAGACTCGTGATTAACCTTACCAACTACAAAAAGTGTATTATCTTCAAAGATCCTTGATGGTGGTCCAAAATCTAGAGTGAACTCAACTTTTGTTCCATTCTAGGTAACTGGTAGATGGAGAGAAGGTTGGTCGATAGATTAGGCACATTGAGGACATCCTCAAATGTACCAATGCTAGAATCAATAGAACCTTTCCCAATGACATCTACAAGAGAGTCATCCTTGATGAGAATGTGGGGCACTAAACAAGGCTCCAACAAATAGAATTGTTCTATAATGGAACCCATGTGATGTGATGCACGCAAGTCAAGAATCCACTATTGTCAAGAATCCATAGTAGCGACAAGTGCAATTTGTTTTCTTTTTCCTAATTTGGAAGGAGTAGAGGATTGCTGATTAATAGAAGAAGGTAGATTAATGTTTTTTTGTTTTTTTTGCAGAAGATGCTTCAACTCATCGATCTACTTGTTATGACAAGAATGTTCCTCATGACAAACCTTCTTGTATTAACTACAAGTTGCTCTTTCCTTCTTCTGAGAATTGCCCTTTGAAGAAGAGGAGTTAGAGTCTACTTTTGGGGTAGATGATGATTGTGCCTAATCATTCTTTGACTTCTTTTATTTCTTATCAAATTTCCCTGACTCTTGTTGTCCCTTTCGCTAACAAGCCAATAAAGCCTAATATTGTGATGGCCTTTAAGGAGACCCATGGAAACAAGCTTCCCTTTCTCATGCATTAAAATTTTAGAAAAGGAAGAAAAAGAAGGCATTATGTATGTAGATTTCATAGTCAACCTATGATTGTGAAATCTAGAAACATATGTAGCATATTCAGGTCCAAGTTTAGTGAGAGTAGTTAAGACAAGTTGTATCTCCTTTTTCTCAACACCACATGATTTACTTTGTGCTCTTAGGTTAGTAACCTTTGTTACATAATCCTGGATGTTGTCAAAAGACTTAAGGTCAAGACTCATTAGTTCATTATCAAGTTGGTGATATCCCCTAACTTCATTAGTTGTACTATATCTAGAGTTTTTAATTTGTCTCATGCATCATGTAAATTTGTAAATCCATCAAGTTGTAACATAATGTCAAGGGAAACTAAAGTCCTAATATAACTAAGAGATTTTGTTTGTTCAATCATCCATAGTACCTTTTCTTTAGCATCTATGGGTTAAGTTACAATTTGTTCAACATAAGTTGTATAGCTTTGTTGCATTTTAAGGTGTTCCATGCACTTTGATGCCATGTGTTGTAGTTGTATGGTGTTAGAAATAACTTTAAAAGACCCATTTGTGAATGAAAAGAGAGCACAAGAAGTAAGAGATGCACAAGCACAATCACACCAAGAGACCACCCTGAATTACTTAATCAAAGAGCCCCCTGCCAAGAAAAATGATTCGACACTTTATATTTAGTGTGGTTACAATTTCCACTATAAAGAAATGTTGAGTGAACATGACTTTAATGCTTTTACAAATCCTCAAGGAATGAACATATACTAAAAGTATAATTTTGACACAATACAAAGTGAAATTAATAGCACCAATATGAAGTACATAAAAAATCACGCACTTTAAAAAAAGGAATCACCTCAATCCGAGGTTGTATGAGAAAGTTCTGAAGCTTTGAAGTTCTAAAAATGAGAACAATTACTGTTCAATGTCACCTATGAGAATCTACAATTTCTAGAAAATATGTGTACAAAATCAGAAATCATTTACATTAGCATGAAGAGTGTCAAAATTGTCTCAAATAAATTGCTAGAAAAATGGAGGTCGTGAGCCTAAGATATGAGTCTTCAAAGTTGGAGTGCAAATTTCAACATGCTAATGAAGAAGAGTCAAGATTCAAAAAATACTCCTTCACCAAATTTAGTGGAATTACCATTGAACTTAACGGATTCACTACATATAGAACCCTACTAGATAAATTTAACTATCACTAAATTTGGCTGAAATGCCAAATATAGTGAAGCAAATAGATGTTGCCAAGAATGGTAGACCTCTAAAAGAGTAACCAAACATGGTGGAGCCCAGGCAAATAATAGGTCATGGATTTCAAGGCATAATAAAAAAAATTGAATTTTTTTTTGGGATTTACTTAGCCAAATGATTAGGGGCTTTGAGGGGTCAAGCCACATGCAAAGACCCATTTGAAAGGGGTTTGCAGAAACCATGAAAGATCTGTGGTACTTAAGGAGGTCGTGCCCTTGTATGGCATAGGGCCCAATCCCTATGGGCTCCCACAAACTTAGTACCTAGCTAGCAAGGCTATATGCCCTATTGGCAAGTGTACCTTTTTTAAAAAATGATTTTTTGAAGAAACCACAATGGATCTTTGTAAAAAAGTATGAAATGTAATTTTTTTTAAATGTTAAAAATTGCAAAAAAAAAAAAAAAAATTAAATGTGCACTTATACTTTCATGGGGGGTCATATGACTCTTTGGACAAATGTTTTTTGCCTCTCTAGACAACTTTGTCCAAAATTAATGATTTAATAGTCGATATTAAGGTTTTTGGGCCTTTTGAGCATGATGGCAAAGTTGGATTTAACTCAAAATGGTTTGAGATGATGACTCCTTGTTGGATCTGGTAACAAACATTGTATTTCAAACCCTTATAGATCTAGCCTCTAGTGTCCAAATCAAATGAAGCAAAAGGAAAATGTGACTATCTCAACTACTCTGGACTCAATGGTGAGATCAGAATGTCTCTAGGAAGCACCAAAAATACCAACAACTAGCAAGTTAAGATATGAACCCTCATAGAAACTAGTATTTTCTCCACACTTTTTTTATTCTCCAAATCATTTGAGGATGCAAGAGAAGAGAATACTCATGTGTTTTTAAAAATAATAGTTCTACACTCCTATATTTCTAAAAAAATGCTAACCCACAACTCACAACCACATTAATACCATGTAAGATTTGGTTGAAAAGCCACCCAAGAATGCAAATGAATGAAGGAAAGTAAAGTTAGAAATTAGAAATGAGAAAAAAATAAATTGTATTTTACTCAAGAGAATGCAAAGCATACAATGAAAATGAAATTCTCATATGAGAGCGATGGGTGGGTATATATAGGATTTACCACCCAAGAGACTAAAACACTACCAATGTGGGATAAAGTGAAAAAGTCTAGGCTAAGTAAACTTAACCTAGTGTGAAAAAAGATAAAGTGGAGAAATAATTAGAAATGAGCAAGATAGCTAAGGAACCCTTTTCACACTAACACGAATAAAGCTCACTTATTAAATTTGAATGGAGAAGGTTGAAACTTGTAAAATTTAATTTTATTTAATTCAAATATTCTAAACTAATTTTTGGTTTGTTAAAAAATGGTTTTTTTCTTCTTCTTATGAATCCCTTTTCGAGATCATAATACTTGAAATCTAAAGCTTGCCTATGAAAATAAAGTTTCCTTAAAATTTAGAGATTTAGAACTAATATTTGGGTTATCAGAGCTCTCCTTGATGAGTTCTTGTCTTTTGTATTTGGTTTGATTTTTTATCTTGTCCTTTTATTTTCGTTAGGGCTTTTATTTTGTGTTCTTCACACTTGATTTTGAACTTAGAGACTATTATCCATAGATTTTATTTGGTTATTTTTTATATTATAAGCATTCTCTTAACTATACCAAAATTTGTAGCAATTATCCTTTGTAAAACCTAAATAATAACTATGGTTAGATGACTCTTTTGATCACCAACCATTTTAAAGTAGGAGAAATGAGGCTTTGTTGAGAGGTGGTCTAAATTGAATGAGGTTTTGCTAAGAGGTGGTCTAAGTTGATGAGGGCAAGGGGAAGAAGGATTTTTTTATCAAACATATAAAGACATGTAAAAATGACTCATTTAAAATTTATGGATTACCTTATGTTTTATTAGTACTTGAAAATAAAAAAATGGCTAGGTAATACATGTACTTAACATGGATTTGTTCAAATTAGTGATGTGTGGGAAGATATGAGATTATTTGAGCATATCTTAAATTTGTGGTATTTTTATATTTGATTGTTGAAAGTTGAATAAAAAATAATTCTTTAATGAGTATGTATGTTAATTAATATAATAAGACAAATATCACAACATAACATATTTCAATTGTATGATAGTGGATTGTGACAATAAATAAGAATTAAACTTTCAAATGAATTCAAGAAGTGATGATATACCTAACAATGTGTGTACTATATGAAAAGTATAACTCTATGATTCAAACAATGTGCATACCATAAAAAATACAACTTTCTAATTTCTTCTAATGTTTTAGAATAGTGTATTTTTAAAACTAATGACAACATCTAAAAGTTTTATCAAATGGTTGATAGGTACAAATATTAATGTTAGATTCTTCGAGAAGCAAGAATCAAGATGGGATCCGATGTCGGTCGTAGATCACATGCACTCTAATGGATAGATGATTGAAGATCAAAAAAGTAGAATGGAGATAGAATCTGAAAAGAGAGAAAAATAGAGACAAAGAAAGAGAATTTGAGAATACTCTTGATACTCTCAAGGAGCTTTCACTGAACTAGTGAAGGTGAGAGTAGAGTGTTGTATATATAGAAAAAATAGGGCATATACATCCAAGAGGTGCATTAACTCTTACTACCCATAAAAGGTGGGAGGTTTTACCTATTTGGTAAATGATAAAACATGTGGCATAACTTCCTCAAGTGAAGCTAGCAAGGAGGTGGCATATAAAGCTAAAAGAGGGTGAGAAACCCAACTACTGCATAACATACTCAGGTAAGGAAAAAATAGTGGTTATGAGAGGTGGCACAAAAAGCCAAAAGAAGGTGTGTAACTCAACTACCCATGTGTGGGAGAGAGTTACACATGTAGCTAATGTATTTTGCCATGTGTCCTCATATTAACCACATCTAATAAACATAAGAAAACTTAATAATGTGTAGGAAAAAGAAATATCCCTTAGGAAATATAAAAAACCTACACTAACACCCCCCTTAAGTGTAGATTAGATGGGTCAAAAGATATGGGTCCTGCTAGGTGAAGCCTGGTGAGGTACCCATGTATAAAGAAGCACCCCCACAAAGGAATAGCTGCCCCCTAAATATAGAGAGAAAACACCCCCTAGAATAGTGAGAGTGAAGTGAAGGACTAAGAAGCCCCTCTTAAAGTAGACACTGGCTGCACCCCTAGAAAAGGTCGCAGATGAAGGAACTTGCTCTCAGTGAAGGGTTTGGTGAAGACGTCTGCAATCTGCTATGATGTTTAAATGTACTTGAGACTGATGATGTTTCCATGAATCAGCTCCCTGATATAGTGCATATGTGTCTCAATGTGTTTTGTCCTCTGGTGATGGATTGAATTCTTTGAAATCTGTATTGCACTTTGATTATCACAAAAGATGATTGTAGACTTTCTGAATGAAATGACAAACTTAGTGAGAATATTTTGAAGATAGATGGCCTCAGTGGTGGCATTAATTGGCCCTTGATACTTAGCCTTTGTAGATGAAAGAGCAATTGTAGACTACTTCTTGCTTGACCAACAAATTGGACCAGAATCAAGTGAGAAGCAATACCCTGAAGTAGACTTGTGATCCTAACAATTGCCCATGTAATCTAAATTTGTGCATACCACCAAGTCAAAATCCACGCCCGCTGCATAATGAATCTCATAGCAGTGAGTACCCTGAACATAGTGGAGAATCCATTTAGTTGCTTTCCAACGTAACTCATGTGGCTCTTACATAAACTGAGAGACCATGCCCATGACATATGAAATGTTAGGCCTCATGTGAGTTAGATAGATAAGACTCCCAACAAGCTATCTATATAAAATACCATCAACCAAGGGTGAAGAACACTTAGCCTCAAGTTTGACCCCAGACAAAAATGGAGTCGGTGTAGGCTTTAGTCAGCCATGCAAAATCTAGAGAGCATGTCAAGTACATACTTGGGTTGTGCCATGAAGATACCTCACGATGAATGAGTGATCTCAATCCCTAGGAAGTAGTACAAAAGACCCAAGTATGTCATCATAAATTGATCGTGTAGAGTAGTTTTCACTGCCTTGATGGTGGATGAATGACTCTGTGTGATCAACAAGTCATCAACATAGAGAACTAGAAATGTTAGAGTATCATCGTGCTACAGAATGTAGATGTTTGGATTAGAATGGCATTGAGTGAACCCAACGAATAGAAGGAAGGAGTCCATCTTGGCATACCAGGCTTGACAAGCCTATGTGAGTCCATAGAGAGACTTCTGAAGATGGAAAACAAGTGAAGGATCCTAAATGAACCCCTATGGCTGCTCCATGTAGATTTCCTCCTAAAGATCACAATGGAGAATAGCAGTCTTCACATCCATCTGATGAACTTCCCAACGATGGGCTAGAGCTATAGCAAGTACAAGTTAGATGTAATTCATTTTGGCTACTGGTGCAAAAGTCTTAGAGTAGTCAATCCTAAGAACCTATGAGAATGCTTTGGGGAATAAGCAAGCCTTATGCTTGTCAACCAACCCATCTACTACAAATTTTGTCCAATAGATCCACTTGCATCGAACAATTTTTCTTCCATTAGGAAGAGGGACTAAATCCCATGTATGATTCCTTTCCAAGGAACTGAACTCTTCCTACATTGCTACATCCCACTTGGGGCAATAGAAGTTTCTCGATAAGTCTATGGATCAGAAGCTGAAGCAATGAAGAGATGTGGAGCCTACTAAAATTGTGACCATGTTCTTCTTGTATCTAAAGGGTCACAACCCAATCACCTGCTATCTGCAAAGTTTGGTGAGCCTAAAGAGGCCCTATGGTAGGAGAATCTGGAGGAGAATCATCAACCTCTGAATGATGACTAAGAGAAGAGGGTGGATCCTCATTATCACTGTCACCATCTAAAGTAGAGGAAGAAGGCTCCTCATGTCATGATCAAGAGGATTAAGATCCTTTGAAGAACTATCATCATGTATTAACGTCTCCAATGTAATAGTGGATGGAGAAACTTGGTAGGAGAAGAACTAGAAGAGTCCTCCTTAAAATGAACACTCCTCTTGAACAAGTCATGTGTATTGGGATGGAGAATATTGTAGCCCTTAACACCATCTAGGTTCCCAACAAATATGCAAGACTTGCTTTGTGGATCCATAACCTTGTGTTTCTCTACTAGAATGTGGGCCCATGCAGGAGAACAAAACACCCAAAAGTGCTTAACTGTGGGTTTCTGACTAGTCCAAGCTTGGAAAGGAGTTACCCCCTTCACAACTTTGTGAGGAACACAATTCTTGATAAAAAAATACATAGTTGATGGCCTCTACCCAATACTGAGGTGCCATAGACCTAGAGTGAATCATACATTTGGCCATCTCTTTCAAGGACTTATTTTTGTGTTCTACAACAAAATTCTGTTGTGGACTATAGGGAATCGTGTGCTGAAGATCAATGCCCTCAGAGGCACAAAACTGTTCAAACCTGTGGTTGACATATTCCCCTCCATTATCTATACATAGAATCTTGATGGCCTTCCCAGACTGTTCCTCTCCAAAATCTTTGAAGTTCCTTTCACTTCTACTTGATAAAATAAACCCAAGTGTATCTAGAAAGATCATCAATGAATGTTAAGACATATCTAGCCCTGCTAAAAGAAGGATGTGGAAATGGTCCTGCCAAGTCACTATGTACCAACTCTAGAAGCTGTGTGGCCCTCCAAGCTTTTCCTTTGTCATACTTCTCCTCTAGATGCTTACCAAGAATGCATCCCTGGCAAACTCCATCAGAAAATTGAATAGAAGGAAACCCTGAAACCACGCCTTGTTGATTGAGTTGCTGCAAGTAGCTATAATTCAAGTGGCCAAACTATTGATGCCACAAATGACTCACCTCATCTAAATGAGTGAGTAATACCGTCGAAGGAGGATTAGGAACAAAATGAGAAAACTAATATAGTCTAGACTGATGATCTATTTTTCCCACAATAATTGTAGACCCATCATGCAACTCGTTGATTACTATTTTATCCAGTGTGAACTCAACCCACTTTCTAGAGCCTATGTGAGTGATTTGATAAATATATTAGAGATTAGTTGACAAATATGGAGTGCAGAGAACATCCTAAAATGTTCCTTTTCCCATGTCAATAGATCCTCTCCCATGTATTTCAATAAGAGTGTCATCACCCATGAGTATGGCAGGCATAGAACATGGCTCTAAGGAGGAAAAACCATCCTGCATGGAAGCCATGTGGTGTGAAGCACCTAAGTCAATGATCTAGGTATTAGGTTGTGAAGCAACTATAACTAGGGCCTCGCCTTTCCTTTCCCCTTACTATTTTATGTTTCCTTTGAAGACCCTTCTGATGAACTCTATTTCATAGAATCAGACACTTTGATGTTCTTCTCAAGAAGATGTGACAGGTGATCAATTTGTTTCTTTAGACACTTGTGCTCATCATGTCCAGGCATTTTACAATAAGAACACTTGACCTTCTCCTTCTTAGGTTGATCACCTTTTGATGAAGAGGTCTGATTAGCTGCATTTGAAGTAGTAGGTTTATGATCTTTCTTCTTCTCTCTTTGGTTCTTTTGTTTCTTTTCCTATTTTCCAAACCCCTTCTATTCTTTTGTGCCTTGATTTGGAGCCAAGGCATGTGACTTTGAGGGTTTAATTGTACCCATGTGAACCAGTTCTTGCTCCTTAGTGAGTTCTACAGTAAACTCATCTAGAGAAGGCATTTTATAGTTCATACCTAGGGCACTTTTTGTCACATAAAAGGTAGAAAAAAACATAGAATAGTTTGGACCAAGATTAGAAAGATTTCTTAAGATGATTTGTTTGTCTTCTTTTTCTATTCCACACTATTTCAACTGCAATCTAATGGCTTTCAACTTTTTGAAGAAGTCATGTATAGTGTCAAAATTTCTAGGACTCAATCCTATGAGTTCATTCTCTAATTGATGACCCCTTAATTCATCATGCTTACCAAAGGGGTTTTCCAATGTGGTCCACACATCAATGGGTGTTTTAGTAATTTCAATATGAAATAGTAAGTTAGGAGAAACTGACATACACAAAGTACCAAAAGCTTCATCACATTTGTTAAACCATTTTATCTTTTTTTGCGTCATCTTTGGGTTCTATCTCAAGTCCCATTATGACCCTATGATATCCATGCCTTTTCAGATAGATTTTCACCTTTGATTTCCATGAAAAATAGTTATATGGTGTTAAAAAAGGAACTATTGAAGCATCCATTTGTGCATAAAAGTAAACTCAAATGCAGAAAGAGAAGTGTGAAAAAAAGACACACGAGACACCCCCCTTTTCACTAGTTACTGAAATGACCCCCCATAAATTACAATGTAAAAATCAAATATTTAGACTCTTAAAAGGCCCAAAATGGCCAAAATAGTGAAACTACAGTCCCACATACAATATGAGATTAAATTTAGATTATTGATGTGGAGTACACAGAAAATTATGAACCCTAGAAAAATGACACCAAAAATGGAGTTCGTTTGCACAAGTTATGGCTCCTTGAAGCTCTCAAAACAAGAACTGCATAGCAAATTCTGGAAGAATATTCAATTTCTAGGAATCTGGAGCATCAAATCAAAAAATAACTTCACCATGGCATAGAGCACGAAATTCTACCCCAAATCAAAAAATAATTCGCCGGAATAGGCCTCCATATGGCAGAGAACGGTCCTCTCAAAGTTTACCTATCAAACTGAAAAGGTCAATGGAATAGGGGTCTAGTTTGTAAAAGTGAACTTTTGCCAATTTTAGCCAAATTCCTCCAACTTTGGCAGAACAGCCAATTTTAGTTACCCCCAGATAGATTTAGATGTTGCTAAATTTGTCAAAACTCTAGATAAAATTAGTGGGGATTAGTTTTGGTGGAATCCACCAAATATTGCAAAATCACCAAACAATAATGCAAACCTTGGTGAAGGTGTGCAGGTGGCAGTGTTGGAGGGTGGTAGTGGAGTTTAGGCGCTACTTAGGCGGCGTCATAGTGGTGCTAATGGGAGGTAGCCTATGTGGGGTAGTTTCGAGAGCTTGCACAACTCAATGGGTAGGGCAAAGTCCGCTGCTGTGGGTGGAGCCCGCGTAAATGGGCCGTGTAAGGTTTTTAAACCCACGCAATGGTCGATTGACAAGGTAGTGGTGCATTGGTCACTGGGCGGCGGTGTCCTTTGGTGCCGCTACTATAGTGGTGGGGCGACCTGCCCTATTATTATTTTATTTTTATTTTTTTAATTTTTTTTTGAAAAATTCCATGCAGTATGGTGGGGAGGAGGTCGTATGGCTTGGAATCAAAATTTTTTTGCCTCATAAATAATTTTTTTCCAAATTTGACTTTTGAATAATCCATCCTTAGGTTTTGATGTCTTTTGAGTGTGATGGTGAGGTTCGTTTGGGTTGAAAATGCTCCGATTTGATGGCTACCTCTAGGAACCCTTTTGAAAACCTCAGTAGCAACTAATTCCTCTAATTTTTTATTTTGGTGAAGCAAAGCCACTCTTGACCTTTTCGAGCCTTCTAAACACTATGGAATGGTCAAAAATACCTCTGGGATTACCAAAAAGATGCAATCAACTAGATCTCACATGAACATAAATATGCATACTAGAGTAAATAGATGCTTATTTTCCTTCAAACTATTTTGATTGTCTAGGTCATTAGAGGGTGCAAGAGAAAAGCATACTGGGTTTTTGAGAAATTATTAGCAATCTAATAGTCTCAAATCTCATAAATATCAAGATTACAAAAATGAACTAAACGAAATAAAAAAGGCTCTGATACCATGTTAGATTCTTTGAGAAGCGAGAATCAAGCGAGGATCTGACGTCAGTCATAGATCATATGCACTCCAGTCGATAAATGATCAAAGATCAAAATAGTAGAATGGAGATAGAATCTGAAAAGAGAGGAAAATAGGGATAAAGAAAGAGAATTTGAGAATACTCTTGATGCTCTCATGGAGCTTTTATTGAACTAGTGAAGGTGAGAGTAGAGTACTATATATATAGCAAAAATAGGGCATATACATTCAAGAGGTGCATTAACTCCTACTACCGATAAAAGGTGGGAGGTTTTACCTACTTGGTAAATGACAAAACATGTGGCATAACCTTCTCAAGTGAAGACAGAAAGGAGGTGGCACATAAAGCCAAAAGAGGGTGAGAAACCCAACTACTCCATAACATACTCAGGTAAGGACATAATAGTGGTTATGAGAAGTGGCACAAAAAGCCAAAAGAAGGTGTATAACTCAACTACCCATTTGTGGGAGGGTGTTACACATATAGCTGATGCATTTTGCCACATGTCCTCATATTAACCACATCTAATAAACCTAGGCAAGCTTAATAATGTGTAGGAAAAAGAAATATCCCTTAGGAAAATAAGAAAACCTACAGTAACAATTAATAGCCTTGTCCAACAAGTACTATAGGTAATAAATTTATAATAACGTTATAAATGTTAATGCATGTGGACCATTTGATAACACCTTTATATACTATTACTATCATGTTTATTAATGGAAAGTGAATTAGAGATCCACTAGCATTTGTGGAAGCAATAGATTAAATGAAAACATAAATATAATAATGGAAAAGTGAAGTAATCGAAGGACTAATATTGGAGTACCTTCTTTTTTTATTAGAGGGTAAGGTGATGTAATACAACTTACAATCAATTGTAGGTATACCACTACAACTTAGGTATTAATATGGGGGATTCAAACTTTTATCTTCATTATGAGAACCCTATGGCCTTGCCATTTGAACACCACCCCTTGACAATATAAATCAAGTACCTTCTTTATGCCCTTATATTACTTTTCTTTAAATCAATGAGAATTATGATTTACATATAGAGAAGAAAATCTAATCAAGCCACTACAACAATTACAATTAGAAGCTTATCATCCACCTAAATGATCTCATATATACTAAATCAACAGCTATTCTTAGAGCTAAGAACAAAACAAGACACTTGTAAACAAACTACAATATTAAAGCTCTTGGAAATTGTTGTGAGAAATAACTAGTATAGATATCTTAAATACATGTATCTACAAAATGTTGAGAGATATCAATCTAGAGATATTTTATTTACTTAAGGATTATTTTATTTTACTTTAGAATTATTTTATTTTATTTACTATAAATATAAATAGACACATAAATTTTAATTTTTGTTTAAGAATTATTTTATCTTATTTATATTGTTTACTTTAATTCAAATATGGTAAAACACTTGTTTTATTTTTGTATGTAAATTTAAAGTTTCCTTTTGGAAAAGCCACCATTCATTATTTCTCTAATTCTTTTGTTTTGTTTACTTTTTAATAATTTCATATTAATATATATTTTAAAATTTTGATATTTTTATATTTAAAAAATAAATTTCACTTTAAATAGTCTCTTCCATAGTCACCACATTAGACACTTCTCCCCTACTGCCACTGTATGTTATGTCTCTTGAAATAAGTATAAACCAATTTAAGGGATCACAGTCTTTGGCCTACGTTTACATGGTGTGATAAAGATGAGATTCAAAAAATCACTCATCCAATCACAAAGTGGAGACATAGGATAAGATTTTAAAAATTAGTTATACTTGCAAATGGCCTAGATTTGCATGGGCGATAGGATATGATAAAAAAATCACTCATCCTATAGCTTATTAACGAACCCACAATTTATCCTAAAGCAAATGGCCTAGATTTGCATTAGCGATAGGATAAGATAAAAAAATCACTCATCCTATAGCTTAGTAATGAACCCACAATTTATCCTAAAGCTTGAGGGGATTTAATTGTAAACATAGGGGAAAGGAATACAAGTGCTATGGATAACATGTACGTGGCTGCGAAGATGATGGCAATAACAGTACCTTCGAAGATTGGACCCAACTTCATGACAACAAAAGCCAAGTAACTGCACGCAGTGAAAATGATAGCGAGGGCCACCAGCTTTTTCACTCTTGTAAAATTGAACGTGGGTAGGGCCACTGGGGCCCCGATTATGAAAATGACAATATGAGTATCTTTGGAATGTATGGATACATGTTGGGATGGCCAGCTGTAAACAGCCGGTGCGTTGTAAATGACCGGCTGTACGGTTGGGTGGTTGTTTCGACAACTTTCTTCGACCTCAACTAGTCGATGGTCGTACCTGCTACTGTTTGTTTCGACCTTCCATACCTGACATTGACCAGCCAGTCGCTTACAATGCACCGGCTGGTTAAGACATCCCTGTTGGGATAAGGTCATGATTTGAATGTACTACAAGAATATGCCTTTGTAGACTTGTTATTGCATGAAGGACAATCTTGTCAAAGTGGGCCTAAAACATAACTTAGAAAAAGGTATGGGTATAAGATTTTGACCAATGTTGAGGTATATCATAACAATAATAATTAAAAAAAAATTGCTATTCTCTTAACTATGGTGTCTTTTATATCACATTCTATGTTTTTCTTATATAGTTCACTTGATATTGCCACTTGAGAAACAAATTGTTATTTTTTTTCTAGGTTTTAAATCTTCACACTTGCTCTTGCAGGAAAAGGGGGGCTATATTTTCAACATGCTTGCCAACACAATAGGCAATACAAAGGTAAATATATTTTAGGTATGCATTTTATACTCAAACTCTACATGACATATGTCATCATTTTCTGAAATTACAATTTAACTTTACATTCATACTTAGTTTCTAGTTAGTATTTTTCTCTCCTCCACAATTTATGTGCACTCATTCGTAATACCACACACACATTTTATCACAACTTATTTTTACTTCCGTACTGCGTATACACTTAGTTTTGCACACATCGAAGTGGGGAGAAAATATTGAAGAGAATAGTGCCATCTTGTTTTATGTCACTTTAGATGGATGTCTTAGATGAATGATTTTAACATAATATAACTATTTTGACACACTGTTTCACCCAAAACATAATCCATCATTCCCTCATGCCACATTTATATATTCACAACCTTTATGACTTAGTAACGACCTTTTCATCTTAGACAAAATCGTAATTATTGGAATTCCCCTGTTGTGAGAATTGTCCCATAATTTTACATCATAATATTATGTTCAATTAACTACCCAGCTAATCAATCTCTTAATATACATGGAGTTTTCAAGTTTTTCATTGTCTACTGCGAACACGTAGAAGTATAGGCGAGGAGGAAACGAGAAATTGCATCTCTGGTGGGCCCACATAAACGACGAAGGAGTCGCCTCCCTTTCGCCGAAAGGCAAAAGAAATGGTCGGTTACGTACCATTATTTTCTTTGAAAGGCACCATCCTCCTTTCCAGAGTCCAACAATTCGTGGAAATAAATCTTCTACTCCCTACAATAAACAAGCGAAATATGTGGAGGAGAAAAGCGATTGCGCAACCAAATTTGTTTTGGGCAAAAGCTGGAGGACTAGTGAGATAATGGAAGGAAAGATAGACAGAAATGCCATAACAGCTGCCTTGATTATGAGCACATCTTTTATGCTCTCCATAAGTGTTCTCACAAGTAGAGATTTGCACAAAACAAATATGATGATCTTGCGAGCATTTTTGATATTGGAAACAATGGCAGTATATTCCTCTCTGGAAGTGCTCATGGTAGATTTATTGATAGAGAGACAAAGGCAGTTTCACATAGAAGTGGGCGAGCAGATCCGCAGAGCAGTGGTGTTGATGTCTTTTGGGTGCTGTTTAGCGGGTGCCTTCCTAGCATGGAATTTCCTCAATCTCTCTCTTCCCTTACTATTATAGCTTCTCGTTTGTTTCAGGGAAGTTAATGTAGGAATTTTAAAGGAGATTATAATTGTGGTGAGGGAATTGTGGTGGATGCATCTGCAGGGTAAAAGACACAGTATTGTCTATCTAGCATACTGGATGCCCATTTAACCGTATTTCTTAATTCTGATTATATCGAGAAACAGTGGGCTCCATCAGTGCAGTTCCGGGCTGTGACCATGATTATGGAGAAACAGTGGGCTCCATCAAAGGTTCCTATCCTCATAATTAATTGCTGTAACACAGAAGCTTTTGAGGAAATTACTTTTGTTTGAGTTTATTGTCCACCATCGTTGTTTTTAAAAAAATGAAAATATAAAAAATGAATCCATTTTTTTTTTTTTTTTTTTCCAACCAGAGTTAATTTTGTGTAATAACTTTTTTAAAAAAACATTGATATATATATTCAATAAAAATTACATGTTCACGGTCTCCTTGGGACTAAATAGTGTATGATATTTTTCTTATTTTATTGGACAAAATACACAAAATGCTTAGAGATACAATATGAATAAAACTAGCATACTTATATTTTAAAAATATATCTAAAGTATGCTGAGAGGTATCATTCTTGAGGCAATGCAAATTAAGATGAATGTGTGTCTTTTGATATGCCATTGTAATGTTTCTTCCTTTGATCTTAGTAGATAGTAATGGCTTTTTGAAACTGTGATTCACATTCCTTTCCATCCTGCTTGCATTTTCTTTTTTCTTTTTTCTTTTTAAATCTTTTCACCTTCTTTTTTTTGTATATTTTTTTTATCAGAATCTTATAAAATTTCATAGAATCTGAATTTGTTTATGAATCTTTCAGCTCTTGTTCTCCATCCATGCTATGAATGTAGGAATGCCTCTCGGCATAAATAGACAAACTATCAATAGAGGGGCTTAATAATACAAAATGCTCAGAATAGATTACTATTACTATGGCCTTAAAGGAAGGCTGGTAACCTTCATCTTTATCATAGCTTGTAAGGAAGCAAGGTTTGTTGAAACAACTTCCTACCCTAATCTATGAGAGGAGAGTTGTACAAATAACTTCAAATCTAATCTAAACTTATTAAAAAAATAGAGAAACATATAGAAATTAGCAATAGACAATAAACCATAACACAATGATTTATGTGGGAAAAACCCATTTGTGAGAAAAACCCCATACTCCAAAACCTGCACAATATATTATCAAATTAACAGAGGATTACAATACACTTGCAATGCAAGTCTTTATAGCAGTAATACACCAACATTCAAATCCAGAGTAATTCCAGTACCACCTGCATACTTGCAAACTCTCATAATACAAACTACCCCACAAGGTCTCATTTTCTAGTCTTCTAGCAAGCTAGAAACCATCTGTGGTTTACAAAACCATCCACAAAACCTCACATGAGGTGTGCTGTCCAAAAGAAGAAATATTCTTATCTAAAATAAGGCTCTTGTAGATGGTCTTACACATCTTACAGCTGGTCATTGATTCCAAAGTAACCCCCTTTATTCTTGGCTCTTATGTATCATACAATTTATGATAGCATTTGTCATAGGATCCCACAAAAATAGGGCATCCCATTTTGCTAAAATATAATATCAAAATAAAATATTAATATTCCATTGTTGTAAGGCTCTGACTCTTGGCATAACTACCACATCAAATTCCAATGCTCCAATTTGTGCTAGAATTAAATATTAAATAACAACAATAATATGTAACTAATTGCGAGAAAATATTAAATGATAAATAAATAATAATGGGAAACTTGCAAGGTCAAAACACTGAATTTTTCAACATTCTCCCACTTGTTGAATATCTTGCCAGAGCCAAAGGGAAACATACCATCATGAATCGATTGCTAGGGGTTGAAAGGCCCATAGACTCTTAACACCATCTAAACTTATCTATGCTCACAGGCTTAGTTAATGCAATCCAAGTCTTTATATTTTCTAGCCTCACCTTAGCATCCTCAAGAATATCTCTCACAAAATGATACTAAACATCTATATGCTTGGTCCTCACATGAAGTGTTGGCTTCTTTGCTAGGAAGATCACACTTTGACTATCACAATAAACTATCACTACACCCTATTTTATTCCAACGTTTGAACACAATCTCTTAATCCAAATGGCCTCCTTATAGACATGAGTCTTTGCCATATACTCACCCTCATAAATAAACCATATCTTGTTTCTCACTCATCCAACTTATTGCACCATTAAAAAGAGTAAAAACATAAACATTGATGGATATTTTTCTATTGACATCACTTGCTCAGTCTAAATCCACATAACCATGAATATATAGGAAATACATGTTTCTTCTACCATGAAAACACAAGGAATACTTTGAGATACCCCACAAATATCTGAAGACTCTTTTAATTGCATCCCAATGATCTCTACTAGGATTAGACATACATCTACAGAGAACTCCCACTACTTCGGTAATGTATGGTCTTGTATAGACCATAGCATACGTTAAGCTTCCAACTAAACTCTAGTAAGACACTTTACTCATGTCTTCCATCTCTGATGGGGATATAGGACAATTTTAAATAGATAAATTTATTCCCAATGTCATGAGAACACACTATGGTCTACAATTCTACGTGTTAAAACTCTATAAAACTAAATTGACATACTTAGTTTGGCTAAGCCATAGATTTCTATTTTCTCTATCTCTTGTAATCTCCATCCCAAGAATGTGTTTTTTCATACCAAGATCTTTCACTCCAAACTTTGTTAAAAGTTAAGATTTTATTTATGAAATCAAACCCTTCCCTTTGCCAATAAACAACATATCATCAACATGTAAGGAAATAATGAGGAAACGATCACCATCATATTTAAATTAAACACAGTGATTAGATTTAGAATGCTCAATTCCTAAACTCAACACATATGTACCAAACTTGTGGTACCACATCCTAGGACTATGTTTCAAGCCATACAAGGATTTCTTCAATTTACAAACCAAATGACTTTTACCTTTAACCATGTAGTTCTCTAGTTATGTCATATAAATATCCAATTCCAGATCACCATGAAGGAATATCATTTTCACATCCATTTACTCAACCTCTAAGTCATAAGCTACAACAATAGATAATTACAATCTAATGGATGTCATTTTTTGTAATAGGAGAAAAAACCTCACCATAATCAACCCCTCAACCTAGAAGTAACTTTTTATAACTAACTACACTTTGTACTTCTTAATACTACCATCTAAACTATTTTTTTTTAAGCACCCATTTACAACCAACATGCTTAAGTCCTTTAGGCAATGGTACCAAGTCCCAAGTATCGTTCTTTCTTAAGGCCACCATCTCTTCATCCATGGCAAATTTCCAAGACTCTGCATCATTCATACCCAATGCCTCTTGCACATATTTTGATTCATTAATGTTAGTATTCAAAGAAAGTATATATTTCCAATCATTGGGAGAGTACCCATACCTTTTTGGTAGCTATCTACCCCTTGTAGACCTTTGAACATGCTAAGGTGGAGGTTCCACCTCCTCTTCTTCCTTTTCTAAAGATGCAGAGCTTGATGAGCTATCCTCAACTTCTTGTCTATCTTAGGGCCTTGATTCAATTTTCTTAGGCACAAAAGGAAGTTGAATCACATCTTTCTTTTGTTTAGTTTACTTTGGATAGAGGACAATCGTAGAAGGCTTATTTTCTTTAACAATTACACTTCCACTATGTATTACTTTATGTGTAATAGGATACCAAAGCTTGTATCCTTTCATACCATAACTATAACTAATGAAAATATATTTTATAGCCTTGTTCTCCAACTTTGTTCACTTCTCCCTTGGCACATATGCATATGCCTCACAACCAAAAACTCTAAGATGTTTCAGTGAAAGCTTGTGACTTGACCATGCCTCCATAGGTATTTTATCACAAGAGATGATGTAGGAGACCTATTTAATAGGTAACAAGTAGTGGCTATAGCTTGAAGCCAAAAATTTTGTTCCAAACCAACACCATGCTAAGCATACTCCTAGCCTTTTCCATTAGTGTCATGTTCATTCTTTTTGTAACTCCATTTTGTTGAGGAGAATATGGAATTATCTTTTGTCTTTATATGCCACAATCTTTACATAATATGTCAAAATCAGTAGAGCAATATGCATCACCATTATCAATTCTTAAACATTTTATTTTCTTTCCAGTCTACAACTTAACCATTGTTTTAAACTCTTTAAATTAACTAAAAACTTTAGATTTACTCTTTATAACATAAATCCATGTCCATCTGTTATAATAATCAATAAATGAAACATTATAAATAGACTTCATAATGAAAGAAAAATTTAACAAGACCAAACACATCATAATGAATAAGATCCAAAATACCACAAGATTTGTGAGAAAATGAGTAAAATTGAACATGGTTTGATTTTCCATAATGCAATACTGACAAATATCAAATTCAAGATTACAATCTAAAATACCTTCAGTAGGGTTCTTATTTTTCAAGGTCCTTAGATTGTTCTCTCCTATGTGGTCTAATCTTTAGTACCATATCATACTCTTCTTTGTAAGTAATTTAGATTTGGTAGAAAGAGTGCCCTTAGGTACCCAAAATCCATGGCAATCCATTCAAGAGGAAACCAACTCATTTTCCAATAAAGTAGCCACAAAATTGCCTTTCATAGAAGTACTATTACTCTCAACAGTGCATGCATCAAGCTGAAATATTTTCTTATAACTTGTCGAATACCTTGCAAGAGCCAAGGTAAACATACCATCATGGATCAACTGCCAAGGACTTAAAGGCCCATAGACTCAAAACACCACTTGAATTTCACTATGTTCATGTGCTTAGTTAATGCATCTACAACATTCACCGCTGTCTCTATTTTTCCTAGCTTCACCCTACCATCCTCAACCATATCTCTCACAAAGTGATACTAAAAATCAATGTGTTTGGTCCTAGCATGAAAAGTTGGGTTCCTCGCAAGGCAGATTGCACTTTGACTATTGTAATAAATTGTAATTGCACCCTGTTTCAATCCAATATTTGAATACAAAGCACTTAAGCCAAATGGCTTCTTTACAAGCATGAGTTTCCAATGGACAAAGTGACCACAGCCTATCACTTGCTCATCCAACTAATTGCACTACCATTAAGAGTAAACACATATACACTAGTGGACCTTCTACTATCGACATCACCAGCTTAGTCTAAATCCACAAAACCATGAATAATTAGTTAATGTTGAACTACTATACCATGAAAACATATAGAGTACTCTATTGTACCCCTCAAATATCTGAAGACCCTCTTAACTGCATCCCAATGCACTCTTCCAGGATTAGACATAAAATGAGAAAGAACTCCCACTACTTGGGAAATGTCTAATCTTATACAAACCATAGCATACATTAAGCTTCCAACTGCACTCTGGTAAGGCACTCTGCTCATGTCTTCCATATCCAATGGGGATATAGGACATTTTTAAATAGAGAGCTTTGTTCCCAAAGTGGTTTACAATCCTTCATGTTAAACCTTTACAAAACTAAACAAACATATTTACTCTAGCCTAGCCATAGCTTTCCATTCTCATGATCTCTTCTAATCTTCATCCCATGTATGTGTTTTTCTACACGAAGATCATTCATTTCAAATTTTGTAGAGAGATGATATTTTAATTCTACAATTAGACCTTCACCTTTCCCAATAAACATTCAACATATAAGGCAATTACCAGGAAACAATCACCATCAGATTTAAAATATACACAGTGTTCAATTTTGGACCACACAAATCCAAACTCAACACATATGTATCAAACTTTAGGTACCACATCCTAGGACTTTGTTTAAGGTCATACAGAGATTTCTTTAACTTACAAACCAACTTGCTTTTACCTTTCACTATGTAGTGCTCTGGCTGTGTCATATAGATTTCTTCCTGTAAATCACCATGAAGGAAGGCATATTTCACATCTATTTGTTCGACCTCTAGGTTATAAGTTGTTGCAATAGATAATAAAAACCAAATAAATGTCATTTTAGCAATAGGAGAAAAGATCTAACCATAATCAATACCCTCAACTTGAGAGTATCCCTTCGCAACCAACCGTGCCTTATACTTTTCAACATTTCCATCTGAACCAATCTTTTTCTTAAACACCCATTTACATCCAACAGGTTTTCATCCTTCAAGAAATGGTACTAAGTCCCATATATCATTTCTTTCAAGGGCTGCCATTTCTTCATCCATGGAAAATTTCCAAGACTCTACATCATTCATACCCAAAGCCTCTTGCCCAAATTTCGGTTCATCAATGTTAGTATTTAAAGAAAATATACATTTCCAATCATCAAGTGAATACCCATACGATTTTGGTGGTTACCTATGCCTTGTAGACCTTCAAACAAGCTGAGGTGAAGTTTCTTCCACTGCTTCCTCCTCTCTTCCTCTTCTAAAGGTTTAGAGTTTGATGAGCTCTCCTCAACTTCTTATCTATTTTGGGGCCTCGATTCAACTTTCTAAGGTGTACTAGGAACTTGAATCACATCCTTTTTCTATTTAGTTACTTTAATCTATCCTGGCTAAAAATTAACAAGAGAAGAATTAGTCTCTCTAAAAATAACACTTCTGGAATAAATTACCTTCTACGCAACAGGGTCCTAAATCTTGTATGCTAAGTTCACACCATAGTTGCAGCTGATGAAGATACATTTGACAACCTTAGAATCCAACTTTGTTCTCCTCTCCTTAGGCACATGTGCATATTCCTCACAACCAAAAACTTTTAGATGTCTATATGAAGGCTTTCTCCCTAACCATGCCTCCATTAGTGTTTTATCAACAAGCGCCAATGTAGGAGATCTATTGATCAAATAAAAATTAGTGGTAACAACTTCAACCAAAAAATTGTGTTCTAGAGTAGCTCCACTCAACATGCTCCTAGCCTTTTCCATCAGTGTTCTATTCATTCTTTCTGCAACTAGAATACAAAGAATACAGAGTTGTCTTTTTTTCTTTTAATCCCGCAATCTATACAGAATCTATCAAAATTTGCAAAATAGTACTCACCGCCATTGTCAGTCCTCAAAATTTAATTTTCTTTCTAGTCTGAGTTTCTACCATAGCCTTGAACTCCTTAAAATGACTGAAAACTTCATATTTACTCTAAAAATTATACCCATGTCCTACTAAAATCATCAACAAAAGTAACATAATAAGTTGATTTACCAATAGAAGCAACATCAACAAGACCAAATACATCCAAATGGATTAGATCAAAGATAAATGAAGACTTATGAGAAGATGAGTAAAACTGAACGTGTTTCTGTTTGCCATAAATACAATATTTCACAGAAATCAAACTCTAGATTGCATATTGGCATAATAACAATGGTATTACATTGTTAGCATTTGGTATTAGTTTGTTAACTACCACCGGTTATTAGTAGTTATCTAGTTATGAGTAGTTATGTTCAGTTACATATAACCAGACTCCCCTCATAGTTTATATACATGGTTTTGTATCTGCATATCATTAAATCAATAAATAGTTTAATTTACTTCATTTGGTATCAGAGTAGTCTTGTGCGATGTTAGGAGTTGGAAGGAGTCATGTTAGTCATGTTGCGCAGTACCAGAGATTGTTGCAAATGTATCAAGATGCTGTAGAAGGTGTTCGGTGTAGATTCATTTGTTAGAGCTTGGAGTGTAGTCTGTAAAGCTCCTTCAGTCATTGTGTCCGCTGTGACAAGGATACCAAATTAGAGATTTTAGTTTCAGAAAACTTGGTCCAAGCAGCCTGCGATATGGTACAGCCACATAGCTTTCAACTAGCTTTAGATTCTAAAAGGTAAGTTAATCATCAGTACAAATAACTCATAAACAAATATACACTTGAAAAGTCAGATGATAGCATAAGCATCTTAATGTTGGAAGATAAATCACATACAGACAGAATGCAGTGAAAGATTTCTACTTCGGATGGCAATGACATGTTAAATGTATCTATGTAGACTGAAGCCTCCAAATTTAAGCCGCCAACATCTAAAATATACTGTCATTCATCCAATGTAAACATGCTATCATTCGTAAGTCATGGGTACTCAGTGCCTACTTATATAATGTTTGATTAAACTTAGGACTCAATGCACATATCAAGTGGTAGATAGTGATATCCTTTTTTCAGAAACAAGGTGGCAAATGTTCAAATTTTACAGGACATGCATAAACTAGAGGTAAATTGGGTGTCATAATTGCAGTTTAATCAAACCTAAGGAAAGTTTGTTAGATGTGTTTACTCTGTCTGATAGATTTGTTAAGCCATTCAAGTATTCTCTCATGTGCAAGTCCATGCTTCTAAGTTGCAAAGTTTATTTTGGTTGATGAAGGAATTGACAATTTACATGAGAGTTTAGAGGTTTAATATCTATTTTTGAGTCATTTTATATTCACTAAACATTGTCTGAGTTTTAGATATCTTTCTTGAGGGAGGAAAGAAAATCTTCTTTCTGGTTATTCATGAAAAAAAAGGTGTGTTTATGGAGATATAAGGTGTGAAATGAGAAGTTGTTTGAATTTCCTTTATTGATTTAACTTATGAATTTTTCTAAGTAATAAGGTGGAAAACATTGGAGTTATAAGGATATATTTGTTTACACTATATTGTAAAAGGTGCACTTTTGGTAGAATCTGACACCTTGTTCATTTTATTTTATCATGGCTGCATCAAACATTGCTTGTGCTCTTGGGGCCATTCATACTACACCTGAGGCCTCCAAAGACTCCTCTAAGACGTCAGTTAGCTAAAGTCTAATAGAGTCATATTGGAGGTAGGCGGCATTAGAGGATGGAGGATTTTCCATCATCTCAAGTTAGCTTCTCACTTTGAGATGATGCTTTGCATGAGAAGCATTTTTGGTTTTGGTTATTTTGCTTTTCTTTGTTGATGCTGACGAATTTGAAGAATGTATGTTTTGTGAAGATTTTGTTTTAGAAATAGGTTTGGGATTTGGTGTTGACCTCAATATGGATTGTTATCTAGCGAGCTTCAAAGAGTATATGATCAAGAATTATACCCTTTCACGGTCACTAGATAATGGCAGAGATTTGTCGTATCTCTTAGGGTTCATTGTCGAATAATTCAAGACTCTGTGATTTGAGAATTCGGGACTAAAGAGCTCAAGAGCACAGTTTGAAGCTACACCTTTCTGAGGGTAGACGAGACAACATGATGGAGCCCCACTTGGTTCAAGATTTGTTCTTTGGGAGAAGATCTTCTATAAAATATGTATTCATAATATGTAATCAACTTTGTTGAGTGTTTTAGCATTTAGGGGGGGTACCTTGGTTCTATTCTAGGAACAATGTAATAAGGGGGGGAATGTTGGCATAATAACAATGGTATTACATTGTTAGTGTTTGGTATTAGTTTGTTAACTACCACCGGTTATTAGTAGTTATCCGGTTATGAGTAGTTATTTTTGGTTACATATAACCAGACTCCCCTCATAGTTTATATACATGGTTTTGTATCTACATATCATTGAATCAATAAATAGTTTAATATACTTCATTACAATCATTTAACCCTTTAACAAGGTTCTTATTTTTTAGGTCTTTTAAACCCGTCTCTTCAATGTGGCCAAGCTTTTTGTGCCATAACATGGTCTTCTTTGCAGGCAACTTTGATTTAGTAGATAGAGCACCCTTGGGTATCCACAATCCATGACCATCCGTAGAAGAGGAAACCATCTCTTTTTAAAGTGAAGTAGTTTCTAGCTTAATTTTATTAGAAGTACTATTGCACTCAACCATGCGTGCATCGAGCTAGTACAATGTACCCAATCTACTTCCTCTTGCTATCACCATAGCACCTCTCACCATTTTCACACCTGCTTCAGAAAACTATACATGCACACCCGGAACTATTAGCTTGCTATAATATAATAAATTTCTTGCTAGTCTTGGGATATGGAAGACACCATCAAATCATCTAACTCTACCATTAGAAAATTTCACATGAATACTACCATGACCAAAAATGTCAAGGAAAGAATTATCACCCAAATACACCTTACCACCAACATGGTTTTCATACTTACAAAACTAGTTTCTATTAGGAGTCATGTGGAAAAATGAACTTAAGTCTATCAACCATGTATTATCACCTACATGAGTGGCCAAGGCTGAAATAAAGGTGTCTCCATCTTCCTTTTTGGACTCAGAATTAGAATCTTGCTTCTTCTTCTTCTTCTCTTTCTTCTCTTCTTTACAATCCTTTCAGAAGTGTGTGGATTTACCATAGTTCTAGCATATTGCCTTGGACTTAGTAGGAGATTTTGATCTCCTCTTGTTCTTGGACTTGGAATGGTCACACTGCTTCTCATCTTTGCCTCGTTATTTTGGTCTTCCTTGAACACTCAAAGCCTCTTTGGCATTCAGAGACACCTTCCTTCTTATCTCTTCAGAGAGAAGAGAACCAACAACATCCTCCATCTTCAAGATGACTGAAGTTCTCCCAATGGCCATGACTAGGCTTTCCCATGAGTCTGGCAACAAACACAACAAAGTTTGGAACCTTTCTTCTTCATCCATCTTAACCCCAACCAAGGTCAATTGAGTCACCAACATCTTGAATGTTTCTAGATGCTCATAAATTCATCCACATTCTTCCATTTTCAAGGAATACAACTTCTTTAGATCAAGAAAATCTTATTTACTAGATATTTGGCTTAGTATATTGCACCCAACTTCTTCCAAAGCTTCTTTGAAGTGGGTTCTTTGTAGACATTTCTCATAATTGACTCTGCAAGATATAGTCTAATGAGACCTTTATTTTTTCTATCCATTACATCATATTGTGTAGCCAATGTTGGATCTGTATGCCTCTAGACATTTTCATCCATTGCATCCCATAGATCCTGATCAATCAACAAATCTTCCATCTTCAACTTCCACATTTCAAAGTTCATACTAGAAAAATTCTCTACCTCAATCCTCTCAAATGTGCTTGCCATCTAAAAAATATCTCCAACAAGATCAAAAATTATCCTTTGCACAATCTCCCACTCAAACCTTGATTAACACAGAAAACCCAACACACAACTGAAACCAGAGGTGATCAGGCTTTGATACCACTTGTAAAGAAGTTTAAGTAGTGGAAATGACTTACTACACCAATCTTGAGGAGAGATATTATGCAAACTTTTTAAACAAACAATTACAGAAATTCTAGAGACACATTCATAACAAAAAATAAACAATGAACACAAAACAATAGATATACGTAGGGAAAACCATCTCGGGTGAAAAACACCACACTCCAAAAGCCTGGTCAGTGTATTACAAATCTAATAACAAGATTACATACACTTGTAGAGCGAGTTTATTAGAGGAGTAACACCAGTAAATAATTCTGGAAGAAATCCGACAACATTCTGACAACATAATAGTACCTACAAACTCAACACTACAAACTTCTCACCAAGCCTTCAATTCATAGACCTCTTACAATCAGGAAACCATTCTGTGGTTTACAAAACCATGTGCGAAGCCTCACATGAAGTGTAGTGCCCAAAAAGGCAAGATTCTAGTCTAAAATTAGGCTCTCATGTCCAAAGTATTCTCCCCTATTTTTGACCCTTGCAGCTGTCATAAAATCTATCATAATATGCCTAAAAATAAGCCTTCCATGACGTACTACTATGTGGGCAACTTTTGACACCTAATAAACTAATTTTCAAAGCACTGACAATATGTAATAACTTTAGGAAAATATTAAATTCAAAATAAATAACTATGACAAATGTGCAAGGTTGAGACACCTAATTTCCCAACAATAAAGACTTGTAAAAACAACTCATTTAAAATTTATGGATTACCTTTTGTTTTATTAGCACTTGAAAATAAATAAATTGGCTAGGTAATACATGTACTTAACATGTATTTGTTTGAATTAGTGTTGTGTGGGAAGATATGTGATTAGTTGAGTCTTATCATCTCTTAAATGTGTAGGACTTTTATGTTTGGTTGTCGAAAGTTGAAGAGAAAATAAATATTTAATGAGTATGTATGTTAATTAATATAATAAGACAAATATCACAACACAACATATTTCAATTGTATGATAGTCATTGTGATAATAAATAGGCATTAAACTTCCAAATGCATTCAAGAAGTGATCATATACCTAACAATGTCTGTACTATATAAAAAGTATAACTCTATGATTCAAATAATGTGCATCGCATAAAAAATACAACTTTTTAATTTCTTCTAATTTTCTAGAATAGTGTATTTTCAAAACTAGTGACATCTAAAAGTGTTACCAAATGGTTGATAGGGAGAAATATACAATAGGGTAATAAATATTAATCCCTACGGACCATTTGATAATACCTTTATATACTATTACTATTATGTTTATTAATGGAAAGTGAGTTAGAGAACCACTAGCATTTTTGGAAGCAATAGATTAAATGGAAACATAAAAAAAATAATTTGTAAAAGTGATGTAATCAAAGGACTAACGTTGGAGTACCTTTTTTATTAGTGGGTAAGGTCATGCAATACTGCTTACACTCAACTGTAGGTATACCACTACAACTTAGGTATTAGTATGGGGGATTCAAACTTTGATCTTGATTATGAGAACCCTATGGCCTTGCCATTTGAACACGACTCCTTTGACAATATAAATCAAGGAGCACCTTCTTTATGCACTTATATTACTTTTCTTTAAATCAATAGAAATGCAGATTTACAAATAGAAGAAAATTTAATCAGAGCCACTACAACAATTAGAATTAGAATCTTATTTCTTATTTTGCACAATCTGATTCAATACACATAGATAGGCAGTGTAAAATTGATTAAACATACGGGAAGGGGAGAGAGGATTCAGTTATCCAATACTTGGCCTACGTTTACATGGTGTGATAAGACGAGATTAAAAAAATCACTCATCCAATCACAAAGTAGAGACATAGGATAAGATTTGAAAAATCACTTATACATGCAAATGGCTTAGATTTGCATGGGCGATAGGATTAGATAAAAAAATCACTCATCCTATAGCTTAGTAACGAACCCACAATTTATCCTAAAGCTTGAGGGGATTTAATCGTAAACGTAGGGGAAAGGAATAGAAGTGCTATGGATAACATGTAGGTGGCTGCGAAGATGATGGCAATAACAGTACCTTCTGAGATTGAACCCAACTTCATGACAACAAAAGCAGAGTAACTGCAGGCAGTGAAAATGATAGCGAGGGCCATCAGCTTTTACACTCTTGTAAAATTGAACGTGGGCAGGGCCACTGGGGCCCCGATTATGAAGAATGTGGTCATGAGAGATAAGGTGGCTGGTAGCACTACAGCTTGACGGACGCCTTCATCTTTGTTTCCTGCTCGGAAGAGATGTGATGGAAGTGTAGTTGGCTGCCATAATGATACCTGAAATTATTGACGACGTCTTGCGATCATTTCTTTCCTTATAATCCCCTCATCTGCTGCTTCTTCTCTGCAGAATACAGCACTAAGCACAACCATTGCTTTCCTTATAATCCCCTCTTTTCTCACTTTTTCAATATTGTTGTCATGGACGGGGATGCATACATCTTGCCCCGATTCTACATTATCCACACAAGCTTCCTCAGCTCTTATTTGAATGTCTACCATTCTTCCTCTGGCTACCTTAACAACAGTTAAACCCTAGGACAGACTAGGCTAGAAGACCAGGAGATATAACATTTTTAATTGGGCCTGCCTGATCGATATGAATAGCCTTGTAATCATGGTGTCTTTATAAGGAAGACAAAGGTATTTGAGCGAGTCTAAAGTTTTTCAAGCAACGAAGGTATTTGAGCGAGTCTAAAGTTTTTCAAGTTTCTTCGTCACGAGGCAGGAAAGTTCCAGAGCAGTCACAACTACGTGTCCAGGAAAATGCAATTATTGACATTGAAGAGAAAACACTGCCTGGGTCCCCGCCTGAAATTTGATGGACCCCTTTTTCTTGTCGTGGATGATGACCCTTATCTTAGCCTTGAAAAACTCTAACTTTGTGTCAATCACATGGAGATTTCTTTTGGCCGCCCCACTTTATTGGGTCCCCATAATTGGCCGCCCCACTTTATTGGGTTGCCATAAAATGGTATAGCTATGTATTGACAAAAATATTTGTCTTTTTGGCCACCCTACTTTCGTGGGTCCCCATAATTGGCCTCCCCACTTTATTGGGTTCCCATAAAATGGTATAGTTATGTATTGACAAAAATATTTGTCTTATTTTTATTGACTAAAATTGACCTTTGAGTTCCCTCCCTTCCACGAAAGGCAAAAGAAATGGTCGTGGTCAGTTACGTACCATTATTTTCTTTGAAAGGCACCATCCTCCTTTCCAGAGTCCAACAATTCGTGGCAATAAATCTTCTACTCCCTAGAATAACCAAGCGAAATATGTGGAGGAGAAAAGCGATTGCCCAACCAAATTTGTTTTGGGCAAAAGCTGGAGGACTAGTGAGATAATGGAAGGAGAGATAGACAGAAATGCAATACCAGCTGCCTTGATTATGAGCACATCTTTCATGCTCTCCATAAGTGTTCTCACAAGTAGAGATTTCCACAAAACAAATATGATGATCTTGCGAGCATTTGTGATATTCGAAACAATGGCAATATGTTCTTCTCTGGGAGTGCTCATGGTAGATTTATTGATAGAAAAAGAAGGGCAGTCTCACACAGAAGTGGGCGGGCAGATCCGCAGAGCAGTGGTGTTGAAGTCTTTTGGGTGCTGTTTAGCGGGTGCCTTTCTAGCATGGAATTTCCTCAATCTCTCTCTTCCCTTACTATTATAGCTTCTCGTTTGTTTCAGGGAAGTTAATGTAGGAACTTTAAAGGAGATTATAATTATGGAGAGGGAATTGTGGTGGATGCATCTGCATGGTAAAAGACACAGTGTGCCTGCATTGAATGTTGTCTATCCAGCATACTGGATGCCCATTTAATCGTATTTCTTAACTCTGATTTTATGTAGAAACAGTGGGCTCCATCAGTGCAGTTCCGTGCTGTGACCATGATTATGGAGAAACAGTGGGCTCCATCAAAGGCACCTATCCTCACAATTTGGTCCAGCATCATTGTTTTTTAAAAATAAAAATATTAAATAGGAATCCACTTTTAGTGTTTTTTTTCCAAACCGAGTTAATTTTGTGTACTAGCTTAATAAATAGATTTTTAAAAATAAGGCCTTGTGACGATGAAAGCCCTAGAATTTTTAAACTAAATGTACTTCACTTTGGTTTAGATTCATGCATTTAAAATTGTGAATTGTCTATCCAACCCTCTGGTAGACAACCCTCTAGATGTACATTTGACCGTATTTATTAATTAATTGAAATTCAGAATGCAAGAGGCTTGGATAGACGTTGCCTTAAAATTGAGTTTCACACTTATGAAAGTGACTCTAACATGTGAAATTGAACTTGACCCATAGAAATTGTCTGGTAGAAAATTGATGATTGTCACATATTGTCTCAACTTATTATACCTATTTATGAAGTGCAATGGTGTCAAGAAACACCATTTTGGAACTTGTTAGGATAAAATTTATTCTCCTTTGGTCAAGCCCATAGGAGAATTGATTTAACAATGTTGAACCAAGATCAAATACAACATGAAAGCATGTAATATGCCTTGGATGATGTGATGTTGATGTTCTAGTTATGTTGTCTGTGGATGTATCATTAATGCTCCTTGACTATAGTTTTAAAAAATAGTAACAAATCCAGACATATTCTTAAATACAACAACATAGCACACAAATTTACACTAGTGTACATTAGGTTGGTTCATAATGGATAGTAGGAAAAGGTTGCCAAAGTTCAATTTAAAATTGAATTTTTAAAAGTTTGAGGTTTATATGGTCACACCTAGAAATGATGGGTCAATTTTGCACACATATCTAAACTAGGGAGATCTAGGAATCAAACTAGTTCCTAGGTATGAGCGAAGATGTATACATGTATAAGGTCATGAATTCAATGTGCTACATGAATATGCCATTTGTAGACTTGTTATTGCATGGAGAACAATCTTGTCCAAGTGGGACCAAAACATAACCAAGAAAAAAACATGGGTATAAGATTTTCATGAGTGAAAATGTATATCATAACAATAATAATTAATAAAAAAAATTTGAGTCTTCAAACATTTTGTGTGAAGTCAATCATATTTTAATATAGATAGTAGTATTTATATTGCTCTGTCTAATACCTCATCAACTTGCATGACACTATTTAGCCTATTGCTTGGTGATCAAGGGTTTCCCCAATTTTCATGGTTTCTCGTCCTAAGCAATGTTTTTTTTTAAAATTATATATATAGTTTCCACAATATAATATTTTTTCGATAGATCTATAGTATTTAAAATATGAAAACCTTCACTCTTTGTAAATAATAAAAAGGTAAAATGAAAACCTAATACATATTTAATGATTATGAAGATATAGTTCTTTTTTATAGAATTTTTAAGGACAAATGCACTTACCTTTTCTATTACTTTGTTATTTCTACAATTCACCCTTTTCAAATTAGTTTTCCTCCTCCTCTTTTTGATTTTATTTGATTTCATTTCTTGTCTTTTTATATTTTGTCTATTTATATGTCATATATGCATTGTTTTTATATTGTGGTTATCTTTAATGTTGTTGGTTATATTGTTTTTAAAAAAATATTTATTATTTTTCCTTGTAATTTTTTTAACATATGTCAGCCATTTAATTTAGTTGTATTGATTTTATAATAATATGTAGGCCATGTATTAAAAAAAGATTTAAGCACACTCATGAGATGAGACACTTTTATCGTAACACCTCATGGCATAATAAAATAATTCTAATGTAAAATAAAATAACTCTTAAGTAAATAAAACATGTAATGAAACAAATTGCACAATAGAAGAATATAATAGAAAATATGTTGCAGCCACTTTGAGGGGGAAACCTCATAATGGGATACCTAAACAAATCAATATGATAATAATAACTAACCCATACCTCTTATATATATCATATTTATGCCTTGGGTATAGGCTGACCTAACTACCTATATAGGACTATAATAATGGTAGTATAACTTAATTAAGAGTTAAGAAAGCCAAAAGATGACTACTCATAACCATATACACACTATAGGATTAGGGATGTAGAAAAATAAATGGAGACTAATTTTTAAGATAAATGTATTTGGGATACCTATATTTTTTTATGGTTGAATACAGTGTAAGGGTGCCAAAACCCATATAAAAGTGTCAAAAATCAAAATAACTGAATGCTGCTCACAACTAAGGGACAAATAACAGAAAGTAAAAACTTATATTAATATAGCAGTTTCATAACTGCAAAAAATATATACCATCAACATTTGCATACATATTTGTAACCTACTATACTGAATCTAAACAAAATCTTTGCTCCTTACTCCATTTCATCCAACTCATCCACCACTGCCTCCTTTTCAAAAATTTCTCCCTCTGGGTCTTACAGAAGAACTTCCATCTCAACCTCCTTCCTTGAATCAGTCACACCTATCAGCTATTTGAGGAGGGCCACTCCATCCTTTGGAGCAATCTTAGTGGCTTCCTTGTCAACCCCTGTCACATAGATAATGAAAGGGATCCAAGGACTACAATAGGATCGCAAAATATCCAGCCACACCCCCTTATCACACCTCATTCCAATGCTAGGAATGGCCAAGTCCAGAATAGACTTCAACCGCTGGTGCCATTTCATTTTGATCAAAGCCATAACAAGAGCCCAAAATGAATCCTTTGTCTCTCCTAATTCGAGTAGCACTCCAATGAACATAGCAGCCAAATATGAGTTCACTCTGTACTTGTTCTTTATCCCCAAAAATAGCTCCCCCAACACCGCTCTAATAGCGTTCAAACCAAATGGAGATTTCATTTTGAAAACCTTCATCAACCTCTGGTTTGATATGGGCCCTAGAGAGCCCATCTGGTGATTTTTAGCTAGTAGAGGCACAGTGGATTCCATACTTCTCAAATTCGCAGAGTGAGCAAGCGTGACCCGAGGAGGAGAAGAAATGAGGAATTTCCATCCTAATATCTAATAAAATTATCCCAGTCAGTAATGCCAACCAGAGTCACACGTTCTTGAGTACCAAACTAGATTTACCTTGATTTGAATAACTTCAAACTAAAAGAGATAAATTCTTTCAACTAAATTAAACTAACCTAATAAGCATGGGAACTATCAAGCCATCTCTGACAGTGAGACAAGCTTGACACACCAATCCCCACCACCCCCTTCATAAGTCTAGGATGCCACCTCACTTGCCACATCTAATCTATCTCCTAGCCACACCTTCCTGAGCAAGCATCGCCTCTTTGACAATAAGAGCTTCTAAATTGGGGGCTAGGTTTCTCATGTCTTTCACTGAGTATGTAATTTGGAGGTCCCCAGGCATTTCATTTGAAGGAAACATTTGCCAAGAGATCAGCCACCTTATTCACCTCTCAAAAGACATGGTTAACCTTGTAGTTCCTAAAGTTGACCAAGAGTTCCAAGCCCCTTACTAGCGAATTGTTCAATTTCTAATTTGGGATATGGTTGTTTTGAATAACACTTGTTGTGATTTGAGAGTCTCCATCAATGTGGGTTCTGCTAATCCCAGAAGATAGCCCCAATTGAAGACCCAAAATTAAATCCTAAAACTTTGCTTCATTATTAGAGAGGAAACCAGTCTTTTTCGACACAGCACCTACCAACTCCCTTGACTCAATTTTGATTATACATCCAATGGAGGATTGTCTCAAATTTCCCCTCAAATCCCCATCAAATTGAGTTTATCCCATTCTTATGTTAGTTCCTTCCATCTTTCCATGGCATGACTTGCCTCTAGATTATCTCAAGAAACCCCATTAACGTGGGGAATAACTAGCCCTTGCCATTTTTCCTCATGAGGCCGTCCCATGCCATAAAGGATCTTCCCCTGGTTTTTTTATTCCTAATCACATTTTTTGCTACCTCTACAACTATATCTTCTATTTTTCTCCACAAGAGATCCACTTCCATTTCTTTGCATTAAATGATATTTCTGTTTGTTTCCTTCCAGACTTTCCAAATTAGGAAAGAAGGGTTGATGATCCACATACAAGAGAACATCGCCTTCTAAAAAAGAATTAGCCAAGAGTTGAATAACTCTAACAATTTCCTTGGAAAGGCACTTTCCCAGTTTAATTTCTTCATTAGTCTCAACCACCACTATTCTGTGAACCTACATTCCAAAGAAGATGGTCTGCAAGCCTCTTCTTCTTGTTCCTTGTATAAGTTGCATCTAAACAGTCCAAAGTGATCACATTTCTTCAATCTCTTACCTATCAAGATTCTGTCTTCTAACATTTCCCAAGCAAACTTCCAAGCCTTGGGGAGACACTGTTTATCCCAAATGAGATGGGAGAGCTAGTTTTCCTTAGCTCTATTAGGATCCTTGACAATATATGCCATTTTCACATTGTACTCACCATATTCGGAGGCACACCACATTAATCTGTCATCTCCATCTGAAACATCAATACTTTTTTTTTCCAATTCTTGTTTCAAGAGGTCTGCTTGGACCATTGGGATCCCAAATACCCCAAAATCCTTCCATCTCCACTCTTTGAAGCCTTTCTGCTCATTTAGAACCACATAGTTTTCTACCTTATCACCCGAGGCTAAAGTTAGTAGGTCTCTACTTTCCTCTAACCCATCAATGGTGTTAAGGGCTTTATGGCCATTCCAGGAATCTTCCTAGAATAGGGCCTTTCTACCATTCATTACCTCCCAAGAGAGGTGATTGATGATTAAAGGTCTAGATTCAATCATGAAGTTCTAGATTGTTGATCCTACAAGGAGCTTTTAGTTGTTAGAATTCTATCTAGACTATTTGAGTCCAAATACTTTCTTTGAAGAATCCTTTCCCAATTTGAGCTCGGGTTACTACACATTTGCCAAACCAATTTGGATCTTAGGGCTATATTGAAAGAAGACCAATTCCTCAACCCAACTCCCCCCATCTATTTAGATCTACAAACTTTATCCCAAGCTATTAGGGGGTATTTTTGACCATTCAAGCCTCCACTCCAAAAGAAATTCCTCATGCTCCTATTCAAGTTTTCCTCCACTTTCTTAGGCATTTTCAAACAATGGATATAATATATGGGAATAGATGATATCATTGATTTAAGTATATGAACCCTACCTACCACGAACACCCACTTGCCCTTCTAGGATTCCATCCTATTATTGCAATTCGACAATATTTGGTTCCAAAGATTAGATCTGATTTCTCCTTAGAATAATGGGATCCCCAAGTATTTCCCAGGAAGGATTTTGATTCTCAGCCCCAACTTCCTGGCTAACAATCTTTGCTTTCTATGGGTTGTGTTAAAGAGATAAACCTTAGACTTATTCCAATTGACATTTTGACTTGATGCAGAGCAGAAAGATTCAATAGCCATCTTCATTACTTTTGCCTCTATTCTACTAGAAACACCAAACAACAAAGTATCATCTGCAAATTGGTGGTGTGTGACTACTTCTGTATTTAGGGTAATTGAAATGTCTTTCCACCTACCCAACCTTGCTTCCTCCTTAATGAATCTCCCAAGAGCTTTTTCCATTATAACAAACAGCAAGGGTGATAAAGGATCCACCTGCCTGAGACCATTACCTGAGTCAAAGAATTATATTGGACTCCCATTCACTAGGACTGAGAATCTAGGAGAGTCAATGTAGGTTTTGATCTATTGAATTCATTCCTCACAAAGACCAAAAGTTTTCTAGAACTGCCAACAGAAATCCTCTATTGACTTGGTCATACGCCTTTTTGATATCTAACTTTACCAACATCCTTTTTGCCTTACTTCTTCTCACCATATGAATAGCCTCATGTGTGATGATGACACCATTAGATATGGATCTCCCCGGGGTAAACCCACTTTGCTCCTTAGAGATAAGAAGGGGGAGAAGAACGTTAATTCTATTGGCCATTTCTTTAGAGATGATTTTATATACTATGTTGTAGAGGGAGATAGGTCTAAAATCATCCATGGTCTCCACTATATTCCATTTTGGAATTAGGGCAATGAAAGTTATATTTATTTATTTCAAGTCTTATTCTTCCTATCTTCCTCTACTACCATAACCACATCTTTCCCAATGATATTCTAGAAATGGTAGAAGAAAAGGCCAGAAAACCATCCAGGTCTAGTGCCTTGTCAATAGCAAACTAAAAGGTAGCCCTCCTAACCTCCTCCTCTATGAAAGACTTATTTAACTTTGCATTCCAGTCTTGATCTATCAGCCACAGGATCCTACCAAGTACTTCCCTTTTATAGGCCTCATTGGTATTATCCCCTTTGTTTAATAATTCCTTAAAGAAACTCGAAGCCACATTCCCAATCTCTTCAGGATCCAAAATCACCACATCTTCACTATCCTTTATCAAAGAGATTATATTTATTCTCCTCTTTACCTTGGTCAATTTGTGGAAGAACTTGGTATTTCTATCCCCAACCTTCAGCCAGCTCTATTGAGATTTCTGCTACCAGAAGATTTCCTCTCTAGCTAGTAGCTCCTCATGATACTATTTCAAAACCTTTTCTTTTTCAAAACCCTCCTTATACATTCCTTCCCTTAGGATTTTGTCATTGAGAACTTCCAATTCTTTCTCCATTGCCTTTTTTTCTTAAAAAATATCCTTAAAATGAGTTTTATTCTAGTCTTTGAGTTTGAGCTTCACAAAGACCAACTTTTTCCATAACTTGAAAATCTTAGATCCCCACTCCCATGGGGCTTGATGCCACCATTCCTTTATTCTATCTCTGATGCTAGGATCCCTCAACCACATCTTTTCAAATTGAAATGAACTTCCCACCAGTCTCCCATCCTTGGAGAACTTGAGTTACATTGGAAAGTGGTCAGAACCTGAGAAGGGGAGAATGAAGGACTTGAAAACTACATCCCATTTTACCCTAAACAAAAAGTGATCCAAATGCTCTTCTATGTTGGTGAATCCTTGACACCTGTTTGTCCAAGTGAAAACCACATTTTTTTGTAGAATATCTTGTAGAAATTTATCATTAATAAAGTCCTGGAAATCTTTCTACACCTAGTTTTGAGAAGCATTACCACCCCTCTTCTCATTACCATCCTTTGTAGCATTGAATTCCCCCCAACAATAACTTTCTTATCCCTCAACTCCTATAAGGCCGCTGAAATTTGGAACTAGACTAATCTTTTCTTCTCTATCTTGGTAGGACCATAGATATTTATAAGCATGAAATTCTCTCTAATTGTTAGCGACATGCATCTATCTAGAAGCCCCTTTAGAAGGGACCAAAAACCCTCTCCATTGCTTCCATATTCTCAAAAGCCTTTGAGAATCCACATCTAAAAGTTTTGTTTCTTGAAATAAATCCATATAAGGTTTGCTCAAATCAAGTTGGTTCTTTACTATATGCCTTTCATTAGGGGCATTTATGCCCCTAACATTCCAGGTAATGAGCATCATTGCTCCTTGGGAAGGGAGAAACCCTTCCTTAATCTCAACTTCCATTGACCTTTGGCACTACATACCAATTCTAGTTGTGCCTTCTTTAGTTTCCTTCCTCTTTTTCCCTTCTCCCCTACATTGGGTTTCTTCATTTTGGTTTTTTATGGGATACACTCCTAGCCTCAATTTCCCCCATGTCATAGTTTGAGGAAAAGAAAGCTTTCTTTGAGTCTTCCTCTTTGATATCAAATAAGTTTGCTTCATCATCCCCAAACCTAGACTCAACACTCCTAGCTGCAAGGTTGTCCTTATTAGGCTCCTCAAATTGGATCTCGCCCTCTTCAACCTCCACTTTTATCTCCTCCTTACCTTTCTCCAAGACAAGGGTGGAAGTATCCTAGGATTCTATTGATAAAACCTCATTCCCTACCCATCAGTCACTATCCTCAACAGGTATCTCCTCTGCCTCTAGTTTGAAGCTCTCAATTTGAGCATTAATCTCTAATATTGGGCCCTCATTCTTATTAACTAGCTCTCTAGTGGAAGCCACATCTATGTAATCTCTCAACAGCCCCTCCTGACTAAGAGCCTCTAACAATTTGACTGAAACCTTTACCAAAGATTGCAAGGAATCAAGTGATCTCTATATTTCCCCTACCACATTATCTAGGACTATCTTTAGCATCAAAGATGGTTCTACATCCCTATCACCCTGATGGAAAATTTCCTTTTTCATCTTTTGATTATATTTTCCCTAAAAATTGGACGGGATTTTTCCACTTCAACTTACTATCTCTAGATCGTTAAATCTAATAATATTTCAATTTCACTAGGGAAACCATTTTTTGTATCAATTGCAATGCCGATCCTAGCATAAATACCGAACTCACCTATTAACAATTTGTCATCCACCTTAATAAAGGGTCCAAGGTTTTTGCCAATTCTTTTGAGTATATCAACCTCCAAGTATTCCACAGGAAAGTTGTACATCCTAATCCACAATGGAACTATAGAAACTTCATCCTTGATAGGGTTGAAGTTTGGTTCCCAATCTTTAACATAAAATCCTTTACCATCCATGACATGAGGACCTCCTTAGAGGAACTTTGTTTTAATCTTTGTATTTGACATTTCCAATAGGAAGAATCCTTTAGTGAGAGATTTAATACAAGCATCCTTGTCCTAGTTTTTCTTAACCCATTGAGAAACCCTAGCCCTAGCCAATGAATCACCAACCTAATTTAAAAGCACTTCTTGTGACAATCTAATGTTCTTGAAAGTATTCATGCATATGGGAGTGGTTTGTCTTAACCTTCTTCTTAGAGAACTCCATCTCCTACAAGGCAAGTTCTATAGAAAAAAAGTGTAGCAACCCATAGGACAACAAAAAGTTGAAATGGAATAGTAGATTGGGAAAAAAGAATAGGTTGAGCAAGAAAAATAAATTGAGAAAGAGGTTGATCAAGAGGAAATGGAAAAACAAGACCAATGACTAAATGAATAATTGCAAATTGGATCAGTGGGAACAACCTTAGATCAGGGGCAATTCAAATTGAAAGATATAGATTTGGGGATAGGAGTCAAACTTACCAAGATAGTATTTTCTCTTGTTTCAACTCCTTTTCCCATGGGTCTCCACTTCTATCTCCTGACAATGTTTTCTCCATTCACCTAATCTACTTTGTCTGAATTAGGCCCTTTCCTTCCTCTATTCCAGCTTCACCTCCAAAAAGCTTTATTTTTGTCATTCCCTTGAGGAAATCCATACCAACCACACCATCCATCCATACTTCTTTCTTTCACATTACCATAAACATTCTTCTTTCTTCCCCACTAGCCCAAGTATGAAAAATTTCAATTCAGAGGTATTTTTTCATTCTATATATTTTTCACATGCATATTTGGTTTATCTATATTAGTTTAATGAAAATCATAAAATTTAATTTTAATTTAGTTTAACTTTATTTAAATTTTAGTTTAATTTTATTTATATTTAAATTTAGTTTAACTAAACTTTTAAATTTTGGTTTTAATGTAGTTTAGATATGTTGAAATTCTAATTTAGTATTATTTAAATTTGGTTTATTATTTGTATTATAAGAAAAAGTTGAGTTTTGAAAGGGCCTCCACTTTTATACAACCAATAATAGGGGCCACCAACCCCACTTGGGATAACCTTCCAAAATGGTTACAATAGAATAAGCATTCACAAAACCTTGAAATTCAAACTCCCATCAAAGCCATAGAGAACAACCCTACAAGGTTAGATACATGGCCATCCTACACCATCCCTAAACCTCAATTAACATTCTTTGTCCCTATCTTGGGACTGTAGGAGTTGAACAAGATTATGAGAACCTTTCTTCCTCCTTTAAACTACAATCCAATAGAATACATCACTCTCACCATCTAGGTTTGGGACTAAATGATGATAATCAATAATTGCCTCCTACATAAGAGACATCGAAGAAGATAGAGAAATACCTAAAAATCTTTCTAGAGAATAGGCTAGCATCTACACTAGCACCATAGGACCAATCAAAGGCTAAAAGTTAGAAGCAATATGCTTAATCCCAATCAAAGAAGGCATAATCAAAAGAACATGCTTGACCACCCTAGGAGAATAAAACATAACTAAGATGAGAGGCACCATAGTAGGATGAGATTGAAATTAAGGAGGGGGGCCTCTGCCATGAGATGATGAGGAAGGGTGTCCTTCAACCAAGATTCCATGTCATCCCTCTTATGCTTCAAAAAAGAATAGTCTAAAGATAGTTGACCAATACCAAAGTAAACCCTCATAATCCAATGGCTAGAGCCATAGATAATCTCCCACTTCAAAAATAATATCTACTAGAAGATCCATAGAGATTTCAATGTCTAGCAAGATACAAGAAAAGGTCATGAGGAAAATGTTGAGCTAGTAGCATTAGTCAATAGACAATACCCTAAAACATTATCAATAGCCTCACAACATGATTCCAAACAAAATTGTAGAGGAAGGTTGGATATTTGTACCCATAAAAGAATAATATTAAAGGATTAGTAGTAGGGTTAAAAGTTAGAATCTATGGCTTGAGCATGAGAGAGTGCTAGCCCCACACACAAACCCAACCATTGAGAATTACTTCTTGGTCATTGTCAAAATAAAATACTACAATGAAAACCCCTAATCATAGGGGTAAATTTCAATCTTACCTTTAATCAAGGGACTCCAAGAATCCAAAAGTGACCTATTGAGGTCAGGAAGCCTTTGTCAAAAACTGCTAAAGTGGTACCCATCAATACCCTCTATACAAAGAATTCCTCACCCTCAAGTACCTCCCATCCAAAACCCATGACAGGTGAGACCCTAGCATAAGGCATAGTTATGATCTTCCTAGGAACAACATGTACCCCATAATAGAAAAAGATGTGACTAGAAAGCTAGCCAAAGTAATATGCCATGGAGGATATTGTAGCCTTCAAATGGGGGACATTGTAGGAGAGGATTAAAGTGCCACAATTGTGTAGGAACAAGGACCAATTCCATTCCCCTAACCCTACACCCTTGTGCCTCTAAACAACACTTCCTAAGACTAAGTAGTTCCACAACCAAAACTATGACTAAGACCATAATCTGTCAAACCTACATAAAGAGAATGCAAAGGACAATCCATAGCCACCATTGATGGGCCAAAAACATAATCAACGACAACTAGAACCATGCAAGGAAGAACTCTAGAACCAACACTCAAAACCGTCCCTCTAAAGAGAAGACTAGAGGAAAGATTCAATGAGAGAGATGGATAATATTGCAATGAGTTCAGAGGGTAGGAAGTAGAGCTATTACAAAGCATCTTTTATACTTAAATTTAGTTTAAACTAAAATTTAAATTTTATATTTACAAATTACTTTTTTTATTAAAAAATATTGTAATATGTGAATTTCAAAGTGTAAGTTTTGGTCAAAAATCCACCCAAGAATGCAAATGAATGAAGGAAAGAAAATTTGGAAATTAGAAATGAGCAAGAATAAACTATATTCTACTCGAGAGAATGCAAATCATACAATGAAAATGATATACTCATATGAGAGTGATGGGTGGGTATATATAGGATTTACCATCCAAGAGGCTAAAAACACTACTAATGTGGGATAAAGTGAAAATTCCCTATTTAAACTTAACCTAGTGTGAAGAGAGTTGAAATGGAGAACTAGCTAGGAAAGAACTAGATCGGTCAAGAACCCTTTTCACACTAACACCCCCCTAAGTGCAACTTAGGGGGAAATGTGAACAAAGATGCACATACGAGTCTTGACAACAAGGCCAGATGAGGTACCCATATATAAAAGATCCCCTCAAATAAAAAATAAGGGGAAAACCCAATGGAAAAAACTCCCACATGAGAGGATGAAGCAAGAAGGGCTAAGTGACCAACTAGAAGAGATGTCTACACCCCACAAAGAGACCAAAGATGGACATACTCTCTCTTAGTGAAGAGTTTGGTGAAGATATCTACAACCTACTCTATAATAGGAAAATAACACAAATCAATGACTTGCTCCTGAATGAACTCCCTAAGAAAATAAATGTGGATCTCAATGTGTTTGATTTGCTGGTGATGGACTAGGTTCTTCAAGATCTAGATGGAACTTTGGTTGTCACAATAGATGAATAATGTCTTCTAAAAAGTGATGCATAGCTTTGTGAGTTCATATTCTAAAGCCAAATAGGCTCAGTTGTAGCATTAAAAACCCCTTGATACTCAGCCTTAGTCAAAGAAAGAGCAATGGCATGGTGCTTCTTATTCTACCAACAAATGGGACAAGAACCAAGGTGAAAAATGTAACCAAAAGTGGACTTGTGATCATCAAGATAACCAACCCATTCAGACTCTACATATCCAATCAAGTCTAAACCTATGCTTGCTACATAGTGAATCCCATACTTGTGTGTGCCTTGCAAGTAGTGTAAGATGTGTTTGGTATCCTTCTAATGAATCTCTTGTGGCTCCATCATGAAGCACAAAATAATGCCAACTACAAATGAAATGTTGGCACTAGTATGAGTCTAGTAGATGAGGCCACTGACAAGATGATAGTACAAAGTGGCATCAACTAGTTTTGTGGAAGACTTCACCTTAAGATTGACTTTAAATAGAAAGGGAGTTGAGGTAGGATTACAATCAACCATGTGAAAATGAGCCAAATGATCAAGAGCATACTTGGGCTGCATAAGAGAGATCCCAAAAGAGGTCTGAGTGATCTCAATCTTGAGAAAGAAGTGAAAAATACCCAAGTCAATCATGACAAACCTATCATGCAATGCGATCTTGACACTCGTAATGATGGATGAGGTAATCCATGTGACAATCAAGTCATCAACATAGAGAGCCAGGAAAATAAGAGCATCCTCCTGTCTCAACATGTAAACATTCATATTTAAGTGGCATCTAGAAAACCCAACTAAGAGAAGAAAGGAGGCCATCTTGGCATACCAGGCCTATGGGGCCTATTTAAGGCAATAGAGAGACTTCCTCAATCTTTAAACCAATGAAGAATGCTGAACAAATCCCTGTGGCTTCTCTATCTAAATCTCCTCCTATAGATCCCAATGAAGAAATGCACTCTTCACATTCATCTGGTGTACAACCCAACCTTGATTTGCAACAATATAAAGTATCAGGAAAATGAAGTTTATCTTGGCGACGAGGACAAAGGTCTCAATGTAGTCAACACCAGGAACTTATGAGAAACCTTTGGCCACAAGTTGTGCTTTGAACTTGTGAACTGATCCATCTGCTACAAATTTAATTTGATAGATCCACTTACACTAAACCAATTTTCTTCCCTTAGGAAGTGGAACAAGATCTTATGTTTTGTTTCAAATCAAAGAGTTATACTCTTCCTCCATTGATGAATCTGACTCAGCAATACTTGATGCTTCACAAAAGGACTATGGATATAAAGTTGTGGAAATTTAGGAATACGAAATATCTTGGTGTTGTGATTGAGTCCTCCAAGTATCTAAAGGATCCCCAACAAGAGTTCTTGCAAACTCAAGTGTTCTGAAGATCCTAGTGAGGCATGCAAAAGGGGATGGAGGAGGAGAATCCTCAACCTCTAAATCTAAACTCTAAGAAGAGGAGGATGAAACCTCATGATCAATAATGAGAGTAGAGGAAGCTGGAGGAAAATCCTCCGAGTCACTATTATCTAAATCTACTATGGAGGAAGGAAGATGTGAGAATGACCTAGGAGAGCTTTCCTCAATTTACACACTTCACTCAATGAAGAGCTCATGTGTCTTTAGATCCAAGAGTTGATATCCTTTGACACCATTATGGTAACCAAAAAAGATGCAAGGTCAACTTTGAGGTTCAAAGACCTTGTACAGTTCTCTAAGGAATGTTTGCCCATGTTCAAGAGCCAAAAAATTTGAAGTGCAAGACAACACATTTCCTGCCACACCAAGCTTCAAAGTGAATGATGCCCTTCAATGCCTTATGCAAAACTCTATTCTCGATGTGAGTAGAATAGTTGATAACATCGAGAATAAATTTATCAACTCTATTCTTAATGTGAGTAGCATAGTTGATAACATTGCCTACATGTTGAGCTACTAAAGATAGCTGAAGTTGAGATGGCCAAAGCACTAATGCCATAGTTTTCTCACATAATCTGAATAGTTGATCAAAGTAGTAGAATGTGAATTAGGAAGAAAGTGAGAGAAAACATATAGTTTAGACTCATGCTCAGCCTTATTGTCTATAAGAAGTGCATTATCTTTGAAGATCCATAATGATGAAAGAATCCAGAGTGAAGTCAACTTTTCTTCTATTCTAGGCAACTGGTAGATAGAGGGAAGGTTGGCTAACATATTAGGAATGTGTATAGAGTGTTGGAGTACTTGGTAACACTAAGAGGGGGGGTGAATAAGTGTTACAGAGAACAGGATAAATTTGACAAATTCACACACTATAATTGCAGGTTTAGACAATAGATATGCATAGTGATTTAAATGCTTATTAGTGCATGCATCAGAGCATTAAGGAGACAAGGAAACAAGTTCCATGTGCATATATAACAAATGACAAATAGCATCATAAGATAGATGGCAAATAAAACAAATGACAGATGACACCATAACACAGATATTTTCAGGAGTGGAAACCCTCTGGGGTAGAAAACCACTCAGTAAAAGTGCCTCACTGGCTTATGTAATAAACTTGCCTCACTGGCTATAATCATTGCCTCACTGGCTCATTATTATTTCTTCCTCACTGGCTTCAATCATTGCCTCACTAGCTTATTCCAATCAATACAACAAATGGAGCAAATCAATTATAGAGGGACACTTTGTTTCTCTAAAGTCCAAACCTTGATTATCTCATTAATTGAGATTCAAGTATCAAAGCAACTCTGATCTAACATCAATGATAATACAAAATGAACATTTTCCCTCAACATTACATCAGATATTTATAACCAACATGATACATTTCTTATTCAAAGCCTTTCTTTCTCTCTATAAATAGTTTGAAAACATAACTATATTCATTCAACTGTCTTAGGTAGTTTGCAACTGCATTAGTAACTATCACAGGAGCCTGGTCGAATGGACCCATGAAGGCTAAGAAACAATACCTTTTGAAGTGTATCTTTAACCATGATTAGAGTCTTGAAACCTTTAATACATTTATGTTCGAACTGTGTACTGAGTTAAAGAATGCTTTGACAAACAACATTATTATCACCAAACTGTCTTCAACAACCATGCAAGTTACCCTAGTTTCAACCACAGTTCACCTCGAGAGTTTCCTTATTACAATTACAACTGAATAAGACAATATTATAAAAAAGTATTGTAACTTTCACTGTAGTTTGGTTTCCTCATAATATCAAATCATAGTCAAAAACCTTACTATCACAACCACCACAAAATGCCTTCGATTTAGAAATAGAGAGAAGCCCAAGTATTTCCACAGAGGTATCAACAGTAATATCAAACCCTTATACAGTGAATAGAAACTAAGCTTCAAAGAACCAAATGAGTCTCTGCTTCACCAATTTGTTTCATGCATTTTAGGAATTTTAGAAAGAATCAGATATAGAGAAGATATCACTTGATAGGCTGACAAATGAGAACCATTTTGCTAAAGACTAGGTCAAAGATTTAGCCAAAAACAAACAAGATCAACCCTTTGAGAACCTACACTCTTAAATCCTTAAGATCCCCTTCAAAACATGCAGAGATACCCACTGTTTTGACCATGCATTCTCATGATTATCACCAAAACATAAAACCCTAGCTCGAAGTTTCATTTCACAAAGTTAAACTATGCATAATGATCCAAAACAAAGGTCTTTTTGCCTGATACAAAAACGTATGAATTGCACTCTCGGTGAGCCCTAAAAGGGTCGGTAAAACATAACCACATAAGAGTGCTTTTCACTTGTTACCACAAGCCACAACCTACCCAGCAGGTAAATCCCTTAATGAATTGAATGTGTTGAAAGGAATATCACTAGGTAATGCAATATGGTCACAAATCATATTCAAACCATGGTGAACAAAATGTTCCCTTTTAGAGATGAACAACTTCAAATAAAAAGTGTATGCCTTTATGACCTTGTATAGTCCATATGAAGATATCAAAATAAAGTCAATGTTTAACTCTAATGCAAATGTGAACAAAGCTCATGTCAACCTTATATCAACTACCATGATAGTGTTACAATCCAACCATATGCCAAACTATTACATAAGACGCCATTATAGTGTTACAATCCAACCATATGGCAAACTATTACAGAAGACCATGTGCCAACAATCAACAAGCAACTGAACCAACAATGTGAAAGTAAATCCACTGAACTGAGCCAACAACATGCATACCACGATATCAACTACCATCCAACTACCATCAAGTTGTGAATTTCTCATCAGGGACAACAACTAAGGGGCAACAAACTCCCCCTTTGTCCATGATGGCAAAACACAACTTCCTCTTCCCCTTTTTGTCATCAAGAAAAAGGGAGTAGAAAGTATGCCAATGCCTCCAGAAGATAATTAGAGACCAATATAAGCCTAAAATGAGAAACAATGTCAGAAAAGAATATAAAACATACCAAACATACCATGATTGTCCCATGAAGGAGAACTATCCAGAGCATCTGAAATAGAAATTGTACTGTCAACACCATGATGAGCATAAAAGAGCATATATCAAAGAAGGGCAACAACTGAGTATACTGTCACCATTATATCAAAACATTAGAATATAATAGCAAAGAATATCATTGGACTAGATAATATAACCAAACAATAGATAACATGAGAAGGGATTACAAGAAAACATTGATACTGGCAATCACTTATCATGTTACTGTTCAAAAATAACACAATAGGGATATAAAATATGCAAATAAACTCCCCTTGAAGCTAAACACTGGTTTGAATCAGTTGGCTGAGTCAAGAGAGAAGACACCAAGTCTATCTCTTAGTCCTTCAAATGCCTCTTTTGGAAGTGGCTTAGTGAAAATGTTAGCCACTTGATCAGATGTTGGAACATATTCGAGAATAACATCATTTGACATAACTTTTTCTCTCAGAAAATGATATCGAATATCAATATGTTTAGTTCTAGATTGCATAACAGGATTCTTGGAGATATTAATAGTGCTAGTATTGTCATAGAGAATGCGAATAGGCTTTGATACTTCCACTTGAATATCTTTTAAAGTCTGAATCATCTAGAGAACTTGTGTGCAACAAGTTGTAGTAGCTATGTATTCTGCTTCAACTATAGATAAGGACATAGAATCCTACTTCTTACTGTGCCAGGATACCAGTCTGCCTCCTAGAAAGAAGGTACCCCCAGATGTCTTTTTTCTATCATCAATGTTGCCTACCAAATCAACATCAGTGAAAGCAACTAAAGAGAAATAATTGTGTCGTGGGTACCACAATCCATAATCAATGGTGCCTTGAATGTACCTGAAAATTCTTTTTACAACATTAAAGTATGATTGTTTAGGTGCAGATTGAAATCTAGCTACCAAACATATAGCTTGCATGATATCAAGCCTTGTAGTTGTCAAGTATAACAAGCTGCTAATCATTGATTTGCATAATGTACATCTATATCAGGAAAATCAACATCTTTTCCTAGTTTATAGCCAACCTCCATAGGAGTGCCAAGTGGTTTACACTCATCCATCTGAAACCATTTCAACATTTATTTAGCATATTTTATTTGAGATATAAAGATGCCTTTTTCAAGCTGTGAGACTTGTAAACCAAGAAAAAATGAAATTTCACTAAGCATACACATTTCAAATTTAGATTGCATAATCTTGGGAAAGGTAGAGCAAAGTTCGATATCATTGCTACCAAAGATTATGTCATCAACATATACAACAACAACAAGAATGCTATCACCTTTGGTCATGTAGTACAGATTGCTATCCATTCCTCCCTTCTTAAAAACTTGAGCCTGCAAGTGTTTATCAAGTTTGGAGTAACAAGCTTGAGGACCTTGTTTGAGGCCATAAAGAGCGTTTTTAAGTCTGTATACATGATTTTCTTTACCAGCACATACAAATCCTTCTAGTTGTTCCATGTAAATGTTGGGAACAGTGCAAATAATTTAGAGGGGGGTGAATCAGTTATCTTATAACTTTTCTATTTTTCTTTTCTTTTTTTTATTTATCATTCAAAGCAAGACAATCATTAGAGATGAAAATAAATTAACACATGACACAAGAATTTTTACGTGGAAACCCTGTTAAGGGAAGAACCACGGAGTGACTAACCCAAGATTGTATTCTGTATTAAAAGAATAGAGAGTACAAATTTGACACTTGCCAATTAGGGCTCACTGCCCAAGCACACTGCTCACAAAAGGCCCACTGCCTACAAGAGACTTACAGTCTACAAATGCTTATAGAAGATAACAAGGTGCTTGAACTGATGAACAACATCTATGCATGCAAGATTTCAGTTCCAATTAGGCACAATATACTAATCTAGCACATTTCATTCTTCCTCTACTCAATATAACTTTCATGTTACATTCCAGGCTTGAATTACTACCTTCGCACTTGTCTCTGCTTTTCTTCACACTTAACCATACATACTATACCCTTCACACACTTACATTCTTGAATCCATTGGGTACATATATCTGCATCAAGGATTTCCAACAACTTCTTAGTTGGCAACAAGAACACTTGAGATATTTGTAAGTTATTGATTTGTTAGCTGAATCCATGCTTGATTGGTGATGCGCATCAAAAACATAGGCATAGAAGTCATAAATCATGTTAGCCAACAATGTGTAATATCACAGATTGCTTGATCAACACCTTTTACACATCCAGATTGAAGTCTGATACTTCGCCGGTTAGTTCTTTCTCTGTCTGCTCTGCTTGACTGGAATCCAACACTTGGATACTCATATCTTTTCCTTGCTTTATGACAGAAGGATAAATCTTTGGAATACAGTAGTCATGATACCCCTCTTGACTTGTCCAAGTTTGTGACATACTGAGTTACACCATCTGAGAGATCCGAACCTGATTGTCGGACCTTCTTACATACTCTGTTCTTGTTCACCAGACCAAAATAATCTTCAATCTGACTTTCGGTATAGGCATACTATGTACTGCTGATGTATGGGATAGACTTTGTTGCCATCAATGACAACACTTATGAAGCCACATAGTGTCTTTTGCCAACAATCTCCCCCTTTGGCATTGCTGGCAACACTTGTGAAAAATGGCTAAGTGTCACAGTAACTCCCCCTTGGCTGATGCTCTGTCTTTTGTACTATTTTACCGGAGTTCCCCCTTAGATGGACTCCACATTTTTCACTACTCTTCACTCCCAAATTGACATCAATGGAAAAGGGCAGAATCTACATACCAAATTTTTGTAAAAATTATTCTATACATGGCCGCATAAGTATATATAAATCATATGTTATACTTACATATACTTAACTATATCTGCAAAGGTTCTCTTCAACTAGATGATTTCTGTGGCCCAACTCCTCTTCATTCTATCCAAAATGGAGATGTGTCCACTTAACAAAAATGTATATGCTTCTGCCCTCTTTAGGTCTGTTGTATCACTAGTCTGGATTGTGTTTTGTGCCTCTATCAAGGCATCATGCATTGCCTCTAACTTAGGAATGCTTATCCCTCTGATCTCACCCATTCTATCTATTATATTCTTTTTCTCCTTAACTAGCTCTTTAATTTTATCTATTATAGCAATAGCTTGACATTCATGATTCACTTGAAAGGTAGTAAGGGGATCAAAATTCTGAGACAAGCTTGACAATTTTCCTTCTTGTTCTTTCATTTTCTTATCAATGTCCTCTGTCACTTTAGGCCAAGTTAAACAAAATTTGTATATGTCCCCACCATCTTTAAGAGTGTTTTCAAGGATATTTATTCCAATGCCTAAGGTTCCTCTATCATTAGTAATTAGCCCTTGTACTTCACTGAACCTCTTTCCCAAGAACTCCTTCCAGACCTTAGTCTCTGCTGATTTATCTAAGGATTCAAAATGAGTGTTAACATAATTAACTCAGTTTTTCAAATTATTGGATGGAGAGGCAGAAGAATCCTTTTGATAGGTTGGCATAATCTTCTCCAACATCCCAGATGCAATCTCCAACAGTTCATAGTCCTCTATGTGAGATTTCAAGAGTTTTTCTTTTGCTTTGGCTTGAGCAAAAGATGTTATTTTCATTGTCTGAACCGGGGAGAGAGAGTCAAAATTCAGTGGTCCTTGAAATAGCTCAGGTTCATCCAACTCCATCATTTCTCTATCTAAGAAGTTCTTCACTATCTCTACAGTGTCTCTTGCTGGTGATTGAGACTTCTTTCCTTTTGAGATGTCAGAACAGTCATCATTAGTCTTTTCTGCTTGTTCTTCTTTTCCCTTATCCTTTTTTTCTTGGATCTTCTTCTGGTCTCTTCTACCTTCCCCTTCAGCTTCAGAGTCTGGAATATTTGTCATAGCTATAGTGGGATCTGGAGGAGAGATGTCACCTATGTTTGCTGCTTCATGAACTTCCTCTTCCAGAACTGAGGAGTCTAAGTTCTCAGAGATTTCTTCATTTATTTTCTTTAATCCTTTGACATCCTTGTCAGAAGGTTTTTCATTGATATCATTTGATCCTTCAACATCCATGGTAGAAGGTTCTTCATCTATTTCCTCTACTATAGGAAGATTGAATCTCTTCAAGGCATTCTAGATGATATCTTTTGTTTCTCTTGCTACTTGGACAGTTTCTCCAAGCATGAGTTTGTTCATTCTTGCCTTGCTTCAGAACTCACCCTTACAATCCTTGAAAATCATGCTCATTTGTTTTGAAGTGATGGAAGGATAAAGCTGAATTGCTATCTGCTCCCAAATCTCTAAGTCTTTTGCCTTTGTATTCTCTTTTCTTAGCTCAAGTACCTTTTCTAGGCTCTTAGGAATTAATGATATAATTTCAATGAAAGCTTTATTGTAAATGTTCAAGTACCTGATGGTAGCCTCTTCTAGAATTCTCTTGTCAGCATCACTGTATTCATCATAGAACTCTGTCACTGGCTACAGGTTCCCATCCACAGTAACTGCCTTGATGATGTCATCAATGGAAAGAGTGGGCTTTTCAACAAATTCCTCTCCCTTCTCTTCCTCATTTATGCTAGCAGAGAACTTCCCAGATGTTCTCTTCTTCTTTATTTTCTAGATTTCTTCATACGATTTTGTTTCTTTATCATCTTTATGGCTTGTATATGTCCTTGTGGCTTTGGTCTTCATCCTCTTTTCTCCTTTTCTGGATGTCTTGACTTCCGGTTTGGTAGACTTTGAGCATTTGGAAGCGACAAAAGCAGAGCTCTTGGAAGATCTAGTCCGAGAGGAGGTTTGTATAGGAGCACTTTCTTTCTTTGCTTCTTGTCTTTCTTTCTCTGCCCTCTCTATTTTCTCTCTATTAGCATCTACAACCTCCTTTGATATGCCAAATCTTTTGGCAAATTCTTCAATTTCCTTTCTTACTTTCCTCTTCATCTCCGGCTACCTTAACTCAACATGTATTTTTATACTTAGCTCTTCAAAGGTACCAAACCTTTCTGCTTTAGTGTCCTTAGGCTTGCTCAACAAGTGTTGAATATGTAGCTCCAATATTTTTTCATTGACCTCATATCCCATTGGCATTATCCATACAGTTCTTGGCTCAACTGCCTCCATTAGGTATTGATCAGTGTCAACCATGAAGCAGACTATATCTTTGTATTTGTCAACTATCATTTGTGGTATTCTTTCTCTGGCTTGCATCATGCTTTGGAAATTCTTAAAGTAACCCCAGAGAGCTATGTTTTGGGCTTGAGCATCACCAAGTCCATACATGTAATCTCTAATCTAAATTGCAATGGGTTTATCATTTTGCCAGACCCAACCATTTGATCTAGGTAGCTCATTCATATAATAGAAAAATAGACACAATATTAGACTACCATATTTAAAGGAGTTTTTTTTATCCTTTTTGATCTTCTGCAAGTTCTCCAATAGCTAATTTAGAAGAAGCTCACACAAATCATAATCTGCATTTTCCCTCAACATCTGATATGCAACATAGATTGTTGTACCAGACACAGAATTTTTCGTGCTTGAATGGTAGATTTTGTAGCCGATTATCATTGAAGAAAACTTGACATCCGGATCTGTGATGTCATCTATGGTCATTGCTCTTTTGTCAATTTTTGATCTGATGGCTTTAGTTACCATTTGGTTCTTCACAGATTTGAGTGTGGGTAACCCACTGGCTGAATGCAGTCCGGTCACTTCCCTTATGGCATCTTTAGTTATCTTGAATGGGCTCATTAGCCACTTAAAGTTTTCATGCATCCTACTTAGAACATACCGGACCCAATCGTCTTCTACAAAACACGAAAAATATATGCAATGTCTGAAGTGTTTGTCCCGAAGGGCCTTGAATTCAGGTTTGAGTTCAAAATTCTTAACTATTAACTATTTGTGATGAATGTCCATCAATTTTGAGTCTCCAAATTCTTCAATGTTTGCATGGATATAAACCCTAACATATTCTACATGCAAGACTCTGTGAGGAATGCTAGAAAATGCACCCAAGGGATCAACTTCTGGAGATTTATAACGGTGTTTCTTGAATTTAGGTCTCGGCCTATCAGAAAAATTGACAACCATTGGAGTAGCCATTTTTGCAAGAGATTTAGAGAGATTTTTAGAAGGGAAGTACCTTCTCACACTTTAGGGTTTGAAGCAGAAACTGAAACGAATCTCTGGTTGAATTTGATTTTCAGTTGAACTTGAGTGAATTATAGGATCTTCTTCGCAGAGCTCTTCTTTTCTTCTTCGTGAGTGCAAGTATGTAAATAATGAGTAAAAGAACCCTTTTATCCTTGTGCAAACCCTAATTTCCTTTTGTGATAAATGCACAACTTAAGTTATCTGGTTGCCCTGTTTTGAGAGAGATTTGCTTGAATCACTGCGCGGAACTTAGAATCATTATCTGTGAGGATTGACAACATATCCTCTTTTCTTCAATCATGCCATGGGTCCACAGATCAAAGCATTTCAATTTTGAATCATATCGGATCTGTCTGTGAAATTCTTGTTTACTAGATAGCTATCGTAACCAGATTAACTTGAGTTGTTATAAATCTTGCAAAACTCCATGCAGACCTTTCACATTTTGACTAAAGGTTATTTGGAGGTTTTTTTGAGAACCCTTTAATCCGCAATGTCAGATGTTTACCCAATGTGTCGAATTTAGGCACTAGGTGACTGGCTGGGGGAAATTTTTTTTCTCTGTGACTCCTGATCTAGAGCTCACCTTTTTAGTTTCTAGAAGGAATATCAGCACCAGATTCTGGTACGGATCCATCCTCAATATTTATTGTACTCCTTTTTACCTAAATCTTGCTCATCTCCTTTTGAACTTCATCCACATTTACTTTACCTTTGCCTTTATCTTGTTTCTAATCATGTCCCACTAGACCTTTTCTATCCTAATTTCTACTTCTGCAAAATTTCACAATATGACCGGATCTATTGCAATTGTAACACACAACATTTCTTTGCTTATTTGAATGATATCCTCTTGATCTGCACTCATTAGCCATATGTCCAATCCTATTGCATGTAAAGCATTTACCATTGAAAGAAGTATTCATTTGCATATTTCTACATTCATGAGATTTGTGACCATAGCTTTTGCAACTAAAATATTGATCGGAGAAGGATGAATTGAATTGATTCATTCTATTTCTACACTGGATTGCTTTGTGACCGAATTTGTTGCAATTGAAGCAGTATCCATTGAAAGATGGATATCTAAGCATTAGGTTGCCTTATCAGAGGTCTTTTAGGCCTCTTTCTTTGATTTCCTGATCCAGAGTTCTTCTGACCAAATCCAGAGCTTTCACCTTTCTCATATCCCAAGCCACGCTTATCATCTACCATCTTTTGGCTTTCAAGAAGAACTTCAAGTTGGTCTGAGCTTATCTTGAATTTTTGTTTGTATTCATTTCTAGTTTGAAGATCTTGTTTAATAGTGTTATCTAATTCTCAAGTTGTTCTTCATTGTCTCTAGCTTCTTCAAGATCAGATTCAAGATACCTGATTATTCTGTCCATTTTGTGGCAGTCCTCTATTTTCTCCTTGAGGGATTGTTTTAGATTATCTTCAATCTTTCTCTTTTCTTCAATTTCTTGGGTGAATCTCATAACCCCTGATTCCATTTCATGCCTTACCATAATGACTTCTTTTGACAGCTTCTCACATAGCTTATTTTTCTCATTCAGATCTTCATTAGAATTATTGACTTCACTCTGATTGTCTAATTTTTGGAGTAGTTCCTTTCTCTTTTTCATAGAAATACTAAGTTTTTCTTTTAGCTCATTTATGAAATCATCATCTTGTTTGAGTCTTTCTCTTAAATTATTGACTTTAGAGTGCCATTGTTCAAGATTATCTAGGGTAGATTGAAGTTGTTCCTTCATACCATATGCATCCATTGAGATTCCCAGATCTTCCTCAAGCTGTTAGGCTTTGTTTAGAGGAACTTAGATCGATACCAATTGTTGGAAACAATGCAGATAACTGAGAGGGGGGGTGAATCAGTTATCTTATAACTTTTCTATTTTTCTTTTCTTTTCTTTATTTATCATTCAAAGAAAGACAATCATTAGAGCTGAAAATAAATTAACACGACACAAGAATTTTTATGTGGAAACCTTGTTAAGGAAAAAATGACGAGGTGACTAACCCAAGATTGTATTCTTTGTTAAAAGAATAAAGAGTACAAATTTGGCACTTGCCAATTAGGGCTCACTACCAAAGCACACTACTCACAAAAGGCCCACTGCCTACAAGAGACTTATAGTCTACAAATGCTTATAGAAGATACCAACGTGTTTGAACTGATGAACATCATCTATGCATGCAGGATTTCAATTCTAGTTAGGCACAATATACTGATCTGGCACATTTCATTCTTCCTCTACTCAATATAACTTTCCTATTACAATCCAGGCTTTATTACTGCCCTTGCACTTGCCTCTTCTTTTCTTCACGCTTAACCATACATACTATACCCTTCACGAACTTATAGGATTGAATCCACCAAGTATATATATCCGCATCAAGAATTTCCAACAAGTTCTTAGTCGGTAACGAGAACACTTGAGATATTTGTAAGTTATTGATCTGTCGACTGAATCCATGCTTGATTAGTGATGCACATCAAAAACATAGGCATAGGAGTCATAAATCATTTCGGCCAACAATGTGTAATATCACAGATTTCTTGATCAACACCTTTTACACATCCAGGTTGAAGTCTGATACTCTGCTGGTCAGTTCTTCCTCTGTCTACTCTGCCTGACTGGAATCCAACACTTGGATACTCATATCTTTTTCTTGCTTTATCATCGGATGCTAAATCTTTGGAATACAGTAGTCATGATACCCCTCTTGACTTGTCCAAGTCCGTAACTTACTGAGTTACACCATCTGAGAGATCCGGACCTGATTGTCAGAGCTTGTTTCATACTATGTTCTTGTTCACCAGACCAAAATAATCTTCAATTTGACTTCCGGTATAGGCATACTATGTACTGCAGATGTATGGGATAGATTTTGTTGCCATCAATGACAACACTTATGAATCCACATAGTGTCTCTTGCCAACAGTAAACCTCTTCTTCAAGACCACCATTTAGAAATGCAATTTTTACATCCATTTGGTAATCTTTAAAGTTCTTATAAACAGAAAATGCAAGGAAAATTCTAATAGCTTCAACTAGAGAAAAAGTTTCATCAAAGTCTATACCCTCAATTTGAGAGTATCCCTTACAAACTAACCTTGCTTTATTCCTAATTATATTTCCTTGATCATCAAGTTTATTTCTAAACACCCACTTAGAACCAATCACATTTTTATCTTGTGGCCTAGGGACTAGTTCCCATGTCTTTTTTTTCTCAAGTTAACTTAATTCTTCCTTCATAGCATTTACCCAAGACTCATCTTTACTAGCTTCTACATATGTTTTAGGTTCAAATTGAGACAATAGACAGATATGTACCTGATCTTGAGCATTTTCTAGTTTTCTCCTTGTTTGGACTCCTGTAGATTTGTCTCCAATAATTTGACCTTGTGGATGATTCTTTTGGACAGATTTTGATGGGGTTTTAGAGGTTGATACCTCAGGAGTAGTAGGTGGGCTTGATGGTTTCTGTTCTTCTCCTTTAGAACTTTCTTCCTTTTCAAAGGGCTGAGTCTCTTCTTTCTCTTCCTCTTGCTATTTGAGAGGCTGCACAACTTCATCAACCTTTACATTAGTGCTTTCAAAAATTCTTATAAGTCTTTTATTGAAACACCTATAGGCTTTGTTATGAGTAGAATATCCTAAAAATATCCCTTCATCATAGTGAGATTCAAAGCTCCCTAGTGTTTCTTCATCTCTTTTCATATAACACTTGCTGCCAAAAATTCTAAAGTATGCAACATTTGCTAATTTTCCATGCCACAACTCATAAGGGGTATAGTTAGTTTTTACTCTCAACTGTACCCTATTCAAAGGATAAACAGTTGTATGAATATCTTCTTTCCAATAGACATTAGGCAGATTTACATCTTTTAACAATGTTCTATCCATTTCTTTAACTGTCCTATTTTTCCTTCCTGCTACACCATTTTGTTGTGGTGTTCTAGAGGATGAATATTGCCTCTTGATTCCATGTTCTTCACAATATTCAACAAATTCCTATGAGGTATATTCCCCACCCTTATCAATCCTAAGACATTTGATTTTCATGTCTGATTCTCTTTCTAAAAAAATTAAATATGTTGAAAGCTTTAGACTTATGCTTTAAAAATGTGACCCAAGTCATTCTAGTGAAATCATCAACAAAGAGCATGAAATAGCGTTCACCATTTAAAGCTTTAGTCCTTGTTGGACCACAAAGATTTGAATGGACCAATTGTAAAGGATGAGTAGATGAGTATTTTTTGGTTTTGAAACTCACCCTAATTTGTTTGCCTTCTTCACATTCTTTGCAAATACTATTGCTAGGTTTTGAGATGACAGGCATGTTTCTTACATTTTGATTTTTACTGATCTTGACCAGATTATCATAGTTTATGTGTCCCAATCTTTTATGCCATAGTCTACTTTCTTCTAACTAACTCATGAAACACACATGACCATTTTTGCTAGTATTTGAAGTTTCATGAAGATTGTAAATATTTCCTTTTGTCCTAAGGCTAGAAGCAATAGTCTTACTTGACTTCTTTTTAATTTCACAACCTTGTGCAAAAAAAATAACATTGAACCCATTATCATAGATTTGACTTAACACTCAACTAGTTATGAGTTAAACCTTTAATATAGTACACATCATGTAAAGGTGTTTCATCATCAAGAAGTATAGTACCTTTTCCTTTAATGAGGACACTGAAATTATTACCAAACTTAACAGACCCATCAAAGAAATTTTCAAATTCAATAAATTTGTTTCTATCACCTGTCATATGATGAGAACAACCACTATCCACAACCCATACATCTTTCTTCGAAGCATGAAAAGTTGTTTGTACAAACATTACATCAGCTTTGTTGACATTCTATTTAACTTTCCAGACTAGTTTAGTCTTATCAGCATTTGGAGTAGCTTTAGAGTTAGCATCATATCCACAAAATCTTGCAATATGGCCAATATTTCCACAAACAAAGCATTTCAACTTGTTCAAAAAATTAAACAAGTTTCCATCAACAAAACTAGGTTTTCTTCTAGAGATAAACCTGCACTCATTTGCTCTATGACCATATTTATTGCAATTGAAACAGTAACCAAAAAATTGTAGATTAAGTCTAGGAAGACTACCTCTTTTTGCCATGGATTTTTCAGTAGTGTTCTTATTGGAGTTTGAACATTGACCTTGAACCATACACAAGCCACTCTTGTCATTAAATGATTTTTTTTGATCTAAAAGATGTGACAATTTGTCACTACTTTAACACATTGCCAATTTCTTCCTTAGCTAAACTATCTCAGCTTCTCTAGAGTAGCATTCTTTGTCTTTGGCAGATAGTTGTCCTTTTGTAACTTCAAGAATCTTTTTATTTTCTTCAAGATTCAGTGTCAAGCCTGCAATTTGTTTCTCATAACTTATAATCAGATTTTTCTGTGTTATAGATTCCTTTTTGAGTCTTTTAATTTCATCAAAGCCACACTTAAGTTCACCTTCAAGATCTATTTATGTTTCATATTGACCTAATGAATCTTCTTCTTGAACAACATTTATTGCTGCCATAGACAAGGTCTCATCACCTTCTTCAGAAGACTCCTCAGATGCACTATCAGTGATGTTAGCAATTAGACTTTTCTTATTCTTGAAAGCATTCTTCTTCTTGAAGTTAAATTGTTTTCTATTTTCTTCTTGACCACTATCTAGATCTAGGTTTGGACACTGTGTAGCATAGTGACCTATTTTCCCATAGTTAAAGCATTTAAAGGGTAGTTTCCCTTTGTATCTTCCTACAGAGCCTCTTTTTAATTTACTAACTAAACTTGACTCAACATTTTTTAATTTTTCAAACTCTGGATTTGCTTCATTTTCCTTTTTGACAATTTTAAAAATTGTTTCTTTGTTTGGGTTGTCATTATTGATTCTCATTTCATATGCGGTAAAGATTCCATGAAGAGCATCAACAATTACCTTCTTCAAATCTCTTTCCTCAATGACAGAGATCTTGGAATAATACTTTGGAGGCAAGGTTCTTAAAATCTTCTTTACAATTGTTACCTCTTCTATTTTTTCTCCTAGGCCTCACATAGAATTCACTGTTTCCTAAACCCTTAGAAGGTATTCAACTACCTTCTCATCTTCAGTCATTCTAAGACCTTCAAACCTTATTCTAGGACCTTGCAATTTAGCTTTTCTTATATCTTCATCTCCCTCATAAATGTTTGACATTTTTTTCCAGATGGCTTTGGCACTACTACAATCCATGACTTTGGTTAGAACCTCCTTGGACAAACCACAACAAATGACATTAGATGCCTTTGCATCATAGTCATAGGCCCTTTTTTCATCAGCATTAGATGGCTGGATTGGACCAATGTAACTAGCTTCAACAACACCCCAGACTTCATAACCTAAAGACTTTAGATGTCTTTCCATTCTAAACTTCCAAAAAACATAATCTGTACCATCAAAAAATGGTGCTCTGGAACTGGACAGACCTTCTTGTGAATCCATGACAAGTACTCTTATGAGGAAACCCTAAGGTTGATTAGACCTATTGGACTAGGGTCTATCTCTGATACCACTTGTTCGAGTACTTGGTAACACTGAGAGGGGGGTTGAATCAGTGTTACAAAGAATAGGATAAATTTGACAAATTTTCACACTATAATTGCAGGTTTAGACAATAGATATGCATAGTGATTTAAATGCTTATTAGTGCATGTGTTAGAGCATTAAGGAGACAAATAAAAAAGTTCCATGTGCATATATAACAAATGACAAATAGCATCATAAGACAAATGGAAAATAAAACAAATGATAGATGACACCATAACACATATTTTTAGGAGTGGAAACCCTCTGGGGTAGAAAACCATTAAGTAAAAGTGCCTCACTGGCTCATGTAATAAACTTCCCTCACTGTCTACAATGATTGACTCACTGGCTTCAATCATTGACTCACCAGCTTATTCCAATCAATACAACAAATGGAGTAAATCAATTACAGAGGGACACTCTATTTCTCTAAAGTCCAAACCTTGATTATCTCATTAATTGAGATTTAAGTGTCAAAGCAACTCTGATCTAACATCAATGATAATACAAAATGAACATTTTTCCTCAAAATTACATCAGATATTTATAACCAGCATGATTGATTTCTTATTCAAAGTCTTTATTTCTCTCTATAAATAGTTTGAAAACATAACTATATTCATGCAACTGTCTTAGGTAGTTTGCAACTGCATTAGTAACTGTCATAGGATCCTAGTTGAATGGACCCATGAAGGCTAATATACAATGCCTTTTGAAGTGTAGCTTTAACCATTATTAGAGGCTTTAAACCTTTAATACATTTATGTTCAAATTGTGTACTGAGTTAAAGAATGCTTTGATAAGCAACATTATTATCACCAAAATGTCTTCAACAACCATGCAAGTTACCCTAGTTTCAACCACAATTCACCCTGAGAGTTTCCTTATTACAGTTACAACTAAATAAGATAATGTTATATAACAAAGTATTATAATTGTCACTGTAGTTTGGTTTCCTCATAATATTAAATCACAATAAAAAATGTTAATATCATGACCACCACAAAATGACTTTGAGTTAGAAACAGAGAGAAGCCCAAGTATTTCCCCAGAGGTATCAACAATAATATCAAACCCTTATACAATGAATAGCAAGTAAGCTTCAAAGAACCAAATGAGTCTTTACTTCACTAATTTGTTTCATGCATTTTAAGACTTTTAGAAAGAATGAGATATAGAGAAGATGTCACTTGATAGGCCAACAAATGAGAACCATTTTGCTGAAGAATAGGTCAAAGATTCAGTCAAAAGTGAACAAGCTCAACCCTTTGAGAACCTACACTATCAAATCCTTAAGATCCCCTTCAAAACATGTAGAGATACCCACTATTTCAACCATGCATTCTCATGATTATCACCAGAACATAAAACCCTATCTCGAAGCTTCATTTCACAAAGTTAAACTATGCATAATGATCTAAAACAAAATTCTTTTTACTTGATACAAAAATGTGTGACTTGCACTCTTGGTGAGCCCTAAAAGGGTTGGTAAAACATAGCCACAGAAGAGTGCTTTTCACTTGTTACCACAAACCACAACCTACCTAGCAAGTAAATCCCTTAATGAATTGAATGTGTTGAAAGGAACATCACTAGGTAATGCAATATGGTCACAAATGATATTCAAACCATTGTGAACAAAATGTTCCCTTTTAGACATCAACAAATTCAAATAAAAAGTGTATGCCTTTATGACCTTGTATAGTCCATATGAAGATATCAAAATAAAATCAATGTTTAACTCTAATGTAAATGTGAACAAAGCTCATGTCAACCTTATATCAACTACCATGATAGTGTTACAATTCATCCATATGCCAAACTGTTACAGAAGACCATGTGTCAACAATCAACAAGTAACTGAACCAACAATGTGAAAGTGAATCAACTAAACTGGGCCAACAACATGTATATCATAGTATCAATTGCCATCCAACTACCATCAATTTGTGAATTTGTCATCAAGGACAACAACTGAGGGGCAACATAGAGGCCATCCTAAAATGTACCATTGCTAGCATCAAAAAAACCTTTCCCAATGACATCTACAAGAGAGTCATCCATGATGAGAATGTGGGGCACTAAACAAGGTTCCAACAAAAAAAACTGTTCTTTGATAGAACCCATGTGGTGTGATGCACGTGAGTCAAGAATCGACTATTGTGAAGAATTTGCAATAGAAACAAGTGCAATTGCTTTCTTTTTTCCTAGTTTGGAAGAAGTTGAGGATTGTTGATCAATAATTGAAGGTAGATTAATGTTATTCTTTTTTAGAAGATTCTTCAACTCATCGATCTACATGTTATGACAAGAATGTTCCTCATGACCAACCTTCTTGCAGTAACTACAAGTTGGTATTTCCTTCTTCTAAGAATTCCCCTTTGACGAAGATGAGTTAGAGGCTACTTTTGGGGTAGATGATGACTGTGTCCAATCTTTCTATGAATTTTTCTTGGATTTATTTATTTTTATTAGGTTTCCCTAACTCTTTCTACCCTTTTGGTTGACCAGCCAGCAAAGGCTAAGGTTATGATTCTTTAAGGAGACCCATGGAAACAAGCTTCCCTTGCTGATGCATTAATATTTTAGAAAAGGAAGAAAAAGAGGGCATTGTCTATATAGATCCCATAGTCAACCTATGAGTGTGAATGCTAAAACAAATGTGATATATTTAGGTCCAAGTTTAGTGATAGTAGTTAAGACAAGTTATATGCCAATTTTCTCAACACCACATGATTTACATTGTGCTCTTTGGTTAGTAACCTTTGTTACATAATATTGGATGTTGTCAAAAGACTTAGGATCAAGACTCATTAGTTCATTGTGAAGTTGATAACCCCTAACTTCATCAGTTGTACTATTTAGATTTTTTTATTTCTCCCATGCATTATGTGAATTTGTACATCCATCAAGTTGAAACATAATGTCAAGGGAAACTAAACTCCTAAGACAACAAAGATATTTTGTTTGTTCAATCATCAAGAGTACCTTTTCCTTAGCATATACAAGTTGAATTAAATTTTGTTCAACATAAGGTTGTTGTATTAAGGCATTCCATGCATTTTGATGCCATATGTTTTAGTTATATGGTGTTAGCAATGGAAACTTAAAAAGACCCATTTGTGAATGAAAAGAGAGAATGAGTAGAAAGAGATGGAAAAACACAATCACACCAAGAGAACCCCCTTGAATCACTCAATGAAAGAGCCCGCCCCAACAAAATGACTTCACACTTTCTATATATCGCAATTAAAATTTCCACTAGAAAGAAATGCTAAGTGGACTTGACTTCAATGCTTTTATAAATCCTTAATGAATGAGTATATACTATAAGTACAATTTTGACACAATAACAAGTGAAATGAATAGCACCAATATAAAGTACACAAAAAAATTATGCACTTTCAAGAAAAGAATTGCCTCAGTTCGAGGTCATATGAAAAAGTTATGTAGCTTTGAACTTATCAAAATGAAAACTGCATAGTGTCACCTATGAGAATCTGCAATTTATATAAAATATGTGCATCAAAATAAATTATCATCTACATCATCATGAACAACATGAATTGGTTCAAATAAAAAAACATTCTCCAAAAATGGAGATCGTGAGCCCAAGATACAAGTCTTCAAAGTTGGAGTGCAAATTTAAACCTGCCAACAAAGAGGGGTCAAGATTCAAAAAATCCCCCTTCACCAAATTTAGTGGAAATGCCACTAAAATTAGTGGATTTGCTAGATATAGAACCCTGCCAGATAAATTTAACTGTCACTAAATCTAGCTAAAATGACAAATATAGTGAAGCAAATAGTTGTCACCAAGAATGGCAGACCTCTAAAAGAGTCATCAAATTTGGTGTATCTTAGCCCTCAAATGACAAGTCATAGATTTCAAGGCATAATAATAAAAAATTGAAAATGATTTAGGGGTTTAAGGCCAAATGAACATGGGCTTTGAGGGGCTAAGAAACACCCCAAAGATCCCTTTGAAAGGGGTCTATGGAAACTACAAAATGTTTGCGGTCTTCAAGAAGGTCATGGCCTTGTGTGGCATGGGGCTTAGGCTCTATGGGCTCCTACACACTTAGTACAAAGCCAACAAGTCCATATAGCATGTTGGCCTGTGTACCCTTTTTTTTAATTTTGATTTTTCCAAAAAACCGCTCTAAAATCTTTATAAAAACCTATGAAATGTAATTTATTTTTTGCATGTAAAAAATCCCATAAAAATATTCGTGGTGGGTCATACGGCTCCCTCAACAATGTCTTGTTGCCTCTCCAAGTAACTTTGTCCAAAATCAATGATTTAATAGTCAATTTAGGGTTTTTGAGCCTTAAGAGCATGATGGCAGGGTCAGAATTGATTGAAAATGATTTGAAATGATGATTCCCTATTGGATTTGTAATGAACCTCCTACTACAAACCCTTACAAATCAGGCCTCCAATGTTCGAATCAGATGAAATAGAAGGCAAATCTAACTATCTCAGCTTCTCTAGATTCAATGGTGATCTCATAATATCTCCACAAAGCTCTGAAAAAATTACATCTGGCAAGTTAAGGTATGAACCCCTGAGAAACTAGTATTTTCTCTACATTTTTTTGATTCTCTAGATCATCTGAGAATGCTAGAAAAGAGCATACTCGTGTTTTGAAAAATAACAGCTCTACACTCCTAGATTTCTAAAAGAATGCTAACCTTCAACTCACAACCTCTTTGATATCATGTAAAATTTGGTTGAATATCCACCCAAGAATGCAAATGAATGAAGGAAAGCAAAGCTAGAAATTAGAAATGAGTAAGAATAAATTATATTCTATTCAAGAGAATGCAGAGCATACAATGAAAATGAGATGCTCATATGAGAGCGATGGGTGGGTATATATAGGATTTACCGCCCAAGAGACTAAAAACATTACCACTATGGGATAAAGTGAAAAAGTCCCAAAGTAAACTTAACCTAGTGTGAAGAGAGATAAAGAGGAGAACTAACTAGGAAAGAACTAGATATCTAAAGAGCCCTTTTCACACTAACACAAATAAATAACACATATTAAATTTTAACGGACAAGGTTGATATGTGTAAAAGTTAATTTTATTTAATTCAAATATTTCTAAACTAATTTTTGGTTTATTTAAGAATGTTTTTTTTTCCCTTATGAAGGTATTTTCTAGATCGTAATACTTGAAATATAAAGTTCGCCTATGAAATTAAAGTTTCCTTCAAATTTTGAGCTTTAGAACTAATAGTTGGGTTATTAGAGATTTCTTTGAGTTCTTGTCTTTTGTATTTTGTTTGATTTTTGATCTTGTCCTTTTAGTTTCATTGGTGCTTTTGTTTTGAGTTCCTCACACTCTTCTTTCAACCTTAATTTTGAACTCATAGACTATTATCCATAGATTTTCTTTATTTTATTATAAGCATTCTCTTAATTATACTAAAATTTATAGCAGATATGATTTGTAAATCCTAAATCATAACTATGGTTGGATGACTCTATTGATGACCAACCATTTTAAAGTAGGAGAAATGAGGCTTTGTTGAGAGGTGGTCCAAATTGAATGAGGCTTTGCTAAGTGGTCTAAGTTGATGAGGGCAAGAAGAAGAAAATTTTGTTATCAAACTTTATAAAGACTTGTAAAAACAACTCATTTAAAATTTATGGATTGCTTTTTGTTTTATTAGCACTTGAAAATAAAAAAATTGGCTAGGTAATACATGTACTTAACATGAATTTGTTTGAATTAGTGATGTGTGTGAAGATATGGGATTATTTGAGTCTTAGCAACTCTTAAATGTGTAGGACCTTTATGTTTGGTTGTTGAATGTTGAAGAGAAAGCAAATATTTAATGAGTATGTATGTTAATTAATATAATAAGACAAATACCACAACATAACATATCTCAATTATATGATAGTGGATTTTGATAAATAAATAACCATTAAACTTCCAAATGCATTCAAGAAGTGATGATCTATACCTAACAATGTGTATACTATATAAAGTATAACTCTATGATTCAAAGAATGTGCATAGCATAAAAATACAACTTTTTAATTTATTCTAATTTTCTAGAATAGTGTATTTTCAAAACTAGTGACAACATCTAAAAGTGTTACCAAATGGTTGATAGGCACAAATATGCAATAGGGTTATAAATATTAATCCATGTGGACCATTTGATAACACCTTTATATACTATTACTATCATGTTTATTGATGGAAAGTGACTTAGAGATCCACTAGCACTTTTGGAAGCAATAGATTAAATGAAAACATAAAAAAGATAATATTTGGAAAAGTGAAGTAATCAAAGGACTAGTGTTGGAGTACCTTCTTTTCTTATTAGAGGGTTTAAGGTCATGTAATACGGCTTACAATCAATTGTAGAGTACCACTACAACTTATGTATTAGTATGGGGGATTCAAACTTTGATCTTGATTATAAGAATCCTATGGCCTTACCATTTGAACATGACCCTTGACAATATAAATCAAGGAGCACCTTCTTTATGCACTTGTATACTTTTCTTTAAATCAATAAGAATGCAGATTTACAAATAGAGAAGAAAATTTAATCAGAGCCACTACAACAATTAGAATTAGAAGCTTATTTCTTATTTTGCACAATCTGATTCAATACACATAGATAAGCAGTGTAAAATTGATTAAACATACGGGAAGGGGATAAAGAGGATTCAGTTATCCAATACTTGGCCTACGTTTACATGGTGTGATAAGACGAGATTCAAAAAATCACTTATCCAATCACATAGTAGAGACATAGGATAAGATTTTAAAAATCGCTTACACATGCAAATGGCCTAGATTTGCATGGGCGATAGGATAAGATAAAAAAATCACTCATCCTATAGCTTAGTAACGAACCCACAATTTAAACCCACAATTTATCCTAAAGCTTGAGGGGATTTAATTGTAAATTTAGGGGAAAGGAATACAAGTGCTATGGACAACATGTACATGGCTAAGAAGATGATGGCAATAACAGTACCTTCTGAGATTGGACCCAACTTCATGACAACAAAAGCTGAGTAACTGCACGCAGTGAAAATGATAGCGAGGGCCACCAGCTTTTTCACTCTTGTAAAATTGAACGTGGGCAGGGCCACTGGGGCCCCAATTATGAAGAATGTGGTCATGAGAGATAAGGTGGCTGGTATCAGTACAGCTTGACGGATACCTCCATCTCTGTTTCCAAGGCTGCTTGGAAGAGATGTGATGGCAGTGCAGTTGGTTGCCATAATAATACCAGAAATTATTGACATCGTCTTGCGATCTTGGTACATCTTCTCCTCATCTGCTGCTTCTTCTGTGCAGAATACAGCACTAAGCACAACCATTGCTTTCCTTATAATCTCCTCTTTTCTCACTTTTTCATTATTGTTGTCATGGACGGGGATGCATACATCTTGCCCCGATTCTACATTATCCACACAGGCTTCCTCAGCTCTCATTTGAATGTCTACCATTCTTCCTCTACCTTAAACACAGTTAAACCCCAGGACAGACTAGGCTAGAAGACTAGGAGATACAACATTTTTGTTGCCCCAAGGAATTGGACCTGCCTGATCGATGTTAATAGCCTTGTAATTAAGGTGTCTTTATAAGGAAGACAAAGGAAGCAACGAAGGTATTTGGATGAGTTTAAAGTTTTTCAAGTTTCTTTGTCACGAGGCAGGAAAGTTCCAGGGCAGTCACAACTACGTGTTCCAGGAAAATGCAATTCTTGACATTGAAGAGAAAACACTGCCTGGGTCCCCGCCTCAAATGTGCTGGGCCCCTTTTTCTCTTCTGTGGATGATGACCCCTACCTTAGCTTTGAAACACTCTAACTTTGTGTCATTCACATAGAAATTTCTTTTGGCCGACCCATTTTCTTGGGTCCCATAAAATGGGTTAACCATGTATTGACAAAGATATTTGTTTTATTTTTATTGGTTAAAATTGACCTTTGACTGTTGAAATGAATGGTATTTAAGAAAAGTCTGTTGTGATAAGGCCCTGATCTGAATGTGCTCCAAGAATATGCCACTTATAGACTTGTTATTGCATGAAGGACAATCTTGTCCAAGTGGGCCACAAACACTGTACCTAACTTTATGTCAATCACATCGAGATTTCTTTTGGCCGGCCCTCTAAACATTTGACAAACAACGATACAAGCATCTTTGGGATACAAAGATACATGTTGGGATAAGGTTGTGATTTGAATGTACTACAAGAATATGCCACTTGTAGACTTGTTATTGCATGAAAGACAATCTTGTTGAAGTGGGCTTAAAATGTAATCTAGAAAAAGGTATGGGTATAAGATTTTTCACCAATGTCTAGTATATCATTACAATAATAATTAATTAAAAAATTATTATTCCTTTAACTATAGTGTCTTTTATATCATATGTTATATTTTTCTTTCATGCTTTCACTTGATTTTTTTTTTAAGGTTTACATCTTCACACTTGCTCTTGGAGGGAAAGAGGGTTTATATTTTCAACATGCTTGCCAACACAATAGGCAATACAAAGGTAAATACATTTTATGTAGGCATTTTATATTCGACTCTACATTACATGTGTCAGTCATTTTTTGGAATTACAATTTAACTTTACTTTCATACTCAATTTCTAGTTATTATTTTCTCTTTCTTCCACAATTTATTTACACTCATTCGTAATCCCACACACACACTTGCTTTAGTGACTCAAATTCTCTAGATCTATAGAAATGATATTGTTTTACCACAACTGTTTTTTACTTCGATAGTGCATGTACACTTAGTTTTGCACACACCGAAGTGGGTAGAAAATATGGAAAATAGTGCCATCTTGTTATATGTCACTTTAGACCAATGTCTTAGATGAATCATTTTAACATAATTTAACTATTTTGACACACTCATTCACCCAAGACATAATCTAACAACTCTGTGACTGTTGTTTCTATTCTTCGTAACAGTCTTTGACTACAATTTTTCTTTGTATCATACTTTTCTTCAATTAAAAAAAAAAAAATACATAATGCGACATTTATATATTTACACCATTTAGGACTTAGTTCCTAACAACCTTTTCATATTAGACAACATTGTATTTATTGGAATTCCCCTATTGTTAAAATTGTCGCATAATTTTACATCATAATATTATTTTCAATTAACCACCAAGCTAATCAGTGTCTTAATATATATGGACTTTCGAAGTTTTTCATTGTCTACTGCATCTCTGGTGGGCCCACATAAACGACGAAGGAGTCGCCTTCCTTTCACCGAAAGGCAAAAGAAATGGTCAGTTACGTACCATTATTTTCTTTGAAAGGCACCATCCTCTTTTCTAGAGTCCAACGATTCGTGGAAATAAATCTTCTACTCCCTAGAATAACCAAGCGGAATATTTGGAGGAGAAAAACGATTGCGCAACAAAATTTGTTTTCGGCAAAAGCTGGAGGACTAGGGTGAGCTAATGGAAGGAGAGATAGACAGAAATGCCATAACAGCTGCCTTGATTATGAGCAGATCTTTCATGCTCTCCATAAGTGTTCTCACAAGTAGAGATTTCCACAAAACAAATATGATGATCTTGCGAGCATTTGTGATATTCGAAACAATGGCAATATATTCTTCTCTGGGAGTGCTCATGGTAGATTTATTGATAGAAAAAGAAGGGCAGTCTCACACAGAAGTGGGCGGGCAGATCCGCAGAGCAGTGGTGTTGATGTCTTTTGGGTGCTGTTTAACGGGTGCCTTTCTAGCATGGAATTTCCTCAATCTCTCTCTTCCCTTACTATTATAGCTTCTCGTTTGTTTCAGGGAAGTTAATGTAGGAACTTTAAAGGAGATTATAATTATGGAGAGGGAATTGTGGTGAATGCATCTGCATGGTAAAAGACACAGTGTGCCTGCATTGCATGTTGTCTAGCCAGCATACTGGATGCCCATTTGATTGTATTTTTTAACTCTGATTATATGTAGAAACAGTGGGCTCCATCAGTGCAGTTCCGGGCTGTGACCATGATTATGGAGAAACAGTGGGCTCCATCAAAGGTACCTATCCTCACAATTAGGTGCTGTAACACAGAAGCTTATGAGGAACTTACTTTTATTTGAGTTTTTTTGTCCACCGTTATTGTTTTATAAAAATAAAAATATTAAAAAGGAATCCACTTTTAGTTTCTTTTTTCCAACCGGAGTTAATTTTGTGTACTAGCTTAATAAATAGATTTTTAAAAATATAGCCTTGTGACGATGAAAACCCTAGAATTTGTAAACTGAATGTACTTCACTTTGGTTTAGATTCATGCATTTAAGATTGAGCTTCACATTTATGAAAGTGACTCTAACATGTGAAATTGAACTTGACCCATAGAAATTATCTGGTAGAGAATCGACAATTGTCACACATGTGTCTCAACTTATTATACCTATTAATGAAGTGCAATGGTGTCAAGAAACACTATTTTGTAACTTGCCACGATATTCTCCTCTGGTCAAGCCCATAGGAGAATGGATTTAACAATGAATGAACCAAGATCAAATACAACATGAAAGCATGTAATATGCCTTGGATGATGTGATGTTGATGTTCTAGTTATGTTGTCTATGGATGTATCATGAATGCTCCTTGACTATAGTTTTAGAAAATAGTAATGAATTGAGACATATTCTTAAATACAACAACATAGCACACAAATTTACACAAGTGTAGATTAGGTTGGCTCATAATGGATAGTAGGAAAAAGTTGCCAAAGTTCAATTTAAAATTGAACTTTTAAAAGTTTGAGGTTTATATGGTCACACCTAGAAATGATGGATCAATTTTGCACACATATCTAAACTAGGGATATCTAGGAATCAAACTAGTTCCTAGGTATGAGCGAAGATGTACATGTATAAGGTTGTGATTTAAATGTGCTACATGAATATGCCACTTATAGACTTGTTATTGCATGGAGAACAATCTTGTCCGAGTGGGCCCAAAACATAACCAAGAAAAAAGCATGGGTATAAGATTTTCACCAGTGAAAATGTATATCATAACAATAATAATTAATAAAAAATTCTGAGTCTTCAACCATTTTGTGTGAAGTCAGTCAGATTTTAATATAGATAGTAGTTTTTATATTGCTTGGTCTAATACCCCATGAACTTGCATGACACTATTTAGGCTATTGCTTGGTGATCGAGGGTTTGCCTAATTTTCATAGTTCCTCATCCTAAACAATGTTTTTTAACTATATATATAGTTTCCACAATATATCATTTTTTTGATAGAAATATAATATTTAAAATATGAAAACCTTCACTATTTGCAAATAGTAAAAGGGTAAGATGAAAACCTAATACATATTTAATGATTATGAAGATATAATTCTTTTTTATAGAATTTTTAAAGGACAAATGCACTTACCTTTTCTACTTCTTTGTTATTTCTACAATTCACCCTTTTCAAATTAGTTTCCCCCCTCCCCTTTTTTGATTTTATTTGATTTCATTTTTTGTCTTTTTATATTTTGTATATTTATATGTCATATTTGCATTCTTTTTATACTACGTGGCATCTTTAATGTTGTTGGTTATATTACATTTTAAAAAAATATATATTTATTGTTGTTCCTTGTAATTATTTTTTAACATATGTCAGCCATTTAATTTAGTTGTATTTATTTTATAATAATATGTTGGCCTTAGTTTTTTTTTGATTTTATAATAATATCTAAGCCATGTATTAAAACATATTTAAACACACTCATGAGATGAGGCACTTTTATCCTAACACCTCTTGGCATAATAAGATAATTCTAATGTAAAATAAAATAACTCTTAAGTAAATAAAATATGTAGTGAAACAAATTGCACAATAGAAGAATATAATAGAAAATATGTTGCAATCACTTTGAGGGGAAACCTCATAATGGGATACCTGAACAAATTAATATGATAATAATAACTAACCTCTACCTCTTATATATATCATACTTATGCCTTGGGTATAGGCTGACCTAACTACCTATATAGGACTATATTAATGGTTGTATAACTTAATTAAGAGTTAAGGTCGACAAAAGATGACTACTCATAACCATATATACACTATAGGATTAGGGATATAGTAAAATTATAGATGGAGACTAATTTTTAAGATAAATGTATTTGGGATATCTATATATTTTTTTATTGTTGAATACAACATAAGGATGCCAAAACCCATATAAAAGTGTCAAAAATCAAAATAACTGAAGGTTGCTCACAACTAAGGGCCAAATAATAGAAAGTATAAATGTATATTAATATAGCAGTTTCATACATCTGTTGCCAAAAAATATATACTATCAACATATACATACATATATGTAAGCTAGTATACTGAATCTAAACAGAATCTTTTCTCCTTACTCCATCTCATCCAGCTCATCCACCTCCACCTCGTCCACCTCCACCTCGTCTTTGAATCTGTCTCCCTCTAGGCCCTATGGAAGAACTTCCATCTCAACCTCCTTCCCCGAATCAATCACACATGTTAGCTATTTGAAGAGGGCTGCTCCATTCTTCACAGCAATCTTAGCGGCTTCCTTGTCAACCCCTGTTGTAGGGATAATGAATGGGATCCAAGGACCACAATAGACTTGCAAAATATCCAGCCACATCCCCTTATCATGCCTCATTGCAATGCCAGGAATGGCCAAGTCCAAGATAGACTTCAACCCCTGGTGCCATTCCATTTTGATCAAATCCATATAAAAAGAGCCTAGACTGAATCCTTTGTCTCTCCTAATTCCAATAACACTCCAATGAACATAGAAGCCAAATCTAAGTTCACTCTGTACTTGTTCTTCATCTCCAAAAATGGCTCCCCCAACACTGCTCTGATGGCGTTCAAACCAACGAGAGATTTCATTTTGAAAACCCTCATGAACCTATAGTTTGATATGGGCCCTAGAGAGCCCATCTGGTGTTTTTCAGCTAATAGAGCTATAATGGATTCAATACTTCTCAAATTTGCAGAGTGAGAGCAAGCCTGGCCCAAGGAGGAGAGGAATTTCCATTCCAATCTCCAATAAAATATCCCAGTCAGTAATGCCAACTAGACTCACATGGTCCTAAGTACCAAACTAGATTTACCTTGATTTGAAGGATGTCAAAATTAAAGAGAGATAAATTATCTCGACTCTTGAAAAAACCCAACAAGCATGGGAACTATCAAGCCATCTCTAACAGTCACACAATCTTGACACTCCAATCTCCATCACCCCCTCATAAGTCTAGGATCCCAACTCACCTACCACATCTAATCTATCTCCTAGCCATATCTTCCTGAGCAAGCCTTGCCTCTTCGACAATAAGAGCTTCTAAGTTGGGGGCTAGGTTTCTCATATCCTCCATCGAGTTTGTAATTTGGAGGTCCCCAAGCATTTCAAAGGCAACATTTGCCAATATATCAGCCACCTTATTCACCTCTCAAAAACCATGGTTAACCTTGTAGTCCCTAAAGTTGACCAAGAGTTCCAAGCCCCTTACCAGTGAATTGTTCAATTTCCAATTTGGGGTATGGCTGTTTTGAATAGCACTTATGGTGATTTGAGAGTCTCCTTCAATGTGGATTCTTGTAATCCCTAAAGATAGTCTCAACTGAAGACCCAAAATGAAATCCTGAAACTTCGCTTAATTGTTAGAGAGGAAACTAGTCTTTTTTGATGTGGCTCCCACTAGCCACCCTAACTCATTTCTGATTATACATCCAATGGAGGACTATCTCAGATTTCCCCTTGAAGCCCCATTGAAATTGAGTTTATCCCATCCTTATGTTAGTTCCTTCCATCTTTCCATGGCATGACTTGCCTCTAGATTATCTCACGAAACCCCATTAACGTGGGGAATAACTAGCCCTTGCTAGTTTTTCCTCATGAGGCTGTCCCATGCCATAAAGGATCTTCCCTTGGTTTTTTGATTCCTAATCACATTGTTTGCTACCTCTACAACTGCACCTTCTATTTTTATCCACAAGAGATCCACTTCCATTTCTTTGCCTTGAATGATACTTATGTTTGTTTCCTTCTAGATTTCCCAAATCAGGAAAGAAGGGTTAATGATCCACATACAAGAGAACATCACCTTCCAAAAAAGAATTGGCCAACAGTTGAATAAACCTAACAAATTCCTTGGAAAGGCACTTTCGTAGTTTAATTTCTTCATTAGTCTTGGCCACCACTAATCTGTGAACCTGTAGTCCTGGAGAAGGTGGTCTACCTCCTCAACTTGTTCCTTGCATAAACATCTAAATAGTCCAAAGTGATCGAATTTGTTCAATCTCTTTCCTATCAAGATTCTTCCTTCTAACACTACCCAAGAAAACCTCCTAGGCTTGGGGAGACACTTATTATCCCAAATGAGATGGGAGGGCTAGTTCTCCTTAGCTCTATCAGGCTCCTTGACAATATATGCAATTTTCACACTATACTCACCAGATTTGGAGCCACACCACATTCATCTGTCATCTCCATTTGAAACAATAATACTTTTTTTTCCAATTCTTGTTTCAAGAGATCTGCTTGGACCTTCAGGATCCCAATTGCTCAAAAATCCTTTAATATCCACTCTTTGAAGCCTTTCTTCTCATTCAGAACCACATAGTTTTCTACCTTATCACCCCAAGCTAAAGTTAGCATGTCTCCACTTTCCTCTAACCCTTCAATGGTGTTAAGAACTTTATACCCATTCTAGGAATCTTCCCAGAATAGGGCATTACTGCCATTCCTTACCTCCCAAGAGAGGTGACTGATGATTAAAAGTCTAGATTCCATCATGAAGTTCTAGACTGTTGATCCTACAAGGGGTTTTCAGTTGTTAGAATCCTATCTAGATGATCTGAGTCCAAATAATTCCTTTGAATAATCCTTGCACATTTTGAGCTTTGTTTCTATACATTTGCCAAACCAATTTGTCTCCTAGGGCTGTATTGAAAGAAAACCAATTCCTAAACCCAACTCCCCCCATTTGTTTAGATTTGCAAACTTTATCCCAACCTATTAGGGGGTGTTTCTGACCATTCAAGTCTCCACCAAAAGAAATTCCTCGTGCTCATGTTCAAGTCTTCCTCCACCTTCTTAGGCATTTTCAAACAATGTATATAATATATACGAATGGCTGATATCACTAATTTAAGCATATGAGCACTACTTGCCACCGACAACCACCTGCCCTTCTAGGATTCCATCCTATTATTACAATTGGACACTATTTGGTTCTAAAGATTGGATCTAATAGCTCCTTGGAACAATGGGATCCCCAAGTATTTCCTAGTAAGGCTTTTGATTCTCAGCCCCAACTTTCTGGCTAACAATCTTTGCTTTCTAAGGGTCATGTTAAAGAAATAAACCTCAAACTTATTCCAATTGACACTCTGACCTGATGCAGAGTAGAAAGATTCAATAGCCATCTTCATTACTTTTTCCTCTCTTTTACTAGAAATATCAAACAACAAAGGATCATCTACAAATTGGTGGCATGTGACTGCTTTTATATTCAAGGTAATTGAAATTCCTTTCCACCTACCCAACCTTGCTTCCTCCTTAATAAATCTTCCAGGAGCTTTTGCCATTATAACAAATAACAAGGGTGACAAAGGATCCTCCTACCTGAGACCATTACCTGTGTCAAAGAATCGTCTTGGACTCCCATTCACTAGGACTAAAAATCTGGGAGAGTTAATGTAGGTTTTGATCCATTGAATCCATTCCTCACAAAGACCAAAATTTTCCAGAATTGCCAATAGAAATCCTCTATTGACCTAGTCATATGCCTTCCTAATATCTAACTTTATGAACATCCTTTCTACCTTACTTCTTCTCACCGTATGAATAGCCTCATGTGCAACGATGACACCATTAGAGATTAATCTCCCCAGGGTATACCCACTTTGCTCCTCAGAGATAAGAAGGGGGGGAAGCAACTTAAATCTATTGGCCATTGCTTTAGAAATGAGTTTATATACTATGTTGTAGAGGGAGATAGGTCTGAAATCATCCATGGTCTCCACTATATTCCTTTTTGGAATTAGGGAAATGAAACTTGTATTTATTTCTTTCAACATTATCTTATTCTTCCTAGCTTCCTCTACTTCCATAACCACATCTTTCCCAATGATATTCCAGAAATGCTGGAAGAAAAAGGATGAAAAATGATTTGGGCCCAGTGCCTTACCAGGAGCCAATTGAAAGGTAGCCCTCCTAACATCCTCCTCTATGAAAGACTTATTTAAATCTACATTCTAGCCTTGATCTATTAGGCATAGGATCCTACCAAGTACTTCCCTTTTAATGGCTTCATTGGTATAATTCCCTTTATTTAATAATTCCTTAAAGAAACTTGAAACCACATTCCCAATCTCTTCGGGATCCAAAATCACCACACCTTCATCATCCTTGATCAAGGAGATTATATTGATGCTCCTCTTTACCTTGGTCGAATTGTGGAAGAACTAGGTATTTCTATCCCCAACCTTTAGCCAGGTCTCCCGAGATTTCTACTGCTAGGAGAATTCCTCTATGGCCAGTAGCTCCTCATGATACTATTTCAAAACCATTTCTTTGTCAAAACTCTCCTTATCCATTCCTTCCCTTAAGATTTTGTCATTGAGAACTTCCAATTCTTTCTCCACTAACACTTTTTCTTCAAAAATATCCTTAAAATGAGTTTTATTCTAGTCTTTGAGTTTGAGCTTCACAAAGACCAACCTTTTCCACAACTTGAAAACCCTTGATCCCCACTCCCATGGGGCTTGATGCCACCATTCATTTATTCTATCTCTGATGCTATGATCCCTTAACCACATCTTTTCAAATTGGAAGAAACTTCCCACCGGTCTCCCATCCTTGGCAGACTTGAGTTGCATTAGAAAGTGGTTAGAGCCTAAGAAGGGGAGAATGAAAGACTCAAAAATTAGATCCCAGTTTATCCCAATCAAAAAGTGATCCAAATGCTTTTCTATGTTGCCTGCTTCCTTTGACCTTTGGCACTACCTACCAATTCCAACTGCGCCTTCTTTGATTTCCTTCCTCTTTCTCCCTTCTTCCCTAGGTTGGGTTTCTTCATTTTGTTTTTTCTGGGATACATTCCTAGCCTCAATTTCCTCCATGTCATCTTTTGAGGAAAAGAACATTTTCTCTGAGTCTTCCTCTTCGATATCAAAGAACTTCATTTCTTCATCCCCAAATTTAGATTCAACACCCCCAGTTGCAAGGTTGTCCTTATCAAGCTCCTCAAATTGGATTTGTCCCTCTGTAGCCTCCACTTCTGTCTCCTCCTTCCCCTTCTCCAAGATAGTGGAGGAAGTCTCCTAGGATTCTATTGATAAAACCTCATTCCCTACCCATTGGTCACTATCCTCAATGGGTCTCTCCTCTGCCTCTAGTTCAAATCTCTCAACCTGAGCATCAATCTCTAATATTGGGCCCTCATTCTTATTAACTAGTTCTCTAGTGGAAGCCACATCTATGTAATCTCTCAATAGCCCCTCCCGACTAAGACCCTTTGGTGATTTGACTGAAAACTTTACCAAAGATTGTAAGGAATCAAGTGATCTCTGTATTTCCCTTACCACATTATTTGGGACTATCTTTGGCATCGAGGATGGTTCTACCTCCCTATCACCCTGATGGAAAACTTCCTTTTCTATCTCTTGATTATATTTTTCCCTAAAAATTAGAGGAGGGGATTTTTCCACTTCAACCTACTATCTCCAGATCCCTAAATCTGATCTTATTTCAACTTCACTAGGGAAATCATTTTTTGTATCAATTGCAATGTAGATCCTAGCATAAATATTGAACTTGCCTATTAACAATTTGTCATCCACCTTAATAAAGGATCCCAGGTTTTTGACAATTCTTTTGAGTATATCAACCTCCTAGTATTCTACTGGCAAGTTGTACATCCTAATCCACACTGGAACTACAGAAACTTCATCCTTGACAGGGTTGAGGTTTGGATCCCAATCTTTATCATAAAATCCTTCACCATCTATTACATGAGGACCTCCTTCGAGGAATTTTGTTTTAATCTCCGAAGTCAACATTTCCACCAGGAAGAATCCTTTAGGGAGAGATTTAATACATGAACCCTTATCCCAATTTTTCTTAACCCATTAAGAAACTCCAGCCCTAGATAGCAAATCCCTAACCCAATTTAAAAGCACTTCTCATGAATTCAATCTATTTATCATGATTTCCAACTCTGCGCAATTCAAATTGAATGATATACATTTGGTGATAGGACTCAAACTTACCAAGATAGTATTTTCTCTTGTTCCCACTCCTTTTCCCATGGGTCTCCACTTCTAGCTCCCAGGAATGTTTTCTCCATTCTCCTGATCTGCTTTGTTTGAATTAGGCCCTATCCTTCCTCTGTTCCAGTTCCACCTCCAAAAAGATTCATTTATGTCATTCCCTTGGGGAAATCCATACCAACTACACTAGCCATCCTTACTTCTTTCTTCCCCACTAGCTTGAAAATGAAAAATTTCAGTTCAAAGGCATTTTTTCAGTCTATATTTTCACATGCATATTTGGGATATCTATATTAGTTTAATGAAAATCATAAATTTTCATATTAATTTAGTTTAAATTTATTTAAATTTTAGTTTAATTTTATTTAAATTTAAGTTTAGTTTAACTAATATTTTAAATTTTGGTTTTAATGTAGTTTAGATATGTTGAAATTCTAATTTAGTATTATTTAAATTTGGTTTATTATTAGTATTATAGGAAAAAGGTGAGTTTTGAAAGGGCCTCCACTTTTGTACAAGCAAGAATAGGGGCAACCAACCCCACTGAGGATAACCTTCCAAAATGGCTACAACAGAATAAGCATTCACAAAACGTTGAAATTCAAACTCCCATCAAAGCCATAGAGAACAACCCTACAAGGCTGGATATATGACCATTCGACACCATCCTTAAACCTCTCTTAGCATTCTTTAGCCCTATCTTGGGATTGTAGGAGTTGAACAAGATTACGAGAACCTTTCTTCCTCCTTTAAACTACAATCCAATAGAATACGTCACTCTCATCATCTAGGCTTGGGACTAAATGATTATAATCAATAATTTCCTCCTTCATAAGAGACATTAAAGAAGATAGATAAATCCCTAAAAATCTTTCTTGAGAATAGTTCATCTACACTAGCACCATAGGACCAATCAAAGGCTAAAAGTTAGAAGCAATGTGCTTAATCCCAATCAAAGAAGGCACAATCAAAAGAATAGGCTTGACCACCCTAGGAGAAGAAAACACAACTGAGATGAGAGGCACCATAGAAGGATGAAATTGGAATCAAGGAGGGGGGCCTCTGCCATGAGATGATGAGGAAGGGTTTCCTCAAACCAAGATGCCATGTCATCCCTCTTATGCTTCAAAAAATAATAGTCTAAAGCTAGGTGACCAATACCAAAGCAAGCCCTCACAATCTAATGACTAGACCCATAGACAATCCCCCACTTCAAAAATAATATCTACTAGAAGATCCATAGAGATTTCAATGTCTAGGAAGATACAAGAAAAGGTGGCGAGGAAAATATTGAGCTAGTAGCATTAGTCAATAGTTAATACCCCAAAACATTATCAATAGCCTCACAACATGATTCCAAACAAAATTGTAGAGAAAGGTTGGACATTTGTACCCATACAACTATAATCTTAAAGGACTTAGTAGTAGTGTTAAAATTTAGAAGCCATGGCTTGACCATAAGAGAGTGTTAGCCCCACACACAAACCCAACCATTGAGCATTACTTCTTGCTCATTGTCAAAATAAAATACTACAATGAAGACCCCTAATCATAGGGGTAAATTTAAATCTTACCTTCAATCAAGGGACACCAAGAATCCAAAAGTGACCTATTGAGGTCAGGAAGCCTTTGTCAAAAACTGTTAAAGTGGTATCTATCAATCCCCTCTCTACAAAGAATTCCTCACCCTGAAGTACCTCCCATCCAAATACCATGATAGGCGAGGTCCTAGCATAAGGTAGAGTTATGACCTTCCTAGGAACAACATATACCTTATAATAGCAAAAGATGTGACTAGAAAGATAGCCAAAGTAATATGCCATGGAGGATATTGTATCCTTGAAATAGGGGACATTTTAGGAGAGGATTAAAGTACCACAATTGTGTAGGAACAAGGACCAATTCCATTTCCCTTACCCTACATGCTTGTGCCTCTAAACAACACTTGCTAAGAATGAATAGTGCCACAACTAAATCTAGAACTAAGACCATAATCTATCAAACCCACATAAAGAGAATGCAAAGGACAATCCTTAGCCACCATTGAAGGGCCAAAATCATCATCAACCACAACTAGAACCATGTGAGGAAGAAATCTAGAACCATGCAAGGAAGAACTCTAGAACCAGCACTTGAAACCATCCCTCCAAAGAGTAGATTGGAAGAAATATTTGATGAGAGAGATGGATAATCTTGAAATGAGTTGAGAAGGTAGAAAGTAGAGCTATTCCAAAGTGTCTTCTATACTTAAATTTAGTTTAAACTAAAATTTAAATTTAATATTTAGAATTACTTTTTTATTAAAAAATATTGTAATATGTGAATTTCAAATTGTAAGATTTGGTCAAAAAGCCACCCAAGAACAAGAATGCAAATGAATGAAGGAAAGAAAAGCTAGAAATTAGAAATGAGCAAGACTAAATTGTATTCTACTCAAAAGAATGCAAATCATACAATGAAAATGATATGCTCATATGAGAGTGATGGGTGGGTATATATAGGATTTACCATCAAAGAGGCTAAAAACACTACCAATGTGGGATAAAGTGAAAAATTCACTAAGTAAACATAACCTAGTGTGAAGAGAGTTGAAGCAGAGAACTAGCTAGGAAAGAACTAGATAGCTCAAGAACCCTTTTCAGACTAACACCCCATTAAGGTGCAACTTAGGGGGAAATGTGAACAAAGATGCATAGATGGTTCTCTACAACAAGGCCAGATGAGGTACCCATATATAAAAGATCCCCTCAAATACAAAAGAAGAGGAAATCCTAATAAAAAAATCTCCCCAATGAGAGGATGAAGTAAGAAGGGCTAAGTGACTCCCTAGATGAGATGTCTCACAGTGCTTCAAAAAGAGACCAAAGATGGACATATTCACTCTTAGTGAAGGGTTTGGTGAAGATATCTACAACCTACTCTATAGAAGGAAAATAACACAAATCAATGAGCTGCTCTTGAATGAATTCCCTAATAAAATGCACGTGGATCTCGATGTGTTTGGTCTCCTAATGATGGACTAGGTTATTCAAGATCTGGATGGAACTTTGGTTGTCACAATAGATGAATAATGTATTCTGAAAAGTGATGTAAAGTTTAGTGAGTCCATATTCTAAAGCCAAATAGCCATAGTGGTAGCATTAACAACCCCTTGTGAGAGGAACCTCCTACAACAATATAATGAAAAATGCACGAAATAACAAAAATAGCAGAAACACAGAAGGAATTTGTTGATCACAGGCCACTTTGAGAGGCAACCTTCTTTGAGCAAGCTCAATACAATAAATTCGTGGATGCCTTCATTGGTCTCAACATGTACTTATATACTAAGTCTAATCTAAACAACTATTACTTCCCATGAATGTGGGATAATACAATATGCTCATAGGATGACTTACAAAGCATATGCGTCCAAATGTAATATACTAACAAAGTAAAGAGAAGGGTTAAACACAAGTTCCTAACATCCCCTCCCTCTTAAAAAAAGCTTTGGCCTCAAAGCTTAAGATGTGGAAATTATTGCTCAATCTGAAGGAGTGGTTCCCATGTAGCATCCTCTGGTTGCATTTTGTGCCACTGAATTAAAACCTCTGTGATGGATCAGGATCGAAGCTGATGGGTGCATCTATCGAGGATTGCCTCTGGCTCCAAAATGATGGATCCTTTGTTATCTAGTTTCGGTAAAAATGTTTGTGCTCTGATGTTGGTGCCAAGAACTTTCTTTAGACAAGAGACATGAAATATTGGATGAACGCAGGAAGGAGGAAGCTCCAATTTATAAGCAACCAACCCAATCTTCTAAAGAACCTTATATGGCCCATAGAACTTTGGAGCTATCTTATGATACCCTTTGAGTTTTAGAGATGATTGCTTGTATGGCTGTATACAAAAATAAAACATATCACCTACTTGAAAAGTACACTCAGAACGGTGCTGATCAGCTTGCTGTTTCATTTCGAGTTCTTGCCATGTGAAGATTGTCTTGCAGGATGTGAAGAATTTGATCTTGGGTTTAGAGAACCGTGTTGACTGCCTAAATTGGTGAACTGTTGGGGGTGTATGGAATGAACACTGGCAGTGCCTGACCATAGACTACTTCATATGGAGTCATTTTAGATGCAGTGTGGTAGGAGGTATTGTACCAACATTCAGCAAGAGGCAGCTACTTTGTCCACTGATGCTATTGTTCTGAGGTGAAGCAACAAAGATAAGTTTCCAAACATTTGTTGATAATTTCAATCTGATCATCTATTTGTGGGTGATACTGGGAACTCATCTTCAATTTGGTTTCAGTGTGTCAAAATAGTTTTGTCAAAAAATGACTGGTGAAAGTTACATCACGATATGAGACAATGGAAGAAGGGATGCCATGAAGATGGAAGATCTAGTCCATGAAAATTTGTATGACTAAGGAGGCTGTATAGGGATGGATGAGGGCGCAAAAATGACTATATTTGGAGAGGTGATCAACCACAACCAAGATCACTATCTTTCCTCTAGATTTAGGGAGCCCCTTAATGAAATCCATAGAAATATCTATCCAAATCCGTGGATGGATGGGCAAGGGTTTGAGCAATCCAAGAAGGAGTGTCGTTTCACCCTTGTTACATTAGCAGGTATCACATTTAGCCACCATCTGTTGAATTTCCCTTTTCGTTCCCTTCCAAAAGAAGTTACGGCGTGCCTGCTCATAAGTTTTGAGGAACCCAGAGTGCCTTCTGATGGAGAAGCATGGAGTTCATAGAAAATAGCCTGTTGAAGATCTGTGCTATGGGGAAGCACCAAACAACCCTTGTGTCATAGAGAAGCACCATCCCAAGATTAATGCGATATAGTAGAGGGGTTAGTGGCCAACTATTGAATGATTTGAGACAATGAAGAGTCATTGGCATAGCCCTGCAGGACAGATTCCAACCAATTTGGAACAAGCATAGAAATAGATGAAAGGGAAGCTTGATCATCAAATGTGTGAGAAAGAGCATCCACCACAATATTGTCTTTACCCTTCTTATAAGTGATCTCATAGTTATAACCCATGAGTTTGCTAACCCATTTTTGTTGTGCTGGAGAGGAGACCCGTTGTTCAACGAAATATTTCAGACTTTGGTGATCAGTCTTGATGCAGAAATGATTCCCTAGTAGGTATGGCTGCCACTTTTGTACTGCATGCAAAATAGCCATCATTTCCTTCCCATATGTAGAGAGTACTAAATTCTTGCCTGAAAGGGCTTCCTAGTGAATGCAATGGGATATTCCTCTTGAAGGAGAACATCACCAATTACATTGCCGCAAGCATCACTCTTAATGGTGAAGGTCTTGGAAAAATCTGGCATAGCTCTAGAACCAATTTTTCAAATGCACATTTAGTACCATCTGTCCGAATAAAAGCACCCTTTTTAACATAGATGTTAATAGAGCTGCAATCTTCCCGCAATCCTTGACAAACTTGTGATAGTAGCCAGTCAGCCCCAAAAAACCATGAAGGCTCTTGAGTGTTTGAGGATGCGGCTAATTTTTCATGGCATCTATTTTTGCAAGATCTACTTGAACCCCTTAGGCTGAAACAATATGCTCGAGATACTCCACTTCCTCCTAACCAAAAACACATTTAGACTATTTTACACATAGATGATGATCGGAGAGAAGTTGCAGTACAAGATCCAAATGTTGGAGATGCTCAGCCCATGTTTTACTATAGATGAGGAGATCATCAAAGAAGACCAGAATGAATTTCCATAGGTAGGGCCAGAATATTTTATTCATCAATTCCTGGAATGTTGAAGGAGCATTAGTGAGGCCAAAGGGCATGACCAAAAACTCATAGTGGCCATCATGCATGCAAAAAGTCATTTTAGGGATATCATCCTCATGAACCCGAATTTGGTGATACCCAGAACAAAGATCCAACTTGGAGAAAAAATGAGCGCCATGAAGCTCATCCACAATAGGAATTAGAAACTTATCCTTGATTGTGATATGATTAAGTGCTCAGAAGTCAATGTAGAGGCGCCATGACGCATCTTTTTTCTGGACAAGAAGGAGTGGTGAAGAAAAAGAACTAGTACTAGGGTGAATAATACCTTTCTTCAGTAAGTCTCGAACGAGCATCTCAATCTCTATCTTTTGGTGAAATGGGTAGTGGTAGGGCTAATGTTGGGAGGAACGCTTCCAGGAAGGAGCTGAATACGGTGGTCCTCTGGTCGTGAAGGTGGAAATCCCACTGGTTTAGCAAAGACACATGCATATCTATCTAAAATTTATTGTAGATCTGAAGGAGTAGGGGAGACCGCTAATGGTTACATCTGAATGGAATGGAGCTGAGTGATGACACCATGTGAATTCTTCTTAAGAATATTTTCCATGCGATGTGAACTTATGATGCTGAGAGACCCCAATTGTAAGCCCTTCAATGTGTCTTGTTTCCCATTGTTTGAAATCTATATCCAAAGTTTAGAAAAAGCCCATAAGATGGGTCCAAGTGTGCATAACCATTGGGTGCCCAAAACCACATCACATCCACCTAAGGGCAAGGTAAACATATCAGAGCACAGGTTATAACCTCCCATAGAGATACGCACATTGTGACACTTCCCTTTGCAAGGTAATGTGCCCCATTGGCAATCATTATTTTAAATCTGGAGCAAGGATGGACAAAACAATCAGCCTATTTCGTGATCTGAGGGTCAATGAAATTATGAGTGCTACCAAAATCAATGAGTATTGTAAGAGGGAGCTTCTTGAAGAAACCCTTGACCCGCATTGTTTGTGGGGTGGTGACTCTTGCTAAAGCATGGAGAGAGATCTATCAGTGGTCTTCCTAAGAAGCAAGGTCAACAAATGGCTACTGAGTGTCGACCTGATCATCCACTGTATCTTGAGCATCTGCATAAAATTGAGTTTTAGGTGGAGAATCTACATCAAAGAGATAGAGCTTTTACTTAACACATCTATGTCCCTGAGTGAATTTCTCATCACAATTATAACAAGCCCCTTTTCTCTACGTGCCTACATCTCTACTTCAGTCAAATGCTTGATAGGAGTTGTTCTTGAAGATGGCATTATTTGAGGTCGTTGGGAACCCCTATTTTTAAATGGAACAAAATTAGATTTGGATCATTGTTGAGCTATGATCTTGTCCTCTGCCAACTTAGCCAACCCTAGGGCTTCCATCATTGTGCTGGGATGAAACATTTTAACCTCAGAGTGAATTGCATCTTTTAGACCACTGACAAAACAACTCCTAAAAAATTCATTAGACAATCCCTCAGTGTGATTAGCTAGTTTTTCAAATTCTGTTTGATATTCTCTCACAGTACCTATTTGGTGTAGTTTAGTGAATGCTCCTGTGAAGTCATTCAAAAGCACTAGGGCTAAATCATTTCAAAATGAGTTTGCAAAAATCTGTCAATTTTGGCTCTTCATGAGCCTTGATATACCAATGGAACCATTGAAGGGCTTCATGTTCCAAATGAAAGGATGCAGGTGGGACTTTGTTGACATCAAAAGTATTATGCAGATTGAAATATTGTTCTACCCAGTATATCCATCCAGTTGGATCATCACCATTGAAGCGAGGAAAATCAAGCTTCAGCCCATGAAAACTACTGGAAGAAGAAAACCTAGTATCTGCAAAAGAGTCTGGCTGCTGTCTATTATTCGTGGCTGAATGCTAAAGATTGGGGCTGAGAATTTTTTCATCTAGATCTTGGAGTTTGGTCTTGCGGGCTGCAAGTTCATCCTCCATGTTTTTTGCTCCTGCGTGGGTGAAAACCATAACCAAGGTTTTTTTTGGGGGGAATGGGTAGAAAAACAAAAACATAAACTATTTTAGTAAAAAAATTTTGATTTGGGAAAAACTCTGATGGGTAATTGGGGTTTGACTAGGTTTTGGACACTTTCTAAGAGAAGAAAGGAGCCCATCTTGGCATACCCAGCCTGTGGGGCTTGTTTAAGTCCATAGAGAGACTTCTTCAATCTACAAACCAATGAAGAATCTTGAACAAATCCATTTGGCTGCTCTATGTAAATCTCCTCCTATAGATCCCAATGAAGAAATACACTCTTCACATTCATCTGGTGTACAACCCAACCTTGATCTACAACAATAGAAAGTATTAGGAAAATGGAGTTCATCTTGGCTACGGGGGCAAAGGTCTCAGTGTAGTCAACACCAAAAACTTATGAGAAACCTTTGGCGACAAGTTGTGCTTTGAACTTGTCAACTGATCCATCTTCTACAAATTTAATTTGATAGATCCACTTACACTAAACCAATTTTCTTCCCTTAGGAAGTGGAACAAGATCCCGTGGTTTGTTTCAAATCAAAGAGTTATACTCTTCCTCCATTGTTGAATCCCACTCAGCAATACCTGATGCTTCACAAAAGGACTATGGATCTGAAGTTGTAGAAATGTAGGAATACGAAATATCTTGGTGTTGTGACTGAGTCCTCTGAGTATCTACAAGATGCCCAACAAGAGTGCTTGGAGACTTAAGTGTTTGAAGTGCCTAGTGAGGCATGTGAGGGGCTGGAGAAGGAGAATCCTCAACCTCTGAATCTAAACTCTAAGAAGAGGACGATGCACCTTAGTCAAGAATCAACTAGTGTGAAGAATTTCCAATAGCAACAAGTGCAGTTGCTTTCTTTTTTCCTAGTTTGGAAGGACTAGAGGATTGTTGATCAATGAAAGAAGGTAGATTAATGTTATTCTTTTTTAGAAGAAGTTTTAGCTCATTGATCTACTTGTTATGACAAGAATGTTCCTCATGACCAACCTTCTTGTAGTAACTACAATTTGATATTTCCTTCTTCTAAGAATTCCCCTTTGAAGAAGAGGAGTTAGAGGCTACTTTTGGGGTAGATGATGATTGTGTCTAATCTTTCTGTGACTTTTTCTTGGACTTCCTTTCTTCTTGTTAGATTTCCCTAACTCTTTCTGCCCCTTTGGCTGACCAACCAACAAAGGCTAAGGCTGTGATGGTTTAAGGAGACCCATGGAAAGAAGCTTCCCTTGCTCATGCATTAACATTTTAGGAAAGGAAGCAAAAGAAGGTATTGTGTATACAGATCCCATAGTCAACCTATGAGTGTGAAACCTAGAAACAAATGCAACATATTCAAGTCCAAGTTTAGTGATAGTAGTGAAGACAAATTGTATGCCATTTTTCTCAATGCCACATGATTTACATTGCTCTCTTGGGTTAGAAGCCTTTGTTACATAATATTGGATGTTGTTAAAACACTTAGGATCAAGACTCATTAGTTCATAGTCAAGTTAATATCCCCTAACTTCATTAGTTGTACTATTTAGATTTTTTAATTTCTCCCATCCATCATGTGAATTTGTACATCCATCAAGTTGAAACATAATGTCAAGGGAAACTAAACCCCTAAGACAACCAAGAGATTTTGTTTGTTCAATCATCCATAGTACCTTTTCCTTAGCATCTGTGGGTTCAATTAAATTTTATTCAACATAAGGTTGTTGCATTAAGGCATTCCATGCATTTTGATGCCATACGTTTTAGTTATATGGTGTTAGCATTGGAAACTTAAAAAGATCCATTTGTGAATGAAAAACGAGCATGACTAGAAAGAGATGAAAAAACACAATCACACCAAGAGAACCCCCTTGAATCACTCAATGAAAGAGCCCCCCAACAAAATGATTTGACACTTTCTACATATCGCAGTTAAAATTTCCACTAGAAAGAAATGCTAAGTGGACTTGACTTCAATACTTCTATAAATCCTCAAGAAATGAGTATATACAAGAAGTACAATTTTGACACAATAACAATTGAAATGAATATCACCAATATTTAGTACATGAAAAAATCATGCACTTTCAAAAAAATAATCACCTCAGTGCGAGGTCATATGAGAAAGTTATGTAGCTTTGAAGTTATCAAAATGAGAACTGCATAGTGTCACCTATGAGAATCTGTAATTTATAGAAAATATGTGCATCAAAATAAATTAAGGCATGAATTAGTTCAAATAAAAAAAATCTCAAAAATGAAGTCGTGAGCCCAAGATATGAGTCTTCAAAGTTGGAGCACAAATTTCATTGTGCCAACAAAGAGGGGTTAAGATTCAAAAAATCCCCCTTCATCAAATTTAGTGGAACTACTGCTAAACTTACCGCCCTCTCAAATAAATTTAACTATCACTAAATCTAGCTAAAATGACAAATATAGTGAAGCAATAGCTATCACGAAGAATGGAAGACCTCTAAAAGAGTCACCAAATTTGGTGGAGCCCTCAAATGACAAGTCATAGATTTCAAGGCACAATTAAAAAAATTAAAAACAATTTAGGGCTTTAAGGCCAAATGAACAGGGGCTTTGAGGGGCCAAGAAACACCCCAAAGACCCCTTTGAAAGGGGTCTTTGGAAACCACAAAAGGTCTGCGGTCTTCAAGGAGGTCATGGCCTTGTATGGAATGGGGCTCGAGCTCTGTGGGCTCCTGTAGACTTAGTACCAAGCCAACAAGTCTATATGGCATGTTGGTCTGTGTACCTTTTTTTCTAATTTTGATTTTTCCAAAAGACCGCACTGAAATTTTTATAAAAAAACTATGAAATGTAATTTATTTTTTACATGTAAAAAATCCCATAAAAATATTCATGGTGGGTCATATGGCTCCCTTGACAAAGTTTTGTTTCCTCTCTAAGTAACTTTGTCCAAAATCAATGATTTAATAGTCAATTTTAGGGTTTTTAAGCCTTCTGAACATGATGGTAGGGTCGGATTTGACTAAAAATGCTTTGAAATGATGACTCCCTATTGGATCTAGTAATGAACCTCCTGCTGCAAACCCTTACAGATTGGGCTTCCAATGTTTAAATCAGATAAAACAAAAGGCAAATCTAAGTATCTCCACTTCTCTGGATTCAATGGTGATCTCAGAATGTCTCCATGAAGCTCTAAAAAAAATTGCATCTGGCAAGTTAAGATATGAACCCTTGAGAAAGTGGTATTTTCTCCACATTTTTTGATTCTCTAGATCATCTCAGGATGCCAGAAAAGAGCATACTCATGTGTTTTGAAAAATAACAGCTCTACACTCCTAGATTTCTAAAAGAATGCTAACCCTCAACTCACAACCGCTTTGATATCATGTAAAATTTGGATGAATATCCACCCAAGAATGCAAATGAATGAAGGAAAGCAAAGATAGAAATTAGAAATGAGTAAGAATAAATTATATTCTATTGAAGAGAATGCAAAGCATACAATGAAAATGAGATGCTCATATCAAAGTGATGGTTGGTTATATATAGGATTTATCACCTAAGAGACTAAAAACACTACCACTATGGGATAAAGTGAAAAAGTCCCGAAGTAAACTTAACCAAATGTGAAGAGAGATAAAGCAGAGAACTAACTAGGAAAGAACTAGATATCTAAAGAGCCCTTTTCACACTAACACAAATAAATAACACATATTAAATTTTGATGGAGAAGGTTGACACTTGTAAAATTTTATTTTATTTAATTCAGATATTTCTAAACTAATTTTTGGCTTGTTTAAAATGTTTTTTTCCCTTATGACATTTATTTCTAGATCGTAATACTTGAAATATAAATCTTCCCTATGAAATTAAAGTTTCCTTAAAATTTTGAGCTTTAGAACTCATATGTCTTTGAGTTATTAGAGATGTCTTTGAGTTCATGTCTTTTGTATTTTATTTGATTTTTCATCTTGTCCTTTTACTTTCATTGGTGCTGTTATTTTGAGTTCCTCACACTCTTCTTTCAACCTTAATTTGAATTCATAGACTATTATCCATAGATTTTATTTATTTTATTATAATCATTCTCTTAACTATACCAAAATTGGTAGCAATTATCATTTGTAAATCCTAAATCATAACTATGGTTGGATGACTCTTTTGATCACCAACCATTTTAAAGTAGGAGAAATGAGGCTTTGTTGAGAGGTGGTCCAAATTGAATGAGGCTTTTCTAAGAGGTGGTCTATGTTGATGAGGGCAAGAGGAAGAGAATTTTGTTATCAAACTTTATAAAGATTTGTAAAAACAACTCGTTTAAAATTTATGGATTAAATTTTGTTTTATTAGCACTTGACAATTAAAAAAAGCGTCTAGGTAATACATGTACTTAACATGGATTTGTTTGAATTAGTGATGTGTGGGAAGATATGAGATTATTTGAGTCTTAGCATCTCTTAAATGTGTAGGACCTTTATGTTTGGTTGTTGAAAGTTGAAGAGAAAATAAATATTTAATGAGTATGTATGTTAATTAATATAATAAGACAAATACCACAACATAACATATTTCAATTGTATGATAGTGGATTGCAATAATAAATAAGCATTAAACATTCAAATGCATTTAATAAGTGATGATATACCTAACAATGTGTGTACTCTGATATTATATTTCAGGGTTTTAACTGCGTAGTTTTTGAGTCAAACACATGACCCATATTTCATGAGTAGTGGTTCACATGAACCTATCTCTCATGTTAATGACTGGTCTACTTGGCACTCATTGCATCTAGGTGATGCACATAGGGGTGAAGCATTAGGACTTCCCGGGAGGTCACCCATCCTAGTACTACTCCGACTCAAGCGCACTTAACCATGGAGTTTCCCCCAAGGTCAAGCCCACTTAGCTTGCTACCCCATTTCCAAAACCTTCAGAAAGTGTTGTGCCTTATGAACCATTCATTATAGAGCCCCTTTAGCTCATCAATTGATAGTGATTGAAAGAATGTGCATAGTATAAAAAACACAACTTTTTCGTTTCTTCTAATTTTTTAGAATAGTTTATTTTCAAAACTAGTGACAACATCTAAAAGTGTTACCAAATGGTTGATATGCACAAATATGCAATAGGGTTATAAATATTAATCCCTGTGGACCATTTGATAACACCTTTATATACTATTACTATCATGTTTATTGATGGAAAGTGACTTAGAGATCCACTACAAATTTTTGAAGCAATAGATTAAATGAAAACATAAAGAAGATAATATTTGGTAAAGTGAAGTAATCAAAGGACTAATGTTGGAGTACTTTCTTTTTTTATTAGAGGGTAGGGTCATGTAATACAACTTACAATCAATTGTAGGTATACCACTGCAACTTAGGTATTAGTATGGGGGCTTCAAACTTTGATCTTGATTATGAGAATCCTATGGCCTTGCCATTTGAACGTGACCCCTTGACAATATAAATCAAGGAGAACCTTCTTTATGCACTTATATTAGTTTTCTTTAAATCAATGGGAATGTGGATTTACAAATGGAGAAGAAACTCTAATTAGAGCCACTACAACAATTAGAATTAGAAGCTTATCATCCACCTGAATGATCTCATATATACTAAATCAACATCTATTCTTAGAGCCAAGAATAAAACAAGACACTTGGAAACAAACAACAATATTAAAGCTCTTGGAAATTGTTGTGAGAAATAACTAGTATAGATATCTTAAATACATGTATCTATAAAATGTTGAGAGATATCAATCTCAAGATATTTTATTTAGTTACCAGTTATTTTACTTTACTTTACAATTATTTCATTTTATTTACTACAAATATACATGAACACATAAATTTTATTTATTTCTTATTTTGCACAATCTAATTCAATACACATATATAAGCAGAGTAAAACTGATTAAACATATGGCAAGGGGGTAGACAGGATTCAGTTATCCAATACTTGGCCTACATTTACATGGTGTGATAAGACGAGATTCAAAAATTACTCATCCAATCACAAAGTGGAGACATAGGATAAGATTTGAAAAATTACTTATACATGCAAATGGCCTAGATTTGCATGGGCGATAGGATAAGATTAAAAAATCACTTATCCTATATCTTAGTAATGAACCCACAATTTATTGTAAAGCTTGAGGAGATTTAATTGTAAATATAGGATAAAGTCTGTAAACCTAAAGATGAGGGTGGGACAAGAATTTTGGATTTGAACATCCAAAATCAAACATTAGGGGCTAAACTCACTTGGAGCTTGTATACGAAGCCGAACTCAAAATGGGCCCGCTTAATGAAATCTAAATACTTGGACTCGCTGGAATGTGAGAGAATTTTTACTTTTAAGAACCTGTCAAGGGGGTCAGTGATTTGGAATTTCATGATTAAAGGTAGAGACATCCTCCTCCCAAAACTCTCTTGGGTTATTCACAATGGGGAAAAAGTAGATTTTCAGAATGACACCTCGAGTGGAGAGCCCAAACTTTTGGGAAGGGTAGACCTCACGGAAGCTAGGACGTATCTACAGTCAAACTAGGGACATAAGGTGAAGGATTATTGGAAGATTCTAAGGGTTGACAACTTAGTTTCTATTGCTTGGAAAATTTTTTAGAATTGCACTTTTCCTTGTGAACAAAAAATTCTTTTAGGCAAGCTTTTGGGGAAAAGAGTGGTTATTTTCTGTTTTCAAGAAGATGAATTGGTGTGGTCTGGCTCAAAGACGGGATCCTAGTTGGTTAAAGATGGCTATAGAATGGCTAGGGAGAAGACAGAGTTGCAATGGCCGATAAACCTATGTTGGAACAAGGCAATACTACCTAGGGAAGGTGCTTTCTCATGGTTGGCCCTTCACAACAGAATCTTGACAGGGGATAGAATTAAAAGATTAGGATTACGCTCCAATTTCCTTTGTGTTCTTTGTGGAAAGGAAGAGGAATCAGTGGATCACCTTTTGCTACAGTGCCCATTCAGTAGAGAATGCTGGCTATGACTTTTGAGAAAACTAAAATGGCAAACTCCCCTGTCGAGTTCCCTAATTCACATGTTCAAAAATTGTCCTCTACTCTTCTCAGACTCTTTCTTTGCCTGCATTTGGAAATTGGGCCCCTCTATGGTCATTTAGCATTCGTGGAAGGAGAGGAATCGACAAATTTTAGCAAGGAAGTAGCTTCTCTCGAACTCGCTCTGTTTGAGTCTTGAGGAGGCCATTTCGGAACTGGTGGTAGCTTACGTTTCTAAGTTGGGCATAAGGCAATCCAGTTGGTCAAAATGGGATGCAGAATTAGTGAAAGGTGGCATCTTCTTGGTAAATCAGCCTGTAGTGGGGAAGCTGGATCTCGTAAATCTTCCTCTAACAAGGATCAAATCAAATGGATCCCCCTACAGCTCCCTTTTGGAAACTCAATTTTGATGGAGCATGCTAGGGGAATCCCGGGCTCTCAGGATTAGGGTGTGTCATTAGAAGGGAAGATAGTTCTCTGTTAGCAACCAAAGCAATGAAGATTCCTAAGGGGTCAAACAATGAAGCCGAAGTCTGGGCTCTGGTTCATGACCTCTAATTGGTAGTTGGCATGAGTCTCAAAAATCTCTAGATAGAAGGCGATTGCTTGATTGTAGTAAATGCTTTGAAAAGAAAGGCTTCTGACAACTGGAAATTGAATTACATATTTCAACAGGGCTTCCCCTTGCTTGATGAGTTCAAAAATTTATTGATATCTCAGACTTTTAGGGAAGGCAATAAGGTGGCAGACAGTCTCACCAACCTGGCCATTGACCAAGATACAGACATTGAAGTTTTCCGATCTAGATGTCCTAAACAGCCTAGCTTCTTGTCAAAACTCCTAAAAGATGATCTAGACGCTCTCATCCTCAAATAATCTAGGATTTAGATAGATGTCTCTTTCTTGTTGGTCATGTTTCGCACTGCCACCTCTCCCGTCTCTAAGGTTGTACCTTGCTACGTGTGTTAATCTATCTCTCCAGGATTACATGAGGGGGGCAGATTTCCCATCTTATCATATAAATCTCTAAGCCTTCTAGCCAATATAAGTCTTTTCATTGGGCGGGTAGTTAGCTTTGGTCTTCGGGCTTATTCACCTAGACATTTTTGAAACTGCCGCTATTCTTGGCTATTAATGGCGGCTCTTTTGAATTATAACGGGTTTCTTTCCTACTTAAGGAAGGCTTCTACCACTGTCACGTGTGCCCAATCGTACAAAGCCTTCAATGGCTTCTGTGCTCTTAGATCCTCTATCTCACTCTCTTTGATTTGCTGATACTTGCATATCGCTTCCAAGTTGGCCTCGGGATCCTCATAAACTGTCTTTAATTATGAAGATGACGTATCTTCTTTAAGGCTAGTTCAACATCGACATCATTTTTTGAGGCACCTTTTCTTGTTCCAGTTGTCTTCTTTTCTTTCCCTCTGGTTTTCTTTCTTGCAGGTAATCATGGTGGATACGCAGTTGAATCAGAGGCTCTTCTTCCCAGCCCTGGACTGGGAGCCGGAGATTAGGGGCAGAGTCAAGTCTGCCGACTTGATGACGCTCCTTGACTGGGATTGCACTCTAATGTAGTTTTCGATGAGAAACATCGCGGGGCATGCATGGATCAGAGGCTATGAAGGACAGATTCTGAATTATTCGGATATAGTTTCACAGCTCCCGTCCAACATAATGGACTTGATGCTGGATAGTGAATACGTTCATGCCCTTGCCTCCGGTTTGTTTTACATCAATATTTATACAGTTGATAGATGGAAGACGGCTGTGGAGGCCTACAGTATGGAGCAGGGTGACGCCCTGATAGGAGTTCTTTTTAATCTTCAAACTCTGCGTAATTCCATCCCTCAGTAGGCTATTTACAGGGCTCTTCAGTCTAGCCTCAAGTCTCTCAGCTCCTATGAAATTGATAATGAGTTAGGGTCCTACAGTTTCCTTGTTTCGAAGAAAAGAGCCCAATGCATCAAGGACGTCTTCACAGCCATAAGATTCTTCAGGCTTCACGGCCCTGACATGGCGCTGCGCATTCCCAGGAACGCCCTCGAAGCCCCGGAGAAGGAGGCTGTTACAGCAGTAGCTATAGAAGCTAGAGCAGTGGCAGAGCTAGAGAGGCAAAATATACCCGCTCCTAGCCCTGCAGCCTGAACGTAGTCGGGGTGTGCTTTTTGGACGGTTACTGGTTGCTCTGTGGTCTTTTTTTTTTCCTGTTTGGTTGTTGTTGGTTTTTTCTCAGTGGCGGGTATGGAGTTGTCTGTGTTATGGTGGCGTTTTTTCTCCTGGTCATTGGTTGTGGCGTTGGCAGTGGGTAGTGCTCTTTATGTTTGTTTTTCTGCAGGTGGCTATGATGGGTGTTAATTGTAGTTTTTTTGGATCTGGGTCCCTTTATCGTTTCCATCATGCTCGTGGTTTTGTTGAACATGTCTGGAACTTATAGTTATATCTGGTCCACTCATGGCCAATCTCTGTATAGTTTTTTGGTGCTCTATCTCAGACTTCGTTTTCTGAATCTAAGTGTAAAAACTTGTCTTTTAATATATGGGTGCCTGTACCTTTTTCTGGTTTAAAATATATATATATATACAAGGGAAAGGAATACAAGTGCTATGGATAACATGTACGTGGCTACGAAGATGAGGGCAATAACAGTACCTTCGGAGATGGGGCCCAACTTCATGGCAACAAAAGCTGAGTAACTGCACGCAGTGAAAATGATAGCGAACGCCACCAGCTTTTTCACTCTTGTAAAATTGAACGTGGGCAGGATCATTGGGGCCCCAATTATGAAGAATGTGGTGATGAGAGATAAGGTAGCTGGTATCAGTACAGGTTGACGGATACCTTCATCTCTGTTTCCAAGGCTGCTTGGAACAGATGTGATGACGGTGCAGTTGGCTGCCATTATAATACCTGAAATTATTGACGTCGTCTTACGATCTTGGTACATCTCCTCCTCATCTGCTGCTTCTTCTGTGCAGAATACAGCACTAAGCACAACCATTGCTTTCCTTATAATCCCCTCTTTTCTCACTTTTTCATTATTGTTGTCATGGACGGGGATGCATACATCTTGCCCCGATTCTGCATTATCCACACAAGCTTCCTCAGCTCTCATTTGAATGTCTACCATTCTTCCTCTGGCTACCTTGCACACAATTAAACCCTAGGAGAGACTAGGCTAGAAGACTAGGAAATAAACATTTTTGAATAGCCTTGTAATCAGGGTGTCTTTATAAGGAAGCAACGAAGGTATTTGAGCGAGTTTAATGTTCTTCGAGTTCCTTGTCAGTCACAACTACTTGTTCCAGCAAAATGCAATTCTTGACATTGAAGAAAAAACGCTGCCTGAAATGTGGTGGGCCCCTTTTTCTCGTCTGTGGATGATGACCCTTACCTTAGCCTTGAAGCAATCTAACTTTATGTCAATCATATTGAGATTTCTTTTGGCGGGCCCTGTAAACATTTGACAAATGACAATACGTGTGTTTCCTTACGATGGATATATATTGGGATCACTCTTTTTAAATATCATCCATTTCAATGGTCAAACAATCACAACAATTTTACACTTCATTAATAACAAAAAGTGGTAAATATTTGTCCTATTTTTAGCTTTTATTTTTTATTTTTTTTCAATTTTTTTTGGTTCCATAGTTTTGTGGTTTAGCTTTTTCTCTTTCAATAGTTTTTAATTTCTTTTTTGGTTTTTTTTATTTTCTTAACTTTTATTTCTTTATTTCCTTTTTAGTATTTTAATTTTTTTTCTTATAAATTTAGGCAGAAAAAATGAGTGCTCTCATCCGCACCTTGACTGTATAATGTCTCTCGGCATAATTATGGTGTTTTTTTTTAACATTAAATGTTATATTTTTCTTTCATGCTTTATTGTCACTTGAGAGACATATTGTTAATTTTTTTAAGTTTACATCTTCACACTTGCTCTTGGAGGAAAAGGGGGGCTATATTTTCAACATGCTTGCCAACACAATAGGCAGAAATGAGTGCTCTCATCCCCACCCTGATGTGACTATATAATGCCTAATTATGGTGTTTTTTAATATTAAATGTTATATTTTTCTTTCATGCTTTATTGTCACTCAAGAGACATATTGTTAATTTTTTTAAGTTTACATCTTCACACTTGCTCTTGGAGAAAAAGGGGGCTATATTTTCAACATGCTTGCCAACACAATAGGCAATACAAAGGTAAATACATTTTAGGTATGCATTTTATACTCAACTCTACATGACGTGTCATTGTCATTTTTTAGAATTACTATTTAACTTTACATTCATACTCAGTTTCTAGTTATTATTTTCTCTCTCCTCCACAAATTATGTGCACTCATTTGTAGTACACAAATTTTAGGGGGCATATTTCTACTAATTCTATTTCTAGTTTATCCCTAATCTCGTAGCTGACACACACACATTTGTTTCAGTGACTCAAATTCTCTAGATCCAAAGAAATGATATCATTTTATCACAACTTATTTTTTCAAAGTATTTTTACTTTGGTATGGCATGTACACTTAGTTTTGCACACACCAAAGTGGGCAGAAAATATAGAGGAGGATAGTGCCGTCTTGTTTTATGTCACTTTAGGCTGATGTCTTGGATGAATGATTTTAACATAGTTTAACTATTTTGACACGCTCGTTCACCCAAAACATAATCAATCATTCCGTCATACCACATTTATATATTCACAGCCTTTATGACCTAGTTCCTAACAACCTTTTCATCTTAGACAAAATCGTAATTATTGGAATTCCCATATTATTAAAATTGTCGCATAATTTTACAGTATAATATTATTTTCAACTAACTATCAAGCTAATCAATCTCTTCATATACATGCACTTTTGAAGTTTTTCATAGTCCATTGCGTGGTGAACACGTAGAAGTCTAGGTGAGGAGGAAACAAGAAATTGCATCTCTGGTGGGCCCACATAAACGACGGAGGAGTCGCCTTCCTTTCCAGAGTCCAACAATTCGTGGAAATAAGTCATCTATTCCCTAGAATAACCAAGCGAAATATTTGGAGGAGAAAAGCGATTGCGCAAGCAAATTTGTTTTGGGCAAAAGCTGGATGACTAGTGAGATAATGGAAGGAGAGATAGACAGAAATATGCTGATCTTGCGAGCATTTGTGATATTGGAAAGAATGGCAATATATTCCTCTATGGGAGTGCTCATGGTAGATTTATTGATAGAAAGACAAAGGCAGTCTTACACAGAAGTGGGCGGGCAGATCCGCAGAGCAGTGGTGTTGATGTCTTTTGGGTGCTGTTTAGCGGGTGCCTTTCTAGCATGGATTTTCCTCAATCTCTCTCTTCCCTTACTATTATGGCTTCTCGTTTGTTTCAGGGAAGTTAATGTAGGAAATTTAAAGGAGATTATAATTATTGTGAGGGAATTGTGGGGGATGCATCTGCAGGGTAAAAAGGACTGTGTGCCTGCATTGCGTGTTGTCTATCCAGCATACTCGATGCCCATTTAACCGTATTTCTTAATTCTGATTATATGTAGAAACAGTGGGCTCCCTCAGTGCAGTGCCGGGCTGTGACCATGATTATGGAGAAACAGTGGACTCCATCAAAGGTACCTATCCTCACACTTAGGTGCTGTAAACAGAAGCTTTTGAGGAACGCACTTTTGTTTGAGTTTATTGTCCACCATCATTGGCTTTTAAAAAAAAAATATTAAACTTTAAGTTTCTTTTTTTCCATTATATATATGTATGTTAAATGTCTAGGATCCCCTTGGACTAAAAAGTGTATGATATTTTTCCTATTCTATTGGGCAAAGAACGCAAAATGCTTAGAGATACAACATGAATAAAAATAGAAAAACTACCTATAGAGGGGCTTAATAATACAAAATGCTCAAAATAGACTACTATTAATATTGTCTTAAAGGAAGGATGCTAACCTTCATCTTCCTCATAGCTTGTAAGGAAGTAAGCTGTGTGGGAATGACTTTCTATGCTAATTTATGGGAGGAGTGTTGTGCAAATAACTTCAAATCTAATATAAACTATTTACAAAAAATAAAGAAACATAGAGAAATTAGCAATAGACAATAAACCATAACACAATGATTTATGTGGGGAAAATCCATTCGAAAGAAAAACCCCACACTCCAAAACTTGCATAATATATTATCAAATCAATAGAGGATTACAATACATTTGCAATGCAAGTCTTTACAAGATGTATACACCAACATTCAAATATAGAGTAATTCCACTAGCACCTATATACTTGCAAACTCTCGTAACACAAACTACCCCACAAGCTCTTAATTTTCAGTCTTATAGAAAACTAGAAACTATCTATGGTTTACAAAACCATGAACAAAACCTCCCATGAGGTGTAGTGCCTGAAATAGGAAATATTCTTATCTAGAATTAGGTTCGTATAGATGCTCTTACACATCTTACAGCTGGTCATTGATTCCAAAGTAACTCCCTGTATTATTGTCTCATATGTATCATAGAGTCTATCATAGCATTTGTCATAGGGTCCTACCAAAAAGGGATCTCATTTTGCTAAAAATAATATTAAAATAAAATATTAATATTCCACTTTTGTAAGACTCCAACACTTGGCAATAATTGCCGCATCTTGAATTCCAATGCTCCAATTTATGCTAGGGTTAAATATTAAATGATGACAATAATATGTAACTAATTGTGGGAAAATATTAGATGATAAATAAATAATAACTGGAAACTTACAAGGTTGAGACACCTAATTTTTCAACATTCTCCCACTTGTTGAATACCTTGCAAGAGCCAAAGGGAAACATACCATCAAGAATCAATTGCTAGGGACCAAAAGGCTTGTAGAGTTTAAACACAATCGAAACTTCTCTATGCTTATGGGCTTAGTTAATGCATCTACAACATTCGTCCAAGCCTTTCTATTTTCTAGCTTCACCTTACCATCTTTAACCATATCTCACAAAATGATACTAAACATCTATATGTTTGGTCTTGGCATGAAGTGTTGGGTTCTTTGCTAGGTAGAACTCACTTTGACTATCACAATAAACTATCACTACAACCTATTTTAATCCAATGTTTGAACATAATTTCTTAAGTGAAATGGCCTCCTTACAAGCATGAGTTGCTACCATATACTCACCCTCACAAAGAAACCATAGCTTGTCACTCACTCATCCAACTTATTGCACCATCAAAAAGAGTAAAAACATAAACAATGGTAGATCTTTTTTTATTGACATCACTTGCCTAGAATCCACATAACCATGAATATATAGGGAATACATATTTCTTGTACCATGAAAACACAAGGAATACTTTGAGATACCCGACAAATATCTAAAGACTCTTTTAATTGCACCCCAGTGATCTCTACTAGGATTAGATATATATCAACTAAGAACTCCCACTGTTTAGGTAATGTATGGTCTTGTATAGACCATAGCATACAATAGGCTTCCAACTGCACTCTAGTAAGAAACTTTACTCATGTCTTCCATCTTTGATGGGGATGTAGGACAATTTGAAATAGATAACTTTATTCCCAATGTCACGAGAACACATAATGGTCTACACATGTATGCAAGTGCTAATTTTCTATGTTCTTGTGAAATGATTAGATTTATATTCATATATTTCTCTTATTTAGGAATTTTTAATATTTATTAATAAAATTATTTTAATAATAAGAAGTTATGTGGGAAAATAACAACACACATATCCCATGGAGACTAATTAAACAATAATAAAACACTATGACTTAGAGTTGAGTCAATAATAATAACTATATTTATATGAACTTATGAATTTAAATAAATTAATTATGATACATAGCTAGAATTTGGATGAAAAAATATACTATTGAAGATATTAGGTATAGGTTCACCAATATGCAAAAAATATGGCCTTGTGAATATGAAAACCTTAGAATTTGTAAGCTAAATGTACCTCACTTTGGTTTAGATTCAGGCCTATAAAATTGAGCTTCACACATATGAAAGTGACTCTAACTCGTGAAATTGAACTTGATCCATAGAAATTCTCTGGTAGAGAATTGATGATTGTCACACATGTGCCTCAACTTATTATAATTATTTATGAAGTGCAATGGTGTCAAGAAACACCATATGGGAACTTTCCAGGATGAAATTTATTCTCCTTTGGTCAAGTCAATAGGAAAATTAATTTAACAATGATGAACCAAGATCAAATACAACATGAAAGCATGTAATATGCCTATGATGATGTGATGTTGATGTTCTATTTAAGTAGTCTATGGTTGTATCATGAATGCTCCTTGACTATAGTTTTAGAAAATAGTAATGAATTGGGACCTATTCTTAAATATAACAACATAGCACACAAATTTACACAAGTGTGCATTAGGTTGACTCATAATGGCTAGTAGGAAAAGGTTGCCAAAGTTCAATTTAAAAGTTTTAAAAGTTTGAGGTTTTGAATGTCACACGTAGAAATGATGGGTCAATTTGACACACATATCTAAACTAGGGCGGTAACAAGAGATCTAGGAATCAAACTAGTTCCTAGGGATGAGTGAAGATGTATACATGTATAAGATCATGATTTGAATGTACTACATGAATATGCCACTTGTAGACTTCTTATTGTATCAAGGACAATCTTGTCCATGTGGGCCCAAAATATAAACAAGAAAAAACATTGTTATAATATTTTCACAGTGGAAAGGTATATCAAAATTTATGAGGCTTTAGCCATTTTATGTGAAGCCAGTTAGATTTTAATATAGATAGTAGTTTCCATATTTAATATAGATAATACTTTTTATATTGCTTAGTTTGATACCTCATCAATTTGCATGACATTATTCACGTTGTTGGTGCTCAAGGGTTTCCCCAATTTTCATGGTTCCTAGTCCTAACCTAGGTTTTTATTATATATATATATAGTGATGATGTATAAATGTATAAGATCATGATTTGAATGTACTACATGAATATGCCACTTGTAGACTTCTTATTTTATGAAGGACAATCTTGTCCAAGTGGGCCCAAAACATAACCAAGAAAAAAAATTGTAATAATATTTTCACAGTGGAAAGGTATATCAAAATTTATAAGGCTTTAGCCATTTTGTGTGAAGCCAATCACATTTCAATATAAATAGTAGTTTTTATATTTAATATAGATAATAGTTTTTATATTGCTTGGTCTAATGTACCTCATCAACCTGCATGACACTATTCACATTGTTGGTGCTTGAGGGTTTCCCCAATTTTCATGGGTCTTGGCCCTAAACTAGGTTTTTATACCTATATATATAAATCTATAATATTTAAAATATGAAAACCTACTATACATTTATTTACTATTTTCCTCACTATTTGTAAATAGTAAAAAGGTAAGATGACCTAATATATATTTAATGATTATAAAGATATCTTTTTTTTATAAATTTTTTAAAGGGAAAATGCTCTTACCTTTTCAATTTCTTTGTTGTTTCTACAATTTACCCATTTCAAAGTAGTTTTGCCCCTCCTTTTTTTATTTTAGTTATTGCCTTTTTATATTTTGTGTATTTATATGTCATAAACTTGCATTATTTTTATATTAAGTTAGCTCTCTTTAATGTTTTTGATAAGTTTAGCTAGAAAAGAGGGTCTAGATCCCTTTAACAAAATAGCCCCCAGGGAATTAGGCCATTAACGAGCCAAAAATAGCATATGAACAACACAGTAATAGCAGACCAAAAAACTAACCAAAAACCACTGAAACAACGACAACAAAAATAGCAAAAACAAGAGACTATGGGTTGTCAGTCACCCCAAACTTAGCAAAGAAGTCCACCATCTCCTTATAGTCACCCAAGCTATCAATTCCCACTTGTTTGACCTTATCATCCATGTCTTTGACTACGACAAAGATGGAAGCAACCCGATGCAGTGCTTTGGCAGCAAATTCAGCCATAACCTTCCTTTTTCTGCATAGTATCCATCCTCTTTTGGAGGCTCTAAATATCCTCTGCATTCTTGTCGCACAAAGCATAGCTCCCCTTATTGACCTGATCCACATCATCCTTCATAGTGTATTTACCAAGAGTAGCCCTCACAGTAATTATTTTTTAACATATCTCACCCATTTAAGTCAACTGTATTGATTTTATAATAATATTTTTGTCATATATTGAAAAAGATTTAAGTGAGGCACTTTTATACCATCACCTCTTGGCATAATAAAATAATTCTAAATTAAAATAAATTAACTTTAAAGTAAATTAAATATGTAATGAAACAAATTAGACAATAGAAGAACATAATAAAATATGTTGCAAATATTTGATAATAATATGTCACTTTGAGGGGAAAACCTCCAATCCACTTCGAGGGGCATACCTCCAATAGTCTTCAATAAGAACACAATTCTCAATATGATAATAATAATTAACCTCTGCCTCTTATATATACCATACTTATGCCTTTGATATCACCCAAACCGACCCAACTACCTATATAGGACTATAATAATGGTTGTATAACTTAATTAAGAGTTAAGGTAGCCACAAGATGACTACTCATAACCATATACACATTATAGGATTTAGGATGTAACAAAATAGATTGAGTCTAATTTTTTAGATAAACGTATTTTGGGATATCTATATTAGTTTAATGAAAATCATAAATTTTAGTTTTAATCTAGTTTAACTTTATTTAAATTTTAGTTTAATTTTATTTAAATTTAAATTCAATTTAACTAAAATTTTAAAATTTGGCTTTTATTTAGTTTAGATATATTGAAATTCTAATTTAGTTTTATTTAAGTTTGGTTTATTATTATTATAGCAAAAGGATGAGTTTTTAAAGGGCATATACCCTTGTACAACCAAGAATAGGGGCCACTGACCCCACTTGGGGTAACCTTCCAAAATGGCTAAAACAAATAGGTGTGAAGGGAAAATTTCCATACAAAGATAAATGAAAGAAAATAAACCAAACAACAATTATACCTTCCTTCACAAACAAATTTGACCTCACCGATTGACCATATTTAAGTGCACCTGAACTCCAATGGATTTGCTCCTTCGATCTTTGTGAATATGTGGATTGCTCAACTCAATGGCACAACTTTGATCTCCCAAAATGAATGAAATGAAGCAGCGTAAGTTTACGAAAATGAGAGATGGATGAGAGGTTGAGAAGATGTTTTATTTATAGACCTTTAGAAATGAAGATGAATGGTGGAGAATGATTAGAGAGATTAATGGCTGGAATTTGATGAGAGGATTTAAATGAATGAGAGAGTGACAAGTGTCCTTTTCCTCTCATGAATTAGTGGAGTTAACAAATTTTATTGTTGAGTTGACTGAATTGATTGACCTATTAACTGGATTGATTGAATTGTTGGCAGAATTAATTGATTTGTTAACAAAATTGATTGAGGAGTCAACTAATTTGATTGATTAATTAACTAGATTGATTGGAGGAAATTATGGTGAGAGGGAAAAATAGGGAAATTAAATAATTATTTAATTTCATGTACACATGGATAAATAAATAGAATATTAAATTTAATTTATTTGGATGAAATGGAATATTTTAATAATTTAAATTTATTTAATTAAATTGTGGAGGGAAATTAGATTCATTAAATAATTAGAATTATTTAATTAATATGGATGAATATGATGGAGATAGATGGATTATTTAATCAATATTAGAAGAAATGAAGGGTTAAATAAATAATTGTAAGACTATTAAATTGATGCTAGGAAATAGAAAACTTAAATTAATTAAATAATTAATAATTATTTAATTAATGTGACAATATGGCAGATGAATAACTAAGTTGGGAAGTGAGGCTAATTTTGGGTGTCTACATTTTGCCCCTCTTTGAGATGGTGTTGTGAAGTAACAACATTTCAAAGAAGTTTAAAACATAGTGTTTTGATGGATAGAAGAATATCATTGTATTAGAAATGATGATGCCCCAGTCATATAGAAGTACTTAGTAGATTAATTAGTGGGTTGAATGATGCCCCCTTGAGAGGACAGGCGAGTTGGAATAATATGGGTGTGCTCTCGAAATGAATGGATGTGAAGAAAATGTTAGATAAAAGATGGAACATTAGTAGAAGATGAAGAACAAAATATAGAAAAGGAATGGATATCAAGAAAAGGTTAAATAAAATATGGAATATTGGTGGAAGAAAAAGAACAAAATAGAGAAAAATTAAGAAGATAAAAAGATGTATGTAAGAAAAAATGGAATGATTATGAGTAGTTATGCTAACGTGAGTAGAGAAATCATTTAGTTAATATAGAAAAATGGATATTATGCACCAAGCTATAAGGAACCAGGATGACTTTGTATCCTTTGCATGGACTTGATGCTGCAAACAAAAGAATAATCTTCTACATGCCCAACATAATACAACCTTGTCTAGATGTGTGAGGAAGAAAACTTAGAGCATAATTCCTTAGTGCACAAAAGGTATTAGATACCATTAGATGCAAAAATATAACTTAGTATGCAAAAATCTATTCCAACACACACAAGGTATGAATATTAGTTGCAGTAATAAGAGCATCCACCAAACACGGCACAAGAAAATCAATGACTATGCCCCATTCTATGCCAATCTAAACACACCAAGATATAGAAAGATCTAGGTGGCCTTTGAATAAGCAATAGAAAGAGACCAAAGATAAATAAAAAAGAAAAAGACCAATTGACAAAACAACCAATTAGCCATCATAATCTCTTGCCCCAAAATGTGAAGGATATTGGATTATTGTGGATGTAGGAAAGATCTATCCTGTTGTAGGCATGATTCTAGATGATATCTTTATATGTTGAGGCAATAGGTACTTAGGTATCAGGGTATTTCAAAAGGTGGTCTTACCTATGATTTTGCATAAAAGCTCTATGTTTTCAATGTGTAGTTTTCTTTTCTTCGGTGTCAATTCTAATGGGTATGCATTTATTATGGGTGATGGATAGTGGAATTTATTATGGTTTGTAATGGGTGATGATTTTTTATTGTTAAAATGTGAATGAACCCTCTTTAGGATGAAAAAGACCTATGCACCAAGAATGCCCCTAGCTAGGTAGAAGGGTATTTATTATGGAATAGGATAGGTGATACTTGTTATGAAAATCCAGAGGAGAGTTGGATATGATCAATTTCTATCAGTTATGAAGCCATGATAGGGGGAAAATGGAGGAACTCTAGAACCAACACCCAAAACCATCCATCCACAGAGCATAGTAGATGAAAGATTTGATGAGAGAGATGGATAATCTTGTAGCGAGTTGAGAGGATAGGAGGTAGATCTATTCAAGAGGGTCTTTTATACTTAAGTTTAGTTTAAACTAAAATTTAAATTTGTTGGGATGCTCAAGATCAACCAGGAAGATAGTTCACCATAGGAGGATGATAAGAGCTTGATGCGAGAAGAAAATCTCTATTTCTTGATTGATATTTTACAAATGTACAAATGTGCCCATTTAAAGGTAAGAGAAATATGACAGGTAATCTTTTAATAGATAAAACTACCCTAACGGGAATACCTTCCCAAACCAATTATTTAAGCCTAAGTAAAACTTAAGCAAGGTAAAATATATTTACCCTAACACCTCCCCTTAAGTGCAACTTATGGAGAATAATTATTATGAGATGCAAGATGCAATATGGGTCCCAGCTACACAACCATGTTAGGTACCCATTTACAAAGTAAAATATGATGCAATCTCTCACAATTGGAGAAAAGGAGAAAAACCCTATGGGAGAAAACTCCTCTCCAAAAGAGAAAAGAAAGAAAACAAGATGCATGGATGGAGGACTCACTAATACTCCCCAAGGACTACATACATCATGTATATACAATCAATGAACCTTCCATAGGAAGGAAAGGAGGAGACTACATAGCCCCCCCATAATGAATAATGTCCTACAAAGATGGTAAGTGTCTGAAGGAAAAATAGAATCCAATCCTTACAAACAACTTGTCTCCCCTTAGGAAGAAACAAAACCAATCCTTTCAACACTAGGTGTTTATACACTTTTTTCACACTTTCTAATTTGTATAGATGTAGGTATGCTTCCCATTCATGATATGCTTTGAAAGATGGAAGCATGAAAAATGATGATGATGTCTCCAAAAAATGCTCATGTGTCACCAAGACCTTGGAAGATGATGCCACAAACCAATTAGGAACATGCCCAATCACAATAGAAGGTGACAAACAAGGTACCACTAGAAACTGATCTTGAACATTCTCCAAAGATAGAAATGTGGTGACAATAGTTGTACCACAACTATCATCAAATAGGAAAATTAACCTGTCAAATGTGCCTTCCAAGTCTGAAATGTGAGACTCCGCGAACAAGAAACCAATGTCAGGTAAATAAGAATCCCAATGAGGAAGACAATATGAATCCTGCCGATCAGGAATGGTGGAAGTAGTCAATGAAGGTGGATCAACTATCTCTGACAAGTAATTAAGAACCTCTGAAGCAACTACAACCTCATCTAAAGTCTCAAAAACATCCAAAGGATCACAAGCATGGTTTATCTTCTCTGAAGAATAATGAGGCACATTGGACTTGGTAAGAGAAGCATCGAGAAATGGTGGAGGATCATGGTCTCCATATGAGTCTTAGATGTAGGTCCAAAGAGCATAAGGGCACTCACGATGGATAATAGACTCCAAAAAGTTGTCATCTAGATGCTCAAAAATAACTCTAAAGACTCTATCCCTATAGCCTTTCCAAATATGATACTCACGAGGTGTGCTAGGAATAGGAACATCATTATAGAGATATGGCAATAGATTGTGCTCACTAAGATGAGTGAGCATGGATTCACTCCATTGCTCATAGTTCCCTTTCTCCAAAGAAAACCCCATTATAGCTATAATTCTTCAAAAACTTAGAAAGATAGTATCTTCCATGAAGACAAACTCCCAATGTAATGATGATGAATGGTGAAATTAGGTGGATTAACCTATACCACTACGAGCTTGGTGAAGTCATCTTTCCAATGATATATGGAACGCAAAAATCAAACTCTGAATGCCTATGATATGCTCCATGGAAGAAAGTCGCCTATGGGGGCTCAATGCAAGATTGAGGGAGCCAGATTAAGCTCTAAGGCGGATTAGCACTTGGTTAGCCATGTGACCACCTTCTGTAAGTGAGCAAAAAATACACAATGGATGTGTTGCAAAATATGGTTGATATGCCAACTGATCAACCTCCAAGTCACTAAGCATATATGCATGAACATCACGAGCTTCCCACAATCATTTCACAAGAATATGTGAGTGCCAACATATAAGAAGGGAAAATCGTGCTTTAGTAGGAGCAATGTGGGATAAAGGATCTCACAAGAAATGCCCAAATCATAGCATAAGGGCCCACCTCCAAACCCTAGATAATTTTTTGGCAAAACTTTAGAGATATTTAAGTTTGCATACAAAAATATATTCGGTGATGAGGAAAGCTCCGCTCTGTGTGGGATGGTGTATATTCCTATGACCTAAGTTCTCTGAAACGAATCTAGACCTCTCCACACAATAAATATGGCACATCTTTCATAAGAGGAAGGGCACGCCAAGCTCGTTGAGATAAATCCGTGCCTTTCACACCTAAGTCTGAATCTCCCTTTGGCTATTACTCCAGTCACACCAATACATGGTTAGTACAAAAACATTCAAGTGAATGTCAGGGAAAAGTCAAACCATTTGCTGAGGTCAAATCGTTGTTGAAGAAAATGATCATGCTAATTCACAAGGGAAAAACCATTTGTGAATTACTCATTAATTTTGTAGATAGTATGATCTGAAAATGACTTCTGCGCTGGGAATGTCTTCATGCCTTTCTCAAATTTGTTGGCAAAAGATTAAAATTGGCATTATCTAGACCCTCCTTGAGCTCTGCAATGGCATTACGAGTAGTATGGACTTTATATAAAGAAATACGAACCTTCAACCACTAATTTTGAGGTCAAAAATTTTGGCACTTAGGGTTTCCAAGCTTGGTGGTTGAATCTGCACTTTTCAGTGTGAGGATTAATGTGGATATGAGCTCCAAGTGCTCTGGATTGAAATGACACTTTCCACAGAAACCCTAAATAGGCTGTGAATGGTGATGAATGAGGGCAAATGCCCCAAACACAAACACAGATTGATGCCTCCATAATTTGATGTGCAGGCACGGATTGATGCTTGGATCGATTTCTTCTCCAGCTCAATTCTCTGGATTTAGGTGAATGTTCCTAGCATTGAGCTCTGATACCATGTTGGGATGCTCGGGATCAACCAAGAAGATAGTTCACCACAGGAGGATGATAAGAGCTTGATGCGAGAAGACAATCTCTATTTCTTGATTGATATTTTACAAATGTACAAATGTGCCTATTTAAAGGCAAGAGAAATATGACGGGTAATGTTTTAACGGATAAAACTATCCTAATGGGAATACCTTCCCAAACCAATTATTTAAGCCTAAGTAAAACTTAAGCAAGGTAAAATCTATTTACCATAACAAAATTCAAATTCACAAATTACATTTTTAATTAAAAATATTATAATATATGAATTTCAAATTGTAACATTTGGTTGAAAAGCCACCCAAGAATGTAAATCAAGGAAGGAAAGAAAAGATAGAAATTAGAAATGAGCAATTGTATTCTACTCAAGAGAATGCAAATCATATAATGAAAATGAGATGTTGACATGAGAGTGATGGGTGAGTATATATAGGATTTACCATCCAAGAGACTAAAAACACTACCAATGTGGGATAAAGTGAAAGGTCCCTAAGTGAACTTAACCTAGTGTGAAGAGAGATAAAGTGGAGAACTAGCTAGGAAAGAACTAGATAGCTAAATAACCCTTTTCACACTAACACCCCCTTAAGTGCAACTTATGCAGAAATGTAAACAAAAATACAAAAATAGGTCCAAAAAACAAGCCTACATGAGGTACCCATATATAAATGAACCCCTTAAATAGAAAATAGGGAGAAAACCTAGTGGAAAATAAACTCCCTCATGAGAGGATGAAGAAAGAAGGGCTAAGTGACCCTACAGAAGAGATGTCCCACACCCCAAGAGGGACTAATAATGGACATACTTTCTCTTAGTGAAGGGTTTGGTGAAGATATCTTCAACCTATGGCTCTATAGTAGGACAACAGAGAAAATCAATGACATTGTCTTGAATCATATCCTTAAGAAAAGGCATGTGGATCTTGATGTGTTTGGTCCATTGATGATGGATTGGGTTCTTCAAGATCCAGATGACACTCTGGTTGTCATAGTAGATGACTGATGGCTTCTAAAAAGTGATGAAATGTTTAGTGAGTCCATAATCTAAATCCAAATTGCCTTAGTGGTGGAATTAACATCTCCCTAATACTAAGTCTCAGTTGAAGAAAGAGTAACAACATGTTTCTTCTTTCTCTACCAATAAATGGGACCAGAACCAAGGTGAAAAATGTAACCAAAAGTGGACTTGCGATCATGAAGATCACTAGGGAAATCAAAATTATGTATCCAATCAAGTCTAAACCTATGCCTTCTACCAAGTGAATCTCATACTTGTGAGTTCCCTTTATGTAGTGCAAGATGTGTTTGGTAGCCTTCCAACAAATATCATGTGGCTTCCTCATGAAGCACGAAATAATGCCAACAACAAATAAAATGTTGGGGTAAATATGAGTTAGATAGATGAGGCTACCAACAAGATGATGATACAAAGTGGCATCAACTAGTGGTGTGGAACACTTGACCTCAAGTTTGACTCTAGATAGAAAGGAAGTTGGTGGAGGCTTACAGTCAACCATGTGAAAATGAGTCAAAATATCAAGAGCACACTTAGGTTGCAGAAGCGAGAGCCCAAAAGAGGTATGAGTGCTCTCAATCCCAAGAAAGTAGTGCAAAAGGCCCAAGTCAATCATGGAAAACCAATCATGCAAAGTAATCTTGACACTCACAATGATGGATGAGGTGCTCCTTGTGACAATAAAGTCATCAACATAGAGAGCCAAGAAAAGAAGAGCATCCTCCAATCTCAAGATGTAGATATTTAGATTTGAGTTGCATCTAGAGAACCCAACTAAGAGAAGAAAGGAGTCCATCTTGGCATACCAGGCCCATGGGGCATGTTTAAGGCCATAGAGAGACTACCTCAATCTATAAACTAGTGAAGAATCCTAAACAAATTCCTTTGGTTTCTCCACGTGAATGTCCTCATATAGATCCACATGAAGAAATGCACTCTTCACATCCATATGATATTCATCCCAACTTTGATCTGTAGCAATAGCAAGTATTAGGTGAATGAAGTTCATCTTGGTGATGAGAGAAAATATCTCAGTGTAGTCAATACTAGGAACCTATGAGAAACCTTTGGCCACAAGCTATGCTTTGAACTTTTCAATTGATCCATCTACTAAAAATTTGGTTTGATAGATCAACTTACACCAAACCAGTTTTCTTCCCTTAGGAAGTGGAACAAGATCCCAAGTTTTGTTTGATGTCAAAGAGTTATACTCTTCCTCCATTGTTGAATCCCACTGAACGATACCTAATGCTTTACAAAAGGACTATGGATCTAAAGTTGTAATGTAGGAATACAGGATATCTTTGTGTTGTGACTATGTCCTCAGAGCATCTAAAGGGTCTCCAAAAAGAGTGCATGCAGACTCAAGTGTTTGACAAGCCTAGTGAGGCATGTGAGGGGATGGAGGAGGAGAATCATCAACCTCTAAATCTAGACTCTAGAAAGAGGAGGATGAAACGTCATGATCAACTTTGTGAGTATAGGAAGTAGGAGGAAAATCCTTTGAGTCACTATCATCTGAATCCACTATGGAGGAAGGAAGATGTGATGAGCTAGGGGAGATTTCCTCAATCTATATACTTCACTCAATGAAGAGCTCATGTGTCTCTATAACTAAGAGTTGATTTCCTTTGACATCATCAAGATAACTGACAAAGATGTAGGGACAACTCTGAGGTTCTAAGGCCTTACACTTCTTTAAAGGAATGTGTGCCCATGTTGGAGAGCCAATAACTCAGAAGTGCCACACAACAAGTTTCCTACCACACTAGGCTTCAAAAGGAGTTATTCACTTCAATGCATTTGTATATAACTCTATTCTGGATGTGAGGAGTATAGTTGATAGTTTTGGCCCAATACTTAGATGCAAGGGAGCATGTGTGGATCATGTAGGTAGCCATGTCTTTCAGGGTCCTATTTTTACGCTCTATTAGACCATTCTGCTGAAGTGTGTAGGTGACAACATGTTGAAGATCAATCCCTTCAAGAGTACACAATTGTTCAAAGTAATGGTTCACATATTCTCTACCATTGTCAATGTGGAGAATCATGATGTTCTTCCCAAATTGTTTCTTAGCACAAGCCTTGAACACTTGAAATCTATCAAAGACTTCTTCTTTTCACTGAAGAAAGTAGACCCAAGTGTATCTAGAATCTAGTCATTAATAAAAGTGAGCAAGTAGCGATCCTTGCTAAAATACAATGATGGGAATGGACCTGCCTCATCACTTTGAACCAACTCAAGGACTTACAAAGCTCTCCAAGCCCTCCTTTTGTTGAACTTGTCCTCAAGATGTTTTCCTAAGGCATAACACGAACAAACTCCATCTCAGTAATTGATATAAGGAAGACCTATGACCATATCCTATGTGCTAAGCTATTGAAGATAGTAGAAATTGAGATGGCCAAACTACTTGTTCCATAGTTTTCTCATAGAATTTTAATGAACTTGAGCAAATTAGTAGAATGTTAATTAGGAAAACAGTGAGAGAAGGAGCATATATTTGAGACTCATGATTAGCCTTGCCAACTACAAAAAGTGTATTATCTTCAAAGATTCCTGATGGTGGTCCAAAATCTGGAGTGAACTCAACTTTTCTTCCATTCTAGGTAATTGGTAGATGGAGAGAAGGTTGGTCGATAGATTAGGCACATAGAAGACATCCTCAAATGTACCAATTCTAGAATCAATAGAACCTTTCCCAATGACATCTATGAGAGAGTCATCCTTGATGAGAATGTGGGGCACTAAACAAGGCTCCAACAAATAGAATTGTTCTGTAATAGAACCCATGTGATGTGATGCACCCAAGTCAAGAATCCACTATTGTCAAGAATCCATAGTAGAAACAAGTGCAATTTGTTTTCTTTTTCCTAATTTGGAAGGAGTAGAGGATTACTGATTAATAGAAGAAGGTAGATAAATATTTTTTTTTTTTTCAGAAGATTCTTCAACTCATCGATCTACTTATTATGACAAGAATGTTCCTCATGACAAACCTTCTTGTAGTAACTACAAGTTTCTCTTTCCTTCTTCTGAGAATTCCCCTTTGAAGAAGAGGAGTTAGAGTCTACTTTTGGGGTAGATGATGATTGTGCCTAATCATTCAGTGACCTCTTTTATTTCTTGTCAGATTTCCCTAACTCTTGTCCCTTTCACTAACAAGCCAAAAAAGCCTGAGATTGTGATGGATTTTAGGGAGACCCATGGAAACAAGCTTCCCTTTCTCATGCATTAACATTTTAGAAAAGGAAGAAAAAGAAGGCATTATGTATGTAGATTTCATAGTCAACCTATGATTGTGAAATCTAGAAACATATGTAGCATATTCAGGTCAAAGTTTAGTGAGAGTAGTTAAGACAAGTTGTATCTCCTTTTTCTGAACACCACATGATTTACATTGTGCTCTTAGGTTAGTAACCTTTGTTACATAATCTTGGATGTTGTCAAAAGACTTAAGGTCAAGACTCATTAGTTCATTATCAAGTTGGTATCCCCTAACTTCATTAGTTGTACTATATCTAGAGTTTTTAATTTGTTCCATGCATTATGTGAATTTGTAAATCCATCAAGTTGAAACATAATTTCAAGGGAAACTAAACTCCTAATATAACTAAGAGATTTTGTTTGTTCAATTATCCAGAGTACCTTTTCTTTAGCATCTATGGGTTTAGTTACAATTTGTTCAACATAAGGTGTATAGCCTTGTTGCATTTTAAGGTGTTCCATGTATTTTCATGCCATGTGTTGTAGTTGTATGATGTTAGAAATAACTTAAAAAGACCTATTTGTGAATGAAAAGAGAGCACAAGAAGTAAGAGATGCATAAGCACAATCACACCAAGAGACCCCCCTAAATTATTGAATCAAAGAGCCCCCCCCACCCCCCCACAAAGAAAAATGATTCAACACTTTATATTTAGTGCGGTTACAATTTTCACTATAAAGAAATGTTGAGCGAACTTGACTTTAATGCTTTTAAAAATCCTCAAGGAATGAACATATACTAAAAGTACAATTTTGGCACAATACAAAGTTAAATTAATAGCACCAATATGAAGTACATGAAAAATCATGCACTTTCAAAAAAAGAATCACCTCAATCCGAGGTTGTATGGGAAAGTTATGAAGCTTTGAAGTTCTAAAAATGAGAACAGTTACTGTGCAATGTCACCTATGAGAATCTACAATTTCTAGAAAATATGTGCATCAAATTAGAAATCATTTACATCAGCATGAAGAGCATCAAAATTGTCTCAAACAAAGTGATAGAAAAACGGAGGTTGTGAGCCCAAGATACGAGTCTTCAAAGTTGGAGTGCAAATTTCAACCTACTAATGAAGAAGAGTCAAGATTCAAAAAATCCTCGTTCACCAAATTTAGTGGAATTGCCACCAAACTTAGCAGATTCACTAGATATAGAACCCTACTAGATAAATTTAACTATCACTAAATTTGGCTGAAATGCCAAATATAGTGAAGCAAATAGATGTTGCCAAGAATGGTAGACCTCTAAAATAGTAACCAAACATGGTGGAGCCCAGGCAAATGATAGGTCATGGATTTCAAGGCATAATAAAAAAATTGATTTTTTTTTGAGATTTAAAGCCAAATGAATAGGGGCTTTGACAGGATAAGCCACACATAAAGACCCATTTGAAAGGGGTTTATGAAAACCATGAAAGATCTGTGGTCCTTAAGGAGGTCATGCCCTTGTATGGCACAGGGCCTGAGCCCTATGGGCTCCCGCAAACTTAGTACCTAGCTAGCAAGGCCATATGCCCTATCGACAAGTGTACCTTTTTAAAAAAATGATTTTTCCAAGAAACCACAATGGATCTTTGTAAAAATCAATGAAATGTAATTTTTTTAAAATGTTAAAAATTGCAAAAAAAAAAAAAAATTTTTTAAATGTGCACTTATACTTTCATGGGGGGTCGTATGACTCTTTGTACAAATGTTTTTTGCCTTTCTAGACAACTTTGTCCAAAATTAATGATTTAATAGTCAATCTTAAGGTTTTTGGACCTTCTGAGCATGATGGCAAAGTTGGATTTAACTCAAAATGCTTTGAGATGATGACTCCTTGTTGGATCTGGTAATAAACATCCTGCTTCAAACCCTTATAGATCTAGCCTCTGGTGTCCAAATCAAATGAAACAAAAGGAAAATGTGACTATCTTAGCTACTTTAGACTCAATGGTGAGATCAGAATGTCTTTGATCTCTAGGAAGCACCAAAAAACCTACAACTGGCAAGTTAAGATATGAACCCTCATACAAACTAGTATTTTCTCCACACTTTTTTGATTCTCCAGATCATTTAAGGATGCAAGAGAAGAGAATACTCATGTGTTTTGAAAAATAATAGTTCTACACTCCTATATTTCTAAAAAAATCTAATCCACAACTCACAACCACATTAATACCATGCAAGATTTGGTTGAAAAGCCATGCAAGAATGCAAATGAATGAAGGAAAGTAAGGTTAGAAATTAGAAATGAGAAAAAAAATAAACTGTATTTTACTCAAGAGAATGCAAAGCATACAATAAAAATGAAATTCTCATATCAGAGCAATGGGTGGGTATATATAGGATTTACCACACAAGAGACTAAAACACTACCAATATGGGATAAAGTGAAAAAGTCTAGGCTAAGTAGACTTAACCTAGTGTTAAGAAAGATAAAGTGGAGAAATAATTAGAAATGAACTAGATAGCTAAAGAACCCTTTTCACACTAACACAAATAAATCTCACTTATTAAATTTGAATGGAGAAGGTTGAAACTTGTAAAATTTAATTTTATTTAATTCAAATATTCTAAACTACTTTTTGGTTTGTTAAAATATGGTTTTTTTCTTCTTCTTATGAATCTTTTTTCTAGATCATAATAGTTTAAATCTAAAGCTTGCCTATGAAATTAAAGTTTCCTTAAAATTTAGAGCTTTAGAACTAATATTTGGGTTAGGAGAGCTCTCCTTGATGAGTTGTCTTTTGTATTTGGTTTGATTTTTGATCTTGTCCTTTTATTTTTTTTAGGGATTTCATTTTGAGTTCCTCAAACTTGATTTTAAACTCATATGCTATTATCCATAGATTTTATTTGGTTGTTTTTCCTATTATAAGCATTCTCTTGACTATACAAAAATTTGTAGCAATTATCCTTTGTAAAACCTAAATCATAACTATGGTTAGATGACTCTTTTGATCACCAACCATTTTAAAGTAGGACAAATGAGGCTTTGTTGAGAGGTGGTCAAAATTGAATGAGGCTTTGCTAAGAGGTGGTCTAAGTTGATGAGGGCAAGGGGAAGAAGGATTTTTTATCAAACTTATAAAGACATGTAAAAACGGCTCATTTAAAATTTATGGATTACCTTATGTTTTATTAGCACTTGAAAATAAAAAAAATGGCTAGGTAATACATGTACTTAACATGGATTTGTTCAAATTAGTGATGTGTGGGAAGATATGAGATTATTTGAGCATATCTTAAATTTGTGGTACTTTTATGTTTGATTGTTGAAAGTTGAAGAGAAAATAAATCTCAAATGAGTATGTATGTTAATTAATATAATAAGACAAATATCACAACATAACATATTTCAATTGTATGATAGTGGATTGTGACAATAAATAAGAATTAAACTTTCAAATGTATTCAAGAAGTGATGATATACGTAACAATGTGTGTACTATATGAAAAGTATAACTTTATGATTCAAACAATGTGCATACCATAAAAAAGACAACTTTCTAGTTTCTTCTAACATTTTAGATTAGTGTATTTTCAAAATTAGTGACAACATCTAGAAGTGTTATCAAATGGTTGATAGGCACAAATATTAATGTTAGATTCTTAGAGAAGCAAGAATCAAGCTGGGATCTGATGTCGGTCATAGATCACATGCACTCCAATTGATAGATGATCGAAGATCAAAATAGTAGAATGGAGATAGAATCTGAAAAGAGAGAAAAATAGAGATAAAGAAAGAGAGTTTGAGAATACTCTTGATACTCTCATGGATCTTTCACTAAATTAGTGAAGGTGAGAGTAGAGTGTTGTATATATAGAAAAAATAGGGCACATACATCCAAGAGGTGCATTAACTCCTACTACCCATAAAGGTGGGAGGTTTTACCTATTTTGTAAATGATAAAACATGTGGCATAACTTCCTCAATTGAAGACAGAAAAGAGGTGGAACATAAAGTTGAAAAATGGTGAGAAACCCAACAACAGCATAACATACTTAAGTAATGAAAAAATAGTGGTTATGAGAGGTGGCACAAAAAGCAAAAAGAAGTTGTGTAACTCAACTACCCATGTGTGGGAGAGAGTTACACATGTAGCTGATGTATTTCACTATGTGTCCTCATATTAACCACATCTAATAAACATAAGAAAGCCTAATAATGTGTAGGAAAAAGAAATATCCCTTAGGAAATATAAAATAACCTACACTAACACCCCCCTTAAGTGTAGATTAGGTAGATGAAAAGATATGTGTCTCGCTAAGTGAAGCCTGGTGAGGTACCCATGTATAAAGAAGCCCCCCACAAAGGAATAGTTGCCCCCTAAATATAAAGAGAAAACACCCCCCAGAATAGTGAGGGTGAAGTGAAGGACTAAGAAGCCCCTCCTAAAGTAGACAGTGGCCGCACCACTAGAAAAGGTCGTAGATGAAGGAACTTGCTTGCAGTGAAGGGTTTGGTGAAGACGTCTATAATCTACTATGATGTTTGAATGTACTTGAGACTGATGATGTTGCCATGAATTAGCTCCCTGATATAGTGCATATGTGTCTCAATGTGTTTTTTCCTCTGGTGATGGACTGGATTCTTTGAAATTTGTATTGCACTCTGATTATCACAAAAGATGATTGTGGGTTTTTTGAATGAAATGACAAACTCAGTGAGAATACTTTTAACCCAGATGGCCTTAGTGGTGGCATTAATTGGCCATTGATACTTAGCCTTTGTAGATGAAAGAGCAATTGTAGACTACTTCTTGTTCGACCAACAAATTGGACCAGAACCAAGTGAGAAGCCATACCCTGAAGTAGACTTGTGATCCTAAGAATTGCTTGTGGTGTGAAAATATTCTCACCAGTTTTTGGCATGCCTAGTGGGACTGGATTCTAAGACTTTGTTCTTTGTTTTCACTGAATCTATGCCCTGTATTATGTGGTTTTGATGGAAAATCACAAAAATATCTACTCATAGGAGCATGAATCATCCATTTGGCGACTCTACTAAATGTTCTTTCTCAGATCTTTGCTCCTGTAGATCATGGCAGCCCCTGGTATATATGTGCATCTAAATATAGTCAGAGATCTACCTTTTGTAGCCTGGGATTCAAGTCCTCTTGTTCTTCAGCAGTAGTGTCAAGTTCCTGACACAGCCTGGAAGGCATTGCCTCACTTTCTTGGAGATGGCTCTGTTTGCCCTGAAAATCACATTCAAGATGTTGCAAATCTATGCTCTGTTCATAATGTCATGACTGAGAATCATGCTCTCTTGTTGCTTGCATCTTCCCTCAAGGACAAAGCAAAAGAATGGTACAGAAGCTTGCAGCCCGGTTCAATCACTGGATGGGACCAACTTGGTGGGCTCATCTACAATCAGTTTAGAAATAGGAAAGATGTTAGCACTCTCTCCCAGAATCTTATCACCATCAAGAGGTATCCTATGGAGCCCATACATGATTTAAATTCAAGATTTGACAAGGTATGGAAAAAAATTTCTATAGACATGAAGCCCCCTCCAATCTTTGCTTTCTTGTATTATTTAAAGGCTTTCGACCCTGAGATCTCTATCATGATACAATCCCTAGGAGGTGAAACTCTTCCTCAATCATATGATCTTGCCATTAAGGATGAAAGTAGCCTCATATTGTCTAGTAAACTGCCTCCTCTACCCTTAAAACAACTGATGCCTCATGTAAATAGCCTATCTCATGCCCTTTCTTGTAGCCAGATGCATACAAATTTTAATCCACCCACCCTCCCTGCTGATTTGACAAATCATGAGATGAGTGCTGTGAAAGAACTAATTAAAACCCTGTCCCATGAGATCAATGAGTTAAAAGGTCAAAACATATACCATGGTGATCTACGTTTAATACCTCAAAATTCTTATGAACAACAGTATGAATATAGCCAGAGAATGCCCAATTGTCTTGAAAATTACCCTTTACAAGCTGCCATAGCTGCAAATCAACCTATAGAAGCCATTGACTAGGTTCTTTGTCACTTTGACATCCAAGAAGAATCAAGAATCAAGAATCAAATTACAAGCAAGAAAGTGGCTCCCATGTGTCCTTCTGGTTACCAGCATCAAGCATATGTGGCAAACGGAGATCCAAAGTTACTGTCAAATCTTAAATCAGATTCAGAAGATGCTTATGAGGTGAGGTTTCTAGAAGGTGAAAATTACTACAAGAAGGGTTTTGAAGCTGAAAAGTACTGGGTCCATGGTGATGCTGCCTCTTTATTCCATTTTGAGGAGGTTACAAATGACATGATACCAGATGAATGTCTTTATTACTGCAATGAAGTTTCACACTTGCAGGAGGAAGGCATAGAGATGCATGAGCAACATTTGAGGCATGATGAGGATTTGTTCTCACTTTTGCACAAGGTTATCAACTACTAAATGAGGAAGATCTTGTAATTGATAAAGTGCATGGTTCATTTACAAAGCCTCTTATAGCAGATTACAAGGAAGATTTTAAAGCAAAGGTAGATTCAAGAGCTGATTTGTTTACTATTTTTGCAAATGGTTATTGTCTTCTTCTTGATGAAGTTTCACCTCTACAAGATGATGAGATTTGGAGAGACAGTTGCCATAGTGCAGAGCCACATATGACATCACAAACAGAGTTAGATTCTACACATTTCTTCTTGCATGAAGGGATCCCAATCATATTCAGGACCATTCTGGGTAGTTCTGTCGCTTGTCAGCTAGATTTTGATGTTATCATGGATCATCATTTAGATAAAGAGTTAACAAAAGAGGTCACTAATGAGTTTTTGGAGGTAGAAGTTTTCAAATGCAAACAGAGGAAAGAGTTTCAGTGTTTTATTTTCCTTCCCCGCCCTCCACTAGAATAGGAACAACATGAAGGTCAACCTGACTAGTGTTTTGAAGCAAAGAGAGACTCTGCTGAGTGCAGAGAATTAAAAAGGTACAAAATATTGTTGTATTTATTCATACAGTTTCTCTGGTTCATTTTTAGTTTGATGTGGATAAATTGGAGCAACATAATCAGACATGGTAGCTATTTTGCTGTTCCGGTGAATGGACATGTTCCTATATGTTTCAGTTGTCAGTAATTTGTCTTCAATGTTTAGAATAAGCTACAATAGTAGCATTAGTTTCAGTTTCGGTTTGTTTTCTTTCAATAAGTCCCAGCTGCAAAGTGGAATTGAGGATCTTGCTTCAGTCACAGTGTTTTAATCATGTCCCAAAATGAGAGCCAATTTCTATGGTTCAACTCTGTATCAATTTCAAAGTTTTAGTCATCATTAGTTATGGTTGAATGGTTTTAGTTGTAGAGTGTGTGTTCAGCTGTGGTTTAATTTCATGCACTTTCTGAGTAGTTTGCATTAGTTTGGTTGCATAAATGGAAGCTTCAGATCTATTTCAGTTAGATGGATGTTTCAGAATATTCATGACTCTATTGCCCAATGATTAAGGCACTGATATACAAAACCAAAAATTTTGGGTTCAAGTGAGCAGGCTCACTTTCCCAGCTAGTTGCCAAAACTGGTGAGAATATTTTCACACCACAGTGAATTTTTTTGAAATAAGGATCAGCCATTCACTTTTGATAGCATGTCCTCTAAAATATATCATGTGGCACATTCTTTCGAAGAAGATAATATTAGCATGGTATGATGGCATTGTTTTAGATTAGGGCATCAGCCTTATGCTTGAGCTGCAGTTTTCATTAAGGCGTAAGTCATACAGGTGGTGTGGCTCAAGCATAAGAAGGACATCAGTGAAACCATGATTCTGACATATAAGCTCTCATAGAAAGAATGGTTTCTATGGGAGAGGCTGTCATTACATATGTTGAGAGCAGTCACTACCAGAATCAAAGTTTCTTTGGCATGGCTATGTGAAGAAGCCATTCAGTATGGCAAAGTTTTGAGAGATGAAACATGATTATAGAATGATAGGCACAGTCATATTCTATATGGTACTACCAATACACGATAAGACACATCCATTAAATGTCTCAGCTACAAGTTCCAAATGCGAGGATGCATAAGCGAATCAAAGTCACAACATACAACACAAAGAAGATTCAGCCATACACAGAGGTAGCATTATGAATAAAGGTGCATTTCATTTGAAGTAACACCGCTATATCTGGCAACAAGCAATATGAAAAATATTGGTAAAGGATATGGCGTCTCTTATTAATCATGGCATAGCGTTGAACATCAATATTGTTTGATATGGTGGATTGGTCTAAATGGGAGATACGTTTAACTACTATAAGCACAGCTACCGTAAATTTGAAAGGGTTAGAGCAAAAGGGATGGAGGCACATATCTATTTTCATAGATGCGTTTAGACACCAGATGCACACTCTCAATTATAACTGGTGCCTAGTTTTGTTATGATGTTTATGCACCTATAAGGAGGCCAATCCTCTTATGATGGCCACTTCTATTTGTTTTACAGTGTCTTCTTTTGTTTATAACTAAAAGAGTTAGGTTTTGAGGAGAAAAGCACCGTCTGATGGAAATAAAGAGAGTAAGTCAAGAATAATGTAGAACGCACCACATGGAGGCACCTGAGAGCTTCAAAAAGTAACTAAAAATGGTGCGGACAACCCCACGTGGCTGCAACAATGAAGAGAAATAAAAATGATGCAGAGTCTTCAACATGTAAGCTACAGATCAAAAGGAGAGTAACTTTGAAAGTAACTCAGAATCATGTGGAGGTGAGCACATGGCTGTAGTGGTAGAAAGTAACTCAGAAATTGATGTGGAGGAGGCCACGTGGTTAAGCCTGTGCAAAGGAGAATTAAATGTTTCATTTAATTACATATGATTCACGGGAGTTTTAAGGAAGGCAGAGTTAAATAAAGATTAAAATCTTTATTAAAATTGTGACACATAGTGGGTCCCAGTAGTATAAAGTAAATTTTATTAAAAGACACTCATATGAATTTCTTCCATGAGAGATACAAAGGTGAAAACCCCAAAAATTATGTGCAACCACTTTATTTTTCATAAGAGTAACTTAAGAATGATGCATAGTGAAGCATGTGGAGGCACCTGAGTATTTTTTAAAAAGAAACAAAAGAGAACAGCTCAAATTTATGCGGAAGCAACCACGTGGAGAAATAAAAAGAAACAAGAAATGGATGTGGAAGGAGCCATGTGGAGCAGCCCGCACACAAGAGAAATGATAAAGTGTTTTGTTTCATTTAAATTGCATCATTTCTCATGGGAAATCTTTTAAGAGTCTTGTATTAATAAAGTTTCTTATTAAATTTAGTGGGGCCCTCTTTCCTAAGTAAAGCTTAAATGCTTTATTTTTGATAAGTCACTTTTTCAAAAGACATAGCAAAATATTAAAGTGAGACAAGTTATTACAATGCAAATTTTGACTCCCATGGGAAAGGTGAAAAATTGGTGAAACCCTAAATAATATGAGCAACAATATTTCATTTTCATGATAAGCTATAGGAAGCAATGGCGGCAAGTGATTTTCTTCATGTCATAGAGATATTTTTCAGCCATAGAAGTAACTAAAAGCCATAGTTTAGTTCTGATTTTCCATTGCCACTTCAGCTCCAGTTGTAGTTTGCCAGATTTTATGCCATATTTAGTGGAGTTAGTTGCAAAGATTGCCAAAGACAGTTGATAAATTGTTGGGTTTTTGGGGCTATAAATGGGCAGATCTGAGACAAAGTTTAGTAGTTCTTCATACACATTCAGAGTTCTATATTTCTATGGATCAGAGAGTTAGAGTAGCAGAGATTTTCTTTTGCCTTTGCAGTTATTTCTTTATGAGAATGTAATAGTCATTTTGTGTAACAACCTTTGCCTCTGTAACTGGTTATTCAAATAATGAGATGGTGTTCTATGCATATTTGGATATCTCTATTTTCTTGCTTTAAATTTCTCTATTTCTCTGCCTCTGTTTAATATGTTTCTTAAACTAGGTCTTAATCATGCTTTGATGCTCTTTAAAATTCCAGTTAATCATTCAAAGTTAAACACTGTGCAAACTGAGTTTTCAAATCTGGTGGATCGCCATAGATTAGGTATTTATTTTCTGCAAATCCTATTTTCTTCTAACTTCTTCCCAAACCCCCATTGAAGAATGGAAGAGCCAACTTCCTTAAAATCTGGAGGTCACTCTGAGGAGCAATCCCACGTCTCAGAGTTTCCCATGTTGCTGCTAGATTACACCCACAGATTTATGCATCAACATCCTGCACAATCTAAATTTGTGTATACCACTAAGTCAAAATCCACACCCGCTGCATAATGAATCCCATAGTTGTGAGTACCCTAAACATAGCAGAGAATCCACTTAGTTGATTTTCAAAATAACTCATGTGGTTCTTGCATAAACTGAGAGACCATGCCCATGACATATGAAATGTTAGGCCTCATGTGAGTTAGATAGATGAGACTCCCAACAAGCTATCTGTATTGCCATCAACCAAGGGTGAAGAACACTTAGCCTCAAGTTTGACCCCAGACATAAACGGAGTCAGTGCAGGCTTACAGTCAGCCATGCAAAATTTGAAGAGCATGTCAAGTGCATACTTGGGTTGTGACATGACGATACTTGAAGATGAATGAGTGATCTTAATCCCTAGGAAGTAGTGCAAAAGACCCAAGTATGTCATCAAAAATTGATCATGTAGAGCAGTTTTCACTACCTTGATGGTGGATGAATGACTCCTTGTGATCAACAAGTCATCGACATAGAGAACTAGAAATGTTGGAGTATCATCGTGTTGTAGAATGTAGATGTTTGGATCAGAATGGCATCGAGTGAACCCAATGAATAGAAGGAAGGAGTCCATCTTGGCATACTAGGCTTGAGGAGCCTGTTTGAGTCCATAGAGAGACTTCTGAAGACAAAAAACAAGTGAAGGATCCTGAACGAACCCCTATGGCTGCTCCACGTAGATTTCCTCTTGAAGGTCACCATGAAGAAAAGTAGTCTTCACACCCATCTGATGAACTTCCCAATGATGGGCTAGAGCTATAGCAAGTACAAGTTAGATGTAATTCATTTTGGCTACTGGCGTAAAAGTCTTAGAGTAGTCAATCCTAAGCACCTAGGAGAATCCTTTAGGGAATAAGCGAGCCTTATGCTTGTCAACCAACCCATCTACTACAAATTTTGTCTGATAGACCCACTTGCATCGAATAATTTTTCTTCCATTAGGAAGAGGGACTAAATCCCATGTATGATTCCTTTCCAAGGAAATGAACTCTTCCTGAATTGTTGCATCCCACTTGGGGCAACAAAAGTTTCCTAAAATGTTTGTGGATCAAAAGCTAAAGCAATGAAGAGATGTGGAGCCTGCTAAAATTGTGACCTTGTTCTTCTTATATCTAAAGGGTCACAACCCAATCACCCACTGACTACAAAGTTTGACGAGCCTAAAGAGGCCCTATGGCAAGAGTATCTGGAAGAGAATCATCAACCTCTGAATGATGACTAAGAGGAGAGGGTAGATCCTCATCATCACTGTCACCATCTGAAGTGGAGGAAGAAGGCTCCTCATGTCATGATTAGGAGGATTAAGATCCTTTGAAGAACTGTCATCATGTTGCAATGTATGCAATGTAATAGTGGATGGAGAAGTGGTACGAGAAGAACTAGAAGAGTCCTCCTTAAAACAAACACTCCTCTTGAACAAGTCATGTATAGTGGGATGGAGAATCCTGTAGCCCTTGACACCATCTGGGTACCCAACAAATATGCAAGACTTGTTCCATGGATCCATAACCTTGTGCTTCTCTGCTGGAATGTGGGCCCATGTAGGAGAACAAAACACCCAAAAGTGCTTAACTATGGGTTTCTAACTAGTCTGAGCTTGGAAAGGAGTTACCCCCTTCACAACTTTGTGAGGAACACAATTCTTGATAAAAAAATACATAGTTGATGGCCTCTACCCAATACTAAGGTTCCATAGACCTAGAGTGAATAATACATTTGGCCATCTCTTTCAAGGACTTATTCTTGTGTTCTGCAACACCATTCTATTGTGGACTATAGGGAACTGCATGCTGAAGATCAATGCCCTCAGAGGCACAAAACTATTCAAACCTGTGGTTGACATATTCCCCTCCATTATCTATGCATAGAATCTTGATGGCCTTCCTAGACTATTTCTCTGGAAAATCTTTGAAGTTCCTTTCACTTCTACTTGAGAAAATAAACCCAAGTGTATCGAGAAAGATCATCAATGAATGTTAAGAGATCTAGCCCTACTAAAAGAAGGATGTGGAAATGGTCCTGCTAAGTCACTGTGTACCAACTCTAGAAGTTGTGTGGCCCTCCAAGCTTTTCCTTTGTCATACTTCTCCTCTAGATGCTTACCGGGAATGCATCCCTCGCAATCTCCATCAGAAAATTGAATAGAAGGAAACCCTGAAACCACATCTTGTTGATTGAGTTACTGCAAGTAGCTATAATTCAAGTGGCCAAACCGCTAATGCCACAAATGACTCACTTCATCTGAATGAGTAAGTAATACCATCAAAGGAGGATTAGGAACAAAATGAGAAAACTGATACAGTCTAGACTGATGATCTATTTTTCCCACAACAATTATAGACCCATCGTGCAACTCGTTGATTACCGCTTTATCGAGTGTGAACTCAACCCACTTGCTAGAGCCTATGTGAGAGATCTGATAAATAGATTAGAGATTAGTTGACAAATATGGAATGTAGAGAACATCCTAAAATGTTCCTTCACCCACGTCAATGGATCCTCTCCCATACATTTCAATAAGAGTGTCATCACCCATGAGTATGGCAGGCATAGAACATGGCTCTAAGGAGGAAAAACCATCCTATGTGGAAGCCATGTGGTGTGAAGCACCTGAGTCAATGACCAGGTATTGGGTTGTGAAGCAACTGTAACTAGGGCCTCTCCTTTCCTTTCCCCTTGCTATTTTCTATTTCCTTTGAAGACCCTTATGATGAACTCTATTTGATAGAATCGGGCACTTTGATGTTCTTCTCAAGAAGATATGATGGGTGATCAATCTGTTTCTTTAGACACTTGTGCTCATCATGTCCAGGCCTTTTACAATAAGAACACTTGACCTTCTCCTTCTTAGGTTGATCACCTTTTGATGAAGAGGTCTGATTAGCTGCATTTGAATCAGTAGGTTTCTAATCTTTCTTCTTTTCTCTTTGGTTCTTTTTTTTCTTTTCCTATTTTCCAAACCCCTTCTATTCTTTTGTGCCTTGATTTGCAGCCAAGGCATGTGACTTCGAGGGTTTAATTGTACCCATGTGAACTAGTCTATCTTGCTCCTTAGTGAGTTTTGCAGCAAACTCATTGAGATAAGGTATTTTATAGTTCGTACCTAGGGCACTTTTTGTGGCATAAAAGGTAGAAACAAACATAGAATAGTTTGGACCAAGCTTAGAAAGATTTCTTAAGATGATTTGTTTGTCTTCTTTTTCTATTCCACAATATTTCGACTGCAATCTAATCGCTTTCAACTTTTTGAAGAAGTCATGTATAGTGTCAAAATTTCTAGGACTCAATCCTATGAGTTCATTCTCTAATTGATGACCCCTTAATTCATCTTGCTTAGCAAAGAGGTTTTCCAATGTGGTCCACACATCAATGGGTGTTTCAATAGTTTCAATATGAAAAAGTAAGTTAGGAGAAACTAACATACACAAAGTACCAAAAGCTTCATCACATTTGTTAAACCATTTTATCTTTTCTGCATCATCTTTGGCCTATCTCAAGTCCCATTATGACCCTGCGATATCCATGCCTTTTTAGATAGATTTTCATCTTTGATTTCCATTAAAAATAGTTATATGGTGTAAAAGCATCCATTTGTGTAGAAAAGTAAACTCAAATGCAGAAAGAGAAGTGTGAAAAAAAGACACACGAGACACCCAACTTTTCACTAGTTTCTGAAATGACCCCCCAGAAATTACAATGTTGGCACTTTATAATTAGTGCGATTTACAATGTAAAACTCAAATATTTAGACTCTTATAAGGCCCAAAATGGCCGAAACATTGAAACTACAGTCCATATACAATACGAGATTAAATTAAGAGTATTGATGTGGAGTACACAAAAAATTATGAACCCTAGAAAAATGACACCAAAAATAGAGTCTGTTTGCACAAGTTATGGCTCCCTGAAGGTCTCAAAATGAGAACTGCATAGCAAATTCTGGAAGAATATTCAATTTCTAGGAATCTGGAGGATCAAATAAAAAAATTAACTTCACCATGGCATACAGTGCAAAATTCTACCCCAAATCAAAAAACAATTCGCCAGAATAGGCCTCCATATGGCAGAGAACGGGCCCCTCGATGTTTTCCTATCAAACTGAAAAGGTCAATGGAATAGGGGTCTGGTTTGCAAATGTGAACTTTTGCCGATTTTAGCCAAATTCCTCCAACTTTGGCAAAACTGCCAATTTTAGTTACCTCTAGATAGATTTAGTTGTTGCTAAATTTGTCAAAACTCCAGATAAAATTAGTGGGGGTCAGTTTTGGTGGAATCCATCAAATATTGCAAAATCACCAAACAATAACGCAAACCTTGGTGAAGGTGTGTAGGTGGCAGAGTTGGAGGGTGCCAGCGGAGCTCAGGTGCCACTTAGGTAGCGTAGCAGTGGTGCTCACAGGAGGTGGCCCGCTTGGGGTAGCTTTGAGAGCTTGCGACACTCAATGGGTAGGGCAAAGCCCACTGTTCTGGGTGGACCCCACGTAAATGGGCCGCATAGGGTTTTTAAACCCATGCAGTGGTCAATTGACCAGGCAGTAGTGCACTGGTCACTGGGCAGCAGTGTCCTTTAATGCCGCTGCTATAGTGGTGGGACGATCCGCCCTATTATTTTTTAATTTTATTTTTTTTAATTTTTTTTGAAAAATTCTATACAGTATGATGGGGAAGAGGCCGTATGGCTTGGAATAAAAAGAATTTGCCTCAGAAACAATTTTTTTCTAAATTTGACTTTTGAACAGTCTATCCTTAGGTTTTGACATCTTTTGAGTGTGATGGTGAGGTTCGTTTGAGTTGAAAATGCTCTGATTTGATGGCTACCTCTAAGAACCCCTTTGAAAAACTTAGTAGCAACTAAGTCCACTAATTTTTTATTTTGGTGAAGCAAAAGCCACTCTTGACTTTTTTGAGTCTTCTAGACGCTATGGAATGGTCAAAAATACCTCTAGGATTACCAAAAAGATGAAATCAACCAAATCTCATAGGAACATAAATATGCGTACTAGACTAAATAGATGCTTATTTTCCTTCAAACTATTTTGATTGTCCAGATCATCAGAGGATGCAAGAGAAAAGCATACTAGGTTTGTGAGAAAATATTAGCAATCTAATAGTCTCAAATCTCTCAAATATCAAGTTTACAAAAATGAACTAAACCAAATAAAAAGGTTCTGATACCATGTTAGATTGTTTGAGAAGTGAGAATCGAGCTAGGATCTGACGTCGGTCATAGATCACATGCACTCCTGTCGACAGATGATCGAAGATCAAAATAGTAGAATGGAGATAGAATCTGAAAAGAGAGGAAAATAGGGATAAAGAAAGAGAATTTGAGTACACTCTCAATACTCTCATGGAGCTTTCACTAAACTAGTGAAGGTGAGAGTAGAGTGCTATATATATAGCAAAACTAGGGCATATACATCCAAGAGGTGCATTAACTCCTACTACCGATAAAAGGTGGGAGGTTTTACCTACTTGGTAAGTGACAAAACGTGTGGCATAACCTTCTCAAGTGAAGATAGAAAGGAGGTGGCACATAAATCCAAAAGAGGGTGAGAAACCCAACTACTCCATAACATACTTAGGTAAGGATAGAATAGTGGTTATGAGAAGTGGCACAAAAAGCCAAAAGAAGGTGTATAACTCAACTACCCATTTGTGGGAGAGAGTTACACATATAGCTGATGTATTTCGCCACATGTCCTCATATTAACCACATCTAATAAACCTAGGCAAGCTTAATAATGTGTAGGAAAAAGAAATATCCCTTAGGAAAATAAGAAAAGCTACACTAACAATTAAAAGCCTTATCCAATAAGTACTATAGGTAATAAATTTGCAGTAACGTTATAAATGTTAATGCGTGTGGACCATTTGATAACACCGTTATATACTATTACTGTCATGTTTATTAATGGAAAGTGAATTAGAGATCCACTAGCATTTGTGCAAGCAATAGATTAAATGAAAACATAAAAAATATAATATATGGAAAAGTAAAGTAATCAAAGGACTAATGTTGGAGTACCTTCTTTTTTTATTAGAGGGTAAGGTGATGTAATACAACTTACAATCAATTGTAGGTATACCACTACAACTTAGGTATTAGTAGGGGGATTCAAACTTTTATCTTCATTATGAGAACCCTACGGCCTTGCCATTTGAACACCACCCCTTGACAATATAAATCAAGTACCTTCTTTATGCCCTTATATTACTTTTCTTTAAATCACTGGGAATTAGGATTTACATATAGAGAAGAAAATCTAATCAAAGCCACTACAACAATTACAATTAGAAGCTTATCATCCACTTGAATGATCTCAGATATGCTATATCAATAGCTATTCTTAGACCCAAGAACAAAACAAGACACTTGTAACCATACAACAATATTAAAGCTCTTAAAAATTGTTGTGAGAAATAACTAGTATAGATATCTTAAATACATGTATCTACAAAATGTTGAGAGATATCAATCTAGAGATATTTTATTCACTTAAGGATTATTTTATTTTACTTTAGAATTATTTTATTTTATTTACTATAAATAGAAATAGATACATAAATTTTAATTTTTGTTTAAGAATTATTTTATCTTATTTATATTGCTTACTTTACTTCAAATATGATAAAACACTTGTTTTATTTTTGTATGCAAATTTAAAATTTCCTTTTGGAAAAGCCACCATTCATTATTTCTCTAATTATTTTGTTTTGTCTACTTTTTAATAATTTCATATTAATACATATTTTAAAATTTTGATGTTTTTATATTTAAAAAATAAATTTCACTTTAAATAGTCTCTTTCATAGTCACCACATTAGACACTTCTCCCCTACAGCCACTGGATGTTACGCCTCTTGAAATAAGTATAAACCAATTTAAGGGATCACATCGATTCTCTTTATTCCTATCAGAATCACAGATGGAACTCATACCATTTCTTATTTTGCACAATCTGATTTAATACACATAGATAAGCACTGCAACATCAATTAACATACGGGAAGGAGATAGGACAACAAAGGAGATAGACAGGATTCAGTTATCTGCATACTTGGAGTCTTGGCCTACGTTTACATGGTGTGATAAAGACGAGATTCAAAAAATCACCCATCCAATCACAAAGTGGAGACATAGGATAAGATTTGAAAAATCACTTATACCTGCAAATGGCCTAGATTTGCATGGGCGATAGCATAAAATAAAAAAATCACTCATCCTATAGCTTAGTAACGAACCCACAATTTATCCTAAAGCTTGAGGGGTTTTAATCGTTAACGTAGGGGAAAGGAATACAATTGCTATGGATAACATGTAAGTGGCTGCGAAGATAATGGCAATAACAGTACCTTCGGAGATTGGACCCGACTTAATGACAACAAAAGCGGAGTAACTGCAGGCAGTGAAAATGATAGCGAGGGCCATCAGCTTTTTCACTCTTGTAAAATTGAACGTGGGCATGGCCACTGGGGCCCCGATAATGAAGAATGTGGTGATGAGAGATAAGGTGGCTGGTATCAGTACAGCTTGACGGATACCTTCATCTCTGTTTCCAAGGCTGCTTGGAACAGATGTGATGGCACTGCAGTTGGCTGCCATAATAATACCTGAAATTATTGACAACGTCTTACGATCTTGGTACATCTTCTCCTCATCTGCTGCTTCTTCTGTGCAGAATACAGCACTAAGCACAACCATTGTTTCCCTTATAATCCCCTCTTTTCTCATTTTTTCATTATTGTTGTCATGGACGGGGATGCATACATCTTGCCCGGATTCTACATTATCCACACAAGCTTCCTCAGCTCTCATTTGAATGTCTACCATTCTTCCTCTGGCTACCTTAAACACAGTTAAACCCTAGGACAGGCTAGGCTAGAACACTAGGAGATACAATATTTTTGTTGCCCCAAGGAATTGGGCTTGCCTGATCGATGTCAATAGCCTTGTAATCAGGGTCTCTTTATAAAGAAGGCAAAGGAAGCAACGAAGGTATTTCGACGAGTTTAAAGTTTTTCAAGTTTCTTTGTCACGAGGCAGGAAAGTTCCAGGGCAGTCACAACTACGTGTTCCAGGAAAATGCAATTATTGAAATTGAAGAGAAAACAATGCCTGAAATGTGCTGGGCCCCTTTTTCTCGTCTGTGGGTCATCGAGATTTCTTTTGGCCGGCTCTCTAAGCCAAAATACTAGTCTTTCCAACACATGGATATGTACTGGGATCACTCTATTTAAATGTAAATGGTTAAATAGTCAATAACAATTTTACACTTTATTCACAACAAAAAGTGGTAAAAAATTGTCCTATTTTTATTGGCAAAAATTAACCTTTGCCTATTGAAGTGGATGATATTTAAGAATAGTTGTTGATTTGAATGTACTCTGAGAATATGCCACTTACAGACTTGTTATTGCATGAAGGACAATCTTGTCCAAGTGGGCCATAAATGTAACCTAGAAAAAGGTATGGGTATAAGATTTTCACCAATGTCAAGGTATATCATAACAATAAAAATTAATAAAAAAATTGCTATTCTCTTAATTATGATGTTTTTTATATTACATGTTATATTTTTCTTTCATGCTTTCACTTGATATTGTCACTTGAGAGACATATTGTTAAATTTTTTAAAGTTTTACATCTTCACACTTACTCTTGGAGAAAAAAGGGGGCTATATTTTCAACATGCTTGCCAACACAATAGGCAATACAAAGGTAAATACATTTTAGGTATGCCTTTTATACTCAACTCTACATGACATGTGTCATTGTCATTTTTTAGAATTACAATTTAACTTTACATTCATACTCAGTTTCTAGTTATTATTTTCTCTCTCCTCCACAATTTATGTGCACTCATTTGTAGTACACACAATCTTAGGGGGCATATTTCTACTAATTCTATTTCTAGTTTATCCCTAACTCATAGGTAGGTGACACACACACACACACATTTACTTTAGTGACTCAAATTCTCTAGATCCAAAGAAATGATATCATTTTATCACAACTTATTTTTTCAAAGTATTTTTACTTTGGTACTGTCATGTACATTTAATTTTGCACACACCAAAGTGGGGAGAAAATATAGAGGAGAATAGTGCGTCTTGTTTTATGTCACTTTAGGCCGATGTCTTCGATGAATGATTTTAACATAGGTAATTTAACTATTTTGACACACTCCTTCACCCAAAACATAATCCATCATTATGTCATGCCACAATTATATATTCACAACCATTATGACTTAGTTCCTAACAACCTTTTCATCTTAGACAAAATCGTAATTATTGGAATTCCCATATTGTTAAAATTGTCGCATAATTTTACAATATAATATTATTTTCAATTAACTATCAAGCTAATCAATCCCTTCATTCAAGTTCAAACCCTGTAGGGGGTAGGGTATGTATGCTTCATATTTGAAACACAGTTAGGTGTCTCCTACATTTTGGAGTATGAGGTAGTCCCATATGTTATAAGCCCCCTATAGAGCCAAAAATAGGCCCCTTGACATCGTAGGCTATAAAAGGATCCATTTCCATCCATTTCCATTTCCATTTCCATTTCATATATATACACTTTTGAAGTTTTTCATAGTCCATTGCGTGGTGAACACGTAGAAGTATAGGTGAGGAGGAAACAGACATTGCATCTCTGGTGGGCCCACATAAAGGACGGAGGAGTCGCCTTCCTTTCGCCGAAAGGCAAAAGAAATGGTCGGTGACGTACCATTATTTTGTTTGAAAAGCACCATCATCCTTTCCAGTTTCCAGAGTCCAACAATTCGTGGAAATAAATCTTCTACTCTCTAGAATAGCCTAGCGAAATTTTTGGAGGAGAAAAGCGATTGCGCAAGCAAATTTGTTTTGGGCAAAAGCTGGAGGACTAGTGAGATAATGGAAGGAGAGAGAGACAGAAATGCCATAACAGCTGCCTCGATAATGAGCACATCTTTTATGCTCTCCATAAGTGTTCTCACAAGTAGAGATTCCCACAAAACAAATATGATGATCTTGCAAGCATTTGTGATATTGGAAACAATGGCAATATATTCCTCTCTGGGAGTGCTCTTGGTAGATTTATTGATAGAAAGACGAAGGCAGTCTCACACAGAAGTGGGCGGGCAGATCCGCAGAGCAGTGGTGTTGATGTCTTTTGGGTGCTGTTTAGCGGGTGCCTTTCTAGCATGGAATTTCCTCAATCTCTCTCTTTCCTTACTATTATAGCTTCTCGTTTGTTTCAGGGAAGTTAATGTAGGAAATTTAAAGGAGATTATAATTATGGTGAGGGAATTGTGGTGGATGCATCTGCAGGGTAAAAGACACAGTATTGTCCATCCAGCATACTGGATGCCCATTTAACCGTATTTCTTAATTCTGATTATATCGAGAAACAGTGGGCTTCATCAAAGGTACCTATCTTCACAATTAGGTGCTGTAACACAGAAGCTTTTGAGGAACTTACTTTTGTTTGAGTTTATTGTCCGCCATCATTGTTTTTTAAAAATAAAAATATAAAAAATGAATCCACTTTTACTTTCTTTTTTTCAACCGGAGTTAACTTTGTGTACTAACTTTTAAAAAAAACCACTGTTATATATATATATATATATATAAGTTACATAAATAAATAAATATATCAATAAAAGTTACATAAATAAATAAATATATCAATAAAAGTTACATGTTGGACTAAATAGTGTATAGTATTTTTCCTATTCTATTGGACAAAATACATAAAATGCTTAGAGATGCAACATGAATAATAAAAATAGAAAAACTACCAATAGAGTAGCTTAATAATACAAAATGCTCAAAATAGACTATTATTACTATGGCCTTAAAGGAAGGTTGCTAACCTTCATCTTCATCGGAGTTTGTAAGGAAGCGAGGTGTGTGGAAACAACTTCCTATGCTAATCTATGAGAGGAGTGTTATGCAAAAAACTTCAAATCTAATATAAACTTATTACAAAAAATACAGAAATATATAGAAATTAGCAATAGACAATAAACCATAACATAATGATTTATGTGGGGAAAACCCATTCGTAAGAAAACCCGACACTCTAAGACCTACACAATATATATTCAAATCAACAAATGATTACAATATACATCCAATTCAAGTCTTAACAAGATTAATACACCAGCATTCAAATACAGAGTAATTCTAGTAGCACTTGTGTACTTGCAAACTTTCATACTAAAAACTACTCCACAAGCTCTCAATTTATAGTCTTCTAGCAAACTAGGAACCATCTATGGTTTACAAAACCATGAACAAAACCTCCCATGAGGTGCGGTGCCCAAAATAGGAAATATTCTTATCTAAAATAAAGCTCTTATAGATGCTCTTCCATATCTTATAGCTGGTCATTGATTCCAAAGTAACTCCCTCTATTCTTGGCTCTTATGTATCATAAAACTTATCATAGAATTGTCATAGGATCCTACAAAAATAGGGCATCCCATTTTGCTAAAAATGATATTAAAATAAAATATTAATATTTCACTGTTGTAACGCTCCGACACTTTGCATAACTAAAACATCAAATTCCAATGCTCTAATTTGTGTTGGACTTAAATATTAAATAATGACAATAATATGTAACTAATTGTGGGAAAATATTAATTGATAAATAAATAATAACGAGAAACATGCAAGGTTGAGACACCTATTTTTTCAACATTCTCCCACTTCCTAAATGTCTTACAAGAGCCAAACGGAAACATACCATCGAGAAACAATTACTAGGGGCCAAAACGCCCATAGATTCTAAACACCATCTAAACTTCTCTAGGCTCATGGGCTTAGTTAATGCATCTACAACATTTGTTCAAGTCCTTACATTTTCTAGTTTCACCTTACGATCCTCAACCATATCCCTCACAAAATGATACTAAACATCTATATGCTTGGTCCTGGCATGAAGCACATTGGGTTCTTTGCTAGGTAGATCATACATTGACTACAATAATAAACTATGACTACACCCTATTTTAATCCAATGTCTAAACACAATCTCTTAAGTGAAATGGCCTCCTTACAAGCATGAGTTCCTGCCATATACTCACCCTCACAAAAAAATCATAGCTTGTCACTCACTCATCCAACTTATTGCACCATGAAAAAGAATAAAAACATAAACAATGGTGGATCTTTTTCTATTGACACCACATTTTAAATCTGAATCCACATAACCATGAATATATAGGTTCATACATGTTTGTTGTACCATGAAAACACAAGGAATACTCTGAGATACCCCATAAATATCTAAAGACTCTTTTAATTGCATTTCAATTATCTCTACTAGGATTAGACATATATTTACTGAGAACTTCCACTACTTCGGTAATGAATGGTCTTTATAGACCATAGCATACATTAGGCTTCCAATTGCACTCTAGTAAAGACACTTTACTCATTTCTTCCATCTCTGATGGGGATGTAGCAAAATTTGAAATAGATAAATTTATTCCCAATGTCACAAGAACACAAAATGGTCTACAATCCTACGTGTTAAACCTCTGTAAAACTAAATTGAAATACTTACTTTGGCTAAGCCATAGCTTTCTATTTTCTCTATCTCTTGTAATATCCATCTCAAAAAAGTGTTTTCTGATACCAAGATCTTTCATTTTTAACTTTGCTAAAAGTTAAGATTTTAGTTATAAAATCAAATCCTTCGCTTTGCCAATAAACAACATATCATCAAGATGTAAAGAATAATCAGGAAATGATCACCATAATATTTAAAATAAGTATAGTGATTAGATTTAGAATGCTCAATTTCTTAACTCAACACATATGTACCAAAGTTTTGGTAGGACTATGTTTCAAGCCATACAAGGATTTCTTCAATTTACAAACCAAATGACTTTTCCCTTTAACCATGTAGTGCTCTGGTTGTTTCATATATAAACATATCCTACTCCAAATCAACCTGAAGGAATATCATTTTTACATCCATTTACTCAACCTATAAGTCAAAATCTATAACAATAGATAATTAGAATCTAATTGATTTCATTTTTGTAATAGGGGAAAAAATCTCACTGTAATCAACCACATCAATCTAGGAGTAACCTTTTACAACTAATTATACTTTGTACTTCTTAAAACTACAATCTAAACCAATCTTTTTTTGAACACCCATTTGCAACCAATAGGTTTAAGTCCTTCAAGCAATGGTACCAAGTCCCATGTATCATTCATTTTCAAGGTCGCCATCTCTTTATTAATGGAAAGATTCCAAGGCTATGTATCATTCATATCGAATGCCTCCTACACATATTTTGATTCATCAATGTTAGTGTTGGTGTCATCCACCTCCCAGGAGCACAACCTGCAAAAAATAACCTTCACAATACGAGAGAAGCAAAGCTATTTCACCAGAGGATGAAACATGTATTGAGATGCAAAAAATATTTATAAATGTACAATATATAGGTATGTTTGAGAGATGGTAGGTAAAAACTATCTGAATGGTAAATGCAACTAATTATCTAATATGCACCAAATTTAATATTTGTGTTGGATGCCTAAGTAAACTTAAGCATGGGTAAATGGTATTTACTCATTTACTCCAACACGTCCCCTTAAGTGCAACTTAGGGAGATTATTATGCAAGATGGGTCCTGGCTATAAGGCCATGTTAGGTACCCATTTAAAATGCAAAACGCAATGCAATCTCTGAAAAATGGAGAAAAGGAGAAAAACTATGTGGGAGAAAACTCCTCTCCAAAAGAGAAAAAAAGTTGAAAAAAAGTTAAAGGAAGGACTCCACAAGACCCCTAAAGGACAACTTCTGTCACTAATCTCAAAAAAATACAAAAGGAGAGAGACTATGTAGCCCCCCACAGTAAAGAATAGAAATGCTGAAGGTCCTCCCCATGATGAAGAAACACCTGTGCTAATCCTAGAAGCCTGAAGACAAAAGAATATCTAATGTTTGCAAACAAGTTCAACCATCAATGCAAAAGAAACTCCAACTCTGAAACAAGAGAAGAGAGAGGAAGAATCAACATAAAAAATGCTTCTGAAAACTATCCCAGTGCCTCCATGTAACCAAATGTCACATTATGATCAAGTGCAACCTCAACTAAAGAAGGTGGATCAACAAGACCATGTGGAAACTCTAAAGCAACAATCTCCAAAGACATAGATGGTGTGATAGTAGTGCTGATACTATCATCAAAAAGAAGGGATATACCCTCAAATACATCATCTAACTCAGCAATGTGAGATTCACAAAACAACTCTGAAAGACCTGTTAAGTGACTATCCCATAAAGCAAGATCTGAAGGATCAAGAACATCCTATTGTGCTGAAGAAACAACCTCTGAAGCAACAGGATCTGAAGTAGAAGAAGAATTAACATAGGTATGAAGAACTCCAAAGTTCAAATGACCAATCTCTCCCGAGGAATCGCTACCAACACTAGAAAAGTACGAGGCGGTTTCACCACAAAGCTAGAAACCACTTTCCTAAACTCTATGATGGATCTCATGACATATATGTAACAACGATGAAGAAAGATGGCAAATCTCAACATATGAAGAGATAATTTATCTAAACACTTTCAAATCAGGATACCAAGACATGATTGTGCTTTATCACACCAATTTCATGCTTTAATGGATAACTTCAATTCACACAAATACATAGAAAGATCACCAATTTGACATACGAGAAACTAGTAATCATAACTCAGAAATACATCAAGAATATACGAACTGAAGATGCATTCTTCATTATCTTTTGGAAATTATACAATTCCAAAAGTAGACTATACAATGTGTAGAACCAAAAATGTTCCAAGAAATCTTTTCATAAGTTCCCCCTACAAAAGTTCTCTCTAAGGAGTCCCCCCTCTTTACAATGTGAAGTCCAATATATATAGACTTTTCCGCATAACCATCTAATAACCAACTTGTAACTACTTCCTAACCACTTCAAGTAACTACTTTTTAACTACTTCCAAAATATTTTTGAAAATAGAAGCACACTTTATTTAAGTTAGACTTTTCTTGAAGTTTCAAAAATAAAGTCTACTTTCTAACTTTCAGTTACAACATGTGACATAAGCCACTTTCACAATATGACAAATTGAAAACTCAAAACTTTGAAGAAAGGAACAAGTTATTGGGTTGTTAAGGTGGACAGTGTGTCTTCTTCCAATCTTTGAATCATCTGTTCACTAGCATCTTGGCCTTCAAGGACATATACTTCCAACTCTAGCTGCTAAGCATCTTTATCATCTCCTTTTTGGATCCCAGCATTGTTTATCTAGAGCCTCTAGATAGATTTTATATCTTGAATTTCTTTCATATCTTTTTATCCATCAAAGTCAGTGACTGTCAGTTCTTCAATCTCTTTGTTTGTATAACCCTCTGAAAATTGTTCTGTAAGACTTAATTGTTGAACAACATGATGGAAGTCTTCTAGTGTATAATAATCCTTAATGTCACAGTCTATGAGCATCTTAAGAATGTCCAAGCTTGTAGATATCATGTTGGTATATTAGAATCACTTTTCATACTCATCCACAAGATCTTCATTTGGAATCTAGAACTCCTACAAACATAAGATGGAGGGTCTTTTTAATAGTAATATTTTTGAGTATGCTCTTGTTTTGATAGAACCTACGTTCTTTGTCTTGTCTTTCTTAGATTCCCGTAGCATTTGATATTCATTTTACCATAGGCATCGACTTGGATCCAAACCCATTTTGTGAAAATCCTGCAATCATCTGAGTTTGTGACACCACATTTCTCTCACTCTAATTTAAATATCATCCATTTTAATGGTAAAACAACCAATAGCAATTTTACACTTCATTTACAATCAAAAGTGGTAAATATTTGTTCTATTTTTTTATTGGCCAAAATTGTCCTTTGATAGTTGAAGTGGATGATAGTTAAGAGCAACTCATTTCTCTGAGGCATAACTATGTAGTTCATGTACCTTGGATATGCTCATCATGCATATCCTTGAAGTTTGAAATGGCCATCATGGGTCTAACTATGACTTTGCTCAGTTGACCATAAGCTTCAAATGCAACTAGAACATTGTCTAAATTTAAAGAATTATCAATTGGCCATCCATCTTTCCTGGCTCAACTAACCATCATGATTGAAGATGATCTCTCAGTGATCTCCATGAGATGCATTATGAAAAGCCGAAGCTTACACTTTCTCAAACCTCTTGAAGCTTCTACCAAGTTGATGATCGAAGGCATATTTCTAATGCCATGTACGCAAGACAAAATCCGCAGTTCATCCTGAGGTTTGACAAGTTCTATTGCCCTTAGAGTGTATGGAGCCTGGTTTCTTGCAGGCTTGTAAAAAAACATAACCATTGGTGTAGTCATGAAAGTGGTCAATAAAGCCATTGACACTAGTACTGTGAAGGTCTCATTATTCAATACCTTTCTATCTCTTCCAATATTGAGCACAATGAGCTCCACCAGCCCTTTTGTATACATTAAGAACCCCAATGTTAGTGCTTTTCGAGGTGGATTCTTGTATGCCTAGGCAACGAGAAATGTGCCTAGAAATTTCCCAAGACATGCAGCTTCAACAACAATTATAAGATTATAGAAGAATCTACCACCATGCAGCGCACCAATAATATTGGTCCGTAAGCCACTGACAACAAAGTATAATGGCAACATCAAAATAGAGATGAAGTCTTCTATCCTCTCTGTAAGTATTCTAGAAAATTGGCCATGCTTTGGAAAGATGAGGCCAAAGATAAATGCACCAAATATTGCATGTACACCTATTGCATCTGTTGCAAATCCAGAAAGTAGTACTCCAACAAATATGATACATAAGTGGAGTTCATCAACATGGTCATTGTCAATAGTTTGACAAGATAACCAACCTATTAGAGGCTTTACAATAGTGAACATGAGAATAAAAAAACCGATAGCAGAGAAAAAAAAACCAAACAGCTATCAAGGGTCTTTTGTCTGAACTTGAAAGTGCAATTGCTATAGCAAGAAGGACCCAAGCAACAACATCATTAACAGCAGCTGCAGACATTACAATCTATCCAACATCTGTAGTTAGGAGTTTGCATTCAGTAGGAATACGAGCAAGAACTGGAAAAGTAGTTATGGACATTGCCACTCCCATGAACAGAATAAACAAACCAAGTTCTCCACTTTTCTGTATGGTTTGCTTGAGATAAAAGGAGACTCCAACTCCTGCCATAAATGGCAGGGATATCCCTGCAGCTGCCATGACCACAACTTCTTTCCCAGTTTGACAAAGGAGGTTGAGATCTAGCTCAAGCCCAACCATGAGCATAAAATAAAGAAGACCAATATCAGCAAAGGTTTCAATGAGGGTAATGCTTTGCTCAGGGAAAAATGTCTCTCTAAAATGAGTCACATATCCAAGAGCAGTTGGTCCAAGAAGAATCCCACCCTTGATATATCATCTGAGGCACTTGTAACCACCATATCTGACAAAAATCTACCTTCTATTATACTTTGATTGGTGTTGATATTGTACTGCAGATTTCTCAGGGAGTGAGGAGACTAGTGAAAGATCGTAGGATTTGGCAGTCCAAGTTATCACATTTCCTTAAGGCATACTATAAAACCATCTTCCTTAGCATACTAGGAGACCACGTTTCTTCGAGGCGCTGCATCTGAGATCTTTCACCATGACTGTGCTTCATGATTCGTGTAGAAGTTTTCAAAGCATTTCCAACTCTAATATCTGACAAATACCTTCATTTTATTACATTTTATGGGTGTCTAAAACCCTTTGCACATTGTTTATTTTGGTTTGGGCCAGGAAAACAATCTTGTGAAGGTAGGTTTACAATCTTTGAAGATTTATGTGTGGTAGGTAGAATGTGCAAACGTTCAAACCCTCATCTACAGCTTCCATTTATATCCTTGTGCAAAGATGCAATGATCTCCAAATCTGCAAGTACCCTTCATAACATTTTCATAGTTTTGCTTTGTAATTGTTCGAAATAAATCCAACTAGCTTTGGTGGATGTCCATACCCTACTGTTGATCTTCCCATTTTGGCACAAGATAGAAGGATACTGGAAAATGTTGAGAAGTCTGGTTTTAATGCCAGAGCGGCCTGTAATATCCATGAAATCACATTTCTTCAAGGCATCTTGTCAAAAACCTTAAGTGAGATATCTATTCCAATGATCATTACATTCGAGGAAACTACATTGTTTACGGGAAATTTGTAAAATTCTACCATTCTGAGCAAAAATCTGTCACCATAACAGTCCAAATGGCCAATGTACTTTGTGTAGGATGCATGCTTATCAGAGATTTCAACTATAACAACTGATAAAGACCACTTTCAATCAAGCTTCGATGAATATCAAATCTTATTCCAAAGCTTTCATTTTGGCACTGGTGGATGTTGGTGAAGGCGGTAAGGAGATTGCCAGTAAAGGTTGTGGAAAATGTTTTACTCCCATATTTCATTCGCTTGAACTTAGGTAGTTAAAATAACTACTTCTTGATCTATTCATCAGCCTCTTTACATCCTTTCACAACCTTCATCGGTAATTTACACAAGTTTCAAAAGCTTTTAACTTTAGTTAATAGAAACTGGTGGCCAAAGAAGTTAGTTTTGTAACTGTCCACTTAATTATTGGATATTTTAATGGACGTGAAGGAGCGCCTTTGTTTTGGTTCGATGAAAGTGCAAGTGTGAAACTTGAAAATCATGCCTTGGCTTTGGTTTGTGAAAAGTAAAAGTGCACGCAAGGTTGACGAAAAGTGAAAGTTGCCGCGAGGTTAGACAAAAGTGCGAGTTGACGTGAACTTTCACTTTTTCCTAAGTAGGCCAAAAATAACTCCTTTTTGAAAGCAAATTCTCCACTTAGCTAAATTTACAGGTGATACCTTTTTGACTTAGGTGAATTTGCAACTTGTGAACTATGCAGGTGTGAAAAATGGCAAAAAGTGTATAACTTTAAGCTGGAACGTCAGATTGTCATAAAATCTGGCCACATTTCCTGTAATAACACCATGAGATCTCCTACTAGATGATTCTTCTCTAGATCTTACAAAAACCATGATTTAATTGTTTTCGCCAACTACCTGCCTAAAAATTAAAAGTTTAAAATCTCCCAAACTGTAAGACTTCTTGACTTGGAAAGTTGCCACATTAGGTGAAATGGAGTCACGAACATTTCCATAAAAATTATTTTATACCATCTGTCACAGATTTTCAATATTTAATTGTTTTCATAAAACACCACAAACTGGACAAGTATGCCCGAGAAACTCAGTGGAATGATGAGCGTCTCTGCTCCAAAATGATGTTGTTATGCAAAGTTCAATGTAGGGAAACATATTGTGATATCTCAATAATGAGTTATCTTAATGACTCACACAAGGAAAAATGTGACACTGGAGAAAGGGTTCAAAGCATGGTTAGATTTGTCATTTTGACACAACAAGTTTAAATTTGGAACTGTTGAAAACGAGGCCAATAGTACGTCACGCATAAGATGACCTAAACTTATCATTTTTTTCAAAAAAAAAAAAATTGAAAAGAATTATCTAAAGTACGTTTTCATACAATTTTTTTTACAAAAAATTATTTTAACAAAAAGTTATTAAAATACTAAAAAACCCTGATAATTCAAGTTTATGGACCTGTTTCATTAGAAATTAATTGAAAAATAGAAAAAATAATCCAATTGTAAAAAAATTACATATTTAGAATCTACACTGTCTCATCTATAATGTGTTTTAATTTTGTCAAAAAATTCTACAAAAAAGGCCTTCAAACATATGCCCAAAGTCACTATTTTGTTGCGACATTGATAGGACCTTCAACTTGCAGGTCAAACTAGGTCCAAAGCCAAGGGTCGAGTTCCCAAGCCTTTTTTTCGACCCAAAACCCATAGCAAAAAAGTGGATCAAAAAATCAAATTTTATGAAACGGGATCCCATTTCATAAAAGGTTAATATTTTAATATTTTATGAAATAGGATCCCATTTTAAAATGGGATCCGGTTTCAAAATGAGATCCCATTTCAAAATGGGATCCCGTTTCATAAAGGTTAAAATATTAACCTTTTATGAAACTCAAAACAGGATCCCTTTTCTAGAAAATGGGATCTTGCTTTTGGCTCGGGATTCTGAAGTAAAATGGGATCCCATTTTAGTTAACCTGATTTCAGATTTTTTTCTAACTCTGAAACTTTCACCTTAAATGGACACAACTTCTTGCATTTATGAAATACAATATACATATCTAAAAAAACCATCACCAATATCAACATTGCCTATCCTTGCAACATCCAAAAACTTACTATCCTCCAACAAGATCTTAGAAGCATTTGTAGGATGAAGACCCAAAAAAGGATAGGGAGAAAAACCCACATGATGTGGTGCTCCTGAATCCAAAAACCATCTATCACAACCAGAGTGAACTGTAGAAGTAACCAATGCATGTCCTTTGAGCTTGTATTCTTGACCTTTCATCCCATTTGCAAATCCTACATTCCCTAACTGTGTAGGTTTAGATGAAGATGAAGGTGCTGCCAATGGAGAAGCTATAGGAGTCACAAATGAGGGTAGCTAAATTTTGTTCTTGTTAGGGTTTTTGTTAGATCAAAGCAATAAACACTAAGAATTATATGGAAATTAAATAACCCAAATATAACAATAAAGAATAACACAAAAGAGATCAACACAAAAATTTAATGTGGTTCACCCAATATGGGCTACATCCACAAAAACACAACCATCCAATGATTTTATTATCTAGTGCAAAATAGATTACAATCTCATGAATACATCCCTATAACATACATCCCAACTGCTTATAACAAGCCCTTTTGGAAGCTTCTAGAATTAGGGTTTTGTAATGTCATTTTTTTTGTCGGTTAACAAAAATTAACAACCGACTCTGATCGTACAAAAGGAGGGAAAAAATATTTTTCAGGGGTTGTGCCCCTGAACCCCCACTTCTCGGGAGCTGCCACCCCTGAACCCCCACTTCTCGGGGGCTACCACCCTCGAACCCTCACTTCTTAGGGGCTCCTGCCCCTGAACCCCTGCTCGGGGCCCAGCCCAGCCCCGAACCCCAGCAAGGATACATAACTACTAGTGTACAATACTTGCATGATCAGTCGCCACATACCAACAATCTCCCACTTGGAGACTGATCAGGCTCCACACCAAACAATCTCTCACTTGGAGACTGATCCTGGATGACACCATTGCGCTTACAACACCCATTGGATTACATGCCTGGCTAGTTTCTTATGCTCACCATTATCAGTCATGAAGGCCAATGGAAAATGATGAGAAAATTAATTTCTCCCATGTAACTACCTTTGTGAACATACTTGTAGGATTCTAACTTGTGTGAATTTTCTCTAGCTTCAATTGCCCATCCTCCAAAAATGCCCAGATGAAGTGGTATCTGAGTTGTATGTACTTAGTTTTTGAATGCAAAGATGAATGGCACTCTGGCTATTAGCATACAAAGGGATATCTTCTTGTTGTTGCCCAATTCCTCCAGAAAATGTTGTAATAATCATCTCCTTGCTAGCTTCTATAGTAGCCACATACTCAGCTTCAGTGGTTGAAAGCGCAACAACCTTTTGTAGTCTTGAAATCCAACTGACTATAATACCTCCTATAGTAAAAACATACCTTGTAGTACTCCTCCTGCTATCAATATCACCTGCCAGATCAGAGTCAACATATCCTTTTAGAGCATAATTTGTTCCTCCAAAACATAGTTTCTTTGAAGTAGTACCTCTCAAATATCAGGGAATCTATTTTACATCATTCCAATGTTCCATTCCTGAATTTTTCATATACCTACTCACAACTCCCACTGCATGTGCAATATCTAGCCTTGTGCATACCATTGCATACATCAAGCTGCCAACTGTTGATGCATATGGTATCTTAGACATTTTGTCTTCCTCCTCTTGTGTCTTTGGACATGTCTTCTTAGTCAACTTAAAATGGATAGGCAAAGGTGGACTAACTATTTTTGCATTCTGCATGTTAAACCTTTTCAACACCTTCTCTACATACTCACTTTGGGACAAAAATAATTTTTTGTTTGTCATGTCTTGTGTGATCCTCATACCAAGGATTTGTTTTACTGCACCCAAATCCTTCATACCAAATGAATTTGCTAATTTCTGCTTAAGTTTATTAATATGCTGCATGTTAGACCTGGCAACAAGCATGTCATCAACATAAAGCAATAGGATAATATAGCAGCCATTGCCCAATTTCTTGAAATAAACACAATAATCAGAATGACATCTTTTGTAACCTTGTTCAGTTATAAAACTATCAAATTTCAAATACCATTGCTGAGGTGCTTGCTTTAGGCCATACAAACTCTTCTTTAACCTACACACAAATTCCTCCTTACTCTTGACCTCATATCCCTCTGGTTGCTGCATGTATATTTCCTCTTCCAAATCCCCATGGAGAAAAGCTATTTTCACACCTAGCTATTCAAGATGCAAGTCTTCTATAGCCACAAGACTTAGAATAGTTCTAATAGAAGTCATCTTTACAACCAGAGAAAATATTTCATCAAAATCTATACCTTTTTTTTGTGCAAAACCTTTTACCATGAGTCTAGCCTTATATTTTTTTTTGTCTCCATCTTCTTCCTTCAAACTATAAACCTATTTATTTGGCAATGCTCTTTTACCTACTGACAATTGGACTAAGTCTCAATTCTGATTTTGTAGCAAGGAATCCATTTCCTCTTTCATGCCTAGCTCCCACTGCTTTTTGGTATCTACCTGCATTGCTTCTTCATAACTTTTAGGTTAACCATAATCAGTTAATAATATAGGATATAATGATGGAGAAAATCTTTATGTAGGTCTAGTTATCCTTGTAGAACATCTAACACTTGCAGGAGTCTATGGGATAACTTGTTGTTGCTAAGCATCAGGTACCACTAGTATTTTTTTCCTTTTGGAATCTCATCCAACACCACATATTCCTTTTTGGCATGTTCATGCTTCTTTTCCTATAGCTAATCCTTATACATGACCTTCTCATTGAATATAACATCTCTGCTCCTAATGATTTTATGATTTTCATAATCCCATAACCGATAACCAAACTCATCTACTCCATATCCAATGAAGGTACATTTTTTAGACTTAGCCTCAAGCTTGGTTCTATTTTCAATATCAACATGGACAAAAGCTTCACAACCAAAGGTTTTCAGAAATGAATAGTTCACCTTTTTACCCATCCATGCCTCCTCTCGAATGCTACCACCCAAAGGATTTGAAGGTCCCCTGTTTATTAAATAAACAACGGTATGTACAACATCTGCCCAAAAGTGTAAGGGTAGTCCATCATGCAATCTCATGCTCCTTGCATGCTCTATAATGGTCATATTCATCCTCTTAGACATGCCATTTTCTTATGGGGTTCCAAGAACGATTTTCTGCCTACGAATTCCATTGTATGAACAGTAATTCTCAAATTCTCTACTGCAATACTCACCTCCATTATTAGATCTGAGACACTTCAACTTTTTCCCTTTCTCATTCTCAACCAAAGCTTTCCACTTTTTAAAAGTTTCAAATACTTCTGATTTTTGTTTTAGGAACTACACCCATGTTTTCTTAGTTGCATCATCAATAAAAGTAACATAATAGCAAGAGCCACCAAGAGAAGATATTTGAGTTGGTCCCCATACATCTGAATGCACAAGCTCTAATTTCTCACTCTTCTTCTCTTTCCCAACTTTGAGAAATCAGACTATTTTCTATTTTCTATAAACACAATTTTTGTAGAACTCCAAGTCAATATGCTTAAGACTTGGAAGCAAATTTCTAGAGTGAAGGATCTTCATCCCTTTCTCACTCATGTGCCCAAGTCTATGGTGCCACAATTTTGTTTCTGTCCCTGTAGCAAGTGTTATAACTATCTTAGTAGCAACTATTTCTATAGCAGCTAAGGTACAATAAGTATGGCCAGCACACAAATACAATGTGCCTACCTTTTCACCTTTAGCTACTACTAATGCACCTTTAGTGACCTTCTAGACTTTGTCTAAAAAGGTAACTATGCAACCTTCATTACCTATTTGTCCTGTAGAAATTAAATTCCTTCTCAAATTTGGAACATGCCTTACCTCCTGTAGAAAACATTCATTTCCATTCTGCAACTTGATTTTTATCTTTTCTTTTCCAACATTCTGGCAAGGTTCATCATCGCCCAAATATACCTATCCAAAATCACCTTGAACATAATCTACAAAATATTTCCTATGGGGTGTGGTATGAAATGAAGCCCCTGAATCTATTACCCAGGAATCATTAGCATTATCTAAACACATAATTAAAGCATCTTGTAATTTATTACTTGCAACATTAGCTTCCTTACTATCATCATGTTGTTTGTCTCCTTATTTTCCCTTTCGAAATCAGCAATCCTTTTTCAAGTGTCCTGGCTTTCCACAGTGCCAACAATCTATTCTTCCTCTAGATTTAGATATGCCTTTCTTCGACTTCCCTTGTGACTTCCCATGATTTGTTGGGCTTTCTCACTCTTCTTCTCTTTCCCAACTTTGAGAAATCAGACTCTTTTCTGTTTTCCATAAACACAATTTTCACAGAACTCCAAGCCAATCTACTTCAGACCTAGAAGATAATTTCTAGAGTGAAGGATCTTCATCCCTTTCTCACTCATGTGCCCAAGTCTATGGTGCCACATTTTTGTTCCTGTTCCTGTAGCAAGTGTTATAACTGTCTCAGTAGCAACTGTTAACTGTTTCTATAGCAGCTAAGGTAGAATAAGTATTACTAGCACACAAATACAATGTGCCTACCTTTTCACCTTTAACTACTACTAATGCACCTTTAGTGACCTTCCAGACTTTGTCTGAAAAGGTAACTATGCAACCTTCACTACCCAGTTGTCCTACAAAAATTAAATTCCTTCTCAAATTTGGAACATGCCTTACCTCCTATAGAAAACATTCATTTCCATTCTGCAACTTGATTTTTATCTTTCCTTTTCCAACAATCTGATAGGGTTCATCATCACCCAATTATACCTATCCAAAATCACCTTGAACATAATCTACAAAATATTTCCTATGGGGTGTGGCATGAAATGAAGCCCCTGAATCTACTACCCATGAATCATTAGCATTATCTAAACATAGAATTAAAGCATCTTGTAATTTATTACTTGCAACATTAGCTTCCTTACTTTCATCATGTTGTCCATCTCCTTGTTTTCCCTTTCAAGACTAGCAATCCTTCTTCAAGTGTCTTGGCTTTCCATAGTGCTAGCAATCCATTCTTCCTTTGGATTTAGATATGCCTTTCTTTGACTTCCCTTGTGACTTCCCACGATTTGTTGGGCTTTTTTCTCTCTCCTTTGTTCTTCCCTTATTCTATACAGTCAAAGCATTACCTGATGTTGAACTCTCACCTGTGCTTTTCCATCGCATTTCCTTGCTAAGGATAACACCAACAACATCATCAAATTTCAAAGTATTTGAACCAGAGACAGAGTTACTTATAGCCATTACCAAGCTATTCCAGCTTTTTGGCAAAGAACATAAAACCAAGAGAGCCCTCACCTCTTCATCAAATTTTACTTTACAGAACTTAACTGACTAGTAATCGTATTAAACTCATTTAAATGATCTGACACAGATCCACCTTCAATCATTTTCAAATTAAATGAATGCTTCATGAGAAATACCTTATTTGAGGATGAAGGTTTTTCATATAATTTTGCCAAAGCTTTCATCAGTTTATTTGTTGTCTTCACTTCTATTATATTGAATGCCACATATGGTGCTAGGCACAACCGAATGGTTCCTAGTGTCTTTCTGTCCAACAAATCCTAATCCTCATCAGTCATTGTTGCTGGTTTCTTGGCTTTTCCTTCCAATGACCTTCATAAATCCTTTTGATAGAGATAATCCTCCATTTGCATCTTCCATAATTGATAGTTTTGCCCATTAAATTTATCTACCTTTAATTTACCCTCGTCTGCCATTGCTCCCACTTAACTATGAGATTCCCACTTAACCGTGAGACTCCCATTCATTCGTGAGACCTTCGTACAGACGATAATCAAACACAACCTACTTTAATACCAGTTGTTAGGGTTTTAGGTAGACCAAAGCAATAAACACTAACAATTATATGTAGATTAAATAACCCAAATATAACAATGAGGAATAACACAAAAGAGATCAACACAAAAATTTAACATGGTTCACCCAATATGGGCTACATCCACAGAAACTTAGCCATCCAATGATTTTATTATCTAGTACAAAACAAATTACAATCTCATGAATACATTGTTGTAACATACATCCTAACAGCTTATAACAAGCCCTTTTGGAAGCTTCTAGAATTAGGGTTTTGTAATGTCATTTTTCTTTTGTTGGTTAACAAAAATTAACAACTAACTTTGATCGTGCAAAAAGAGGGAAAAAAAATTCAAGGGTTGTGCCCTCGAACCCCTGCTTCTCAAGGGTTGCTGCCCCTAAACCCCTGCTTCTTTGGGGTTGCTACCGCCGAACCCTCGCTCTGGGCCTAGCCCGACCCCGAACCCTGATGAGGATACATAACTAGTGTATAGTACTTGCATGATCAGTCACCACATACCAACAGTTCTTCTAAAGAAGATGTGAAAGCTCATAAATCTTCTTAGTATAACAATGGTGTTCATCATGACTTTTCTTCTTGCAATACACACAAGTAAACTTCTCCTTCTTAGGTTTATCCTCTTTTGAGGAGGTGGAGGACTCATTAGACTCTGTCTTAGCAATAGGTTTCTTCTTTCCTTTGCTCTGAGATGCTTGTGTAACTAATGTGTGACTCTTAGAGGATCCATCTAACTGAGAAATTTTGGCTTGTTCCCTAGTCAAATGATCACAAAAAGTCTCAAAAGAAGGCATTTTAAAAGCATTACCCAAAGAATCCATGGTGAAGTAAAAAGTAAAAGAGAAAACTACAAATGGACCACTTAGCTTAGATAGAATCAAGAAAATATACTCCTTATCAGTTTTATCCTTCCCACATCCTACCAATTGTGACCTTAAAGATTTTAACTTAACTGGATAATCATCAATGGAAGGAAATGCATCTAGGGAAAGAGAAGTAAATTCCGCCTCTAATTGCAAAGCACGAAACTCACTGATCTGACCAAACAAGTTATTGAACTTATCCCATACTTCCTTGGGTATATTATGCTCCTCAATGTGGAAAAGCAAATTGTTACAAACATGCAAAGCCATCAAACCCATAGCTTCATCACATTTGTTCCTATGAGCAAATATCTCATACTCCTTAGTAAGAGTGGATTGTTTATCATGTAATGTGGACCACAAACCCTTAGATTGGAGCAACCTACACATTTTAATCTTCCAGGTATGATAGTTATGAAGAGTTAAAAGCTCAAATGAATCAGGAGTAGCCATGACAATAAATGCACCAAAAGTAAGCACAATAGACACCAAATTGATACAATCAGGTCTAAAACCTCCAAGATATCACAGATAATACCAAATGAAGCCTCTCAAAATTGATTTCACCTTTCTAGGATCCAAAAAAGCTCAAGATGTAAAAAACATGTACCTGAGGAAAAGTGCATGGAGGCAAAAAAAAGCCCTTGAGGGGCAATTGGTGGCAGGTTCCCGTGCCACACGCTTCCACCAAATCTCCAAGCTAGCGAGCATGTTCACCAAAATCCATGTATAAGAGTGACAAAATAGACTCTTGTGAGACTTGTTCACATGAGTATTGGAGACTGATGGGCTATATTAATAGCCAAAAAGTGTCTACACCTGCAATATGAGGGAAAAAGTCCCTTATACACTTCAAGACAAGGGCCAAACAATTTTGATGGGCCCACCTCCACTTCACACACAACAAAAACCTAATAAATGTTTGATGTAAACTTTATAGATTATAAAGTCTCCTCAAAAAAATATATTTGAATCGGCCAATCATTACACTTGGAAATGACCTCTTAAGCCTACTGCCATGAATAAATAGAAATGCACATGAAGCTATTAAAACTCTATTTGAGATGAAAATTTCCCAAGTTCTAGATCAAATGCTTATGTTCCCAGAATTTTGATGAATATCTTCACAAGATAGTGCGAGAAATATTGTATGAGATGATGTACATGCACTCCAAGCTCATTGGACTGAATTTGCTCCTTTCACATTTGGAAATGTGAAGCCCACGACCTATATGTTGTAGGACGTTCAAACAAGAAATTGACAATACAAGCATACAACAATGCTATGATTCCTTCAATAAAAAAGATCTTGACAACGATCAACTCCAAACTAGCAAATATGCCTCCTCTGCAACTGCCACTGGCAAATCTGCTCATGCCAAATCACTCATGCCAAGATAACAATGAAGGTAAAAGACACACTCTTTTGGCAAAGATTGAGGAAGAATATTGGTAGAAATGGCAACTTTGAAGTTAACAAATTTCAAACGCTAACCAAAAAAACTCCACCAAATAAATGATCTCAGACTTTGATGAAAACTCTCAATGGAAGGAGGCATAGGTTGAAGGCTCTGATACCATGTCGGTGTCATCCACCTCCCAGGAGCACAACCTATAGAAAATAACCTTCATAATATGAGAGAAGCAAAGCTATTTCACCAGAAGATGAAAAATGTATTGAGATGCAAAAAAATTTACAAATGTACAATATATAGGTATGTTTGGGAGCTGGTAGGTAAAACCTACCTAAATGGTAAATGCAACTAATTATCTAATATGCACCTAATTTAATATTTGTGTTGGATGCCTAAGTAAACTTAAGCATGGGTAAATGGTATTTACTCATTTACTCCAATAGTTAGTATTGAAAGAAAGTATATATTTTGAATCATCAGGAGAATACCCATACATTTTTGGTAGTTATCTATGTCTTGTAGACTTTTGACCATGCTAAGGTGGAGATTCCACCTCCTCTTCTTCCTCTTCTGAAGATTGAGAGCTTGATGAGCTATCCTCAACATCTTGTCTATCTTGGGGCCTCAATTCAAATTTCTTAGGCTTAGAAGGAAGTTAAATCACTTCTTTATTTTGTTTGGTTTACTCTGACTACAAAACAATAAAAGAAGGCTTAATTTCTTTAAAACATATAATTCTACTATATATTATTATTTTTGTAATGGGATCCCAAAGCTTGTATCCTTTCGTACAATAATTGTAACTAATGAAAATATATTTTATAGCCTTGTTCTCTAACTTTGTTCACTTCTCCCTTAGCACATGTGCATATGTCTCAAACCAAAGAATCCAAGATGTTCCAATGATGGCTTGTGACTTGGCCATGCCTCCATAGACATTTTATCACAAGATATGATGTAGGAGACCTATTTAATAGGTAACAAGTAGTGGCTATAGCTTTAGCCAAAAACTTTTTCTCTAGACCAAAACCATGCTAAGCATATTTCTAGCCTTCTCCATAAATGCCATATTTATTCTTTTCGCAACTCCAATTTTTTGAGGAGAATGTGGAGTTATATTTTGTCTTTAATGCCATAATCTTTACATAATCTACCAAAATCATTAGAGCAATATCCATCACCATTATCTATTCTTAAACATGTTGTTTTCTTTCCAATCTACAACTCAACCATTGCTTTAAACTCTATGAATTGACTAAAAACTTCAAATTTACTATTTAGAAAATACATCCATGTCCTTTTGCTACAATCATCAATAAATGAAACATTATAAATATATTTCATAGGGTGCTGCCACAATAGCATGTCCCACTTATGGAACATCATAATTTTTACCTAAAATCACATATTCTATAGAAAAAAATAATGATTTAAGCCTTGAGGGGTTCCATCTAAAGGATTTTAATTAAATGGGGTTAGATAAAGCACGCTAATATCATTTACCCCCTTCAAAATAACCCCCCTTGTCTTAAATCCAACCCTCGATGGAGTCTCCTCCACACCTATCAAAATGCTGACAAAAATCCAATTTTGTTTCATCTTCTGGAGGATCAAATGAAGTCATTTAGAAATTATATTTTGTAAGTACGTAAACCTTATTATAAGCTTTCTAAAAAGTATGATTTTGAATATATTTCATTTGATTATTATATTTACTTTTTATTTCCTAGTGAACATAGGTTTTTCATCGAACATCAAGGTCTCTATTGGGTAAATGCAAGAAGTTGTGTCCACTTAAGGTGGAACTTTCAGAGTTAGAAAAAAATCTGAAATCGGGTGACTGAAAATGGGATCCCGTTTCTATAAAATGGGATCCTATTCTATATCAGGATCCCAAGCCTGAAATCCAAAACGGGATCCCATTCCTTAATGCGATCCCAAACCTAGAACCAAAAACGGGATCCTGTTTTGAAAAAGTATTAAATTTTTTAAAAAATGGTAGAGACCCCATTTTTCCCAGCGATAGGCGACAGCTGAGAACGGGATCCTGAGTTGAGTCACCATCAAAATAGTAGGTAAGTGGATTTTTCCACTTCTACAATTCAGCAATGAATCTTTTGAAGTTTCCTTTGTTTGTTTTGGTGTAAAATACAATAATTTAAATTGTAAATTGTTATTTAGGGTTTCTGTTTATGAAATCAATAGCTATTTTTTGACATTTTAGTTGTAAAATACAATTGAAAATTTGAAAGACTATATCATATAAAAGGATAGAATTTGAACAAATTGTCAAAATTTTGTTTAAATTTGAGAATTGAATAGATGTATTTAGACATTTTAGCTATAAAACATAATTGAAATTTTTAAAATACTGTATCATATGAAAGGAGAGATTTTGAACAAACTGTAAAAATTTGATTTCAATTTGAGTGTTGAATAGTTGTATTTAGATATTTTAGCTGTAAAAATACAATTGAAATTTTGAAACGACTGTATCATATGAAAGGAGAGATTTTGAATAAACTGTCAAAAATTATATAGCATTGGGATGATATATATATTTAGTTTTTATAAAATTTACTTATATCAATGTATGTCATTGTATTTTAAAGGTATTATTGAATAGGTAACTGTCATGTAAAAAAATTACAACAAACCATAATAAAACCTTTATCACATCCTTCATAACTAAACCTTTAGAGACAACCAACTAATCAAGAATTGAGAAAATTTTATAGTTTTTGTGATAGCCAACTAATCAAGAATGAAATCAAGCCAACAAATGTAACTTTAAAGACACTTGTAGTTGTCCTCACTAGCTAGGTTATGCCCCTGGGATGAACATCTTGATGTTAATCATGATACGAGCCTAACCTCATTGGTAATGCTTCCCCTAATCTTAATGACATTGATGTAGGCCCCACTCATGATCCTTACGAAGATCTTGCCACCACTAACCTCTTTCATGATAGGTCACTATCCTCACCATCTCCTTAGACCTATAATACCTTGAGCTTATCGATTGGGACCAACACGACCCTTTATGATTTGATGTTTTCCAAAATGATGAAGCCATCATGAAACTTATGAAGTGTCAAGACCACATCCCCATTGTAATCATAAGAAAGAATTTTCCACCATAATTAACACCTATGCTTATTTTGGAGAGAAAGAAGAACCCTTTAGTCCTAAGGCACCCCAGTAGGCATAATAGCAACAAGATATAAAAAGAAACTTGTGATCGATTAAAATGATACAATAAAAATGGACACTTCCCAAGAGCTCCGAGCAATGAAAAACTTCACCTTCCATTATATACCACTCAAATACAAGATGACTCCCCTCTCCTTGTTGAGGATGCTATAGACATCAACCTATGAATAGAAGAGGACCCCAAACTCTCTAAGATAGTAGCTCCACTGGACCTTGACATCAAAGAAGGCATAACCATCACCCTTAAAGATTACGCTAATTTCTTCATGTGGTCTTATGGTGATATGCCTTGAGACTCCATCTTTAAAGTCATGAATTACCTTGTGGTTCACCTCAATGCCAAACCTATTCAATAAAAGCTATGCAAAATGCACCCCCAAGTAGCCCTCTTGGTCAAAGAAGAATTGTATAAACTCTTGGATGTTGGGTTCATGAACAGACTATTACTTATCCTAAATAGGTCTCTAATGTGGTCTTAGTTAGTAAGAAAACTAAGGGAATTCATGTTTGCACTAACTTTTGAGACATCAAAAAAGGATACCCTAAAGATAACTTTTCTCTACCAAACATTGATATGATCATGGATCTCATAGCCATATATATAAAATGTTATCATTAATCTGGATATAATATCCCTTGAAACATTTGAGTTAGACATGGAGACACCTAGATTATGGAGAGGTCTATGTAAGAAAACTCCTCCTGTAGACTCAACACAAACTTATCCCTCAACCCTCTAAATTGTGACTTACATGATTTGATTACCCTAGAGCACACTATAGATAACTCTATACAAATTTGGCAAAAGATATTTTCTCCTGACAGAAACTTGTATATGTAGAAGTATCTACTACTACATTAGATTTGATATACTTCTTAAAAGGAAAGAGTTGGGACTAACAACTAAATAGAAAACAATAATTTTGCAAATAGAAAATAGGAAACAAAATCGAGCTAGAACCATCTTGACTAATTTATCTTTTTCTAACCAGATTGAATCCCTACAATCATGTAAGTTAAAAACAAGGAATCAAATTCTTCATTAAATTTAATTCACAAATCATCAGAATATATTCATCTTCATACTCAGATTAGTCAGGGCTAGGTAACTAGTAACTTCAATCCTATCTCCATTATCAAATTTGGTTGCCATAAGCAACTTCACCAAATTTAGGTTTTCAGATCATATGGCATGCACAAGATATCCACCTCAAGGTAGTTCTCCAAGTCTAGTTATAGTCTTGCAGATGTTCATTATGATTCTACCTAGGTGGTATGATAGTCCATTGGTTTCTAGATGACATCATTCAATAGCATATCTATGCATCTAAACATTCACCCAAGTCATTGATATATATTGAACATTCACCCTTCATTTAATCGAAGCATGGAATTCTTCATTAAATTTAAATCACAAATCATCATAATATATTCATCTTCATACTCAGATTAAGTCCTAGGCAACTAGCAGTCAATCCTAGATCTCCATTATCAAATTTGGTTGCCATAGCCGGCAACTTCACCAAATTTAGGTTTTTAGATCATGTGGCATGCACAAGATATCCACCTCAAGGTAGTTTTCCAAGTCTAGTTATAGTCTGAAGCAAATGTTCATTTTGATTCTACCTAGGTGGTATGATAGTCCACTAGTTTCTATGACATCATTCAATAGCATAGATGCATCTGTTCTAATTTATTTCTTTTGTCCAAAATGGTTGTGACAATAAAAAATAAGCTTATTGAAATCATAATCAATAGGAAACCCCCGGTCATAATAGGAGGTCTTGAATTTGGTACCAATGATTTTGAGTTCCTTGTAGAATATGATGAACCTTTTGAACAAGAGAACCTTGTAGACCATGATGCATATCTTGATTTAAACTTGAACACTATCATCATGTGAATGCTTTTATCCATCCTACAACCTCCTATCACCCTTCATCCTCTTATAGGGATATGCCACACAACCTCTCCAAGTTGACCATGCCAAACCCAAAGTCACAATCCTAAGAGGTCCCTAATTTCCTCCCAATGATCATGAGAACCTTGTAGATCATGATGCATATATTTTGAACAAGACTATCAAGTTCCTTCGCAACAAGAACGTGCAAGTCCAAGTTACCCTTTTCACCAAGATCAAGTGTCCTTAAGTCCTTATGTTACCTTTGACAAGGGGAACACCACTCTAGATTATGCATCTTATGGATATCCTTCATCATCATCCAATCGAATGCCTATCCAAGAGCCTACTAGTCCTATCCCAACACCACCATGTAATCCCAATCCTAATTCATTGGTCCATCCACCTTCTAATCCATCAATCCCTTCATTACCCTCACCACCATCTAATCCTCCAACTTCACATCCTAAATTTAAATCACCTCTCTTAAATGACCTCTATAGACATGTACTATGAACTATATTACTTGAAGACAAACCTATATGCCATCCCTCTCTATTAAGTTTGATCACTCCCAATCCTAATCCATTTCCTCCTATTATCCATCCACCTAATCCTAGACATTCACCCTTCATTGATACATATTGATAGTAAAATAGAGTTTTAAATTGTTCTTAAGGTTTGGGACAATCATCTAGTGTTAAGATCTAGTGCAAATTAAGAGTTATTTAGACTTTAAATTAAATGGGCTTAGTTTGAAGCTAAATAACACACATAAGAGTCAAGTGACTAACAACTAAATAGAAAAAAACAATTACAAATAGGAAATAGGAAACAAAATCAAGCTAGAGTTCACCATCAACTAATATCTTTTTCTAGATAGATCATCCCTACAATCACAAGTTAAACAAAGCATCCTAACCTTCTTACCTCATCATCTATCTTAAAAGTGGAAGATTTAATCATTACCACATGTATGGTTATATATGTCTCTTTGATTATCTAGATAATGCAATTGAATCTCTAGAGGAGTCTTACATCTTAACAACAATTTCATTGTCCATTTGTAGTTCATTGTCCCTCATGACAAGTCTATTATTGGTTTAAGGCTATCTTAAAGGTCCATATAACAATCTAGGAATTTAATAACAATTAATTTGTTCAGTCCTTAATGGTCATGACAACATTATACAAGATACTAAAGTTCACATTCAATGATTTCCTTTTTCCTATCAAATGGTAAGGATTCACTCAAATTTTCACATACTCTTGAACACATATATCCAATTTATGAATTCATGATTGATCCAATGCTCAAACCAATGCAAACATGACTATTGTTTGTTGACCAAGCTTATTAGTCATATTTAGTTAGAGAAATTCATCCAAAACCATTATAAACTATTTGTAGTTTTGCCATAGGAAATGTTGGATCTCCTAGAATGAGTACTTAACATCAAACCAATAGCCAAATCCATAGAAAAATTAACAAAATTGAAACCTTGGACCTAACATATGATAACAAACCTTGAGAACAAATTCATTATGGTAGTCCTAATAGCCCTACTAGTAAATTGATCTTTCTTGTCTCCCTCACTATAAGAATCAAAATTTAGCTCTCGAATGAAAATCCCTTGATTTCAATTTGAAAATTACATCTAGTTCAAGTTATATAATAGCTCTCTTACATTTTGAAATTTGTACATGCATGTATACATTATCTGTATGTTTAATTTAAATTTATTTCAAGTGTAATTTCTTGTTCACACACACACACACACACACACACATATTCTTGATTTAATTTTAAATTTGTACTCAAGTTTGTATGTTTATATGTATCTATGTAGGTTCATATCTATTTTTATATATATATCATGAATCTGGATGATATTCACTTTGATGTTGAGGACTTCCTCAATGCACAAGATGATCCAGCCCCACCCACACCCCCACCCCCAGTGCTAGATGCCCCACCTCTAGATGCCCCACCTCTAGATGACCCACCTCCACCCCCACCTCCACCCCCACCTAGAACTGACCAGGGTCGCTTGCGAGCCATAATTAATGAAAATGTGGATTCCATACAAGAAAAATTGAATTCCATTTGCAATGAACAATTCATGCCACCTCATGTGGTACGTTTTGCAGCTTTGATGCAAAACATTGTAGATTCTGTGAGTTCTATTGACTCAGACTTTGATGGATTCTAGAAATGGAGAGAGGAGAGGCACCAATTTTATGCTGATGGCCTCTCCTATAAGACTATTTTGGATCTTAAAATCACAAAAGCTCATTTAGTGCAATATTTTAGACATCCCATTACAAATGAACCTATTTCTGCAAATAAGAAAAGAATATCAATCAGGTGGTGTAAGCATGAAGGAATGTCTACCAATTTTTGGGACAGATGGTGGATGGTATTTGATTATCCACCTCATACTAATTGTGAGGTTCCTTTATATTTTTTGAGAAAATTATATGCAGAGTTTGTTCTGAATAAAAAACCCAACTACTTTGATTTTAGATCATTCCAGGGTATTGGTGGTGGCATGCCACAATAGAGGTTGGGGGCATGGGTTGATCCCCAATGACCCATGCTTGTTCAATCGCTTATTGACCCTCCTGTTGCTGCCATTCCTTCGTCCTTCCAGCATCGTGCAGTGGTATCCACAGTAGGGACATTGAGTGCACTCTTAGGTAGCCTACATGAGCAGACTTCTATGATGGTAGATCAGGTTAGAGAGCATGGAGGAGTTGATGATGGAAGTGGTCCTAGTACCACTCCACATGTTTTGATGCCTCATACATGTACGAGTTGCAATCAATTGTGTTATGGACCTTATCAGGCAGCTGCACCCACTTCCGCTACACATGCATCATCTGATAATGTGGGCACTGAATCATTTGTTGATTATCTATTTGCTAAGGATCATCCCACTGATCATTCGACACAGGTATATATATAGGTTATGTACACATGTTGAATTTATAACATTTTTTTAAGCACGTGTTTTTAATCAACATATAGATCAATTAAATTGTAAAATTTTAACAATTGAATTGTTTGGTGTAGATGATGGCAATAGGGACCATTGATCAAATTAATTTTTCATCGACACCTATTCATCTCGAGCACCCATTTGGGGTACATTTTCAATGATTTATATTTTAAATATTAATTTTATTTACTTGATTTTAATTTGTAATTCAGTCTTGAATGTGTGTACCATTAAATATTTATGAACTTATTTATAAACTAGTTCAGGGTTCTTCCACATTGAATCCTCCATCTCAGGGTGTCTCAAGCACTCCTCCATCATTGGGCATCTCACATAACACTCTTACAGTATGTATATTGTTTTAAAAAACTATATATACTTAGATTTTTCTATTTTGATATCACTGTATCTGAAAATGTGCAGATGTACTATTTAATATATATTAAAAATATGTCTATGTAGGTTGACACAACAATGAGGATGGGCATTACAGCACACTTGGATAATCCAAGTTTATATCAGGAGTCGACTACATTTCAGGTTGTTCAAAAACATATAACATGTACACAAGTCAATTATATATATGTTTTAAAACCTAATTTGTACATACATGTGCTAACTTATAAATGACCTTATAGGAGCTTGTTAGTGACACCTTTCATCAACACACAACACATGCAGAACAAGAGGACAAAGGAGATGGGCAGCCTGATACAGCATAATTTAAAATTTAGATTATATTTAAATTCAATTAAAATATACATTGTGAACTTAAAGTAAATTTCTTGATAGATATATATGTTGGCATGTGTTCAAAATTCTTTTTCTTTTATAGCTTGAGACATGTCATGTAGCTAAGCCTGTAGAGATAGGTCCTGGAATAGAAGATGCACAACAAGTTCCTCTTACGGTATAATAATTTAAATATGATAACTTATAAATTAAATTGAATTAAATCATTTTTAATATCGTCTTACATCTAATTTCAACTTGAACTTTCTCTTGTATTAAATAGATTGATTCAGAGCATGTAGAGACAGGTCCAGGTGAACCAGAGCATGCCTCTCAGCCTCGCATGGTAATTTAATTTTATGATAAAAATTATAAATTTAAAAATTGTCATTAAATCCTTTTTAATCATCTTACATTTGATTTCATCTAAATCTTTCTCTTCTACAGAGTGATTCAGGTCATCTGAGTAGTTTGCATGGTGTGAAGAGGACTCTTGATAATAGAGATAGTATGTGATAGGTTATTGAACATGGGCTACATAATTTGACTATTTCATGGACTATGTTATATTATACTGTTTGTCATGGACTTTATATATATATTGTTGAACATGGACTTTATATTTTGAATGTATGGAACTTTGTATATTTTTTGAACATGGACTTGGAGTTTATACAACCTGACTTTATATTTAAATAGTTTATAATCATGGATTTTTTAAGGTTAAATATATTTTTAATCTTCCCCTTGTGACTTTATATAAAGTAAGTTGTAAATGACTTTATATATTTACATACTCTTTTGTTTGGTTGAAAAGTATTTCATAATTTAACAAATTTATGAGTAGTTCTTTCCAAAACTTGTATATGCAAAAAAAACCACTTGAAAAAACATGTTTTGAACCTGTCTTATTTGATTTGAATCCTAGGAGGATTAGAGGATGTCCAAACTTGTAATTTAGTGCGTTATGTTATAGAATTTGTAGTTCATATCCATAAAAAACTCTAGATTAGTATGCAAATACACATTCAAGATGAGCATAACACTTTTGTAATATAATTGTATTTGATGAAAGAAGAATTGTATAGTGTTATACATGCCACAATTTAATGGTATGAACTTAGATCTATCTATACATTATATAAACCCTATAAAGTACAATAGAATAGAGCATATAAACCCTGACAAGATATCCAAATATGATAAACTAATTAGAAATTATTGATCTAAAAAACCCTAATGAAAGAGAAACCCTAAGGGGGAACGTTAAGTCATGTAAGCAATGTTGGGTTCACTAATAAATGTAAATAAATTATCTAGGCTAATTAATCTAATGCAAATAATTAAGCATTATTAAACCAGATAAAATCTAGAGTCGGGTTGATAAATTAATAGTAATAATATGATAATTAGGAATTAATTACTTAGTTCTAATATCAACAATAGAAGAATAATGTTGATGATGTGCAAAATTGATTCACCACTTGTTGATGCATATTTTGTCACAATAATATATGAAACTAGTTGTTCCCTACTTGAAAGGGAACTTCTTCCCCCAAGGTTCTTTATCAGAAAATTTGGTTTGTGTGAATAACATAGTGGTAGATGTCGATTGTCCCATATGAGGGGCTCTAATGAAATCAAAGGAATGAAACACAAGGCATTGCTTGCAATTATTCTTGTTACTTAGTAAGAAAGATAAAGCAAACATGTACATGTTCAATTTTAGACATTCATTAATAATTTCATACATGAATACATACAAGTCCTACCAAGGAATTTTAACAATTTCAAACATGGTAAAAATTTAACATCTTAGACTAGATACTAATCTAGAATACTTTAAGTTTAATCCCAATCTAATAGATTTTATTTAACAAAATTGCAAAATAAAGGTGAGAAGGAGAAGCTACACTCTTCAATTGCTTTGTCTTGGTAAGATTTATTAGTGGAGCTTTGGCTACCCTTGTGCCCCATTTCTTGATATCCTTCACTAATAATAGCCAAAAGAGAATAGCCAATAATAACTAAAAGGAACCAAGTGTAACCAAAAGAGGTAAATAGTATTGAAAATCATTTTTATAAAGGTTGCAACTCAAACTATCTAAATTTAAAAATGCACAAATAGAAGGTGTTCGTCTTATTGCCATTATATTTTTTTTCATGGGAAGACACTACTCTGATCATGGTAGTGACCAAGGTCATTGTCGCTATCATGCTACAATCTAAATAGTTAGTACTTTGTAGAATGAAAGGATAAGGCATGGAATATATAATGAATGAGGCTTAAACCAACATGACACTGTGTCAAGGAATTTTAGGTACAATAGCAAGCTAAGTGAGTCCTAAAGCATGTCTAGAGGAATGGATGCTAAAATGAATGCACAACATAGAGAAAAATTTCAGAAGTATGCAATTTTGTACTCTACAACAACTACCATGTGCTTGCTTCCTTAGACCAAGCTCATAAAAAAAAACAAGTGCTTGCTTATATAGACCAAGCTTGTACAAAACCACCAAGTAGTATTACATGAAAGCATAAGCCCATTAAATCATGTGCCTCATTGTGACCTTTCACATTTCCAAGCATCATCCCACATTCCAAGCCATCACATTTGGTCCAAGTCCTTGTTCTATTGTGACCCCAATATTAAATGCATTTCCCAATGTGACTCCCTCATTAAATATATTTCCAATGTCCCATACAACATTACAAGTGTCCCCAAGATTATCTAATCCTAGTGTGGTTTCCACATCCTAAGATGCACCACATTTAAATAACAAAAATATTACAATATTATTATTATGCAAGGTGTAAAACACATCTAACACATCATCACTAAGCTTTTATGGCATCTAAGTGACAAGCTCTACTTGTGTGGTTCAACATGGGCTCATACTTTAAATTTGAAAGGAAAAACTTTGCTTCAAGCGGTGTGCCCATGTAGCAAAACCAATCAATGCACACTTCACAAACACAAATACAACTTGTTTATATAGACAACTAAAATAGAACTTATTCCATACCTAAGCTAAGGGTGTGTAGATGACAAGGTTAGGGTTAATCATTGTGTAGGTTGTCGACCCTTTGGTTATTGTTTTGTTATGATAGCTTGGTTGCAATTGTTTTATAGAGTGGCTTTCTTGGTATTTGTTGCTCTGCACTTGTTTAATCTTGTTGTTTTTGTTGTTTTGGTGGTTCCACTTCTCATGGAACTTGTTCCTCTCATCTTTTGGTTGTCTCTCTGTAAAAGGGTTTGGACCCTTTCAAAAACTCATTTTTTTATCAATATCAAAAATTAAAATAGAACAGAAGAAAGGCACCCTAACTTCATGCCTCTCAAAATCATACGTGGTAATTTTGAATCACTCCAAAAAATTTACAGCAACTTACTTGGCAAGGCCCTTACTTATAACTAAGGTTTCAGGTCCACATCATCAAATATGATGCTACATCAGCATGCTTTTTGTTGAGGTGTCCAATAGTTCCCAAAAAAAGGGTGGACCAATAGTTTTGCATTAAGTCATGTTTTGTTGGTGTGTTGATGTGGCATCACATGATTGGTTGTTTTTTAGATCTAAATGGCACATTTCATTCAATTATAGGTACTTAGAGTCAACACTAACAACCTTAAAGGCACAACTACTAGTGCTAAAGTTTTAAAAATATTGGGCCTTAAATCCGCAAATACTATCACAGCTATTGGAACATGCTCAACAAGAAGTTTCCCTATTCACACAATAAAAATGAACACCAAAAACTCACATATTAGTCGAGCTTTGGGTACCCATTTATGCCCCATTTCTTGTGCCCCATTTCTTGAAACATAGAAGTAACATAACTACACGTAGGATGTACTATGGTCCATTAACAACTTCAAATTGGCCATGTTAATTAACCTACAAAGATGCTAACTTTTTGGATGTCTTCAGGGGTCCTAATTTATGATGTCTTAAGGGGATGTCTTAAGTTCTCAAAATCTGGTGAAGCTGCCCAAAGAAACCAAATTTAATAATATAATAAAATCAAATTTAAATTAAATTCAAAGTAGAAAACATGTGCATTTAACAAATAAAATATATAGAATAATAATTTTGATATATAAAAGTGTAGAGTATAAAATTGTGTACATACACATGTATTCAAATTAGTGTACAAAATGTATAATAATGTAATTGTGTATGTACATAAATGCCAACTCAAAATAATGTTTACAAAACTTGTGGGGAATGTAGCAGGTTTTCACGCCACCTGATATAAAAATAATACAAGCAATTTATCAATATATCATCAAAAAATGTATTTTAATAATTTATATAAAACTATCTAGATACACACAATTTGTACCTGTATTTACAAGTGCCTCTCAAGTTTTTGTTTCAAAGTATGTGATGAATTTGTGATGATAGCCTAAGGATATAAAGGGACAATTTAAATCAATTTCAAGTAATAACGCACACTAAATATCAAAACATGTATTTAATGTATTTAAAAGAACAATATAAATCTATTTAACTATATTTACTTGTATTTACTTATTCCATTGTACCATCTCCATCCTCTCTTTTTTCCAACACATCGATGATTGTCTCATGGTCTTCCATAGAAATTTTCCATAGCTCTTTATTTGTAGGTTTTCCATGATACCTCTCCAGTTTTATATTTGTTGCCAACACCAAATGTGAGTAGTGTATAATCTTCTTATGTGTTTCATAATCTTGGAATGCAAGCAAACCATTCTTCCTTATTAGGTATTTCCATAGTCAAGTGCCAACAACCACCACCGAACCTATTGGATAATGATAGCCATCATCAAAGAAATTCTTAAAATTTGCTTAAGGGGATCAAAGACTTGTTATCAAAATTTTCTTAAGGGGATGTCTTAAGGGGATTACCAAACCTGTTGGATAAGGAAAGCCATCATCATCTTCTCAATGTGCTGTTAACTTATGTTTAGTCTCCACACAACGAGCCAACCAATATTATGTTTCCTCTTCATTCTGCTTTGGTGCAACAACAACATACACATGTCCTGCAAACAAATTTTGATTCAATAACTTGTACATGTCCATAAATTTTGACCAATCAACATACATGCATTCATATGTCTTAGAATCTGAAAAGATTAATAACCTAGAAAACTAGTGCAAATGAATAGATATCCAAACTATGAATGCAAATGATGCAAAATCAAAATAGCAACATAGAGTCAGTATCCAAGAGAGTAATGCAAATGCTAGAAGCAAAATAGCATTAAGAGGATGCAAAAGCAAAAGATACCAAATACAAGCCATGTAGCATGTTTATATAGACTAGGAAGAGAGAGGTGGCAACACCGACCAATGAGGAGCAACCATCTATTGGATTAAAGATAGAAAGGTATCTTCCCAAGATAGCTAATGGATGCTCACATGTAGGAAGGTGACACCTCGCAACCACTCACCTAATAAGACATGTTTTATTAACCTAAGAGAGATTAATAGAAGTGTAGGAAAAACCTAGGAATATAGGGAAAAATAAATAGCCCTTTAGAAAAATAAAACCTACACTAACACCCCCATAAGCAAAGCTTAGGTGGATGTAAAAATGGGTCCCAACAAATTAAGCCTGATGAGGTACCCATGTACATAAAATTCCCCCCCAAAGAGAGAGAGAGAGAAGAGACCCCCCCAAAAGTAGAGAGAGTCAGGACTTTGAGTGAGAGGAAGAAGCCTCCCCAGAAGATGAAGAATCTTGCACCCCCAACAAAGCTCACAAATGAAGGAACTTGCTCTCAGTGAAGGGTTTGCTGAAGATATCAGCAACCTGCTTAGAAGTCAGACAGTAGCAAAGATCGATGACGTGGCTATGGATGAACTCCCAGATGTAGTGCATGTGGACCTCTATGTGTTTGGTCTGCTGATGATGGACCAGATTCTGTGAGATCTGAATGGCACTTTGGTTGTCACAAAATATGATTGATGGTCGTCTGATCTAGATACCAAACTCAGTGAGAAAATTTTGAAGCCAAATGGCCTCAGTGGCGGCATTCACAGCCCCCTAATACTTAGCCTTAGTAGAAGATAGAGCAATAGCAGACTGCTTCTTGCTCAACCAACAAATAGGACCTAAACCAAGTGAGAAGTTGTAACTTGAAGTAGACTTGCGATCCTGAGAATCACCCGCCCAATCTGAATCTGTGTAGCCCACCAAGTCAAGCTCAATACCCGTTGTGTAGTGAATCCCAAAATTGTGAGAACCCTGAATGTAGTGAAGGATTCGTTTGGCTACTTTCCAGTGTAGCTCATGAGGTTCCTGCATGAATCAAGAGACCATGCCTACAGCATATGAAATGTCGAGTCTCGTATGAGTCAGATAAATGAGACTCCCAATAAGCTGTCGATACAAAGTGCCATCAACAAGTGGAGAAGAACACTGAGCCTCAAGTTTGACTCTAGAAAGGAAGGGAGTTAGAGCAGGCTTACAGTCAGCCATTTGAAACCTCGAGAGCAAATCTAGATCATACTTGGACTGGTTGATGGTGATCCCGGAAGTAGATTGGTAGATCTCAATCCTGAGAAAGTAATGCAACAAGCCCAAGTCAGTCATCAAAAACTTGTCATGAAGGGCAGTTTTGACAGCCCCAATGGTGGATGAAGAACTCCCTGTGATCAGCAAGTCATTAACATACAAAACCAGAAATAGGAGTGAATCATCCTGCTGCAGAATGTAGACATTGGGATTAGAATGGCACCAAGTGAACCCAACTGATAGAAGGAAGGAGTCCATCTTGCATACCAAGCCCGAGGAGCCTATTTGAGGCCATAGAGACACTTTCAAAAATGTCACACAAGTGAAGAATCCTAAAGGAACCCCTGTGGCTACTCCATGTAGATCTCCTCCTAAAGGTCACCGTGAAGAAAAGCACTCTTCACATCCATCTGGTGTACTTCCCAATGATTAGCTGCAGCAATGGAAAGAACAAGTCAGATGGAATTCATTCAGGCAACTGGTGCAAAAGTCTCAAAGTAGTCAATCCCAGGAACCTAGGAGAATCCTTTGGTGACCAAGCGAGCCTTATACTTGTCAACCGATCCATCTACTACAAATTTTGTCTGATAGATCTACTTACATAGAACAAGTTTTCTTCCCTTAGGAAGAGGGAGAAGATCCCAAGTGTGGTTCCTCATCAAGGAACTATACTCCTCCTGCATAGCTGTATCCCACTCAGGAATACCAAAAGCCTCATGAAAAAACTATGGATTTGAGGTAGTAGCAATGAAGACATGTGGAGCATCCTAGAACTGTGAACGAGTCTGCCTGGTGTCTGATGGATCCGCAACCCAATCACCTGCAGACTGTAAGGTCTGTCTAGCCCAAAGTGGACTGGAAGATGGAGAATCTGGAGGAGAATCATCAACCTCTGAATGATGACTAGGAGAGGAAGGAGGTGAGTCCTCTGAATCACTCTCTGCATCGAAAGTGGAGGTAGAAGACTGCTTAGGTGAATCTAACTCATCAGAAGATCTGTCATGTATCCCAAGTGACTCCAATGTCAAAGTAGGAGTTGGAGAAGTGATAGAAAGTGAGCTCGAAGAGCCCTCCTCAAACTGAACACTCCTCTTAATGAACAACTCATGTGTAGTAGGGTGGAGTAACCAATAACCCTTCACACCATCAGGATAACCTACAAATATGCAAGGTCTACTCTGCGGATCCAAGGCCTTGTGTTTCTCTGCAGGAATGTGGGCCCATGCAGGAGAACCAAAAATTTGAAAGTGCTTAATTGATGGTTTCCGACTGCTCCAAGCTTTAAAAGGAGTGACTCCCTTCAAGGCTCGGTGAGGAACATGGTTATGGATATAACAAGCACAGTTAATGGCCTCTACGCAATACTGTGGTGCAAGAGATCTGGAGTGAATCATGCAGTTTGCCATTTCCTTCAAGGATCTATTCTTCCATTCTGCAACACCATTTTGCTGAGGATTATATGGAACTGAATGCTATAAATCAATCCCCTCTGAAGTGCAAAACCTCTCAAACTAATGGTTGACATACTCACCACCATTGTCAGTGCGCAAAACTTTGATGGCTTTCCCAGATTGCTTCTCTACAAAAGTTTTGAAGTCCTAAAAATGATTAAATACCTCTAACTTCTGTTTGAGAAAGTACACCCAAGTATATCAAGAAAAGTCATCAATGAATGTGAGGACATATCTAGCCCTGCTGAAAGAAGGATGCTGAAATGGACCAGCCAAATCACTGTGAACTAACTCTAGTATCTATGAAGCTCTCCATGCCTTACCTTTGTCAAACTTTTCCTTAGGATGCTTACCAAGAATGCAACCTTGGCAAACACCACCTGAAAACTAAACTGAAGGCAACACTGTGACCATGCTATGTTGGTTGAGCTGCTGCAAGTAGCAGAAGTTAAGATGGCCAAACTACTCATGCCATAATCTACTCACATCATTAGAATGAGTGAGCAAAACAGTTGAAGGAGGATTAGGAACAAAGTGAGAGCATAGATAGAGTCATGATTGATGATCTGTTCTTCCAACTGCAACTGTAGAACCACTGTGCAACTCACGAATCTCCACTAAATCAGGAGTGAACTCAACCCACTTGCCTAAACCTATGTGAGTGATCTGGTATACCGATAGGAGATTAGTTGATAATGAGGGCACATAAAGGGCATCATGGAATGTGCCATCTCTCACATCAACAGACCCTCTCCCACACACCTCAATAGGAGTGTCATCACCCATCAAAATAGAAGGCAGAGTACATGGCTCCAAGGATGCAAGTTCTTCCTTAGATGAAGCCATGTGGTGCGAAGCACCCAAATCAAGAACCCAAGTGGATGGTGAAGAAGCAACTACAACAAGGGCCTTGCCCTTTCCTTCCCCCTTGCTGTTTTCTTTTGCCTTATTAGACCCCTCATTAGAACTATGTTTGATAGACTCAGGAACACTCATAATATTCTTCTCAAAAATGTGTGTCAAGTGATCAATTTGTTTATTCAGACATTTATGTTCATCATGACTGGGTCTTTTACAATAGGCACATTGGACCCTCTCTTTCTTAGGCTTGTCGCCCTTGGAAGATTAGGTCTCATTAGTTGCTTTTGAGGCAACCAATATCTGATCCTTCTTCTCCTTGCTATTCTTATGTTTCTTATCCTTACTAATGTTGTTACTACTTTGTCCTTTATGTTCTTTTGTGCCTTGGTTGGCAGCCAAAGCATGTGACTTAGAGGACTTAAGAGTGCCCATCTGGATTAGCTTGTCCTGTTCCTGAGTGAGATTGACAGCAAAATCATCTAAAGATGGCATGGTGAATTGAGTACCAAGTGCACCCTTAGTAGCATAGAAGGTAGAAACAAACACAGAATATTCTGAACTTAGCTTAGAGAGAATACTAAGAATTAGTTGTTCATCTTTCTTTTCAATTCCACATTGTTTTAACTACAGCCTTAGTGATTTTAATTTGGTGAAGAAATCCTGGATTGTGTTGAAATTGCCTAGACTTAAACTAATTAGTTCATTTTCCAACATATTACCCCTCATTGAATCTTGTGTGCCAAATGGTGTTTCTAGCTTTGTCTAGATTTTATTTGGTGTATTCAAAGACTCAATGTGAAAGAGCAAATCAGGAGAAACAAACAAACACGATGTTCCATATGCCTCATCACATTTGTTAAACCACTTAGGCTTATCTTCATCTTTAGGAGGTTCAGTTTCAAATCCCATAGTTATCTTATTTAATCTAGCTTTCCTTAAGTGAATTGTCATGCGTGATTTCCACTCAAAGTAATTGTATGGAGTTAGGATGGGTAGATTTGTTTGATCCATGATGAAGAAATGCAGAGAAGAAGTGCCGAAAAGAAGAGAACACAACCAAGACAACCGTCCCCCCTTTTCACTCAATCAAAGAACCCCCCCAAGAAAATATGATTTAGCACTTTATATTAGTGCATTTACAACTACCACTAGCAAGAAATACTAAGTGGTCTTGATTTTAATGCATTACAAAACCCTCACGAAGAGCATATGCTAAAAATATAACTTTGGCACAATACTCAAAGAAATAAACAGTACCACTGCGATCTACTCGAAAAATCATGCACTTTCAAAAAATGAATCACCTCAATACGAGGTCGTATGTGAAAGTTATGATCCTCCAAAGTTCCCAAAACAAGAACTGTGCAATGTCACGACTGAGAATCTGCAATTTCTAAAAATCTTGGCATCAAAATAAAAAAATGTTTACACTAGTGCATAGAGCATGAAAAAATAGCCAAAATAATAAAAAAAAATTCATGGCAAAAGGAGTTCGTATGAGCAAGAACGGAGCATTTGAAAACTGCCTTCAAAACTGCAACTGCCAATAGACAGGGGTCCTGCTATAGCTTTTTGAGTGTGTTTCTACAAAATATACAGACTACATGTAAAAATGGAAAGATACCCAGATGGGTTTTCTATGCTGTGAATAAAACCCATAAGGTATTTTTCTTGTTGATGTACGGAAGATGTTGATCCAATATAAACAGAACGCCTTTAGCTACAAAAAATAACCCCAACAACCAAAAAATGACATGCAAAGGCTGAATAAGCTACCTAAGACAAGTAATGGCATGCTGGAACCTGCAATATTGATTGAAAACACCAAATATGTAAGTTGGTTGTCAGATTTGAGCTCGAAACCCTGGTTCTGTAACTGTGTATGACAATCTCTGATTTCAATGAAATGAAAGCCAAATCTGACTTTCTCAAGCCTCCTGGATGCGTTGGAATAGCCAGAAATGTTGTCAGTATAACTAGAAATGCTGCAATCACCCAGATTTCATAAAACACATGTGCAAACCCTAGAGATTAAAAATGTTTCCATCAAACTTTTCTGATTCTCAAGATCATCCAAAGATGCAAGAGGAGAGCATACTAGGTTTTCAAAAAATTGCAATAAGATTTATTAGGCCCCCCTGAATCTCTCAAATATGGAAACTAAAATCTACTCTTACACATAGAATAGCTGTGATACCATGTTAGAATCTGAAAAGATTAATAACCCAGAAAACTAGTGCAAATGAATAGATATCTAAACTATGAATGCAAATGATGTGAAATCAAAATAGCAACATAGAGTCAATATCCAAGAGAGTAATGTAAATGCTAGAAACAAAATAGCATTAAGAGGATGCAAAAGCAAAAGATACCAAATACAAGCCAGGTAGCATACTTATATAGACTAGGAAGAGAGAGGAGGTGGCAACACCAACCAATGAGGAGCAACCATCTATTGAACTAAAGATAGAGAAGTATCTTCCCAAGATAGCTAATGGATGCTCACATGTAGGAAGGTGACACCTCGCAACCACTCACCTAATCAGACATGCTTTATTAACCTAAGCGAGATTAATAGAAGTGTACGAAAAACCTAGGAATATAGGGAAAAATAAATAACCCTTTAGGAAAATAAAACCTACACTAACAATATGTACACAGAAATAAATAAAAGCACTACAAATTAGTAATGAAGTGAAATAAAATGAAATAATTTGAATTAAATTACCTTCTTGTACAAGGTCTGAAATACGGTCATAATTGTCTGATGCAAACAGTTGATCATTGTCTTCAATTATTGTTTCATTTTGATCGTGTGCTTGTGCAAGTGTCAATGGTCTTTGCTTCCACTCTTCAACCCATTCTATATTCTCACATGCTTCCCAATCTCCTGAAATATAAAACTGACAAAAACATGCAAGCTCCCTTGTCCAGATAGTCCATGTACTTGTATTCAAACTCCTAAATGAATGCCATTTAGTAGATCCACTGATTGTCTGACAATCAAGTCTAGGTAGAATATTTTCTTCTTCAACCAACCAAAAGAATCGACAAACTGTAGAGTACTCACTTGATCCAGGTGTACATAATCTTGTATTGCACCAATCTACAATCACACATGCATCTTTAAATTTTACTGCATCCTCAAATTTCAATTGTTGTCTAGCAAGAATTCTTTTAGCACACACACCAGCTCCATCATGTTCTCCTTTACCATGTCCAACTTCAAAAAAATCCACATATGTTGGACATTATTCTCCTTGTGAACCCTACTTAACCAACAGAACATTTGAGCATTCTTGAACTGCCACGTACAATTATCTAACCATATAAGATGTTCAGTCATCTGGATTCCTCTTTCTCTTAAATTTGTATAAAATATATTCAAACAATATTGAACAAACTCTGATGAGTGTAACTGGTTGTCACTCAAATAGAAATGATACTCCCTCAAAACTTTTCTATCATTCTCTGTGCTATCATCTGCATGTCTATAAATAATATGAACAAACATAGCAATCTGCACTAAATTGTAATATTGTGATTGAATTTCCTCTTGCGGAGATAAAGTATAGTTTTCCACAAAATCAACCACTGATAGTATAGTACCAACTAGAAATATGTTTTTATATTCACGAAATTGTCCATCAAGCCATCGAGCTTGTTGAGAGTGCTTGACATATTTTGGTACAATTTTACTCTTAAATTCTGATATGAATGCATGCACACTAACCTTTTCTGTAATTAAATCACAACGCTTTCCAAATTTTCTATCTTTTAAAGAATATTCAACATTCTTAAATCTTTTAACATCCACTAATTGTTGTCCAAAATCATTTTCAACACTTTCATGCATACAAACTCTTAATAAAGAAAGATTTCCACAACTAGTGCATTGTCCAGAAATACATGAACTTAAATAAAATAATTTTTCATTAGATCTTTCATAGAACAAACTTGATATAAACTCTTTTATTGCTTCAGTTCGCATATTAATATCACATTCCTGTATAATCATGTTACTATGTAAAGTAACATATATATTGAAACACAACATAATAATAATGAAATTAAACATGCATTTTACAACAACAAGATATTCGTTGCTTATTAATCTTTACATACCATGGTTTGCATTTTTTAAAAGATCTTTGACTTATTTTAATATTACCAGGTAACACTAATTCATCACAAAATTTTCTATAAAATTTAGTTTGCGTTGTATCTAATAGGTGTTTTGGATGAGGATCACAAACTTTGGACCCCACTCTTAATTTTAAAACATCTCTAGCATTAGATGATACCCTAGTATTATCATGCCAATATTTTTTGATCAAAGATCTAATTTCAACATTCAGTTTCATGTTAGATCTCGAGAGTCGACCACTAAAACTCCAACATTGGTTAATTGGATCATTTTCTATACTTTCTCTTCTTTTTGCCACTCTAACCAATGTTTTAGGATGTATTTTTAGAATTCCACTAATATTGCTTACCATTCTTCTATTCAAAGTTGTTTTATTCACTATAGCAGTTGTTATAGCTCATCTTGCTGCATTCTTATCTTTGGATCGACTATTACTTCCAATAGACTCAATGGCACTAGCAACAGTAGACATAGCATGTTTTAGTGATTGATCTTTTCTTCTTGGTTTAACAAAAATGCCTAACATTTTCATTACTTTTCTCATTTTCCACATTCTCATTAATTGCATTATTAGTTGACATTGAAATGATAGTTTTTTACGATAAAAAAATTCCTTGTATAATCTATTGGCATGTGTTCTTATTTGTCTCCAAGAAATTTTACCAAGAAGATTATCCAAAACATCTCTTTCAATTTTGAAAAAATATATCTTATTTTCAACATCACATCCTGGATTTTCATTTTCATTTTCAACTTCAAAATGATTTTCATTTTCAACAACAAAATAGTTTTCATTTTCATTTTCAACAAAAAGATTTTCTTTTTCATTTTCAACAACAAAATGATTTTCATTTTCATTTTCAACAAAAAGATTTTCTTTTTCATTTTCAACAACAAAACGGTTTTCATTTTCATTTTCAACAACAAAATAGTTTTCATTTTCATTTTCAACAAAAAGATTTTCATTTTCATTTTCAACAATAATTTGTTTCAAATTTTGATCTCTACGAATATTATCAATCTCAACATTATTATATCCAACTTGTTTTAAATCTCCTATCAACACTATTTCCATTTCATTCAAAGGTGGATTTGAAGTACTTGGATTTGTGCCTATTGAAACATTCTCATAGCATTGATAGAGGGATTTGAAGACATACCAGGTGTAGTTTGTATAATCGTATTAGTTTCCACATTCACCTCTTGCAAATTTGCATTGTCTACATCCATGGTCTCCTCAATGTTTTTATCTTCAATAGTTGTGGAATTGGATGCTTCAGCTTTATTCATTGATTGGATCTTTATTCTTCTATCTCTTTGTCTTTTTTCCTCTTTCTCTCTCTTTGCTTCAATTTCTTCAGGGGTTAATACCTTCCTTTCTTTTCTCTTATTATGACTTTGTGATCCCATGATTCAAAAATTTATCAAGCATGTACAAATGAATGTCAAAAATTTGAAAGCCTTTCTTCTTTGTTCAAGTCCATCAAACAAGTACCAATTCAACAAAATTTCACTCAAATAGTGTCTCAGTGATGGCTTCTATCAAAATTCAAACAATATTCAAAGTTGATGGACCTACAAAAGAAAATAAGATGGTACAGAATGCTGAAAATGTCACTGTCAGCCGTACTATAGAGCAAGTTGCAGGGCTGACAGTCATAGTACATTCTTATTTAAAAAAATAGACAAATAATAAATGGGATCCTGTTATATAATACGGGATCTCGTTTTGTTTTGCATCAGTAGAGTAAGAAATGGGATCCCGTTATTTAAAATTTGAATTTAAGCTCAGGCTTTGCTTTGTAACCTGGTTTGAGAAATGCTTTGGGGACCCAAACCTGACCTCTGAACCTAGTTTGACCTGCAACTTGAAGGTCCTTGAAGGTCCTGTTAATGTCACAACAAAATAGTGACTTTGGGCATATATCTGAAGGTGTATTTTGCAGAATATTTTGATGAAATTAAAACTCATTATAGATGAGACAGTGAAGATTCCAAATATGTAAAGTTTTTTACAATTAGATTAATTTTTCTATTTTTTAATCAATTTCTGATGAAATAGGTCCATAAACTTGAATTATTAGGGTTTTTTAGTATTTTACTAACTTTTTATTAAAATATTTTTTTGTAAAAAAAATTGTAGGAAAACATACTTTAGACAATTCTTTTCAATTTCAAAAGAAAATTCAAAAAATGTTAAGTTTAGGTCATCTTATGCATGACGTACACGAAGATTTTTTAAAAGACAAAAAATGGCCAATAAAAAATTAATAAAAAAAATATTCAATAAAAAATTATAAAAAAATATGAAAAACGTGCTTCAGTGAGTTACAAATCTTTTCCCAAAAGGATTTTGAAAAATATGATTATTTAGGTCAAAATATGGATGACGTACACGTACATGGTATAGTTAAAAAAAGTGACTTTTAAATAGTGGTTTTTAGAAATGCCTATTCAGAATCAATTTCTATCATCTGGGTATTGAAAAAAATTACATATTTCGAAACTAGACTCCAAGTATTACATTTCATATTTAGTGACTTTTTCCAAGATTCCACCTTTAAGTGCTTCAAATTTTTAGGTCAAATGTGACAAATTCTAAAAATCAAGGAAAACACTTCCACTTTTTAGCCAATAAGTGGACACAACTTCTTGCACACACCCTATTCCACACATGGAAAAATGCAAAATAGAGAAAAAGTTTTCTAAAAAATATCTATACACTAGGTATTGATGTTCTTATTTCAAAAAAAAAATAATAATAATTTGGATACATACAAAAAAAGTTATATTGTATGGTATAAACCTATATTTGAATTATAATTAATCTCATTTCAAAAATTAATTAAAAAAATGTTTAACAAAAATTATAAAAAAATATTTGCACACAAGATATTGGTGTTACAAAACTATGTTTAAATTTAATTCCATTTATAAAAAAGTTATGCTATATGGTATAAACGTCACTTTTTAAAAATATTGGTAACTATAAAAAATAAGTTATTAAAAGTTACGTAAAAAATTCAAAAATTATTTATTAAGTATTTTAAAAAAATATATTTAGAATCTACACACAAAATCTCAAAAATCGCTAGTTCACATCATCTTCAAATTCTTAACGTATTAGTTGCTATAAGTGTCAAAAAGTGAAAATTTGGTTAACAATGTTGATTTCAATGTCCTACTTTGGCCAAAAAGTGGCACATAGTATTGTGTGTTGACCCCACAATCAATGGAAATTAAAGAAGACTAAACACGTCATAATGAAGAAGATCCAAAATACCACAAGATTTGTGAGAACTTGAGTAAAATTGAACACTATTTTATTTTCCGTAATGTAATGCTTACAAATATCAAATTCAAGATTACAATCTAAAAGACCTTCAATAATGTTCTTATTTTTCAAGGTCCTTATATTGTTCTCTCCTATGTGGCCTAATCTCTGGTGCCATAGTATACTCTTCTTTGTAGGTAACCTAGTTTTGGTAGAAAGAGTGCCCTTGGGTACCCAAAATCCATGGCCATCCATTTAAGTGGAAACCAACTCCTTTTCCAGTAAAGTAGACACAAAATTGCTTTTCATAGAAGTACTATTACACCCAAAAGTTCATTCATCAAGATGAAATAAGGTTCCCATTCTACTACCTTTAGCAATTACCAGAGCACCTCTCACCATTTTAAGACCTAAGTTTGCTTACAGATAACAAATTACATGCTAATCCTGGGATATGTAAGACACCATCAAATCTTCTAACTCTACTATCACTTTTTTAATCTAAATACTACGATGAACAAAAATATTTAAATAGGAATTATCATCTAAGTACACCTTATCACCTTTGTATTTTTCATACTTACTGAACTAATGTCTATTAGATGTTATGCAAAAATATGTACCAGAGTCAATCGGCCATGCATTCTTACCTACACAAGTGGCCAAGACTTCAATGAATGTGTCACCATCTTCCTCCTCAAAGTCAAAATTACAATGATCAACCTTCTTATTTTTCATTTTCTGAAGTCTTCTTTGCACTCCTTATGAAAGTGACTAGGTTTATCACAGTTTCAACAAAAAACCTTGGACTTACTATGATATTTTGATCTCCACTTAGACTTGGATTTGGATTTATCATGTTACTTACCATTCTTCTAGCTTCTTTCTTTTGGTCTTCCTCAAACACGCAATGGCTCTTCAACATTTAGAGAGACCTTCCCCATTTCTTCAAAAGGTAAAGAACCAATAACATCCTCTACTATCAAAATAATAAAATTGCTTCTAATAGTCATTACAAGGTTGTTGATGAGTCTAGAAATGAACACTATAAAGTTTGACATATTTCTTCATCATCCCTCTCTACACCCTCCATCCTCAACAAACAGGGCTTCTTCCTCAAGAACATCTTATTCACTAAAGATTTGACTTAGTGATAGGTTTCAGCCAATTTTATTTCATTACTACTTCGAAGTGGGCTCTTCATGGACATCAATTAGAATATAATCTACAAGAAATAATCTGGTTAGATCTTTTGATTTATGGTTCATACCGTCATTTTGAGAAACCAAAGTAGAATCGGTAGGTCTGTAAACTTTTTCATCAATAACATCCCATAGACCACGATCTATTAATAGATCTTCCATCTTTAACTTCCACATCTCAAAATTTATCACCAAAGACTTTTCCATGTCAATCCTCCCTAAAGTGCTTGCCATTTTTACTTCCCACAATAAAGGTCACAAAGTTCTCCTTCTACACAAACTCCATTAAAACTAGATTAGATTAAAAAAAAACCCTCTAGCTAACAACTAGAACCAAAATTGGCTAGGTTTGATAGCACTTGTAAGGAAGCAAAGTGTGAAAAGACACTTTCCTATGCTAATATGTGAGAGGAGTGTTATGAAAATAAATTCAAATATGATATAAACTTATTACAGAAAATAAATAAACATATAGAAATCAACAATTTAAAATAAACCATAACATAATGATCTACATGGGGAAAATCCTTTCGGAAGAAAACTCCACTCTAAAACCTACACAATGTATTATCAAATCAACAAAGGATTACAATACACTTGCAATGCAAGTCTCTATAAGAGTAATACACCAGCACTCAAATACAGAGTAGTTCTGGTAGAATTTTGACAACACATATGTAGTTGTAAACTTTCATAATACAAACTACTCTACAAGCTCTAAATTTTTAGACTTTTTGGCAAACTGGAAACCAAATGTGATTTATAAAACCACGTGCAAAGACCTCCCATGAGGTGTGGTGCTCAAAATAGGAAAAATTCCTATCTAAAATTTAGCTCTTATATATGCTCTTACACATCTTACAAGTGGTCATTGATTCCAAAGTAATTCCCTCTATTATTGGCTCTTACATGTCATAGAATCTACCATAACATTTGTCATAGGATCCAGTAAAAATAGAGTGTCCCATTTTGCTAAAGATAATGTCAAGGTAAAATATTAATATTCCACCACTACAAGGCTCCAACACTTGGTATAACCACCACATCAAATTCCAATCCTCCAATTTGTGCTAGAGCTAAATATTAAATCATGACAATAATGTAACTAATTGCAAAAAAATATTAAATGATAAATAAACAATAATAGGAAATTTGCAAGCTTGAGACACCTAATATCCCAACAGATCTATTCTTGACCAAGGATGTCATTCACTCTCTGCCTTTGGATTCTTCAATTCCTTTGAAGCTTTTTTATTTCTTCAATTCTCCCCTTGAGAAAAACTAGTCAAGATAAAAGGATGTTAGGGACCTATCACCTTCGCACCATAGAGAGCTAAAGTGCCAGCAATTGGGGGACACCTGCTTTGAGGATAACTGCTTGCAACATAGTTTGTAAGCCTTCCAAGAAATTCTTTTAATTAGATTAGTCACCAACTTAACCTCCTTTTCTTCTCCTAAATCTAGTAGGATCCCTACAAATATTAATGCAGAAGAAAGATGGACCTGGTTTTTAAAACTTTCTTCAATCGTTGTTCTGTAATTCTAGAAACAAAAGCCACATGATGAATGACTCTTACTAGTGCATATTGGTATCCATATTGGTTGATTTTGAGTTGAAAGATATGTGTGATGGAATGAAAGGCTCATTTATAAAAAATCCAACATTTTGGAGGCTTGCAATCACTTCATCTCTACTCATAATGACACGCAGTTTAGTTGCACATGTTGTGATCATGATCATAAATGCTATGGGACTAATCCTTATAGGAAATCCTACCAACTCATGTTTGCAATGAAATCTTTCACCTAAAATCCAATGAGATATAAATTTTGGATATCAATCTTTCTTCAATACTTCAATTACCATATGTTGATATTGTGGGGACATCATAAAAATTATGCTATATATTTCTAACGGTCATATGAATGTCAAATTTAAGACACTATTTTTGACGGTCAGATGAATGTCAAGTTTAAGACAGTGTCCAATGATGACTGTTTGACCATTAAATTTTGAGACAGGAAAAAAAATTCTACAGAGACATATAGTATGGACGTCATATGACCCAGGAGTGAAGAAATTTTGGCTCATAAAAGTGTAGACTCCAATTTTGATGATTTGATAATCAATCTTAAGATTTTCAGGCCTTCTAAGTGTGATGGTTAGGTCCGTTTGGGTTGAAAATGCTCTAATTTGATGGCTACCTCTAGGAATCTCTTTGAAAACCTCTGTAGCAATGTGGTCCTTTGATCTTTGATTTTGGTGAAACAAAAGCCAATCTTGACTTTTTTGAGCCTTCTCGACACTATGGAATGGCCAAAAATACCTACAGGATTACCAAAAAGCTGCAATCACCCAGATCTAATAAGAACATGAATATGCATACCAGAATGATATAATGCCTATTGTCCTCTAAATTGCTCTACATCCAAGGATGCAAGAGAAGAGCATACTGGGTTTTTGAAAAAAATATAGCGACCTAATAGTCCCAAACCTCTTAAATAAAAGGATCACAAAAAATGAACTAAACCATTTGAACAAACTACCTTTGATACCATGTTATATTCTGTGAGAAGCGAGAACTGAGCCACTATCTGATGTCAGTCATAGATCACATACACTCCAATTGAAAAATGATTGAAGATTAAAATAGTGAAATGGAGAGAGAATTTTGAAAGAGAGAATAAAGAAACAAATTACAAGAGAATTTTGAGAATGCTCACATTACTCTCACTAGCTAGTTATCGAACTAGTTAAGGTGAGGGGAGAGTGTTGTATATATAGCAAAATATGGGCAAATACATCCAAAAAGTGTAAAAACTCCAACTACCAGAAATAGGCAAAAGTTTTACCTACTTGGTAAATGACAAATTACATGGTTATACCTACTTAGATAAAAATAAAAAAATAGTTATGAGAGGTGGCATAAAAAGCTGAAAGAGGGTGTGAAACTCAACTATCCAAGTCTCGGTGAGAGTGACACATGTAACTGATGGATTTAGTCAGGTATAATAACCAATATAATAACCTACTTGCAATCTTAATAATGTGTAGGAAAAATAAATATCCCTAAGGAAAATAAAAAACTACACTAACACTAATGTTATGCTATATTTTCCTAACAAAAACATGACCACTTTGTATGCTCCCCTATTTGACCCTCTTAATCCCCAACCTTTTTTTTTGAAAATTAGTAGTGTAGAAACTAGATCTTGAGCAAGTTACTAATCTCTTTTTTGGTCACATTTTGAAATTTTGAGCATGGGTATCTTGTATTTCTCATCCAATATTAGTGTTTACTGATTTCAGGGAAAAAGTGGCCACTTTTGACCCACTTTTGGTCCCCTATTTCCATGCACATACTCTTCTATCCCTTAAGATGGGGTTGGTTTCTAAAAGCAAAGATCTATCATCCATTTGTTATTATCTTTTTGGCCTTAGTAGCTAAAATAATCAAATTGGATAATGTTTGATATGGAACTATCTACAAAATTCACCTTGCCTTCAGAGATATGCCAACTGATTATGATGAGGCTTATGAGCCCACGTGAAGACCTTTTCCATGTGTCAGAAAAGATGTTAGGAAGGAACTAGGACAAAGAACTTTGTGGGGCAAATGGCAAAGTTGTGTAAGACATAATGGACCCTCATTTAGTGCACCAACTATTGTACTATATCTAGCATCTTCTATAATAATCATTGATTATATATATCATAATGGAGCCATTGATCTTCTTGCATCCTTTTTATAAATGTAAGCTTGGCCTCCTCATTTGGCATCTGAGGTTGGAGAATTCAGGATACAGTCTTAGAGAGTCGAACTCAAACGTATGCTCTTAGCTTGCACTTTATGTGATCTAGTTAATCTTGAGTCTGATTAAGATTTATAAATTTGAATAAGCTCATATTGGCTTATCCAAATGCTATTGACATTTTCTTGTTCTTAGTTCATGTTGTGTTGTTATTATTGTATATTATTCTAATAATACTAAAAGCCCTTGTTTAGCTTGTGGAATTCTTGTCTTTATGGGTTTATAGTTACTATGATGAAGGAGAAAGAAAATATTATAAAAACAGAGACTTCTATAGTGATAGTGAGCCAAGGATCTCATATGTTATATGAGAGTAATATTACTTACATATATATACTCTTATATACTTTTATATATAATGCATATATTGATGAAATGAATAGTACTACATATAAGGGATCACATCCATTCTCTTTATTCCTATCAGAATCACAGATGGAACTCATACCATTTCTTATTTTGCACAATCTGATTCAATACACATAGATAAGCACTGTAAAATGGATTAAACATAAGGGAAGGGGATAGACAGGATTCAGTTATCCAATACTTGGCCTACGTTTACATGGTGTGATAAAGACGAGATTAAAAAAATCACTCATCCAATCATAGAGTGGAGACATAGGATATGATTTGAAAAATCACTTATACATGCAAATGGCCTAGATTTGCGTGGGCGACATAGGATAAGATAAAAAATTCACTCATCCTATAGCTTAGTAACGAACCCCCAATTTATCCTAAAGCTTGAGGGGATTTAATCCTAAACGTAGGGGAAAGGAATACAAGTGCTATGGATAACATGTACGTGGCTGCGAAGATGATTTCAATAATAGTACCTTCGGAGATTGGACCCATCTTCATGACAACAAAAGCTGAGTAGCTGCAGGCAGTGAAAATGATAGCGAGCGCCATTAGCTTTTTCACTCTTGTAAAATTGAACGTGGGCAGGGCCACTGGGGCCCCAATTATGAAGACTGTTGTCAGGAGAGATAAGGTGGCTGGTATCAGTACAGCTTGACGGATACCTTCATCTCTGTTTCCAAGGCTGCTTGGAAGAGATGTGATGGCAGTGCAGTTGGCTGCCATAATAATACCTGAAATTATTGACAACGTCTTGCGATCTTGGTACATCTTCTCCTCATCTGCTGCTTCTTCTCTGCAGAATACAGCACTAAACACAACCATTGCTTTCCTTATAATCCCCTCTTTTCTCACTTTTTCATTATTGTTGTCATGGACGGGGATGCGTACATCTTGCCCCGATTCTACATTATCCACACAAGCTTCCTCAGCTCTCATTTGAATGTCTACCATTCTTCCTCTGGCTACCTTAAACACAGTTAAACCCTAGGACAAACTAGGCTAGAAGACTAGGCGATACAACATTTTTGTTGCCCCAAGGAATTGGGCCTGCCTGATCGATGTGAATAGCCTTGCAATCAGGGTGTCTTTATAAGGAAGAAAAAGGAAGCAATGAAGGTATTTGGACGAGTTTAAAGTTTTTCAAGTTTCTTTGTCACGAGGCAGGAAAGTTCCAGGGCAGTCACAACTACGTGTTCAGGAAAATGCAATTCTTGACATTGAAGAGAAAACACTGCCCGGGTCCTCGCAATTCTCGTCGTGGATGATGACCCTTATCTTAGCCTTGAAAAACTCTAACTTTGTGTCAATCACATGGAAATTTCTTTTGGCCGCCCCACTTTATTGGGTCCCCATAAAATGGGTTAGCCATGTATTGACAAAAATATTTGTCCTATATGCCACTTATAGACTTGTTATTCCATGAAGGACAATCTTGTCCAAGTGGGCCAGAAACACTGTACCTAACTTTATGTCAATCACATCGAGATTTCTTTTGGCCGGCCCTCTAAGCATTTGACAAATGACAATACGAGTATATTTGGGATACATAGATACATGTTGAGATAAGGTCGCGATTTGAATGTACTACAAGAATATGTCACTTGTAGACTTGTTATTGCATGAAGGACAATCTTGTCGAAGTGGACATAAAACGTAATCTAGAAAAGGGTATGGGTATAAGATTTTCACGAATGTCAAGTATATCATTACAATAATAATTAATAAAAAAATTGCTATTCTCTTAACTATAGTGTCTTTTATATCATATGTTATAGTTCTCTTTCATGCTTTCACTTGATATTTTTTTTAGGTTTTACAACTTCACACTTGCTCTTGGAGGGAAAGGGGGGTTATATTTTCAACATGCTTGCCAACACAATAGGCAATACAAAGGTAAATACATTTTATGTATGCATTTTATATTCAACTCTACATTATATGTGTTAAGTCATTTTTTGGAATTACAATTTAACTTTACTTTCATACTCAGTTTCTAGTTATTATTTTCTCTCTCCTCCACAATTTATATGCACTCATTTGTAGTACCCCACACACATTTGCTTTAGTGACTCAAATTCTCTAGATCTAAAGAAATGATATCGTTTTATCACAACTTATTTTTACTTCGACAATGCATATACACTTAATTTTGCACACACCGAAGTGGGGAGAAAATATGGAAAATAGTGTCATCTTGTTTTATGTCACTTTAAACCAATGTCTTAGATGAATCATTTTAACATAATTTAACTATTTTGACACACTCATTCACCCAAGACATAATCTATCATTCCATCATGCCACATTTATATATTCACAACTTTAGGACTTAGTTCCTAACAACCTTTTCATCTTAGACAACATAGTAATTATTGAAATTCCCCTATTGTTAAAATTGTCGCATAATTTTACATCATAATATTATTCTCAATTAACCACCAAGCTCATCAATCTCTTAATATACATGGACTTTCGAAGTTTTTCATTGTCTACTGCGTGGCGAACGCGTAGAAGTATAGGCGAGGAGGAAACGAGAAATTGCATCTCTGGTGGGCCCACATAAACGACGAGGGAGTCGCCTTCCTTTCGCCGAAAAGCAAAAGAAATGGTCGGTTACGTACCATTTATTTTCTTTGAAAGGCACCATCCTCCTTTCCAGAGTCCAATAATTCGTGGAAATAAATGTTCTACTCCCTAGAATAACCAAGCGAAATATTTGGAGGAGAAAAGCGATTGCACAACCAAATTTGTTTTGGGCAAAAGCTGGAGGACTAGTGAGATAATGGAAGGAGAGATAGACAGAAATGCCATAACAGCTGCCTTGATTATGAGCACATCTTTCATGCTCTCCATAAGTGTTCTCACAAGTAGAGATTTCCACAAAAGAAATATGATGATCTTGCGAGCATTTGTGATATTGGAAACAATGGCAGTATATTCCTCCCTGGGAGTGCTCATGGTAGATTTATTGATAGAAAGACAAAGGAAGTCTCACACAGAAGTGGGCGGGCAGATCCACAGAGCAGTGGTGTTGATGTCTTTTGGGTGCTGTTTAGCGGGTGCCTTTCTAGCATGGATTTTCCTCAATCTCTCTCTTCCCTTACTATTATAGCTTCTCGTTTGTTTCAGGGAAGTTAATGTAGGAACTTTAAAGGGGATTATAATTATGGAGAGGGAATTGTGGTGGATGCATCTACATGGTGAAAGACACAGTGTGCCTGCATTGCATGTTGTCTATCCAGCATACTGGATGCCCATTTAATCGTATTTCTTAACTCTGATTATATGTAGAAACAGTGGGCTCCATCAGTGCAGTTCCGGGCTGTGACCATGATTATGGAGAAACAGTGGACTCCATCAAAGATACCTATCCTCACAATTAGGTGCTGTAACACAGAAGCTTTTGAGGAACTTACTTTTATTTGAGTTTTTTTTTCCACCATCATTGTTTTTTTAAAATAAAAATATTAAAAAGGAATTCACTTTTAGTTTCTTTTTTCCAACCGGAGTTAATTTTGTGTACTAGCTTAATAAATATATTTTTAAAAATATGGCCTTGTGACAATGAAAACCGTAGAATTCCTAAACTGAATATACTTCACTTTGGTTTAGATTCATGCATTTAAAATTGAGCTTCACATTTATGAAACTGATTCTAACATGTGAAATTGAACTTGACTCATAGAAATTGTCTTGTACAGAATCGACGATTGTCACAAATGGGTCTCAACTTATTATACCTATTTATGAAGTGCAATGATGTCAAGAAACACTATTTTGGAACTTGCCATGATACTCTCCTTTGGTCAAGCCCATATGAGAATGGATTTAACAATGAATGAACCAAGATCAAGTACAACATGAAAGCATGTAATATGCCTTGGATGATGTGATGTTGATGTTCTAGTTATGTTGTCTATGGATGTATCATGAATGCTCCTTGACTATAGTTTTAGAAAATAGTAACAAATTGGGACATATTCCTTAAATAGAACAACATAGCATACAAATTTACACTAGTGTACATTAGGTTGGATCATAATGGATAGTAGGAAACGTGTTACATCCCTAACTTTGACTCAGTTTTACTTTTTACTTTTGAAGTGATTAGTAAATGATTACACATAATTCAATGATTTGACGTTTAGTAAAAATGTCTTGAAAATCAATGTTTTCATGAATATGTTTATTTGACTATAATTGACTATAATTGTCAAGATGTTATGACTTCATAAGGATTATGAAATAATTATTGATACACTATTCTCGAGTTGGTGATTGCAAGTTGCATTCATGGAATAGGTTTCCACCCCTCTGAGAAAGTGAGCGAGAGCATCATTTGAGAGAAGGGAATAGATATAAGGAAAATAAAATTTGTCGCCATTGTAAGTCTTGTGTTGATGCAAAATGGTGAACCTAGTTGAGTCCGGTAAGTGCTACTTAACCCTTTTTCGTATAAGTTTATTTCTCGACTCGACAAGTTGTTGATGTCGTTTAGAGTCTTTTTAGTGTTGTTTAACGTCAACCTAGTCATTTTGGGGAAAGCGACATTGTCAAGGTTGTACATTAGTTGTTTTGTGACTAAGACGACTTTCATTCCAACATGTCATTCTTTACATCGTAAACGAGTTTATGTTTGCAACCTCAATGGTGTAATTGGTATAATTGATAATATGATTCTTGTTAGTACTTTTGATGTCGAAATCCATTTTCATCTAATCGGAATCGATGTGATTTTCTTCTATTCGTGAAGGGGAGAATATCTAGACCTAGTCACTTTTTATACATAAGTTTACGTTACATTATTAGTATCATTATTGATTAATAATATTTATGTTTTTAAATTATCTTACATGGTTAGTTTGTGTTTACTATATGTCAAACCACCTTCTTTAATGAAGAAGTGTCCTCTTTTAACCTTTTTGACATTATGTGATACCTTAAAGGACATGGATAAGATGAGGAGGAGTGGTATTTAATAAGCAGATTCCCCTCTATCTACATGCTCGAGCTAAGAGCATTTGTAGGCATGTAATTTGGAGGAACTAGGACTTAATAGTGGAATCTTTTAACAACTCAGTAATGAAGTCGTAGCTTATAGAAGGCTCTTTACCCTCATTATCGAGGACTCTTGTCTCAACCATCTTCACCACCTTCGTCATTTATGCTTTCTTGGAGTATTATTAGGCATTATTCTAGGATATAATTTAGGCGGTTGGAGAGTAAGCTCCATTAATCATCTTAGGTCATTCATAAGAAAACAGTCTCTAGAGTTGGATGGGGAGTGATTCGTTATGACCATCACCTTCAATATACTTGCATGCCCTCACAATAGTTTGAGGAGGAGCATTATTTTTTTTAGGCATTAATACAAGTAGTTATAGGCAGTGCTATGATAGCTCTCCACAATGGTTACTCTAGAGTATCCTTTAGTTAACACGAAGTTTTTGTGGAATGAGGAGATGGAGAGCAGAGTTATTCTTTTTGGAACAAAATAGTGAGTTTCATATAAAAAGAAAAGCCGCAGAAAATAGAAGGAAAGGATATTTTAAAAAAAAGAGAGATTTGAATAGGAAACTAAGGCTCAACTAGAGTAGTTTTCTTGGATTTATAACCAGCATATGTTGGTAGACATTATCCATGGGTAGTTTTCCGATCACATGGCTATGATAGATCAAGTGCGGGTTGTGCAAACAACTCCAGATATAGTGATGACACATGGGATTGTCCTCACGCACATAATTTCTGCCAGGCTTGGCACAGTGATACCAGAGATAATAAGTAATAGAGATATGCGATAGAGATAAAGAGAGCTAGGAACCGAGTATGGACCTGGCTCATTACTCTTAACACCTCATACAAATGAGGAGAATATAGGCAATAAGGGGTGCAATTATATTTATATATACTGAGTGTGATCAGGGAAACGACACCAAGCTTAAAGAAAAACAAAAGTCTATGATAGATATAGAGCAACAATGTGTAAAAGACCACGGAGTATGGATGGGAGGTTAGCATAAATGATTTTATTTGCTGTGATCTTGAGAAAGAGAGGAAATTATGGTATATCTCAACAGGTTCCTTCTTTCTCTCAAAAGCTTTATATTATATAAAGAAAATCTTTCTTTCATAACTCTAAAGAATAGATTGACTTAATATGTTTGTAAGCAATGATTGAAAGAATAGACCAACTTAATAACTTTAAAGAGTTTAACAACAAAGTACTCATGAGATTTTAGGATCTTATAATAACCATTGTGCCATATCTTGATTGAGTGAGTCAGTTAACTATTTTGTTGGTAGTTGATTGTAGTGATCTATTGAAGAAATCAAGATGAGCAAGAATTGTCCGAGATAGATTTATATCTCAAGATAAATTATATGTGAAGACATATCTTGTTTTTACTCATTTGAATATTATGATAGAAAACTCACTGGCCTAGAGGTTTATATTTTGGTTGGACCACCTTTGTATTTTAAGAGACTCGGTCTGTTGGAAAATTGTTAACCAACTTTGTTCGGCAAGCTTTTATAAAAAGTCTTATAGTTGTCAACAAGAGTCGAGTATACATTTGTAATAAGAAAGGATATCTTGCATAAGTTAGTAAACTTCTCTAATATGAAGAATAGTGAACTCAAGAACTTAGAAGATTGAGGATATTGTATTGGAGATTGTCTAGCCTCAAAACTATTTGGGTTATTAGTTTGACTTTAGTCAAGAATGACTATATTATTAATAGTGTATTCTTATTCCTTGAGTAATGAGGATATGTATAGTGCTTAGGAGGTTAAGAAAAACCAGAAGGCACTTTATTTTCATTTCAAATACTATATGTTGTACTCAGATCCCATATTCAACCTATGAGTGTGAAAGATAGAAACAAATCCAGCATATTCAGGTCCAAGTTTAGTGATAGTAGTTAAGACAAGTTGTATGCCATTTTTCTCAATGCCACATGATTTACATTGTGCTCTTAGGTTAGTAACCTTTGTTACATAATATTGGGTGTTGTCAAAAGACTTTGGATCAAGACTCATTAGTTCATTGTCAATTTGATATCCTCTAGTTCTTCATCAATTGTACATCATCATGTGAATTTGTACATCCATCAAGTTGAAACATCATCATCATGTGAATTTGTAAATCTGTCAAGTTGAAACATCATCATGTGAATTTGTACATTCATCAGTTGTACATCATCATGTGAATTTGTACATCCATCAAGTTGAAACATAATGTTAAGGGAAACTAAAATCCTAAGACAACCAAGAGCTTTTGTTTGTTCAATCATCTAGAGTATCGTTTCCTTAGCATCTATGGGTTCAATTAATTTTTGTTCAACATAAGGTTGTTACATTAAGGCTTTTCATGCATTTTGATGCCATATGTTTTAGTTATATGGTGTTAGCAATGGAAACTTAAAAAGACCCATTTCTAAATGAAAAGAGAGCATGACTAGAAAGAGATGCAAAAACACAATCACACCAAAAGAACCCCATTGAATCACTCAATGAAAGAGCCCCCCCAAGAAAATGACTTGACACTTTCTATATATCGTAGTTAAAATTTTGACTAGAAAGACAGCTAAGTGGACTTGACTTCAATACTTTTATAAATCCTCAAGGAATGAGTATATACTTAAAGTACAATTTTGACACAATAACAAGTCAAATGAATAGCACCAACATGAAGTACACAAAAAAATCATGCACTTTCAAGAAAATAATCGCCTTAGTCTGAGGTCGTATGAGAAAGTTATGTAGCTTTGAAGTTATCAAAATGAGAACTGCATAGTGTCATCTATGAGAATTTGCAATTTATAGAAAATATGTGCATAAAAAAAATTATCATCTACATCAACATAAAGAGCATGACTTAGTTCAAATAAAAAAAATTCAAAAAATGGAGGTCGTGAGCCCAAGATATGAGTCTTCAACGTTGGAGTGCAAATTTCAACTTGCCAACAAAGAGGGGTCAAGATTCAAAAAATCCCCCTTCACCAAATTTAGTGGAACTGCCGCTAAACATAGCGGATTCGCTAGATATAGAACCCTGCTAGATAAATTTAACTATCACTAAATCTAGCTGAAATGACAAATATACTGAAGAAAATAGTTGTCACCAAGAATGGCAAACCTTTGAAAGAGTCACCAAATTTAGTGGAGCCCTCAAATGACAAGTCACATATTTCGAGGCATAATATAAAAAATTGAAAATGATTTAGGGCTTTAAGGCTAAATGAATAGGGGCTTTGAGGGGCCAAGAAACACCCCAAAGACCCCTCTGAAAGGGGTCTGTGCAAACCACAAAAGGTCTGTAGTCTTCACGGAGGTCATGGCCTTGTATGACATGGGGCTCGAGCTTTGTGGGCTCCTGCAGACTTAGTACCAAGCCAACAAGTCCATATGGCATATTGGCCTATGTACCTTCTCTCTTTAATTTTGATTTTTCCAAAAAACCACACTAAAATCTTTATAAAAAACTACGAAATGTAATTTATTTTTTACATGTAAAAAATCCCATAAAAATATTCATGGTGGGTCATATGACTCCCTCGACAAAGTTTTGTTGCCTCTCCACGTAACTTTGTCCAAAATCAATTATTTAATAGTCAATTTTAGGGTTTTTGAGCCATTTGAGCATGATGACAGGGTTGGATTTGATTGAACATGCTTTGAAATGATGACTCCCTATTGGAGTTGGTAATGAACCTCCTGCTACAAACCCTTATAGATCAGGCCTCCAATGTTCGAATCAGATGAAATAAAAGGAAAATCTAAATATCTTTGCTTCTCTAGATTCAAAGGTGACAACAATCTCAGAATGTCTGCATGGAGCTCTGAAAAAAATTACATCTGGCAAGTTAAGATATGAATCCCTGAGAAAATGGTATTTTCTCCACATTTTTTTGATTCTCTAGATCATCTGAGGATGTCAGAAAAGAGCATACTCATGTGTCTTGAAAATAATAGCTCTACACTCCTAGATCTCTAAAATAATGCTAACCCTCAACTCACAACCACTTTTATATCATGTAAAATTTGGTTGAATATGCACCCAAGAATGCAAATGAATGAAGGAAAACAAAGCTAGAAATTAGAAATGAGTAAGAATAAATTATATTATATTCAAGATACTGCAAATCATACAATGAAAATGAGATGGTCATATGACAGTGATGAGTGCGTATATATATAGGATTTACCACCCAAGAGACTATAAACACTACCACTATGGGATAAAGTGAAAAATTCCCGAAGTAAACTTAACCTAGTGTGAAGAGAGATAAAGCAGAGAACTAACTAGGAAAGAACTAGATATCTAAAGAGCCCTTTTCACACTAACACAAATAAATAACACATATTAAATTTTGATGGAGAAGGTTGACACTTGTAAAATGTAAGTTTATTTAATTAAAATATTTCTAAACTAATTTTTGGTTTGTTTAAAAATGGTTTTTTTCCCTTATGAAGCTTTTTTCTAGATTGTAATACTTGAAATATAAATCTTTCCCATGAAAATAAAGTTTCCTTAAAATTTTGAGCTTTAGAACTAATATTTAGGTTATTAGAGATTTCTTTGAGTTCTTTACTTTTGTATTTTATTTGATATTTGATCTTGTCCTTTTACTTGCATTGGTGCTTTTATTTTGAGTTCCTCACACTCTTCTTTCAACCTTAATTTTGAACTCATAGACTATTATCCATAGATTTTATTTATTTAATTATAAGCATTCTCTTAACTATACCAAAATTGGTAGCAATTATCATTTGTAAATCTGAAATCATAACTATGGTTGGATGCCTCTTTTGATCACCAACCATTTTAAAGTAGGAGAATGAGGTTTTGTTGAGAGGTGGTTCAAATTGAATAAGGATTTCTGAAGATGTGGTCTAAGTTGATGTGGGAAAGACGAAGAAAATTTTGTTATCAAACTTTATAAAGACTTGTAAAAACAACTCATTTAAAATTTATGGATTACCTTTTGTTTTATTAGCACTTGAAAATAAAAAAATTGGCTAGGTAATACATGTACTTAACATGGATTTGTTTGAATTAGTGATGTGTGGGAAGATATGAGATTATTTGAGTCTTAGCATCTCTTAAATGTGTAGGATCTTTATGTTTGGTTGTTGAAAGTTGAAGATAAAATAAATATTTAATGAGTATGTATGTTAATTAATATAATAAGACAAATATCACAACATAACATATTTCAATTGTATGATAGTGGATTGTGATAATAAATAAGGATTAAAATTCCAAATGCATTCAAGAAGTGATGATATACCTAACAATGTGTATACTAGATATAAAAAGTATAACTCTATGATTCAAAAAATGTGCATAGCATAAAAAATACAACTTTTTAATTTCTTCTAATTTTCTAGAGTAGTGTATACTCAAAACTAGTGACAACATCTAAAAGTGTTACCAAATGGTTGATAGGAACAAATATCCAATAGGGTTATAAATATTAATCCTTGTGGACCATTTGATAACACCTTTATATACTATTACTATCATGTTTAATGATGGAAAGTGAGTTAGAGATCCACTAGCATTTTTGGAAGCAATAGATTAAATGAAAACATAAAAAAGATAATATTTAGAAAAGTGAAGTAATCAAAGGACTAATGTTGGAGTACCTTCTTTTCTTATTAGAGGGTAAGGTCATGTAATATGGCTTACAATCAATTGTAGGTATACCGTGCTACAATTTAGGTATTATTATGGGGGATTCAAACTTTGATCTTGATTCTGAGAATCCTATGACCTTGTCATTTGAATGCGACCCCTTGACAATATAAATCAAGGAGCACCTTCTTTATGCACTTATATTACTTTTCTTTAAATCAATGGGAATGCAGATTTACAAATAGAGAAGATACTATAATCAGAGCCACTACAACAATTAGAATTAGAAGCTTATCATCCACCTAAATGATCTCATATATAATGAATCAACATCTATTCCTAGAGCCAAGAATAAAACAAGACACTTGCAAACAGACAACAATATTAAAGCTTTTGGAAACTGTTGTGAGAAATAACTATTATAGATATCTTAAATACATGTATCTACAAAATGTTGAGAGATATCAATCTGAATATATTTTATTTAGTTAAGAGTTATTTTGTTTTACTTTACAATTATTTTATTTTATTTACTATAAATATACATGGATAGATAAATTTTATTTATTTCTTATTTTGCACAATTTGACTCAATACACATAGATAAGCAGTGTAAAATTGATTAAACATACGAGAAGGGGATAGACAAGATTTAGTTATCTAATACTTGGCCTACATTTACCTGGTTTGATAAGAAGAGATTATAAAAAACTCATCTAATCACAAAGTGGAGACATAGGATAAGTTTTGAAAAATCACTTATACATGCAAATGGCCTAGATTTGCATGGGTGATAGGATGAGATTAAAAAATCACTCATCTGATAGCTTATTAATGAACCCACAATTTATCCTAAAGCTTGAGGGGATTTAATTGTAAATGTAGGGGAAAGGAATACATGTGCTATGGATAACATGTACGTGGTTGTAAAGATTATGGCAATAACAGTACCTTTAGAGATTGGACCCTGTTGGGATATGGTGTTGTACGCCATTGCATAATTTGATATATTTATAATGGTGTAATTAAATAATTATTTAGTTGTGATGCACCTAGGTGGTGTGGTTAATCATGCTAGGTAATTATTTGGGGTCCACTTTATGTTGTATTGTAACATTGGGATATTATTTGTATTATTTGATTAATTGGGAAAACTTAGTACCAATAGTCAAATGTGGGGTCAATGGTTTTATAGGCTAATGGTTTTGTGTACCCATGGTTTTGGAACATATGGTTTTAACCAATACCACAAGTTGTATTTATGTGAGCTTGGTCTATAAAAGAAAGCACATGGTTAGTGGTTTGAGTAAGGGCTTGGCTATTTCATTATAGGTAGATTGGAGGTTTGTGAGATGTTGTCATTGTATTGGCCTCTCTCCTATAAGTGCATATTGTGAAGCATGGAAGAATATGTGTGGATTCATGCTTCGACACATGGAGGATGCATTGGAGGTGCTTGATGGTTCAGAGGTATTCATGGAGACTCATGGCATGTATTGTAATATCTTTAATGTTGAATAATACATATGAGTGTGGATGCTTTTGGAGGTTGGGGTTTTTCCCTCTTGAGGGTTTTCCTAGGGTATATCTTGTGTTGTCTTGTGGCTTGTTGATTTGATCTCTGCATTATGGTTATTTGTTGCATCTTACTTTCCTATTAGGTTATCTGGAATTGGTTTTATTTGACCTGTAAATTCCTAACATGTGGTATTAGAGCCATGTTTATGGTTGAGGGAGATGTGAGCTCCTTGGATGTCTATAACCCTTTTATGTGTAGATCAAGTGCAAATGGAAGCCATCACAATATGTGTAAGGATTTGGGACATTACAAGGTTTTGTGCAAGTTGTATTGTAGATTGGGGGTTCTGGGTATTAGAGATTTGTTGAGTATGTTGTAGATCTAATGGTTGAAAAATCATGGCCAAAGAAGGTATTCTTGGTTTGGCTTCATGAGGGCTTTAAGGAGGAATTTCTATAGATTACCTCCTGGGACAAATAGGACCTTGCCATTGAGTCCAAGAGGCTTGAGAGGCGAAGAAAAACATATAATATGCCCATGTTTGGTTGTAGGAGCAAAAGGCAATTTTTTTTAGCTCCCTTAAGTTTAGCGGTACGACCATCGTAGTTGCAGGCACACAGTTGCATAAAATATTATTAAAAAATTCCCTCTGCAAAGGTTAAAATTTCATTCTATATTTGAAAAGAAAAATTTTTAAAAAAATTGAAACTATAGAAGGTGAAAATATGTTTTAAAAAGACTGAAAATTTTTTTAAAAAATAAATTTGGTGGACGGTATGCAGACCCCCCATGCCCTGTGCCTACACTAGGTACAACATGGTAGGTATAGCATGCCTATTTGCTGGCTATCAGCCATGACCAACAGTACCGGGCTGGCAGGGCCATAGGCCTGCCAGTCACGGCCGTCTGGTCTAGCTGGCCAGCTTGGCTGGATAGGGTCTAGCAGGGTTTGGCTGTCAGTGACCACCCAACCTTTGTGGGCCTTTAAAAACATAAAAAATTCTTTAAATTTCACATAGTAGAAACATTAATATGACAACGTTTAATGTTTTATTTCGGACTATATAAAATTAAGCCTCCTTTGTAATATTGTGTGGGTTCGATGAATTTAAACAAAATTGAAAACAATTACAAATCCATCATCAAAGTAATGAGACTAGTGTAGTACAATACAGTCAGCAGCACACCTCATACCCAGTCAGCGCATAGTCATGCTTGTGTCAGCAATGACATCATCAGGGTATGAGTCCCACCAAGGGTCCACTTTTAGCCCTAGGAGGGCATTTCTTCTGAGGGGCATAACTTTCACATACGGTATCAGTTTTTTGACTTCTTATAGGCGTTAGAAAGATCTCTCCGAGAACTATGTAGTGGTATAGGTTTAATGATTAGATTTTATTGGTTTTTTCAGAATTTGGTGCCTAAAGTCAGTATTTCTCCAAGACAATTTTATGCTCATAAATTTTGCATATAGGATCAAATTTTCAATTTTGGACAGGCATTGGAGAGCTATTGCAGTGTACTATAGTTTGGATTGTGTATATTTTTAATTTGGTGTGCAGAGAGACATTGGTACTTGTTTGATCACTTGTAGGAGCCTGAGATTCAGAGTGCAATTACGAGTGCATTCGGATGGATTTTTGGGCACAAACTTGTGGGAGTGTATGTTGTTATGAGACCATCACAGGTTTTCAAATTTGGTACTTCTAGATACAGGTTTACAAGTGTTTTTAGAGTTTGGACTTTGATGGAGATAGGTACACAGGTTGTCTTCTGGTTTGAGGACATGGGGTATACGTGTGTGTGACTTGGAGTCTCGTTTAAGTGGGAGTTGAGTACAAGTATTGTGATGATGATGATTATGGTGTCATGGATATGCAGGTATGATTTTGCATTGGCATGACATGATCATGTATGCGATTGACAGGTATGGGCTATGATGCTCAATTCATGACTACAGGTGGTGTTGTGGTGTTGTTTTAGGTGATTGTTCTTATCTCCTGGATGCTTGATTAGTTCCTTGACTATGGTACTTGTGTTGTGAACTTGTTTGGAAAATTAAATCTAGCATTGATTTGGTGTTTGAGTCTTAGAGTCTATAGGTTGTCTTCTTTGATATCTCAGTTTGTATATTACTAATGTGATGATGAGTTTGAGTGTTCCATTTATTTTGGATCTACAAGTTATGTAGTTTTTTTGGATGATCACCTATCTGGATACAATGGGATGACTCAGATGTGGACTGTCTATATCCACAAGATTGATTCAATGTTTATGCAGACTTTGTTAGTTGGCCTTATCTATGGTCATTTACATACGTCGGTATGTTTCATTGGGATGAGAGGATGGATGGGTAGAGTGCCAGAATAATTAGTTATTGGGACTTGTAGCATGTTTATCACAATGTCATCGAGAGCTTGGATACATGTTTTTATGTGAGCTTTTGATAGTGATGGTTTTATCTTCTTGGTTTTGAGATTTTGGTTTACTCTACCTTTTGAGAGATGTTGATGTTACAGTGGGATTCCTTTATTGGTTTGGGGCCATGGATAGTCTTCATTTAGGAGATAGTTTCTTTGTTGTCATGGATAGATGGGTATCATGATTCAGTTGGAGCTTTGGTAGCAATGTGGATTCATTATTTGTGATGGATGATCTTCTGCAATGGTTGTGGGTGTACTTTGACATTTTGAGTTCCATTGTCAGTAGATTGTTATCTTCATATGAGTGGAGATGTTGACATCTTGGTTTACCATGGACCTGACATTTTTGAGTCTTGGGTTGAGGTGTCAGTTTATCTGATTTCTTAGTTTGACCAGTTTATCCTTGTTAAGAGATAATGATATTGTGTCTTAATGTACTCTTGATACTGGTTTGGAGTTTTTACATGATACAAGTTCTCTAGAGAGAGGATGTATGCATTCTTGCATGTGATCTCCTTGGAACAGATGGTTAGATCATGATTTCATGATGCTTCTTGATTATGCAGATGTGTAGTAGGAGCATTGACAATGATCTTGTTGGTTCTCTTGGTATTGAGTACTCTAGTCATTTGCTTCAGAGCTTCATGATAACGAGTGTGGTGTTGCATTTGGAGTTTGGCATGGATTGATCATGGAGGTGCTCATGGATGCTTGGAGACTTAGGTGAGGTTGGAGTTCTCTTGAGATTAGAGACACTTGTTGAGATGGTTACTCTTTGGAGGTTTCAATAGATAGATCGAGGAGCCTTACACCTGGATATGGACGTGAGATCATTATAGACTTAGAGGAGATTGTTCTTGGAGAGAGTCTTTGTGGCTTGATGTATCCTGGAGGAGCATTCTCATTCCCCACTCATGGTCTACTCGATGGTTTATCATCAATTAGGTATTGCCCATCCTTTTAGATGTGTTTTGCTTCATGCTTTGTCTTCTCATAGATATAGATCTTGAGCTATAGTTATTGGTTCTGGAGGGTTTATTTGAGGGATGTTAGCATGGTTCTATCCTTGTTCATATGGTTTGATTTATGATGTTCAATATGAGGAGTTTAGGAGATATGATTGGGCTTATTCCTAGTTATGGAATGGTTATGAGTTTGATCTACCTTGATTAGAGAGGCTTACATCCATGTTGGTTACATGTTACATATGTTCATTTGATATTATGAGATTAAATGGTTGGGTGTTGTTGAGGCTTTTCATTTGGGGTTGTAGAGGAGATCATACTTGAAACAACTTAGCACTTTGAGGTGTTTTTAGAAGGACGTTATGATTTAAAAGTTTTCTCTCTTTGTCTTATGGCTACTTCCTAGAGGATCATGTTGATATGGTTGGACTTGGGAGAATTATGGTGACATGTTGTGAGAGAGTATGCAGTGATTTGTCATGCATGTGTGGATCATTGTGATTGTTCTTGATACTACATTGGCTTGTTTATTAGCCACACTTTAGTTTAAGTGTTGATTGATAGACTTGATATGCATTTGATCTATTTTCAGATTTGACATTACCCATGCAGTGGGAGTTCCTAGATGTATGTGTTCTTCATTGATAGGTTTTATACATGGATCTTGTGATTTCAATATATGGGTTGGATATGTTGTTGGCATGCATTTATTGATGTTGTTGATACCTATGAGGTATGGATGGTTGGATGTATTGGCATATGTTGTGGGTGCTATTTCTAGTCATGTGGATTTTTACCTTTGACAACAACTTGGAGCCTTTTGTTATCACTTGGATTTGATGCTTGTGTTTGTTGGATTGGTGCATCTTCACCTTGGCATGTTCCTTTTCTTCCATAGGTGGCATGTTGGAGGATGAGAGGAGTTCTTTCTTGAGATGGTGATCACACTGATTTTGTTTCCTAGGTATCTTGATGGAGCATGAGAGCATGTTGGAGATTCATGTGATATCATGTTTGCCAATGATGATGTATTTAATTGATTGACCCTTATGAAATGTATACAAGAAGTGGGAGTATGTTGGGATATGGTATTGTACACAATTGCATAATTTGATATATTTATAATGTTGTAATTAAATAATTATTTAGTTGTGATGCACCTAGGTGGTGTGGTTAATCACACTATGTAATTTTTTGGGGTCCACTTTATATGTTGTATTGTAACATTGGGATATTATTTGTATTATTTGATTAATTGAGAAAACTTAGTACCAATAGTCAAATGTGGGGTCAATGGTTTTATAGGCTAATGGTTTTGTGTATCAATGGTTTTGGAACACATGGTTTTATCCAATACCACAAGTTGTATTTGTGTGAGCTTGGTCTATAAAAGAAAGCACATGGTTAGTGGTTTGGGTAAGGGCTTGGCTATTTCATTATAGGTGGATTCAAAGTTTGTGAGAGGTTGTCATTGTATTGAGCTCTCCCCTGTAAGTTCATATTGTGAAGCATGGAAGATGATGTGTGGATTCATTCTTGGGCACATGGAGGATGCATTGGAGGTGCTTGATTGTTCAGAGGTATTCATGGAGACTCATGGCATGTATTGTATTATCTTTATTGTTGAATAATACATATGAGTGTGGATGCTTTTGGAGGCTGGGTTTTTCCCTCTTAAGGGTTTTTGTAGGGTATATCTTGTGTTATCTTGTGGCTTGTTCATTTGATATTTGTATTATGGTTATTTGTTGCATCTTATTCTCTTATTGGGTTATGTGGAATTGGTTTTATCTAACCTGCAAATTCCTAACAAACCCAACTTCATGACAACAAAAGTTGAGTAACTACATGCAGTAAAACTGATAGCGAGGGCCACAAGATTTTTCACTCTTGTAAAATTGAACATGGGCAGGGCCACTGGCGCCCTAATTATGAAGAATGTGGTCATGAGAGATAATTGGTTGGTATCAGTACAGCTTGACAGGCACCTTCATCTCTATTTCCAAGGCTGCTCGGTAGACATGTGATGGTAGTGTAGTTGGTTGCCATAATAATACCTAAAATTATTGATGTCTTATAATCTTGGTACATCTTCTCCTCATATGTTGCTTCTTCTTTGCAGAATACAACACTAATCACAACATTTGCTTTCCTTATAATCCCCTCTTTTCTCACTTTTTCATTATTGATGTCATGAACAGGGATGCATACATCTTGCCTTGATTCTACATTATCCACACAAGCTTCCTCAAATCTCATTTGAATGTATACCATTCTTCCTCTGGCTACCTTGCACATAGTTAAACCCTAGGACATACTAGACTAAAAGACTAGTAAATAAAACATTTTTAATTGTGCCCACCTGATCGAATGTGAATAGTCTTGTAATCAGGGTATCTTTATAAGGAAGACAAAGGAAGAAATGAAGGTATTTGAGTGAGTTTAATGTTCATCAAGTTTCTTGTCACGAGGTAGGAAAGTTCCAGGGTAGTCAAAACTATGTGTTCTAGGAAACTACAATTCTTGACATTAAAGAGAAAACACTGCCTAGGTCCCTACCTGAAATGTGTTGGGGCCCTTCCCTTAGCCTTGAAACACTGTAACTTTGTCAATCACATCGAGATTTATTTTGGTTGGCCCTCTAAGCATTTGACAAATGACAATGTAAGTCTTTCCCATACATGGATATATATTGGGATCGGTCTATTTAAATATCATCCATTTCAATGGTCAAACAATCAATAACAATTTTACACCTCATCCACAACAAAAAGTGGTAAATTTTTGTCCTATTTTTATTGGCTAAAATTGACCTTTGCCTATTGAAGTGGATGATATTTAAGATTAGTCTGTTGATTTGAATGTACTCCAAGAATATGCCACTTATAGGCTTATTATTGCATAAAGGACAATCTTGTCCAAATGGGCGATAAACGTAACCTAGAAAATGGTATGGTTATAAGATTCTCACCAATGTAGAGGTATATCATAAAAATAATTTAAATTAATAAAAAATTGCTATTCTCTTAATTATGGTGTTTTTTATATTACATGTTATATTTTTCTTTGATGCTTTCACTTGATATTGTCACTTGAGAGACATATTGTTAATTTTTTAAGTTTTACATCTTCACACTTGCTCTTGGAGGAAAAGTGGGGTTGTAATTCAAACATGCTTGCCAACACAATAGGAAATACAAAGGTAAATACATTTTAGGTATGCATTTTATACTCAACTCTATGTGACATGTATCATTGTCATTTTTTGAAATTACAATTTAACTTTACATTCATACTCAGTTTCTTGTTACTATTTTCTCTCTCATCCACAATTTATGTGGACTCATTTGTAGTACACACAATTTTATGGGGCATATTTATACTAATTCTATTTCTTGTTTATCTCTAATCTCATAGGTGACACACATACATTTGCTCCAGTGACTCTAATTCTATAGATCCAAAGAAATGATATCATTTTATCACAATTTATTTTTTCTAAGTATTTTTACTTGGTACAACATGTACACTTAGTTTTGCACACACCAAAGTGGGGAGAAAATATAGAGAAAAATAATGCCGTCTTATTTTATGTCACTTTAGGTGGATGTCTTGGATAAATGATTTTAATATAGTTTAACTATTTGGACACACTCATTCACCCAAGACATAAATACCACATTGATAAATTCACAACCTTTATGACTTAGTTCCTAACAACTTTTCATCTTAAACAAAATTGTAATTATTGAAATTCCACTATTGTTAAAATTGTCTCATAATTTTACATCATAATATTATTTTCAATTAACTACCAACTACCAAGCTAATCAATCTCTTAATATACATGGACTTCTAAAGTTTTTCATTGTCTACTACATGACGAATACCTAGAAGTATCAGTGAGGAAGATACAAGAAATTGCATCTCAGGTGGGCCCACATAAATGATGAAGGATTCACCTCCATTTCACCAAAAGACTAAAGAAATGGTCGGTTACGTACCATTATTTTCTTTAAAATGCACCATCCTTCTTGTAGACATGATATTTCCATGACACAGTGATTCCAAAAGCTCTACACTCGACCATCCTCCTTTCTAGAGTCCAACAAGCCCTAGAAATAAATCTATACTCCCTAGAATAACCAAGTGAAATATTTGGAAGAGAAAGACGATCATTGCACAAACAAATTTGTTTTGGGCAAAAGATGGAGAACTAGTAAGATAATGGAAGGAGAGATAGACAAAAATGCCATAACAACTACCATGATTATGAGCACATCTTTCATGCTCTCCATAATTGTTCTCACAAGTAGATATTTCCACAAAACAAATATGATGATCTTGCGAGCATTTGTGATATTGGAAACAATGGCAATATATTCCTCTATGGGAGTGCTCATGGTAGATTTATTGATAGAAAAAGAAGGGCAGTCTCACACAGAAGTGGGCGGGCAGATCCGCAGAGTAGTGGTGTTGATGTCTTTTGGGTGTTGTTTAGCGGGTGCCTTTCTAGGATGGAATTTCCTCAATCTCTCTCTTCCCTTACTATTATAGCTTCTCCTTTCTTTCAGGGAAGTTAATGTAGGAACTTTAAAGGAGATTATAATTATGGTGAGGGAATTGTCGTGGATGCATCTGTAGGGTAAAAGACACAGTGTGCCTACATTGTACTTTGTCTATCTAGCATACTGGATGATCATTTAACCGTATTTCTAGGCTGTCCTCACAATTAGGTGCTGTAACACAAGCTTTTGAGGAACTTACTTTTGTTTGAGCTTATTGTCCACCATCATTGTTTTTAAAAAATAAAAATATAACAAATAATCCACTTTTAGTTTTTTTTTTTCCTAACAAGTTTATATATATATATATATCAATAAATGTTACATGTTGGACTAAATAGTGTATGATATTTTCCCTATTCTATTTGACACAATAGAGGAGCTTAATAATACAAAATGTTTAGAATAGACTACTATAACTATGGCTTAGAGGAAGGCTGCTAACCATCATCTTCATCATAGTTTGTAAGGAAGCAAGGTGTGTGGAAACAACTTCCTACGCTAATCTATGAGAGGAGTGTTATGCAAAAAAACTTCAAATCTAATATAAACTTATTACAAAAAAATAGAGAAACATATAGAAATTAGCAATAGACAACAAACCATAAAACAATTATTTATGTGGGAAAAACCCATTTGGGAGAAAAACCCCACACTTCAAAACCTGCACAATATATAATCAAATCAATAGAGGATTACAATATACTTGCAATGCAAGTCTTTATAGGAGTAATACACTAGAATTCAAATACAGAGTAATTCCAGTAGCACCTATGTACTTGCAAACTCTCATACTAAAAACTAATCTACAAGCTCTCAATACCATATGTGGTTTACAAAGCCATGAACAAAACCTCTAATGAGGTGTGATGCCCAAAATAGGAAATATTCTTATCTAAAATAAAGATCTTATAGATGCTCTTACATATCTTATAGCTGGCAATTGATTCCAAAGTAACTCCCTCTATTCTTGGCTCTTATGTATCATAGAATTTGTCATAGGATCCTACAAAAATAGGATATCCCATTTTGCTAAAAATAATATTAAAATAAAATATTTTAATATTCCACTATTGCAAGGCTCTGACACTTCGCATAACTACCATATCAAATTCCAATGCTCCAATTTGTGTTGGAGTTAAATATTAAATACTGACACTAATATGTAAGTAATTGTGGGAAAATATTAACTAATAAATAATAATGAAAAACATGCAAGGTTGAGACACCTAATTTTACAACATTCTTCCACTTGATGAGTACCTTACAAAAGCCAAAGGGAAACATACCATTAGGAATCAATTACTAGGGTCCAAAAGGCCCATTGATTTTAAACACCATCTAAACTTCTCCATGCTCATGGTCTTAGTTCATGCATCTACAACATTTGTTCAAGTCTTTACTTTTTCCAGTTTCACCTTATGATCCACAACCATATCCCTCACATAATGATACTAAGCATCTATATGCTTAGTCCTAGCATGAAGTGTTGGGTTCTTTGCTAGGCATATCACACTTTGACTATTACAATAAACTATCACTAGACGGTATTTTAATCAAATGTGTAAACAAAATTTCTTAAGTGAAATGGCCTCCTTATAGGCATGAGTTGCTGCCATATACATACCCTCACAAAGAAACCATAGCTTTTCACTCACTCATCCAACTTATTGCACCGTGAAAAAGAGTAAAAACATAAACAATAGTGGATCTTTTTCTATTAACATCACCCGCCCAATCTGAATCGACATTACCTTGAATATATAGGGAATGCATGTTTCTTGTACCATGAAAACACAAGGAATACTATGAGATACCCCATAAATACTTGAAGACTCTTTTAATTGCATCTCAATTATCTCTACTAGGATTAGACATATAACTACTGAGAACTACCACTACTTCAATAATGCACGGTTTTGTAAAGACCATAGCATACACTAGGCTTCCAACTACACTCTAGTAAGACACTTTACTCATTTCTTCCATCTCTAATGGGGATGTAGGACAATTTGAAATAGATAAATTTATTCCCAATGTCATGAGAACACACAATGGACTACAATCCTACATGTTAAACCTCTATAAACCTAAATTGACATACTTACTTTGTGTAAAAATCAAGATCATCGATTAGACAAACAAGCACGAGATTGCAAATGAAATTGACCAATTGTATTAAAAAATGAGGCAAATATAAATAGGCAAGTGCAAGTACCCTATTCTCCACCAAACGAGCATAGGACTCCTCTACATGAAGTGGTGGCAAGTAACCACCCACAAAGATAGAGTGAGGTGTCGATGCAAGTCGACACCTCTCCAAAATGACTAACTACTTTGACAAGCTCAAAGTACATGTGGAAAATATGTCTAACTATGGTTAAAGCAAGTGTATATGACTAGGATTAAAGGTTATACACCAAAACCCCCCCTTAAGCATAGCTTAGGTGAGTTTATGAAAAATGGGTCCCGACTATAAGCCTGGTGAGATACCCATGCACAATTAAAAAGAAAAATGAGTCTCGACCATGAAGCCTGATAAGGTACTCAAGTACAATGCAAATATTTTAGAAATGGAGAAAGATAGAAAACCCAGTGGGAAAAAACTATCCTCCAAAAGAGAAAATAGAAAGAAAGGCTTAGATAGCCTGCCCCCCCAAAAAGATGATGTTTATGATGTAGACTACACACTAAGAAGAGCTCATAGATGAATTAACTTTCTCTTAGTAAAGGGTTTGATGAAAATGTTAGCAACCTACTCTGAAGACTGGAAAAAGACTAAGTCGATGATCTAACCATGAATAAGCTCTCCAATATAATGCATATGAATCTCTGTGTTTGGTTCATTGATGTTGAACCAGATTCCTACATATCTGTATAGTACTCTGGTTATCACAAAAGACAACTATAGGCTGACTGAAAGGAATACCAAACTCAAAAAGAATGCCTTGAAGCCATATGGCCTTAGTAGGTGAGTTAACAGCTCCCCTGAACTCTGCCTCTATAGAAGATATAGCAATAGCATTCTACTTCTTACTAGACTAGCTGATAAGACTTGAACCAAGTGAAAAACTGTAATAGGAAGTGGACTTTGTATACTCAATATCACCAACCCAATTTGAATCTATAAATCCAGCCAAGTCAACTGATGAACCAACTCTGTAGTGAATCCCAAATGCAAGTGTACCATGAACATAGTGAAGGATCCTCTTGGTTGCTTTCTAGTACAACTCATGAGGTTCCTGCATAAACCTGGAAACCATGCCAATTGCATATGATATGTCAGGCCTAGTATGTGTTAAGTATATAAGACTGCCTACACATTGCCGATACAATGTAGCATCAACTAAAGGTGTAGGGAAAGAAGTCTTAAGATTCACTCCAGATAGGAAGGGAGTTAGAGATGGTTTACAAGTAGTCATGTGAAAATGTGCAAGTAAATCAAGAGTATACTTAGGCTGAGCAAGAGCAATCCCTGAATCTGACTATGATATCTCAATACCAAGGAAGTAGTGTAATAAACCCAAGTCTGTCATGTCAAATATGTCTTAAAGTGCTAATTTCATTGCTACAATGGCAAGTGAAGTACTCCTAGTAATCAAAAGATCATCAACATATAGAACTAGTATCAAAAGTGAATCATCCTACCATGAAATATACACATTAGGATATGAATGGCATCTGGGAAATCCTGAAGATAGAAGGTAAGAATCCATCTTGGCATACCAAACCCTAGGGGCTTGTTTGAGACCATAGATAGATTTCCTTAGTCTACACACTAAGGATGAATCCTGAACAAACCCTGGTGGTTGTTCCATGTAGAGCTCCTCCTCAAGATCTCCATGAAGAAATGCACTCTTCACATCCATCTAATGTACAACCCATCCATGTGTTGTAGCTATAGCTAGTGTGAGTCAAATTGAAGTCATCTTGGCAACAGGTGCAAATGTTTCTATATAGTAAATGCCTACAACTTGTGAAAAACCTTTGGCAACCAAACATGTTGTGTACTTATCAATTGACCCATCTAATGCAAATTTAGTTTGATATATCTAGCTACATCAAACTATCTTCCTTCCCTTAGGAAGAGAAGTAAAATCCCAAGTGTGATTTCTAATAAAGGAATCATATTCCTCATTCATAGCAATATCCCACTTAGATATGTTTGATGCTTCTTTAAATGTTTGCAGATCAAACACTGAAGCATAGAAGACATGTGACCCCCCCTAAAAATCTATCTGAATCTGTCTGTCATCTTCTACAATCTGTACCCATTAATCTGCTCTATAAAGCGAGTGTAGATTTCTAGATGAGGGTGAGTTAGGTGTAGAAATATCAACTTCTAATGCAATCCCTGAACTTGATGAAGATGAATTCTCTGTACTATGATCAATTTGTGAACTAGAAGAAGAAGAAGAAGAAGAAGAAGAAGAAGAACTATTTTCTGCACTAGGAATCTGTTGTGAATGATCTATATCATCAGAGATATTATGATTTGGAGAATCAACAGTATGTCGAGGAATGTCAAGAATAGTTTGAAGGGTTGTTTCCTGAAACTTAACACTTATGTCAATGAACAACTCATGTGTTGTTGGGTGAAGTAGGCGATAGCCTTTTACACCATCTGGATAACCAACAAAGATGCAAGGTTTGGAAATTGTGGATCTATAGCCTTGCAATGCTCTTTAGGAAGACATGCAATAGTTGGAGAACCAAAGACTCTGAAATGATCAACTGTAGGTTTCCACCCTTTCCAAGCTTCAAATGGAGTGATTCCCTTCAAGGATTTATGAGGACCTCTATTCTAAATGTAACATGCATAGTTGATTGCTTCATCCCAGTAAAATGGTGTTAAGGCTTTAAAATGAATCACAAAATTAGCCATCTCTTTTAAAGATCTATTTTTGCATTTAGAAACACCATTTTGTTGAGGAGTATAGGGAACTATGTGTTGCAAATATATCCCCTCTATTATGCAATATTGCTCAAAGTGATTATTTACATACTCTCTACCATTATCTATTCAAAGAACTTTAATGATTTTCCCTGACTATTTTTTGGCTAGAGCTTTGAAATCTTGAAAAGATTAAAACACTTCAGATTTTTGCCTAAGGAAGTAGATCCATGTAAAACATGAGAAATCATCAATAAATGTGAGAACATATCTAGCCTTTGTAAAAGATGGATGGGGAAAAGTCCCTGTAACATCACTATGAACAAGTTCTAAGACTTGTTTTACCCTCCATGTGTTTTTCTTGTCAAACTTTACTTTAGGATGTTTACCAAGTGCACAAACTTCACAATGTCCTTTAGAAAACTTAACTTTTGGTAATCTATTAACCATTTTTTGTTGACGTAGTTGTTCAAGATAGCGGTAGTTAAGATGGCCAAACTACTCATGCCATAGTTTACTAACTTCATCTAAACGATTTAGTAGTGCCTTTGGAAAAATATCAACAACAAAATTGGTGAAGGCATATAATCTAGATTGGTGATTTGTCTCTGCTATAGTAAACAAATTGTTACTTTGTAATTCTCTTATCTCAACTGAATTTGGAGAGAAATGTACTCTCATGCCCTTCCTTAAGTGTGTTATTTGATACACTAAACGGAGATTAGTTGATAGTGAAGTTACACTTAGAACATTTGAAAATGTTCCTCCTTCAACTTCAACAGATCCTCTCCCTTTCACCAAAGCTGGAGTATCATCACCTAAGGTGATTGTAGACATTCTGGATGGCTCTAAAGATGAAAAAATAACCTAAGAAGAACCCATATGATGGGTTGTACCAGAATCAATAATCCATGATGGAGATGAAGATTTAGTAGCAACTAAGGCCTTGCCTTTTAATTTCTCTTTGTCTTTAGTATTATCCTAAGTTGATGAAGATGCTTTGACAGAATCATGTAGCCCAATATTATTCTTTTTAAGAATATGAGAGAGATTTTTAACTTGTTTCTTCATGCATTGATGTTCATCATGCCCTAGTTTTTTACAAAAGGCACAAGTAACTTTCTCAGTAACTGGCTTACTTTGTTGAGAAGAGTTGTCCTTTTTGTTGTCAATTTTATCAGCTTTCTTACTATCCTTATCCTTTTTAGTGTTCTTTTTCTTTCCTTTTGAATTTTGAGGCTTTTCATTCCCTACAATTAAAGCTTATGGCTTAGTAGACTTCAAAGAACCCATCTGAATTAATTTTCCTTGCTCCTTTGTGAGATAAAAAATAAAGCTATCTAGAGTGGGCATTTTCCACGATGCTCCTAGAGCACTTTTAGTAGAATGAAAAGATGAGACAAACACAGAGAATTCTAGACCTAGTTTGGAAAGTACAGAAAGGATTAACTGATCCCCTTTCTTGTCAATTCCACAATCTTTTAGTTGGAACTTTAAAGATTTAAATTTTGTGAAGAAATCTTCTAAAGTTGAGAAACTTCTAGGACTAAGACCTAAGAGTTGATTTTCCAATTCATGACTTCTAAGTTCATCAATTTTCCTGAATAATTTGTTTAAAATATCCCAAACTTCATTGGGTGTAATCAAATTATCAACATGAAACAACAATTCAAGAGATAGATTTAAACCCAAAAAAAAACCAAATGCTTGGTCACACTTGTTTAAAAAATATTCTTTCTCTTTGGCTCCATTAGGTTCTTTTTTTGTTCCCATAGTTATCATATATAAACCTTTGTTTTTGAGCACAAGACTTACTTTAATCTTCCAATCATGATAATTGAAAGGGGTTAGGGGCGGTATAGGGACAGTAGACTCCATGATGCTTAGTTTTTAGATAACAGTTGTAGAAATACATAAAGAAAGAGCCAAAGAAATGCCAGTGAAGAAGTGAAAGGAGACACAACCCACACAAAAGCACTTCTCTAGGAAGTGTGAAAGATGAACACACAAGACCCCCCCTTAATTATGTGTTCCCCCACCCCAAATTTGGCACTTTATAGGAGTATGTTAGGTCACCATAAAATAGCATAAATAGGCACTTTATAATTTTAGTGCAATGTTAGGCTAGTTAGATTAATGACAGAAAAACATCCACTTTTGCAAAAAGAATCACTTGATTTTGAGTTGATTTGCAAAAGTTGAGGACTTACAATATTTTTTATCCTTCTTGAGAGCAAAAAAATTTCAGATTTTGAAAATTTAATTTGCATGCTGATTTGATGGAAAAATAAGCCCCCTTGGGTTGTGCATGACTAGAGGCTAAAACCCCATGTGACTAAGGGCTTAGTTTTTAAATTGGTCTCCCCTCCCCCCAGTTACATCACCCCACCTGCCCGCCCCCCCCGCCCCCCCCCCCGAGTTTCTTACATGAACATTTTTGACATTTTTTGGAATGAATAGTGCCAACGTTGGTAGAAAGAAAAATGACACCCGCCCAAGCTTTCATTGGTGTAGTAAAACATGTTGAATTTGGCCACTTTGAGCACCAAACGAATAGGGAAAATAGGGTAGAGAGGGTGAATTCAAGGGCGAATCGGTAGGCACAGAGTGCGTACCTCTACGGATAGGGTCAAGGCTTCCAAGTACAACCAAAGGGAACCTATATGAGGCATGAGGCATCTGTAAAAAAGATGCTTCCAAAGAACCTATGAAGAGGACTTTGGGGCTCATGTCGTGGGAAATAGGAGGTACTTGTGAATGCATCTAATGCAAAACTCCATGCTCTGTAAAATGAGGTCCACCTTGTTTTGATAGAGGCCAACTATTGTGAGCCAAACGAACCGTGAAAAAAAAAAATGGGTCAGCCTTTATACAGACCATGATGCCAAATAGGGGCCTAGCCTCCTTCTATGAACATCAAGATTCCTCTTCGTGGAAAGCAAACAAAAGCACAATTAAATTAAAACAAAACCAAGCAAACTAATGCCTCATAGATTTGAAGCAAGATTCAAGACAAATGGGGGACGACATGCACAGTAGAGAGCATATGACTCAAAGCTATCCACAATGCTCTAATACCATGTAGAAACCAAGATCATGGAGTAGACAAACAAGTATGAGATTGCAAATGAGATTGACCAATTGTATTCATAAATGAGGCAGATATAAATAGGAGAGTGTGAGTACCTGATTCTCCACCAAATCAGGATAGGACTCCTCTACATGAACTGGTGGTGAGTAACCACTCACAAAGATAGCATGAGGTATCGATGCAAGTCGACACCTCTCCAAAATGACTAACTACTTTGACAAGTTCAATTTACATGTGGAAAATATGCCTAACTATGGTGAAAGCAAGTGTATACGCCTAGGATTAAAGTTTATACACCAACACTTTGGCTAATCCATAGCTTTCTATTTGCTCTATCTCTTGTAATATCCATCCCAAGAATGTGTTTTTACATACCATGATCTTTCATTTTAAACTTTGCTAAAAGTTAAGATTTTAGTTCTAAAATCAAACCCTTCCCTTTACCAATAAACAACATATCATCAACATGTAAATAAATAACGAGGAAATGATCACCATCATATTTAAAATAAATATAGCAATTAGATTTAGAATTCTCAATTTCTAAACTTTATACATATGTACCAAAGTTTTGGTAGGACTATGTTTGAGGTCATACAAAGATTTATTCAATTTAGAAACCAAATGACTTTTACCTTTAAACATGTAGTGCTCTGGTTGTTTCATATAATTATCCTACTCCAAAACTCCATGAAGGAATATCATTTTCACATCCATTTACTCAACCTATAAGTCAAAAGCTATAAGAATAGATAGTTAGAATCTAATTGATGTCTTTTTTGTAATAGATGAAAAAACCTCACCATAATCAACCACATCAATCTGGGAGTAACCTTTTACAACTAACTATACTTTGTACTTCTTAAAACTACCAGCTAAACCAATTTTTTTTTAACACCCATTTGCAACCAATAGGTTTAAGTCCTTCAGAAATGGTACCAAGTCCCATGAATCATTATTTCTCAAGATCACCATCTTTTCATCCATGGAAAGTCTCCAAGACTCTGCATCATTCATACCAGCTGCCTCTTGCACATATTTTGATTCACCAATATTAGTATTCAAAGAAAGTATATATTTTGAATCATAAGAGAATAGGTCCATACATTTTTGGTAGTTATCTGTCTTGTAGACCTTAAAACAACAAAGAAAAAGTCCCTAAGTAAACTTAACCTAGTGTGAAGAAAGATAAAGCAGAGAACTAACTAGGAAAGAACTAGATATCTAAAGAGCCCTATTCATACTAACACAAATAAATATCACATATTAAATTTGGATGGAGAAGGTTGACACTTGTAAAATTTAATTTTATTTAATTCAAATATTTCTAAAATAATTTTTGGTTTGTTTAAAAATGTTTTTTTTCCTTATGAAGCTTTTTTCTAGATCGTAATACTTGAAATATAATGCTTGCCCATGAAATTAAATTGTCTTTAAAATTTTGAGCTTTAGAACTAATATTTGGGTTATTAGAGATTTCTTTGAGTTCTTGTGTTTTGTATTTCATTTGATTTTTGATCTTGTTCTTTTACTTTTGTTGTTGCTTTTATTTTGAGTTCCTCATACTCTTCTTTCTATAGAAGTTGTGAAACCAACCTCACATGACCCAGTGAACACCTGCAAAACCTAAGCAACCATCCACAAGAGAAAAAAACAAAGAGAGCAATTTGCAAAAAAAGATGCAATTAATGAAATGGATTAATGAATTACATGAGAGAACTTGCTTTTATATTTGCAAGTTCGAAAACCCTAATGTGAGATTCCTAAATTTAGCTTAAGTGAAATAAAGTAAAGGTAACTTAACTAATTAATCAATATGATTAAATTAATTAAGTAAAGATGTTGGTGAAAAATTATATTTTCACTATTACATAAGTTAATTAGGGAGAATCTTTTTCTATTTTGAGCCTTATGACATGTATCATAGGCTTTCTTTAGTCTTGAAAGCATTGTGACATGTGTCACATGCTTTATTTATTCTTTCTTTCCCCACTTTGTCTATTCTTGGACAGTGGTTGTGTATATCCTTTGTATTTATATTTGAATAATGCAAGTAGAATGTGAAGCACTAATTCATGCATTTGGCTTTTGCAATATTTTCTTGCAACTCTCTATTGTAGATGTTTTCCTACAGATGATTTTGGGAATCTAACATAGTATTAGAGCTCCAGATCTGTTAGTTTCTTTTCAAATTGGAGAGGGTTTTAGCCATGAGAAGATAATTTGTGCATCTTGAAGCAAAATAGACCTCACGGTTGCGCTTAGAAGGTGCCAAAACCCCTATTTTCATATAAGGCACTCTATATTTTGCTGAAAAAAAGTTTTTGGCATTTTTGGGGGTTTTGATTTTTTATGTGCATGAAAATATGTACGGCCGCCTCAATTTCCGTGCCAATTTTCTTTATACAGCCACCTCAATTTTTGTGCCAAATTTATTTGAGCTTATTTTGATTTTTGATTTGCGTGCAAAAAATTTCTAAATTTACCTCGATTTTCATGCCGCTTGATTTCTATCTGCCTCAATTTTTGTGCCGCTCAATCTCTGAATTTTCCACAATTTCCGTGCCGAGTTCATGTGCAGGCCTAAAAAGGTAGTTTTCTTCAAGAGGACATAACTTGAGCATACGGACTCAAGAATTGGCAAATGAAAAAGCATTGGAAAGCTGGTTCTAAGCACTATCGAATAATGCTAGTCTTTTTTCTAGATTTTTCTATTTGAAACCTATTTTTGTTGTTTGAAGTCAAAGCATCATTTTTGGGTTTTGAGCTACGTTCTTGCACCCAAAATCTCCATTTTTTGAAAAAAAATAGGCGTTGGAAAGGTATTAACAAGCTCTACATAGCCATCGATGTAATTTTTTCAGATTTAGCCCCAAGTATGTTTTATTCAGTTTGTTGATTTTATGGCTTCTGTTAGATATCCTAGACATGCTACCTCCTGGAAAGGTTCTGTTTGCTTTGATAGGCTTCTATTATTAGCATAAATCTATTTGCATGTTTTGATCTCTATCATTTTCATTTTGAGGAGGTATCATGGGTTTTGCCACTCATCCTTCTGTGGTCAATCTGACGAAGGACAATTATGAGTCCTGGCAAAGAGGCATCCTGACACATCTCAGGTGGCTGCATCTTCTACCTCATCTTTATGGGCTCATACTTGAACTAGAGACACCTATGAAGAAATCTATTTGGGGTAACAATCAAGATCATGTTGTAGGTTTAATTTGTACCACTATTGATTATGATATTGTGTGTGATCTTCCCATCTATGAGAGCCCACACACACTTTGGATAAAAATTTGGGAGTTGTATGGAGACCCTCATGTCTCACCATTTCCAAATGATCCTACAGCAGATTGTCTCATTCCACTTGATGATGTAGATAATATACCTTATGATGATGATACTTTAGAGGAGCTTGAGCATATGGCATGTCTTGAATGTTCAAAGATAGAGACCTCTCGTGCTCCCTCTTCTCCTCCTATTGAGATCACATCATCTCCATCACTTGTTGATACTTCTAAGTTTAGTGTTGCATCATCATTGGCTTCCAGTGATTCTCTGCAGCAGGTCAATATAAGTCTTTCAAATCCACTCCATTGGAACTTTTATCTTGCAAACATATCATCTTTGTTTGTGGAGTCTCACATTGCTGATTTGGAGGACACATTTGAGGGTTTATCTCTCTTGTTTGATGCTATCTCAGGTGGCTTTGCATCACCACCTTCATCTTCTATGTTTCCAAATGTAGTTCAATCATATCCTCTCCTGGTTCTTCTTCTCTAATTGGGTAGCCAATTTATGTTTTGGAGAAGACATATTCTCCCAGTATGAGGTCACTTGAGTTGCATTCAAAGGCACACATTTCAATATGGGTTCCCTATTCATCCAAGATGTGGGAATGGCTTCTACATTTACCAGTGGAACTGTTTTCTCTGAAAGGGAGAAATGTTGTTTGTAGGCAGTGGATTGGATTCTATCTTCAAGATCTCTTCATTGGTTCTGGAGCTTCTTCTTGGAGGGGATTCATATTCTCTATTCACTCTCTCTTATGGAAGGGCACTCATGATTGTACTCTTGTGATGGATTCATTCCATTGGGGGTCTTAGTGTCCTTCTTCCATCACATGTTCTTGTATTTTCTTTTTATTTTTTCTCTCTTTTGGAGAGAAGTTTTCTCCCATAGGGTTTTTCTTCTTTTCTCCACCTTATGAGAGATCCTTGTTGTTCATGGGTACCTAACATGGCTTTGTTGTCACGACCCATCTTTATTTCTTTCTTTTTATCCTGTGTAATCTCCCTAATTTGCACTTATGGGGGGGTGTTGGTGAAAAATTATATTTTCACTATTACATAAGTTAATTAGGGAGAATCTTTTTCTATTTTGAGCCTTATGACATGTGTCATAGGCTTTCTTTTCTCTTGAAAGCATTGTGACATGTGTCACATGCTTTCTTTATGCTTTCTTTCCCCACTTTGTCTATTCTTGGACAGTGGTTGTGTATATACTTTATATTTATATCTGAATAATGCAAGGGGAATGTGAAGCACTAATTCATGCATTTGGCTTTTACAATATTTTCTTTCAACTCTCTCTTGTAAAAGTTTTTTTGAGATGATTTTGGGAATCTAACACCTATTACTCTAACACCTCCCTTAAGATGAACTTAGAGAGAAGCTAAAAACTAAGGACAAATGCATGAAAGCAAAGATGGGTCCTAGCAACTAGGCCTGATGAGGTACCCATGTACAAAAAAGTCTTTCACAAATAGAGAAAAGGAGAAACCCACCTGGGAAAAACTCCTCCCCAAAAGAGAGAACAAACCTCCCAGAGAGAGAGAGAGAGAGAGAGAGAGAGTAGGACTAAGAAGCCTCCACAAAAGATGTCCCAAAGAAATAGGAACATGAAGATGAACATGAAGAAGATACAAACACTATCGAAGACTGACTTCTATAGTGTTGAATAACAACCTCCTCTAAAACAAGATGAAGATCAGAATCAAGAAGACAAGAATCTGCATGAGTGCCCCCAATGACACTACTTGAATCAGATGGCAAACAAAGGACAAACATCTAGAACTTGAAGATACAAATAGCACAGATACCAAAAGTTTGAAGAACTAATCAAGTGAAAATAGAAGGTCACCTTCACAAAAGGAATGCAAGACTATCCATATGGTAAATGCTCCATCTCACCAAAATGTATGGGTAACGAGCCACTGATGTACGCTGCAACCACCTAGTACATAGGAACAAAAACTAAATACATAACTCACTCCAATGCAAGACCAATGAAGCATTAGCACCAACAGTAGAAAACCCCCATAATGTAGACAAGGGAAAACCATGACAGGTACACTGAAACTGTGTGAAACCAAGACGTGCATGTAGAAGAAACAAGAATATCTGAACATGCAAACATGAAAGTACCAACAAATAAAAGGGTGTGCAAACCAAGGCACAGGCATGAGGTAAGAATCAATGTGATTCACTGCTATCGTGCAAGGGACACTCACTTGACAAAGGTGTGATGGAAAAATAAAAGGCAAACATCAACCCCCCATGGCACTTTATATCATAGTGTGAGTACAATAAGGCACAAAATGATGTCTAAGATCTTAAGAATATATGTACAATATTGAGGTACTTTATTTCAGTGTGTTTTCATATCAGAAGTGCTTACAATGGAATCTCACAATGTCTAAAAAATGACCACATGCTAAAAATACAATTCTCTAATAGAAATAGGAGAAGCTAATAGCACCATAATGAAGTACACAGACAAACGTGCACTTTTAAAAAAATTGCACTAAAAAATACCACTGTATGACCGAGATATGGCCTCTGGAAGATGAAGTGCAAAAATGTAAAGCCCAACGGAGAAAGGTAGATGTGGCAAAAAAGCAACCTTCGCCAAATTTAGCAAAATTACCTCCAAATTTAGAGATCCTCCAATTGTAGAACCTCTACTAAAAAAAATCTCCAAGTACAGGGCTTGCATGTGTTTGTTTTTTATTAAATAAAAAAACATAAAAAAATACATGTGCTTTTTTTATTAAAAAAAACACAAAAAAAGACATGTTTATTTTTTGATAAAAAAATGTAAAAAAATGAATTTTTTTATTTATTTTTAATTTTTTTTAAAAAAGGGGTGGAGGGGTGAACCCCCCCACGCTGTGGTCCCTTAAGGGGCCCATGAACCTATTAAGAAACCAACCTCATAGGACCCAGTGAACACCTACAAAAGCTAAGATTAACCTTCCATAAGAGAAAAAAAGCAAATAGAGCAACTTGCACAAGAGAGGATGCAATTAATGAAAATGATTAATGAATTACATGAGAGAACTTACTTTTATATTTGCAAGTTAGTAAACCCTAATGTGAGATTCCTAAGTTTAGCTTAAGTGAAATAAAGTAAAAGGTGGCTTAATAAATTAATCAATATGATTAAATTAATTAAGTAAAGAACTTATTACTCTAATACTTTATTAATTTTGAACTCATAGACTACTAGTATATTTATATTTAAAAAATACATCTAAAGTACGCCGAGGGATATCTCTTTTCCATAGTTTATTTGAAAAAGAAATTGGAAAAAATAAAAAATAGAAACTAAAAAAGAAATTGGAAAAAATAAAAAATAAAAACCAAAAAAGAAATTGAAAATAAGAAAATCACAAAAACTATCAAACCAAAAAAAGAAATTGGAAAAAATAAAAAATAAAAACCAAAAAAGAAATTGGAAAAAAATAAATACTAAAAACTAAAAAAGAAATTGGAAAAAATTAAAAAATAAAAATAAAAAAAGAAATTGAAAATAAGAAAATCACAAAAACTATGGAACCAAAAAAGAAATTGGACAAGAATTTTTTTCCAATGAATCTTATTTACATGAATTTATTTATTTAAATATTTTATGATTTTTGTTTACAGAATCTAAATGTTTACAGGAATCTAAATCATTCAACCCTTGCTTTGAGTGTAGAATGCCTCTCGGCGTAATTATCCATAGATTTATTTATTTTATTCTTTTATTATAAGCATTCTCTTAACTATACCAAAATTGGTAGCAATTATCATTTGTAAATCCTAAATCATAATGGTTGGATGACTCTTTTGATCACCAATCATTTTAAAGTAGGAGAAATGAGGCTTTATTGAGAGGTGGTCCAAATTGAATGAGGCTTTGCTAAGAGGTGGTCTATGTTGATGAGGGCAAGAGGAAGAAATTTTTGTTATCAAACTTATAAAAACTTGTAAAAACGACTCATTTTAAATTTATGGATTACCTTTTGTTTTATTATCACTTGAAAATAACAAAATTGACTAGGTAATACATGTACTTTTTTTTTGTTAAAAAAAGGGTGGATAAACCACCCATACTTATATTAAACAAAAGTATTTTAAAACCATAGAAAAGATAACCAAGCATGATCATCTGGTTTCATACAATCAATAGTACAAAAAAAATACCTAGATCTAATCAACGCAAAAACAGTAAGAGACCAGCCAACACGAAAACAAAGACTAGTCAGAATTGGAGTCATGTTCATCCTCAAGTAGTAGTAGAGGAAATGACAGGGCATTGAAGGGAGTCGCTGGTGCCCGGGGCAGTCTTGGAGCTCTATCCGGAGCATGTGAGTGGAGAAACTAAATGGAATTAAAGACCTCCTTAGCTCTCTCTGCCACACCACTAGCTAGCTGAAATCTATGTACATTCAAGTGCCTATTGAACTTGTTGAAATAGTCCAAACATGGGCCCCTCTCAATACCTCTAAACACACAAGGAGCATGGTTGGATATCCACATGTCCTCTATCAAAAATCCCCCCAATGAGTGTGTCTCCTTCTTCAAAGTCATACACTGCCACTGCTTGCTGACATTTAGATGTGTTGATGAAAGCATCTTTAATGAATGTAGATCTAATGAAGAAGGAGTATTCTTGCTCCTATGTTAGATCAAAGATATTTGAGATAAAAGAGGTAGCCATCTCAGACCCTTTAACTTGCCTCTCACCCGGTTGAAACAGGAAATACCCCAGCATGCACTGGATAGCAAATTCCACTGCATCGTAGTCCACCTCAAACACTGACCTAAGGTAGATGATGTTGATTTCTCCCTCATAGCATGGTTCTTCCTCAACCTATGGCAAAAAGATAGAGAGGTTCACGATCCAAAGAGCCATCTAGACTTAACACTCACACTTCCTTAGCAAATAGATAAAAATAGAGAACAAAAAGCTCATCATATCCCCAATGCTATTTGAATATTTAACATTCACCCTTAACGTGAGAATAGAGGTTAATAAAAGTATTAAACATTTTGTAGAGAGGTCTCATCTAACATAAATTCACACGTGAAGAACTAAAGATTGCAATGAATCCCAAACGAGCTAGTCTTAACAAGAACTACACCAAAGCCACCATCTGGATCGCTAAATCTTCAATCTCCAAATACCTATGTACTTACAATTTATTAGATGACACTTGTCTTAAATATCAAACACTTTGTCCCTACACCCAATCCCCAAAGACATGACCAAGATGTGGATATGCCAGGTGTATGAGATCCTGGTCTGAATGGACCATAAATACCCACCTTATGTGAAGCCATCGAACCTGAGGTTGATGGATATCTTGTCTTATCATGGTAAATGCTTGGCCTTCACTACCCTAAGTGGGGTGACGAAAGAGCATTAACATTTCCTTAGGCTATCAAGTCATAATAAAAATGCAACCACCTCGCCAGCCTATGACCGTATTGAGAAAATAGCTCAGAAGCCCCTCAAATCAGACATCAATCAGTCCTACTCACTGCCCCATTTTACATCATCCCTTACTCAATGAATAAATTCAAATGGGCCACTGGAAAGGGCACAAAATACCTGTTGATTGTATATTGTCCTAACCAAATAAATAAATACACCCGCACATTATACATCACCTTCCCATCTAAAATGCCCTAACCTTGGCCCCCATTAAGGAGAGCCTATGTATCACCTTAACGGTCACACCCCATACCCCTAGATAGTCACCACCAAATGCAAACCAAACTCATTCCCCAAACATCAAAGACCGTAAAACCACATCCACGACATCTCAACATCTAGGCAAGCAAAGAAAATTGACTTCAAACATCCTAAGCATCCCATCCTATCCATTGGGGCTGATAAACCTTTAATCACAAAAACCTCCATCATCAAGCCAACAATGACAATACCCATCACACATACATAAGTACTATAAAAGTTCCTTGTCTCTGAGAAGTAATGAGGACAACCCCTCAGGCCAAGTGGCCTTAGCTTGATTGTATGCTGCTTCCCACTCATTATAATGTATTGCTCTATTTGCCAAGTAGTCCTCCACCTTATTGCCCTCTCGATAACAATGTGAAATCTTAACAAATTCAAACTTCTCTAATAAAGCCCAAAACTGATTAAGGATATAGGTTAAATGCCAATTCTCTAATTTTTTATGCTAAATTACTGTAATGATAATTTGGGAGTCACTTTCAATCCAGATATGCTTGAAACCATGATCTAAAGCTAAATGAAGTTCGTGCACCATTGCAAAGACTTCCGTTGTGTTATTTGTCCCTTGAGGTAGTTTCATGGTTTTAGATACTAGTAACATCCCAATATTCAATCTCTTAAGACACATCATGTACCTGACGGTCCCAGATTACCCTGACTAGCTCTAGCAAAATTAATTTTCACAAAAGGATGGCTTGGCAGGCATCATTTGACACTATTCCTATCCACCTTAGGTAATGCTACTTGGGCTATAGACCTTGGGATAAGTCTATCTATCCCTTTCCAAATTTTAATCATAGAGTTGTCCCAACTAGTCCATTTAGCATCATTAGAGACTGTTCTCCTCAGCTTAACATTCCTACTTCTACAATGGTTGCTTGCAAATCCCACCAAAAATCTTGTAAGGTCTTCGATTTGTGTCTAAAGATCCTAAAATTTCTCTCTTTCCATAGGTGCTGGAACAATAAAGAGGGACACACTGACCAAAGGCTTCTCAAGGTCGAATCCAAGAATAGGTTTGGCTAGCTTTTGAACAATTACAAGTAGCAATGTCTTTGGGGGTGGTGAGCACCAATTTAACTTCCTAAATAGCCAGCACCATGTTTCTATACTGAAGTTGTAGTGAATGAAGAGATGTTAAACCGTCTCCTCCTCCTCCCCACAGAGCATGCATTTGAAGCTTCTCCCTATGGCCGATTTCTAGATCCTTTTGATAGTGAGAATTTTCTTGTTGAGTTCTAGCCATGTGAAAGCCCCGACTTTAGGTAGTAAAGCATCCGACCAGCAAACGTGGGATGGCCAATCTGAGTTCTCTCCTAATGAGAGCCATTTGTAACCTTGCTTAAACTTATAATTTCCCAATCCATCGCCCAGCCAAACCAACTTGTCCTCCTTGTCAAACAATGAATAATGCTTTCTCGTAGAATGCTTCTCAAAGCTTTTTTCTGCCACAAAAGGAAATCACAACCATTGAAGTCTTTCCATAAAACTTTTAGAGGGTAGCAAATCAAATCTATAATGAAATAATTGAAGATTTTTTCTCCCCAACATGACTTGAGAAAGGCCTCTACTTCTTTCAAATCTTTCCTATTCACCAATTTGGACCATCCCTTCTAGGAATTGTCCCAAAAATTGTCTTTTCTGCCATTGTGTATAACCCATGATAACCTTGGCAAAATGACCTCTTTGCTCTTGACTATAAAGTTCCACATCGTCAATCTCTTTGGGGGATTTTCTGTGGTAAAAATCCTCTCTGGCTATCCGTTATCCAAATACTTTGCCTACATCAACTTGACCCAATTTGCTTGAGGTCTCTTATACATTTTCCATGCCAACTTTGCTCTTAACGCAAGATTATGTAGCTCTTGATTAAGAACACCAACACCCCCTTGAGATTTTAGTTTACAAACCTTATCCCACAAGATTAAATGAATTTTTCTTTCCTCTATAGATCCTTACCAAAGAAACCTTCTACATATCTTTCCTATATCATTTGTTATCCCTCTAGGCATTTGGAGGGTAGATAACATGTAAATATGAATTACTATTAGAATTGCATTGATCAAGGTTAATTTGCCCACCAGAGTTAACCCATTACCTTTCCAAGTGTCTATTCTTTTCTCCACGTTGTCTACCACTCCTTTCCATAGTTCATTATTATGCTTGCCATTAAAAAAGGGTATCCCCAGGTATTGGCCTAGAAGAGAATGATCCACTTTAAAATTAAAGACTCTAGAAATCTCTTGCTTGGTTTCCTCCTTCTAATGAAAAGGATAGATCTTTGATTTACTCTCATTAACTCTCTGCCCTAGCGTGTGATAATTCAAGTCTATAACTTGTCTTATAGCCCATGCTTCTTTTTTAGATTCTTGTCTGAACAGGATTGTGTCATATGCAAATAGTGCATGAGAGTAAGGTTCAATAGCCGCTGTCAAGTTTAAACCTCTCCACCTGCTTATCCTACCTACATCCTTGATGGACCAAGACAATGCTTATGTCATTAGTATGAACAAATACTGGGAGATAGGATCCCCTTGCCTAAGTCCCCTTGTTGACACAAAAGGAACAGTCTCCATGCCATTGATTAAAACCAGGTAGCTAACCCTTGTGATGCATGCCAAAATCCACTTGATCCACTGGCTTGAGAAACCCATCATTTTCAAGACAATAAACAAAAAGTCCCAATTCACCGTATCATATGCTTTCACCATGTCTAGTTTAATGACCATTCTAGGATCCTTTTTGGTTTTGATTGAGTGTAGAATCTCATGGGCCAGAATTGCACCTTCAGCTATTTCTTCCCCTGGGACGAAGACTTGTTGTTCCTCTGAAATAATTTTTGGGAGGATGGTGGCCAATCAGATTGCAATTGCTTTTGAAATAATTTTATATTTAAAATTACACAAAGAAATTGGCTTGAACTCCTCCAAGGTAGATGATGTTTTGCCTTTGGGAATGAGCATTATGTTTGTACGCTTGAAGTATTTAAGCACATTTTTGAACTTCCTTGAGTCCACAACAAGGAAGATGTCTCTACCAACCACTTCCTAACGTTTCTTGAAAAAAAATCCTGACCACCCATCTGGCCTAGGTACCTTTTCACCTACCATTGAGAAAACTACTACCCTTACCTCTTTCATAGAAAAATCCATCATTAGCTCTTCATTATGTTCTCTTGAAATCATACTAGGAATTTTCAAGGAAGCCTAACTACATTGTCCCTTCAAATCCTCGCATGTGAGGAGCCTTTTAAAAAATCCCTTGCTTTAGATTTAATTTCATCCATCTTGCCAGTCATAGATCCGTCCACCTTTTTGATAGAGGTTATTGCATTTGATTTCTTGCGAATCTTGGAAGATAAATGGAGAAACGTCGTATTGTGGTCCCCTTCTTTGAGCCAAATTTCCCTAGATTTTTTTTGCCAATACACTTCTTCTCTCAAAAGAACTTCCTCAAGATCTGCTTTGAGTTTTTTCTCTTTTTGAAATCTCATTTCATCCATGCCAAAGCCAATGATTTCTTGTTCAACCGCCTCAAGTGCCCTTGAAATTCTAGTTTTCTCCAAGAATATGTTCTTGAAATGAGATCTGTTCCATTCCTAAATCTTAAACTTCACAAACTTCATCTTATTGACCAACTAGAACATCCTAGATCCTCTGACAAAGGGCACTGAAAGCCACCACGTCTTAATCTACTGGGAAAAACTTAGATCCCTCAACCACATTTCTTGAAATTTAAAATAACCTTTTTGTCTCATCTTGTCATTGCCTAGGCTTAGACTGACTGGGAAATGGTCTGAGCCTGTTAAAGGGAGGATCTCTAACTTATAGACTATGTTCCCTTGCAGGAACTGTGGAGAGATGAGGAATCTATCTAAACATTTGGCTATCCTAAGAAAATCCTTCCTCCAATTGGACTAGGTAAAAATACCACAGGCCGGTTTACAATCTAAAAAATTGTTGGACATAACAAAATCTTTGAAATCCTTCTGCACCCACGGCTGGGCTGAAATCCCTCCTAATTTTTTAGAATCATCCAATATAATATTGAAATCTCCCCTAGGATCACTAACTCTTCTTTAATCAATCTTAACGAACTACTCATATGGTACCACAGTTGTAGCTTTTGTGATGACCCTATAGGTCCATAAACACACATGACCCACAAATCTTTACAATGAAGTAGTCTTGGGAACCTGCCCAGAATCCAATTTTCTCTATTACCCACAACCTCAAACTTTGGAAGATGCCTTTTCCATAGGATGTCCAAACCACCTGAAGCACTTAAAGGTGGAATCTTGGAAAAAGTCACTAAATATGAAATGTAGTACTCGGAGTCTAGTTTCCAAATATGTAATTTTTTTCAATACCCAGATGACATAAATTGATTTTGAATAGGCGTTTCTAAAAACCACTGTTTAAAAGTCACTTTTTTTTACTATACCATGTACGTGTACGTCATCCATATTTTGACCTAAATAATCATATTTTTCAAAATCCTTTTGGGAAAAGCTTTGTAACTCACTGAAGCATGTTTTCCATATTTATTTGTAATTTTTTATTGAATTATTATTTTTTTATTAATTTTTTATTAGTCATTTTTTGTCTTTTAAAAAATCATCATGTATGTCACGCATAAGATGACCTAAACTTAACATTTTTTGAATTTTTTTTTAAAATTGAAAATAATTGTCTAAAGTACGTTTTCATACAATTTTTTTAACAAAAAAATATTTTAATAAAAAGTTATTAAAATATTAAAAACCCCTGATAATTCAAGTTTATGGACCTATTTCATCAGAAATAGATTAAAAAATAGAACAATTAATTGAATTGTAAAAAAAAAATTACATATTTGGAATCTACATTATCTCCTCTATAATGGGTTTTAATTTCGTCAAAATATTCTGCAAAATAGACCTTTAGATATATGCCTAAAGTCACTATTTTGTTGTGACATTGACAGGGCCTTCAAGTTGCAGGTCAAACCAGGTCCAGAGGTCAGGGTTGGGTCCCCAAAGCATTTTTTGAAGCAGGTTACAAAGCAAAAACTGAGCCTAAAATTCAAATTTTGAATAATGGGATCCCGTTTATAAAACGCGATCCCGTTTATTAAACAGGATCCTGTTTCTTTATTCATCAGTCAAAAATAAAATGGGATCCTGTTATATTAAATGGGATCCAGTTTAATATAACGGGATCCTATTTATTATTTACCACTTTTTTAATAAGACTGTACTATGACTGTCATTTCTGCAACTTGCTCTATAGTACGACTGATAGTGACTCTTGCAACATTCTTTGGCATATTTTTTTCTTTTGCTGGTCCATCAACTTGAAGTATTGTTTGTATTTTGATAGAAGCCATCATGGAGACGCTATTTGAGTGGAATTTTGTTGAATTGGTACTTGTTTGAAGGACTTGAAACACATTCAAGTTTTTGAATCAATCTATTTAATATAAGAGAAAGTTCAAGTTGAAATTAGATATACTTGACAATTTTAAAAGTGATTTAATTCAATTTAATTTATAAGAACTATCATATTTAAAAATTATTATACCGTAAGAGGAACTTGTTGTGAATCCTCTATTCTAGGACCTGTCTCTACAGGCTTAGCTCCATGACATGTATCGAGCTATAAAAGAAAAAAGAATTTTGAATGTACATGTCAACATATATATATATATATATATATATATATATATATATATATATATATATATATATAAAGAAATTTACTTTAAGTTCACAACATATATTTTAATTGTTCAATTTAAATATAATTTCTAAATTTTAAATTATACCGTATCAGGATGCCCATCTCCTCTGTCCTCCTGCTCTGCATGTGCTGTGTGTTGATGAAACGTGTCACTAACAAGCTCCTACAATGTCATTTATATTTAAGTTAGCACATGTGTGTACAAATTAGGTTTTAAAACATTTATATATATATATATACATATATATATACATATATATACACACACATATATATATATACTTGTGTACATGTTATACATTTTTCAACAACCTGAAATGCAGTCGACTCCTGATATAAACTTGGATTATCCAAGTGTGCTACAATGCCCATCCTCATTGTTGTGTCAACCTGCATAGACATATTTATAAAATATTAAATAGTACATGTGCACGTTTTTAGATACACTGATATTAAAATAGAAAAATTTAAGTATATATATATAGTTTTTTAAAACAATATACATACTGTAGGAGTGTCATGTGAGATGCCCAATGATGGAGGAGCACTCGAGACACCCTAAGATGGAGGATTCAATGTGGAAGAACCCTGAACCAGTTCATAAATATTTAATTGTACACACATTCAAGACTGAATTTTACAAATTTACAAATCATTGAAAATGTACCCCAAATGGGTGCCTGAGATGAACAGGTGTTGATGAAAAATTAATTCAATCAATGCTGACCCCTGTTGCCATCATCTACACCAAACAATTCGATTGTTAAAATTTTACAATTTATTTGATCTATATGTTGATTAAAAACATGTGGTTAAAAAATTATTTTAAATTCAACATGTGTACATAACTTATATATGCCTGTGTTGAATGATTAGTGAGATGATCCTCAGCAAATAGATAATCAACAAATGATTCAGTGCCCACATTATTAGATGATGCATGTGTGGCTGAAGTGGATGCAGCTGCCTGATAAAGTCCATAACACAATTGATTGCAACTCGTACATGTATGAGGCATCGACACATGTGGAGTGGTACTAGGACCACTTCCATCATCAACTCCTCCATGCTCTCTAACTCAAGCTACCATCATAGAAGTCTGCTCATTTAGGCTACCTGAGAGTGCACTCAATGTGCCTAGTGTGGATACCACTGCATGATGCTAGAAGGGCGAAGGAATGGCAGTAACAGGAGGGTCAATAAGAGGTTGAACAGGCACCACTCGTTGGGGATCAACCCGTGCCCCCAACCTCTATTGTGGCATGCCAGCACCAACACCCTGGAATGATCTAAAATCAAAGTAGTTGGGTTTTTTATTCATAACAAACTCTACATATAATTTTTTCAAAAAATATAAAGGAACCTCACAATTAGAATGAGGTGGATAATCAAACACCATCCACCATCTATCCCAAAAATTGGTAGACATTCCTTCATGCCTACACCACCTGATTGATATTCTTTTCTTATTTGCAGGAATAGGTTCATTTGTAATGGGATGTCTAAAATATTGTGCTAAATGAGCTTTTGTGATTTTAAGATCCAAAATAGTCTTATAGGAGAGCCCATCAGCATAAAATTGGCGCCTCTTCTCACTCCATTTCCGGAATCCATCAAAATCTGAGTCAATAGACCTCACAGAATCTACAATGTTTTGCATCAAAGATGTAAAATGTACTACGTGAGGTGGCATGAATTGTTCATTGCGAATGGAATTCAGTTTTTCTTGTATCGAATCCACATTTTCATTTATTATGGCTTGCAAGTGAACCTGGTCAGTTCCAGGTGGGGGTGGAGGTGGGTCACCTGTAGGTGGGGCATCTAGAGGTGGGGCATTTGGCGTTGGGGGTGTGGGTGTGGGTGCGGGTGGGGGTGGGGGTGGGGGTGGGGGTGTGGCCGGATCATCTTGTGCATTAAGAAAGTCCTCAACATCAAAGTGAATATCATCCAGATTCATGATGTAAATATAAAAATAGATATGAACCTGCATATATATACATATAAACATACAAACTTCAGTACAAATTTAAAATTAAATCAAGAATATATATATATATATATATATATATATATATATATATATATATATATATATATATATGTTTCAAGAAATTACACTTGAAATGAATTTAAATTAAACATACAGATAATGTATACATGCATGTACAAATTTCAAAATGTAAGAGAGCTATTAGGACTACCATAATGATTGATACAATGGGAAAGGTGACCCATCCTAATGTATAATGTGCATTTAAGTAAGGAAGTCTCTGGACAATCATCATGTGTTTCTTAAATGTGAATATGCATCCCAAATTTTGGAGTATTTTAAAGAAATATGGTGGATTTAGGAACTTGGTGATTGTTGGGGTAAAGAGGAATATATGATCATGCTAGAAGAGGTGGATTAGGCTCATAATTGGCCAAGGTTGCTTTGAATAAGGTTAAAACAAGGAGATACCCATGTTGATATTCACACCCTTTGGTCCACACCTACATTGGGATGGATTAAGCTTGAAATTTTGATGGGTAGCCAAGGGTAATCCTAGTGAAGTAGGAGGAGTATGTTTATTAAGAGATGATAAGGGAAAACCTCTACCTATAAAATTAGATATGAATATCATCTTGTGCATTAAGAAAGTCCTCAACATCAAAGTGAATCTCATCCAGATTCATGATGTATATATAAAAATAGATATGAACTTGCATATATATACATATAAACATACAAACTTCAGTACAAATTTAAAATTAAATCAAGAATATATATATATATATATATATATATATATATATATATATATATATATATATATATATATATATATATGTTTCAAGAAATTACACTTGAAATGAATTTAAATTAAACATACAGATAATGTATACATGCATGTACAAATTTCAAAATGTAAGAGAGCTATTAGGACTACCATAATGATTGATACAATGGGAAAGGTGACCCATCTTAATGTATAATTTGCATTTAAGTAAGGAAGTCTCTAGACAATCATCATGTGTTTCTTAAATGTGAATATGCATCCCAAATTTTGGAGTATTTTAAAGAAATATAATGCATTTAGGAACTTGGTGATTGTTGGGGTAAAGAGGAATATATGATCATGCTAGAAGAGGTGGATTAGGCTCATAATTGGCCAAGGTTGCTTTGAATAAGGTTAAAACAAGGAGATACCCATGTTGATATTCACACCCTTTGGTCCACACCTACATTGGGATGGATTAAGCTTGAAATTTTGATGGGTAGCCAAGGGTAATCCTAGTGAAGTAGGAGGAGTATGTTTATTAAGAGATGATAAGGGAAAACCTCTACCTATCTTAAAGCTTATACCTATCTTAAAGCTTATGATTTTGGTGTCAAGAACAATAATATGGTAGATTCTAGGGCCATGATATCTAGGGCCTCAAGATGACTTGGAAACTAAACAAGATATCCCTTAGTGTGGAAGGAGATTCCAAGATCAACATTGATCATATGAAAAAGCATAGATGAAGATTGTGGTTATTGGAAGAAATCATTATTTAAATCTATCTGCTTCAAACATATCAAAAGAAAAGGTAATTATATTCTAGACTAGGCAGATAATGGAAGAAATCATTAAATTGCTCCTAGACATCTAGCATTTGTTGGGAAGAATAATTTTTTTACATTCAACTCAATCCCTAAGTTGTGCCTCCATGCTATCAAATGTTACTTGTATCTACCTTCTATACAATGATATTGAAGGGGTAGAAGGTTAGACTAAGGATTTCTATATTGCTACTTAGATAAATTCCACATCTTCAATGTGTGGCATGAGGATATGCATAAAGCCTTGGAGGATATTTCTATGATAATGAAGATAAACCTTCATGTCTTGATGCTAAATTGGATGATTCTATCCACTATGAGAATTAAGATGAGGAGGAGGTGACATAAATCCCCCCTATCAAATTTGAACAATGTTAAAAATGTCAAGGAAGTGGTAGAGGCTTTGTAAGGCTTGTGTAATTTGTCCCACCACCCTAGGATAAAGTTTTTTAGTTTATTAGTAATTCTAACACTACTTCAACTTATTACTCTAGGGTGAGGGCCACTATAATTTTCCCTACCACTAATATATCTTAAGACACCTATTGGTTTATGTTTGATGTCATTGTAGTATATTAATTTTCCCTACCACTATTGATTGAACAAAACTATACCATATATATTAAGTACTCTAGCTCAATGATCTTAAGATTAATGAAATCAGGACTAACTATATCATCATTATGCTTAGATACACCCAACATGCTAATCAAGAACTTAATTACCTTCACAACCCTATTAGCATTGTATCACTCCTATTAGGGAGTGGACTTGAATGGGGCCAAAAGATTCTTTACCTCTTAGGATTGTGACTTTGGGTTTGGCATGGTCAACTTGGAGAGGTTGTGTGGCATATCCCTATAAGAGGATGAAGGGTGATAGGAGGTTGTAGGATGGCTAAAAGCATTCACATGACGATAATGTTCAAGTTTAAATTTCAAGATATGCATCATGGTCTACAAGGTTCTCTTGTTCAAAAGGTTCATCATATTCTAGACAAGGAACTCACAGTCATTGGTACCAAATTCAAGACCTCCTATTACAAGTCTCCATATAGCTTTCAACAAAACACCTATAAACACAAAATTTATAGGGCTTGAATACAAGCCCGCCTCCCAGTTAGGAGACTTCGAAATAATTGGTGAACTCACATGCAATAAGGGAATAACACATGCATACAAAATATGTAGAAGAAAACCCTGTAGCATTACTCGTGATTAATTAAAGTTAGGGTTAGGGTTTCAATTAGGATCAGGCTTAGGGTTAGAATTGAGGTTAGGGTTAGAATTAGAATTCAAGGGTTGCTAAATTAGGGTAAGTATTAGAGCTACAATTATGGTTTGGGTTACGGCTAGAGTTAGGGTTACAATTACAATTACAAGTAGCTCGTTAGGGTTAGGGTTAGGGCTAGAGTTAGAGTTACAATTACAATTACAATTACAAGTAGAGTTAGGGTTAGGGTTATGATTAGGGTTATAATAAGGGTTAGGGTTTGAATTGCATATAGAATTAGGGTTAGGAATAGGGTTAGAATTAGTGTTAGAGTTAGGGTTGGAATTGCATATAGAATTAGGGTTGAATGTAGCTAGAAATAGATAAATTAGTCAAGATGGTTCTAGCTCGATTTTGTTTCCTATTTCCTAGATTTGCAAAACTATTGTTTTCTATTTAGTTGTTAGTCCCAACTCTTTCCTTTTAATAAGTATATCAAATCTAATGTAGTAGTAGATACTTCTACATATACAAGTTTCTGTTAGGAGAAAATATCTTTTGCCAAATTTGTATAGAGTTGTCTATAGTGTGTTCTAGGGTAATCAAATGATGTAAGTCACAATTTAGAGGGTTGAGGGATAAGTTTGTGTTGAGTCTATAGGAGGTGTTTTCTTACATAGATTGAGCTCCATAATCTAGGTGTCTCCACGTCTAACTCAAATGTTTCAACTTGGTCCATATTATATCCAGATTAATGATAAAATTTTATATATATGGCTATGAGATCCACGATCATATCCATGTTTGGTAGAGAAAAGTTATCTAAGTTGGGGTAGATCCTTTTTTGATGTCTCAAAAGTTAGTGCAAACATGAATTCCCTTAGTTTTCTTGTTAACTAAGACCACATTAGAGACCCATTTAGGATAAGTAATAGTCTGAATGAACCCTGGACATCTAAGAGTTTATACAATTCTTCTATGACCATGAGGGCTACTTGGGGGTGCATTTTGTGTAGCTTTTATTGAATAGGTTTGGCATTGAGGTGAACCAAAAGATGATGCATGACTTTAAAGATGGAGTCTCAAGGCATATCACCATAAGACCACATGAAGAAATCAATGTAATCTTTAACATGGTGACATGGTTATATATGCCTTCTTTGATGTCAAGGTCCAATGGAGTTACTATCTTAGAGAGTTTAGGGTCCGAGCTTCTATTCGCAAGTTGATGTCTATAGCATCCTCAACAAGGAGAGGGGAGTCATGTCTTGTATCTGAGTGGTATCTAATGGAAGGTGAAGTGTCCATTTTTATTGTATCATTTTAATCGATCACAAGTTTCTTCTTATATCTTGTTGCTATTCTGCCTAGACTAGGGTGCCTTAGGACTAAAGGGTTCTTTCTTTCTCTCCAAAATAAGCATATGTAGGTGTTAAGTATGGTGGAAAAGTCTTTCTTATGATTACAATGGGGATGTGGTCTTGAAACTTCATAAGTTTCATGATGGCTTCATCATTTTGGAAAACATCAAATCATAAAGGGTCGTGTTGGTCCCAATCAATAAGCTCAAGGTATTATAGGTCTAAGGAGATGGTGAGGATAGTGACCTATCATGAAAGAGGTTAGTGGTGGAAAGATCTTCGTAAGGATCATGAGTGGAGCCTACATCAATGTCATTAAGATTAGGGGAAGCATTACCAATGAGGTTGAGCTCGTATCACAATTAACATCACGATGTTCATTCCAGGGGCATAACCTAGCTAGTGAGGACAACTACTTGAGTATATCAAGTGTTACATAAATGTTGGCTTCATTTCATTCTTGATTAGTTGGCTATCACAAAAACTGTAAAAATTTCTCAATTCTTGATTAGTTGGTTGTCTCTAAAGGTTTGATTATGAAGGATGTGATAAAGGTTTTATTATGGTTTGTTGTAATTTTTTTACATGATAGTTAGCTATTCAATAATGCCTTTAAAATACAATGACATACATTGTTATAAGTAAATTTTATAAAAACCAAATATATATATCATCCCAATGCTATATAATTTTTGACAATTTGTTCAAAATCTCTCCTTTCATATGATACAATCATTTCAAAATTTCAATTGTATTTTACAGCTAAAATGTTTAAATACAGCAATTCAACACTCAAATTGAACTCAAATTTTGACAGTTTGTTCAAAATCTCTCCTTTCATTTGATACAGTATTTTGAAAATTTTAATTGTATTTTACAACTAAAATGTTTAAATACAGCTATTCAACACTCAAATTGAACTCAAATTTTGACAGTTTGTTCAAAATCTCTCCTTTCATATGATATAGTATTTTCAAAATTTCAATTGTATTTTACATCTAAAATGTCTAAATATATCTATTCAATTCTCAATTTTAAACATAATTTTGACAGTTTGTTCAAATTCTGTCCTTTTATATGATATAGTCTTTCAAAATTTCAATTGTATTTTATAACTAAACTGTCAAAAATTAGCTACTAATTTCATAAACCCTAAACCCTAAATAACAATTCACAATTTAAATTTTGATTGCATTTTACACCAAAACAAACAAGGGAAGCTTAAAACGATTGATGGGTAATTTATAGAAGTGGGAAAATCCACTTACCTGGTGGGTGGATGCTAATGAACTCGGGATCCTGTTTTCGCTTGTTGACTGTTGCTGTTGAAAATGGGGTCTCTGCAATTTTTTTAAAATTTAATACTTTTTCAAAACGGGATCCTATTTTATGAAACAGGATCACATTTTATGAAACGGGATCCCGTTACATAAAACACGATCCTGTTCGATAAAATGGGATCCCGTTTATAACGGGATCCCGTATTATGGAATGGGATCCCATTTTTGGCCTCTAGGTTTGAGATTCCGCTAAAAAATGGGATCGTGTTTTTTGTTTTAGGCTCGAGATCCCGAGGCAAAATGGGATCCCATTTTTGGATCCCCGATTTTGGATTTTTTTCTAACTCTGAAACTTCCACCTTAAGTGGACACAACTTCTTACATTTACCCTATGACTTCCCATTGCGTCCACTTTTCAAAAATAAAAGATCCTTGATCAGTAGCTAGCTTAGTTTCCTGTAATAACACCACATCTACACCAACCCCATCAATCTGGGATTTGATGAAGCATGATTTGTTAGGGGCGTTTATGCCCCTAACATTCCACATTAGGAATTTCATTGCTCCTGAGGAGAGCCTTCCTCTCCTCTTGTTGAGTGCTTTATCGATAGTGGTATGAATTCTTGCATCTATCTCCTTCTGGATTTTTTACTTCTTTTGCCTTACACTTCTTTTGGATGGGGTAGGAGTATCTCTACCTCCTCTCTGTTGAAAGGGGGTTTGCATTATTCCCAAATATTTATTGACCTCCTCGGAGTCATCCTCATGAAGGACTTCATCTGCGAGCTCATCGCAAATATTCTCTATGGTCTTAACTATAGCCTCTTCCAACAAGGTCTACAATCTTATGTCGTCTGAATCCTCCAAACCAGCTGCCTTGCCCTCCTCCCCATGAGAGTTACCTTCATTCAGAGCTTGCTCTCGTTGAGCCAAGGTTCTTTCCTCGTCAGAATGATCATTTCCCAAAGACCCCTCCTGCCCCACTTGCTTCCCATCCACATCTACTTTAGGAGTCTCAGCCAAAGAAAGGTCGTTATCTTTGTTTAAAAGATTATCCTTTGAAAGCAGTGAGAAAACCAATTGCAAATCAACAATATTCTCTCCCTTCTCCTTCTCCCATTTCTACAGTTGATAGATCTACAAGAGATCTCTTCCTCACATCCTCATGTTGAACCTCCAAAACTCCTTTACTCTGCTTACAACCCAAAGACTCCCAAATTCCTAGGAAGCTCTTCGTCTGTCCTTATAAGCACACACATTCTATCGGTTGAAAGCATCACTAAACATTTGGAGGTTTCTATTTCTTGGCACTCTCCCAGGGAGTTTCATATTACCTTCAAAATCTCTTCATTCCTACATTCAATCAGGAAATTTAAGATTTGAATCCATAAGGAGAGATAGGGAATTTTCTCCTTTTCTATAGAGAAATTAGCTTTCCAAGGTTGACAATAAATGAACGTCTTTCCAAACTTCCACACCTTCTTCTATAAAATGGAATCTCTCTTATTCGGGTTTAAAAACTTAAAAGCAAAGAAACCATCTCGCATGTATTCTAGTTCATCCAATAGACCCCAATGCTTCTCTACCCATTCTTGTAAATCAAAGACTGAATAATGAGGAGAAAAAATCTTACCTATCAACACCAAATTGCTAAGCTCTTCTAACCTTTCCCTTAAACTCGCTTCAGAAAGGTGAACACGTACCAAAGGATCTTTCCTACAAATCGCTTGAGGAGTCCTTTGCTTGGGTCTGTAAATCCATCTTTCCTTCTTTCTCTCAGCTCTTATCTGACCAAAGCTACTTCTCCCCGTCCGGGTGACACTCTTATCCCTCTAGGACCATCTTTGAAAGGTAGATTTTCTTTGGGAGCAGTTTCCAATCTTTACTTCCCTTACTTGATTCCTCCATCCCTTATACTGTTCAACCTTCCTTTCTTGTCTTTGGAATTTCCTAAATTCCTCCTCCTGCGAGGTTAAAGGGTGTCTCTTTGCATACACTCCTTTGCCCCCATATCCATTCTTCCTGATGGATGGAAAATCATCTTCAAAGTGAACTCTCCTCCCCGGAGGCTTGATTCTCTGGATCCTCCCATTATTATGTAGTTTCCCCATGTATTTTCCTCCTCCAGAGCCCCCCTATAGGATGCCCTTACAACATTTCCAGGAAGGGTTCTTCTTGACATTCTCCCATCCTATGTCAAATTTCACAAAAGATACAGTTGCTGCAGTGGCTTTATGCTTTCAGGGTGTTCTGCAAGACTATCTCTTGAGTTGTAACTATCAAACTGATCGGTAATACATATACTTAACATGGATTTGTTTGATTTAGTGATGTGTGGGAAGATATGAGATAATTTGAGTCTTAGCATCTGTTAAATGTGTAGGAACTTTATGTTTAGTTGTTGAAAGTTGAAGAGAAAATAAATATTTAATCAGTATGTATGTTAATTAATATAATAAGATAAACACCACAACTTAACATATTTCAATTGTATGATAGTGGATTGTGATAATAAATAAGCATTAAACTTTCAAATGCATTCAAGAAGTGATGATATATCTAACAATGTGTGTACTATATAAAAAGTATAACTTTATGATTCAAAGAATGTGCATAGCATAAAAAATACAACCTTTTAATTTCTTCTATTTTTTTAGAATAGTGTATTTTCAAAACTAGTGAGAACATCTAAAGGCGTTACCAAATGGTTGATAGGCACAAATATGCAATAGGGTTATAAATATTAATCCATGTGGACCATTTGATAATACCTTTATGTACTATTACTATCATGTTTGTTGATGGAAAGTGAGTTAGAGATCCACTAGCATTTTTGGAAGCAATAGATTAAATGAAAACATAAAAAAGATAATATTGGAAAAGTCATTCAAAGTAATCGAAGTACTAATGTTGGAGTACTTTCTTTTTTTATTAGAGGATAAGGTCATGTAATATGACTTACAATCAACTGTAGGTATACCACAACTTAGGTATTATTATGGGGGATTCAAACTTTGATCTTGATTATGAGAATCCTATGACCTTACCATTAGAACGCAACCCTTGACAATATAAATCAAGGAGCACCTTCTTTATGCACTTATATATATTTTTTAAATCAACCGGAATGCGGATTTACAAATAGAGAAAGAAAATTTAATCAGAGCTACTACAACAATTAGAATTAGAAGATTATTTCTTATTTTGCACAATCTGATTCAATACACATAGATAAGCATTATAAAATTGATTAACAATACACATAGATAAGCATTATAAAATTGATTATACGGGAAGGGTATAGACAGGATTCAGTTATCCAATACTTGGCCTACGTTTACATGGTGTGATAAGACGAGATTCAAAAAATGACTCATCCAATCACAAAGTGGAGACATAGGATAAGATTTGAAAATTCACTTATAATGCAAATGGCCTAGATTTGCATGGGCGATGGGATAAGATAAAAAAAATCACTCATCCTATAGCTTAGTGACGAACCCACAATTTATCCTAAAGCTTGAGGGGATTTAATTGTAAATGTAGGGGAAAGGAATACAAGTGCTATGGACAACATGTACATGGCTGCGAAGATGATGGAAATAACAGTACCTTCTGAGATTGGACCCAACTTCAAGACAACAAAAGCTGAGTAACTGCACGCAGTGAAAATGATAGCGAGGGCCACCAGCTTTTTCACTCTTGTAAAATTGAACGTGGGCAGGGCCACTGGGGCCCCCATTATGAAGAATGTGGTCATGAGAGATAAGGTGGCTGGTATCAGTACAGCTTGACGGATACCTTCATCTCTGTTTCCAAGGCTGCTTGGAAGAGATGTGATGGCAATGCAGTTGGCTGCCATAATAATACTTGAAATTATTGACATAGTCTTACGATCTTGGTACATCTTCTCCTCATCTGCTGCTTCTTCTGTGCAGAATACAGCACTAAGCACAACCATTGCTTTCCTTATAATCCCCTCTTTTCTCACTTTTTCATTATTGTTGTCATGGACGGGGATGCATACATCTTGTCCCGATTCTACATTATCAACACAAGCTTCTTCAGCTCTCATTTGAATGTCTACCATTCTTCCTCTGGCTACCTTGCACAAAGTTAAACCCTAGGACAGACTAGGCTAGAAGACTAGGAGATACAACATTTTTGTTGCCCCAAGGAATTGGGCCTGCCTGATCGATGTGAATAGCCTTGTAATCAGGGTGCTTTTATAAGGAAGACAAAGGAAGCGACGAAGGTATTTGGACGAGTTTAATGTTCTTCAAGTTTCTTCTTACGAGGCACGAAAGTTCCAGGAAAATGCAATTCTTGACATTGAAGAGAAAACACTGCCTGAAATGTGCTGGGCCCCTTTTTCTCGTCTGTGGATGATGACCCTTACCTTAGCCTTGAAACACTCTAGCTATGTGAATAGCTTTTTGTCATTCACATAGAAATTTCTTTTGGCCGACCTACTTTCTTGGGTCCCATAAAATGGTTTAACTATGTATTTGACAAAGATATTTGTTCTATTTTTATTGGTTAAAATTGACCTTTTACTGTTGAAATGAATGATATTTAAGAATAGTATGTTGCTATAAGATCCTGATTTGAATGTGCTCCAAGAATTTGCCACTTATAAACTTGTTATTGCATGAAGGACAGTCTTGTCCAAGTGGACCACAAACGTAACCTAGAAAAATGTATGGATATAAGGTTTTCACCAACGTGGAGGTATATCATTACAATAATAATTAATAAAAAAATTGCTATTCTCTTAACTATGGTATCTTTTATATCACATTTTATATTTTTCTTTTGTACTTTCACTTGATATTGCCACTTGAGAGGCAAATTGTTATTTTTTTTAGATTTTACATCTTCACTCTTACTCTTCTAGAAGAAGAGGGGCTATATTTTCTACATGATTGCCAACACAATAAACAATACAAAGGTAAATACATTTTAGGTATGCATTTTATACTAAATTCTATATGACATGTGTCATTATCATTTTCTGAAATTACAATTTAACTTTACATTCATACTCAGTTTCTAATTATTATTTTCTCTCCTCCACAATTTATGTGCTCTCATTGGTAGTACACACAATTTTAGGGGACATATTTCTACTAATTCTATTTGTAGTTTATAGGTGACACACACACATTTGCTTGAGTAACTCAAATTCTCTAGATGCAAAGAAATGATATCAATTTATCACAGTTTATTTTTACTAAGTGTTTTTACTTTGGTACTACATATACACTTAGTTTTGCACACACTAAAGTGAGGAGAAAATATAGAGAACAATGTGGTCTTGTTTGTCACTTTAGGCTGATGTCTTCCATGAATGATTTTAACACAGTTTAACCATTTTGACACACTCATTCACCCAAAACATAATCCATCATTCCGTCATGCCACATTTATATATTCACAACTTTGTAAATTAGTTTCTAGCAACCTTTTCATCTTAGACAAAATCGTAATTATTGGAATTCCCCTATCGTTAAAATTGTCGCATAATTTTACATCATAATATTATTTTCAAGTAACTACCAAGCTAGTCAATCTCTTAATATACATGGACTTTCGAAGTTTTTCATTGTCTACTGCGTGGCAAACGCGTAGAAGTATAGGCAAGGAAGAAACGAGAAATTGCACCACTGGTGGGCCCACATAAGGATGAGAGAGTCACCTCCTTTCGCCCAAAGGCAAAAGAAATGGTCGGTTACGTAACATTATTTTCTTTGAAGGGCACCTCATTTACAACATCCTGCTTTCCAGAGTCCAACAATTCATGGAAATAAATCTTCTTTTCTTTAGAATAACCAAGCACAATATTTGGAGAAAAGCGATTGTGCAACCAAATTTTTTTTGGGCAAAAGCTGGAGGACTAGTGAGATAGTGGAAAGAGAGATAGACAGAAATGTCTTAACAGCTGCTTTGATTATTGCGACCCTGTTAATCCTCAGGGTTAATACAATGTAATTAGTTTTCGGTTTTATATTTATTTTTTCTGTTTCTTTTTTTTGAATATCAATACAATTTTGCAATTTTATTCTGCCATTTCATCTGTATCTAACAGTGGTATCAGAGCTAGAGTAAAATAATATAGATGAAAGAGCCATTGTTGTGTATGTGATCGTTGTTGTGTATGCGAAATGGACAAGGTGCATAAGGAGTTGTAAATTGTAGCAAAATGTTTGCAGATTTATTCTTAGAGTTTGGAGTACATTCTAGCACCCCTGGATTACATAGTTAGATGGAAGATGGGAATAGTCCACCAGAGAGTAGTCTCACCTACAACACTTTAATAGTCATGCTAATGGACCTAATAGTAAGCATTTCAACTAATGGGTCCCAAAACCACAACTCCACTTCCTAGGACAGAATCACACTCACAAGGCCAAGGTTGTTGTGATGTAGGCATAATCAATCCATCAACAAAATATGGAGTGTTAAAGGCCAACTTTACGGGAGTGGGTTTCATCCCCTGCACTTTGAGCTCAACATAGACTCTTGATGGATATTCTAAGGGGTATACCTTAACAGGTATTGAGTTCAAATTAGATGAGCAACTAAAAATAAATAGACAACCAAACCCAACTCATTGTCTTAGTCCAAAAGATTGTCACTAAACCAAGAAACAACTAGTTGTCACAAAGCCCCTATATAGTTGATACATCTGTCCAAATATACATACACATGAAGGATGGTTTTCCCCTAAACCACTGGTAATATTTGATTGAATTAAAAGGTGTGTGATTGGTCTAATGGAGCCAAGACCGGTGCCTATCCAATCGAGCTACAAAGTGTCAAATGACAAAAAAAAGAACAAATGGAAGGGAAACAAGGAAAAGTTGATCTAAGCACATGCTATATCAGATTGCAGGTTTTGTGCTTTAAACATAATTAATAATCCAAAATAGAACTACATGCATTCAAATGTAAAGAACAAATGACAATAACAAGGCTTGTAATATATTTAAAATACTATCACATTGTCATGTCCCCTTCCCCTATGGCGGACTTAAGGAAGAGAATAATTTAAATTAAAAAATTTAAATCCATTAAGGCCGACCTCAATAGTAGGATGGATATAAGGACAAGAGGTTACAATATTAGTCAACCAAGTATGCACGATCTACAGTGAATATAAGAAATAATACGATGTGTGTAAGACATAAATTCTAATGAGTATACAATGATCAAGATTAAGGGAGAATACATAATGATCATCTTGTGCAGGCAGCAATTTGTTAAAGCAATTATCATTGTGAAGGCAGCTGTGTGTAAATGTAGCGATCCATATTAGACAAGGAGGTGTGATCAAGGGAGTTATTAACAAAGATAATCACTATTTTGCTAAGGAAGAAAATGACAAAATAGAATATTGAAAGAGCAAAGATCTCCTTGAGAAGAGTTGCCATTCTCATTAAGAGGTGGTAGAATTTGTGTTTAAAAGGGGCACTGAAGGATATACATCTTCAAGGGACTGCAATATATTTGAGAAATACATGGAATATGAACTAATTTATAGCAGAGATAAATCTGCAGACTTTAGAAATGATATATATATATATATATATATATATATATATATATATAGATGCATCAGCAGAGATATATATGCAATAATTAATAACAACAGATATTGTTACTCTCTTAATACTATTATTTTTGCTATAATTTTTCCTATGCATAACAGAATTAATATAACAACTTTGTTAAGATTCTCATCCAATTGGTCAGTCCATTTTGGAGTGGAGATAGTGCATATAAGGAATGCAAGTAGCTAGGACTCCATTTTGATAAGGACACCCCAAGTGGGGCTAGGAGGCTGAATGGCGGGTGTCATTCCATGCTCCTGGGCTGGATAGAACAGCTCGAGGTGCCTTTTATGATCTCCCAAGTGGTGCTCCATAATGACGATGGGATTTTTGGATATAACATTAAAAGGAATCCCATGTGTACATTCTAAATATTATAATAGTGATCATAACCTATCTGTAACATCACTGGATTATATGTTTATTTATCTATTGATAACTAACATGATTACAGGAACTAAATTAGGTTTATCTTTCTTAAAGCATTCAATTGGTAAGTTACAACCCTAACTATGTTAAATTTGTGATTCTAGGGCAAGATTTAGGGCAATCCCAAAAAGGAACATTACAATTGGTATCAGAGTATCCTTCATGCCATCCTATGAATGATAGTTGATGCAGCATGTATTCAAGTGTATACTTCATGTCTTACATACATTCATGTATTTGCTTTGTGACTTATGTGCATTCAAGTGTATACTTCATGACTTATGTGTATTTAGGTGTATACTTCATGCCTTACGTACATTCATGTATAAGCTTCATGACTTACAAGTTTATGCTTCCTCACTTACATGTATTCAGGGGTATATTTCATGCCTTACTAACATTTATGTATATGCTTTGTGACTTACATGTATTCAAGTGTATACTTCATGACTTACATGTATTTATGTGTATACTTCATGACTTACATATATTCATGTTTATGCTTTGTGACTTACATGAATTCATGTGCATACTTCGCGTATTACATGTATTTATGTGTATGCTTCATGCTTCGTGTCTTACGTGTATTTATGCATATACTTCATATATTACATGTGTATTTATGTGTATGCTTCATGCTTCACATGTATTTATGTGCATACTTCATATATTACGTGTATCTATGTATATCTTTCATGCTTTTTGTCGTATGTGTATATTTCATGTTTCGCATGTACCTATGTGTATGCTTCATGTATTACATATATCTGTGTTTACTTCATGTCTGATGTTTCTTCAACAAGTTTACTCCATGGGTGTTTAAGATTACTTTATGTTTTAAAATTATGAAAATGCCAAATCTATTAAAGCTTTATCTAACAAACACTTCTTGGGTTGAGAAGCACTAAGAAATGAACTTATTTAAAATTAAATTATTATTAGTCCTCAAATGCAATAATGAAGATTTGTAACTATTGAAGTGAAAAAGTTTGACTCCCTCAATCTTGAAATATAAAAGGGGAGAACATTTCATTTGAGATTTAGACATCCAAAACATCATTGAAGAATTCAGTTGAGAATATAACCCTAAGAGATTTTATAAGTAAATTAAATTAGGCTCTCAAAAATAATGATGATGCGAGAAAGGATGACACCCCAAATATGAAAGGTGTGACCCTTCAAATGTAGGACTTCCTTAACAATAAAATATAAAAGGGGAATCATTTCCTTGTGAAGAAACCTTCAATAGGAAATAAAATCTAACAATCAACTCAAAGGTAAAGTATTATTCTTGAAAAAGACAGCCAAGAAGAGTAGTGACTCCTTCAAGACATAGATATAAAAGGATAAATTAATTCATTGACATAAGCAATCATCACTCACCTATTCATTAGGAAATCAACAAAGCAAAATATCAAAAGTTTACCAAGGAAGGAAAAATCAATCACAAACATTCAACATGGTTGAATCTAATGATATAAATTGACTTGCAATTCTCAAATGAAAATCTAGTTGTCAAGGAAACTTAGGCATAACTAAAGATATAAAGATGAATTAATGTTATCTTTCAAACATTGAGATTTAGGTACATTGTGGTACCATCTTGACCTAGGATGGTCAATCTCTTAGAATCCAAAAAAACAATTTTGAGAGAATGTAACTCAATTCTTTAGGAACCTACAAGTAACAAATTTTGACTCTTAGAGAGACCTAGGAGAAATTTTGGAAATAATCATGGATACTAAAGATTGAAGAATTATTGGAGGATATATTCATCAAGTTTCATTAAGGTAGGAACACATTTGTTCCATTCATTTTGGACAAGATCATAATGCTTAATCAAATCCATAACACATATGGTCTATCGCACACTCATAGAAAAAATGGTAATACATGGATGAACCTTGTAACTTACAAAATTGATCTAGTAAACTTATCTTATGAACCAAATTCACTTCTATATTAGATCATTTCTTCTAGGAGTCTCCTCCTAAGTTCTTTTCTTGATCAAAGTAACTCCACATTCATAAAAGTCAAGGACATTAGTATTAGGTATGTAGGTACTTTAGATAAATTTGATACAAATCAAGTTACAGCAAAATTGTGCTACATCCCCAACTTACAATTAGACTTAATCATTAACTTTGCACGATAATCAAGAAGATTTATCATAGTTAATTGATTTGATATTGTGGAAATATCTAATTTGATATTTGGTTATGAAGTTAGTGACTAATGTTAAATAGTTTTGAACATTAATTGATTTATATTATGGGATATGATAATGATGCACTGATCATGGATTTTTGGTCCTGAGTGTGAACAAGAAAACGTAACAACCTTCAAAGAAGGAAGGAGGCTATCATCCTAGAGGAAGGTTTAGATGTTGAGAAAACAAGGTTGATTAGTCATCAGAGTATCATTTTCTATGTCCATCAAAATCCCTTGATAAGTTGTCATGAGTCATGTCCCCTTTCTTAGCAATTATGTTCTATGTGAGTCGTTTTGTCAATGGTGCAGCAAGATATGATGACTAGACGACATTCCTGGAACATTGTCACAAGTAGAGAGATAGTCATGTTAAGTGACAAAGAGATCTCTTGTTATCCTATTTGTATATGTGGATATTATTTTCTTAAGCCATTCGACTAAGGGTTATAATTGATTTAGGGGGAGTAGTACTCGACCCCGACAATCCTAATCTAGTTGTGTGTCATCTTTTGATTTTATTTCTATAGTGATAATATTTAATATTATATATATATATATTGTTTAACCCTTGTCATTTAGTAAGGGTGATTATGTATATATAAAGGTGGGATCCTCCTTATAGGTTGGCAACAATAATGTTGTGATTATTTAAAAACCTATTATGCTATATTAAGTAACACTATTTTGAATGTTAATAGTTTTGTTGTTTAGTTTGCATTGAGGAGTTAATGGGAGCTTTGAGCTCACCATAGGTTGGCACATGTCATCTTGGGTGAGCCTAAGATTGAGGGAGCTAGCCAAGTGGGAGTTTCCCACCCAAATCGGCATGCCAAGAATGGTAGGATAACAAAGTTTAGATATCATTTGAAGGGAACCATTTGTTTTGGGGGCTATTGTTGTTTTTCTTTTGGTGTAGGGTGGCGGAGCTCTCTAGAGAGGACCGAGCAGTAAAGAAACTTAAACTAGCTTGAACGGGAATCAGATTGAAATTGCATTACATTTAACAGACTTGTTCAAGTAAGATGGTGGATGATGTACCCATTTAATTTCGGGTTTAAATAGTTTTAACTATGTTAAGCTTCCATAGTGTGAGTATGACATTATGTTTCTGGCTTTATTATTAGCATAGTGGCATGAGGCTTTTGAGGCCGTGTTTCTATCCATTGTTCAAATCTTGATGGTCGTGGCTCAAGGCCAACAGGGTCAAGATTAAAACTCACAAAATTCCTTTCAAAACTGTAGCTCGAGGCCTAATGGTTGAGTCATTTTGCATCATAATCTTTTCTGAGACTAAGCTCCAGGCCATATGGATGAGCTATTAGCACTGTAAATTTTTTGAGACTATGCTTGAGGCCTTATGATCGAGTGATAGATTCATTTTACTTTTCACTGTAGAAGTGGCTCAAGGTCGTAAAGGCCGAGCTATGAATCTTTATTATTTATATTATGATTGCAGCTCTAGGTCGATGTGGCTGAGCCTTATTTCACCATATATCTTACTGAATCTATAGCTCGAGTCCATTATGGATGAGCACATATCCTTTGTATCATTACATGCCAACTATTGACATGGCTTGAGTAATATTAGTGCCAAGATTCATATATGAGATGAGTTGAATGTGCTCATGGCACGAAAGTGTAGAATGATGCATTAAGTACTTACTCATTGTTTGGCCTATATATGGCCATTGCAATCAACACAAAATGTGGTAAGGGCCAATATGATCTTAGTCATTAAAGGTTCTTATAGCACTCAAGCAAAATATTGGATTAGCTTGCATGTAAACTCGACTATGGATTATGAAAGGGTTAATAAAACAATCAAGACTATACTTGTTTTCCCTTGACTAAGGAGGTGGTATGATCATCAAAGATCATAGTTCTAACATACGACAGCTTGCATGCTTGCTAAACTATTGGTAAACGATTTGTTCTATTATTGATTTCTAAGAATTACATGGTTAATATTACAAGGTTTAAACCTTTTATTTTACTTATGAGTAAACTAACAGGAAAAGTGTTTATTACCAAAAGCTCATAAAAGTAATTTGAGCTATCATTCATTAGGAAACAATTCCATTTGCTAAGGCAAGGTATGCCTAGAGTATGAAGAATATGATTCTAACCTATAAGTTATTTTAAATCAAAATTGTAAACCATGGAATACCCGAGGTGGTATAAGTGGTCAACTTTTGATATGAATTGAAAGTGGAACAAGGTGACGATGAGTCACAAGTTCCTTGTTATGAAAGAAACCCATTTGGTATTAACCAACCCATGATGGGAGTCGAGTGTCTAGATATGGACAATGAATCGAATTAATGCCACCTATACTAGACCTAGAGAGAAAGGTCAATTTGAACTTACTGTAGGACATGACAACTTATAAGTTGAGTCAGGGTGGTGGACATACAATGACGTTCATTGTGTAAAGTATATGTATGTAAATATTTAGACAAAGTAATGCATCCATCTCTGCATGCATTGTTAGTCCATAGTGCTCTAGATGACTTAGTGTCTCCAGTAGTGTCATACATAGTTAGAGTGGATCTATAGTTGTGTGACCATGAGACATTAGGAAAGACACAACACTAGATACTCAGATGGCTAACCTAATGGTTCCTAATATCTAACCTTTCTGTGAAGGGTAGGGCCACTTCCAGTTAGGAAGTTGAGCGGGGGTCCGTAGGTCTGTGGTTGGTGGAAAAGCACTAGGATGATGCCCTCCTTCCCAAGCATGAGACAAGCTGAGGCTTATGGAGACAAATGTCATTTGTTTCTGATACAGTGTTTTTATATTTTATGACTTGTTGGTCAATTGTAATGTATTATTTTATATTGATGCCTTGACCATAATGTTGTACATACATAGTGAGAGTATTTCATTGATGATATGTAATTGGATATTGTTATTGTAAGCTTTGTTATATTTTGTGAGAATAACATGCTTAATTGAGGAAATAATAGTGAATCATTATTGTTTAATTTGAAATGGATAATCATATCGATAATTAATCTCTTGATTTAGATGTATGATTATGTTAAATATTGAGGATTATGGAATGAGATGTTACTTATGGTATCAGAGCTACTGGGTTCAATACATGGACCTATGAGCTCACTACTTGATGATTACTTTATCCAACATTAAGTATGCTAATGTTTGGATGTTCTATGCTAGAATGGTAAAAATTAGAACAACACCTCGAAAGAAGTTAATGGAACACAGACGTTACCTATGTCAACAAAAGATCTTGAAGGCATGAGCCTCAAGGATGAAGAAACTTGAAAAGACTAGCTACCTAGTAGGAGCATGGTTAACTAATGAGGAAACGTTTGCTAATGCCATGAAATGCATCAAGAAGGAGTTAAGGAAAGCAGAAAAGATGGCTGCCCCTAACTCTACTGATGCATCAACAGGACCCTCTACCCCTAAAGCATCAGCTGAGGAAAATAATCCTAGGGATTATGATATACCTAAGGAGATTGTGAAGGAGTACCAGTGTGTACCCTCACCTCCTAAGACTTAAATGAAAATATGAATATGGGAAGTTATCCCAAGCTGTAAATGACTTGCAGTAGCAAGGTGTAAATTTTTTTTTGTAATTTTTATGGATTATATGTAGTCCAATGAAACTGTAATTCAATTTCAAATTCTAACAATCTTTCCTTTCTTGTTAAAGATTACATGAATGAGAATAGATTTGTATAATGAATGAATTAAATGACATGGAAAAATTAATCTGTGATTAATCTGCAAATTTTAGGAAGAAGTAGATTGCAACAGAGGTTCATATTAGAACTAGGATGGGAGATAGCCAGGAAGAAGGATATCCTTCAGGGTACTCTGAATCTAAGTTAGACTAGATCCTGACTTTATTGAAAGCAACCATTAAGAATAAATACCCATTACCTCGCATCGATGATCTTTTCGATCAAATGAGGGGAGCAACCGTGTTTTCCTAGATCAATCTTCAATTTGGATATCACCAGTTGAGGTTGAAGGATGAGGACATCTATTAGATAGCCTTTAGAACCAGGTATGAACATTATGAATTCACTGTACTACCTTTTGGATTGACAAATGCATCGATGGCATTTATGAATCTTATGAACAGTGTGTTCAGGGACTGTCTGGACAAGTTTGTCTTATTATTTATTGATGGAATTTTGGTTTATTCTAAGAATGAGGAAGAGCATTTACAACATTTGAGAATTGTTCTTAAGAGGTTGAGAGAGCACCAACTATATGGCAAGCTCTCCAAATGTACTTTCTTTCAAAAGGAGGTACAATACTTGGGTCACATAATATTAGCTAAAGGTATAGCTATGGACCCAGCTAAAATTAAGGCAATTTTGGAATGGCCGATACCAAGAAATGTACATGAGGTCTAAAGTTTCATGGGCCTTGCTGGTTATTACAGGAAGTTTGTGAAAAAAAACTTCTCTAAAATTACATATCCTATAACTTCTTGCAGAGAAAAGGTAAGACATTTAAATGGTCAGATAAGTGCCAGGAGGCCTTTGACCTACTAAAGAAAAAATTGACTTCAGTGCCAATTTTGAAAGTACTTAACCCAGAGGGTCAATTTTTAGTCATTTCCAATGCCTCAGGAGAAGGCTAAGGTGTTGTACTAGTCCAGGATGGATAGGTCATCACGTATGAATTACGTAAGCTAAAAAACTGTGAACAAAATTATGCCCCACATGATTTGGAACTTGAAACAGTTATTCACGCACTTCAAATGTGGAGACACTATTTGCTTGGGAAACCTTTTGAGCTGAAAATAGATCATCAGGGACTCAAATATCTATTCACTCAACCACATATTAATGCTCGACAAAGAATATTGTTGGAATTGATCTCAGATTATGATTTTGATATAAAATATATACAAGGAAAATAAATTAGGTGGCAGATGCTTTGAGTAGGAGAAGGCACATCTCCTCCATGATCTCCATACATTCTGATTTTAGAAATTAGGTGTTACAAAAATCTAAGGGAGATGAGTTTTATGAGTAGGTAAAAGAAGCCCTTGAAGAAAACCCCCAAAATTTAAGATATGAAAGATTCAACCTTGAACTAGATATGTTATTAAGGTTTAAAGGAAGGATGTATGTACCTAACTCAATAGAGTTAAGGAGTATGGTTTAGAAAGAGGTTCATTCTACACCATATTCTGGGCATCCTAGAGTAACAAAGTTACTTGCTGATGTGAAATCCCCATATTTCTAGAAAGGAATGAAGAGGGATGCTACAAATTTTTTAGCTAAATGTATTGAATGCCAGAGGATGAAGGGAAAACACCATCACCCGATAGGACTCTTATACCCTCATGAAATTCCTGAGTGGAAATGGAAAATTATAAGCATGGACTTTGTGCAAGGGCTTCCTATGTCAAGGAACATGCATAATGCTATCTTGGTTGTGGTGGATAGACACCAAAGCTGCTCATTTTGTACCTAGAAACTTGATGGATGGAGCACCTGTCATTGTTCAAAAATTTGTTCAAGAGATTTTCAGACTACATGGCATTCTTGAGAATATTATCTCAGATAGGGATGTACGAATGACATCGACGTTTTGGCAAAACTTGTTCTCTTCACTTGGAACCCAAATGAATATAAACTCTACTTATCATCCTGAAACAGATAGATAAACTGAGAGGGTGAACCAAGTGCTGGAGGACTTATTGAGGATGTACTACAAGGATTAGTAGTACAAGTCGGAGGATTATCTTCCTCTAGTGACATTTACCTACAATAATTCCTATCACTCAGCTATTAAGATGGCTCCATTTGAAGAATTATATCGATGGAAGTGCCAAACACCTATAAGCTAGGACAAGCTGGAAGATAGGGTTAGCCTTGGTCTAGAAATGTTGTTAGAGATGGAAGAGCAAGTCCATTTGATTAAGAGAAGGCTAGCAGAGGCCAATGATAGAAAAAAGAGTTATGCAGATGCTAAGTGCATTGAAAGGCATTTCATAGTGGGAGAGAAAGTTCTCCTAAGGGTAAAACCTCAAAAAAGTTCCATTAAATTTGGAAAGATGTCTAAACTAGCACCAAGATACGTGGGCCCTTTCAAAGTTCTAGAAGAAGTCAACCCAATAGCATACAAAATTGCTCTATCACCAGTACTTGCCATGATGCATAATGCGTTTCATGTTTCATATTTGAAAAAGTTTAATTCTGATGATAATCAAATTCCTATTCTTGATTGGAATACTCTACAGGTGAAGGACCTAGGAGTGGTGGTGATCAAGCCTATCAAGGTACTCGAAACACGTAAGCTACGCTTACGTAACAAAGAAATAACATAGTGCAAGGTCTAGTGGGACCAATATGGAGAGGAAAATAACACTTGGGAAAATTATGATGACATTCAGGTTAGATTTCCTTGTCTTTTCTGAAACATTTCTTTTAGTATGATCTTGAAAACATTTTCTTATTATGTTGATTTACTTTTAAGACAATTAATCATTGGGGATGATGATTCTTATGGGGGGAGATATGTTACATCCCCAACTTACAATTAGACTTAATCATTAACTTTGCATGATAATCAGAAGGATTTATCATAGTTAACTGATTTGATATTGTGGAAATATCTGATTTGATCTTTGATTATGAAGTTAGAGATAGATGTTAATTAGTTTTGAACATTAATTGGTTTATATTATGGGATATGATAATGATGCACTGATCATGGTTTTGTGGTCCTGAGTGTGAGCAGGGAAATGTAATGACCTTTGAAGAAGGAACAAGGCTATCATCCTGGAGGAATGGTTAGATGTTGACAAAACAAGGTTGATTAGTCATCTGAGTATCAGTTTCTATGTCCTTCCAAATCCATTTGTAAGTTGTCATGAGTTATATCTCCTTTCTTAGCAATTATGTTCTATGTGAGTCACTTTGTAGATGGTACGACAAGATATGATGACTAGATGACGTTCCTGGAACATCATCATAAGTAGAGAGATAGTCATGTTAAGTGATGAAGAGATCTCTCATTATCCTATTTGTATATGGGGATATTATTTTCTTAAGTCATTCAACTAAGGGTTATGGTTGATTTAGAGGGAGTAGTACTTGACCCTGACAATCCTAATCTAGTTGTTTGTCATCTTTTGATTTTTTTTCTATAGTGATAATCTTTAATATTATATATATTGTTTATCCCTTGTCATTTAGTAAGGGTGATTATGTATATTTAAAGGTGGGAACCTCCTTAGAGGTTGACAACAATAATGTCGTTAATATTTTTAAAACCTATTATGCTATATTAAGTAACACTATTTTAAATATTAATAATTTTGTTGTTTAGTTGGCATTGAGGAGTTAATGGGAGCTTTGAGCTCACCATAGGTTGGCGCATGTCACCTTGGGCAAGCCTAAGATTGAGGGAGCTAGATGAGTGGAATGGTAGTTCCCCACCCAAATCAGCATGCCAAGAATGGCATGATAACAAATTTTAGTTATCATTTGAAGGGGACCATTCATTTTGGGGGGTAAGGTTGTTTTTCTTTTGGTGTGGGGTGCAGAAGCTCTATGAAGAGGCTCGAGCAGTAAAGAAACTCAGAGCAGCTTGAATGGGAATCAAATTGAAATTACATTGCATTTAACATACTTGTTCAGGTAAGATGGTGGACGTTGTCGCCATTTACATTCAGGTTTAAATAGTTTTAACTGTGTTAGGCTTCCATAGTGTGTGTATGGCATTATGCTTCTGGCTTTACTATTAACACAGTGGTACGAGGCCTTTGAGGCCGTGTTTCTATCCATTGTTAAAATCTTGATGGTTGTGGCTGAAGGTCAATAGGGTTGAGCTTAAAACTCACAAAATTCCTTTCAAAACTATAGATTGAGGCCTCATAGCTGAGTCATTTTGCATCATAATCTTTTTTGAGACTAAGTTCCAGGCCGTATGGCCGAGCTATTGGCACTATAACTTTTTTGAGACTATGCATAAGGCCTTATGGTTGAGCGTTAGATTTATTTTACTTTTCATTGTAGAAGTGGCTCGAGGCCATAAAAGATGAGCTATTAATCTTTATTATTTATATTACTACTGTGGCTCTAGGCTAATGTGGCCAAGCCTTATTTCACTATATATCTTACTGAATCTATATCTCAAGTCCATTATAGATGAGAACATATCCTCTATATCATTACATGCCAACTATTGACATGGCTTGAGTAATATTAGTGCCAAGATTTGTATATGAGATGAGTCAAATGTGCTCATGGCATGAAAGTGCAGAATAATGCATCAAGTACTTACTCATTGTTTGGCCTATATATGGCCATTGCAATCACCACAAAATGTAGTAAGGGTTGATATGACCTTAGTCGCTAAACGTTCTTATAGCACTCAAGAAAAGTATTGGATTAGCTTGCATGTAAACTCAATTATGGATTATAAAAGGGTTATTAAAACAATCAAGATTATACTTGATTGCCCTAGACTAAGGAGGTGGTATGATCATCAAAGATCATAGTTTTAACATATGGAAAATTGCATGGTTGCTAAACTATTGGTAAAAGATTTGTTCTATTTTCAATTACTAAGACTTACATGGTTAATATTACAAGGTTTAAATCCTTTTTTTTATTTATGAGTAAACTAACGGGAATAGTGTTTATTACCAAAAGCTCATAACTTAGATAATCTGAGCTATCATTCATTAGGAAACCATTCCATTTGCTAAGACAAGGTAGGCCTAGAGTATGAAGAATATGATTCTAACCTATAAGTTATTTTAAATCAAAATTGTAAACCATGGAATACCCAAGGTGGTATAAATGGTCAACTTTTTATATGAATTGAAAGTGAAACAAGGTGATGAGGAGTCACAAGTTCCTTGTTATGAAAGTAACCCATTTAGTCATAACCAACCCATGATGGGAGTCAAGTGTCCAGGTATGGACAATGAATTGAATTGATCCCACCTATACTAGACCTAGAGAGAAAGGTTAATTTGAACTTTCTGTAGGACATGATAGCTTATAAGTCGAGTTAGCATGTTGGACATATGACAGCATTCATTGTGACTATGTAACATATATGTATGTAAATCTTTGGCCAAAGTAATGCATCTATCTTTGCATGCATTGTCAGTCCACAGTACTCTAGATGGTTTAGTGTCTCTAGTAGTGTCATACATAGTTAGAGTGGATCTATAGTTGTGTGACTGTGAGACATTAGGAAAGACACAACACCAGATACTTAGATGGCTAACCTGATTGTTCCTAATATCAAACCTTTCCATGAAGGGTAGGGACACTTCTAGTTAGGAAGTTGAGTGGGGGACCACAGGCCCGTGGTTGGTGGAAAAGCACTAGGATGATGCTCTCTTTCCCAAGCATGAGACAAGCTAAGGATTATGGAGATAGATGTCATTTGTTCCTGATACATTGCTTTTACATTTTATGACCCGTTGGTCAATTGTAATGTATAATTTGATATTGATCCCTTTAGCATAACTTTGTACATACATAGTGAGAGTATTTCATTGATGATATGTAATTGGATATTGTTATTGTAAGATTTGTTATATTTTGTGAGAATAACATGCTTAATTGAGGAAATGATAGCAAATCAATATTGTTTAATTTGAAATGGATAATCATATTGATAATTAATCTCTTGATTTAGATACATGATTATATTAAATCTTGAGCATTATGGAATGAGATGTTACAAATTGTTACATAAGCCTATTCTAATTTATATTATGGGCCCATAACCTACAAATCCTAGGATTGAAAATGAAAGAAAAGATTATGAAGACTACTATAAAACATACAAACAAGTAGACCAAAAAGATATAATATCATTGCAACTGAGGTCATAGATGTTTATCATGCTTCTAATTCCCATCTTAATATATGAGAAGCTCACTTTCTTGCTTGAACTCAAAGGATATCCATGTGCAAAATTTGGGCCAACTTGGTTTCTTCTCCTTGAGATGAGAGAAAACTTGTCTTAAGTTAGGGACCTTACCCATTACCAACTCGTGGTTTTGTTGTTGAGAGATATTGAGAAATATAAGTATATGAATTGGAAGAATATCAAACAATATAGTATCCTCATACTTTAGAGAAGATTATCAACCTTATGATCTTAAAGGGCTATGTTGACATTTCAATGGAGACAAACATACTAACAACCATTCCTCAAGGAGGATTAATGTAGGATAATGATTACTTTAGGAAGCATCCTAGTTGTGATTTCTTGAGGACAAGCAATCTTGGGCAGGGTGGACGGTCATGTCCCCTTCCCCTATGGCCAACTTAAGGAAGAGAATAATTTAAATTAAAAGATTTAAATCTATTAAGACTGACCTCAATAGTATGATGCATATAAGGACAAGAGATTACAATATTAATCAACCAGTATGCATGATTTACAATGAATATATGAAATAATACAATGTGTGTAAGAAAAAAATTCTAATGAGTATACAATGATCAACATTAAGGAAGAATACACAACGATTATCTTGTGCAGGTGGAAATTTGTTAAAGCAATTATCATTGTGAAGGCATTTGTGTGTAAATGAAGTGATCCATATTATAAAGGATAGTGATCGATAGTAGACAAGGAAGTGCGATCAAGGGAGTTATTAACAAAGATAATCATTGTTTCGCTAAGGCAAAAAATGACAAAATAGAATATTGAAAGAGCAGCGATCTCCTTGAGAAGAGGTGTGATTCTCATTTAGAGGTATATCTTTTGGTAAAAGTCATAATATTTCATAAAATACACATCATTGACTGATATAAAAGGTGGTAGAAGTTGTGTTTAAAAGGGGCACCGAAGGATATATATCTGAAAGGGAATGATATATATATATCTAAGAATAAGAAGAAGAAGAAATACATGGAATATGAACTAATTTAGAGCAGAGATAAAGACTTCAATAGTGATATATATATATATATCAATAGAGATATATATGCAGTAATTAATAACAACAGATATTGTTACTCTCCTAATACTGTTATTCTTTCTATAATTTTACCTATGCGCAACAAAATTAATATAACAACTTCCTTAAGACTCTCATCCAATTGGTCAGTCCATTTTGGAGTGGAGATAGTGCATATAAGGAATGCAAGTAGCTAGGAATCCATTTTGATAAGGACACCTCAAGTGGGACTGGGATGCCAAATGGTGGGTGTCATTCCATATTCTTGGGCTGGATGGAATGGCTTGAGGCACCTTGTATGATCTCCAAAGTGGTGCTCCATAATGATGATGGGTTGTTTGGATAGAATCTTAAAAGGAATCCCATGCATACATTTTAAATATTATAATAGTGATAATAATCCTATTTGTATCACCATTGGATTATATGTTTATTTATCTGTTTATAACTAACATGATTGTAGGACCTAAATCAGGTTTATCTTTCTTAAATAATTCAATTGGTAACTTACAACCCTAACTATGTTGAATTTGTGATTCTAGGGCAAGATTTAGAGCAATCCCAAAAGGGGACATTACTCACATTTTCAAATGTCTAATACAAACTTATCAGCAAATGTGATAAGAGGAAAGACCCTAAATACATACAAACTACCATGGAGACATTCTCTACACAATCCCTACTACATATTTTTATTCAGTTGTTCCACCATCCCACTACTTCTCTACAACTAGACATGGCATGATTTGAAGCCCTAGAAGCATTGCTATACTTGCACAGCGTCCAGCCACCAACAAAGAACCAAACAACCCCAATACATCTAAAAAATGCATACATAGCTATTCAGTGCCCGACACTACTTCAAGCACTGTAGTTTGTCAGAAATTACTCCCATGACACATTAAAATCTGGCCCACTACAATGTCAAGAGATCTACACATTTGGAAGCTTGCCTATTCTCTAACAACTCTGAAAATGTCATAAGAAGATTTCTTGCACTCTTTGTGTAAATAGAAAAATAAAGAGGGAAGGTTCTAATCCTTTCCTTGGCACTTGCAACATCTGACTTATCAACTTTGTCCTCTAAGTGTACCTGTGCATTGAAGAATTTCACTATACCAACCACCTGCATGGCACTGTTTGTAGAATCATTAAACTCTGGATACAAATTAACCTATACAATCCTGCAATCATGGCATATTTTTAGGGAATTACCCTTTTAAATCCTTTACAACACTTTAAATGTGTTGTCTAATTTTCCTTTTTTGGGCCATTTGAACTCTGACTATACCTTTCTTCATTGGGCACATCTTCTCTTTATCATCCTTATCATAAACTTCTTTCATGCCACTTCATTTTCCCTTCCTTCATTTGCTCTATTGAAAAACTTTTACTTTTACCAACCATGGGAGAACACCCCTTTTTCTCTTTGGCACTTAGTCTTCATTTTGGGCCCCCTTTGTGCCTTATTAGAAAATCTCATTTTTTGCAAACTTCTCCTCAACCTTTACTTTCTTCTTTGTTACCTTCCTTGTTGTCTTTTCCTTTTATCGACAAATTTCCCTGCAAGCGAATTTCCTTTATCTCCTTACTCAGCCACCTTACCTATCGACAAACTTAGCCCAAGGTGAACCTTATTTTCCTTGCATCATTGCTTTGTCTCTTGTCTCTCACTTTGTTGGGAAAAAGATTCATTGGTGAACTATGTTATCAATGAACCGAGCAGTTCGCTAACCTAGGCATTTGCCAATAAAAACTTGCCTTAACCATTTCTTTGTTTGTCTATCTTCATTGTCAATAAAATCCTCCAACAACAAACCAATCTCTTTACTTACCTTTTACCCTTTGTTATGGCCTTAGTTCTCCTTTTCTTGAGTCAGTGAATCCTCCTTTGGCAAAACTTTGTTGGTGAACCTTCAAGTTCATGAACCCAAGTATTTTTCTGACAAAAGACTTCACTTCATTTTTTTTTCCTTTTATTGGTGAAAATGCTTCACAACAAACCTTTCTCTTTTCATCCTTTCACCTTGTTTTGAGGTGTCAATGAATTCTTTGTCGGAAGAACGTTTTGTCAGTGAACATTCAAGTTTGCGAACTGGAATTTTTACCAATAAAAACTTGTACTTCACTTTCATTCTTTCCTTAGAAACTTTTAAGCTTTTCCTTTCTTCGCCAGAGCCTCCATTGCCCTCTTGTTGATAAATAAATGAATCGACAAAATCGTGAACCCACAAACCAAGTTCATAAGTTCAGAAAAATTGTCAATTTGCCGAAAAAGAGTAGAAATGAACAATTTTTTTCTAAGGGAGGAAAATAAATAGACTTGGGGGACTTATACTTAGAAATTTTTGAAATAAAACCCTTAAAAGATGTCTCAGATTGGATTTAAATAGGGGATCTTAAGAACAAAGACATAAGGTGGGATTTCTAATGGATTTTTGGGGCAAAATAATACATTTTGGGAGCTAAATTTTATAGGTCCCAACAATGGCTTTGGTTGGGGACATGTGCCAAGAAATGGTACAACAAGGACCAGCTATCTATGGACAGACAAAAAGAAAGAAAGAACAAATAGGGGGAACAATGAAAACATATTTATAAAACATATATATAGGAAAACACACAGTCATAACCATGAAGGCACAAAAGAAAGTTGACTATGATAAAAATTTACAGGTACATGCAAGTCCAACCTATACAAAACTACATCAACCACTTGCCTCTATCAAAGACAAGTCAAATGAAGGAGTTGATCTCCCTCAAACCAAATCTACATTTTTCACCCACTTGCAACAACTGAAGATTGTCCCCAGCTTGTGTGAATCTACAACATATGCTTGTGGAGCCAAGGCCAGCTTCACCAATGAAAATATTGTTGCTAGGCAACCCTAAAAATGGGTGCTTGACCTATTTAAATCCATATCATGCTTGTTCCCATCAACAAGGGACAAAAAATATAGAACCAGGTCAACAATAAAAGACATGGATGGAAGAAAACCTCCATCACCAATTGTAACCTTATTACACATACTGAAATCTTCATGCAAATTGAGGGAAAAAGAAAATACCTCCAATTCACATGTCAAAGAAAATTGTGAATGAATGCATTGCTGATCTACAAAAGAAGACATCTCTTCTTGTAAATCAAAATGGCAAGAATCCATCTTGGGTATACTCTCAAGTTAGGTTGCCATCTATTGAAACACCTAGGCATATACATGCCTTGTTGCTCATTCACATCAATGTCCCATACAAAGGACTCAACCTCTATTGTAGAACCAACACATTTAGGGTCAGACAAACATCTCACATCAAAATAGAAACATTCATATTCATTTGTAACTCTACCCAGCTCTTGAACATTACTTTCATCTATGCTACCACAAATTTCAATTTCTGAATCATAAGCATGACTCAAGCTACTATCCAAAACATCAACACATAAATTAAGATCATGAGACACCTTATGTGAAGAACCATGTTCTTCAAATTGTCTCTCTGTTTCAATTCCACCTTGGTAACTTGTTGTGTCACACATGCTACTGCAAACAAACTGCTAACACATATCTTCTTCCACATCCATTCTTATTTTATTTCCTTGTGGCTCTGGTGAAGCACACTCTGCATGAGGAAGAAAACATACCTTGCACCACAAAAGTAGGTTCTCATATACGTCCATATGATCACCATCCTCAAAATCAAGGGTAATCTCTTCACACTGAAACTACATGACTTCACTAACAACTATCTCTGATTAGTTATCATCAACTGCAACCACCTCTACATAAACCTCATGCAAGCAAGCATTAACTGCTTCATTACATACAAAAGAAACAAAATAGGGTAGCAAATCAAACAAGAAACAAGTTTCTTGTTCATCCCATTTTTTACTTACCTATGTCCACATTTCATAATCATCTTCAGAAACTGATCCATCTGATTGTTCATCCCTGTATACAACATACTCATTGTTCACTAAACCACATACCTCAGCTTTAGGTTGGAAGTCATCATTGGTTTCATCTTTTTCACCTTCACTTGATGAGCTATCTAGTAGAAGGTAAGTGCATATATAGCCCTCATCATTTACATTACTGCCATATGATGCACCATCTTCCACTTCTACCTTTCTAACTATATAATCATCATCATCTGATTGCATGTATCCACACTGATGTTGTTTGGATCAGCATGTTGTTTATTAGCAACACATGCACTTGTGGATAACAAACCCTTTATGTATTCATCTCTCAGTTTCTCCTTGCAGTCTAGGGAAAAATATACCTATTTCATACTCGTTATATTCAAATCTTCTAGCACATGACTTAGTCCAGTTTCATATGCTTCAAAAAACATATCAATGCAAGAAAGAATGCTAGGTCTAAAATCATTTGGTGTATTGGAAAAGGCAACGACAAACCTATGACCAAAATCCTTTCTTGACTCTCCCTCTTGTCTCCTAATTTTTTCCAGCTCTATGACAAGATCAGCATGATCAAGACCTTTGACAAACTTATTTTCAAATGCTGCCACAAGTTCATTCTATGAGGCAAAAGACTGCCTGGGAAAACTCTAGATCCATTCTCTCGCCTTTCCATGTAAAGACCTAACAATGAACCTCATCCTCATGTATTCATCCTCAAACTAATGTTCTTCCATGAATTTTTAAAATACATCAACATGTGTGTCCCCTTCCAAAATATCATACCCATCAAACTTAGGCAACTATTTGTAGACCTTGGTTGGCATACTCATTGTTTTGTAATTAACCCATGAGAGGTTTAGCTGATCATATATAAGATCTAAGGGAGGAGTAGGGGACTGATCAAAATGATTCTTAGGGGCAACAGGGAATGCAGTGGACTATATCCTAGACTCTAACAACCTAAATTGATTTTCTATTTCTTCTTCTTGCAGCAATAATGACTCCAACAGTTGTTTGGTTTTATCAATCTCATACTGCTGCACTACTAAGTCATTCTGATTTTACATGGGTGCATATAAATATTAGTTTGTATAACATGCAAGGCCATGGTCATAATATGCACTATTAGGATGGTCATGGGAATCCACTCCAATATATTTTCTAGGGTCTGATGTATATGAAGACTCACATGATGGAACATCCCTAGGGTATCCATGTTCATACCAATTGGCCATGATTAAAACATCCTACAATGCAGGCCAATAAACTAAGGCATATAAATTTGTTCCTTCAACATGATAGGAACAACAAACTCCAAAAGGTTAGGAAGAAAACCATGTACCTTTAATTCACCAACTGCTGCATATTGAGATGGGGCATTCAAATCACCAACATCTACCAAGGTACAACAATAACAAATTTATGTTCTTTGACAATAAACTTGCCACCTCTTCCAAAGAGGAATTCCTTAAATTGTGACTAATCTTCATGGATAGAAACTGATTCTGGGTTCAACTCATCAGTAAAGTCTTCAAATGATTTTAACTCAATAGTACATCCATGACAATGACGCTAATCTATTGGTGTAAGTTGACAGGCTGCCAAACATACCCAAACACTGCACAACTGCAAACTAACTGTTATAGGGACCTTCAAAATAATTCAACCTTTTAATCCTTTCCTAGGAATGGCACCAATCTATTGGTGTAAGTTGATGGACTGCCAAACTTACCCAAATACTGCACAACTGCAAACTAACTATTACAGGGGTCTTCAGAATAATTCAATCTTTTAATCCTTCCCTAGCAACAACACCAATCTTTTGGGTCCCAAAACTGCAACTCCACTTCCTAGGATAGAATCACACTCACAAGGCCAGGGTTGTCATCATGTAAGCATAATCAGTCCATCAACAAAACATGGAGAAGGCCAACTCTATGGGAGTGGGTTTCATCCCATGCACTTTGAGCTCAACTTAGACTCTGGAAGGATATTCCAAGGGGTATACCTTAATAGGTATTGAGTTCAAACCAAATGAACAAATAAAAATAAATGGACAACTAAACACAACTCATTGTCTTTGTTCAAAAGACTATCACTGAACCAAAAAAATAACTAGCTGCCACAAAACCCCTGTATAGCAGATACATCTGTGTGAATATACATGCACAAGAAGGGTGGTTTTCCCCTAAAGAACTGGTAAATATTTGTTTGATATAAAAGGTGTGTGATTGGTCTAATGGAGCCATGCCTATCCAATCGGGCTACATAGTCTCAGATGATAGAAAAGAGAACAAATGGAAGGGAAACAAGGAAAAGTTGATCTAAGCACATGATATATCAGATTTCAGGTTTTGTGCTTCAAACATACTTAATAATCTAGAATAGAATGATATGCATTCAAATGTAAAGAACAAATGACAATTACAAGGCATGTAATATATTTAAAATGTTGTCACATTTTCAAATGTCTAATACAAGCTTATCAACAAATGTGATAAGAGGAAAAACCCTAAATATATACAAACTACCATGGAGACATTCTATGTGCAACCCCTACTGCACATTTTTATTTACTTGTTCCACCATCCCACTACTTCTCTGAAACTAGACATGGTATGAATTGAAGCCCTAAAAGTGTCGCTAGACTTGCACAGCCTCCAGCTACCAACAAAAAACTAACCAACCCCCAATACATCTAAAAAAATGCATGTATAGCCATTACTCTCCCCACACCATTCCAAGCACTGCACTCTATCAGAAAGTACTCCCTTGCCACATTAAAATTTGGCCCACTATATTGTCAAGAAATTTGCATGTTTGGAAGCCTACCCATTATCTAACAACTTTGAAACTGTCAGAACAAGATTGCTTGCACTCTTTATTTTCTAGGAACAATAAAGAGGGAAGGTTCTAATCCTTTCCCTAACACCTGCAACATTTGACTTATTAGCTTTTTCCTCCAAGTGGACATGTGAATTAAAGAATTTCACTGTACCAACCACCTGCATGGCACTGTTATGTAAAATCATTAAATTTTGGATACAAATTAGCCTATGCAATCCTGCAATCATGGCATGCTTCTAGGGAATTACCCTTTTAAAGCCTTTACAACATGTTAAATGTGTTGCCCAATTTTCCTTTTTTGGCCATTTGAACTCTGACTGTACCTTTCTGTGTTGGGCACATCTTCTTCTCTTTATCAGCCTTATCACAAACTTCTTTCATGCCACTTCATTTTCCCTTCCTTTATTTGCTCTGTTGGTAAATTTTCACTTTTACGAACCATGGGAAAACACCCCTTTTTCTCTTTGGCACTTAGTCTTCATTTTACGCCACCTTTGTGCCTTATTGACAAATCTTCTTTTTTCATGAACTTCTCCTTAGCCTTTAGTTTCTTCTTTGTTTCCTTCCTTGTTGTCTTTACCTTTTATAGGAAAACTTCCCTCCAAGAGAATTTCCTTTATCTCCTTAGTCAACCACTTTAACTATCAACGAACTCAGCCTGAGGTGAACCTTCTTTTCCTTACATCTTTTCTTTGTCTCTTGTCTCTCTCTTTGTCAAGAAAAAGGCACATTGATGAACTATGTTATCGGCAAACCGAGCAGGTCATGAACCTAGCCATTTGTCGATAAAAGCTTGCCTTAACCATTTCTTAGTTTGTCTAGCTTCACTGTCAGCAAAATCCTTTGACAAAAAAATAATCTCTTTACTTATCTTTTGCCCTTTGTTGTGGCCTTCTCTCCTTTTCTTCATTTGGCGAATCCTCTATCAGCATAACTCCCTATCGGTGAACCTTCAAGTTCATGAACCCAAGATTTTTTCCAAAAAAGCACACTTCACTTTCTTTTCCTTTTTCGAGGGAAAATGCCTTGCAATGAACCTTTCCCTTTTCATCCTTTCACCTTGTCTTGATCTTTTAGTGAATTCTTTGTCAGAAGAACCTTCCATAGGTGAACATTCAAGTTCACGAACCAAAATTTTAGTTGATAAAAACTTGCACTTCACTTTCATTCTTTCCTTAGAAACTTTTAAGCTTCTCCTTTCTTTGCCAAAGCCTCAATCACCTTCTTGTCGGTAAATCAATGAATCGATGAAATGGTGAACCCACGAGCCAAGTTTGTAAGTTCAAGAACTTGTTGATTTGCTAATAAAGGACAGAAACGAACAATTTTATTCTATGGGAGGAAAACAAATAGACTTGGGGGACTTATACTTACAAATTGTTTAAATAAAACCCCTAGAAGATGTCATAGATCAGATTTAAATAGGGGGTCTTAAGAAAAAAGACACAATCTAGGATTTCTAAGGAATTTTGAGACAAAATAGTGCATTTTGGGAGTTGAATTTTATAGGGCCCAACATCAACAAAGTTGTTGATAAACCTACACATTCTAGTATAATAAGTAGGAAATGCTTTGACAAAGGAAAGAGAAATAAATTTTGTTAAAGTGGCTGGAATTCATAGAGGAATATTGAACAGATGAAAACAATTGTTGTTTGAAGGAGAAAATTATTGTTTTGATAATTATTTTATATGGGATATTAGTCTATGCATTGTTTGTTCCATAAATTTATGTGGGTATATCACTTATGTTAAACCTTAACACCATCACACAACATCTTTGTCTGTTCATGTTAATTTCAATGTCACTGTACAATTTTGTTTTCCAATAATAACAATAACTACATGACAGAGCGAAAAAGAAGCAAAGACAAAGAGCAATTTGGACAAGGAAATATTTAAATAATTTATTCACATATAGTACATATTTCCTTTCTAATGGGCCACAAAATGTGAATTCCATGGCCATATGACGCCCTAATCTGACGCTACCTCCATATGACCAATGATTGTTGAATTCATCTCATATGTGCTAAGAGAAAGCCATGTTTAAGACTCCTCTGAATAAGGGAGTAATTGAATTTTACAGTGATAAATGTTCCAACATGCAAAAGAAGCATGAATTAAATGGTTATGGAAAAACATTTAAAGATCGGGTGTTATGTAGTGGATCAAAAGGGTTGTAAGTGTTATTTTATGCAACATGGTCTTTGTGGCATTGTTTGATGGAGCTATTTGGGAGATGTCCTATTCCATGCCAAATATCAAATTTGGTAAGTGCAATGCATGTAAATTTTGGTTGGCATTGATATAATGAAGGCATAGAGTTTGGGTGTTTATTACTTGTAAGATGTTGTTGGCATATAAGATTTTGGAATAAGGACAAATTGTTTGAACTGTGTATCATTTAAATGGGTTATATGAGTTGCATTTTAAAATATAAATATGTTAAAGGAGATATAAGGAGTTTTGTTTTGCCTTTAGACTTATAAGGTGATTATTGATTGAACCCAATTAGTATTGGTTTTGCTCTAAGTTAATTTTGCATTCTACATCATAGGATCTACTTTATATGAAGATGACATTTTATTTTTATAGATTAAAGTTGCAAACTTAGAAGAAGATACTCAAATATTTGAGTGTTGGAGGCAATTTCAGCCTACATTTATGTAGTTTTGTGCTCAATATAGCTTGCTTCGAAAAGAAATAAATAGGTTACAAAATAATACACCCATTGCTAAAACACAGAAAAAAGATGTGAAGGATGCACCTTCTTCTAGCACCTCAAAACAAGAAGCAAGTAAACCTAAAAGGTCCTTGAAGAAAGGTGTGGTGTCTCCTCTTGAGTCACAAAAGTAGAAACCCCTTTTGTTACTCCATCCAAACCCATTGTGAGAGTTTGGTAATGTCAAAAAGTCAATAGGGGTAAATGTGGTCGTGGTTATCAAGGTCCTGTTGGGTCTCATGTTCCACAATATTTGAAACCAGTCAAATTTGTATCTGGAAAGCTTATGAATACATGTTAAGTTGAATCTTCCTCTGCTAGTTTCAAATTGGTTCAACCAAAAGTGTGTTCCTATTTTGGTCATCATGGTCATACATCAATTTCTTGTTTTGATCTACACCCCTACTCTTGATGTGGTCAACATACTCATGATTCCTCCAATTGTTTTCGAAAGAAAGTTCACAAACCTGTTTTATGTGTTTCAAATCCTTTGTTTGACCCAATCCCAATGAAGACATCAGATGCTTCTTTAAATACTGTAGTTATGCAATCTTTGACAGAGGGGTGCTACCACAATAATGGGTTACACTTTCTGGGACATCCCAATTTTTACTGAAATCACATATTTTTAGAAAATATAATGATTTAAGCCTTGAAAGGTTCCATTTAAAGGATTTTAATTGAAGAGGGTTTGATCAAACCCCCTTGGATAGAACCCCGCTAGTTTTAAACCATACCTATAATGGAGTCTCCTCTACACCTATCAAAATGCTGATAAAAAACCACTTTTGATTTACCTTTTAGGAGACCAAATGAATTCATTTAAAATTTATACTTTGTAAATATGTAGTCCTTATTATAAGCTTCCCAAAAAGTATAATTTTAAATATATATAATTTGATTATTATATTTATTTTTTATTTCTTGTGAATGTAGGTTTTTCACCAAACATCAAGTTCTCTTTTCTACACACATGGAAAATTAATAAATTAGTGAAAAAAAATTCTGAAAAATATATATGCCCTAGGTATTGATGTCCTTGTTTCAACAAAATAAAAAAATTGAATTTTGATACATACAAAAAAGTTATATTTTACGGAATATGCCTATGTCTAAATTATAATTGGTTTGACTTCAAAACTTAATTTTAAAAAAAAACTATTTAACAAAACATTATGAAACCAAATGCATGCCCTATATATCAGTGTTACCAATCTAAATTCAAAAGAATCAGAATTTTATCCTTTGTAGAAAAAAAGTTATGTGCTACAGAATACACATCACTTTAAAAAAATGTTGTTTACTATTAAAAATTAGTTATCAAAGGAGATGCAACAAATTTTACAATTCAACTCCAATTTTTTTAAAAAATATATATTTAGAATCTACAAACAAAATCTCACAAATCACTAGTTTGCACCATCTTCAAATTCCAAGTGGTTTAGCAGCTATAAGTGTCAAAAAGTGAAGATTTAGTTCAAAATGATGATTTCAATGTCAAATTTGGCCAAAAAGTGTAACCCATTATTGTGGGATGACTCAGAGATTGAAACAAGTACTCCAAATACAACTATGTTAAATGTTGTTGAAGATCCTATTGGTGGTGACAATGTTTTTGGTGATGTCAATGTTATTGGTGATGAAAAAATTGAGTATGCTCATATTCAGAGTGTTATGGGAATACGTTAACCATGCCTTTGATGATTGTTATGACAATGAAGTTGATATTTATTGGTTATAATCTTGGCATTTCCCTCTCTCATTTGCTAAGGGGGGGAAACTTGTGTGTATGCCAAATTCAAGTGGAGAATTTAATTTAGATATTGTTGACATTATTTGCAATATGGACAGAACAAGTCCCAATTTAAGACCTACCAAAGTAATAGGCTCAACTGTAGAAAACATTTGAGACATGTCAAAGTAACATGCTCAATTCATTAATCTGAGATCTCTCAAAGAAACAAGATCAATATTCCAGTTTGAACCCTGTCAAGGTAACAGTGTTATTTCAAAAAATTTAGTTCAAACAAGTTAGTTCGAACAAGTTTGAGACTTGTCAAAGAAACATGCTCAGTCTCAATCTAAGACCTATCATAGTAGCAGGCTTTTTTTTAAGGAGCTTTAGATCAGCCAACAAATTTTCTCACCAAAGTGCCTAGCCGAGGAAGTTTGAGCAGTTCAATATATTGTTGCAGTTCAATATACTGCTTGGTTTTATGATAACCCCTTTAGATTAAGGGAGGGATGTTCATGATTGGTTTAACCCTTTAGATTAAAGGGGGTGTTACCGTGTTAATCCTCAGGGTTAATACAATGTAATTAGTTTTCAATTTTACATTCAATTTTTCTATTTTGGCAGTTTAACCATTTTTGGTTGCACCTTTAAATCAGGATGTAATCTCTTGGAACCTACAAAGTCAGTCCTCAAAATGCCCATTTTCCCCCAAAATCCAAAGGTCTTGTGCAAATTTCTTATCAGCATTGGATAGAGAATTGAATTCTGAGGACCTTTACCTTTTGAACCATCTAACAATTCCTTGAAATGAATAAGTTATGCTTGGTCAAAGTTTGGTCTTTATGCTTTAACCTTGGTAAAAATTTGGTCTCTCAGAATATTTTCATATTTTTCCTTTATCGGAAAGTCAGATTTTTTTTCCGAACTCGCTAACTTTTCAAGAGTTTTGGTATTTTTCGTCTCGCTGATATAAGCATCAACAACAGCTAAGGAAGCCTTGTTGCACCAAAAAAGAAAGGGAAAAATGTTTAAGTAGTGTGACTAAGGAAGGAAATGGCCTTCTATCAGTGAATTGGTGAAAGTCTGAACTAGCGAACTAGTTTAGAGTTTCATAGGTTTGCTGATTCACCAACAAGGCGATGGCAAGGCTCATGAGCTAAGTAAAGTTGGAGGCCCACAGAAAAGGAAAAGGATGGCACCTTATTGGTGATGTTTTGAGTTAGCAAACCTAGAGGTTCACTGATGGCAAACTTCACCGACAAAGAAGGAAGCTGCCATGACATAGAATGAAGGCAAGGCAAGGAAGAAGTGGAAGAAAAAAGGAAGGCTTTGTTGATGAAGTTGGAGGTTCATGAACCTCAAAGTTCATCAACTGGAGGTTTGGCCGACGAGGGTTTTGTCGATGGAAGGAATTGAAGGATGCCAGGGTGTGTTTGAATAAGGTGCCATTAACCTTGTAAATTCCAATATTCTATTTTGTTCCATTTATTATTTGTAATTTGTAATTACCCATAAGGGAATGAGGTAGTTTTCACGGCTAGTGGTATTTTCAGAGTCACCAAAGGTAATTACTAAGTGACATTTATGGTTGGAAATCGTAAAACGCATGTGTAAATGAGTATAGGTGCGACCTTGGGAGAATCTACTATTTTTAGCATATATGAAACACATCATAATATTTGGTGGGTGCATGTAAAGAATCTATGACAAGTGCAAGTTCTCATAAGATTCTATGATACTATGATGCATATGATGGATATTGATTAGTTGTAAGTTGCTATGTTTAGCCCAAGGTTCCAATCTTGGAAAGATACTCTTTTTTTCAATATATGATGGTTATGATGCGTCATAAGATGTTGTAAGAGGTCAAATTTAGTCTTGGGTGCCCAACCTTGAATGGTTGTATTTGGACAAGTGGAAGGTGCTTGTAAGATGGCATTTAATTTTTACAGGTTGGAGATTTCTAGGAGAGAGAAAGTGAATGCCTAGAGAGGTGTGAGAATACTTATATATGTATTTGCCATTGTATTTGTTTCTGCAATATAGATTTTAGGTACTCAGGTGCTACCAGAATGCTGTCAGGTTGAAGACTGAAGGGAAGATTGGTGGAGTTGTTGTATTGTACAATCCTTTTCAGATCAATACAACTTTGGGCGTCTTTCCTGTGTGGAGTTTTTTACCCAGAAGGCTTTTCTCCATGTTAAACACTGTGTCATTGTGTTCAGTTTTCTGATTTGATATTTTTGTGTTGCATAGTTTCTTTTCCATGTTATAATGTCCATTGATAATGCACCAAGAAAAGATCATTAAACATATTAGAAATCATATTTTCATTGAGTAGTTGTGCTTTCATTTCTAACATTTGGTATCAAAGCTTGGGCAACTTTAACTCTTGGGTGGTAGTGTGGAAGCTATAGTTGTAGTGGGAGATTTGGTTACATTTGTTTTGCAGATCTTGAGTTGATATTATGGCTACATCCACTGTTGCATCAACCTCTTGATTAGAAATTGAGAAGTTCAATCGAACGGGTTATGAGTTGTGGAAGATGAAAATGGAAGACTTGTTGGAAGAAAGAAGTTCCAGTGGTTGGCTATTCAAAATGAGAAGAAACCTAATGATGACTCTCTAGATAAATGGGCAAGGTTTGATAAAAATCCATGGGGAACCATTCATTTGTGTCTTGCAGATTCTGTCCTACTGAATGTCACAAAGAAAGAGACTACAAATAATTTGTGGAAATGGTTGGGTGAGATCTACCAAGCCAAGAGTATGGTAAATAAACTTTATTTAAAACAAAAAATGTTTTCCATGAAAATGAGAGAGGGTGATTCAGTTGCAGAGCATTTAAATTCTTTTAATTTGTTGTTGAGTCAGCTTGCATCCATAGATGTTGTTGTTAATGAGGAAGATAAATGTATCTTACTTCTTCATTCTTTACCTAAATCTTGGGAGAATGTCATATTGGCTATCACCACTAACCTCATAGATCTGAAGTTGGATGCACTTGTTTTAGTTCTACTGTCACAAGAATTGAGGAAGAAGAGTTTAGATAGTTTAGGGGATGCTCTTAGTGTCAAGGGAAGGCCTAAAGAAAGAGGACCAAAAGGAGATCAGAAAGGGGCTAAGGAAAAGTCTAAGGGACAATCTAAGACTCTTGGAAAGAAGAACAAAGTTAAGTGTTGGAACTGTGGTAAAAGGGGACATGTGAAGAAGGAAAGCAGAAACCCAAATAAATAGTGGGAGAATGCTTCTAATAAGTCCTTGAATGTAGGTGAAGATGTTTTAATTTCTGTATGTAATGTTGTTTCTAATGATCATTGGATTGTTTACTCAAGATGCTCATTTCATATGACCCCGCATAAGGAATGGTTTTGCACATACGAAGAGTATGATGGAGGTAATATCTACCTTGGAGACAATTCTACATATCTTATAGTTGGGAAAGGCAAGGTATTGTTGTGTTTCAGTGATGGGAGGATTAAAACCCTCCCTGGTGCTTTGCATGTTCCTCGATTAGCTAGAAATATGATTTAAGTTTCAAAGTTGAATGATTTGGGAATGCATGTAACATTTGATAAGCATGGTTGTAGATTGGTGAGAGGAAATATGGTGGTAGCAAAGGGAAAGAGATTGGGAAACATTTTTTAGGCTAGAAGCCACTATATTTTGTAATGCCTCTTATGTTTATGAGGCTTCAGAAAACACTTCTATGTTGTGGCACCATAGATTGGGTCACACAAGCAATAATGTATTGAAAACTATTAAGAATAAAGATTTGTTGGACAATTTTTCTTATTCTGATGAGCACTTTGATTTCTCTGAGTATTGTGTGTTTGGTAAACAAAACAAAAAATCTTTTCCTTTAGGAAGCAATAGAGCAGAAGAGAAGTTAGAGATTATTCATATGAGTGTGTTTGGACCTATGGATAATGATTCTATCAAAAAATCTTATTATTTTGTTACCTTAATTGATGATGTATCTAGATTTACTTAGATTTATTTTATGAAACACAAATGTGAAGCTTTCACTAATTTTAAGGATTTTAAAGACTTAGTTGAAAACTAATAGGGATTAAGGATAAAAATATTAAGATTTGACAATGGAGGGGAATATTTCTCTAAGGAATTTGATGAGTTTTGCAAGCATGCGGGTATTATTAGACAAAAGAAAACTCCGTATACACCATAAGATAATGGTGTTGTAGAAAGGATGAACCAAACAATTATGGAAAGAGCCAGAAGTATACTGAGTGATGCACAACTGGATAAATGTTTTTGGGCAGAGGCTGTGTGTACTACTTGCTACTTGATTAACAGATCTCCTTGTAAGGATCTTTATTTGACACCTAATGAAGTGTGGACATGTAAGAAACCCTATGTTTCATATTTAAGGGTTTTTGGCTATGAGGCTTTTGTTCATGTGCCTAAGGAAAAGTGATCTAAGTTAGATTCAAAAGCTGAAAAATTATACATTTATTAGATATGGTGATAATGTCAAAGGTTATGAGATTTGGAATCCACTAACCCGTAAGATTATCTATTCTAGAGATGTTATTTTTGGGGAACTTGGAGCTATTTCTAAACCTAAGCAACCAAAAGAAAATGATGAAAAGGTAAAGAGAGTGCACTTTGATTTAGAGTAGATGCACCTCAAGAAGAACAAAATGATGGATTGGAGGGTGAATAAGAAGAAGATTTGAGTAGTTCTGATGAAGATGAATATGTTGTTACAGATGATCATGTAGAAGAATGAGTTAAGACTCTTACTCTACCCTTGATGAGATCTACAAGACAATGAAATCTAGTTGATAGGTATAGCCCACCATATTTCCATTATATATTTGCTTTATTGATTATTGACGATGAGCTTAGATCCTACAGGAAAGCTATTCTTGCATATGATAGTGAGTCTTGGCAATTAGCCATGTAGGAAGAAATGATGCCTTTAGACTCTTGTAACACCTAGGATCTTGTTCATTTTCCCAAAGGAAGAAAAGCCATAGCTTGTAAGTGGGTCTTCAAGAAGAAGTTCGGAGTAGACGGTTCATTGGAAAAGTATAAGGCCAGATTGGTAGCCAAGGGCTACTCCTAGAGAGAGGGAGTTGATTTTGGTGAGATTTTCTTTCCTATTGCTAAATTAACTTCTATTAGATTTCTTTTATCCATTGCTGCAGCCTTTAATTGGGAGATTAAGAAAATGGATGTTAAGATTGCGTTCTTGCATGGAGATCTTGAGGAAGAAATTTATATGCAATAGCCTATAGGTTTTGAGGTAAAAGGAAAAGAACAATGGGTTTGGAGGTTAAAGAGGTCTCTCTATGGTTTGAAATAGTATCCTAGAATGTGGTATCAAAAGTTCAATTCATTTGTATTGAAATTGGGTTTTGTTAGGAGTGAGGAGGATCACTATGTTTACATTCGTTGTATTGGTGATTCTATATTGATCATTGCTTTATATGTTGATGACATGTTATTTTTCAGAAATACTAAGGGTATGATTAATGACCTGAAAGCTCAACTTTTAGGTGCATTTTATATGAAGGATCTTCGAGCAGCAGGTATATTCTGGGAATGGATATTAGGAGGGATAGAGTTAACATAAAGCTTGGGTTGTCACAAAGCAAGTATGTGAATACTATTGTACAGAGGTTTACTATGCAGGACTACAACCCAGTTAGAGTTCCTTTACCCATTGGTACTAAGCTTTGATTAGATATGTGTCCAAAGAATGAGGATGATTTTGAGGATATGTCTAAAGTGCCATATGCTAGTGCTCTAGGAGTTTGATGTATGCAATGGTTTGCACTAGACCAGATATTGCCCAAGCAGTGAGAGTTTTGAGTAGACTTATGTCTAACCCTAGTAGAAAGCATTGTAATTATGTGAAGAGGGTGTTTAAATATCTTGGAGGTACTCTTGATCATTGTTTGGTTTATTCTAGTACTGATAGTGTTGGTAAAACTTTGGACATACATGGATTTTTTGATTCAGATTGGGCAGGTGACTTGGATAGTTGAAGTTCCACTAGTGGCTATGTGTTTACTCTGTTCGGAGGAGCAGTGAGTTGGATGAGTAAGAGGCAGCCTACAGTTACTTTTTCCACCATAGAAGCAGAGTATATGGTTGCTACTCATGTCTCTAAGGAGGCAGTTTGGTTGAGGAGACTGTGTACAGGTATTGGATTTGATTGCATGATCATTCAGATTAGTTGTGATAGCTAGAGAGTTATCTATTTGGTGAAGAATCCTATGTATCATACTCAGACTAAGCATGTTGATGTTTAGTATCACTTTGTTTGAGAATTGGTTGCAAATGGATAGATTGAGCTTCAAAGAACATAGACTCTCAGGAGAATGTTGTAGATTCATTGACCAAATCTGTGAGCACAGAGAAGTTTGTGTGGTGTAGAGAGGTCATGGGTCTTGTTTCTAGTACCTGATTATTTCATTTGATTTCCTATGGGTTGATTTACAATGTATAATGTCAAGTGGGAGAACATTTGTTGGGATAAGGTGCCATTAACCTTGTAAATTCTAATATTGTATTTTATTCCATTTATTGTTTGTAATTTATAATTACCCATAAGGGAATGAGGTAGTTTTCACAGGCAGTCGTAATTCCAGAGTCACCTAAGGTAATTAATAAGCGACATTTATGGTTGGCAATTGTAAAACTCATGTGTAAATCAGTATAGGCACCACTTTGGGAGAATCTACTAGTTTTAGCATAAATGACACGTCATTTAAGATTTGGTGGGTGTATGTAAAGAATCTATGACAGCTGCAAGTTGTCATAAGATTTTATGACACTATGACACATGATGATAGATATTCATTGGTTGTAAGTTGCTATGTTTACCCCAAGGTTCCCATCTTGGAAAGATACTCTTTTGTGGAATCTATGATGGTTATGACGTGTCATAAGATGCTGTAAGGGGCTAGATTTAGTCTTGGGTGCCCAACCTTGCATTCCTATTTTTGGACAAGTGGAAGGAGCTTGTAAGATGGCATTAAATGTTTACATGTTGGAGATTCTCAGGAGAGAGAAAGTGAATGTCTAGGGAGGTGTGAGAGTACTTCTATATGTATTTTTTATTATTTTTGTTGCTGCAATATAGATTTTAGGTACTCAGGTGCTGCCAAAATACTGTCAGGTTGAAGACTAAAGGGAAGATTGGTGGAGTTATTGTAGTGTACAATCATTTTCAGATTAATACAAACTTTGGGCCTCTTTCTTGTGTGAAATTTTTTTACTCAAAAGGGTTTTCTCCACATTAAACACTGTGTCATGATGTTTAGATTTCTGATTTGATATTTCTGTGTTGCATAGTTTCTTTTCTATGTTATAATCTCCATTGATAATGCACTGAAAAAATATCATTAAACATATTAGAAATCAGATTTCTGTTGAGTAGTTTTTCTTTCATTTCTAATAGAACGATGGAAATGGATAGTTCGAGAAATGCCAGATTTACCAACAGGGTAAATCAAATGGCAAAATGGCTAAGACAGGAAGTATGTTTGGCATGGGTCCTTTTTGCCGACAAAGTAAAACAAGAAGTTTCTGAGGCAAAAGGGAGATCAGGACAAGGTTTGACAAAATGGGTTTTTGTCGATAAGAGGCAAAAATAGGGGGTAGAGAGATTAGTTCAGAAAAATAATTGTTTCCCAAGAAAAGGAAAAATCAGCTAAGGCATAAGAGGAAAAGTGATGCTTTCTCAAGATATCAGTAGAAGGATGAACTAATGAAAAGTTTTGGTTTTTTAGTAGTTCGTCGATGTCATTTTGTCGACATGATCAAAAGGAAAGTTAAGTTGGTTTGACAAATGGCATTTTTTCTGATAAGGAAGCAAAGAGGCTTGGTTCGATAAATTTAGGATTTGCCGATAAGGCAAATAAAGAGGATGAAAAGTAAAGTTTAGAAAATGTGTAATTTTCCAATAAGGGTGAATTGGATGATCAAGGCAAAGTTTGACAAATGTGTAATTTGCCAATAAAGTAGGAAAATGACAGAATAAGGCAAAGTTAGGCAAATTGGAGATTTGTTGATAAAAGGTAAAAATTGTCAAAGTTCTGAAAGGTCAAAAATTGTTGATAAAGGAGATAAAAATAGAGTTCAACAAATTGAAGATTTGCTGACAAAAGGGGAGAAATACCAAGTTTGTGAAAGTGTGAGGTTGTAGAAATGCAAACATTAGGATAGTGGCTGAAAAAATATTCACCATCAATGTGCAGGTATAAAATTTAATATGGAGATGGTGTGTTTCAGCATCCATACATTCTATAAGTCCTCTTAAGGACATAAGATCAATGTGCAGGGCATGCGCACCCAAGAAGTCCACTAAGTCTTCTAAATGAGTCCATATGGCACATCCTGTGCTATAGCAATGGCTTGTTGACCCAGTTCTTCAACATCATGTTTTGCACTGGGTCAAGTGACTATATATGCCTCATTTTTTTGACATTCTTAGGGTTGGTCTTTGAGCCAAAATTGTTTGGCCTGGGAGAGCCTGAGGAGTTTCTCTAGCATCAACACACAATCTATCTGGTTTGTTAGTGAAGGGATTTATGTAACATAGAGTAGGAAGGATATGTAATGCCAATTTGATTGTAGTGGTATGTCTCCATGGGAGTTTGTATTGATTTTGGTGAATATATAATCACAATTGTAGATTTTCCCTTACCACATTTGTTGGTATGATTGTAACAGAGATTTGGAGGTGTGTGACATCATCTAAGATAATACAAGGCTTTGTATTTTCCACTTCATTGTTGCATATGAAGCATTGCAGTTCTCTTTTGGATAATTAAGTATGTCCATTGTACGAAGATCTATCTAAAAATCATATATATGTAAATGTATGTCTGGTTCTATTGATCTTTTGATGTGTATCTGTTTTCCTCCTTGCATTCTATGACTTTGTTGCTCAATAGAATAGGCACCGGTCCATATTGGAGAGGGATCAAACACTTTTTATAAATCAAACAAATCATTCACTTATGGTTCAGGGTAAAACTATCTTTCCTATGCATGTACATTCACACAGTTGAATCAACTTAATTAGAGGCCTATGCAACCAGTTTGTCTTGACTTAGTGATAGTTCTTGGGGTTAGGTGCACATTGGGTATGGCTATGTATGTTTATTTGTATTTCATTTCATGCCTCTAGGAATATCCCTCCTAGGTCTAGCTGAGCCTGAAGAGTAGAGGAGTCTACCCACTCTTGTAGTTGGCTAAAATCCCCCTTTACTTGTTAATAAACCTCTTCCTTTCACCTTGACGACAATCCCTAGCCTGGGTGTTTTAGGAATGTTTTAGAGTTTTGAGTTGTAGCTATTTTGGGACCCAACATAATCTTCTTTTGAACATCAATACAATTTTACCATTTTATTCTAGGCCTAACAATTATGAGCACATCTTTCATGTTCTCCATAAGTGTTCTCACAAGTGGAGATTTCAACAAAAAAATATGATGATCTTGCGATCATTTGTGATATTGGAAACAATGGAATTATTTTCCTCTCTAGGAGTGCTCATGGTAGACTTATTGAGAGAAAGACAAAGGCAGTTTCACACAAAAGTGGGTGGGTAGACCCGCAAAGCAGTGGTATTGATATTTGTTGGGTGTTGTTTAGTAGGTGCCTTTTTAGCATGGCATTTCCTCAATCTCTCTCTTCCCTTAATATTATAGCTTCTCCTTTGTTTCAAGGAAGTTAATGTAGGAAATTTAAAGGAGATTATAATTATGTCAAGGGAATTGTGGTGGATGCATCTACAAAGCAAAAGATAGAGTGTGCCTACATTGTGTGTTGTCTATTTAGCATACTGGATGCCCATTTAACCATATTTCTTAATTCTGATTACATCGAAAAATAGTGGGCTCGATCAGTGTAGTTTTGAGATGTGACCAGGATTATGGAGAAACATTGGGCTCCATCAAAGGTACTTATCTTCACAATAAGTTGTTGTAAAACATAATCTTTTGAGGACCTTAATTTTGTTTGAGTTTATTGTCCACCATCATTGTCTTTTAAAAATAAAACTATTAAAAATGAATCCACTTTTAGTTTCTTTTTCCAACCGAACTTAATTTTGTGAACTAAGTATATATATATATATATTCAATGTCTAGGGTCCTCTTGGCACTAAATAGTGTATGATATATATTTTTCCTATTCTATTGGGGAAAGAACACAAAATGCTTAGAGATACAACATTAATAAAAATAGAAAAACTACTGTATAATGAAAAATTTGGATAAATTGAAAATGATAAAACAATGAAATACATTACCTAATCCAAATCTTCAATACCTTGAATAGATGCAATGATGGGTTGATTGGTTTAATGATTTGATATGTTGGTTGCTTAATTTGGAAGCATAACATTAGCATAAGATGAATAATGGATGGAAGATAATGGATGCTAATGTTAAGATTAAAAGGCTACATAATTGATGTGAATGGCTAGGATTGATTAGTTATTCCCACTCTTCAAGGGAGTTGTAGTCATGTGACAGTGTACAAAGGAAGATAAGGCTCATATGTGACCATGTACACAAAAAAATACTACATGTGAAAAATATTAAATAAAAGATGTAGTACCACACATAATTCAAGTGAGAGGTGGACAAGTGTTAGAATGTGGTGAGAGGTGAGGACTTAATTCAAATATTTTATTTGAATTAGTTGGGAGATATGAGGGAAATTAATTAAATAAATAAAATTTATTTAATTAATTAGAAAGTGAGATAAGGATAGGATTAAGATGAAATTTTAATTAATTAAATAAATAAAATTTATTTAATTAATTGGCTAATGGATTGAGTTGAATTAATAGTGGGATTAGGACAAAATGCTACATGATGTTTTTAACTAGGTGTTGCTTAGACATGGACAAATTTGGGATAAATTTGGGTGTCTACATTTTGCCCCTCTTTGAGATGATGTTCGAGATGATAAGATTTATGTCGAGTAACATCATTTCAAAAAAGCTAATGTATGGATAGAGGAAAAGGATAATGATGATGGAAAGATAGGATGAGGATGAAAATATGGGATGATGATGTCCCCTCGAGAGGATATACGGGTTGGAAACACATGGGTAGGCTCTCGAAAGAAAATGATTGATCAAGAAATATAAAGGAATGAATAGAAGAAATTAAAGGATGCATTATGCTACAATGAAAGTGAGCAACCATGATGTTAGAAATAGCATTAGACATTATGCACCAAGGTATAAGGACTAGGATGACGATGTGTCTTATGCCCCAGCATAATACAACCTTGTCTAACATATGAGGAAGTAAACTTAGAGCATTGTAGTCCTAATGCACAAAAGGTATGATGTGACCTTAGATGCAAAGAATAATGCAAAAAGCTATTCCAACATACACAAGATATGAATATTAGTTGGAATGATATGGATTTGATACAAATGAAAGATAAAAAGATAACACACACAAGTAAGCAAACAAGCATGCACAAATGATACAAAAACAAACAAGGTATTGCCCTTGTGAAGCTGTAAACTAATGATTAATTGTTTGATTGTTTTGTTGATGATAATAGTGTTGTCATTGTAGGGAACACTATATCCATAGATCAACACAAGGATGAGGGAATGATATATTCCATTAATGATGATGATGATTTGGTTTATGACAAGATTAGGATCAAGACCATTGATTGCGATTACATAATTTGGCAAGATTGATTAACTTGATTGGTATGGATAAAGGATGATTTGCATTTGGATCATTATTTGGATTTTGATTTGATGAGTTGGGTTAATTTGATGAATTGATGGAATTAAGTGATTCTTTTTTTTTGGATTTTTTTAAATGTTTTGAGATGTCAATGGATTTACAATTTAGGTAGCCTTTGTGCTTGATACCAATGACAAGGGAAAACCAAGTCTAGGTGAGGGATGACATTGGGATTGGACAAAAGGATGGAAAATTAGTAAATGGGATGGAAGGTTCATGATATATGAATGGATAAAAGGAGGATAGGGCATAACGGAAAGCTAATGATAAATGGATGGATACAAGGATAGGATATGGAATGGGAAGCACGTGATAAATGGATAGATATAAGAATAGACTATAGTGGATGGATGTATGCCTCATAATGGAGCTAGGATGTGATCTCCAAAGACTATGTCGCATAGGAACAACATGCCCCCATTCTAGGTATAGACTTAAGATTCTGCATGACAAAACTTATGACAAAAGGATGACATGATGGATTTTACATGACAAGGCTTATGATGATAGGATGACATGATGGGTTGGTTTGGAAAGGACAAGGTAAATCAAGAGATATCCAAAGTATGTTTCAACATTTTGCCCCCATATCTTCATCAAGATCAAAAGGAAGAAGGGAGGATTAATGGACTCAGTAGGATAGGTATATGGGTGTAATGGCTGAGGATGGTAGGATATGATGGGAGGGTATGACATGATAAGATAGAAAATGATAGGATGGATAGATAGTTTGGATGAGACAACGTGCCCCCAAGTATAAGTGACATAGAGGATCAACCTAAACATGACACCTGTTTGCTAGGTTTTCATCATGGTACTTATCCAAGGCGTATGTTTGCCAAGTTTTCACTATTGGATGAAGGGATTTCTCATTACTTTTATTTATTTATTTATTTTTTATGGGATGAGAATTACACATGGCACCTATTTGCCAGGTTTTCACCATGGTAATAGATAGGAGGGACTCAAGTTTCTAATTCTATGAAATGTGATAGTGTCATTGGATGAATGTTGTCACATGGACCATGTCATATGTGCTCCTAGATGTTGGCAAAGGGATTGCATGAAAGAGATGGATTAGGTGGATAGTGGATTATGATGTGGATTATGTATGACATATGGAAAAGGCTTATGCAAAAGCATGGACCATAGGAAGGTGATGGGGAAGTTATGTAGGATAGTAGATGAAGGATGGGGAGATGGAGGTATGTGGGAATGTTGCAAAATGGAAGGGAATCATGACCAACGGTTGCACACACCATGATAAACATGGAAGCTTTTGACGGGAAGGTGGTGTAGGAAACAATGGGGATGTTTTCTTAGGGGATGGGTGATGTAATGATTTAGGTACCCACATAGACTTAGCATTTTTATGAATTTTTCTTTCCTTGTGGGATTTTTGGGATATTTGAAACTTTTGAATGGAAGCAGATTTGTGGATGGAAGTGGATGGTTGGGATTCTTGAGATGTAGAGGAGGATGCCTCATTAGAATTGCTTGATTTTTTCTTAGGGACCCAAACCATTTTGGTTTTGGGTTTTTCTTGTGAAGGTATGGGCTTGGGTAGCTTTTTAGATTGCTTTGCTTTGGTTCTTTGCATTGATTTTTCATGTTTGTGCCCTAAGGCATGAGGGTCCTTAGGATATTTGGTAGGACTTTTCACTTTATAAGTAGAGGCATCCAAATTTTTCTTTTGGAATCCCATGGGATGGATGGAATGAGTGAAAGCTTCATGTTTAGACAATATGTGCATTTGTTGCTCATGATAAGGAATATAAAGGTACTTATGGATAAATGGATAAGGGGATTGGAGGATAGGGATATTAGGTGTTGGGAGTAATGTTGGTAAATTTTATGGAAGGATATTAGGTGTTGGAAGGAGTGGAGGTAAAGTGGATGGTGCAAGGTGTACAGTCACATGTTTTTGGGGTTTGTAGGATAGTGGAGGTGAAAAGGCAACATATGCTTTGGGTATATGATGTGGTTTGTGATGGAAAGTGGACTTAGGAGGGATGGAGGAATTACCAACATCTTTAAAGTGTTTACCTTGGGGTGTATATCCAAGGCCATATGAGCATGGAGGAATCTTGACATGGTTTGGCTCCAAAATACGTTGTTCATGAAGGCCTAAGCCTTACCTTGGTAGTTCATGTTTCGGGGTATACAATGGACTATAGGACTTGGTGTAGTTTGGACACTAGACTTGAGTTTATTATTGGATGGAGAAGGTGAAGTGGATAAAGTTCATTGTTGTCCTAAAGAAGGTGTAGTTTGGACACTCATGGAGGAAGGTGCTAAGACCAAGTGGATATGATGATGGACTTGAAGTTGAATTGATGGTGGATGTGGAAGGAGGATCATTAGGATCTTAATTATCATTATGTTCACTAAGATCCAAGTTATTTGTTTGATTTTTTATGCTTACTTGGGGGACAAGTGTCTCACCATGACAAGTAGATGCTTGCTCATTAGGGATAGGGCTAGGTGGAGAGTGGATAGGAGCAATTTGGATATCTTGCTTATGGATAGGATCAAGGTGCTCATGGATAGCTTCTTTATAGGTATCATCTTGATCATGGAAAAGATACACGTTATGGATGGGTTGAATGAAAGTGATTTGATCTCGAGTTAGACTAGGGCTTAATGTTTCCACATGCTTAGGATTAAACTCTTGACATACCTCTTGGGTTGCTTGAGTGGAAGTGGATGACTCTTGGATAGGTTATTGGTTAACAACATGAGAACATGATGACCCTTGACTTGGAATTATGGGAGGTCCTTGAATAGGCTTAATAGATTGTGGGTCACATGAAGATCTTGAAGGGTTAGGCATGTTAATTAAGGGCTCTTGAAGAAGCTCAAGGATAGGTGGACTATGTGAAGGAGTTGTAGGATTGGACATGACATTTGGAAGTTCTTTGGTAGGCTTGTGAATGGGTGTTTGACATGGGTGTGTTCTATTCCATGCTATTAGCCAATGAATCACATCCTTTGCAATTGTATGTGTGAATGGACAATATAATGGATGGATAATAAGTATGGATGGTGTTGTAGGCTTAGGATTATGATTAGGTTGAGGGCTAATTGGGTTGGATGGATTAGGATTACGATTTGGTGGATGGATAATAGGGGTGGATATATACTATTCTTTTATTGTATGTTGATACCCCTTAGAAATAATCGAGACAAATATTGGGCATCTATTTGTATTATGGCCTTTGGTCCTATGGTATGCAAAATAATCATGTTAATCATATGGACTTTCTTCACATGGGTTGACTTTGGGAAGTTCAATGAGTTTTGCTTCAAGCATCCCTTGTAAAACTATCTCAGCCGCATCCTTTGGTGAAGGATTAGAATGACATGTTGATGAAGGTAATGGAGGGCTTGATGGGTTAGAAGATGGAGGGATCAATGGACTAGGATTGGGATCACATGAAGGCATTAAGATAGGACTTTTAGGCTCAAGTGTTGGCATGTGATTGGATGGTGGAGGCCATTCTAGATTGGTATCTCCCTTGTCAAAGGTAATTAGATCTTGCATAGGATAACTTGGGCTTGTTTGATTTATGTACAAGGGACCACTTGGACTCGAATGTGCTTCTTGTTGCAAAGGTGGACTTAGGCTCACTTGTGCTTGTTGTGGAGGCCATTGATAATATTAGTGGTTGGGTGAAATGGTAGGATATGTAGACAAAAGATCTTGGGATTGATATGAAGTTGATGGCATTTGATCTTGTTGCCAAGGTGGACTTGGGATTGCATGTTCTTGTTGTGATGACACTTGGTTGCCTTGTGGATGGGTTTGGTGATGAGATGACATGGTAGGATATGTAGGTAAAAGGTTTTGTGATATAAATTGTGGTGGAAGTTGGTTGATGTTGGAAGAAATGGGATATGGTGATGTGGCATTGGTTTGACATATGGTTGGATAAGATTGGTATGAAGTTGAATGGGGTGACACATAAGGTTGATGTGGAATTTGTTGAGGTTGGAATGGTGTTTAGACTGGTTGTTGTGGTATGATTTGTTGTTGTGGAATGATTTGTTGTTGTTGTTGTTGGTAAATTTGTTGATGTTGTGGTTGGAATTGTTGAATGGGTTGTTGTTGTTGATGAAGTTGTTGATGTGATGATGATGGAGGGATTGCCACATATGAATGAGGTGGAACTTTTTGATGTGAAATAGATGGATGATGTGCTTGTTGATTTGGACATGTGGCTATGAGGTATTCGACTAGTGCTATGAGTTGTCGCATTTGAGGTGATTAACTTGTTTGTTGAAGTTGTTGGATCATGTCATTGGCCTCTTGAATGGTTTGTTAGCTTAGAGGTGATTAGCTTTCTTGAGCTTTGTGAAGTTGGAGCATGACTTTTAGTACTTGGTCTTCGAATTTTGGTATGGTGTCTCAAGTGTGTTTAAGATTAAGACCCTTTTTGACAAGTGCTTGGTTATGATTCAATGATGATGTGAATTGTTTGGATGATGATTTGATGATTAGGATGAAGGTGAATAGGATGAAATTTTAGATTGATTTGTTTATGTGTTTGATGACTATAGCTTGATTTGGCAATGTTTAAACAAATGATTATGCATATACACACATGAATCACTCACGCAAGACACATAAGCAAGTTTAACTTTAAGAAACGAAATGTGATGATTATTAAACAAGCACATGAAAACGCATCACAAGCCTAATGTCTAGTCAAGTGGGTATGGCCAATTAGGTCTTAGGCTATCTATTGCACAAGGTTGACTAAGGAATTGAAAGTGAAATCTTGCCACATAGACGAGAGAAAGGGGTAACCCACCCTTCACCTTCACTTCCCAAAGGTATAAAGTTCTTTGGGGCTTAGCCAAGAGTGACAAGATTTATAACTCCCAATGAGGGTGTCTTTCGATTCAACCTCGATTGAGGTCATTCCTTGGAGTGGTGTGTCTCCCAAGCAGGCTTCCTAAGAAGGGTATGACAAAAGCAAACCAAGTGAGCTGTCACTTGATTCACACTCGCACTTGTTAATCAACCCTTTAGAAAATGAGATGTGTGTAATAAAATTCAAGTACTTGTTCTTTTTAGACCCAAAGTCAAATGTGATAGAAGACACTTGTTCATTTTATCCCAATTTTTGATGTGATTGCAAGCAAGTTGTTCATTTTAAGCCCAAAGTCCAAATGTGTGATCAAACGATGATTAAGAGATGAAAGATTAGAATGTGCGAACCTAATTATTTTCACTTTCCACTTGTTGTGTATGATCCAAACACTACTCCAGCTCCTTTGATTTACCTACAAGTCACCAAATCACAAAAGAAACAAGTAAACTTGCAAAGAAGATGATTATGTGAAAAAGATAAAATATGATGAAAATTATCTGATATAGAAAAATAGATTTCATAAATAGAAAGTTTAGGAGATTCTAAGCAATTTGAAAAAATAATTTCATTGGAATCCAATTGATTTCTCTCAAGATATGCTCAATTGAAGTTTAAAAACTAGTTTGACTTTGACTGATAAAAAAGATTGTAAAATGATACAATAACCTAACAAAACCTACTTAGTTACAAAGTTCATCATCTTAGCTTTCCAACGAGTCCTTGTTTGCATGATTTGGCATCGGTATGTGAAAGTTACGATAGAAAAACCAAAATCCACAATGACATCAATGAAAAACGAGTTACAGTTACAATAAGCAACCAACTATTGCTCAAAAGAGACCTGAATACTGTCGAAAGTGAAATGTTAATACTTATAAGTGATGTAAAAAACCTAGATGTGAACTGTTACTGCTCATAAGTGACCTGAATCTACCAAATGCACAAAAATTCCTTGTTTCTGCAAAACTAGGGTTAGGGTTACGAAAAAATGACTAATAAAGATTGCAAACCCTAGAATGACAAATCCAATGGATGAAATATGATCAGATAGACACCCTACAATGATAGATTGATCAATTAGAAACCATAGAATGGCTAGTTGATGAGATCTTGCAAAATCAAGGATGTTAGACCAATAGAATCAAAAACCCTAATCAAATTAATTAGCCAAATGATAATATGATGATTAGGATCCTAGAAAATGGAGATAAAACCCCTGATTGATCATAAAAGTCTAGTACAACAACCTACAAAATCAAATGTTAATAGAAAAAATCTAGATTGTCAAAAGCGACTGGAATAGCCAGATGCGAACCATTTTCGATCAAAAGTGATTCATTGTAAAGCATAAGCGATCACTGTTAGCCTAGAAGCAATCTGGAAATAGATGAAAGTGAGTGGTCTTCACTCTGATGTGACTCAGGAAAAGCCAAAAGCGATGGGTAAAGGTCAAAAGTGATTTGGAAAGTTTTAGGTGATAGAATATAGTGCTAACCAAAAGCGACCAAGTTTACCAGAGGTGATAGGTTTTTGTTCAAAAGCAATGCAAATTTAGCCAAAAGTGATGTATTTTCATTCAAAAGCTATGCAAATTTTTTCAAAAGTGAGCAATTTTTGTTCAAAAGCGAGCTAAATTTACCAAAAGTGAGTAGTTTTTGTTCAAAACTGAGGTAAATTACCACAGGGAATTTCTTGCAGCTCAAATGCGAGTTTCTTCATCAAACACTCTTTTCTTCATGAAATCTAGGCAAATTTGTACTCAAAATTTATGGAAATGACCTTCTGGACACAATGGTGAGGTTAGATTTCAGCTAGGAGATCATACCCATACATTTTCATCCAAATCTTAACAAACTAGGGTTAGAAAAAGGCAAATTTTTGCAACAAGAAGCTACAAAAACTAATGATTAGATCCAATAGGGCATGCTCATGTCAGGTTCACCAAAATGTATAATGAAAAATTTGGATAAATTGAAAACAATAAAAGAATGAAATGCATTACCTAATCCAGATCTTCAATACCTCAAGTACATGCAATGATAGCTTGATTGGTTCAATGATTTGATATATTGGTTGCTCAATTTGGTAGAATAACGTTAGCATAAGATGAATGATGGATGGAAGATAATGGATGAATGATGCAAAGGCTCTAAAGATATTTCAACAACATAAGGATACTCCAACTCAATGCATGCTAATGGCTTGGGAGAGGGTTGATTTATAGGAAAGGCTTGGTTCAAATGGATGGTTAAAATTAAAAGGCTACATAATTGATGTGAACAGCTAGGATTGATTAGTTATTCCCACTCTTCAAGGGAGTTGTAGTCATGTGACAAGTGTACAAAGGAAGATAAGGCTCATATGTGACCGTGTACATAGAAAATACTACATGTGAAAAATATTAAATAAAAGATGTAGTACCACACATAATTCAATTGAGAGGTGGACAAGTGTTAGAATGTGGTGAGAGCTGAGGACTTAATTCAAATATTTTATTTGAATTAGTTAGAATATGTGAGGGAAATTAATTAAATAAATAAAATTTATTTAATTAATTGGAAAGTGGGATAAGGATAGGAATAAGATGAAATTTTAATTAATTAAATAAATAAAAATTATTTAATTAATTAGCTAGGTGGATTAAAGATGGATTAAGATGGGATTTTAATTAATTAAATAAATAAATTTTATTTAATTAATTGGCTAGGTGGATTAAAGATGGATTAAGATGGGAAATTAATTAAATAAATAAAATTTATTTAATTAATTGGCTAATGGATTGAGTTGAATTAAGAGTGGGATTAGGACAAAATGCTACATGATGTCTAAGTGATGTTTTTAACTAGGTGTTGCTTAGACATGGATAAATTTGGGACAAATTTGGTTGTCTACAACTACCAATAGAGGTGCTTAATAATACAGAACGCTCAGAATAGATTAATATTACTATGGCCTTAAAGGAAGGCTGCTAACCTTCATCTTCATCATAGCTTGTAAGGAAGCAAGGTGTGTGGAAACAACTTCCTTCGCTAATCTATGAGAGGAGTATTATGCAAATAATTTTAAATCTAATCTAAACTTCTTATAAAAAAATAGAAAAACATATAAATATTAGCAATAGGTAATAAACTATAACACAATAATTTACATGGGGAAAACCCATTTGGGAGAAAAACCCCACTCCAGAACTTGCACAATATATTATCAAATCAATAGATGATTACAATACACTTGCAATGTAAGTCTTTACAGAAGTAATACACCAACATTCAAATATAGAGTAATTCTAGTAGCACATGTGTACTTGCAAACTCTCATAATACAAACTACCTCCCAAGCTCTCAAATTCTAGTCTTCTAGCAAACCATATGTGGTTTACAAAACCATGCACAAAACCTCCCATGAGGTGTAGTGTCCAAAATAAGAAATATTCTTATATAAAATAAGGCTCTTGTAGATGCTCTTACACATCTTACATCTCGTCATTGATTCCAAAGTAATTTCCTCTATTCTTGGCTCTTATGTGTCATAGAATCTATCATACCATTTGTCATAGGATCCTACAAAAATAGGGCATCCCATTTTTCTAAAACTAATATCTTGAAATAAAATATTAATATTCCACTACTTCAATGCTCTAACACTTGGCATAACTAGAACATAAAATTCCAACATTCTAATTTGTGCTAAAATTAAATATTAAATAATGACAATAATATGTAACTAATTGCGAGAAAATATTAAATGATAAATAAATTATAATAATGGGAAACACAAGGTTGGGACACCTAATTTCTAAACATTCTCCCACTTGTCGGATACCTTGCAAGAGCCAAAAGGAAACATACCATCAACAATCAATTTCTAGGGGCTTAAAGGCCCATAGACTCTGAACACCATCTAAACTTCTCTATTCTCATGGGCTTAGTTAATGCATCTACAATGTTCATCCAAGTTTTTATTTTTCCTAGCTTCTCCTTACCATCCTCAACAATATTTTACACAAAATGATATTGAACATCTATATGCTTGGTCCTGGCATGAAGTGTTAGGTTCTTTTCTAGGCAAATCTCACTTTGACTATCATAATAATCTATCACTACACCCTATTGTAATCCAATGTTTGAACACAATCTCTTAAGCCAAATGGCCTCCTTATAGGCATGCATTGCTACCATATACTCACCCTCACAAAGAAACCATCTCTTGTCACTCACTCATCCAACTTATTACACCATCAAAAAGAGTAAAAACATAAGAAAATTGATGGATCTTTTTCTATTGACATCACTTGCCCAGTCTGAATTCACATAACCATGAATATATAGGGAATACATGTTTCTTGTACCATGAAAACACAAGGAATACTCTAAGGTACCCCACAAATATTTGAAGTCTATTTTAATTACATTCCAATGATATCTACTAGGATTAGACATATATCTACAGAGAAGTCCCACTACTTCAGTAATGTATGACCTTATATAGACCATAGCATACATTAGGCTTCCAATTGCACTCTAGTAAGACAATTTACTCATGTCTTTCATCTCTAATGGAGATGTAGGAAAATTTGAATTAGATAACTTTATTCCCACTATCACAAAAACACATAACGATCTACAATCCTACATTTTAAATCTTTGTAAAACTAAATTGACATACTTATTTTGGCTAAGCCATAGCTTTCTATTTTCTCTATCTCTTGTAATCTCCATCCAAAGAATGTGTTTTTCCATAATAAGATTTTTCATTTCAAAATTTGCTAAAATTTAGGATTTTAGTTCTGAAATCAAACTTTTACCTTTACCAATAAACAACATATCATTAGCATGTAAAGAAATAATGAGGAAGCAATCGCCATCATATTTGAAATAAATATAGTGATTAGATTTAGAATGCTCAATTCCTAAACTCAACACATATGTACCAAACTTCCAAGACCACATCCTAGGACTATGTTTCAAGCCATTCAAGGATTTCTTCAATTTACAAACTAAATGACTTTTACCTTTAACCATATAGTGTTATGGTTGTGTCATATAAATATCCTCCTCCAAATCACCCTAAAGGAATATAATTTTCACATCTATTTACTCAACCTCTAAGTCATAAGATACAATGATAGATAATTACAATCTAATGGATGCCATTTTTGTAATAGGAAAAAGAATCTCACCATAATCAACCCTCTCAACTTGGGAGTAACCTTTTATAACTAACTACACTTTGTACTTCTTAATCTTTTTCTAAACACCCATTTACAACCAGCAAGTTTAAGTCCTTCAGGAAATGGTACCAAGTCCCATGTTTCATTCTTTCTCAAGGCCACCATCTCTTCATCCATGGCAAGTTTCCAAGACTCTGCATCAGTTATACCCAATGCCTTACACATATTTTGACTCATCAATGTTAGTATTCAAAGAAAGTATATATTTCCAATCATCGGCTAAATACCCACTACTTTTTGGTAGTTATCTATGACTCGTAGACCTTTGAAAATGCTAAGGTGGAGGTTCCACTTCCTCTTCCTCTTTTAAAGATTTAAAGTTTGGTTTACCCTTGTGTGAATAATTCATATTATTTAACTATTTATTAGTTAAATAATATTCACACATCACACATAATTCACATGTTTAGTTGACTTAGTGAGTCTACTAGATGTTTCTAGTTGTTTCTAGTTATTGCTAGGTGTTGATAGTTATCTTATCCTACACATGTCATAAGATAAAGACAATTGTCACATGACTACAACATCCTAGCTCTCATCCTTTCCTTTATAAGAAAGGCTTCTGTTGCATTATGTATCCTCTATATTTTATTTTATTGTTTGCAGAATAACATTGTTTTTTATTTGTCTCTCTTGTGTAGAAGGTTATTTGGTTTTGTAGATTTGATCTTGGGTAGTTGATTGCTTCAAAATGGTATCAGAGCCTTGATCATGCAAGCCCCTTCTCGATTTAGAGAGATCATGCCATCAACTTTTAGCAGGAGCATCCTGACCCATATATGACCCCATGGTTGAGCTCAAAATGACCAAATCTATTAGGATCAACTATAAACACGATATGCTTTGCTTAGAGTCAGATCTGGTGTTTTTCTAGCCCTCCTACCTTGCTGCATCAGATCCATACCACTGTACTACCTGCATTAGCATTGTCAAAAAATTTACTAGTTTGCGTTATCAAGAAAATCACTGGTTTTTTTTTGTGGTTTTTATTATTGAGGTTTTTTCATTTAAAAATAAAAAAACATTGGATATTTTCTATTTATTAAAAAATATTTAAAAAATACATATTGTGGGCATTGGGGTTTTAACCCCGCCCCCTCCCTATGCATGGCAGCATACCCATAGGGTACTTGTCCCATGCCACGGCTCTACTGTAACAGGCAGTAGGCCCTCAGGTCTTGCCCACTGGCTGCAGGGGGTACCACCCCCTATCCACAACCTGAACTATGGCAGGGAGGTGGCCCCTTGGTCCCCGCCCCTTTCTAAGAGGTGATGAGAGGGTTTAAACCCCCTCGGCCAATACATATTTTTTTAATATTTTTTCAAAAGAATAGTTTTTTTAATATGTTTTTTCAATAAAATTTTACAACACTATTTAGTTGTCCAGTCACAAATCTGCCATTTTTGGCAAAAAAATTTAGCAGAAGGTTTGATGATTTAGTAGAATATTTGGCAGTTCACAAAATTTGGTAAAGATATGACAGATCTCCAAATTTAGCAGGGGTCCTCTACATCTAATGAAGAGTTCTACTTTTATCTGGTGACATCCTATTTTGGTAGCACTACTAAGTTTGGCAGTTTTGACAAATTTGCCAAAGTAAAAAAAGTTTGCATTTTTTGTCCCCTCTCCAATGAAGTTTTTCTTTTTGCATTTGATCTTCAAACAGTGATATCTTGGCCATATGGAGGTATTTTTCAGTGCAATTTTTTTGAAATGGGGCAAAATTTCATACTCTTCATAGTGGTGGTAGAAATTTTTAGATTGGACTTATGGTTTATGCAAAAATTCAATTTTCTTAGTGTTGTTGTTGTACAGTTCTTGTTTTGGGAACTACGACGGGCCATATAATCAGCGTAAGGACTCCTTTTTGGGTCCCATTTTTTTGAAAGTGCATGTTTTTTGTGTTCTTCATCATGGAGCCATCTGTTTCCTATATTTCTATTGGAGAATTGTATTTTCAGCATGTGTATTTTTTGGACATTGTAAGCATCCATTGTATGCACTTGTTGATTTGTAAACACACTGAAATAAAGTACCACATATTGTACTTTTAGTTTGGGGATCTTGCACATCATGTTGCACCATTTTTGTACTCTCACTACTTTATAAAGTTTCATAGGGGGTTGTGTTAGTGCCTTGTTATTTGACATCAAAATCTTGTCCGATGAGTGTCCCTCCATGACAATATTTTAGCCTCATGCATGTGTGCCTTATTATTTGCACACCCTTTATCAGTTGCAGGTACTACTATGTGCATCTTCTGATGTTGTTTCTTCACCTTCTTGCACTACATTGTGACACACAGCTTGAGTGAAGCTTCCATACCTCTCTCTTGTCAGCAATATGGGGGGTATCATACTACTTGTGCTAATGTTTCCTTGGTTTCACTTGGAGTGAATTATGTATCCAATTTTTTTTCTTATATACTAGGCAAATGTAGCAGCTGGTTACCCATGCATTTGGTGAGATGGAACACATACCATATAGACACTCTTGCATTCTTGTTTATGGAGGCAACTTTCTACCTTATTCAGATGATTAGAGTTATTAAGACTATTGACACCTGCATTTTCAACTAACACATTGGTGTATTAGTGGCATTGGGGTCACTCATGCATATTTTTCTGTTGGATCCTAATCTTCGTTTTAGTGGAGATTCTTCAATAGTATAGTAGTTGTTCTTCGACAATTATTTACAATTTTTTTGTGCTTCAGTGTAGTTCTTCATGTTTATTCTCATGTCCCTAATCTTATGGGGACATCCTTTATGAAGACTTCTTAGTCCTTTTATGTCCTATGGGGGGATATCTTTTGTATCTTTGTGATGGAAGTAGTCCTTCGGGGTTATGTTGAGTGCTCCTTCCTTCCTTCACTTTTTCATGCTTTCTTTGCATGTTTTCTCTCTTTTGGGGAGGAGTTTTTCCCATGAGGCTTTCTCCTTTTCTCTGTTTGTGAGAGAATTGTTTGTACATGGGTACCTAACATGGCCTTTGTTGTCGGGACCCATATTTGCATTTGTTTGTTCCTCCCGAAGTTGCACTTAAGGGGGGTGTTGGTGTGAATAGGGTTATTACCTATCCGGTTTACCCTTGTGTAAATAATTCGTATTAATTAACTATTTATTAGTTAAATAATATTCACACATCACACATAATTCACATGTTAAGTTGACTTAGTGAGTCTATTAGATGTTTCTAGTTGTTTCTAGTTGTGTCTAGTTGTTGCTAGGTGTGAATAATGTTGGAAATTAAGGTGTCTCAACCTTTTCAAGTTCCTAGCACTTATTATTTAATTGTATTATTGTAATTTTTTACGCAAATCTTATTTTGTCACTTTGTGGGAGTTGGCATGGTGATGTGTCATCCTACATGGAAGGTGACTAGATGTATTTTTTTCCTCAAATGAGGAGATAGGCATCCCACTTTGTGGTAAAAGTATTTTTCCATGTGTCAGCATCTTTTGGGTGTTGTAAGAGGTCTATGATGTGTAAGAGTTATGATAGATTCCTATGACATGTAGGAGCCATAAATAGAAAATTCTATAATAGGTGTGACAAGTGTTAGGAAGCATCTTTGCATGGAGAAGGTAGGAACCCAAGCTTGACTATGACAAGTTGTAAGAGAATCCGGTATTAATAGTCAGTTATGACATATTCTCTTATAGCTGTAAGTGTTGTCATATATGATAGATTTTATGACATTGTAAGAGCATCTATCATACCTTTTTGGCCAAATTTGGGGTTCCCAAGTTTGGGAGTTGTAAGGAATGAAAGGGAATATCATACAAGTGTCATTTGCATGTTTTATGGCCTTGGAAATTGGACCATATGGATTTGGACAAGATTATTTTGTTGACTTGCTCTAGAAGATACCTCCATTGGTAGTATTTCTCTAAATATATAGGTGATTGGAGTTGGAGTTGCATAGTTGATTTGTAGGTATTGTTATGCTACTCGAATTGCTCCAGAATTCTACTACAATGGTGAACTCCTGAAGGAGCTTGGCTCTATGATTGTATTGTAACCATTATTTGATTACTGAATAATACACTGGGATGTGCTTTGGAGTGTGGGGTTGTTTACCTGAAAAGGTTTTCTCTACATACATCTTGTGTTGTGGTATTTCTTATTTGAGTTTTATGTTTGTGTTTTTTCTTCATGTTAACTAGAAAGATTAAAAATTTGCATAAATCTCCCATCATTAGTTCAGTGTAGGAAGCTATTTGGAATGTACCTTGCCTCCTTTCAGATAGTTGTCTTATCCTACACATGTGCTCTAGTTGTTTAATGTCATAGGATTCAGACACTCGTCACATGACTACAACATCCTAGCTTGCATCCTTGCCTTTATAAGCAAGGCTTCTCTTACATTATGCATCCTATGTATTTTATTTTATTGTTGGTAGAATAACATTATTTTTTGTTTATCTCTCTTGTGTAGAAGGTTATTTGATTTTTTAGATTTGATCTTGGGTAGTTGATTACTTCAACATGATGAACTATCCTCGACTTTTTGTTTATATTGGGGCCTCAGTTCAATTTTCTTAGGCATAGAAGGAAGTTGAATCACATCATTGTTTTCTTTGGTTTACTTTGGCTACAAGACAATAGAAGAGGACTTAGTTTCTTTAAAAATTACACTTCTACTATATATTACTTTATGTGTAATCAGAGCCCAAAGCCTGTATCCTTTCATACCATAATTGTAACTAATGAAAATATATTTTATAGTCATTTTCTCCAACTTTGTTCACTTCTCCCTTGGCACATGTGCATATGCCTCACAAAAAAAAATCTAAGATGTTTTAGTGAAGGCTTGTGACTTGACCATGCCTCAATAAGAATTTTATCACAAGAGATTATATAGGAGACCTATTTAACAGGTAACAAGAAATGGCTATAGATTTTGCCCAAAATGTTTGTTCCAAACCAACACTATGCTAAGCATACTCCTAGCCTTCTCCATCTGTGTCATGTTCATTCTTTTTGGAACTCCATTTTATTGGGGAGAATATGGAATTAACTTTTGTCTTTATATGCCACAATCTTTACATAATATGTCAAAATCATTAGAGCAATATTCATCACCATTATCAGTTCTTAAACATTTTATTTTCTTTCTAGTCTACACCTCAACCATTTATTTTAACTCTTTAAATCGACTAAAAAATTTATATTTACTCTTCATAAAATAAATCCAAGTCCTTCTGATATAATCATCAATAAATGAAATATTATAAATAGACTTCATAATGATATTAAATTCAACATGACCAAACACATCATAATGAATAAGATCCAAAATACAACAAGATTTGTGAGAAATCAAGTAAAATTGAACACTATTTTATTTTCCATAATGCAATGCTGATAGATATCAAATTTAATATTACAATCTTAAAGACCTTCAACAAGGTTCTTATTTTTTAAGGTCCTTAGATGGGTGAGTGTGAGATCATGATAGGCCAAATAATGGCAATGGAGAAAAAACTTGCTGGATGAAAAAGTGCTAACATTTAGACTAATATTTAGATTTCCAAGATGGGAAGGGTGTTAATATTTCTATCTCAAATATGGATTCCCTCCAAAAATGCCTTAGGATTATCTCATATTTAGGCAAGTGAGAGTCCCAAAACTTTCCAAAGAAACTTGCAAAACTACCCATTTAGTGTTATCCTGAAATTTTCCACAATTTCATCCTTGAAGCTGACAAAATTTTTTGTAACTAAATTTAATCAAATGAAAAGGGTTTATAGAGGAAGCTATTAGGATTATAAAAATATAATATACACCTCATAATAATTTTAATAGGTAGTTATTATTAGTTTTCTACATACGCTATGTCTGATTTCTTGATAGATATACATATTGAAAAACATTCATAACTTTCAACATATTAATCTTTTTTTAATCCAAAAGATGCATCACATTGTATGATTTATTGGTTATACATTAAAATTTAGAATTTTTGAGTTTCATATACTTTTGACCAAGTTAGGTTGGCTGGAAAATTAATTTTTAATATTTTAAAAAAATCACAGTAAAGCATTCATAAATAATTATTTATTTACTTAAAAAATTCAAAAAAATATGTCACATCCATTCATGTGTCCTTTACTTAAATCCAAATCATGGAGGAAAAACATTATCTTTTTCTCATACTTAGGTTGGCTAGAATGATACCTACTTTTTTACATTTTTCTGAAAATTTTAGTAGTGATTCATTGAAATATCCAATTTTGACCAAACTATTTTTAAATTTTTTTTTTAAAAAGTAGTAGCCCATAAACTACATTCCATTTTTTATAACTTTTATTACTACCTTATTTCTATATTGTGTGGATAACTCATTCAATTTTTGACATGAAGTTACTTAAGTCTGTTTTTCACATTTACATTGCCACTTAGGGGTAGTGTTTGGCCCATCATGATCCTACACTCACCCAGATTGTTTTTTCCTATGTGGCCTAATCTTTGGTGCCATAGAATATTCTTCTTTGTAGGTGATTTAGATTTGGTAGAAGGAGTGTCGTTAGGTACTTAAAATCCATGGTCATCTATTGAAGAGGAAATTGACTCCTTTTCCAATAAAGTAGTCACAAAATTGCCTTTCATAGAAGTACTATTACACTCAACAGTGCATGCATCAAGCTAAAATAAAGTTCCCATTCTATTAGCTATAGCATACCATAGCACCTCTCACAATATTAAGACCTAAGTTTACTTACAAATAAAAGATTACGTGCTAACCATGGGATATGCAAGACAACATCAAATCTTCTAACTCTACCATCAACTGTTTTAATCTAAATACTACCATAGACAACAATATTTAAGTAAAAATCATCACCCAAGTATAAATTACCACCTTCTTATTTTTCATACTTACTCAACCAATTTGTATTAGAGGTTATATGAAAATAGGCACCTAAGGCAATCGACCATGCATTCTCACCTACACGAGTGGCTAAGGCTTCAATGAATGTGTCACCATCTTCCTCCTTGAACTCAGAATTAGAATCAACTTTCCTCTTCTTCTTTTTCTTCTCTTCTTTTCACTACTTATGAAAGTGACTAAAATTATTCCAATTCAAACAAATAAGCTTGTACTTACTAGGAGATTTTGACCTACCCTTAGACTTAGATTTAGATTTATCATGTTACTTATCATTCTTCTATCCTCTTTATTTTGGTCTTCCTCAAAAACTCAATGGCTCTTTAGCATTCAAAGAAACCTTCCTCCTCATTTATTTAGAAAGTAAAGAACCAACAACATCCTCTACTTTCAAAATAATAGAAGTTCTCCCACTAGCCATGACAAGGTTGTCCCATGAGTCTAGCAATAAACACAACAAAGTTTGAAAGATTTCTTCCTCATCTATATTTACACCAATAGAGTTAAATTGAGCCACCAACATGTTAAATGCTTCCAAGTGGTCTATAATTCATCCACCTTCTTCCATCCTCAAGGAATAGAGCTTCTTCTTCAAGAATATCTTGTTCACTAAAGATTTGACTTCATAGTTCTCACCCAAATTCTTTCATAACTACTATAAAGTAGGATCTTCATGGACATCAATTATAATAGAATCTAAAACAAACAATCTGATTAGACCTTTCGATTTATGGTCCATAACACCATTTTGAGCAACCATAGTAGCATTAGTAGTTTCATAAAAAAATTATCAATAGCATCCCATAAATCACGATCTATTAATAGATCTTCTATTTTTAACTTCCACATCTCAAAATTCATGCCTAAAAACTTATCCATGTCAATCCTCCCTAAAGTGCTTACCATCTTTACTTCCCACAATAAAGATCACAAAGTTCTCATTCTATACATACTCCAACTGAAACTAGATTAGATAAAAAAAACCCTCTACCTAACAACTAGAACCAAAATTGGCTAGGCTTTGATACCACTTGTAAGGAAGCAAGGTGTGTGAAAACATTTTCCTATGCTAATCTATGAGAGGAGTGTTATGAAAATAACTTCAAATCTGATCTAAACTAATTATAGAAAATAAAGAAACATATAGAAATCAACAATAGACAGTAAACCATAATATAATGATTTATGTGGGGAAAACCCTTTGAAGAGAAAAAATCAACACTCTAAAACCTCCACAATGTATTCTCAAATCAACAAAGGATTACAATACACTTGAAATGAAAGTATTTTATAAGAGTAATACACTAGCACTCAAATATAGAGTAATTCTAGTAGAATTCTACCAACACCTATGTACCTACAAACTTTCATAATACAAACTACTCCACAAGCTCTCAATTTATAGGCTTTTTCGTAAACTAGAAACCCTCTGTGATTTACAAAACCATGTACAAAATGTCCCATGAGGTGTGGTGCCCAAAACAGGCAAGATTCTTATCTAAGATTTGGCTCTTACAAAGGCTCTTACACATATTATAAGTGGTCATTGATTCCAAAGTTAATCCCTCTATTCTTGGATCTTACATTTCATAGAATCTATCATAGCATTTGTCATAGGATCCTACAAAAATAGAGTGTCCCATTTTGCTAAAGATAATGTTAAAATAAAATATTAACATTCACAAGGCTCCAACACTTGGTATAACTACCACATCAAAGTCCAATTCTCCAATTTGTTCAAGAGATAAATATTAAAAAATGATAATAATATGTAACTAATCACGAGGAAATATTAAATGATAAATAAATAATAATAAGAAATTTGAAAGGTTGAGACACCTAATTTCCCAATAGATCTATCACTAGACATGGTGAGTGCAGGATCATCATGGGCCAAATAGTGGCAATAGGGAAAAATGCATTTTTACATAGCCAAAATCATGAAACAAATATTTGACTTTTTGTATGGGTCAAATAAAAAGTGAGTTTTGGTTTGGTAATACCAAACAAAAATGGATATCCATTAGTAAATGATATCCATTACAAACAGATATCTATTTCTAACGCTATAATATTCATGAAAAGCTACTTATTAAGTGACCCAAACATTTACAAAACCAAGAGTTGGACAACAAAATGTATATTAGAGAAGGGGGTGGATATCATACATCTAGAAGCAAAAATTTCTCCTATAATCAAGAACCATCTAAAGGTAAGCTTTTCATTTTTTATTTTTGATTTTTTTTAAATTAAATTCACATGTTTGGTATGATTTATGGTTTTCAATTGTTGATTGTAAGCATTAGTTTTGAACTCTTTTTTTAATATAATTTAGTGATTGCCATTGTGTTCAAAATGTTAAATTAAACTGTATATAGTTTAACAAGAATTTTTTTAAATCTTAAATTTGTATGTTTTAAATTTGAAATAGGTAATATGGATGATCAAGTTCAAAACCTGAACCCTCCCCCACCGAATTCTCCAACAATTCAAGAACAAATTGAAAAAAATATTAGTGAAATAAATAGGATTATAAAAATTTATCCACCACCCTCAATTGACTTCAATGACATCCACCTTAAAGGGAATTATCACTCATGTTCAAATCCTCACAAGCCAACATGAATCATTTCATAAATGGTGAGAAGCTAAGAGGGCATAATACTCTACTTGCTTATCATATGACCAATTGAAAGATTTAGAAATTACCAAAACCATTTTAGCACAACATTTTGTCAACCCCAAAATTGGATTGCATGTTGATGTACTTAAGCCCAAGTGTTAAATCAAATGGTGCACACATCAAGGTATCATTGATAATTTTTAGGATCGTTGGTGGATGGTTTTGATAAAGCACACAACAAACATCTTGATGTACCTTTATATTTCCTCTATAAACTATATGCAGAGTTTATATTAGGTCACAATGTGAACTATTTTGATTTTAGAGACTTGTAGGGAGTAGGTAAAGGAATACCTCAAGATAGACCTAGGGAATTGCAATAGGGGCAAGGTCCATTTATCCCCCCTCTTCTTATCCCTTCTCAATCTCCAACTCATCACCCAATCATTGTTGTGATGCAACACACCTGAGCCTCTTTACCATACACTCTTTTCTTGAGCATTTGATTACACAAACATCTCAGCTAGCACAACTATTGATGTATAAAATTACGCAGGTTTCAGTAGCAACATGGGAAGCTTCAAGAATGTGGGATAGCTTCTTCAAACAACCTCTATATTTTACAGAAGCTGGCTCTTCCTTTTTTCAATAGGGTTTTGGGAAAGGGTAGAAAAAACAAGATAACATATACAATATGAAACTAACTTCCTAAGGTGATGCACCAGATTTAAAAGCTAACTTGAATCAGCACAATGATTAAACCTTAGAAAATTAACTGGAAAACTAAAGAGCATAAATGCATGATTAATGGCCCATCATTTAAAACAGATTTATCAAAGGCTTAAGAAATAGAAAGAGAGAAGAAAGAAATAGAAACAAACTCAAATCTATACAAAACACCACTTATTTTCATTATTTGGATGGGAACGAAATACAGAGGCAAGATTGGTGCACCAAATACAATGTTTCATCCCTTATGAGAAGCACTGCTGAGGCCAAGAAAATATATGTGTTGCTACTAAAAATCTTTCTGTATGTCTAACTATAGAACTCTCTTTCCTCTGACCCAGATCTATATATTTATAGCCCAAAAATAGAGAATCTTTGAAGATCTTTGCAACTCCCTAAAAAAATATTTGCAACTGAAACCCATAAAATCGATCCCAAAATCTGACAGATAACTATATCTAGCAACTGAACTAGCTGATCTGAGTCTTCCAAGCTGAAAATACCTTTGCCTCCATTCTTTACCTGTAGCATGAAAAACTTCCAGTACTTTCTTTGTCATTGTTGTAGCTTCCCATGAAAAATAAAAAGGCTTAGGGATACATCTTACCTTTTCATCATGAGAGTCAAATAAGTTTCAAGAGTCTTTTTATAAATCTTTAGCTTTATGTGGCATCTTAGAGGACCCACCAACTTTATAATAAGAGACTCTTTATTATTATTAACTTAGCATCTTCATTGACTCACGTGACTCTATTTAACCACTTCATGAGTTTTATAAAAAATAAAACAATGTTTTATCTTTAAGCTGCCTCAGCCACGTGTCTCTCATGTGCTTGTTTGGGACTCATTTCCCTCCTTTGCCTTGCAAAATCTCACCAGTGTTCCGAGTGGCTACTTCTATAGTTTTTCTTTTCAAACTGCCCAAGCCATTGATTTATTTCTGATCGATGGTAGCTGTAGCTTCTTTTTTTTCTATGTCTTTTAAAGGCTACGGAGAACTTAGGGTTACCAGTAGCAAGGCATATATGATGGCAGCTCTATCTTGAATAGGTCAACCTTTTGTTGAAACCATACCATTACTATAGATGGGCTGAGCTTTTTTATTCAAATGTGGTTACAGACCATTCATTGGTGGCTTACATCTGAAAGCTTCTGTTTTGAGAGGCTAATCTCCTTAAGAGGCTGAGCCTCTTAAGAGTCTATACCATCTCGTTTATCTTTGAGCACCATCTTATAGAAATCTTGTATCATCTTATTTGATTGCCACCTCCCCATTCTATTGCATCATTATTTGAACATCGTATCTTATTCTTTTCACAGTGTTGCACTTGTCTGAGAGAAGTGGTGCCATTATTATATATTTAGCTGAGACTTATAGCTATGATTCTATGATTACATGAATTCCTCCTCTAGAAGCTATAGTATCTTCTCTCTTGAATGATGTCTTCAAATGGTATGAAACTCCTTTGTGATCTTTATAGGAGTGAGATTTCAGCGTAATAACTTGTGCCTATGCATTTGCTTCATGGTGGCATTGCTATTGCTGGTGCCTGTGTACTTGAGATGTGAGAGCCAACTTTGATGATTGGCTATGGTGGTGTCTTCTATTTATATATTGAGCTTCAATTAAATGGCTTGCTTTGCAGTGGCAGTGGATCATTTATATAAATGGATGAGATTCATTGCTTGTTCTATTTTCTTAATAGTGTCTTCTTACCATAAGGCTGTGTTGACCAAGGAACCATGACTTTAATTTGCAATGCCATTATATGACCTTGTATTAGATGGTTGCGTCATTGATTCTTGAGACTACATTGCTTCATAGGCAAAGCCCATTCTTATGATGCTCTACCGCTTCAAACTACTTGCTCTTATCCTCCATTTAATTCGCCATGAAGGCCAATCCTTATTCTAATCACATAAAGCTGAGCTTTGACATGTAGCGGCCACCATTATGTGGCATTAGCAGCACCTTCATTCACTAGTGGCTCTTTGTTATTTCAAAGGTGGCATGTGTTTTTATTTCTTTCAGCCTGCATCATCAACTTAGGCCATGCCTTCTTTATGCTGGGACTACACTTTAAACACATGTGTATCACTATTAGTGGTGCCTTGATTTGGATTATAATACTAGCCATTTGAAGACTTTGTACCCTCATCCAACGATTGTGCCATTAGTTGATTCCTTTATGCCTGTGCATTACTCATTTCATTGTCACGTTTAAGACTCAAAAATATGCACTTCATTCTTATGGAATGCCTTTATTAAACTGTTTGATAAGGCCACACCTCTATTTGAAGGTGGCACCTCTTATGGATTGCACGCCATTTTATAATGAGCTTCCCACCCTTAATGTGGACCATGCCTTTACTCTATTTCTCCTATGGTTGTCTATTACTTTGATTGATCAGTGCCACTCTTAGAATAGCAATGCCACTATTAGAAATGGCCTTCATTGTGTCAAATGCCTTCTTTTGAATGGCTAAACTTGCTCTTTGAATGTTGAGCTCCATAAAAGATAGGCAACACTGTTGTTAGAATAAAAGCTATAAGGAATGTAACTACCATGTGAAGTGATACAAAAGTGTTCAACACATAATGCAGTCCACGTGAGGCCACTCTGTAAAGTAGAAAATAGCTTAGACTAGGAGAATTTGCAGATGGTGAAAGTCCATAGCCCTTAAAGTATGCAGGTACAGATAAAGAAAATAATAAAGAAATATCCATATTAAGAACATTTCTAGAGCTCCCCATTTCACTGTATCTTATTTGACAGACCCATTGCCACAAGATTAGCCCACATAAAACATAGAAGGGCAGCAATAATGGCATGTGAAATTGATGCCAAAATAGCTCCCACATTGCCAACAAGTAATATGAGAATTAACAATCTGGCACCAAATTCCACAGTCCTTCTACTTCCCATCTTTGTCACTGCAATGGTGTGAACATTCTCTGTAAGAGTATTTGCTCCTATGCCAACGCCCCAGAGTCTGCCAAGATGCTAGTTATACTTAGACAAATTCCTCTACTCACAACACCAGTTGGAAGAGACCTTGATGCAAGTAAAAGTGAGGTTGCATGATACGATCCAACTGAATCTACTAATGCAATTATGGATACCACACACATTACAATTCCTATTCTCCAATGAAAGGTTTGAGTTCCCCATTGAAATGGATATGGAATCTGAAATATGAATGCAACATGACCCTTTGAGAGATATTGTGAATATCCCTATACACTGTGTTGCACCCTTTGAGTGTTGATCACTGAATAGTCATTAAACCACCATGTCATTAAGGATTCCTTAAACCCACAAACTAACCAATATGATACTAGAAAAGTTTCAAAATGGTGTGTAAAATTACACAACAACAACTACATGATATTGGTAGTCGTAGTGGATTAGTTAAGATTACATGACCCTCCTTGTCCACACATGTTTGTGTTCCTCATCATTGCATTATGTGCAATTAGTTGTGTGTAGGTCCCCTTGGAGAGACTAGTGAGCCATCCCTAAAAACATTAGAGTATGATGTCCCTCATATGTCACCGTCATGAGTCAAGGCAGTGAGGTTTAGAACTCAAGGTAAGGCATCAAGGACTAGAACATGATCAAAGGAATCAAGGGTTAGAGAAGAAGAGGAGCAAGGCCAATCTTTCTTGCAGGTAAAATTTAAAGTTATATTTCATGGTGTATTCCATTTCAATTTAATATGAACAAAGATGAGTACTAATATATCTAAGTGGTATGACAATTGATGATAGAGGAGGAGCTTACAAAAGTTTATCATGGTACTCTTTCTGTCATTCAATCTGGCCTAGACTTGCTAGTATAATCTTTTTATACATCTAATCTTTTATTGTATGCATTTCATTTTTTATGATTAATTATATATTAAGTTATATCTTGATGTTATTTTACTTTTATAGTCTATTCAAAATGTGAATGATGTGGCACCTTTGCCAATATGATCTAGTAGAACTCCTAATCATCGTAAGGGACCATCATTTGTTGAAAGACTCTCAGAATGACAAAAAAGAGAGGAGGTAATTGAATTGAATTTTACTTTAATTGATATTTTAGAGAACTTATAGTTTATTATATTGATTTAGATCTATTAATTTCAAGGTTATTATGATTATATGTATACATAGAGTCTTAAATTCTTGTCATTTTTCATACAGGATATCTTAGTTGGTTCGTCCATGATGAGTCCTTCTAAATCAATGCAAGAGGCATCATTGGTGGTATGTGCTTGTCTTGTAGTAGGTAATTTTTTGTTTAGTCTAGTCTAGATTGTTTATTTACACATCTAACCTTTTTAATGTATGCATTATTTTTTTGTTAGTAATTATATATTATTTTATATCAATGCTATTTTTCTTTTATAGCCTATTTTGAAAGTGAGGGATGTGGCACCTCTTCCATCATGCTTTAGTAGGATATCTAACCATCCTAAGAGACCATCTTTTGCAAAATGATTCTCAGAATAATAATAAAGAGTTGACATAATTGATTTGAATTTTACTAAATAATTGATAGTTTAGAGACCTTATAGTTGATTGTATTGATTTAGATGTTAAATTCAAAGTTCTAAATTGTAGTAGATAAGTTTCTTGTTTACTAGTCTAACTTATTTACATTTACCATCAAACTAATTAATCAAATTTGTGGTTTGACTTGTTATTGTAGTCAAATTTGCATCCATTGACTACTAAGCATCATGGCATGAAGAGGCCAATTTTTGAGCGTCCACCTTAGGTTTAGGATTCGCCAGAGACATAGGTTGAAGTGGACATTTAGTATTTTCAATGTAGATATTTGGCATCTAGATTGTATATAGATATTGAGATGATATATGCCACATTTTGTAAAAAATGTTGAGTTGGCATATATGCCAAATATTTGTATATGTCCACCATTATCCTATATTTTTATATATACACCTTGATATAAAATATATTTTAAATTCCTTGTGTGCATGTATTCCTACTTTGAAGGGTGTGTGCAAGAAGTTGGGTCCACTTTTTAGCTAAAAAGTGGAAGTGTTTTCCCTGAAAATTAAAGTTTGTCACAGTTGGGGTCAAAATTTGAAGCACTTACACATAGAATCTTAAGAAAGTCATGTAATATGAAATGTAGTATTTTGAATCTAGTTTTCAAATATGTAATTTATTCTAATACCTATATGATACAAACTAATTTTTCATAGGTTTGTACAAAAACCACTTTAAAAGTCACTTTTTGAGGACCATACCATGCACATGTACCACTAACATAATTTGACCTAAATATTAGTATTTGTCTAAATACTTTTGGGGAAAGATGTGTATTATAGTGAAGTTTGATGAGGATAATTTTTATAATTTTTTTCTAATTTTTTTTTATTAATTTTTTATTGGCCCTAATTGTTGTTTTTGAAAACCACTCGTGTATGACCAACATAATTTGAACTAAACTAATCATAAAATAATATTTTTTTAAATTTTGTAAAGAATTATGTGTAGATTGATGACATATATTTTTTTCTAAAAATATGTAAAAAATTAAAAGTTATTAAAAAAATATAAAAACCTATCATTTAAATTTATGGACTAGTTTGCTCATGAATTAATTAATAAATATAAAAACAAGTCGAATTAAAAAAATTACATATTTGAAAACTACACATCGCCATCTTTAATGGGTTTTAATGTTGTAAAAAATTTAGGAAAAACATCATTAGCCATATTGGTAAAGTTAGTCTTTTATCTTGCTATGAACATGGACTTGTACTTGTAGGTCCAAGGCTAGGGGTCGGCTTACCATGCCTTTTCTGAGCCTAAAATTAAACCAAAAATGTGGGTGTGGAATTCAAATTTTAAAAAGAGGTACCCATTCTAAAAAACAATAAAAAACAAAATAGGTACCCATTTTAAAATGGGTAACCATTCTAAAAAACAATAAAAATCAAAATGGGTACCCATTCTAAAAAATAATAAAAAACAAAACGAGCACCTGCTTTAAAATAGATACCTATTCTAGGCTTGGGTGCCCATTCCTACACTTCCTCTATATGTGGATCCAACTTCTTTCTTTTACCCTAAAACTTAATAAGTTGAATGAATAATCACTTTAGAATGGTTGAGTTAAGAACAATAACATGTTATAGATTGATTCCTTGTTATATATGATTGTTTTTGTCAGTAGAAAGATGAAATGTTGTTTCCTACCTCAATACATAACTTGATCTTAATTGTCATGATGGTAGTTTTAGTTAGATATAGGATTGTCTTATAATGACATGTGACCATTTGTCCATCAAATGATAGTTTATTATCCAAACACCATTAAGAAGACCTTCCTATTGTTTTGATAGTAGTGATTGTCTTATTACTAGTATAAAACCAAAGATTTGCACATAAGTATATGTTATAAGTTACTATATATTTCTCTATGAATACACTAATTAGTAAGAATTAATAAAATGAAGCATAATGACAATCATATGAAATCTATATTTAGCATTTAATTTTAATTTATGCTAAATTAGTACATACATATTCAATATTTGTTTATGCTAAATAATTACATGGATGCTTAGTGTTAGTTAGCATATTTGTTGTATTGTTCTTTTTGTATACATCTAATAACAATCATGGAATGATGTTGAAACTACTATATTTGATATGATAATCAAAGATAATTTCTCATCTTACATGTTTTTGATTAGTTCAGCTAGAAAAGAGGGTCCAGATCCCTTTAACAAAATAGCCCCCTAGGCATCATGCCATTAACAAGCCAAAAATAACAGATTAATAGCACCAAAATAGCAGACTAACAAAAACAACTAATCGAAAACCATAGAAGCAACAAAGATGACAAAAAAAGCAGAAATAAGAAACTATGGGCTATCAGTCGCCCCAAACTTAGCAAGGAATTTGACCATCTCCTTGTAATCTCCCAAGCTATCGATTCCCACATGCTTGACCTTTTCATCCAGATCTTTGACCGCAACAAAGATGGAAGCAGCCCCGTCTAGGGCTTTGGCCGCAAACTCTGCCATAGCCTTCCAATTTTTCTGCATGGTTTCCATTTTCCTCTGGAGGCACTGAATATCCTCCATATTCTTGTCACACAAGATGTAGTTCCTCTTTCTGTCTTGATCCACAGCATCCCTCATGGTGTCTTGACCAATAGTAGCCCTCACAGTGTCATCCAGTCATTTAGAACTTCACTCATTCATAGAGGTGAAATGACTAGTGCCTCAACCTTATGGATAGATTTCATGGGGGTTTCATCCCCACCTTCCTCCATAGTCTCCTCCACAAACTTAGAATCATCTAAAACTTCCACCCCCTGTGGGTTCACCAATGACTTACCAGTGATCCATTTGGACTGACGAATCCTCAGATTGATAGCCTCACTGCCTTCATTGCTCCCCATCGGATCTAGCCCAGGGTCAAGATCAATAATCTTCACAGGAACAACCATGGCATCAACACCTTTTCCTTAGATTTTTTCTTTAGGGTGGTCTCCATTTCCTCCACCTCCACCCTATCTCTTTTGGTAGTCTTCTTTTCAGTTGTTGGGGTGGTATAATTCTACCTCTTATTCCTAGCAGTAGCAGGGGTCCTAGCCAGGTTATCTTCCTCAACATGGGGGCCACCTTTAGGAATTTGAGGGGTCCCCATACAAACCTTTACTTTGCCTCTATCCCCGAGGGAAGTGCTTGGCTATGGGTCCTCAAGTATTTTGACTTGGATTGGTTTTGGTGGGCATAGAGCAAGGTGGAATTGATACAGTCTCAGAATAAGACCTTGGTGTATGGGGATAAGTGGGTGGGCAGCATTCTTGGCTCTGAGTTCCCTAATTGACTTAATGGAATTGTCTAAAGAAGATACCAAAAATGAAGGAAAGCTAATCTCAATTTTATTTCTGAAATGATTGAGAAGAGCAAAGTGGTAATGGTAATATACCTGAAATCTTCCCTCCAGTGTGAAGAATTTCATTAACATCAAATAGATGTATCCCCATGGCTCTGGTAGCTTCTCCCTCTCAAACCCTCCATGAAGTTTGACAAGCTTCTTGCCCTCATGAAAGAAAAGATTCATGTGTTCTGGGTCAAGGACTCTGCTTGTTCTCGAATGCTTCTTACCTTTCATAGGTAACCTAGTGGCTTGCCCTATCACCTCTTTTGACACTTGGAAACCAACATTATCGATTCTAACCTCTCTGGTTTCCTCATCCCACGTTTTAGCAAACTGTCATGACAGATTTTCATCATGGCCTGCCATTCCTTCCAAGAAAGGCACCACCTCCCCTTCCTGTATAATATGCCACATGATTGGGTCTTGTTTAAATTCCTCCACTGAGCTAGGTTCAATTTTCACAATATGTCCTCCCATTTCTTCAAACTGTAACTTGTAGAAGCCACTGAATTGGGGGCATTCAAAATAGCAATGCTTACAACCAACAATCTTGAAATTAGCAAGAAGCCCATTAAAATGGTAATCCACTGTGAAGAGATAATAATGGCAGCATAATAATTGATGTGATATGCCACATCCTTATCACCTAGATATATCTCCTTGGGGGGGGGATTTAGCCGCCACCTCGTGTGAAGATAGATGACGTCAGCCATAGGCTTTACCCAACCATTATTAACCATGAAGAAAGCAGTCACATCCGTCCTCTATATCCCTACCACAAATCCACATGTCATCCCTTTTAAGTGGTGTAATCTAGACTCTAGATCTCCACCAATACAAATGTCCTTGCGCCTATTACCATGCCAACCAGACTTTTCCATCAACCTCTAAATAGTACAACCGGCAGTGTCCTTCCCGAGATCTACCTGGACCTCTCTTCTCTAGTTCTTATTAGTTAAGGGATGTCTACTAGGCCATAGCCTAGCCACATCACCACTAATAGTCCATTCATCCTCCCTATCCTACCTATCAACCATGTAGGCAATACTATTCCATCTGGGCTTGGTCAATCTTTTTGATCAGCAATGATCTAAGACCTTATCTATCCCGCCAAGAACTATTTGAAAATTTGAAACATTGATCCCACCTTCCATGAGATCATAACCACTATTGAACAATTTTAAGGAGAAGACTTCTGCCACTCCCTTGTCCTGGAAGCACCAGAGGGTAACCAAAAAAATAAGCCACCTATGCTTCTTGGCTATTTCCATCCTGCATAATTAAATTGTAGATCTCTTGAGGCAAACTGGACATGTTCCTCCAGTACCGCCACCCCTCTTTGCCACTACCCATATTAGCCAAGGCATCTGCCATAGCATTTACTTATCTGTAAATATAGGTAACCTTATACTCCTCCAATCCACTAAGAAGTAACTTAATGTCACCCATAATATCCTCCAAATTTCCACCCAATCTGAGACAAACCCCAGGCAGCATTGATATTTAACTGAGAATCACCTTCAACATGCAATCTTTTGATATTTATGGAGATATTAAGCTTAATTCCCCAAATCATAGCTGTAGCTTCCTCTTTGTTATTTCTTTTAATACTAATGGCCCTAAGAAGGAAGCAACACAAACCCCCATGTCCATTCTTATAATGCCTCCACTACTTGCAACACCTGGGTTCCCTTTGGCCACACCATCAAAGTTAAGTTTAAACCACCCTTGATGTGGTAGAGCCCATTTGGTTTTTTCTCTGGCTAATCTTCTAGAATTGTCCATGTAGCAAGAGTTAGGGGCAATGTTCCAATTTTTTATCATATTATGTTCTTCTCTCCTCGGGGGGCTATCCATAGCTTTAAACTTGCAAGAGTTAATATTTTCCATTAGCAGTTTGGAAAAACACTAAAAGACTTCCAAGGGAGCTCTATTCTTTTCTCTGAAGATTCTGTTATCATGTTCCTTCCATAGACTCCAGACTAGATGAGGGGGAATTTGAGTCCAAAGTTTTTTAGAGATCGACAACACCAAGCTAAAAGGGGGCTTCCATTCCCAAACCACCATCTATATGTTAACATTAAAGGACTAGATTAGATTCAACTTTTGGAGGGTTAATCACCAAACCTCCTAGGCAAAACTACAGTGAAGAAAGAGATGAGTTGATGACTCCTCCTCTACTTCGTAAAGGATGCATCTGGATGGCATTTGAAATCATCTTTTTCTCAGGTTGTCTAGAGTTAGGACTTTATTATGCATCAGGGTCCACCAAAAGAAATTGACCTTAGGAAGAAGTTTAGGGATCTAGATTTTTTTCCAAACTTTAGCCTCCCCTGGGTCTAACAGTAGTCTATAGGCACTCTTGACCATAAACAAGCCCTTGTTATCCTTGTCCCAAACTATCTTATCTCTCTTGGGAAAGGGAGAGAGTCTGTAACCTTTGAGCTCTTTTTGAAGTTGACAAGCCACCTTCATCCTATAGTCATCTTGGGCATTATTAGATACCATCTTCCAAACCCAAAGACCCCCACAAGTCTCAATGTAGTCAGCAACTTTGAATCCTAGGGCCTCACAGACCCTGTCTACAACTCTTCCATACTCCAAATCTATCAAAGGTTTATCCTTCAGCCATCTATCCTTCCAAAAATCAACCTCCCTACCATTGCCAATCCTCCATCTTAAACCTTGTCAAAGAAGGCCCCAGGTTTTGATAGTCCCATTCCAAATAACTGAGCCTTTAGGAAGACTAATCTCCGAAAGATGTCCTCTGTCCTATCCTCCATTGAGATACTTGGCCATCATGATTTCCCCCCAATCAGAGCTACCTTAAATAAGGTTCCACCCAATCTTAGACAAGAGAGACCTGTTCATGAAATGAATTCTTCTTAGGCCCAATCCCCCTTGCCATCTGGGGCTACACACTTTCTCCCACCCTAGACCAAAGAAACCTTTTTTGAATCTATTCTATCTTGTTAGCCACATTCTTAGGGACTTTAAAGAGACTTAACGCGTAATTGGGCATCCCCTGGAGAGAAGCCTTGAGAAGTTGAAATTTCCCTGCTTAACTCAAGAGTGCACCCTTCCAGCCAGCCAACTTTCTTTGAATTCTTTCAACTAGTCCCTTTTAGAAGTCCATGGAAACCTTAGTGGTGGTGAAGGGAAGGCCCAAATAAGTGGCTAGGACCTTTCACTTGAGGAGCCCAAGATTTTGGTTATTTTCTGTTGAGGATCTTCTTGAGTGTTCAGGAAATAGATACAACTTTTCTCAAAATTAATGCTCTGACCTGAATCCCTCTCATAGTTCTTTAGAAGTTCCCTTGACCTTGTAGCTTCAACAACTGAAGCCAATCCAAATAGAATAGTGTCATCCATGAATTGTTGAATAACAGTATTCTAGGCTGTTGAGGCAGGTTTGATCCCGTAGAGAGTCCCCTAAATTAACATATTACAAGCATTTCTACCCAAAACCTTAGCAATCAATATGAATAGGTAGGGTGACAATGGGTCACCTTGTCTAATACACCTTCCAGAGGGAAAAAACCTCTTGGAGAGCCATTGACCAGCATTAAGAATCTAGCTATGGATATACACTCTTTGACAATGTTGATGATTATTTCATTGAATCCAAATTTTCTGAGGACTCTTAAAAGAAATTCCCAGCTAACCTCGTCATAGGATTTGGATATATCCAGTTTAAATATCATACTTGGGGTGTTACTCTTATGGATAGAGTGAATGATTTCATGGGTGGTGATGGTCACATCCAGAATCTGCCTGTCTGAGACAAAGCCCTTCTAATTTAGAGCAATGAGCTTGTCTAGAAGGGGATGCAATCTGAGGACTAGAATCTTGGTGAAGACTTTGTAAATCATGTTGCAAAGGATAATAGGCTTGAAGTCGGTCATGGTCCTAGCATCAATCTTCTTTTGAGTTAATGCAATAAAGGTGTTGTTCAACTACCATAAGAGTCTCCATGTTCTAAAGAAATCTTGCGCCCCCAGAAAGATATTGTTACCAACAATCTCCCAAAAAGTTTGAGAAAAGGCTAGAGGAAAACCATCTGGGCCAGGGGCTTTGAAGGAACCCATGGAGAAAACAACAACTCTAACCTCCTCAAGAGTAATAGGTTTGGTCAACAAGTAGTTGTCATCCTCAGACAGAATGGTAGGAATGACCTCCAAAATGGAGTCAAAATCCTCCTCAGGAACATTAGACTGTTGACTAGTCAATAATATTTCAAGGAACTTGGTGGCTAGGTCTCCAATCTCCCCTTCCCCCTCCACCAGCCTCCCTTGTTCATCCCGAGGTGACCTGATGGTGTTTCTCTTCCTATGCCTTAGGTTTGATTGGTGGAAAAAAGAGGTGTTCCTATCACCCTCCCTATGCCATTGAACTCTAGATTTATGTTTCCAGTAAACCTCCTCTTCCTTGATTGTCTAGGTCCATTCCCTAGAGAGATTATTTTCAAGGGATTGTAGGTCTTCCGATATGTCTCCCTATTCTATTTTGCTTTAAACTTCTTTCAGTTTCTCCATGATGCATTTCTTTCTACTCAAGACATTACCAAAAGTAAACTTATTGCATCCCTTCACCTTATTTCTCACATTGGCCAATCTCTTAGTCAGTCTGAACATAGCCAGTCTTTGGACCAGGATCTTCCACCAATTCAAGAGGTAGTCTCTAAATTTTGGATGAAGAGCCCACATCATTTCAAATCTAAATGGAAAGGGGCCTTTACTACACTTTCTAGACCAGTTGAGTAAAAGAGGGCTATGGTCTGATCCCATTCTATGAAGAGCTGACAGATGCAACATATTCATTATGGCCCAATAAGAAGAAATTAAAAACCTATCGAGATTAACATGTATGAGATTGTTCCCTTGCCTCCTATTAGACCAAGTGAAGGCCTATCCCGACATATAAACATCCATGAGGCCAACTTTCCCAAGGAAGTTCACTAGATCAGACAAACTATCAGAGTAATTCGTTATCCCCCCATTTTATCTGAAGGGTATAGAGGGGAGTTGAGATCCCATGCCATTATCCAGTTAATGCTTATGTCCTTAATTTTATCTACCATATTCTCCCAGACTTTCTTTCTACTACTACACGTATTGGGGGCATAGACGTTGATTATAGTCCACTGCTCAATATGACAATGGAAAGCAACTTTGACATGGTGCTTGGAACAAGAGATTATATTACTAGTAAAATCTTGCCTCCAAAGTGTAGCAATGCCACCTAAGGCCCTAGTAGCCCCACTAATAGCATAGTTTGTGTTGGGCCAAATGTTTTTGAGAGCAAACTTAAAGTTTTCCTCCATCATTTTAATTTCCTGTAGAAGAAGGATATCAACTTTGTTATCAAAAATGTAGTTCCTAACTAACAACTGCTTCTAAGGGCTATTAAGCCCTCTTATATTCCATGAGATGATCTTCATTTCTTAGACTTCCTAGGGAGGGCCACTAAGGTGGACTGCTTCCCCCTAGCAATCTCTTGTTCCATCTCTCTTTGTCTAGTCTTCATGTGGGATGGCCTACCATGGGTGCTATCCCACCCCTGCATTAGCTGTCTTCCAACTATTACATTTCCCCTTCTTTTTCGCAATAGACCATCCTTCCTAGTCTTCCATCCCTTTGCTTGAACCTACTCCCGGGGATGAGGAGAGATTATTTCCAAACACACTCGGTCTAGGTTTGAGGGAACCCATCATTCCACCAAGGTTGCGAGTCTCATTTGCCATGCTCTGGTATGAGATGACACTCTTCTGAGAGATGAAACCCGATCCTACTTCTCCTTCTTCCATGGTCTCCTGGCCCTTATCAGTAGCTAAGGCCTCTTGATGAGTGAGAGAGTCCATCAGCTCCTAACTCTTCTGGATCTCCTCATCAAAAACCACTGAGAATTCAAGTCCCACAGTGTTCTCCTCCACCTAGATCAGAGGGACTGGGGTCTCTTGTAGATGGCCTTGTGTTGTTGGAGGGACCTTTAGATCCACCGATACCTCCAGAGACACATCATATTGGTAAGAGATACTATTACGCATGACAGGTGTTGTCATTGATGGCAACTAAGTCTACCTTATGCATCTGTACTACATAACTTGTTCGTACCGAATGTTACAGTGAAGGTTTGTCCAAGTCTGGGTAGTTAGAAATAGAGCATGTGACAGGGTCCAATATCTTGGTCTGGATCTCTTTGGTGGTAAATCTTAGTGAGCTGTGGATCTGAGGGAGTAATAAGGATTGTCAAGACTATCTAAATCCAGGAATTTAGCCTCTGGTGATGAAGGATAAAAAATTTATAAGCATCTAAGTATCAGGCTCCAGTTAGTTAGTACAGTCAAAAGAAGAACAGGCTGACCCAGTATTTGATCTTGGTTCAGATGAAGAAAAGTTGTTTGTTAAAAAATTTGAGATAACAAGTGGTATTGACTGACATGGTTGATGATTTGAGGATACAAGTTTTTGGTTTCCATTGCTAATTGTGCATGGATTCAGCTGATAGAGTAGCTAGGTCTTAATAAATGTTCTAAGTTTTCTCTAGGCCAACTGCAGTTGATTGAATTTCTTGATGCGGATATATATATAACTGATGGATTCAAGTGTTTTGGGGTATGAGAGTGATGTGGTGATGAAGTAAGTGCAAAAAAGGGAAGAAAGAAATGTGAAGGTGAAGATCTAAGGTTCAGATCATGATAGAGTAGTAAACAAGACAGAGTAATGATGAAGTGTGTAAGATCAGTATTTTGTGCTTAACTAGAACTAAATTTTTGCATTGGTAGATGCTTTTCATCAGTTCAAACATTGTGTAATCTTCTTGTAATCATTCCTATAGGCAGTGAGCCTCTTGTAGGTAGTGAGCCTCTTTGAGCAGTGATCTCTGGGTAGTGTGCCTTGAAGGCATGTGCCTTCCCCATTTGTAGTACTTTTAATAGAGTATAATTTCTTGTGGGTTAACCCCCACCGTGGTTTTTCCCTTAACTGGATTTCCACATAAAAATCCTAGTGTTCTTGTGTTATGATCTTTTTGCTTCTGTTCTTATGTTCATGCTTCTTTCTTTTGAATGTATGGCAAATTAATTAAGGAACAATCTAAGAAGTTTTACAGAACACTAATTCAACCCCCCCTCAGTGTTCCTTAATCTCAACAATTGGTATCAGAGAAAGGTTCATTGGAAGAAGCCTAACAACTTGAGGAAGATCTGGGAAGGAGTTTTTATGGGTTCACTGAGAGAACAACTTCAATTGGCTTTAGAAGATCTTGGTCAGTCCAAAGTAGAAATAAATGTACTGAAATCTAATCTTAAAGAGGCTAATGATTGCATTAAGATGTTAAAAGACAAACTAAAGAAATGTATGGAAAAGAGGAAGGAGCTACTTCAGTAGCTAAATAATTCCACTGAAGAAAATGGCATGAATGAGGCCTTGGAAGAAAAGATGAAGGAATGCGAGAAGCTGACAAAAGAAGTTTCTGTTCTAAAACATGAGATGGAATCTGGGGTGATGAGATTAACCAAAGAAATTGAGGAAAGGAAGAAGACTAAAGAAAACCTAAATCAAACTCTGAAGGAAAGAATAGAAGAATGCTGCAGAATGGACAGAACAATTGGCCACCTAAAATCTGATTTACAAGAATGTAAATATAATGAGGAAGAACTTGAAAGGCAAATTGCCATTCTTAGACATGACCTAGAAATTACAAATGAATACAAGGAGAAGTTCAAGATAAGCTTAGCCAAACTTGAAGTGCTACTTGAGAGTCAAAAGAAGGCTAATGATAAGCATGGTCTTGGGTATGAGAAAGGTGAAAGCTCTGAATCTAGACAAAGAATTTCTTAATCAAGGAATGGGAGAAATAGACCTAGAAGACCTTCGATAAGACAACCTAATGCTCAAAGGTATCCATCTTTCAATGGAAGTTATTTCAGTTGCAACAAATTTGGTCATAGAGCTACTCAATGTAGAAGCAGAGTAGATCAAAGTGGTCCATCCTTCTCTGGTCAATGCTTCAAGTGTAAGAGGTATGGTCATAGATCCAATGAATGCAGAAGTTTGATAATGAATAACTCTAACAATAGAGGAAATGGCAATTCTTTCAATGGGAAATGCTTTGCATGCAATAGATTTGGACATATGGCTAATTAGTACAGATCAAGAGGAAATCAATCAAATGGGCAAAGAAATGTTGTATGCTTCAATTGTAACTGATCTGGTCATATTGCAAGATTCTGCAGAAACAGGAATAATGGAAGAAGAGCTTCGATAAATAGAAAACTAGATGAGCAGAGACAAGACAAAGGCAAGGGCAAAGTTGGTGTAAATTAGATCTAGAATGAAATGAACAAAACATGGGTAAAGAAAGGTAAAATAAATGTTGACAATGGGTCTGAACAAGAATCTAGTGCTGATAATTCCTCTAGGAATTGAATAAGGAGCTCTGGCTCAGGGGGAGCTACTTTGAAAATCTAATTCCCCCAGCCAGTAAGTAGGAGCCTAAACTTGGCACAACGAATAAAGCTAAAGAAGCCTATTGTATATCTATTGAAGCAAATTTTTGAAGAAAAGAAGCTAATGTGACTGATTGCAGAGCAATTGAAGATTGTCTGTATGAAGAAATCGTGTAACTAGATGTATTAGGGTAGGACATTTATTACAATGAAGAATTAGGTTTTGCAGAGCATAAAGGGTCATCCTTTCATCATTTTGATCACTTTGCATTCGAAGAGAGCAAGCAGAAGAGCACCAGAGCTAAGATTTCAAAGATTTGAAGTGGGACCGATGAATTCATCAGCTAACCCTAGTTCCGTGAAAAAGGTATTTTTCTACAAACCTTTGAACTTGTAATCTTTTGCAATGGCTACACCATTGGTTGTTGATATTACTGAAAGGCCCCCACCCAAATTCAAGAAGCATCCACAGAAATTAGTAGAAGTTGACTCGTTAGGTGCATTTTCAAGTGTTCTGTATGGTGTGTTGCATGTTGAGGATATTAGCATCTATATTCATTTGGGCATAGATGAATTTGGGGATTCAAGGTTTGTAGATTTGTTCAAGAATCATCTAAGGGATGAAATTCACGGTCTAAAACCTGAGTATAAGGCACATAATGATAAAGATTTCATTCAGATTATAGGGTTTTCATCCATTGATGAAGATGAGTGGGTCCGGTATGTGTTGAGCTGAATGCATGATGAGTTTATATGGCTAATGAAACCTTTCAACATTGCCAAGGATGCCATCAATGTTGTGACAAGGCTAAACTCATCTGATGGACTACCAATGTTGAAGGCTATAAAGAATCAAACTATGAATGATGCTACTAGTTCAAGGTTTGACAAAAGGGCAATGACTATCAATGACATTATTGATCTGGATGTCAAATTTGCTTCAATGGTGATTGGATACAAGATTTATCACTCCAGCAGGGAGAAATCTATTTTTGGAATGGCCATATATGTTGCATATCAAATGATAAAAGAGAATGTTGATTATAACTTGTGTGAGTTGCTGCAAAATTAGCTGATGGAAAATTTGAATAAAGTTAAGAAGGATAAGAAGAACACCTTCAAATATGGTACATTGGTCCTTTGTTTATTCTTTTACTTCATTAATTAGTTACCTAGCAAGAAAAGTATATGTTGGACAAATGATAAACCTATTGCTATATAGATAAGAGAGTACTTAAACAGCATTGGTGACTCTAAAGCACAGAAAACTACAATTTGGGGTTACTTGAAGAATTTTTAGATTATGATACATTCTAGGGAAAGAATTCCTAAATCCATTGTTGAGAAATACAAGATTGAGATCTGCTTCATGGTGGACACTGATCAATGCTTAATGGAAGTAGTAGAACCCAGAACTGTTTGGATCATGCCCATGGGTTATGAGATAGATGAGAAAATTTTAGATATGTATGCTCAACATCTCTTGAGAGAACTCAAAGATGATTATGTGGAAAGATTTGGGACATATGAGGAGCTCAGTTTGAAACTGAATGTTGAGCTTTGGAAACTTAAATTCAAGAGGAAAGTTCAAAAACAAGTAGAAATGTATGCTAAAAGCATTGGCATAACTAAGAAAGTTGTGAAGCAAAACAGAGAAAGGTTAGAAAGAGCTAAAAAGGAAATGCAGGATAAGAAACAAGGAAGTGCTCCAGAAGTCTCCACTAGCCAGCATAGAAAAACTAGAAGTTCTACTGCTTCTCATATTTAAACAAAACCTATCAGAACAAAGAAATCAGAAGAAAGAAAAAGAACAAAAGTAATAACAAAGAGGTCATATGGCAGCACAAAAAAGGAGGATGAAGAAAAGATAGATTCTGGTGAAGAGCTTAAAGAGCTAAAGGCCATAGGTAGTAAAGCTATTAAAGTGTCAAAAAAAAAGCCTTCTGGAAGTAAAAAAGCAAATAAGAGGTAGAAGTCAGAGGCTGATGTTGAGAAGCCAACTCCTTCTGTGAAAAACATTGTTAAGTTAATCACTATTGATGGGAATTTAAAGCCATTGACTAAATTTTATGATCTTTACAATGATGCTGACAAGAGACATTTGGAAGAAGCCACTGTCAAATACTTGAATATATTCAATCGGGCTCTAGTAGAGATCTTGTCAGAAGTTCCCAAGAGTTTAAGAGACATTTTAGAATAGAAAACAATTTGTCAAGTCAAAGGATATGGAGTTGAGAGAACATGTTTTGTCTAGTTTGTGTCCAATGATCTCCACAAAAGAAGTAGATAGAAATTTTAAAGAGGTCAAGAACGAATTCAGAAGCAAGACAAGGATGAATAAGCTGATGATTGGAGATATTGATGAAGTTGTTAAAGAAACAAAACAAATTCTAAGGAAAGCACTGGACAAGAACAAGTGCTATGTGATTACAAAAGAACCGGTTGATACTAATAATACATCAATTCTGAATAATGAAGAGTTACAGAAGGATGAGCAACAAATTGGAGTAGATGATGATTCCCTTCCAGAAGAAGAAGCTTTGAATAAAGAAGATGAAGAAATGGTGAAAGAAGATCAAGTAAAAGAAACTAATGATGGAGTTGACTCCTCCATTCCTGACATTGAAGAATTAAATATCAATGAGCAAGAAATTGAGATAGATGACTCCTCTATTTTGGAAGAGGAAGCAATAAACAAAGAAGATACAGAGATGAATGTTAACACAGATGCTCAAACTGAAGATGATTCATTGAAGAATAATGAGCATGAAATAGAAAAAGATAAGGACCAAATAGCAGAAAATGCCAAGGACAAAAATGAAAAGGAAGAAGAGATTGCAAAGGTTGAGGAAGAGCCCAAGCACGACAATCCAGTTGACAGTACCAGTAAGGATCAAATAGATACATCAACATCTTGGGCAAGAGACACTGCAAAAGCAGTGAAGGAAATTTTGGAAAGAGATAAACAAATTGAAGAAGATCAGGACATAATACAAGGTCCAATAAATTTTGATACCTTATCTCTGATGCAGAAGATAAAATTGGCCTCCATTGCTCAAGCCAAGGCTACAGAAGATATTCTAAAATATCACATAGAAGACAGTGAGCTACTTGGTGTTGCATCTATGATTCTAGAAAAAATCGTGCCAACATTCCAAAAGGAGTCATATGCATCTCCCTTTAGCCAGTTGAAAAGTCTAATAAACCCAGTAAGTTCTCATTTTGAATCTCTAGAGAAGTCTGCAAAGGTCAAGGTTTGAAAGGAATTCAATGATAAATGATTTGATGCTCTAAAAGGGTTGATTGGAGTAGATAGAATGGTGTTGGATGCTAGTGCAAATAGTATTCAAAATACTCTTACAAAAGGAGGAAATGTATATAAATTTTGCTTATCCTGTCCTAAAGTTATAGAGGATATTGAAGATAAAATAAAAGTGTCTAAGCAAAAACTATCTAGTGTATCCAAATCCTTTGATCCTGTGACTGCATGAATGGCAAGCAAGGAGGGTCAAGTGATCAGCTTAATTGAAGATATAAAGAAATTGACAAAAGAAAAGAACATAGAGGCAAGGATGAGTGAGCTCCAGGGACTAATTTCCCCCAAAATGGAAGAAATGTTCAATGCTCTAACCAAAGCCCAAGCTATAGCTCAGTCAAGTGATCCAATTGATCCGAGGACGATAGAATCACAAGCATTCCTATTCAGTGGCCACATCTCAATTTTGAACACTACGAAGAAGAGCTAGGATAGTGAGCTGGCATGATTGAAGAACATTTTTGGTGATGTACTTAAGTTTATGTAAATAAGACTTAAGGACTATTTATATATATGCAGCTTGGTATATAGGATTTTTGTGTAAATTTTGGTTGCAGATCCAACCCTTTTCCATTGATGTCAAAGGGGGAATGAAGAATAGTGAAAAATGAGGAATCCAGGAAAGGTGGAGCATTGGAGAACAATGAAAAGCATAAGTATACATAGAAAGGGGGAGTTGTTCTAACACTTATTCATTTTTCACTAAGTGTTGCCATCAATGCCAAAGGGGAAGATTGTTGGCAAGAGACACTACTACGTATGATAGGTGTTGTCATTGATGGTAACTAATTCTACCTTACACATCCGCACTATATAACTTGTTCATACCGGAAGTCAAAGTGAAGATTTGTCTAAGTCCGGGTAGTCAAAAACAGAGCATGTGACAAGGTCAAATATCTTGGTCTGGATCTCTTCGGTGGTAAATCTCAATGAGTTGCGGATCTGAGGGAGTAACAAGGACTGTTAGGACTATCTAAATCTGGGAATTTAGCCTCTGGTGATGAAGGATTCAAAATCTATAAGCATCTGAGTATTTGGCTGCAATTAGTCAGTACAGTTAGAAGAAGAACAAGTCGACCTAGTATTTGATCTTGGTCTGGATGAAGAAAAGTTGTTGGTTAAGCAATTTGAGATAACAATGGTATTGGCCAACATGGTTGATGATTTGAGAACACAAGTTTTTGGTCTGCGTTGCTGATTATGCATGGATTCAGCTGATAGAGCAGAGGTCTTAATAAATTTTCTAAGTTTTCTCTAGGCTGACTATAGTTGATTGAATTTCTTTATGCGGATATATATAACTGATGGATTCAAGTGTTTTGGGGTGTGAGAGTGATGTGGTGATGAAGTAAGTGCGAAAAGGGTAGAAAGAAATTCAAAGGTGAAGATCTAAGGTCCAGATCATGACAGAGCTGTAAACAGGATAGAGTAAGGATGAAGTGTGTAAGATCAGTATTATGTGCTTAATCAGAACTAAATTTTTGCATTGGTATATGATATTCATTAGTTTAAACATTCTATAATCTTCTTGTAATCATTTATGTACCCAGTGAGCCTCCTATAGGAAGTGAGCTTCCTATAGGCAGTGAGCCTCTTTGAGCAGTCAGCTCTAGGTAGTGCACCCTGAAGGCATGTGCCTTCCCCATTTGTAATACTTTTAATAGAGTATAAATTTCTTATGGGTTAACCCCTACCATAGTTTTTCCCTTAACCAAGTTTCAATGTAAAAATCTTGGTGTTCTTGTGTTATGATCTTGTTGTTTCTGGTCTTATGTTCATGCTTCTTTCTTTTGAATGTATGTAGCAAATTAATTAAGGAACAATCTAAGAAGTTTTATAAAACATATATTCACCCCCCCTCTCAGTGTTCATTAATCTCAACACATCCTTCCCTGGGAGGCTAGGGGGGAGTCAACTATTTTCAAAATATAACTCTTGAAGGGGTAGTCCTTCGAGATTTCCTCTACCTTCTTTGTCTTTAGAGGTGGGTTACACTTCAAAGCCCTACACTGAGTGAATACATGCCCTAGTTTCATATAGTTTTGACAGAAAACTCTAGAGTTCTCATACTGAATGCTCTAAGTCCACTTCCCAAACTAGGATTCTAGTATGATAGAAGTAAGGAGGACTTTAAGAACATTCACATTCACACAAAAGTGGGCATAGACTAGTCTCGCCTTAGCCTTTGTAACTCTATCAACTATTACATAATCCCCAAAAGTGTTGCTTATCCAAGTGAAGATTTCCTCGTCCCAGAATTCCAAGGGAAGACTCAGTAATCTAACCCACACCAGAGCCGATTGGTTAAGGTCTACCTTGGGGTTGAAGCTAGGCTTCCATTTACATAGCGATAAGGAATGTTTCCTATACAGCCATGGGCCGCTACCATAACTGATAGCATGTCCTCCTGAGAGGTAAATTTAAACAAGAACATACCTCCTACCATGGAACTAGCTGAGCCACTCCCCTTGAGAGTCCATTTGGTCATCATCCAATGGTGAACAAGGTCAATATTGGGTCTGAAGGCAAAAAATTTGCCCTCCAGAGTATTATCCATAGATGCCACTGACCACAACACCATCTGGTTAGGAAGTTTAAGCGCCTTGGCACCATCAACCTCTGAGAAAACTGGCTGGCTGAACTTAGTCTAAGCTTTGCTATTGATAGCACCCACGAGTGCCTCCTTCAACTTCTTGGGATCTTGCTTCGAGGATGAAGCCACATGATCCCTCTGACAGCCCATGCCAATAGCAGCGTCCCCTGGAGTCAGGGGAGGGGACTGAATCATGCCCCCCCTAGACTATCACCATCCATTCTACCCAGCACCAGATTCAAATTTCAAACACCGTACAGTTGCAGAGAAGTTTTCTAGTTGCATATGTTAGACAGAGATGTTGACCCATTTCTCATCTTACATGTTAAACATGCAAGGTCTACATGTTAAAAATGACAAAACTTTGATGTTTTTCATTAAATCAAAGATCATTGTTTTTGTATTAATGAGCAAAGACATGTTTGTATGTTTACCCATTTCATTATCTAGTTTATGAAAAAAAAATCATGTCCACAACCCAAATTCACTAAATGTTGCATTTGGAAATGTAAATAGGTGCATCTTAAATGGAAGTATGTTTCAATATCATATACTCCATGTAAGTTGTACATGCCAAAACCTAATTCTAGTTTGACAATTAGAGAGACTTAAGGAGAGACTTAAGGAGAGAGGAAGAGAGAGACATAGGGAGAGAGACACATTTGACATGATTTGCATATCCTCATTTCACCTTCTATATGGTTTCCATACTTTGCATATCCTCATTTCACCTTCTACATGTTTGACATGATTTTCTTATCCTAATTTCACCTTCTATATGTTTGGCATCATTTGCTTACCTTCATCTCACCTTAGATATATGTTTGAAATTATATGTTTAGTTAGGGAGAGACTTAGAGAGAGATCGAGAGGGAGATGATATGTTTGATATTATATTCTCATTTTACCTTCTATATGTTTGCCATTATTTGCTTACCTTTAATTCACCTTCAATATGTTTAACATGATTTTCTTATCCTCATTTTGTTACAACATTAAGGATTTACATTTATAATAAAGTCACTTTATGACTTATAGGTTAGTTTATACATAATAAATAAATGTTAGTAAATAAAGCAATAGTTAGATTGCTAGGAGTTATTCCCATAAGTAGGTTAGTTGGTTGGTTCATGGGAATTTGTAAGGCTTTATAAAGCCACAGTGGACACCATTGTAAATCATTCTGTGTAAATCCCGAAATCTAATATATATCAAATATATATTTTATGGTGTTATTATGTGATTTGTAATATTGTTCTTATGCTCATAATAATTCAATATGGTATCAGAGTATTGAAAATCATGTGCCTGTGCAAATCATTTGTAATTTGGCATAAAGGTTCCATTCAATGTAAGGATGCATCTAATCTTTATGCTCCAGGGGTGTAACCAGTGGGAAGAAAATTTAATATGCTACAAAATGAATGTTGGTAATATGTGTTGTCATTGATGTCAACATCTAGTATATGGAAATGTATTGGCAAACTTGTACAAAGGAAGAGTCAGTGTGATCAAGGAAAACCAAACAGGGAGAAGAGAAAAAGTATAAGTATGGTAAGGTGATTATTTTGGTGTTTGAGCATGATGTAGAAGTAGATACTCATGTCCTTGCATGTTTTCTATATCCACACATATATATCTCATCAGTTGGGAGTACCACACTTAATGATAAGAAGCAAAGATCTAACTAAGGCTTTCACAGTATAAATATCCTAAGGTAGAATGACCTTGTTTTGGTCTAGGTAGTTCTCCACAAAGAGAGATCTGATCATGCGGTTTTGAGGAAAGGATAATAGATGTATAAGGCATGCTATGATGAAGTATCAAGTGGTTTGGTAGTTCGCAAAGACAACACTCAATTGACAGAAGCAATACAATTTATTTTGGAGCCTGAATACACAAGTTTGAGTTTTGCAAAGGATGATAGATATATAGCTCAATCATACAAGCTGGTGCAGAGGTCCTACATGCTCCAAGGTATCTCAAGTTTGATCTGCATGCATATAAATTCCATTCTTTTACTGCATCAAGTAGTTAAGTCTGTAAGTGAAGATTTGAGTATAACTATTCCCTAGACTCCTCGTTACCTTTGTCATACCTTTGTATCCCTCTAGAATTATTAGATAAAGATGTATGGATCTAATAAGGAACATATAATGGTATTTAATATCACTCTTAACTGGTTTTAGGACTTGTATTGCACCGCAATGCCATATCTTGAGTTATAGAGTATTACATGTGGTCTGGAATGCTCTATTTCCTATAGTTAGTCAAGTTTCTTGTTTTGTGGATGTATAGAGTGAGATGATACTTTAGAAGTAAGGTGTATGAATGATGTTGAGATCATGTATGATTGAATTCTTCATTCAAATAGAGATTTTGGCTTTTCCTAGGCAGAAAGAAGATGAACAGTTAGTAGTCCTGAGTAATTTGAGCTGACTGGTTAAGTACCTAATATATGTAGAGGATTCTAATTAATTTCTTTAACTCTTGAAGGTATGGAAAGGTGTGTCTTGATCCCCTTCATGAAATTCTAAGGTCTTCAACAATTTTTTTCTATCATATTGTATGTATTTATGCTGACTTGTGAAGCGTTACACATTTCATCCAATGATGTTTATGATGCCAACCTAATCAGTGTTTTGAAGTGTTGCAGAGGATATTTATAGAAGATCAAGTTCATTTGTGAAGAGTGGGAGTGAATGCAAAAATAATAAGAACAAAATGCAAGATATGAAGTGTGGAGAATTAGTATGAAGGCATGTTTTGAGTAGAAAAGGAAGACTGCAATACTAGCATGAGTTAGATGTTTACTCTACAACAATCCTTGTATTTACTATCTTTGTAAGTCCTATTGTAGTGAGTAGAATACTTAGGGAGTAGTAGCTTCCTTGGGTTGTAGCCCTAAATCAAATTTGTAATTGTTGTAAGCACAAATAGAGGTAGCAGTAGCTTCCTTAGGTTGTAGCCATAAAATAAAGTTGTAATACTTTTGTAGTGAGAATAATATATTGTGAGCTAATCATCACCATGGTCTTTCCCTATTTTAGAGTTTTCCATGTAAAAATAGTGGTGTTATGTGTGTTGCATGATTTCCTTTTTGTTCTCTAAGTTATTCAATTTTATGTGTAAACAATTGGTTAAGTTTTAGTGTATGTTGATTCACAACCCCCTCTCAGCACCTCATTGTGTTCACCAATTGGTATCAGAGCTAAGTGCCTTTCATAAGCCTAATAGCTGAGGTGGATCTTGCAATTGAACACATGGAATTTGAAGTTATAGACAATGATGTATTTGTATGGGAACCAGATCTAGAAGTAATGGAACCTAAAGGTTGGGATCTTGATGGGTATTAAGTAGACCTTGAGGAAGAACTCAAGTTGGCTCTTGATGAACTAGATGATGCAAGAGGACTAATATCAAGATATGCTTGAGATAGAAAAAGAAACAATTGACAAATTGAATGCAAAGGCTAAAGAATCAAAAGAAGAAATTGGCAAATTGAAAACTCTAATAGAAGAAGATAAAGGAGGTGACATGAAGCTCAAGGAGGAAGAAGAAATGATCTCAAATTTGAAAGTCATGGTTGAAGAAGAAAATACGATTGAGGATTTCTTAAACATCAAGCTCTAATAGAAGAAGATAAAGGAGGTGACATGAAGCTCAAGGAGGCAGAAGAAATGATCTCAAATTTGAAAGTCATGGTTGAAGAAGAAAATAGGATTGAGGATTGCTTAAACATCAAGCTCTATGAGAAATCAGCTGAATATTCAAAGCTTGAGGAAGAAGTTGTCACTCAAAGAAATGAATTGGAAAAGGTGAAAGAACATATTGACAAAGGACTAAAACTGAAAGGAGGATCTGAAATCCTTGATGAAATAATTAACTCTCAAAATCTAACAAAAGAATAATCAAGCCTTAGTTTTGAAAAGGGGAAGAGTCCTATGATCATTGCCTTTGTAAATTTATATGATAACTTCTAATAAAGAGGAAAGTCTAGAATAAAGAAGGAAGAGACCTACACTGAGGATCCTAATAAAAATGCCTCTAGAATTACAAAAGAAGATGAATTCACACCTACCCAAAGACAAAGGAAGAATATGAAGAATAATTTCGAAGGTCCTCCACCTACAAGGAAACCAAATCCCATCAGGTATCCTCAAAGTTTCAATGGTAATTGCTATTCTTGTAATAAATTTCGTCACAAATATACTGATTGTAGAAGTAAAATGAATCAAAATGTTGTAATATGTTATATGTGCAATAAGTTGGTCATAAAGCTACTAAATGTAGGAGTAAGTTGAGTCACAATTTTATAAGGTGTTATGGTTGCAATAAGGTGGAACATAAGGTTTATGAATGCAAAAGTCAAATGTCAAGGAATAACAGGGACAATGCTCAGCCCTTTCATGGATACTATTACACTTGTAACAAGTTTGACCACAAGGTAGCTAATTGTAGATCTAAGGTGAGGAAAAATAGAAATGCACAGCAATAAAAATTCACCTTTCATAGGTGAAATCAAATAGGACACTCTCAAAAGAGTGTAAGGCCTGCTCCTCAAAAGAAAGTTGATATTGCTCAACAAAAGAAGGAAATGAGAAAAAGTATGGAAGAAGGAGGAAGAATGTGATGTTTCTAGACCTCTGCCTAATGCATATGGATCCTCTGGTAGCTAAAAGAAGAAGGTACTAATTCAGGGGGAGTCACAACTACAAAATTCTTCAAACCCCTGAATAAATAAGATGTTGAATTCCTCAACATTCTAGATAAAATGGTATGAGCATGTCAAGATAATGATATGAAGAAGCCTAATCAAAACTCTGGAGAAAAATCTCTCAATGTGGCAGATTGTGGAAGTTTTTCAGGTTTTTAGTGATAAGAACATCTACCAAAAGAAAGCATGGACTTAGGAGTAGTTACTACTACAAATCCTTCAACCCCCCTCATGATGTTGAAAGCATTCAGCATACATATGAGTTTGAAACAGATTTTGGAGCAATTGACTAACTTGTGGAGGATTGTTCAATGATTAATGGCTTCTATATATGAGAAGAGTAAGCTAGGGCAAAACTGTGAAGGCAATTAATGTGGAATGAAATTGGTTGGTGAAAGGAGTATATAGGTAGTGTTCGATCATTTTTACCCTCATTTGAGTGAAGTCAAGAGATATGTAGAGTTGATAAAAGAAAACGATTCTTAGCAAAGTGTTGGAGCAAACCCTACTCTCCACATCTATAGGTATTTCTCAATTTCACTGGTTAAAACCCTAATTCCTAAAGATAGTATAATGGTGATGCTGGTTGTGATTGATGTGGTTAAGAGGCCAAGGCCAAAGTTTAAGAAACATCCCTTCAAGTCCACTATGACAGATGAAGTTGGCACCTTCTCACATGTTCCTCCAAATGTATTACATACTAAAGAGGTTTGGATATACATTCATTCACCAATAGCTGAATATGATAACTTAAAGCTTGAACAGTTCAGGAATGACAATCTGTTGGGAAATGATTTCCAGGTGAAACTTGAATTTGCCAAGATTGTTGCTAAGCACCTGGATATTTGGAAGGCTTTTCCAAATTTCCAATATGAAGATGCTTGGGTGAGAATTGTCCTAAGACAAATTCATGGAGATTTCTTCTATTTAGATTAGCCCCATCTAATCACTAAGGATGTTATAAAGGTTGTAACCGGTTTATGTTCTTCCAGACCAATGCCAGTTCTGAAGTTTGTCAAGAATAAAGAAGTAATGAAGCTCACCGAAATAAAATTTAACAAGAGGACATTAACTATAGATGATATTGAAGATTTGGGGGTCTGGTATGCAACCATGAACATTGCATACAAAATCTACTATACTAACAAGGATAACTCTGTCTTTGCAACAACAATATACACTGCCTATAAAATGGTCAAAGAGGGAAAATAATTTGATCTATGTGAACTCTTTTGGAAATAACTATTGGACAATCTAAAGAGGACAATGGAGTCAAAATACAAATTCTAGTATGGCTCAATAATTATATGTCTTATGTTCTACTTTTTGAATGAATTGCCTTTAATGAAAGGAATGGTGTGGAATCCAAATACCCCTGTTGCCCACCAAATGAAAAACTACATGAGAAGTTTCACTAATCATAAACACTACAATACTCTATTTTAGGGGTTCTTCAATACATTCCAGAATGAAATGTAATCCAGAGAAGGATACCTGCTAAGGTAGTAGAAAAGTATAAAAATGACATAGCATTCATGGTTGACAAAGACAACTATTACATGGAGGCTGTTGAACCTAGGACATTCTAGATTACTACTTTACTCTATGAGGTTTCAGAGTTTGATTTGGTATGATATGTTGATATGTTGCTGAGGAAACCTAAAGACCCCTCCATTGAAAGATTTGGGACATATGATGAAATCATCAACAAATCTGTGAAGAAGGATGTAGAGGAGAAAGTAGAAAAGATAAAATTCAAAGTAGAGAAGATGAAAACTGAATTGGAAAAGATACTCAATTCTCCTAAAGGATTTGGAAGAGAAACATAAGCCATTTCCTCTATATAACTGCCAAGGAGAACAAGTAGATCAACATCAGCCACAACCTCTACCTTTGTTCCCTCTGGATCTTCATTTCCTTCCAAAAGAGGCACTTGCACATAGATCCTTGAACAAATCTAGACCACTGAGAAGAAAAGGCCAAGACAAAAGAGTCAGGCCAGAAGAGGCATGATAAATCTAGGGAATGTAGAAGAGAGGAAAGAAGATAATTCCAAGAAGGATCAGGGAGAAAAGAAAAAGAATGATAAAGAACAAAAACATGAAAAGGATAAGGAAGAAATTGAAGAGGGAAAGTAATCAAAAGGAATGGATGATATAGGTCAAAGTGCAGAATCACTCAAAGACCTATTAGATATGTAACTACAATTTCAACCATTAGTCACACCTCAAATTTTGTAGATTCCTACCCATGAGGGGAAAATAGACCTATCAAGCATTTCACCTCTTCATAAGCTTCAACTCAGTGATATATTGCATGCCTCTACAAGAAAATATTTTATACAAGAAAAGTTAAAGAAATCTAGTGCAATAGAGGATGTTATAAAATTGGTGCAAGAAGGGTTGCCAGAGGTAACCATTGACCCCTCATTGCCTTCTAAGAAAAATCTCAAGTTGCTAATGGACTCTTTTAAGGATCACTCCTCCCACATAGAGAAAAAGGTAGAAAAAGAGGTAGCAAGAAGAATAAATGACAAGAGAATGGCTAAGATGATTGACAAGTGTGCCAAGGAACATAACAAGATTAAAGAGAGTTTGAAGAAATTCAAAGTTTGCATTGATGATGCCACAGTATTATATCCTTTTTTCCTAAAATGGCCAAGTTCCACAAAGAACATCAAAGCTCAGATGGACTCCATTGAGTCACAAATATCTAGAAGTTGGCTGAAATTTATGATTTATCAAAGGATAAAATGGTGCAACTAGGGTACATGTGGAAAACCTTCATGCACAATTATCTCAACTATAGGACCAAAGAGAAAACCTAAAGAAACAATTTGTTCAGTTGAGGGAGGTAGTAAATCTAAGACTTGCCTCACTATCTGGTTTGCTAGGCGAAGCAAAAAAAAGTAGATCAGAAGATGAAGCCCCCCAAGAAACATAGAGGAAGCTGAGTAGATATGCATGCATTTTGAATGACAAAATCATATGCTTGCCTTGGAATGTGTCAACTAGAATGCAACTCTTCAACAACTCAAGGTAATTTATAAGGCTATCATACCATCCAAGTGAGTTGTAATCTTGAGCAATGTAAATAAGATAATTTTTTATGTACTACCAGTGTTACACCATCTACATAGCATCCATTTTTGGATAATTTTCATCTTAAGGGGAGTATAGTATATAAATCATTCTGCAAGGGGGAGTCTATATAATTTTTGAATTAATACAAGAAAATATATCAATCCCTTTATCCTTGGTGTCAAAGGGGGAGTGAGAAATATATGTCTAATAAGCAATATATGTTTCCATCACTAACAAAGTGGGAGATCATTGGCAATATGTGTTGTCAGTGATGTCAACATATTATATGGAAATGTATAGGCAGACTTGTATAGAGGAAGAGTCAGTATGATCAAGGCAAACTAGTCAGGGAGAAGAGAAAAAAGTCCAAGTATGGTAAAGTGATTAGTTTGGTGTTTGAGCATGATATGGAAGTAGATACTCAGGTCCTTGCATGTTTTCTATACCCACACATATATATCTCCTCAGTTGGGAATACCTCACTTAATGATAAGAAGCAGAGATCTGACTAAGGATTTCATAGTGTATATCCTAAGGCAGAGTCACTTTCTTTTTGTCCGCACTTCTCTGCAAAGAGAGATCTGATCACGTAGTTCTGAGGAAAGGCTAATAGATGTATAAGGCATGAGCTATGATGAAGTATCAAGTGGCCTGATGGTCCACAAAGACAACACTCAATTGCTAGAGGCAATACAGTCTATTATGGATACTGAATACACAAGTTTGAGTTTTGCAGAGGATGATAGATATATATCTCCATCATACAAGCTAGTGCAGAGGTCTTACATGCTCCAAGGTATCTCAAGTTTGATCCACATGTAGATAAATTCCATTTTCTGGAACCACATCAAGTAGTTAAGTCTGTAAGTGAAGATTTGAGTATAATTATTCCTCAGACTCCTAGTTACCTTTGTCAAACCTTTGTATTCCTCCAGAATTATTAGATAAAGATGTGTGGATCTAATAAGGAACATATAATGGTATTTACAATAATTCTCAAATAGTTTCAAGACTTGTACTGTACTGCAATTACATATCTTGAGTTATGGAGTAGTACATGTGGTCTGGAATGCTCTGTTTCTTACAGTTAGTCAAGTTTCTTATTTTATGAATGTATAGAATGAGGTGATACTTCAGCGATAAGGTGTATGAATGATGTTGAGATCATGTATGATTGAATTATTGGTTTACATAGATATTTTGGCTTCTCCCCAGTAGAAAGAAGATGAACAGTTAGCAGTCCTGAGTAGTTTGAGCTGATTGGTTAAGTACATGATATATGTAGAGGATCCTAATTAGTTTCCTTAACTTTAAAAGGTATGGAAAGATGTGACTTGATCCCCTTTATGAACTTCTGAGGTCCACAACAAGTTTTTCCTATCATATTGTATGTATTGATGCTGACTTGTGAAGAGTTACACATTTTATCCAATGATGTTTATGATGCCAACCTAATTAGTGTTTTGAAGTGTTGCAGAGGATATTTATAGAAGATCAAGTTCATTTGTGAAGAGTGAGAGTGAATGCAAAAATAAGAAGAATAGAATGCAAGATATGAAGTGTGCAGAACCAGTATGAAGGCATGTTTTGAGCAGAAAAGGAAGACTGCAATACCAGCATGAGTTAGATGTTTCTTGCACAACAGTCCTTGTATTTACTATCTTTGTAAGTCCTATTGTAGTGAGCAGAATACTTAGGGAGTAGTATCTTCCTTGGGTTCTAACCCTGAATAAAACTTGTAACAATGTTGTAAGCACAAATACAGGGTGTAGTAGCTTCCTTGGGTTGTAGCCCTTAAATAAAGTTGTAATACTTTTACAATGAGCATAATATATTGCGATCTAATCCTCACCGTAGTTTTTCCCTGTTTTAAGGTTTTCCATGTAAAAATACTGGTGTTATGTCTGTTGCAGGATTTCCTTTCTGTTCTCTAAGTTATTCATTTTTTATGTATAAACAACTGGTTATGTTTTAGTGTATGTTGATTCACCCCCTCTCAGCACCTCATTGTGTTCAACAAAGAAGGTATTTGATCTCATCTCCTCTAAAGAAGGAATTTAAACTCTTCTAAAGAAGGAGTTTTGGAAGAAAAGCATATGTGAAGAGCATAAGAAAATATATTCTAAGCATACACCATCTAAAGAAGGAATTGAAGGTCAGTTTGAAGTCATTTGAAGGCACAACTTACTCCATACATCTATTTAGAAATCCACATAAATCTAGTTTGATTTTCTATACTCCTCCATAATCCATCAATCCACTGTGAATTTTTTATGATGGTGGTTTATATTCTGGAGAGTTAGCATAGAACCCTCACAATTTGTGTGTAAGGCCATATAACACTTCAAATAGAGAATGCAGAATAAAGGAGAAAAGAGAAGCATAAAGAATGCAGAATAAAGGCGTGACTAGTATGCAAAATAAAGAGGTGTGTTTGACCATTGATGTTTGAAAGAAGAATTCTTGAGTTTGTAAAGGATTTCAATGATGTGAACCCCAACAAAATTTGGAGTGCTAGAGAATACACCATTCGATATTGAAACCTACCATTTTCAATAAGATCCAAACATTCTTTATTGACACATTTCCAAGTTGTTTTTAAAAAATAGAAAATCTCAATATTTTTTGTTAGAACTGATGCAAATAGAAAGGAGGTAGAAATATTGTTGGTCACCAAGCATGAATTGATCTATTAGTGTTGTGAGTAGAGAAAGGAGGATGTGGAGGTGGATTACCAAAGATATTTTTTTATTTTTTGTAGCAGATTTATTGTTCCCTTATTATTTGGGTGAGGCATAAATAAGTGGGAAAAGTAAAGTATTGCATGAGATTTAAGATTTCCAAAGTTTTTAAAAGGGCCTTGAATTATATTTTTGTTGGGTGGAAATGATAGAAAGGAAGAATTACTAATTTAGTTGTTCAATATTGAAAAATTAAAGGTTACTTTATTCTAGAAGTATTCAAAGTTTTTTAGTTGGAGCAAAGGAAGGTTCAAATATTAATGGTAGTGAAAGTTACAAGTTCAAAGGTATTAGTTTATTGTAGTCTTGGTATTGGTAACTTGTAAAGTCAATTGTTTGGTTGAAGACATAGTTTTATTATATAGGTGGATTTTCAGTTGAACCCAACATCCTATTGGATTATAAGAATTACAAATATGCTTGAAAATATTAATTGTGTTGATTGGGCTTTCAGAGAGTATAGTGCTACCTCTGGTAGATACAGACTAACAGGTTCATATTGGAGGTTGGAGGCAATGGAGGTAGGAGGTCTTTTTTCATCCCAAGCTATCTTCTCACTCAGGGGTGATTCATTACATGAGAAGCAGATTTTTAGTTTGTGTCCCTTCATGGAGTGAGGGGGGGCTTGGAAGTGCTTGATAAAGCTTGGTAGTTATTTATAGTGCATGACAGTACTTTGTTGTGTGATTTGGAGTTGGTCTTGATTCACAAATGAAGGTTTGTTACTATGGATTTTGGAGTTAGTCTCGATCTGCAGTTGGTTGGAGTTTGTACTATGAATAGTTGAGTGAGTCTCGATTCATAGTTGAGGTTGGTGATTTGTATTGTGAGTAGTTGAGTGAGTCTTGATTCATAGTCGAGGTTAGTGATCTACTTGTGAATAGTTGAGTGTATCTCGATTGACAAGTATTTTGGAGGTTTGACAGTAAGGAGATCCGCTAGTGAGTTTAGTTTGGTGTTTCTTGGGTGAGCAAGGAGAATTGGTGGATAATTGAGTAAGTCTTGATCCATCAAAGTTTCCAAAAGGGTTGTTGTGATCAACTCTTGCAATGTTCCACTTTTTCTTTTGATTGATGTAATAAAGGGGGGAATGTTGGATGTAAACCCATAAGGGGGGTGATGCAGAGCACACAATGGAAGCACTCAAAATAGGGGCGAATACCCATCTAACCCACAATACAGAGAGCTTAATGCTCAAATAGATTTAAATATCTTTCACTAGGTTTCACATTGTACCGAAATACACACACACACTTCATTATTGACAAGACAATATACTATCAACGAAGCCCTGACCAGATCTTCTGATACGCTGTTTCCTCCTAACATTTCGGTGAGACTAAATCATCTCTTCACTGATGCACCTACTATCGGTATAACACCATTGATTGATGTGACTTCTACAAGTTTCCTCGAGGGGCTGTCTTACACCGATGACAATTCATTTACTCTGCAAGTCACACATACACTGAACAAATGAACAGAACCAGAAACTCAATAAAGGGTTTGAATACCCATCTAACCCACAATATAGAGAGCTTAATGCTCAAACAGCTTTAAATATCTTTCACTAGGTTTCACACTGTACCAAAATACACACACACACTTCATTATCGGCAAGACAATATACTATTGGCGAAGCTCTGACTAGATCTTCCGATACGCCGTTTCCTCTCGACACTTCGGTGAGACTAAAGTAGCTCTTCACCGATGCACCTACTATCGGTATAACACCATTGATTGATGTGACTTCTACAAGTTTCCTCGAGGGGCTATCTTACACCGATGACACTTCATTTACTGTGCAACTCACGTAGACACTAAACAAATGAACAGAACTAGAAACTTAACAGAATGGTAGGGCCTATAATCTTCTGCAACTCTGTAACCAAACAACTCACATAGAAATAACAACTCAATAGAAGGGAAAACAATCTACTCCTAAGGAAGCCATTCCACTAATTTCGAAGAAATTTCAACCAATGGAATGCTTCCAATCTACATTCCATGTAATTAGACCAAATAGAACTTCTTTTATTCCTTATTCTCAGAAAATGTACATATAACAATCCTTTCTGCCTCTTTGTCTATCTCTCTCAACGAACACAGACCAACTATATAGACTCATGTTGGCAGTTACACAAGATGGAAGGCGAACGACCTTATAACCACCTCTTCCATTCGGTTACATCCACTCAGTTCAATTACAACATGTTCAAATCGGTTACAAACTTGTATGACACATATATAGACTCACTTTTATATCGTTACTCGGCCAAGTATGACTCCGTATGGCGCTAAGGCCTTACAAACATGATAAGACAACTTAGACAAAAAAGTAGGGATCCTACTGATCCTCAGTGTCTTGAGATACTCCTGCACCAGGGGGTGTTAGAATATTAAGGATTTACATAAATAAGTGTTAGTAAATAAAGCAATAGTTAGTTTGCTAGGAGTTATTCCCATAAGTAGGTTAGTTGGTTGGTTCATGGGAATTTGTAAGGCTTTACAAAACCACATTGGACACCATTGTAAATCATTCTATGTAAATTCTAAAATCTAATATATATCAAATATATATTTTATGGTGTTATTATGTGATCTGCAATATTGTTCTTATGCTCACAATAATTCAATACATTTCACCTTCTATAGGTCTAGCATTCCCTCATTTCACCTTATAGATGGGTTACAAAAAGAGAAGTATGAAGACGAGAGCAAGAGAGAGACATGCTTGGAATGATTCACATATCCTCATTTCATCTTCTATATGTTTTTCGTGATTTACATATCCTCATTTCACTTTTCTAGATTTTCTTTACAACTACCAATTACATTTGCTGTCTAATGTAGAAAGAAGGTATAATGTTCCATTTGTATTAAGCATTTGTTATATCTTTGATTCCTACTCTTTTTGAGGTATTTATTAGATTTACATTAGTTTCCTATTCTTTTATTCCAAATTCAGTGTATACACTACTAAAGGCCATGAAAAGGTGATCCAGCAAGTTTTTCAAAGAACAAAGGTGTGTCTTGTAATAATCCTTTTCCTACATTTTCACTTCAACAAAGTGCAAGCAGGTCATGATCATATTAACACATTCATGTACTTAGGTAGAAAACCACCATACTCCATCCTAAGGGTATCGAACTTATTTCTTAGGAAAATTTTATTTACCATGGATAAATATCTTGATAATTTTCTTCCAACTTCTTCTAAAGGGCTTATGTGGTGGATTCTTTGACTACATTTAACATTGAGTCTATCAAAAAGAGTATGATAAGGCCCTTGTCTTTTCTATCTAATATGATATTGTCTTCTTATTTCATTCAACTAGGTAAATGGATCTAGATACTACATCCTATAGATTCTTATCTATGACAAAACCTCCATCTTGAGCTTCTACATCTAAAAGTTAGTACCCATGAATCTCTCTATCTCTATCCTTGATGTGCTTATTATTTTTCTGATAAAAAGATTTATTTCTAGGCAAGCTTCCACTCAATCCAAAATTATTTTAAAAAAACCATCCCTAACACCTATAATCTAAGGTAATCATGCTCTAATACCAAATGAAAGGGAGCAATGATGTGGAATACACTTCATACACTAAACTTTGAGTGGATGTATGTGTAAAAATATAAAATAGATTACATTTATAAAAATTAATGCACAAGAAATATTATACCATAACAAGATGATTTACATGGGGAAAACCCTTTTGGTAGAAAAAAACTACACTCCTAAATAAATCAATTGTATTATTTAGCAACTAAGAGGTTACAATATAAATATTAGGCTATGCCTTTACAATAGTATCACCAAAATTAAAATTCTAGAGCAATTCTAGTAGCATAATAGTACCTACAAATCAAATATGCATACTCCATCCCCCAACACCATTAAATAGGAAAATATCAAACCACAAACCAAGAGTACCAAATCAATGAGCCCAAAAATGGTTCCCAAAATGACATAAATTCTAATACCCAAGTTGGTCATAGTCTTCTAGGCTATTTTTTGAAGATGTTCTTATAGGTATTATAAACCATTTAAATATGCCTTATAACTTGTCATAATTCTAGTCATGATTCCAATGTAACTTCTCTATAATCATGCAATTACATGTTATAATAATGTGTTGTAACATGTCTTATAATGCCATGATGACATTAGATGCTCTTCCAACCTCTTACACATTTCCCAAAGTCTTTGAAAAATAAAATATAGTACCAAACCAAAGTGGGATGCCTCATTTCAATATATGAGACCATATTAATAAATACATACAAATAATTGATAAATCAAACAATTAGGATGCAAGGTTGACACACCCTTCCCAAAAAATAGTCAGAAAGTACTATACAATACATGGAAAACCTACCTTACTGGGAAAGGTGTGTTGTACACCTTGCATAATAGTAATGTTACTAATTCAAAATAATTATATAATTATGGTGCATCTAGAGATGTAGATACCACATGGGATAGGCATTCTTGGGGACACTTGTATGTTGTATGGGGAAGTAAACAGATATTTAATGTGGGAGTCACATTGGGAAAATATTTTTAATTTTGGAGTCATAGTTTAGTGAGCTCATGTTTTTGAGACACATGATTTGTGTAATACCACTTAGTATTTTTTCACAAGCTTGTTTTATAAAAGCAAGCACATTAGTAGTTGTTGGGGTTGGTTGGATTGATAATATCTTGTAGTTGCACATGGGATTATAGAAAGCATGGATTTGGATGTGAGGCTCCATTGTTCTCATTTTATTATTAACATGGACAAGTGCAACTAAGTTTCTTGATGCTTTAGTGGCCTTGCATGGACACTCTGCAAGTGTATTGTAATCTAATTCTTGAGATAATACATTGAGTTTAATGGGTGTTTTTGGTGGCTAGGCTTTTCATGAAATGGTTTTCCTGGTGTTCATTTGGTGTTATTTTGTAGGTATTCTTTATTATTCTTTTGCATTCTGGATTCTATATACTTGTTTTACAATTTTCTCTCGTGAGGGTTATGCATAGAACTGATATATTTTGCCTACAATTTCCATTCATTGTATCAAATCCTAGTTTTTTTAAGTTGTACGAGAAGAAACCTTCTTGGTATTGTTTCAATTTATTTTATTGGAATCTATGCATATTTGAATCCATGATATTGTAGGGAAATATTAAAGGCACTTTAGGGTTTCAAATATGTTTGTGGATCTAAGGTGTTTCATATCTGAGGTTTTTTGTGGGTTTTTATTTTTTGAGGTTTTTGAATGAGAACTTTTATATATGGCCTCCTAGACCAAATAAAACATCATGATTAGATATAGAAGGCCCAAAAATGTATAAATTGATATAAAACTCATTTTTGGGGTTTGGCAGAATCTTAGGTAGTCAAATTCCATAGTCATGTAGACATGTATAGGCCATAAAATTTCATGGTGTAATAAGAAAAGTATTTATTCATATTTTTTCTATGCAAACATCTTGCCATCTAGTATAGTTGGTAGGAAATTTGGTGATTTTCCATTAGTTTGAGGTACATTTTTAACAAGGTATGGATTACATAAGTGTTCATGGAGAAGCCACCAATCACATAGGATTGATAGCCCTTGGTCATGCCTAGGTAAAGGGGTGTTAAGGCTATCCCATGCTTACACTACCATTGGTGGTGTGACCTATCACTCAACTAAGCTAGGCAACCTAATCACTATCTATGCTAGCCACTGCTTTGCTCAAGCTACACAACCAACATGCCACTTAGATATATCACCTATTCACCACTTCCACCACTACTTAGATGGAAGAACAACTCACCTACAGCTAGAGTTGTTCCGCAATAGTGTAAGGGCCAATTTTTCATTTTCCCTTAGAGAGGATTTTCTTTCGAGAGGCATAACATTCACCCAACGTATTAATTTTTTGACTTCTTATAGTTGATAGAAATATCTCTCTAAGAACTATGTGATGATATAAATATTTCTTATACAGCTTTCTATCTATGACAATAAAATAGATTTTTCTCTCATTTATTCAATAGGTCATATCTTATGTCCATGGTCTCTAATTTTGGACTTCTTATAGAAAATTAAGAGAATTTATAAAAACTTGATATTGGATCAAGTTTTTGGTCACTTGGTGGACTCTAGAGATTTTTATGGTTATCTAGTTATCTTGGGGAGTTATACCTTTAGGATATTTTATTTAGTGTTGATTGTGGTACAGGCAAGTGTTTGAATTTCTTCTATTTTTTTAGGATATGAATGATACAAATGTGTGAGATTATAGATCCCAATTAATTGGTATTTTGATGTACATGAATTAAGGGTGGTGATCATGTTGTGATGGAAGTTTTTGTATGCATGGAGCTTTGAAACTACATGATTCTTTATGTGAATACATAGTCAGTGGTAATAGATTGATTCTTGGATTATAAGTGGTGATTTATCTTCTTGGTTTGGAGATCATGGTTCTAAAGACTCTTTGGAATTTGTTGGTGTTACAAATGAATATTTTGATTATGTGAGGGACATGGTTGATATTTATTTAGGAGATGGTTACCATGATTTGTCATGTGTATCTTGGTATCATGTTCAGTGAGAGCTTTGGTAGTGATGTGAATTTGTCACTTAGTGATTGTTGATCTTGTACTGTGGTTGTTAGTGTCATTATAATCTCTTGGATTCTATCTCTTGTATGTAGTTAAAGTTCATTGACATCTTTAATTCTAATGCCAAGAGATGCTTATCTTCACGTGGTTTGGAGATGTTTACATTTGTTACAATAGAGAACTCTTGGAGTCTTTAGTTGAGGTGTTAGTAATGATTTGTTAATTTAATAGATGATCCTTGGTTTAGAGGATGGTTTATTGTGCTATGGTGGACATTGGATTACTAGTTAGAGTTATTGGCATGATATGGATGCTTTTGAGAATATTTGTTGATTAGGGGCTAATGATCTTCCTTGGTGAAGATACAAATCATGGGGCCAATGGGGGTTCCTAGAGTCTTAATTCTTTTTTAATTTTAGTAGGAGCATTGGTCATGGTGAGTTCCTAGATTCTATAGAGAGAGCTTTGATGGTGGCTTGTCGTAATCTACTAGATGAGTATTGTGATCATTTTTCCTTGTGAGCTTCTAGTTATTATGGTGTTCTAGTGGGAGTTTAGTTGGCATGAGATGATCACTTGTACACCTATATTATATTTGGGTGAGGTTAGAGATCTCTTATGTATAGTGATTAGGTGATGCCATAATACTAAGTCCCAAACTTGGGACATCCTAGTTTTTATCTGAAATCACATATTTTTTAGAAAAATTAATGGTTTAAGCCTTGAGGGGTTTCATTTAAAGGGGTTTAATTGAATGGGGTTAGATAAAACCCCCTTAGATCAAACCCTCTTGGAAAGAACCCCTAGTCTTAAATCAAAACCTCAATGGAGTCTCCTCTGCACCTATCAAAATGTTGACAAAAAACATTTGCTTCACCTTTTGAGGGATCCAATGAAGTCATTTATAAATAATATTTTGTAAGTATGTAGCCCTTAGTATAAGCTTTCCAAAAAGTATCATTTTGAATATATTTATTTGATTATTATATTTATTTTCTATTTTCTATTTCCTAGTGAACATAGGTTTTCACCAAACATCAAGGTCTATATTCCACACATGCAGAAAAATAAAAAATATAGAAAACAAATTATAAAAAATATATCTTTACACTAGGTATTGATGTCCTTGTTAAAAAAAAAAACAATTTAATTTGGATACATATAGAAAAAGTTATGTTATATGGTATAAACCTATGTTTGAATTATTTAATTAATCTCACTATAAAAATTAATAAAAAAATATCTGCACACTAGATATTGGTGTTACAAATCTATGTTTAAAACTTTATAATTTGATCCTTTCTATTAAATAAGCTATGATATATAGTATAAAAGTCACGTTTAAAAAATACTGTTAACTATAAAAATTAAGTTATTAAAAGTTACATTAGAAAATTCACAAATTATTTCTTAAAATTTATTAAAAAATATGTTTAGAATCTACACATAAAATCTCAAGAATCACTAGTTCATATTATCTTCAAAATCTTAATGGTTTAGTTGCTATAGGTGTTAGAAAGTGAAAATTTGGTTTAAAATGTTGATTTCAATGTCTTACTTTGGCCAAAAAGTGGGGCTATTGTAGGATAACTCGATCACATGTTAAAATGGTTACTCTTTAATGAGGTTTCAATAGAAAGATCAAGAAGCCTACACTTAAAGTTGGATGTGAGTTCAACATGGACCTATTGAATTATTCATGGAGAGATTAATTGTGGCTCAGTGCATCTCAAGAGGAGAAATCTCATTGTACACTCTTGGTTCACTCAGTGGTGAATTATCCGATAGGTATTACCCACATATTTTTTAGATGCATTCCTTATTTATGTCTTTTCTTCTCATATGAGCTTGAGTCTTGAGATATTGATGCTTGTTTTGAGAACTTGTTTGAGGAGTAGATGAATGGCTATGGCTCATTATTTGCTTATATTTGGGTCTTTTGAGGTCCATGTGTTTTTAAGAGTATAGGAGATGGTTAGTGGATTTTGGGCATATTCCCTTGTTGAGGTAATGAAATTTTTGTTAGTTTGATCTTCCTTTAGTTTGAGAAGTTTACATGCTAACTAATTATGGTGTGTTTGACCTTTGGGTTGAACGATTGGATGTTGAGGAGGATTTTCTATTTGGGGTTTTGGAAAGGAGACCTTACTTATAACAACTTTAACACATTGGTGTTGGTTTAAGGACATGGTTTTGATTTGTAGTTTTTCTCTTGATGGTCTAATGCTTCTTCCTAGAGGTTCATGTTCACATGACATTGGAGCTAAGGGTTGAGTGGAGCTATTGTGATCACTATATTTGTGGACATTTACTATTATTGTACTTTGTTATATTTAGTAACAATATGGAGGCTCTTTAATCTCTATCTCCTATGATGTGGAGATCATGGGAGAGTTATAGTGATTAGATATGAGAGTTATTTTGTAGTATTTTAGTTTTTAGGTTTGTAGATCAATGTGTGTTATTTGACAATATGTGAAATATGATTTATCCATAGACTATATGTAAGTGTTATTGGTGGAATTTTGGATTCTTTGATTGAATTTGTATTTGAGATTACCAATGCAGTGGGAGTTTCAAGATGTATATGTGTCCTTTGTTGATGTTCTCATTAGTGACCTGATGAAAGTCTTCTATTTTTTTCTCATATATGTGTGTGTGTGTGTGTGTGTGTGTGTGTGTGTGTGTGTGTGTGTGTGTGTGTGTGTGTGTGTGTGTTTATTACCTGGGAGGACTTCTTTGTGCATGATAGTGTATATATAGGGACTTATGATTATACCTTGGGCTGGATATGTTGATGGTAGAAGGTCTACCTATGATTATGCGTATACCTCATTTTTTGAGTTATGGCTAATTAGATGTGTTAGCAACTCATTCTACTTTCTATTCCAATTGTTGGTGAGTTCTTGGCACCTACTCAGGCCTATTTGTTACCATTGGATTTTGTTTAAATTGTGTTTCGATATTTAGTTAAGGCAAGATTTAGTATTATTTCTATGTGATAGTTTATCAAGATCTTTGAATAGATCTTATCTTTCATGCTTTGACATGATGGAGGATGAGAGAGTTCTTGTTTGAGATGGTGGTCACCTTGGTTTGTATTGTAGGTATCTTGATGGAGCACATCTATATTTAGATGGTGCATGTAGAATATAGGTATTTTTTCCTTCATGATTGAGTTTACTTTTTACCCTTTATGCAATGTATACAACAAGTTGGAGAATATTGTGAAAGGTATTTTTTACACCTTGTATAATAATATTAAGTATGTAAAATAAATATTTGATTGTAATGTGTCTAGAAATGTCGATAGCACACGGGATAAGCATTATTGGGAACACTTATGTGTTGTATAGGACATTGAATAAATATTTAATTTTGGCTCATGGTTTTGAGACACATGGTTTATGTAATACCACTTAATGGTTTTGTGCAAGCTTGTTTTATAAAAGCAAGAACACGAGTAGTTGTTGCAATTGGTTGGATTAAGCATATCTTGTCGGTTACAAATGTGATTATAGGAAGAATAAATTGGAATGCATGGCTCCATGGTTCTCATTTTCTTGTTCACATGGAGGAGTACAACTGAGCCTACAAGTGTATCATGATAGTTTTTTAAATAACACATTGAGTTGTGTGGGTACTTTTGGAAGCTAGAATTTTTAATCCCAAATAGGTTTTCCTAGGGTACTTCTAGTGTTTTTTATTAGTTCAGCTGGAAAAGAGGGTCCATATCCATTTAACAAAAAAAAAAACCCATGCATTAGGCCATTAATGAGCCAAAAAAATAGATTAACTACTCTTGAATAGCAGACCAACAATAACAACTAACCAAAAACCACGGAAATAATAAGTACGACAAAAAACAACAGAAGGAAGAAAAATATGGGCTATCAGTCACCCCAAACTTAGCAAGGCACTTGACCATCTCCTTGTAATCTCCCAAGCTGTCGATTCCTTCCTACTTGACCTTTTCATCCAACTCTTTGACTGTAGTAAAGATGGAGGCAGCCCTGTGCAGAGCTTTGGCCGCAAACTCTGCCATAACCTTCCAATTCTTCTACATAATTTCCATCTTCTTTTGGAGATGCTTGATATCCTTAGCATTCTTATCACACAAGGCACATCTCCCCTTTCTGTCTTGATCCACACCATCTCTCATAGTGTCTTTAAAAACATCAGCCCTCACAGTGTCACCCAGACCTTCAGAACTAGACTCATTCATACAGGCGAAATGACTAGTGCCCTCAACCTCATGGATAGATTCCATGGGGGTTTCATCCCCACCTTCCTCCATAGTCTCTTTGACAAACTTAGAATCATATGACACTTCCATCCCCTGTGGATTCACCAGTAGCTTGCCAGGGATCCGATTGGACCAACGAATCCTGGGATTAATAGCCTCGCCACCTTCACTACTACCCATTGGATCCAGGCCAAGGTCAAGCTCAACTATCTTCATAGGAGCATCCATGGCAGCAACACCTTTACCTTCCTTGGATTTTTTCTTTAGGGTGGTCTCCATTTCCTCCATCTCCCTCCTCTCTCTTTTGGCAGTCCCCTTTTCAGTCGTCAGGGTGATAAGTTTTTGTTTATTATTCTTAGCAGTAGCAGGGGTCCCTGCTTCCTTAACACAGGGGCCACCCTTAGAAATTTTAGGGGTCCCCATACAAATCTTCACTTTGCCTTTATCCCTAGGAGAAGAACTCGACTGTAGGTCCACCTGAATTTTGACTTTGATAGGTTTTGGTAGGCATAGAGCAAGGTGGAATTGATATAGTCTCAGAATAAGACCTTGATGTATAGGAATGAGTAAGTGGGTAGTATTCTTAGCTCTGAGTTCCCTAATAGACTTAATAGAATTGTCTAAAGAAGACAACAAAAAGAAAGGAAAGCTAATCTCAATTTTATTCCTGAAATGATTTAGAAGAGTGAAGTGGTAATGATAATATACCCAAAATCTTCCCTCCAGCATGAAAATTTTCATTAACATTAGACAGATGTGTCCCCAAGGCTCTGATAGTTTGCCCCTCTCAAACCCTCTGTGAAGCTTCACAGGCTTCTCACCCTCGCGAAAGAAAAGATTCATATGCTCTGTGTCTGGGACTTTGCTTCTCTTTGAATGTTTCTTTCCTTTCGTAGGTAACCAAATGGCTTGCCCTATCACCTCTTCTGACATATGGAAACTGATAGCACCAATTTTAACCTCTCTAGTTTCCTCATTCCACATTTTAGCAAACTGTAGAGACAAATTTTCATCATGGCCCGCTATTCCTTCCAAGAAAGGTACCACCTCCGCTTCCTAAATTATATGCCACATGATTGGGTCTTGTTTAAACTCTTCCACTAAGCTAGGCTCAATTTTCACAATATCACCTCCCATTTTCTTAGACTGTAACTTGTTGAAACCACGGTATTGAGAGAGTTCAAAATAGCAATGCTTATAATTGGCGGTCTTAAAAATAGCAATAAGCCCATTAAAATGGTAATTCTATTGTGAAGGGGTAGTAATGGTAGCGTAATAATTGATGTGATATGCCGCATCCTTGCCACCTATATACATCTCCTTGGGGGGAGGATTTATCCGCCACCTCATGTTAAGATAGGTGATACCAGCCGCTGGCTTTACCCAACCATAATTCATCCTGAAGAATGCAGCCCCATCCATCCTCTGTATCCCTACCAAAAATCCATGCGTCATCCCTTTTAAGTGGTATAATCTAGATTCCAAATCTCCACTAATACCAATGTCCTTGCACCTATTAGCATGCCAACAAAAATTTCCCATGAACCTCCAAATAGTATGACCGACAGTGTCCTTTTTGAGCTCCATCTGGACCTCTCTTCCCTGGCTCTGATTAGTTAAGGATTGTCTACTAGGCCACGCCCTAGCCACATCACCATTGATTATCCAATCATCCTCCCCATCCTGCCTGTCAACACTATAGGCAATCGTACCACTCCATCTAGGCTTAATTAATCTATTGGACCACCAATACTCAACGACCTTTTCTAGCCCACCAAGAATTATTTTAAATTTTGAAATATTGATCCCGCCTTCTATGGAATCATAACCGTTAATCAATGATTCGAAGGATAGACCTTCAGCCTCTCCCTTCTCCTAGCAACACCAGAGGGTAACCAGAAAAACAAACCACCTATGCTCCATGGCTATTTTTATCTTGCACAATTAAATTGTAAATCTCTTGAGGCATGCTGGACATGTTTCTCCAACACTGCCACCCCTCTTTGCCACTACCCGTGTTAGCCAAAGCATCAGCCACAACATTTCCTTCTTTGTAAATATGAGTAACCTTATACTCCTCCAATCCATTAAGGATTGACTTAATATCATCCATAATATCCTCCAAATTCCACCCTATTTGAGATAAACCCAGGGCAACATTGATAATTACCTAAGAATCACCTTCAACATGCAATTTTTTGATATTTATGGAGATAGCAAGCTTAATTCCCTAGAGCATCGCCATAACTTCTGCTTCATTGTTGCTTTTAATACCGATACCCCCTGAGAAGGCAACAACACAAACCCCTGTGTTTGTTCTTATAATGCATCCACCACTTGCAACCCCCGGGTTTCCTACTAGTGTTATCTTATGGGTATGCTTTATTATTCCTTTTCATTGTGGATTCTAAATACTTGTTTTATATTTTCCTCTCATGAGGGTATGTGGAATTGGTATATTTGCATCTAATTTCCTTACATGCCTAATTCCTTATTTTGAAGATCTTGATGAGTGTGATATTTGGGAACTATACAAAGATACATGTCTTAAAAAGAAAAAAATAAATAATTCCTTCTTGTGGTTAATACTTATTGTGTCACTATTAGCTATTTTTAAAAATCATTGTCAATGTTAATAAATTAAAATACCTTTGAAATTTCTTCTTTTTATAAAATCATAAAAAAATCTCTTAAATTATTACACTTGAAAAATTCTTTAAAATTAGTAAAACCACCTAAAGGTATTATCAAATGTTTGAGAGACAAATATTTATATGCTTGTTGGTCAAGTATGGTATATAATGACATTTTTAATGCTGAGAGGCATTCTACAATGGTAGCAAGGGGCGGAGTGTAATGGCATGAGTGTGTTAAAAAAACTATTACCTTTTACCTTAAAATTGATAGCCATTTACAAGTCAAATTATTAATATTGAATAATAAATATAATATAAATCTAAAATAAGATATACTCTGGATAATCATCACTCTTCTCCTTTTGAAAGTGTAGCAAGAAAGTAAAATAAAACTCAAGAAAAATGTTAGAAAATCAAACATTTTTAAATGAAATCAATTTTTAAAAAAGTTTATGGGTTAAGAAAGAAAGTATTTTGATTTCAATTGAGAGTGAAGGAAAAATGTCAACAAATATCAATTTGAAGCAAAACACAATAACTTCAAATTAATATCTCTTAGCATTTAATATTAATATTTAATAATAAACATAATATTTTACAAATGAGGTAAAACAAAGATATGTCATCGTATCACTAAGCATGAAAGAAAATAAAACTCAATAAAATATTAGAAAATGAAATTACTTTGTATATATTAATTGAAAGAAATGGGTTGTAATTTTTTCAAAAAAATGTTTCAAAATGGAACATTACTTTGTATTATTAAATGAAAGAAAAGGGCTATACTTTTTACAATGGTTCTAATGTAAAATAAGTAAAATAGCTTCAAATTGATATCTCTTGGCATTTTTTTACATAGATGTATTTAAGATCTCTATACTAGTATTAAAAAAAAATGGAGTGCTTGACTAACAAGGCTATAAATATTGCAAGCATGAATGGTTTAAAATATGATTATAAATTTATCTAAGTTCTTATGGCTAATACTTATTGTGACACTCTTGGACATCTTTGAACATAACCATCAATGTTAGTAAATTAAAATATCTTCAATTAAAATATCTTCAAAGATTCTTCTTTCTTATTAAAAAAATACCTAAGAGTTCTATCGAATGGTTGAAACACAAATATTTATCACCTTTTCAACTAAACACTACATGTAATGGCTTTAAAAATATAAATGTGAAGTGATTGGCCAAAAAGCTATAAATATTTATCTCTTCTATTATTAGTACTTCCCCAAGGGGACATCAAAATTTCTGGAAAGAAGACATGACATTTATGGATGAGCATGTCACAAGTTTCTAACCAACTTGGTGTAGTTTGTATAATTATTTTATCTAAATCTAAATTACACTCCCATGACAAAGTTCTGAATAGAGATTTCCCCATATCTAAAACACTTTATTTATGACTATTTTATATAGATTAGAATGTCAAATCTAAATACAATTTGTAGAATTTTTGTGTTTTCTTGTTGAAAGTTGAAGAAAAAAATATTTTTTTTATTTAGTATGTAGGTTAATTAATCTAATAAAACAAATACCACAATATAACATATTCTAATTGTAAAATAATGGATTTGATAATAAATAAACACTAAAATTTAAAATTCATTCAAAAAGTGATGATACACCGAATAATGGGTGCACTATATAAATTACAACTCTTTGAATTCAAACAATGTGTATAGCACAAAAAATACAACTTTTTGATTTATTTTAATTTATAAGAATACAACATTTTGAAAACTAGTGATAGCATCTAAAAGTTCTATCAAAAGGTTGATAAACACAAATATTAACAACCTTGTAACAAGGCTACAAATATTAATCTTTTAGATACTATCACTAGTTTTTTACTTTTTTTTTAATTGATTTTCAGTGTTTTCTTGATTTGATTTTAATTTAATAATGCCTTTTTATCATGTTTATGGACAGAATCCAAGTTAAAGATCCATGAGCATCTATTGAAGAATAGATTATATCAAAAACTAAAAAGATAATAATTGGAAAAGTGTGGTAATAAAGGACTACTTTGGAAGTACCTTCTTTTTCTTTATTAGAGGGTAAATGCAGGTTTTTGGAAGGGCCCAAACCATTTTATTTGTTTTAATAGAAGGTAAAAGTGGGTTTTTGAAAGGGCCCAAACCTTTTTATAAGTCATCTGCAAGTATACCTTTTACAATAAATTGCAGGTATACTGCTACAACTTAGATGTCACTATGAGAGATTGAAACCTTAATCTCCATTATGAGAACCTTATAGCCTTACCATTTTTCTTTGACAATTTAAATCAAAGGTTCCCTTCTTTATTCCTTCTTATTACTTTTCTCTGAATCTATGGGAATAAGAATTTACAAATAAACTTTTATCAGAGCTACTACAACAATTAGGACTTGAAGCTTAACATCCTCTTGAAGCGGCTTCTTCTGGGCAGATTACAGCACTGAGCACAAGACACTTGTAAACTGACAACAATGCTAAAGCTCCTTGAAATAGATAAGCACTGTAAAATCGACTAAACATACGGGAATGAGATATTACAACGGTATGGACAGGATTCAGTTATCCAATACTTGGCCTACGTTTACATGGTGTGAAAAGACGAGTAAAAAAGTCACTCATCCAATCACAAAGTAGAAACATAGGATAAGATGTAAAAAATCACTTATCCCTGCACATGGCCTAGATTTACATGGGTGATACAATAAATTAAAAAAATCACTCATCCTATAGCTTATTAACGAACCCACAGTTTATTCTAATGCTGAGGGGATTTAATTGTAAATATAGGGGAAAGGAATATGAGTGCTATGAATAACATGTAAAGGGCTGTGAAGATGATGGCAATAACAGTAACTTTGGAGATTGGACCTAATTTCATGGCAACAAAAGCTAAGTAACTGCACGCAGTGAAAATGATAGCGAGGGCCACCAGCTTTTTCACTCTTGTAAAATTGAATGTGGGCAGGACCACTGTGGCTGCAATTATAAACAATGTGGTCATGAGAGATAAGGTAGCTGGTATCAGTACAGCTTGACGAACCCCTTCATTTCTGTCCTCAACGCTGCTTGGAAGAGATGTGATGGCGCTGCAGTTGGCTGCCATAATAATACCTGAAATTATTGACAAAGTTTTTCGATCTTGATAGACTCTGTTCTCATCTGCGGCTTCTTCTGGGCAGAATACAACACTGAACACAACCTTGACTTTCCTTATAACCCTCTCTTTTGCTTTCCTTACAAACCCCTCTATTGTTTTCGTTATAATCCCCTCTATTTTCACATTTTCATTATTGGTGTGGACGGGGATGCATACATCTTGCCCCGATTCTGCATTAATCACACAAGCTTCTTCAGCTTCCATTTCAATGTCTACGACTCTTCCTCGGCCTCCTGTGTCTGGCTGTCTTCCAAAAAACTAAACCCTAGGACAGACTAGGCTACAAGACTAGGAAATAACACATTTTTGTTAACCTAAGGAATTAAGGGGCAGTTCGCTGCCCGATCCATGTCCGTAGCCTTGTAATCACGGCGTCTTTATAGGAAAGACAAGTGCTGTCTTGCCAAGGAAGGAAGCAAACAAGGTATTTCAGCGAGTTTTAACCTTTTCCAAGTTTCGTGTTACGAGGGGGGAAAGTTCCGGTGCACTCACTCAGCGGTCTTAAAACAGTGACAAATACGCGTTCCAGGAAACTGCAATTCTTGAGAATGAAAAGAAAATAGCTCCTTTTTATCGTGTGTGGATGGTGGCACAAAATATGTCGCCCAAAAGTTAACCGCAACGAAGGTCCCTTGCATTCAACTTCGAACACTTTAATTTTGGGTCCCCATAAAAGACTAAGGAATCGCCTCGCTTTCACCGAAAGGCAAAAGAATTGTTCGGTTATGTATTATTATTTTCTTTGAAAGACACCTTATTAAGAACATCCTACTTTCCAGAGTCAGCAATTTCGTGGAAATAAATCTTCTATTCCCTATAAGAATACTAATTGGCAGGCGAGATAATTGCAGAAGAGAAGCACAGTACTAATCGGCAGGCGAGATATTTGCAGAAGAGAAGCAATTGCGCAACCAAATTTGTTTAGGGCAAAAGCTGGAGGACTAGTGAGATAATGGAAGGAGAGCGAGACAGAAATGTCATAACAGCTGCCTTGATTATGAGCACATCTTTCATGCTCTCCATAATTGTTCTCACAGGTAGCGATTTGCACAAAACAAATATGGTGATCTTCCAAGCATTTGTGATATTGGAAACAATGGCAATATATTCCTCGCTGGGAGTGCTCACGGTAGATTTGTTGATAAAAAGACCAGGGCAGTCTCACACCGGAATGGACGGGCAGATCCGCACAGTGATAGTGTTGATGTCTTTTGGATGCTGTTTAGCGGGTGTCTTTCTTGCCTGGAATTTCCTCAATCTGTCTCTTCCCGTAGTATAGCTTCTCCCTTGTTGCAGGGAAGTTAATATAGGAACTCTAAAGGAGATCCTATATTATGGTGAGGGAATTGTGGTGGATGCATCTGCAGGATAAAAGACTCAGTGTGCCAGCAGTTCGAATTGACCGTATTAAAATGGGCATCCAGAATGCTGGATAGACGTTGCCCCCGCATAGCAGGTTCCAGGCCCTATCATAGAAATGGACTCAGACTCTCCGCACTGTGACTGATTATGGAGAAACAGTGGACTTCATCAATGGTATCTGTCCTCACAGTTTAGGTGCTGTAACACGGTGCATTTTATTACTGAACACGAAATCTTTTAAAGAACGACTTTATTGTCCACCATCATTGTTTTTCAAAATAAAAATATTTCTCTCTACTATGCTAGATCAGTTTCTTCCAGCCTCTGTTCTCTTGCTGTTCATTCAGCTGTTCAATGTATTTTCCTGATATTTTCCTTATATATATACATATATAGGAAATGTTTCCTCGCAATAATAGCTTCTCTTCAGGGCCCAAATTTGATGGCCGTATGGTCCTATTTAGATATATTTTTTAAAATACAATCAAAATTTTAACATGAAAAGAGAGATTTTGGATAGACTGTCAAAATTTATATAAAATTATGATGATGTATATTTTTGGTTTGTATATAATTTTATTTATACTAAGATATATCATAATATTTTAATGGCACCTTTGAATAGATAACCGTCATTAAAAAATTGCTTTGATTGGCAAAGTTGACAGTGAAATTTAAGCTTTGGTTCTCTATTTATTTTCTCTAATGGGAGTTAATTTTGTGTACTCTTTTTTTTTTAAGTTTGTAAATGTAGTTAATAATTTTGTACCTTTTTGATAGAACAAAATCTAACAAAATCTCTGTAAAAACAAAACTGAACATAAATATATTGAAAAGTAAAAGTTTATATATTAATGATTTATAATTATTTTATTTTATTTGAATTATTAATTAGTATTTATTATAATTATAAGTGTAATATATTTTTTTGAAAGTAAAGAAGTAATAATTGGCAATATAAAATTGAAAGTAATGAAAAAAAAAATTTATATGTGATTATGGGAGGGTTTTAATTTTATTGGTTGAATACAAATTAATTAATTTAAAAAATATGTCCTCATGTATTTGTTTGGAATATATGTTATAGAAAAACATATTATTATTTGAAATTTTTTGAACTAGATTCAAACATTATAATAACTATGTAAAATTGATTTTGATTGGTTAATATTAATTATATTACATAAAATTAGAGTTGAATGGATGTTAGAGCCAATTATAAGTATTAACAAGAATGCCAATCTAATATTTTTTATGGTTTTTAAAACATATAAAATTATAGGGAAGAAAATAAATGTGGATTAATTTAAGGCCTAAAAATGATAAATAAACAATGTAATAACCATAACTAAAGAATCATATGAGTTGAGTCTAATAAATGTTGAGAATGTGTGTATCAAACTCACCGTAAAACCCTAGCTCCATTGCCTTTAACCTAAGTGTTGCATTTGGCCTTTTACCATAGTACTACAAGGTGCAGCCAAGAGAGGTACAGGATGGCGGTGTTTACTGCCATCCCGCAGGAGTCTGGAAGTTGACTTGCGGTAGTGCAGTGCTACCGCCATCCCGCGACGGTGACTAGAGAGGCTGGCAGGTGTGTGGTGTTACCGCCACCCCACGACAATCCATAAGATTGCCTGCGGCAATGCACTATACATACCATAGTCCCGTGATGGTCTAAGTATAAGCTTGCGGTAATGCGGTGTTACTGCCACCCCACGATGATCTAACATGTTGCCTGATGTGTTGCAGTATACATCCCACGGTCCTATGAAGAACAGTGGAAAGGCTGTGTAGTATAGCGGTGGTTTGTGAAGTAAACTGGAGTCCCGCAGCTAGTCAAGAAGGGTCCTACAGTATGGCAGTAGAGACTAGAAATGGTGGGTAAAGATAGTTAAACTATTTGTAATGGTTTGTCTGGTGTAAAATTTGAAGCAATAGGCTTCTTGAAACATTTGTGAAGTCTATATTAATGTGACAGCGCATTGTAACCTAAAGATGAGGTGTGACTGGATGTAAAGAAATGCTACCAGATTTTCTCTAGAGATGGAACAAGATGTAAATCTCCATTAAAGGCTATGAGCCTGATATTGTATTGTAACTTGTACGCTTGTTACTGAATAATACAATGGCTCTATGTTTTGGAGTGTGGGGTTTTTTACCTGAAAGGGTTTTCCCCATGTAAGTCTTTGTGTTCTTGTCTTCTGCTCTATCTTTCATGTTTAGCGATTCTGTTTATTGAATCTATTTAATGTATGTCACTGAAACTAGTTTAAATTGCAATCACTTTCCTCTAAGGGTTAATGTGTGAAACGAACTATGTTTGATTCCGCTTTATGGCATAGCAGTATGTGTCTTGAGAAAATCAAATAGAATGATTGTTACTGCAGACACTTACTGATCTCAGATGCTCATTCTAGGATGAACCGTATTTTCCCTTCAATTGGTATCAAAGCATGGTTTCTAGTTCTAGGTACTCCTTATGTGAAGATTTCTTAGTTTGGCAAGCTTGAGGAAATCTGAAGGAATCAACTGAAGATTCATCCTTTGTTGAGTGAAAGTTGTTTGCTCTTTTTGTGTTAGTTTCACGAGATAATATGCAGCTTGAAGAATGGTGAAGACGGAGAAAATGGAGTTGGTCACTTTGAAATAATGTTGATCTAGAGCTCCTAATAGGTAGTGGAATAATTCTGATGCATGGGGTAATGTGCTTATGCTCCAGGTGTTTATTCTTGGTATTGGAAGGCATTACTTTTGTTACCCCGATTATATATAGGCCATGGAGTTGATCATTGGATGATCCAGAAGCTTCTGTAATAGCCCATCTCCCTCAGGTGCATGTGCATGTTGGTGGTTGTGGAGTTGGCCTGAAATGGGCCTAGAATTCCTAAACCATTTTTTTTCCTTTCAAGGATGCTTTGTACTTGCATGGCTCAGATTCACGTTTCTTGGATCTAAGGGTTTTATAGATTTTCGTAAAAAATCTATGGTTAATGCACATCTATGATAATCCATTATTCTGGTTTAACTGTTATGGTGTTTTTTGTTTCATACTTTTGAGTCTTCCAGATGTGAAGTGGGTGTGGATGTGCATGGGTGTTTTTTAAGACAGTGGTTTTGCAGGTTTTACACGGTCAAGAGAAAAAAAACTTGTGGTTTTGTGGATCTACATTCAAGCTATTTTCTAGACCCTGGCTTTTGGTGTATTGCTGGATGAGATAGTTGCAGTTTTGCATGCATGCTCCATGCATGGTGTGATGAGGTGAGATGCTTTCTCTCCATGGAAGTGTTGGTACGTGATTTGTCACTCAACATTTCTGTGGTGATGCTTGGTTGATTCCTAGATTATGGTGCTTGGGTTGTGGACTTGATTGGTGAATCAGATCTAAGCATGATCTGGTGCTTGAGTCTTGTTGTTTGCACTGTAATTCTCTTTTGAATATCAGTTTGCTGATTATTAGCGCAATGATGGGTTTGCATGTTTCAATATATTGGATCTACGAGTTATGTAGTTTTTTAGGTGTGTACATTGTATTGATTGCAGTGGGATAACTCGGAAGTGGACTGTCTATATCCACAAGATTGATTTAGTGGTTATGCAGACTTGTGCATTGGTGTGGTTGCTTTGGGATGAGAGAATGGATGGTGTAGAGTACCTCGTTAGTTGGTTAAGGGGCCTATAGCGTGTATCATGATGTCATGAATAGATTGGATAAACACTTTTGTGTAAACTTTTGATAGTGATGGTGTATTTCCTTAGTTTTGGAGATCTTGGTGCCACTTGGTATTACTATCAGATGGACATGTTCATGTGTGGATCTGGAGGATTTTCAGATTAGGAGATGTTTGGTCATGATGCTTGGAGAGCTCGGTTGTCATGGTTCAGTGGGAGCTTTAGCAATGACTGTGAATTCATCATTTGGTGATGGATGATCTTCTTTAGTGTTGCAGATGTTACTAGGAGGAGCTCTTAGATCCTGTTGCTGCAGAAGGGTTCTTTCACATTTGCATGGACACTATTTGGAGATGGGTCATCTTCATGATATTGAAATGTGTAATATCTTGGAACCATGGAGGACTCATGGAGTCTTTGGTTGAGGTGTCAGTGGTGCTTGACAGGTGATGTTGGTTTAGAGTTTATTTGTTGTATGTCATGGTATACTCTTATTTATGCATAAGATTTTTAGCATGATACATTGCTCTTGAGACCATGCTATGTTCACTTAGAGCATGAAATCTCCTAAGGGGGATGGTAAGATCATGATGTCAAGATAATTCCCTGATTCAGATGATTGGAGCTTAGATAGTGGTCTAGTGATTCTCTGTGTTTTGGGTGCATTGGTCATATGCTTGAGAACTTCATGATGGTGCAGCCATGCATTTAGAGTTTAGCATGAGATGATTGTTTCCAGGTGCTCATGGATACATGGAGAATGAGTTCAACAGAGACCTATGAAGAGATTATTTTTGGAGGAGTCATGATGGCCTGCATATCTTGGAGGAGCATTCTCATTCCCCACTCTTGGTTTGTTTGGTAGTTTATTATTTGAGAGGTATTTGCCCATTATATATTTCAAATGTATTATGTCTCGTGCTTTGGTTCTCATGGGATTGAGTTGATTGATAGTGATTGATTATGGAGACTCATTTGAGGATGGTTTAGCATGAGTCTATATGCTTTATCTTTCATAGATATGGATCTTGAGCTATGTAGTTGGTTCAAGAGGATTCATTTGAGGGACGTTTGGAACGGTTATCTCCTTGTGCATTTGAGTTTGAGATATCATTCATTGATGAGGACTGTTAGGAGATGGTTTATGGGTTGATTTCTTGAGATGGGAAATGGAGTAGTTTGATCTTCTTTGAGAAGCTTACATCCATGTAGTTACATGATACATATGTTGTGTTTGATCTCTTGAGATTGAACAATTTTGGGTGTTGTTATGCTATTCTCTTTGGGGTTTTATGGAGGAGATCATACTTGACACAGTTGGCACTTAGAGGTGTATGTAGGAGGATTTTGTATAGGTATATGATGTACAAAGTTTCTCTCTGTCTCTCTGTTATCTTCCTGGATAGTTGGTTTCAGATTACAATTGTTTGAGGTTTGGTTGGAGCTATTGTGATCACTAGCTTGTGGTCATGTGTTTTCACTTATGTTCTTGGGTGATGACATGGAGATCCCATTATCTTGTTCCTTTGTTGAGTGTGGAAAACTTAGGAGAGCTATGGAGACTTGTGGTGAGAGTTGTTCTTACATGTTATTGATTTACAGGTTTTGCATATCATTGTGGATGGCTCCTTGGTACTACATGTTGTTGTTTACACTTTCTATATGACGCTATTGGTAGACTTGGTATGCCTTGATCTTTTTTAGATTTGCATTACCCATGTAGTAGGAGCTCTTGGATGTGTATGTTATTCTTTGACAAGTTTACACGTGGAGTTTATGATTGTAGTTTATGGGTGTATATATTTATGGCATGAGTTTACTATGGTTTGTATACCTTGGAGGTATGGGTGATTGGATGGATTAGCACTTGCTATGTGTGCTATTTTTAGTCGCATGGGTTAATTAGTAGGATGAGAGCAGTCAGTGTCTCGATTGTTGTTCTAGTTGATGTTCTATCTTGTTTTCTAGAAGATGTCTTCACGGTTGTGTTCATGTTCAAGATTTGAAGTTGATTTTGTTGATGCTTTTGTATAGCTTGTGAGCACAGTGGAGTGGTGGTAGTATTTTGTAGCCTTTGCTATCAGGTGGATCTGATGCTTGTGTTCTTTAGGCTAGAGCATATATGCCTTGGCTTGTTCCTTTTCCTTTGGTGGAGGGTTGGAACTATTGCCTGAGATGGTGGACATCTTGGATTTTGTTGTAGGTGTCTTGGTTGGACCACAGAAGCATTGTTTAAGATTCTTGAGATTGCATGTATGGCTGTGATGATGTGATTCAGTGACTTCAAGTGTTGGAAGGGATTTAGTGAGTTCTTCGTCAAGTGGGAGAATGTTTAGATTGTGTGTCTCAAACTCATTGTAAAATCCTAGCTCCGTTGCCTTTAACCTAAGTGTTGCATTTGGCCATTTACCACAGTATCATAGGGTGCAGCTAAGAGAGGTGTGGGCTGGCAGTGTTTACTACCATCTTGTAGGAGTCTAAAAGTTGGCCTGCAGTAGTGCAGTGCTACCACCATCCCGCGATGGTGACCAGAGAGGCTGGTGGGTGTGTGGTGTTACCGCCACCCCGCAACAGTTCATAAGATTACCTATAGCAATGCGGTATACATACCATGGTCCCACGATGATCTGAGTATAAGCTTATGGTAATGCAGTATTACCACCACCCTGCGATGATCTAACATGTTGCTTTCAGTGTTGCGGTATATGTCCCATGGTCCAGCGAAGAATAGTGGAAAGGCTATGCGGTATAATGGTGGTTAGTGAAGTAAACCACAGTCCCGTGGCTAGTCAACAAGGGTCTTGCGGTATGGCTGTAAAGACTGAAAATGATGGGTAAAGATGGTTTAGCTATTTGTGATAGTTTTTTTGGTGTGGAAGTTGAAGCGATAGGCTACCTAAAATGTTTGTGAAGTCCGTATTAATGTGACAATGCATTGTAACCTAAAGATGAGGTGTGATTGGATGTAAGGAAATGCTGCCAAATTTTCTCCAGAGATGGAACAAGATGTCAATCTCCAATAAAGGCTATGACCCTGATATTGTATTGTAATTTGTATGCTTGTTGCTGAATAATACAATGGCTCTATGTTTTGGAGTGTGGGGTTATTTACCTGAAATGGTTTTCCCCACGTAAGTCTTTGTGTTCTTGTCTACTACTCTATCTTTCATGTTTAGTGATTTTATTTATTAAATCTATTTAATGTATGTTGTTGAAACTGGTTTAAATTGGAATCACTTTCCTCTAAGGGTTAATGTTGGAAATGAACTATGTCTAATTCTGCTTTATGGCATAGTAGTATGTGTTTTGAGGCAATGACAGAGAATGATTGTTACTATAGACAATTACTGATCTTAGATGCTCATTCTGGGATGAAATGTATTTTCCCTTCAATTGGTATCAGAGCATGGTTTCTGGTTCTGGGTATTCTTAATTCAATTCTTTAATGATATTAAATGTTGATGTAGCTAATTTGATTGTGCGAGAACATTCAATAATTGGACCTAGATTCTTTCTATTATATTTGGATTGTCAATCCTATAGTTGATCTATCTTTGATGTTTGTTATGTTGCAAGACATGACTACATACAATTCTATCCCACTCTAACAAGATTTTTGATACCCTGGCACAAGTCTATCTCCTATCATTGTTGAGTTTTGTACCTATGTTAATGTATGATTTCACACTAGTGCAATGTTAATTTATACCTTTGGAGTTTGTTTTGCTAGGATTAAAGTTAGGAGTTTCCTTGCCTTAGTCAAACCCCTTTCAAGTTGTTTATAGAAGAGTCAAAATTATCAAAACACATTAATGCAAGATGTCCAAAATGTAGCATTTGTTGATGCAATGTAGACTATTTTAATAAAATTTCAATTATGCTCTCAAAATGATTCAATGATCTAAAATAATGATTCTAAGAGATGATGGATGGATGTTCTAGAGTCTTAGGACTTGCCTTTAAATATGCCATCCTAGGTGCTAAATTCAAATACTTTGGCACACAAGTGAGCAAGAAGTCATCCAATTTGGGAAAGGAGTTGACTTAGAATGAGTAAAAGGCATGTTTAGATAAAAGGGAGGAAATCATAGTTTCGGGATATTGTTGCTGGACTCAATTATCTTAACAATAACAATATTGTACATGAGGATATCAGGCCAGAAAACCTTCTTGTTAGAAGTCATGGACATGTAAAAAGGCTCTACTTAAACATCATCCACTTCAATGGTCAAACAGTCAATAGCAATTTTACATCTCATCCACAATAAAATGCGGTAAATATTTGTCCTATTTTTATTGGCCAAAATTGACTTTTGACTATTGAAGTGGATGATGTTTAAAAACAGCCATGTAAAAATATGCTGACTTTAGTGAAAGCTGTAAATTTGAGGATATCAACGATGAATTAAAAATGTCTACTGGAACACCCGTCTTCACTAGTCCTGAATGCAATCAAGGTTCTGTATATCATGGAAAAGAAGCCGACATATGGGCTTTGGGCATTACTCTTTATTGTATGGTGTTAGGACAGTTCCCATTCATTGGAGAAGCTTTACGAGAGACATTTCATCAGATAGTCAACAATCTAGTGGTGGTACCAGACAATTTAAACACTGACCTTGCAGACCTCCTCAATGGCCTTCTTTGTAAAGACCCCAGGAGGAGAACTTCCCTAGATGAATCTACGAGGCATCCATGGGTGGTCAAAGGATATGGGCATTTAATTTCACGGGAGTGAATGATTATATGATGGAAACAAGTTCAATATTTTAATGGGAGTATACCGTATACATTATTGCAGTATTGCCCTCCCTTATTTGTAGTCTTCTGTGCAACTATACTGCAACTTTGTGCTGAGTGCACATTTACCATGTTCTACATTTATCATCACAAAGAAGAGAAGGGGCATGGTCTGTTAGTGTGAAGATACCACCAGGCACTGAATACGTGAAGCTGAAAGATGATAAAGATGTAGAGAGGTTGGAGTAATAATTGAGAAATTTCCTTTGAATCTGTTAATGTTCCTCCCATTGTTGAAGATTCAGATAACAATGATGAGGAGGAACCCAAATGGAAAAGCAGGAAGCAAGCTCTTCACCACTTTCCTCGATACACTTCTGAAGCTAGAATCGTTCATATTTGAAGATATTATGGGGCAGATGTGGGAAAATGCGTCAACAAAGCAAAATGACGAGTCAAACTACTTGCAATATGTTTTTCAAAAGGCACACAAGCATTGGAAAAATAATAGCCATTTAAATGGCGTGAGGTTTCTAAAAAGAGGCAGCTTCAGCCATTATGAAACATGGCGCACAGCACAAACATATTTTATATATATTAGAATGTGAAATCTAAATATAAGTTTGTAGGATTTTTGTGTTTTGTAGTTGAAAGTTGAAGAGAAAAATAAATCTTTAATTAGTAGGTAGATTAATTAATGTAATAAGACAAATACCACGTTATAACATATTCTAATTGTATAATAATAGATTTGACAAAAAATAAACACTAAAGTTTCAAATGCATTTAAGAAATGATGATACATCCAATAACATGTGTACTATATAAAAATACAACTGTTTGAATTCAAACAATGTATATAGCACAAAAAATACAATTTTTTTATTTATTTTAATTTTTAAGAATGTTGCATTTTAAAAACTAGTGATAGCATCTAAAAGTTCTATTAAAAAGTTGATAGACACAAATATTAATAGCCTTGCCCAACAACTACTAAAGTGAATAAATTTGCAATAGATCTACAAATATTAATGCCTATGGACCATTTGAAAACACCATTAGATACTTTTAGACAGTGCTACTTGTTTTTAACTTTGTTTTCATTGATTTTAAGTGATTTGTTGATTTGATTACAATTTAATAATCCCTTATCATGCATATCGATAGAATCAAAGTTAAATATCCATGAGCATCTATGGAACCTACAGATTATATGAAACATATTTTTCTTTATTGGAGGATAAATGTGGGTTTTTGAAAGGGCCCACACCTTTTTACAACTCATCTAGAAGTATACTGCTTACAATCAATTGTTACAATTAATTTCAACAATCAATTATAGGTATATTGCTACAACTTAGATGTCACTATGGGGGGATTCAAACCTAGATCTCCATCATGAGAACCTTATAACCTTTTTGAACACAAAACCTTTTACAACTCATTTGTAAGTATAACTCTTACAATCAATTGCAGGTATACTGCTACAACTTAGATGTCACTATGGGGGGATTCAATCCTTGAACTCCATCATGAGAACCTTATAACCTTACCATTTGACTAAAAGATTTGTTACAACTCATCTGGAAGTATACCACTTACAATCAATTGCAGGTATACTGCTACAACTTAGATGTCACTATGGGGGGGATTCAAACCTTGATCTCCATCATGAGAACCTTATAACCTTACCATTTGAATAGAAACCTTTGATCTCCATCATGCGAACCTTATAACCTTGCCATTTGAATAGAAGCCTTTGATCTCCATCATGAGAACCTTATAACCTTACCATTTGAACCAAAAACCTTTTTACAACTCATTCGCAAGTATACCACTTACAATCAATTGTAGGTATTGTTAGAGTGGTATGACATTAAGAGGGGAAGGGGGGTGAATCTGTGTCTGACAATTCCTTTAATTAAAATACCAAATTTGTGCTTTCAATATTTCTATAAATAATCATTCCTAAATTGAATGTTATCAAATAACTACAAAAGAAATATTAAGCAGATGAACACATATCAAAATGATGCAAAGAAAGATTGACACAACAATTTGTCCTGAGTGGAAAGCCTCTGGCATAAAACCACTCAAAAAAATGCCTCACTAGCTTATAAAGGAATCTCACTGATTACAAGCCTCACTAGCTTACAACTTGCCTCATTGGCATACTTTCAATAATCACAATTGTATGAAAAGTTTACATACAGAGGGATACTCTGTTTCACTTAAAACCATATAATACCAACAATGTATGAGCAATATTTTCTTGCACGCTACATCATTCATATTATATCATATTTTTATACACATCATTTTACATTCTGTCCAAGACATTCTATTTTTCTACATATAGTTTCATAACTGAAAACTGAAACTGATTCACAGTTTACAACTGAACCTTCTTCATTAAACATAATCAGCATCTTTCCTTGTTAAACAAAAAACAAGTCGGGTAAGAAACCACTGATAACTGTTCATAACTATTTTAAGTTGTCCATAACTGATAATGGAGTTGTAACCAATAACCCTTAATAGAGTTATTTAGCAACTAAAATAAAACTTCAAACCCTAATGGAAACATAAATCATATAGGAGATTAGAAATAAACTAACATCATTTCGACCTTAAACAAACTTAGTATATACAAGACGACCTCCAAATTTAAAACAACAAAAGGATTAATGGATAAGATACACCTGAAATGATGAGTTCGAAATAGTTGTCAATGACCTTGGTTCACAAATACTTCCTGTCACTTCACAGATTCAACAAACGAGCTCCAAAACATGATTCTACATATCCTTTCATGATGGCAGCCAAACCCTTGATGAGAGAAGAAACACAAAATATAATGATGAAATGAGATGCACTTTGTGTCTTTTTACTCTGTTGACTAGCTCAGCTAGTTTGCCCTAATGTGGGCTTAACCAAAATACATGGAGATAACTAGCTAAACTTGTTTGACAAGTTAGAAGGCTCGAAGCTTCTACATACTATTAATAAAGCATTTCAAACTTTAATTTCAAAATTTAACCTTTATTTAATCCATCACCAAGAAGTATATCAAACGAGAGTCACATATTTCCACGTAAGCATTAACCAATTTACTGGGTAAGATTTGACATCAATGCCAACTCAACCAACTGGGGTAACAAACTCCCCCTTTGGCATTGATGTCAAATTGTCAAACAATGTGCCAAACTACCTCTGAAGTAATAAAAAATTATTTTACTAAACTGGATGAATACATAATGAATGCCACAAATTCCAGAATTACCAATTGATACTAGAAATATCAATGAATACCTTAGCCAAATATCAGTCACCTGTGAGTCCAATATGTTATGTCTACTTTCTCCCCCTTTTGACATCACTGTCAAAGTCAATCAGATAGAAGAACTGATGATCTGTAAGATAAGAGCAGTAGTCATACAACTGTCAGAAAAAAAAATCCAATAGTAGCACTGCTGAGTATATGATAACCATGAAACACCACACACAGGAGGAAATTGTCAAGGCTCCCCCTGAAACCAATACTAATAGAAATGTTATTGTAGAGAAGAGAATGGAAGAACACCAAGTTTATCCCTGAGATTTTCAAATACTGCTCTGTGTAAAGGCTTGGTAAATATATCAGCCACTTGTTCTGTTGATGAGATATAATCAAGAACCACTTCATTTAGTAGCACTTTGTCTTGAAGAAAGTGATATCTGATATCAATATGTTTAGTTTGAGAATGCACCACAAAATTTTTTGAGATATTAATGGAACTAACATTATCACATAAGATCTTGATAGGTTTAGAAACATTGATTTTATAGTCATTTAGAGTTTGGACCATCCAAAGTATCTGGGTACAACATGAAGTAGCAGCAATGTATTTAGATTCTGCTATTGATAATGAAACAAAATCTTGCTTTTTGCTATGCCAAGTAGCTAGTCTTCCTCCAAGAAAGAAAGCACCACCAGAAGTACTTTTTCTGTCATCAAGACTACAAGCCCAATCAGCATCTGTGTATGCTGTCATAGTAAAATCATAATGCCTAGGATACCAAAGACCAAAGTCTATTGTTCCTTTTATGTACTTTAGTTTTCTTTTGACTGCATTTAAATGAGATTTCTTAGGAGCAAATTGAAAGCATGCAACCAAACAAACAGGATGCATTATGTCAGGTCTAGTGGCTATCAAATACAACAAGTTGCCTATCATAGACTGATTAAAAGTATGATCAATATCAAGCTTGTCAACATCAACACTTAGTTTGCAACCAGTTTCCATGTGTGTACTTACAGGATTATATTCATCCATCTGAAATTGTTTCAACATTTCATTTGCATATTTTATTTGAGAAAGAAATATACCTTCTTTGAATTGAGAAACCTGTAGACCAAGAAAAAATGAAAGTTCACCCAGCATTGACATCTCAAATTTTGCAGTCATAACCTATGGAAAATATAGGCTGGGTTCATCATCATCACTGCCAAAAATAATGTCATCCACATAGACAACCACTATTAAGATGCAATCATTTTTGGTCATAAAGTACAAGTTACTATCATCACCACCTCTAGTAAACCCTTGTGACTGTAAATGTTTGTCTAGTTTAGCATACCAAGCTCTAGGAGCTTGTTTGAGCCCATAAAGAGCCTTTTTCAATCTATAAACATGATGTGGTTTGTCCTTGCTAACAAAACCTTCCGGCTAATCCATATAAACCTCCTCTTCTAAGTCTCCATTTAGAAAAGCTATTTTTACATCCATTTGATAGACCTTGAAATTTTTATAAACTGAATATGCAAGAAACAACCTGGTTTCTTCTAGTCTTGCTATAGGAGCAAAGGTTTCATCAAAATCTACACCTTCTATATGAGAATAACCCTTACAAACTAGTCTAGCCTTGTTTCTAGCAACAACTCCATTTTCATCAAGTTTGTTCTTGAAAACCCATTTAGCCCCAATAATATTTTTATCTTTTGGTCTTGGGACAAGTTCCCAAGTTTTATTTTTCTCTATTTGGGCTAATTCATCTAACATAGCCTGAACCCACAAGTCATCTTTACTTGTTTTGGCATAGTTTTTAAGCCCTAATTGAGACACTAAATGAATATGAACTTACTGATTTGCTTGAGCAGTTTTCCTTCTAGTTTGTATGCCAGAATCTAGATCACCAATTACATTTTCATCTGGATGATTCTTATGTAATAGTCTTCTAGAAAGAGTATAAATAGAAGATTTAGAAGAAGTATTAGTTTTAGGACTTACCGATTGTCCTCGAGGCACTCCGGGATTTGATTCTTCTTCAGATTTCTCTGACTCTTCTTTTGTGCTTAGCTCTTCTTGAATGATTTCTTCAACTTGTTGAAACTGAGGTTGCTATTCTTGCTACAAATTCTCAACCACTTTGACATTAGAGCTTTCAACTATTCTTCTTAATCTCTTATTATAACATCTGTAAGCCTTCCTATGAGTAGAGTAACCTAGAAAGATCCCTTCATCACAACGTGATTCAAAACTTCCTAGATGATCTTCTCTTCTTATGTAACATTTTCTGCTGAAGATTCAAAAATAAGATACATTAGCAGACTTACCATACCAAAGTTCATAGGGTGTGTACTTGGTTTTGACTCTTATTTGTACCTTGTTCAAGGTGTGTATGAACTACTTCTTTCTAGAAAGCATTTGATAGTCCAGCATCTTGAAGCATAGTTCTAGCCATCTCCTGTACTATCCTATTCTTTCTTTTAGCCACCCCATTTTGTTGAGATGTTCTAGGAGCTGCAAACTGTCTTTTTATGCCATGTTTTACACAATATTCTAGAAAAATAGTAGAAGTATACTCTCCTCCATTATCAAACCTTAAGCACTTTAGTTTTAAATCTATTTCTCTCTCTACCATTCTTTTAAAGATCTTAAATCTCTCTAAAGCCTCAGACTTGTGCTTTAAAAAAGTGACCCAAGTCATTCTTGTGTAATCATCTATGAATAACATAAATTATCTTTCACCATTTAAATATTTTGTTTTGGTTGGACCACATAAGTTAGTGTGAACCAACTGGAGAAGTTCTGCAGAAAATTTTTCTTTAGATTTATGAACATTTCTTGTTTGTTTACCTTGCTAACACTCTTTACAAATCAGATTTTCAGGCTTAGAAATAGCAGGCATATGTCTAACTTTTTTGTTCTGACTGATTTTAACTAAGTTATCAAAATTAATATGCCCCAACCTCCTATGCCAGAGTTTGCTTTCCTCAATTTGACTCATAAAACATATATTGTTTTTGCACTCACTAGCAGATCTATGCATATTATAAATGTTACCTTTAGTTCTCAAACCTGAAGCAATGACCTGCCTTGAATTTTTGAGAATCTTGCAACCTTGTGATGTGAAAAGTACATCAAATCCACTGTCACAAATCTGACTTACACTCAATAGATTATGAGTTAGTCCTTCAACAAAATAAACATCGTCTAGAGGTTTGTTATCTTCTAAAAGAATTGTACCTTTTCCTGTGATTTGTAAACAATAATCATCATCGAACTTAATTGACCCACTTGAACAATTTTCAAATGAAGTAAATTTTCTTCTATCCCTAATCATATGATGAGAACACCCACTATCTATAACCCAGATTTTAGTTTTCTTTGCATGAAATGCACCTTTAACAATCATAGCCTTGCTGATTTTGGGTACCCATTCATTTTGGATTGCTTAGTAAGAGAAACAATTTCTGATTTACAAAACTTGGCAATATGTCCAAGTTCTTTGCAGTTGAAGTATCTTAACTTGTTTAGAAAATTAAAGGTCCTACCATTCAGAAAATTGGGCTGCTTTCTAAATGCAAACTTACATTCAATTGCTCTATGCCCATATTGATAACAGTAAAAGAAATAACCAAAAAATCTAAAGTGCATTTTACCTTTAAACTGATTATCATTAGAGCATTGGCCTTTTGAGAACCCTAGACTAGTCATGTCTTTATATTCTTCTTGTTTACCTAGCATATCAGCAAGTTTATCACTGCTTTTACACATTTCAAGTTCTTTTCTTAGTTTAACTATTTCAGCCTCCGTAGAACAACACTCTTTAACCTTGATCTTTAACAGTTCTTGAGTATCTGAAATTATTTTTCTATTTTCTTCAAGACTTAGTTTTAAATCAAAACTCTATTTTTTTTATCAATAATTAACTTGTTTTGCATTCCACTTTCCTTCTTGAGTCTCTTAATTTCTCCAAAAGTGTACTCTAATTCTCCTTCTAAGTCAACCTCATTTTCAGATGTTTCTGTTTGTTCTTCTTCTGAAGTAGCAATAATTAATGTCATGAAGAGTGTTTCATCTATTTCATCGGAAGATTCCTCTGATGTACTATCTGTTATTCCAGCAATTAGACTTCTTTTCTTGTTAATGTTGAAAGGTTTTTTCTTATATTATTTTCTATTATCCTCTTGTTCACTGTCAAGTTCTAGATTAGGACACTTTGCTGCATAATGTCCTATTTTTCCACAGTTGAAGCATTTAAAAGGTAATTTTCCTTTATATCTACCTAAGCCTCTTTTGAGTTTACTAACAAAAATAGATTTATCTTCACTGATATTTTCAGTTTCATAACTGGTTTCAACTTCCTTTTTCATAGTTTTTAAAGCTACTTCCTTAACTTCTTTACTAGGGTTTTCATTTTCCATTCACATTTCATATGCAGTAAAGACTCCAAAAATAGTATCACAAGTTATTGTCTTCAGGTCTTTATCTTCAACTACAGAGGTTTTGGAGTCATATTTAGGAGTTAGGGTCTGTAAGACCTTCTTAACTACAGTTATCTCTTCTAGTTTCTCCTTTAGACCTCTAATACTGTTTACAATTTCCTAAACTCTTTGAAGATATTTAGCTATCTTTTCATCATCTTTCATTCTCATTCTTTCAAATCTTTCTCTAAGAGTGTGTAATTTAGCTTCTTTAATACTTTCATCTCCTTCATAAATATTTGACAGTTTATCCCAAATACCTTTAGCAGTTTCACATTCCATAACTTTATTTAAGACTTCATTAGACAAGTCACAACAAATAGCACTAGCAGCCTTTGAGTCACAATCAAGGGCCCTTTTTTCATCAGCATTAGATGGTTTGTCTTTGATAGTACACCCAGTTTCAATGGCTTCCTAGACATCATATCCTAAAGCTTTGATATGATGAGTCATTCTATATTTCCAAAAAGTATATATTATGTTCCATCAAATAATGGAGCTTTAGATGTGGAAAGACCATCTTGGAAAGACCATCTTGGAAAGACATAATAACCACTCACCCAGAAATCCCCTTAGGCTAATTAGGCCTTATAGACAAAGGGTTTAGCTCTGATACCACTTGTTAGAGTGGTATGACACTGAGAGGGGGGGTGAATCAGTGTCTGACAATTCTTTTAATTAAAAAACCAAACTTATGCTTTCAATATTTCTATAAATAATCATTCATGAACTGAATGTTATCAAATAACTGCAAAAGAAATATTAAGCAGATGAACACATATCAAAATCATGCAAAGAAAGATTGACACAACAATTTGTCCTGAGTGGAAAGCCCCTGGCATAAAACCACTCAAAAGAATGCCTCACTGGCTTATAAAGGAATCTCACTGATTACAGGCCTCACTGGCATACTTTCAATAATCACAATTGTATGAAAAGTTTACATACAGAGGGATACTCTATTTCACTTAAAACCATATAATACCAACAATGTATGAGCAACATTTTCTTGCATGCTACATCATTCATATTATATCATATTTTTATACACATCATTTTACATTTTGTCCAAGACATTCTATTTCTCTACAGATAGTTTCATAACTAAAAACTGAAACTAATTCATGGTTTACAACTGAACCTTCTTCATTAAACATAATCAACATCTTTTGTTGTTAAACAAAAAACAAGTCGGGTAAGAAACCACTGATAACTGTTCATAACTGTTTTAAGTCATCCATAACTGATAATGGAGTTGTAACTGATAACCCTTAATAGAGTTATTTAGCAATTGAAATAAAACTTCAAACCCTAATGGAAACATAAATCATATAGGAGATTAGAAATAAACTAACATCATTTTGACCTTAAACAAACTCAGTATATACAAGACGACCTCCAAATTTAAAACAACAAAAAGATTAATGGATAAGATACACCTGAAATGATGAGTTTGAAATAGCTGTCAACGACCTTGGTGCACAAATACTTCCTGCCACTTCACAGATTCAACAAACGAGCTCCAAAACATGATTCTGCATATCCTTTCATGATGGCGGCCAAACCCTCGATGAGAGCAAAAACACAAAGTATAATGATGAAATGAGATGCACTTTGTGTCTTTTTACTATGTTGATTGTCTCAGCCAGTTTGCCCTAAAGTTGGCATAACCAAAATACATGGAGATAACCGGCTAAATTTGTTTGACAAGTTAGAAGGCTCGAAGCTTCTACATACTATTAATAAAGCATTTTAAACTTTAATTTCAAACTTTACCCTTTATTTAATCCATCACCGAGAAGGATATCAAACAAGAGTCACATATTTCCACGTAAGCATTGACCAATTTACTGGGTAAGATTTGACATGACTGCCAACTCAGCCAACCAGGGTAACAGGTATATTGTTACAACTTAGAGTCGCTATGGGGGGATTCAAATTTTGATCTCCATCATGAGAACCTTATAACCTTACCATTTGAACACAAACCTTTGACAATTCAAATCAAAGGTTACCTTCTTTATGCCCTTTTATTACTTTTCTCTGCATCAGTGGGAATAAGGAATATGACTGCTATGAATAACATGTAAATGGCTGCGAAGATAATGGCAATGACAGTACCTATGGAGATTGGGCCCAACTTCATCGCAACAAAACCTATGTAACTGCACGCAGTGAAAATGATAGGGAGGGCCACCGGCATTTTCACTCTTGCAAAATTCAATGCGGGCAGGGCCACTGTGGCCTTGATTACAAACAATGTGGTCATGAGAGATAACGTGGCCGTTATCAGTACAGCTTGACGAATGCCTTCATCTCTGTTCTCAAGGCTGCTTGGAACAGATGTGATGGCGCCATAGTTGGCTGCCATAATAATACCTGAAATTATTGACAATGTTTTTCGATTTTGATAGACTTTGTTCTCATCTGCGGCTTCTTCTGGGCAGAATACAGCACTCAGCAAAACCTTTGCTTTCCTTATAATACCTTCTCTTGCTTTCCTCATAATCCCCTCTATTGCTTTCGTTATAATCACCACTATTATCACATTTTCATTATTGGTTTGGACGGGGATGCATACATCTTGGCCCGATTCTACATTAATCACACAAGCTTCCTCAACTTCCATTTCAATGTCTGCGATTCTTTCTTGGCCTCCTGCGTCTCACTATCTTTCACAAAATTAAACCCTATGACAGACGAGTTATAGGAAAGACAAGTTGTCTTGCCAAGCAAGTAAGCAAACAAAGGCTTTTGAGCGAGTTTAACTTTTTCAAAGTTTCGTGTTACGAGGCAGGAAAGTTCCGGTGCACTCACTCAGCGGTCTTAAACAGTGACAAATACGGGTTCCATGAAAATGCGATTCTTGAGAACGAAAAGAAAATCTCTCCTGGGTCCCCGCCTTGAACGTGCTACGCTCCTTATTATCGTGTGTGGATGCTGGCACGAAATATGTCGCACAAAAGTTAACCCCAACAAAGGTCTCTTGCCTTCAACTTCAAACACTTTAATTTGTATCAGTCACTTTTTAGATTTCTTTCGGCTCGCCTAACGAGATTTTGACATATCACAATTTGAGCATCTTCGAGTGGCCTTTAGATAAAGATTATGTAGTGGTGAATATTTGCAAATCACAATTTGAGCATCTTCAAGTGGCCTTTAGATAAAGATTATGTAGTGGTGAATATTTGCAAATCACAATTTGAGCATCTTCGAGTGGCCTTTGGATAAAGATTATGTAGTGGTGAATATTTGCCTGTTAAGTATTGTAACTAGCACTTGCACCTATAGGATGTTCAAAGAATACTCATAGGAACAATCGACGAGGTGATGTTTAAGAATAAGTAATTTTAAAAGTGTTAAATCATTTAATGTTTCAAATGATGAAAGATCAACAAGTGTTCAGTGGAATAACACTTTGAAATCTAAGACATAATACTTATATTATTTATTTTAAAAGATCATCATTACAAAAACTATAGGAAGAATAGAGAAGAATTTACAACACCCATGATAAAAAAAATTGTTATAAAAGGTTAAAGATAGAACTATATAAATTTAAGTTTGCTAAACCAACCCAAACAGAGTGTTGATTGTGATGCAAATTTCACCATTACAATTTTATATAAATGACATATTTGTGCTTAAAATATGAGAGTTGGCATTACTTGGGACTAGCTATTATAGAACAGATGGACCAAATGAACCATCGAATACTTTAGTTTGACTATTACCACTAGATCTTCATTTGCTTGACATGTTTTGATTGGTTAATGTGCAAAATAAGCTCAACAACCAATTGAAACATCTTGCATTTTATTTAGTGGTTGATACATTCACCCTTAGATGTTGAAAGCCTTCGTGGTTACAGCAAGACCAAACCTTTAGTTACATTCACAAGTGGTGGTCATATTTGGAACTTGGCCACTACTAAGAACTATTAGTAGATGTGGAGAAATATTGTGATCTCAACTCTTTAGAATGTCATGGATGCCAATTTAAATTTCAATGGCTTATATCTGTGGGATTTGAGTTGCTTAAGTATTCATGTGTTATGTTCCTAGAACAATAAAATAACTTTACCAAGGGATATGAAACATCTAAGGTATGCATTCTATATTTAGCTCTACGTGGCACTTGTCATTGTTTCTTGTTTGAATTACAATTTCAACTTTACATTCATACTTAGTGTTTAGTTATTATTTTGTCTCTCATCCATAATTTTCTTTTTTGAATTACAATTTCAACTTTACATTCATACTTAGTGTTTAATTATTATTTTGTATCTCATCCATAATTTTTTTTTTGAATTACAATTTCAACTTTACATTCATACTTAGTGTTTAGTTATTATTTTCTCTCTCATCTACAATTTAAGTGTACTCATTCATAGTATACACAATTTGAAGAAGCATATTTCTACTAATTCTATTTCTAATTTATTCCTAATCTCATAGGTTACACATACATTTGGTTTAGTGGTTGAGATTCTCTAGATCCAAAGAAATGATACCTCTTTTATCACAACTTATATTTTCTAAGTATTTCTACTTTGATATGCTTCTGCTCTTAGTTTTCTACACATCGAAGTGGGGAAATATAGAATAGAAAAATGCATACTCCAAAATTTTTCCCTCTTTTTATGTTATTTTATGTTAGCATCTTGAATACATAATTTTAACACATAATTTAACAATTCTAACACACTCAATAATCCAAACATAATCCATCATTCTTCAAACCACACCTATATATTCAAAACCTTTATGACTTTATTACTAACAACCTCCTTATTCTAAACAAGATCATAATTATAATTCTATCCCTAAACAAGAGCATTATGACAATCTCATCCCCACTTTCAAATTGGAATTTCCCCATTGTTATTATTATTATTATGGTCTCATAATCTTAGATCATAAGATTATTTTCAATTAATTGTCAAGCTAATCCATCTCTTAATATCATGGACTTTTGAAAAGTTTCAGTCTATTGCGTCGCGAGCACGCAAAAGAATAGGTCCGTAGGAAACGACAAATTGCATCTCTATAGGTCCACATAAAGGAAAATGGACTCGCCTCTCTTTCACCGAAAGGGCAAAGAACTTGTTCGGTTACGTATCATTTTCTTTGAAAGACACCTCATTCACAACATCCTACTTTCCAGAGTCCAGCAATTTCGTGCAAATAAATCTTCTATTCCCTATAACAATACTAATCGGCAGGCGAGATATTTGCAGAAGAGAAGCAAAATACTAATCGGCAGGCGAGATATTTGCAGAAGAGAAGCATCGCGCAAGCAAATTTGTTTTGGGCAAACGCTGGAGGACTAGTGAGATCATGGAAGGAGAGAGAGACAGAAATGCCATAACAGCTGCCTTGATTATGAGCACATCTTTCATCCTTTCCATAATTGTTCTCACAGTTAACGATTTGCACAAAACAAATATGGTAATCTTGCAAGCATTTGTGATATTGGAAACAATGGCAATATATTCCTCGATGGGAGTGCTCACGGTAGATTTGTTGATAGAAAGACAACGGCAGTCTCACACCGAAATGGACGGGCAGATCCGCACAACGGTAGTGTTGATGTCTTTTGGGTGCTGTTTAGCGGGAGCCTTTCTTGCCTGGAATTTCCTCAATCTGTCTCTTCCCTTAGTATTATAGCTTCTCCCTTGTTGCAGGGAAGTTAATATAGGAATTCTAAATTATAGTGAGGGAATTGTGGTTGATGCATCTGCAGGGTAAAAGACTCAGTGTGCCAGCAAATCGAATTGTCTATCCAGCATATTGGGTGCCCATTTGACCGTATTCAAATGGGTATCCAGTATGATAGAAATGGACTCAGACTCTCCCCACTGTGACGGATTATGGAGAAATAGTGAGCTTCATCAATGGCACATGTCCTCACAGTTTAGGTGCTGTAAAACGGTGCATTTTATTACTGAACATGAAATCTTTTAAGGAACGACTTTATTGTCCACCATCATTGTATTTTCAAAATTAAAAAAAAAATGTAAATTGGAAATGTTTCTTTGGTTCTCTGTATTCCTTTTCTTGGGGTATCCACTTCTAGTTTCTTTTTCTCTACTCGGAGTTAAATTGTGTAATTTTTTCATTTTGTAAATGTAGTTAATAATTTTGTACATTTTTTATAGAATAAAATCTTTGTAAAAACAAAATTGAAAATAAATATATGAAAAGTAAATTTATATTTTAATGATTTATAAATGTTTTATTTTATTTGAATTATTAATTAGTATTTATTATATTTATAAATATAATATTTTTTTCAAAATAAAGAAGTAATAATTAGTAATATAAAAATGAAGGTAAAGAAAACAAAAATTTTATAGGCTATTATGTGAGGGTTTATTTTTATTAGTTGAATACAAATTAATTAATTTAGAAAAGATGTCCTCATATATTTGTCCAAAATATATGATATAGAGAAACATATTATTGTTTGAAATAATTTTTATTAGTTGAATTCAAATTAATTAATTTAGAAAAGATGTCCTCATGTATTTCTGGAGAATATATGTTATAGAGAAACATATTATTGTTTGAAATTATTTTTACTAGATGAATACAAATTAATTAATTTAGAAAAGATGTCCCCATGTATTTGTCAAGAATATATGTTATAGAGAAACATATTATTGTTTGAAACTAATTTTATTAGTTGAATCAAATTAATTAATATAGAAAAGATGTCATCATGTATTTGTGGAGAATAGATGTTATAGAGAAACATATTATTGTTTGAAATTTTTGGAATTAGATTGAAACATTATAAAATATACAAAAATTTGGTTTTGGTTGTTCTATTCCATATAATTAGAGTTGAATGGATGTTACAACTAAATATATGTATTTAGAAGAATGCCAATCTAATATTTTTTATGCTTCTTAAAATATATAATTCTAAAATATATAAAATTATAGCTAAGAAAGTAAAATGTGGATTAATTTAAGGCCTAAAAAATGATAAATAAACAATGTAATAACAATAACTAAAGAATCATGGCGAGGAAAGAACAAAAAAAATGAGTGAAAAAGGAGGCACGAACAGAAGAAATAATTTCCAAGGAGACTGTGCGGATAGACTTTTCAAATGAAGCAGAGGCTAACGCGAATTGGTTAAAAGATGTTGCGCTCATTGGCAGATTCATCGGAAGGCGAATGACAAGGGAGGAAATCTGGTCATGGACAAAGGATAATTGGCATTTTCCACATGTGATCAAGTTCCTTCAGGTAAAGGATTCTCCATGATCATCTTTATCGATCTGAAAGACAGAGACAAAGAATTGAACAACGGTGTTTGGAGAAAAGGGGATTCGGTCCCTTTTTCGCAAAAATGGCAAGCGCTCTTCAACCCTAATATTTACAGGCCGGGAGATGCACCATTTTCTATCAGACTGTACAACCTCCCTATCAAATTCTGGTTGGAGTAATGCCTATCTAAGATCAGTAATTCCATAGGGGTGATGCTGGATATTGATACAGAAAAGTTGGAAGACAACTCATACCTTTTTGCAAGAATTAGAATTGCCGCCATCACTCAAATCCCTAAGGCACTCATACTATTATCAAGCTTAGGAGAATGGAAGCAGGGGATGAAAATTGAGGAAACAAAATTCCTTTGTTCCTATTGTAGATTGCTGGAGAGAGAAGAATGTTCCGGTCAATAACCCTAAGCCTGGGAATGCCGATAAAACAAGAAATGATAAAGGCCCACAAAATGAGGGTTCTTCTTCAATGAATGAGGATCGCATCCCAGATCCCGCAATCACTACCGTCAACCAAATTCCGATGGAGGAGAAAAACACAAAGTATAATATCCTGACAAGTTGTTCGGTGCCAGAGGAACCCACGGATCAAACCATATGCTTGGTAGCTTAGCCCAATCAAGTACAGATATCAAAAAGGCCCAAGGAAAATCAGAGGTTGTGTGAAACCAATATGGATTCTGAGTCAGGAAGACTCCAACTAGATCGGCGAAGATGATTGGGAGGATGAAAGGAAGGAAATCGAAATGACAAAGAAGGGAGAGACACATTGCTAAAGAGGGTCAGACTACCATAAACAAATTCTTGTTGAGTACTAAGGGAGGAAGCCCCTCCGTTAGGAACAAATGAGGATCGTTAGTTGGAATGTTAGGGGCCTAAACACCCCGAATAAGCGGCGCTTAGTCAAGTGCCATCTTCAGAACTTTCAGGTAGATATAGTAATGCTACAGGAAACAAAACTCTCTCTAGAGGAAGGAATTCGGTTTGGGAAATCTTTGTATGGATGGGAATCTGGCTTTGTCAATGCTAGGGGCGCTTTTGGTGGCTTGGGCATTCTTAGGAATCCTCTCAACCTAAAAGTGAAGATGCTCAAGGATGGACAAAGTTGGATGGCTTTAGAAGTCACTGGCTGGCAATCATGAATTACCTTCATGCTAATGAATGTCTACGAGTTGGTTAAAACCGAGGAGAAAAAAATGTTGTGGAACAAAATCTCAAACCAATTTTTTAAGATTGATAATAATCTATGGGTTTTGGGTGGGGATTTCAACATGATCCTATCTACAGCAGAAAGAGAGGGGGATCATCATACGTAAATCTAAGCCAAAGATACTTTGAAGCCTTTGTAGAAGACAACAGCCTCATCGACATACCTTTGAAGAACAATGTTTTTACCTAGACTAATAGGAGGAAGGGATTTACCAACATCGTCGAAAGGTTGGATCGATTCTTACTCTCAGCCAATTGGTTATCATCTGTTGTCACCTTTGAGTCTTCCCTCTTTCTCTTCTCCAGATCGGATCACTACCCGATTGCCTTAAGGATCATGGAGGATTGCCCTCCCCTGCAATGCCCCTTCAAATTTGAAAAAATGTGGTTGAGAAGCAATGATTTGAGGAACCTGATGAAATGTTGGTGGGTGGAGGTGAAGGTTCTGGGCAGATAAAAAATGTTCAGACTGGCAAAGAAACTCATTGTGATTAAGGGGAAACTGAAAGAATGGAATGCCACAACATTCAAGAACATATTCAAAAAAAAGGAGAAGGTTGAAGAAGAAATGGAGGCATTGAATATTGAAAGAATCATTAGGCACGGGATGAGCGGGGCAGAATTTGAAAAAGAGAAAGAATCGATGAAGTATCATGAAGAACGGCTTGCAAGGGAAGAAATCTACTGGAAATCGAAATCCAGAGAGTCTTGGCTAAGGGAAGGAAACCTCAATACAAAATACTTCCACAATTTAGTCAAAATGAGAAGGATAAATAACAGTCACCATAATTAGGAAAGAAGATGGTCCACAACAAAAGACTTGGGGGAAATCCAATGGGAAGCAGTTGCTTTCTTCCAAAATCTGTTGTCCTCGACTGAAGCATCCAACATAAATTCTCAAAGATCCTTTTTGAACTTCATCATGAGTTTGATCACTGAAGATGAAATTTTTTTTTTATGGCAACCTTTTCTATAGAAGTCAAGAAACCGGTCTTCTAACTCAACCCTGATAAAGCTCTGGGCCCTGACGGGTTCTCCATAGGTTTCTATTAAGCATTCTAGGACATTCTTGGGAACAATGTATGGGACACAATTGAAGACTTGAGAAAATCAAGGAAGTTGATGAAGGATATGAACAATACATTCATTGCGCTTATTCCAAAGAAGGATGATCCCACCATGTTTGCAAATTTCAGGCCAATCTCTCTATGTAATAAAATCTACAAGATTGTCACCAAATCCATTGCCAATAGATTGAAAACTATCCTTCCCCAGATCATCTTGAAGGAGCAAAGTGGCTTTACCCCAGGGAGGAATATCATTAACATCATCATAGTCACACATGAAGCAGTACACTTAATTACCTCCTCAAATCAGAGTGGGATGATTCTAAAAATTGACATCAGTAAGGCCTATGACTATGTACATTGGCAATTCTTGTTGTCTGTAATGAAGAAATTTGGGTTCCATGTAGAGTGGATCCAATGGGTCTTTGAATGCATCTCGAATGTGAGATATTTAGTTTTGGTCAATGCAAGTCCATGCAGTATCTTTGAGCCCACAAGAGGACTAAGGCAGGGAGACCCATTGTCTCCCTTTCTATCTGTAATCATGGTGGAATCATTGGGAAGCGGATCAAGAAAATGGCAGCTTCCGAAGTCTGGCAAGGAGTACACATTGCAGATAACTATACGACTATCACTCACCAGCAATTCACTAATGACACTCTTCTTTATGGTGCCTCCCACCTAGAGGAAGCTCGCATGATCAAATCTTTGTTGGATGATTATGTTGTTGTGTCTGGTCAGGTAATCAAAAAAGAAAAATTAAATTTTTTCTTCTTCAACACCCACAAGAGAGTACAAAGAAGAATATTATCCTACCTATGTTTCCAAAAGGGAGACCTTCCTAGAAAATATCTCGGTGTTCCACTATTTAATGGGGCAATAAGATCATATTTGTGGGAAGAAACGATAAGCAAATGTAAGACCAAGGCATTCTCGTGGAAAGGGAAATGGTTGACACTCTCTAGGAAGATGCAGATGATTCGTGCAATCTTGTCTGCCATTCCCATTTATCGATTGGCCAGTAATCAAGTCACTAAAAAAGCCTACAATTTGATGGAAGGCATTTTGAAAATAAATTTCTGGGAAGGGACAAAGGAGAACAAATGGGTGCCGCTAATTAGATGGCACACAGCTCATAGATCAAAAAAGGATGGTAGGGCTAGATTCAGATCCATCGAAAAGTTGGTGTTAGGGGGCCAAGCTTATTTGGAAAGTGTATAAAGACCCCTTATGCCAAATGGTGTTGCATCCTTTGTAAAATGTATGTAGATCGGGAGGACCCCATCTGCATTCTCACCAATCCTAACCCACTGCGGGTCCCATATTTGGAACATCATACAAAATTTCAAAAATCTAATCACAAACCACATAAGTTGGTAAATAAATAATGGGTGCAAAGCAATATTTTGGAAGGATTCATGGTGCGGACTAAGATTGTTGAAGGACTTACTTGGTGCAAGACTGGAAAAAATTTTCTCCTCCAATGTAAGTGACTTATTTGTCAAAGATTTCTATGATTAGACAAACTTAGATTGGGATTGGAATAAAATTAGAGCACTAGATTTATCCCCTGACATAGTGGAGTCAATCATTGAAGAAATAAAAAAGAGAAAGATCATGTTGAATACGAAGGAAGATGAGATCGTATGGATAGGTACAAAATTGGGAGATTACTCAGTTAATCTAGGGTATAAATTGCAGAACTGCTTGGCAGAAATGTCGGATTAGCTTGCGGAGATTTTTTGGAGTAATTGAATGCTCTCGAAGGTAGGGGCATTTGCATGGACGGTTGCGCACAAATGTGTACTCACTGGGGAAAGGCTGAAGACCATAGGGATTCTTGGACCATCGAGATGTGTCTTTTGTGAAGCAGATGAAGAAACCGTAAATCATTTATTCCTCCATTATCCCTTCACAAAGGCCTTTTGGGAATGGTTAATTATCAAATTAGGGTGGATGGGTCCATTTCCAGATGATATCTTTGATCTCCTTCAATGTTGGTCGAGGATCCATAACTCAACATGGGAGGGACTTTGGATTGCAACCAATCAATGTTGTTGTGGCAAATCTAGAAGGAAAGAAACAACTGAATCTTCAACGATAGGAGGATCAAGTTAGATGAGGTGAAAAAGAAAATTGAAAATGGAATTGTGGAAATTATGATTGCTCGATTGCAAACTATCCCCCTGAAACCTTTCTCCAAAAGAGAAAAGGAGTCCTCAAAGAGATTGGAAGATTTGAAATTATCAATAAATTACAATGCGTTGGCTATAGACTCCAAGCTCAAAAGGGCAAATGTTAAGTTATGCCCTCTCCCGTTGGGAAGACAAAAACTGAATTTTGATGGTGCGACGAAGGAGAATCTAGGAACCTCGGGTGCTAGAGTAATCATAAGGGACTTGGAGGGCAAGATACTGTGGATTATATTGAAGAAACTTCCTAATGACACCAACAATCAAGTGAAATTCCAAGCTCTACTAGCTGGTCTATAGCTATGTAAGAGGGAGAAGCTGATTGATATAAATATTGAAGGTGATTCACTATTGTGCATTAATGCGATTAAAGAACAAAAGGTAAATGATTGCAAGCTAAAACACCTCGCGGAGGCCATTTGGGGAATTTTGGAAGGGATAAACTTCATAATATGTCACATCTTTAGGGAAGGAAATAGAACCACCCATTTTGTTGCCAATAAAGCATGTGAACTCCAAACTAAATAGATCGTATCCTGCAATACTCTCAATTGGGAGGTCATTCTAGTCTAATCTAAGGCAAGTTCAGTAGATTTTGTCAACAACATATCTATACAATATCTTTCAGAGTACGCATACACAGAGTTATCATTTCACAGTTCAGTTCACAAGGATTTGGAACTTGATGGTTTCTCTATTATTCATATCGCATGGAGAAGGAGGTCCATGATTTCATGCTTGTTTATGTTGGAGGAAGACCAGTGAGAACACACAATTCACAATGGCCGAAAGGATGCATGTCAACTATGTCTATAGGTGCCAGAAAGCGGTGGAGGTTTCTTCTGAGGAAGAAGAAGGAGATGAAGTCCTGAGGTGCGGGATGAAGAAGAAATGGAAGAACCAGACAAAGAACTGGAGGAAGATCCTGAGTCCCCGGATGATCAACTGCGACGATTGTTCAAAATTTAGAGTGATGGAACCTTAGAGGCCATCAAGAAAGTTATTGGGGTGAACCTGCTCTCGGATGACCACATTCATTACAACACCCTCTATGAGGATTTCCTGATGCTGGTGGTGCTTATCTTTGGCAGAAAATAGAGCACCAAAATAATGGCAAACACTTATGTCACAAACCCGATGAAACCAACCTACGGCTTGATGTGTGGGATTTTTTACGTGACAACAATGAGTAAGAAGAAGGTGGCAGCCACGGCCTTAAACATCTTCTAGGAGGGAATCTGTAACAACAACATGGAGACATTCTCGTTCTTTCTTATCTAGAATGGGGATGTAGCTAATTTGATTGTGTGTGAACATTCAATGAATGGACCTAGATTCTTAGTATTAGATTTGGATTGTAAATTCTATAGTTGATCTATCTTTGATGTTTTTTATGTTGCAAGACATGACCACATATAGTTCTATCCTACTCTACATGATTTTGGCTACCTTGACACAATTCAATCTCCTATTCTTGTCAATTTTTGCACCTATATTAATGTATGATTTCACACTAGTGCAATAATTTATACCTTTGGAGTTTGTTTTGCTAGGATTGAACTTAGAAGTTTCCTTAAATCTTAGGCAAACCCCTTTAATGTTGTTTTAAGAAGAGTCAAAATTATCAAAACACATTAATGCAAGATGTTTAAAATGTAGCATTTGTTGATGCAATGTAGATTGTTTTGATAAAATCTCAATTATGCTCTCAAAATGATCTAATGATCTAAAATAATGACTTTAAGAGATGATGGATGGATGTTCTAGAGTCTTAAGACTTACCTTTAAAAATGTTATCCTAGGTCCTAAATTCGAATACTTTGGCACACAAGTGAGAAAGAAGTCATCCAATTTGGGGAAGGAGTTGACTTAGAATGAGTAAAAGTTGAACGTGTAATAATATTTCTTACCAGTTGGTGGAATATTGATAGAAATTATATCTGGTAATTGTAGGAAGGTAGTTGTATGTTTAATTCCTATGCCAAAGGTTTAAAGTGATATATTTCTCTATAATTGATGTGTTGACATAAAAGAGTATTGAACTTATGCTAATGTTTCTTTTTTGTGTAAGAAGTTTGTAAATATATTATCTTTCCATCTTTCTTGAAAAATATACCTTGTAGGTTAAGAGTTCCATCTGTACATTCTATGATTAAATTTTTCTATGTTGACCTAAGCATTCATTTAAGATTTTTCCCATGATGTTTCAAAGTAATTATTGTATGTAATTCAAGATTTTTATCTTTCTTGTTGACTATTGTGTTATATTGCTTATAATTGTGAAAGAAATGTTTAAACCTATGATTATAATTTTTGACAAATGGTACAAAAATTATGTTAGTTGCACAAATTTTGTTCAAAGCATGTATGATATTGTATATTAGTCTAAAAATTTGTTCTTATGAATTTAATATTTTTAAAACTTGATTTAAACATTTATTAAATTAATTATGGTAATGATCTAAGTTTTGTGGTTCATGCTCATGTGTGACAGTGTGGGCATGATAGGAAGTAGATTGGAATGCATGGATCCATGGTTCTCATTCTATTTATCACATGGAGGAGTGCAACTGAGTTGTTTGAAGCTTCAAAGGCCTTGCATGCGAACTCTACAAGAGTATTATAATATTTTTGAAATAACACATTGAGTTGTATCTTATGGGTGTGCTTTATTATTATTTTGTATCATGGATTCTAAATACTTGTTTTATATTTTCTCTCGTGAGGGCTATGTGGAATTGGTATATTTTTCCTCCAATTTCCTTTCATGCCTAATTCCTTATTTTGAAGATCTTGATGAGTGTGATATTTGGGAACTATATGAAGATACATGTCTTCAAAAGAAAATTATAAATTAGTGCTTCTTGTGGTTAATACTTATTGTGTGACTATTAGCTAATTTTGAAAATCATTGTCAATTTGTTAGTAAATTAAAATACACTTGAAATTTCTTCTTTTTTATAAAATCATAATTTTTTTTGAAATTATCATACTTTAAAAATTCTTTAAAAATAGTAAAAACACCTAAAGGTACTATTCAATGTCTGAGAGACAAATATGTAAATGCTTGTTGGTCAAGGATGGTATATAATGATTTTATAACAAAAAATGGAGTGCTTGGATGACAAGGCTATAAATATTGCAAACATGAATGATTTCAAATATGATTATAAATTTATTCAATTTCTTATGGCTAATACTTATTGTGACACTCTTGGATATCCTTGAACATAACCATCAATGTTAGTAAATTAAAATCCCTTCAAAGCTTCTTCTTTCTTATATGAAATACCTAAGATTGCTATCAAATGGTTGAAAAACAAATATTTATCACCTTCTAAGCAATGAAAAGAGGACATGACATTTATGGACAAGCATGTCACAAGTTTCTAACCAACTTGGTGTAGTTTTTATAATTATTTTGTCTAAATCTAGATTACACTCTCATTACAAACTTCTAAATAGAATTTGTAGGGTTTTTTTGTTTTCATGTTGAAAGTTGAAGAGAAAAATAGTTTTTAATTTAGTATGTAGGTTAATTAATGTAGTATGACAAATATCACATGATATCATATTCTAAGTCCATAATAATGGATTTGATAATAATAAACACTAAAATGATGATATATCCAATAATATGTGTACTATATAAAATTACAACTCTCTGAATTCAAACAATGTGTATAGCACAAAAAATACACCTTTTTGATATTTTTTAATTTTTAAGAATTCTACATTAGACATAAATTTTAATAAGCTGTTACAATATAAAAACCTTATAACCTTACCATTTAAACAGAACCCTTTGACAATTCAAATCAAATGTTACCTTCTTCATGCCCTTATAATACTTTTCTCTAAATCAATGGGAATGAGAATTTACAAATAGAGAAGAAACTTTTAGTCAGAGCTACAATAACAATTGCCCTCTACTTAAACATCATCCATGTCAATAGTCAAAAAGTTAACAATAATTTTACACCTCATCTATATCACAAAGTGTTTCATATTTGTCCTAATTTTATTGATCAAATTGACTTTTGACTATTGAAGTGAATGATGTTAAGAATAGCCCAACAATTAAGACTACACTCAACCTCCTCTTGAATGACCTCATTTGCAGCTTCTTCTGGTCAAGAATACAGCATTGAGCACAAGATACTTGTCAACTGACAACAATGCTAAAGCTGTTGGAAATAGATAAACATACGGGAAGGGGATAGGACAACAAAAGGTATACACAGGATTCAGGATTCAGTTATCCAATACTTGGCCTACGTTTGCATGTTGTGATTAGATGAGATTAAAAAAATCACTCATCTAATCACAAAGTGAAAACATAGGACAAGATTTAAAAAATCACTTATCCCTGCACATGGCCTAGATTTACATGGGTGATAGGATAGGATTTAAAAAAACAAAAGCACTCATTCTATACCTTATTAACGAACCCACAATTTAACCTAAAGCTTGAGGGGATTTAACCCTAAATGTAGGGGAAAGGAATACAAGTGCTATGGACAACATGTACGTGGCTGCGAAGATGATGGCAATAATAGTACCTTCGCAGATTGAACCCAACTTCATGGCAACAAAAGCTAAGTAACTGGACGCAGTGAAAATGATAGCGAGGGCCACCAACTTTTTCACCCTTGTAAAATTGAATGTGGGCAGGACCATTGTGGCCGCAATTATATACAATGTGGTCATGAGAGATAAGGTAGCTGGTATCAGTACAGCTTGACGAACCCCTTCATCTCTGTCCTCAACGCTGCTTGGAAGAGATGTGATGGCGCTGCAGTTGGCCGCCATAATAATACCTGAAATTATTGACAACGTTTTTCGATCTTGATAGACTTTGTTCTCATCTGTGGCTTCTTCTAGGCAGAATACAACACTGAGCACAACCTTGGCTTTCCTTATAACCCTCTCTTTTGCTTTCCTCACAAACCCCTCTATTTCTTTCCTTATAATCCCCTCTATGCCTGCATCTTGCCCCGATTCTACAATAACCACACAAGCTTCCTTAGCTTCCATTTCAATGTCTACGACTCTTCCTCGGCCTCCTGCGTCTGGCTGTCTTCCAAAAAACTAAACCCTAGGACAGACTAGGCTCCAAGACTAGGAAATAAAACATTTCTGTTAACCTAAGGAATTAACGGGCATTTCGCTGCCCAATCCATGTCAGTAGCCTTGTAATCAGGGCGTCTTTATAGGAAGATAGGGGTGTTTTCCCCAGGACGGAAACAAAGAAGGCATTTGAGCGAGTTTCAACTTTTTCCAAGTTTCGTGTTACGAGGCATGAAAGTTCCGGTGCACTCACTCAGCGTTTTTAAACAGTGCCAAATACGCGTTCTAGGAAATTGCGCTTCTTGAGAACGAAAAGAAAATCGCTCCTGGGTCCCCTCCTTGAACGTGCTACGCTCCTTTTTATCGTGTGGATGGTGGCACGAAATATGTCGCACAAAAGTGAACCCCAGCGAAGGTCCCTTGCATTCAAGTTCAAACAGGTTGATTTTGTATCAGTCATGATGCAGAGGAGACGCAACAGAAGCTTACAAATATGATGGAAAAGCCATTAATCCACTAGCATGTTAAAATCCTGGACATACAGTATGTAATACCTATCGGCTTATCATCATCATCATATTTCTTGCTAACACAGACAGCATCATCATATTTCGAAGAGGCATGAAATATCCTCCTGCTAACTACTGTTCACTTCCTTATCGCCTTTCGCCTTTCGCCTGTCAGCAGCATCATGATACTCGACGAACACAATTATCCTCCTGATGATCACTATTCACTTAGCGCCAAACTCTATCGGCAGCATCATGAGGTTTAGCATCATCTTCACCCTTCGTCAGTAGGATATGAAATATCCGGTTCCTCTCATATATCTTGATGACGATATTCCTTATGCACCTTTTCTTCGATGCTTACGTCACCCTGATATCGACCTTCTTTAAATAAACAGCATCAGGATATGACTTATCAGGTCATGTTGAAACATCCTGATGATGTTAACCAAACTTTATGCCGATGATTTACGCCGATGCCAAAACACTTAGAGACAGCAGGATAAACTTGCATAGGGTGATATTCGCAATATCCTGATGACGATGACGTCACTTGCACCCGATGCTGATGTCAATGCACCTGATGATGATGTCAACAGGATATAAGACACTTATATCCTCCGCAACATGATAATGAATATCCGGTGATCTTTTCAATATCCTGATGATGACCTTTCCGGTCCTTAGCCAAAAAGTGAACTTTCACTTCTGCATGCGATAGCGATATGCAGACAATGGATACACATGAAAGGTGATCTTGACGATGATATATACACTGAGTATATATCCAACCTATATCATCCTGATGCACTTGAAACATGCAATTTTTGCCAACTTCAGAACCTGATCCTGATAGCGATATACTCGTAGATGACGATACGATTCACTTCGTCTGGAAAAGCACATGCAGATCCCTGTATATCCGTCAGCTGCATGCAAACTCACAGAACCGCGCAATTTTACAAAGAAAACATGATGATCGGGCCGGATCACCTTCAGATCAAAACTTAACAGTTTATCTTCCTAAACCCTAGCACATGAGGATGCTAGGTTGATTCATAGCATGCTACCAATCGATCTCCCACACAATGAAATGCATAAACAGAAAACTAAAATACAACCTAAACTAACATGCATGACCATTCCACCGATTCACAGAATCAACCGGTGGAAGGGTTGAAAGTATCCATTAACCTGTAATCAGAACAGAAATCAAAACATAAACAGCTGATAAACCAGATAATGCAATTGATGAGATCTTATTTAGATGAAACACAAATGTCCTGTTTCTACAATACTATCGAACAACAATGTTTCACAATGTCTTGACTGATCTCTGGATCTCACTCAATCACCAGTACAACATAACATAACTACTACTCTGATCTCAAACCCTAATTGATCTGAGTTATTTATAGCACTATCCTACGAGTACTACCAACTCGGTTCCCAGTGGCTGGGAGCTTCCAAGCGGCTGGGAGAGGATAGCTCAGACAACCTGATAATGAACTCTAACTACCTGCACATTCTCCTAGGTGGATGAAACACATACGCATTGGTCCAATGGACCTTATTACATTATGAAGTCAAACATGCTAAAAAAAAAGACTAATGTCCTGTCATGCGGACAATGAACCTATATCCTGTCTTGTAGGGGTGCTCCTGCACCATACTCCCCAGAAGAAGAAATCTCAAGTCCACTTGAGATGAGAGTATGAAGATCTGCACCATGTTTCTGGATTTGCTCTTCAGTCATCTAGACTGCTTCAGAATTAGGTTTTCCCTTCCAAGAGACTAGATACTCCAAGTACTGTTTGTTCCGGGTCTGTTTGACCACTTAGGTGTCCAAAACCTTCTGCAACTGTGGAGGATCATGCTTGGGAATGTCATCATTGACTGTATCTTGGAGGAGTTCCTGGTCTGCATCTGGATTAGACTTGTAGCGAGTTAAATCACATACATTGAATATAGGGGACAAACCAAGATCAAGGGGAAGTTGTATCTCATAAGCATTTTGTCCATGCTTGTGTAAAATCTGACATGGTCCAACTTTTCTCTGCATGAGTTTAGTATATTTGCCCTTAGGAAGTCTGTCCTTCTTTAAATGAACCCATACCAAGTCACCAACATCAAACTGTAGATCCTTCTTCTTTTTATCAGCATATTCCTTATACTTCAAGGTGGTTTGTTGCAGTTGGGTCTTGACTTGATCATGAACCTCTTTGATGGCTTCTGCAAAAGCTTCTCCTTCTGCACTAACAGGGTCTACTGTAGGTAGATCTCTTAATTCCAAAATTCCTCTTGGATGCACACCATAAACTATCTGGAAAGGTGATTTCTCTGTGCTCCTATTGACAGTATCATTATAGGAAAATTCAGCTTGAGATAGAATATTATCCCACTTTTCTCCATATTGTTTTGTCAAACATCTAAGCAAATTTCCTAAGGAACAGTTCACTACTTCAGTCTGTCCATCCGTTTGAGGATGATATGCAGAGGAGAAAGACAAATTTGTTCCAAGTTTCTTCCAAAGAGTTCTCTAGAAGTGACCAATAAACTTCACATCCCTATCTGACACTATGCTCAATGGCAATCCATGGATCCTGACAATCTCCCTGAAAAACAAATCTGCAATGTATGAAGCATCAGCAGTGGTTTTGCATGGCAAGAAATGTGCCATTTTGCTGAATCTATCCACTACAACAAAAACACTGTCAAACCCTTTCCTTGTCCTTGGTAAACCCAAGACAAAATCCATACTTATGCTTTCCCATGGTCTGGAAGGAATGGGTAAGGGCTGATATAAACCTGCATTAGTCGTCCTGCTTTTAGCTTTCTGACATATCACACATGTCTCTACAAACTTTCTGACATCTGATTGTAACTTAGGCCAAAAGTAATGTCTTCAGACCAGATCAAGAGTCTTATCTAGACCAAAATGACCTGCCATAGCTCCACAATGTTTCTCCCTAATGATATTTAACCTCATAGAACACCTTGGAATACATAACTGTCCACCTTTGAACAACAATCCATCCTGGATCAAAAATTCAGAGAATTTAGCATGATATTTCTCTCCAAAAGAAGTACATACATGATATATCTCCCCAAAATCTTCATCAGTCTCATACATGGTCTTTAGTGAATCAATGCCAACACTTTTTAACTGAATCTGGTTGACTGTTAGAACTCTCCTGCTCAAAGCATCTGCAACTTTATTCTTGACTCCTTTCTTATGCTTCAATGTAAAAGTAAAAGCTTGTAAGGTTTCTACCCATTTCATGTGTCTGTGGTTCAGCTTTTCCTGGCTGTTTATGAAACTCAGAGCCTGGTTATCTGTGAATACTATGAATTCCTTTGGCATCAAGTAATGCCTCCATTTCTTGAGTGACTGGACTAAAGCATACATTTCCAAATCATATGAGGAATACCTCTTTTTAGCATCATTGAGCTTCTCACTGAAAAATGCAATAGGTCTACCTTCTTGGCTGAGTACTGCTCCAATGGCCATGTGACTGGCATCACATTCCACCTGAAAGATTTTGTTAAAGTCTGGAAGTGCAAGGACTGGCTGCTGTGCCACCTTCTTCTTCAATGTTTCAAAAGAATCATCTGCTCTTTGAGTCCAAACAAATCTGCACTTCTGTCCTCCTTTGATGGTATCAAGTATGGGTGCACAAATATGACTAAACCTTCTTATAAACTTCCTGTAGAAGGTTGCTAACCCATGGAAACTTCTGACATCATTCATAGTCTTTGGGGTTGGCCAAGACAATATGGCACTTACCTTCTCCTTATCCATTTGTAACTTTCCTTGTGAAATGACAAAACCCAAATATGTGATCTCCTCTTGCATGAACAAACACTTGTCTAAATTTATCATCAGCTGCTCTTCATGTAACCTCTTAAGAACCAAATCTATGTGTCTGAGATGTTCTTCTTTTGTGTTGCTGAAAATCAGAATGTCATCTAGATATACTATGGCAAACTTACCAATGAACTCTTTCAAAAATTCATTCATCAACCTCATAAAAGTACTAGGTGCATTAGATAAACCAAAAGGCATAACCTTCCACTCATATAACCCTTCATTAGTTTTGAATGCTGTTTTCCATTCATCTCCTGGCCTAATCCTGATCTGATGATATCCACTCTTCAAATCTATTTTTGTAAAATACTTAGCACCTCCCAAACAGTCAAGTAAATCCTCTATCCTAGGGATTGGAAACCTATACTTGATTGTGATCTTGTTAATAGCTCTGGAATCTGTGCAAAGCCTCCAAGTACCTTCCTTCTTTGGTGCTAGTACAGCTAGTACTGCACATGGACTTAAACTTTTCCCAATCAGACCTGAATCCAATAATTCTTCAATTTGTCTGGCTACTTCTGCATTATGTTCTAGAGTTAGCTTATAGGCTGCTTTGTTTGGAAGTGTTGACCCTGGAATTAAGTCTATGCAGTGACTAATATCCCTGACAGGTGGTAGGGATCTTGGCATTCCCTCTGAGATGATACCTTTGTACTTATCCAATAGCTCTTGGATAGCTGGGTCTATGAACCTTTGCTTCTTCTCTTCCTTGACTTCTTGCTGCTGTTCTTTATTCACCCTCATACATGGGATTAGGGCATATGCAACTGCACCTTCTGCTGCTACTTCTTTCATGAACTGTTTACCTTCCATCAACATTACCTTCACCTCTTTTCCTTTAGATTTCTCCTCCTTCTCCGTCAATTGTAGTAACTTTATAACCTTACCATCTTTAGTAATTGTATAGGTGTTTCTAACACCATCATGTTGTGCCTTCAAATCATACTACCATGGTCTACCAAATAAAAGATTGCAAGCATCCATCGTGGTAATATCAAACAACAACTTATCCTTATATGCTCCAATCTGAAATTCTACCCAAGCCTGCTCTTCTACAATCGTCTGCTGACCTTGGGTAAGCCATGAGACTTTGTATGGGGATGGGTGAGGCAATCTCCTAAGCTTAAGCTTTATCACCATTTCTTCAGACACAAAATTTTCAGTAGAACCAGAATCAATCAAAACTTTACATGCCTTACCTCCTGCTTTGCAAATAGTCTTGAAAAGAGACTTTCTCTGAGGGGATTCTTTGTCAGGTACCTTCATGGTAGTCACTGTTCTTCTCATCATTAGAGACTCTCCACTTTCTGGGTATCCATAATTATCAGGAGCATTCACACTCTGAAAAGCATTAGAGCCTGTCATACTTTGATTATCAGGTTCTTGGATCAGATTTGTTCTCCTTTCTCCTATTGAGCTTGTGGCCTTTTCTGGACATCTGCTGGCTATATGGCCTTCTTTGTTACAGTTATAACATCTGATGGATCCTCTGCCCTGGGATCTTCCTCTGAAAGGTCTTCTACCTCTGAAGTTTCCTTGCTGACTATAATTTTCCCCTTGGTTCTGACTATTGTTTCCCTTACTATTGTCATGACTGGATTCTCCTTGATATCCACGTCCATGTCCTCTACCTCTAAAAGGACCTCTTCCACCCCTTTGTTGTCTTCCTCTTCCTCTATTGTGTTGTTCTTGTTTTCTCTTTAACTTCTCTTCCACTTTCAATGCCAACTGAAAGCATTTCTGAACTATATCTGGATTATGCAGACTTAAATCTTCTTGAATGTTGAACCTCAATCCATTAAGGCATCTGGCTACCTTCTCTTCTTCACTTTCCTTTACCTTTGTTTTCATACAAAGTTTCATGAATTCTTCTGTATATGAGCTGACATCTAGTTGCTTCTGCTTCAGGTTTTGCTTCCTCTTGTGTAATTGGATACTGTAATCCAATGGGACATAAGCTTCCTTTATTAATGCCATCATTTTCTTCTATGTAGTGACTCTACGCTTTCCTTCCTGTACTCTATCATCTTGGACGAAATTCCACCATGTCAAGGCAGCTGCTTTCATTTTTGACTGGGCTATTTTCACCCTCTATTGTTCTGGTATCTCCTCTGTTTCAAAGAAATTGTTCAAGGAGTCTATCCACTCCATCACTGAATCAGGTTCCATCTTTCCTGTAAATACTGGCAAATCCAATTTCACATCCATGGTTCTCCTCTCCATGGCCTTGAGGGCGTTCAACAGTGGTCTCTGGTCTGCAGGAACGACCTCCTCGTTCCAACTAGGGATCTCTTCTTCTTCCCTATCTTCTTCTCTACCAGAACCTCCTCTGTTCCTCAACTTCTCTAACTCATCCTTCAATTCCTGATTCTGAGCCTTCATGGCCTTGCTCTCTGCAATCTGTTTCTTCACCAGAACTGCCAACTCAACGTTGGTCATCCTTGCCGGAATCTCAGATGTTCCTTCTTCATCTGACATCCTACTATATCCTGGTCTTTTCCAGAAGATCCTTCCTTTGCTCTGATACCACTATGATGCAGAGGAGACGCAACAGAAGCTTACAAATAGGATGGAAAAGCCATTAATCCACTAGCATGTTAAAATCCTGGACATGCAGTATGTAATACCTATCGGCTTATCATCATCATCATATTTCTTGCTAACACAGACAGCATCATCATATTTCGAAGAGGCATGAAATATCCTCCTGCTAACTACTGTTCACTTCCTTATCGCCTTTCGCCTTTCGCCTGTCAGCAGCATCATGATACTCGACGAACACAATTATCCTCCTGATGATCACTATTCACTTAGTGCCAAACTCTATCGGCAGCATCATGAGGTTTAGCATCATCTTCACCCTTCGTCAGTAGGATATGAAATATCTGGTTCCTCTCATATATCTTGATGACGATATTCCTTATGCACCTTTTCTTCGATGCTTACGTCACCCTGATATCGACCTTCTTTAAACAAACAGCATCAGGATATGACTTATCAGGTCATATTGAAACATCCTGATGATGTTAACCAAACTTTATGCCAATGATTTACGCCGATGCCAAAACACTTAGTGACAGCAGGATAAACTTGCATAGGGTGATATTCACAATATCCTGATGATGATGACGTCACTTGCACCCGATGCTGATGTCAATGCACCTGATGATGATGTCAACAGAATATAAGACACTTATATCCTCCGCAACATGATAATGAATATCCAGTGATCTTTTCAATATCCTGATGATGACCTTTCCGGTCCTTAGCCAAAAAGTGAACTTTCACTTCTGCATGCGATAGTGATATGTGGACGATGGATACACACGAAAGGTGATCTTGACGATGATATATACACTGAGTATATATCCAACCTATATCATCCTGATGCACTTGAAACATGCAATTTTTGCCAACTTCAGAACTTGATCCTGATAGCGATATACTCGTAGATGACGATACGATTCACTCCGTCTAGAAAAGCACATGCAGATCCCTGTATATCCGTCAGCTGCATGCAAACTCACAGAACCGCACAATTTTACAAAGAAAACATGATGATCGGGCCGGATCACCTTCAGATCAAAACTTAACAGTTTATCTTCCTAAACCCTAGCACATGAGGATGCTAGGTTGATTCATAGCATGCTACCAATCGATCTCCCACACAATGAAATGCATAAACAGAAAACTAAAATACAACCTAAACTAACATGCATGACCATTCCACCGATTCACAGAATCAACCGGTGGAAGGGTTGAAAGTATCCATTAACCTGTAATCAGAACAGAAATCAAAACATAAACAGCTGATAAACTAGATAATGCAATTGATGAGATCTTATTTAGATGAAACACAAATGTCCTGTTTCTACAATACTATCGAACAACAATGTTTCACAATGTCTTGACTAATCTCTGGATCTCACTCAATCACCAGTACAACATAACATAACTACTACTCTGATCTCAAACCCTAACTGATCTGAGTTATTTATAGCACTATCCTACGAGTACTACCAACTCGGTTCCCAGCGGCTGGGAGCTTCCAAGCGGCTGGGAGAGGACAGCTCAGACAACCTGATAATGAACTCTAACTACCTGCACATTCTCCTAGGTGGATGAAACACATACGCATTGGTCCAATGGACCTTATTACATTATGAAGTCAAACATGCTAAAAAAAAAAGACTAATGTCCTGTCATGCGGACAATGAACCTATATCCTGTCTTGTAGGGGTGCTCCTGCACCAAGTCAATTCTAGCCTTAAGTGAGATTTGAAAAATCACAATGTCTTGGAGTGGCCTACTTGCCTTTGAAGTATTGTAATAATAGTATTTGTTTTGTAATTGAAAAATTAATGAAAATACATATGAACTAATACATTCTACTTAAGTATCATCCATTTTAATGGTCAAACAATCAATAGCAATTTTACACCTCATTCACAATAAAAAGTGGTAAATATTTGTCCTATTTTTATTGGCCAAAATTGACTTTTGACTATTGAAATGGATGATATTTAAAAATAGATGAAATAATATAAGTATTATGTGAAGTTGTAGTTTCTATTTTCAAACTTTCAAATATGTAGTGCATAAATTATTTGAGGAAACATGGATAAATGAGCTATGACCACTCTTTTTAAACATCATCCCCTTCAATGGTCAAATAGTCAATAACAATTTTACACCTCATCCACATCAAAAAGTAGTAAATATTTGTCCTTTTTTATTGGCCAAAATTGATCTTTGACTATTGAGTTGAATGATGTTTAAGAAAGGTAATTCTAAAAGAGTCAATTACTCTCATTCAATGTTTCAAATATCATCCACTTCAGTGGTCAAATAGTGAATAGCAATTTTATACCCCATTCATAACAAAAGGTGGTAAATATTTGTCCTATTTTTATTGGTCAAAATTAACCTATGGTTGTTGAAGTGGATGCTATTGTTGGAGTGGATGATATTTAAGAAGTCTTCTTAAATATCATTCAATTCAATAGTCAATGGTTAATTTTGACCCATAAAAATAGGACAAATATTTAACATTTTTTGTTTCAAATGGGATGTAAAATTGTTATTGACTGTTTGACCATTGAAATAGATGATATTTAAATACAATGATTTAAGAATAACCCATTTCTATATTCAAAACTTTTATGACCTTGTTACTAACAACCCTTTTATTGTAAACAAAATCACAATTGTAATTCTATCCCTCTCATCCATTGGAATTCCCACATTGTTATTATTATAATGGTCACATAATCTTAGATCATAAGATTATTCTCAATTAATTATCAAGCTAATCCATCTCTTAATATCATGGACTTTTGAAAATTTTCAATCTATTACTTGGTGAACATGTAAAAGTATAGACTGATAGGAAACGAGAAATTGTATCTCTCTGGGTCCCCATAAAAGACTGAGGACTCACCTCCCTTTTGTTGAAGATAAAATTTAGATAAATGAAAAACTAAAATAGATAAAGAATCAAACACATAGAGGTAAAAACATAGACACAAATTTAACGTGGTTCATCATCAAAATGGCTACATCTACCAAGGAAAGTAGAACACACTATTTCATTAATTAACTCGAATACATCAGTCTTCATCTACATCGAAAAGAGAATAAGAAGGGAATTATATCAACTCTTCAAGCAAGTGAAGAGACATGGGAAGAGGAAGACGAAAGGGCAGTGACGGTTGGGCTTCATTTCCAACAATCTCCCACTTGAACTCCAAACTGCACTATTGTTCCCTCTTTCCTTGAAACTCATTGTTACTTAACTACAGTACCAAGTAACCACTCCATTGGCTAACCAATCCCAGTGAGAATTCCAACCAGCTCAACCAAATTGACACCCTGTTCACCTTTAATCATCTATCTATCACTAACAGTTAATGCTTCTTTGCTGCAATCAGGACCAAGAGGGCCTACTATAGTGTTAGGAATAGGCGTCCATGGTGTGATGTCAAATAAAGTTTCTAGAATTGCACTTTGTTTGTCATGGTGACCAGATGGTTGACTCTCCAATCTCTAAGGCACAACATTCAAAGATAGACTCTTCTTTGTATCCACCACATCTTGAGAAAATACCAAAAGTTTACCTACACCCATAGCACTAGACCCACTAGTTGATAATATAATGTGTTTTTGCAATAACTAAGTGAAACTAATCTTTTCTGGACCATCAATGATCCCATTGTCTTCTCGAGTACGCTCTCCAACATCGGCAAATACAAAAAAACCACCATGAGATTTAGCAGCATTGTTGATAAGTTCCATGATAAGCACAATCTTTCTAACATCAACTCCACCGAAGAGCCTAATCTTCCCTCCATGTTGATACCATGCAAGAAGGTCCACAACCTTAATTCTAGTCATAAGAACTTCTTGCTCCATTGACTGTTCCATAGAAGAAGGAGCCTCACGATGGATTGGCAAGAAGTGTTCGGGATTTAATTCGCCCTTCTCATTAATAGGCTCTCCAATCACATTCATGATATGACCAAGAGTTTTCTTCAAATCAATAAGCTTGGCCTTCAATCCTTTGTAATTGTTGGCATGCATGGTCCAAACCGTGTTCACATCTCTGGATCGTTGACAGTACCCACCAAAATATTTAGTATCAAGGAATTTGACTCTAATTCCCCTGCGTTCGAACTCCTTCCATTTAAGTATGTTCAGCACATCTTGTTCATTTTTTCAAGTTAAACTTTCTTGGATTCATACCAAAACTTGAAAAAAGTGATAGTGTTTTCATTGGAGTGAACATACATGATTCCTCCATTGGGAAAATTATGCAGATCATCTGGTCTACATGTATACTTATCTGATGCTATTTGGAAGTCTGCCTTGGATGAGAGTTTTATGAAGGGATCTCGAAACAACATAATATCAACATCCATCTCAAAATGAAGAAAAAAAGTAATCTTTTACATATATCTAAATAATTTAGATGGAATTTGAAAACCCAATACAAGTCTTTGTCTCTTCCACTCTGCAATGCCAAATGCCCCATTGTCTCCCCCAATAATGTCATCATCTTCTTCTTCCCTGGCTTGACATCACTGCAATGCTGGCGCCGCTGGTGATGATCATGGTGATGGTGATGTTCTCCCCCTTCCTTGAGTCCAGGGTTTGTAACAAGAACCTCATCAAAATGTGCCTTACCCATCAACATATTTGTGGGCCTGGGCAACTCCTCTACACTTCACAGCCTTCGGGTAATTGCACATAAATCCTAAGACAAGGAAGCCAAAGACTCATGCGACATGTTGGCAATCTTGGACTCCAAAAACTCTATCTCCATTCTAAGTTCATACACTTGCTAAAGCATAGACATCCAAGAATTTGCATCCAAAAGTGGCCCCGCTACTCCTTTCACAGACTTCTTGGCATCTGAAAGAGTAGTAATTCTAGCTTTTAACCAAGCAATATCTTCTGCAATTTCTTATCTTCTACAACTCCGGTTTCGCTGACGGTGGTCTTTAGTACTACGCAGCTTCAGCTTACACCTTTTCCCCTGGCATCGAGAAAACTGTTAGGTTACACCCTAATGCATCCCACTTCATTGTTTCTTCATTGAATCACTTATTTCTATTGTTTATTTTACTCTTACTTCAAGACAATAGAAGAAGGCTTAGTTTCTTTAGAAAATATAATTCTACTATATATTACTTTCTATACAATAGGATCCCAAAGCTCATATACTTTCTAACCATAATTGTAACCAATGAAATATATTTTATAGCCTTGTTCTCTAAATTTGTTCACTTCTCCCTTACCACATGTGCATATACCTCAACCAAAAACTCCAAGATGTTTTAATGAAGGCTCGTGACTTGACCATGCATCCATAGGAATTTTATCACAAGATATGATGTAGGTGGCTATAGCGTTAGCCCAAAAAAATTTCTCTAGACCAACACAATGCTAAGCATATTCCTAGGCTTCTCCATCAGTGTCATGTTCATTATTTTTGCAACTCCATTTTATTGAGGAGAATGTGGAGTTATATTTTTTCTTTATATGCCAGAATATTTACATAATATGCCAAAATCATTAGAGCAATATCCATCACCATTATTTGTATTTAAACATTTTGTTTTCTTTTCAATCTACAACTCAACCATTGCTTTAAACTCTTTGAATCGACTAAAAACTTTAGATTTACTCTTTAGAAAATAAATCCATGTTCTCCTACTACAATCATCAATAAATGAAACATTATAAATAGACTTCACAGGATGTTGCCACAATAGCATGTCCCACTTATGGGACATCCTAATTAAATTACCTAAAATCACATATTTTTTAGAAAAAAAATGATTTAAGTCTTGAGGATTTCCATCTAAAGGAGTTTAATTAAATTAGGTTAGATAAAACCCCTTATATCAAACCCCCTTGGAAATAACCCCCTAGTATTAAATCTAACCCTTGATGGAGTCTCCTCTGCACCTATCAAAACGCTGACAAAAAAACCAATTTTGCTTCATCTTTTGGGGGATCAAATGAAGTCATTTAGAAATTATATATTTTAATATGTAGACCTTATTATAAGCTTTCCAAAAAGTATGATTTTGAATAGATTTCATTTGATTATTATGTTTATTCTATATTTTCTAGTAAACGTAGGTTTTTCACTGAACATCAAAGTCTCTATTTCACACGGAAAAATAAAAAATAGAGAATCTTTTTTTCTAAAAAATATCTGCACACTAGGTATTGATCTCCTTATTTGAACAAAAAAAAGTAATGTTGTATGGTATAAACTTTGTTTGAATTATAATTAATCTCACTTCAAAATATAATTAAAAATATTTAATAAAAATTATGAAAAAATATCTACACACTAGATAATGGTGTTACAAATCTATGTTTTAAAAATTACAATTTTATTCCTTCGATAAAAAAGTTATGCTATACGGTATAAACATCACTTTTTAAAAATGCTATTAACTATGAAAAATAAGTTATTAAAATTTATGTAAAAAATTTCACAAATTATTATACACACACACACACACACACACACACACAAAATAAAAAATTGCGAGTTCACATCATGTTCAAATTCTTAATGTATTAGTTACTATAGGTGTCAAAAAGTGAAAATTTGGTTAAAAATGTTGATTTCAATGTCCTACTTTGGCCAAAAAGTGGCACATAATGAAACAAAATTTAACAATACTAAATACATCATAATGAATAAGATCCAAAATATCACAAGATTTGTGAGAACTTGAGTAAAATTGAACACAGTTTTATTTTCCATAATGTGATACTTACAGATATAAAATTTAAGATTACAAGCTAAAAGACCTTTAACAAAGTTCTTAGTTTTCAAGGTCCTTAGATTGTTCTCTCCTATGTGACCTAATCTCTAGTGCCATAGCATACTCTTCTTTGTAGGTAATTTAGATTTGGTAGAAAGAGTGCCCTTAGGTACCCAAAATCCATGGCCATTCATTGAAGAGGAAACAAACTCCTTTTCGAATAAAGTAGCCACAAAATTGCTTTTCATAGAAGTACTATTACAATCAATAGTGCATGTATCAAGATGAAATAAAGTTCCCATTATACTACCTTTAGCAATTACCATAGCACATCTCATCATTTTAAGACCTATGTTTGCTTACAGATAAGGAATTATGTGCTAATCCTAGGATATGTAAGACAACATCAAATCTTCTAACTCTACCATGTCAATTTTTATAATCTAAATACTACCATGAACAACAATATTTAAATAAGAATTATCACCTAAATACACCTTACCACCTTCATATTTTTCATACTTACTAAACTAATGTCTATTAGAGGTTATGCAAAAATATGTACCCGAGTCAATCGGCCATGCATGCCCACCTACACAACTGGCCAAGACTTCAATGAATGTGTCACCATCTTCCTCCTCAAACTCAGAATCAGAATGATCAACTTTCTTATTTTTTCATTTTCTTCTCTTCTTTCCACTCCTTATGAAAGTGACTAGGTTTATCACAGTTCCAACAAATAACCTTGGACTTACTAGGATATTTTGATCTACCCTCAGACTTGAATTTAGATTTATCATGTTACTTAGCATTCTTCTAGCCTCTTTCTTTTGGTCTTCCTCGAATACACAATGGACCTTCAACATTTAGAGATACTTTCCTTATTTCTTAAAAAGGCAAAGAACCAACAACACCCTATATTATCAAAATAATAGAATTTCTTCCAATAGTCATTACCAGGTTGTCCTATGAGTCTGGAAATGAACACAACAAAGTTTAAAATCTTTCTTCCTCATCCCTCTTTACATCAACGAAGTTCAATTGAACTACCAACATGTTAAATTCTTCCAAGTGGCTTTGAATTCATCCACCTTCTTCCATCCTCAAGGAATAGAGCTTCCTCCTCAAGAATATCTTGTTCACTAAAGATTTGACTTGATAGATCTCACCCAAATTCTTTCATTACTACTTCGAAGTGAGCTCTTCATGGACATCAATAAGAATATAATCTACAATAAACAATCTGATTAGACCTTTGGATTTATGGTCCATAACATCATTTTGAGAAACCAAAGTAGAATCAGTAGGTCTCTAAACTTTTTCATCAATAGCATCCCATAGATCACAATCTATTAATAGATCTTCCATATTTAACTTCCACATCTCAAAATTTATGCCCAAAAACTTTTCCATGTCAATCATCCCTAAAGTGATTGCCATCTTCACTTCCCACAATAAAGATTAGAAAGTTCTCCTTCTACAGAAACTCCCACTAACACTAGATTAGATTGAAAAAACCCTCTACCTAACAATTAGAATCAAAATTGGCTAGGCGTTGATACCACTTCTAAGGAAGCAAGGTGTGAAAAAACATTTTCCTATGCTAATCTGTGAGAAGAGTGTTATGAAAATAAATTCAAATTTGATCTAGAAACTTATTACAGAAAATAAATAAACATATAGAAATCAACAATTATATAAAATAAACCATAACACAATGATTTACATAGGGAAATTTTTTTTGGAAGGAAAACTCCACTCTAAACCTGCACAATGTATTATCAAATCAACAAAGGATTATAATACACTTGCAATGCAAGTCTTTATAAGAGTAATACACCAACACTCCCATACAAAGTGATTCTAGTAGAATTTTGACAACACCTATGTACTTGTATGCTTTTATAATATAAAGTACTCTACAAACTCTAAATTTTTAGACTTTATGGAAAATTGGAAACCATCTATTATTTATAAAACCATGTGCAAAACCTCCCATGAGGTGTGGTGCTCAAAATAGGAAAAATTCACATATAAAATTAGGCTCTTATAGATGCTCTTACACACCTTACAAGTGGTCATTGATTCCAAAGTTACTTGGGCCTCTATTACTGCTCTTACATGTCATAGTGTCTGCCATAACATTTGTCATAGGATAAAATAAAATAGAGTGTCTCATTTTTCTAAAGATAATGTCAAAGTAAAATATTAATATTCTATCACTACAAGGCTCCAACGCTTGGTATAACTACCATATCAAATTCCAATCCTCCAATTTGTGCTAGAGCTAAATATTAAATCATGGAAATAATGTAACTAATCATAGAAAAATATTAAATGATAAATAAATAATAATAGGAAATTTGCAAGGTTGAGACACCTAATTTCCTAACAGATCTATCATTAACCATTCACTCTCTGTCTTTGGATTCTTTGATTCCTATTGATTCTTCTAGGAAATTATATTCCTTTGAAGCTTTTTTTTTCTTCAATTCTCCCCTTGAGAAAAACTAGTCAAGATAAAAGGACGCTACGGACCTATCACCTTTGCACCATAGAGAGCCAAAGTGCTAGCAATTGGGGACACCTAGTCTGAGGATAACTTCCTGCAACATAGTTTGTAAGCCTTCCAAGAAATTCTTTTAATCAGATTAGTAGCCAACTTGAGAATGACCTCCTTTTCTTCTTCTAAATCTAGCAAGATCCCTACAAATATTGATGTAGAAGAAAGATGAACTTGGTTTTTAAAACTTTCTTCAATCGTTGTTCGATAATTCTAGTAACAAAAGCCACTTGATGAATGACTCTTACTAGTACACATTGGTATCCATATTTGTTGATTTTGAGTTGGAAGCTATGTATGATGGAATTGAAGGCTCATTTATAAAAATTCCATCATTTTGGAGGCTTCCAATCACTTTAGCTATACTCATAATGGCACGTGGTTCAATTGCATGTGTTGTGATCATGATCATAAATGTTATGGGACTAATCCTTATAGGAAATCCTATCAATGCATGTGAGCAATGAAATCTTTAATCTAAAAATCCAATCATATATAGCTTTAGGATATCAATCTTTCTTCTGTACTTCAATTACCATATGTTGATATTGTGGGGATGTCATAAAAATTATGCTATATATTTCTGATGGTCATATGAACATCAAACTTAAGATATTATTTTTGATGGTCAAATGAATGTCAAATTTAAGACAGTGTCCAATGAAGACTATATGACCATCAAATTTGAGATAGTAAAAAATTCTATAGAGCTAGATAGTATGGACATCATACAACGTGGAAATGAAATTTTGGCTCAGAAAATTGTAGATTGATTTTGACGAATTGACAGTCGATCTTTAAGTTTTCAGGCCTTCTAAGCATGATGGTGAGGTTTGTTTGGGCCAAAATTACTTCTATTTGATGGCTACCTCTAGGAATCTTTCTGAAGCCCTATATAGTGGCTTAGTCCTCTGGTCTTCGATTTTGGTGAAACAAAAACTAATCATGATTTTTCTGAGCCTTCTAGACACTATGGAATGGAAAAAAATACCTCCAGGATTATTGAAAATTTGCAATCACCTAAATCTAACAAGAAAACAAATATGCATACTAGAATGATATAGATGCCTATTTTTCTCTAAACTGTTATAAATCTCCAGATCATCCAAAGATGCAAGAGAAAAGCATACTAGATTTTTGAGAAAAATATTAGCGATCTAATAGTCTTAAATCTCTCAAATAACAGGATCACAAAAAAATGAACTAAACCAAACAAACTAGCTCTAATACCATGTTAGATTCTATGAAAAATGAGAACCGAGCCAAGATTTGATGTCGGCCATAGATCACATACACTCTAGTCGACAAATGATCGAAGATCAAAATAATGAAATGGATAGAGAATCCTGAAAGAGAGAATCAAGAGACAAATTGCACATGGCCTAGATTTCCATGGGCGATAGGATGAGATTAAAAAATCACTCATCATATAGCGAACTCACAATTTATCCTAAAGCTTGAGGGGATTTAATCGTAAACGTAGGGGAAAGGAATACAAGTGCTATGGATAACATGTAAATGGCTGCGAAGATGATGACAATAACAGTACCTTGGGAGATTGGGCCCAACTTCATGGCAGCAAAAGCTAACTGCATGCAGTGATAATGATAGCGAGGGCCACCAGCTTTTTCACTCTTGTATAATTGAACGTGGACAGGACCACTGGGGCCCCAATTATGAAGAATGTGGTCATGAGAGATAAGGTGGCTGGTATCAGTACAGCTTGACGGATTCCTTCATCTCTGTTCCCAAGGCTGCTTGGAAGAGATGTGATGGCGCTGCAGTTGGCTGCCACAATAATACCTGAAATTATTGACAACGTTTTTCGACCTTGGTAGACTTTGTCCACATCTGCGGCTTCTTCTGGGCAGAATACAGCACTGAGCACAACCTTGGCTTTTCTTACAACCCTCTCTTTTGCTTTCCTTACAAACCCCTCTATTGCTTTCCTTATAATCCCCTCTATTCTCACATTGGTGTGGACGGGGATCCATACATCTTGCCCCGATTCTGCATTAATCACACAAGCTTCCTCAACTTCCATTTCAATGTCTACGACTCTTCCTCGGCCTCTTGCGCCTGGCTATCTTCCAGAAAATTAAACCCTAGGACGGACAGACTAGGCTACAAGACTAGGAAAAAAAACATTTTTGCTTTCCTTATAATCTCGTCTTTCCTCACGTTTTCATTATTGATGTCATGGACAGGGATGCATACATCTTTCCCCGAATCTACATTAACCACACAAGCTTCCTCAGCTCTCATTTGAATGTCTACCATTATTCCTCTGGCTATCTTGCACACACTTAAACCTTAGGACAGACTAGACTAGAAGACTGGAAAATAAAACATTTTTAATTGGGCCTGCCTGATCGATGTGAATAGCCTTGTAATCAGGGTGTCTTTATAAGGAAGATAAATGAAGCAACTAAGGTATTTGAGGGAGTTCCAACGTTTTTCAAGTTTCTTGTCACGAGGCAGGAAAGTTCCAGGGCACTGACTGGCCTTCAACCGGGCCAACTACGAGTTCCAGGAAAACACCTTTTCTCGTCTGTGGATGGTGACCCTTGCCTTAGCCTTGAAATCAATCACATCATGATTTATCTTGGCCGGCACTGTACTTAACTTCCTGACAAATGACCATAGGAGCATCTTTGAACGGCCTTTCTTTTCAATCGGAAAATCACTCTATTTAAAAATTATCTGGTTCAATGGTTAAACAGTCAAAAGTAATTAGCGGATAGGTTTTAATATGTGAGCATTATAGTGCTAATCAAGAATTGTAAATTTTCTAAACTCGTGTATTCCTTGAACCTCCAATAGGTACAAGTGCTTTTACCTTACAAAATTGTCTTCTAGTTTAATTGGTGGATAGGTTTTCTCCTCTTAGTTGTCCTTTCAAAATGGAAAAAAATGAATTTTTAGAATTGTCTTATTTTATGGGAAAAATTTTCTTTTTAAATATAAAAAAATATTTTTAATTGCAAGTGCTAATTCTATATGTTCATGTCTAATGATTAGATTTATGTTCTTATATTTCACTTATTTAAGATTTTTTAATATTTATTAATAAAATTATTTTAATAATAAGAAATTATGTGGGAAGAATAACAACACACAAACATCAAATGGAGAATAATTAAACAATAATAAAACACTATGATTTAGAGTTGGGACAAGAATAATAAATACATATATGAATTTAAATAAATTACATATGATACATAGTTGGAATTTAGATAAAAAATATTATTGAAGATGTTAGGTATAGGTTCACCAATATACAAAAAAATATGGCATTGTGAAGATGAGTGCCTTAGAATTTGTAAATTGAATGTACTTCACTTTGGTTTAGAATCATGCCTGTAAAATTGAGCTTCACACCTATGAAAGTGATTCTAACTCATGAAATTGAACTTGACCCATATAAATTATTTGGTAGAGAATTGATGATTGTCACATACGTGCCTCAACTTATTATACCTATTTATGAAGTGCAATGGTGTCAAGAAACACCATTTGGGAACTTGCTAGGATAAAATTTATTCTCCTTTGGTCAAGCCCATAGGAGAATTGATTGACCAATGATAAACCAAGATCAAATACAACATAAAAGCTTGTAATATGTCTAGGATGATGTGATGTTGATGTTCTAGTTATGTTGTCTATGGATGTATCATGAATGATCCTTGACTATAGTTTTGGAAAATTATGATGAATTGGGACACATTCTTAAATGCAAGAACATAGCACACAAATTTACACAAGTGTACATTAAGTTGGCTCACAATGGCTAGTAGGAAAATGTTGCCAAAGTTAATTTGAAATTGAAGTTTTAAAATTTTGAGGTTTAGATCATCACACTTAGAAATGATGGGTCAATTATGCACACATATCTAAACAATGGTGGTAACAGGAGATCTAGGAATCAAACTAGTTCCTAGGGATGAGTGAAGATGGATACTTGTTGGCATAAGGTCATGATTTGAATGTACTACATGAATAGGCCACTTGTATACTTGTTATTGCATGAAGCACAATCTTGTCCAAGTGGGCCTAAAACATAGCCTAGAAAAAAACATGGGTATAAGATTTTCACTAGAGGTATATAATAACAATAATAATTAATAAAAAAAATTTCTACTCTTAATTATTGAGTCTTTTATATCACATGCTCTATTTTTCTTTCATACTTTCACTTGATATTTTGCTAGTCAATTTTGTTTTTTTTTTATTAGGTTTTACATCTTCACACTTGCTCTAGAGGAAAAAAGGGGACTATATTTTCAACATGCTTCCCAACACAATGATCAATGCAAAGGTAAATATATTTTAGGTATGCATTCTATACTTAGCTCTACATGGCATTTGTCAATGTCATTTTTTTAGAATCACAATTTAGCTTTACATTCATACTCAGTTTCTAATTATTATTTTCTCTATCCTCCAAAATGTATGTGCACTCATTTGTAGTACACACAATTTGAGGGGCATATCCCCCCCCCCTCTCTCTCTCTAATTTGCTTCACATATTCTCTAAATCTTCTAAATATTTTTACTTTGGTATGCATGCACACTTAGTTTTGTACACACCAAAGTGGGGGAAAATATAAAGGAGAAAAGTGCATGTCATAACATTACCCTCCTCTAATTTTAGGTCACTTTAAATTGATATCTTAGATGAATGATTTTAATACAGTTTAATTATTTTGACACACTCATTCACCCAAGACATAATCTATTATTATGTTTGCAACCTTTATGACTTAGTTTCTAAAAACCTTTTATCCTAGACACAATCGTAATTATTGGAATTCCCTCATTGTAAAAACTGTCGCATAATTTTACATCATAATATTATTTATTAACTATCAAGCTAATCAATCTCTTAATATACATGGACTTTTGAAGTTTTGCATAGTCTATTGCGTGGCGAATACGTAGAAGTATAGCCCAGGAGGAAACGATAAAATGCATCTCTGGTAGGCCACATAAAAACTGAGGAGTCGCCTCCCTCTCGCCGAAAGGCAAAAGAAATTGGTCGGTTACGTACAATTATTTTCTTCGAAAGGCACCTCATTCACAACATCTGCAGGAGAGAAACAATTGCGCAACCAAATTTGTTTTGGGCAAATGCTGGAGGACTAGTGAGAAAATGGAAGGACAGATAGAGACAAATGCCATAGCAGCTGCCTTGATTATGAGCACATCTTTCATGATCTCCATAAGTGTTCTCACAAGTAGCGATTTCCATAAAACATATATGATGATCTTGCGAGCATTTGTGATATTGGAAATAATGGCAATATATTCCTCGCTGGGAGTGCTCACGGTAGATTTGTTGATAGAAAGACAAGGGCAGTCTCACACCGAAATGGACGGGCTGAACCGCATAGCAGTGGTGTTTGATTTTTTTTTATTTTTATTTTTATTTTTTTAAAGTATTTTTTAACTGGTGCTTTTAAAATAGGATAAATATTTACCACTTTTTATTGTGGATGAGGTGTAAAATTCTTATTGACTGTTTGACCCTTGAAGTGGATGATATTTAAGTAGAGCTAGGACAGCCTAGGTTAGAACTAGACTAGGAAATAAAACATTTTTAATTGGGCCTGCCTGATCGATGTGAATAGCCTTGTAATCAGGGTGACTTTATAAGGAAGAAAAAGGAAGCAACGAAGGTATTTGAGCAAGTTTAATGTTCTTCAAGTTTCTTGTCACGAGGCAGGAAAGTTCCAGGGCAGTCACTAGTCTTGAATTGTGGCAACTACATGTCCCCACCTGAAATGTGTTGGGCCCCTTTTTCTCGTCTGTGGATGATGACCCTTACCTGAGCCTTGAAATACTGTAACTTTATGTCAATCACATTGAGATTTATTTTGGCCGGCCCTCTAAGCATTTGACAAATGACAATACAAGCATCTTTGGGATACATTGATGCATGTTGGGATAAGGTCGTGATTTGAATGTACTATAAGAATATGTCACTTGTAGACTTGTTATTGCATAAGGACAATCTTGTTGAAGTGGGCCTTCAACATAACCTAGAAAAAGGTATGGATGTAAGATTTTCACCAATATCGAGGTATATCATAACAATAATAATTAACTAAAAAATTGCTATTCTCTTAACTATGATGTCTTTTATATCACATTCTATATTTTTCTTTCATACTTTCACTTGATATTGCCACTTGAGAGTCAAATTGTTATTTTTTTAAGGTTTTACATCTTCACACTTGCTCTTGGAGGAAAAGGAGTCTATATTTTAAACATGCTTGCCAGCACAATAGGTAATACAAAGGTAAATACATTTTAGGTATGCATTTTATACTCAACTCTACATGACACGTGTCATTGTCATTTTCTGAAATTACAATTCAACTTTACATTCATACTCAGTGTCTAGTTATTATTTTCTCTCTTGTCCACAATTTATGTGTAATCATTAGTAGTACCACACACACATTTGCTTTAGTGACTTACATTCTATAGATCTAAAGAAATGATATCATTTTATCACAACTTATTTTTACTTCGATACTACATGTACACTTAGTTTTACACACATTAAAGTGAGAAGAAAATATGGAAGAGAATAGTGCCGTCTTGTTTTATGTCACTTTAAGCTGATGTCTTGAATGAATGATTTTAACATAGTTTAACTATTTTGACACACTTATTCACCCGAAACATAATCCATCATTCGTCATGCCACATTGATATATTCACAACCTTTATGAAATAGTTCCTAACCACCTTTTCATCTTAGACAAAATACTAATTATTGGAATTCCCCTATTGTTAAAATTGTCCCATAATTTTACATCATATATTATTTCCAGTTAACTACCAAGCTAATCAAATCTCTTAATATATATGGACTGTTGAAGTTTTTCATTGTCTACTGCGTGGCGAACACGTAGAAGTATAGGGGAGGAGGAAACAGGAAATTGCATTTCTGGTGGGCCCACAAAAACGACGGAGGAGTCGCCACCCGTTCGCCGAAAGGCAAAAGAAATGGTCGGTTACGTACCATTATTTTCTTTGAAAGACACCATCCTCCTTTCCAGAGTCCAACAATTCGTGGAAATAAATCTTCTACTCCCTAGAATAACCAAGCTAAATATTTGGAGGAGAAAAGCGATTGCGCAACCAAATTTATTTCGGGCAAAAGCTGGAGGACCAGTGAGATAATGGAAGGAGAGATAGACAGAAATGCCATAACAGCTGCCTTGATTATGAGCACATCTTTCATGCTCTCCATAAGTGTTTTCACAAGTAGAGATTTCCAGAAAACAAATATGATGATCTTGCGAGCATTTGTGATATTGGAAACAATGGCAGTATATTCCTCTCTGGGAGTGCTCATGGTTGATTTATTGATAGAGAGACAAGGGCAGTCTCACACAGAAGTGGGCGGGCAGATCCGCAGAGCAGAGGTGTTGATGTCTTTTGGGTGCTGTTTAGCAGGTGCCTTTCTAGCATGGAATTTCCTCAATCTCTCTCTTCCCTTACTATTATAGCTTCTCGTTTGTTTCAGCGAAGTTAATGTAGGAACTTTAAAGGGGATTATAATTATGGAGAGGGAATTGTGGTGGATGCATCTACATGGTGAAAGACACAGTGTACCTGCATTGCATGTTGTCTATCCAGCATACTGGATGCCCATTCAATCGTATTTCTTAACTCTGATTATATGTAGAAACAGTGGGCTCCATCAGTGCAGTTTCGGGCCGTGACCATGATTATGGAGAAACAGTGGGCTCCATCAAAGGTACCTATCCTCACAATTAGGTGCTGTAACACACAAGCTTTTGAGGAACTTACTTTTATTTGAGTTTTTTTGTCCACCATCATTGTTTTATAAAAATAAAAATATTAAAAAGGAATCCACTTTTAGTTTATTTTTTCCAACCGGAGTTAATTTTGTGTACTAGCTTAATAAATAAATTTTTAAAAATACGGCCTTGTAACAATGAAAACCCTAGAATTTGTATCATGCATTTAAAATTGAGCTTCACATTTATGAAAGTGACTCTAACATGTGAAATTGAACTTGACCCAAAGAAATCTTCTGGTAGAGAATCGACGATTGTCACATACATGTCTCAACTTATTATATCTATTTATGAAGTGCAATGGTGTCAAGAAACACTATTTTGGAGTTACTTGCCATGATATTCTCCTTTGGTCAAATCCATAGGAGAATGGATTTAACAATGAATGAACCAAGATCAAATACAACATGAAAGCATATAATATGCCTTGGATGATGTGATGTTGATGTTCTAGTTATGTTGTCCATGGATGTATCATGAATGCTCCTTGACTATAGTTTTAGAAAATAGTAACAAATTGGGATAGATTCTTAAATACAACAACACAGCACACAAATTTACACTAGTGTACATTAGGTTGGCTCATAATGGATAGTAGGAAATGATTGCCAAAGTTCAATTTAAAATTGAATTTTTAAAAGTTTGAGGTTTATATGGTCACACCTAGAAATGATGGGTCAATTTTGCACATATATCTAAACTAGGGAGTTCTAGGAATCAAACTAGTTCCTAGGTATGAGCGAAGATGTATACATGTATAAGGTCATGAATTAAATGTGCTACATGAATATGCCACTTGTGACATGTTATTGCCCGGAAAACAATCTTGTCTAAGTGGTCCCAAAACATAACCAAGAAAAAAAACATGGGTATAAGATTTTCACTAGTGAAAATGTATAACATAACAATAATAATTAATAAAAAAATTCTGAGTCTTCAACCATTTTGTGTGAATTCAATTAGATTTTAATATAGATAGTAGTTTTATATTGCTTGGTTGATACCTCATCAACATGCATGACACTATTTAGGATATTGCTTGGTGATTGAGGGTCTCCCCAATTTTCATGGTTCCTCATCCTAAACTAGATTTTTTTAAACTATATATATAGTTTCCACAAATTTTTTTTTTCCATAGATCTATAATAACTAAAATATGAAAACCTTCACTATTTTTAAATAGTAAGAAGGTAAGATGAAAACCGAATACATATTTAATGATTATGAACATATAATTCTTTTTTATAGAATTTTTAAAGGACAAATGTGCTTACCCTTTCTATTTCTTTGTTGTTTCTTAAATTTGCCCTTTTCAAATTAGTTTCCCCCTCCCCTTTTTTTATTTTATTTGATTTCATTTCTTGTCTTTTTATATTTTGTCTATTTATATGTCATATCTGTGCATTATTTTTATACCGTGGTTATCTTTAATGTTGTTGGTTATATTATTTTTTAAAAAATATTTATTATTGTTCCTTGTAATTTTTTTTTAATATATGTTAGCTATTTAATTTAGTTGTATTAATTTTATAATAATATGTCGGTCTTATAAATTTTTTGATTTTATAATAATATGTAGGCCATGTAATAAAAAAAGATTTAAACACACTCATGAGATGAGGCACTTTTATCCTAATACCTCTTGGCATAATAAAATAATTTTAATGTAAAATAAAATGACTCTTAAGTAAATAAAATATGTAATGAAACAAATTGCACAATAGAAGAATATAATAGAAAATAAGTTGCAGCCACTTTCAAGGGGAAACCTCATAATGGGACACCTAAACAAATCAATATGATAATAATAACTAACCCATACCTCTTATATATATCATACTTATGCATTGGGTATAGGCTGACCTAACTACCTATATAGGACAATAATAATGGTTGTATAACTTAATTAAGAGTTAAGGTGGCCAAAAGATGACTACTCATAACCATATATACAATATAGGATTAGAGATGTAGTAAAATAGATGGAGACTAATTTTCTAGATAAATGTATTTGGGATATCTATATTTTTTTATGTTTGAATACACTATAAGGGTACCAAAACCCATTTAAAAGAATCAAAAATTAAAATAACTGAAGGCTGCTCACACTAAGGGCCAAATAATAGAAAGTATAAAATTATATTAATATAGCACTTTCAGACATCCGCTGTCAAAAGATATATACCATCAACATTTACATACATATATGTAAGCAACTATACTAAATCTAAATAGAATCTTTGCTCCTTACTCCATCTCATCCAGCTCATCCACCACCACCACCTCCTCTATTTCATCTCCCTCTAGGCCCTACAGAAGAACTTCCATCTCAACTTCCTTCCTCGAATTAGTCACACCTATCAGCTATTTGAGGAGGGCCACTCCATCCTTTGGAGCAATCTGAGTGGCTTCCTTGTCAACCCCTATCACAAGGATAATGAAAGGGATGCAAGGACCAAAATAGGCTCACAAAATATCCAACCACACCGCCTTATCATGCCTCATTCCAATGCTAGGAATGCCCAAGTCCAGGATAGAATTCGAACCCCAGTGCCATTTCATTTTGATCAAAGCCATAACAAGAGCCCAGACCAAATGCTTTGTCTCTCCTAATTCCAATAGCACTCCAATGAACATAGCAGCCAAATCCAAGTTCACTCTATACTTGTTCTTCATCTCCAAAAATGGCTCCCCTAACACTGCTTTGATGGCATTCAAACCAATGGGAGATTTTAGTTTGAAAACCTTCATCAACCTCTAGTTTGATATGGGCCCTAGAGAGCCCATTTGGTGTTTTTTGGCTAGCAGAGGCACAGTGGATTCCATTCTTCTCAAATTCACAGAGTGAGAGCAAGCCCAACCTGAGGATGAGAAGTAATGAGGAATTTCCATCCTAATCTCCAATAAAAGTATCCCAGTCAGTAATACCAACCAGGCTCACACATTCCCAAGTAACAAACTAGATTTACCTTGATTTGAAGGACTTCAAAATTAAAGAGAGATAAATTCTCTCGACTATTGAACAAACCCAACAAGCATGGGAACTATCAAGCCCTCTCTGACAATGACAAGATTGACACTCCAATCTCCATCACCCCTCTCCTAAGTCCAGGATGCCATCTCACTTGCCACATCCAATTTATCTCCTAGCCACATCTTCCTAAGCAAGCATCGCCTCTTTGACAATAAGAGCTTCTAAGTTGGGGGCTAGGTTTCTCATATATTCCACTAAATGTGTAATTTGGAGGTCCCTAGGCATTTCAAAGGCAACATTTTCCAACAGATCAACCACCTTATTTTCCTCTCGAAAAACGTGGTTAACCTTGTAGTTCCTAAAGTTGACTAAGAGTTCCAAGCCCCTTACAAGTGAATTGTTCAATTTCCAATTCGGGGTTGGCTATTTTAAATAGCACTTATCATGATTTGAGAGTCTCCTTCAATGTAGATTCTCCTAATCCTTGAAGATAGCCCCAATTGGAGACCCAAAATGAAATCCTAAAACTTCACTTCATTGTTAGAGAGGAAACCAAACTTCTTCAACGCAATACCCACCAACTCCCTTGACTCATTTCTGATTATACATCCAATGGAGGATTGTCTTGGATTTCCCCTCAAAGCCCATTCAAAATTGAGTTTAACCTATCCTTATGTTAGTTCCTTCCATCTTGTTATGGAACAACTTGCCTCTAGATTATCTCAAGAGAGCCCATTAATGTGGGAAATAACTAGCCCTTGCTAGTTTTTCCTCATGAGGCCGTCCCATGCCATAAAGGATCTTCCCTTGGTTTTTTATTCCTAATCACATTGTTTGCTACCTCTACAACTGAATCTTCTATTTTTATCCACAAGAGACCCACTTCCATTTCTTTGCATTGAATGATACTTCTATTTGTTTCCTTCTAGACTTCCCAAATTAGGAAAGAAGGGCTAATGATCCACATACAAGAGAACATCACCTTCCAAAAAAGAATCATCCAAGAGTTAAATAACTCTAACAATTTCCTTGGAAAGAATCTTTCCTAGTTTAATTTCTTCATTAGTCTCAACCATCACTATTTCATGAACCTACAGTCTGAGAGAAGATGGTCTATCTCCTCTTCCTGTTCCTTGCATAAGACACATCTAAATAGTCCAAAGTGATCAAATTTCTTCAATCTCTTGCCTATCAGGATTCTGCCTTCTAACATTGCCCAAGAAAACATCCTAGCCTTGGGGAGACAATGATTATCCCAAATGATATGGGAGGGCTAGTTCTCCTTAGCTCTATCAGGCTCCTTGCTAATAAATACAATTTTCACACTGTACTCACTAGATTTGGAGCCACACCACATTAATCTGTCGTCTCCATCTAAAACAACAATACTTTTATTTTCCAATTCTTGTTTCAAGAGGTTTTCTTGGACCATTGGGATCCCAACTACCCCAAAATCCTTTCGTCTCCACTCTTTGAAGCCTTTCTGTTCATTCAAAACCACATAGTTTTCTACCTTATCACCCTAGGCTAAAGTTAGTAGATCTCTACTTTCCTCTAACCCTTCAATAGTGTTAAGGGCTTTATGCCCATTCTAGGAATCTTCCTAGAATAGGACCTTTCTTCCATTCCTTACCTCCCAAGAAAGGTGATTGATGATTAAAGGTCTAGATTCCATCATGAAGTTCTAGATTGTTGATCCTACAGGGTGTTTTAGTTGTTAGAATCCTATCTAGACTATCTGAGTCCAAATACTTCCTTTGAAGAATCCTTTCCCATTTTGATCTCAGGTTGCTATACATTTTCCAAACCAATTTGACTCCTAGGGTTGTATTGAAAGAAGACCAATTCCTCAACCCAACTCCCCCCATTTGTTTAGATTTACAAACTTTATCCCAAGCTATCAGGGGGTATTTTTGACCATTCAAGTCTCCACTCCAAAAGAAATTCCTCATGCTCCTATTCAAGTCTTCCTCCACCTTCTTAGGCATTTTCAAATAATGCATATAATATATGGGTATAGCTGATATCACTGATTTAAGCATATGAACCCTACCTGCCACCAACACCCACTTGCCCTTCTAGGATTCCATCCTATTATTGCAATTGGACACTATTTAGTTCCAAAGATTAGATTTGATTGTTCCTTGAAACAATGTGGTCCCCAAGTATTTTCCAAGAAGTCTTTTGATTCTCAGCGCCAACTTCCTTGCTAACAATCTTTGCTTTCTATGGGTCTTGTTAAAGAAATAAACCTTAGACTTATTCCAATTGACATTCTGACCTAATGCAGAGAAGAAAGATTCAATAACCATCTTCATTACTTTTGCCTCTCTTCTACTAGAAAGACCAAACAACAAAGTATCATCCACAAATTGGTTATATGTGATTGCTTCTGTATTCATGGTAATTGAAATGCCTTTCCACCTACCCAACCTTTCTTCCTCCTTAATAAATCTCCCAAGAGCTGCTACCATTATAATGAACAGTGAGGGTGACAAAGGATCCCCCTTCCTGAGACCATTACCTGAGTCAAAGAATCCTATTGGACTCCCATTCACTAGGACTACGAATCTAGGAGAGTTAATGCAATTTTTGATCTATTGAATCCATTCCTCACAAAGACCAAACTTTTCCAGAACTGCCAACAAACATCCTCTATTGACCTGGTCATATGCCTTCCTGATATCTAACTTTACCAGCATCCTTTTTGCCTTACTTCTTCTCACTGTATGAATAGCCTCATGTGTGATGATGATGCCATTAGAGATGGATCTCCTCAGGGTAAACCTACTTTTCTCCTCAAAGATAAGAAGGGGGAGAAGCAACTTAATTCTATAGGCCATTTCTTTAGAGATGATTATATATACTGTGTTGCAAAGGGAGATAGGTTTAAAATCATCCATGGTCTCCACTATATTCCTTTTCGGAATTAGGGCAATGAAAGTTGTATTTATTTCTTTCAAGATTATCTTATTCTTCCTATCTTCCTCTACTACCATAACCACATCTTTCCTAATGATATTCCAGAAATGCTGGAATAAAAAGGCTAGAAAACCATCCAAGCCCAGTGCCTTGTTAGGAGCCAATTGAAAGGTAGTCCTCCTAACCTCCTCCTCTATGAAAGACTTCTTTAACTCTACATTCCATCCTTGATCTATCAAGCACAAGATCCTACCAAGTACTTCCCTTTGTGTAATAATTCCTTAAAGAAACATGAAGCCACATTCCCAATCTCTTCAGGATCCAAAATCACCAGACCTTCACTGTCCTTTATTGAAGAGATTATATTGATGCTCCTCTTTACCTTAGTTGAATTGTGGAAGAATTTGTAATTTATATCCCCAGGCTTTATCCAGGTCTCCTGAGATTTCTACTACTAAAAGAATTCCTCTCTGGCTAGTAGCTCCTCATGATACTATTCCAAAACCTTTTCTTTTTAAAAACTCTCCTTATACATTCCTTCCCTTAGGATTTTGTCATTGATAACTTCCAATTCTTTCTCCACTACCACTTTTTCTTCAAAAATATCCTTAAAATGAGTTTTATTCTAGTCTTTGAGTTTGAGCTTCACAAAGACCAACTTTTTCCATAACTTGAAAAGCCTAGATCCATGCTCCCATGGGCATTGATGCCACCATTCCTTTTTTCTGTCTTCGATGCTAGGATCCCGAAACCACATCTTTTCAAATTGAACGAAACTTCTGACTGGTCTCCCATCCTTGGCAGACTTGAGTTGCAATAGAAAGTGGTCAGAGCTTGAGAAGGGGAGAATGAAGGACTCAAAAATTAGATCCCATTTTACCCCAATCAAATAGTGATCCAAATGCTCTGCTATGTTGGTGAATCCTTGACACCTGTTTGTCCAAGTGCAAACCAAAGTTTTTTGGTAGAATATCTTGCACAAAATTATCATTAATAAAGTCTTGGAAGTCTTTTTGCACCTAGTTTTGAGAGGCATTACCACCCATCTTCTCATTACCATCATTTTTAGTATTGATATCCCCCCGAAAAATAACTTTCTCATCCCTCAACTCCTCTAAGGACACTGAAATTTGAAACTAGACTAATCTTTTCTTCTTTGTCTTGGTATCACCATAGATATTTATAATGTTGAAACTCTCTCCAATTGTCAGTGACCTGCATCTACAAATCTACCATTGATTAGACTACTATAAAGCCTCCACTTCCAAACTATATAGATTCTATACCACCCCTAGACCTCTAGAAACCCCTTTAGAAGGGACAAAAAACCCTCTACATTGCTTCCATCTTCTCAAAAGCCCTTCAGAATCCACATCTAAAAGTTTTGTTTCTTGAAATAAAGCCATATAAGGTTTCCTCAAATCAAGTTGGCACTTGACTATATGCCTTTTGTTAGGGGCATCTATGCCCCTAACATTCCAACTATTGAGCATCATCACTCCTCAGGAAGGGAGAACCCCTTCCTCGATCTCAACTTCCTTTGACCTTTGGCACTACCTACCAATTCTAGTTGTGCCTTCTTTGATTTCCTTCCTCTTTTTCCCTTCTCCCCTAGGCTGGGTTTCTTCATTTTGGTTTTTTTCTAGGATACATTCCTAGCCTCAATTTCCCCCATGTCATCTTTTGAGGAAACAAATGCTTCCTTTGTGTCTTCCTCTTCAATATCAAAGAAGTTCACTTCTTGATGCCCAAATTTAGACTCAGCACCCCCAACTTCAAGGTTGTCCTTATTAGCCTCCTCCAATTGGATCTCTCCCTCTTCAAACTCCACTTTTGTCTCCTCCTTCCCCTTCTCCAAGATAGGGGTGGAAGTCTCCTAAGATTCTATTGATAAAACCTCATTCCCTGCCCACAGGCCACTATCCTCAATGAGTCTCTTCTTTGCCTCTAGTTCGAAGCTCTCAACCTGAGAATCAATCTGTAATATTGGGCCCTCATTCTTATTAACTAACTCTCTAGTGGAAGCCACATCTACAAAATCTCTTAACAACCCCTCTTGACTAAGAGTCTCTAGCAATTTGATTGAAACCTTTACCAGAGATTGCAAGGAATCAAGTGATCTCTGTATTTCCCCTATCACATTATCTAGGACTATCTTTGGCATCAAGGACGCTGATGGTAAACTTCCTTTTTTGGCTCTTGATTATATTTTTCCCTAAAAATTGGAGGGGATTTTTCCACTTCAACCTAGTGTCTATAGATCCTTGAATCTAATCTTATTTCAACTTCACTAGGGAAATCAATTTTTCTATCAATTGCAATGCAAATCCTAGAATAAATACCGAACTCACCTATTAATAATTTGTTATCTACCTTAATAAAGGCTCCTAGGTTTTCACCAATTCTTATGAGTATATCAACCTCCCAGTATTCTACAGGCAAGTTGTACATCCTAATCCACATTGGAACTACATAAACTTCATCCTTGATAGGGTTGAAGTTTGGATCCCAATCTTTAACATAAAAGCCTTTACCATCTATGACATGAGGACCTCCTTTGAGGAGCTTTGTTTTAATCTTTGGAGTTGACATTTCCACTAGGAATAATCCTTTAGGGAGAGATTTAATACAGACATCCCTATCCCAATTTTTGTCATCCATTGAGAAACCCTAGCCCTAGAAAGAAAATCCCCTACCTAATTTAAAAGTACTTCTTGTGACTTCATTCTATTTATCATGATTTCAAACTTTGGGTAATTCAAATTAATGGATATACAATTGGGGATAGGAGTCAAACTTACCAAGATAGTATTTTCTCTTGTTTCCACTCCTTTGCCCATGGGTCTCCACTTCTATCTCCTAGGAATGTTCTCTCCATTCATGTGATCTACTTTATTTGAATTAGGCCCCTTCCTTCCTCTGTTCCAGTTCCACCTCTAGAAAGCTTCGTTCCTACCGTTCCCTTGGGGAAACCATACCAAACACACCATCCATCCTTACTTATTTCTTTCACATAAGCATAAACATTCTTCTTTCTTCCCCACCAGCCTAAATTTAAAAAAATTTAGTTTGGAGGCATTTTTTTATTCTATATTTTCACATGCATATTTGGGATATCTATATTAGTTTAATGAAAATCATAAAATTTAGTTTTAATTTAGTTTAACTAAACTTTTAAATTTTGGTTTTAATGTAATTTAGATATGTTGAAATTCTAATTTAGTATTATTTAAATTTGGTTTATTATTTGTATTGTAAGAAAAAGTTGAGATTTGAAAGGGTCTCCACTTTTGTACAATCAAGAATAGGGCCACCAACCCCAATTGGGATAACCTTCCAAAATAGTTACAACAAAATAAGCATTCACAAAACCTTGAAATTCAAACTCCCATAAAAGCTATAGAGAACAATCCTACAAGGCTTGATACATGACCATCCTACAGTTCCATCCCTAAACCTCTCTTAATATTCTTTTGCCCTATCTTGGGACTGTAGGATTTGAACAAGATTATGAGAACCTTTCTTCATCCTTTAAACTACAATCGAATAGAATATGTCACTCTCATCATCTAGGCTTGGGATTAAATGATGATAATCAATAATTGCCTCCATAAGAGACATCAAAGAAGCTAGATAAATCCCTAAAACTATGTCTAGATAATAGGTTATCTACACTGGCACCATAGGACCAATCAAAGGCTAAAAGTTAGTAGCAATATGCTTAATCCCAATCAAAGAAGGCACAATCAAAATAATAGGCTTGACCACCCTAGGAGAATAAAACACAACTGAGATGAGAGGCACCATAGTAGGGTCAGATTGGAATCAAGGAGGGCACCCTTTGCCATGAGATGATGAGGAAGGGTGTCCTTCAACCACGATGCCATGTCATCCCTCTTATGCTTCAAAAAAGAATAGTCTAAAGCTAGGTGACCAATACCAAAGAAAACCCTCATAATCCAATGGCTAGACCCATAGACAATCCCCCATTTCAAAAATAATACCTACTAGAAGATCCATATAGATTTCAATGTCTAGCAAGATACAAGAAAAGGCGGAAAGGAAAATATTGAGCTCGTAGCATTAGTCAATAGATAATACCCCAAAACATTATCAATAGCCTCACAACATGATTCCAAACAAAATGGTAGAGGAAGGTTGGACATTTGTACCCATACAAGCATAATATTAAAGGATTTAGTAGTAGGGTTAAAAGTTAGAAGCCATGGCTTGAGCATGAGAGAGTGCTAGCCCCACACACAAACCCAACCATTGAGAATTACTTCTTGGTCATTGTCAAAATTAAATACTACAATGAAAACCCCTAATAATAGGGGTAAATTTTAATATTACCTTAATCAACGGACACAAAGAATCCAAAAGTGACCTATTGAGGTCAAAAATCCTTCGTAAAAAACTGTTAAAGTGGTACTTGTTAATCCCCTCTCTACAAAGAATTCCTCACCTTTGATTATGTCCCATCTAAAAACAATGATAGGAGAGGCCCTAGCATAAGGTAGAGTTATGATCTTCCTAGGAACATGTACCCCATGATAGCAAAAGATGTGACTAGAAAGCTAGCCAAAGTAATATGCCATGGAGGATATCGTAGCCTTCAAATGGAGGACATTGTAGGAGAGGATTAAATTACCACAATTGTGTAGGAACAAGGACCAATTCCATTCTCCTAACCCTACACCCTTGTGCTTCTAAACAACACTTGCTAAGACTGAGTAGTGCCACAACCAAATCTAGGACTAAGACCATAATTTGTCAAACCTGCATAAAGAGAATGCAAAGGACAATACTTAGCCACCATTGAAGGGCCAAAAACATCATCAACCACAACTAGAACCATGCAACGAAGAACTCTAGAACTAGAACTCAAAATCATCCCTCCAAAGAGTAGTCTAGAGGAAAGATTGAATGAGAGAGATGGATAATATTGCAATGAGTTGAGAGGTTAGGAAGTAGAGCTATTACAAAGGCTATTTTATACTAAAATTTTGTTTAAAGTAAAATTTTATTTAGATTTAATATTTACAAATTACTTTTTTTATTAAATAATATTGTAATATGTGAATTTCAAATTGTAAGATTTGGTCAAAAAGCAACCCAAGAATGCAAATGAATGAAGGAAAGAAAAGCTAGAAATTAGAAATGAGCAAGAATAAATTGTATTCTACTCAAGAGAATGAAAATCATATAATGAAAATGATATGCTCATATGGGAGTGATGGGTGGGTATATATAGGATTTACCATCGAAGAGGCTAAAAAAACTACCAATGTGGGATAAAGTGAAATATTCCCTAAGTAAACTTAACGTAGTGTAAAGAGAGTTGAAGCAGAGAACTAGCTAGGAAAGGACTAGATAGCTCAAGAATCCTTTTCACACTAACACCTCCGTTAAGTGCAACTTAGGGGGAAATGTGAACAAAGATGCACATATGGGTCTTGACAACGAGGCTAGATGAGGTACCCATATATAAAAGATCCCCTCAAATAAAAAATAACGGGAAAGCCCAATGGAAAAATCTCCCCCATGAGAGGATGAAGCAAGAATGGCTAAGTGACCCCTAGAAGAGATGTCTCACACCCCACAAAGAGGCCAAATATGGACATACTCATTCTTAGTGAAGGGTTTGGTGAAGATATCTACAACTTACTCTATAGTAGGAAAATAACACAAATCAATGACCTGATCCTAAATGAACTCCCTAATAAAATGCATGTGGATCTCAATGTGTTTGATTTGCTGGTGATTCACTAGGTTCTTCAAGATCTAGATGGAACTTTGGTTGTCACAATAGATGAATAATGTCTTCTCAAAAGTGATACAAAGTTTAGTGAGTCCATATACTAAAGCCAAATAGCCTTAGTAGTAGCATTAACAACCCCTTTGTTACTCAACCTTAGTTGAAGAAATAGAAATGGCATGTTGCTTCTTGAAAAATGTAACCAAAAGTGGACTTGTGATCATCAAGATAACCATCCCGACAAACTCCATGTATCCAGTCAAGTCTAAACCTATGCCTGCTACATAGTGAATCCCATAATTATGTGTTCCCTACATGTAGTGTAAGATGCATTTGGTATCCTTCTAATGAATCCCATGTGGCTTCATCATGGAGTACAAAAAAATGCCAACTACAAATGAATTGTTGGTGTGAGCATGATCTAGTCGATGAGAATACCGACAAGATGATGATACAAAGTGGCATCAACTAGTTTTTTGGAACACTTCACCTTAAGCTTGACTCTAAATAGAAAGGGAGTTGATGTAGGATTACAATCAACCATGTGAAAATGAGCCAAAATATCAATACCATACTTGAGCTACATAAGAGAGATCTCAAAAGAGGTTTGAGTGATCTCAATCTCAAGAAAGAAGTGCAAAAGACCCAAGTTAATCATGACAAACCTATCATACAAAGCAATCTTGACACTTGTAGTGATAGATGAGGTACTCCATGTGACAATCAAGTCATCAACATAGAGAGCCAATAAAACAAGAGCATCCTCTTGTCTCAACATGTAAACATTCATATTTGAGTGGCATCTAGAAAACCCAACTAAGAGAAGAATGGAGACCATCTTGGCGTACCAGGCTTGTGGGGCCTGTTTAAGGCCATAGAAAAACTTCCTCAATCTTCAAACTAGTGAAGAATCCTGAACAAATCCCTGTGGCCACTCTATGTAAATCTCCTCCTATAGATCCCAATAAATAAATGCACTCTTCATATTCATGTGGTGTACAATCCAACCTTGATATGCAACAATAGCAAGTATTAGGAAAATGGAGTTCATCTTGACGATGGGGGCAAAGGTCTTAGTGTAGTCAACACCAGGAACTTATGAGAAACCTTTGGCCACAAGTTGTGCTTTGAACTTGTGAACTGATCCATCTGCTAAAAATTTAATTTGATAGATCCACTTACACTAGACCAATTTTCTTCCCTTAGGAAGTGGAACAAGATCCCATGTTTTGTTTCAAATCAAAAAGTTATACTCTTCCTCTATTGTTGAATCCCACTCAGTCATACCTAATGCTTCACAAAAGGACTATGGATCTGAAGTTGTGGAAATCTAGGAATATGAAATATCTTGGTGTTGTGATTGAGTCCTCTGAGTATCTAAAGGATCACCAACAAGAGTTATTGCAAGCTCAAGTGTCTAAAGAACCCAGTGAGGCATGTGAGGGGATGGAGGAGGAGAATCCTCATCCTCTAAATATGAACTCTAAGAAGAGGAGGATGAAACCTCATGATCAACTCTATGAGTAGAGGAAGCTGGAGAAAATCCTCTAAGTCACTAAGGGGTAAAAGAACAATAGTGTGTCACACTTTTGGCCAAATAAATAGTTTTGAGCAGATATTTTATGGATGATAAGTTTATGCTCAGTTTCATTATGCCTGAAACTATGTTTCTCCTATGTGGTGCATACATGGTTGTATGTTTCTAGGTGAAATTTTATCTAGTGGTAAGTTTACACCCATCTAGGTTTCAGGCAGAACCATAGAAAATAAAAAATTAAAAAAAGGCAAAAATGTCATTTTTGCCCAGATTAATACTATTTTGAAGTGTTCCACATTGAGCCCACAACAGCCAGTGAGCCCATAGGCTTGTCGGCTGCACTACGCCACCTCCAGGTATGAGGATGCAACTTCCAACTTGTTAACTATATTGCCTACTGCAAAAACTCTTCTCACAATGTAAAATACAAAACCCTAATTCTACTATGACATGCTTAAGTATAAGTAAATCGTATAAAAGTTATATATCATCATAATCCTATATGAATTTTTATAGTTTGTTTAAAATCTCTCCTTTCATATGATATAGTCTTTTCTCCTTCCATATGATATAGTCTTTTTTAAAATGACTACATACACCTATACAAGGTTCTCTCTTAAATATGACAGAACTGTATAGCTATATTTAGGCATTTTTACTATAAAATACAATTAAAATTTTAAAAGGACTATATAATATGAAAGGAGAGATTTTGGACAAACTGTCAAAATTCATAAAGGATTAAATTTGTTAAAAGACTGTATCATTATGAAAGGAGATATTTTGGACAAACTATCAAAATTCATATAAGATTAAATTTGTTAAAGTACTGTATCATTATGAAAGGAAAGATTTTGGACAAATAGTTAAAATCATAAAGGATAATGGACTGTTGAGCCTTTTGAGTTTTTTGAGATAGAAACATTTGTTATAGTCCATCTCTTTGATGTGATGTTTTTTTAGTTCCCCAACTCCTGATCTACGATTTGAGTCTCCAAATGCTTACTATAAGCCCATGCACCTTGTTCTATTTTAGCCATAGTCACAAACAATATTTTGGAAGAGACAAGCGAACCTGAAAGCTCTTGCACATAACCTGAATTTTCATAGTAGTTCTCTATTTATAGATAAATTATGATAATGGAGCCTTTATGCACTAAAGTATGGACTCTACAAAATCAACATGTTGATGTAAGGAAAGGGTAGAAAGCTAAGAACTAAGATATTTGAAGTAGGATGAATTTCTTGAATATACATGTCAAGTTAGCCCATATATTGATGAACCAAAACTCAAAATTAAAGGTATACTTTTGTACCTTGTAAAGCAACCAATTTGGTTTAGATGCAATAAAGTCAACTTTGACAAAGTAGGGGCACCAAAGAATCTCTAGACCACATGAGGCCTGAACTAATTCTATTAATAAACCTTTCCACCTACACCTATTTTCTTCTACCCATAGCTTGCTTTTTTATAAAGGCTTTGATTTGGGATATTCTCAAATTCTCCATGTTTTCCAAGTTATTATCTTTCCCCATGATTTTCTCCTCTACCTCAAAAATAAACTCTTCCCCCACCTATATAAGAATATCCTCAACCATTGTGTTTAGAAAACAAACATCAAGACTCCCAACCACCCCTTCATCACCAAGCACTTTATTAGGGGTGATGTTCTTAATAGCCACCTCTATGTAGGATTCCTTCCTTTCCAAGGATTGAAAATAAACAATTGGCAAATATTGAACATCCTTTCTCTATCCCATAATTTCATACTTGAAGTATTTTGAGATTGTTCCTTCACTAGATATTTTCCTTCCATACTATATTCAATGTTTCCTTTCATTGGAAAAAACACCTTAGTGTGTCCAACTTTTTGGTAGAGATAACATTGTAGGTCTTGGACCTTCCAACTAAATATTTTGTTTCCAAATACCATGCTTCAAATTCAGCAATATAAACATAGGAATGGGTTGAGAGACATCTACCTCTACACAAATCAAAGTAAAGATCCCCAAAGGACCATTAATAGAATTCCCATCCATCAATTGGATAGAATGGTACCAATATTTGGCCAATAGATTATGGATTCTTAGCCACATAGGAGTAAGTCTTGTGTTTTCCATTTATGGATCAAAGTTTAGAAGCCGTGATGCTACAATAAAATTACAAATTCATTAAGAATCCATATGCCCCCTTTAATGATCATCTTGTTGCATTCTACACTATTTTTTATATATCTAAGGTAAATTTAAATAATTAATTTGATCAATTTAGAATCTAACCTAGATAAATGAGTTGGGACTGATAAATTATTAAATTAAATGCTTAAAGAAATTAAATGGATAAATAACGATACTTAGATAGAAATCTAATGAAGATATGTTGTGACAAATGTTGCTAGTTGATTTACCAATTTGATTAACACCTTTGAATCAATAAACTCTTTTCTTTCACTTTGATTCACCTTAGTGTTTACAAAACTAATCTTGATGTAAATGTGGATCTGAACTTGGCTATGTATTTGAAATATGTGTACTTACCTGAAACCTGCTTGCCTTGGTGTATGTGACCCACAATAACTAATTTAGTATTTAAGAACATGTAGGCTGTTTCATGTTTTATACTCCTTGTGTCTTGATTTAATACAAATGTCTAGATTGAATGTATTTAATTTTTTTATTTTAAATGTTTATATAGTTTTGTAACTAATTTAAATGTGTAGATTGTTCATTGTATTTATTTCTTAGATTTTAAATGTTTTTAATTTTGTGAATTTAAATGTAAAAATTGAATGTATTTTCATTTTATAAATTAAATGTATGTTCAATTTTTTTTAAATGTAGAAATTTGCATCTATGGCATCTGATATGGTGTCTCATCATAGTGATTGTCAAACACATGATAGTGAGCATAATAGTGCTGATGCACATAGTGTTCAGAGTGACTTATATGCTGCCACTCTCGATAGACTAAATAATGTTTTTACACATTTAGGTCAGATGATCCATACTACACCAAACCTGTCTAATAGAGATAGGTTGGTGGGGATTAGAGCAGAGTTTCCCTGTATGATTGACATAGCCAAATCATATAATCCCTATGATTACTTGAGTATTAAGGATTTTTATGTGTCACTTGCTAGTACTATTACTAGGACAGTGAAATGGGCAACAGTTAATAGGGTCATTTCATTAGATATGGTGCATACTATGTTTCCACATTATCAAGGACTAGACAGAGTTCTGGGCTATTTTGTCACTAGGTGTACAAATGTTGTTGTTGCACCACTTATATATCTTAAGTGGTTAGCACTACATCATAGATGGAAACACAATGATGAGTTGCCCTTATATTTTTGCAAACAATTATATGTTGTAGCTAATTTACGACTTGATGTTGATTTCACATCTATCCCACGACATGCAGGACATGATTTTGGGAGGTTTTCAGAGAAATTCTGACGTCCTAATTAGGATCTGCCTATTGATAAGAGGGCATTAATGGGTCCCAACTTTTTGGTACTTCCCAAAAGGTTGAATCTAAGATGATTGGCTGAGGCGGTAGTTGCATCATCGAGATAACGCATTTTTGAGGTATAGGTTCTTTTTCCAGTGACGTTGACTGCTTGGCATCAAATCACGTTGGTAGATAAAAGTTGAGTCCACCCACTAACATAGGATAAGTTGATTTGACATACACTAGTTATGATCCTTACATATGTGCTGACATAGTTTAACCATGTGATGTGGTGCTAACTTCTGGAGAGGGAGATTTATACAGATTGAGTACATGTCTAGTGCATGATCTACTTTCTACATATTAGTTTGTCAGTTCAGAGTATGGGATCCCTCTCAAGTCTATGTTCATATTTCTCAGTCAATAAAGTGATGAATGAGATACACATATGACTAATATAGTACTTTCATAGTAGATTCCATCACAACCTAATGTTGGTATTGTGCCACCTTGTGCACCAGGATCATCCCATGGACTTTTGTTTGAGGATAAAATTGTGATGGCCCTTAATTCATCTGACCTTAGTGTGATTGGGAGGGTTATCCATGGAGATACATAGGTTGTTGATGATGAGGTATACATTTTAAATTTTGTGTTTAATCTCTAGTGTAATTTATTTGTTAAATAAATAATATATATTTAAATTATAAAACTTAGTCTTGTGCATCATGCACGGGTTGACTCTTATTTAATCAATATTACATTAGGGACCAACGAGAGGGGTGCTAGGACATGACATTGTGCAGTAGACAATGGATATGGTTGAGGCTGGATGCAAGATATTTAGTATTTAATTGTATAAAATTTGAACATGTACTTGAGATTCCATATTTTTTAATATATATAAATTTAATTTAATAGAGATAATTTTTATGTTCAGGGATCTACACATCCCTCAAATATTCATAGATGGATAGGATTAGATACACAGGGTTTAGGATAGGGCTCAGGATAGGGCTCGGGATAAGGATCTGTACAGGGCGCAACTCATCATTCTAGTCCTGGGTTGAGTGAGGCCCATTCTTCCCATAGGAGGCATGAGTCATGATGTTGCAGTTAGATGTATTCATGTTCTTTGTTATGTTTACTCGAACTCTCGTGATGTTGCAGTTAGACTTGATGTTATATTGAGTTTAGATGTTGTTGAGTTTACATGTTGTAGTTAGACTTTATGTTATTTCTTTATAAATATGATATGTATATATGCACATTTAGATGTTTAGTTATATAGATCTGTATGGATGTTTTCCTTTGAATATACAAGTTTAAACTTAGATAAAATCAAGTTTTAACTTATAGTTTAAATGTGTATATATGTTTAATTGTAGATGCATATAAATTTACTTATACTTGTGTATATATATTTACTTGCACATATATACATATAGTTGAAACTTGCTATGTATGTATAAATTATATGTTAAATATAAATTGCATTTAATGGAAAATTATCAATTTGTTTTTGAAATGTTTCTTGTATATGTAATGTTATTAATGATTGAGAAATGATGTCAACACCTTAGGCATTGATAGGAATAGTTTTTATAAAATATTTGGGAATGTATGGAAAAATAGATAAATTATGTTATGTAATAACTTTTAAAAATGATGAATAATTTAATTTAATTTATATCTATTGAATCTTGTGAATTAAAATATAGTTTTTATGCAATATTTGTATTTCAAATTAGTATCTTATTGGATTTGTTCACTACATTGAATTTGATAGTTTTGTCACAAGTTTTTATATGGCTAATAAAATTTAAGAAAACTTTGAATTATTCTTTTTTTTTGTTTATAATGACTATAATGTAAAACTTTTTGTCCTGGCATATAATCAACAAATATAATACCATGTCTATCTATCTTTATTTGTTGATAATATGTACCCCTAATAATGAGTGATCCAATGGGATACTCTTGTCCATCACCATCTATCATTGATTCCACCAATTTGCTTCTTGGTTGTGTACATCTTAGTAGATAGTAATATGCACTTTCCACATTGTCAAGATCTGCAACAACATCGAAAATATCTCATGTACACACACCATGTAAAGTTTACAAAAGTTATAAATATATTTTTAATATATAAATTTATATGCATAAATAAACATGCTTCAATTACACTTGTACATAGAATATATAAATCAATTTTAAGTTAATCAATTAAATACATACCTATAACAAATAAATCATATACACGTTTGTAATTAGATAAATATAGAGGATTGTAGACATTGACATTATCATTTTCTTGAAAAGGAGGCATTGATATTAATTGTTTCATTTCCCATTGTGAAATAGACCCATCTCTAATATTCTCACATTGAACAATATTTGCATTGTCCTCGATGCAATCAACACAAAAACATGATTTTTCTCTCACATTAATTACATAAGGCCTGCTACCTCCCATTGTCATGATATGATGCAGACTTCTAATACCATTAATTTTTTGACAATTAATAGCATTTGATCGATCAATATCTGTAAATTACAAACATCAAAGTGATATATATATATGAAAATTTAATTAAATCATGTACACACACTTTGAAATTAAAATTTAACAAATTTTGACTAGATGTACTTATAACTTCCCAAAAATACCATGTGTTGTATGTTGAGTCACGAGTGGAAAAATGATTTTTGCAACATTCAACAATTTCATTTGCATTTTGTATGGCATTACCTACAAGTACAATTGTTGGCAAAATTTGCCACCTTTTACTTTTAAGGTTTATTTAAGAAATTAAAATTTAAAGTTTAAATATAGATCTAATTTTTTTAAAATTATCTCTAGATTCCATATATATATATAGCACTAACTACCTGCAAGTTCATGTTGACAAAGTGCACGCTTCACACATGCTCCTTCTCTATTATGCTCTCCTTTTCCATGTCCACTCTCATAAAAATTCCACAAGAATTTGGTGTTGCATCTAGCATGTTAATGGCTTAACCAAACAAAAGCTTTTGTAGACATAAATTGTCCTATGAAGTTATAAATAATTACACTCAAACCAAATTACCTTAAAAAAACTTGACATATTATATATTATAAGTAATTGAACAATTCAAGTCTCAAAGTTAAAAGTAAATAAAAATTTAAAATTAAACCCTAAACAATGTACTTACTAGCACATCCATCATACTATATCTAATGTTGTTCTTGATTTATGCCACGCTGTCTCAAGTCTTCAAAAAATATTTTCAAACAATGAGCTAAATAATTTCTATCATGACCCGTATCATCACTGATATAAAAGTGAACCTCTTTGATGATAATTCGATCATGTTTACTACTTTGTATACCATTTATCTGAAACTAGACATGCCTATAGCAAACTTGCACAAAGATTGCAACTTGCTTTGAATAATAATATTGACTTTGAATCTCAGTTTGAGGACTAAATGTATAATTCTCTGAAAAATCTACAATATAGAGAATACAACCTAGTGGAAAGCAGTTCTTTGAATCATGAAATTGCTTAGCTTGCCATCTTGCACCATAACAATGTTGGATATGTGGATATATGATATTGCAAAATTTATTTATAAATTCATTGTAAGGCAATCCACTCTCTTTGAGAACAATTTTTTTAAGCTCGACTCCTAACTTCATTAAGTATGTCTCATATTCAAATCTCTTCCAAATAACTTGCATTTCATTGTTGTCAACTTGTAAAAGATTCTTCAAATTTCTACAATCATTACATATATTTTTTATACACTAAACATTGAATTCATCCAAATCTTCTGATTTTTCACATAAAAGAGACTTCGCAAAGTGTGTTGTGCTTCCAAGGATGGCTATATTTTGATCAATTACTACCATAGCTTTTTTATATGATTGTAGATGTTGATCAAATTCAACATGATTTCAACAACAACAAGTTTCATGTACTTTATTTATATGTACAAATGATGGTCATAGTGTCTCAAACATCTTTTGACAAATCTTCACATTTGAAAATTCTTGTTTGAATGCTTCAAAACGTTCACTTTATGTTGTATCTATAAAATGTCTTGGATGAAAAATTTTTGTACCATATTGGAAGAAACACAAGAGCGATTTGTCCAATATTCAACCACTTGTTTCTTTACATCTTCTTAAATTCTATCTTTTTGGGGAACCCTACAAAAACTTACCTAATTTTTCTCAATTTTTTCATCTATTTCATTTCTCTTTTCAATATACCTTTGAACAATTCTCCTAGAAACATTTAGTAGTTCAGAAATTCCTTGAACTTGTCTTTTATGTGATAATTTCTTACTAGAATTACAATCATCAATGCTCTACTTGCAACACTTGGATCACTAGCTTGACTCTTGTTATTAATACAATTCAATGCTTCTTGTAAGTTTTCAACAAGTGTTTGTTTTAATAAACTTGATCACTTTTTCCTATTATCAACCCCTAACAACTTCAAAATAGGGGTCATTTTTTTATGTCTAAATAACTTTGCAACTAATTGTGCTCTTCCAATTATAGATTTTTCTTCAAAAAATTCATCCCATATTCTTTTAGAGTGTAATTTTACTATGCTTTTAGGTAACATATCTTTAGGTGAAATATTATGAAAAAGAGAATCCTCATCCATCTCTATCAAATTTTTCATACCATAGAAAATTTTGTTTTACTAGGTTTAGTTTGTTCTTGTACCTATACATCACCTTGGTCATCAATATTTTCCATGTGTTGTTCTTTAGTAGATGTTCCTTCACCCACTTTTCTCTTCCTCGCTCTTGTTTGATCATACTTCCTTGATCGAGTCCTTGGAATCCCCATTATAAATTGCACTCAAATTTGAATACACATGCATACAAATGTACAGACATGCTTTAAATGAATGCATAGTTAATATTGCATAAATAGAACACTAAATTATAAATTGTTCATTTGTTAAATCCAAAGTAAAAAAAGCATTCAAATTACAAACATATCATGAGCATATTTGGTATATCATGATGCCTCTATTTTAAATATATTGTAATAAAAAAATTATATGATGTGAAAGAGAGAAAACATGATATATCTCCTATGAAAAGGTATATAGCAATGAAAGGATAAGATTACAAAGGGGAAGACTTACTATTCCTTAAATGCAAGGATGTGACAAATAAAATCACACTATGTAATTGTTTTTATTTGTTAAATACTAGTGTAATAAGGGATGGAACCTAGACATGAGAAATAAATGAGAAGTAGAGAAGAGAAGAGGTCTAAGGGGAAACCATGATTGCGCACGTGCATAAAGCTAGTTTTCCCTAGATGGGTAGGATAGTATATATAATGATTTACTCATGAGGGGAGAAAGCCATGATGCCTCTAATTTAAATATATCATAATAAAAGACTTATATGATGTGAAAGAGAGAAAACATGATATGAAATAAATCTTCTTTTGTTGAAATAAGTCTTCTTTTGTCGAAATAAGCCTTCCTTTGCCGAAATATGCCTTCTTTTGTATTTAATCAAATTTTCTTGAGTTGAATATATATATATATATATTCAGCTGATAAGTTGTCAGACAACTAAGTATCGACTGATAAAGTTACTCTTGATAAAGTTATGCTCAATAAAGTTACACCTGGAACCTTGTTGGCCATAATTTGCTCAATCGTAACTTGCTTGATCGAGTGTGTCTAGTTGGCTGCCTACTTGGTAGCCAACTCACCTTTCTTCACAATTTTTTGAAACATTAAACTTTAAGAGGGTATTTCTCCTATCAGAATGAATTTTCTGCAAAAAATAAAAATACACTTTGTAGAACTCAGAGTGGTGAATCCAAATATGTAGTTTTTTTCATATTTTGATTAGTTTTAATATATTTTATTTTTAAAATAATGCATGTAGGTTGTCAAAGTTAAAAAAGAGGCTGATTAGAAATTTTAAAAAAATAATAAAACATATTAATTTTTTTAAAAAATATATATGGTACACTAGAGGAGAGAGTCCTCTTCAAAAGGGTATAATTTGTTTTTTAAAAATAATTAAAAAATTAGACAAGAGTTGACGTTTGATGAAAACTGTCAAATTCTGACAAGTTTGACTTTAAAACGTTATTACGAGAAAAATATACACCAAAATTTGATTTTTTCCCCATGCACTAGATATTGAAGTTACCTATTTGGATAAAAAAAAATTAGCGAGAAATGAAGTTACTTTCAATTTGTTTCTTGATGTCCCCTAAACCTCACTTTTTCTTGAAATTTTCAGCATTCCAAAATTTATTTTTAAATTAATAAAAATAAATTTTAAAAAATTTGAAAAATTACACGAATAAACTTCATCAAAAGTTCTACATTTAATTAGTTTACATCATTTTAAAATTCAAAACATAAACACTAGTTTTATGTGGTCGAAGTTTAGAATTTTTTTGTTGTTGGCTGATTCCTTTATAACGTGTGACATAGGTTTGTGCTTTTACCCTTAGATGCAAGGGAGCATATGTGAATCATGCAACCGACCATGTCTTCTAGGGACCTATTTTTTCCTTTGTACTACATCATTGTGTTAAAGTGTGTAGGTGACAGTATGCTAAAGATAAGTCCCTTCAAGAGAGAAAAAATGTTCAAAGTGATGGTTCACATATTCTTTGGCATTGTCAGTGTGGAGAATCTTGATGTTCTTCCTAGATTGTTTTTTGGCACAAGGCCTAAAATCCTTAAATCTATCAATGACTTCTCCTTTTTTCAAAGCAAATAAACCTAGGTGTATCAAGAATAGTCATCAATAAAAGTGAGAAAGTAGTGAGCCTTTCTGAAAGATAAGGATGGGAATGGACCTGTTAGAAATTAAGTTGTCTCAACCTTTCAATTTCTATCATTGATTATTAGATTATTTATTTATTTATTTATTTATTTATTTATTTTCTCAATTTTGTATTTACTTGCACATCTAATTTTGGCATTTAGTTTGAGGTGGCATTGTGACATGTCATCTTGTAATATGCTTTGGATGGTCAAGTCAAACGCATGTGGATTTGGGTGTCCCATTTAAGGTGGCACTAATATACCATCTATCGGCATCTTGGATTATGATGGAGTTATTTTGTAAGACAGAATCTATGACGCATAAGAACCAAGTATAGAGATTCCTATGACAAGTGAGGACAAGTGTTGTAAAGTATCTTTGCATAAGACAAATGCATCTTTGGTTTCCCAAGTTGGGTTATGACATGTAAGAGGAATATGCTATTTTTAGTTGTGTATGATGAATTCTCTTACAACATTAAGTGTTGTCATGTTGCAGATTTTTATGACAACAGTAAGATGCGTAAGAGCATCTGTCATTACCTATTTTTAACCTGGAGTGCTTTACCATGGGAAGTCAAATATACCATGTTATGACAAATGTAAGAAAGGTGAAAACATGTCGGACAAGTGTCCTTTGAGTGTGTAAATAGCCATGTGGCCAAGATGGATGCCCATCTCTAGAGGCTTCTCAATTTTTCCTTATAACTCTATATAATGTAGTGTTTGAGTTGTAGTTTGCATAGTGTTGATACATATACTATTATGCTATTGGCATTACTCCAAAAATGCCATTTGTAAACTTCTAGAAAAACTTGCATTGCAAGCATATTGTAAACACCATTGTTTTGATAATACATTGTGTAGGTTTTGAAGTGTAGAGTTTTTTACCTGAAAAGGCTTTCCCTAGGATATATCTTGTGTCTCTCTTGTAATCTTGTGTTGTATTTCTATTGAAATTTTTATGTTATATGTTTAACATTGTTGTAATTGTAATTGTAAGGATTTAAAAGAATTTACATACTATTCTCCTCATTTGATTGGTGTAGGAAGTGTGTTCCATGTACCTTGCTTCGTTTCAGTTGGTATCAGAACTTGATCACCTTTGATCCTAGTTGTTGGGTAGGGATTTTTTGAGCTAATATTTAATTGATTGGGAGTCTGTGCAAAGTAATTTGTAATCTTGTTGCAGGAAGGAGATGGAAGGCACATCCAGAATAATAGAGTTGGAAAAGTTTAATGGCAGGAATTTTGAGTTGTGGAAACTTAAAATGGAAGACATGCTTGCTGACAAAGACCTATGGGAAATAATTTTTGGAACAAAACCAATGGAAATGGAATAGGTAGATTGGGCTCTTAAAGATCATAAAGCTAAAGGTCTTGTGAGGCTCTATTTAGTTGATTATGTCCTATTAAATGTTCATGAAGAGAAGACCGTGAAAGAGATATGGAAGAAACTTGGTGATGTTTATCAAGACAAATCCTTGGTAAACAAGTTATTCCTGAGGAAGAGGATATATTCTCTAAGGATGGAAGATGGAGGATTGGTTGCAGATCACCTAAATACCTTTAACATGCTCATTGTACACTTGACTTCTGTTGGTGTGAAAATGGACGAAGAGGATCATTGCATGACCTTGCTTTGTTCTTTACTAGACTCGTGGGGCCACCTTGTTATGGCCATTGGGAGTGCTACAACCACATTCAAGATGGACGAAGCGGTGTCGTTGTTAATATTTGAAGAAATGCGGAGAAAGTCTTCTAAATTGGCTAAGGAGTCTCTTGCGGTTCATGGTAGACCCAAAGAGAAAGGGAAAAAGAAGGATAAGAAAGATGAAAAGGGAAAATCCAAATCCAGTGGGAGATCCAAATCTGCTGGAAAGTCCAAGGTAGTGTGTTGGAACTGTGGTAAAACTAGGCATTTCTAAAAGGAGTGTAAGGAGTAAAAGAAGACAAAGAAGAACACCTCTGATTCAGATTCTAATAAATCTCAAGATGATGGTGATATTTTTAGTACTTCCTTGGCCAGCCATACATTAGAAGGTGTGTGGCTAATTGACTTCGGTGCTTCTTTCCACATGACCTTACATCAAGGTTGGTTCACAAAGTATGAAGAGTTCAATGGTAGGAAGGTGTACCTGGGTGATGACTCTCATCTAAAGATAGTTGGCTATGGAAGTGTCTTGATATGATTCCCTGATGGATGAGTGAAGGGGATCAATGGGGTGATGCACATCCCCAATTTAGCATGAAACCTACTCTCTGTAAGTAAATTGAGTGATGCAGGTTTGCAGGTTGTCTTCTCAAGTGGAGGATGCAAGATGACCAGAGGAGCTATGGTGCTTGCTAAGGGTACTTGGAGAGGTACTTTGTTTCAGCTAGATACATGCACTGCACAGTGCAATAGTTCTTTTGTTTCAAAGAAAAGAGCTTCAGATTCTTTATCGTCACCATTGGAACCAGCAACGAAGAGATGTGTTGCAAACTTCAACTTCTAATGGTAGTGCTTTCTGGGTACCTAGGGGTACTCATGCATTGGAAATGAAACTTCCTGTTGAGAAGACAATGATGTGGCATAAGAGACTTGGTCACATTGGTGAGAAGGGTCTTAGAACCCTGAAAAATAAAAACCTCATCAAGGGGTTAAATGATTGTAATCTTAAGTTTAAATTTTTCAAACATTATATATATGGAAAGAAAAACCGTGTTTAGTTTTACTCCAGTTCTCACAAGTCTTCTGGTGTGTTCGATCATATTCATTCTAATGTGTTTGGTCCTGTGAATGTTCCTTCAATTTCTAAATCATTATATTTTGTATCATTCGTTGATGATTACAGTAGAAGGACATGGGTTTATTTTCTCCAAAGCAAATATGAAGTCTTTAGTCAGTTCAAAGAGTTTAAAGCTTTTGCAGAGAATCAAACTAGTAGAAAGATTAAGTGTTTGAGAACTGATAACAGTGGTGAGTTTTGTTCCATAGAGTTTGATAAGTTTTGTAAAGAACATGGGATTGAAAGATATAAGACAACTCCATACACCCCAGAACAAAATGGAGTTGTAGAGGGGATGAATAGAATGTTGATGGAGAGGGCTAAGGGTGTGCTTAGTGGTGCTAGTCTTGAACAGAAGTTTTGGACTGAAGCTATAGCCACTATTTGCTACTTGGTTAACAGGTCTACTACTTCAGCACTTGTTGATAAGACACCCATGGAGGTGTGGTCTGGTAAGAAGCCCTCATTGAGAAATCTTCATGTTTTTGGTTGTGAGGCATATGCACATGTGTCTAAGGAGAAGAGGTCAAAATTAGAGAACAAGGCAATTAAGTGTATCTTAATTGGCTATGGTGTCAATGTGAAAGGGTACAAGCTTTGGGATCCTATGACTGAGAAAGTGTTATATAGAAAAAGTGTTATTTATAGAGAGCTATCTCCTTCTCACGTTGTTTTACAACTAGAAGAAAAAGAAAAGAAAGAGGATGTGGTTTAGTTTCCTACTACCCCTAAGAAAATTGAACCAAAAGACCCTGTTCGACTTGATGATGAGGAGAGCTCCAGTAGCTCTAAAAGTTTAGAAGAGGAAGAAGAACCTCCACCTCAGATTTTGAGGAGGTCTACACAAATTAGGAAGCAACCTAACAGGTTTGATTATTCATTACTTGATTCTAGTTGTGCTTTTGCCTTGATTTCTAACATTGATGAGCCTAGAACTGTTAGAGAGGCTATGGGCATGAAAGATGCAGGTTCCTAGGAGGCCATGGAAGAAGAGATGGATTTTTTGGTGGTGGTGTTTCCCTTGCATTAGGGTTTCTAGTTAAGTGTTTGCATGTCTTTGTGTCCCTAAAACCCTAGAAACCCTATAGAGTCCCTAAAACCCTAAGGGTTTAAGCTTTATGCTTCTCCCTGCACTTCATCTCCTATTCGTCTATTGACTTTTAGTAGAGAGTTACCAAACATTTAATTTATAACCTAATGCATTTATAACTATGAGGAGACTAGCCCCTTGTCCTAGCCTTACCTGTTACTGCCCGTAAAAAATTAAAACCTTAAGTCTTGAGTCTAAAGGCTTTATAAAGTGTATGTCATAGTGTCGCATCACATCTTCAGTGACATCATCTACCCCCGCAATGCTGCAAAATGTTACCAGTTATCCATCAATCATGGGCTTATAGCCCCTCTACGAGAGATTCTACATCAACGAACCTACTACTACCATATGTCATAAAAGGATTAGATCTGATAAAAACTTAGTATATTACAGTTGCACAGGCCTTGATAGTGGTGGGTCATTTCTAGCTGCGATGCCATGAAATGGTACCACATGTCCTTGTCTAGCTGAATTAGTGCCATCAATGATAAGACTATAAATTGCATGGCCCTTTCTCATTCGAGGAAGACTTTTCAACTATGATGACAAAGATTGTCAAATCTGGTTAACCAATTTCAGCTGTAGATTGCAAGAAGTAAGGAAAAGATCGATGACCTTCATTTAAACTTACAAAATAGAGGATTTTCAAAATACTTGTGACATGAACAAAGTAATGGCTACCACAACCACCATTAATGTTTTAAACCATAAGGAAATCTAGCTTCGTATGGACACAATTTAGGGCATTGTTCATCATTTCATGAGCACAGTTACATTTCTAGTGCAGGAGGATTTGGAATGGGCAAGAAAAAAGTGAGTTTACGTCTCTATGAGTGGTAAAACTAGTAAGTGATCTCTGTTACTTGTACTCAATCAATTTAGGTTGTTAATTTGCTTGTTTAAGGCACTAAGAGTCATTAGTAAGTTACAAAAGCCCTAGGTTAGTTGTTACAGACAAAAGAAATGAGCTAGACTAGCCAAGCTTCCTCTTCAAAGCATAGTCTAGACGAGGATCTTATGATCTAGTGTCCCAAGTCAATTAGGAAGCCTGTAATAGGATTTGGTCCATTAGGATGAAAGGATAAAATCTGACCTATGTGTGAATTGTAGAGATGCTAGATTACCTGTGTTAGCATGGACTCTTTTTGAACACTGGTATTGTAGGATGGATTACAAAGACCCTATTTGTCATGCTTGGAGGTTCGACCTTGCAAAACTAATTTTCCCTAATGTCTTTGTTAATCTAGACCTAGTTAGATCAATTGCTAAAATATATGACCCTCAGACTACATCTATCCTGTCTGGTAATGGTTCTGTAATAATAAGATTCACAAAGGCCTATATCACTACTGTGTTCAACTTAAACCCTTCTAGAAGCATTCCATAGACTTTGGTGCTTTGAAAGAGAAATACAAAAGTGTCAAGTATGGATATATGGCATTTAACTTTCCCAAACATAGACCAAGGGGCATAGATGGCAATTTGGTGAAGATATTTGATAGAGAAGAAGAGCCCTTCCACTGTTCAATATTTATGCACTACTTTGTTAAGACATATCATAGTTTATGTCATGTATTGGGTAGGGATGCTGCTGAAAAAATGTCTATGCCTTTGATGATGATGGTTGTATACATTCAAGATCCTAAAGCAAGATAGTCTTATGATTATGCAAGTTACTTAGCAGAAAAGATGCATAAACAAATGGTTACCTTAAAGAGTAAATTGTATACTATAAGTTCCCATGTGCAATTCACATGTTACTCATTAATGTGCCACATGATTCTTTTTTCTTTATCTAGAAAATGGCACAAGGACTTGTATTTAAGGACAACTAATGCACAAGGAAATATGATTCTAGTGCAAATGTGGACATGCATGCTAGACATGCATTATAAGGATGTAAATTATGTTGTTTTTGAAGAGCACTTTGTTAGGAAAATCCTAGGTTTTCTAGAACCAGAAGGGGAGACGTTGCATGCTAATGTGAAGGATTTTTAAGGCCCTTGGATAGAAACCCATACTTGGGGATAGAGCATAATAATGGAGATTGGTTCCTCCACTCCCACACAACTTGTATCAGGGTTTATGGATGTGAGGTGCCTGCTTATAGCTTGCCAAAGTTCATAACCAAAAGAATTGCTTTCATGGAGATTCTAAGGCAGCTGAATGAGGTTGACAAAGAACATTTTAGGAAGCATAGAAAGGGCTCACTCATTCCCACTTCTTTAAAATTCAATGATTTTATAATAGTGGACAAAAATAGATTAGAGATTCAACTAGATTCTATTCTTCAATGTTATAGGATGGATATGGAGCATCCAAGAATCTTTGATCTAGAAGGATTTATAGATAAAACAAGAGTGAGTGTCAAAAGGCTAAAATACCCCCATCAGGTCTTCCTTGATGAAGATACAGTGAGAAACTGCCACTCTATGGAGGAAGTTTACCTTTTAAGGGATAAGTGGGAAGAAATGATGGAAGGGGAAAGGATGAGAAGGAATATAAATGATGCATATCTAGGAGCTTTTGCTGAGGTGAAGGATCCCATCAAAAGGATCGAAATGATATTTGACAAGGTAGAGGATCTGATTGCTAGTGCACCTACAGGTGAAGAAAGGCAATCATACCATCCTAGCAGCTCTAGAGGTGGATATGTGAGAAAAGTAGAGTCCCTAACTCCCCTCATCCAGAAATGGTAAAGATCATTGATCTTGAGACAGAGCTAGAGGTAGATATTGTTGACATAGAAGGAGAGGCAGTAGAGGAACAAGTTCATGAGCTCACTCATCAAATTAGCTCTCTAGAAAGAATTAGACCATATTCCTCACTAGATGATAGATTGACAAGGTCAACTATTGGTGGTGAAGTTGACACAGAGGATGTAAGAGTATTGGCATGCAATAAATTTATTGAGGATGATGAATTTGTTAATACCCTGGAATTCAGGTCATTTGTCTTGAGGACTAAAAATGAAGAATTCCATAAAAGGATTGAGGAAGCAAAAAGTGGAGGTGACCCATCAGAATATGATGCAATCACTCAAAGGGTCTTAAGTGAAGTCAACAAAGATATCAGTGGAATGACCCCAGAGGAGGGTGGAGCTTTAGTGGCTAAAAGCAATGCTCTACTTTTTCTACATTGGACCTTATCAAATGCAATTGCATTTGATACAATCACAAGAGATGATTCAAAGTCATACAATAACATGTCAATAAGGCTCTAACAGGTGCTACTTTTGATCCAAGGTTTGAAACCTTGGCGATTTGGGCGTTGGCCCCAAGTAACAACAAACCAAAGATTGGTTTAGAAGAATTAACTGGGAATGTGATAATCAAGAGTGTGTCAACCACCCCTACTCCTTAGGCTGCTAGTTTGAATGTGCAAACATCACAATTTGCTAAGGCAGTAACAAATAAATTGCAAAGGGACCATAATGAATTGTTGGAGAAGTATGGACAATCCATGGTAGAATTGAGAAAATATTATGGACAATTACAATTAGAGCTTGGTCCATCACAAACACCCCCCATTATTCAGACTATAGAATCACTCCCAATGGATATAGAACCTCTTTATCTGAGATCAGGGAATTAAGGGAGGTAAAGAAATTGAAGGAAGAGAAAGAAAATATAGTAAAGAATGTGGTCACCAACCTAATAAATCATAGGGTGACTAAGATCTTGGCAAGGTCAGATGAGACCTGGAGGTCCTATTCATAATTAAGAGTAGCCTATGAAAAGCATGAATTAGATAAAGAAAGTTTCTTGATTATCAAAGAAAGATGGTTGCCGTGGACTGGAAAAGTGAGAGACCTCAATAGATGTTCAAGGTTTGATGCACAGGCACCCCTTGAATTGAAATTGGTAATGGATATGTTGAAGTATTTTGAGGATGTTGCCAATTTTCATTTGAGGCTAGATAAAGTTTTAGGAGAAAAGACTAGCAGTCCATTGAAAGGATGGACAAGAAGTGGCTACCAAGTATTTTGGAAGGTGATGGACGAGTTAAAGGTCTAGACAAGTGGAAGGCAAAAATCGAGGAGAATGCTAGCCAATTAATTCCCACCTATTGTACTAATGCTGATCCAGCTATGAAGAGTTTGAGCTCAACAATTGATAAATTGCATATAGTTGAAATAAATTTTGAAATATTTTATAAGGAAGCAAAGATATTGTTGGATGCTTGGTACATTAGTCATAATGAGAAGGTTGCAGAGATAGTCACTTTCCAATAGCCATCAGAAAAGACATATAATGCCTAGACATAGAGGTATGGAAGGACATAATTGAAGAGAATGACCAACCACCACCTCCCCTGCATTAATCAGGCAAGACTCCTTCAAGAAACAACACACTCTCCAAAATCTATCTTCTTTTATCCTCTTTTCCCTATGTAGTAAATTTCTCAATGCCAAATCGACGATGCAATGTATTAATCAATTCTCTAAATGGGCAAATGTAATTAATGATGAGTACACATTCTTGGTTTATAAAAGAACTGTGTTACTCATTCTTGTGCTGGTTGAAAGATTTTAGAATTTTTGAGGAGTAAATAAGATACAAGTTCTTCTCGGTTGCTTCATTTCTTGTTTTGTAAGTCTATGAATTGTGTGTTGAATGTATTTTTTGCATAAATTTTATTAGTTTCATGTTATTGTAAATGAAAAATGTTATATACATGTGTTCTATTAACTGTCTCCATGGTTGTATGCATTCTTCTTCTAAATCAAATAACTAAGGGTTATATATGATTCTAGAATATAGGTTCACTGTATTGCATACTTAATCTTCTACTTCTATTCAAGGAATAGATTAAATGTTTAGGGTTAAGTATGGGGGAGAATACATTGCAACAGGGATGTCTATATGTAGAGTTAATAGCATACTCTATTTTGGGTGGTGCTTGTATGACAGATGCCAATGAAACTCCTTGAAACTTGAATGTTAGTTTAGTTTATGAGAATCATTCACACATATATGTCAATTTGACTCCATGCCTTGAGATAAGCACTAGTCAGAGTTTGTATTGAGTTTATGAGTTAGAACCTTAATCTTATAGCCAAGCATAAAATAAAATTAGAATATCATTTATAAACCTTTAGGATTTTAGGAGTAGTTTTTAGGGTTTGAAAATCCTCTGGTCCACACCTAGAACAAAGACCAAAGCTAGCCCCTTTGTGTTTATCTTATAGTTTTGTCCTGTATGAGAGAGGATTCATCTACTTTATGTCAATACCTCAGTAAGCCCATAAATTTATCCCATTGGTATTGAATAGGGAATACCCCCTAGATTTTGCAGAGCCTTAAGAAGAAGAGGAAACTTTTAGAGTATGTCTCATGTACTATTGGCCTCTGACCTAAGGATCCTGTTGCTAAGTGGTGGCTACCTTGTACGAAAACTTAGGAATAATCAATTGGAAAAACACCAACATTTGGAAAAGAATAAAACTTGCGACTTGGTACCTTGGCCTAATGAATGAAAACTTGTTGGATGCAAGTGGGTGTTCAAGAAGAAATTTGGTGCAGATGGTAGTGTTGAGAAGTATAAGGCAAGATTGGGTGTGAAGGGGTATTCACAAGTGGAGGGTTTTGATTATGGTGAGATTTTCTCTCCCATTGCAAAGCTGACATCTATTTGGTTCCTATTATATCTTGCAGTAGCTTATGACTTAGAAGTGGAACAAATGGATGTGAAGATAGCTTTCCTTCATGGTGGCTTGGAGGAAGAAATCTATATGTCAGAGCTAGAGCACTACGTGGTGAAAGGTAAAGAAAATTTGGTTTACAAGTTAAAGAAGTTTGTGTATGGTTTGAAACAATCTCCTAGGATGTGGTACTTGAAGTTTGATGCCTTTGTGTTGTCTATTAGATTTCTAAGATCAAAATCAGATGATTGTGTGTATTACAAGTTTGACAATGATCGTATTCTCATTATTACACTATATGTTGATGATATGTTGTTGATTGGGAATGGTAAGAATATGATTTCTGATTTGAAGTCTCAGTTATAAGCACAAATTGAAATGAAAAACTTAGGGGCAGCCAAGTACATTTTGGGGATGGAAATCAGAAGAGATAGAGAAAAAAAAAACATTGGTTAGTCCAGAGTAAGTATGTTAATATTGTATTGGAGAGATTCAGTATGGTGGATTGTAGACCATTAATTGTTCCTATTATGATGGGGACAAAGTTATCTGTTGATGATTGTCCAAAGTCTCCTTATGAGATAGAGGACATGAGCAGAGTACCTTATGCTAGTGTAGTTGGTATCTTGATGTATGCTATGGTCTGTACAAGACCAGACATTGCCCAAGCAGTGGGAGTCCTTAGTCAGTTTATGGCTAATCCTAGATGGGTACATTGGGATGTGGTTAAAAGAGTGTTTAAATATTTGAGGGGTACTTCTGAGTATTCCTTATGTTATCATGGTTATCCTATAGGACCTTAGCATTCTATGAGTATTTGTGGATTTGTGGATTCTGATTGGGCAGGTGACATTGACAATAGGAGATCCACTAGTGCTAATGTGTTTACTATGTTTGGTGGTGCTATTAGTTGGATGAGTAAATGAAAATCTATAGTTACTCTATCCATGATAGAAGCAGAGTACATGGCAGTAACTCATGCTTGTAAGGAAGCCATTTGGCTTAAGAGGTTGTGTTCAGATGTTGGTTTTGACGTAGGATAGATGAATCTCTATTGTGACAGTTAGAGTGTGATTTTCTTGGCAAAGAATCCTACTTTCCATGCCAAAACAAAGCACATTGATGTTCAGTATCATTTTGTTCATGATACGGTAGAAGATGGGAAGGTGATATTTGAGAAGGTTGACACTTTGAAGAATGTTGTAGATGCATTGACTAAACTTGTGAGCACAAATAAGTTTAGATGGTGTTCAGAGTCTATGGGCCTCTTAGCTCTAAGTAGTTAAATCCTTTCTATTGGCTCTTGCAAGGTGTTCGACAAGTGGGAGAATGTTGGGAATTAAGGTGTCTCAACCTTGCAATTTCAAGCATTGATTATTATATTATTTATTTATTTGCTCAATTTTGTATTTACTTGCACATCCAGTTTTGGCATTTAGTTTGAGGTGGCATTGTGACATGTCATCTTTCTTGTAATATGCTTTGGATGGTCAAGTCAAACACATGTGGGTTTGGGCATCCCATTTGAGGTGGTACTAATATGCCATGTGTCAGCATCTTGGATTACGACGGAGGAGTTATTTTGTATGACATAATCTATGACGCGTAAGAGCCAAGTATAGAGATTCCTATGACAAGTGAAGACAAGTGTCATAAAGTATCTTTGCATGAGAGAAATGCATCTTTGGGTGCCCAAGTTGGGTTATGACATGTTGTAAGAGGAATATGCTATTTTTAGTCTTGTATGATGGATTCTCATAGAGCATTAAGTGTTGTAATGTTGCAGATTTTTATGACAGTTGTAAGTGTAGTTAGGGTAAAATTGCAAATCAGGACAAATGAATAAACAGCAATGATAAAAACCCTAGCAATGCACAATGAAGCACAAGACAACATGAAAATCAAAATAACAAATGCAAATGCAAACTGATCTCCATGCTATGCTCGATTTATCTCCATTGCTCTTCTCCACCTCGCATGAGCATGCAAGATTTTGAAGGATTATTATTGGAAGAATGTTGGGTGCTCACTTCTGTAGCATAACATTAAGATGAAGATGCTAGAATGAATGATAGATGAAGGATGCAAAGACTCTAATGATATTTCAACAGCATGTGGATACTTGAGGATCAATGCATTATAGAAAATTTGACAGAATAAGGGTGCTTAAGGCTCAATGTATTGCTAATGGCTTGTGAGGGGTTTGATTTATAGGCTTGGCTTAGTTCAAATGGATGGCTAGGATCAATTAGGGCTTTAGATGAAATGGATGGATAGGATTAAGTTAGGTTTCCTTGCACATCAAGAAATTGTAGTCAATTGACATGTGGCAAAGGAGAATAAGGATTAAGTGTGCTTGTGTAGATAAATACTAAAATTAGGTCCCATTAGTTGTGCATGTGAAGGATAAAAGTTGTAACACATGATTGACTAGACAAGTGTTGGAATGTGATGAGAGGTGAGTGTTTAATTCAAATAAAATATTTGAATTAGTTGGAAATTAATTAAATAAATAAGATTTATTTAATTAATTTGAAATATGAATAGGATGTGATGTGGAAATTAATTAAATAAATAAAATTTATTTAATTAATTGGCTAAGTGGGATAAGGATGGGATTGAATGGGATTTAATTAATTAAATAAAATTTATTTAATTAATTGGCTAATGAATAAATGGGATTAAGAGTGGGATTTAGGACAAAAATGACTTATGATGTTTATGATAATGTTTTAACAAGGTGTTGTAAGACATACACAAATTTGGGACAAATTTGGGTGTCTACATTTTGCCCCTCTTTGAGATGATGTTCGAGATGATAAGCTTTATGTCGAGTAACATCATTTCAAAGAAGCTAAGGTATGGATAGAGGAAAAGGATAGGGTGATGGAAAGATATGATGATGATGCCCCCTCGAGAGGATAGGTGGGTTGGACAAACACAGGTATGCTCTCGAAAAGAAATGGCTTGGCTACAAAAAGAAGGATAAGGGGATAGATAGAAGAAATGATGATGTGTTATGCTGCAATGAAGGTGAGCAACCATGATGTTTGATATAGCACTAGACGTTATGCACCAAGGTATAAGGACCAGGGTGATGATGTGTCTTGTACCCCAGCATAATACAACATTGTCTAACGTATGAGGAAGTAAACTTAGAGCATTAAAGTCCTAATACACAAAAGGTATGATATGACCTTAGATGCAAAGGATAGTGCAAAAAGCTATTCCAACATACACAAGATATGAATATTAGCTGGAATGATACTAATTTGATGCAAATGCAAGATAAAAAGATAACACACACAAGCAAGCAAGCAAGCATGCACAAGTGATTCAAAAACAAACAAGGTATTGCCCCTTTCAAGCTGTAAACCAATGATTAATTGTTTGATTGATGATAGTTGAGAGTGTTGTCATTGCGGGGAAAGCTATATCCCTAGATCAACAGAGGGTTGTTTGCTGAGTTGGTTGGTTGATTGGCTAATTGATTTGGCTTACAACAAGGCTAGGATCAAGACCATGGATTGCATTTGGATAACTTGGCTTGATTGATTAACTTGATTGGTATAGCTTAATGATGAGCTTGCATTTGGATCATTGTTTGGAATGATTTGATGATTGAAATGATGGATGAAGATTGATTTGATGCAATGTTGATGATGGGATGACATGTGGTGGATTGAGCTACTTTTGATTTGCTGAAGTGAATGGATTTGTTTTGATGGTTGGCTTGATGTGCTTGAATTGATTTGCTTTGGTGTTAATGTTGATGATTGATAGAATTTGTGTTGATGGTTGGTTTGATGTGCTTTGGTTGTGATGTTTGCTATTGCTGGGTTGATTGTTTTGATGATTGGATTGTTTTGAATGATGATAGTAATGGTGTGATGATTAGAGTGTCCACTCAATCTAAGCATAAGCAAGTGTTTTTGGTGTGCTCAAAGGATGTAAAACAGACAAGGTATTGCCCTTGTCAAGTCATAAACCAATAATTGATTGTTTGATTGATGATTATAATAGTGTTGTCATTGCGGGGAAAGCTATATCCCTAGATCAACACAAGGATGTGGGAACACTATATCCCATTGATGATGATTCATGATGATTGATTGGGCTCATGACAAGATTAAGATCAAAACTTGTTGATTTGGTTGGATAATGTTCCTTGATTCATTGGCTTGCTTGATATGGATTAGTGTGACTTGGATTGTAGATCATTGCTTAGATTTATGTGATTGATATGATTGGAAGAAGTGATTGATTGATGATGATGATGATTTGATTTTGAGTGAATGTTGATGGAGTGGATTGTTTTGGATTGATGATGATTGGTTTTATTGCTTAGATTTTTTCGTTGGATATTTAATTTTTTTTTAGATTGTTTTTTTGACATTTTGATTTTTTTTTTCATGTTTTTTGGGATATTTGATTTTTTTGTGTTTTTGAATGTTTTGGAACATCAATGGATTTACAATTTGGGTAGCCTTGAGCTTGATACCAATGACAAGGGAGAAAACCACGTCTAGGTGCAAGGATGGATGTAGCATGGATGGATAAAAGGTTAGGCTCATAGTAAATGGGATGAAAGGCTCATGATAGATGGATAGATAAGAGGATAGGCCATATAAGGGATGGATGCTTGCCTCATGATAAATGGATAGGTAGGCTATAGTGGAAAGCTCATGATAAGGATATGCCATAGTGGATGGATCATAAGGGAGCTAGGATGTGATCTTCAAAGGCTATGTTGCATAGGAAGAATAACTTGCCCCATTCTAGGTGGTAATGCTTAGGATTCTTCACATGACAAAGTTCATGACCAACGGATGACATGATTGGATTTTACATGGTGCTTATGACAATAGTATGACATGATGGATTGATTTAAATGGAATGGATAAATGGTCAATGGATAGGCCTTCGTTTGGAAAGAAGGTATGCCAAGAAAGATCCAAACATGTTTCAACATTTTTGCCCCTATGTCTTCATCAAAATCAAAAGGTAGAAGGATGGGTAAATGGGTCAATAGGATAGGCATGTTTATGTAATGGCTAAGGATGGCAGGATGGTATGGTAATAGTTTGGAAATGGATAGGTTGGATGAGACAATGTGCCCCCAAGTGTAAGTGACATAGAAGATCAACCTACACATGACACCTATTTGCCAGGTTTTCATCATGGTACTTATCCAAGGCACCTATTTACCAGGTTTTCACTATTGGACGAAGGTATTTCTCTTTATTTTTTTGATTTTTTTCTTCTTCTTTTGCATTTTTTTTTTTTTAGATGGGATGACAATTACACATGGCACCTGTTTGCCAGGTTTTCACCATGGTAATGGATAGGAGGGACTCAAGTGTTTAGTGCTATGAAAGGTGACAGTGTCCCAATAGAGAGGGATGTTGTCGCATGGACCATGTCATTACGCTCATCGATGTTGATAAGGGATTGCGTGGATGGGAGATGGATTAGGTAGATAGTGGATGATGAAATAGATTATGAAAGGTTCATGCAAGGATAGATGGATGGGGATAGTGGATTATGATGTGGATTATATAGGCTTATGGAATGAAGATGGATGAAAATTTTATGCCAAAGCATGGACCATAGAAAGGTGATGGGGAAGATTTGTAGGATAATGGATGAAGGATGGGGAGATGGAGGCATGTGGGAATGTTCTAGAATGGAAGGGAACCATGACCAATAGTTGCACACACCATGATAAACATTGAAGCTTTTGATTGGATGGTGGTGTAGGAAGCAATGGAGATGTTTGCTTAGGGGATGGTTGATGAAGTGATTTAGGAACCCACATAGATTTAGTATGTTTAGTGTTTTTGTTTTGCTTGTGGGATTTTTGAAGGGGATGAAAGTTTTGGATGGAAGTGGGCTTTTGGATGGAGATAGGTGGTTGGGATTCTTGAGATGTGAATGAGGATGCCTCATTTGATTTGCTAGTTGTTTTCTTAGGAACCCAAACCAATTTACTTTTGGGCTTTGTTTTTAGAGGTATGGGCTTGGATAGCTTTTTGGATTGCTTTGTTTTGGTTCTTTGCATTGATTTTTCATGTTTGTGCCCTAAGGCATGAGAGTCCTTAGGATTTTTGGTAGGACTTTTAGCTTTATAGGTAGAGGCATCAAAATTGTTGCTTTTGAATCCCATGGGGTGGGTGGAGTGGATGGAATGATTGGAAGCTTTATGCTTAGATGATGTGTGCTTTTTTTGGTCATGATTAGGGATGTAAGGATACTTATGAATGATAGGTATGTTAGGTGTTGGAAGCAATGGTGGCAAGGTGGATGGAGGGATATTTGGAGTTGGTAAAAGTGGAGGCAAAGTGGATGGTGGAAGGTGTATGGTCACATGCTTTTGACATTTATAGGATGATGGAGTTGGAATGACAACATATGTTTTGGGTAGATGATGGGGGGTGCAATGGAAAGTGGTAGGTTTAGGATGCACGAAGGGATTACCAACATCTTGGCCTTGTTTACCTTGGGCTGTGTATCCAAGGCTATATGAGCGTGGAGGAACTTTGACATGGTTTGGCTCCAAAATAACTTGTTTATAAAGGCCTAGACCTTTGCCTTGGTAGTTCATGTTTTGGAGTATGTGATGGACAATGAGACTAGGTGTGCTTAGGGAACTAGACTTGAGTTCCTTATTGGATGGAGAAGGTGAAGTGGATAGAGGTTGTTTTTGTCCTAAGGAAGAACATTCATGTATAAGGGTGGTAAGACCAATAGAAGTGGAATCAATGGTGGATGTGGAAGGAGGATCATTAGGATCTTGGTTATGTTCATTATGTTCGCTAAGATCCAAGTTATTTGTTTGATCTTTTATGCTTACTTGGGGGACAAGTATTTCATCATGACAAGTGGATGTTTGCTCATTATGGATAGGGCTAGATGGCGGATGACTAGGAGCAATTTGGATATCTTGCTCATGGATAGATATAGGATTATGGATAGGATCAAGGTGCTCATGGATAGCTTCTTTATAGGTATCATCTTGATCATAAAGAAGGTAAATGTTATGGATGGGGTGAAGGGAAGTGTTTTGATCTTGAGTTGGACTAGGGCTTAATGTTTCGACATGCTTAGGATTAAACGCTTGACATACCTCCTGGGTTGCTTGAATGGAAGTGGAAGACTCTTAGATAGGCTCTTGGTCAACAATATGAGAACATGATGAATCTTGACTTGGATTCATAATAGGAGACTCTTGAATAGGCTTGATGGCTTGTAGGTCACATGATGGTCTTGAAGGGCTAAGAATGTTAATTGAGGGCTCTTGGATAGGCTCAAGAATAGGTGGACCACATGATGGGATTATAGGATTGGACATAACCTTTGGAAGTTCTTTGGTAGGCTCATGAATGGGTGTTTGACATGGAGATATTTTATTCCTAGCTAGTAGCCAATGGATCACATCCTTTGCAAGGGTATGAGTGGATGGGCAATATAATGGATGAGTAATAATAGAGGATGATGTTGTAAGTGTAGGACTAGGATTTTGATTGGATGGAAGGATAATGGAGTTTGATGGATTAGGATGTGGACTAGATGGGTGTGACACATGGGATTGGGATGCTGTGGCATGATTTCTTATTGTAGGTAGGTACACCTTGTAAACAATTGAGACAAATATTGGGCATTGATTTGTATTATGGCCTTTGGTCCTATGGTATGCACAATAATCATGTTCATCATATGGACTTTCTTCACCTGGTTTGACTTCCAGAAGTTCAATGAATTTTGCTTCAAGCATCCTTTGTAAAACTATCGCAGCCGCATCCTTTGGTGAAGGATTAGAATGACATGGTGATGAAGGTAATGGAGGACTTGGTGGTTTGGAAGGTAGAGGGATTAATGGACTAGGAATGGGATCACATGGTGGTGTTAGGATAGGACTTGTTGGCTTATGTGTTGGCATGGGATGGGATGGTGGTGGCCACTCTAGATTGGTATCTCCCTTGTCAAAGGTTATTAGATCTTGCATAGGATAACTTGGGCTTGTTTGATTTATGTACAAGGGGCCACTTGGACTTGCATGTGCTTCTTGTTGTAAAGGTGGACTTAGGCTCACTTGTGCTTGTTGTCGAGGCCATTGATAGTCTTGGTGGTTGAGTGAAATGGTGGGATATGTAGACAAAAGGTCTTGGGTTTGGTATGAAGTTGAGGGCATTTGATCTTGTTGGCAAAGTTGACTTGTGTTCACTTGTTTTATGTATAAAGGGCCATTGGGACTTGCATGTTGTTCTTGTGATATCACTTGATTGCTTTGTGGATGGGCTTGGTAGTGCATTGGAATGATGGCATGAGGGATTGGATAAGCTTGAGGTGGATGTTCATAGGTTTGAGGTGGAATTTGTTGAGGTTGAGATGGTGTTTGGACTTGTTGTTGTGATATGATTTGTTGTTGATGTTGGTAAATGTGTTGATGTGATGATGATGGAGGGGTTGCATAGGATAATGGTTGTTGAGATATAGATTGATATGGATAAGGGTTGACATTGGAAAGGTTATGATAGGTTGATGAAGGATTGATGTGACATGTGGGTGGATTTGGTTGATATGGAATGGATGGAGATTTTGGACTTGTCTCGTCCTCATCAATAAAGATATATCCTCCTCGAAGTATAAACTTGGTCTTAGGAGGAGAGGCTCCTTTAATTGTGATCTTGGGCTTTGGTTCACTTTCATGATTTGGATTAGGAGGATAGCCACCTTTAATTGTGACCTTGGGTCTTGGTTTATCCTCATGATTTGGATTAGGAAGAGGGGCTCCTCTAATTGTGACTTTAGGTCTTGGTTTATCTTCATGATTTGGATTAGGAGGATAGCCACCTTTAATTGTGATCTTGGGCTTTGGTTTTATTTCATTGTTTAAATTAGAGGGGTAGCCTCCTTGAATTGTGATTATAGGCTTAGGTCTTGTCTCATGCTTATAAGGATAACCCCCTTAAATTGTCACCTTAGGCTTGGGATTTGTCTCATGATTAGAGGGATAGCCCCCTTGAATTGTCACCTTAGGCTTGGGATTTATCTCATGATTAGAGGGATAGCCCCCTTGAATTGTTATGACCATTTTAACAAGTGTTGACTAGGAATAGGTTGATGATGATGTGAAGATGATTCGGAATGAGTATGGATGTGACTAGGATATGTTTAGAATAAAATTGATTTGGGTATGATTAGGATATGATGTGGAATGACAAAATTGGGTGATGTAGATGAAATGTAGGATGAATTGTTTATGTGTTTGGTGTTTATAGCTTGATTTGGCAATGTTCAAACAAATGATTATGCATATACACACATGAATCACTCACGCAAGACACATAAGCAATTTTTTTTACTTTAAAAATGAAATGTGATGATTAAGCAAACACACATGGAAGACACATCAACAAGCCTAATGTCTAGTCAAGTGGGTATGGCCAATTAGGTCTTAGGCTAGATTGCACAAGGTTGACTAAGGAATTGAAAGTGAAATCCTACCACACAGCCAGGAGAAAGGCGTAACCCACCCTTCACCTTCACTTCCCAAAGGTATAAAGTTCTTTGGGGCTTAGCCAAGAGTGACAAGATTTACAACTCCTAATGAGGGTGTCTTTCAATTCAGCCTTGATTGAGGTCGTCCCTTGGAGTGGTGTGTCTCCAAGCAGGCCTCCTAGATAGGGTTTACAAAAGCAAACCAAGTGAGCTATCACTTGATTCACACTCACAGTGGTTAATTCCCCTTTAGAAATGAGATGTGTGGAAGACAATTCAAGCACTTGTTCTTTTTAAACCCAAATTCAAATGTGTTGGAAGACAATGGTTCATTTTAGTCCAATTTTTTGATGTGAATTTGCAAACAATTGTTCATTTTATGCCCAAAATCCAAATGTGTTTGCAAACAATGATTAGAAGATGAGAAATGAAATGATTGCACCTAGTTAATTCGCTATCCAAATTGCTGTAGATGTTGATGTCAATGTTGCTCTAGCTCCTTATGATCACCTACAACATAAAAAAAATGATATTATAATGCAGGCATAAAAAATAGGCTCATCAGGCAAGGAAAATTGTAATTTTAGATGCATAAAGGAATTAGATTTGATTATCTTGATAAATTTTTTATTCAAAAATTAAAAAATCAAAGAAGAGACCCCTATTAATTTTTAGAGAGCTTTCTGAAAATGTAAAGAAATTAGAAAAATTTCTTGATTTGCGCCCAGAAATGCAGATTTATGGAAATAGTATCGTCGGCAAAGATCTGATTTTGTTGCACTGTAAATAACCTACAAATTAAATCTGTAAAACATAGACCCCCATTAAAATTTTGAGGGCTTTCCAGAAATGTAAAAATTTTTAAAAAATTTGTTGATTTGCGCCCATAATTGTGATTTTATGAAAAAACATAAAAACGTGATAAATCCTGCAAAAATCATGATAAACCCAAAATGTTTCTTCTGTAGCTTCCTTATATCATGGACAAACTTTTGCTAAAATATTATAGAAAAATCCATAGCCGTTTGGAAGATATGATGAAATCTTTAAAACCTAGGGTTTTGTCCAAAAAGTAGCAGATCTGCAACAAAAAGTTAATTAAACCTGCAAAACTCAACAATGGGGGTTATATGAAAGCAAATTTTTACTACAAAAACCTACAAAAAAGATTAAGCGAAGTGAGTCCCACCAGGCGTGCCAACTGTAGTTAGGGTAAAATTGCAAATCAGGGCAAATGAATAAACAGCAATGATAAAAACCCTAGCAATGCACAATGAAGCACAAGACAACATGAAAATCAAAATAACAAATGTAAATGCAAACTGATCTCCACGCTATGCTCGATTTATCTCCATTGCTCTTCTCCACCTCGCATGAGCATGCAAGATTTTGAAGGATTATTGTTGGAAGAATGTTGGGTGCTCACTTCTGCAGCATAACATTAAGATGAAGATGCTAGAATGAATGATAGATGAAGGATGCAAAGACTCTAATAATATTTCAATAGCATGTGGATACTTGAGGATCAATGCATTATAGAAAATTTGACAGAATAAGGGTGCTTAAGGCTCAATGCATTGCTAATGGCTTGTGAGGGGTTTGATTTATAGGCTTGGCTTAGTTCAAATGGATGGCTAGGATCAATTAGGGCTTTAGATGAAATGGATGGATAGGATTAAGTTAGGTTTCCTTGCACATCAAGAAATTGTAGTCAATTGACATGTGGCAAAGGAGGATAAGGCTTAGGTGTGCTTGTGTAGATAAATACTAAAATTAGGTCCCATTAGTTATGCATGTGAAGGATAAAAGTTGTAACACATGATTGACTGGACAAGTGTTGGAATGTGATGAGAGGTGAGTGTTTAATTCAAATAAAATATCTGAATTAGTTGGAAATTAGTTAAATAAATAAGATTTATTTAATTAATTTGAAATATGAATAGGATGTGATGTGGAAATTAATTAAATAAATAAAATTTATTTAATTAATTGGGATGAGGATAAGATAAATGGGATTATGCATGTGAAATTAATTAAATAAATAAAATTTATTTAATTAATTGGCTAAGTGGGATAAGGATGGGATTGAATGGGATTTAATTAAATAAATAAAATTTATTTAACTAATTGGCTAATGGATAAATGAGATTAAGAGTGGGATTTAGGGCAAAAATGGCTTATGATGTTTAGGATAATGTTTTAACAAGGTGTTATAAGACATACACAAATTTGGGACAAATTTGGGTGTCTACAGTAAGATGCGTAAGAGCATCTATCTTTGCCTATTTTTAGCCTAAAGCACTCTACCTTGGGAAGTCAAATCTTCCACGTTATGACAGATGTAAGAAAGGTGAAAACATGTTGGACAAGTGTCCTTTAGGTGTGTAAATGGCTATGTGGCCAAGATGGATGTCCATCTCTACAGGCCTCTCAATTTTGCCTTGTAATTCTATATAACGTAGTGTTTGGAGTTGTAGTTTGGATATTGTTGATATAGGTACTGTTATGCTATCAGAATTACTTCAAAAACAACATTTGCAGTCTCCTAGAACTTGCATTTCAAGTGTATTGTAAACATCATTGTTTTGATAATATATTGTGCAGGCTTTGTAGTGTGGGGTTTCTTACCTAAAAAGATTTTTCCCACAATATATCTTGTGTCTCTCTTGTAATTATATGTTGTGTTGTTGATGAAATCTTTATGCTATATGTTTAACATTGCTACAATTGTAAGGATTTAAAAGAATGTGCATACTATTCCCCTCATTAGATTGGTGTAGGAAGTGTGTTCCACATACCTTGCTTCCTTTTAGGACCTGTCACATCATTGTGAACTAACTCAAGGACTTCTTAATCCCTCCAAACCTTCCCTTTGTTGAACTTGTGCTCATGACGTTTTCCAAAGGAATAACACAAACAAACTCCATCTCATAAATTGCTCTGAGGATGAATTTTGACCATATCCTACATGTTGAGCTACTAAAGGTAGCAAAAGTTGAGATGGCCAAAGCACTCATTCTATAGTTTTCTCACATAATCTGAATGGGTGAGCAAAGTAGTAGAATGTGAATTAGGAACAAAGTGAAAGAAAAGATATAGTTGAGACTCATGCTCGGCATTATTGACTATAAGAAGTGCATTATCTTTAAAGATCTCTGATAATGACAGAATTTGGAGTGAACTCAACTTTTCTTCTATTCTAGGTAACTAGTAGATAGAGAGAAGGTTGGTTGACAAATTAGGCATGTGCACAGAGGACATCCTAAAATGTACCATTGATAGCATCAACAAAACCTTTCCCAATGACATCTACAAGAGAGTTATCCCTAATGAGAATGTGGGGCACTTAACAAGGTTCCAACAAAGAAAATTGTTCTTTGATAGAACCCATGTGGTGTGATGTACTTAAGTCAAGAATCAACTATTGTGAAGAATTTACAATAGCAACAAGTACAGTTGCTTTCTTTTTTCTTAGTTTGGAAGGAGTACAAGATTGCTGATCAATAAAAGAAGGTAGATTAATGTTATTCTTTTTTAGAAGATGCTTCAACTCATCGATCGACATGTTATGACAAGAATGTTTGTCATGACCAACCTTCTTGCAGTAACTACAAGTTGGTATTTCCTTCTTCTAACAATTCCCCTTTGAAGAAGAGGAGTTAGAGGCTACTTTTGGGGTAGACAATGACTGTGTCTAATCTTTATGTGACTTTTTCTTGGACTTATTTTTTTCTTGTTAGGTTTCCCTAACTCTTTCTACCCTTTTGGTTGACCAGCTAGCAAAGGCTAAGGCTATGATTGTTTAAGGAGACCCATACAAAGAAGCTTCCCTTACTCATACATTAACATTTTAGAAAAGGAAGCGAAAGAAGGAGTTGTGTATATAGATCCCATAGTCAACCCATGAGTGTGAAAGGTAAAAACAAATGTGGCATATTTAGGTCCAAGTTTAGTGATAGTAGTTAAGACAAGTTGTATGCCATTTTTCTCAATGCCACATGATTTACATTGTGCTCTTAGGTTTGTAACCTTTGTTACATAATATTGGATGTTGTCAAAAGACTTAGGATCAAGACTCATTATTTCATTGTCAAGTTGATATTCCCTAACTTTATCAGATGTACTATTTAGATGTTTTAATTTCTCTGATGCATCATGTGAATTTGTACATACATCAAGTTGAAACATAATGTCAAGGGAAACTAAAATACTAAGACAACCAAGAGCTTTTGTTTGTTTAATCATCCAGAGTACTTTTTTCCTTAGCATCTATGGGTTCAATTAAATTTTGTTCAACATAAGGTTATTGCATTAAGGCATTCCATGCATTTTGATGCGATATGTTTTAGTTATATGGTGTTAGCAATCTAAACTTAAAAAGACCCATTTGTGAATGAAAAGAGAGCATCACTAGAAAGAGATGTACAAACACAATCACACCAAGAGAACCCCCTTGAATCACTCAATGAAAGAGCACCCCTCAATGCTTTTATAAATCCTCAATGAATGAGTATATATTGAAAGTACAATTTTCACACAATAACAAGTGAAATGAATAGCACCAATATAAAGTACACAAAAAAATTATGCACTTTCGAGAAAAGAATCACCTCAATTCAAGGTCGTATGACAAAGTTATGTAGCTTTGAAGTTATCAAAATGAGAATTGCATAGTGTCGCCTATAAGAATCTGCAATTTATAGAAAATATGTGCATCAAAATAAATTATCATTTACATCAACATGAAGACCATGAATTAGTTCAAATAAAAAAATTCTCAAAAAATGGTGATCGTGAGCCCAAGATATGAATCTTCAAAGTTGGAATGCAAATTTCAACATGCCAACAAAGAGGGCTCAAGATTCAAAAAATCCCCTTTCACCAAATTTAGTGGAACTTATACTAAACTTAGTGGATTCACAAAATATAGAACCCTACCAGATAAATTTAATTGTCACTAAATCTAGCTGAAATGACAAATATAGTGAAGCAAATAGTTATCACCATGAATGGCAGACCTCTAAAAGAGTCACCAAATTTGGTGGAGCCCTCAAACTAAAAGTCACAAATTTGAAGGCATAATAAAAAAAAATTGAAAATGATTTAGGGCTTTAAGGCCAAATGAACAGGGTCTTTGAGGGGCCAAGAAACACCCCAAAGACCCCTTTGAAAGGGTCTATGGAAACCACAAAAGGTCTATGGTCTGCAAGGAGGTCATGGCCTTGTATGGCATGGGACTCGAGCTCTGTGGACTCCTATAGACTTAGTACCAAGCCAACAAGTCCATATGGCATGTTGGCATGTGTACCTTTTTTTTAATTTTAAATTTTCCCAAAAACTGTACTAAAATCTTTGTAAAAAACTACGAAATGTAATTTATTTTTTACATGTAAAAATTCCCATAAAAATATTTATAGTGGGTCATACGGCTCCCTCGACAAAGTTTTGTTGCTTCTCCAGGTAACTTTGTCCAAAATCAATGATTTAATAGTCAATTTTAGGGTTTCTGAACCTTTTTAGCATGATGGCAGGGTCAGATTTGATTGCAAATTATTTGAAATGATGACTTCCTATTAGATCTACTAATGAACCTCCTGCTACAAACCATTGTAGATCAGGCCTCCAATGTTTGAATCAGATGAAGCAAAAGACAAATCTAACTATCTTAGTGCCTCTAGATTCAATGGTGATCTCAAAATGTCTCCACAAAGCTTTAAAAAAAATTGCATTTGGCAAGTTAAGATATGAACCCTCAAAAAACTAGAATTTTCTCTACATTTTTTTTAATTCTCTAGATCATTTGAGGATGCCAGAAAAGAGAATACTTATGTATTTTTAAAAATAACAGTTCTACACTCCTAGATTTCTAAAAGAATGGCAACCCTCAACTCACAACCACTTTGATGTCATGTAATATTTGGTTGAATATTCACCCAAGAATGCAAATGAATGAAGGAAAGAAAAGGTAGAAATTAGAAATGAGTAAGAATAAATTATATTATATTCAAGACAATGTAAAGCATACAATGAAAATGAGATGCTCATATGACAGCGATGGGTGCGTATATAGGATTTACCACCCAAGAGACTAAAAACACTACCACTATGGGATAAAGTGAAAAAGTCCCAAAGTAAACTTAACCTAGTGTGAAGAGAGATAAAGCAAAGAACTAACTAGGAAAGAACTAGATATCTAAAGAGCCCTTTTCACATTAACACAAATAAATAACACATATTAAATTTTGATGGAGAAGGTTGACACTTGTAAAATTTAATTTTATTTAATTCATGTCTACAATAAGTTTTGGTTTGTTTAAAAATTATTATTTTTCCCTTATGAAGCTATTTTCTAGATCGTAATACTTGAAATATAAAGATTGCCTATGAAATTAAAGTTTCCTTAAAATTTTAAGCTTTAGAACTAATATTTGGGTTATTAGAGATTTCTTTGAGTTCTTGTCTTTTGTATTTTGTTTGATTTTTGATCTTGTCCTTTTACTTTCATTGGTACTTTTATTTTGAGTTCCTCACAGTTCTTCTTTGAACCTTAATTTTGAGCTCATAGACTATTATCCATAGATTTTATTTATTTTATTATAAGTATTCTCTTAACTATACCAAAATTTGTAGTAATTATCATTTGTAAATCCTAAATCATGACTATGGTTGGATGACTTTTTTGATCACCAACCATATTAAAGTAGGAGAAATGAGGCTTTGTTGAGAGGTGATCCAAATTGAATGAGGCTTTGCTAAGAGGTGGTCTATGTTGATAAGGGAAAGAGGAAGAAAATCTTGTTATCAAACTTATAAAGACTTGTAAAAACAACTCTTTTAAAATTTATGGATTACTTTTTGTTTTATTAGCACTTGAAAATAAAAAAATAGGCTAGGTAATACATGTACTTAACATTGATTTGTTTGAATTAGTGATGTGTGTGAAGATATGAGATTATTTGAGCCTTGGGATCTCTTAAATGTGTAGGACCTTTATGTTTGGTTGTTGAAAGTTGAAGAGAAAATAAATATTTAATGAGTATGTACGTTAATTAATATAATAAGACAAATACCACAACATAATATATTTCAATTGTATGATAGTGGATTTTGATAATAAATAAGCATTAAACTTCCAAATGCATTCAAGACGTGATAATATACCTAACAATGTGTATACTATATAAAAAATATAACTCTATGATTCAAAGAATGTGCATAGCATGAAAAATACAACTTTTTAATTTCTTCTAATTTTCTAGAATAGTGTATTTTCAAAACTAGTTATACCTAACAATGTGTATACTATATAAAAAGTATAACTCTATGATTCAAAGAATGTGCAGAGCATAAAAAATACAACTTTTTAGTTTCTTCTAATTTTCTAGAATAGTGTATTTTCAAAACTAGTGACAACATCTAAAAGTGTTACAAAATGGTTGATAGGCACAAATATGCAATAGGTTATAAATATTAATCCCTGTGGACCATTTGATAACACCATTATATACTATTACTATCATGTTTATTGATGGAAAGTTAGTTAGAGATCCACTAGCATTTTTGGAAGCAACAGATTAAATGAAAACATAAAAAAGATAATATTTGGAAAAGTGAAGTAATTAAAGGTTTAATGTTAGAGTACCTTATTTTCTTATTAGAAGGTTTAATAGAAGGTTTAAGGTCATGTAATATGGCTTACAATCAATTGTAGGTATACCACTACAACTTAATTATGAGTACGGGGGATTCAAACTTTAATCTTGATTATGAGAATCACATAGCCTTGTCATTTGAATGCAACCCTTGACAATATAAATCAAGGAGCACCTTCTTTATGCACTTATATACTTTTCTTTAAATCAATAGGAATGCAGATTTACAAATAGAGAAGAAAATTTAATCAGAGCCACTACACCAATTAGAATTAGAAGCTTACTTCTTATTTTGCACGATCTGATTCATTAGACATAGATAAGCAGTGTAAAATTGATTAAACATACGGGAAGGGGATAGAAAGGATTCAGTTATCCAATACTTGGCCTACGTTTACATGGTGTGATAAGACGAGATTAAAAAAATCACTCATCCAATCACAAAGTGGAGACATAGGATAAGATTTGAAAAATCACTTATACATGCAAATGGCCTAGATTTGCATGGGCGATAGGATAAGATAAAAAAAAAATCACTCATCCTATAGCTTAGTAACGAACCCACAATTTATCCTAAAGCTTGAGGCGATTTAATTGTAAATGTAGGGGAAAGGAATACAAGTGCTATGGACAACATGTACATGGCTGCGAAGATGATGGCAATAACAGTACCTTCTGAGATTGGACCCAACTTCATGACAACAAAAGCTGAGTAACTGCACGCAGTGAAAATGATAGCGAGGGCCACCAGCTTTTTCACTCTTGTAAAATTGAACGTGGGCAGGGCCACTGGGGCCCCGATTATGAAGAGTGTGGTGATGAGAGATAAGGTGGCTTGTATCAGTACAGCTTGACGGATACCTTCATCTCTGTTTCCAAGGCTGCTTGGAAGAGATGTGATGGCACTGCAGTTGGCTGCCATAATAATACCTGAAATTATTGACATAGTCTTACGATCTTGGTACATCTTCTCCTCATCTGCTCCTTCTTCTGTGCAGAATACAGCACTAAGCACAACCATTGCTTTCCCTATAATCCCCTCTTTTCTCACTTTTTCATTATTGTTGTCATGGACGGGGATGCATACATCTTGTCCCGACTCTACATTATCCACACAAGCTTCCTCAGTTCTCATTTGAATGTCTACCATTCTTCCTCTGGCTTACTTGCACACAGTTAAACCCTAGGACAGACTAGGCTAGAAGACTAGGAGATACAACATTTTTGTTGCCCCAAGGAATTGGGTCTGCCTGATCGATGTGAATAGCCTTGTAATCAGGGTGCTTTTATAAGGAAGACAAAGGAAGCAACGAAGGTATTTGGACGAGTTTAAAGTTTTTCAAGTTTCTTGTCACAAGGCAGGAAAGTTCCAGGGAAATGCAATTATTGACATTGAAGAGAAAACATTGCCTGGGTCCCCGCCTGAAATGTGCTGGGCCCCTTTTTCTCGTTGTGGATGATGACCCTTACCTTATCCTTGAAACAATCTAACTTAGTGTCATTCACATAGAAATTTCTTTTGGCCGGCCCACTTCTTGGGTCCCATAAAATGGGTTAACCATGTATTGACAAAGATATTTGTTTTATTTTTATTGGTTAAAAGTAACTTTTGACTGTTAAAATGAATGATATTGAAGAATAATTTGTTGCAATAAGGTCCCGATTTGAATGTATTCCAAGAATATGCCACTTATATACTTGTTATTACTTGAAGGAAAATCTTATCCAAGTGGGCCACGGACGTAACCTAGAAAAAGGTATGGGTATAAGGTTTTCACCAATGTGGAGGTATATCATTACAATAATAATTAATAAAAAAATTGCTTTTCTGTTAACTATGGTGTCTTTTATATCACATTTTATATTTTTCTTTCATACTTTCACTTGATATTGCCACTTGAGAGGCAAATTGATATTTTTTTTAGATTTTACATCTTCACACTTGCTCTTCTAGGAAAATGGGGGCTATATTTTCTACATGCTTGCCAACACAATAGGCAATACAAAGGTAAAAACATTTTAGGTATGTATTTTATATTCAATTCTACATGACATGTGCCATTGTCATTTTCTGGAATTACAATTTAACTTTACATTCATACTCAGTTTCTAATTATTATTTTCTCTCCTAAATTTATGTGCACTCATTGGTAGTACAGACAATTTTAGGGGGCATATTTCTGCTAATTCTATTTGTCGTTTATCCCTAATCTTATAGGTGACACAGACATTTGCTTGAGTGATTCAAATTCTCTAGATGCAAAGAAATGATATCATTTTATCACAGTTTATTTTTACTAAGTATTTTTACTTTGGTACTGCATGTACACTTAATTTTGCACACAACAAAGTAAGGAGAAAATATAGAGGAGAATAGTGTGGTCTTGTTTATGTCACTTTAGACTGATGTCTTGGATGAATGATTTTACTATTTTGGCACACTCATTTACCCAAGACATAATCCATCATTCCCTCATGCCGCATTTATATTTCACAACCTCTGTGACTTAGTTTCTAACAACCTTTTCATCTTAGACAAAATCGTAATTATTGGAATTCCCATATTGTTAAAATTGTCGCATAATTTTACATCATAATATTATTTTCAATTAACTACCAAGCTAATCAATCTCTTAATATAAATGGACTTTCGAAAGTTTTCATTGTCTACTGCGTGGCGAGCACGTTCAAGTATAGGCGAGGAGGAAACGAGAAATTGCATTTCTGGTGGGCCCACATAAGGACGAGGGAGTCGCCTTCCTTTCGCCGAAAGGCAAAAGAAATGGTCGGTAACGTAACATTATTTTCTTTGAGGCACCTCATGCACAACATCCTCCTTTCCAGAGTCCAACAATTCGTGGAAATAAATCTTCTACTCCATAGAATAACCAAGAGAAATATTTGGAAAAGAAAAGCGATTGCGCAATCATTTTTTTTTGGGCAAAAGCTGGAGGACTAGTGAGATAATGGAAGGAGAGATAGACAGAAATGCCATAACAGCTGCCTTGATTATTGTTACTGTGTTAATCCTGAGGGTTAATACAATGTAATTAGTTTTCAGCCATTGTGTGACTGTGCATCTTAGGGGTATCATGATCTGGTCAGACTTGGTTGACATAGTACCAAGTGAACTCCAAGTGACACCCTTCTTAGCCAAACTTCTGGATACACAATCCCTCATCCATAATCATTCTCATCTAAGACATAACTAGAAATTCAATGTTGATTACATTTATAGCTTCGACCCTTAAGCAATATAATTTTAACTTGGACCCATTTACACTATATTTTAGTATTGTTAGTCCCTGCCTTCGGCAGGGTAACTATTGTTTTCACTGTAATAGCATTTCTTTGGACGTTGAACTTTGTGCAAGTGTTATAATCGAAATTAGCCTAAGCTTTTTAGTCTATCCTTGGTATTATTTTCCCGTTGATATCTGTGCAATGACAATAATCAAAGTTAAACCTAAGTCACATTGGTAATTTGTTTGCCCATTGGCAATTTAGTTGAGATAGTTTAGCCTAAGCTTTTTAGTCTATCCTTGGTATTATTTTCCCGTTGATATCTATGCAATGACAATAATCAAAGTTAAACCTAAGTCGCATTGGCAATTTTTTTGCCCATTGGCAATTTAGTTGAGATAGTTTTTGGATTCTTAATATTTTAGCTTGTCTTTGCATAGGGTTTCCTTTATTTTTGCTGCGTCTTGGCATGTGATCCAATTTCAACTCATGGCTGGTTTGAGATTTGCATGTCCTCATGGGTTCCAGCATGGACGCGTGTGGTCCATTTTCCCTTGCAGACACTGATGTAGAAGAAGGCCTTGGTGAGGAAGGAGTTGGCACTCTGCTCCTGCTGAAGGTGGGGAGGCAGAGCAAGGTTTGTGTGGATGTCAGTGTTGAGTTGCTAACTGTGAAGGCTGCATTTTGTTCACAACGCACATCAAAGCTGTGGAGAGGCCATACAAAAGGGTGGCAACAACATTATTACTATTATTATTGGGTAAACCCTGGAGAACGAGTGCCGCCAGTGTGATGTTGGTGAGGGAGGTGAGGAGGAGTTTGTTATGTCCATCTCTTTGCTGTGCGAGGACACCATGCATTTCTACCCGGTCTACCACTGCTGCTGCCACCAAACGCAGCTTCATTATAATCACCTCTCCTGCTTCATCTTTATGGGGGTTTTGGTCCTCTGGACATGGAAATATTTTTGCCATTGCCAAAAAGGCCAAGTTCACTGACATGAGGCCCTTCTATAAGTTTTATATGTTATCTCCCACTTTTGCTTCTTCTAGTTTATAAATTCTTTTCCCTGTTTTGTTTGTTTCTCTTGGTGTGAAGGAGGCTTTTGTATGGGTGATCTATAGACAAACAACAATGAAAATGAGGCCATGTGCATTGTTAGTCCTTGTTCCTAGCTCTTTTTAATTATTTTTAGGGTGAATATCTAGGGTTCACAATATAAGCGTTTTAATTTTTTCCATATTTAGGGTTTACAGTGGAAGTGTTTTAAATTTTTCTACAGGTAGATAGTCAGGGTGTAGGTTAAAATCAAGCTATGGCTCACATGTTCTGCTTGCAGATTTGTATCATAAACAAGGCATGTGAACATGACTGTAGTGTGAAATTTGTTTGCCTCGTGGCTGTATTGTGTAGGTCTTCAGGTGATATGTGGCTCAGATTTACAATAAAACTTACTTTCTCATTGATGGTGAAAGCAGGCTTTCACTATCATTGTTTCTAAAACATCAGAGTTAAAGCAAATGTCAGCAGTTATAACCAGGTAATTTGGATACGTAATCTATAAATAGATTCTTTCTTATACAACCATCCTTACTCTCTTCCTAAAATTCTCATTGCAAACCAACTGATAATCTAGCAATAGTTATCACTGAGTAGGACTATCGCGGTCCAATTTGGAGCTTCCATCCATATATGTTCCTATCATTTCAGGCCTGCAATCAAGTACCAGTAATAAAAATCATACTCCACCAGCTTAAAACTAACAGTGACAGATTTCAAGATTGTCAATAGAATACGCTAGATGTTCTTCAAAACACCAGGTCTTCTGTCACTAGAAGAGGCTTGGCCCCGCAAATCACTATCCTTCCTTAAGTGTCTCTCCTCTAAATTTAGATTTTTTCCATAGATACTTCTATAGACAATCTTGGTCCTATAGACAAGTATTAAACTAAAGATTGTTGCAAGAACACACACTCCTGTCATGATCACAAAAGTGAGGACAAAACATGATGGACCATGACAATCCAAGGCCTTGTCCTCATTAAGAGGTCCACCTGAGATAACAAAAGCTATGGCTAGTAAACTGGGGAATTCATTTGATTTCCTATGTTGTTTCTATGCTTCCCTGTCATAGAGAGTACCTGCTATGAGACCCGAAAAGATGAAAGTTCCTACTGGATTGACCGTGATGAAGAAGTTGTAAAATGTACCAAAATTCCTCAAACCAAAGATTTCAGAAGCAGTTGTTGGGATAATAGCCCAATGTGCACCATAGCCCATGCCCACAAGTAAGGTCCCTATATATAATGATCTTGACTAACCTATTGCAAAAAGCATGTGGCCAATTGCCATGATGACATGTGCTACTGCCATTGTTACTGGTCGAGGGTATGCATAATCCCTATGGAAATGTGATAGACGATAAGTACTACTTCCCCATCTAAAAACATAAGTTCATAAAAAAGTAACTATTCTAGGGTAATTTCCTCAGAGGTAATAAGCCCAATTATGCTGATAAAGATGACAATATGCTGATAAAAGTGTTGAAAGGTATGCATCAAGGTACTGTGATCTGACTAGTTCTTTGCATTAAAACTAGATATGGTATGATAATCAAAGCAATAATCCACAAAGATTTGAGTGATTGAAAAGAGCTCAGAATGGAACTCATAACTTCCTACTTGCATATATGGGTTCTTATAAAGATGTATAGACAAATCTAACCAGAAACTGCCATTGCAATTGATAGCACTCTAGAAAATTGAAGGGTTCCTTCTCTTTAAAAAGCATATTGAATCATTACATCGACCCAGATGTACAAAGGAACTTAAAAACCATTCCTAGTTTTCACTAAGAGAATGAAAGGGAAATAGAAGAAAGAATTATCAAGAAGCTAAAAGTATGTGAAGATTGTTTGAACCTTACCTTGCAACAATTTCAGAAACATATCCACCACCAACATGCCCAAGAAAATTCCAAATGTGTATCATTGATACAAACATATGAGAGTTCTGATAACCCATTGACTGGCTAATCTATCCAAGATTATCGATCACGGTTAATCCTGATGCTGCTCCAAAGAATAGAGAGAAAAACATGACCCATAAATTAGCTTTTATGAAAGCCTGCATCAAAGTGAAATCTTCCCCTCTCCAAGGTCCCTTTCTTCTTTTAATCCTTACAGCTCCTTCGGCAGTAGCATGCAACAAACGTGCTTGCAATTGGGCTATTCTTTTCTATCTCTCCCATTCTGGCAGAAGATCAATTTCCTTAGGCTTCTCATCTTCAATCTCACTCATAAGTACTTCATTCCAGTTCACACTCGAATCCTGTCTCTGATAGCCTTGACCAGTGTTGGATTGCTAGGATCCATTGGACTCTAGATTCCTATTATTATCCAATAATGATTCTTCCAAACTACTGTGTTTAATAGTAGAATCAAGATCTGCAACAGGACTGTAGTGTGAAATTTGTTTGCCTCATGGCTGTATTGTGTAGGTCTTCAGATGATATGTGGCTCAGATTTACAATAAAATTACTTTCTCAGCACTACTGCATACCTATGTGTTGTTTTTCTCACTCTTTTATGCTCTTGGCATGTAAGTGAATCATTCTAGTAATCAAGCAACAGACTGCCTTAGTTCATTTGATGATTTCAGTGAAAAGAGTGTCATCTAATTGTTTTGACAACCTATTTTCCAAGCTTTTATTCTGCAGCACAAAAGACATTGTAGCAACAATATTCTAACATGCTTACAGAGTTGTATCATTGGTTTAGAAATGATTTTAAAACACCTTTTATTCTATAGTACAAAAGACATTGCAGCAACAATATTCTAACATGCTAGTGCTAGATGATGCTCAATCCTCCACTAGTGATAGCTGCTCTTGGTGCTAGTCTGAAATCAGAAATCTCTTAGCTTACAGCTTTAGGTAGGGACTCCAGCTGCAGTGTAGCCCTTGTTTAATTTTTCTGTTTTAGTAGTTTAACTATTTTTGGTTGCTTATAAATCAGATTGTAATTGTTTTTTAACATCAATACAATTTTACCATTTTATTCTGCCATTTCATCTAGATCTATTCATATGAAAGAGCCAGAGTAAAATAATTCATATGAAAGAGCCATTGCTATGTATGTGATCGCTGTTGTGTATGTGAAATGGACAAGGTGCATAAGGAGTTGTAAACTATAGCAAAGTGTTTGTAGATTTATTCTTAGAGTTTGGAGTACATTCAAGCATCCCTAGATTGTATAGTCAGATGGAAGATGGGAATAGTCCACCAGAGAGTAGTCTCACCTACAACACTTTAATAGTCATGCTAATGGACATAACAATAAGCATTTCAACTGTTGGGTCCCAAAACTGCAACTCCACTTCTTAGGATGAAATCGCACTCACAAGGCTAGGGTTGTTGTCATGTAAGCATAATCAGCCCATCAACAGAACATGGAAGCTTAAAGGCCAACTCTACAAGAGTGGGTTTCATCCCCTACACTTTGAGCTCAACTTAGACTTTGGAAGGATATTCCAACAGGTATACATTAATAGGTATTGAGTTCAAACCAGATGAACAACTAAAAATAAATGGACAACGAAACCCAACTTGTTGTCTTAGTCTCAAAGATTGTCACTAAACCAAAAACCAATTAGTTGTCACAAAACCCCTATATAGCTGATATATCTATGTGAATATACATGTATAGGAAGGATGGTTTTCCCCTAAACCACTAGTAGATATTTGTTTGAATTAAAAGGTGTGTGATTGGTCTAATCGAGTCAAGACTGGTGCCTCTCCAATCGGGCGACAGAGTCTCTGATGACAAAAAAGAGAACAAATGGAAGGGAAACAAGGCAAATTTGATCTAAGCACATGCTATATCATATTGTAGGTTTTGTGCTTCAAACATATTAAATAGTCACGAATAGAATTACATGCATTCAAATGTAAAGAACAAATTGCAATTACAAGGCTTGTAATATATTTAAAATGTTTTCACATTTTCAAATGTCCAATACAAACTTATCAACAAATGTGATAAGAGGAAAGACCCTAAATACATAAAAAATACCATGGAAACATTCTCTGTGCAATCCCTACTGCACATTTTTATTCACTTGTTCCAACACCCCACTACTTCTTTGTAACTGGACATGGTATGATTTGAAGCCCTAGAAGCATTGCTGGGCTTGCATAGCCTCTAGCCACTAATAGAGAACCAAACAACTCCCAATACATATGAAAAATGCATATATAGCCATTCATCTCCCCATGCCATTCCAAACAGTGCACTTTGTTAAGAAGTACTCCCATGCCACATTAAAATCTGGCCCACTACAATGTCAGGAAATCTGCACATTTGGAAGCCTTCCCATTCTCTAACAACTCTAAAAATGACAAAAGAAGATTGCTTACACTCTTTGTCTACCAGAAACAATAAAGAGGGAAGGTTCTAATCCTTTTCATGACACCTAGAACATATGACTTATAATCTTTGTCCTCTAAGTGTACCCATGCATTGAAGAGTTTTACTATACCAACCACTTGCATGGCACTATTCTATAGAATCATTGAATTTTGGATAGAAATTAGCCTATACAATCCTACAATTATGGCATATTTTTATGGAATTACCCTTTTAAAGCATTTACAACACTTTAAATGTGTTGTCCAATTTTTCTTTTTTGGGCCATTTGAACTCTAACTGTACCTTTCTGTATTAGGCACATTTTCTTCTCTTTATCAACCTTATCACAAACTTCTTTCATGCTGCTTCATTTTCCCTTCCGTTATTTGCTCTAGCGGCAAAATTTCACTTTTATGAACCATGGAAAAACACCCATTTTTCTCTTTGGCACTTAGTATTCATTCGGGGCCCCCTTTGTGCCTTGTCGGCAATTTTTTTTTCATGAGCTTCTCCTCATCCTTTACTTTCTTCTTTGTTACCTTCTTTGTTGTCTTTGCCTTTTATCAAAAAAATTCCCTCCAAGTGAACTTCCTTTATCTCCCTACTTGGTCACCTTACCTATCAACGAACTCAGCCTAAGGTAAACCTTCTTTTCCTTGCATCTTTTGTTTATCTCTTGTCTCTCTCTTTCTCAGGAAAAAGGCCTGTCGGTGAACTATGTTATCAGCAAACCAAGTAGTTCGATAACCTAGCCATTTGCCAATAAAACTTACCTTAACCATTTCTTTGTTTGTCTACCTTTGTTGTCGATAAAATCCTTTGACAATAAACCAATCTCTTTACTTACCTTTTGCCCTTTGTCATGGCCTTCTCTCCTTTTCTTCACTCGGTGAATCCTCTGTCAACAAAACTCCCTATCAGCAAACCTTCAAGTTTGCAAACCCAAGTTTTTTGCCAACAAAATCCTTCACTTCACTTTGTTTTCCTTTTGTCAGGGAAAATGCCTCACAATGAACCTTTATCTTTTCATCCTTTTGCCTTGTCTTGAGTTGTCAACAAATTCTTCATTGGAAGAACCCTCTGTTGGTGAACATTCAAGTTTGCGAACTAGAATTTTTGTTGATAAAAACTTGCACTTTACTTTTATTTTTTCCTTAGAAAATTTTAAGCTTCTCCTTTCTTCACTAGAGCCTCCATCACCTTCTTGGTAGTAAATTGGTGAATTCGCGAAATGACAAACCCATGAACCAAGTTTGTAAGTTTGGAAAAATTGTCAATTTGCCAATAAAGAGTAGAAATGAACAAATTTTTTTGAAGGGAGGAAAACAAATAGACTTTGGGGACTTATACTTAGAAATTTTTGAAATAAAACCCCTATTTAAAATGTCTTAAATCAGATTTAAATAGGGGGTCTTAAGAACAAAGACACAAAGTGGGATTTCTAATAGATTTTTAGGGCAAAATAGTGCATTTTGAGAGCTAAATTTGACAAGTCCCAATAGTGGCTCTGGTTGAGGATGTGTGCCAAGAAATGGCATAGCAAGGACTAGCTATTTGCAGAGAGACCAAAAGTGAAAAAAAAATGAACAGGGGAACAATGAAAATGTATTTACAAAACATATATATAGGAAAACACACAGTCATGAGCATGAAGGCACAAAGGAAAGTTGACTGTGATCACAATTTACAGGCACATGTAGGTCCAACCTACACAAAACTACAGCAACCACTTGCCTCTATCAAAGACAATTTGAATGAAGGAGTTGATCTCCCTCAAACCAAATCTACATTTTTCACCGAGCTGCAACAACTGAAGACTGTCCCTACAATGTGTCAATCTACAACATATGCTTGTGGAGCCAAGGCTAGCTTCACTAATGAAAATATTGTTGCTGGGAAACCCTGAAAAATAGGTGCTTGACCTATTTAAATCCATATCATGCTTGTTCCCAACAACAAGGGGTGAAAAATATAGAACTAGGTCAACAACAAAAGACATGGACGAAAGAAAACCTCCATCACCAATTGTAACCTTATTACATATGTTGACATCTTCATGCAAATTGAGGGAAAAAGAAAATATCTCCAATTCACATGGCAAAGAAAACTGCGCTTAAATGCATTGCTAATCTACAAAAGAAGATATCTCTTCTTGCAAATCAAAATAGAAAGAATCCATCTTGGGTATACTCTCAAGTTGAGCTGCCATCTCTTGAAATTCATGCATTTACGTGCCTTCCTACTCATTCACATCAATGTCCCATACAAAGGACTCAACCTCTACTATAGAACCAACACATTTGGGCGTTGACAAACATCCCACTTCAAAGTGGAAACACTCATATTCATTTGCAACTCTGCCTAGCTCTCGAACATAACTTTCCTATGTGCTACCACAACTTCCAATTTCTGAATCATAGGCATGACTCAGTTTGCTATCCAAAACATCAACTCATAAATTAAGATCATAAGACACCTTATGTGAAGAACCATGTTCTTTAAATTGTCTATCAGTTTCAAATCCACCTTGAAAACTTGTTTTGTCACACATGCTATTGCAAACAAACTACTAACACATATCCTCTTCCACATTCATTCTTATTTTATTTCCTTGTGACTCTGGTGAAGCACACTCTGCACGAGGAAGAAAACATACCTTGCACCACACAAATAGGTTCTCATATGCATCCACATGATCACCATCCTCAAAATCAAGGGCAAGCTCTTCACACTGAAACCCATAACTGCACCAACAACTATCTCTGATTCTGATAACAACCACCATTACATCTACCTCATGCAAGCAAGCATTAATCACTTCATCACATACAACAGAAACAAAAGAGGGCAGCAAATCAAATAAGAAACAAGTTTCCTATTCATCCCATGTTTTACTGACCTATGTATGCATTTTATACTTAGCTTCAGAAGCTGGTCCATCTGACTATTCATCCTTGTACACAGCATCCTCATTATTCATTGAACCACATACCTCAGCGTTAGGCTAGAGGTCACCATTGATTTCATGATTTTCACTTTCACTTGATGAGCTATCTAGTTGAAGGTAGGTGCATATATAGTCCTAAACATTTACCTCATTGTCATATAATGCACCATCTTCCACTTCTAGCCTTCTAACTACACAATCATCATCATCCGATGTTACATTCATCTGAATGCCTATATCCACACTAATGTTGTTTGGTTTAGCATGTTGTTTATCAGCAACACATGCACTTGTGGATAAAAAACCTGTTATGTAGTCATCTCTCAGTTTCTCCATGGAGTCTAGGGACATATATGCTTGTTGCATACTCGTTATCTTTAAATCTTCTCACACATAACTCATTCTAGTTTAATATGCTTCAAAAAACATATCAATGTAAGAAGGAATGTTAGGTCTAGAATGATTTGGATTATTGGAAATGGCAACAACAAACCTATGACCAAAATCCTTGCTTGACTCTACCTCTTGTCTCCTAATTTTTTCTATCTCTATGACAAGATCAGTAGTGTCAAGACCCCTAACAAACTCATTTTTAAATGTTGCCACAAGTTCATTCCACGAGGCAAAGGATTGCTAGAAAAAACTCTAAATCCATTCTCTTTCCTTTCCATGCAAGGACCTAACAAAGAACCTCATCCACATGTCTTCATCTTCAAATAGATGTTCTTCCATGAATTCTGAAAATACATCAACATGTGTGTCCTCTTCCCAAATATTATACCCATCAAACTTGGGCAACTGTTTCTAGACCTTGGTTGGCATACTCATTGTTTTGTAATCAACCCATGAGAGGTCTAGATAATCATATACATGATCTAAGGGAGGAGCAAGGGACTGATCAAACTAATTTTTAGGGGCAATAGAAAATGCATTGCACTATATCTTAGACTCTAGTAGCCTAATCTAATTTTTTGTTTCTTCTTCTTGCTGCAATAATGACTCCAAAATCTATTTGGTTGTATCAATTTCACACTGCTGCACTTCTAAGTCATTCTGATTTTGCATGGGTGCATATAAGTATTGGTTTGTATAACATGTAGGGCCATGGTTGTAATATGCACTATTAGGATGGTCATGGGAATACACTCCAATATAGTTTCTAGGGTCAAATATATATGAAGACTCAATGACGGAACATCGTTACGGTATCCATGTTCATACCAATTGGGCATGACTAAAACATCTTACAATGTAGGGCAAAAAATTGAGGCATATGAATTTGTTCCTTCAACATGATAGGAATAACAAACTCCAAAAGGTTAGGAAGAAAACTATGTACCTATAATCCACTAACTACTACATATTGAGATGGAGCATTCAAATCACCAGTTTAGCAACTAAGATACAACAATACCAAATTTTTGTTCTTTGACAATAGAGTCACCACCTCTTCCAAAGAGGAATTCCTTGAAGTGTGACTAATTTTCATGGATACAAACCAATTCTGGGTTTAGCTCACCAGCAAAGTCTTCATATATTCTAACCCAGTAGTACGCCCCTAGTAATGGCACCAATCTATTGGTGTAAGTTGACAGGCTACCAAACTTACCCAAACATTGCACAACTACAAATTGACTATTACAGAGGTCTTCATAAAAATTTGACCTTTTAATCCTTCCTCAGCAATGATACCAATCTATTTATGTAATTTCATGGGTTGTGAAACTTACCCAAAGATTTCACCACTGCAAACTAACTGTTACAGGGCTCTTTAGAATAATTCAACATTTTAATCCTTCGTCGACAAAGGTGCCAATCTATTTGGTCTCAAAACTGCAACTCGACTTCCTAGGTTGAAATCATACTCACAAGGCTAGGGTTGTCGTCATGTAAGCATAATCAGTCCATCAATAGAACTTGGAGGGTTAAAGGCCAACTCTATGGGAGTGGGTTTCATCCCCTGCACTTTAAGCTCAACTTAGACTCTGGAAGGATATTCCAAGGGGTATACCTTAACAGGTATTAAGTTCAAATTAGATGAACAACTAAAAATAAATGGACAACCAAACACAACTCATTGTCTTGGTCCCAAAGACTGTCACTGAACCAAGAAACAACTGGCTATTAAAAATACCTATATAACTAAACATTTGTGCGAATATACTTGCACATGAAGGATGGTTTTCTGCTAAACCACTAGAAAATATTTGTTTGATTTAAAAGGTGTGTGATTGGTCTAATGGAGCCAAGACTAGTGCCTATTCAATTGGGCTATAGGGTCTCAGATAATAGAAAAGAGAACAAATGGAAGGGAAACAAAGAAAAGTTGATCTAAGAACATGCTATATTAGATTGCAAGTTTTGTGCTTCAAACATACTTAAGACAAATGACAATTACAAGGCTTGTAATATATTTAAAATGTTGTCACATTTTCAAATATCCCATACAAACTTATCAGCAAATGTGATAAGAGGAAAGACTGTCAATATATACAAACTACCATGGAGACATTCTCTATGCAATCCCTACTACACATTTTTATTCACTTGTTCTACCATCAAACTACTTCTTTGCAACTGGACATGGCATGATTTGAAGCCCTAGAAGAATTGGTGGACTTGTACAACCTCCAGCCACCAACAAAGAACCAATTGGCCCCTAATACATCTAAAAATGCATATATACCTATTCATCTCCCCACATCATTCCAAGCACTATACTCTGTCAAAAAGCAATCCCATGCCACATTAAAATCTAGCCCACTGCAATGTTAGGAAATCTGCACATTTGGAAGCTTACCCATTCTCTAACAACTCTAAAAATGTTAGAAGAAATTTTCTTGCACTCTTTGTGTACCAGGAGCAATAAATAGGGAAGGTTCTAATCCTTTCCATGACACCTACAACATCTAAATTGTTAGCTTTGTCCTCTAGGTGTACCTATGCACTGAAGAATTTTACTATACCAACCACCTGCATGGCACTATTCTGCATAATCATTATTTATTTTGGATACAAATTAGCCTATACAATCCTACAATCATGGAATGTTTATAGGGAATTACCCTTTCAAATCCTTTACAATATTTTAAATGTGTTGTCCAATTTTTATTTTTTGGGCCATTTGAACTCTAATTGTACCTTTCTACATTGGGCACATATTCTTCTCTTTATCAGTCTTATCACAAAATTCTTTCATGCCACTTCATTTTCTCTTCCTTTATTTTCTAGTCAGTAAACTTTCAATTTTACGAACCATGGGAAAACACTCATTTTTCTCTTTGGCACTTAGTCTTCATTTTGGGCCCCCTTTGTACCTTATTAGCAAATCTTCTTTTTTGTAAACTTCTCCTCAGCCTTTACTTTCTTCTTTCTTACCTCCCTTGTTGTCTTTTCCTTTTATGGGCAAATTTTCCCCCAAGCAAACTTCCTTTATCTCTTTAGTCAGCCATCTTACCTATCAGAAAACTTAGCCCGAGGTGAACCTTCTTTTCCCTTCATCTTTGGTATGTCTCTTGTCTCTCCCTTTGTTGGGAAAAAGGAACGTCAATGAACTATGTTATCTGCAAACCAATCGGTTCACTAACCTAGCTATTTGCCGATAAAACTTGCCTTAACCATTTATTTGTTTGTCTACCTTCAATATTAGAAAAATACTCTAACAGCAAGACAAACTCTTTACTTACCATTTTCCCTTGGTCATGGTCTTCTCTTGTTTTCTTTAATTGATGAATCCTCCATCAGCAAAACTCCCTGTTAGCAAAACTTCAAGTTTGCAAACCCAAGATTTTTTCTAACAAAAGCATTCACTTCACTTTCTTTTCCTTTTTTTTAGGGAAAATGCCTCATAATGAACCTTTCCCTTTTCATTCTTTCAGCTTGTCTTGAGTTGTCAGTGAATTCTTCATTGGAAGAACCTTCCATCAATGAACATTCAAGTTTGCGAACCAGAATTTTTGTCGATAAAAACTTGCACTTTTCTTTCATTCTTTCCTTAGGAAATTTTAAGCTTCTCCTTTCTTCACTAGAGCCTACATCACCTTCTTGTCAGTAAATTGGCAAATCAGCGAAATGGTGAACTCACAAACCAAGTTTGTAAGTTTGGGAAATTGTTGATTTGTCGATAAAGGGTGGAAATGAACAATTTTTTTCCAAGGGAGGAAAAAATATACTTGGGGACTTATAAATTTTTGAAATAAAACCCCTAAAAAATGTCGTAGATCGGATTTAAGTAGGGGTCTTAAGAAAAAAGACACAATGTGAGATTTCTAAACATTTTTTGGGGAAAAATAGTACATTTTGGGAGTTGAATTTTATAGGTCTTGTTGATGCATAAATTTGTGGGTCTAATCCAGTAGCAACATGGGAAACTCTAAAATGTGGGAATGCTTCTCAGAGTGACCTCTAGGTTTTAAGGAAGCTAGATCATTTGTTCTTTAGTGAGATTTGGGAAAAGGTTAGAAAGAAAACTAGATTGCAGAAATAAATGCCTAAATCTAAGGTAATCTGCCAGATTTAAAACTCAATTTAAATAGTGTTAACCTTAAATGATTAACTAGAATTTTAAAGAGAAAAATGCACGATTAAAACCTAGTTTATAAATAGATTAAACAAAGGAAAAAGAAGTAGAGAAATTAGAAATGAGAAACAGAGACACTCATATGCACAGGTCATAGCTTTTCATTATTCAAACAATAATAGGTTACAGAGGCTAAAATTGTTGCTCAAAGTAAAATATTACATTCTCCTAAAGAAAGAACTGTAAAGGAAAAAGGAAAACATCTGTGTCTGCTTCAACACTCAGATCAAAAAAGAATGTAGAACTCTGAAAATGAAGAAGTCCCTAAAATTGACCTAGATCTGGCCTTTTATAGCCCAAAAACCCAACAAAATATCTCAACAGCCTCTCTGAAAATTTGCAACTATCTCCATGAAATATGATATAAAATCGAACAAAATGCGACTGCAACTGACCTGGCAATGGAAAATGCAACTTTCCATCTCTTTATCTGTAGGTGAGAAAATACTTCCACCGCTCTCCATTTTACTTACCGGTGAAGATAAAGTGGCTGCATAAAACTCTAGGGTTTCATATGTTTTTTTTTTTCTCCGTGAGTTGAGAGAGTCATATAAAAATAATAAAGCTTCCTCTTAATATCAGCATACGAGACCCACCACACTTAATAAGAAACTTCTTATATATTACTTAAAATGTATTTATTCCTGTGAGTTATGAAAGAGAACTCAAATTAATATTAAAGCTTAACTTTAATAAAAGGGGCCCCACCACATTTTAAATAAAAGACTCTTATCCTTCATAAACTCCCCATGACCTCATTTGATAAATTTATTTAAAATGAAAAGAATTCATTTCCTCTTCTCTCCTCCGCTTGCCCCAAGTGGTTGTTTCTAGTGCCCTTTCAGAAACTTTCAAACATCCTTGGCTTGTGATATTTGGCAGTTTCTGCATCATTCTTAAATGAGCCTTCTCTGTGATGCTTCCCCCCAGGTGGAATCTTCCAATGGTTTATGAGCTTCTCTTCTTTATACTTGGGTGTCTCCAAGTGTTGGGCTCTGGTGATCTTGCTTCAGCTTCTAACCTGAGCCATTAATCTACTTTTGTATTGGATGGTACCTATGCATCATGGACTTCATACTATGTTTCATTCTCAAAAGGTTGAGCCTCATACAAGCCGCACCTTTGAACTGTTACTAGATTCAAACATAAGCAATGCCTCTCTTGAAGCTGTGAATCTTTCTAGAGGAGGACGCCACTTTAATCTACTATTTGCACAATTTAGAAACATGGGAGTGTTCAGCTGATACACACTCATAATACAATGAAGTTTATAGTGGCTCCATGATTTGCAAGATTACACCATGCTCAGTCTTCTACTCTCACTCATCTATGAAATGACAAGCAAAGGGTATGCGGCTAATATGACTAGCGCGATCCCCCATTTCATTCTTGCTATATCTAAAGTTAATTGCTAAACTAAATTTTCATTGTGATAGTGCTATGTTGTGCAAGCTGCGTTATGATGAAATATGGCACCATACTTCTATCTGCGAGTCATTATTTACTATTGCTGATGACTTCTACTTTTGGGCCATGTCTTTTCTTATTGAATATAATTTCCTAAAGTATGGTCGCACTCCTTCCATTGAACAAGGTGCCCTTCCTTTGAGAATGACTGATCCCTTTCTCTACAATCAATGCCACTACATCTTATTGAACATGTGCCTTGACTTATTAATCGTGCCTTTGTTGAGTGGTAGTATCTCCTTCATTGTGAATGGGACTTTGTATGATGGCCAATCCATAGATTGTGGCATATTATAATGTGTTTTGGAGTTTATGACAAAGTCACTTTCTTTTGAGCCGAGCGTCATCTTTTATTGGCTGTTCCTCTTTTAAACACCAAAATCCACTTCTGAATGAATGTTGATCATGTGCTAAGGCCCACGCCTTCATTTCATTTGGTGATGCCATATATATTAGGGCTCTCTTGAAATATTAATGCTAGTCATGTGTCTTCACTGTATGGCCAATCTTGCTCTATTGAAGAGGCAGCGGGAGTCGTCCCTCATATCTTTATATGGCAGCCTCATTTCAACCATTCAATCCTCATAAAACAAAGGGGTGACTGTTCTAATGTCTAATACTACTTTGTCTCCCAGTCGTATCTCTGCATGGACTTTGACTGGATCAGTTGCAAATCATTTTGATGATGACCATGCTTGAATGAGGCTTTCTATGAGATGTCAAAACATTACATCCTATTAACAATCATACTAATGACAATGACAATCAAAATGGATGGTATTCACTACACTATCATTGTCATACAATTGGCTATGACTGGCTAATAGTCTATCTCCAACCCACTTACATATATTAGAAGATTCTATTGGTATTTATATTTGGGCCAAATGCCTTAATGTTATAGGTGTTGCTACCTTCATTCTTGGACTTTTTAGAAACTAAAAAATCACTAAAATTTTATCAACCCATTCTACCTTGATACAATCACCTGTGTTTTGGAATTTAATCAAAAATCTTAAAATGGTGTGTACAGAAGAGGCACAACAGTTCTTGGTGACTGGCGTGGAAAATAGGCCTACCTATTCGAAACTAGAATCTCTGGTTTCATAGAGTAGCCTTATTTATTGGGAAATAGAGTCACCTCACTCTGAAATTGTAACATTCACCAAACTTAAGACACATCTAAACCTAAAAATGCATGACTAAAACACACTCTATAACTAAAATTGACTGATCCCTGAGTACTGATCATTAAATCTAAGATACTAAGATAGGTTGGACCACTGCACTATTCTTCATTCATAGCAGTGGAGACTTATTGAAAACAAACTAACTAAACTGAAATCTAATGCTACTGTTGTAGCACCTTATTCTAAAACTAAAACTAAATTACTGATAACTGAAACATAGGGGAATATGCCCATTCACCAGGATGACAAAGTAGCTTCCATGTTTGATTATGTTTCTCCAATTTATCCACATCAAACTAAAAATGAACCAGACAAATAGTATGAAGAAATATAACAATATTTTGTACCTTTTTACTTCTCTACACTCCAAAGATTCTCTCTTTTCTTCAAAACACCATTCATGCTGATCAACACATTGTTCTTGCATCAGTGGAGGGTGGCAAGGGAAAATAAAACACTGAATCTCTTTCCTCTGTTTGCATCTGATAGCTTCTGTCAACAAAACTTCACTAGTGACCTCTTCTACAGGCTCTTCAATAGAATGATGACTCATCAAAGTGTCCAGCCTAGGCTTGTAGGTGATAGAACAACCAATAAGGGTCTTGAATCTAATAGGAATCCCTTTGTGCAAGAAGAATGGTGTAGAATCTAACTCAGTTTGTGACATTGCATGTGACTCTGCACCTTGGCAAATATTTCTTTGGATCTCATCATCTTGTAGAGGAAAAACTTCATCAAGAAGAAGACAATAACTAGTTGCAAGAATGGAGAATAGATTTTCCCTTGCATCTACCTTTTCTTTAAGATTTTACTCATAACCTGCTACAAGAGGCTTTGTAAATGAACCATGCATATGTTTAATAATAGGATCCTCTACATCAAGAATCTGATAACCTTGTCACAAGATTGAGAATAAATCCTCATCATCATGTCCCTCATATTCTTCATGCATCTCTGTATTATCTTCTTGAAGGTGTGACAACTCATGATAGAAATAAAGACAATCATTCTTGATAGACTATGCAAAAGACTCTCTTGCAACTTCTTCTTTAAGATGAGATATAGACTGTGGATTACTGAGGACCCAGTACTTTTCATCTTCAAAGATCCTTTTGGAGTACTTTTTAGCTTCTAGAAACATCACCTCATCATTAACTTCTAAATGCTCTTCATGACTTGACTAAGTTTGTGAATTAAACCTTGCCATGTATACATGAGGCTCAGGATCATAAGAATCTATTGAATCAACTAGGGCTACAACCTTGATTGTATCTTGATCTTTGAGACTTAGATTTTCTTTAATGTCAAAATGACAAAGAACCTATTCTGTGACCTCTATGGGCTGATTTGACACTACAGAGGTCCGTAAAGGATAATTCTGAAGATTATTCAACACCCTTTGACTATATTCATACTACAGTTCATACAGACTTGGAGGCATAAAATTTGTATCATTATAGTACGTAGCTTGATTTTTTAGGTCTTTCAGTTCATGGGAGAGGGTTTTTATCAGTTCTTTTACAACACTCATCTCCTCTCTATGATTTGACAAATCAACAGGGAGGGTGCGTAGATTAGAATAGGTATACATATGACTACAAGAAAGGACTTAAGATAGATTATTTGTATGAGGCATCAGCTATTTTAAGGGCAAAGGAGACAACTTACCAGACATTATGAGGTTACTTTCAGCCTTAATGGCAAGATCATATGACTGAGGAAGAGTTTCACCTCCTAAGGTTTGGATCATCATAGATATTTTAGAGTCTAAAGCCTTTAAATAATAGAAGAATGCAAAGACTGGAGATGCCTGATATCAACAGAGAATTTCTTCCATAGCTTGTCAAATCTTAAATTAAAATCATGTATGGTATCCATAGGATGCCTCTCGATTGTAATCAGGTTCTGCGTGAGAGTGGTGACATCTATCTTGTCCCTAAACTGATTGTAGATGAACCCACCGAGCTAATCCCATCCAGTGATCTAAATAGGTCATAGGATTTTGTATCATTCTTTTGCTTTGACTTTGAGGGATGATGCCAGCAACAGAAGAGCATGATTTTCAGTTGTGATATTGTGAATAGGGCATAGATTGGCTACATCTTGAATGTGATCTACAGGGCAAATAGAGCCATCTCCAAGAAAGTGAGGCAATGCCTTTCATGCTATGTCAGGGACTTGACCCTGCTACTGAAGAACACGAGGATTTGAATCCCAACTCACAAAAGGTAAATCTCTTAGAATATTCAGGTGCACATATATACCAGGGGCTGCCATGGTCTATAGGAGCAAAGATTTGAGAAAGAAACTTCAATAGAGTTGCCAGATGGAAGATTCATGCTCCTATGAGCAGATATTTCTGTGATTTTCTGTCAAAACCATAAAATGCAGGGCAAAGATTCATTGAAAACAAAGAACCAAGTATTTGAATCCATTCCCACCGGGTGTGCCAAAAAATGTTGATGCATAAATTTGTGGGCCTAATCCAGTAGCAACATGGGAAACTCTAAAATGTGGGAATGCTTCTCAGAGTGACCTCCAGGTTTTAAGGAAGCTGGCTCTTCCATTCTTTAGTGGGGTTTGGCAAAAGGTTAGAAAGAAAACTAGATTGCAGAAATAAATACCTAAATCCAAGGTGATCCACTCGATTTAAAACTCAGTTTGCACAGTGTTAACCTTAAATGATTAACTAGAATTTTAAAGAGAAAAATGCATGATTAAAACCCAGTTTATAAATAGATTAAACAAAGGAAAAAGAAGCAGAAAAATTAGAAATGAGAAACAAAGACACTCATATGCACAAGATAGAGCTTTTCATTATTCGACCAATAATAGGTTACAGAGGCTGAAATTATTACACAAAGTAAAATATTACATTCTCCTAAAGAAAGAATTGTACGGGAAAAAGGAAAACATATGTTTCTACTCAAACTCTCTAATAAAAAAAGATGTAGAACCCTGAATATGAAGAAGTCCCTAAAACTAACCTGGATCTGGCCTTTTATAGCCTCAAAAACCCAACAAAATATCTCAATGGCCTCTCTGAAAATCTGCAACTATCTTCATAAAATCTAGCAGAATGTGACTACAACTGAACTGGAAATGAAAAATGCAACTCTCCATCTCTTTACTTGTAGGTGAGAAAATACTTCCGCCACTCTCCATTTTACTTGTCGGTGAATATAAAGTGGTTGCATAAAACTCTAGGGTTTCATATGTTTTTTTTTCCATGAGTTGAGTCATATAAAAATAGTAAAGCTTCCTCTTCATATCAGTATATGGGACCGCCCACACTTAATAAGAAACTTCTTATATATTACTTAAAATATATTTAATCCTTTGAGTTATGAAAGAGAACTCAAATTAATATTAAAGCTTAACTTTAATAGAAGGGGCCCCACCACATTTTTAATAAAAGACTCTTATCCTTCATAAACTTCCCGTGACCCCATTTGATACATTTATTTAAAATGAAAAGAATTCATTTCCTCTTCTCTCCTCCACTTGCCCCATGTGGCTATTTCTAAAGCCCTTTGAGAAACTTTCAAACATCCTCAGCTTGTGCCATTTGGCTGTTTCCACATCATTCTTGAATGAGCCTTCTTTGTGACGCTTCCGCCCATGTGGAGGCTTCCGATGATTTATGAGCTACTCTTCTTTATACTCAGGTGTCTCCAAGTGTCAGTCTCTAGTGATCTTGCTTCAACTTCTAACCTAAGCCATTGATCTACTTTTGCATTGGATGGTAGCTATGCATCCTAGACTTCATACTACATTTCATTCTCAAAAGGCTGAGCCTCATACAAGCCACACCTTTGAACTTTTAATAGCTTTAAACATAAGCAATGCCCCTCTTGAAGCTGTGAACCTTTTTGGAGGAGGATGCCACTTTCATCTACTATTTGCACCATTCAGAAACATGGGAGTGTTCAGATGATACACATTCATAATACAATGAAGTTTATAGTGGCACCATGATTTGCAAGATTACACCATGCTGAGGCCTCTACTCTCACTCATCTGTGAAATGACAAGAAAAGGGTATGTGGCTAATATGACTAGTCTGATCTACCATTTCATTCTTGCTATGTCTAAAGTTAATCACTGAAATAAATTTTTGTTGTGATAGTGCTATGTTGGGCAAGTTGTGTTATGATGAAATATGGCACCATACTTCTATCTGCATGTCATCATTTACTATTACTGATGACTTCTGCTTTTGGGTCATGCCTTTTCTTATTGAATGTCATTTCCTGAAGTATTGTCGTGCTCCTTCCATTGAACAAGGCACCCTTACTTTGAGAATGACTGATGCCTTTCTCTACAATCAATGCCGCTACATCTTATTGAACATGTTGCTTGACTTATTAATCATGCCTCTGTTGAGCAGCGGTATCTCCTTCATTGTGAATGGGACTTTGTATGATAGCTGATCCTTAAACTGTGGCATATTAGAATGTGTTTTGGAATTTTTGATAGATTCACTTTCTTTTGAGCTGAGCGCCATCTTTTACAGGTCGTTCCTCTTTCAATGACCGAAAGCCACTTCTGAATGAATGTTGATCATGTGCTAAGGCCCACACCTTCATTTCATTTGGTGACACCATATATATTAGGGCTCTCTTGAAATATTAATGTTGATCATGTGTCTTCACTATATGGCCTATCTTGATCTTTTGAAGAGGCAGCATGAGTCGTCCCTCATATCTTTATATGGTACTCTCATTTCAACTATTCAATCCTCATAAAACAAAGGGGCGACTATTCTAATGTCTAATACTACTTTGTCTTGCAATCTTATCTCTACATGGACTTTGACTGGATCAGTTGCAAATCATTTTGATGACCATGCTTGAATGAGGCTCTCTTTGAGATGTCAAAACATTACATCCCATTAACAATCATATTGATGACAATGATAATCAAATGGATGGTATTCACTACACTATCACTATCATACAATTGGCTATGACTGGCTAACAATCTATCTCCAACCCACTTACATACATTAGAAGATTCTATTGGTATTTATATTTGGGTCAAATGCCTTCATGCTATAGGTGCTGCTACCTTCATTCTTGGACTTTTTAGAAACTGAAACATCACTTAAATTTTATCAACCAATTCTACCTTGATACAATCACTTGTGTTTTGGAATTTAATCAAAAATCTCAAAATGGTGTGTGCAGAAGAGGCACAACATGTCCCAACATCAACAAAGTTTTTTTTTTTAAGTTGTTGATAAACCTACACATTCTAGCATAATAAGTAGGAAATGCATTGATGGAGGAAAGAGAAATAAATTTTGTTAAAGTAGTTGGAATTCATAGAGGAACATTGAACAAATGAAAACAATTGTTGTTTCAAGGAGAAAATTATTGTTTTTTTAATTATTTTATATGGGACAGTAGTCTATGCATTGTTTGTTCCATAAAGTTATGTGGGTATATCACTTGTATTAAACCCTAACACTATCACACAATATCTTTGTCTATTCACATTAGTTTCAACATTGACCATACAATTTTCTTATCCAATAATAACAATAATAGCAGGATAGAGCAAAAAAGAAGTAGAGGAAGAGAGAAATTTGAACAAGGAAATATGTGAATAATTTATTCACATATGGTACATATTTCTTTTCTAATGGGTTGGAAAATGTGAATTCCATAGCCATATAACACCCTAATCTGATGCTACCTCCATAAGACGAATGATTGTTGAATTCATCTCATAGGTGCTATGAGAAAGTCATGTTTAAGACTCCTTTAAACAAGGGAGTAATTGAATTTGATAGTGATAAATGTCCTATCATGCAAAAGAATCACGAATTAAATGCTTATGGAAAAATATTTAAAGATTGGGCGTTATGCAGTGGATCAAAAGGGTTGTAAGTGTTATTTTATGCAACATGGTCTCTATAGCATTGTTTGATGGAGCTATTTGGGAGATTTCCTATTTCATGCCAAATATTTAAAGATTAGGCATTATGCAGTGGATCAAAAGGGTTGTAAGTGTTATTTTATGCAACACGGTCTTTGTGGCATTGTTTGATGGAGCTATTTGGGAGATTTCCTAAAAGGTCCTTAAAGAAGGGTGTGGTGTCTTCTCTTGAGTCACAAAAGTATAAACCCCTTGAGTCTAACTTTGTTACTCCATCCAAATCCATTGTGAGAGTTTGGGAATGTCAAAAAATTAATAGGGCTAAATGTGGTCTTGGTTATCAAGGTCCTGTTGGGTCTCATGTTCCACAGTATTCGAAACAAATCATATTTGTATCTAGAAAGCTTATGAATACATGTCAAGTCAACTCTTCCTCTACTAGTCTCAAATTGGTTCAACCAAAAGTGTGTTCCTATTATGGTCGTCATGGTCATACATTAGTTTCTTGTTTTAATCTACACCCCTATTTTTTATGTGGTCAACATACTCATGATTCTTCTCATTGTTTTCAAAATAAAGTGCATGAACCTATTTTATTTGTTTCAAATCCTTTGTTTGACCTAGTCTCAAGGGAGACATCAGATGCTTCTTTAAATACTATAGTTGCCACCTTTGAAAGAAAATAGATACTCCAAATACAACTATGTTAAATGTTGTTGAAGCTCCTATTGGTGTTGACAATGTTTTTGGTGATGCCAATGTTATTGGTGATGACAAAAATGAATATACTCATCTTTAGAGTGTTATGGGAATATGTTCACCTTGCCTTTGATGATTTTTATGATAATGAAGCTGACATTTATTGATTAATAATCTTGGCATTTCCCTCTCTCATCTACTAAGGGAGGGAAACTTGTGTGTATGCCAAATTCGAGTGGAGAATGTGTATGCCAAAATTTGAGTGGAGAATTCAATTCAGAGATTGTTGACATTATTTTAAGTATGGACAAAACAAGTCCCAATTTGAGACCTATCAAAGTAATAGGCTCAATTCTAGCAAATATTTGAGACATGTCAATGTAACAAGGTCAATTCATTATTTTGAGACCTATCAAAGCAACAAGCTCAATATTCTAGTTTGAACCTTGTCAAGGTAATAGTGTCAGTTCAAACAAGTTTGAGACCTATCAAATAAACATGCTCAGTATCAATCTAAGGCCTATCATAGTAGCATGATCTTTTTCAAGGAGCTTCAAATCAGCCAACAAATATTCTCACCAAAGTGCCTAGTCGGGAGAAGTTTGAGCAGTTCCATATACTGCTTGGTTTTATCATAACCCCTTCAGATTAAGGGAGGGATGTTCATGATTAGTTTAACCCTTTAGATTAAGGGGTGATCTTATCATGTTAATCCTCAAGGTTAATACAATATAATTACTTCTCATTTTTACATTCAGTTTTTCTGTTTTGACAGTTTAACCATTTTTGGTTGCCTATAAATCAGGCTGTAATCTTCTTTTGAACATCAATATAATTTTACCATTTTATTCTACCATTTCATCTATGCCTAACAATTATGAACACATCTTTCATGCTCTCCATAAGTGTTCTCACAAGTATAGATTTCCACAAAACAAATATGATGATCTTGCGAGCATTCGTGCTATTGGAAACAATGGTATTATATTCCTCTCTAGGCGTGCTCATGGTAGATTTATTGATAGAAAGACAAAGGCAATTTCACACATAAATGGGCGGGCAGATTCACATAGCATTGGTGTTGATGTTGGTTGGGTATTGTTTAGCGGGTGCCTTTTTAGCATTGCATTATCTCAACCTCTCTCTTCCCTTGCTATTAAAGCTTTTCCTTTGTTTCGCGGAAGTTAATGTAGGAACTTTAAAGGAGATTATAATTATGGTGAGTTAATTGTGGTGGATGCATCTGCAGGGAAAAAGACAGAGTGTGCCTACATTGTGTGTTGTCTATTTAACATACTGGATGCCCATTCACCATATTTCTTAATTCTGATTATATGGAGAAATAGTGGGCTCCATCAGTGCAGTTTTGGGTTGTGAGCATGATTATGGAGAAACAGTGGGCTCCATCAAAGGTACCTATCTGCATAATTAGGTGTTGTAAAACAAAATCTTTTGAGGAACTTGCTTTTGTTTGAGTTTATTGTCCACCATCATTGTCTTTTAAAAATTAAAATATTAAAAATGAATCCACTTTTAGTTTCTTTCTTCCAACCGGAGTTAATTTTGTGTTATATATATAATTTCTTTCTTCCAACCGGTATATATATGTAATGTCTAGGGTCCCATTGGGATTAAATAGTTTTATATATGACCTCCTAGACCAAATCAAACTTCACCATTAGATCTAGAAGGCTCAAAAATTGTATAAATAGATATAATATATATAATATCTAGGGTCCCCTTGGGACTAAATAGTTTTATATATGACCTCCTAGACCAAATAAAACCTCACCATTAGATCTAGAAGGCCTAAAGATTGTATAAATTGATATAAAACTCAATAGAGTTTTGAGTTAGAAAATTTTCTGCTATTTTGGGGGTTCAAAAAAATCTTACGTAGTCAAATTCCATATGGTCATGTAGACATGTATAGGCTATAAAATGTCATGGTGTAATAAGAAATTATTCTAGTCATATTTTTTCTATGCAAACATCTTGTCATCTAGTACAGTTGGTAGGAAATTTGGTGATTTTTCATTAGTTTGATGTACATTTTTAACAAGGTATGGATTGCATAAGTGTTCACTGAGAATCCACCAATCATGTGGGATGAATAGCCCTTGGTCATGCCTAGGTAAAGAGGTGTTAAGGTTATCCCATGCTTACACTACCATTGGTGGCGTGATCTATCACTCAACTAAGTTAGGCAACCTAATCACTATCTATGCTAGCATGCCACTTAGATATATCACCTATTCACCACTTCCACCACTACTTAGATGGAAGAACCACTCACCTATAGCTAGAGTGTTTCCCCAATAGTGTAAGTGTCAATTTTCCATTTTCCCTTAGAGAGGATTTTCTTTCGAGAGGCATAACATTCACCCAAGGTATTAAATTTTTGACTTCTTATAGTTGATGGAAAGATCTCTCTAACACCTATATGATGATATCAATGGTTTTTATACAAATTTCTATCCATGACAAAAACAAACAAACATTTTTCTCTCATTTATTCAATAGGTCATATCTTATGTCCACGATATCGAATTTTGGACTTCTTATAGGAAATGAAGAGAATTTATAAAAACTTGATATTGGATCAAGTTTTTGGTCACTTGGTGGACTTTACAGAGTTTTCTAGTTATCCAGTTAGCTTGTGGAGTTAGATATTTAGGACATTTTATTTAGTGTTGATTGTGGTACAAACAAGTGTTTGAATTTATTCTATTTTTTTAGGATATAGATGATACAAACGTGTGAGATTATAGATCCCAATTAATTAGTATTTTGATGTACATTCATTAAGGGTGGTGATCATGTTGTGATGGAGGTTTTTGTATGCATGGAGCTTTGAAACAACATGATTCTTTATGTGAATACATAGTCAGTGGTGATGGATTGATTCTTGGGTTATAGGTGCTAAGCGATCTTCTTGGTTTGTAGATCATGGTTCTAAATACTCTTTGGAATTTGTTGGTGTTGCAATTGAATTTTTTGATTATGTGAGGGACATGGTTCATATTTATTTAGGAGATGGTTACCATGATGCCATGTGTATCTTGGTATCATGTTCAGTGAGAGCTTTGGTAGTGATGTGAATTTGTCACTTAGTGACTGTTGATCTTGTATTGTGTCTATTAGTGTCATTATAACCTCTTGGATTCTATCTCTTGTATGCAGTTAGAGTTCATTGACATCTTTAGTTCTAATGCCAAGAGATGCTTATCTTCATGTTGTTTGGAGATGTTGGCATTTCTTACAATAGATAACTCGTGGAGTCTTTGGTTGAGGTGTTAGTAATGATTTGTTAGTTTGATAGATGATCCTTGATTTAGAGAATGGTTTATTGTGCTATGGTGGACATTGGATTACTAGTTAGAGTTATTGGAATGAGATGGATGCTTTTGAAAATATTTATTGATTAGGGGCTGATGATCTTCCTTGGTGAAGATACAAATCATGGGGCTAGTGGGTATTCCTAGAGTCTTCATGCTTTTTTAATTTTAGTGGGAGCATTGGTCATGCTGAGTTCCTAGATTCTATAGAGGGAGCTTTGATGGTGGTTGGTTGTAATCTACTAGATGAGTATTGTGATCATTTTTCCTTGTGAGATTCTATTTATTATGGGGTTCTAGTTGGAGTTTAGTTTGCATGAGATGATCACTTGTACACATATATTATATTTTGGTGAGGCTAGAGATATCTTATGTATAGTGATGAGGTGATCCCATAATACTAAGTCCCAAACTTGGGACATCCTAATTTTTGTTTTAGATTTTTTAGAAAAAATAATGGTTTAACCCTTGAGGTGTTCCATCTAAAGGGGTTTAATTGAAGGGGGTTAGATAAAAACCCCTTAGATCAAACCCCCTTGGAAAGAAGCCCTAGTCTTAAATCAAAACCTCAATGGAGTCTCCTCTGCAACTATCAAAATGCTAACAAAAAACTAATTTTGCTTCACCTTTTGAGGAATCAAATGAAGTCATTTAGAAATTGTATTTTGCAAGTATGTAGCCCTTAGTATAAGCTTTCAAAAAAGTATCATTTTGAATATATTTATTTGTGTTGATAACTGAGAGGGGGGGGTGAATCAGTTATCTTGATTATTTTAACTTTCTGTTCTTCTTTAACAACTAGTGCAACATCAAATTAAATAAGCATGCATAACCATGAAAGTAGAAATAAATTCAACACACATAACACAATGATTTTGACATAGAAAACTCTGTTAAGGGAAAAACCACAGGGTGATTAACCCAAGATTGTATTCTCTATTAAAAGAATAAGGTAGTACAAAATGGCACTTCCCAATTAGGGCTCAATGCATGAGCACACTGCTCACAAGAGGCTCACTGCCTAAAAGAGACTCTCTGTCTACAAATTATAAGGAGATTAACAAGATACTTGAACTGATGAGAAGTATCCACATATGCTGAAGTTTAGTTCCGATTAGGCTCAATACACTGATCTACTGCACTTCATTCTTCCTCTTCTTTGGTGCTACTGTCCTTTCACGTACCGGACATGTATTATTGCTGCCACACTACTCTCTTCTTTTTTTTGCACTACACAGTTCACACCACACCCCTTCATATCAAAATCAATATGGTATATATATATCCACACTAAGGATTTCATCCACTTTCTAGTCGGCATCCAGAAAACTTAGAATATTTCCAAACTCTAGTCTGTCGGCTGAATCCTTTCTTACCAAGTGATGCATATCAAAGAGATGCTCATATAAGTCATCAATCATGTCAGCCAATCATGAATGATACATTAATAACTTTGATCACCATCAATATCTGATCTGGAAAAAGTTCTGATGCTCTGTCGGTCAATTCTTCCTCAGTTTTCTCTGCCAAACAGGAACCCAACACTTAGGTGTTCATATATTTTCACTCTTACATCACCAGAGGCTTAATCCCTAGAATCTATCAGTCAAGGTACTCCTCTTGACTTCCCCAAGTTCGTACTTTAATGGGAAACTTCCTTTGAGAGATCCAGACCTGATTGTTGGACCTTGCTGCATGCTCTATTCTTGCTTACCGGACCATAATACTCTTCAATTTGACTTCCGGTGGAGACACACCAAATCCTATAGATGTGTTGGATGGACTTTGTTGCCATCAATGACAACACTCATGAAGCCACACAATGTCTCTTGCCAACAATCTCCCCCTTTGGCATTGATGGCAACACTTAGTGAAAAAAAAATGTCAAAGTGTCACACTGTACTCCCCCTTGGCTGATGCTCTATTCTAATGTACAGTTTTGTTGAGCTCCCCCTTAGCTAGATCCCACATTTTTCACTGCTCCTCACTCCCCTTTTGACATCAATGACAAAGGGTAGAATCTACAAACCAAAATTTAAGAAAACAAAAAAAATCTATACATATCTACATAAGTATATACACAAGTTGTACTTACATATACTTAAGTATATCTGCAAAAGTATTCTTCAACTATACAACTTCTGTCACCCAACTCTGCTTCATCCTATCCAAAATTGAGATGTGACCAATCAACAAGAATGCAAAAGATTCCACCTTCTTGAGACCTGTCGGATCACTGGTCTGGGCTGTGGCCTGAGCATCAGTTAGGGCCTCATGCATGACCTCTAACTTAGGGATAATGATCCCTCTAAGTTCACTTAACCTATTTATTCTATTTTTCTTGTCCTTCTCAAGCTTCTTTATTTCATCTATGACTGCAATAGTCTGACACTCTTGATTTACTATGGATGAAGAGAGAGGATCAAAACTTTGAGATAAACTTAATAGTTTATCCTTTTGCTCTTTTACTTTCTTCTCAATATCCTTGGTCACTTTAGGCTAGGATAAACAAAATTTATATATATCTCCACCATCTTTAAGAGCATTTTCTAAGCTTTTTATGCAAATATCCATAACTCTCCTATCATTTATTATTAGACCCTACACTTTAGAGAATCTTTTTCCCAAAAACTCCTTCCAGAGCTTTTCTTCTGCTGATTTTTCTAAGGAATCAAAATGTGTATGAACAAAATTTACAAAAGACTTTAGATTACCAGATGTGGAGGCCAAAGGATCCTTTTGGAAGGATGGCATGATCTTCTCCAATACACCAGATGCAATTTCTATTAGCTCATAGTCCTTTATGTGAGACTTCAAAAGTTTTTCTTTTGCCTTTGCATGGGCAAAGGATGTTATCTTCATAGTCTGAACTAGCGAGAGGGAATCAAAATTGAATGGTCCTTGAAGTAGCTCTGGTTCATCTAATTCCATCATTTCTTTTGTCAAAAAATCTTTGACTACTTCTGCAATGTCCCTTGCTGGAGATAGAGTTTTCTTCCCTTGTGCAGCCTCAGCACTGTCACTTGTGGTCTTCTCTGCTTGACCTTCTTCTCTTCCCTTCACCTCTTCTTCTTGACTAATATTCTCTTCTATTCTTTCTTCTCTTTTAGATTTGGAGTCTGTTGGGGAAACCAGAGGCGAGATGTTTGCTTCTTCATGGACTTCCTCTTCCGGAGTAGGGGAATCTAAGTCTTTAGTTTTCTCTTCACTTGTCTCCTTTGCCTCTTCTGCCATTGTCTCAGTAGATTCTCCTTTGTCATCCATGACAGAGGGTTCATCACCTAAGTCCTCTATAATAGGAAGATTGAATCTTTTAAAGGCATTCTGGAGGATATCTTCTATTTCCTTTGCCACTTTGTCAGTTTCTCCAAGCATAAGTTGATTCATTCTAGCTTAGCTCTGGAACTCATCCTTGTAGTCCTTGAAGATAATGTTCATTTGTTTAAGGGTAATGGATGGATAGAGATGAATAGCAATCTGCTCCTAGATTTTTAGATCTTTTGCTTGGGCATTGTTCTTCCTTATTTCAAGTTCCTTCTCTAAGCTTTTGGGAATTAGAGATATAATTTCAATGAATGCTTTGTTGTAGATGTTTAGATACCTGACTGTGGCATCTTGCAATATCTTCTGATCAGTTTCATTATATTCACCATAAAATTCAACTATTGGTTGTAAGTTCCCATCCACAGTAACTGATTTGATGATATCATCAATGTGGAGAGTGGTTTTTTCAACAAATTCCTCTCCCTTCTCTTCTTTGTCTTGACCGATAGAGGGTTCACTAGTTGTTTTCTTCTTCTTCTTCATTTTCTTTACTTCCTCATCTGTCTCTATCTCTTCATCATCCTTGAGGCTTGTGTATGATCTTGTATCCTTTGTCTTTGTTCTCTTTTCTCCTTTACCAGATGATTTTGCTTCCAATTTTGATGCCTTTGAGCTCTTAGCAGTGGCAAGTGCAGAGCTCTTAGAGGATCTGGTCTGGGAGGGGGCTTCTACCAGAGCACTTTCCTTTTCTACTTCTTCCTTTTCTTTCTCTGCCCTTTCCATCTTCTCTCTATTGGCATCAACTACCTCCTTTGATATTCCATGCCTTTTGGTGAATTCTTCTACTTCCCTTCTTACTTTTCTCTTGATCTCAGGCTGTCTAAGTTCAACATGAACTTTTACACTTAGCTCTTGGTAAGTTCCAAACCTTTCTTCCTTAGGATCCTTGGGTTGACTCAGCATGTGTTGAACATGTAGCTCTACAATTTTCTCATCTACTTCATACCCCATTGGCATGATCCAGACTATCCTTGGCTCCACTGCCTCCATTAGGCATTGATCAGTGTCTACCATGAAGCATACTGTATCTTTATACTTTTCAACTATAGATTGGGGGATTCTCTCTCTTTCTTACATCATACTCTGAAAGTTCTTGAATTAGCCCCATAGTGTTGTATTCTATGCCTTGGCATCACCAAGCGCATGCATATAATCTCTGATTTGTAAGGCTACTGGTCTATCATTCTGCCATATCCAACCACTAGATCCAGGTAGCTCATTCATAAAGTAATAGAATAGACACAATATCAAACCACCATATTTGAATGAGTTTTCTTTGTCCTTCTTGATCCTTTGTAAGTTTTCTAATAGTTGGCTCAGAAAAAGTTTGCAGAGATCATAGTCAGCATTTTTCCTTAGCATTTCATAAGCAATATACATAGCTGTTTCAAATACTGAATCGTCACTACTAGAGTGATATATCTTATAGCCAATTATCATATATGCAAATTTGATATCCAGATCAGTAATATCTTCTATAGTCATTGCTCTCTTGTCAAATTTTGATCTGGTTGCCTCGCTCACTGTCTAATTCTTGATAGATTTGAGAGTAGGTATCCCATAGGATGAGTGCAATCTGGTAAATTCCCTAATGGCATCCTTGGTTATCTTGAATGGCCTCATCAACCATATAAATTTATCATGCATTCTACTTAGAACATACCTGACCCATTCATCTTTTGCAAAATAGGGGAAATAGATGCAATGTCCAAAATGCTTGTCCCAGATAGCCTTGTACTGTGGTTTGAGTTCAAAAGCATCATATATTAACTTATTGTGATATATATCCATTACTTTGGATTCCCCAAATTCCTCAATGTTTGCATGAATATATGCCCTAACATCTTCTACATGGAAAACCCCATCCAGAATGCTAGAAAATGTGCCTAGGGGATCAACTTCTAGGGATTGATAGGGATGTTTCTTAAATTTAGGACACAGCCTATCAGTGATCTTCACAACATTCAGAGTAGCCATCTTTCAAAGGATTCAAAGAGAGATTTCAAGAACATAAAATACCTTTTATGCTTTTAGGGTTCACGAAATGAGCCAAAAAGATCGCAGGTTGACTTGAATTATGTGGTTGATCCTTGAGAGAGATGAAGCAAACTTGTTTGCAAAGCTCTTCTTATCTCTTTCTCTAATGTAAATGTGCAAATGACAAACAAATGAACCCTTTTATCTCTAAGCAAACCCTAATTTCATTTTGTAATAAATGCACAACTTAAGTTATTCTGGTTGCCTTATCATGAGAGAGATTTTTCTGGATCACTGAGATGTACTTAGGGATGATCTTAGTGATTAATTTCAATGCTCCTACTTCCCTCGAATCATCCCCTTTATCCACATATCAAGATGTTTCAATTTAGAATCATACCAGATCAAACTATGAAAATCCAGCTTTTACCAGAAAACTATCAAACTGGATCAATCTTGGAAGATTAGACTCTTCAAATCTTCTTGTGGATCTTTCACATCTTTACCAAGGCTTCTTTAGATGTTTCTCTGAGAACCCTTTAATCTGAAACCTTTCATGTGCCAATTTCAGGCACTAATTGATTGGCTGGGGGAACTTGTTTTCTTTTGTGACTCCCCTTGAGCCAGAGCTCATCTATTTAGTTTCTGGAAGGAATATCAGCACCAAATTCTAGTGTAGATCCATCCTCAGCATTTTATGTGCTCCTCTTCACCCAAATCTTGTTCATCTCCCTTTGAATTTCATCTGCATTCACTTTTCCTTTTCCTTTGTCTTGGTTTTGATTATGATGCACCAGACCCTTTTTGTCCTAATTCTTACTTCTATAGAATTTGGCAATATGACTAGATCTATTGCAATTGTAGAAAACAACATTACTTTGCATATTTGACTGATATCCTCTTGATCTACATTGGTTAGCCATATGTCCCATTCTATTCCATGCAAAACATCTACCATTGAATGAATTGTTCATTTGCATATTTCTACACTCATGAGATTTATGACCATACCTTTTGCAATTGAAACACTGTCTGGAGAAGGATGAATTAGACTGATTCATTCTTCTTCTGCACTGATTTTCTCTATGACCAAATTTATTACAGTTGTGGTAGTATCCGTTGAAAGATGGATATCTTTGAGCATTTGGTTGCCTTACCGGAGGTCTTCTAGGCCTGTTTCTTGGATTTTTTGATCTAGATTTCTTCTGATTGGATCCAAAGCTTTCACCTTTTTCATACCCCAAGCCTTGCTTGTCATCTACCATCTTTTGGCTTTGAAGAAGAACTTCAAGTTGAGTAGAGCTTATCTTGAATTTCTCTTTGTATTCATTTGTTGTTTGAAGATCCCTTTTAAGAGTGTCAATCTGATTCTCAAGTTGATCTTCATTATCTCTTGCTTCTTCAAGGTCAAATTCTAGATGCCTGATTATTCTATCTATTTTATGGTAGTCTTCTGACTTCTCCTTGAGAGATTGTCTTAGATCATCTTCAATTTTTTTTTTCTCTTCAATTTCTTGGGTGAATTTCATAACCCTTGATTCCATTTCATATCTTACCATAATGACCTCTTTTGATAACTTTTTCATATAACTGAGTTTTCTCCTTCAGATCTTCATTTGTATCATTGGCTTCACCTTGACTTGTAAATTGCTAAAGTAGATCCTTTCTCTTTTTCATAGAGATACTCAATTTCTCTTTTAGTTCATTTATGAAATCATCAGCCTGTTTCAGTCTTTCCTTCAAGTTGTTGACTTTGGAGTGAGATTGCTCAAGATCGTCTAGGATAGACTGAAGTTGTTCCCTCATACCATACATATCCATTGAGATTCCCAGATCTTCCTCAAGCTGTTAGGCTCTATTTGGAGGAACTTGGCTCTAATACCAATTGTTGATAACTGAGAGGGGGGTGAATCAATTATCTTAATTATTTTAACTTTTTGTTCTTCTTTAACAACCAGTGCAACATCAAATTAAATAAGCATGCATAACCATGAAAGCTGAAATAAATTCAATACACATAACACAATGATTTTGATGTGGAAAATCCTATTAAGGGAAAAACCACGGGGTGATTAACCCAAGATTGTATTCTCTGTTAAAAGAATAAGGTAGTACAAAATGGCACTTACCAATTAGGGCTCACTGCCCGAGCACATTGCTCACAAGAGGCTCACTGCCTACAAGAGACTCACTGTCTACAAATTATAAAGAGAGTAACAAGATACTTGAACTGATGAGAAGAATCCACATATGCTAAAGTTTAGTTCTGGTTAGGCTCAATACACTGATCTACTGCACTTCATTCTTCCTCTTCTTTGGTGCTACTGTCCTTTCACATACGAACTTGTATTACTGCTTCCACACTGCTCTCTGCTTTTCTTCGCACTGCACATTTCACACCACACCCCTTCATATCAAAATCAATCTGGTATATCTATCCACACCAAGGATTTCAACCACTTTCTAGTTGATATCTAGAAAATTCAGAATATTTCCAAACTCGAGTCTATCGGCTGAATCCTTGCTTACCAAGTGATGTGTATCAAAGAGATGCTCATAGAAGTCATCAATCATGTCGGCCAATCATGAATGATACCTTAATAACCTTGATCACCATCAATATCTGATCCGGAAAAAGGTATGATGCTCTGCCGGTCAGATCTTCCTCGGTCTTCTCTACCAAACAGGAACCCAACACTTAGGTGTTCATATCTTTTCACTCTTAGATCACCGGAGGCTTAATCCCTGGAATCTATTAGTCAAGGTACTCCTCTTTGACTTCCCCAAGTCCGCACTTTACTGGGAAACTTCCTCTGAGAGATCCAGACCTAATTGTTAGACCTTGCTGCATGCTCTGTTCTTGCTTACCGGACCACAATACTCTTCAATTTGACATCCGGTGGAGACACACCATGTCCTACGGATGTGTGGGATGGACTTTGTTGCCATCAATGACAACACTCATGAAGACACACAGTGTCTCTTGCCAACAATTTGATTATTATATTTATTTTCTATTTTCTAGTGAGCATAGGTTTTCAATGAACATCAAGGTCTCTATTCCACACACGTAGAAAAATAAAAATAGAGAAAACATTTTCTAAAAAATATTTGCACACTAGGTATTGATGTCCTTGTTTCAAAAAAAAAACTATTTAATTTGGATACCTACAGAAAATGTTATGTTGCATAGTATAAACCTATGTCTGAATTATTTAATTAATATCACTTTAAATAAAAATTAATAAAAAATTTATGCAACAAAAAATTATAAAAAAATATCTGCACAGTAGATATTGGTATTACAAATCTATGTTTAAAATTTTATAATTTGATTCTTCCTATTAAATAAGCTATAATGTATAGTACAAACACCACTTTTAAAAAATACTGTTAACTATAAAAAATAAGTTATTAAAAGTTACATAAAAAAATTCACAAATTATTTCTTAAAATTTATTAAAAAATACATTTATAATCTACATACAAAATTTCAAGAATCACTAGTTCATATTATCTTCAAAATCTTAATGGTTTAGTTGCTATAGGTGTTAGAAAGTGAAAATTTGGTTAAAAATGTTGATTTCAATGTCCTACTTTGGCCAAAAAGTGGGACATGGTATTGTGGGATCACTTGATCACATGTTAAAATGGTTACTTTTTAATAAGGGTTCAACATACTGATCAAGGAGACTACACTTAAAGTTAGATGTGAGTTCAACACGGACCTATTGAGAAGATTATTTATGGAGAGAGTCATTGTGGCTCAGTGCATCTCAAGAGGAGAAATCTCATTGTACACTCTTTGTTCACTCAATGGTGAATTATCTGATATGTATTACCCACCTTTTTTTTAGATGAATTCCTTCTTTATGTCTTGTGTTGTCATGTGTGCTTGACTCTTTAGCTATGGATGTTAGTTTTGAGAACTTGTTGAAGAGTAGATGCATGGCTATGGTTCATTATCTCCTTATATTTGGGTCTTTTGAAGTTCATGTTTTTTTAAGAGTATAGGAGATGGTTAGTGGATTTTGGGCATATTCCCTTGTTGAGGTAATGGAATTTTCATTAGTTTGATCTTCCTTTACTTTGAGAAGCTTGTATAATAACTAATTATGGTGTGTTTGACCTTCAGGTTAATTGATTGGATGTTGAGGAGGATTTTCTATTTGGGGTTTTTGAATGATCTTACTTATAATAAATTTAGCACATTGGTGTTGGTTGAAGGACATAGTTTTGATTTGTAGTTTTTCTCTTGATGGTCTAGTGCTTATTCCTAGAGGTTCATGTTCACATGACATTGGAGCTAAGGGTTGTGTGGAGCTATTTTGATCACTATGTTTTTGGTCCTTTACTATTGTTTTACTTCATTATTTTTAGTAACAATATGGAGGCTCTTTAATCACTATCTTCTAAGATGTGGAAATCATGGGAGAGTTATAGTGATATTAGTTATGAGAGTTATTTTGTAGTTGTTTAGTTTTAGGTTTGTAGATCAATGTTTGTTATTTGACACTGTGATAGATGATTCATCCACAAAATATATGTAAGTGATATTGGTTGAATTTTAGATGTTTGATTGACTTCATATTTGACATTACCCATGTAGTGGGAGTTTAAAGATGTATATGTGTCTTTTGTTGATGTTCTCATTAGCAGTGATGAAAATCTTTAGTTTTTTTTTTATATATCTATGTGTGTTTATTACGTGGGAGGACTTCTTTGTGCATGATAATGTATATATAGTGACTTGTGATTATACCTTGGGTTGGATATGTTGATGGTAGAAGGTCTACCTATGATTTTGAGTATACCTCATTTTTTGAGGTATGGTTAATTGGACATGTTAGCAACATGTTGTGCTTTCTATTCCAATTGTTGGTGAGTTCTTGGCACCTATTCAAACCTATTTATTACCATTGGATTTTGTTTTTGTGTTTTGATATTTAGTTGAGGCAAGATTGATGAATATTTCTATGTGATAGTGTAACAAGGTCTTTGAATATTTCTTATCTTTTATGCTTTGGAATGATGGAGGATGAGAGAATTCTTGTTCGAGATGGTGGTCACCTTGGTTTCTATTGTAGGTATCTTGAAGGAGCACATGGATATTTAGATGGTGCATGTAGAATATAGGTATTGTTTCCTTTATGATTGAGTTTACTTTTGACCCCTTATGACGTAATGTATACAACAAGTGGGAGAATGTTGGGAAAGGTGTGTTGTACACCTTGTATATTAATATTAATAATGTAAAATAAATATTTGATTGTAATACGTCTAGACATGTGGATACCACATGGGATAAGCATTCTTGGGAACACTTATGTGTTGTATAGGACATTGAATAAATATTTAATTTTGGCTTATGGTTTTGAGACACATGGTTTATGTAATACCACTTAGCGGTTTTGTGCAAACTTGTTCATAAAAGCAAGAACATGAGTGCTTGTTGGGGTTGGTTGGATTAAGTATCTCTTATAGGTTACAAATGTGATTATAGGAAGTATAGATTGGAATGCATGGCTCCATGGTTCTCATTTTCTTGTTCACATGGAGGAGTGCAACTGAGTTTACAAGTGTATTATGATATTTTTTGAAATAACACATTGAGTTGTGTGGGTGCTTTTGGAAGCTAGAATTTTTAATCCAAAAAGGTTTTTCCTAGGGTACATCTAGTGTTATATTATGGGTATGTTTTATTATTATTTTGCATTCTGGATTCAAAATACTTGTTTTATATTTTTCTCCTATGAGGGTATATGGAATTGGTATATTTGCATCCAATTTCCTTTCATTCCTAATTCCTTATTTTGAAGATCTTGATGAGTGTGATATTTGGGAACTATATGAAGATACATGTCTTAAAAAGAAAATTATAAATTAGTCCTTCTTGTGGTTTATACTTATTGTGTCACTATTAGCTATTTTTGAAAATCATTTTTGGTCAAGGATGGTGTATAATGACATTTTATAAAAAAAAAAGGAGTGCATGGCTGACAAGGCTATAAATATTGCAAACATGAATGATTTAAAATATGTTTATAAATTTAACCAAGTTGTTATGGATAATACTTATCGTGACACTCTTGGATATCTTTGAACGTAACGATCAATGTTAGTAAATTAAAATATCTTCAAAGATTCTTCTTTCTTATAAAAAAATACCTAAGAGTGTTATCAAATGGTTGAAACACAAATATTTATCACCTTTTCGACTAAGCACTGCATGTAATGGATTTAAAAATATAAATGTGTAGTATTTGGCAAAAAGATATAAATATATTATCTCTTCTACTATTAGTACTTCCCCAAGGGGACATTAAAGTTTGTGAAAAGAAGACATGACATTTATGGATGAGCATGTCACAAGTTTCTAACCAACTTGGTGTAGTTTGTATAATTATTTTTTCTAAATCTAGATTACACTCCCATGACAAAGTTTTAAGTAGAGATTTCCCCATATCCAAAATCCTCTATTTATAACTATTTTATAAATATTAGAATGTCAAATCTAAATATAATTTGTATGATTTTTGTGTTTTATTGTTTAAAGTTGAAGAAAAAAAATTAGATTTTATTTACTATGTAGGTTATTAATGTAATAATAAAAATAGCACAGTATAACATATTCTAATTGTATAATCATGGATATAATAAATAAACACTAAAATTTTAAAATTATTCAAGAAGTGATGACACACCAAATAATGGGTGTACTATATAAAATTACTACTTTTTGAATTCAAACAATGAGTATAGCACAAAAAACACAACTTTTTGATTTATTTTAATTTATAATAATACTACATTTTAAAAACTAGTAATAGCATCTAAAAGTTCTTGACAACAATTATCTCCATGTGTAGCAGTCATGTTTGACTATAACTGTAATGCCCATTGGGATTATTAAATTTGTAGTTATCTTTCTTGACTTTGTTGTTTGCATTTAGTATCGTAGTTGAGTTGTTGGTCAATGTGGTTGTGTGTCATAACTCACTTGTATTTTTTAAACTCTATATATTCATGTCTTGCCTCTTCTATGAAGGCAATTTGGGGCTTTCATATGTTGGCCTATTTTGTGATTAGTAGATCACCATTATTTATGTTTTTGCCTTCATCTGGTATTAGAGATAGAGCCAGGTTTTTGAAAAAGAAATCTTTCATCCCTATAGCTTTTGTTAAGGTTGTGAGCAGAGTAGTAGAGGCATCCAAAAGGCAAGGAGATTGTTAATGTGAACCCTATAAAAGAAACCGATGCTACTGTTGTTGTAGACTGGGCTCTACTCTGCTATAGTTTTCATTGTGGGAGGAGGTGTGCAAACCAAAGGAGGTGTATAGGCCATGGAAAGGGAGGCGTCCAATGGAGATTAGCAAGTAGTTGTTTGAAAGTTGAAAAAAAAATAATATTGTTGTGTGAAAGATTTTCCTTCCTTTTTTGAAAAATTTAAGACTTTGGTTTGATATTTGACGGGTTTAAAGAGGATCCATTGATTTCTTTAACTACCCTCCTTTCCTTACATGATTTTAAGTTTAAAACACTTAAAACATTTTAAGGGTTTTCTTCCCATGTGAGAGATCTAGTTTTAATGCTTTTCATTCCTTTTGAAGTTTAGAAAAAGGTTTTAATGCTTTTCATTCCTTTTGAAGTTTAGAAAAAGGTATTAAAATTTTACGTTAGCCTTTATATTTTTTATTTTTTATTATTCATTTATTTTTGGTAACCTAGGGTGTCCCTGTGACCCTTCACCTAGTGACTCACTTAGACAGGCGAGTGGAGGGGTGAGACTAGTCCCTGGATGGGAACTCAATAACCTGCAAGCCTATTCTCCATGTAATTCCAAGCGGGAGTCAAACCCATAAGCTTGAGGAGCCATCCCAAGTCACAAGCCAACTCCCTGCTCTTTATATTTTTTATTATTATAAGGAAAAAGGTTGCATAAATTTTCTTTTTTCAAGAAATGATATGTAACTTTTTAGAGGGTTTTTAACTTTGAACCTTTTGAAGTTTCTCTTGTAAAAGTGATAACGAAATTATTTGCAATTAAGTGGATTATCGGTTGAAGCGAACACTTATTCATGAAGACAATATAATATAAGGATCATTTTTTGGTGTGGGTCCTATTTGAAGGAGCAAAGAGAGTATCCATTTGCAGAGATCTCTCTATTTTTTTTTTGTGTTGAGCCATTGAGTCATTGTGCACATTTCTCTTATGGAAAATATGGTAGGAAATATTATGTCTAACATGTTAAGTCCTATGTTTGAAGGAGACAACTTTACATATTGGTGTACTAGGATGCAAACCCTACTCAAATCCAAAGATTTGTGGGAAATTGTATAAGTAGGGTATGTAGAACTAGATACAACTGCATTTAATGCATTAAATGATCAACAGAAAAGAGAATACAAGGAAAATGTAAAGAAGGATAATGAAGCCTTACTTCTAATTCAAAGCACAATTAATCATACATTTTTTCCTAGGATAAGTGGTGCTAGTAATTCTAAGAAAGCATGAAAAATTCTCAATAATGCCTATGAAGGTGCACAAATTGCAAAATTACAAATAACAAGGAAATTTTTGAAAATGTAAAAATGGTCAATAGTTTAAGTGTGAATGATTTTCTAACAAAGGTAGAAGGCCTAGTTAATCAAATGAAAGCTCTAGGATAAGTTGTGGATAACAAGTATGACATTGAGAAAAATTTATGGAGTTTAATTCCTAAATTTTATGGTGTGGTTTCTACAATAGAGATTTCCAAAGGTCTCACAACTATGCACATAGATGAACTAAGTAGAATATTGTTAAATGTTGAAAAAAGGATGAAAAGTAATGAAGGTGGTCTAAAACAAGCATTTTCCTCTAAAGAAAGCATAAGAGGTAAAAGAAACACATTCTTCAAGAATCAAAATAAAAATGAATACAAAGGTGAATCTAACAATTCTAGAGGAAGAGGTAATAGTTTCAGAGGAAGAAGTAGCAACTTTAGAGGAACAGGAAGAGGTAGAGGTAGAAATAATGGGGGAGATAAAAAGAATACCCAATGCTTTCATTGCAACAAGTTTGGAAACTATGCATTAGAATGTTGGAGTAAACAAGGTGAAGCAGAAAAGAGAAATGCTCACAATACTATTGATGATAAACAAAATTTGTTTATTTCTTGCTTAATACAAATGTCAGTGAGAATAATGTAGGTACATTGATTGTGAATGTTCATCACATATGACATCTACTGAAAATTTATTAATTAATTTAGATGAAAACCATCATAGTATAGTGGTATTAGGAGATAATTAATCTCATAGATGCAAAGGCAAGGGTACTATTGCAGTTGCAACAGAATATGGTGAGGTAAAACATATCAATGAAACACTATTGGTTCTAGCACTAAAAAAAATGTGTTGTCCATTGGACAAATATTAGAGCAATATTATCTAGTGACTTTTGATGAGAAAGAGTGCATAATAAGAGATAAGTAAAAAAAAATACATTTTTTGCAAGAGAAAAGATGACAGGTGATAGGATGTTTCCTCTCCATTTCACTCATGGAAACTAAGAATGAAATGAATGAAAGTATAAATTGGCATCAAAGATATGGCCACTTCGGTTTTAATGGGTTAATTTTACTCAAGAGATTAAAAATGGTTGAGGGTCTACCTTTCATTGAAAATACAAAAGAAGTGTGTGATGGACGTGTTGTTGGCAAACAACACAGAGTTAGCTTGCCAATTGATAAATCTAGTAGAACTAAGAAAAATCTTGAGATGATCCATATGAATCTGTGTTGTCCTATGGAAACACCTTCATTGATGATTACTCAAGAAAAACTTGGGTATATTGTTCGGTTGCAAAATCAGAAGTGTTTGACAAATTTGTAGAATTCAAGAGGTTGGTTGAAAAACAAGGTGGTAAGTACATCAAAGTGATAAGGTTCGATAATGGAGGTAAGTACAAATCAAATCAATTTCTAGATTTCTACAGAAAACATGCAATCAAGAGAGAGTACACTACTTCCTAGACTCCACAACAAAATGGATTTGCTAAAAGAAAGAATAGGAGAATTATTGAAATGGTGAGTATGATGAAAGAGAAGAATTTAGATAAGATTTTTTTGGTAGAAGTAGAGTGCACATGGTATATCTTTTCAATAGGAGTCCTACAAAAGTAGTTAAGGGAATGATTCCTGAACAAGCATGGTCTGAGATTAATTGAAGTGTTGATCATTTGAGAGTATGTGGGTGTGTTTCTTATGCACACATACCAAAAGAAAAGAGGTCTAAACTAGATGATAAAGGTCTAAAATGTATTTTTACTGTGTATGGATCAGAAAATAAAGCATATAGGTTGTATGACCTAATAGGAAAGAAGCTTATCATAAAAAGAGATGAGATGCTTAATGAAGTAGAAAAATATACCAAAGAAAATGAAACAAAGGGAAAAGAGATAGTGATTAATGAAGTTGAAGAAGGAGAAGAAGAAGAAAATGAACCCGAGTCTTCTAGTACAAGAACAACAAAGTATCAAAAATATTAAAGGACATAAAAGAATCATATATCAACTCTTATGTTGGATTCAAATTTTTAGAAAATGACAACAAGCTCACAAGAAAAAGTGAAGTATGCTTTGATGACTCAAATCATGGAAAGTAAAGAGACACAAACATTTGAACACGATCAAGAAAAATAAGAGTGGGTTGAAGTAATGAATAGTGAGATAGAAACAATTGAAAGGAATGACACATGGGATTTCGTTTAGCTACCTCCTAGTAACGAAATTGTTGGTACAAGGTGGGTATATGAAACTAAGTATAAGTCTGATGGAAGCATTGATAAGCATAAGGCTTGATTGGTAGCCAAATGATACACTCAACAAGAAGGTATTGGTTACACTAAAACATTTGCACCTATAGCACGAATAGATACTATAAGATTGGTTTTGGTTTTGGCTTTGGCAGCTCAGCAAAGTTGGAAAGTTTATCAAATAGATGTAAAGAGTCCTTTTTTGAATGGATATATTGATAAAGAAGTGTATGTTTCTCAACCTAGAGGTTTTGAAATACCATCTAAAGAACATTATGTTTACAGATTAAAGAAGGTCATGTATGGTCTTAAGAGGGCACCAAGAGCATGGTATTCAAGGATAGACTCATACCTACAACAAAAAGGTTTCTTAAGAAGTCAATCAGATCCAAATCGTTATATTAGCATCTCGGCTAAGGATTTTTTTTTCTTAGTTCTCTATGTTGATGATCTTATCCTTACTGGGAACAATTTAGATTTATTTGCAAAGTTTAGACTAGCCATGGTTGTTGAGTTTGAGATGACATATTTGGGCTAGGTGCAATATTTTCTTGGTATAGAAGTATGGCAAAACAAAGATGGAATATGTCTTAGAAAAAATATGCTTTAGACATCATATAGAAATTTAAAATGAATAGTCACAAACCAGTTGTAACACCTATTGATGTTGGACTTAGGTTGTCTAACTTGGATGTGTTAGATTTAGTGGACCACACTCTATATAGACAATTGATTGGTAGTTTGATCTACTTAACTACTATTTGACCAAATATTACATATGCAAGGAGCTTAGTATCTAGGTTCATGTCAGAACCTAAGTAAACACATTGGAGTTTGGTTAAGAGGATTCTCAAATATGTCAGACAAACATTGAGTTATGGTCTTTCATTTTAGCATTCAGAGGATAGTAAGTTGATTGGCTATACATATTTAGACTAGGTAGGTTCCATAGATGATCATAAGTCTACTTTTGGTTATACTTTTAGTTTTGGTTCTGTAGTATTCTCTTGGAAATTGAAGAAACAATCAACTGTATCACCTTCTACATCAAAGGTAGAGTATAAAGCTACAACATTTGCAGCATGCCAAACAATGTGGTTGAGATGACTATTGGAGTTTTTGCACCAAATACAGAATGGACCTACTTTGTTGTACTGTAACAACAAGAGTTCTATACAAATGACTAAAAATCAAGTGTTTCATAGCAGGACCAAACATATTGAAATTCAACATAACTTTATTCAAGAGTTGGTTCAATAGGGATTGATTGATATTGAGTACTGTAGTATAGAGGATTAGATAGTAGATAGTTTCATGAAGCCTCTAGCTCGTGAAAGGTTTGAGACATTTGAAGATCTAGTTCAACTTCTTCCCAATGGTCATTACAGGGGACAATGATAGCAATCATCTCCATGTGCAGTAGTCATGTTTGACTATAGCTGTACATGCACATTGGGCTTATTAAATTTGTAGCTATCTTTTTTGACTTTGTTGTTTGCATTTAGTATTGTAGTTGAGTTATTGGTCATTGTGATTATGTACCATAACTCACTTGTATTTCTTCTACTCTATATATTGATACCCTACCCCTTCTTCTACTAAGGCAATTTATGTTGGAATTTTTTTTTGAGAAAATGACATCAAGATCACAAGAAAAAGTGAAGTATGCTTTGATGACTCAAATAATGGAAATTAATGAGCCACCAAAATTTGAACAAGATCAAGAAAAACAAGAGTGGGTTGAAGCAGTGAATAGTGAGATAGAAACAATTGAAAGGAATGACACATGGGATTTGGTTCAGCTACCTCCTATTAAGGAAATTGTTGGTACAAGGTGGGTGTATGAAACTAAGTATAAATCTGATGGAAGCATTGATAAGGATTAGGCTTGATTGGTAGCCAAATGATAAACTCAATAGGAAGGTATTGGTTACACTAAGACATTTGCACATGTAGCACGAATGGATACTATCAAATTGGTTTTGGTTTTGTCTTTGGCAGCTCAGCAGATTTGGATAGTTTATAAAATAGATCTAAAGAGTGCTTTTTTGAATGGATATATTTATGAGGAAGTGTATGTTTCTCAACCTAGAAGTTTTGAAATACCCTCTAAAGAACATTATGTTTACATATTAAGGAAGGGTGTGTATGGCCTTAAGTAGGCACCAAGAACATGGTATCAAGGACATACTCATACCTACAACAAAAATGTTTCTTAAGAAATCAATCAAATCCAAATCTTTATATTAGGATCTCGGCTAAGGATTTTTTTCTTAGTTCTCTATGTTGATGATCTTATCCTTACTGGGAACAATTTAAATTTATTTGCAAAGTTTAGAGTAGCTAGGGTTGTTAAATTTGAGATAACAAATTTTGGACAGGTGCACTATTTTCTTGGTATAGAAGTATGGAAAAACAAAGATGGAATAGTCATGTCTTAGAAAAAATATGCTTGAGACATCCTACACAAATTTCAAATGAATAGTTGCAAATCTATTGCAAAACCCATTGATGTTGGACTTAAGTTGTCTAACTTGTATGTGTTAGTTTTAGTGGACCACACTCTATATAGACAGTTGATTGGTAGTTTGATCTACTTAACTACTACTCGACCAAATATTACATATGCAGGGAGCTTAGTATCTAGGCCCATGTTAGAACCTAAGTAAACACATTAGAGTGTGGTTAAGAGAATTCTCAAATATGTCAGATGAATATTGAGTTATGGTCTTACATTTTAGAATTCAGAGGATAGTAAGTTGATTGGCTATACATATCCAGACTGGGTAGGTTCCACATATGATCATAAGTCTACTTTTGGTTATACTTTTTGTTTTGGTTCTATAGTATTCTCTTGGAAGTTGAAGAAATAACCAACTGTATCACTTTCTACAGCAGATGCCGAGTATAAAGTTACAACATTTGCAGCATGCCAAACAGTGTGGTTGAGATGACTATTGGAGGATTTGCACCAGATACATAATGGACCTACTTTGTTGTACTATGACAACAAGAGTGCTATACAAATGACTAAGAATCAAGTGTTTCATAGAGGTACCAAACATATTGAAATTCAACATCACTTTATTAGAGAGTTAGTTCAACAGGGATTGATTGATATTGTGTACTGCAATATACAGGATTAGATAGCAGATATTTTCATGAAGCTTCTAGGTCATGAAACGTTTGAGACACTTAGAGATCTACTTCAAGTTCTTCCCAATGGTCATTATGGGGGAGAATGAGAACAATCATCTCCATGTGCAACAGTCATGTTTGACTATAGCTATACATGCCACTTGGGCTTATTAAATTTGTAGCTGTATTTTTTGACTTTGTTGTTTGCATTTAGTATTATAGTTGAGTTATTGGTCATTGTGGGTATGTGCCATAACTCACTTGTATTTATTCTACTCTATATATTGATGCCCGACCTCTTCTTCTACTAAGGCAATTTATGTTGGATTCAAAGTTTGAGAAAATGAAAATAAGATCACAAGAAAAAGTGAAGTATGCTTTGATGACACAAATCATGGAAAGTAATGAGCCACAAACATTTGAACAAGATAAACAAAAAGAAGAGTGGGTTGAAGGAATGAATAGTGAGATAGAAACAATTGAAAGGAATGACACATGGGATTTGGTTGAGATACCTCCTAGTAACGAAATTGTTGGTACAAGGTGGATGTATGAAACTAAGCACAAATCTGATGGAAGCATTGATAAGCATAAGGCTTGATTGGTAACTAAATGATACGATCAATAGGAAGATATTGGTTACACTAAAACATTTGCACCTATAGCATGATTAGATACTATTAGATTCGTTTTGGTTTTGTCTTTGGCAGCTCAACATATTTGGATAGTTTATCAAATAGATGTAAAGAGTGCTTTTTTGAATGGATATATTTATGAGGAAGTGTATGTTTCTCAACCTAGAGGTTTAGAAATACCCTTTAAAGAACATTATGTTTACAGATTAAAGAAGGTTGTGTATGGTCTTAAGCAAGCACCAAGAGCATGGTATTCAAGGATAGACTCATACCTACACCAAAAAGGTTTCTTAAGAAGTCAATCAGATCCAAATCATTATATTAAGATCTTGGCTAAGGATTTTTTTTCTTAGTTCTCTATGTTGATGATATTATCCTTACTAGGAACAATTTAGATTTATTTGTAAAGTTTAGAGTAGCTATGGTTGTTAAATTTGAGATGACATATTTGGGACAAGTGCTCTATTTTTTTGGTATAGAAGTATGGAAAAACAAAGATGGAATATTCATGTCTTAGAAAAAATATGCTTTAGACATCCTACACAAATTTTAGATGAATAGTTACAAACTAGTTGCAACACCCATTGATGTTGGACTTAAGTTGTCTAACTTGGATGTGTTAGATTTAGTGGACCCCACTCTATATAAACAGTTGATTGGTAGTTTGATCTACTTAACTACTATTCGACCAAATATTACATATGTAGGGAGCTTAGTATCTAGGTTCATGTCAGAACCTAAGTAAACTCATTGGAGTGCTGTTAAGAGGATTCTTAAACATGTCAGACAGACATTGAGTTATGGTCTTACATTTTAGAATTCAGAGGATAGTAAGTTGATTGGCTATACATATTCAAACTGGGTAGGTTCCATAGATGATCATAAGTCTACTTTTGGTTATACTTTTAGTTTTGGTTCTATAGTATTCTCTTGGAAGTTGATGAAACAACCAACTGTATCACTTTCTATAGCAGAGGCAGAGTATAAGGCTACAACATTTGCAACATGCTAAACAGTGTGGTTGAGACGAGTATTGGAGTATTTTCACCAGATACAGAATGGACCTACTTTGTTGTACTGTGACAACAAGAGTGCTATGCAAATGACTAAGAACCAAGTGTTTCATAGCAAGACCAATCATATTGAAATTCAACATCACTTTATTAGAGAGTTGGTTCAACAATGATTGATTGATATTATGTATTGCAGTATAGAGTATTAAATATCAGATATTTTCATGAAGCCTCTAACTCATGAAAGGTTTGAGACACTTAGAGATCTACTTCAAGTTCTTCCCAATGGTCATTATGGGGGAGAATGATAGCAATCATCTCCATGTGTAGCACTCATGTTTGAATATAGCTGTACATGCCCATTGGGCTTATTAAATTTGTAGCTGTCCTTTTTGACTTTGTTGTTTACATTTAGTATTGTAGTTGAGTTATTGGTCATTGTGGTTATGTACCATAGCTCACTTGTATTTCTTCTACTCTATATATTGATGCCCTACCTCTTCTTCTACTAAGGTAATTTATGTTGGATTCAAATGTTGAGAAAATGACAACAAGATCACAAGAAAAAGTGAAGTATGCTTTGATGACTCAATTAATGGAAATTAGTGAGCCACAAAAATTTGAATAAAATCAAGAAATAGAAGATTGGGCTGAAGCAATGAATAGTGAGATAGAAACAATTTAAAGGAATGACACATGGCATTTGGTTCAGCTACCTCCTACTAAGGAAATTGTTGGTACAAGGTGGTTGTATGAAACTAAGCATAAATATGATGGAAACATTGATAAGCATAAGGCTTAATTGGTAGCCAAATGATACACTCAATAGGAAGGTATTGGTTACACTAAGAAATGTGCACCTGTAGTATGAATGGATACTATCATATTGGTTTTGGTTTTGGCTTTAGCAGCTCAACAGATTTGGATAGTTTATCAAATAGATGTGAAGAGTGCTTGTTTTAATGGATATATTGATGAGGAAGCATATGTTTCTCAACCTAGAGGTTTAGAAATACCCTCTAAAGAACATTATGTTTACAGATTAAAGAAGGCTGTGTATGGTCTTAAGCAGGCACCAAGAAAATGGTATTCAAGGATAGACTCATACCTACAACAAAAAGTTTTCTTAAGAAGTCAATCAGATCCAAATTGTTATATTAGGATCTCGGCTAAGGATTTTTTTTCTTAGTTCTCTATGTTGATGATCTTTCCTTACTGGGAACAATTTAGATTTATTTGCAAAGTTTAGAGTAGCTATGGTTGTTGAATTTGAGATGACAGATTTGGGGTAGGTGCACTATTTTATTGGTATAGAAGTATGGCAAAAGAAAGATGGAATATTCATGTCTAAGAGAAAAAAGATACTTTAGACATCCTACACAAATTTTAGATGAATAGTTGCAAATCAATTGGAACACCCATTGATGTTGGACTTAAGTTGTCTGACATGGATGTGTTATATTTAGTGGACCCCACTCTATATAGACAGTTGATTGGTAGTTTGATCTACTTAAATACTACTCGACCAAATATTACATAGATAGGGAGATTAGTATCTAGGTTCATGTTAGAACCTAAGTAAACACATTGGAGTGCGGTTAAGAGGATTCTCAAATATGTCGAACAAACATTGAGTTATGGTCTTACAATTTAGCATTCAGAGGATAGTAAGTTGATTGCCTATACATATCTAGACTGGGTAGGTTCCTGAGATGATCATAAGTCTACTTTTGGTTATACTGTTAGTCTTGGTTCTATAGTATTCTCCTGGAAGTTGAAGAAACAACCAACTGTATCACTTTCTATAGTAGAGCCAGAGTATAAAGCTACAACATTTGTAGCATGCCAAACAGTGTGGTTAAGATGACTATTGGAGGATTTGCACTAGATACATAATGGACCTACTTTGTTGTACTATGACAACAAGAGTGATATACAAATGACTAAGAATCAAATGTTTCATAGCAGGACCAAACATATTGAAATTCAAAGAGTTAGTTCAATAGAGATTGATTGATATTGTTTACTGCAGTATAGAGGATTAGATAGAAGATATTTTCATGAAGCCTCTAGCTTGTGAAAGGTTTCAGACACTTAGAGATCTACTTCAAGTTCTTCCCAATGGTCATTATGGGGGAGAATGACATCAATCATCTCCATGTGTAGTAGTCATGTTTGACTATAGTTGTACATGCCCATTGGGCTTATTAAATTTGTAGCTATATTTTTTGACTTTGTTGTTTGCATTTCATATTGTAGTTGAGTTATTGGTCATTATCATTTTTGATAATATAAGGTGGCTAAACAAGGAGATGAACCCTTACAAAATGTAGAAAGGCCACAGAGGCAACCAGCATGAAAAGTGCCTCAAACCAGATACATCAAATATTGTTATCCCAGCATAAGCAGTAAAACTAGCCGCTATAAACTAAGATAGTTAATATAGAGTAGCAGAGTATCATCTATATAAAAGCAAAAACTAAGGAGGCAGATTCTCTCCTTACTTAACCATAGATTTAATAATGTCATCCAATTTCATAGCAAGATCATTATTGTTAGCAGTAATAGTAACCTCCAAGTTCTGCAGCATAGAAATATTAAGGAAAATAGAATTCCTGAGCACAGTGGAAAGATTCTATTCCAGTTTCTCAATGCGAACCCTTAGAATAGCAATTTTAGCTCCAAGCCAACATCACTGTCTGTTTCATCATTGGCTTCTTCCACAAACATCTCTCCCACTTTGCCAGCATTTTCAGTAGAATCAGCAGCATCCTCAGTAGTAGCCCCCATTTCTTGAGTCTCCTTCTTACCATCAGCATCCTTAGAGATTTCTTGAACATCCATATCCTTAGCCTCATCGCCCTAGGTGGATTCATCAGAAGCGCTCTCAGAATAATCAATAAGCTTTGCTTTAGGAGCAGGTTTGCCAGCAATTTGCCCTGACCATCTAACTCCTGAGGAGAAACCCTCCTTAATAGCCTTAGTAGATGAATGAGACTTGCTACCTTGTCCCACAGGGGTCCTATAGGGATTTTTTGGGGTTCCTACTGTAGCCCCCCAGTGCCCACTTCACCAGCATGTGTCTTCCTCTTTTTGCACTTCGTACTCACAGTAAAACCCAAAGTACCAATGGGAATCTCCTTAGGAGTAGAAAAAGAAACTTCTTTTGTCTTAGTAGGAACAGGGGAAGGGCATGGTTCTTCAACACCAGGAGTATCATTAGGGTTAGAAGATAGTTCCTCACTATTGTTTTGAATGGCCTTAGATGGCTCTAGGGCAAGATGGAAGTTGTAAAGATAGAAGATAAGGCCCTGATGAAGGGGGATGGGTTTCTTAGCAGGTTTCTTAGCCAATTTAGCTCTAACCCTTAGGACATAATGCAAAAGGGAAGAAAATAGATAAAATGGAAAGCTAATATGTGCATTGCGTCTAAAATGATTCAGAAGGGGAAGATGATAGTTGTAGAACCTGGTGAAGCACCCCTCTAGGGTGAAATACTTCATGAGGAGAAAACACACACCGTCCCAAGGCTTGAGTAGCTTGGCTCGGTTAAATCCCCCCTGATAGGGGACTAATTCTTCGCCATCTCCAAGAAAGAGCTTCTGACTAGAAAGGTCCACAATTTTAGTTTTCCTTTGTAGTTTAATCCCTTGAGTAGACATACCAGTAGCCATAGCAATCACACTTTTTGAAATTTCAAAACTAATTCCCCCCACAGAGACACGCCAATTCTTCCAAGACCTAGAGAACTGTTTAGATAAGTTTTTATCATACCCGTTGAGCTACTCCAAATAGGGACTAATCCCACCCTCTTTGCAATAATGCCAAACCACTAAGTTGTCTTTGAACTCACAGAAAGAAATGGGTTCAGTTAGAATTCTATTGCCACCCATGTCAGAATTACAGAGCAGGTCACAAAAACCCCAAATCTCCCCAGTCGTATTTACGATAACATTACTCTCTTGATCAAGGCTAATAATACTGGTGATAAAAAAGTACGCATTATTATAAATATGGGAAACCTTACAAAGATGACGCTTACTCATCCCATGCTTAATCATAATTACACGGCAAACACCATAATGATCAAGCAATCCACTAGCCTTATCAAAGGGGCAGAAAGAAGCATAAATGACAACTAAGAAGGTACAAAAAAACCCATACTCCAAGAGGCACGTCAGCACCCTCCAAAAGAACTGACGAAGTGAGCTGTCTTTCCAATAAATCTGACTCATCCTTAACACATCACTTCCTTTAGAATGAGTTCCCTAAGATTTAAAGGGATATGATCAATTTGACGCCAGCAACATCAATTTGAATACTATTGGCCAAGTTTGGCACAGGCATCTGCAACACCATTGCCCTCACGGTAAATATGTGAGATGTCCACACTAGGAATCTTCTACAGTAGAATCTGTATATCCATAATAATATCTTTCAACTTAATGCCAGTAGTCAATACATTGTTAATTGCATCAATAACCATTTTAGAGCCCCCCTGAATATTCAAATTCCTGATACCAAGGGAGATAGCCAATTTAATCCCCCATAGAAGAGTAGTTGCTTTAGCATAGTTATTGCTTTGACAGCCAAGTCCGCTAGCATAGATAGCAACCATCCACCCTTTGTCATCTCTTATAATCCCTCCCCCACTAGCTGTACCATTCGCCTTAGAAGCCCCATCAAAGTTAAGTTTCAACCAGTTAGGATTCGGAGGACTCCATCTAGTATTAAGCCTTTGCAACAATTTGAAATTATTATGAATAGGAATATGATTTAGGATCTTCCAATTAGCTGCAATTTGTTCCTCTTCATGAGTCAGAGGTTTCTCTGCAATATGGATATGGGAATTAGTGACGCTTTCCATAAGAGTCTTAATAAAAGTGTGAAAAACCTTAGAGGCATCTCTAGCAATCTCCCTAAAAATCCTATGATTGCGCTCTTTCCACAAAGTCTAGCTCAAGCAGGGTAGAGTTTGATTCCATAACTCAACAAGCCAAGGATGAGAAAAGGGAGGTTACTAGCTGTTAATAACTTCCATAATATCAGAATTACAGACCCACTAAATACCAAAATTTCTTAGGATTAAGTTCCAGATTTCCCTGGCAAAATCATAGTGGAGAAATAGATGAGAAATAGTTTCCTCCTTATCACAACACAGACAACATCTATTGACCAAGGTAAAACCTCTTTTCTATAAGTTGTTTTGGGTCAGAATTTTGTTATGAACAGAAGCCCACCAAAACATATTGATTTTCGGTAGAAGTTTATGGTTCCAAACTTTTCTCCATATCTCCTTTCTATGAACCTCAGGAAACAATAAATGATAAGAAGACTTAATAGGGAAATGTCCATTCTTATCCGGCCACCAATACTGCTCATCCTCATGAGGGAAGAGAGGGATTCTGACCCCTTGAGTCAATTGTTGAATAGTCCAAAATCTAGGGGCGAGATCAGGGTGATGGGTGTAGCAATCCAATAAATTTTTCCAGCTCTTGTTGCCATTATTATTAACCATGTAATCGCTGACTTTCGCTCCAAAAAACTGAGTAGCAATGCCAACAATTTCACCAAAATCACTCTGTGTAATGAGAACCATATCTTTTATCCAAATATCATTCTAGATCTTAATAGATATACCATTTCTCAATTTCCATCTAACCCCTTGTGAAGAAGGCTTCTAGATTTCAGCATTTTATTCCATATAACAGATCCTGGAGGTAACCCATCCTGTTGGAGAAAGTTGGACCAGTCAGTGACATGCAGATATTTTGCTTGCATGATTTCCCCCCAATCTTTATGTTGATGAATCAAGTTCCAATGATTTTTGAGAGACGGGATTTATTCATGTTTCGTATGGATCAAATATTGAGACCCCCATGGGATTTAGGAAGACACACTTTTTCCCAACTGACCAAGGACATTCTTTGTTTATCTTCTACTCCCGTCCATAAAAAATTTCTTTGAATCTGTTCTAGTTTGTCAGCAAAAGAAGTAGGAATTTTAAAAAGAGATAGGAAATAAGTGGGTATACCTTGTAGGGAGGCTCGAAGAAGCTGTAGTTTTCCAGCACTACTAAGTAATTTCTGTTTCCAACCAATCAATTTCCGTTGAGTTCTTTCCAATATACTATTCCAGAAACTTTGAGACACCTCTTTAACCGTAAGGGGAAGACCCAGATAGATAGCAGGAAGATCAGCTTCAGCACAATCCAAAATATTAATGATTTTTTGCCAGAGATCATTAGGAGTATTAAAAAAATACACATTGCTCTTTTGGAAATTTATGCTTTTCCCAGAAGCTATGGCATAAAAGTTTAAAATATTCTTCCATCTTCGAGCTTTAATCATAGAAGAGATGCCGAAAAGCATGGTATCATCAACAAACTGCTACACAGACATAGGGGCAAGGGAGGAAGCAGGTTTGATGCCCACAAGATGCTTAGAAGCGACATTAGCTTGAATGTATCTATCGAGTGCCTCTGCCATTATGATAAACAAGTAAGGGGAAATAGGATCCCCCTGACGGAGTCATCTCAAGGAAGAGAAAAAACCCCTAGGAACCCCATTAACCAGAACCAAAAATTTCGCAGAAGAAATAGCCGTCCAAATGAGGAGATAGATTTTTTCATTAAACCCAAATTTCCTAATGGCATGAAATAGAAAAGTTCATGAAACCCTATCATAGGCTTTAGAGATATCTAACTTAAGAGCCATGCCAGGTATTCTACTCTTATCCATGGAATGAATAGTTTCATGAGTGGAGATCACAGCATCCAGAATTTGACAACCTGGGACAAAACCTTTTTGAGAAGGGGAAATAATTTTATCTAAAAAAGGTTGAATTCTCATGACAAGGACTTTGGTACAAAGATTATAGATAGTATTACACAAGCTAATAGGTCTAAATTCAGAAAGATTGGTGGGTTTCGGCTTTTTAGGAACAAGGACAATAAAGGTATTATTGAGTTGTTTTAAAAGTTTACCAGTTTTGAAGAAATCACAAACTGCAGCAGTAAGATCAGCCCCCACAATATCCCAATATTCCTAGAAAAAAATAGGAGGGAAGCCATCAGGGCCCGGAGCTTTGAAGGGACCCATAGAGATTAAAACAACATGAACCTCCTCCTCAAATATAGGCCTTAGCATTTCCAGGTTATCTTCCTCAGTTATCAGATAGGGAATTTTGTCAATGAACTGATTCATAGTCCTATCATTCTCATCATCATTAGTTTGTTCAATCAACAAATTCTGAAATAATATCATAGCTTGTTCTCCAATCTCATTATCTTCATTGATAACATTGCCATTTTCTAAACATAATTTTGTTATGGAGTTAGCCTTCCTATGTTTCATGGCTGAAAGATGACAAAAGGTTGTATTCCTATCTCCCTCTTTAAGCCACTGAATTCTGGACTTCTTGGTGTAGGGGCATCTATCCTACAGTGGCCTACATGAGGCAGTTAGTTTTAAGATTGTTTATGTTTCCAATAAGGTCTTATAAGACCAATGCATTGTAATAAGGTCTGTATTGACCGAGACATTCTAGTTTTAGGTTGTTAGTTGAGAGTTAGTTGGAGTCTGTTGGACAGTTGTATCTCCTAGCTGCCTAGAAGTGTTTCCCAGTCACTAGAAATCCAAGATAGTGCTTCTCTTTGTGAGTAGATAAATACCCCCCAGATGATCAAGAAAAGATAGAGTATGAGTTGTGGTCAGTTGTAGTTCAGTGGTGAAGTATAAACAGAGTGTCTGTAAACATTTCTGAAAAAGCATAATAAATAAGATCCTGTTGCATTTGAATTCTCTGTGTAATCAGTTTCCTATATTAAGGACGGATGGATTTGAATAACCATTCCCCCGGTTGATTCTGCGAATCAGAGGAATGGCCATGTACATTAGATTAGCTTTCCTTTTCATTTTTCCTATTTATGCATTTCATGTTTTGGGATCAAGTTATAGTATGCAGTGATCTATCTTAGCATCCTCATGTGCTAGGGTTTGAAGGTTAAAATCAGTGTTGAAATTGTTAAGGAAATGGATCGGGCCGATCCCAGAGTTTTCTATGCGAATGTTGGGAAGTTTCGTAGGTTTTTGTTGATATATACAATTGATGTATATACATTTTTTGTATGCAACATACAGTCTATGTGTATATTGCATTTGTATTTATACGTATATCACTTTTGCATCTGAGGTTCTTTTCATGTATATCCATCATTTGCACATCGAGTTTGTATGTTGTGGATTTAGTAAAGCATTGGGTTATACAAATCTTGAGTATATGTCTTTATATACAGTTCATGTGTATACTGCTATTGTAAGAAAAATACAAGTTGTGAGTATCCATCATATGTATGTCACTGACAGTTTGTATGTTGTGAAGATACATTTTGAATGATACAAAGGTGGACCGGCTGAGTCGGTAATGAAGATCGGAGATAACAAGTCGAATCATGTATGTGCTAAGTTGAAGGCATATCGGTGAGAGGTTGGATATCGGCGAAGGGATTCAAAGTTGGGCTGACAGTGTTAGTCACACCGATGAATGAGATCCGAAGGCTCATCAGGGTGACCGAAGGTATCAGTATAAGGGTGTTCGGCGTAGCCAATGGTGTATGTCACAGCAACAAGGGAGTCTAGCATTGGTAGTATCAGGGAGACAAAGGAGATCGGCAAGAGACTTAAGGTGTTCATCGATAGCGAAGATCCCGCCGATAGGTGAAAAGTTGACTCTTCATTGGCAAGAGGATAGTGATCGGCAGGGGAAGTAAAGGTGGTGTCGATGGAAGGATGTGTTGCCGATGGTCAACAAGGTTAGAGTATGCATTGGTGTGAGGGAAGCAATCGGTGTGAAAGGAACTAGGTTGGCCGATAGTGTATGGTCTTACCGATAGGCAAATAAACATAAAATGAAGGATGTATGCATATTAAAGAATGCATAGACATACATTTGTAAATGTATGTTAGGGTTTTGGTGGATGCTCTGCATCATAGTGGTATCAGAGCTCAGCAAAAGGTCTGGACTATTTGTGTGGTGATTCTGTCACTGAGAAGACAGAGGTAGAGGAGTGAGAGGTTGACAAGATGCCTCCTAAAGGTAATGGAGTTGCAAGAGACATGTCAAAGAGATGAGGAAGATGAAGGAGCTTGCTAAAGCACTTCAAGCCAGGCTTGTAGCCTTGGAGAAGAACAAGAAGAGAGAAGTAGAAGACAGTGAATCAGAAGAAGAGGAAGATGATGCTGAAGAGTATGAAGAGGTAGCTGAAGATCTGAATGCTGAAGATCAGAGATTTGCAAAACTATTAAAGGCAGTGTAGAGTGAGAAACCTAAGTTAAAGATTGATGTTTCAAAGTATAATGGAAGTTTGAATGAAGAAGAGGTACTGGATTGGATTGCTGCATTAGATAACCACTTTGAATGTGAAGATGTTGTTGAGGATCAGAAGGTAAAGATTGCAAAGACCAAGTTAGGAGGTCATGCTTTGGTATGGTGGGATTACGTACAATCTGAGAGAAGGAAACAAGGAAAGTCAAAGATCACTTCATGGGATAAAATGGTAGCAAGGATCAAAGGTAAGTTTATGCCCAAGGATTATGAAATTTAGATGTTTAAGAAGCTGCAATTTTTAAGGCAAAAGGAAATGGATGTGAAGGCATACACTGAGGTGTTTTATAAATTAAGTATGAGATCTGGTCATCATGAGAATGAGATAGAAAAGCTGGCTAGGTACTTGGCTAGTTTGAGATTGAACATACAGGATGAGTTAGTTTTAGCTAACCCAAGGGGTGTGGAGGATTGTTATCAGATGGGAATCAGGGTTGAGGAGAAGATGAATAGAAGACAAGATAAGTCCATGAGAGGAAGAGGCAGCAATATGAGGGGAAGAGGATCAGCTCCTACAACAAGACAAGGCAATGAGAGTCAAGAAGACACTAGTAAAGGACAAGAATAGTCTAATTTCAGAGGTGGATGGAAAGGTACCAGAGGTAGATTTGGGGGTGGTAGAGGTTCTACTACATTTTCTGGTAAGTGTTACACTTGTGGTGAATATGGGCATCCATTTTGCAAATGTTCAACAAAAGCAACAAATTTAGAGGGAGAAAAGAGGACAAATGTGATCCAAGAAGCTGATAAACCAAGTGCAAGCAGCTAAAACACTCAGCAAAGTGTGAAGGAGAATCCTAATAATTATGGGTATCTAGAGGAGGGAGAAGCATTGATGTTAAGAAGGACAATCTTGAAGACATCAAAGGATATGATGCAAAGAAGAGCTCTTTTGAAGACCACATGCAAGAGCAAAGGCAAAATATGTAAGGTTGTAATTGATTCTTGCTCAACAGATAATATGGTATCTCAGGAAATGGTGGATAAATTGAATTTAGAAAGGATTCCACACCAACACCCTTACAAGGCATCTTGGGTGAGTGATAGTCAATCACTTTTGGTATATGAATAGGCATATGTTGATTTTCAGATTGGGGATTATCATGATAGAGTTTTGTGTGACATTTTGCGCATGGAATGTTGTCACCTACTGTTGGGTAGGCCATGGCAATTTGATAGGAGGGTATTGTATGATGGGTATGCAAATACCTACCCCATCAAGAAAGATGGTAAAACTATTGTGTTGATACCTTTATAGGAAGAAGCTGTAGCATAGAAGGCAGCAAAAATCATTTTAGTGGGAAAGAAGGAGTTTGTGAAGATGCCTACAGAAGCAGGCATAAAGGTAGTTGAGGATACTGTAGGAAAAGAAGTTGTTACGGACAACCGTTTGAAGAAAGGTTCAGTTTTGACTGACAGAGGTCAGCAGCAATTTCAGAAAAAGGTTTATGAGTAGCCAAAGATTGATTGGCAAGACAAGGATGTGATTGTAGCTGGGACTATTGTTTGTCCTATAAAAGTTGAAAGGAAGATAGATTTGAACATTGCAGAAGTTCAAGCAGCAATTACTAAGGTTATTCAACCAGGTATTCAAATAGAGGTGCTAGTAAGACAAACTAGCAAACATAGGATATGTGTGAGAAGGGCCTACACTAACAGGCATGAGGGTTTACCTGCAAAATAGCAAGTTGCAGTTCAGAAATCTTGGAGCAACCAAGGGACAACAAAGTATCAAGCTGGAGTAGTTCAGAGCCGTGAGATGGAAAAGAGTAACGGTGGGATTTTTCCACAACCTAACTCATGAGACATGAGTTCTTTTTCTATTGAGGAGTATGGTGCAGGGGCACCTATCCTATAGTGGCCTACATGAGGAAGTTAGTTAGTTTTAAGATTGTTTATGTTTCCAATAAGGTCTTATAAGACCAATGCATTGTAATAAGGTCTGTATTGACCGAGACATTCTATTTTTAGGTTGTTAGTTGAGAGTTAGTTGGAGTCTGTTGGACAGCTGTATCTCCCAGCTGCCTGGAAGTGTTTCCCAGCTGCTGGGAATCCAAGACAGTACTACTCTTTGTGAGTAGATAAATAACCCCCAGATGATCAAGAAAAGATAGAGTATGAGTTGTGGTCAGTTGTAGTTCAGTGGTGAAGTATAAACAGAGTGTTTGTAAACATTTCTGAACAAACATAATAAATAAGATCCCATTGCATTTGAATTCTCTGTGTAATCAGTTTCCTATATTGAGGACAGATGGATTTGATTATCCATTCCCCCGGTTGATTATGCGAATTGGAGGAATGGCCATGTACAGTAGATTAGCTTTCCTTTTCATTTTTCCTGTTTATGTATTTCATGTTTTGGGATCAAGTTATAGTATGCAGTGATCTATCTTAGCATCCTCATGTGCTAGGGTTTGAAGGTTAAAATCAGTGTTGAAATTGTTAATGAAATGGATCAGGTTGATCCCAGAGTTTTCTGTGTGAATGTTGGGAAGTTTCACAGGTTTTTGTTGATATATACAATTGACATATATACAGTGTTTGTATGCGACATATAGTCTATGTGTATATTGCATTTGTATCTGTGCATATATCGCTTTTGTATTCGAGATTCTTTTCGTGTATATCCATCATTTGCACATCGAGTTTGTATGTTGTGGATTTAGTAATGCATCGGGTTATACAAATCCTGAGTATATGTCTTTATATACAGTTCATGTGTATACTGCATTTGTATGAAAAATACAAGTTGTGAGTATCTATCATATGTATGTCACTGACAGTTTGTATGTTGTGAAGATACATTTTGAATGATACAAAGGTGGACCGGCTAAGTCGGTAATGAAGACCGGAGATAGCAAGTCGAATCATGTATGTGCTAAGTTGAAGGCATATCAGTGAGAGGTTGGATATCAGTGAAGGGGTTCAAAGTTGGGCCAACGGTGTTAGTCACACTGATGAATGAGATCCGAAGGCTCATCGGGGTGACCGAAGGTATCGGTATAAGGGTGTTCGGCATAGCCGATGGTGTATGTCATAGTGACAAGGGAGTCCGGCATTGGTAGTATCGGGGAGACAAAGGAGATCGGAAAGAGACTTAAGGTGTTTGCCAATAGCAAAGGTCCCACCGATAGGTGAAAAGTCAACTCTTCATCGGCAAGAGGATAGTGATCAGCAGGGGAAGTAAAGGTGGTGCTGATGGAAGGATGTGTTGCTGATGGTCAACAAGGTTAGAGTATGCATTGGTGTGAGGGAAGCGATCGGTGTGAAAGGAACTAGGTTGGCCGATAGTGTATGGTCTTGCTAATAGGCAAATAAACATAAAATGAATGATGTATGGATATTAAAGAATGCATAGACATACATTTGTAAATGTATGTTAGGGTTTTGGTGGATGCTCTGCATCACTTCTATTTCCAAAAGACCTCCTCTCTGCACATAAGATTTTGCCAGTCCAAAATCAGATCATGTTCTTCCTTAGTAGTGTCTTCTGAATCATCTCCTTGAGCAATCCGCTACTGATTATCAGCTAGTTTTCTAGCTATATTTTTTTTCTAACAAAACACATGACCAAAACTATATCTATTCCACCCACGGACCTCTTGTTTGATGTGCATAAGCTTTTTAACCAGTCTGAACATAGGAGTACCCTGAATAGGAATTTGTCACCATTGAGTCACAAGTTGTCTGAAGTCTTTATGCTTAATCTACATGGCTTCAAAGCAAAAAGGGAAAGCGCCACGTTGGCACTGATCTTGCCAATGAAGGAAGATAGGGCAATGATCAGATATAGTTCTAGGAAAAGCCTACAAATACATATTATGATGTTTATCCTAGTTACTTGAAATAAGAAACCTGTCTAATTTGACCTAGATCATATGGTCTCCTCGTCTTCTATTAGACCAGGTAAAATTCTAATTTTGTAGCTCCACATCTAGCAATTCCCAAGCATTAATAAATTCAGTAAAGTTGAACATGCTGTCAGAGTAATCAAGGATCCTACCAGATTTCTCAGAAGGATATAAAGGAGTGTTGAAGTCACCAGCCAACATCCATCTAGAGTGCGAGGTATTGGTCAGAATGCTGCTCAGATCAGTCCACAAAGTTTGCCTCAGAACTCTAGTATTAGGAGCATAAATATTGATTAAAGACCAATTGAATGATGGCAAGGAGAAGTTGATAACAAGAAAATGCTTGTTAGAAGCAACAAGAGTACCCTAAAATTTAGCACTATTCCACATTGTAACAATCCCACCAGAAGCCCCTATAGCTGGACTAATGCAGAAATCAGCCTTAGGCCATATGTAAACAGCTATCTTCTTAAAGCTCTCCTCATTCATCTTGACCTCCTGAAGAAGTAAAATATCTAATTTATTATCTAAAATGCAATTTTTAACCTCAAACTATTTGGTGGGGCTATTGAAGCCCCTCAGATTCTAGGATAAAATCCTCATTTAAAAGATTTGAGGGAGTTGACCTCCAGTGTTTTCTTCTTACCACTGGCAATTTCCCTGGCAATCTCTCTTTGCCTTGTTTCCCATAGGGTCAGTCTCCCTATTTTGGAGTCAGTGCCAACATCAGCAGACTATTTACCTCTATGGTTCTTTTTCTTAGGGGTAATCCATTCCTCTTGTTCATTACCACTACCATTTGGACTGATTTCCACTGTCAATGAAGGATTAGCTGATTGATCGCCTATTTCCAAAACATGGGAATTATCTTGGGTTGAATTTAAAGCTGTTGCTCCTTTAGTATCTGATATCTCTATAGGAAGAACCTGCTGATCATCCTGCAAAACTTTGCTTTCTTCAGTATCCCCATCTATCGATTGGGCCCGTATTTCACCCTCCTCGAACATAATGGTCTATTGATCCATATAGTTATCTGTATCTAAAGCATCATTCTGACAATCCATAACCTTCTCAGTATTAGCATCTAGGTGAGATTTGTCCTCATTACCCAAAGCCTTCTGACAATCTTTTTCAGCCTGCTCAGTATTATCATCTGGGAAAGCATTTTCTGCATTACCCCCCATTCCCTGATTGCTAGGGGTAACAGTTTTGTGTGAATGATCCTCAACCTCATTATGGGGGTCAGTCTTCTTGTCCATTTGCTTTACTTTACATTGGGTCATTATATGGCCCTTTTTCTTACATATCTAACAGAAGGTGGTAGCATTTTCATAAAGGATCAGCTGGGTCCAAGTCCCATATTTAGAGTTTAACTCTATGGACATTGGAAGGGTTTGGTTGATCTCCACATTGACACAAAACTGGGCATAAACACATTGGGATTGAGTGTAGGTAGTATGATCCATAGTAACAATTGGCCAAAGGAGTTGCCGATAGCTGTAAATATTTTTTCATCCCCGAATTCTAAGGGAAACCCTGGTAATCTAACCCAAACAGGAGCAAACTTGTTGAGGTCCAAGCTAGGGTCAAACCCAAGTTTCCAAGGGCACAAAGCAAGCGAATGTGATCCATAAAGCTAGGGTCCTCTAGAAAGAATAGCTATCATATCCTCCCTATTCGTAAATTTAAATAGGAATAACCCTCTTGCAATAGCAATGACCGAAACACTACATTTGATTCTCCACCAAGAGATCACCCATTTTCTGACCATCTCAATATTGGGATGGAAGGAAAAAACCTTACCTACCAGAGCAAGATCCATGGTCACCATGATTTCTTCAATCATATCATCCAGAATATCTAGAGCTGTACCTTCTGCAGAATCTTTTTTGATAGGAAGGCCTAACATGCTTTTAGAAGAACACATCTTTTCCCCTATTAACTCTCTCTTCCATCCATTGGAAGGATCATCCTCCATCAGGTTCACAATCCCAGAGGCACTGCCCAAGGCAGCAGCCTCCATTAAAATAGAAAGCACTCATAACTAAAACCCTAAAAAACCCTAAACAGCCATGGAAGGCAGAGCGCAGATGTTTCTAGAATAATAAGATATGTTACTTTTGGTCATTGTCATTATGTACCATAACTCACTTGTATTGCTTCTACTCTATACATTGATGCCCTACCTCTTCTTCTACTAAGGCGATTTATGTTAGATTCAAATTTTGATAAAATGACAACATGATCACATGAAAAAGTGAAGTATGATTTGATGACACAAATCATGGAAAGTAATGAGCCACAAACATTTGAACAAGATCAAGAAAAAGAAGAGTGGGTTGATGCAATGAATAGTGAGATAGAAAGAATTGAAAGGAATGACACATGGGATTTGGTTGAGCTACCTCCTAGTAAGGAAATTGTTGGTACAAGTTGCGTGTATGAAACTAAGTATAAATATGATGGAAGCATTGATAAGAATAAGGCTTGATTGGTAGCCAAATGATACACTCAACAGGAAGGTATTAGTTACACTAAAACATTTGCACCTGTAGCACGAATAGATACTATCAGATTCATTTTGGTTTTGGCTTTGGTAGCTCAACAGATTTGGATAGTTTATCAAATAGATGTAAAGAGTGCTTTTTTGAATGGATATATTGATGAGGAAGTGTATGTTTCTCAACCTAGAGGTTTAGAAATACCCTCTAAAGAACATTATGTTTACAGATTAACGAAGTTTGTGCATGGTCTTAAGTAGGCACCAAGACCATGGTATTCAAGGATAGACTCATACCTACAACAAAAAGGTTTCTTAAGAAGTCAATCTGATCCAAATTGTTATATTAGAATCTTGGATAAGGATTTTTGTTCTTAGTTCTTTGTGTTGATGATCTTATCCTTACTGGGAACAATTTAGATTTATTAGTAAAGTTTAGAGTAGCTATGGTTGTTGAATTTGAGATCATAGATTTGGGGCAGGTGCATTATTTTCTTGGTATAGAAGTATGGAAAAACAAAGATGGAATATTCATGTCTTAGAAAAAATATGCTTTAGACATCCTACACAAATTTTAGATGAATAGTTGCAAATCAATTACAACACCCACTGATGTTGGACTTAAGTTGTCTAACTTGTATGTGTTAGGTTTAGTGGACCACACTCTATATAGATAGTTGATTGGTAGTTTGATCTACTTAACTACTATTCAAATAAATATTACATATGCAGGGAGCTTATTATCTAGGTTCATGTCAGAACCTAAGTAAACACATTGGAGTGTGGTTAAGAGGATTCTCAAATATGTCAAACGAACATTGAGTTATGGTCTTACATTGTAGCATTCAGAGGATAGTAAGTTGATTGGCTATACATATTCAGACTGGGTAGGTTTCACAGATGATCATAAGTCTACTTTAGGTTATAATTTTAGTTTTGGTTCTATAGTATTCTCTTGGAAGTTGAAGAAACAACCAACTGTATCACTTTCTACAGGAGAGGCAGAGTATAAAGCTACAACATTTGCAGCATGCCAAACAGTGTGGTTGAGACCACTATTGGACGATTTAGAACTAATATAGAATGGACATACTTTGTTATACTGTGACAACAAGAGTGTTATACAAATGACTAAGAATAAAGTGTTTCATAGTAGGACCAAACATATTGAAATTCAACATCACTTTATTAGAGAGTTGGTTCAACAGGGATTGATTGATATTATGTACTACAGTATAGAGGATTTGATAGTAGATATTTTCATGAAGCCTCTAGCTTGTGAATGGTTTGAGACACTTAGAGATCTACTTCAAGTTCTTCCCAATGGTCATTATGGGGGAGAATGACAGCAATCATCTCCATGTGCAGCAGTCATGTTTGACTATAGTTGTACATGCCCATTCAGCGTATTAAATTTGTAGCTATATTTTTTGACTTTGTCATTTGCATTTAGTATTGTAATTGACTTATTGGTCATTGTGGTTATGAGCCATAACTCACTTGTATTTCTTCTACTCTATATATTGATGCCCTACCTCTTCATATACTAAGGCAATTTATGTAGGATTCAAATTTTGAGAAAATGACAACAAGATCACAAGAAAAAGTGAAGTATGCTTTGATGACACAAATCATGGAAAGTAATGAGCCACAAACATTTGAACAAGATCAAGAAAAAAAAGAGTGGGTTGAAGCAATGAATAGTGAGATAGAAACAATTGAAAGGAATGACAAATGGGATTTGGTTCAGTTACCTCCTAGTAAGGAAATTGCTGGTACAAGGTGGGTGTATGAAACTAATTATAAATCTAATGGAAGCATTAATAAAAATTAGCCTTGACTAGTAGCCAAATGATACGCTCAACAGGAAGGTATTGGTTACACTAAAACATTTGCACCTATAGCACGAATGGATACTATTAGATTGGTTTTGGTTTTGGCTTTGGCAACTCAGTAGAGTTGGATAGTTTATCAAATAGATGTAAAGAGTTTTTTTTTAATGAATATATTGATGAGGAAGTGTATGTTTCTCAACCTAGAGGTTTAGAAATACACTCTAAAGAACATTATGTTTACAGATTAAAGAAGGTCGTGTATGGTCTTAAGTAGCCACCAAGAGCATGGTATTCAAGGACAAACTCATACCTACAACAAAAAGGTTTCTTAAGAAGTCAATCAGATCCAAATCATTATATTAGGATCTCGGCTAAGGATTTTTTTTCTTAGTTCTTTATGTTGATGATCTTATCCTTACTAGGAACAATTATGATTTATTTGCAAAGTTTAGAGTAGCTATGGTTGTTGAATTTGAGATGACAGATTTGGGGCAGGTGCACTATTTTCTTGGCATAGAAGTATGGAAAAATAAAAATGGAATATTCATGTCTTATAAAATATATGTTATATACATCCTACAGAAATTTTAGATGAACAGTTGCAAACTAGTTGCAGCACCCATTGATGTTGGACTTAAGTTGTCTAACTTGGATGTGTTAGATTTAGTGGACCCCACTCTATATAGACAGTTGATTGGTAGTTTGATCTACTTAACTATTATTCGACCATATATCACATATGCAGTGAGCTTAGTATCTAGGTTCATTTTAGAACCTAAGCAAACACATTGGAGTGCAGCTAAGAGGATTCTCAAATATGTCAGAGGAACATTGAGTTATGGTCTTAGATTTCAGCATTGAAAGGATAGTATGTTAATTGGCTATACAGATTCAGATTGGGTAGATTCCACAGATGATCAGAAGTCTACTTTTGGTTATAGTTTTAGTCTTGGTTCTATAGTATTCTTTTAGAAGTCCAAGAAACAACCAACTGTATCACTTTCTACAATAGAGGCAAAGTATAAAGCTACAACATTTGCAGCATGCCAAACAATGTGGTTGAGATGACTATTGGAGGATTTGCAATAGATACATAATGGACCTACTTTGTTGTACTGTGACAACAAGAGTGCTATACAAATGACTAAGAATCAAGTGTTTCATAGTAGGACGAGACATATTGATATTCAACATCACTTCATTAGAGAATTGGTTAAACATGGATTGATCGATATTGTGTACTACAGTATAGAGGATCAAATAGAAGATATTTTCATGAAGCCTCTAGCTCGTGAAAACTTTGAGACACTTAGAGATCTACTTAAAGTTCTTCCCAATGGACATTTGGGGGAGAATGACAACAATATCTCCATGTGCAACAATCATGTTTGACTATAGTTGTAATGCCCATTGGGCTTATTAAATTTGTACCTGTCTTTCTTGACGTTGTTGTTTGCTTTTAGTACTGTAGTTGAGTTTATTGGTCATTGTGGTTGTGTGCCATGACTCACTTGTATCTTTGAAACTCTATATATTGATGCCCTGCCTTTTCTTCTAGTAAGGCAATTTGGGGCTTTCATATGTTGGCTTGTTTTGTGATCAATAGATCACCATTATTTGTCTATTTGCCTTCAATTTTATCCAAAGGTTGATAGACAGAAATATTAATAACCTTGTAACAGGGCTACAAATATTAATCTTTTAGATACTATTGCTAGTTTTTTACTTTATTTTCATTGGTTTTCAGTGTTTTCTTGATTTGATTGAAATCTAATAATGCCTTCTTATCCTGTGTATGGATAGAATCCAAGTTAAAGATCCATGACCATCTATGGAACTAATAGATTATATGAAAACATAAAAAGATAATAATTGGAAAAGTGTGGTAATCAAAGGACTACCATTGAAGTACCTTCTTTTTCTTTATTAGAGGGTAAATGTAGGTTTTGGAAGGGCCCAAACCCTTTTATATGTTTTAATAGAAGGTAAAAGTGGGTTTTTGAAAGGGCCCAAACCTTTTTACAAGTCATCTGCTAGTATACCTTTTACAATAAACTACAGGTATACTACTACAACTTAGATGTCACTATGAGAGATTGAAACCTTGATCTCCATCATCAAAACCTTATAGCTTTACCATTTTTCTTTGACAATTTAAATCAAAGGTTCCCTCTTTATTCCTTTTTATTACTTTTCTTTGAATCTATGGGAATAAGAATTTACAAATATAGAACAAACTTTTATCAGAGCTACTACAACAATTGGGACTTGAAGCTTAACATCCTCTTGAACGACCTCATCTACGGCTTCTTTTGGGTAGAATATAGCATTGATCACAAGACACTTTTAAACTGGCAACAATGCTAAAGCTTCTTGAAATAGATAAGCACTGTAAAATCTACTAAACATACGGGAATGAGATATGACAACAAAGCATATAGACAGGATTCAGTTATCCAATACTTGGCCTACATTTACATGGTGTGAAAAGACGAAAGTAAAAAAATCACTCATCCAATCACAAAGTAGAACCAGACGATAAGATGTAAAAAATCACTTTTCCCTTCACATGGCCTAGATTTACATGGGTGATACAATAAGATAAAAAAAAATCACTCATCCTATAGCTTACTAACGAACCCACAATTTATCCTAAAGCTGAGGATATTTAATTGTAAATGTAGGGGAAAGGAATATGAGTGCTATGAATGACATGTAAAGGGCTGTGAAGATGATGGCAATAACAGTACCTTCAGGGATTAGACCCAATTTCATGGTAACATAAGCTAAGTAACTACATGCAATGAAAATGATAGCGAGGGCCACCAACTTTTTCACTCTTGTAAAATTGAATGTGGGCAGGACCACTGTGGCTGCAATTATAAACAATGTGGTCATGAGAGATAAGGTAGCTGGTATCAATACAACTTGACAAACCCCTTCATCTCTATCCTCGAGGCTGCTTGGAAGAGATGTGATGGCGCCGTAGTTGGCTGCCATAATAATGTTGGATAATTGCTGGCATTGTGCCAGATGTGCAGTTTCCATTTTAGAATTTCTATTTTCTTAGTTAGTTTCAGTTAGATGCTTTTAGGAATTTGCCAACTTTTGTGTTGCATGATGATGCATGTAAATCATGCTATCTTTGGTTTGTTATTTTCTATTTTTCCTATTTAGTTTCCTTTGTAGCAAATGCATATACATTGTAATAAAGAGCTGTAGATCTCTAGTTTTTTCAACAGCAGTAAATAATTTATTCTCTGTGTCTACATATATCTTTTATGGTTATTTTGTTTGTCATTTTGAATCTACTGTCATATTTGTTTGTTTAAAAAATCTTCATTTGGTATCAGAGCCAGGTTAATTTGTTTGAAAATTTATCATGTCAAAATTCTAACTCTTTGGCAATCCCAGAATTTAATGGATCTGATTATGATTATTGGTGCATCAAGATGGTGACTTTTTTGATAGGAAAAGATTTATTGGAAATTGTAGAAACAGGATATGAAGAGCCAGCTGATTGGAATGCTTTAACAACCAATGATAGAACAACTAAGAAGGAAGCTAAGAAGAAGAATGCACAGGCTTTATTTCACATTCAAATAGCTCTTGATAAGAGCCTATTTCCAAGAATTGCAGGTGCACAGATAGCTAAAGATGCCTGGAAGACTCTAAAAGAAGCTTACCAAGGTAGTGATCAAGTCAAACTTGTGAAGTTGTAGACATTAAAAAGAGAATTTGAGAATTTGAAGATGCAAGAAAGTGAAAATGTGAGTGATTATTGTGTAAGAGTAAAAGATGTGGTTAATAAAATGGCTACTCTTGGAGAAACTATGGACAATGAAGTTGTGATAAAAAAGGTGTTGAGGTCTCTAACACCAAGGTGGAACAATGTTGCCATCATCATTGAAGAAAGTAAGGATTTGACTGCTCTTCAGTTTGATCAGCTTGTTGGATCTCTCATGTCTCATGAAGAAAGATTGAGAGATTCATCTAGAGAAAGTAATGAGAAGGCTTTTGCTTCCAAAGTACAAATTACAAAGAATGAAAATGCTTGCACAAGTACCAAAAATAATCAAGGCCAAGGCAGAGGTCAAAATCAAAATTCTTCAAGAGGAAACAGAGGAGGAAGAGGTGGTCCAAGAGGAAGAAGCAGAGGCAGATTTGATAAAAGAAATGTTCAGTGTTATCACTGCAATAGGTATGGTCACTTTGAAAGGGAATGTCGATTAAAAGAAGGTAATAACAATAGAAGTGCTAATTTTGCTAATGAGAATGATGAGGCTTCTCCTAGTAATTTATTATTATCATATGACAAAGCTAAAAATAGTTCTAAAGAAGTCTGGTATTTAGATTTAGGTTTTTCTAACCACATGTCAGGGAATAATGAGATTTTTTCTACAATGGATAAAAGTTTCAAATCTAAAATTAATCTTGGTGATGACAAGTCCTTGGAGGTTGCAGCTAAAGGTGCTATGGAGGTGAATACAAAAGAAGGTAAGAAATGTGTGACTGATATTTATTACAGTCCACAATTAAAACATAATTTATTGAGTGTTGGGCAGTTATGTGAGAAAAATTATAAGGTGGTATTTGAAAATCAACAATGTACAATTTATGATAAAAATCAAGGCAATAGGGTGGTTACAATAGTACCTATGTCAAAGAATAGGATGTTCCCATTGAAATTTGGTGAACATAGCAGCCATCTTGCCAATATGGCATATGAGGATAAAAGTTGGTTATGGCATCTCAGATATGGACATCTGAATTTTCATAGTTTGATGTTTCTCACTTCAAAAGCTTTGGTTTATGGTTTGCCTAAGGTTCAAGAACACAAGGAAGTTTGTGAAGGTTGTGCTAAAGGAAAACATGCAAGAGAGTCATTTCCAAAAGGCAATGCATGGAGGGCCCATTACCCACTTCAATTGGTTCACTCAGATATTTGTGGTCCTATGCAGACAAAGAGTTTGGGTAAGTCATCATATTTCATTACTTTTATTGATGATTACTCACGTAAGTGTTGGGCTTATTTTTTGAAGGGCAAGGATGAAGCCTTTGATACATTCAAAAGGTTTAAAGCCTTTGTGGAAAATGAAAAAGGTTGTAAGATTAAATGCTTAAGGACAGATCATGGAGGAGAATTTTGCTCAAGAGACTTTAGGAATTATTGTGATATGCATGGCATCAAAAGGCAACTCACCACTACTTACACACCTCAACAAAATGGGGTAGCTAATAGGAAAAATCGTACAGTGGTGGAAATGGCAAGGAGTATGCTACATACCAAAGGATTAGACAATTCTTTTTTGGGTGATGCAATTGCTACAACAGTGTACATTCTCAATCGGAGTCCTACTAGAGCACTTGACATTATGACTCCTTATGAATCCTGGTATGAAAAAAGCCTAATGTTAATCATTTTAGAGTTTTTGGTTGTTTAGCCTATGTTCATGTGGCTGATCAAAAGAGACAAAAATTAGATCCCAAAAGTGAGTCATGCATTTTTGTTGGATATAGTGAGCAAAGTAAGGCTTACAGGTTGTATAACCCTCGCACTAATAGTATTCTTGTTTCAAGAGATGTGAGTTTTGATGAAGGGGGAGTTTGTGGTCATCAAAAAGACCATGTTGAGAAGTCTAAATCTGTTTTGAATGGTGGTATTATTGCTGATAATGATTATGAGCAGCCAACTAATACTTCAATTCCAAGTGCTATACATCCACCAAATAGCCCCTCATCTAGTTCTTCAGTTTCAAGTACAAGTCCAAATTCAAGTCCAAGTCCTACAAGGAAGGTAAGAAGCTTAAGCGATATCTATCAAAGAAGTACAATCCAAGCACATGAAGAGAATCCTATAGGTGAAACAATAAATTTCACTTTATTCTCACAATCTTTTTTTGAACCATCATGTTATGAAGATGCATGTGTTAATGAAGTTTGGGTGCAAGCAATGCAAGAAGAGATGGATGCTATTCATAGGAATGGTACTTGGGAGCTCACAGAGCTTCCTCATGACAAGAAAAAGATTGGCACTAAATGGGTCTACAAGACTAAGTACCATAGTGATGGGAGTGTTGAAAGACACAAAGCAAGATTAGTTGCTAGAGGCTTCACACAGAGGTATGGCATTGATTATGAAGAAACATTTGCACCCGTAGCACGACAAGAGACTATTAGAATGTTGATTTCCCTTGTAGCCCAAAAGAAATGGAGTATTCATCACATGGATGTGAAAAGTGCCTTTCTGAATGGGTACTTAGATGAGGAAATTTATGTGGAATAGCCACAAGGTTTTGAGGTACAAGGAAAAGAACATCTAGTCTACAAGCTAAAGAAGGCCTTGTATGGCCTCAAGCAAGCACCAAGAGCTTGGTATGCTAGGATTGATGGGTATTTTCAGCAAAATGGCTTCAAGAGAAGTAAGAGTCAGCCTACCCTCTACTACAAACAAGAAGGTAATGATATTCTTATTGTGAGTTTATATGTTGATGATTTGTTGTAGATGGGCAGTAGTTCTAAGATGAAGGATGAATTCAAGGATGCTATGATGAATGAGTTTGAAATGAAAGATTTAGGCCTTATGCAATATTTTCTAGGCATGGAGGTTTATCAAAGTAAGGATGGAATTTTTCTTTGTCAAACAAAATATGCCAAGGATATGTTGAAGAAGTTTGATATGGTTGATTGTAAACTAGCCTCCACTCCAATTTCTCATGGAGTTGTGTTGTGTAGAGAGGATGGTGCTGAAAGAGTTGATGGGATAGCTTATAGAAGTGTTATTGGTAGTCTAATGTTTCTAACCCACACAAGGCTTGATATTGCTTATGCAGTTTCTCTTGTTTCAAGGTACATGACATAACCTTCTGAATTACATATGAAGGCTGCTAAAAGAATTTTGAGGTATGTGAAAGGAACTCTTTCTTTTGGCATTCATTACTACAGTTCTAAAGGATTTAATCTAGTTGGTTTCAGTGATTCTGATTGGGGAGGTAGTGTGGATGACCAAAAGTCTACCTCTGGTAATTGTTTTACTTTTAGTTCTGGTTTGGTCTCTTGGAGTTCAAAGAAACAAAGTATAGTTTCTCTTTCTTCCACAGAGGCAGAATATGTTGCAGTCACCTCTGCAGGTACTCAAGCATTATGGCTCAGAAAAATTCTTGAAGAGATTGGAGAAAAACAAGTTCACCCTACAGTTCTCTTTTGTGATAATATGAGCACAATCAAATTGGCAAAAAATCCCATGCATCATAGTAGAACTAAACACTGTGATCTGAAATATCATTTTATTAGAGATTTGGTGCAAAAGAAGGAAGTAGAACTTAGGTATATCAAGACTATAGACCAACTTGCAAACATTTTCACCAGGGCAGTTGCAAAGGTTCAGTTTTTTATGCTTCGAGATCGTCTTGTGATGGCGTTGCAGTTGGCTGCCATAATAATACCTGAAATTATTGACAAAGTTTTTCGATCTTGATAGACTTTGTTCTCATTTGCGCCTTCTTCTGGGCAGAATACAACACTCAGCACAACCTTGACTTTCCTTATAACCCTCTCTTTTGCTTTCCTTACAAACCCCTCTATTTTCACATTTTCATTATTGTTGTGGATGGGGATGCATACTTCTTGCCCCGATTCTGCATTAATCACCCCAGCTTCCTCAGCTCTCATTTGAATGTCTACCATTCTTCCTCAGCCTCCTATGTCTGGCTGTCTTCTAAAAAACTAAACCCTAGGACAGACTAGGCTACAAGACTAGGAAATAAAACATTTTTGTTAACCTAAGGAATTAACGGGTAGTTCGCTGCCCGATGTCTTTATATGAAAGACAAGTCCTGTCTTGCCAAGGAAGGAAGCAAACAAGGTATTTCAGCGAGTTTTAACTTTTTCTAAGTTTCGTATTACGAGGCAAGAAAGTTCCGGTACACTCCCTCGGGTCTTAAACAGTGACAAATACGCGTTCCAGGAAACTCCAATTCTTGAGAATGAAAAGAAAATAGCTCCTGGGTCCTACGCTCCTTTTTATCGTGTGTGGATGGTGGCACGAAATATGTCATCCAAAAGTTAACCGCAACGAAGGTCCTTTGCATTCAACTTCAAACCCAATAAAAGACTAAGGAATCGCATCCCTTTCACCGAAAGGCAAAAGAAAATGTTCGGTTATGTATTATTATTTTCTTTCAAAGACAACTTATTGAGAACATCCTACTTTCCAGAGTCCAGCAATTTCGTGGAAATAAATGTTCTATTCCCTATAAGAATACTAATCGGTAGGCGAGATATTTGCAGAAGAGAAGCAAAGTACTAATCGGCAGGCGAGATATTTGTAGAAGAGAAGCAATTGCGCAACCAAATTTGTTTTGGGCAAAAGCTGGAAAGCTAGTGAGATAATGGAATAGGAGAGAGACAGAAATGCCATAACAACTGCCTTGATTATGAGCACATCTTTCATGCTCTCCATAATTGTTCTCACAAGTAACGATTTGCACAAAATAAATATGGTGATCTTGCAAGCATTTGTGATATCGGAAACAATGGCAATATATTCCTCGCTGGGAGTGCTCACGGTAGATTTGTTGATAGAAAGACAAGGGCAGTCTCACACCGAAATGGACGGGCGGATCCGCACAACGGTTGTGTTGATGTCTTTTGGATGCTGTTTAGCAGGTGCCTTTCTGGTCTGGAGTTTCCTCAAGCTGTCTATTCCCTTAGTATTATAGCTTCTCCCTTGTTGCAGGGAAGTTAATATAGGAACTTTAAAGGAGATTCTATATTATGGTGAGGGAATTGTGGTGGATGCATTTGCAGGGTAAAAGATCCAGTGTGTAAGGCCTAGAACCTGCTATGCGGGGGCAACATCTATCCAGCATACTGGATGACCATTTAAATCGTTTCAAATGGGCATCCAGTATGCTGGATAGACGTTGCCCCAGCATAGCAGGTTCCAGGCCCTATTATAGAAATGGACTTAGACACTCTGCACTGTGACTGATTATAGAGAAATAGTGGACTTCATCAATGGTATCTGTCCTCACAGTTTAGGTGCTGTAACATGGTGCATTTTATTACTGAACACGAAATCTTTTAAAGAACGACTTTATTGTCCACCATCATTGTTTTTTCAAAATAAAAATGTTTCTCTCTACCATGCTAGATCTGTTTCTTCCAGCCTCTGTTCATTCAGCTGTTCAATGTATTTTCCTGATATTTTCCTTATATATAAATGTTTCCTGGCAATAATAGGTTCTCTGCAGGGCCTAAATTTGATGGCGGTATGCTCCGTATTTTAATATTGGTCCTATTTAGATATTTTTTAAAAATACAATCAAAATTTTAATATGAAGGAGACATTTTGGATAGAATGTCAAAATTATATAGAATTATGATAATATATATTTTTAGTTTATATATAATTTTACATATACTAAAATATATCATAATATTTTAAGGGCACCTCTGAATAGATAACCGTCATTAAAAAATTGTTTGACAGGGAAAGTTGACAATCAAATTTAAGCCATGGTTCTCTCTATTTCTTTTCTCTAATGGGAGTTAATTTTGGGAGTTAATTTTGTGTAATTTTTTTAAAAAAGTTTTTAAATGTAGTTAAGAATTTTGTACATTTTTGATAGGACAAAGTCTCTGTAAAAACAAAACTGAACATAAATATATTGAAAAGTAAAAGTTTATATATTAATGATTTATAAATATTTTATTTTATTTGAATTATTCATTGGTATTTATTATAATTATAAGTGTAATATATTTTTTGAAAGTAAAGAATTAATAATTGGCAATATAAAATTGAAAGTAATTAAAAAACATAATTTATCTGTGCTTATGGGAGGGTTTTATTGGTTGAATGCAAATTAATTAATTTAGAAAATATGTCTTCACGTATTTGTTTGGAATATATGTTATAGAAAAACATATTATTATTTGAAATTTTTTGAACTAGATTCAAACATTATAATAACTACATAAAATTGATTTTGATTGGTTAATATTATTTATATTACATAAAATTAGAGTTGAATGGATGTTATAGCCAATTATACATATTAACAAGAATGTCAATTTAATATTTTTGATGGTTTTTAAAACATATAAAATTATAGGGAAGAAAGTAAAATGTGGATTAATTTAAGGCCTAAAAAATGATAAATAAACAATGTAATAACCATAACTAAAGAATCATTTGAGTTGAGTCTAATAAATGTAAATAGAAGGTTAAAAGGCACTTAAATATTTAATGACATTGAATGTTGATGTAGCTAATTTGATTATGTGAGAACATTCAATGATTGGACCTAGAATCTTTCTATTAGTTTTGGATTGTGAATCCTATAGTTGATCTATCTTTGGTGTTTGTTGTGTTGCAAGACATTACCACATATAGTACTATCCCACTCTAACAAGATTTTGGCTACCTTGGCACAATTCTATCTCCTACAATTGATGTCAATTTTTAAACGTATGTTAATGTATGATTTCACACTAGTGCAATGTTAATTTATACCTTTGGAGTTTGTTTTGCTAGGATTAAAGTTAGGAGTTTCCTTAAACCTTAGTCAAACCCCTTTCAAGTTGTTTTTAGAAGAGTCAAAATTATCAAAACACATTAATGCAAGATGTCTAAAATGTAGCATTTGTTGATGCAATGTAGACTATTTTGATAAAATCTTAATTATGCTCTCAAAATGATTCAATAATCTAAAATAATGATTCTAAGAGATGATGGACAGATGTTCCAGAGTCTTAGGACTTGCCTTTAAATATGGCATCCTAGGTGCTAAATTCAAATACTTTGACACACAAGTGAGCAAGAAGTCATCCAATTTGGGAAAGGAGTTGACTTAGAATGAGTAAAAGGCATGTTTAGATAAAAGGGAGGAAATCATAGTTTTGGTTGCCCAAGAATTGACATTTATTGCATGCATTTTTACATTAACATTTACAAAAGGTACATCGTGACAAGGGGTTGCCCCCAAGATGAGCAAACCAAGGCAATTCTTATAGGCATGATACACAATGACTTGTGTAGTCATGGTATGACACTGAGCATTGCAACAAGGTGCCATATAGATGGAATAAACATCACATACACATAAATTGAATCAACATGAAAGGATACTAAATCATCCTAGAAAAATAATGAAATTAGAATGGAGATACATATAGAGGAATGACACAACGTATTTTTGCTCCTTGTACCTTTGTACTAAGAAGGGTGCTAAGGGAGAACTAACAATCAACAATACATTACAATACGCGGATAATAATGCATAACAACATAACATAAATTAGAGGGAGGTACCACACTTGTGAGTTGGCCTATAACAAATTATCCGCCCCCAACTTGATTATAAAATGGATGGAGGACAATGTGTTGTAGGGACTACATCGAGCATGATGAGAAGTGCTAGAGCCAAACCTTGTTTGAAGTTGTTGAATTTTGTCACTCAAGACTCAACATTCATTAGTGGAATGGCCAAGTGCTTGATGATATGCACAATAATAAGGTGATGAATGATTATTTTGTTGAATCTTTTTGTGTTTTGGGGCAGGAAGAGTGATTAAGAAGTCTTTGAGTAGACTCACCAAAATACACTCTTGTTGAGATAGAAGAGAAGATTTAGGTCAAGTAGGAAGCAATCCTTTTTGTTGTGAACATGGTGGAGAGAACATAGGAGAAGGCTAGAAACCCAAATCTACTTTAGACAAGTGCGGCCGATGTTGGTTCAACTAGTTCATTAATTCCTTGTTCTTTACATCCTAACCCATTTCCATTGTACCCTTATTTAGAATGAATTTTGAATCCAAGCCCATAATGCTTCTTCAAATCAGAAGGAAGGGGAGAGGTCATATGACTATCTTTATTGAAATGTGTTGAAGAAGAAGGATCATTCTTTCTATCATGGTGAGCAGGGTCAAACTTTGTTTCAACCATCCCATGGGGATTGAAATCTAAAGACCTTACTACCAAGACATGATTTAGAATTAAATAGTACTTTATCACAAATGGCCACCATTTCTGTAGAAGAAGGTGGATCTTCATATATTTTAAAGGTTCCATCATTGGTAATCTTGAGTTCAAACTTTGTAGGAGTAAGAGATTGTGTTGAAGAAATTTCATTTACCTTTGAGTTCTTTGAGTATCGAGGTGAGATTTTATATTCACCCACAAAAGAGGGTGTAAAATCTAATGAACCCTAATCATCACCAAAAAATACATTCAAAGGACCAACACTATTGTTAGCAGTGAAGAATAGTGGTTTAATTTTTGTTGAAGAAGGGATCAAATCACTTAAAGGGATTTCATGTTTCACTTCTGTTTGTAAGCAACTTTCCAGAAATGGATCATCTTCAATTGTATGTAATTCATTTTTAAAGATGAATTTTATTGAATGATGAAGGGTAGATGGAAATGCCCCCATGGCATGAATCCACTATCTACCAAGAAGAAGATTGTATGAAAGAGAATTAGGCATGACATGGATAATGGTATGCAATGTCATGGGTCCAACCTTAATATCTAAGGTGATTGTATCAAGTGATGTCCTACCAACATTATCAAAGCCATGAATTCTCATTTTATCTAGTTGGATAAGAGATGTATCAAATTTTAGTTTATGTAACAAATCTATTCCACAAATATTAAGACCTGATCCACCATCATTCATAGTGTGTCTTACCCTCATGTTACCAATCATGGCAAATATCATAAGACACTCATTTTGCTTTTAAACTTCTATGGGAGGTAACTCATGTTGATGAAATGATATATCCAATGTTGTCACATGCATACAACTAAGCAGAGATGCTACATCATTCAGTCTACCAGAAGGTGGAACAACTACCTTTTGTAGAGCCTCATGGAGCATTCTATGGTACATCTAGGTGATGTCTTTTATTAAATCCCATATAGAGAGATCATCTTGCTAGAGTAGCACGAAGCTACTCACCAAGATCATATTGTTTACCAATATGTGGAGAAAGATGAGGTGCTTGAGGTAGGATAAGTTGAGAAGGTGGAAGAGAAATGGGCACACTTGGTGTGTGCTTACTTTTATTGCGGGTGTTATATGTGTGAGCAATTGTGCGATGCTATGACATGTTTTGAACACCTTGATTCTTTTGAGTAATTTGTTTTGTGATATTGAGATAGCAACTCAAGGATAGAGGTGATGTTGGATCACCTTGAACCATAATCACCAATTTGAAGAAAGGAAGCATATTAGGTGCCTCATGCACAATGATTTCAGGAATATTAGTACACTTGTTCACTATCCCTATAGTGGATGGAATAAGTCTATTAATGATGATTGAATTAACATTGTTTTCCTTTTGAGTAATCTCAACATACTTCCCCAAGGGATTTAATGTGAGAGACCACTCCTCATCCACTAATACCTCATCCTTTGAAGGGAGAGCATTAGAATAAATAGATGGTGAAGTGTTGTTATGAGAATTGTTAATGATAGTATTCTTAGTTCAATGTCCAAGGGTCTTGGACATGCAACTAAAGGAGAAATATCCAGGGTCTTTGCATCCTTAGTGATATCCAAGGTACTTGAACACTCAACTAAAGGAGGAAGATCAAGGGTTTTCACTTAGTGATATCCAAGGTACTTTAATATTCAACCAAAGGAGGAAGATTAATAGTACGAGCCATAGAATTATCATGTGCTATGGTAGAAATAGAAGTAGTATGCTTAACATTATATCTATAATGGAGACTAAGTATGTCAATGATCTCATCCTCTTGCACCAAAATGTCTTCATTTTTGGGAGAGGGTCCAAAGTGTAGGGTGAAGTAGGAAAATCTAAGTCACCATCACATGCCTTAGAGATTATTTCAAGGAAGTCATCATGAAATGTAGTATAAGTAGAAGAAAATCTATCATCATCATGAAATATATCATTCATTGGTACTATGCTATCTAAAATGTGAGGATGCACATTAATGAATTTATAGAAGTTTCATAATCTATATATGTGCATGCAAAGATTCCAAACAAAAAGAACCCATAATGTAATGCCTTGCTTACTATATGCATAATCTATTAACCACGTACAACTAATATCCCAATAAGATTGCAATCAAAGACCCACAAGTGCAAGAGAAGCAGGGTCTTCTAAAAATTTGATATTCTTGGTAACCATAACAACTAAGCCTTGTAAATGTAGGATGTGAAGTGTGTACAAAAGAAGTACCTAAATGATTTATCCACTTAAATGCAACAAAGGTTTGGAGACTTTTTCTTTAATGAAGATGCACTAAATGCAAGACTAGCTAGGGTTTACTACCAAAACCCTAGATTTTAAATGCTTACTTTTACATTTTTTTTCAATGTAAGAATTCTTTTTTAAAGAAAATGATATTGATCACATGATAAAACAATGCGAGATCAGATTTGAAGTGTAAATTATAGTAGAAAAATCTGAAACAAGATCATAATTGCAAACACTAGGTTTTGAATTTGACTATGTTCTCCCAAAAAATGCAACTTTTTTGACAAAACCATAACACATGAGAGCCCTAAATGCAATATGCAACACAATGAAATGATTATCTACTATAATGGTAGTCAGATCTGATGTAAAATCAGAAATTTAAATCTTTCTGTGATGATCTACAATATATGCAACAAAAACAATGTACAAATATGTTATTTTCTACGCCTAAAATGCTTTGATTTTTCACTTTTTTCAATGCAAATATGCAAGAATGACCTAGAATAGAAAGGATGGTATGGTAAAAAAAATTAAATTGTTTTAATCAACCCAATAATTCAACAAGAGCTGAAACCACACACTAATCTACAAACCCTAGGTTGAAGATTAGCTAGATTTCCTAGAAATACAAGGTTTTTTAATAAGATAATGCAAAATTAAGCTATATAATTATGTAAAATGATGAATGAATGTAATCTAGTCAGATCTAAGGTAGAAAATAGCTCAGTTCTGATACAAGAAGGATGCCAAATTACAAGAAACAATGGGTTCACCAAAATGTTATGTAGAAAATGAAGATTAGATTAATAGATCAAATTAGGTCAAACCCTCTACTACAAAACATTAGGAAACAAACCAATCTTGGCTTCTACTTGAGAAGGAGAGCCAAACTACGAGGGTTATACTATTTTGTTGTATAGGGAAGAAATTAACCAAATCCAATCAATCAAGCTACGATAAAGACAAGGAACCCTAATCGACAAAGATCAGAGTAAAATAAACTGTTAGAAGTGGGAACCCAGAAACCAAATGAACAACAAAGATCATGGATTAGATCATAACCTAGATCTAGGAGAAGAAATACCAAAGAAAAGGGTGCTTGGGCATCCTAGACCTTGATTAGGGTTCACAGAAACTAGTAACCTCAATGTGTTCACCCTCCTATGCTTCTGTTCTTTGCAACTAATCTTCAGGCAATTCCTCTAGTTTTGACCTGCTCACATACAAGAAGGAAAATGGTTGGGTGCTATTTAGGAGATTGCCTCAGTCAAGCTCTATGAATGGTGTTTCCACCTCCACAATATAAAACATGATAGATAAAGAGTGTGTGCCCTAGGAGTGCAGAGGCAAATCTAAAGTAGAATGGAATGCTAGAACAAAGCATGCAGGAAATAAGTCACCATGAGCATGAAAACCCTAGCATGCTTGATGCGGCATCACAACATGACTCAAGAAGTTGGTGTAGCCCAAATAAGTAGAAAGATCTTCACAAGACTTGCAATAAGTTAGTGTCACATCAATAATCCACAATAGAGAGCTTTAGAGAAGAGTAGAGAGCATGAGAGAGAATAAGAATCCTTCAAGAAGTTAGAGATTAGAGAGAGATGTTTAAATGAATAAACTAGCATTCTTCTATATGTATTCTTGTTGATTTACGGAGAATTAAACCACATGAGGCTGACATTGGGAATCATTTAGGAGGCCCCAAGTTGACAAGCCATTAATTAAGCTAGGGTGAAAAAGGAGACAAGGGCAATTGGGCAGCCTAGTTCTTTAGCCCCAAACTCTTGAGATAAGGCACTTAAAGTATTCTTAGCCCTACCTTATAATTACTTTTTTGGGTTTTGTGCATCGAGATCAAGAATTACATGCTTAATGCTAAAAAATGTGTTAAAATAGGTCCCAATTAACAAGTGTAAATATTTTAGGTCTACCCGGGTGCTAAACTAAGTGTAAAATGGTAGTGTACATAGTTTATGACATAACAAAAAGCATCCAAAGGTGTGTCACATTCATTCAAGGCACAAACAACATAAGATTTCAAGTCATTGCATAAGCATAAGGAAATAGCATGAAACCACTACAAATGAAGTATAGCATGCTGATTTTCTAGCTCGAAACGTGGAGTGGAGTTGCTTTAAAGAAACTCAAGTTGGATTTTTAGCAACAATAGTTTTTTTATCTAAGAATAGACTGTTTTTGAGTTTGTGAGATTGAGATAAAATAAAGAGCGATTTTATGTGTGATTTAAAGATGATTAAAGCAAGGAAAGTTTCTTTTCTTGCACATTAAGTAAAGCAGTTGGACTCTATATATGTAAGATTGTTGTAGCAAACTCTAATCATATTTTCAACGAGAAAGTTTGCTATTAGGCTGAATAGAAGATCCAACATTTGTAGGTTTTTCCCCACATTGGGGTTTCTTGGGTATATTTGTGTTATTGTCTATTTGTGATTGGCTTATTGTTATTTTTGCTTCCACTATTATTTGTAGTTAATTAACCCATAGTATTGATTGTTATAAATCAAATAGAGGTTCTATTATGTGAATTTATTATGCAGTTAATCTATAGCTAGATTATAAGAAATTAACATGGTATCAGAGCTCTAAACTCTAAATATGAAGCCAAAATTTGTGATGCAGATTTCAAGAAAAAAATTTATTTTTTTCATCTCCAGTTTCTTCTATGGCAATGGCAACTAGTGTTCGATATGAGGATAGACTTGAGGGTGCATCCAACTTCTTATAGTGGAAGGCTTGGATTACATCCATTCTCAAGGAGAATAGGCTGTGGATCTAGGATAGTATAAAGGTGACACCACCAACAAATGATCCTGTTGCCCTAGATTCACATGAAGTCAAGGAAGCCAAGGCTCAGAGGATTATCCTAGATGGGGTAAGAGATCATCTAATTCCTCATCTATCAAGGAAAGACACCACCAAGGAGATGTGGCATACGCTTACAAAACTTTATGAGAGTGACTATTAGAGTCGTAAGATGATGTTGACAAATTGCATAACCCCAAAATGTCTAAAGGCGAGAGCATGACCTCTTACTTGTCCAAGATGACATAGGTCAGGGATGAGCTGGCTGTTGTTGGAGAGATGATTGATGAAGATGAGTTGGTGCGTATAGCCTTGAATGGTTTTTTGAAGCACTAGGAAGTGTTTGTCAAGTGTGTTGTTGGTAGAGATCAGCTCCCTGATTAGGCAAGGATTTGGGATGATTTCATTTAGGAGGAGATCCGTGAAGGTGCTCATCGACGAGATCAGACAAAGAAGGGTCAAGACGAAGAAAATCTTGCTCTTACAAGCAAGGGCAAGCAAAAGTCCAATAAAGGGCAAATAGAAGGTTCTTCTTCCAAGAGTGGGAAGAAGAAAGATTTGAGCAAGATAAAATGTTTTTTCTACCATCAAATGGGTCACTATGCTAGTCAATGTCCAAATAAGAATAATAAGGACAAGTAGAAAAAGAAAGTTGTTGCCACAACAGAGGTGGATGAGTTTGATTCATCATTTGAGAATGAGTTTTCACTCATTGCCTATCTCTCAAGTTTAATTGCCAACAAGGTATGGTATATTGACAGTGGGGCTTCTTGCCACATGACGAGAGTCAGAGAATGCTTCACCGAGTTGGAGAAGAAGCTAGATTTCTATATTGAGATTGGAGACAATGCCAAGTACCATGCAACTAGTATTAGCACCATCAAGTTTCAGAGGGAGTCTGGCAAACCCTTGTTGGTGGAGTATGTGTTGTATGCCCCTAGCATGATGAAGAATTTAATCTCAATTTCTACTTTGCAAGACAAGGGTTACATCATGTCCTTTGAAAGGGGCAAAGTCTATATTTGTCCCAAGGATTCCAAGGTTGCAAAAGTGATTAGAGTTAGACACAGCAGCTTGTTTCAGTTACAGTTTGAGAAAGCACATGCATTGGTAAGTAGCTATAGAGGGCTAGGAGAATTGTGGCATAGGAGGATGGCTCATCTTCACCATGGATCACTTAATGTGCTCAAGGAAATAGTGACGGGGCTGCCTGAGATGAAGACAAAAGAACTTGAGGTGTACAAGGGTTGTGCTCTTGGGAAATATGCTAAGACTAGTTTTCCAAGCAATGACACTAGATCCAAAGGGATTTTGGATCTTATACACTCAGATGTGTGTGGGACCATGCCAATAGTATCCTTGAATGGGTATGAGTATTATGTTACTTTCATTGATGACTTCTTCGGGAAGACATGGATATGTTTTCTGAAGAACAAAGATGAGGTCTTCAGTAGGTTCAAAGATTTTAAGGCTCTTGTGGAGAACTAAATGGGGAGGAAGATCAAGATACTAAGGTCTAATAATGGAGGTGAGTATACCTCAAATTCCTTCAAAGATTTCTATACTTAGGAAGGTATCAAGAAAGAGTTGACAGTTTCGTACAACCCTCAGTGGAATGGGGTTGCTAAACAGAAAAATAGGGATATAGTTGGAGCAGCCAAGGCCATGCTTCATGATCAGGATCTATCTAAGTTCTTACCTTAGTTCTTATGAGCAGAAGCTTACAATACAGATGTGTATTTGCAGAATAGGAGCACTCACAAAGTGTTGGCCAAATTGACTCTAGAAGAGGTGTTCACTGGTAAGAAACTAGATTTGGGGCACATTTGCATCTTTGGATGCTTTGTGTATTTTCACATTCCTATGGAGAAGAGAACCAAGCTGGAACCAACTACAGAGAAGGGTATCCTTGTTGGGTACAGTGAAACCTCTAAGGCCTATCAAGTTTACAATGTTGCCCTCAACAAAATAGTTGTTCGCAAAGATATGAAGTTTGAGGAAGAGAGGGCTCTTCAGAAATCTAGCAGCTTGATGAATGAGGAGAAGCAATCACCCACGGTTGAGGTAGAACAAATCCCTAAAACTTTTGTTCTACAAGCTGGAGAGCAGAGCAAGCAGGCCAAGCAAGTTGATTAGAAGGAGGAACAAATAATTCCTTAGCCTCATATTCCTATTACTTAGAAGAAGAGAAACAAGGTGGTTGAGCAGACACTGAGAGAGGCCTAGGGATATGTTGGTGACCCACAAGATTCGGTTAGATAGATAAAAGCTCCCAAACATTATTCTAATTATGTGGCACTTATGAGTGAATTAATTGAAGAGGAGCCTTCTAGCTTTCAAGAGGCATCCATGCACCAAGTATGGAGGGATGCCATGGTGGAAGAGTATTCTTCCATCATGAAGAATAGTGTGTGGGAGGTAGTACCACAGATAGAAGGTAAGTTTGTGGTGGGCTTGAGATGGCTGTATAAGATTAAGCATGCTACAGATGGTAGTGTGGAAAAGTTCAAAGCCTAGTTTGTGGCTAAGGGGTTTTCTCAAAGGGAAGGAGTCGACTATGATGAGACATTTGCTCCAGTAGCTAGGTACTCATCCATAAGAGCTATCATTTCTATAACAGTACAGATGGGTTGGAGGATTCACTAGATGGATATAAAGATGGCCTTCCTCAATGGAGAGATTAAGGAAGAGATTTACATAGAACAACCAGAAGGATTTGAAGCACATGGGAGAGATTCTCATGTATGCAGGTTGAAAAGAGCATTGTATGGACTCAAGCAGGCTCCCAGGGCATGGTATTCACGTATTGACAGTTACTTACAGAGTGTGGGCTTTATCAAGAGTGAGGCAGAGCCGAACCTGTACTATGTTCAGGTGAAGGATGAACTTCTCATATTGGTGTTGTATGTTGATGACCTATTTCTCATAGGGTTAGAGGAGCTCATAGCCCACTACAAATGGGATCTTGCAGGAAAGTTTGAGATGAAGGACTTGGGGTTGATGCACTACTTTCTGGGATTGTAGGGGTGGCAGAAAGAGGGAGAGATCTTCCTTGGACAAGGGAAGTACATAATTGATATCTTGAAGTGATTCAGGATGGAGGACTGTAAGCCCATGCCACGCCACTTGTGACCAACTAGAAGAAGATTGATGCTTCCAGATCAGAGGCAGTGGACTCAACTTTATACAGACAGTTAATAGGCTCTCTTATGTATCTAGTCAACATCAAGCTAGACATTTGTTTTGCAGTGAACTCACTTAGTTTATGGTGGAACCTAAACGTGTGCACTGGATAGTTGTGAAACATGTTTTAAGGTATCTGCGAGGCACAGTTGATTATGGGCTGAAGTATGTTCAATAGGATGGAGTGAAGCTCAAGGGGTTCACCGATGTAGATTGGGCAGGAAGTACATATGACTGGAAGAGCACTTCAGGGTACAGTTTTAGTTTTGGATCAAGAGCAGTCTCTTGGTACAGTAGGAAACAAAAGTTAGTTGCACTGAGTTTTACAGAGGCCGAGTATATGGGAGCCAGTATGACTACATGTGAGGCTATCTGGCTTTGAAAACTTCTAGCTAGGCCCTTTGATCATGAGCTAGATCCTACAGTCATTTAGTGTGATAATAAGAGTTGTATTAAACTCTCTGAGAATCCATTGTTTCATAACAAGTCAAAGCATATTGAGATCAAGTACCACTTTATCAAAGATTGTGTGGAGAAGGGGACAGTGAAGCTCCAGTACATTCCTATGGATGAGAAGATAGAAAACATCCTGACCAAGGCCTTGATGAAGAGTAAGTTTGAGTTCTTCAGGGATAAGTTGGGTGTTGTGCAGAACACCTTCCTCGCTAAGAGGGACTGTTGGTGTTCTAGCTTGAAAGGTGGAGTGGAGTTGCTTTAAAGCAACTTGAGTTGGACTTTCAGCAACAACAGTTTTTTTATCTAAGAATAACATGTTTTTGAGTTTCTGAGATTGAGATAAAATCAAGAGTGATTTTATGTGTGATTTAAAGCTGATTAAAGCAAAGAAAGTTTATTTTCTTGCACATTAAGTAAAGCAGCTGGGCTCTATGTATGTAAGATTCCTATAGCAAACTCGAATCGTATTTTTGAAGAGAAAGTTTGTTGTTAGGCTAAATAGAAGATCCAACATTTGCAGGTTTTTCCCCACATTGGGGTTTCCTAGGTAATCTGTGTTATTGTCTATTTGTGATTGGCTTATTGTTATTTTTGCTTCCTCTATTATTTGTTGTTAATTAACCCAAAGTATTGATTGTTATAAATCAGATAGAGGTTCTATTCTATGAATTTATTATACAATTAATCTGTAGCTGGGTTATAAGAAATTAACATAGCATTCATAAAACTCCAATAGGGTGCCACCATATTAAAACAGGAGTATGCAAGCTTTCAAAGGATTTTGGAGGAAATAAAATGGTCAATGAGTATGTTAGTGAATGTAAAATTGGGAGTGAAAGTTAATGTAAAGTTGTTCTCCACCGTAATAACGAGGACGAACATCTGTCTGCAGTTAAGGTATTTCGTAAGTCTCCGCTATGTAAGATTCGTGCTTCTCCTTCTAGAAATGCAATGACAAAAGTTTCAACAGAGGTAGCTATTTTGAAGCAGTTGGACCATCCTAATGTTTTGAAGTTAATTGAAGTGATTGATGATCCTGATAGCGATCAGTTTTACAGGGTATTAGAATACATGGAGAAAGGGAGGATTTTTAAAGGTTCAGGTCCTATTGGTGGAATTGGAGAGGATATTTCTCTTAAGTACTTTCAGGATATTGTTGCTGGACTCAATTATTTTCACATTAATAATATTGTACATGAGGATATCAGGCCAGAAAACCTTCTTGTTAGAAGTCATGCACATGTTAAAACATGCCACATTAGTGAAAGCTGTAAGTTTGAGGATATCAATGATGAATTAAAAAGGTCTACTGGAACACCCGTGTCCACTAGTCCTGAATGCAATCAAGGTTCTGTATATCATGGAAAAGAAGCCGACATATGGGCTTTGGGCATTACTTTTTATTGTATGGTGTTAGGACAGGTCCCATTCATTGGAGAAACTTTACGAGAGACATTTCATAAGATAGTCAACCGTCTAGTGGTGGTACCAGACAATTTTAACACTGACCTGGCAGACCTCCTCAATGGCCTTCTTTGTATAGACCCCAGGAGGAGAACTTCCCTAGATGAAGCTACTAGGCATCCATGGGTGTCAAAGAATATGGGCATTTAATTTCAAGGGAGTGAATGATTATATGATGAAAACAAGTTCAATATTTTAATGGGAGTATACCATATACCTTATTGCAGCATTGCCCTCCCTTATTTGTAGTCTTCTGTGCAACTATACTGCCACTTTGTGCTGAGTGCACATATTCTATGTTCTACATTTGTCATCACAAAGAAGAGAAGAGGCATGGTCTGTTAGTGTGAAGATACCACCAGGCACTGAATACGTGAAGGTGAAAGATGATAAAGATGTACAGAGCTTGGAGTAATAATTGAGAAATTTCCTTTGAATCTTTTAATGTTCCTCCCATTGTTGAAGATTCAGATAACAATGATGAGGAGGAACCCAAATGGAAAAGCAGGAAGCAAGCTCTTCACCACTTTCCTCGATACACTTCTGAAGCTAGAATCGTTCATATTTGAAGATATTATGGGGCAGATGTGGGAAATAGCCTCAACAAAGCAAAATGACGAGTCAAACTACTTGCAATATGTTTTTCAAAAGGCACACAAGCATTCAAAAAATGATAGCCATTCAAATGGCGTGAGGCAGCTTCAGCCATTATAAAACATGGCGCACAGCACAAACATATTTTATATAGATTAGAATGTGAAATCTAAATATAAGTTTGTAGGATTTTTGTGTTTGATAGTTGAAAGTTGAAAAGAAAAATAAATCTTTAATTAGTAGGTAGATTAATTAATGTAATAAGACAAATATCACATTATAACATATTCTAATTGTATAATAATACATTTGATAAAAAATAAACACTAAAATTTCAAATACATTTAAGAAGTGATGATACATCCAATAACATGTGTACTATATAAAAATATAACTGTTTGAATTCAAACAATGTATATAGCACAAAAAATGCAGTTTTTTTATTTATTTTAATTTTTAAGAATGTTGCATTTTAAAAACTAGTGATAATATCTAAAAGTTTTATCAAAAAATTGATAGACACAAATATTGATAGCCTTGTCTAACAAGTACTAAAGTTAATAAATTTGCAATAGATCTACAAATATTAATGCCTATGGACCATTTGATAACAGCCTTTAGATACTTTTAGATAGTGCTACTTGTTTTTAACTTTGTCTTCACTGATTTTAAGTGATTTGTTCATTTGATTACAATTTAATAATCCCTTCTTATCATGTTTATCGATATAATCAAAGTTAAGGATCCATGAGTATCTATGCAACCTATAGATTATATGAAAACATAAAAACATAATAATTAGAAAAGTGTGATATTCAAATGACTACTGTTGGAGTAACTTCTTTTTCTTTATTGGAGGATAAATGTGGGTTTTTGAAAGGGCCCAAACCTTATTACAACTCATCTACACGTATACTGCTTACAATCAATTGTTACAATTAATTGGAACAATGAATTACAAGTATACTGCTACAACTTAGATGTCACTATGGGGGGATTCAAACATGGATGTTCATCATGAGAACCTTATAACCTTAACATTTGAACAAAAACCTTTAACCTCCATCATGAGAACCTTATAACCTTACCATTTGAACACAAACCTTTTTAGAACTCATGCAAGTATACTAGTTACAATCAATTGTAGGCATACTGCTACAACTTAGATATTATGGTGGGATTCAAACCTTGATCTCCATCATGAGAAGCTTATAACCTTACTATTTGACCACAAAACTTCTTACAACTCATCTGCAAGTATACCGCTTACAATCAATTGTAGCTATACTGCTACAACTTAGATGTCGCTATGGGGGACATTCAAACCTTGATCTCCATCACGAGAACCTTATAACCTTACCATTTGAACAAAAACCTTTGATCTCCATCATGAGAACCTTATAACCTTACCATTTGAACACAAACCTTTTTACAACTCATTTGCAAGTATACCGCTTACAATTAATTGCAGGTATACTGCTACAACTTAGAGTCACTATAGGAGGATTCAAATCTTGATCTCCATCATAAGAACCTTATAACCTTACCATTTGAACACAAACCTTTGAAAATTTAAATCAAAGGTTACCTTCTTTATGCCGTTATATTACTTTTCTCTGAATCAGTGGGAATAACGATTTACAAATAGAGAAGGAACTTTAATCAGAGCCACTACAACAATTGGTACTTGAAGCTTAACATCCTCTTGAACGACCTCATCTGCGGCTTCTTCTGGGCAGAATACAGCACTGAGCAGAAGACATTTGTAAACTGACAACAATGCTAAAGCTCTTGGAAAGAGATAAATACCGTAAAATCGCTTAAACATAAGGGAAGGGTATAGACAGAATTCAGTTATCCAAACGTTTACATGCTGTGATAAGATGAAAAAAAAAATCATTCATCCAATCACAAAGTGGGAACATAGGAGTAGATTTCGATAATCACTTATCCCTGCACATGGCCTAGACTTACATGGGCGATAGGATAAGACTAAAAAACAATCACTAATTTTATAACTTATTAACGAACCCACAATTTATCCTAAAGCTTGAGGGGATTCAATTGTAAATGTAGGGGAAAGGAATATGACTGCTACGAATAACACGTAAATGGCTGCGAAGATAATTGCTATAACAGTACCTTTGGAGATTGGACCCAACTTCATGGCAACAAAACCGGTTGAGCTTAACCAGCCGGTGCCTTGTAAACGACCGGCTGGTCGACAAACGTACGGCAACCACTGTACTTTCAACTCTGCACTGACAACTGGTACGACTGTGTTGCTGGATGTCGACTGAACAAGTTTGACCAATAGGAAAAGTCGACTGATGTGGTCGAATGGGTTTCCGTATAGTCGATGAGTTACAACTCATAGGCTGTTTACGTGAAACCAACAAAACCTAAGTAACTGCACGCAGTGAAAATGATAGCGAGGGCCACCGGCTTTTTCACTCTTGCAAAATTTAACGTGGGCAGGGCCACTGTGGCCGCGATTATAAACAATGTGGTCATGAGAGATAACGTGGCCGTTATTAGTACGGCTTGACGAATGCCTGCATCTCTGTTCTCAAGGCTGCTTGGAACAGATGTGATGGCGCCATAGTCGGCTGCCATAATAATACCTGAAATTATTGACAATGTTTTTCGATTTTGATAGACTTTGTTCTCATCTGCGGCTTCTTCTGGGCAGAATACAGCACTCAGCAAAACCTTTGCTTTTCTTATAATACCTTTTCTTGCTTTCCTTATAATCTCCTCTATTGCTTTCCTTATAATCACTTCTATACTCACATTTTCATTATTGGTTTGGACGGGGATGCATACATCTTGCCCCGATTCTACATTAACCACACAAGCTTCCTCAACTTCCATTTCAATATCTGCGACTCTCTCTTGGCCTCCTGCGTCTCGCTATCTTCCAGAAAATTAAACCCTAGGACAGACGAGTTATAGAAAAGACAAGTTGTCTTGCCAAGGAAGGAAACAAACAAGGCTTTTGAGCGAGTTTAACTTTTTCTAAGTTTCGTGTTACGAGGCGGGAAATTTCCGGTGCACTCACTCGGGTCTTAAACAGTGACAAATACGCGTTCCTGGAAAATGCGATTCCTGAAAACGAAAAGAAAATCGCTTCTGGGTCCCCGCCTTGATCGTGCTACGCTCCTTTTTATCGTGTGTGGATGCTGGCACGAAATATGTCGCACAAAAGTTAACCCCAACGAAGGTTTCTTGCCTTCAACTTCAAACACTTTAATTTTATATCAGTCACTTCTAGATTTCTTTCCGCTCGCCTAGTGAGATTTTGACAAATCACAATTTGAGCATCTTCGAGTGACCTTTAGATAAAGATTATGTAGTGGTGAATATTTGCCTGTTAAGTATTGTAACTAACACTTGCACCCATAGGATGTTTAAGGAATACTCATAGGAACAATCGACGAGGTGATGTTTAAGAATAAGTAATTTTAAAAGCGTTAAATCATTTAATGTTTCAAATGATGCACTATCAACAAGTGTTCATTGGAATAACACTTCGAAATCTAAGACATAAGATTTATATTATTTATTTTAAAAGATCATCATTACAAAAACTATAGGACGAACAGAGAAGAATTTACAACACACACGAAAAAAAAAATTGTTATAAAAGTTAAAAGTTCGAACTATATAAATTTAAGTTTGCCAAACCAACCCAAACAAAGTGTTGATTTTGATACAAATTTCATCATTACACATTTATATAAATGACATATTTGCACTTCAAATATGAGAGTTGGCATTACTTGGGACTAGCTCTTATAGAATAGATGGACCAAATGAACCATCGAATACTTTATTTTGACAATTACCACTAGATCTTCATTTGTTTGACATGTTTTGATTGGTTAATGTACAAAATAAGTTCAACAACCAATTGAAACATCTTGCTTTTTATTCAGTGGTTGTTACATTCACCCTTAGATCTTGAAAGCCTTCGTGGTTACTATGAGATCAAACCTTTAGTTGTATTCACAAGTGGTGGTCATATTTGGAACTTGACCACTACTACGAACCATTGGTAGATGTAGAGAAATATTGTGATCTCAACTCTTTAGAATATCGTGGATGCCAATTTAAATTTCAATGACTTATATCTCTGGGATTTGAGTTGCTTAAGTATTCATGTGTTCTGTTCCTAGAACAATAAAATAACTTTACCAAAGATATCAAACATCTTAGGTATGCATTCTATTCTTAGCTCTATGTGCCACTTGTCATTCTTTCTTTTTTGAATTACAATTTCAACTTTACATTCATACTTAGTGTTTAATTATTATTTTGTCTCTCATCCATAAATTTCTTTTTCGAATTACAATTTCAACTTTACATTCATACTTAGTGTTTAGTTATTATTTTCTCTCTCATCCACAATTGAAGTGTACTCATTCGTAGTACACACAATTCGAGGGAACATATTTCTAATGATTCTATTTCTAATTTATCCCTAATCTCACAAGTTATACACACATTTGGTTTAGTTTCATATTCTCTAGATCCAAAGAAATGACACCCCTTTTATCACAACTTATATTTTCTAAGTATTTCTACTTTGATATGCTTTTGCACTTAGTTTTCTACAATATGGAGGAAATATAGATTAGAAAAGTACATACCTTAAAATTTTTCCCTCTTTTTATGTTACTTTAAATTAACATCTTGAATACATGATTTTAACACATAATTTAACTATTAGAACACACTAAATAACCCAAACATAATCCATCATTCTTCAAATGATTTTCGAAACCTTTATGACCTTATTACTAACAACCTCCTTATTCATCGTAATTATAATTCTATCCCTAAACAAGAGCATCATTACAATCTCATCCCCACTTTTCAAATTGGAATTTCCACGTTATTATTATTATTATAATTGTTTCATAATCTTAAATCATAAGATTATTTTCAATTAATTATCAAGCTAATCCATCTCTTAATATCATGGACTTTTGAAATTTTCAGTCTATTGCGTGGCGAGCACGTAAAAGTATAGGTCAGTAGGAAACTACAAATTGCATCTCTATGGGTCCACATAAACGACAAAGGATTCGCCTCACTTTCACCGAAAGGCCAAAGAACATGTTCCGTTACGTATCATCATTTTCTTTGGAAGGCACCTCATTCACAACATCCTACTTTCCAGAGTCCAGCAATTTCGTGGAAATAAATCTTCTATTCCCTATAACAATACTAATCGGCAAGCGAGATTTTTGCAGAAGAGAAGCAAAATACTAGTTGGCAGGCGAGATATTTGCAGAAGAGAAGCAATTGCGCAAGCAAATTGGTTTTGGGCAAAAGCTGGAGGACTAGTGAGATAACGGAAGGAGAGAGAGACAGAAATGCCATAACAGCTGCCTTGATTATGAGCACATCTTTCATCCTCTCCATAATTGTTCTCACAGTTAACGATTTGCACAAAACAAATCTGGTGATCTTGCAAGCATTTGTGATATTGGAAACAATGGCAATATATTCCTCGATGGGAGTGCTCACGGTAGATTTGTTGATAGAAAGACAAGGGCAGTCTCACACCGAAATGGACCGGCAGATCCGCACAACGGTGGTGTTGATGTCTTTTGGGTGCTGTTTAGCGGGTGCCTTTCTTGCCTGGAATTTCCTCAATCTGTTTCTTCCCTTAGTATTATAACTTCTCCCTTGTTGTTGCAGGGAAGTTAATATAGGAACTTTAAAGGAGATTCAATATTATGGTGAGGAAATTGTGGTGGATGCATCTGCAGGGTAAAAGACACCGTGTGCCAGCAATTCGAATTGTCTATCCAGCATACTGGGTGCCCATCTGACCGTATTCAAATGGGCATCCAGTATGCTGGATAGACATTGCCGCCGCCCTATTATAGAAATGGATTCAGACTCTCCGCACTGTGACTGATTATGAAGAAATGTTTAACTTCATCAATGGCACCTTTCCTCACAGTTTAGGTGCTGTAACACGGTGCATTTTATTGCTGAACACGAAATATTTTAAGGAAAGACTTTAGTGTCCACCATCATTGTATTTTCAAAAAGAAAAAGAAAAAGTAAATTGGAAATGTTTCGTAGCAATAATTCGTTCTCTGTATTCCTTTTCTTGGGGTATTCACTTCTAGTTTCTTTTCTCTACTCGGAGTTAATTTTGTGTACTCGTTTTTTAAGTTTGTAAATGTAGTTAATAATTTTGCACCTTTTTTATAGAATAAAATCTTTGTATGAAAATAAATAAATTTATATTTTAATGATTTATAAATGTTTCATTTTATTTTAATTATTAATTAGTATTTATTATATTTATAAATATAATATATTTTTCAAAGTAAAGAAGTAATAATTGATAGCATAAAATTGAAAGTAAACAAAACATTTAATTTTATATGTGATTATGTGAGGGTTTTATTTTTTTTAATTTTTATTTTTTAAAATGCACCTGGTAAACTTTTTAACGTGACCAGCGACGCTGGTGCGACACGCCTTCCGGCTCCACGCGACGCGAATGCTTTTTCCCGGAGCAATGAACCGATGAGGCCACAACTGGGGGACCTCATACCCTAGGAAGAACACTTCAAACCCGCGAGCTCATTGGCCCAGCGAAGGTGTAAAGCCTTGCGAGCTCGTTGGCCCAGCGGGGGTTCACCGAACCATGCCATCATCGGCAGTGAGGGTTTTATTTTTATTAGTTGAATACAAATTAATTAATTTAGAAAAGATGTCCTCATATATTTATTGAGAATATATGTTATAGAGAAACATATTATTTTTGAAATTTTTTTATTAGTCGAATACAATTTAATTAATTTAGAAAAGATGTCTTTATGTATTTGTTTATGTCTTTGTCTAGAATATATGTTATAGAGAAATATATTATTATTTGAAATTATTGGAATTAGATTCTAACATTATAATAACTACAAAAAATTGGTTTTGATTGTTGTGTTGCATATAATTAGAGTTGAATGGATGTTACAACTAAATATATGTATTTACAAGAATGCCAATATAATATTTTTTATGGTTCTTAAAATATATAAAATTATAGCGAAGAAAGTAAAATGTGGATTAATTTAAGGCCTAAAAATGATAAATAAACAATGTAATAACCATAACTAAAGAATCATATGAGTTGAGTCTAATAAATATAAATAGAAGGTTAAATGGCACTTAATTCTTTAATGATGTTTAATGTTGATGTAGCTAATTTGACTGTGTGGGAACATTCAATGAATGGACCTAGAATCTTTCTAATAGATTTGGATTGTGAATCCTATAGTTGATCAATCTTTGATGTTTGTTATGTTGCAAGACATGACCACATATAGTTCTATCCCACTCTAACAAGATTTTGGCTACCTTGACACAATTCTATCTCCTATTGTTGTCAATTTTTCCACATATGTTAATGTATGATTTCACACTAGTGTAATGTTAATTTATACCTTCGGAGTTTGGTTTGTTAGGATTGAAGTTAAGGGTTTCCTTAAACCTTAGTCAAACCTCTTTCAAGTTGTTTTTAGAAGAATCAAAATTATGAAAAAAAATTAATTCAAGATTTCTAAAATGTAGCATTTGTTGATGCAATGTAGACTGTTATGATAAAATCTCAATTATGCTCTCAAAATGATCCAATGATCTAAAATAATGATTCTAAGAGATGATGGGTGGATATTCTAGAGACTTAGGACTTGCCTTTAAATATGCCATCCTATGTGCTAAATTCAAATACTTTGGCACACAAGTGAGTAAGAAGTCATCCAATTTGGGAAAGGAGTTGACTTAGATTTGTAAAAGGCATGTTTAGATAAAAGGAGGGAGATCATAGTTTTGGTTCTATCCCTTGGACATACGCACATCTATGATAAGTTCATATGGGAAAATTGATATACTTTAGGCTTGGTATAGAACACAAAGAATGAAATGGTTAAAGGTTGAGAAATTTATTAGGTTTTTTCAAGTTATGGGAAAAAATATGTTGAATTGTGCATTAGAAAAATTCATATAAAGATGAGGCCAAAGTGTGTGAAAAAATAATAGGGAAAAGGGTGAAGTATACTTTTCTACTTTAGATTTTACCCCCTCTTTGGTGTGCTTGTGATGTACATGAATCATGCATGCTAAATTAAATAAGGCACTTATTTTAAATGACAAGAGAAATACAAAAGAATATAATATGGATGACATATCTAACTTTCTTCATGTTCTTGGTAAAGATACATCTCCAAAGTTGCACAAACTGACACAACAAAGCGTAGGTAGAACCCACACAAAACATGACCATAAAAGATTGTAATATTTTCCCCTACATATACTTGGGTGATGCCACAATAGTGTGTCCCACTTTTTGGTCTAAGTGGGATAATGAAATTAAGATTTTTGACTAATTTTTTTACTTTCTATCACTTATAGAAAGCAAACCATTATGAACTTAAAAGATGATGTGATCTACTGATTTTTGATATTTTGTGTGCAAATTGTAAATATATTTTAGAAAAAATTTAAAAATGATTTGTACCATTTCTTAAGAATTTTGTAATAACTTGTTTTTTATGCTTTATTGTCTTTTTAATGGGTGATATTATTCCATAACACATAATTTTCTTTAGAAGAACATATATTTATAATTTCTTAAACATAGATCATTAACATTGACATTTATTGCATGCATATTTTATAATAATATTTTTTTATATATTTTATTTATTATTAAATTGTAATTTAGATTGATTATAATATCCAAATTAATTTTGTTGTTATTGAAACAAGGGCATCAATATATAGAGTATACATGCATTTTTGACAATTTTTTCTACATGTTATTTTTTTTCCAAGTGCATCAAATAGAGACCTTTATGTTTAGTAAAAACTTATGGTCACTAAAAAAATAGAAAATAAATGTAATATTTAAGTACTTATTAGTATTTATTATAATACTTATTATGTGTAGATGGAATCTAGCCACAAATTCAGAATCACCATGTTCCTTCTCCCTAAGTCTAGATGACTTCTAGTTCTAGTTTTCAAGCTTCTGGTTCCCTAAAGATTAATATTTATTATAATACATTAATATATTATACGTGTTATTATTATAATACACATTTCATAATTTGTTTAATAATAACTAATTTTTTATACAATGGAGTCTATCTAAAACTAGATACCACTATTATAGATATCTTAATAAATCTTAAGTTATTTTATTTACTTAATTTTTTTAAAATTTTTTTGGCAAGGATAAATATATTAACTAAGAAATTAGAAAAAATTACAAAAGGACTTCCAAATAGTAACAATTGTCGCTAAACCCAATAAGATAAAAATCCAAGGAGGTTTTCCATAATCCCACTACTTCTATGAACCAAAGAAAACCAACAACCATCAAAGCACATAATACCAAGGAATAACATACTAGAATTATCAAACCAAATTATTATGAAGCAGTTTTAGAAATTGTGAAGAATGAGGAAAAGATAGGGACCCCTATTTTGTGACATTCCAATTTTGATCAACATCAGAGGCTGATTTAGCCAAATAATTTGCATCAATATTCCACTTTCTACGAATATGAATAAAAGAGATGGAATAAAAGTTTCACAAAAGGTGAAGAATCTACTCCACAAAAAAATCTAGCCTCCAAGAAGACTCATGAAACTTCCTATTATTCAAAAGGGAAACCAAAACCATGGAATTCATCTCACAAAGTATCTTCTTCCAACCTAGCTCATAGGCATTCTCTAAAGCCACATGGACACCTTGAGCTTCCATCTGATTATTAGTGCACCAAACCCTATAATAGAAGAGAAAAATAAGTGAACTGAACAAACACTATCTCACCCAACTCTACTAATCCTTGTAGCACCTAGATTTCCACAAGAAGAACCATATGTATTAATTTTAAAAAAAACTAATGAGAGAGGAGACCATTTACCTACACTATTCACCTCATTAAAGGACTTGATCTTAGAACTAGGATGATCATAGCCAATCAAATGACTCAAATATAATTTCCTTAATATCAAAATATTAGAGGGAGCTAGGACTTCAACCACAAAGCACTTATCTACCAAAGTTTCTTTTATTAAGTCTAAAATATTCCACCAATCATACCTAATAAGACTTTGATAGTCTTGGAAGATCTGATAATTTATTTCCAACCAAATTTGCTAGAGAATAAAGATTAGACCAATGTCCAAGGCTACCAAAAGGAAATAGACTAAAGTAGGATGATGCCCCAAGATGGCACAAAAATATGAGAGAGAAGTAGCATTAACAAAAGATCAATTTGAGATGTGCCACCACTGCCTCCAAAGACCCTAAGAAAAGGAGCACTAAAAGAAAAGATGAGCCACACACTCCTCATTAATCCATTATAACATAAACGTCATTTTTAAAAAATGTTGTTTACTATAAAAAATAAGTTATGAAAAATTACGTAAAAAAATTACAATTTATTTCTAATCTTTTAAAAATATATATTTAGAATCTACACACAAAATCTCACAAATCACTAGTTCACATCATCATCGAATTCTTAATGCTTTTTCTACTATAGGTGTTAGAAAGTGAAGATTTGGTGAAAAATGTTGATTTCAATGTCCCACTTTGGCCAAAAAATGGGACACAGTATTGTGGGCTAACCTAGATGCAAGTCTTAAAAAGAAAATTATAAATTAGTCCTTCTTGTGGTTAATACTTATTGTGCCACTATTAGGTATTTTTGAAAATCATAGTCAATGTTAATAAATCAAAATACCTTTGAAGTTTCTTCATTTTTATAAAATCATTAAAAAAATCTTAAATTATTACACTTGGAAAATTCTTGAAAATTAGCAACAACACCTAATGGTACTATCAAATGATTGATAGATAAATATTTATATGTTTGTTGGTCAAAGGATGGTATATAATTACTTTTTATAACCAAAAAATGATAAATAATTACTTTTGAATAATTACTTTTTATAACCAAAAACATGATTTAAAATATGACTATAAATTTATCCAAGTTCTTATGGCTAATACTTATTGTGACACTCTTGGATATCTTTGAGCATAACCATCAATGTTAGTAACTTCAAATATCTTCAACGATTCTTCTTTCTTATAAAAAGACACCTAAGAGTTGTATCAAATGGTTGAAACACAAATATTTATCACCTTTTCAACTAAGCAATGCATATAATGGCTTTAAAAAATGTAAATGTGTAGTGCTTGGCCAAAAAACTATAAATATCTTATCTCTTCTATTATTAGTACTTCCCTAAGGGGATATCAAGGTTTGTGAGAATAAAACATGATGTTTATGGATGAGAATGTCACAAGTTTCTAACCAACTTGGTGTAGTTTGTATAATTATTTTTCCTAAATCTAGATTACAATCCCATGACAAAGTTCTAAATAGATATTTCTCCATATCCAAAACCCTCTATTTACCACTATTTTATATAGATTAGAATGTCAAATCTAAATATAAATTTGTAGGATTTTTACATTATAACATATTCTAATTGTATAATAATCAATTTGATAATAAATAAACACTAAACTTTCAAATGCATTAAAATAGTGATGATACACCCAATAATGTGTGTATTGTATAAAATACAACTCTTTTAATTCAAGCAATGTGTATAGCACAGAAAATACAACTTTTTGATTTATTTTAATGATTAAGAATAGCGCATTTTAAAAACTTGTGACAACATCTAAAAGTTATATCTAAAGGTTGATAAACACAAATATTAATGGCCTTGTCTAACAAGTACTACAGGTAATAAATTTGGAATAGGGCTACAAATATTAATGCCTATGAACCATTTAATAACACCTTTAGATACTTTTAGATATTGCTATTAGTTTTTAACTTTATTTTAATTAATTTTCAATGATTTCTTGATTTGATTGCAATTTAATAATGCTTTTTTATCATGTTTATGGATAGAATCCAAGTTAAAGATCCATGAGCATCTATGGAACCACATAAAAATATAATAATTGGAAAAGTGTGGTGATCAAAGGAATACCATTGGAGTACCTTCTTCTTTTTATTAGAGGGTAAATGTAGATTTTTGAAAGGGTTCAAATTCTTTTATTTGTTTTATAGATAGTAAAAATGGGTTTTTGAAAGGGCCCAAACCTTTTTACAACTTATCTACAAGTATATTGCTTACAATCAATTGTTACAATCAATTGTAGGTAAATTGCTACAACTTAGAAGTCACTCTTGGGGGATTCAAAACTTGATCTCCATCATAAAAACCTTATAACCTTACCATTTAAACACAACCCTTTGACAATTCAAATCAAATGTCACCTTCTTCATGCCCTTCTAATGCTTTCTCTAAATCGATGGGAATGAGAATTTACAAATAGAGAAGAAACTTTTAATCAAAGCTACTATAACAATTGCTCTCTACTTAAACATCATCCATTTCAATGGTCAAAAAGTCAATAATAATTTTACACCTTATCTATAGCAAAAAGTGGCAAATAATTGTCCTATTTTTATTGGTCAAAATTGTCTTTTTGACTTTTGAAGTCGATGATATTAAAAATAGCCCAACAATTGGCATTTACAACTTTTTCTCGGAAAGAATACAGCACTGAGCACAAGATACTTGTAAACTGACAATAATGCTAAAGCTCTTGGAAACAGATAAACACTCTAAAATTGATTAAACATACGGGAACAGGATAGGACAACAAAAGGTATAGACAAGCTTCAGTTATCCAATACTTGGCCTACGTTTGCATGTTGTGATTAGATGAGATTAAAAAAATCACTCATCTAATCACAAAATAGAAACATAGGACAAGATTTAAAAAATCACTTATCCCTGCACATGGCCTAGATTGACATGGGTGATAGGATAAGAGAGAAAAATTCACTCATCCTATAGCTTATTAACGAACCCACAATTTATCCTAGAGCTTGAGGGGATTTAATTGTAAATGTATGGGAAAGGAATACAAGTGCTATGGACATGATGTACGTGGCTGCGAAGATGATGGCAATAACAGTACCTTCGCAGATTGGGCCCAACTTCATGGCAACAAAAGCTAAGTAACTGGACGCAGTGAAAATGATAGCGAGGGCCACCAACTTTTTCACTCTTGTAAAATTGAATGTGGGCAGGACCACTGTGGCTGCGATTATAAACAATGTGGTCATGAGAGATACAATGGCCGGTATCAGTACAGCTTGACGAAGGCCTTCATCTCTGTTCTCAAGGCTGCTTGGAACAGATGTGATGGCGCCGCAGTTGGCTCCCATAACAATACCTGAAATTATTGACAACGTTTTTCGATCTTGATAGACTTTGTCCTCATCTGCGGCTTCTTCTGGGCAGAATACAGCACCGAGCACAACCTTGGCTTTCCTTATAACCCTCTCTTTTCCTTTCCTTACAAACCCCTCTATTGCTTTCCTTATAATCCCCTCTATTTTCACACTTTCATTATTGGTGTGGACGGGGATGCATACATCTTGCCCCGATTTTCCATTAATCACACCAGCTTCCTCAGCGTCCATTTCAATGTCTACGACTCTTCCTCGGCCCCTTTCGTCTGGCTATCTTCCACAAAATTAAACCCTAGGACGGACAGACTAGGTTACAAGACTAGGAAATAAAACATTTTTGATAACCGAAGGAATGAAATGGCATTTCGCCGCCCGATCCATGTCAATAGCCTTGAAATCAGAGCGTCTTTATAGGAAAGACGAGTGTTGTCATGCCAAGGAAGGAAGCAAACAAGATATTTCAGCGAGTAATAACTTCTTCTAAGTTTAGTGGTATGAGGCAGGAAAGTTCCGGTGCACTCACTCCGCGGTCTTAAACAGTGACAACTACGCGTTCCAGGAAAATGCGATTGTTGGGAACGAAAAGAAAATCGCTTCTGGGTCCCCGCCTTGAAGCTCCCTTTTATCGTGTGTGGATGGTGGCACGAAATATGTCGCCCAAAAGTTAAACCCCGACGAAGGTTCCTTGCACTCAACTTCAGACACTTTAATTTTGTAACCAGTCACTTCTAGATTTCTTTCGGCCTTGCTTGTGAGATTTGACAAATCACAATGTGAGTATCTTTGAGCTGCATTTTAATAAAGGTATGTAGTAGGGCTGATCTTAAATGTCAGCCACTTCAATATTTAATGGTAAATTCTGGCCAATGAAAATTTTTCCTATATTTAACACTTTTTGTTGTGAATGAAATAGAAAAATGCTATTGGCTGTTTGACCCGTTCAACCCTGAAAGTGGATGACATTTACATAGAGCGATGTAGTAGTGAGTACTTGTCTTTGAAGTATTTTAATAATAGTATTTGTTTTGTAATTGAAAAATTAATAGAAATATATATACTTAAATATCATCCATATCATCCACTTCAACGGTCAAATGATCAATAGCAATGTTACCCTTGATTCACAACTAAAAGTGATAAATATTTGTCCTATTTTTATTGGCCAAAATGGACCTTTGACTGTTGAAATAAATGATATTCAAAAATAGCTCAAACAATATAATAATTATGTTAACTTGTTTCTATTTTCTATTTTCAAACTTTCAAATATATAGTGCATAAATTATTTGAGGAAACATAGATAAATGATAGCTATGACCACTCTACTTAAACATCATACAATTCAATGGTCAAATAATCAATAGAAATTTTATACCTCATTCACATCAAAAAGTAGTAAATGTTTGTCCTATTTTTATTGGCCAAAATTAATTTTTGATTGTTGAACTAGGTGATGTTTAAGAATAGGTAACTCTAAAAGAGTTAATTAATCTCATTCAATGTTTCAAATGACGCATTGTAAACAAGTGTTAGTTGAATAACACTTTGAAATCTAAGACATATATGCATTGTATTATTTATTTAAAAAGATCATCATTACAAATACTATATGATGGATAGAAAATAATTGAAAACATCCATAATAAAAAATTGTTATAAAGTTAAAAATTCTACCTATATAAATTTATGTTTGCTAAACCAACCCAAACAAAGTGTTGATTTTGAGCAAATTTCACCATTACAATTTTATATAAATGATATATTTGCCCTTAAAATATGATAGAGGTGTCATTACTTGAGACTAGCTATCATAAAATAGATGGACCAAATTAACCATCAAATGTTTTAGTTTGACCATTACCACTAAATCTTTATTCACTTTGCATGTCTTGATTGGTCAATGGAATAAATAAGCTCAACAACCAATTGAAATATCTTGCATCTTATTTTAGTGGTTGTTGCATTCACCCTTAGATTTTGAAAGCCTTCGTGCTTACTGTGAGATCAAACCTTTAGTTACGTTCACAAGTGGTGGTTGTATTTGGAACTTGGCCAATACTAAGAACCATTCATAGATGTGGAGAAATATTGTGATCACAACCCTTTGGAATGTCATGGATGTCAATTTAAATTTCAATGGCTTATATATGCAAGATTTTAGCTACTTGAGTATTCATGTGTTCTATTCCTAGAACAAGAAAATAACTTTACCAAGGGATATTAATCATTTTAGGTATGCATTCTATACTCAACTCTATGTGGCACTTGTTAGTGTCATTTTTTGGAATTACAATTTCAACTCTGCATTCATACTTAGTTTTTAGTAATTATTTTCTCCCTCGTCCAAAATTTATGTGCACTCATTAGTAGTACACACAATTCAAGGGAGCATATTTCTACTAATTCTATTTCTAATTTATCCCTGATCTCACAAGCGACACATACACACACACACATTTGGTTTAGTGGTGGTTCAGATTTTCTAGATTCAAAGAAATGATATCCTTTTTATCACAACTTATTTTTTCTAAGTATTTCTTCTTTGGTATGCTTGTGCACTTAGTTGTCTACACACCAAAGTGGGGGAAATATACAAGAGAAAAGTACATACCCTAACATTTTCCCCTTTTTATGTTACTTTAGGTTAATGTCTTGGATGCATGAATTTAGCACGTAGTTTGACTATTCTAACACATGCATTGATCCCAAACATAATCCATCATTCTATCAAGCCACATTTCTATCACTCTACTTAAATATTATCCACTTCAATGGCCAAATAGTCAATAGCAATTTTACACCTCATTCACAATAAAAAGTCGTAAATATTTGTTCTATTTTTATTGGTCAAAATTAACCTTTGACTATTGAAGATGATGACATTTAAGAAGCCTCTTCAATGGCCAAATAGTCAATAGCAATTTTACACCCCATTCACAACAAAAAGTGGTAAATATTTGTTCTATTTTTATTGGTCAAAATTAACCTTTGACTATTGAAGAGAATGATATTTAAGTCCTCTTCAATAGTCAAAGGTTAATTTTGACCAATAAAAATAAGACAAATATTTATCATTTTTTTTTGTGAATGAGGTGTAAAATTGTTATTGACTATTTAACCATTAAATGAATGATATTTAAATACAATGATTTAAGAATAACCCATTTTTCTATTCCAAACCTTTATGACGTTGTTAGTAACAACCCTTTCATTATTTTAAAAAGTCATAATTGTAGTTCTATCCCTCTCATCCCCAACTTTCAGATTGGAATTCCCACACTGTTATTATTATAATGTTCGCATAATCTAATAATCTTAGATCATAAGATTATTTTCAATTAATTATCAAGCTAATCCATCTCTTAATATCATGGACTTTTGAAAATCTTCAGTCTTTTGCTTGGCGAACACGTAAAAGTATAGATCGGTAGAAAACGAGAAATTGCATCTCTTGGGTCCCCATAAAGGACTAAGTAGTCGCCTCCCTTTTCACCGAAAGAAATTGTTCGGTTACGTATCATTATTTTCTTTAAAAGACACCTCATTCACAACATCCAACATTCCAGAGTCCAGCAATATTCCCTATAAGAAGAATCGGCAGGCGAGATATTTGCAGAAGAGAAGGAATTGCGCAACCAAATTTGTTTTGGGCAAAAGCTGGAAGACTAGTGAGATAATGGAAGGAGAGCGAGACAGAAATGTCATAACAGCTGCCTTGATTATGAGCACATCTTTCATGCTCTCCATAATTGTTCTCACAAGTAATGATTTGCACAAAACAAATATGGTGACCTTGCAAGCATTTGTGATATTGGAAACAATGGCAATATATTCCTCGCTGGGAGTGCTCACGGTAGATTTGTTGATAGAAAGACATGAGCAGTCTCACACCGAAATAGACGGGCAGATCCGCACAATGGTGGTGTTGATGTCTTTTGGGTGCTGTTTAGCGGGTGCTCTTGCCTGCAATTTTCTCAATCTGTCTCTTCCCGTAGTATAGCTTCTCCCTTGTTGCAGGGAAGTTAATATAGGAACCTTAAAAAGGAGATTCTATATTATGGTGAAGGAATTGTGGTGGATGCATATGCAGGGTAAAAGACTCAGTGTGCCGGCAATTCGAATTCTCTATCCAGGATAGTGGGTGTCCATTTGACCGTATTCAAATGGGCATCCAGTATGCTGGATAGATGTTGCCCCTGCACTGTGACTCATTATAGAAATGGACTGAGACTCCCCGCACTGTGACTCATTATGGAGAAATAGTGGACTTCAGCGATGGTACTTGTCCTTACATTTTAAGTACTGAAAGACGGTGAATTTTATTACTTAACACGAAATCTTTTAAAGAACGACTTTATTACCCACCGTCTTTCTTTTTCCACAATAAAAAGATTTCTCTGTACCATGCTAGATGTGTTTCTTCCAGCCTCTGTTCTCTAGATGTGTTTCTTCCAGCCTCTGTTCTCTTGCTCTTCATTCAGCTATTCAATGTATTTTCCATATATATATAGAGTTTCCTGGCCATAATAGATTCTCTCTATTTTTATTTTTTTTTGGCTCTAATGAGAGTTAATTTTATGTACTCTTTTTTTTAAGTATGTAAATGTAGTTAATTATTTGTACATTTTTAATACAACAAAATTTTAAAAAAAAAAAAAAAACTGAACATAAATATACGGAAAAGTAAATTTATATATTAATGATTTATAAATATATATTTTATTTGAATTATTAGTTAATATTTATTATGATTGTAAATGTAATATATTTTTTAAAATAAAGAAGTAATAATTGGCAATATAAAATTAAAAGTAATGAAAAACAAAATTTATATGTGATTATGGGAGGGTTTTAGTTGTATTGGTTAAATACAAATTAATTAGTTTAGAAAAAATGTCTTCATGTATTTGTTTTTGTTTGAAATAAATGTTATAGAAAAACATATTATTGTTTGGAATTTTTTTGAACTAGATTCAAACATTATAATTACATAAAATTGATTTTGATTGGTTAAAATTATTTATATTACATAAAATTAGAGTTGAATGGATGTTATAGCCAATTATATGTATTAACAAGAATGTCAATCTAATATTTTTGATGGCTTTTAAAACATTTAAAATCATAGGGAAGAAAGGGAAATGTGCATTAAGGCCTAGCAAAGGATAGGGAAGAAAGGGAAATGTGCATTAAGGCCTAGCAAAGGATAAATAAATAATGTAGTAACCATAGCTAAATAATCATATGAGTTGAGTCTAATAAATGTAAATAGAAGGTTAAAAGGCACTTAATTATTTAATAATGTAGAATGTTGATGTAGCTATTTTGATTGAGTTGAAACATTAGACTATTGGACATAGAGTCTTCCTATTAGATTTATATTGTGAACTTATAGTTGATTTACCTTAGATGTTCGTTATGTTGTAAGGCATGATCACATATAATTTTATCCCACTCTAACAAGATTTTGGCTATCTTGACACAATTATATCTCCTATTGTTGCGGATCTTTTGGACTTATGTTAATGTATGATTTCACACTAGTGCAATGTTAATTTATACCTTTGGAGTTTGTTTTTCTAGGATTGAATTTAGGAGTTTCCTTAAACCTTAGTCAAACACCTTTCAAGTTGTTTTTAGAAGAGTCAAAATTATAAAAACACGGTAATGCAAGATGTTTAAAATGTAGCATTTGGTCATGCAATGTAGATTGTTTTGATAAAATCTCAATGTAGAGTGTTAGGACATGCCTTTAAATATGCCATCCTAGGTGCTAAATTCAAATACTTTGGCACACAAGTGAGCAAGAATCCATCCAATTTGGGAAAGGAGTTGACTTAGAATGAATAAAAGGCAAGCTTGGATAAAAAGGAGGAAATCATAATCATGGTTCTATCCCTTGGACATAAGCACATCTATGATAAGTTCATTTAGGAAAATTCATATACTTTAGACTAGGTACAAAACACAAAGAATGAAATGGTTAAAGATTAAGGAATTTGTCACGATTTTCCAAGCTATGGGAAAAAATATGTTGAATTGAGCATTAGAATAACTTGTATAAAGATGAGGCCAAAGTGTATGAAAAAATAGTGGGACAAAGGGTGAAGTATGAACTTTTCTACTCTAAATTTTGCCCCCACTTTGGTGTGCTTGTGAAGTACATGAATCATGAATAATAAAGTGATTAAGGTACTAATTTTAAATAAAAAGAGAACACAAAAGAATATAATATGGATGACACATCTTTCTTTCTTCACATTCTTGGTAAACATACATCTGCAAAGTTGCACAAATTGACACAACAAAGCATAAATCCACACTAAACATGAACATAAAAGATTGTAATATTTTTCCTTACATGTACTTGGGTGATCCCATAATAGTCATATGTGCCACTTTTTGGGCTAAGTGGGACATTGAAATTAGAATTTATAACTAAATTTTACTTTCTATCACTTATAACAAGGCAACCATTATGAACTTGAAGATAATGTCAACTAGTGATTTCTGAGATTTTATGTGCATATTCTAAATATATATTTTTAAACAAATTTAAAAATAATTTGTATCATTTCCTAAGCATTTCATAATAACTTATGTTTTATGCTTTATATTATTTTTCATGAGCATATTATGCCATAACACATAAGTTTCTTTAGAAAGAACATATATTTATAATTTATTAAACATAGATCATTAGTGTTGACATTTACTGCATGCATATTTTATCATAATATTTTTGCTACATATTTTATTTATTATTAATTTTTAATTTAGATTGATTATAATTTAGAGTAATATCATTCCATAATGCAAAAGATTATTTTTAACATCCAAATTACTATTTTTTTGTTGAAACAAAGACATCAATATAGAGTGCACATGTATTTTTAAGAATATTTTCTACATGTTATTATTTTTTAGAAACATTTATGTTTGGTAAAACACCTATATTCACTAGACATTAAATATAATATTTAAATAGTTATTAATATTTATTATAATACTTATTAAGTTTAGATGGATTCTAGCCACATATTTAGCATCATCATGTTCCTTTTCCCTAAGTCTAGATGACTTCTAGTTCTAGTTTTCAAGCTTCTAGTTCCCTAAGTATTAATATTTATTATAATACATTAATAAACTATATGTTCTAGATTATCATACTTTTAATAATAACTAATTTTTTCATACAATGGAGTCTATTTAAAAATAGATATTACTAGTATAGATATCTTAATACATCTTAAGTTATTTTCTTTACTCATTTTTTTTAATTTTTATTTTTATTTACTTAATAGATATCCTTATGCTACCTTTGACAAGGGAAACACTACTCTAGCATCTATATCCTATGAAAATCCTTCATCTTCACAACCTTTGTCATTTATCTAGTAATCCTATCAATCCCACCAATAATACTACCAATCCCACCACCAATCCTATCCATCCTATAGAACATTTTGGCTCTACATTTTATTTTGAGTCAAGCAAGATCAATGTCAATCCTCTACAGGCAACATCAATTTTGAATCACAAATAAGTGAGAATATTTTGGCCTTTATTGGGTTTAAAATTAAAACTTGATCAACCTGACACCTTCAAAGAAAGGAACTCACAGGAAGGAAACACATGGAGACTTTTCATATCTCTAAGCTTCAACAGGTTTTATAGTATCTTTTGTTTGTGCCAAGATGCCAAGTGTCACCAATTTTGCCTAGGGATGGGTGCGGGTTTGATAAAGGGTGGTCTAAGAAAGGAATAAAGAAAAGATCTTATAATGCTACAACTTTTCATGTTCATGCTTCCTTGTGGAAGAACATTTTGATACACCCCAAATGAAGTGCCATGTGGCCACATGGAAAAGAGACTCAAGAGGTTCTAATAAATTTCAAGTGTTGCGAAGCTGTCGATCATAAGCACAGAGGATTTGATGGTGGGGAATTATGAAGGACCTTTCATGATAGATAAAAGGGTTGATACTTTGGCAACAAATGGAGATGATCTACCAAGTCCTGACGCTAGTGACAAAAATGCAAAAACATCAATTGCCCTTAATGAAGAGGACCTTAGAGTTAGGGTGATTCAATACTATGCCACCCAGAGTAGATGATTCTCTCCCAATGTGACATGTTAAGGCAATTAGATTTCTATATATAGGGTAAAGAGCCATTTTAAAAAGGGTTGGGCAATGTTTCTTCATTAAGCCAATTCCTACATTGTAGAAGAAGAATCAATAAGCTTTTGAGCCTTTATGTATGCTCTTCAAGGGTGGACTAACTATTTTATGACTATGCATTTGCACCTTTTGTAACTTGTTCATTGTTTATTAATGAAGAAGAACTGATGCCCTATGCTTATTCTATGCCTATTGAGTCTAAAACACTGATGTATGCCTTTGTTTTTAGTTTCAATGAATGATGTTAGTAATTGGTCTAAATCATGCTGCTTTGAGCTCTTAGCAACCATGAGTTAATATTGTGAGTTAAACATGGAAGCATTGTGCCTTTGTTGCATCATTTCAAGTCTTATTTTCTAGCGCATCACCTTAGAATAGATTCTAATTTAAGATTATCCCTTCTCTTTCCCCTCCCCCAACATTTTGAAAGAATTAACGAGAAACTTAAGAAGAGCTAGCTTCTAAAATCCTAGAGGTTATCGTGTGATTCACAAAACATGTCCCATAATCACATGATTTCTCATTACTTCAGTGGTTGTTTGTGACGATGATTCAATTCCTAGATGTAGACAACAAAAAACCATCAATAGTATCTTTTGGCATGCCCAATGGCACTCGAACCCACAATCACCTAATTAGAAGTTAAAGTGTATGAGTAAAAGGCCTATAACAAGATCATTTGCGACATCAAATCTAAGCCTTTGAGTTCCTCCAATTGTAATAGTTACTAGAAGGATAGTGTTACATCCAAACCCACCACTTATTCAAATGGATCTACATGTTCCTAGGAACTTTGTAAATTAGAATAGTGGTAGCCCATTGATTTTAGCATTCCCACCAGCAATATGGGACCCAATTATGGATAATGTCTTTAAGGCACTACCTAGATACATAGGGGAAGACTCAAGAACTCTTGAGGGCATCTTCAAGTTGTGACTGATATCTATACAGTTCACTATGTAACAGAGAAAAATGTTGCCTTAAGACAAATGACCGCATCATTCAAAGGCATGGCACTTTACTAGTATAGATATTTTCTATTGAACTTGATAGAAATATGGGATCAACTAGGAGATTTGTTCTTTAAAAGCTTCAGTGAGAAAGGAAATAGATATTCACTGCTGCAACAACTCATCACCATAAAGTGAGCACCACAAGAAGAAATCACTTACTTCAACACGTAGTTCCATAATACTTGAAAATAGATTTTGGTGACTTCTCACCCACCCTGAGGTATGACCACTGTCTTCTATTTGAAAGCTTTAAATTTAGACATAGTCATAAAGTTTTAGTCCTTAGGATGACCAACACTCCCAAGCGCATATGACATAGTAGTAAGAACTGAAAATAACCTTATAGATGCTAGAAAGCTACCCCCTATGCCTTTTATGCCAGTGTTCCCTGAGCTATCTTTTTAAGAAGAAGCACCTAAAGCTAACGCCCTCCTAGCCAATACAAGTCCATCTTCTTCCTCCTCTACATATGCCTATTCTACTCCCCAAGTTCCAAGGCCTATGATACCAATTCCCCAAGTTATCTCATAAATAGATGATATGAAAAGTGTCTTACAAAGATTTTCAAATGAGATCATTAATCTAAAGAGACAATACGGGTCATATCTAAGACCTCCCTATCAAGGCTACCAAAATCTTATGCCCTCATATTAGCCTAAAAGGTACCAAAACTCCTAAGGAGAAGGTCTATCCCAACAACTTGTGCTGGTTCCTACTCCTTTAAAGAAAATCCCTCCTACCCAAGTGTGCGACTTGATTTTGAGATTAAAAAAAGCATTGTGGAGGATTCAAACACATGGTTTTTCCTCTGTAATGAAAGTCATACAGCTAGAGTTTGTCCATGAGGAAACATCCAGCAAATGGTAGTAGAGAAAAGACAACAAGAATTTCAAGGAGGGGCCTAGACTGGGACATCTTCATGCCAATTACCAAGAGTGCAAATTTTTGTCTTAGTGGCCTAGATATAGGGAATATTGCTGCAACAAGAAGAAGAAATAGCTCCAAAACATGCATTTTTCTCATGGATTAAAGGGGAAGACACTATGTTTGTAAATGATCCCTCTACGTCGAAGGTTCTATAGGTTCAATCTGATTACTTCACATGATCAAAGAGACATATAGTAAGCAATTTGGAAGCAGTTCTTCACCCAGTAGCTCCTATCATTTAGACATTAAATTATAGGATACTAGTGAATGATCATGAAATAATGATGCAGATCAATGTAACACCAATTATCCTAGCATTAAAGTTGAGATATTTAGGATATGTCTTGAAATTGCAAATTCCTTCTATGCTCAATATGGTGGAGCAACTCAAGAAGGACCCAACTAATATCTCATTGTGGGATTTTCTATCCATCTCAGAGCATAAGGCATTGCTCTGAGAAGTTTTGCAGGAGAAGAAGAACACAGTACCAGAAAAACTAGCAACCATTAGGGTGTAAGAAGAAGCAATGCATCCCCAGAACATAGCGCAAACTCAAATCCTTGCAGTCCTCATAAATGTAAAGAAAGAGGTAAGAAAACCTAAGCCCCAACATTTCTACATAACAGTGATAATAGTAATAAATTGCTACACAACTCCATGGTAGACTTTGATGCCAGCACCATGATCATGCCCAAGAAGGTAATTGATTCCCTTCAACTAGAAAATGAACCTTTACAAAAGGGAATCATGTAGTTGGATGTGAAGCAAGTTCAAATAGTGGGAGGCATTAAATCTATATCCCTCATGTTATATTCTTGACCAAATATCATGGTTCTTCAAGAAGTGGCAATCATTGATATCTCTCTAGCATTTGGCCTTTGCCTATCATGAGACTTCACTACAAGATTGGTGGATACCTATCTCTAGAATGGACTCACCTCATCCTCTAGACTAGGTATGGCTCTAAGGTGAAGATCTTATCTAAACCTCTCCAATGGGAACATATCACTCATGAGGTGATAACAAACTTTGAATCAAGTCATACCATGTTGTCAAAAGAAGAGAAGCAAGAGATAGATATCCTTGGTCAAGAGACTGAGAATAATAGCCAAACCAATGAAGATGAAGTGCTCTTGTTTGAAGCCATGTAGGTCAACCCCTATGGAAATTATGATCCCACAGGATTTGGGGTGCATATTATGATGAAGAACAAGTGATCCCAGAATGTGAAAATCTTCCATAAAGCTTGGTGAAAGATTTAAATGAGCCTGTACAGTTGTGGAAACTATATTTTGATGGTGCAAGGTGCTTAATTAGCTCCAGAGATGGTATATGCCCCATTTCTCTATAGGGAAAAAAGATTCTAAAGTCTTTCCACTTCTAATTCAGCTATACGGATAACATGGCTGAGTATGAGGTGCTAATGTAGGGTCTCCTTTTAGCATAACAGATAAAAATCAAGCAGTTGTAAGTATTTAGGGACTCCAAATTAGTCATAAAATAGGTAAGGAGATGGCCATAGCTAAAAATATTAGAATGAGGTTCTACCATCATAGGGTCTAGGACCTACTAGAAGGCTTCAAGGTGTTTAATATGGAAGTAATCCCAAGGATTCAAAACAAGGAGGCTGATAGGATGGCTCAGATAGGGTCCTAATTTGATCTAATGAGAGACCTCCTGGGAAATAAGGACACAATCAAATTGAATCAAATGATGCCAAGGGACATAAGATAAAATTATTCATTGATAATGAGGATTACATTGAAATTGAGGTCCACCCTAGAAGGAAGGTGAAAGTAGGTAAGGTTACCACTCAAGCTGAAAGGGATAGTCTTGTGTCCTTTTGTAACAAATATGATAGAGTCATTACCTAGAACTATGAATATCTCAAAGGTTATGACAAAGAAATAGCTCAACACACCATTGAAATAATACCCATGGAAAATCAAGTTAGAGAGAGACATAGACCAATCAATCAAAAGATAGAGCCCCTCATGAAACAAGAGTTGAGCAAGCCAATTGAATCTAAGATTATCTTTCTAATAAAGAATTCAACATGGGTCTATAACTTGGTCTTGGTAAGAAATAAAAATAGGGAACTAAGGCTTTGTGTCAACTTTAGGGACCTTAATCAACCATGACTCAAGGACCATTATATGCAAACTTCTATGGAGCAGATATTAAAAGGGTAAAAGTTCAAAGTTGTGTCACAGTTTCGGCCAACTAAATAGTTCTGAGAGAAAGGTTTCTAGTCAGTAGGTACTTTCCCAAGATGGTTCCTCCCAAAACCACATGGCGTATATGTTGCACATAACTGGCACAAACATGGATAGGGGTTTTTGGACTGATATTTTTTGATTGATAGCTTACTCAGCGATACAATTTTTGTCCAAACTATTAAAATTAAAAGAAAAAAAAGTTGAAAAGTCTTTTTTTCCCCAATTGGAGTTGCTTCTAAAAATGTTCTTCCTAGAGCTGCATGAGCCCATAGAGTTGCCAGCTAGCTTCTTATTACTCACACCTAGCCCAGGTATGTTTTTAAAACCTTTTTTATGTTTTTCTTTTAATAAAAATGTGATAGAATATATTTTTTTAGTTTTTGTTTAATAAATTTATTTACAGATGTAAATTTATTTAAAATTTAAAACTTGCAAACAAAGTAAAACCCTAAAAACCAAACTAAAACCTTAAAAACCAAACTAAACCCTAAAAACCATAGTAAAACCATAAAAACCATACTAAAATTCTAGACTTAAAAAAAAACCTACTTCACACCTTTCAAAATCATATGTAGCAATTTTAAATCACTCCAAAAATTTTACATCAACTTACTTGGCAAGGCCCTTGCATATAACTAAGGTTTCATGTCCACATCATAGATAATGATGCCACATCAACATGGTTTTTTGTTGAGGTGTCAAAAAGGACCCAAAAAAGGGTGGACCAATAAGTGTGCATTAAGTCATGTTTTATTGGTGTGTTGATGTGGCATCATATGACTGGTTTCTTTTTAGATTTAAAAAGAACGTTTCATTTAATTATAAGTACTTATAGAAAATACTAACAACCTTAAAGTCATTGTAGACATAAAAAATTGACCTAAGTTATCCTTCATCCAAAGATTTAATTAATTTTAATTAATTAATTAAATCTTACCTTTTATATCATATTCCATAAATAATAAATTAAAATTAAAACAATTAATTTATTATTTACTTACCATATGTTGTTGCATGAGATTTTAATTAATTACATAAATTAATTAAATCCTCCCTTTCCTCCCATTTCCCATCTTGTTAATAATAAATTAAATTTAGCAACTTTAATTTATTATTAACCTAAACCTAATCCCATTTGTAAAACAAAACAATAATAATAGCCCATAACCATAACCCTAACCACCTTTTATCGTTCCAAAAATTTGTTTTACCACTCGAACTACTTTTGAAACCGTCTCCAAACTTTATAAAAATAAAACTCATTTTCCATTTTCACCCTTTGAAGAAATTACTTTTGGAGTTATGCAATTATACAAGCAACCACAATTTTAATATTTCAGTAACATCAATATTTGTTTGGTTTCAATAGTTTATCATTATCGATTTGTTGCACTTAATGTAGATTTTAAGGTTTGCATATAGTTTTCAAATCTTTCAATAAAATCTATATTGTGCTGCATACACTGTTGAACTTGACGCGAACCCATCTTTTGATAATCAATTGTTTGTGTAAGCTCTGGTGTTGAGTTTTTGAAAACTACATTGTGATTCTTTTTGCTGCTGGTGGTGTCATTGCATTCAATGGCCGAAAAGAAATATTGTATTTCGTAGGGTTTTGTTATGTGATTTGAATAAAACTATATCTTCGCCAGGCGAGCATTAAAAAAAATTGCAAGATTTGCAGGTGAAGTAAACAGGAGCGTGAAGAAAAAGGGAAGTATTTCTTGAAATTCATACCATAAAATTTGTAAGTCATCTGTTATTCCTTTTGGCATATTCCCTGAAACTCATTCCTGGTGCAAGTTAAGAATTATGGTTTAGAAGAAAGCCCTAGTAACTATTGGCATGTTATTGATAGGTTTTTAGTATGGGCTTTGGTGGCACAATGGCATAAACTGTTGTTCAGTGCAGTAATTCACGCCTTTTTAACAAACTCATGCTACATTTTTTTTTTGTAAACTCGTCGGTTGCGGTATTGGCCATAAAAGGCCATGTGAAACCACCTCTGTAAATTCAGTTGCCAAGGACAATCTCACCTTTTGTATGTGATGATCAGATTTATGTAATAAAATCGTGTTGTTATTCTTCTCCCAGTGTACAAAAAAAAGGGGTGCAGTTTTAATAATCCTCTCTAATATATCATTCAGTATTTTAAGTGTGAGCATTATGGCGATCTAAAAATTCTTTCATGCCGCATTTTGGCTGGCATATGTGAGCATTCTAGTGCTGGAACTGCCTCATACCGTCAAATCACACCAGTAAATTTTCTAAACTCATGGTTGTTCCTATCTACGTATTCCTCGAGCCTCATGACACACTGAGATATTCTCAAAAGTCATTGTTTGTCCTCATCCCCGTATTCCTCTATCAACGTATTCTTTGAAGTTTCTCAAATCACGGTGGTCTTTTTTTTTATATGTAAGTGTTATAGTGCTTGGAAATTATCTCTCACGTAAAATAAATTCACACCAAAAAATTGTTCTAAACTCGTCAGTTGTTCCTATCGCCGCATTCATTATTTATTAATAAGTTACTTTGTAACTATTTTGTCTTCTGAATCTGTTGTGAGGTGGTTAAGTCTTGGTTTTCTAATACATTGCTAATATCTTTGTTTAATATTTCTTGAGTTGGCTTATAACTGTCCTCGAATAATTTTTGACAGAGATTGGCATCGTTTATTTCATGTAGGAAAATCTTCTAAACCTCATCGTTTATTTCTATCAATAAATCTCCCACGGGTTGTTCCTATTGGTGTATCCTTTGAACCGCTTACAGGTGTAAGTGCAAGTTAAAAGGTTTTATAGGTGAGCATCACGATCTCCTAAAAATTGCCTGGAATGGTAAAAGGAATTGAGGATAGATTTTTATATTTAAGAATTATAGTCCCTAGAAAATTGTCTCATGCTAATGGCTTCTTTTAAATGTTTTCATAAACTTAAATCTTTGCAGTGATTCATTTGTTGGGCGTATTCTGTTTGGAGATTTTGCCAGTAGCAACTAGTATTCCGTATCAAACGCTAACATTATTCTTGATCATAAACATTAAACAATAACATTATCCATTTTGTGGTGTCCTATAATGTATCCAATGACTTTTGGTTGTTAAACTGTCAACAAAACCTTAACATGAAGATCAAGAGAGAGTGTAGCAAGTATTGAAGCATTATCCATATCAAAAACTTGTTCTTCAAACTAGCCAAACTAGAGCAATCTCTGAGCATGTTGTTGTATAGAAACTATTACATATGATCAAATTTATTTTCTAATAGCTAATGACAAGCTAACCACTAGAGAGACTATTTTCTTGTAACCCAAAGAATTTGTGAACTACCAAATTGCCCATTATTAGCCCTTGGAGGCTATTTTATTCAAACGGGCATAACTTTTTCAATTGTTATCAGATTTTCACGTTTTTATAGGTGTCAAAAAGAGAATTCAGAAATCTTCACAACAATATAACCAATTGCTTCAGATTCTGCCCAAATTTGTAGGTATAATCATTTGATATTCATACTTTCATCAAACATTTTCCTCTCGCCACACATTTAACATTTTGTGGGTTTTTGTAGGTTCATTTGTCTTGTCCTAACATTTTGATTGCAGCTTTACGCCTGTCAAAGACAAATTTTTCAAACTACTAATCAGTGTGTTGCAGGTTCAATTGTCAAAGAATCTAATCTTGAAACAGTGTGTCTTCTTTTTATAGATTAGATCACATCATAAGCAAAGGTCAAAATTAAGAAGTGTTTGCGATGTTTTGTGGTTTGCATTTTTGTCATTGAATGTGTATGCTCTTCTCTTACATCACTCAGTGATCTTGAGAATCAAAAGCATTTCTTTGACATTTTGTATAACCACCCACACATTTGGATTTGGAATTAAAATGAACCCCGTGCGAGTGTGAGGCAAAGGCATTGTGTATGCTCTCTTCTTGCATTTTGTGCGATCTGGGAGATTAAAAACAACGTGTTTCCTTGCTTTTGTTACCCTTTAGAGTGGGTCTTCTCTTGAGACACATCTGAAAGGAGAACTCACTTGTGACCCCAAGAGAGACTTTCGTCTGACCCACTATATAAATTGAGGATAAGGCAAAAGCCAAGTCTAACCGGTAGTAGCGCTCGCCATACAATGCTAGTTTGAAAGGAGGCGTACCTTAGTGTATATTAAACTCCTAGTAGGGTTAGTTAGAGCCTTAAGTGGCTTACTGGATGCTCGTGGGGTGCTGGTCCCCCAGATATTCACTATGAACCTTTGTTTAGTGGCCAAAAACCCTCTATTTGTTGACACAAAAGGGTAACCTTTGAAGTCGCCTTGATTCTTGCAGTTCTTAGCCGAGATAGCAGGGACAATCCTAAGGTTTGGTGGGGGGATGAGCCTTGGGAAGTATGAAACTTGGTATGCATAATAAGTGAGTGTCATGGAGGGGAGCCGATGCTACCAAGATCCTAGAGCTATCCGCTTTGAATAAGCGCAGCTAGGGAATTCAACAAATATTGTCCTTTCCTAGCCTAGGATCATGCATGTTTACAACTGTTTGCAAAACATCAAGGTATCATAAAAAACAACCAATCAAATTGTCATGAGTCTCATATGATTGATGTGTGTTCTTACTTGATCATCATCACCACTGCAACTTGTCTCCTATATCATCAACTTGGCTTTCAAAATGAGGAACCTTTCATCCTCGTGTCACATCTCAAGTGGAACCTTGATACTTTGAATCATAAGAAGCTCTTTCAATTGATCATTCATCCATATACATTCCTAAAATCTCTTTCCAACAATGGACTCCCATTATCCTATTGATCATATATCAACATCCAAGTCATCAAGAGACAAACCTTTTTCTAATGAATCCCATACCGATCCATTTGCTTAAGAGGCCTTGACCATTCTTAAGTTAGTGTATCCTTTCCATCTTATCTTTTCTACTTAATAAGCCCTGACTTCCCTTGGGTAGAGGTGATATCTTTATCTCCTTTCTTGCTTAGGCATATCATAACCCTAAGCATTTTAAAGGAGCGCTTTATCCATATCCAATCCTAAGGTCCATCTAGCCTCTTTGAATCATCATTTTGATTCTATTTTATCCTAAATCAAACAATCTATATCCACATCTTGATCCATATCATTTATCCCCTCTTTGGAGTCCTTCATATCATCCAAAACTATCCATCCTCAACCAATTGACCAATCTTTTAAGGGCTTTTTACCATTCCAAATCATCATCTATTTTCATGGTTACTACCCATTCCTAGGCCAAGAAAAACAATATTGAGTTCACTCCTCAAAAATGGTAGCCTCAATCCTTAGGATTTGAAGAAGAGCCCATCCATGATCAAATCAATTCCTCTTAACAAAATCCTAGTTCATCATCATATTTTTATAATGATCCACTTGGAGACCTTTCAACTTATGTAGACATTTGAGATGATGTATTAGACCAACCAGTTACTCCCGAAACTCCTAAATCGGCACATGTCTATACTGAAATGAATCCAGCTGCACTTCAACTCCAACAAGATCCTGAAACTTTACAACTTGTTCATCTCGCCATGGATCATGATCCTGATTATTATATGCAATATCTTTATGATTGTGGAGCTAGAGTCCCTAATGATATTTATGAGAGAGAAAAAGCACGAAGAAAAGTAGAAAAAGATAAGGCCAAAGCTCAAACTAATTCCTCTCTTCATCAGTCATTTTCAACACCTATATCAAATGTGTCCCAATCTATCTCATCAATCTCATCATCACAGACTTTCACCTTGGGGATGCTTCAAGATACATCTACAATCCAACCCCCCTCTTTCCATTAACCACCTTCAACGTTTATGTCAAGCATTTCCCAATCTATCGCATCACCACAAAATTTCACCTTGGGGATACCACAAGATACCTCTATTCCTACAATCCAACCCCTCTCTTTCCATCAACTGCCTTCAATGTCTATGTCAAACATCTTCCAATCTATCTCATCACATACTTACATGTTGGGGATGCCTCCAGATTATTCTACTCCCATGATCCAACCCATTCAGTCATCACTTACACCCCCGTCAATTCCACCATTCAAAATCTCACAATCTATCCCCATGATCCAACGCATTCAGTCATCACTTGCACCTTCATCACTTCCTTCATTAGGGTCATCTCTTATAACCCCTTCAATTCCACCATTAGGGATTCCACAATCTGTCCCTATATCTTCTATACCAAAAACCTCTAAAATTCCCTCATCTCGATTAATCCCCAATACAACTCATGTTTCCATACCTCAAACTTTTTCTATCCACATCCATCACATCAACACTCAACCAACCTAGGTATCTACTTCCATACCCTCAACCTCACGAAACTATAACACTACCAATGTCTCATCCTCCCAAAGTCCTTCAGCTATGACAACAGCTCACCCAATCACACCAACAACTTGCCCAATTCCAACAACAACTCACCCAATCACAACAACTTGCCCAATCACTACAACATAATTTGAGACTCCAATCAGCCCAACAATCCCAATTATTGTCACAACATCAAAATCACCCACAAACACCACCCCAAACACAATTACACAATCAATGAATCACAACTCCACCCATTCAAGATGAAATCGAACGAATTATAGATAATTAGATTAGTGCTCAACAAAAGAAATACTAATTTGAAGAACTATACCCTGATCCATTTGACAAATCTTTAATCATGGTACATTTTCTTGAAAATCTTGAAATACCAAAATTTGACAAATACAAAGGAAAAGGTGACCCTAGAGATCATATTCATGAATTATGTATCACATGCATGGAATTTTGACACGAACCTACATACTTAATGAGACTTTTTCCTAAAAGTTTGGTTGGGTCAGCCCTTGAATGGTTCTCACATCTCCCAAGAAACATCAAATCATTTGAACAACTAACGCATGTCCAACCCCTAGAAATAGTTGGCATTGATGGGGTAGTAACCTCCAGCTCAAAGCAAGATCCTTCCCTTGCCACAGAAGCGGGAGACCAAACAGCTAATCCATCATTGACAGTTGAAATAGGACCAAGTGGGAGTGGTAATGACTAGGAGGATTGGATCACCCCTAAGAAAAAGAACTGTAGGGGCAAAAAATCTATGGATCTAGGCACTGACTCAAAACAAGGGAGACCGACCCTCAGAGAAATAAGGCAAAGAGAGATTGCCAGGGAGATTGCCAGTGGTAAGCAAAAGACACTAGAGATCCAATCCCTTAAACCTTTCAAATGAGAATTATATCTTGGAATTTGAGGGGATTCAATAGTCCCACCAAATAGTTTGAAGTAAAAAATTGTGTTCTGGATAATAAGTTAGATATTTTGTTACTTCAGGAGGTTAAGATGGATGAGGAGAGCTTTAAGAAGATAGTTGATTATATATGGCCCAAGGCTGTTTTATGCATTAGCCCAGCTATGGGGGCCTCTGGTGGGATTGTCACTATGTGGAACAATGCTAAACTCCAAGGCTCTCTTGTTGCTTCTAGTAAGCATTTTCTAATTATTAACTTCTCTTTGCCTTCCTTGAATTGGTCCTTAATCAATATATATGCCCCAAATAGTAGAGCTCTGAGGAAAACTTTGTGGATAGATTTGAGTACCACTCTGTCCAATTCTCCGCGCTCTAGATGGATGTTGGCTAGGGATTTCAACACTCCCTTATATCCATTTGAGAAATCTGGGGGGATTCTTGATTATTTTGATAGCATGTTTGACTTTGCAAAATTTATCAATGTTTTTGGTTTGTTGGATGTGGAGTTGCAGAATCAAAACTTTACTTGGTCGAACAGAAGAAGAGGAGATCAAATGATCTAGGTTAAATTAGACAGATTTCTTATTTCTAGCAATTGGGATAACCATCTTAATATGAATCTGCAGGCTTTTCCCAGAACCATGTCTAACCACTACCCTATTTTCTTCAATTGGAAAGATAAGTGCCAACGTGGTCCTTTTCCTTTCCGTTTTGAAGCTATGTGGATTAAACATAGAGATTTTTGAAAATTAGTGGCTCAATGGTGGCAAATTCCAATACAAGGTACTCCTATGTTCAGGCTGGTTAAAAAGCTCCTTCACATTAAACAGGAAGTTCGTGGGTGGAACAGATATAGTTTTGAAAATGTGTTTCTCCAGAAGAAAAATATGTCTGGGAGATTAGTAGATCTCCAACAGTGGATTGCTCAAGGAGATGCTTCTGAAGATATTACTAAGGAGGAGTGCAACCTGATTTCTGACTAGAAGAATCTTATGAGCAAATAAGAGGTTTTTGGAAACAGAAGTCCAGGATTTAGTGGCTTAAAGAGGGAGATAGGAATATGGCTTTTTTCCATCTTTCAGCCATGAAACATAGGAAGGCTAACTCTATACCAAAATTATGTTTAGAAAATGGCAATATTATCACTAAGGATACTGAGATTGGAAACCAAGTTGTGTTATTCTTTCAGAATTTGGTAACTGAACAAGCTAGCAATTATGGGAATGGAAGGATTATGGACCAATTCATTGATAAAATCCCTTGTCTGATAACTGAGGAAGACAATTTGGAAATGTTAAAACCTATTTCTGAGGAGGAGGTTCATGTTGTCTTATTCTCTATGGGCCCTTTCAAAGCTCCTGGCCCTGATGGCTTCCCTCAAATTTTTTTCCAGGAATATTGGGATATTGTGGGGGCTGATCTCACTGCTGCTGTCAGAGACTTTTTCAGAACTGGTAAACTTTTAAAGTAGGTTAATAATACTTTTATTATCCTTGTCCCTAAAAAATTGAAGCTTAGTCACCTTTCTAATTTCAGACCCACTAGCTTGTGTAATACCGTCTATAAGCTATGCACTAAAGTGATTGTCATGAGATTTCAACCTTTTTTAGATAAAATTATCTCCCCTTCTCAGAAAGGCTTTGTCACGGGTCGTCAAATTCTTGATGCTGTGATCTCCACTCATGAAACTATTCATTCCATGGACAAGAGTAGAATCCCTAGTATGGCTCTTAAGTTAGATATCTCTAAAGCCTATGATAGGGTCTCATGGACTTTTCTGTTTCAAGTCATTAAAAAGTTTGGTTTCAATGATAAAATTTCTCTCCTCATTCGGGAGGCTATTTCCATTGCTAAATTTTCAGTCCTGGTTAATGGGGTCCCTAGGGGTTTTTTCTCTTCCTCAAGGGGAATCAGACAGAGATCCCCTTTCTCCTTACTTGTTTATCATGATGGCGGAGGCCCTTGGGAGATATGTTCAAGCTAAGATCTCTAAAGAAATTATGGGCATTAAACCTACTTCCTCCCTTTCCCCTATGTCTGTGTAGCAGTTTGTTGATGATACCATCCTCTTTGGCATCTCATATGCGATTGAAGCTTAGAGTTGGAAGAATATTTTAAATGACTATGCCAAAGCTTCTGGCGAAGGCATACATTTTCAAAAGAGCAATGTGTATTTTTTTAATACTCCTAATGATCTTTGGTGAAAATTATTAATATTCTTGGCTGTGCTGAAGCTGATCTTCCTGCTATTTATCTTGGCCTCCCTCTTATGTCAAAAAGGTGTCTCAAGGTTTTTGGAATGGAATATTGGAAAGAACTCAGAAGAAGCTGATTGGCTGGATAGGGAAATTACTTAGTAGTGTGGGCAAATTACAACTTCTTCGTGCCTCCCTGCAATGTATCCCTACTTACTTCCTGTCTCTTTTTAAGATACCTAGTTCTTTTGTTGACAAATTGGAACAGATTCAAGGAAAATTCTTATGGACGGGGGTGGAAGACAAATAGAGAATGTCTTTGGTCAACTGGGAGAAAGTGTGTCTTCCCAAATCCCATGGTGGTCTCAACATCAGATCTATCCAAAATATGAATAAAGCCCTCCTTTCCAAAATCAACTGGGACTTGATCCACAACCATAAAGATTGGGGGGAAATTATGCAAGCCAAATATCTTCATGGAACTGATTGCTCCAGTTTTCTCCAACAGGGAGGGATACCCCAGGGATCTGTTATCTGGAATTAAATGCTAAAGTCCAGAAGCCTTCTTAAATAGGGGCTTAGATGGAAATTAGGGAATGCAACTTCTATTAACTTCTAGAATGATATTTGGATGAAGGATAAGGCTCTTATTACTCAGGGGGATTACGGAGTTATTACTGACATTGCTACTCAGTTTTTTGGGGATAAAGTCTACAATTATAGGTATAATAATAATAGTATTAGGAGCTGGAAAAACTTATTGGATTATTGTGCTCATCGCCCTGATCTCACTCCTAGGATGCGATCTATTCAACATTTGGTGCAGGGGGTTAAAATTCATCTTTTACCTCGTGAAGATGAGCATTATTGGTGGTCGGATAAGCATAGTCGTTTCTCTATCAAGTCTGCTTACCATCTGTTGGTTCTTGAGGTGCATAGAAATGAGATCTGGAGAAAAGTTTGGAATCATAAATTTTTACCAAAAATCAATATGTTTTGGTGGGCTGCTATTCATAACAAAATTCTAACCCAAGATAACTTATAGAAGAGGGGTTTTACTCTAGTCAATAGGTGTTGTTTGTGCCTTGAAAAGGACAAAACTATCTCTCATTTAATTCTCCATTGTGATTTTGCCAGAGAAGTCTGGAACATAATCTTAAGGAATTTTGGCATTCAATGGGTTTGTAATCCTAATATTAAGGAAGTCATTACCAGTTGGTGTCCTACCTTCTCTCATCCCTGGCTTATTGAGCTATGGAACCAAACTTTACCCTGTCTTGGTTGGACTTTATGGAAAGAACGTAATCACTAAATTTTTAGGGATACTGCTAGGGATGCCTCTCAGGTTCTTTATTCTCTTGTTAAGACTCTTATGGAAGGTGTCACCAATGCCCACATTAGAATTGCAGAGAAACCTCTTTCTCATGAGGAGGAACAAATTGCGGCTAATTGGAAGATCTTAAGTCAAATCCCTACTCATAATAATTCCAAAAAGTTGCAGCGGCTAAACACTAGATGGATTCCCCCGAGGCCTAATTGGCTCAAACTAAACTTTGATGGGGCTTCTAAGGCAGATGGCAAGGCTAGTGGTGGAGGGATTATAAGGGATGATAAAGGGTGGATGGTTGCTATCTATGCTGGTGGGTTAGGCTATCAAAGCAATAATTATGCTGAAGCCACCGCTCTTCTATGGGGGGCAAAGTTGGCTATCTCCCTTGGTATTAGGCAATTGAATATTCAAGGGGATTCCAAACTGGTTATTGATGCGGTCAACAAGGTGTCGACTTGTGGTTTTAAGCTAAAAGATATTATTGTGGATATTCAAATTCTTCTGCAGAAGATTCCCAGAGTGGATATCTCTCATATTTATAGAAAGGGTGGGGTTGCGGATGCCTATGCTGAACTCGGCCAATAATTTTCAAATTGGCGTTGTTGGCATCAAGTTAATCACATCCCTTTAAACATAAGGGACCTAATTCAAAAAGAGGTGACATGTTGAGGATGAGTCACAATGTTTGGAAAGATAGCTCTCTTCGTCAGCCTTGTTGGAAGATGCTGACGTGCATATTGAAGTACGTGATTTTTTGTACTTACTTGCTTATTGTCACTTCTACCTTATTACGCCCTTCTGGTAAGGCGAGTTGCTTACCTACTAATTATAGCATTTGCCAAGAAATCATGATCAAGCATGAGAAGAGTAGGCATCATCTTTGTAAGGCGGCTCTCATTAATGATAATGCCTGCAGTTTTATTACCATTATCATTATCCTCAGGCGAGCGGTTAATGTTACCCTGTATATGAACTTTGTGAAGCTTTGGGGTTTATGTGCTTTGCTCTGTAAGGCTAACATGGGTGGCGATAGAATCTGAATGGAACCCATTTCTTGTTGTGAGTTTAAAGACAACCCTGTGGTCTGGTATTATTGTAAGGAGAGTGGTATCAGTCCTTATTTGGAACGGCTTAATGGGTATGATGAAAACTTGTCTGAATAGTTCGCTAGGTCTTGGCAAAACTGACATGTCACTATGGGGGGAATTGGTTTCAAGATTTCTGAGAGTGTTATTGCTATGGCGTTTGGCATGTTGACACAATGGATCAAATTGCAGAGGAAAGCCAAAGTGGTGGACCATTTAAACCAGAAGCTTTTCCTTGGGGATGGTGAAGAACTCATTCCTTATCAGGGAGGATTCGAACGAGCTAAGCTGCCTGAGCTATGGGACGGGGTGTGTTTTCTCCTTATGAAGTACTTCACTTTGGAAGGGTGCTTCACTAGGTTCTACAATTATCATCTTCCCCTTTTGAATCACTTTAGACGCAATGCTCATATTAGTTTTCCATTTTATTTATTGTCTTCCCTTGAGCATTCAGTTCTTAGGGTTAGAGATAAGTTGGCCAAGAAACCTTCAAAGAAACCCATCCCTCTGCATCAGGGTCTCATCCTCTGCCTTTGCAATTTCCACCTTGCTCTAGAGCCTTCTAAGCCTATTCAGACTAATAGTGGGGAAATGTCTTCAAACCCTGATGATACTGCTATTTCTGAAGAGCCATGCCCTTCCCCTATTTCTCCTAAGATGAAAGGAGTTTCTATTTCGACTACTAAGGAGATTCCCATGGTAACCACTACCAACACCCTGGTCTCTAAAGTTAGTATGAAGAACAAGAAGAGGAAGATAAAAGATGTGGAATTAGATACTGTGGGGTCTACCGTGAGGACCCCTAAAAATCTTTGCAGTACCCCTGTGGGGTAGGGTAGCAAATCTCACCTATCTACAAAGAATAGTAAGGAGGGCTTCTCCTCAGGGGTTAGGCGATCAGGGAGGATTGCTGGAAAACCTGCACCCAAGGCCAAACTTATTGATTATTCTGAGAATACATCTAATGAATCCACCTAGGGTGATGAGGTTAAGGTTACGGATGTGCAGGAGATTTCTGAGGATGCTGATGGTAAGCATGGGAATAAAGTGGTGGAGGATACTATTGGGGATGCTAGTGATTCTACGGGTAATGCTGGCAATGCGAGAAAGATGTTTGTGGAGGAAGCTGATGATGACAAGGAGACCGATGCTGGTTATGGGACTGGCATTGTTATTCTAAGGGGCCATGTTGAAAAGTTAGAATAGACTTTGTCCACTATGCTCAGGCAGACTGTTTTACTTAATATTTCTATGCTGCAGGATCTTGGGGCTACAGTTGCTATTGATACTGATGAGAACTCTAAAAAATTGGATGATTTCATTGAATCCATGGTTAAACAAGGAGAGAATCTTTCTCCTTAGTTCTAGTTTCTTTTATACTACTGATACTCTGTTACTTCATATATACTGTCTTTAATCTGGTGTGGCTATCTTTGTTGTTTATGCTATAACTATTTTAAGGCAATTTTGTGTTGATGCCTCTGAGGTTTCTTTTTTCTATTTTGTAAGGGTTCGGCCCCTTGTTTTAGTTGCCTTATATTATAAAAAATAGAGGAATTTGTCAACAATTTTGCCTACAACATCAAACAAGACACCTCCATGCAAGACCTTTATAATACGAAACAAAAAGGAGGGGAAACCCTTGCCTCTTTCCTGTAAAGATGGAGACATATTGTTAGTCGACTTCCTTGCCATATTCCCAAGAAACAACATGTTCCAATTTTTGTACAAAATCTTAATCAAGAGCTAGCTTTTCACTTACAAGTACAATGCTTTGATTCATTTAAGGAAATCATGACAAAAGGCAAGATGATAGAAATGACCCTTATCAATAAAGGTCTCATTAAAATTTACAAAGAGAATAACAATCGTGATTCCAACAACCAAAACAATGATAAATCTCGATACTGAAACTGAAACAAGAACATTGTGAATGATGGAATCACTGATACAAAACATGTCCAAAATGTGCAAAACAAACCATTTGTCCTCAATTCTTCATCAATTCATAATACACCTTGAGATCATCCACCAAATATACAGAAGAAATTTACCCTTCCAGGAATGAGACCACCACGCAAATTTTTAGACTTAGTAGAGCCTCTTGAATCAATTTTTTAGAAACTTAAACAAGCAAACATGATTGAACTTCCTAAAATTCATAAACCTTATGATGATAGTCGACCAAAACCCCGTTGGTTTCGAGAAGATCAATATTGCAAGTACCATCATGTCAATGGACATGCCACTAATTCATGCATGAGACTGAAGCATTATGTCCAAGATCTAATTGATCAAGGAGAGATAAACATAGATCAAATACCTCATGAGTCTCCAAATGAGAAGCTCAAAGCCTACCAAGAACCATTTCCTCCACATGGGAAAAAAATAATAGAGCCAATAATGTCGATAACATATCACACCATGAAGTTCATTACGACTATAGAAACCACAGCTTAGTTAGCTGTATTGAAGCTTCATATCCTCATGTCAATGTTATAACTATTAGATGTAGAGCTCCTGAGTGTGATGTCACTACATGAAGAGGCCGCATTACTGTTCAAGGAAATCCTCCTCTACCTAATCCCAAAAGACCTCCTATTTCATTTTGTAAAACCACAAGACCTCCCATTTCATCCCATAATGTTCCTAAATATAATATCCTAGATCAATTGAAAAAGACACCTGCCCAGATCTCAATCCTAGAGCTTTTAAGAATTTGCCCCCAACACAAACAAATCTTGGATAGAGCCCTTGTAGAATCTCAAGTACCAAGTGATATTGATGTAGATCAATTCCAAGCTATGGTGGGGGCTCTTACATCTACTCCTCGCCTCATCTTCACAGAGCCAAAAAACTCCTCTCTCGATCATTTCCATAACGAAGCCCTTCACCTAAAAGTTATTGTTAACCAACGTATTATGAAAAGGGTCCTAATAGATGGTGGATCATATTTGAATTTGTGTACCCTCTAATTAATAAAACAACTGGGATACACCGATGAGAACATTGAAGAGAAATATCAAATTATGATTAGAGCTTATGATGACAGAGAAAGAAAATCGGTAGGCACAATTAGACTCCCAATCAAGGTTGGCCCTATTACAATGGAAACTACATGTCAGGTCTTAGATCTTGATCTCCCCTACAACATTCTCCTAGGGCATCCATGGATTCATGCCATGAGAGTTGTACCTTCCACATACCACCAATGCATTAAATTCCCATTTAATGATCGTGAGATTACCATACAAGCAGACCCTCTCCTATTTCAATATTGTAGATGATTGGAGGGCCCTCTATCGACATCAAAATTATTGCCGAACTAATGAAGTTGCCCAACCATCATCCAAATACATTGAGCCATCCACCCTCACCCCATCTTCATCATCCACACCATCCACTTCCTAACTGGAGATCAAGGCTAAGATCAGTGATAAAGGCATGGGGGAATACACTTTGTTTCATATCAATGAACTTCCTCTTCAACCTAAGAGGTATTGGCGACCTTGTCAAATTAATCAAGTCTTGGTTACTCATCTGCAATTGAAAAATTTCAAATATTGGGGGCAAATGAGTTAAGAAACCATTGAGGAAGATATCTCTAAATGGCTCCATAGTGAAGAAGATAAACAGAGACAATTACCATTGAGTATATATCATAGAGGTTATCCTATCATTAAAAAGTTGGGCTATATAGAAGGTTGGCTTGGGCAACAACAATAGGGAATCTTAGAACCTTTAGAGTTTCATTGTCGACCTAAGCATGCTAGGCTAGGGCTTGATCCACTAAGCATGAGTCACCCGATGTTGAGTTTATCTTAGAAAAAGTGCCACAAGCTTTTCCCACGGTTGAGTCATTTAATTGAGACATTTTCATAGATCCTTTTGAAGTAGTCGCCGATGTCTTTGAGGATAATTCCATCTATACCATCACTTATTCCTTTGATCAACCATCTTCCTCATCCACCCCATCCACTTCATCTCATTCATTATCCCTTGTTTATCTAGATCTCATTGATTGGGACCAACATGGACCTCTTGTCCTTGATGTCTTTGAAAATAATGTGGCTATTGCTAAATTTCTAGGACTTCGTACTCACTTACCAATTGGAGATCACAAGATCGGTTACACTATTGAACTACACTCTGATGCCTACTTTGGGGAATCTGTAAAATTCCTTAGTCAAAAAAATGAAAATATAAAAATAACTTCCCATGGTGAAAATCACTTTGTGGCACTTTCAGACGATAAAAAAATAAAATAAAAGATGTATCCAATGGTGAAAACCTCTCTAAGGCTCTAAAGCATGAGGAATTTAACCTTCCCAAAGTGGGGCATACCAAGAAAATGTTGGCAAGAGACACTATATGGACTCATGAATGTTATCATTGATGGCAACAAAGGTTATTCCACACATCCGTAGGACATGATGAGTCTTTACCGGAAGTCAGATTGAAGAAGTGTTTAGGTCAGGTAAGTAAGAACAGAGCAGTCAGTAAGGTCTGACAGACAGGTCCGGATCTCTTAGAAGAAGTATCTTAGTGAAGTGCAGATTTGGGGAAGTCAAGAGGAGTACCTTGACAAATAGAATCCAAGGATTTAGCTTCTGGTGTTGAAAGGATGAAGACTATGAATACTAGAGTGTCAGGTTCCTGATTGACAGTGCAAACAGAGGAAGAACTAACTGGCAAGACATAAGACATTATTCTGGATGTGTTACTAATGATGGTAAAGGTTCTTAAGGTATAAGTTTTGATTGGCCAACATGATTGATGACTTCTACAAGTATATCCTTGATCCGCATTCCTTGGTATGCAAGGGTTCAGCTGACAGACCAGAGTTTGAGGAACATATTGACTATTCTGGATGCCAACTAGAAAGGTGATGAAATCACTTGTGAGGATATATATACATGATTGATTTAAATGTGAAGTGTATGAATGTGAAGGAGAGGTGTGAAGATAAGCAGCAGAGCAGAGTAAAGATAGTAAAAGAGATCCAGAATGTGACAGTACAGCTACATCAAAAGAGAGTAAGAATAAAGTGCAGCAGATCAGTTTATTAAGCTTAACCAGAATTGAATCTCAGCATGTGTGGATGCTTCTCATCAGTTCAAACATTGAGTTACCTTCCTTTTTTGTAGACAGTGAGTCTGTTGTAGGCAGTGAGCCTCTTGTGAGTAGTGTGCTTGGGCAGTGAGCCCTAATTGGCAAGTGCCATTTTGTATCTTCTATTCTTCTAACAGAGAATAATATCTTGGGTTAATCACCCCATGGTTTTTCCCTTAACAGGGTTTCCACGTCAAAATCATTGTGTCATGTGCACTGGTTTTATTTACATTTCATAGTTATGCTTGCTTATAGAATCTGATGTTGCATTAACTGTTAAGAAAGCACAAAAAATTGAATTATTAGGATAACTGATTCACCCCCCCTCTTAGTTATCAACAATTAGTATCAAAGCCAAGTTCCTCCCAACTAAACCTAATAGCTTGAGGAAGATCTGGGAATTCAAATAGATGTGTATGGTATGAGGGACCAACTTAAGTCTACCCTTGATGATCTTGAGCAGTCAAATTCTGAAGTCAATGAATTAAAAGAAAGACTCAAACAAGCTGATGATTTCATAAAAGAACTAAAAGACAAACTGAGTCTCTCTATGAAAAAGAGAAAGGAGCTACTTCAGCAATTAGCATGTCAAGGTGAAGCAAATAATACAAATGAAGACTTGAAGGAGAAAACTAAGTTATGTGAAAAATTGTCAAAAGAGGTCATTATGGTAAGACATGAAATGGAATCAGGAGTTATAAAATTCACCCAAGAAAGTGAAGAAAAAAGAAAGACTGAAGATGATCTAAGACAATCTCTCAAAGAAAAATCAGAAGACTGCCACAAAATGGATAGAATAATCAGACATCTTGAATCTGATCTTGAAAATGCTAGAGATAATGAAGAAAAACTTGAGGATCAAATTATCTCCTTAAAAGGGATCTTCAAATAGTAAATGAATACAAAGAGAAATTCAAGATAAGTTCTGCTCAACTTGAAGTTCTCCTTGAAAGCCAGAAGAGGGCAGATGACAAGTGTGGCCAGGGATATGAAAAAGGTGAAAGCTCCAGATCTTGTTAGAAGATTTTTCAATCAGAAAATCCAAGGAACGAGCCTAGAAGACTTTTGGTAAGACAGCCTAATGCTCAAAGATATTCATCCTTCAATGGGTACTACCACAACTGCAATAACTTTGGTCATAAAGCTAATCAGTGTAGAAAGAGAATGAATCAGACTAATACATCCTTCTCTGGACAGTGTTTCAACTGCAGAAGGTATAGTCACAAACCTTATGAATGCAGAAACATGCAAATAAACAGTTCATTCAATGGTACATGCTTTGCATGCAATAGAATGGGTCATATGGCTAATCAATGTAGATCAAGAGGATTTCAATCAAATATGCAAAGAAATGTTGTTTGCCAAATTTGTAATAGATCCGGTCATATTGCCAAATTCTATAGGAACAAGAATTAGGACAAAAGAGGTCCGGTACATCATAATCAGAATCAAGACAAGCGAAAACAAAAAGTGAATGCGGATGAAGTTCAAAATGAGATGAGCAAAATTTGGGTGAAGAAAAGCACAGAGAATATAGGGGATGGATCCGCACTAGACTCTAGTGCTAATATTCCTTCCAGAAATTAAAAAATGAGCTCTAGCTTAGGGGGAGACACAAAGAAAACCATTTTCCCCCAGGCAGTCAATTGGTGCTGGACTAGCACAAGGAGAGTTTCGGATTAAAGGGTTCATAAGAAAAACATCTAAATAAACTATGGTTATGGTTTGGAAGATCCACAAGATGTTCAGATCAAGATTGATCTGGTTCTTCAAGTCATCCGAATAAGGCAAACTTGAATGACTTAGGTCAAGCATTTATTGCAACTTGGTATTAGGGTTTGCAAAGTAATATAAGGGTTCTTCCTATCAAACACTTGTTCATTCTGCATTAGAGAAGAAGCAAAAGAAGAGCTCTACATCAAATCTCCTAAAGCCCATCAAAGGTCTTCTACAGAAGTCGATTCATCTAGCGAATCAATCTGGATCTTTTCACGAACCCTAGACATGCAAAAGGTACTTTTCATTATTGAATATTTCTCAATAAGTCTTTTTGAAGATGGATACACTGAATGTTGTAAAGATCACTGAGAGGCCATGACTCAAGTTCAAGAAATATCCATATAAATCCCTAGAAGTTGATCCCCTAGGCGCCTTTTCAAGTATTCCGCATGGAGTTCTGCATGTAGAAGATGTTAGGGCATATATTCATGCAAATATTGAAGAATTTGGGGAATATAAGCTAGTTGATATCTATCACAAGCACTTGATAGATGACTCATTTGAACTCAAAACTTAGTATAGAGCTGTCTAGGAAAAATATTTTGCACAATGCATCCATTTCCCCTATTTTCCTGAAGATGAATGGGTTCGGTATATCTTGAGCAGAATGCATGACAACTTCATGTGGTTAAACAGGCCATTTAAGATTACTAAGGATGCCATTAGGGCTGTAACCGGGTTACATTCAACTGGTGAAATGCCTATGCTCAAATTTGTCAAAAACCAAATTGTCAGTGAGGCTACCGGATCAAAGTTTGATAAAAGAGCTATGACTATTGAGGATATCATAGATCCAGATATCAAGTTTGCATCAATGATAATTGGATATAAGATATATAACTCTAGCAAGGAGAATTCAGTCTCTGGAACTGCTATATATACTACTTATGAAATGTTGAGGAAGAATGTAGACTATGATCTTTGTGAGCTCCTTCTGAACCAACTTTTGGAGAATCTATAGAAGATAAAGAAGGATAAGAAGAACTCCTTCAAATATGGCAGTTTGATACTCTGTCTTTTCTTCTATTACATGAATGAGCTTCCCAGATCTAGTGGATGGGTATGGTTGAATGATAGACCAGTAGCGATTTAGATCATAGATTATATACATGGGCTTGGTGATTCCAAGGCACAGAATACAACACTCTGGGGGTACTTTAAGATCTTTCAGAACATGATGCAAGCAAGGGAGAGAATTCCCAAATCTCTAGTTGAAAAGTATCAGGATACAGTTTGTTTCATGGTAGAAATTAATCAGTGCCTAATGGAGACTGTGGAGCCAAGGATAGTCTAGATCATGTCAATGGGGTATGAAGTGAATGAGAAAATTATGGAGTTACATATTCAGCACATGCTAAGTCAGCCCAAAGATCCTAAGGCAGAAAGGTTTGGAACCTTTGAGGAGTTGAGTGTAAAAATCCATGTGGAACTTAGACAACCGGAGATGAAGAGAAAAGTGAGAAAAGAAGTAGAAGATGTTGCCAAAAGATTTGGCATATCAAAAGAAGCACTTGATGCTAATAGGGAGAAGAGGGAAAGAGCAGAGAAAGAGAAGGAAGAAGCTAAAAAGGAAAGTGATCAGTAAAATCTTCCACTCGGACAAGATCATCAAAGAGATTTGCACCTGCCACTGCTAAAAGCTCAAGGACATCAAAACCAAAAGCAAAATCATCTAGCAGAGGAGAGAAAAGAACTAAAACAAAGGCCACAAGGTCTTATGTTAGTCAGAAGGATGATGAAGAAGAGATAGAATCCGATGAAGAAATCAAGAAGATGAAGAAGAAAAAGAAAGTATTCGGTGTAGAGGCAGAAGAATCTATTGAAAAGCCCACTCTGTCCCTAGATGATGTAGTCAAAGCTGTTACTATGGATGGAAACCTACAACCAACAACAGAATTCTATGATGCAGATAGAAAAATCTTGGAGGAAGCCACAGTTAACTACTTGAACATATACAATAAAGCCTTGATTGAAATAATTTCTCTAATTCCTAAAAGTTTGGAAATGGAACTTAAAATGAGAAAAGAAAATGTTAAGGCAAAGGACTTAGAAATCAGAGAACAGATAGCTATTCAACTCTACCCTTCAATTACTCCAAAACAAATGGATATGTTCTTCAAAGATTGCAAGGATCAGTTCTGGAGTAAGAGTAGAATGAATCAACTCATTCTTGGAGAGACTAATAAAGTGGCAAAAGAAATAGAAGAAATCCTGAGAAAGGCATACTCAAGATTCAACATTCCTATTATAGAGGACTTGGGTATTGATCCCTCGGCTTCAAGTGTTGAAAAAGAATCTACTGAGGCAATGACAGAAGAAGTAATGGACTTCGGTGAAGGTAAAGACAAGGGCTTAAAATCCTCTACTATGGAAGAGGTGGCTCATGCACAAACAAATATCTCTCCTCTAGTTTCCCCTACAGTCTCCAGATCTAAAGGAGAAGAAAGAATAGAGGAGAAAGAAGAAGAAGCGAAAGGAAGAGAAGAAAGTCAAGCTGAGAAGAACATAAGTGACCATGCAAAAGAAAAGAAATCTCTATCTTTGGCAAGAGACACTGCAGAAACTGTCAAGGACTTCTTTATAAAAGAAATGTTAGAGATTGATGAACCGGAGTTACTTCAAGGTCCAGTTAACTTTGACTCTCTCTCCTTGGCTCAAACAATGAAGATAGCTTCATTTGCCAATGCAAAGGCAAAAGAAAAACTTTTGAAGTCTCACATGGAAGACTGTGAGCTAATAGAAGCTACATTTGACATTTTAGAAAAGATCATGCCATCTTTTCAGAAGGATCCCTCAGCCTCCTCATTAGGTAATCTCAAATCTCTTGTCAGTTCATTCAGCACTCATTTTGACTCCTTAGAGAAATTAGCTGAGGAAAAGGTCCGGAAAGAGTTTTTGGATAAAAGATTCTCTGAAGTACTAAGTTTAATATCAAATGATAGAAGAAATATGGATATAGGGATAAAGAGCTTAGAAAATGCTCTTAAAGATGGCGGGGAAATATATAAATTTTGTCTATCATGGTCCAAAGCAACAATGGAGATTGAGAAGAAAATGAAAGAAAAGGAGATCCAACTAACAAAACTTTCTCAAATTTTTGATCCATTTACCTCATCCATAGCAAATCAAGAATGTCAGACCATTGCAGTCTTGGATGAAATTAAGAAGCTGGAGAAAGAAAAGAAAAATAGAATCGGTAGGTTAAATGATCTTAGAAGGATAATCATTCCTAAGTTGGAGGCCATGCATGAGGTCCTAAGTGATGCTCAAACCACCGCCAAGACAAATGATCTGACAGATCTGAAGAAGGCTGAAGTTTTTACATTCCTATTGAGTGGTCACATATCAATTTTGGACAGGATGAAGCTGAGTTGGGCAATCGAAGTGGTACAATTGAAAAACACTTTTGCAGACATACTAAAGTATATGTAGAGTGCAACCGGTTGATATACTTATGCGACTAAGTTAAATTTTTGAATTTTTTTTTGCGAACCCCACCCTTTGCCATTGATGTCAAAGGGGGAGTGAGGAGCAGTGAAAAATGAGGAATCCAACTAAGGGGGAGCTCTGGAAAATGTATATAAAAACAGAGCATCAGCCAAGGGGGAGTATAGTGTGACACTTAGTCATTTTTCACTTAGTGTTGCCATCAATGCCAAAGGGGGAGATTGTTGGCAAGAGACACTATATGGACTCATAAATGTTGTCATTGATGGAAACAAAGGTTATTCCACATGTTGGTAATCATTTATGTTTAGGGTTTTGAGCTTCAATGTTTGCAGATTTTCCCATTTAATCCTGACCTTTCTAGGTCATTGTGTCTTGCATTGTTCTGCCTTTTCTGATGTTGGCTTTCTATGGTGGGTTCTTGGTTTTTAAGTCTCATTCTCATGCCTTAGTGCTTAAAGGTTGACCACCCCCATGCAGTGTTTTACCATTTGTCCCTGTCGCACTTCATAAAAATGCTAAGTTCTATGCATGCAAAGATGAATTGTATATTGGTGGGCTTGAAAATCTCAATCAGCTTCTAGAAATTTTGAAAATTTGAGTTATATGCATGTTTTAATGTATATTAGGTAGCATATACAAAGGAGGAATCTTTCACAGTTTCTTGTGAATATTCTGCAATTGTATGCATCTCCTAATGCATACTGAGCTCAAAAGAAAAATATACAAAGGTGGAATATTCCTAGAAGATTCCTTGCTTGTATATAAGGGGTTTGTATGTTTGCATTTGTATCTCACATACAAAGGAAATGTACATTGAAGAATATAAAAAGGCTGGTGCACATACATTTGCTACAGTGCAGTAAAGATATGGATGTGGTGGGGCCCAGGGATATACAAGTGAGAATGTATGTGAAAATATACATTCAAGCATACAAAGGTGGTCACAGGGTTGAATATATATTGAGTTTGTATATCCAAATATACAATGAAAAGGTACAAGAGAAAATGTACATTTGGTAATATACAATGAGAAGGTGCAAATGGTCTTGTATGTTCGGCTATGTACAAAGAGCAAGAGATGCATTTGGTGGGGTCCGCCTCACATACAAAGGGCTTTGTATCTCGTATACAAAGGAGAATGTATATGTGATATACATTCAAAAATATGCAAGGAAAGAGGATGCAAGGCGGACTCGATGGTGCTTTCATTTTGTTCTATAGGTTCTTAGTGTCCGCAGCTTGCATGTGTGTTTGAGTTGTATATCGCAGATATACAAAGGTTAAAGACATACAACCCGGATGCGAAGGAGGAGTCAAATATAGTGTATAGTAATTTGAGGTCCGTGGGTTGTATAAGGCACTTGTATATGCTGATGTACAAAGGTAGGGGATGCAAGCCAGATTCCAAGGAATGTTCCAATTTAGCAGATGAAGTGTGGAGTCCGCAGCTTGTATATAACTATTGCATGTATATGCATTTTGCATATAAAAGGGATTTTGAAAGGGTGAATAGTAGCTTTTGTATATTCATATGTTTTTGCATTTACAGAGGCGGAAAAGGCAAAATCATGGAAGAAGGGGTCAGCGATAGAGGGTCAAGGTGCCTACGTGGCATGATATCATTGGCTAGCAGCTCTTCTTTCATGTTTTGGGACCGTTGATTGTGGCGATGGGTTTTTGATCAACGGTCGGGTTTTGAACCTATAGTGAAGGATTTTCCTAAGTGTGTGAGGCCATTTTTGAGCAGGAAAATCTCTAGATATATATACTGTTGCATCCCACGAGTAGTTGAGGCTTTAATGGTGATCATGCAGAGGTGCGAGGGATTGGGTGACGGGCCAACTACCAGTTTTATGAGGAATGTCCCCAAGTGGCGGCATGGGGCTCGAGTCCAGCTCCTCCTCGCCATTCCTTCTGCCTGTTGCCTTTAGTATTTTGGGCACCATTTTGTAGTGCACGGCCTTGCAGAATTTCTGATGTGCCATGTAATTAATTTGCTGAGTACACTTTCTTGCTATATTAAGTAGACTGTGTCACTCATTTGTTGATGTTGAAAACTGGACAAACTTCTGGCTCTATGATATAATACAACTTAGTTGGTGGCCCTGTCCTGAAAGTTCTATGAGTTTATGAGTCTCATGTTGTGTGTTTCATGCATAATTTAACTGGTTTCATGCTATTTTATATGAGAAATACACTGATTGCATGTGTTTAATCATTTGTCTCCAAGTTGTGGCTGTATTTTCTTTTGAGTCTAAATAACTAAGGGTTATTTATGATTTAGGAATATGGGTTTTCTGTATTTAATGTTTAATCTCCTACCTTTGTTCAAGGGACAAATTAAAAGTTTCAGATTAATCATTAAGAAAATATGTTGCAGCAGGGATTCCTTTAAGTATGAATGACTAAACACTTTGTTTTGGGAGATATCTGTATGGTAGATATAATAAAATCCCCTTGATACACAGTCTTTGGTACATGTTTATGCTGACCATTCACATGTGTATGTCTATTAACTCCGAGCCTTGGATAGGCACCAATCTAGCCTTGCATTGAGGTTACACTCCAGGTCCTAGTATTGCATCCAAACATAAAATCAAACTTAAACTCCAAATCAAACCTTTTAGGACATTAGAAGTAGTTTTAGGATCCAAAATCCTCTATCTACAACTGAACATAAGCCCAAAGCTAGCCCCCTTGCACTTATCTCACAGTTTTGGTCTGCTTAATAGAGGATTTATCTGCTTTGTGTCAACATCCCAGCAAATACATAGATGCATTTTATAGATGTTGAATAGGGAATACCCCTTCTTGGTTCTGCAGAGCCTAAAGAAGAAGAGGAGATATTTATAGAGTCTATCTCCTATACTGTTGGCCCCTGGCCCGGGAATCCTGTTGATCAATGATGGCTATTTTTTAGGGATTACTGGGAATAAGCATCTAGTTTGGGAAAATAACCAACAGAAATAGGCGACTCTGCTGGGGAAGTAAGTGAAAGAACCCTAATTGAACAAAGAAAATAATTCCTACTTGTAGGTGACAACTCTGAGTAATCTCCCAACTGGTAGAGTAACAATTTGTATGCAAGGGAGAAGATCCCAGCATAATACTCTATTTGAAGAGTTACCCATAAAGATGATGTATAGGAAAAAAGGGACTGTACGAGCCAGTCAGGATGGTTCTCCTAGCCCTAGGAAAAATGAATTTATTAAGGACAATCTAGGATCTTTAGAGCAAACAATGCCTTATTTTTCAAACACAGAAGCTGAAATCCAAAATGTATATGAGAAACAATAGGATGGTGTTCTGAGAATAAGGTCAGAGGTGTTTCAAGAATGCCCTTTCTTGGATCCCAGTGATAGATTTGAAGAGGATGAGTCTCCAGGGGATGAAGATAATGATGATCAGAATGAAATGGGACCATCCTCCTCTATGCCCAAAGAGGAACAATTAGCTGATGAAATTAAGAGCTTAAGGGTACAATTAGAATATCTGCAGCCAGTGAAAATTAGAGGAGATATGAGACAGAAAGTCCAAGCTCTGAGAGTTGCTCAGAATGATTCAATTCCTACCCTTGAAAATATAAATATGTAGAGAAATCAACATAGAAATGAAATCCATGATCAACAAAATGATCAAAGATAGAATGCAAACAATGCTAGAGTACCATTAAATAATGTGAGAAATCCAAATGCTAATAGAAATGCAAATGCTAATCAATTTGGTAGACATCCAATGCAGTTGGACAGATTCAAACAACTAGTTTTTGATGGCATTCCTGGTTACCCAAATCTTATTGACAAACATGTGAGGCTGCAAGTGCCTAAATTTTCAGGAAATAATACTGTGTCAAGTGAAGACCATCTAAAAGCTTTTCAGAATATCATGGACAACTTCAAGGTTGAGCTTGAGGATGTTTTCATGAAATCATTTATGCAATCCTTAGTTGATGAAGCCAAGGAGTGGTACAAAGGTCTGCGTGATAGAAGCATTTCATCATGGGATGAATTTAGGAGAATATTCAAGGAACAATATGGTGACAAAACTGATCCTAGTTTCTTCATTAATGAATTTACTGGCATTACCAAAGGATCAAATGAATAGGTTTCTAATTTCAACGCTAGATTCATGAAGGTATTGAACAAAATGCCACAGGACTTGAGGCCTAATGAACCTATGTGCATAGTGTTATACATAAATGCTTTTGATGCCAAGACAGCTTATGGATTGAGAGACAAGGGACCTCATAGCCTCAGAGATGCCTTCAAAATTGCAACAAATATTGAAAATAATAGAAAAGCGTCTGGTAAGACAAACAGAAGAGATGATGCAAAAATTCTACAAAATCCAAATACTAAAGCTTAGAATAGTCAAGGCAGTGCATCTACTTCTGAAGATAAAATAGATAAATTAACAAATGTTGTTAAGGACCTAAGTTCTAGAATAGCTAAAAATAAAAATGGGATAGGTCCTGACAGGCCAGTTTACCAAAGGCAATAAAGAAGACCATCATTACATGATATGTCATATCATACTAATTGGCATGATGGTAAACTTGTCCTCCCGCATAGCAATACAAATCCAAGAGCTCAGAATACAAAGGAAACTCCTGATCCTTTGAAGAAAGCTATAAATATTGTTAATGACACCCGTTGTGTATAATATGCCAAATGCCTCACTCACAGTCACAATGTATGATTGCTCAGTCTTTATATGATAATGCTTTTGCTTGTGATGAATGCAGTGAGCCACATTGCATGGAAGATGATAATGTCAATATGTTGTCTACAAACAGAGGATACTCTTCTCATGATGCTGATGTAAATGTGAATGATGAGATGCAAGTCTATCAGTAGTTTCCTTATGATGAAGATGAGGAAGATAGCTACGCTTATGCTCAGGATTCACACAATTTTCTGAATAGTTTGAGGAGACCTTCTAATGAAGAAATTAGAGACCTCACAGCTGCAGCAGTAGCTCAAGTCAAGAGTAATTACAATCTCAGTGGTAAAGCTCAGGTAGGCAGCTCACCTCAACCAAAGAACACTTTTGTGGGCCAACCTGTGCATAGTCATAAGGGGACGGAAACATATAAGAAACAATGGAACAATAATAAGCAAGGTTTTAAGCAAAAAAAGGCTATGATTCTCAAAAGGCAGAGAATATAGTTCCCCATGCCGAGGATCAAAATAAACATCTTCAGATCAAAGATGACAGTTAAGGAGCCGTAAAAGCTAAAGCTAGATCAACTCAGGATGGAAATAAAACCATGGAGCAAGCTACAACTGTCATACAAAATTATGCTCTATTTGATATCACTCAAATCTTGTCGTAGATAAAAGTCTCTATTCCACTGATGGAGCTAGTGAAAGTGGAAGAATTCAAAAATAAAGCAGTATCCTTAATCTTAGGAGTACCCTGTCAAGCCAAGTAGAATGATGAACCTCAGGGCAAGAAACAAGCCCTGTGCGTTGAAGAAGATGAGGTTCCTGAAGTGTATTTGGGGATGACCATGGCAAAGTGCCCTTCACAAGTGGAGCCATTTTATGTCTCTCTTGTCATAAATGGAAGAATAATTAGAAACTATATGCTTGACTTTGGAGCATCCACAAACATCATGCCTTTGGCCATCATGCAGCAAGCTGGATTAAAGATAGATAAGGTTAAAGATTGATAAGACATGTGGGAAGTGCTATGCCATGGATGCTAAGGAGGTACCTGTCATCAAAATTATGAAAGATGTCAATTTCAGACTGGCATCATATCCTGAAAAGACCTACAAAATGAACATAACAATTGTTAATATCAAGCCACAGTATGGCATGTTGCTATCAAGAAGGTGGGCAGTGTTGACTGGTGGAAGTATGCAATTAGATCTGTCATACGCTATGATCCCTATGAATGGTAGGAATGCCAAACTGATCAGGGAGGAAAGATCATCAAAGATAATGGAGAATCAAGAATCATAGGAACAGATATGCTTTGTGAACACCGACTGTGATAATTTCAGAGTTGTCTCAGATGTTAAAGAAGGTAAAGAGGGAGACATGTGCATTCAAAAGTCTTATCAACAGGGCCTCTGGACCATGTATTTTGATGGAGCTTGTTCGAAGGAAGGCTCTGGTGCTGGGATTGTATTTCTGTCTCTAGCTAGTAATCTTCTCAAATTCTCTTTCTTGTTGAAGTTTGCTTGCACAAATAATATTTCAGAGTATGAAGCTTTGTTGTTAGGACTGAATGTTGCTATGAAGCATGGAATTAAAATGATACAAGTATTTGGGGATTCAGAGTTAGTTGTTTTCCAAGTTAGAGATAAGTATGCATCAAAAAATAAAAGATTAAGACAGTATAAGCATGTTGTTTGGGATACAATTGAGTTGTTTGATGCCTTTTCAATAAGCTGGATAGAGAGATCAAAGAATGTCAGGGCAGATTTTCTAGCTAATGTAGCTATAAGGCCAGATGATATAACTCTATCAAATGTTACAAATGTTGAGGTCAAACTTAGACCTGTAGTGCCAGATAATGTATGCAGCTGGCAGGTATTTGATGATGATAAAGATTTACTGAGATTTCTACATTGTATTGATGAGTATGAGAACTAAGAAATGGATTTTCAGAACTTTGTAGAGGTTGTAGATGAGAAAGAAACCCTCCTAGGGAAAGAAATAATTCAACTCAAGACGAATAAAATCCCTAGAGGGCTGGTTGCTTTAGAGAGAACTTTTGACAATAGGGACCAATTTGTTACAAAAGCATCTCCAACAAATAGGAATGATTTGGAGGAAATAAATTTGGGAACATCTCATGCTCCCAAAAAGGTGTACATCGGTAAACAACTCAAACCACATATCAGAAGTATGCTGGTTGCACTACTTAAGAATTATAAGCATGTGTTTGCTTGGTCATATGAGGATTTGAAAGCTTATAGAGAGGATTTGTTCCAGCATGAAATCCCTTTGAATCCTGGAGCTAAGCTGTTCAGACAAAAACAAAGACCTATCAACCCAACTCTAGCTCCAAAAATGCAGGAAGAACTTATGAAACTTAGGGAAGCTAGAATAATCATGCCTATCAGACATTCAACTTGGGTGTCTAACCTTGTCCCAGTCAGAAAAAAGAATGGTGACATCAAACTTTGTGTAGATTTTAGAAATTTAAATGTGTCTTCTTTGAAAGACAATTATCCATTGCCAAACATGGAAGCCATGTTGCAGAAGGTGACTGGCTATGAGCTTTTATCAATGATGGATGGATTTTCAGGGTACAATCAAGTGAAAGTGAAAGAATCAGAACAATTCAATACTGCTTTCACTACTCCATGGGGAACATATGTATATGTTAGGATGCCATTTGGACTGACAAATGCAGGTGCCACATTTCAAAGGGCAATAGATGTTGCTTTTGCAGGATTGATTGATTCAATCTTGGTTGTGTATCAAGATGATTTAACTGCCTTTTCAAAGAAAGAAGAGCAGCACTATATGCATCTAGAGCAAATTTTTATGAGAGCATTAGAATATGGTATCTCACTCAACCCAAAGAAATGTGCTTTTGGGGTTGTAGAAGGCAAATTGCTTGGACACATTGTTTCCAAGGATGGAGTCAGGATTGATCCTGAAGGGGTGGCTGCAATTGACAAAATTTAGATCCTAAAAATAGTAAAAGGTGTTCAGTCCTTCTTTGGATAGATTAATTTTGTTACGAGATTTGTTCCTAATTTTGTAGAGACCACCAAGGAGATCTCTAAAATGCTGAAGAAGAATGCAATTGTCAAATAGGAAGATGAAGCAACCAAATCATTTCAAGACATAAAGGAGGCAATAAAGATGGCTCCCGTTTTAAAATCTCTAGATTTTTCTAGGCCATTTCAATTGTTTTCATTTGCCTCAATCCATACTATTTTTGCATGCCTATTGCAAAAAAAATGAAGAAGGGTTTGAACACCCTATAGCTTTCTCTAGCAGGTCATTGCAGGCTGCTAAGTTGAAGTATGACATCATGGAGAAACAAGCATATGCACTGGTTCGAGTAGTTAAAAGTTTCAGGCCATATTTGGTAGGCTCTCAAATAGTTGCATATATGCCTCATGCAACAGTCAAAGATATATTTACTCAACAGGAGGTAACTGGAAGAAGATGCAGATGGATAAACAAACTGCAGGAGTTTAACATTGAAATATAGATTACTAAACTGGTAAGGGGACAAGGTTTGGCAAGATTGATGACATAGTCAAATCTAGAGGCATGCCAAGTGAATGTAGTGCATAATGAAATTATAAATATGTTAGAATCTGAGTGGTATAAGGACATTGTATATTACTTGCAAAATTTAAACTGTCCTACCCACCTCAGTGATAATCAAAAGAGGACTTTGAAGCTACAGGCTATTAAATACATTATTGTTCAAGGAGAGCTATATTGGAAAAGTTTCGATGGCATGCTACTCAGGTGTGTAGATGAAAATTAGGCCAAAGATGTTCTAAGTGAGATGCACGATGGAGTATGTAGTCGACACTATGCTACCCATACAGCAGCCCACAAAATTCTCAGAGATGGCTATTGGTGGCCAACTCTTTTTTCAGATGCACAAAGAATGGTAAGAATGTGTGATCCTTGCCAAAGGTTCTAAGGAAAGTTGAAGTATGAAGGTGCATTGCCCCTTAGGACTGTAATTGTAGAGGCTCCATTTTAGCAATGGGGAATTGATTTTATAGGGAAAATTTCAGAAAAATCAAGTGGAGGACACAGTTGGATTCTAATTACCACTGATTACTTCACTAAATGGATTGAGGGCATTCCAACTAAAAAAGCCACAAGCAAAGTGGTGATGGATTTTATTATAGAGAACATTATTATCAGATTTGGAGTACCAGTTAAAGTGGTCACAGATAATGCAATGTGCTTCAGGTCTGGTGAGTTTATTGATTTTTGCAAAATTTATGGGATTGATTTGTCTCATACATCACCATACCATCCACAAGGAAATGGTCAGGCCGAGTCAAGCAACATAAGTCTCATGAAAATCATCAAGAGAGTGATAGGTAAAAGCAAGAGAGCTTGGGATTCAAAGTTGAGGTTGGTGTTATGGGCTGACAGGGTGACAGTGAAGAAAGCAACTGGAAGGTTGCCTTTTGAATTAGTATATAGTGCAGCAGCTAGGTTGCCTGTGAACAATCTCTTACCAGTGTCTAGGTTCATACAAGAAAATGATGAGGAGATTGGGGACCCAATGACTGAAAGAATTAATCAGTTGGTTGCACTAGATGAAATCAAGAGAGAAGCATAGAAAACAAACATCAAGAAACAACAAAAAGTGAAATATCTGTTTGATAAAAGGGCTACAAAGAGAAGGTTTCAGATAGGTGACTTGGTCCTTATGTGGAATGCAAGAAGCTAGGATAAAGGCAAGCATGGTAAATTTGAGCCCTTATGGATCAGCCCGTATCAAATTGGCAATGTCTCTGAGAATGCTCCTTACTTTCTCCAAGCCTTCAATGGTGAACTACTAGAATTGCCAGTGCACGATAAATTCCTTAAAGCTTTTTTCACATAAACAAGTACCTTCTGTGCACATTGTAAATTAAATGTAAATTTTTTGTATATGCCTTGTATATTCGGTCATGTTTTGTGTTTTGTGTTTTGTCTGGTCTGCCCTGGAGTAGTTTGATCCTTGCTGCAGTCTTGTGCTTGCACGTCCCCAATCGGAGCCTGTGTTGGTAGTCATTTATGTTTAGGGTTTTGAGCTTCAATGTTTGCAGATTTTTCCATTTAATCTTGACCTTTCTTGGTCATGGTGTCTTGCATTGTTCTGCCTTTTCTAATGTTGGCCTTCTGTGGTGGGTTCCTAGTTTTTAGGTCTCATTCTCATGCCTTAGTGTTCAAAGGTTGACCACCCCCACGCAGTGTTTTACCATTTGTCCTTGCGCACTTCATAAAAATGCTAAGTTCTATGCATGCAAAGATGAATTGTATATTGGTGGGCTTGAAAATCTTAATCGGCTTCCAGAAATGTTAAAAATTTGAGTTATATGCATGTTTTAATGTATATCAGGTAGCATATACAAAGGAGGAATCTTTTGTAGATTCTCGTGAATATTCTGCAGTTGTATGCATCTCCTAATGCATATCGGGCTCAAAGGAAAAATATACAAAGGTGGAATATTCCTAGAAGATTCCTTGCTTGTATATAAGGGGTTTGTATGTCTATGTTTGTATCTCACATACAAAGGAAATGTACATTGAAGAATATACAAAGGCTGGTGCACATAGATTTGCTACAGTGCAGTAAAGATAAGCCCAAAGCTAGCCCCTTTGAACTTATCTCACAGTTTTGGTCTTCTTAATAGATGATTTATCTACTTTGTGTCAACATCCCAGCAAATACATAGATGCATTTTATAGATGTTGAATAGGGAATACCCCCCTTGGTTCTGCAGAGCCTAAAGAAGAAGAGGAGATATTTATAGCGTCTATCTCCTATATTGTTGGTCCCTAGCCCAGGAATCCTATTGATCAATGATGGCTATTTTGTAGGGATTACTAAGAATAAGCATCCATTCTAGGAAAATAACCAACACCAAACATCCGTAGGACATGATGAGTCTTTATTGGAAGTCAGATTGAAGAAGTGTTGAGGTTAGGTAAGAAAGAACAGAGCAGTCAGTAAGGTTTGACAGACAGGTCCAGATCTCTCAGAATAAGTATCTCAGTGAAGTGTGGATTTGGGGAAGTCAAGAGGAGTACCTTGACAAATAGAATCCAAGGATTTAGCCTTCGGTATTGGAAGGATGAAAAAATATGAATACTAGAGTGTCAGGTTCCTGATTGATAGTGCGAACAGAGGAAGAACTGACTGGCAGGACATAAGACATTATTTCAGATGTGTTACTAATGATGGTAAAGGTTCTTAAGGTATAAGTTATGATTGTCCAACATGATTGATGATTTCTACAAGTATATCCTTGATCCGCATTCCTTGGTATGCAAGGATTCAGCTGACAGACCAGAGTTTGAGGAAAATATTAACTATTTTAGATGCCAACTAGAAAGGTGATGAAATCACTTGTGAGGATATATATACTGATTGATTTAAATGTGAAGTGTGTGAATGTGAAGGAGAGGTGCGAAGATAAGTAGCAGAGTAGAGTAAAGATAGTAAAAGAGATTCGAAATGTGACAGTACAATTGCATCAAAAGAGAGTAAGAATGAAGTGCAACAAATTAGTTTATTAAGCTTAACCAGAATTGAATCTTAGCATGTGTGGATGCTTCTCATTAGTTCAAACATTGAGTTACCTTCCTTTTATGTAGACAGTAAGTCTCTTGTAGGCAGTGAGCCTCTTGTGAGCAGTGTGCTCGGGTAGTGAGCCCTAATTGGCAAGTGCCATTTTGTATCTTCTATTCTTCTAATAGAGAATAATATCTTGGGTTAATCACCCCATGGTTTTTTCCATTAACAGGGTTTCCACATAAAAATCATTATGTCATGTGCATTGGTGTTATTTACATTTCATAGTTATGCTTGCTTATAGAATCTGATGTTGCATTAACTGTTAAGAAAGCACAGAAAGTTGAATTATTAGGATAACTGATTCACCCCCCCTCTCAGTTATCAATAGAAAAGTCCACTGTACTCATAGAACATACACAAGAGATGAATCTTGGAACTACAGAAGAACCCAAGATCACATATGCAACAAAGTCATTGTTAGAATTTGAAACTAGGGACTTCAATTCTTTTTTTAGAAAATGAGAAATCAATTTTGCTTCATCTTATGCACATATTCTAGGATTAGATCAATCATTGATAGTACATCATTTAATAGTTCATCTAGGAACAAAACCATTCAAGCAAAAATTGAGATAGATGCATCCCAAAATTACCTTAATGGTCAAAGCAGAGTTAGGAAAGATCTTGGCATTTTGTTTCATCAAACCAATAGATTATCCTAAGTGGATCTCCAACATTGTACCTATAGCCAAGCCAAATGGAACAATCAGAGTTTGTAATGATTTCAGAGACATCAACAAAGCTTGTCCAAAAGATGATTTTCCATTACCGAACATTGATATCATAGTGGATCTGACAATAGGACATGAGATACTATCATTGATGGATGGATTTTCTAGGTATAACCATATTAGAATAGCTGAAGAAGATCAACATAAAACCTCTTTCATCTATTTCTGGGGGACATATTGTTGGCTTGTCATGCCTTTTGGTCTAAAAAATGCCAGAGCCACATATCAAAGAGCAATGACTGTTATTTTTCATGATATGCTTCACAAACAGATGAAAAATTATGTAGATGGTATACTAGATAAATTTAAAACTAGAGAGGGTCACCTATATGTTTTGGAAAATAGTTTTGATCATCTTGAAAAGTACAATGTTAGGTTGAATCCTAAGAAGTGTGTATTTGGAGTAACATCTAGAAAACTCTTGGGTTATACCATGTCCAGAAGAGGAATTGAAGTTGATCTAGCAAAAGTCAAAGCTATAATGGAAATGCCTCCTCCTCAAACTCTAAAAAAATGTAGATCTTTACAAGGAAAATTACAATCCATAAGGAGGTTTATCGCTCAACTTGTAGACAAGTGTCAACCATTTACTCACCTATTGAAGAAAAACACACAATTTATCTGGGATCAAAACTGCCAAGAAGCATTTGATAAACTTAAAGAGTACTTGAGCTCTCCTCCTGTGTTGGCATCACATATTCATCGAAAACCCCTTATTTTATATATCTCAAAAATGTCAATAAAATTATGGGTTCTTTTAGCACAAAATATTGAATATGGTAAAGAACGAGCAATATATTATATCATTAGAACCTTGGTGGTCTATGAACTGTATTATCCACCTTTTGAAGAGGCATGTATCGCAGTTGTCTTTGCATCACAAAAGGTTAGACATTACATGTTGAGTCATCAAACTAAGCTTATATCAAAGATTGATCCTCTCAAATATCTACTATCCAGAGTAGCTTTAACTGGTCATATGAAAAAATGGGTGATGATGCTTAGCGAATTTGGCATTGAATAAATTGATAGAAAAGCTATAAAGGGATAAATAATAGAAGATCAATTGGTAGAAACACCTATAGAATCAGATCACCCAATAGTAACAGAATTTCCTGATGAATCAATTTTGGACATAGAAACTATTCCCTCTTAGCAATTATATTTTGATGGTTCTCATACTCAACGTGGCTCTGGAGCTAGAATACTCTCTGTTACACCTCAAGGCGATTATATATGGAAATCATTTCACATTCAATTTCCATGTACAAACAACATCACCAAATATGAAGCACTAATCAAAGGGTTGAAATTGGCTATAACCTGGACTATCAAAGACTTAAAGTTCATGGAGATTCTCGATTAGTGATCAAACAAGTAAACAATGAATATTAGACAAAAGATGAAAAGTTAAGGCCATACAAGAAACTAGTTGATACATTCAAAACATATTTCAACAAGATCACATTTGAAAAGATCTCAAGGCTTCACAACAAATCTGTTGATGCTATGGCCACAATTGGTTCAATGATAAAAATGCCTAGAAATGATCCCAAAAATAAATTCTTGATAGAATAGTTGTTTATACCAGCTTTCGATATCCTAGAATCAGAGTTGGTATGTGATATTGTTGGTCCTAACTCCAATTGGTTCAATGAGATCAACCATTACCTTCACAGCCAAATACTTCCACCAAATCTTTCAAAATCCCAACATCGCTCCTTCATTCGTTGTTCTTCCCAATATGTCATCCTCACCGACACGCTTTATCGTAGGTCACTAGATGGTGTCCTTCTTAAATGTCTTAATGTAGAAGAAGCCCAAATTGCCTTGCATGAGATACATGAAGGAATATGTGGTGCTCATTCTAGTGGTCCTTCCTTAGTTAAGAAATTACCTCCCTTTTTCTTCACGCTCCCATTTAGTTCACCTGTAAATCTTGCAAATTTTTTAATGCTCACTTGGTGAATATATGGTTTTATTCAAATCCCATAACAAAATTGATTTCTCATTTTCTGAAGAAAGAATTGAAGTCTTGAGTTTTAGATTCTGACAGTGACTTTGTTGCATATGTGATCTTGGGTTCTTTTGTAGTTCTAAGATTCATCTCTTGTGTCTATTTTGTCACCCTGGTCTTTATACCTTGGTGCATAATGCCAAATGCTATATCAAACATCAGGTTTATCAAGGTTTAATTAGCATAACTCCACTTCCTTCCCTCCATTTCCTTTTTTAAGAGCCTATCCATCTCCTTCGTCCCTGCATATCCTCTTGATGGGGGCATTATCTACCAATGCTTTATTTTTATGAGCCCCATGTGATCCCCAGCCTACCCAAAATATGAATCCAAAACCTATGTTTTAGTCTTCTTTGAAACAACATTGCTTTGTAACATTGTCTCAAATAGGGGTAAAATGTAAACATAAAAAATTGACCTAAGTTATCCTTCATCCAAAGATTTAACTAATTTTAATTAATTAATTAAATCTTACCTTTTATACCATATTCCATAAATAATAAATTAAAATTAAAACAATTAATTTATTATTTGCTTACCATATGTTGTTGCATGAGATTGGAAATGTAGATGAACACAACAGTTTATTATGAGGAACTCAAAGGTACCAAGACACATAGACCTACATAGGTGGACAAAAGAATATGAGGATGGAATGAATAGCAATACCGGTGACAACAGAACATAGAATATAAGAGAAGACAATGCAATATGACTAGATGATACTAAGTAGATGTGTATTGCAAGATATGGATGGGAGAGAGATGATGGAGTGATGTGAAAAAGCTACCTAAAGGATGGTGGGGATAGCTTCAATTTTCTACACATAGCACCTACGAACAAGTTTTCACCATGGTACTTATTCAGGGCGCCACTGAAGTGGTTTTCACCATTGGATGAAATGATTTCTCTTTACTATTTTGATTTCTTTTTTTATAACTAAGATACTACAAGTCAAGTATAGAACCATTTGAGACGGGATATGTTGATAGGTTCTTCCAAAGGTTGACTTTCTGGAGTGGAAAGTTGGTAAGCTCCTGATCCATAGCTCTTGGTTACGACAAAAGGTCCCAACCAGTTAGGTTCAAACTTTCCTTTCTTTGTATGATCAGCAAGATTTATTTGATTTTCTAGTAGAACAAGATCTCCAAGCTCAAATTTTATGAGGCTTCATTTTCTTGTTGTAACCTCGACGCAGGCGATTCTGATAAGCTTTGAGATGATTAAGAGCTATAAGTTGCTTCTCCTCCAATAGTTCAAGCTCTTGTAATCTTGACACATGATATTCTTCATCTCAAATCAAGTGTTTTAAGGATACTCGCAAGGATGGGAGCTCGATCTCAATGGGTAAAATAGCTTCTGAACTATATACCAAGGAATAAGGTGTGGTACTAGTAGGAGTGCGGATATTTGTTCGGTAAGCCCAAAGTGTGGGATGGAGTTGTAAGTGCCAATCATGGCCAGCCTCGTTCACCATTTTCTTCAGGATATTTAAAAGAGTCTTATTAGTTGGTTCAGCTTGGCCATTACTCTGTGGGTAATAGGGAGTAGAAAAGTGATGTTGGATTTTGAATTTATTGCAAAGCTCTTTGACATCTTGATTCTTAAATAGGTGACCATTATCTATTACTATGGCTTGAGGAATACCATAGTGGCAAATTATATAATGGAAGATGAACTTAGATATTTGCTTTCCCATTATGTAAATAAGCAGAATTACTTCAACCCATTTGGTGAAGTATTCGGTAGCAGTGATAATAAATTTGTGACCATCTGAGGAGGATGGATGTATTTTTCCAATGAGATTGAGCCCCCATTGTGAGAATGGTCATGGAGTAGTGATAGTTTGTAGTTCTTGTGTTGGTGCATAAATTAAGTTGCTATGCTGCTGACAAGGTACCCATTTCTTGATAAAATTATGTGCATCTTGCTCCATAGTAGGCCAGTAGTGTCTTGTGTGAAGTAATTTATTGACTAAGGAAGGACCACTAGAATGAGCACCACATATGCCTTCGTGTATCTCATGCAAGGCAGTTTGGGTTTCTTCTGGGTTAAGACATTTAAGCAGGACACCATCTAGTGACCTTCAATAAAGCATGTCGCTGAGGAGGACATATTGGGAAGAATGACGAATGAAGGAGTGACGTTAGGATTTTGAAATATTTGGTGGGATGATTTGGCTATGAAGGTAATGGTAGATCTCATTGAACCAATTGGAGTTAGTACCAACAATATCACATACCAACTCTAATTCTGGGATATCAAAAGCTGGTATAAACAACTGTTCTATTAGGAATTCAATTTTGGGATCATTTCCAGGCATCTCTATCATTGAACCAATTGTGGCCATAGCATCAACAACTTTGTTGTGAAACCTTGAGATCTATTTAAATGTGATCTTGTTGAAATATGTTTTGAATGTATCAACTAGTTTCTTGTATGGCCTTAACTTTTCATCTTTTGTCTGATATTCGTTGTTTACTTGTTTCATCACTAATTGAGAATCTCCATGAACTTGTAAGTCTGTGATATTCCAGGTTATAGCCAATTTCAATCCTTTGATTAGTGCTTCATATTCGGTGATGTTGTTTGTACATGTAAATTGAATGTGAAATGATTTCGGTATATAATTACCTTGAGGTATAACATAGAGTATTCCAGCTCCAGAGCCACGTTGAGTATGAGAACCATCAAAATATAATTGCTAAGAGGGAATAGTTTCTATGTCCAAAATTGATTCATCAGGAAATTCTGTTACTATTGGATGATCTGATTCTACAAGTGTTTCTGCCAATTGATCTTCTATTATTTATCCTTTTATAGCTTTTCTATCAATTTATTCAATGTCAAATTCGCTAAGCATCATCACCCATTTTTCCATACAACCAGTTAAGCTACTCTAGATAGTAGATATTTGAGAGGATCAATCTTTGAAATAAGCTTAGTTTGATGACTCAACATGTAATGTCTAACCTTTTGTGATGCAAAGACAACTGCGAGACATGCCTTTTCAAAAGGTGGATAATTTAGTTCATAGCCCACCAAGGTTCTAATGATATAATAGATTGCTCGTTCTTTACCATATTCATCATTTTGTGCTAAAAGAACCCCTAATGCTGCTAATGTTTTTGAGATATATAAAATAAGGGGTTTTTGATGAATATGTGGTGCCAACATGGGAGGAGAGCCCAAGTACTCTTTAAGTTTATCAAATGCTTCTTGACAGTTTTGATCCCAGATAAATTGTGTGTTTTTCTTCAACAGGTGAGTAAATGGTTGACACTTGTCTACAAGTTGAGCGATAAACCACCATATGGATTGTAATTTTCCTTGCAAAGATCTGCATTTTTTTAGAGTTTGAGGAGGAGGCATTTCCATTATAGCTTTGACTTTTGCTAGATCAACTTTCAATTCCTCTTCTAGACATGATATAACCCAAGAATTTTCCAGATGTTACTCCAAATACACACTTCTTAGGATTCAACTTGACATTGTACTTTTCAAGACGATCTAAACTATTTTCCAAAACATATAGGTGACCCTCTCAAGTTTTTAATTTATCTAGTATGCCATCTACATAATCTTCTATCTATTTGTGAAGCATATCGTGAAAAATAATAGTCATTGCTCTTTAATATGTGGCTCTGGCATTTTTTAGACCAATAGGCATGACAAGCCAACAATATGTTCCCTAGACACAAATGAAAGAGGTTTTATGTTGATCTTCTTCAGCTATTCTAATCTAGTTATACCTGATAAATCCATCAATCAATGATAGCATATCATTTCTTGTTGTCAGATCCACTATGATATCAATGTTCAGTAACGGAAAATCATCTTTCATAGAAGCTTTGTTGGTGTCTCTAAAATCATTACAAACTCTGATTGTTCCATTAGTTTGATGAAACAACTGCCAAGAGATTTTCTAACTCTGCTTTGACCATTAAGGCAATTTTAGAATGCATCTTTCTCAATTTTTGCTTGACTAGTTTTGTTCCTAGATGGACTGTTGAATGATGTACTATCAGTGATGGATCTAATCTTGGCATATGTGCATATGACCAAGCAAAATTGATTTCTCATTTTCTGAAGAAAGAATTGAAGTCCTAAGTTTCAGATTCTGATAGTGACTTTGTTGCATATGTGATCTTGTGTTCTTCTGTAGTTCCAAGATTCATCTCTTGTGTCTATTCTATGAGTACAGTGGACTTTTCTTGGTGTGCCCCCACTTTGGGAAGGTTAAATTCCTCATCCTCTGGCACCTCAAAGAGGTTTTGACCATTGGATACATCTTTTATTTTTATTTTTCTGAGTAAGGAATTTAACAGATTCCCCAAAGTAGGCATTAGAGTGTAGTTCAATAGTGTAACCGATCTTGTGATCTCCAATTGGTAAGTGAGTACGAAGTCCTAGAAATTCACCAATAGCCTCATCATTTTTAGAGACATCAAGGACAGGAGGTCCATGTTGGTCCCATTCAATTAGATCTAGATAAACAAGGGATAATGAATGAGATGAAGTGGATGGGGTGGATGAGGAAGTTAGTTGATCAAAGGAATAAGAGATGGCATAGATGGAATTATCCTCGAAGACATTGGTGACCGCTTCAAAAGGATCTATGAAAGTGTCCTGATTAAATGACTCAACCGTGGGAAAAGGTTGTGCCACTTCGTCTAAGATAAACTCAACATCAGGTGATCGACACATAGTGGATCCAAACCCTAGCTTCTCAGTTATCTTCTTGGATAGTTGGTTTCACATTACAGTTGTTTGAGGTTTGGTTGGAGCTATTGTGATCACTAGCTTGTAGTCATGTGTTTTCACTTATCTTCTTGGGTGATGACATGGAGGTTCCATTATCTTGTTCCTTTGTTGAGTGTGGAGAACTTAGGAGAGCTATGGAGACTTGTGGTGAGAGTTGTTCTTATAGGTTATTAATTTACAGGGTTTGCATATAATTGTGGATGGTTCCTTGGTACTACATGTTGTTTACACTTTCTATATGACGCTATTGGTAGACTTGGTATGCCTTGATCTTTTTCAGATTTGCATTACCCATGTAGTAGGAGCTCTCGGATGTGTATGTTATTCTTTGACAAGTTTGCACATAGAGCTTATGATTGCAGTTTATGGGTGTATATATTTATGGCATGAGTTTACTATGGTTTGTATACCTTGGAGGTATGGGTGATTGGATAGATTAGCACTTTCTATGTGTGCTATTTTCAGTCACATGGGTTAATCAGTAGGATGAGACCAATCAGTTTCTCAGTTGTTGTTCTAGTTGATGTTCTATCTTGTTTTCTGGAGGATGTCTTCATAATTGTGTTCAAGTTCAGGCTTTGCAGTTGATTTTGTTGATGCTTTTGTATAGTTTATGAGCACAGTGGAGTGATGGCAATATTTTGTAGCCTTTGCTATCAGGTGGATCTGATGCTTGTGTTCTTTACGCTAGAGCATATATGCCTTGGCTCGTTCCTTTTCCTTTGGTGGAGGGCTAGAACTGTTGCCTGAGATGGTGGACATCTTGGTTGGAGCACAGAATAATTGTTTAAGATTCTTTAGATTGCACATATGGCTATGATGATGTGATTTAGTGACTTCAAGCGTTGGAAGGGGTTTAGTGAGTTCTTCATCAAGTGGGAGAATGTTGAGAATGTGTGTCTCAAACTCATTGTAAAATCCTAGCTCTGTTGCCTTTAACCTAAGTGTTGCATTTGGCCATTTACCACAGTATCGTAGGGTTCAACCAAGAGAGGTGTGGGATGGTGGTGTTTACTGGCATCCTACAGGACTTTGGAAGTTGACCTGTGGTAGTGCATTGCTACCACCATCCTGCGACGGTGATTGGAGAGGTTGGTGGGTGTGTTGTGTTATCGCCACCCTGCAACAATTCATAAGATTGCCTACGGTAATGCGGTATACATACCATGGTCCTGCGATGGTCTGAGTATAAGCTTATGGTAATGCAGTGTTGCCACCACCCTGCGATGATCTAACATGTTGCTTTTGGTGTTGCGGTATATGTCCCGTGGTCCAGCGAAGAATAGTGGAAAGGTTGTGCGGCATAATGGTGGTTAGTGAAGTAAACTGTAGTCCCATGGCTAGTCAACAAGGGTCCTATAGTATGGCAGTAAAGACTGGAAATGATGGGTAAAGACGGTTTAACTATTTGTGACTATTTTTCTGGTGTGGAAGTTGAAGCGATAGGCTTCCTAAAACGTTTATGAAGTCTGTATTAATGCGACAGTGCATTGTAACCTAAAGATGAGGTGTGACTAGATGTAAGAAAATGCTGCTAAATTTTCTCCAGAGATGGAACAAGATGTAAATCTCCAATAAGGGCTATGACCCTGATATTGTATTGTAACTTGTATGCCTGTTGCTAAATAATACAATGGCTCTATGTTTTGGAGTGTGGGATTTTATACCCGAAATGGTTTTCCCCATGTAAGTCTTTGTGTTATTATCTTCTACTCTATCTTTCATGTTTAATGATTCTATTTATTGAATCTATTTAATGTATGTTGTTGAAACTAGTTTAAATTGGAATCACTTTCGTATAAGGGTTAATGTGGGAAATGAACTATGTTTGATTCCACTTTATGGCATAGTAGTATGTGTTGTGAGGCAATAAGAGAGAATGATTGTTACTACAGACACTTACTAATCTTAGATGCTCATTCTGGGATGAACCGTATTTTCCCTTCAATTGGTATCAGGGAATGGTTTCTAGTTCTGGGTATTCTTAACTCAATTCTTTATTGATGTTAAATGTTGATGTAGCTAATTTGATTGTGTGAGAACATTCAAGAATTGGCCTAGATTCTTTCTATTATATTTGGATTGTGAATCCTATAGTTGATCTATCTTTGATGTTTGTTATGTTGCAAGACATGACCACATATAGTTCTATCCCACTCTAACAAGATTTTGGCTACCTTGGCACAATTCTATCTCCTATTATTGTCGATTTTTGCACCTATGTTAATGTATGATTTCACACTAGTGCAATGTTAATTTATACCCTTGGAGTTTGTTTTCCTAGGATTAAAGTTAGGAGTTTCCTTACCTTAGTCAAACCCCTTTCAAGTTGTTTTTAGAAGAGTCAAAATTATCAAAACACATTAATGCAAGATGTCCAAAATGAAGCATTTGTTGATGCAATGTAGACTATTTTAATAAAATTTCAATTATGCTCTCAAAATGATTCAATGATCTAAAATAATGATTCTAAGAGATGATGGATGGATGTTCTAGAGTCTTAGGACTTGCGTTTAGATATGCCATCCTAGGTGCTAAATTCAAATACTTTGGCACACAAGTGAGCAAGAAGTCATCTAATTTGGGAAAGGAGTTGACATAGAATGAGTAAAAGGCATGTTTAGATAAAAGGGAGGAAGTCATAGTTTCAGGATATTGTTGCTGGACTCAATTATCTTAACAATAATAATTTTGTACATGAGGATATCAGGCCAGAAAACCTTCTTGTTAGAAGTCATGGACATGTAAAGAGGCTCTACTTAAACATCATCCACTTCAATGGTCAAATAGTCAATAGCAAGTTTACACCTCATCCACAATAAAATGTGGTAAATATTTGTCCTATTTTTATTTGCCAAAATTGACTTTTGACTGTTGAAGTGGATGATGTTTAAAAACAGCCATGTAAAAATATGCCGACTTTAGTGAAAGCTGTAAATTTGAGGATATCAATGATGAATTAAAAAGGTCTACTGGAACACCCGTGTTCACTAGCCCTGAATGCAATCAAGGTTCTGTATATCATGGAAAAGAAGCCGACATATGGGCTTTGGGCATTACTCTTTATTGTATGGTGTTAGGACAGTTCCCATTCATTGGAGAAACTTTACGAGATACATTTCATAAGATAGTCAACAATCTAGTGGTGGTACCAGACAGTTTAAACACTGACCTTGTAGACCTCCTCATTGGCCTTCTTTGTAAAGACCCCAAGAGGAGAACTTCCCTAGATGAATCTACGAGGCATCCATGGATGGTCAAAGGATATGGGCATTTAATTTCAAGGGAGTGAATGATTATATGATGGAAACAAGTTCAATATTTTAATGGGAGTATACCATATACATTATTGCAGTATTGCCCTCCCTTATTTGTAGTCTTCTGTGCAACTATATTGGAACTTTGTGCTGAGCGCACATATACCATGTTCTACATTTGTCATCACAAAGAAGAGAAGGGGCATGGTCTGTTAGTGTGAAGATACCACCAGGCACTAAATACGTGAAGGTGAAAGATGATAAAGATGTAGAGAGCTTGGAGTAATAATTGAGAAATTTCCTTTGAATCTTTTAATGTTCCTCCCATTGTTGAAGATTCAGATAACAATGATGAGGAGGAACCCAAATGGATAAGTAGGAAGCAAGCTCTTCACCACTTTCCTCGATACACTTCTGAAGCTAGAATTGTTCATATTTGAAGATATTATGGGGCAGATGTGGGAAAATGTATCAACAAATTAAAATGATGAGTCAAACTACTTGCAATCTATATTTCAAAAGGCACACAAGCATTGGAAAAATAATAGCCATTTAAATGGCGTGAGGTTTCTAAAAAGAGGCAGCTTCAGCCAATATGAAACATGGCGCATAGCCCAAACATATTTTATATAGATTAGAATGTGAAATCTAAATATAAGTTTGTAGGATTTTTGTGTTTTGTAATTGAAAGTTGAAGAGAAAAATAAATCTTTAATTAGTAGGTAGATTAATTAATGTAATAAGACAAATACCACGTTATAACATATTCTAATTGTATAATAATAGATTTGATAAAAAATAAATACTAAAGTTTCAAATGCATTTAAGAAGTGATGATACATCCAATAACATGTGTACTATATTAAAATACAACTGTTTGAATTCAAACAATGTATATAGCACAAAAAATACAATTTATTTATTTATTTTAATTTTTAAGAATGTTGCATTTTAAAAACTAGTGATAGCAACTAAAAGTTCTATTAAAAAGTTGATAGACACAAATATTAATAGCCTTGTCTAACAACTACTAAAGTTAATAAATTTTCAATAGATCTACAAATATTAAATTCTGTGCACCATTTTGATGTAGAGGCAAATTGAATGGGAAAGGATAGACAAACTTGACAAGGTTCAACCACACCTAGAAGCCCAAAAACAAAGATCTTTATGCAAAAGTGGGAACAACAGAAAGAAACTCCAAGCTCATCATGGAAATGTTGGTTTGGGATGTTAGGAAACCCAATCCATCCATTGGCTAAGGTAGATTAGACTCAGGGTTGGTACTTCCTTCACAAACCCCCCAAAATGGCTTGTAGCCCTTCAAAATGACAACAATCCAAATAACTTTTGACTCAGACCTCCAAACCCAGATCTTAGACAATCATTAGATACCCATTATGACCCTCTATCACATATCCCAAACATGGCATAGGTTGTTTTGGATGGAATATCTGAACCAATAACCCCTTTCAGTGGCCTAGAGCCCCAATTAGGCCAAAATTACAAAGGGACTACCAAGGAATGCAAGCCCAAAACTTAACCAAGGGTTTGGACAATTAGAATGCATGTCAAAACAAAGGATTTTGTGGGTTTTAGGCTTCTACTAACTACTGTTCCCAAAAATACACCTTTGGTTCCTTTAATATGCTTTTAAACATCACCTAACACATGGTCTTGTTAGGTTCTTCAATGGAACAATAGCAAATCACCTTCCCTACCAAAAATATTAATTAAATGCATTGAAACAACACTCCAACAATCCATTCCACTGATCTATGAGGTCTTACATTAGTGGAATGGAAGAGAACTCAAGGATTGCAACCAAAATCCTTGTTTAGATGTGAAATGGGTTGTTTTGAAACAAAACCTTATATCTCCTCTCTAATGTGACTTAAAGACACCAAATTGATTTTGAATGAAAGATAACACTTTATACTATACAATTAGAACATGATGAAATGATGACAGTGTTGTACCTTCTCTGTGTACAGCTTGTAGGAGCGTACTTTCCAGAAAAATTAGAAATCTCATTGAAGAATAGTCTAAACCCAATGAGTTGTAGATGGCTTCATCTCCAATGTCATAGCCCAAACTGATGTAAGATGGAAGTCACTTCAACATACTTTATTACCAACCATTCTAAGTCTCATTACAATGTCGTACAATGCAATGGTAGAGACTATTATAATAGAAAACACAGAAAATAGTAAAAAAAGACAGCAGAGAATGGCTTTCTATTGTATGGAACTTCTTTCACACCTCACAATGATCATATTCAAGGTATTTAAAACTTGATTGTACCTTGAACAACTCCCTTGAAGTAGTTTGGTTTGATGGGGGAAGGTTTGTAACCACTTCTTCCCATCGAACTTCCTTGGCAGTTTTTGTTCCTTCAACTACTTGCAACTATTAACTAGTTTTGTCTTCATGTGTTTAGGACTATTTTAGTCTTTACAAGTGCCTTCAAACAAGTGGTAGAGATATGAAGACTTTTACATCCTTCCTAGCATGGATTTACAAGGCTTACAACATGAAATGTTTGACTGTCCTCTGTGGTTTTATGACTGCCTTTCATGCTTTATGACAGAAATAGACCTTTGGACAAAGTCCTTATTACAACATGGCATCATAGCCTTATTACATCATGAAAATGGTCTCCAAGACCTTTGAAATCAACAAACAAAATATGATTCTCCTTGGTGCTCCTGCACATACTCCCCGGGTGGAAAGAGAACTCAAGTCTCTTAAGGAAGTAGATCAGCAAGGGTGACACCATGGTTCAAGATGTCTTCTTCAGTCATCCAAGTGGCATCTTCAATAGGCAAGCCACTCCATTTGACAATAAATTTCTTGTATGTCTTCTTACTTGTCTTCTTCAAGACCTTGGTGTTGAGAATGCATTCCAACTTCAATGGCTGATTGGGTGGAAGCCCTTTGACCCAATCTTTATCTCCTGCTGCTATCATATCTGCCTTTAAATCTGCATTAGAATCACCTTTGAAAGGGAACAAATCAGAAACATTAAAGATAGGAGATATGGCCAAGCCTTGAGGAAGTTCAATCTCATAGGCATTGGGCCCAAACTTGTGCACAATCTGGCATGGTCCTATCTTCTTCATGAGGAGTTTGGTTGGCTACCCCTTAGGAAGTCTTTCCTTCTTCAAATGTGCCATGACCAAATCCCCAACCTTGTATTGTACATCTCTCCTTCTCTCATTGGCTTTCTCCTTGTACTTGTCATTGTTCTTTTGAAGAGTTTCCTTGACATTATCATGAATGTCCTTCATGGCTAATGCAAAGTCTTCACCTTGAGCACTTTTCCTTTCCAATCCATGAAGGTCTCTCAATTCAAGAACACCTCTTGGATGAAGACCATAAACAATCTCAAATGGACTCCTTCATTTGCTTCTATTGGTGGAATCATTATAGGCAAACTCTGCTTGAGGGTTGATCATATCCCATGTCTCTCCATGCTACTTGGTAAGACACCTGAGAAGGTTTCCCAAGGACCTATTCACCACCTCAGTTTGGCCATCAGTTTGAGGGTGATAGGCTGAAGTAAAAGACAATTGAGTGCCCAAATTCTTCCACAAAGTGCACCAAAAATGGCCTACAAACTTTGGATCCCTTTCAGTTACAATGTTAAGAAGCAAACCATGGATTCTAACAATTTATTTGAAGAACAAACCAGCAATGTGAGAAGCATCATTAGTGTATTTACATGGCAAGAAATGAGTCATCTTACTAAATCTATCCACCACAACAAATATACTATCAAAGCCTCTTTGAGTCCTAGGAAGACCCAACACAAAATCCATGCTAATACTTTCCCATGGCCTATTAGGAATAGGAAGTGGCTAATATAGACCAACATTAGATGAAGTACCCTTTTCCCTTTGACAAATACTACAACATTCAACAAATTTTTTGATATCTGATTGCATTTTAGGCCAAAAATAAAACCTCTTCACCTGATCCAATGTTTTATCCAATCCAAAATGACCTCCAAGTCCACCACAATATTTTTCCTTTATGATGTTCTCCCTCATGGAACATTTAAGAACACATAGTTGGCTGCCTTTGAACAACAACCCCTGTTGCAACAAAAACTCAGAAAAATTAGAATGATAAGAGTCTAAAAATTGTGAATAAATTTCATATACCTCCTTGAAATCTTCATCATCCTGATACATATGCTTGAGAGCATCAACCCCTACACTTTGCAACTAAATTTCTTGAACCATACACACCCTTCTACTCAATGCATCTGCCACTTTGTTAGCCTGCCCCTTCTTGTGTTTGATTGAAAAAGTATAGGCTTGGAGTTTCTCAACCTATTTCATATGCCTATTATTGAGTTTCTCCTGATAAATAAGGAAACTAACTGCATGGTTGTCAGTATAAATAATAAATTCTTTTGGCAAAAGATAGTGTCTCCATTTTTTCAAAGCTTGCACCATTGCATACATTTCCAAGTCATAAGTAGAGTACTTTCTCTTAGCATCATTCAATTTTTCACTAAAGAAAGCAACAGGCTTGCCCTCTTCACTTAGGACAGCCCCTATAGCAAGGTTACTAGCATCACACTCCACCACAAACAACTTATTAAAGTTGGGCAAAACAAGTATGGGTTGTTGTGCTACCTTTTGTTTCAGAATTTCAAAAGAATCATTGGCTGTCCACAAAAACTTACATTTCTACCCCCCTTTGATGGTATCCAAAATTGGTGCACAAATATGACTAAAACCCCTTATGAATTTCCTATAAAATGTTGCCAAACCATGAAATCTTTTCACATCACCTTCTATTTTTGGAGTTGGCCATGACAAAATGGCTTCTACCTTTGTTGGATCCATCTTCAAACTACCTTGTGAAATCACAAAACCAAGATAGATGAGTTCTTCCTTCATGAAGACACTCTTTTCCATGTTGATCATCAATTGTTCATCATACAACTTCCTCAAAATTCGATCCAAATGTTGCAAATGCTCCTCTTTAGTCTTGCTGAAAACAAGAATGTCATCCAAATACACCACAACAAATTTGCCAATGAAATCCTTCAACACTTCATTCATGAGACACATAAAAGTACTTGGAGCATTAGATAGACCAAATGGCATCATCAACCACTCATAAAGACCCTCATTTGTTTTGAATGTTGTCTTCCATTCATCCCCTTGTTTGATTCTAATTTGATGATACCCACTCTTAAGATCAATCTTACAAAAGTATCTAGCCCCACCCAAACAGTCCATTAGGTCCTCAATTCTTGGCATAGGGAACCTTTATCTTATGGTAATCTTGTTAATGGCTCTAGAATCCATGCACAACCTCCATTTACCATCCTTTTTAGGGGCTAGGACTATTGGGATAGCACATGGGATAAGGCTCTTTCTCACCAATCCCTTATCCAACAATTCTTGCACTTGCTTGGCAATCTCTTCATTTTGTGAAGGTGTCATCTTATAGGCTTCTTTGTTTGGCAAATTAGATCCCAATATGAAGTCAATTTGATGGATTATGTCCCTAATGGGTGGCAACTTATTAGGCATTTCTTCTACCATAATCCCGTTATACTTCTCTAGCAATTGTTACACCTCATTAGGAACATCTTCCTTACTAGGATCATGCAAACTAGGACTATTTTTAGGATTCAAAATAAGAGCATACCCTTGGGTTCCTTCCTCCTTAAGGGCATCTAGAAACTCTTTACCATTCACAATCATGACACTTGACCCAACATTCTTTTCTACATGCTCATCAGGCAATGGATCCATTCTATACTTTCTACCATTCTTAGTTATGATGAAAGAATTAGTTTTACCATCATGTTGTGCTTGAACATCATATTGCCATGGGCATCCTAACAACAAATGACAAGCATCCATAGGAATTACATCACACAAAATTTTGTCCTTATATTCTCCTATCTCAAATTCAACCCATGATTGTTCATCTACCAAAACTTGTTGCCTTTTATTCAACCATGATACTTTCTAAGGACTAACATGAGGAAGACTTTTCAATTTTAATTTGTTTGCTATTTCAATGGAAACCAAATTTTCAGTTGAGCCTGAATCAACAATTACCTTGCAAATCTTACCATAGTCCTTGCATGTTGTCCTGAACAATGTCTTCCGAGGGGGTTCTTGTGTTTGAGGCACCTTCAACATAGTTCTTCTCATCATCAAACTTTCTCCTTCATGGACCAGGGCTGCACTTCCAATTGGAGAGTTGACACTTTGGCAATCTTCTTCTTGGATCAATTGGTTCCTTCTCTCTCCTCCATGAGAGTTTGAGGCTTGCTTTTTAGGACACTTGAAGGCTGGATGTCCCACTTGGCTGCAATTGTAGCACATTCCCGTGAAGACATTAGGACCTCTTCTTGGTCCACCAAATCTACCTCTCCGATTAGGCCTTCTTCCTTTAAAGCCTCCTCTAGAACCGGATTCTCCACTTTGCTCTTAGGAACTAGATTCCCCTTGGCTTCTTTGGGACTGATTTCTGCCCCCAAAATTGCCCCTACCTCTGAAATTTATGCCACCTCTTCCTCTATTTTGCTAATCACCTTTCCTCTTCAACTTCTCTTCAGCCCTTAGTGCCATTTGAAAGCATTTCTCCATAGTTTTAGGGATCAATAAACTGATTTCATCTTGGATATTGAACCTCAAACCATTTAGATACCTTGCTACCTTAGCTTTTTCATCCTCCATGTACCCACAACGAAGAGTGTATTTGTGAAACTCCTCAGTGTAAGTAGCCACATCCAAATTTCTTTGCTTGAGATTTTGCATCCTCTTTTAGATCTACACCTCATAGTCTGATGGAAGGAATTGGAACTTGATCCTCTCCAACATTCTGCTCCATGAAGAGATCATACTCTTCCCATTCTTTACCCTCTCTCCTTGGTGTAATTCCACCATGTAAGGGCAGCACCTTTGAGTTTAGTTTTTGAAAACTTAACCCTCTTACTTTCAAGAACTTCTTTGTATTCAAAGTAGTTGTTTAGAGCCTCAATCCACTCCATAACTTCATCAGCATTCATCTTCCCACTAAACATGGGAATCTCCATCCGAGCCTCCAAAGAATCAGTGCTAGTTGCCTTGATGGCTTCAAGGAAATGCCTTTGATCAGCCGGTACCTCTACCTCTTCTTGCTCTTCTTCTTCTTTGTCTTTCTCTTCCTCTTCATCTGAACCTTCGTCTATCCTTTCCCATCCAATTTGCCTCTACATCATATATTTTCTCATATTGTAAGCCTTTGTGGCATGCATAAAAAGGTGGTAAACATGCCAAAGACTTAATGACATTGGAAAAGTATTGACAAGTCATAAATATCAATACCACTATGTGAAGAATTGTAATTAGTTTAGAATGCTAAAATAGGGTAGTTGCTGTCCACAAACTGCTAAGAGAATTCGAATTGGTTATGGCTCCAACCATCAACCAAACTACCCTCAATGGAGTTGTCAAGGCATATGAAAGTCTATATAACCTTGAACAAGTAAAATGTAAGGGAGAAGTTGAAAGTAATAAAAACACCATTCTCTGCTGTCTATTTATTATTTTCTAAATTTTCTGTGTTTGCTGTAATAACAGACCGTACTATTCATTTGTATGGAATTTTCAAGAGTACCAAATATGTGGGATGGATAGAGGGATGGACTGAATTTCAAAAAGTCTTATTTGGCATCTTTACATTCATTAAATAGTTTTCTACAAGCAAAACTCTGGGACTGCTATTTGGACATAATTCTATTTTTCTTTAGAAATCTGCCACTACAGGGCGTACTGCAGGAAGGTATGAAATTGTTGTCATCTTCTCATGTTGTGATTAGATACTACATTGAGTTACATTTTAGTTAAAAGTAGTTTGATGTCTTGAAGTCACATTATAGAGGAGGTATAAGGTTTCTTGCAAAAACAGTCCCATTAAAACCTAGACTAGGGTTTTGATAGAGAACATGTATTTTCTTGCCATTCCACTTACTTGAATCACCTTGGATCAGTGGAATGGATTACAATAGATCTGTATTAGTATTCTTTGACAAGTTTTTGGTAGAGAATCTGAAGGGAAGAAGTTTTCTTTGAAGAAGCCTAACAAAACCATGTGTTAGGTGATGTTTAAGAGCACATTGAAGGAACCATAGGTGCATTTTTGGGAACAACAGAGAGTAGAAGCCTAAAACCCACAAAATCCTTTATTTTAGCATGCATTCTAAGTGTCCAAACATTTGGTTGAGTTCTAGGCTTGCATTTGAAGGTACTCTCTTTGTAATTTTGGCCTAGTTGGGGCTTTAGGTCACTGACAGGGGTTATTGGTTGAGATAATCCGCCCAAAACAACCCAAACCCATTCTTGGATATGTGATGGGGGACCATATTGAGTATCTTTCAATTGTCTAAGATTTGTTTTTGAAGGTCTGTGTAAAAAGTTATCAGGGCTGTTCTCTATTTTTAGGGCTACTAGCCATTTTTAGGGTTTATGAAGGAAATGTTTGACTGTCCTCTATGGTTTTATGACTGCCTTTCATGCTTTATGACAACAATAGACCTTTGGACAAAGTCCTTATTACAACATGGCATCACATCCTTATTACATCATGAAAATGGTCTCCAAGACCTTGTGAAACCAACAAACAAAATGAAAATCAAAACAAAATATAATTCTCCTTGGTGCTCCTGCACCACATTTGATAACACCTTTAGATACTTTTAGATAGTGCTACTTGTTTTTAACTTTGTTTTCATTGATTTTTAGTGATTCATTGATTTGATTACAATTTAATAATCCCTTATCATGCATATCGATAGAATCAAAGTTAAATATCCATGAGCATCTATGGAACCTACATATTATATGAAAACATAAAAACATAATAATTGGAAAAGTGTGATAATCAAATGACTACTGTTGGAGTAATGTCTTTTTCTTTATTGGAGGATAAATGTGGGTTTTTGAAAGGGCCCACACCTTTTTACAACTCATCTGCAAGTATACTGCTTACAATCAATTGCAACAATCAATTACAGGTATAATGCTACAACTTAGATGTCACTATGGGGGGGATTCAAACCTGGATCTCCATCATGAGAACCTTATAACCTTACCATTTGAACACAAACCTTCAATCTCCATCATGAGAACCTTATAACCTTACCATTTGAACACAAACCCTTTTACAATTCATTTGCAAGTATACCTCTTACAATCAATTGCAGGTATATTGCTACAACTTAGATGTCACTATGGGGGGATTCAATCCTTGAAATCCATCATGAGAACCTTATAACCTTACCATTTGACCACAAGATTTGTTACAACTCATCTGCAAGTATACCACTTACAATCAATTGCAGGTATACTGCTACAACTTAGATGTCACTATGGGCGAATTCAAACCTTGATCTCCATCATGAGAACCTTATAACCTTACCATTTGAATAGAAACCTTTGATCTCCATCATGAAAACCTTATAACCTTACTATTTGAACAGAAGCCTTTGATCTCCATCATGAGAACCTTATAACCTTACCATTTGAACAAAAAACCTTTTTACAACTCATTTGCAAGTATACTGTTCAGAATCAATTGCAAGTATACTGCTACAACTTAGAGTCGCTATGGGGGGATTCAAATCTTGATCTCCATCGTGAGAACCTTATAACCTTACCATATAAACACAAACCTTTGACAATTCAAATCAAAGGTTACCTTCTTTATGCCCTTATATTACTTTTCTCTGCATCAGTGGGAATAAGGATTTACAAATAGAGAAGGAACTTTAATCAGAGCCACTACAACAATTGGTACTTGAAGCTTAACATCCTCTTGAACAACCTCATTTGCGGCTTCTTCTGGGCAGAATACAGCACTGAGCAAAAGACATTTGTAAACTGACAACAATGCTAAAGCTCTTGGAAAGAGATAAATACTGTAAAATCGCTTAAACATATGGGAAGGGGATAGACATAATTCAGTTATCCAATACTTGGCCTACGTTTACATGCTGTGATAAGATGAAAAAAAATCATTCATCCAATCAGAAAGTGGCAACATAGGAGTAGATTTCGATAATCACTTATCCCTTCACATGGCCTAGGCTTACATGGGCGATAGGATAAGACTAAAAAACAACCACTCATCCTATAGCTTATTAACGAACCCACAATTTATCCTAAAGCTTGAGTGGATTTAATTGTAAATGTAGGGGAAAGGAATATGACTGCTATGAATAACATGTAAATGGCTGCGAAGATAATGGCAATGACAGTACCTTTGGAGATTGGGCCCAACTTCATCGCAACAAAACCTAAGTAACTGCACGCAGTGAAAATGATAGCGAGGGCCACCGGCTTTTTCACTCTTGCAAAATTTAATGTGGGCAGGGGCACTGTGGCCGCAATTACAAAAAATGTGGTCATGAGAGATAACGTGGCCGTTATCAGTACAGCTTGACGAATGCATGCATCTCTGTTCTCAAGGCTGCTTGGAACATATGTGATGGCGTCGCAGTTGGCTGCCATAATAATACCTGAAATTATTGACAATGTTTTTTGATTTTGATAGACTTTGTTCTCATCTGCGGCTTTTTCTGGGCAGAATACAGCACTCAGCAAAACCTTTGCTTTCCTTATAATACCTTCTCTTGCTTTCCTTATAATCCCCTCTATTGCTTTCGTTATAATCACCACTATTCTCACATTTTCATTATTGGTTTGGACGGGGATGCATACATCTTGCCCCGATTCTACATTAACCACACAAGCTTCCTCAACTTCCATTTCAATGTCTGCGACTCTTTCTTGGCCTCCTGCGTCTCGCTATCTTTCACAAAATTATAGGAAAGATAAGTTGTCTTGCCAAGGAAGAAAGCAAACAAGGCTTTTGAGCAAGTTTAACTTTTTCAAAGTTTCGTGTTACGAGGCAGCAAAGTTCCGGTGCACTCACTCAGCGGTCTTAAACAGTGACAAATACGGGTTCCATGAAAATGCGATTCTTGACAACGAAAAGAAAATCTCTTCTGGGTACCCGCCTTGAACGTACTACGCTCCTTTTTATCGTGTGTGGATGCTGGCACGAAATATGTCGCACAAAAGTTAGCCCCAACGAAGGTCTCTTGCCTTCAACTTCAAACACTTTAATTTTATATCAGTCACTTTTAGAGTTCTTTCGGCTCGCCTTATGAGATTTTGACAAATCACAATTTGAGCATCTTCGAGTGGCCTTCAGATAAAGATTTTGTAGTGAATATTTGTCTGTTAAGTATTGTAACTAGCACTTGCACCTAAAGGATGTTCAAGGAATACACATAGGAACAATCGATGAGATGATGTTTAAGAATAAGTAATTTTAAAAGGGTTAAATCATTTAATGTTTCAAATGATGCACTATCAACAAGTGTTTAGTGGAATAACACTTTGAAATCTAAGACATAAGACTTATATTATTTATTTTAAAAGATCATCATTACAAAAACTATAGGAAGAATAGAGAAGAATTCACAACACCCACAATAAAAAAAAAAGTGTTATAGAAGTTAAAAGATCGAACTATATAAATTTAAGTTTGCTAAACCAACCCAAACAAAGTGTTGATTGTGATGCAAATTTCACCATTACAATTTTATATAAATGACATATTTGTGCTTAAAATATGAGAGTTGGCTTTACTTGGGACTAGCTATTATAGAACAGATGGACCAAATGAACCATCGAATACTTTAGTTTGACTATTATCACTAGACCTTCATTTGCTTGACATGTTTTGATTGGTTAATGTGCAAAATAAGCTCAACAACCAATTGAAACATCTTGCATTTTATTTAGTGGTTGATACATTCACCCTTAGATGTTGAAAGCCTTTGTGGTTACAGCAAGACCAAACCTTTAGTTACATTCACAAGTGGTGGTTATATTTGAAACTTGGCCACTACTAAGAACCATTAGTAGATGTGGAGAAATATTGTGATCTCAACTCTTTAGAATATCATGGATGCCAATTTAAATTTCAATGGCTTATATCTGTGGGATTTGAGTTGCTTAAGTATTCATGTGTTATGTTCCTAGAACAATAAAATAACTTTACCAAGGGATATGAAACATCTAAGGTATGCATTCTATACTTAGCTCTACGTGGCACTTGTCATTGTTTCTTTTTTGAATTACAATTTCAACTTTACATGTTTAATTATTATTTTGTATCTCATCCATAATTTTCTTTTTTGAATTACAATTTCAACTTTACATTCATACTTAGTGTTTAGTTATTATTTTCTCTCTCATCCACAATTTAAGTGTTCTCATTCATAGTACACACAATTCGAAGGAGCATATTTCTACTAATTCTATTTCTAATTTATCCCTAATCTCATAGGTTACACACACATTTGGTTTAGTGGTTCATATTCTCTAGATCCAAAGAAATGATACCTCTTTTATCACAACTTATATTTTCTAAGTATTTCTACTTTGATATGCTTCTACACTTAGTTTTCTACACATCGAAGTGGGGAAATATAGAATAGAAAAATGCATACCCTAAAATTTTTCCCTCTTTTTATGTTATTTTATGTTAACATCTTGAATACATGATTTTAACACATAATTTAACAATTCTAACACACTCAATAATCCAAACATAATCCATTACTCTTCAAACCACACCTATATATTCGAAACCTTTATAACTTTATTACTAACAACCTCCTTATTCTAATCAAGATCATAATTATAATTCTATCCCTAAACAAGAGCATTATTACAATCTCATCCCCACTTTCAAATTGGAATTTCCCCATTGTTATTATTATTATTATGGTCTCATAATCTTAGATCATAAGATTATTTTCAATTAATTATCAAGCTAATCCATCTCTTAATATCATGGACTTTTGAAAAGTTTCAGTCTATTGCGTCGCGAGCACGCAAAAGAATAGGTCGGTAGGAAACGACAAATTGCATCTCTATGGGTCCACATAAAGGAAAATGGACTCGCCTCTCTTTCACCGGAAGGCCAACGAACTTGTTCGGTTACGTATCATTATTTTCATTGAAAGACACCTCATTCACAACATCCTACTTTCCAGAGTCCAGCAATTTCGTGCAAATAAATCTTCTATTCCCTATAACAATACTAATCGGCAGGCGAGATTTTTGCAGAAGAGAAGCAAAATACTAGTCAGCAGGCAAGATATTTGCAGAAGAGAAGTAATTGCGCAAGCAAATTTGTTTTGGGCAAAAGCTGTAGGACTAGTGAGATAATGGAAGGAGAGAGAGACAGAAATGCCATAACAGCTGCCTTGATTATGAGCACATCTTTCATTCTTTCCATAATTGTTCTCACAGTTAACGATTTGCACAAAACAAATATGGTGATCTTGCAAGCATTTGTGATATTGGAAACAATGGCAATATATTCCTCGATGGCAGTGCTCACGGTAGATTTGTTGATAGAAAGACAACGGCAGTCTCACACCGAAATGGACGGGCAGATCCGCACAACGGTGGTGTTGATGTCTTTTGGATGCTGTTTAGCTGGTGCCTTTCTTGCCTGGAATTTCCTCAATCTGTCTATTCCCTTGTATTATAGCTTCTCCCTTGTTGCAGGGAAGTTAATATAGGAACTTTAAAGGAGATTCTATATTATGGTAAGGGAATTGTGGTGGATACATCTGCAGGGTAAAAGACACTGTGTGCCAGCAATTCGAATTGTCTATCCAGCATACTGGGTGCCCATCTGACCGTATTCAAATGGGCATCCAGTATGATGGATAGACATTGCCGCCGCCCTATTATAGAAATGGATTCAGACTCTCCGCACTGAGACTGATTATGAAGAAATGTTTAACTTCATCAATGGCACCTGTCCTCACAGTTTAGGTGCTGTAACACGGTGCATTTTATTACTGAACATGAAATCTTTTAAGGAACGACTTTATTGTCCACCATCATTTTATTTTCAACATAAAATAAAAAGAAAAAGTAAATTGGAAATGTTTCTTTGGTTCTCTGTTTTCCTTTTCTTGGGGTATCCACGTCTAGTTTCTTTTCTCTGCTCGGAGTTAATTTTGTGTAATTTTTTCAGTTTGTAAATGTAGTTAATAATTTTGTACATTTTTTATACAATAAAATCTTTGTAAAAACAAAATTGAACATAAATATATGAAAAAGTAAATTTATATTTTAATGATTTATAAATGTTTCATTTTATTTGAATTATCAATTAGTATTTATTATATTTATAAATATAATATATTTTTCAAAATAAAGGAGTAATAATTAGTAATATAAAAGTGAAAGTAAAGAAAACAAATTTTTTATAGGCCATCATGTGAGGGTTTTATTTTTATTAGTTGAATACAAATTAATTAATTTAGAAAAGATGTCCTCATGTATTTCTGGAGAATATATGTTATAGAGAAACATATTATTGTTTGAAATTATTTTTATTAGTTGAATACAAATTAATTAATTTAGAAAAGATATGCCCAAGTATTTGTCAAGAATATATGTTATAGAGAAACATATTATTGTTTGAAATTACTTTTATTAGTTGAATCAAATTAATTAATATAGAAAAGATGTCATCATGTATTTGTGGAGAATATATGTTATAGAGAAGCATATTATTGTTTGAAATTTTTGGAATTAGATTGAAACATTATAATAACTACAAAAAATTGGTTTTGGTTGTTGTATTGCATATAATTAGAGTTGAATGGATGTTACAACTAAATATATGTATTGAGAAGAATGCCAATCTAATATTTTTTATGCTTCTTAAAATATATAAAATTATAGGGAAGAAAGTAAAATGTAGATTAATTTAAGGCCTAAAAAATGATAAATAAACAATGTAATAACAATAACTAAAGAATCATGGTGAGGAAAGAGAAAAAAAAGTGAGTGAAAAAGGAGCCACGAATAGAAGAAATAATTGTTGGGCATGTGGCATCTGTGTGAAGCCCAATTTGTAACTGCTCTGCAGTTTCTCCTGCATTCTCGGACTTATTCTTCTGGCAACCTATTCCTTGTAACTGCCATCTTCTTGGCATGTGGTTGCTACAATGCAGAGGGTCTGAGGATGGTTAAAATATGCAGGAGGAAGTTCTATAGGATATAGCGTGTGGTATTGAATAGCTGCTGTTCCAAAAAATACAGATGTGTATGTAATACAGAAAGAGAGAGATGTATTGATATAATAAAATTGCCCTTCATTGTGGATGCAGCCAACAATTGGTGAACCATGTTAAATGGTCTTGTTGTTCTGTGTGTGCTATTTTTTTATCTTTTTCATTCTGAGCATTTGTATTGATTTTGATGTTCTTCATTTTGGTTCTGTTATTCTATTTTTTGAATTTACAATTGGTATCAGAGCTCTGTGTGTAGCTTGGTCTAGGAGATAGCCTATGAAGTTTTTTTTTGGGAACCTGTACAGCAATCAAAATGGATGATTCAGAAAAATAGAAAATAGAGAAATTTATAGGCCAAAACTTTGGTCTTTGGAAAGTGCATATGGAGTCTCTTCTTATCAAACAGGACTTGTCACTCACCTTACTAGGGAAAGCCAAAGGACAAGGTACTATGAAGGATGAAGATTGGGAAAAACTCGATATGAAAGTGAAGGCAACTATTTTTCTCTCATTGTCCAACAATATATTATTCAATGTCTCAAATGAAAGTACTACGAAAGAGCTCTGGGAAAAGCTCTCTAGCATGTATGCGATTGCTTCAGCTTCAAACAAGGTATTTATTTTGAAGAAATTATATAACCTGAAAATGAAAGAAGGTGGGGTTATGTCCAATCATATGAATGAATTTAACACCTTAGTTACTCAATTAGCTTTGGTGGGTATCAAGTTAGATCCTGAGATTAAAGCGATTTTGCTGTTGTGTTCCTTACCAAATAGCTGAGAAGGTGTTGTCATGGCTGTGACCACTTCTGTAGAAGCCAAGAGTACATTGGTTTTTGATGACGTTGCAGCTACTCTTCTCAGCGAAGACATTAGAAGGAAAATCAGGAACCCTCATCTGGCGATGCTCTAACAGCTGTAAGTATAAATAATAGGGGAAGAAGCCATGACAGAGGTAGATACAACAACCAGAGAAGGTCACAATCTGGTCCGCGATCAAAGTCTAGGGGTAGAACCAGTGCTTGTTGGTTTTGTGGAAAACCTGGACATAATAAGAAGAACTGCTAGAACTATAAGAAAGCTCAAGGCAATGTGAGCACAAATAATCAAGCAAACACTGCAAGTGATGGTGTTTTGGTTCTATCAGCAAGTGATACAAATGCAGATTCGTGGGTTCTTGATTCTAGCACCTCATTTCATGCCACTTCATGCCATCAAGCTTTCACAAATCTTCAAGAAGGTAGATTCGGTAAGGTGTTTCATGGTGACAATAAAGAATGTGACATCTTAGGTAAAGGTGATATCACATTGAATTTGAAAAATGGAGGTAAATTAACTTTGACGGATGTTAGATATGTACCCATGTTAAAAAGAAATTTAATTTTTGTTAGTTAGCTTATAGGCAATGGATGCAATGTTAAATTTTCTCTTAATTCATGGAAAATTACAAAGGGACTTTTAGTAATGGCAAGAGGAAAGAAGCAAGGTAATCTCTATATTCTGGACTATTTTGGTGAAGTGGGAGCTGCAGATCTGCACAATGGTGGTGTTGATGTCTTTTGGATGTTGTTTAGCGGGTGCCTTTCTTGCCTGCAATTTTCTCAATCCGTCTCTTCCCGTAGTATAGCTTCTCCCTTGTTGCAAGGAAGTTAATATAGGAATTCTATATTATGGTGAGGGAATTGTGGTTGATGCATCTGCAGGGTAAAAGATCTAGTGTGCTAGCAGTTCAAATTGTCTATCCAACGTATTGGCTGTTCATTTGACTGTATTTAAATGGGCATCCATCCGGTTGTTCTTAAATATCATCCACTTCAATAGTCAAAGGTCAATAAAAATAGGACAAATATTTACCACTTTTTGTTATGAATGAGGTGTAAAATTACTATTAAATGTTTGACCAATAAATTAGATGATATTTAAGTAGAATGCATCCCATATACTAGATAGATGTTTCCCCGCATAGCAGGTTCCAAGCTCTATTATAGAAATGGACTGCCTCTCCTCACTGTGACTCATTATGGAGAAATAGTGGACTTCATCAATGGTACTTGTCCTCATAGTTTAGGTGCTAAAACATCATGCATTTTATTACTTAACATGAAATCTTTTAAGAACAACTTTATTGTCCACCGTCTTTATTTTTCCACAATAGAAAGATTTCTCTATGCCATGTTGGATGTGTTTCTTCCAGCCTCTGTTCTCTTGCTCTTCATTTAGTTGTTCAATGTATTTTCCATATATATATATATATATAAAGTTAACTGGCCATAATAGGTTCTCTATTTTTTTTGCTCTAATGGGAGTTAATTTTATGTACTCATTTTTTTAAAGTTTGTAAATGTGGTTAATTATTTGTACATTGTTAATAGAACAAAATCTTTTTATAAAAAGTTGAACACAAATATATTGAAAAGTGAATTTATATATTAATGATTTATAAATATATTTTTTATTTGAATTATTAATTAATATTTATTATGATTGTAAATGTAATATATTTTTTTAAAATAAAGAAGTAATTATTGGCAATATAAAATTGAAAGTAATGAAAAACAAAATTTATATGTGATTATTGGAGGGTTTTAGTTTTATTGGTTGAATACAAATTAATTAATTTAGAAAATGTGTCTTCATGTATTTGTTTTTGTTTGGAATATATGTTATAGAAAAAGATATTATTCTTTGAAATTTTTTGAACTAGATTCAAACATTATAATTACATAAAATTGATTTTGATTGGTTAAAATTATTTATATTACATAAAATTAGAGTTGAATGGATGTTATAGCCAATTATATGTATTAACAAGAATGCCAATCTAATATTTTTGATGGCTTTTAAAACATATAAAATCATAGGGAAGAAAGGGAAATGTGGATTAAGGCCTAGCAAAGGATAAATAAACATTGTAGTAACCATAACTAAATAATCATATGAGTTGAGTCTAGTAATGTAAATATAAGGTTAAAAGGCACTTAATTCTTTAATAATGTAGAATGTTGATGTAACTAATTTGATTGTGTTAGAACATTAGATGATTGGACCTAGAATCTTGCTATTAGATTTGGATTGTGAACCTATAGTTGATCTACCTTAGATGTTTGTTATGTTGTTAGGCATGATCACATATAGTTTTATCCCACTCTAACAAGATTTTGGCTACCTTGACACAATTCTATCTCTTATTGTTGCCGATCTTTTGCACCTATGTTAATGTATGATTTCACACCAGTGCAATGTTAATTTATACCTTTGGATTTTTTTTTTCTAGGATTGAATTTAAGAGTTTCCTTAAACCTTAGTCAAACACCTTTCAAGTTGTTTTTAGAAGAGTCAAAATTATAAAAACACAATAATGCAAGATGTTTAAAATGCAGCATTTGGTCATGCAATGTAGATTGTTTTGATAAAATCTCAATTATGCTCTCAAAATGATCCAATGATCTATAATAATGATTGTAAGAGATGATGGATGTATGTTCTAGAGTCTGAGGACTTGCCTTTAAATATGCCATCCTAGGTGCTAAATTCAAATACTTTGGCACACAAGTGAGCAAGAAGCCATCCAATTTGGGAAAGGAGTTGATTTAAAATGAGTAAAAGGCAAGTTTAGATAAAAAGGAGGAGGTCATAGTCATGGTTCTATCCCTTGGAGATAAGCACATCTATGATAAGTTCATATGGGAAAATTCATATACTTTAGGTACAAAACACAATGAATGAAATGGTTAAAGATTGAAGAATTTGTCATGGTTTTCCAAGCTATGGGCAAAAATATGTTGAATTGAGCATTAGAATAAGTTGTATGAAGATGAGGCCAAAGTGTGTGAAAAAACAATGGGGAAAAGGGTGAAGTATGAACTCTTCTACTCTAAATTTTGCCCCCACTTTGGTGTGCTTGTGAAGTACATGAATCATGAATAATCAAGTAAATAAGGTACTAATTTTAAATGAAAAGAGAAATACAAAATAATATAATATGGATGACACAGCTTTCTTTCTTCATGTTCTTGGTAAAGATACATATGCAAAGTTGCACAAATTGACACATCAAAGCATAGGTAGAACCCACACTAAACATGAACATAAAATATTGTAATATTTTTCCTTACGTGTACTTGAGTGATCCCACAATAGTCATATGTCCCACTTTTTTGCCTAAGTGGGACATTGAAATTAAAATTTTTAACTAAGTTTTACTTTCTATCACTTATAACAAGGCAACCATTATGAACTTGAAGATAATGTGAACTAGCGATTTCTGAGATTTTTTATGTGCAAATTCTAAATATATATTTTTAAACAAATTTAAAAATAATTTGTATCATTTATGAAACATTTCATAATAACTTATTTTTATCCTTTATAGTATTTTTAATGAGCATATTATTCCATAACACATAAGTTTCTTTAGATGAACATATATTTATAATTTATTAATCATAGCTCATTAGCATTGACATTTATTGCATGCATATTTTATCATAATATTTTGCTACATATTTTATTTATTGTTAATTTTTAATTTAGATTGATTATAATTTAGAATAATATCATTCCATAATGCAAAACATTATTTTTAACATCCAAATTACTTTTTTTTTTGTTGAAACAAGGGCATCAATATAGAGTGCACAAGTATTTTTAAGAATTTTTTTCTACATATTATTTTTTCAAGTACATTCAATAGAGACCTTTATGTTTGGTAAAAAACCTATGTTCACTAGACAATAAATAAAATATTTAAATGCTTATTAATATTTATTATAATACTTATTAAGTTTAGATGGATTCTAGCCACGTATTTAGCATCATCATGTTCCTTCTCCTTAAGTCTAGATGACTTCTAGTTCTAGTTTTCAAGCTTCTAGTTCCCTAAGTATTAATATTTATTATAATACATTAATATACTATATGTTCTATTATCATATTTTTAATAATAATGAATTTTTTCATACAATGGAGTGTCTAAAAATAGATATTACTAGTATAGATATCTTAATACATCTTAAGTTATTTTGTTTACTTATTTTTTTTAATTTTAATATTTATTTACTTAATAGATATCCTTATGCTATCTTTGACAAGGGAAACACTACTCATCTAGATCCTATGAAAATATTCCATCCTCACAGCCTTTGTCATTTACCTAGTAATCCTATCAATCCCACCAATAATAATACTAGTCCCACCACCAATCCTATACATCCTATAGAGAATTTTGGCTCTAAATTTTATTTTGAGTTGTAGGGTAAGTGCAAGAAGATGAGTACACTTTTTGGCCAAAAAGTGGAAGTGTTTTTCCTATTTTTTAAAATTTGTCATACTTGGAGTGATAATTTGAAGCACTTGCACATAAAATATTAAGATGATGTAAAAATAATAAATGTAGGATTTTGTTTCTAACTTTCAAATATGTAATTTTTTCTAATACCCAGATGATTCAAGTTGGTTTTTTATTGGATGTACAAAAAGTGACTTTTAAAAGTCCCCTATTTTTTACAAAAGCACGCATGTGTATGACCAACATAATTTGACCTAAATTATTGTATTTTTCTAATTCCTTTTGTGAAAAGATTCTCAGGATGTTGAATTTTGATCAGGATATATTTTTTTTGTAATTTTTTAATAAATATTTTTTTTTATTAATTTTAAATGGCTCTAATTATTATTTTATAAAACCCCTTGTGTATGGCCAACATAATTTGAGCTAAACTAATCAATTCACTAAAAAAAATTTCAACATGTAGAGAATGATGTCTAGTTTGGTTAGACATATTTTTTTTTCAAGAAACTTTCCAAATCAAAAGTTAATAAAAAAATAATAACCTATGTTATTTCAAGCTTATGAGTTACTTTGTTTGGAAAGTAAATAATAGATAGAAAATTATGTTCAATAGTAGAAAAAATTGTATATTTGAAAACTAGACTTTCAAATCTATAATAGGTTATAATTTCATTAAAATATTCTGAAAAAAAAAAAGTCATCAGCCATAGTGGCGAAACTAGTTTTTTCTCTTCTTGTTTTCATTGTCTCCTAGTTGCAGGTCCAATGCTAAGGCTTGGGTTTCCAATCCTAAAACCAATGCAAATTGGCAAGTTTGAAATTTTAAAATTTTAGAAACGGGTACCCGTTATAAATGGGTGCCCATTATAAATGGATACCCATTTTAAAAATAACAGGTACCCATTTCTAAAAAATAAAAAAAGTTAGCCATAGGCATGTAAAAATAAAATAAATTTGAAAATGGGTATCCATTTCATAATGGGTACCCATTTTACTCCGGGAGCCCGATCCTAAACAGGTACCCATTTTTTTCAAAATAGGTACCCATTCCAAGTGGCATTTTTCTTCCACGAGAGACTTCCACGAAATCTATACTCATCTTTGTTCTTTCACCCATAAAGGCATATCAATGTCAATCTACTATAGGCAACATCAATTTTCAATCACAAATAGGTGAGAGTATTTTGGCCCTTTATCAGGTTTAAAATTAAAACTTGATCAACCCGACACCTTCAAAGAAAGAAACTCATGTGAAGGAAACATGTGGAGGCTTTTCATATCTCTAAGCTTCAACAAGTTTGACATTATCTTTTGTTTGTGCCAAGATGCCAAGCGTCACCAATTTTGCCTAAGGCAACATCAATTTTCAATCACAAATAGGTGAGAGCATTTTGGCCCTTTATTGGGTTGAAAATTAAAACTTGATCAACCCGACACCTTCAAAGAAAGAAACTCGTGAGAAGGAAACATGTGGAGGCTTTTCATATCTCTAAGCTTCAACAAGTTTGACAGTATCTTTTATTTGTGCCAAGATACCAAGCGTCACCAATTTTGCCTAAGGATGGGTGCGGATTTGATAAAGGGAAGTATAAGAAAGCAATAAAGAAAGGAGCTTCTATTGCTACAACTTGTCACGTTCATGCTTCCCCGTGGAAGAACATTTTGACACACGTCAAAAGAAGTGCCATGCAACCACATGGCAAAGAGACTCAAGAGGTTCTAATAATTTCAAAGTGTTGTGAAGCCGTCGATCATAAACAGAAATGATCTGATGGTGGGGATTTATGAAGGACCTTTCAAGATAGATAAAAGGGTTGATACATTGGCAATAAATGGAGATGATCTACCAAGTCCTGACACTAGCAAAGAAAACACAAAAGCATCAACTGGCCTTAATGAAGAGGAACTTAGATTTAGGGTGATTCAATACTATGCCACCAAGAGTAGATGATTCTCTCCTAGTGTAACATGTTAAGGAAGTTAGATTTCTATATATAGGGCAAAGAGCCATTGTAAAAAGGGTTTGGCAATGTTTCTTCATTAAGCCAATTCCTACACTGTAGAAGAAGAAACAATAAGCTTTTGAGCCTTTATGTATGCTCTTCAAGGGTGGATTGAATGTTTTATGACTATGCCTTTGCACCTTTTATAACTTGTTTGATGTTTATTAATGAAGAAGAAATGATGTCCTATTCTTATTCTATGCCTATTGAGTCTAAAACACTAATGTATTCCTTTGTTTTTAGTTTCAATAAATAATGTTAGTAATTGGTCTAAATCATGCTCCTTTGAGCTCAGCAACCACGAGTTAATATTGTGAGTTAAACAAGGAAGCATTGTGCCTTTGTTGCATCACCTTATAATAGATTCTAATTTAAGTTTATCTCTTCTCTTCCCCTCCGAACATTTTCAAAGTATTAATGAGAATCTTAAGAAGAGCCAGCTTCTAAAATCCTAGAGGTTATCATGTGATTCACAAAACAAGTCCCACAATTACATGATTTCCCATTTTTTTAGTGGTTGTCTATGATGATGATTCAATTCCTATATGTAGACAACAAAAAGCCATCAACAATATCTTCTGGCATGCCTAATGGGACTCAAACCCACAATAACCTAATTAGAAGTTAAAGTGTATGAGTAAAAGGCTCATAACAAGATCATTTGCAACATCACATCTAGGCCTTTTAGTTCCTCCAATTGTAATAGTTACTAGAAGGATAGTGGTACATCTAAAACCACCACTTATTCAAATGGATCTACAAGTTGTTCCTAGGAACTTTGTAAATTAGAATAGTGGTAGCCCATTGATTTTGACAATCCCACCAGTAATATGGGATCCAATTATGGATAATGTCCTTAAGGCACTACCTAGATTCATAGGGAAAGACTAAAAAATTCTTGAGGAGCATCTTCAATATGTGACTGATATTTGTACAGTTCACTATGTAATAGACAAAAATGTTGCCTTAAGACAAATGGTAGCATCATTCAAAGGCAAGGAACTTGATTGGTATAGATATTTACCCTTGAACTTGATAGGAATATGGGATTAGGTAGGAGATTTATTCTTTAAAAGCTTCAGTCAAAAAGGAGATAGATCTTCATTGTTGCAACAACTCATCACCATAAAGCGAGCACCACAAGAAGCAATCACTGACTTCAACACCCAGTTCCATAATACTTGAAAATAGATTCCAGTGACTTCTCACCCACCCTGAGGTATGACCATTGTCTTCTATTTAAAAGATTTCAATTCAGACATAGCCGTAATGATTTAGTCCTTAGGAGGACCAACTCTCCCAAGTGCATATGACTTAGTAGTAAGAGCTGAAAATAACCTTATAGATGCTAGAAAGCTACCCCGTAGGCCTCCTATGCCAATGTTCCCTAAGTTGTCTTTATAAGAAGCATCTAAATCTAAGGCCCCCCTATCCAATACAAGTCCATCTTCTTCCTCTTCTGCATACGCCTATTCTACTCCCCAAGTTCCAGGACCTATGATACCAATTCCCCGAGTTATTTCATAAATAAATGATATGAAAGGTATCTTATGAAGATTTTCAAATGAGATCATTAATCTAAAGAGACAATAAGGCTCATATCTAAGACCTCCCTATTATGGCTACCATAATCCTAGGCCCTCATATTAGCTTAAAAGGTACCAAAACTCCCAAGGAGAAGGTCTATCCCAACAACTTGTGCTAGTTCCTACTCCTTTAAAGAAAATCCCTCCTAACCAAGTGTGAGACTTGATTTTGAGATTAAAAAAAACATTATGGAGGATTCAAAGACATGGTGTTTCTCCTGTAATGAAAGTCATGCAGCTAGAGCTTGTCCACGAGGAAATATCTAGCAAATGGTAGTAGAGAAAAGACAACAAGAATTTCAAGGAGGGACCTAGACTGGGGCATCTTCATACCAATCACCAAGGGTGGAGAATGTTGTCTTAGTGGCCCATTTACAGGGAATGTTGTTGCAACAACAAGAAGAAATAGGTCCAAAACATGCATTTTTCTCATGGATTAAAGGCGAAGACACTATGTTTGCAAATGATCCCTCTATGTCAAAGGTTCTACAAGCTCAATTTGATTACTTCACATGATCAAAGAGATGTATGGTAAGCGATCTAGAAGTAGTTCTTCAACCTGAGCCAACCCTTCAAAGAAAACTAGTAGCTCCTGTCATTTAGACACTAAATTATAGGATACCAATGAATAATCATGAAATAATGATGTAGATCAATGCAACACCAATTATCCTAGCAAAAAAGTTGAGATATTTAGGATATGTCTTGAAATAGCAAATTCCTTCTACGCTCAATATGGTGGATCAAATCAAGAAGGACCCAACTAATATCTCATTGTGGGATGTTTCCTATCCATCTCAGAGCAGAAGACATTTCTCTAAGAAGCTTTGGAGGAGAAGAAGAACACAATACCAACAAAACTAGCAACCATTAGGGTGCAAACAGAAACAACACAGCCCCAGAACACATCGCAAACTCAAATGCTTGTAGTCCTCATAAATGTAAAGAAAGAGTTAAGTAAACCTAAGCCCCCACATTTCTACTTAACAATGATAATATGAATAAATTTCTATACAACTCCATGGTAGACTTTGATGCCAAGACCATGATCATGTCCAAGAAGGTAATAGATTGCCTTCAACTAGAATATGAACCTTTACAAAAGGGAGTCATGCAGTTGGATGTGAAGCAAGTTCAAATAGTGGGAGCCATTAAATCTATATCCCTCATGTTATATTCTTGATCAAATATCATGGTGCTTCAAGAAGTGGTAATCATTGATATCTCTCCAACCTTTGGCCTTTGCCTATCATGAGACTTCACTACCAAGATTGATGGATACCAATCTCTAGAATGGACTCACCTCATCCTCTAGACTAAGTATGGCTTTAAGATGAAGATCTTATCTAAACCTCTCCAATAGGAACATATCACTCATGAGGTGATAACAAACTTTAAATCAAGTCATACCATGTTATTAAAAGAAGAGAAGAAAGAGATAAATATCCTTGATCAAGAGACTAAGAATAATAGCTGAACCAATGAAGAGGAAGTGCTCTTGTTCGAAGTTATGTAGGCTGACTCCCATGGAAATTTTGATTCGACAGGATTAGTGGTGTATATTATCTATGATGAAGAACAAGTGATCCCAAAATGTGAAAATCTTCCGTAAAGCTTGGCACAAGATTTCAACAAGCCCGTAAGTTGTGGAAACTATTTTTTGATGGTGCAAGGCACTCAATTAGCTCCAGATATGGTATATGCCTCATTTCTCTATAGGGAAAAAGGATTCTAAAGGATTTCCACTTCCAGTTCAGCTATACCAATAGCAAGGTTGAGTATGAGGTGCTAATGCACAGTCTCCTTTTAGCATAAAAGCTAAAAATCAAGTAGTTGTAAGTATTCATCGACTCCAAATTAGTCATCAAATAGGTAAAGGAGATGGCCATAGCTAAAAATATTAGAATGAGGTTGTACCATCATAGGGTCTAGGACCTACTAGAAGGCTTCAAGGTGTTTAATATGGAAGTAATCCCAAGGATTTAAAATAAGGAGGATGATAGGATGGCTCAGATAGGGTCCTAATTTGATCCAATGAGAGACCTCATGGGAAATAAGGACACGATCAAATTGACTCAAATGATGCCAAGGGAGATAAGAGAAAATTATTCGTCGATAATGGAGATTACACTTAAATCGAGGTCCACCCTAGAAGGAAGGTGAAAGTAGGTAAGGTTACCACTGAAGCTGAAAGGGATAGTCTTGTGTACTTTTGCAACAAATATGATAGAGTCATGGCCTAGAACTATGAATATCTCAAAGGCTATGTTAAAGAAATAGCTCAACACACCATTGAAATAATACCTATGGAAAATCTAGTTAGAGAGAGATAGAGACCGATCAATCCAAAGATAGAGCCCCTCATTAAACAAGAGTTGAGCAAGCCAATTGATTCTAAGATTATCTTTCTAATAAAGAATTCAACATGGGTCTATAACTTGGTCTTAGTAAGAAAGAAAAATAGGGAACTAAGGCTTTGTGTCATCTTTAGGACCTTAATTGAGGATGACTCAAGGACCATTATACACAAGCTTCTATGGAGCAGATATTAAAAGGGTAAAAGTTCAAAGTTGTGTCACAGTTTCGTCTGACTAAATAGTTTAAAGTGAAAGGTTTCTAGTCAGTAGGTACTTGCTCGAGATAATTCCTCCTAGAACCACATGGCATATACGTTGCACAAACGTGCACATGGGTTTTTAGGCAGAAAAGTTTTGATTGATAGCTTACTCGACGATACAATTTTGGACCAAACTATTAAAATAAAAAGAAAAAAAAGTTGAGAAGTCTTTTTTTCCCCAATTAGAGTTGCTTCTAAAAATGTTCTTCCTAGAGCCGCGTGATCGCATAGAGCTGCCAGTCGACTTCTTGTTACCCAAACCCAGCCCATGTATGTTTTTAAAACCTTTTTTTATGTTTTTTCTTAATAAAAATGTGATAAAATATAATTTTTAGTTTTTGTTTAATAAATTTATTTAAAATTTAAAACTTTCGAATAAACTAAAACACTAAAAACCAAACTAAAACCCTAAAAACCAAACTATACCCTAAAAACCATAGTAAAACCATAAAAACCATACTAAAATTCTAGATTTAAAAGAAACCATACTTCACACCTTTCAAAATCATATGTGATGATTTTGAATCACTCCAAAAAATTTACGTCAACTTACTTGGCAAGGCCCTTGCATATAACTAAGGTTTCATGTCCACATCATAAAAAATGATGCCACATCAGCATGGTTTTTTGTTGAGGTGTCAAAAAAGACCTAAAAAAGGGTGGACCAATAAGTGTGCATTAAGTAATTTTTTATATGTGCGTTGATGTGGCAACACATGACTAGCTTCTTTTTAGATTTGAAAAGAACTTTTCATTTAATTATAAGTACTTATAGCAAATACTAACAACCTTAAAGTCACAACTACTAATGCTAATATTTTAAAATTATTTGACCTTTCAAATCCACAAATCCTATCACCACTAGGGGGGAGGACCCAATTCCTGAACATATTCCAATAGTTGTGATAGTATTGTTAGATAGCACGAGAAGAAAGAAGTGAGCCATGATTTGATGTTGGCCACAGATCACATACAATCTAGTCAATAAATGATTGAAGATCAAAATAGTGGAATGGAGAGAGAATCCTGAATAAGAGAATCAAAGAGACAAATGCAAGAGAATTTTGAGAATGCTCACATTACTCCCCCTTACTAGTTATTGAACTCATAGTTGAATTAGTTAAGGTGAGAGGAGAGTGTTGTATATATAGCAAATAAAGGGCAAATACATCCAAGAGGTGTAATAACTCCAACTACTTGGTAAAAGCCAAAACATGTGGGAAAACCTCCTCAAGTGAAGACGGAAAGGAGGTGGCACATAAAGCAAAAAGAAGGTGAGAAACCCAACTACCCCATACCCTACTTAGGTAAAGACAAAATAGTGGTTATGAGAGGTGGAACAATAAGCCAAAAGGTGTGTAACTCAACTACCCATGGCTGGGAGAGAGTGACACATGGAGCTGATGTATTTCACCATGTGTCCTCATGTTAACCACATCTAATAAACATAAGCAAGATTTTAATAATGTGTAGGAAAAAAAAATTTCCTTAAGGAAAATAAAAAACCTACACTAACACCCCCTATAAGCGTAGCTTAGGTGGGTGAAAAGATATGGGTCCCAAAAAATTAAACCTGGTGAGGTGCCCATGTACAAAGAATTCCTCCTTAAAGAAGAAGCCCCCCTAAATAGAGAGAGAAAACACCCCCACAAAATATAGAAAGTGAAAACGAAGGACTAAAAAGCTCATCTTGAAGTAGACACTAGCTGCACCCCTAGCAAAGCTTGCAGATGAAGGAACTTGATCTCAATGAAGGGTTTGGTGAAGATGTTTTTGTCATGCTCTGATGTTTCAATGTACTTGAGATCAATGATGTTTGCATGAATCATCTACTAGTTGTAGTGCATATGTATCTCAATGTGTTTCATCCTCTGGTGATGGATTGGAGTCTTTAATATTTGTATTGCACTTTGATTATTACAAAAGATGATTGTGGGATTTTTTAATGAAATGTCAAACTCAATGAGAATATTCTGAAGCTAGATGGCATCAGTGGTGGCATTAACTACCCCTTGATACTTAGCCTTTATAGATGAAAGACAAATTACATACTACTTCTTGCTTGACCAGCAAACTAGACTGGAACCAAGTGAGAAGAAATACCCTAAAGTAGACTTGCGGTCTTGAGAATCACCTGTCCAATCTGAATTTTTGTATCCCACCAAGTCAAAATCCACGCCCATTGCATAGTGAATCCCATAGCTATGAGTGCCCTGAACATAGTGGAGAATCTGCTTAGTTGCTTTCCAATACAACTGATGTGGCTCTTGCATAAATAAGAGACCATGCCCACGACATATGAAAAGTTAGGCCTCATGTGAGTCAGATAGATGAGACTCCCAACAAGCTATCAGTATAAAGTTTCATCAACCAAGGGTGAAGAACTATTAACCTCAAGTTTGACCACTAACAGAAATGGAGTCGGTGTAGGCTTACAATCAACCATGCAAAATCTGGTGAGCATGTCAAGTGCGTACTTGGGTTGTGCCATGAAGATACCTAAATATGATTGAGTGATCTGAATCCATAAGAAGTAGTGCAAAAGACCAAAGTCTGACATCAAAAATTGATCATGAAGAGTAGTTTTCACTACTTTGATGGTGGATGAATGACTCCATCTAATCAACAATTCATTGACATAGAGAACTAGAAATGTCAAAGTATCATCCTACTATAGAATGTAGACATTCAGATCATAATGAAATCAAGTGAACCTAATAGATAGAAGGAAGGAGTCTATCTTGGCATACCAGGATCGAGGAGCTTGTTTGAGTCCATAGAGAGACTTCCAAAGCTAGTAAACCAGTGAAGGATTCTAAACAAACCCTTGTGGTTGTTCCATGTAGATTTCCTTCTAAAGATCACCATGAAGAAAAACACTCTTCACATCCATCTGATGAACTCCCCAATGATGGGTTGTAACTATAGCAAGTACGAGTCATATGGAATTCATTTTGGCTACTCTCACAAAAGTCTTAGACTAGTCAATCTTGGGCACCTAGGTGAATCCTTTGGTGACCAAGCAAGCCTTATGCTTGTCAACCAACCCATCTACTACAAATTTTGTTCAATAGATCCACTTGCATCAAACAAGTTTTCTTCCCTTAGGAAGAGGTAATAAATCCCATGTATGATTCCTTTACAGAGAACTAAACTCTTCCTGCATTGCTGCATCCCATCGAAGACACTAGAAGCTTCCTAAAAAGTCTACAGATCAGAAGCTGAAGAAATGTGGAGCATGTTAAAATTGTGATCTTGTTCTTCTAGTATCTCCAGGAAGGATCACCAACCCAATCACCTGTTGACTGTAAAGTCTGATGAGGCCAAAGAGGCCATGTGGTAGGAGAGTCTAGAGGAGAATCATCGACCTCTGAATGATGATTAGGAGGAGAGGGTTGATCCTCATCATCACTATCATCATCTTAAGTGGAGGAAGAAGAATCTTCATCATGATCAAGAGGATTAAGATCCTCTGAAGAACTATCATCATGTTGCAATGTCTCCAATGTGATGGTTGATGGAGAAGTGGCAAGAGAAGAACTAGACGAGTCCTCCTCAAAATGAGCACTCCTCTTGATGAACAACTCATGTGTGGTAGGATGAATAAGACTATAGCCCTTGACACCATCTAGGTACCCAACAAATATGCAAGGCTTTCTCTATGGATACATAGCCTTGTGTTTCTTTGCTGGAATGTGGGCCCATGCAGGAGAACCAAACACCCAAAAGTGCTTAACTATGGGTTTTTGACTGATCCAATCTTGGAAAGGATTTACCCCCTTCACAACTTTGTGAGGAACTTGATTTTAGATATAAAATAAACAGTTGATGGCCTTTGTCCAGTACTGAGGTTACATAGACCTAGAGTGAATCATACAATTGACCATCTTTTTCAAAGACATGTTCTTGTGTTCTACAATGGCACAAAACTGTTCAAACCTACATGGTTGAGATATTCCCCCCATTATCTATATGTAGAATCTTGATGGCCTTGATTGAATCTTTGTAAAAGCTTTGAATTCTTGAGAAGACTCAAAGACCTCAAATTTCTACTTGAGAAAGTATACCCAAATATATCTAGAAATATCATCAATAAATGTCAGAACATATATCTTCCTACTAAAAGAAAAATGTCAAAATAGTCCTGCCAAATCACTACGCACCAACTCTAGAAGCTGTGTAGCCCTCCATGCTTTACCTTTTTCATAATTATCCTAAGGATGCTTACCAAGAATACATCCCTAGCAAACTCCATCAGAAAATCAAATAGAAGGCAACCCTGAAACCATGTCCTATTAACTAAGCTATTGCAAGTAGTGGTAATTCAAGTGACCAAACTTTTGATGCCGCAAATGACTCACCTCATATGAATGAGTGAGTGGAATTATCAAAGGAGAGTCAGGAACAAAGTGAGAAAACTAATACAGTCTAGAATGATGATCTTCTTTTCCCACAACTGTAAACCCATCGTGCAACTCACTAATTACTACTTTGTCTGGAGTGAACTCAACTTGCTTGCCAGAGCAAATGTGAGTGATGATAGACAGACAAGAGATTAGCTGACAAGGATGGAATATAGAGAACATCTTGATATGCTCCTTTGCCCACATCAACAAACCCTCTCCCATGCACTTTAACAAGAGTGTCATCACCCATGAGTATGGCAGGCATAGAACATGGCTATTTGGAGGCAAAACCATCCTATGAGGAAGCTATGTGGTGGGAAGGACCTGAGTCAATGATTTAGCTATTAGGTTGTGAATCAACTACAACTAGGGCCTTGCCCTTTCCTTTCCCCTTAGTCTTTTATGTGTCCTTTGAAGACCCTTTTGATGAACTCTACTTGATAGAGTTAGGTACCTTGACATTTTTCTTCTCAAGAAGATGTGGCAGGTGATCAATCTATTTCTTTAAACACTTGTGCTCATCATGTATAGGCCTCTTACATTAAGAACACTTGACCTTCTCCTTCTTAGGTTCATCACCTGTTGATGAAGAGGTTTGATTAGTTGCATTTGAACCAGTAGGTTTCTGATCTTTCTTCTTCTCTCCTTGGTTCTTCTTTTCCTATTTGCTAGACCCTTTCTATTCTTTTGTGCCCTAATTTACAACCATGACATGTGACTTAGAGGTTTTAATTGTACCCATGTGAACTAGCTTATCTTGGTCCTTAGTGAGCTCTGTAGCAAACTCATCTAGTGAAGGAATTTTACAGTCCAACCTAGGGTATTTTTTGTAGAATAAAAGGTAGAAACAAAGACAAAATAGTTTGGATCAAGCTTAGAAAGAATGCTTAAGATCATTTGTTTTCTTCTTTTTCTATTCCACATTGTTTCAACTACAATCTAATGGCTTTCAACTTTGTGAAGAAGTCTTATATGGTGTCAAAATTGCTAGGACTCAATCCTATGAGTTCATTCTCCAATTGATGGACCCCTTGATTCATCTCACTTACCAAAGAGGCTTCCCAATGTGGTCCACACATCATTGGGTGTTTTAGTAGTTTCAATATGAAAATGTAAGTAAGGAAAAACTGACATACACAGTGTACCAAAGGCTTCATCACATTTGTTAAACCATTTTATCTTTTATGCATCATTGCAGGTTTTTTTTCAAGTCCCATTATAACCTTGTGATAGCCATTCCCTTTGAGATAGATTATCATCTTTGTTTTCCATTCAAAATAGTTATATGGTGTTAAAATAGGAACTATTGAAGCATCCATTTGTGCAAAAAAAGTAAAATGAAATGCAGAAAGAGACGTGTGAAAAAGAGACATGAGAGACCCCCCTTTTCACCAGTTTCTGAAATGACCCCCCAAAAGATTACAATGTTGGCACTTTATAATTAGAGAAATTTACAATGCAAATGTCAGATATTCAGACTCTTATAGGGCCCAAAATGACCAAGACACTGAAACTATAGATCAAGCACAATATGAGATCAAATTGATAGCACAGATGTAGAGTACACAAAAAAATATGAACCCTAAAAAAAATAACACAAAAAATGAAGTCCATTTGCACAAGTTATGGCTCCCAGAATGTCTCAAAAGAAGAATTGCACAGAAAATTGTGGAATAATCTTTAATTTCTGGGAATCTAGAGAGTCAAATAAAATAACCAACTTTTCCATGTTATAAAGTGCAAAATTCTACCCTAAATAAAGAAAATCACCAAAATAGGGTTATGTATGGCCGAGAACGAGCCCTCTGAAGTTCTCCTATCAAACTGAAATCACCAATGGAGATGGGTTAGAAAATTCAAACTCAATCCACCTGCATCATGCTGATGTCACCTCTAAGTTTGGTAGAAATTCTCTAATTTTGGTAGAACTACTAGTTTTAGTTACAACTAGATAGTTTTAACAGTCTCCAATTTTGGTGAACTACTAGATGCAAATGGAGGAGTTATGTTTCTAGCTAGACCACCAAATTTATTTGAGCCACCAAAATAAGCCACCAAACTTAGCAGAGGTGCAGGGTGGGGTATTGAGTTGTGGTGGAGCCACACTTGGGTGGTGTTGCTTGCTAAGGCCCACTTAGGGGCAGTGGTGGTCAAGTGCCCTGATGGGGTTATTGTTTGGGCCATTTAGTAACTTAGAGGTGACTAGGTTGTAGGCACATAGAGTACCACTCTAAGGGTGGTGGGAGGACTGGACCTACTAGGGATGGAGCCCTATTTATTATGGTCGAGCCTTTTGCATAAAGGCGAAATCCCTATTAGATTTTTATAGCACTTAAAGTGTTTTTTTCCTTAGTTCTTAAAAGAACTTAATACAATGCTTAAAGGGTTTTTTTTTTAAAAAAATCCATACGACCATACTATATGGTGTCCTATATGGACCAAAAAAAAATTATTTTGCCTCAAAGGGCAACTTCATCAAATTAGACTTTTGGATAATCAATCTTTAGGTTTTTGGGCTTTCTAGGCATGGTGGTGAGGCCCTTTTGGGCTGAAAATGCTTTGATTTGATGGCTACCCATAGGAACTCCTCTGAAACCCTTTGTAGTAACTGGGTCCTCCAATTTCCAATTTTGGTGAAACAAAAGCCAATCTTGACTTTTCTAGGCCTTATGGACATTATGGAATGGTCAAAAATGCCTCCAGGATTACCAAAAAATTTGCAATCACCCAAATCTCACAAGAGCACAAATATGCATACCAGAGTAAATAGATGCTTATTTTCCTTCAAACTATTTTAATTCTTCAGATCACTCGAGGATGCAAGAGAATAACTAACTAGGTTTTTGAGAAAAATAATATCACTGGATTAGTCTCAAATCTCTCAAATATAAAGATTAAAAAATAAACTAAACCACACAAACAGGCTCTAATACCATGTTAGATTCTACAAGAAGTGAGAACTAAGCTAGGATATAATGTCAGTCATCGATCACATACACTCCAATCAACAAATAATCGAAAATTAAAATAACAAAATGGAGAGAGAATCTTGAAAGAGAGAATCAAAGAGACAATTGCAAGAGGATTTAGAGAATGCTCACATTGCTCTCCTTTACTAGTTACCAAACTAGTTAAGGTGAGAGGAGAGTGCTATATATGGCAAATAAAAGGAAAATACATCCAAGAGGTGTAATAATTCCAACTACCCAAAATAGGTGAAAGTTTTACCTACTTGGTAAAAGCCAAAACATGTGGCATATAACCTCCTCAAGTGAAGATAAAAAGGAGGTGGCACATAAATCTAAAAGAGGGTGAGAAACCCAACTACTCCATAACCTACTTAGTTAAAGACAAAATAGTGGTTATGAGACGTGGCATAATAAGCTAAAATAAGGTATGTAGCTCAACTAACCATGTGTGGGAGAGAGTGGTACATGTAGCTAATGAATTTTTCCATGTGTCCTCATATTAACCACATCTAATAAACCTAAGAAAGATTAATAATGTGTATGAAAAAGAAATATCCTTAAGGAAAATAAAAAACCTAAACTAACATCCCCCTTAAGTGTAGCTTAGGTGGGTGAAAAGATATGGGTCCTGACAAATGAAGCCTGGTGAGGTGCCCATGTACAAAGAATTCCCCCTCAAAGAAGAAGCCCTGCACAAAGGAATAGCCCCCCCTGAACAGAGAGAGAAAACACCCCCCCAAACTATAGAGAGTGAAAGTGAAGGACTAAAAAGCCTCTCCTAAAGTAGACACTGGTTACACCCCTAGAAAAGTTCATAGATGAAGGAACTTTCTCTCATATAAGGGTTTGGTGAAGATGTTTGCGATCTGCTCCAATGTCTGAATGTACTTGAGATCAATGATGCATGCATGAATCAACTCTTGAATGTAGTATATATATATCTCAATATGTTTCATCCTCTAGTGATGGCTACATTCTTTGAGATTTGTAATGCACTTTGATTATCACAAAAGATGATTGTGGGATTTCTGAATGAAATGCTAAAGTTATTGAGAATATTCTGAAGCTAGATGGCCTCAGTGGTGGCATTAAATACCCCTCGATACTTAGCCTTTGTAGATGAAAGAGCAATTACAGACTACTTCTTTCTCGAACAACAAACTAGACTAGAACCAAGTGAGAAGCAATACCCAATTAAGCCTAGCTAGGTTAAAATACTCCTTTTGGCTAAGCAATAGTAGTATAATCTTCCTAATGGCTAGTTCAATCTTATATATAATTGTGGAGAATTGGATTCTAGTTAGATTGCATTATGTTTTCAAGTCTTATAAACTACATTTTTTGTGAACATGTGTTCACTAGCATATCCCTACTTCTACTTCCCTTGTACTTTTCTTGTTTGGCACAAAGTATAATTCAATAATGTCAGATCTCTTTCTTCAAACCTTTAATGCTTTGATAAACCCTTCAATAGTGAATTTTTTGATATGTTCAATGAAGTGCTTGACAACTTCATCCATGACAAATCTTTCTCTTTTCAACAAAAACAAAATCCTTCTCCTAATATGATTAACACAATTTACGTTTTCAGCTCATCGCAAGAGACCATGAAACTAAAAATTGTGGAACATTTTAGATCTAAGATGCAAACACTTGCTAAACTCATCATGACTATTTAGGTTGCTTCAAACACACCTCAAATTGATGACTATGTTTCACAAGTTGCTAATTCTAAAAAGTTAAATTTGACAATGGATCTTCATTACCATGTGATAGGGCCCACACATATATAACACTAGGTAGAAAAAAAGAATTTCTCTATTCCTATTTCCCTTCCCACTTCTTCTCCAAATCTACCTCCACCTCCTCATTTTTCCCAAAAGCCCCTAATAGATTATGATCTAGTATAGTAGCTTCAAGCTACTCTAGGGAGCTAAGATCTCTCTTTGGAAGCTCATTCATACTTCTTTGCAGTATCATGGTATGCTCCAAGAATCCCTGCAGAAGATTCCCATTACATCCTTTGCTAGGCCGAATGATGTATTTTTCTTTCTTGATTGCATCTACACAAATACTACAAATATTATATTTCAATAGTATGAGCTACCTTCCTTGGAGGTACATAAGTAGAATGATCATCTACTCATTATTGTTGTAATTAATAATTTTAAAGTGAAATGTACCCTTATTGATAATGGTTCCAGTATTAATGTTTGTGTGGTAGATCTATTGAACTGTATTAAGATATATACATCTTTGATATCCCTACTATGCTTTCCATACATGTTTTTAAAAATGGTATTAGATAAACACTAGGAATAATCACACTTCTAGTTGAATTGGACCCAGTCACTTTGCCTACTCTCGTCCATGTCATGCCTAGTGTGTTGTCTTAGAATCACCTCCTTAGTAGACCATGGATTCACACTATGGCCATAGTCCTATCTACCTTGCATGGATCAATAGAATCCATCTTTGAAAGTAAGACCTATATGATTAAAGTTGATCTAGATCTTATGCAATACTGTCAACATACAGATTTTGTGACTCAACCTCACACTTCCCATACCCTTCAATATTTAATTCCTTCATAGTCTGCTAAAAACTATTCCTCATCGTCAACTTCTACACTTGAAGCTGATCATGGTTGTTATGGAGTAAAATGTGTACACTAGCATTTTACACCTAGTTTAGCACCTGGGTGGACCTAAAATTTTTACACTTTTTAATCATGACCTATTTTAACACCTTTTTGAACATTAAATGATTAAATCTTGATCTCAATGATAAAACCTAACAAAATAACAATGAGACCAACCTAAGTAAAATTAAAGAGACTTATGCCAAAGTTTTTGGGGCTAAAGGACAAGGGTGCCCAAGCACCCTAGTCCCTCATTTAGCCCTAACTTAATTTAAAGGAGTTAGCTTAAGATATCTTAAGTGGTTCCTCATGTCAGCCCCATTTGGTTTTATTCATTGTTGGTGAGTGGGAATGTATATAAAAACAAGTAAGTTTACTCATTTGAACATCTCTATATGATCTCTAACTTCTTGAAGGATTCTAGCTCTCTTCTTCTCTCTCATGCTTCTCTAAAGCTCTCTATGGTGGATTATTATTGTAGCACTAACTTCTTGTGCCTACTATGAAGATCTTCCTATTTATTTAGGCTACACCAACTTCTTGAGTCTAGTTGTGACGCTGCATCAAGCATGCTGCAGTTTCCATGCTCATGGTGACTTCTTTCCTTCATGCTTTTCTCCAGCATTCCATTCTACTTCAGATTTGCCTCTGCCCTCCTAGGGCACACTCTCTTTATCTCTCATCATTTCAATTGTGGAGGTGGAAACACCATTTACAGAGCTTGAATTAGGAAAGAACCTAAATAGAACCCAACCAATTTCCTTCTTGTGTGTGTGTAGGTAACACTCGGAAGAATCAATAGAAAACAAGTTATAGGAAGCAGGAACACAAAAGGGTGAAGGCACAAGAAATTTAACATTCTACAAAACTCTAATTAGGGTCTAGGGCACCCAAGCACCATGGTCCTTTGAGCTCTCAAGTCTGGATCTAGGTTCTCTTATGTTCACTGGTCTCTAATATGTTTTTCAGATTGTCCATATCTATTTTTGATAGTCTGTTATGCTCAATCTTGCTCATATAGGGTTTCATGTTTTTCCCTAGTTTGATTCATTGGCTTTGATTAATTTCCCTCTATACAACAATAGGAAAAATCCCATATAGTTTAGCTATCCTTATTAGGTAGAAGAAAAACTCGTCTTGTGTTCTAATGTTGTATAGAAGAGGGTTTTGACTTAGTTTGATCTATTGGGCTAGTCTCTCTTTTTTGTTTAACAATGGTGTTGACACATCCTTTAATGCATGTCCTAGTGATGATTGGGACTCACTAGATTTTACACCCTCCTTATTCTGACATTCCAAAAGAATCTTCAAATCTCACATCTACAAATAAGTCTTCTATGTCTAAACAAAATTCTTCCATTCCTTCTACTAAGGATACATGTGATTACACTTCATGCATAAATTAATTGCTAATGGTGATCCTATAAATTTTAAGGATATTCAATCATGTTATGGCCATGGTTTTCACATTATCTCTAGTGTAGGATATAAAGGAAATGGATGCAGTAAATATGAACAAGGTATCAAGATCCCTCTAGAGCCTAATCCACACAACTCCACTTCGGGCCTTGGTTACCATCCTCATCGACCCTCTGTCCCATCTCCTCAAGACTACCTAGATGTGAATATGATTTTTTCCTCTTTAGATTCTCTTTCTCTTCCTCTTATATATCCTAAATTTATATCTCAAGAGTTGGATTCTTATAACTTTCCTCCCTTGGATTATTTTTCTAATGATGAAGAACTTGCTGAATTTCTAGAGGTATATGAGCACATGCCATTATATCATCATGGTTGGGGGTTTCCATTTTTATTAAATACACAAGCATACTCTGGGGAATATATTTCTTTATTAGGTGAAATCCTCACATCCCCTAGAAACTCTTGAGTGTACCCTTCATTGGATCTCCCAGAACATAGTACTCTCCTTGTTGGAGATACTTTTGATGTTCTGATGGATCCTCAAGTAAAGGATAAGGTTATTAAGATTGGGAAATACTTGTCCTCTAAAGAGAGATAAATGCATTCTGATCTTTTTCATGAATTTCCTAAGTTATTTGATTGATCATATGCAAATACACTTAGTATTGATTTGAAAATCGTGGTCCATAACATAGTGCTATATCCTGATGCCCAACTTGTAAAATAAAAAATTCATACAATGAATCGTATGGTGGCTTTATTGGTCAAGGATGAGATTGAAAAGCTTTTAGAAGTTGGTTTCATTAGCCTGATTGACTATTCACCTTGGCTCTCAAATATTGTGGTCGTCACTAAGCCCGACAACCACATCTGAATGTGTATTGAAATTTTCATGATATTAATAAAGCATCCTTGAAGGATAATTTTCCTTTACCTAGTATCAATATGATAGTTGATTCCATGGATAGATATGCCTTGCTTTCTTTTATGAATGGCTTCTCAAGTTATAATTAGATTCTAATTAACCCTGATGATCAACCTAAAATTGCTTTTACATCATCATGGGGTAATTATTGTTTAGTGGTCATGTTGTTTAGACTAAAGAATGATGGTGCAACTTACCAATGTGCTATGAACCTAATATTTCATGATTTTATTCACAATATCTTAGAATACTATGTTGATGATATCTTGGCCAAGTCTATCTTATGCAAATATCATGCACATAATCTTTGTCACATCTTTGAGCGTATATACCTCTATAATATGCATCTTGACCCCCATAAGTGTATCTTTGAGGTTGACTCAGGCAATCTTTTGGGGTTCATAGACTTGCATTGTGGCATTGAGGTGGATACTAAAATGATCAATGCTATTGTGAACATGACACCCCCTAAGAACATATCTTAGCTTTGAAGTTTACAATGAAAAATTCAAGCTACTCACTATTTTATTTCACAAATCACTGACAAGACTCTTCCATTTACACATATTCTTAAGAAGAATGTATTTTTTGAATGGAATGTTGATTGTCAGAAGGTCTTCAAGGATCTTAAGTCCTACCTGGCTAATCCTCCTATCCTTATCTTGATTATTTCTAGTCATCCATTTCTTATTTATACTTTGGCTTCATCTCATGCTTTAGTGGCCTTATTAGCCCAATGCGATGATTAAGTTAGGGAACGTGCCATTTATTACATTAGCTAAAATTTACTCAATTATGAAACTCATTAAACACTATTAGAAAGGCAATGTCTTGCTATTGTTTTTGCAATGAATAAGCTTAGACATTACCTCCTCCGTGTGAATAGGTGTGTCATCATTAAATTTGATCCTCTTAAACATCTATTTTCTAAAATAGATCTCTGAGGTCACATCGCTAAATGGTTTATGTCACTTATGGAGTTTGATCTTAAATTTGTGTCACAAAAGGAAATGAAAGGACATGTTGTAGCCAACAATTTAGGCGATGCCCCTTCCCATTTTTCTATTCCTAATAAAGTCTCATTCCCTGATGATCATATTCTATCCTTAGAAGATGATCAATCATGGGACTTGTTCTTTGATGGAAATATATGTTGAACCGGCTCTAGAGCAAGTGTTTTACTAATCCCTCTTTCTAGTAAGTTGATTTGTCTCTCATTTAGTCTAAATTTTCTTTACACTAACACCATCACCAAGTATGAATCCCTTATAATTGGATTGTGTGTCATGTTATATCTTAATATCAAACATATTCACATTCATGGTGATTCACTGTTGATTATAAAGCAAGTTACAGGGTCTTATTAGGCTAGACATGATAAATTGTCTCAATATCATGATTGATCACTACTTCAACAGTTTTCCTCTTTTTCTATCGATAATATTCCTCGTAAAGACAATCATCATGTTGATGCCATGGCAAGTGTTGCTTCCCTTATACCATGTAATGATTAAGCAGATGAATATCATCTTATAATTCAAGTTCTTTTGTCACCAACTCTTGGTGATTCTACTTCACTAGATTTTGTTTTCTGCCATAATTTAGACTTAGAGGAATGGTACTCCCATATATGCATTTATTTGAGTGATTATACCTTTCCCCTAGAATTCTTAAAAAATTCTTGAACTTGGATTTGTAAGATCATCATGTGCTATATTATTCTCTCTAATGTAATTTACCATTGACCCTACAATGGTCTTCTCTTACATTGCTTAACTAAGACTAAAATCCCCATTGCCCTTTACAAGGCCCACTCAGGTACCTATGGGGGGTATTTTGGTGGATGTTCCCTAGCTCAAAAATTGCTAGATAAATGGGCTACTATTGGGTGAGCATGGAACATGATTTCTTTCCTTTCGTTAAAAAGTGCTCATGATGTCAGCAGTGTAACAACCTTATTCGAGCTCCTGCACAGGAACTACATTCCCAGGTATCACCTTGGTTGTTCTCTATTTGGGACTTGGATATTATTGGAAAAATTTACCACCTTCTTCTCAAGGTCATACCTTTACCATCATAGTTATTGATTACTTCATGAAATGGGTCTAAGTTGTTCCACTTCGATCCACCATTGCTGAAGTCATCTATCGCTTTCTCCTAGATAACATTATCTCTCACTTTAGACTTCCTTTCACCTTTATTTTTGATAATGGTACACCATTTAAGAACAAGCATGTGAAGTAATTTATATAAAAAATCCATATTAAACACCATTTCTCTACGCCATATTATCCACAATCAAATGGCCAAGTCAAAGCCTCTAATAAAACTATCAAGAATATTCTTCACAAAACAGTCAATAAACATGGTAAAGATTAGCACACTTAGCTTTCTTATGTATTGTGTGCCTATCACATGAGTATTCATATAGCTACTAGAACAGCCCCATACAATCTCGTTGATCACATGATGCTAGCATGCCTCTCAAGTTGGAAATCTCGTCATTGTAAATTTACCTCCAAGGCCTTATTGATTACAATATCTATTGTGATCAATGTCTTTTGCAACTTGAAATGCTTGATGAATAGAACCTCCATGCTCTTGAGCACCTTCAAACATACCAAAATACCTTAAATTGTGGTTATAATCAACATGTTCTTCATATATCGTTTGAAGTAGGTGATTTGGTGTTGTACAAAAACCAACAAAACATGAATGCTCTTGTTGGTTTGAAAGGAAAGTTAAGCCCAAACTAGTTGAGACATTACATTGTCACCTTTGTTTATAGATCTAGAGCATTTGGTCTCTCTATGATGGATGGTAAGCTTCTTAAAGAGACTGTTAATATTATGCACTTATATCTCTTTCATGATTAATTTCTTCCTTTATGTGACATTTATGTTGATAAGTTTTGAGTGGTTTTTACTTCTAGCTTTCCTTATGTCATTTGATCATTAACATGTTTTCTTTTTCATGTTATGGTCTATTTCTAAATTGTATATTTCGATTAGATATGTAACTTTTATTTTAAAACAACAATGCATTAATTTTTATGGATGGGAGCTGAAGATAAACAACGGATGTCCCTGGTCAGCTGGGATAAAGTATGTCTTCCTAAATCCCATGGAGGTCTCAATATCCACAACATACGGAATATGAACAAAGCCCTGCTCTCCAAAATTAATTGGAATTTGATCCATCATTAGAAAGATTGGGGAGAAATCATGCAAGCCAAATATTTGCAAGTCACTGATTGGTCTAACTTCCTCCAACAAGAAGGTCTTCCTAAGGGATCGGTCATTTGGAACAAAATGTTGCAATCTAGAAACCTACTCATGCAAGGGATCCGATGGAAGCTAGGAAATGGCATGGGTATCAAGTTTTGGACTGATATTTGGTTAAAAGACAAGGCTCTCATCTCTCAGAGGGATATGGGTGCAATTGCTGGCATTGCTACTCAGTTTTTTGGCCATAAGGTCAGTGATTATATATCCAACAATAATGGTCACAGGAGCTGGAGGAATTTGTTGGATTGCTGCCCCCATCGCCCTGACCTTGCTTCTAAATCTTAGTTGGTTCAAAATTTGATTCAGGAAGTTAGAATTCCCTTCTTCCCTTGTGAAGATGAGCAATTTTGGTGGCCGGATAAGAATGGCTGATTCTCTGTTAAGTCTGCCTATCACTTATTGGTCCCTGAGCTTCATAGAAAGGAGATATGGAGAAAAGTCTGGAGCCAAAAACTGATCCCGAAAATTAACATGTTCTAGTGGGCCTCTGTTCATAACAAAATTCTGACCCAAGATAATTTGCAGAAGAGAGGTTTCACTTTGGTCAACAGATGCTGTCTATGCTGTGAAAAGGAGGAAATAGTTTCTCATTTATTTTTTCACTATAACTTTACTAAGGACATTTGGAGCCTTATCCTCAGCAATTTTGGTATTCAGTGGGCTTGCAACTCTGATATCTTGGAAGTTATTAACAATTGGTATCCTCCCTTCTCCCATCCCTGGCTCGTTGAGTTATGGAATCAGACAATGCTGTGTTTGAGTTGGACTTTGTGGAAAGAGCGCAACCATCAGATCTTTAGGGATACTACTCGAGAGGTCTCTTAGGTCTCTCATACTTTCATTAAGACTCTTGTGGAGAGTGTTACTTTGGCCCATATCTGCACTACAGAGAAACCTCTAACTCTGGAGGAAGAACAAATTGTGGTAAACTGGAGGGTTCTCAACCATGTTCCGGCTTATAACAATACTAAACTATTGCAGAGACTTAACACTAAATGGAAGCCTCCGATTTCTAACTAGATGAAGCTTAGTTTTGATGGGGCCTCTAAGCTTACTGGTACAGCTAGTGGGGGAGGGATCATCTGTGATGATAGAGGGTGGATGTTTGCTGTCTATGCTGGAGGTCTGGGTTGTCATAGCAATAACTATGCTAAGGCTATGGCTCTTCTTTGGAGACTTAAATTGGCCATATCCCTTCGTATTCAGAATTTGGAGATTCAGGGAGATTCTAAAATGGTCATTGATGCCATAACTAATAAGTTGAATGTTGGTATTTAGTTGAAAAACATTATTAGAGATATTCAGTTTCTCTTGCAGAGGTTTATTAATGTGCATATCTCACATATTTACCGTGAGGGCAATGGCGTGGCGGATGCTTGTGTTAAACTCGGACAGCGTTATTCAAATTGGAGGGTTTGGCACCAATTTGATTACCTTCCTTTGAATATTAAGAATCTTATTCTTAAAGATGTGGCCGAGTCTTGATGAGGCTGATGTGTTCGAAAGATGGCTCATACTGTCAGTTCCTTGGGAAGGGGCTGATGTGTCCCTTGAAGTACATGTCCTTTTGTACTTTTTCTACTGTTAAATCCGCTCCTCTTTCTCATAAGGTGAGCGGATGGCCGGATCATCATGGCTGGTGCCGCATAATTATGGTTAAGCATGGGATTGGTGTCTGTAAGGCCTCCCATTATTATGAGATTGGGTGTGATGTTATTACCCACATTATCTACCTTGTTAATGATCATAATTCTCCTATTAAGACTACTGAGGAGTCTGGGGGTTTCTGTGGAATGCGCTGTCATACCGCTATGGGGGGCAACATAATTAGAACTAAACCCGTCTCGTGCTATGAATTTAGGGACAATTTGGTTGCTTGGCATTACTGCAAGGAGGGTGGGATTAGCCCCTATTTGGAGAGGCTTAATGGTTACAATGAAGCTCTTTCTGAACAGTTTGCGCAGTCTTGGTAGAATCGATGGGTTTCAGTGGGTGGCATCAAATTTGAAGTTTTTGAACGTGTAATAGCTATGGCCACCGGTATGTCTACCCAGGGCTTGAAGCTACAATGCAAAACTAAAATTGTGGACCTCTCCAGCCAGCAGCTTTTCCTTAGAGATGGTGAAGAATTGGTCCCTTACTTGAGTAGTTTTGACAGAGCCAAGCTACCGGAGCCATGGGACGCTATTTGTTTTATCCTCATGAAATATTTTACACTGGAGGGGCGCTTTACCAAGTTTTATAACTACCATCTCCCCCTGTTAAATCATTTCCATCGCAATGCTAAAATTAGTTTTCTATTTTATTTGCTTTCTTCCCTAGAGTTTTCTATCCTTAGGGTTCAGGCGAAACTGGCTAAAAACCCTGCTCTGAAGCCTATCCCTCTCTACCAGGGCCTTATTCTCTGTTTGTATAGTCATCATCTTGCCCTCAAGCCCTCTAAATCCATTCCTGCCACTAGTGGGGATGACGAGCCCTCCTCTAACCCTAAGGATATTCCTGATGTTGATGAACATGGGCCCTCCCCTGTTCCTATCAAAACTACTAAAGTTTGCACTCCTGTGGCAAATCCTGTCGATTCCCCGGGCCTGACTGCTTCTAAGAAGGGTAAAAAGCAGAAGGTTACTGGTGAAATGGGTACTGGGAAGACAGTGGTTGGGACCCCTAAAACCCTTGGTAGGACCCCGGTGGGACAGCGAAGGGATTCGTCTGTGAAGGCTTGTGGGGAGGGGTTTTCTTCTGCAGTTCGACGGTCTGGGCGTATTGCTGGCAAGCCGGCTCCCTCTGCCAAGTTCATTGACTATTCTGAGAGTGGCTCAGATGAATCCACCTGAGGGGAGGACGACAGGGATGTGGAGATTCAGGATATTTCGGGTGATGATGAAGACAAGCAGGAAACACATGATACAGGGGAGGAAACTGCTGACTCTGCTAGACATGCTGACAAAGCGGGCGATATGTTTGTGGAAGAAGCTGAGGATGCTTTAGAGACTGATGATGGTCTGGGGGCTGATCTTGCAGGTCTGTGGGTCCACATTGCGAAGTTGGAACGATTTCTCTCCATTGTGCTCAGGACCTCTATTCTCCTCAACCTCTCTGTGCTGAAGAATTTGGGGGTTACTGTCAATACTGATAGTGATGATTTGGTTGAAAAAGTGGATGCTATTATTAACTCTATGGTCTAGTAAGGAGAGCTATGGTCTCCTCTGTCTTTGTTATTTTACTGTTGATACTCTGTTACTCTATTTTTTGGCTTTAGTTTTAGTGGCTAGTTTTGCTGGTTTTGCTGGCATTATGTATTGGTGGTATATGCTATTTCTGGTGTAAGGCCCTGTTTTGTCTTCGAGCCTTTCTGCTTTTGTTAAGGGTTCAGCCCCTTGTTTAGCCACCTTATATAATAAAAAATAATGCATAAATTTGTTTAAGTGTTATTAAACACTTTGCATTTGAGTTTTATGCTTTTGTTTTTCTTCTCAACACATTACATGTTGTCTTGAATGTTAGTTATAATTTTCATTTTCAAGTGGAAATTACCTCATTCTTTACCATGTAGATTATTTAATTGTGTATAACAATTAATTAATCCCATTTAGTTATAAGTATTTTTATAGATAAATTTCTTCATTAAATTACCAATTAGATCTTCATTGTATTTAATTATGTAAATTCCATCAATTCTGGTTTAATTAAATCATCCTAGTATTTAGTTGAACACTTTTACCAAGTTGTTTAATTAGATCATAATGTCATTTAATTAATAACTATCATCACATGAAAAAAATATAATCATCATCACATAACAAAAGCACATCGCTCCAAAAAGATACAATCTTGTATATACATCTCGAATGTTTCTCACTACATGATATACAAAAAATGGCCACTACATCAAAATGTGGTGTATCAAAATACAAGTACACAATCTATGTCAAGCATCAGGACTGTGACTCCCTAACCCCTAAGGCCCTAGTGGTCGCCGCTGCATAAAATGATCCTGGTGAGATGTTGCGAATCATAAGTGGATATGGCTCCATGACTTCATGCTTCTCACTATGCCTCTCAACTCCACCACATTTGTAGTCAGGTCTATCACATGCCGCTATACCTATGTGACCTAGGCTCATAGCTGGTTCATCTCATTTATCAAGCTCTACACCTTGGGGTGATCTAACCATGTTGTGGGTATGCTCTAAACATCTAACCATCTCTATAGAGCATCACATGTAGCCTCTACACTCTTGGCTTTTGACAATTCTTGGTCACTCTCATCCCTAGCAAGGTCCCACTTGGTAGTGATAGTGGTGACCTCTAAAGTAGCTTGATCTCTCTTAATCTGGCTCTCCTCTAATGCAACCTTCAGCTCTACCATAGGCTCAAAATATTTAAGTGTCACCCAACATTTTGGTAAGGCCTATAACTAGCCTACACACCTTGCTAAAGCTTAACACTAGGCACCATCTCCACCAACACTTGACCTATGTAGTTGAGTAACTCTTGTGTGTGCACTATGGAAAAACAAATAAAATTGACATCAAGTATCTCATCATATCATCAAATCAAAATAATCAAGATACATATCTAGTGTTCTACTCAAATCCAAATACAAAATCACAAGTCTCACCTAGATCCCCAACCTGCTAGTTGGGATCTAAAGGAGCTGTTCATGTCATGCTAGGTGTGACCACGACTACTGTAGCTACTCTTGTCATCAATGCTAAGATGGATATCATAGCAGCTGCATTGCTAGACTTTCCTCACTCCCTCTATCTAGGTACTATGTTGGCTAAAGGTGTGGCTTGAGCAACTCAAGATCAGGCTCTCAACCTCTCCACTATAATCACACTACTCCCACCTTGTTGTCACCTACCCATTATTGGCCTAGGCTGCTCCTCATCACCACTCTCCCTCTAGCTCTCTATCCTCTCTCCTACATCCTCATCTAAGTCCTACTCTGTCGGTAAGCGAGCATCTCTAGTAGGAGCGTCATCAGGAAAGATAGGCTCTAGTCTCAAGGTAGCCCACCATGTTGTGAACCCTAGGACCACCACACATTTTCTATGTTAGTTGTTGGGGCACAATTTGTATCCTTAACCTTAGGATCACTGATCTCCACATCTATGACAATGGGATAAGCCTGATCACCTAGTCTCTTTGTGATGCGATGAGAGTGCATATACGTTAGTGGCACCCTAGGAAGGGCCTGCACTTGGCTAAACTTTCTCATGACTCTGTCATAGTAAAAGATACAATCAATTAGTGTAATAGCTAGGACTTGAATGATTATCATGACAAATCAATTAGTGTTCTTGATTCACCATATCAAAATCTACTTCTATGTCTGGTTTAAAGGCTCCAGCACATAGTTTGTTATTTTTTCAAAATGAAAAGCAAATGCATTTAGCCCTAATTTCATAGTTTCACTTCCAGAGAGGTCAACTTTGGCCCTAAATATTTTGTGATCATAGATGATTGGTGAAGAAATGATAAATATTACTTCACTCGAATGAAACAACAAATGATAATTCAAGTAGCAATTTGACAATAAATGTGGAAAATGTAAAAAGTTTAGATCGAGAGGTCAAAAGGCTTTCAGATATAGAATGGTGCTTCCTGTTGAATGTGATCAATACTATTCATGAAGATGGCCCATGATGCAAGAAATTCCACTTTTTATGGATACGATTGCCCAACTGGATAAATTATTTCTATTGGTCATAGTGGGCGAACTCAATTCTGGCAAATTAGCACTGATCGATGCCATGGAAATTCTTCAAGTCATAATGTGGTTTGTACTTAAAGATAGATAAAAGATTAATTGTGGAGAAGCCAGTGTAAGCATTGGTATTATAGAATTGAGATAAGAAACTGCAAAGATAATTGATATAGCCTGCAAATATATATTAACGCATAGTGCAGACAATAGCATGTTGTTGGAACTTGTTGTTGATATTCTGGATGCATTGGCAAAATATGGGAGCCTGGAATATACAGAATGGTCAACAACAATTGTGCTCACAGACATGTTAAGAGAATGGACCAGGGTGAGCATTGATAGATAAAGTAGGCATGCATAATACATGATGGACATCTCAATCTGGTTACCTAGCAATCCAATAAATTGCAACTCAAAAATCTATCTATTCAAATGATTAAGTTTGTAGCCCCCAGAAGGGAGAGTATTGGGGAATGTCATCAGCAAGATTGAAGTCATGAATCTAGGAGGGATTTTGAAAACCCTAAAAGCATGAAGGAAGGATATATTGGCTAGACATGCATAATCGGTGAAAAATCTCCAAGTCTTCCCGACCTCGTATGTCACACAGATGAGCAAAGTATTGAAATAAATGCATCAGGAAGATCAACTGTGTCGGGACAATACTTTATTTTCTTAACAATGATATATATTACTCTGATGAGAGAATTTAGGAAATATTTTTGCTGAGGAATAATATGTTTCACCCAAAATGCAAAACCATGCATTAGATAATTGATTTCACCCAGGAGTATATTTCATTAGGTGAAAGCACACAAAGTAAATGCAATGTGAAATATTTTTACCAGAGGAGTTAAAAGTGGGTGATTATTTTTGCCAAAAGAATATTTATTTAAATATGGTAAAAATAATGGTAGCCAAGAACATTTTTAAATCTTTGTGAAAGCCCGTGGATCAGGTGAGAAAAGTATGGACATTACTAAAGGGAAAATAAAATCTCAGCAAGAGAGTAAATAAAAAGCTAATGAAATGAATTCTGCATTTTCATTGAAGGAATTGTGAAGATGAGATTATTTTTCAAAAGTGAAATATTTTTCCAGAAGAGTCAATAAGATTTTGTGAAAATATGTATAATGGCCCATGAAAATATTTTCACCCAAAGAAATATGAAGTGGAACATTTTATGAGTAAAATTACATACAAGATTACTTGAAGAGATTAATATTTTGGTAATGTTATTTCCCGTGGAGAAATTATTACAAGGTAAGGATTTATTTAATTAAGGTGAGGGTGGTGAGAATATCACCCATTGAAAATATTTTGAGCGTGGAAGAATTTTAATTTATTTGCACTCAGAAGGTTAAAATGAAAGAAGACATTTCAAAGGGAAAAATATTATTTGAGAAGGAAAACAAGTTTTCATTAATGGAAAAGTAAAACATTTTCATAAAAGGAATTATTAAATTATTTTACCTAATGAAGATATACTTCATTGGGGAGAGAAAAGCACATTGGTGAAACAAAATAATTACCCCCCTAAAATTTTGAGAAGCATGAAATGATAAAAATAAATTTTGTATTAAAATAGGATGAACACTTTTAAATCTATGGAATAAAGTGTTTTTCATGAAGGACATTTAAAGGTAAATGATTATTTTTAATCAACCTGCTGAGTGAAATGTAATAATTATGGTCAAGTATTTTCATTTGGGGATGAAAATTTTTCGGGAAGAATTAAACAAAGCAATTACTAGTGAAATGCTTCTATGAGAAATAAATATGAGGATAAAAGTTTCCACCAAAAGGAAAATAATTATTATTACCATCATCACCAAGATGTAAAAATGAAGGATAAAATTAAAAATTTTACTCTTGCCAAAGGAAATTAATTAAACGGAAGGTTACATTGAATGGATATGAAGGGTCATAACCCTAGGAGATATCGTGTATATATGCTAGATGAAATCAAAAGGGATCATCATAAGTAGATTAGAAAAAATATCATGATCAGAAGTAGGAGTTAGATAACTGGATGGATTGATCAGTTGCTGAAATAAAATATTATGTTGTATATTGTAAAATCTTTTGAAATTGTATAATGGAGAAGAATGCATAAATTGGTGATTTAATATTGGTGGCTATTGTTTGTTGAGCTGAACAATTATTTGGCTATCTCCACATTATTATTTCTCTGTTATTTGAACCTGAGTTTCCAAGTTGATATTTTAGTTTCATCGAGACACACTTGTTGTTTTTGTGTAATTGAATTAATTGTTTTCTATTAAATAATTAAAATTCTTTTGATTGATTATAGTAACTTAGAAGTAACATTTGGATTAGTAAGAAGAGCCTTATAATTGACAAGATTGCCACACTATCCCCAACTCGATATTGTCTTATTATTCAAATTAATGATCTGCTCCATTTGTCAATACACACTTGCTGTCATTGTGTGATTCTGTTGATTGGTTCCTTCAAGGAAGGATTAAAATCCTTTCAATAAGTCACAGTAACCTAGTAGGATCGAGTGGATCAATAAGTAGAGTCAGTCAGTCACATTCATGCACGTTTATACAAGGTATAAACAAACACAAGTGCCAAACAATTAGAATTGTAACCAGTAAGTAAATCATATATCATATACACCTTGACTCCATTAGCCCAATAGAAATAGGCACTGGTCATACCAATTCCACGCTAGGATTCCATAAAATCTTATTCAAACAATTACATCTTAGATCTTAGTGTTAGGATTAGAAGTAGTTTGCAAGCTCTCATCTATTCCATACCCTTTTCCACTGTTGATAGAATAAACTCAAACATATTCATTCAATTTACATTAGCTATTAAGGTTCACCCACCTAGGTCTAGGAAAACGTAAAGTGCAGGGAGTCATCAACCCTACAGGTTAACTCCATTTCATAAGTTCAAAAATGTTGCAAATCTAAGCATAGACCCTGGCATCTTCTTAAGACTTGTAACCTACATTTTTGAGACCTAATAGTGACTATGTCAACCATCCTCTTGAGTAGTTTTGTAATTTAGAGGGGAATGATTTGGAGCATACAATTCCATAAAGTCCTCAATAGAATGGTGTTAAAGAATGAAAGAACATGTCTTTGAAGAAAATGGTGAGCTACATGATACACTCTAGATCTCCTACACCTTAGTATTGGGTAGAGGTCATCAATTGTGCTTGTTATATCTAGAACTACATATTCCTCATCAAACCTTGAAGGGAGTCACTCCTTTTGAAGATTGGAGTAGTAGAAAACCAATAGTTAAGCACTTCATTTATTTGGTTCTCCTACATGGGACCACATTCTTCCAGATAAATATAAGGTCATGGATCCATAAAGTAGGCTTGCATATTTGTAATTTATCCTAGTAGTGTTAAGGGTTATCAATTGCTCCACCCTACTATATGCACAAGTTGTTCCTTGAGAGGAGTGTTCCTTTTGAGGAGAAATCTTTGAAATTTCCACTCATGTCACCTCTCCACATCATCTTTCTACATTGAAATTAAACTCACTTGGGCTAGATTATAGATCTTCCAAGGATTCAGATCCAACTAGGTAGATTCTTGATGATGAGGAGTCTTCTTCCTCTACTTTAGACATTGAGATCGATGATGAGGATTCACCTCCTTCCTCTCCTAATCATCATTCAAAGGTTGATGATTCTTCTCATTCTCTAACTTTAGATCCACTTTGGACTTGATAGACACTATATAAGGCTATCGAGGAAATTGGGTTGTCAATCCATCTGACACTAGAGGAAAACATGTTCATAGTTTCAGGGATCTCCACGTGTCTTGATTTCTACTACCTCTAATCCATAGTCTTTTTGAGAGGCATCTTGCATTCCTAAGTGGGATGCTACTATGTAGGAGGAGTATAGTTCGTTGATTAGGAACCACACTTGGGATATTGTTCCCCTTCCTGTTCAATGCAAGTGGATCTATTAGAAAAAAAATTGTAGTAGATAGGTCGATGGATAAGTATAAAGCATAGTTAGTTGCAAATGGTTTTCTTAGGTTCCTGGTGTTGATTACTCTAAGACCTTTGCACCTATTACAAAAATAAAATTCCATTAGACTCACACTTACTATCACTACAACACATTGATGGGAGGTTCATTAGATGGATTTGAAAGTTCATTTCTTCACAAATACCTTGACGAGGAAATATATATGGAGAAACCATAGCGCTTTATACATTTCTATTCATTTCCTTTCAAAGTTAGGAAATCTATCTATGTCCTAAAACAAGATCCTCAAGCTTGGTATGCCAAGATGGATTCCCTCCTTCTCACACTTTGGTTCTATCATTGCCATTCAAAACCAAACATCTACATTATGTAGTAGGATGATTCACTCCTCTTTTTAGTTCTTTATATTGATGACCTATTGATCATAGGGAGTTCTTCTTCATCCATTATGGTAATGAAAACTACCCTTCACAATAGGTTTTTGTTGACTAACTTGTGCTTATTGCATTACTTTCTTAGGATTTATATCTCAATCTACTTTTAATATCACTCTTACATAGTCCAAGTATACTCTAGATTTTCTCTTATGGTTTCACATGGCTAACTACAAGACTACTCTAAGTCCCTTTCATTTTTGGAGTCAAACTTGAGGGTTAGTGTTCTTCACCTTGGGTTAATGGTACCTTATATTGGGAGCTTGTTGGGAGCCTTGTTTATTTGACTCACATGAAACTTGATATTTCATATGTTATGGGAATGGTCTCTCAATTTATACAAGATCCCCATAACCTACCATAGAAGGTAGCCAAGAAGATTCTACATTAAATTCAGGTTACTCCTAAGTTTTGGGATTCACTAAATAGTGGGGATTGATATCAACTTGGTGGGTCACTCGAATTTAGTTTGGGCAGACAATTCTTAGGATTGTAATTCCTCTTTAGGTTATAAATACTATTTCTTGGTTTAGGTCCTATTTATTGGTCAAGCAAGAAGCAATCTTCAATTGTGCTATCTTCCATTGACACTAAGTACTCGGGGTTGTTAATGCTACCACTAAGGCCATCTATCTTTAACATATTTTCACTAAGTTTGTTATCTAGTTCCAACAACCATCAATCATATTTTGTGACAACTAGAGTGCTATCCTAATTTTTAAGAACCTAATCCATCATTATGGGACCAAGGACATAGAGGTTCACATGCACTACATTTAGGACCTTATTCATGGGCATGTCATCAATCTCCACTATTTCTTAACATTCAAGTAGTTTGACAATATTTTCACCAAACCCTTGATAGAATGCAAGTATCTTCATCTACAAGCTTTTTTGGGGGTGCAATAAGATTCATTTTTGGGGCCTTCTTAGTCCTTCCTTTCTCTCTCTATATATGGGGGATTATTGTTCAGGATTACGACATACCCCTAATTTAAAAATATGGGGAACTTTGTTTTGAAAGTCGTGATTTTTTTATCTAATCTAGGTGAAGTTACATTTAATCTTTATCATGTTTAACTTGTAAGACTTAAAGTCATTTTTATTGCCAAGGTGTTTTCTTGTCATAAGACGTCATTTTGTTTTGAAAGGGGTTTTAATTTATAAGTTTTCCTAAGTTCTACAGTTTTATAGTTAAATTGCAAATCGATTCAACTTTCTAGACCCACTTTTCCTTTGCAAGTTGCATGATATGTTGACTCCCCAAACCCAAGAACTGTCACAATTGCAACTTGCTTTGAAACCCCAAAACCTTGGAGTAGTTTTTTGAAAATTACCTTCAATCTCTGAAGATCGATAGATATGCATTTAATTAACTCATGCGAGAGTGTTTAAATCTTTGAAACAACCCAATCTCCCATATCATTTTTACATTCCTTTTGTAAATTGTGATTATGTAGCTTCTCTAATGCTCTAGCTCCCCTGCATTCATACAATATCAAATCTCCAACTATTTCAAGTGGTTTTATTGTGATAATGTAGGTTTTTAATCCTGATTGCTTTTTAATTTTGTTTTTTGGTTTCATAGAATGTTTGGGGTTTCTTAAATATTGTTTCATTCTTGTTGGAATTGCAAAACTACTATTGAAATTTTATTGATCCTTTGTTTTTCACATTCAACTCTATGTTTTAATAATGAATTTATTTATAGTTTTGAATTTCATCCTCAACCTTTCATCCCTAGTTCCTCATTTGGCCTCAGCCTTAGGGTTTCACCATGCCCTAGATTTTGTACCTTCCTTTGATTTTGGTTTCAAATTATTTGAAAATTAGAAAATCAATCTCCTTAGGTCAAATCTTCACTTTGTCTCTCAAACAAAACTTATGAAAATAAATCAAAATTAGTTTAATCCTTTTTAGGTTTGGCCCAAAGAAATGTGAAACTTTGCAAATTTCTGCAGTCTCAACTTGATTTGTAATTTCTACAAGTTGCAAGTGTTACCAATTTTTCACCTACAACTCAAATTGGTAGAGCTAATACATTTTTTCTATCTTAAGATGAAAGATTTTTAACACTGTCTAGTATAATGTCTTTTGCATAGTTTATGGTTCTTGAAAGGTTTGGTTTTATCATGCTTTCATATGATAGAAGAGAGAAATTAGTTTATCATTCATTTCTTTGCAGAAGATTCATAAGAGATATTTCATTTCGTTACAATGTTCATTCATTTTGACAAATGAGATATATAAAAATTGAGTAAGCATTGCATTGAATGAAAGAAAGGAAGATCAAATGTCCCACACAAGCCGTGGGAGTACCTGAGCTAATACATCAGAAAGAATGTACTATGTAACTAAAGTAATGAAGCAGATAAGATAGAGCATATCTATCATTGCCTGTGGAGATCTTAAACTGATCCCTATTGCAGCTTGCCCTTTGCTCCTGACCTTTGAATGAACCTGTAGAGATGGAAAGAGATATGTTAGAGCTCTAGATATGGTGTATCCTATGTACTTCATCAAGTAGAGACAATACACTGTCTGTGATGTATTGAATTAGATACAAATCACCCATGGACAAGATAAACTGGAAATGAAATAATCATTGGGCTTCATTATTTTTTTAGCTAACATGTTTATTTCCTATGCATGTATAGAAGAAGTTATGTGGCTAGTTTGAAGACATTTCAACATGTGGTGCAAAGTGGGCTCCCACAAGGGTAGAGCGTAGCATGCTGCCCTTGAGTCTCAAGGGGTATGAGATAGGAACACTTATTCATATTGTACAAATAGGAACGTTTCAACTGAAAGAGTAATTCATGGAGTGTTTATAGGAGCCTCGAGATCAGTGTTCATTCATGAATGTAAACTCAAACATGATGAGGTGAAAAACACAAATGAATAGTGAGCTTATTCAATGCTACCTAAAGAGGCATGAAGCTAAATAAAAGATGTTGCTATAGGAAGTAGCATGTGGAGAAATGCTATACACAAAAGCATATTTCCTCAGCCAAGTGAAATGAAAGAGTTATTATCATTGAACATGATATGTTTGTAAGTACATACAATGAACTAGACAACAAGTAATTATGCCATGCCACAAGTTGAGTATTATCATCAAATGTATATAGAATAGATAAACCAGTCATCAAATGGAGCATACACACATGTAAAATTGTATGAGTTTGAGCATCAAGATATCTCTTATCATGGTAAGAGGAATGAATTCTTATTGATCATTTCCATCTATAGAAGGTGCAAAACAAATGGCATGGATATTGTCACTATAGGATGCAGCTAGAGTTTCAGAAATAAATCATAACTTTTCTCATATTAATTTCAACAAGTGTTATGTTTTGCAAACCAGAAAAGAACAGTTGGGTTTTGACTTTAGTAGAGATCAGATGGAGCTGATTGTTCATCATACATTCTTAATCATGCTACTACAATAACAAAACAACTAAATGAAATAAGATTCTTTGCATACAGAAATGAAGAAGACACAAAATATGTATGGGTTCTCAAGAAATGTCAAAGGCACTTCAAATTGTACAGGAAGATTGCAAATACAATGAAAATCAAGAGTTTTGAACTTATGAAAGTTGTAGTTTCCAAATTTAGAATGAAGAGCAGTGTAATGATACTATCTTCTGTATACATAAAAAGGATAAAACCCAGTTCATATTCTTGAGATTTGCTGCCTGGGAGTTGTGTTTCTCACAAACCCTTATCATACTGTGTGAACAAGTTTTAGATACAAAGGAAGAGCAATGTAATTTCATACAGAAAGATGATTGAAAAACCCATAAGTGTGAAAGATACAGCCATGGCAGTGAGAGGAAATAGAGCATCTTTTTCTCATAGCAAGTCAAATACACAAGTTTATTAATTTGAGGTTTCAGGAAAAATACAAACTTTTGAACTCATGTCATCCCAAAAAAATACTCAGAAATATTAGTTTGGCCGATCGAGCCTCATGCTACAAGAAAATATAAAGAAGTGAATGTACAGTCACAGAGAAAGCTTACCTTTAATTCTGAGAGATTAAATATGCACAGGGCCGTGGGATTTAACCCATAATTTTCTTTTATATTTCCTTTGAATGAGCTCAGACATATCAACCATGATGGCCAGATACAAGGGTGTCGACAAAGGAATAAATAGAGAACAAAAGGATGCATTAGATAAATCTATAGTCAACTTAAAGGTTGAGTTTTGCCTGAGAGAAAGAAGAAAAATGAATTGAATAGATGCAGATTAGCCTTACCTTATCATTTCCTATCAAAATCTATGTACAATATAATGGAGAAACCAAACAGCTCAGAAGGAGCTCAAACAAAACACAAGTGAAAATGATAGGAGTTTAGGGTTTTACCTTTCTTTTTGGTCAATGCCTTAGGTTGTCTTTTCATCTTTTTTGACTTCTTTTTACAAAAATCATTGTTATCCATTTTGGCATCGTGGAAAAGGCTTCCAAGTCTTTCAAACCTAATAATGCAAACCTCATGATGCCAAAGGGGCCCGTGAGGGCTAGATTCATTCATTATGCCTTATGACCTCAAAGATATGCATGGAAAATAAAGTTAGCAAGTAAGATTCGAAGATATGGAGTTTTTATTTGTCTTTTAATCTTTTAAAAGACAAATGCATCCAAATTAGTTTGAATTTACAACTAAAACAATGTAAACAAATAATAAAGTAATATAATTATAAATTACTTTATTATTTTTTGCAAGTTGTAAAGTCAAAAAGATAGAACAAATTGTAATTCATAGTAAAGTAATTGTCCTAAAATTACTTTATTCCTTGCTCACATTGTTTACATTATCCAAAAAATCATGCAAATTTGGAGGATGAAGTTAACTGTGCTTTCTTGGAGTTTTTTTAATGTTTTTTGGTCAAACATGGAGGATTTTGAGGTTCTAAATGGTTAAACTGATAGAGAGGGACAGTTTGGAACTATTTTTGCTCAATTTGGATCAGTTATGAAGCCTCATTTTTAAGCTTTTCTTTTTTACTCGTGAGAGAGTTTGGTGGATATATTTTAAGTTTGAGTTAACTGGTATTGGCTCACTTTGGATAGGAGAGTTCATTTTTGTATATGGGGGAGAAAACTTTTTTTTTTCCTCAATTCTTGCCTTCTTTTCTCTCTAACTCATTTCAGAGAGGCACAGGAGTGTTTCTAACTCATTTTTAGATCTATATAGTACAATAGGTTATAGGTTCATGTCTTTGGTCTTATGCAATTCTTTTTCCTTCTATTTTCATTTAGAATACACCAAAAGTTGCCTTCTCAGAAATATGTGAATGCCTTTATGAATGATTTGATGAAATTATTGTGTCTTAACCATTAAATCCTTTAAGTTTGTCTCATTCATTATTGTGCATCCATCATAGGTCTCAAGTTGTATTTGTTTCTTTTTTGCCTTAAAACTGTGAAAATTTATTTTCCTCTTGAAAGAACAAATTGGTTGGCCTTCTTTGGAAACATTTTTTTGTTTAAGTCATCATTTCTGAATTGTGTAACCAATGTCTCAGAGAATAGCCATGAATTATTCTGCAAGTTTTACCATCATATAGGTGCATCACCACAATTTCAAATTTAGTTTATTGTTCGATTGCAAATATTTTTATCCTTTTTCTTGCAAATTTAGTTTACCATTAGATCAATCATAAGGGAACCAACCCACAATCTGGAGGTCTGCATTCACCATAGGGCACCCACAACCTGAAGGTATTCCCATGTTACACAGGATTGACAAGCCTCCCAGCTTTGCATTACATGTGCAATCCTGATTGATAACAGCAAGTAAAGTGTGAAGTTCATACAAAACCACAAAAAAAAAAGTTTTCATTTGTAAACTACTATCAAAGTTTGAAATTTGATTGCAAAACTAGAGTCCAAAAGTTTTTGTAGCTTATAAAAAATTGTCAAAATAAACTTCCTCTAAACCTTGATTGGCATTCGTATTTTGTTTGTAATTTATAGTTTCTCGCAAATTGTAACTAGAGTTTAAAATGTAGATGTAATCTGGAAACCCAAAACATTTTACAATTTTTAACTAACTATAAACTACAACTTAGACCTCACTCTAATTGTAAATCACACCTTATTTACAAATTGTAACCTCTTTTTGATTTCACATTGGCCCCAAAACCCAAATTGTAACTTGCATTCTAGGCCCAAACTCCAAATTACATGAAAATAACAAAGCACTCAATTTGACTTTTTTAGCTCCCTAAATTTACAAATGTGGTCGATTTAATCATGGAAAAATATGAATTAGGAAGAATTGAACATTTTAAAACTCATTTTTTATTAATTGAATAAAATGTTATGATATTGACAATAAATTGTAAAATCAATTAATTAAGAAATTATTTCCAAGGTTGTTATATCCAGATATGACCTCTCTGAAAAAGATGAAATGCGTTTACAAAGGATTCGTCCTAGTGTTCAAACTAGTTAATGATTGGATCAATGTCATAGATACTGACCTATGGCATGTAGGTCTAGATGAATACCATACTAGAATGACACAACCCAATGTAGAAATACCAAATAAGGTCAAGAACTTGAAGCATAATGGGCTAGCTTAGGCTATAGGTTTCCCTATCTCATTGTAATCTCCTAACTTGGTAATGAACTATGCACAACATTATAACCTAGTTTTTAAGGAGATCAAAACTACCAAAGGAAATGTCGTGTTACTGATTTTGCCTCAATATATAGAGAAGATTTATGACATTCCTTATAGGGTTTCTCATTGTAATGTCATTCTAGAGTCAACACAAGCTTAGTATGACCAACACTTAGATGACTATTTAAAGAATATTAATAGAATTTGGCTTGAAAAACCAAAGGCTACATTAACTAGATTGCCAAAAAATCTTTTCAAGAGTGATTTTGTAGAAATGGTAAATGATTGTATCACTCTTTTGAGTAGAGTTACTAGCCTAGAGGATGCTTGGTAATTTTAATATTGGATATACAGGTACATAGTAAAAAAATTGAGGGAAGAAGAATTCTTTAACCAAGTAACCTTGATTAGCAACACTCTACATGAATGATTAACAATTCAAAAAAATAAGTTTCACATGACTTCTTACTTAGTGTATTCCCTTGCTCATAGACCACATTTTGTAGGATTATAGATGGTAGGAACTATGATCCTTGGGAAATAGAAAGTTTATGAGTATTACCTAGAACTAGAGATTAAAGCATTGGCACAAAATTTTTCTACTGTCAATAATATTTTTACCTTCTTTATTATTAAAATGTTGGAGGGAGATTTTGGCCAAAGGTTATCACTTGAGGTGAAATTTGAGATAGAAAAATATGGATGCTAGTTCATCAAATTCCTAACCTTTTCTTACATTAGGGTCTCAACATATGATAAGGCCCCTATAATATGCCTCAATATCTAAGTAATAAGATTGCAATATTACAGATGTGCCAACAATTATCATATTTGCATAAGTTGTGTTCAAAAAAGAAGGTACATGGTCCTCATTACCAAATTGTAATCAATCAACACTAATCTTTTACCAGAGAAGCATCAAAGGTATCTAAGATTGAAATGGAATAGTGGAATCTGATGCTATATGATTCTAGGTCATGTTTTAATCCAAAGTCAATCATTGATAACTTAAAAAACATTTACAAACATAAGGGTAGATTGGAAGACTTTTGGATCAATTGTGCTAATCAGTATGAGGTAAGGAGAATAGATTACACTAGGCTCACTACCCCACAACTAAACAATTTACTTATAATTGTTGTGCCTAATATGATCAAAGATGATGGAAATTTCTTAGATCCTACATATAATACACAACAAATTGCTTCAAGACCCCTTCCAAGAATTAACTAGGGTCAAAAAGATATTAATAATATGGATTTGAGGATAAAAGCAATTTTGAAAAGAATATAAAGTAACTGGTTAAATAAGATCAGGGCTAAGCATGGAATGCCTCTAGTAGAGTTGAAAGTATGGAGCATCATGCTTGATGAATCACAAGAAGCATCTTCCTCTAGATGCAATTCTCCTTCTCATTAGGTCCTCACAAGCCAAGTAGCTCTATAAGATGCTCCACCACCACCTTAGCCTCCAATTAATCCACAAGATAATTCTTCTCAAGTGGTTTAAGAGATTATAACAACTAGTAGATATATCTTCTCTAGAAAGAACTCCTTCACATAGTGGACAATCTAATGTTCTTGAAATTATTAATGCATATGGTAGTGGTTTGTCTTCACCTTCTTCTAAGAGGACTCCATCTCCTCTAAGGTCAGTTTAATAGAAAAAAGTGCAACAACCCATAGGACAACAAAAAGTTGAAATGGAATAGTAGATTGGGCAACAAGAAGAGGTTGAGCAAGAAAAAGAAATTGAGAAAGAGGTTGATCAAGATGAAATGGCAAAAGATGACCACAAACAAAATGAATAATTGCATTGAATCAGTAGGAACAAACTTAGATAGATCAACAACATGAACAACAAGTTGATAAAAATCAAGAATATATTTATCAAGAGTACATTCATGTAGAGGAATAGGTTGACAAAGAACAAATTGATTAGGGAGAAATTGTACAAAATAATCAACAACAGAATAGTCAAAAGGAAGATGCATCCAAAGAGAAATCTTCAATTGATAATACCCCTCAATGGTTCAAAAAAATACTTCAAAGTAAAAAGAGGGTAATTTATAACATGCCTTGGATGATTTAGAGGATTTAACATCCATAATTTCCAATATTACAATGAAAACTCCTAATCACAAAGGTCAATTTCCATCTTACCTTTAATCAAGGGACACAATGAATCCAAAAGTGACTTGTTGACGTCAGGGAGCCTTGGTAAAAAATTGTGAAAGTGGTATCTATTAACCCCTTCTCTATAAAGAATCCCTCACCCTCTAGTACCTCCTATCTAAAAATCATGCTAGGAAAGGCCGTAGCATAGGGCAGAGCTTTGATCTTCCTAGGAACAACATGGTGCCCCATAAAAGAAAAAGATGTGACTAGAAATCTAGCCAAAGTAGTATGCCATGGAGGAGGACATAGCCTTGAAATGGAGGATGTATCACATGAGAGGATGCAAGCACCACAATGTTTAGTCACATGGACCAATGTCATTCCCCTAACCCTACACCCTTGTCCCTCCAAACAACACTTGCTAAGACTGAGTAGTGCCACAACCAAAGCTACTAAGACCATAATCTATCAATACTACATAAAGAGAAGGAAAAGGACAATCCTTAGCCACCATTGAAGAGCTAAAAACATCATCAACCACAACTAGAACCATGGAAGGAAGAAATCCAAAACCAACACCCAAAACTATCCCTTCAAAGAAAACACTAGAGGAAAGATTTGAGGGGAGAGATGAATATTCTTGCAATGAGTTGTGAGGGTAGGAGGTAAAGCCATTCAAGAGGGTCATTTATACTTAAATTTCAATTAAAATAAAATCTAATTTAAAGTTACATATTATTTTCTAATTAAAAAGAATATTGTAATATGTGAATTTCAAATAAATTTCATTTATTAAAATTGGAGGATGTAAAAGTTTGGAACTTGTAAAATTTAATTTTATTTAATTCAAATATTTCTAAACTAATTTTTGGTTTGTTTAAAAAATATTTTTATCCACGTAGAAATTTTTTTCAGATCATAATACTGCAAATCTAAATCTAAAGATTGCCTATGAAATTAAAGTTTACTTAAAATTTAGAGCTTTAGAACTAATATTTTGGTTATTAGAGCTCCTCTTGATGAATTCTTGTCTTTTGTATTTCCTCTAATTTTTTCTTAAGTGTCCTTTTGTTTTCACCGGTGCTTTTATTTTGAGTTCCTCACACACTTCATTTAGCACTAATTTTGAACTCAACTTATAGACTATTAGTTATAGAGTTTATTTATTTATTTATATTATAAGCATTCTCTTAACTAAAGAAAAATTGGTAGCGACTATCCTTTGTAAATCCTAAATCATAACTATGGTTGGATGACTCTTTAAATCACCAACCATTTTAAATTAGGAGAAATGAGGCTTTGTTGAGAGGTGGTATAAATTGAATGAGGCTTTGCGGAGATGTGGTCTAAATTGATGAGGACAAGAAGAAGAAGAAGGATTTTATCAAACTTATCAAAACATGTAAAAACATCTCTTAAATTTATGGATGACCTTTTGTTTTATTAGCACTTGAAAATGAAAAACTGGCTAAGCAATACATGTAATTAACATGGATTTATTTAAATTAGGAATGTGTGGGAAGATATGAGATTATTTGAGTCTCTAACATCTCTTAAATTTGTAGGATTTATATTTGGTTGTTCAAAGTTGAAGAGAAAATAAATCTTTAATGAGTATGTATGTTAATTAATATAATAAGACAAATACCACAACATAACATATTCTAATTGTATGATTGATCAGGTCCATGGTCATTTGTGTGGTATTTTTGGGAAAATATAAAAAATTTAGTTTTTAGTATTTTCTACATCTTAGTAAATTGCATTTTCATAGGCAAAAGGTTTAAATTCCAACAAAATAGCTAGGAGTTATAGCCTTGCAAAGGGGAAGATTTAAAATTTCATAATTTTGAACTTTTGTAAAAAGTTTTCACCTTCCGAGAGTTCTTTTTGTTTTCCAAGGGTAATGTGACCCTTCATATTTTATGTAAGTCTATATATTTCAAATTGGAATGAATAAAAAACAATTTTTTGGAGGCAATTCACAACTCTTAGTGAGTTTGCCTATTTGCAGAAACTCAATTCTTCTTTGTTTATTTTATTGCATTACAATACCACAGGCTCAACACTAGGTATTGTCTAGATCAATGATAGTGGATTGTGATAATAAATAAGCATTAAACTTTCAAATGCACTCAAGAAGTGATGATATACCTAACAATGTGTGTACTATATAAAAAATATAACTCTATGAACTCAAACAATGTGCATAGCATTAAAATACAACTTTCTAATTTCTTTTAATTTTAAGAGAATAATGCATTTTTAAAACTAGTGACAACATCTAGAAGTGTTATCAAATGGTTGATAGGCACAAATATTAATAGCCTTCTCCAGCAAGTACTATGGGTAATAAATTTGTAATAGCGTTAGCAATATTAATGCTTATGGACCACTTGATAACACCTTTAGGTACTATTACTATCATGTTTATTAATGGAAAGTGAGTTAGAGATCTACTAGCATTTGTGGAAGCAATAGATTAAATGAAAACATTAAAAAAAAAAAATATTGGAAAAGTGAAATAATCAAAGGACTAATGTTGGAGTACCTTCTTCTTTCTAGTAGGGTAAAGGTATCGTAATACCACTTACAATCAATTGTAGGTATACCATGACAACTGAGGCATCAATATGGGGATTCAAATCATGATCTTCATTATGAGAACCCTATGGCCTTGCCATTTGAATACCACCCCTTGAAAATTTAAATCAAGTACCTTATTTATGCCCTTATATTACTTCTCTTTAAATCAATGGGAATGAGAAATCACAAATAGAGAAGAACTTCTAAATAGAGCCATTACAGAAATTAGGATTCAAAGCTCAATGTCCACATAAATGGCCTCATATATACTAAATCAATATCTTTTCTTTGAACCAAAAATAAAACAAGACACTTGTAAACTGATAGAAATACTAAAGCTCTTGGAAATTGCTATGAGAAATAACTAGTATAGATATCTTAAATACATGTATCTACAAAAATGTTGAGAAATATCAATCTTGAGATATTTTATTTGCTTAAGAGTTATTTTATTTTACTTTACAAATATTTTATTTTATTTACTACAAATATACATGGACACATAAATTTTAATTTTTGTTTAAGAATTATTTTATCTTATTTACATTGTTTACTTTATTTCAAATATGGTAATACACTTGTTTTATTTTTGTATGTAACTTTTAAGTTTACTTTTGGAAAAGCCACCATTCATTATTTCTTTAATTTTTTTGTTTTATTTACTTTTTAATAGTTTCATATTAATATATATTTTAAAATTTTAAAATTTTGATGTTTTTTCAATTTAAAAATAACTGTTGCTCTAGATAGTTTTTCTTTCACTTTCTCTTTCGTAGTCACCAAATTAAATGCTCCTCCCCTTCCTTTCAATTTCTCTTTCATAGTCATTCAATTTCTCTTTCATAGTCAACACATTGGATGCTTCTCCCCTGCTGCCACTGTATGTTACGTCTCTGAATGTAAATATAAACCAATTTAAGGGATCACATCCTTCTCTTTATTCCTATCAGAATCACAGATGGAACTCATAGCATTTCTTATTTTGCATAATCTGATTCAATACACATAGATAAGCACTGCAAAATCGATTAACATACGGGAAGGGGATAGGACAACAAAAGAGATAGACAGGATTCAGTTATCCAATACTTGGTCTACGTTTACATGGTGTGATAAGACGAGATTCAAAAAATCACTCATCCAATCACAAAGTGGAAACATAGGATAAGATTTGAAAAATCACTTATACCTGCAAATGGCCTAGATTTGTATGGGTGATAGGATAAGACAAAAAAATCACTCATCCTATAGCTTATTATTTGTAAATGTAGGGGAAAGGAATACAAGTGCTATGGATAACATGTACGTGGCTGCGTAGATGATGGCAATAACAGTACTTTCTGAGATTGAACCCAACTTCATGGCAACAAAAGCTAAGTAACTGCACGCAGTGAGAATGATAGCGAGGGCCACTGTGGTGATGAGAGATAAGGTGGCTGGTATCAGTACAGCTTGACGGATGCCTTCATCTCTGTTTCCAAGGCAGCCAGCCGTAAACAGCCGGTGCCGGCTGTAAGGCTGGTTCGACAAATCTTGCAGTCGATTTACTTAGCGACCAAACCATCTCAGCTTCTTTCGACCTATCCGGCTGGTTAAGACGTTCCTTCCCATGCTGCTTGGAAGAGATGTGATGGCGCTGCAGTTGGCTGCCATAATTATTGGAATTCCCCTGTTGTTAAAATTGTCGCATAATTTTACATCATAATATTATTTTCGATTAACTATGAACTAATAAATCTCTTAATATACATGCACTTTTGAAGTTTTTCGTAGTCCATTGCGTGGTGAACACGTCGAAGTATAGGCCAGGAAGGAACAAAAAAATTGCATCTCTTGGGGCGGGGGGCCACATAAAGGACTAAGGCTTCCCTTTCTGCCGAAAGGCAAAATAATTTGGTCAGTTCCGTACCATAATTTTCTTTGAAAGTCAACTCATTCACAACATCCTCCTCCCCAGAGTCCAACAATTTTGTGGAAAAAAATCTTCTACTCCCTACAATAACCAACCGAGATATTTCATAACAGCTGCCATAACAGGGACAAATGCCATAACAGCTGCCTTGATTATGAGCACATCTTTCATGCTCTTCGTAATTGTTCTCACAAGTAGCGATTTCCACAAAACAAATATGATGATCTTGCAAGCATTTGTGGAAACAATGGTAATTAGCCGATAGACTTTTATATGTGATCATTATAGCCGCAAAAAAAATTCAGGTCAGAAACTTTTCTAAACTCGTCGGTTGTTCCTATCGGTGTATTCCTTGAACCTCCTATGGGTGCAAGTGCTAGTATAATCCTCGTTGGGAGTGCTCATGACAGATGTTGGGACACCTAATTTGCCAACATTCTCCCACTTGTCAAATACTTTGCAAGAGCCAAAGGGACACATACCATCAAGAATCAACTGCTAAGTGTTAGAAACCCCATAGACTGTGAACACCATCTAGACTTCTCTATGCTCACGGGATTAGTTAATGCATCTATAACATTCATCCAAGTCTCTACCTTTTTCCATCTTCACCCTACCATCCTCAACCATATCTTTCACAAAATGATACTAAACATCTATATGCTTGGTCTTAGCATGAAATGTTGGGTTCTTTACTAGAAAGATGACACTCGAATTGTCACAATAAACATTCACTGTACCTTGTTTTAATCTAATGTTTGAATACAATCTTTTAAGTCAAATGGCCTCCTTACAAGCATGAGTTGCTGCCATATAATCAGCCTCTGTAGTGGACAAAGCAAACATAACATGTCACTTACTCACCCAACTTATTGCACCACTGAAAGAGTAAAAACATAACTACTAGTGGATCTTCTTCTATCGACATCCCCCGTCTAGTCTGAATCCACATAAACACAAATATACAGGGAATGCATGTCTCTTATACCATGAAAACATAAAGAATACTCTAATATAACCCACAACTATCTGAAGGCTATTTTAACTGCATCCCAATGAACTCTACTAGGATTTGACATATATCTACAAAGAACCCTGATGACTTGGGTAATGTATACTCTTGTATAGACCATAGCATACATTACGATTCCAACTACATTCTAGTAAGACACTCTTCTCATGTCTTGCATCTCTGATGGGGCTGTAGGACAATGTGAAATAGATAAATTCATTCTCAATGTCATGGGAACACATAATGTGTAACATGTCTTCTCATATTACCCTGATTTACACACCGGGATTACTAAAAAGTAAATAATCATAATCATCATAAGTATTTTCTTTGTTAACTCATTAATCATTTGCATAATCAATAAATAAAAAGCATATCTTTTCTAAATATTTTCAAACTAGAAATTACAACATATTCAAAGATAGCATTTTAGTGAAATCTTTTACTTTACAATTACAATATCTTGCTCATGGAAATAAGGATAATTTTACATAAAATTTGACTATCAGTCATATTAATAAATATACTACATCTGGAGTTTTGATATCTGTTTTCATAAGTCTTGGCTTGTCATCTGTTTGGGAAGGAGAGCATCACCTGAATGTTTTTCCTCCAACCACAGACCGGCGGTCCCCTGCACACCTTCCTTCCTGGAAGTGGCCCTACCCTTCATGAAGGGAATAGATATAAAGACCAAACAAGTTTTTGCCATCTGAGTTTCTGGTATTGTTTCCTACATAACCAATCACAGTCATACAATTATAGATCCCACTAAGTGTGACACTACTAGATGGTTATGCAATCTGGAACACAGTGAATCGACTAATGCATGCAGAATTAGATCCATTACTTTGGCCAAAGATTTAATATAAATAGACATTTCACAATGAACATAGTCAATTGTTGACATAGTCCAACTCGACTTAGAAACTATCTCATCCTACAATGATCTTAGTTTGACCAACTCTAGTCATGGGATGTCTTAATAAATCTCATCCATAGTCCTCCTTACTTAGGTTATTAACTCTGATTTCTGGTGTACAAGACCAAGATGGTTCAGATTAAGGTCTTAATCTTCCGAAGAAGTTTCTTGTTGCAACCACAACATGGAATCTATGACTCCCTGTCACTCTATTCTTTGTTTCAAAAGTTTATAAAGATTCTTGGTTTTGGTGTATAATATCGACATAAAGAATACTTTGATAATATCATCATAAGTTTGTCATAAGTTTTTCCAAGATACTTGACTCATGGATTCTTATCTAATCCAAATTGACAATAAAATGTCTATTTTGAGTTGACCACATACTTGTAGGAAGATTCATACGTTTATTATGCATGTCTGGGATATTCTTAGAAAACTATCTTTTCTAATCCCTTCATACACAAATGAATAATTAAGAACCCTTGTCATAATTAAAAAGGGTTTCTTGATATATATCAAAAAAAGAATAAACTCTAAGCTTAAATTTCAATTAGAACACTTATCAATTTATAGCTAAGTGGATGTCATTGAATAACTTGGCTCTTATCGGACACATACTTTTCAAATCAATCATCAAGGTGATCGTATGCATGCTATGATGGTACAAAAGATCATACTGATCACAATAATAATATATATATATTCGAGACAATCATTATTCTTTCTCGAGTTGATTAAAAAAATGGTAGTATTGGGACTCAAGAGTCCATTATCTTAACAACTGGGGCTCGTGAGTCTGAACAATCTGCCTATCCAAAAACAATCTTATTGATTGTTACCACTTAGTTTCCTTCAAGCAAGATAAGCATACAGGTTTTAAACAATAGTTTGAAACCTTATCAAATCTTAGGAATAGATAGTACATAAGAATGGTTTTCTTTAATCTGAAGCTGCCCAATGTCATCCAAGTACATGAAGACTTCATACTTGACTTAGGGCTCCATTAATACGTCATTATAAATGTTTTACAAAAGACTGCTTAATAACTTTGTTAACAAAGACTAAGATAAAAACAACTGAGAAGAACAAACTCCCACTGCCATTGAAAGCCGACAATGGTCTCACCAGAAGAGTTAAGTTTTTCAAAGTTTCAACAAGAATGGTTGATATCGAAGTCAACTTTTGGCATGTAGTCAACAAAAGATTATTTAAAGTTTTCCTAACTATCTAGTTAAACGATAATAGAATAAGGCTATTCATTTTAGATCCATTCAGTGCTTCCCTGCATGGATCAATGCTTGGTGTGCATCCTTCGTTTCCACGTTCGGTTGTTACTGTCCTAACTAGGTGGCTTGCATGTGTATGATTATATTTTAAATCTTTTGACTTGCCACTCTCTCTCTTCTGTCATTTGGAAGTTGTTGTGAAGACTTGCCGCTCTCTCTCTGATTAGATTTGAAATCTTTTGACTTGCCCCTCTCTCTCTACTGAGGGCATCAATCGTATACTTTAATAAGTATGCTCGAACCATATTGCTACTGGCCTTTTGATACCATATAGAAAACTATTCTAAGAAAGCTTGTATAATATCGGCTTACCAAGCTGTATAGTATTGGCCTACCAAGCTATATAGCAGTCTCTTATAAAGAAACATACAATAACAAGAAAAGATAATGTATATCATTTTAAACAAAGCCTCTGCCATGACTAAGGCAATACCTATTCAAGATTGAATATGGTCCTCCTCTTTGACTTCAAATTCCACCCTATGGTTTTTTTCTCTCATCATTACCCTTCTCACCTGTTCTCAACTAATTGTCTTCTGTGGATGCAAAGCACGGTTTCCACCACAATAATGACTATTTTTCCCCCGTTCCTTGAGAAAGCTCCTCCAAGGATCATGCAACGAGACAACTACCATTCTTTTTCTCCAAAAAATGGCTCCCAACAACCGTGGATTATTCCCACTCTCTCCACATTACGTGGGGATATGGAGTACATGCACCACTTTGTGGTTAAAGTGGTTTACAAAACCATAGAAAAACTTATCTCAAATAGATAGGTGTTTATAACATAAAAACCATATTCCTTAACATTATCATAGTATACAACTGAATAAATATAAGATATCAACTTAATGGTAACAATACCTTTCGTATGGATGTTGATACTAACCATGTGGCAAGTTACGAGAATGGGGTTGAGGTCTTCTCCCCCTTCACAACTTTATGGTGATGTCAATGTCAGTCATCAAGAAAAATAAAGAAATATGTTGGAAAACTTTCTAACAAGGAGAATGGTTAAACTCTAACCTCTCAATAATTCTTGAATATATCTCAAGCAATTCAAGCAAAGTTTGACATAAGAAACCTTTCCATAATGACAAATCGACATTAGTTGAATTGAGATTAACTCAACAAGGAGAGTTAACTATTACATACCCTATCTCTAGAAGGTTCACTAAATATACATCTTGAACCTCAAATGGCAAATTTGTCTCTTCCCAAACATCTATTCCCTTCTGTCTAATGATTCTCTCCTTCCATTCTTGGAGGTGGAAATATATTTCCTGGTTATACTCATAGTCATACAAACTATGATCAGTGTATTATCAATAAATCATTATACATCATGATTAAATAATCCCAATAACATGTAATCTCATGTCTAATTCCATGTATTAATCATAATTCATAAAATCAATGATTTATCTTTACATTTCCCTAAACGTCAAATCATTAGTCCATGATAACTTATCCACTTAATCACATGAAAGTAAAAGTAAAACACAGTTAGAGTTTGGGGATGTAACATATCACCCCCATAAGAATCATCGTCACCAATGATCCAATGCATCCAGAGTTTATAACATAAAAAGTTTTTGTTCATCATAGTAAAAAGCTTAAAATAGATGAGGGAATCTTTGATAATATCATGATAATTCTCCCAAGTGGCATTCTCTTCTGCATATTGGTCCCACTGGACCATGCATTGAGTAATTTCATTATTACGCAAGTGTAGCTTACGTATTTCAAGTACTTTGATGGGCTCAATCATTACCACCATTGGGTCCTTCACCTGTAAGGCATTCCAATCAAGAATAGGAATATGATTATCTCTTGCAATATACTTTTTCAAATAAGAAACATAGAAAATATTATGCATCATGGAAAGAGCTGGTGGTAGAGCAATCCTATATGCAACTGGGTTTACTTCCTCGAGAACTTCAAAAGGGACCCACATATCTAGGAGCTAGTTTGGATGACTTTCCAAACATAATGGAACTCTTTTGTGGTTTGACTCTTAACACGACTTTCCCTCCTACTAAGAAATGTCTTGCAATGCATTTAACATCTACATAGCTCTTCTATCTATCATTTACCTCCGCTAACCTTTTCTTAATCAGATGGACCTCTACTTCCATTTCTGATAGCATTTCTAGACCAAGGCTAATCCTATCTCCTAGCTTATCCCAACTTATAGGAGTTTGGTACTTTCTTCCATATAATGCTTCAAATGGAGCCATCTTGATAGAAGAATCATAGGAATTATTGTAAGCAAATTCTACAAGAGGAAGATAATCTTCCCACTTGTATTGTTGGTCCATGAAATACATTCTCAATAGATCTTCCAACACTTGGTTCACTCTTTCCGTCTGGCCATCTATTTCTGGATGGTAAGATGAGCTTATGTTTAATTGAGTTCCAAGTGAGGAGAATAAGGTTTGTCAAAACCTTGGTGTCATGTGGGCATCCCTATCTAAGATGATCTTCTCAAGAATACCGTGCAATGTGAATATTTTTTGCACAAATTTGCGGGCTATGACTAGTACTCCGTCTGTCAAATTCTTGAGTATCAAATGCACTACCTTAGTGAGTCTATCTACCATTACCAGAATAGCATTATGCCTATTTCTAGACATAGGAAGTCTTTGTACAAAATCCATGCTAATGATCTGCCATTTCCATTCTAGAATCTCATGAGGGTATAGAAGTCTTGCCGAGTGATGATGTTCTGCTTTCACCCTCTGGCATTCTAGACATCTTGCTACAAACCTTATAGCATCCCTCTTCATTCCTTTCTAGAAATATAATGCTTTTACATCAGCTAGCAGTTTCATCACTCTATGATGTCTTGAATAGGGTGTAAAATGAACCTCTTTCCACAAGATATTCCTTAACTCCTCAAAGTTTGAAACTTACATTCTTCCTTCAACTATTAATAGTCCATCTGGTTCAAAGTGGAATCCATCATACGTAGAATCATGATGATTGTCCATGAGAGCTTTCTTGACCTACTCATAGTATTCATCTCCCTTGGAATTTTGTAATAGCTGATTCTTAAAATCATAATGTATGGAGATCATTGAGGAGATATGTCTCCTCCTACTTAGGGCATCAACCACTTTGTTTTCCTTGCCATGAATATATTTGATCTCAAAATTGTAAGAAGATATTAGCTCTAACCACTTCCTATAGAGAGCATTAATATGTGGTTGAGTAAACAAATATTTGAGTCCTTGATGGTCTATTTTTTATTCAAAAGGTTTCCCAAGTAAATAATGTCTCCACATTTGTAATGCATGAACCACTGCTACAATTGAACAAGATCGTGAGGAGCATAATTTTGTTCATATGTTGTCAACTTTCTGGACTCATAAGCAATAACTTGCCTATCCTCAACAAGTACACAACCTAATCCTTCTCCTGAGGCATCAGTGATGACTACAAAATGACCTTCCAGGTTAGGTACCTTTAAAATTGGTGTCATAGTCAACTTCTCTTTTAGTTGATCAAATGCCTCTTGAAAAGTTAGCCACAAAATTTTGAAAAGTTAACCACAATTTTTTTGTAATATCCTCCTAGACCCATAAAACTATGGACTTCCTACACATTTTTTAGTGTAGGCCACTCCAGAATGGCTTTGATCTTTGGTGGGTCCACTGAATTCCCTTACCTAAAATTACATGACCTAGGTATTGTACTTCTTTTTGAAAGAAAGTACACTTTGAGAGCTTGCCATAAATTTTATGCTCTCTCAATTACTGAAAAACAATCTGTAAATGTTAGAGATGTTCTTCATTTTTGGAATAAATCAAAATATCACCAAGGAAAACAAGCGCAAACTTGCCCAAATAATCTCTGAACACACTATTCATTAAGGTCATGAATGTTGTAGGTGCATTCATTAGTCCAAAGGGTAGTATGATGAACTCATAGTGTCCATACCTTGTTCTAAAGGTTGTCTTATGGATATCTTCATCTTTTAGCCTCAATTGGTGGTATCCTGACCGAAGATTGATCTTTGAAAATATATTTGCCCCTCGCATTTGATCAAAAAGATCATCAATACGGGGCAATAGATACTTGTTCTTTATTGTTGCTTTATTTAGCATACGATAGTCTATACATGGGTGCAATGTGCCATCTTTCTTCTTAACAAAAATAATAGGTGCTCCCTAGGGTGAAACACTAAGTCTTATCAATCCTTTCTCTAGAAAGTCTTGTAGCTGAGACTTTATCTCTATTAACTCTATTGTCGTCATCTGATAAGGAGCTTTAGATATAGGTTTCGATCTTAGAATTATATCTATTGAAAAATCAAAAGCTCTCTTAGGAGGTAATCCAGGTAATTCATCTGGAAATACATCCTGAAAATCTCAAAGAAAGGGATACCTATCTATATCAGATCTCTCTTGATCTATGGATTTTCTTTCTTCAACTCCTTGAGGTTTTTGAGATTCATAATACATCAAATCATATTGGAAAATAGATTCTTTGTGATAATCTATTTTCTCTATTTTGATAGCAAAGAGTTGACACCCTTTCCTTTGGGCTCTCTTCATCTTGAGGGAAGATATTTGCCTCATTTTGACCTCTCTAGCAGTGCCTTGAAGAATAACTCTTTTCCCAAGGTCATCTAGGCATTCTACTGTTTTAACAAAACAATCCACCTTAGCCCTATGCCTCCACAACCAATTTATTTGAAGGATGACATTATATGATCCTAAGGGGCCTACATAAAGGTTTACTTTAGTGGAAAATATCAGAAGTTCAACCTTAGCTTTGAACAAACATTACTCTACCTGAGCTCTTGTCTGGTTAGCATATTCTACTGATCATGCATTTTCCATGTAACAACCTCTTCTAGATATCTTATTCAAAACTTTCAAAGAAATAAAACATTCTGTAGCACTAGTATCTATTAAAACTGAAATTGGAATATCAAACAAAATATCTGTAGTTTCAATTGGAGCAATCTGATACTCCACCTATCAATTATCCATGGCTGCATGTATTCATTGTTGGAAGGATTCCTATTGTGAGGGTAGTGGATTTCCATGTGGTTGAGTCCATTGTGCCTTATTGGGACATTGATTGGCATAATGGTCACCACCACATGAAAAACATCCTCCTGGGGGTCCTCACCTTTCTTAAGGCTTTTCTGAGTTATCTCCAGTTTTCTTGGAGTTATTATTGTTCTTCTTATCACCCCTAGATTCATTCTAATCATCCTTGAATCTTTTATCACCTTTCCTTTTGAAATTATGTTTATTGCAATAACTGGGAGGATTGTGACCAATTGAACTTTTTAGAGTTCTTTTCCCAGTAAGCAGATATGGATTTTAGCTTTTGTTCATGTTTAATAGCTTTCTCATAAACCTGGTCCATTGTAGTGGGACCATGCACATCTACTTCACCTCCAATTTGCACATTCAAACCCATGATAAAATTTTAGATGTGAAACCTCTCATCCTACTAGTATTGAGGGACATATTAAGGAGACAAGTGAACTTCTCCCTTTACTCATTCACAAATGAGTCACCTTGTCTCATATTTTGGAAATCTACAAGCTTCTGATCAATATACAATTGTGGAAACCATCTTTACCAAAAGAGCTCCACAAAGCTTTCCCAGGTTAGACACAAAGAGCTCAATCCTAGCTCCATCTTCTTGTTCATCCACCAAGTGAATGCTTCACCAGCCAATTGGTATGCTCCCCATATCACTTTGGTTATTTTAGAATAGTTTCTTATTTCAAAATATTTCTCCATTTCTATAAGCCATGCCTCCACAGCATCTCCACTCATAGTCCCATCAAATTAGGGAGGTGTAACCTTTTTCATATCTCTGGATAGTTCAAGGGCCCAGTGGCTCCCCTTATCCTCATCTTGTCTCAATTCTGAGTTATTCTCTACACGCCCACTTTGGGTGGTATGTTAATGACATCTCTCATCTTCACCCTTATGGGAGGCTTCATGTCTAGGTCTACTCTTACCCCTAACCTCTTGCTCCAAATTTCCAATCCTTTCCCTCATTTCATGGAGCATATCAAGAATGTAGTCAAGTTTTGCATTGGAGTTTCCAGAAGGTTGCCCTTCCTCTTGGCTACCCCCAAGACCGGTTCCTGTCCGAACCATGCTACAACACTACTTCTCCTAAAGTTTTCATGTTAAGCATTCAATTAGTTTTTCATACTATTGAATCCATTCATAAACATAAATCTGTTCTCATTTATTCAATCTTAAACAAGAAAGGAAATATTTGCCAAAATTTAAAAATTGTATTATAGTATTTATGGATCACATAATATCCATCATTTATTAAAAAAATTTACATCTTGCAAGTGTAAGTCACTGTTAGAAAGGGAGATCTTCCTAGGTTCATCCTCATCCTTGAGTTTTACCAAATTAGACTTGGGAGATGGATGTACTTGCATGTATTCATCCATAACTTCCCAAATGATAACAAGAGAATTAGGACCACATCCAAATGCTAAGTCCCTATGTGCAAAGGGTTTAAATAATTTACTCGTAGAGATAGAAACAATAGCCTTCACTTATTTGCCCTTCTTTTCCTTCTCTTTCTTGATACACTTAATATCGTCAATGAAGGTTTCAGTGTCAATTAACCATGCGTCTTGCAGGTAACTAGTTTGGCCTAGGATTTTCATTCTTGAGGCTCACTCCCTCATAGCCTTTAGGTAACATCCATTTCCTATTACCTTCTTCCTTGGGTTTATTCTTATTCTTACCATTATGGCAAAAGAACATTCAAACATTAACAACAATTAATGTCTGAGGAAGATTTCATGTAGTGAGCTTATAGGTCCATGTATTGAACCTAGTAGCTCTGATACCATAGGTAACATGTCTTCTCATATTACCCAAATTTACACACCAAGTTTACTAGAAAGTGAATAATCATAATCATCATAAGCATTTTCTTTGTTAACACATTAATCATTTGCATAATCAATAAATAAAAAGCATATCTTTTCTGAATATTTTCAAACTGAAAATTACAACATATTCAAAGATATCATTTTAGTGAAATATTTCACTTTAGAATTACAATATCTTGCTCATGGAAATAAGGATAAGTTTACATAAAATTTGACTGTCAAAGTCACATTAATAAATATACTGCATCTAGAGTTTTGATATTTGTCTTCATAAGTCTTGGCTTGTCATCTTCTTGGGAAGGAGAGCACCACTCGAGTGCTTTTCCTCCAACCACAAACCAGCGGTCCCCCATACACCTTCCTTCCTCGAAGTGGCCCTACCCTTTACGAAGGGAATAGATATAAAGAACCAATAGGTTTTTGTCACATGAGTTTCTAGTGTTGTGTCCTACATAACCAATCATGGTCATACAACTATAGATCCCTTCTAACTAAGTATGACACTACTGAATGGTTATGCAATCTGGAACAGAGTGAACTAACTAATGCATGCAGAGACATGCATTACTTTGGCCAAAGATTTAATATAAATAGACATTTTGCAATGAACGTAGTCAATTGTTCACACACCCCAACTCGACTTAGAAACTATCTCATCCTAAAGTGATCTTAGTATCACTAATTCTAGTAATGGGATGTCTTAATAAATCTCATCCATAGTCCTCCTGACTTAGGTTATCAACTCCATTTTTTGGTGTACAAGACCAAGATGGTTTAGATTAAGGTCTTAATCTTCCGAAGAAGTTTCTTGTTGCAACTGCAACATGGAATATGTGACTCCCTATCAATCTATTCCTTGTTTCAAAAGTTTATAAACATTCTTAGTTTTGATGTCTAATATCAACATAAATAATAATAGTTTGAAAATATCATCATAAGTTTGTCCAAGATACTTAACTCGATTCATGGATTCTTATCTAATCCAAATTGATAATAAAGTGTTTGTTTTGAGTTGACCAAATACTTGTAAAAAGATTCATACGTTCATTATGTATGTTTGGGATATTCTTAGAAAACTATCTTTTCTAATCCCTTCATACACAAATGAATAATTAAGAACCCTTGTCATAATTAAAAAGGGTTTCTTGATATGTATAAAAAAAAGAATAAACTCTAAGCTTAACTTTCAATTAGAACACTTATCATTTTATAGCTAAGTGGATGGCACTAAATGACTTGTCTCTTATCGGCCACATACCTTTTCAAATCAATCATCAAGGTGGTCGTATGCATGCTATGATGGCACAAAAGATCGTATTGATCACAATAATAATATATATACCTGAGACAATCATTATTCTTTCTCGAATTGATAACAAAATGGTAGTGTTGGGACTCGAGATGCAGGGCCAACTATGAGGTTCTAAGGCCTTGCACTTCTCTAAAGGGATGTGTACCCATTGCTAGAGAGCCAAAAACTCTGAAGTGCCACACAACAAGTTTCCTGCAACACCAGGCCTCAAAGGGAATGATGTCCTTCAATACCTTATGTGGAATTCTATTACAGATGTGAGCAACATAGTTGATAGCTTTGGCCTAATATTTAGGTGCAAGGGAGCATACATGGTTCATGCAGCCAACCATCTCTTTCAGGGACCTATTTTTCCCTTCTATTGCATTGTTCTGCTGAAGAACAATCCCCTCAAGAGTGTAGAATTGTTCAAACTCATGGTTCACATATTCTTTGTCATTTTCAACATGGAGAATCCTAATGTTCTTCCCAAATTATTTCTTGGCATGAGCCTTGAACTCCTATAATCTATAAAAGACTTCTCCTTTTTTTCCAAAGAAAGTAGACCCTCATGTATCTAAAATAGTCATCAAGAAGCTAGTGAGGAAGTAGCAAACCTTGATAAAAGACAATAATGGGAATGGACCTGCCACATCACTGTTAACCAACTCAAGGACTTTTGAAGCCTTTCAAACCTTCCCTATTTTGAACTTGTCCTCAGGATGTTTTCCCAACACATAATAGAGACAAACTCCATCTCAAAAATTTATCTGATGAAGACTCGTGACCATATCCTATGTGTTGATCTATTGAAGATAGCGGAAGTTGAGATGGCCAAACCACTCATTCCATAGTTTGGTAATGAGAATTGCAACATGTGAGAAAAGTAGTAGAATGTGAATTAGGAACAAAGTGAGAGAAAACATATAGTTGAGACTCATGATCAATCTTACCAACTAAAAGAAGTGCATTATCTTTGAAGATCCCTAATGGTGACTGTTGTAGTAGGTGTGTTGTACACCTTGCATAAAATTGAGTATTTTATTTATGTAAAATAAATATTTATTTGTGTTCCATCCATGTGATGTGTTAAGCCACATTAAATATTTATTTGGGGCCACTTGTAAAATTTGTATGTAACATTGGGTTAATTATTTTATGTGTGTGGAACACATAGAGTAATTAATTATTTACTTGTAATTATTTAATTATTGGGAAAAAGGAAAACTTAGTACCAACAATTAAATGTGGGGGTCAATGGTTTTAGAGTGCTCATGGTTTTGGGGAATATGGTTTTACTATACTACATCTAGTTTTTGTGTGAGCTTATTTTTATAAAAGCAAACACACGGGTAGTTGTTGAGGTTGGTTGTTTGAGTTGTTGGTTGGGTTTTGGCTTGTTTGAGGATCTCTTGTAGGTTGCGCATGTGAGGGTTTGACGCATGGTATGGGATATGTGGTTACATGCTTGTTCACATGCAATACATGTAGAGAGCTTGATGCTTCAAGGGTATTCATGGAGACTCTAGTTATCTATTGTAATCTTTATTTCTAAATAACACATGAGAGATCCATGCTTACGGAGGCTAGGTTTTTCCCTCAATGAGGGTTTTCCTAGGGTATATCTTGTGTCACATTTGATGGTATGTTGTCTATTCTTTTTCATATGGATTTCTAAATACTATGTTTGCAAATTAATCTTTCATTGGGTCACAAAGAAATTATCTATATGGCTTTAAATTTCAAACATTTTGGTATTAGAGCTTTTGTTGTTTGGCAATGGGATTTTGTGTATAATGGAATCCATGGCTTTGCAAGAAAGGAATGGAGGCAATTTTAGGGTTACAAAACTATTTGCAGACTTGGGTTGTTGTAGATCTAGGGTTTCATTGAGATTTGGCAAGTGGGTTTTTGTTTTGGGCTCTTTGTATGGGGGTTTGGGAGGTCATATTTTTCAAGGAGCCTCCTAGGGAAAAAATACCCTTCCATTAGATTCAGAAGGCCCCGCAGGTGAAGAAAAACATATAATTCAACCATATTCAGAGAAGAAAATTTTTCCCTATTTTGTGCCCTAGGGAATCTTGCAAGGAATCTACTAGAATAATATACAGTATGGCAGGTTGCTCTCAGGAATAGGTACAAGTCATTGTAGTTGAGTACATGAGTCATTAGAAATTTTAGAATATTCCTACTAGTGTCAGGCCTACATCATAAATGGTACAAAGTCTACAGATATTTTAAAAAAAATTAAAAATTTTTGGGGGCAATGGGTGGGGGTTGTACCTCCCTACGCTAGGACTGATAGGTCACATGACACTATCAGTGCCATCAACCAACCCCTGATCGATGGGTCCAACACTGGCAGGGCTTAGCACCCTAAACCCATGGGGAACTTGGGGGCCACCGCCCAATCCTTTTGGGGTTTTATTTTAAATAAAAAACTATTTTTTTAAACTATATTCAAATTCCACCATTGTACCACCAAAAAGGCACTACCAAAGAGCCACTGGTGGGCTGCCCATGAGCCACCCAACAATCACCAAAGGGCCACCATGGCCTAGTTATATAGCCTAATTTGGCATTTTTTCCAAGAGACATAACTTGATCCCACGATGTTAGATTTTCAACCTCTTATAGTTGACGGAAAGCTCTCTCCATGTACTACACAACAACATTAGAATTTTCTCCAAATTTTTCTTTTTTGACAAGAGTTTTCTAGTTGGAAACTAGATGTGCATTCTGAGCTTTGACGTGGCATAAATTGTGCTTACGGAGTCAGATTTTGGACTTCTTTTAGGCGTTGGAAAGGTATTGATGAGAACTATTTAGTGGAATAGGTTTGGAGCTAATATTATAATGTTTGTTTAGTTTGTTGTAGTTTGAGATATTTTTGTTTTCCTTGACTTATGGTGCTTTTGAGTTGATGGAAAATCAAATCTGGGGTTATTTGGTGTTTGAGTCATTGCAAACTTATAGGTTTATCTTTGATTATCCTTTTTTGAGAGCATTATAAATGCATTTTTGAATTTGCATGCTACATTGTGAGATCTACAGGGTGTATGGTGTTGTAGGTTGTTTATGCTTAACATTTACATATATGACTTGGATGTGGGTTTTCTATGCCCATAGATGTTTAAGTATTGATGCATACTCTGATTTGTGGCTTGGTTTAATCACATGTTTTAATGGTTTTCTTATCATTATGAGATATAGAGATATATGGTGTTACTTGATACAATCATGATATGGCACATATGCTTGTTGACTATATGCTACAATTGTGTGAGACTTGGTGGGAGTTTGGTGCAGGTACATTGTGTGGTGACCATGGTGTCATGGATGTTCCTTGTTTGTTTGGGACTTTGGCATGGCATGATTGTTATGCAGGTTCATTGTTGGTGGTGTTGGATTGGTTCTTGGTTACAGGTGGTTGTTCATGTTCTTGGTTTGGATGTTATGGTTTACTCGACATTTAAATTGTGTTTGGGTCATGGATGATCTTCATTTAGTATATGGTTATCACAATGTCATGGATAGCTTGGTATCATGGTTTAGTAGGAGCTTTTCATAGTGATGGTTTGATGTTTATCTTGTTGCCATGTATAGATTAGTATCATGGTTCAGTGAGAGGTTTGGTAGGATATGGTTACCTTCATGTGATTTAGAGATGTTGACATTTTGGTACCATGGACGACTCTTGAAGTCTTTGGTTGAGGTGTTGGTTATGGTTTGTTGTTTTTTAACAAGTGATCCTTGTTTATAGGATGGATGGTATTGTGTCTTGGTTTACTCTTGATTGCACATTTAAGTGTTGACATTGTATAGTTTCTCTTTGGATCATGATATGTTCTTATAAGACATGTGATCTTCTTTTGAGGAGACGTTAGAACATGTTGTCATTATATTTTCCTTGGTTATGCATACGTGCAGTGGGAGCTTTGACAATGGTCTTGGTTCTCTTGGTATTTAGTACCTTGGTCATTTCCTTGGGAGCTTTATGATAGTGTGGTTTTGCATTTAGAGTTTAGCATGGATTGACCATGGAGGTGCTCATGGATACTTGGAGACTTAGGTGAGGCTTGAGTCCTATTGGGATTAGAGACATGTGTTGAGATAGTTACTCTTTGATGAGGATTTCAGTAGCAAGACCGGGGAGCCTACACCTTGGTTAGACATGAGTTCAACGTGGACCTCTTGAGGAGATTGTTCTTGGAGAATGTCATTGAGGCTTCATTCATCCTGGAGGAGCAATCTCATGCCCAATCTTGATCCACTCGACGGTCAATGATTTGATAGATATGGCCCACCTAATTTTCAAATGCATCCTTTCTTTGTATCTTTCATTCTCATGCTTGAGTCTTGAGCTATGGATTATGGTTGTGAGGACTTGTTTGAGAAGTAGATGCATGGTTATGATTAGTTATTTCCTTTTTTTTTATCTTGAGTTGTTATGATATCATTGTGTGTAATAGAAATGGTTAGTGGATTTCGGTTTATTCCTACTTTGGGATGGTTATGAGTTTGATTTTCCTTTGGTTTGAGAGGCTTGCATCTTGATTTGTTGGATGTTAAGGAGGCTTCTTGTTTTGGGGTTGTAAAGGAGATCATATTTTTCATAGCTATAGCACATTAGTGTGGATAGAAAGACATGATTATGATATTCAGGTTCTCTCTTGATTGGTCTTATTCTTCTTCTTAGATGTTTGTGTTCACCTAACATTGGAATTGAGATGTGTATGGAGTTATTGAGACTCTTTGACTTCTTTCTCTTATGATGTGGAGGAGTTGGGAGAGATATGGACATGAGGTGAGATTTATGTTGTAGCTATTTAGTTTGTAGGTTTCACATATCTATGTGTGTGTTCTTTGACACTATGTGATAGAGGATTTAGCCAATATTATATGTGAATGCTATTAGTGGCTCTTTGGATGGCTTGATCTATTTTAAGATTTGACAGTTACTCATGCAGTGGGAGTTCCTGGATGTATATGATTCCTTTGTTGGATGTTCCCATTATACTGCGAGATGGAGGGTCTTGAGGTTTGATATCACATGCTTTGTGTTGTTACCTTAGAGAGCTTCTTTATGCTGGATTGAGTATATACAGGGACATGTTGTCATTGTGATTTGAGTTGGATATGTTGATGGCATAAGGTCTACTTGTTATCATTTGTATACATTAGTTTGGAGGTCTAGTTAGGTGATGCATTAGCAACTAGTTGTGGTTTCTATTTCAACTATGGTGATTAATTCTTGTCATCTACTCAAGCCTATTTGTTACCATTGGATTTGGTGTTTATGCTAGGATATTAGTTAATGTAGGTTTCTTTCTTTTACATGACAATATAGTGTGGCATCTAGATCTTATCCTTCATGGTCTGGTATGATAGAGGACGAGGGGATTCTTGTTTGAGATCGTAGACACCTTTATTATTGTTGTAGGTATCTTGGTGGACATGAAGTACATGAAGCACATGGATGTTTATATGGTACATGTTGGGCATATGGATGGTTCCCTTGATGTTTTGAGTTTACTTGTTGATCCCTTATGCAGTGTATAAAACAAGTGGGAGAATGTTGGAATAGGTGTGTTGTACACCTTAAATAACATTGATTATTTTATTTATGTAAAATAAATATTTATTTGTCGTGCATCTATGTGATGTGTTTAGCCACATTAAATATTTATTTGGGGCCACTTGTAAAAGTTGTATGTAACATTGGGTTAATTATTTTATGTGTGTGGGAAACATAGAGTAATTAGTTATTTGTTTGTAATTATTTAATTATTGGGAAAAAGAAAAACTTAGTATCAATAATTAAATGTGGGGGTCAATGGTTTTAGAGTCTTCATGGTTTTGGGGAGTATGGTTTTATCATACTACATCTAGTTTTTGTGTGAGTTTATTTTTATAAAAGAAAACACATGGGCAGTTGTTGAGGTTGGTTGTTTGAGTTGTTGGCCCAGTTTTGGCTTGTGTGAGGATCTCTTGTAGGTTGTACATGTGAGGGTTTGAAGGATGACATGGTATGTGTGGTTGCATGCTTGTTCACATGGAGTGCATGTAGGAGCTTGATGCTTCAAGGGTATTCATGGATACTCTGCATATGTACTGTAATCTTTATTTTTGAATAATACACGAGATATGGATTCTTTTAGAGGCTACCTAGGTTTTTCCCTTAACGAGGGTATTCCCAAGGTATATCTTGTGTCACCTTTGATGGTATGTTGTCTATTATTTTGCATATGGGTTTCTAAATACTATATTTACATATTAATCTCTCATTGGGTCATGAGGAAATTATCTATATGGCCATAAATTTCCAATAGTGAGAAAATCTAAACTGAACTCATCTTTTCTTCCATTCAAGGAAACTGGTAGATGGAAAAAATGTTGGTTGAAATATTAGGCACATAGAGCATATCCTCAAATATACCAGTGCTAACATCAACAAAACCTTTCCCAATGACATCTACAAGAGAGTCTTCCCCGATCTGTATGTGGGGCACTAAACAAGGTTCCAACAAAAACAATTGTTCTTTGATAGAACCCATGTGATGTGATGCACCCGATTCAAGAATCTACTATTGTGAAGAATCTGTGGTAGCAACAAGTGCAGTTGCTTTCATTTTGTCTAATTTGGAATGAGTAGAGGATTGATGATCAATAGAAGAAGGTAGATTAATGTTATTCTTTTTTAGGAGATGCTTCAACTCATTGATCTACTTGATATGACAAGAATGTTCCTCATGATCAACCTTCTTGTAGTAACTACAAGTTGGTCTTTCCTTCTTTTGATAATTCCCCTTTAAAGAAGAGGATTTAGAGTATACTTTTGGGGTAGATGATGACTATGCCTAATCTTTCTGTGACATTTTCTTGGACTTCTTTTGCTTCTTGTTAGATTTCCTTAACCCTTTCTATTTTTTCGACTGACCAGCAAACAAATCATGAGACTGTGATGGCTTAACGTGACCCATGGAATGAAGCTTCCCTTCCTCATGCATTAACATTTTAGAAAAGGAATCAAAAAAAGGTATTGTGTATGTAAATCGCATAGTCAACCTATGAGTGTGAAATCTAGAAACAAATGCAACATATTCAGGTCTAAGTTTTGTACTTGAGTAGTTAAGACAAGGTTTATGCCATTTTTATGAACTCCACATGATTTACATTGTGCTCTTAGGTCAGTAACCTTTGTTACATAATTTTTTACATTGTAAAGACTTAGAATCAAGACTCATTAGTTCATTGTCAAGTTGATATCCCTAACTTCATTAGTTATACTAAATAGAGTTTTTAATTTATCCCATGAATCATGTCAATTTGTACATCCGCCACGTTGAAACATAATGTCAATAGAAATTAATCTCCTAGGACAACCAAGAGCTTTTGTTTGTTCAATCATCCAAAGTACCTTTTCCTTAGCATCTATAGTTTTAGTTACATTTTGTTCAACATAAGGTGTATAGCCTTGTTGCATTAAGGCATTCCATGTGTTTCAATTTCATGTGTTGTAGTTGTATGGTATTAACAATGAAAACCTAAAAAGACCCATTTGTGAATGAAAAGATAGCACGAGAAAAAAGAGATGCATAAGTACAATCACACCAAGAGATCCCCTTCAATCACTTAATAAAAGAGCCCCCCAAGAAAAATTATTTGACACTTTATATTTACTGCGATTACAATTTTCACTAGAAAGAAATGCTGAGTGGACTTGACTTCAATGCTTTTACAAATCCTCAAGGAATGAGTATATATTGAAAGTACAATTTTGGCACAATACTAAATGAAATGAATAGAACCAATATGAAGTACATGAAATATCATGCACTTACAAAAAAAGAATTACCTCGATACGAGGTCATATGAGAAAGTTATGAAGCTTTAAAGTTCTCAAAATGAGAACTCCATAGTGTCACTTGTGAGAGCCTACTATTTCTAAAAAATATGTGCATCAAAATCAAAAATCATCTGTGTCAGCATGAAGAGTGTGAAAAATTAGCTCAATTCAAAAAAAGTTGCTAAAAAAATGGAGGTCGTGAGCCTAAGATACGAGTCTTCAAAGTTGGAGTGCAAATTTCAATCTGCCAATGAAGTGGGGTCAAGATTCAAAAAATCCTCCTTCACCAATTTAGCCGAACTGCTGCCAAACTTAGCAGATTCGCTAGATATAGAACCTTGCTAAATAAATTTAACTGTCACTAAATCTGGCTGAAATGTCAAATATAGGGAAGCAAATAGCTATCGCCAAGAATGACAGTCCTCTAAAAGAGTCACCAAATTTGGTGGAGCCCTGAGATGATAGATCACACATTTCAAGGCATAATAAAAAAAATGAAAAAAAATTAGGGCTTTAAGGCCAAATGCACAAGGGGCTTTAAGGGGCCAAGCCACACCGCAAAGATCCCTTTCAAAGGGGTCTGTGGTCCTTAAGGAGGTTGTGGCCTTGTATGGAATAGGACTCAAGCTTTGTGGGCTCCCACAGACTTAGTACTAGGCTGACAAGTTCGTATGGCCTGTCAGCATGTGTACCTTTTTTACAATTTTGATTTTCCCAAAAACCACATTGAAATCTTTGTAAAAAACTACAAAATGTAATTTTATTAAATGTTAAAAATTATAGAAATTTTTTTTTTTTTTTGAAAAATGTAATTTTTTTGAAAAAGTATTCATGGGGGACTGTAGAGCTCCCCAGACAAAATTTTTTTTGCTTTTCGGAGCAACTTTGTCTAAAATCAATGATTTAATAGTCAATATGAGGGTTTTTGGGCCTTTTGAGCATGATGACAAGGTCAGATTTGATCTAAAAATGCTCTAAAATGATGAATCCTTGTTGGATTTGGTAATAAACCTTTCACTACAAACCCTTACAAATATGGCCTCCAATGTCTGAATTAGATGAAGCAAAAGATAAATCTTAGCTACTCTGGACTCAATGATGAGCTCATAATATCTCTAGGAAGCATCGAAAAAACTTGCAATTGGTAAGTTAAGATATGAACCCCCCCAAAACTTGTATTTTCTCCATGCTTTTCTAATTCTCCAAATCATTTGAGGATGAAAGAGAAGAGCATACTCATACATATTTTGTAAAATAGAAGCTCTACACTCTTAGATTTATAAAAGAATACTAACCTGCAACTCACAACACACTAATACCATGTAAGATTTGGTTGAAAATCCACCCAAGAATTTAAATGAATGAGGGTCATTCCACAATAATGGGTTAGACTTTTTGGCCAAACTTGACATTGAAATCAACATTTTGAACTAAATATTCACTTTCTGACACCTATAGCCGCTAAACCGTTAGGAATTTGAAGTTGATGCGAACTAGTGATTTGTAAGATTTCGTTTGTAGATTCTAAATATATTTGTTTAAAAAAAATTAGAGTTAAATTGTAAAAATTTTTGTCTCCTTTGATAACTAGTTTTTAATAGTAAACAACATTTTTTTAAAGTGATCTATATATTCTATAGCACATAACTTTTTTTCCACAAAGGATAAAATTTTGATTCTTTTGAATTTAGATTTGTAACATCGATATATAGGTCATGCATTTGGTTTCACAATGTTTTGTTGAATATTTTTTTAATTGAATTTTGAAGTCAAACCAATTATAATTTAGACATAGGTGTATTTCGTACAACATAACTTTTTCTGTATCTATCAAAATTTAATTTTTTTTTAAACAAGGACATCAATACCTAGGGCACAGATATTTTTCAGATTTTTTTTCACTAATTTACTAATTTTTTATGTGTGTAAAACAAAGAACTTGATGTTTGGTGAAAAATCTACATTCACAAGAAAATAAAAAATAAATATAATATCAAATTAAATATATTCAAAATTATACTTTTTGGGAAGGTTATAATAAGGACTGTACATACTTACAAAACATAAATTTTAAATGAATTCATTTGATCCCCCAAAAAGTAAATCAAAAGTGGTTTTTTATCAACATTTTGATAGGTGTAGAGGAGACTCCATTATAGGTATGGTTTAATACTAGCGGGGTTCTATCCAAGAGGGTTTAAATCTAAGGGGTTTGATCAAACCCTCTTCAATTAAAATCCTTTAAATAGAACCTTTTAAGGCTTAAATCATTATATTTTCTAAGAATGTGTGATTTTAGCAAAAATCAAGATGTCCCTAAAAGTGTAACCCATTATTGTGGTAGCACTCATGAAGGAAAGCAAAGTTAGAAATTAGAAATGAGCAAGAATAAACAATATTCTACTCAAGAGAATACAAATCATACAGTGAAAATGAGATGCTCATATGAGAGCGATGGGTGGGTATATATAAGATTTAACACCCAAAGAACTAAAAACACTACCAATGTGGGATAAAGTGAAAAATATTCCCTAAGTAAACATAACCTATAAAGTGGAGAACTAACTAGGAAAAAACTAACAACTTGTAAACAAACATTAATACTAAAGCTCTTGGAAGTTGCTATGAGAAATAACTAGTATAGATATCTTAAATACATGTATCTACAAAATGTTGAGACATATGAATCTGGAGATATTTTATTAAGGGTTATTTTATTTTATTTACTATAAATATAAATTGATAGATAAATTTTAATGTTTGTTTAAGTATTATTTTATCTTATTTATATTGTTTACTTTATTTCAAATATGGTAAAACTCTTGTTTTATTTTTGTATGTAACTTTTAAGTTTACTTTTGGAAAAGTCACCATTCATTATTTTCTTTGTTTTGTTTACTTTTTAGTAGTTTCATATTAATATATATTATAACATTTAGATATTTTTATATAAAAAAAATAGCTCTAAATAATTTGTCTTCCCCTTTGTATTTCATAATCATCACAATAGATGCTTCCCCTTTAATTGGTTTATATTTATTGCCTCATGAAATAAATAAAAACCAATTTAAGGGATCACATCCTTCTCTTTATTCCTATCAGAATCACAGATGGAACTCATACCATTTCTTATTTTGGACAATCTGATTCAATACACATAGATATGCAGTGTAAAATCTATTAAACATACGAGAAGAGGATAGACAAGATTCAGTTATCTGCATACTTGGACTTACGTTTACATGGTGTGATAAGACAAGATTCAAAAAATCACTCATCCAATCACAAACTGGAAACATAGGATAAGATTTAAAAAATCACTTATCCCTGCACATGGCCTAGATTTATATGGGCGCTAGGATAAGATAAAAAAATCACTCATCCTATAGCTTAGTAACGAACCCACAATTTATCCTAAAGCTTGAGGGGATTCAATCGTAAACGTAGGGGAAAGGAATACAATTGCTATGGATAACATGTACGTCGCTGCGAAGATGATGGCAATAACAGTACCTTCGGAGATTGGACCCAACTTCATGGAAATGATAGCGAGCGCCACCAGTTTTTTCAGTCTTGTAAAATTGAACGTGGGCAGCCCCACTGGGGCCTCAATTATGAAGAATGTGGTGATGAGAGATAAGGTGGCTGGTATCAGTACAGCTTGACGGATACCTTCATCTCTGTTTCCAACACTGCTCGGAAGAGATGTGATGACAGTGCAGTTGGCTGCCATAATAATACCTGAAATTATTGACAATGCCTTGCGATCTTGGTACATCTTCTCCTCATCTTCTGCTTCTTCTCTGTAGAATACAACACTAAGCACAACCATTACTTTCCTTATAATCCCCTCTTTTCTCACTTTTTCATTATTGTTGTCATGGACAGGGATGCATACATCTTGCCCCGATTCTACATTATCGTCAGCTCTCATTTCAATGTCTACCATTCTTCCTCTGGCTACCTTGGACACAGTTAAACCCTATGACAGACTAGGCTAGAAGACTAGGAGATAAAACATTTTTAATTGGGCCTACCTGATCGATGTGAATAGTCTTGTAATCGGGGTGTTTTTATAAGGAAGACAAAGGAAGAAACGTAGGTATTTGAGCTAGTTTAAAGTTTTTCAAGTTTCTTGTCACGAGGCAGGAAAGTTCCAGGGCAGTCACAACTACGTGTTCCAGGAAAATGCAATTATTGACAGTGAAGAGAAAACACTGCCTGGGTCCCCGCCTGAAATGTGCTGGGCCCCTTTTTCTCGTCTGTGGATGATGACCCTTACCTTAGCTTTCAAACACTCTAACTTTGTGTCAATCACATCAAGGTTTTTTTTGGCTGGCCCTGTAAGCATTTGACAAATAGATATATATTGGGATCACTCTATTCACAACAAAAAGTGGTCAATATTTGTCCTATTTTTATTAGCTAAAATTGACCTTTGATTGTTGAAATTGATGATATTTAAGAATAGTCTGTTGAGGTAAGGTTCACCAATATAGAGGTATATCATAACAATAATAATTAATTAAAAAAATTGCTGTTCTCTTAACTATGGTTTGTTTTATATCACATTCTATATTTTTCTTTCATACTTTCACTTGATATTACCATTTGAGAGGCAAATTGTTATTTTCTGAAATTACAATTTACCTTTGTATTCATACTCAGTGTCTAATTATTATTTTCCCTCTCCTCCACAATTTATGTGCCCTCGTTCTTAATACACACAATTTTAGGGGGCATATTTCTACTAATTCTATTTGTAGTTTATCCCTAATTTGATAGGTGACACACAAACACATTTGCTTCGGTGACTCAAATTCTCTAGATCCAAAGAAATGATATCATTTTATCACAATTTATTTTTTCAACGTATTTTTACTTTGGTACCGCATATACACTTAGTTTTGCACACACCAAAGTGGGGAGAAAATATAGAGGAGAATAGTGCCATCTTGTTTTATGTCACTTTAGACCGATGTTTTGGATGAATGAATTTAACATAGTTTAACTATTTTGACACACTCATTCACCCAAGACATAGTCCATCATTCCGTCATGCCACATTTATATATTCACAACCTTTATCACTTAATTCCTAACAACCTTTTCATCTTAGACAAAATCGTATTATTGGAATTCCCATATTGTTAAAATTGTCCCCTAATTTTACATCATAATCTCTTAATTTTACATCAATCTCTTAATATACATGGACTTTCGAAGTTTTTCAGTATACTGCGTGGCGAACACGTAGAAGTATAGGCGAGGAGGAAACGAGAAATTGCATCTCTGGTGGGCCCACATAAAGAACGAAGGAGTCGCCTTCCTTTCGCCGAAAGGCAAAAGAAATGGTCGGTTGCGTACCATTAGTTTCTTTGGAAGGCACCATCCTCGTTTCCAGAGTCCAACAATTTATGGAAATAAATCTTCTACTCCCTAGAATAACCAAGCGAGATATTTCGAGGAGAAAAGCGATTGCGCAAGCAAATTTGTTTTGGGCAAAAGCTGGAGGACTAGTGAGATAATGGAAGGAGAGATAGACAGAAATGACATAACAGCTGCCTTGATTATGAGCACATCTTTCATGCTCTCCATAAGTGTTCTCACAAGTAGAGATTTCCACAAAACAAATATGACGATCTTGGGAGCATTTGTGATATTGGAAACAATGGCAATATATTCCTCTCTGGGAGTGCTCATGTTAGATTTATTGATAGAAAGACAAAGGCAGTCTCACACAGAAGTGGGCGAGCAGATCCGCAGAGCAGTGGTGTTGCTGTCTTTTGGGTGCTGTTTAGCGGGTGCCTTTCTAGCATGGATTTTCCTCAATCTCTCTCTTCCCTTACTATTATAGCTTCTCGTTTGTTTCAGGGAACTTTAAGGAGATTATAATTATGCTGAGGGAATTGTGGTGTATGCATCTGCAGGGTAAAAGACACAGTGTGCCTGCATTGCGTGTTGTCTATCCAGCATACTGGATGCCCATTTAACCGTATTTGTTATTTCTGATTATATGGAGAAACAGTGGGCTCCATCAAAGGTACCTATCCTCACAATTTGGTGCTGTAATACAGAAGCTTTTGAGGAACTTACTTTTGTTTGAGTTTATTGTCCACCATCATTGTTTTTTAAAAATAAAAATATAAAAAATGAATCCACTTTTTAGTTTCTTTTTTCCAACCGAAGTTTATTTTGTGTAGTAACGAAAAAAAAAACGTTGTTATATATATATACTTCAATAAAAGTTATATGTTGGATTAAGTAGTGTATGATATTTTCCCTATTCTATTGGACAAAATACATAAAATGCTTAGAGATACAACATGAATAATAAAAATAGAAAAACTACCATTAGAGGATCTTAATAATACAAAATGTTCATAATAGACTGCTATTACTATGGCCTTAAAGGAAGGTTGCCAACCTTCACCTTCATCTTCATCATAGTTTGTAAGGAAGCAAGGTGTGTTGAAACAACTTCCTACGCTAATCTATGAGAGAAATGTTATCCAAAAAAACTTCAAATCTACTATAAACTTATTACAAAAAATAGAGATGCATATAGAAATTAGCAATAGACAATAAACCATAACACAATGATTTATGTGGGGAAAACCCATTCAGGAGAAAAACCCCACACTCCAAAACCTGCACAATATATAATCAAATACATAGAGGATTATACTTGCAATGCAAGTCTTTCTAGGAGTAATACACCAACATTCAAATACAGAGTAATTCCAGTAGCACCTGTGCACTTGCAAGCTTTCATACTACAAACTACTCCACAAGCTCTCAATTTATAGTCTTCTAGCAATAGAAACCATATGTGGTTTACAAAACCATGAACAAAACCTCCCATGATGTGTGGTGCCCAAAATAGGAAATATTCTTATCTAAAATCAAGCTCTTATAGATGCTTTTACATATCTTATAGTTGATCATTGATTCCAAAGTAACTCCCTCTATTCTTGGCTCTTATGTATCATAGAATCCATCATAGAATTTGTCATAGAATCCTACAAAAATAGGGCATCCCATTTTGCTAAAAATAATATTAAAATAAAATATTAATAGTTCACTATTGCAAGGCTCCAACACTTCGCATAACTACCACATCAAATTTCAAGCTCCAATTTGTGTTGGAGTTAAATATTAAATAATGACAACAATATGTAAGTAATTATGCGAAAATATTAACTCATAAATAAATAATAGCAAGAAACATGGAAGGTTGAGACACCTATTTTTTCAACAATCTCCCACTTGTTGAATACCTTGCAAGAGCCAAAGGGAGACATACCATCAGGAATCAATTTTTAGGGGCCAAAAGGCCGATAGATTATAAACACCATCTAAACTTCTCCGTGCTCATGGGCTTAGTTAATGCAACTACAACATTTGTTCAAGTCTTTACGTTTTCCAATTTCACCTTATGATCCTCAACCATATCCCTCACAAAATGATATTAAACATCTATATGCTTGGTCCTAGAATGAAGTGTTGGGTTCTTTGCTAGGGAGATCACACTTTGACTATCACAATAAACTATCATTACACCCTATTTTAATCCAATGTCTAAACACAATCTCTTAAGTGAAATGGCCTCCTTACATGGATGAGTTGCTGCCATATACTCACCTTCACAAAGAAACCATAGTTTATCACTCACTCATCCAACTTATTGCACCATGTTCATAAGAGTAAAAACATAAACAATGGTGCAACTTTTTCTATTGGCATCACCTTCCCAATCTAAATCCACATAACCATGAATATATAGGAAATACATGTTTCTTGTACCATGAAAACACAAGGAATACTCTGAGATACCCCATAAATATCTGAAGACTCTTTTAATTGCATTACAATTATCTCTACTAGGATTAGACATACATCTATTGAGAACTTCCACTACTTCGGTAATGTACATGGTCTTGTACAGACCATAGCATACATTAGACTTCCAACTACACTCTAGTAAGACAAGTTCTTTAGTCATTTCTTCCATCTATGATGCGGATGTAGAATAATTTGAAATAGACAAATTTATTCCCAATGTCACGAGAACACACAACAGTCTACATTCCTAGGTGTTAAACCTCTGTAAAATTATATTGACATACTTTAGCTAAGTCATAACTTTCTATTTTCTCTCTCTTGTAATATCCATCTCAAGAATGTGTTTTTTGGTACCAAGATCTTTCATTTCAAACTTTGCTAAAAGTTAATCCTTTAGTTCTAAAATCAAACCCTTCCCTTTACCAATAAACAACATATCATCATGTAAAAAAATAATGAGGAAATGATCACCATCATATTTAAAATAAACATAGTGATTAGATATAGAATGCTCAATTCCTAAATTCAACACATATGTACCAAAGTTTTGGTAGGACTATGTTTCAGGCCATACAAGGATTTCTTCAATTTATAAATGAAATGACTTTTACCTTTAATCATGTAGTGCTCTGGTTGTTTCATATATAAATATCCTACTCCAAATCACCATGAATGAATATCATTTTTAATTCCATTTACTCAACCTATAAGTCAAAATCTATACCAATAGATGATTAGAATCTAATGGATGTCATTTTTGTAATAGGAGAAAAAATCTCACCATAATCAACCACATCAATCTAGAACTAACCTTTTACAACTAACTTCACTTTGTACTTCTTAAAACTACCATCTAAACCAATCTTTTTTAAAATACCCATTTGCAACCAATAGGTTTAAGTCCTTTAGGCAATGGTATCAAGTCCCATGTATCATTCTTTTTCAAGGTCGCCATCTCTTCATCCATGGAAAGTTTCCAATACTTTGCATCATTCATACCAAATGCCTCTTGCACATATTTCGATTCATCAATGTTAGTATTCAAAGAAAGTATATATTTTGAATCATTTGGAGAATACCCATACATTTTTGGTAGTTATCTATGTCATGTATACCTTCAAACATGCTAAGGTGGAGTTTCCACCTCCTCTTCTTCCTCTTTTGAATATTTAGAGTTTGATGAGCTATCCTCAACATCTTGTCTATCTTGGGTCCTCAATTCAACTTGCTTAGGATTATAAGGAAGTTGAGTCACTTCTTTCTTTTGTTTGGTTTACTCTAACTACCAGACAATAGAAGAAGGCTTAGTTTCTTTAAAAAATATAATTCTACTATATATTACTTTTTGTGCAGTAGGATCCTAAATCTTGTATCTTTTCGTACCATAATTGTAACCAATGAAAATATATTTTATAGCCTTATTCTCTAACTTTGTCCACTTCTCCCTTAGCACATGTGCATATGCCTCACAACAAAAAACTCCAAGATGTTTCAATGAAGGCTTGTGACATGACCATGCCTCAATAGGCATTTTAGCACAAGATATGATGTAGGAGACCTATTTAATAGGTAACAAGTAGTGGCTATAGTTTTAGCCCAAAATTTTTTCTCCAGACAAACACCATGCTAAGCATACTCCTAGCCTTCTCCATCAGTGTCATGTTCATTCTTGTTGCAACTCCATTTTGTTGAGTTGAATGTGGAGTTATATTTTGTCTTTATATGCCATAATCTTTACATAATATTCCATCGAAATCATTAGGGAAATATCCATCACCATTATTTGTTCTTAAACATTTTGTTTTCTTTCCAATCTACAACTCAACCATTACTTTAAACTCTTTGAATCAACTAAAAAATTTAGATTTACTTTTTAGAAAATAAATACATGTCCTTCTACTACAATCATCAATAAATGAAACATTATAAATAGACTTCACAGGGTGTTGCCACAATAGCATGTCCCACTTATGGGACATCTTAATTTTTACCTAAAATCACATATTTTTTTAAAAAATAGTGATTTAAGCCTTGATGGGTTCCATGTAAAGGATTTTAATTAAAGGGGGTTAGATAAAACCTCCTTATATCAAACTCCCTTGGAAATAACCTCCTAGTCTTAAATCCAACCCTTGATGGAGTCTCCTCTGCACCTATCAAAATGCTAACAAAAACCAATTTTGCTTCATCTTTTGGGGGATCAAATGAAGTCATTTAGAAATTATATTTTGTAAGTATGTAAACCTTATTATAAGCTTTCCAAAAAGTGTGAATTTGAATATATTTCATTTGATTATTATATTTATTTTCTATTTTCTAGTGAACATAGGTTTTTCACTGAACATCAAGGTCTCTATTCTACACACAGAAAAATAAAAAATTGAAAAAATATCTATACACAAGATATTGATGTCTTTATTTCAACATTTTTTTTAATTCAAATACATACAAAAAAAGTTATGTTGTATGGTATAAACCTCTGTTTGAATTATAATTAATCTCACTTCAAAAATTAATTAAAAAAATTTAACAAAAAATTATGAATAAATATTTGCACACTAGATATTGATGTTAAAAATCTATGTTCAAAAAATTAAAATTTTATTCCTTCTATAAAAAAAAGTTATGCTATATGGTATAAATGTCAATTTTTAAAAATATTGTTAACTACAAAAAAAAAGTTATTAAAAGTTACGTAAAAAGTTCACAAATTATTTCTCAAATATTTTTAAAATATATATTTAGAATCTAAACACAAAATCTAAAAAATCGCTAGTTCACATCATCTTCAAACTCTTAAGGTATTAGTTGTTATATGTGTCAAAAAGTGAAAATTTGGTTTAAAATGTTGATTTCAATGTCCTACTTTGGCCAAAAAGTGGCACATAGCATTGTGGGCTGACCCCACAATGAAAAAAAATTTAACAAGACTAAACACATCATAATGAATAAGATCCAAAATAGAACAAGATTTGTGATAACTTGAGTAAAATTGAGCATGGTTTTGTTATGTCATGAAATGTTCCCCTAGGACTTTTACCTCCTAAGTTTAGCTCCTAGGTCCCTTAGATTTAATCATGCATGTTTAAAATAAATTTTGAAGCAAAATCCCTTGAAACCTGGATGTCAAATGGGACCTAGGAGTGAACCTTAAGCTTAATCTAGACCCAAAATAGGCCCCTGGACTTGGGTGCCCATGCCCTAGTCCTGCCCTATTTTGTCAGGGTCCTAAATATCAATGTCGATTGGTGACCGTTAAAAAGGTTTCCCTTGTCAGCATGTCGAGTTTGAATTACAAAAGTTTAGTAGTAATGCATATATAATCATGTTTAGGACTTCATTTTACAACTAGATGGCTAATGCGAACTTGTGATCTTATGCTAAGGATACTCAAGGCTTTCATTGTGTTGTAGAGAAGTATTGTGTTTTGTTTGTACTTGTTTGTTGTAGATTTGTCTTCATCAATCCATCTCCTCATGGCGTGAAAGATCTTCATCTCCCCATGACAGATTCACCTCTGAGGTGATATCTACTTTGTGTTTCAATCATTTTATCATATCATTTTCTTTTGCCTCTATCCACCAAGGACACACACACTCTCTATCTAACAATGGTTTTGGAAGGATTAAATGCCATTCTGAGGCTTGACTGAGGAAAGCTCCTAAACACCACAACCCCCAACCCCTCTCTTGTGATTGCAGGTGGTAGGTGTTGAATCTTGCAGAGAGGAGTTGTAGGAGATCATTATACAGCATACGAATTCTAGATCTGAAGAAAGTAGTGGAAAATATCCCTAATTGGATAAGGGCAATCCCTCTTTTGTCCTCCAGTTCATCATTGCTAGAAATATTTAAGCGAGATACAATCTACAACATATTTGGTTTTTGACCTCCAGAAAAAGTGCCACCTTGGACAAGGGCGATCTCTCTTTCATCCGCAAAGTTCTCTCTTTCCAAAATTAAAATCTTGGTATGTTTCTAATTTGTATTTAGTGTCTTCCTATGTGAGCATTTGTTGGGTTTCATCCATTTGTTTACAATTTTGCGTAATTAGGGTGTTAGGCCTAATTAGATTAGAGTTTTAATAAAATATCAATCTATTCTATCTTTCCAAGCATCTCATAGTGACATCAAACCTATAGCTAAGTCCTCTATCATAGTTATGACTTAGCTCAATCTATGTCCTTGAATGTATGTGTGAAAGAAGGGTTTGATTGAATCTAATTAACACATAATTTTATCAATCCCATTTTCATACATAAGATTTTGGTGAACTTGTGTTTTTACTGAACTCACACCTTGCTGAATGTTATACATCAGATTTGCATTCATACATATCATATTAATCATTCTACATTAAAAAATCTTGCATAAAATTTTGAAATTTTGAAAAAACAAAATCAAGCATCCTAGGCTTGCATATAGGCATAGTTTGCACTATTTTCATTGTATTTCATCTAAATCATTTAAATATATGATATTTACATCAGATCTAAGATAAATTGTAGTAATACATCATTTCATAATCATTTACCTTGCATTTACACACTTTATTTGCTAGGGTTTGATTGAAATTTTGCATTTTTCATATAACCTAGTAATTCCAAAAGATAGGGTTTGTAGCTAAAATCTTGTTTCAAATTTTACTACTCATTTTAACAGTCATTCAAATCTAATTTTGGATAGTAGTGTTTCATCATAGTGTGTTTTTTCATCTACATTTCAAATTTTGCATCTACACATTATGTATTTCAACAAGTATATCTTGCTCCTTGGGTTTGTTCTATTAGTTTGTGCATTGAGTGTTGTATGCTTGTGCATGATTCTTATAACTCACTACCCTAGTATAAATATCCCTCTAAGGAGAAGTCTTAGATTAATGGTTTTTAGTGCTCCCGATAGCAACGGTGTTCCTACATAAAAAAATCCATTGAACACCTACTTTACAAAAGGAGAAACACAAACTTTGAAAGATATTATATCTCCTACAACTACAATGGAAGAACAAACATTTCATGATTTTGAAGATCCTATTGATGTGATAACACATGTACCTGATGAACAAATAAACAAACTTGATAAGGAACTAGTTGATTTTCAAGCATTTGTGGAAAAAGAAAGGATAGCTAAAGAGGTTGTACCTATTATTCATAATCTAAGAGAGTTGTTAAATTAAGGACAAGATGGTGTTAATACACTACATGGACTAGCCCATATAGTGCACAACAACATTATGATGGTGACTGAATGTGTAAATACTATTAATATGTCATCACTAATTCCTACACAAGTATTGGCACCTATACCGACTACTAGAATGTCTACTTTTACATCATACCACTAGTGTTGGAGTATCTAATGACATTAATTCATAGAATTACAAGGCTGTGGGATTCAATTATCAAAACCTAGCACCTAGGGTGACTTCTTACATGAGTAATCACTCTCAACCACCTCTCCATTCCACCAATCCTCAAACACCTTTCACTTACAATTATTCCCAACCACCTTTTGTTACCACTCACAATCAATCACCTTAAAATTTCATGACCACAACTTCTAATTCTCAAACTGGATCTCCTAATGATGCTCTCTTAAATCAACTCTTGCAAAGCATGACTTCCTTATAACAAAAGGTGACAAGCTTGACAAATTATTCTCAGCCTATTATACCAACATATCATGCTCATAGTCCTTTATCTTTTCCAATACTAAGAACTTAAGTATTCTTGATAAGTTTGAGACTCCTCACTTTGAAAAATATGGTGGAAAAGGTGATCCTAATACTCATGTGGCAGCAATCACGGCTATGTGTAGTGATTTCTTCTTTGAAGAGGACTTGTTAGCAAAACTCTTCTCACGATCTCTCAAAGATACTGCTTTGGAATTGTTTTGTTCTTTAACTCTAAATTCATTTCATTCTTTCTGAGAACTTGTTGATTAATTCTTACAGTATTTTGAAGCAAACATTGGACCTCAAGTCTCATTGATTGATTTAGTTCATTGCAAGAAAGGTTGGAAAGAGAAGCTAACGGAGTTGATTACTCAATATCAAGCCCTATATGCACAAATTCAATACCAGATGAATGACAAGGATGTTCAAAAGGTGTTTATTACAAATCTACAACCTAACATCCATGATATGATCCCCTTGATGAAGTATAGCTCTTTTCAACATTTATGCACAACCCTTTGTGATTACCAACTTTCATTTAGTTAGTATGAAAATTAAAACTCATCAGCTCAAGTTGGTCAATCCATGGCTGGACCTTCATAGAACAATTTTCAAAGGAATAAAAAGAATTTTATTAAAGTAAATGGGAAAAATTCAAACAATTTTCAATCACAAGTGTCTGCTATTAATAATCCAAAGAAGGCATCGTTTCAGTTTCGACAACAACAAAGATAGTTTACTCCAATATCTTATTCACTACATTCTATTATGAATCAAGCAGTGAGCAATAATCTCTTGAAGCTTCCTCCAATCAAACCATTGGATAGTAATAGAATGCAAGGACCTCACTTTGGTGCTAATGCTTTCTTTCATTACCATCGACAACAAGAACATGACACTAAACGATGTATGCATCTTAAACATGAAATTCAAGACATCATCGACTTGAATGTGATATAGGTAACTAGTGTGAATGACAATAAAAATAAGTCAGTTGTCCCTTGGAATTAGAATTTACAAATCTTTACTAATCCATTTCCTAAGCACAACAACAACAATATGGTAGAGAAAAATATAATAGAGTAAGAAGGTGACTACCTTGACTATGATGAAATAGTTGCTATGATAGAAGTGGATAAGGATACAATTGAAGATTCACCTCATCCATGAGGAAAAGGTATTTATGATGAGGTTCCTCCACCATTATCCCTTCAAGGATTGTGAGTCAACCAAAATGCACTAGATATGAAAATTGAACAACAACGATAAGATATTATGATACAATAAAAGATTGCCATGGTGGAAAGTGTTCCATTCCACTCCAAAAGGTTTATTCATCGAAATAAGAAAGCAAAAGATCAAAAATGAACGAGGCAGTTATCATTAGTGGGAAATAGAAATGATTCCCCTCTTCACAAGCAACAAAAAATTTCAAATAAATAGGGATTTGAGAAACAAGCACCGCATGGCCATACTGTAAATAAGAATCAATCAGGTATGAATCACTCATACTTTGTACAAAACTTGATGGAGCACCTTTCTTAGATGCTCACAAGTTTGAACTCCTCTTAAGAAAAAAATGTAAATATATCTATATATATGTGTTGTGTTCCCCCGTGATGTGTTATGTGTTGTTTAGGCCTCCTTGGATGGCCCTTGATACTCTTGTAAGATCAACGATACTGGGAGACCACCTCTATTGTGACCATTCTTTTTATTGGTATCATCATTCTTCTATTGTTCTGAGCTCCTCTATTTTATTGTTGTGTGTCATACCTTAGGGGCATAGCATTGTGGTTGATGACTAGGGGTATCCTCCTACATGGTGTTCCTAAGGCACTTATTGTCTCTCATTTTATTGTTTACCTTCTTCTAGTGATTCTACCTAGTCGGCAAATGACAAAAAATAAATAAATACTAATACAAACTGTGCATCCCTTCAGAAAGCAAAGCAAAAATGGACCTAGTCCATACATGATGATGGGGTTGATATATATATCTAACACTTGACTAGTAGAATCACTTTCTGTGATGTATCATTTTGTAGCATTTATTGTAACTAACATTTTACAATCCACTTAATTTGCTCTTGTACACTTTGATTGGTATCTCATCTTATTGCTACACTCGGTTCTGAGGTACTTGTGGTATAGCCCAATGGTTATACTCAGTTTCAAACCTGTAGTATGGCCTTGGTCCTTGAATATGACTATTTTCATGCATAGATTTAATGAATTGCTTTGGTTATTATCTTAGAGTAAGATTTCTAGCCTCTCTTGTTGTTTATCATATCATATCATATCAATATGTTTGTGGGAACATTCGGTGATCATGAGAACATGTCGCCTTAGGGGCATGAGATTTGCAAGAGCTCTTGTTCCCTTGTGTGTCTTCTCTCTACCTTAATGTGCTTGATATCAATACACGACATCAACCACCTTAAGGTGGGGGCATATATAATGATAACTGTCTGATGATTTTGGGTACTAAAGAAGCATGTTTGTAAGCCCTCTCCATGAGGTGGGATGTTGTATCTCCAGCATGAGTACACATCTTTATTTATATTGCAAGAATAAAGCCCTCTCTATGAGGTGGGATAGCATATCCTTTATCAAGAATCCCTCTGCGCAAGGCAGGATAACATATCTCTTGAGCTAGTAAGTATCCTTTTATTTAAAATCCCTTTTGCGGAAGGCAGGCTGGTGTATCTCTTGAGCTAGTGCATATCCTTTTATTACAAAAGTCCTCCGTGGAGGCAGGGTTCAATCTTGAGACTATACTCCCTTAAGTATGTTTTTGGTGATTATTGTGGCATAAGCCCAACCATCAGGTGTGTCTGTAGCGTGTTTGAGATGGTGGGAGTTAGCAATAAGCTCCTTCCATAGCCATTATTTGTTGTGTTTAAGACATATAGTATGTCTATGGCATGCTATATGGCGCTCATGTTTTCCATGTGTCTTTTGTGTGTTTTCCTCTGTGTCTTGGTGTTGTGATTGAGTCCTTTGAGTATCTAAAGGATCCCCAACAAGAGTGCCTATAGACTTAAGTATTAAATGAGCCTAGTGAGGCATGTGAGGTGATGGAGGAGGATAATCCTCAACCTTTGAATCTAAACTCTATGAAGAAGAGGATGAAACCTCATCATCAACTCTATGAGTAGAGGAAGCTATAGGAAAATCTTTTGAGTCACTATCATCTAAATCCTCTATGCAGGAAGGAAGATGTGAAGATGAGCTAGAAGAGATTTTCTTAAATTACACACTTTATTCAATGAAGAGCTCATGTGTCTTTAGATCCAAGAGTTGACATTCTTTGACACCATCGCATTAACCAACAAAGATGCAGAGCTAACTCTAAGGTTCTAAGGCCTTAAACAATTCTCTCAAGGAATGTGTGCCCATGCTGGAGAGCCAAAAACTTTGAAGTGAATGGTATAGTCAATAGCTTTGGCCCAATACTTAGGAGCAGGGGAGCATGCATGGATCATGCATCCATCCATCTCTTTCAAGGACCTATTTTTCCTTTCTACTACACCATTCTATTAAAGTGTGTAGGTGACAGTATGCTGAAGATAATTCTCTTCAAGAGTGCAAAATTGTTCAAAGTGATGGTTCACATATTCTTTGTCATTTTTAGTGTTGAGAATCCTGATGTTCTTCCTATATTGTTTCTTGGCATGAGCCTTGAACTCCTGAAATCTATCAAAGAATTCTTCTATTTTTGATGAAAATAGACCTATAAAGAATTGTCATCAATAAAAGTTAGTAAGTAGTGAGCCTTGCTGAAAGACAAGGATGGGAATGGACCTGCAACATCACTATGAACCAAATCAAGGACTTCTAAAGCCCTCCAAACCTTCCTTTTGTTGAACTTGTGTTCATGATGTTTTCCAAAGGAAAAACATGAACAAACTACATCTCATAAATTGATCTGAGGAAGACATGTGACTATATCCTATGTGTTGAGCTACTGAAGATAGCGGAAGTTGAGATGGCCAAACTTCTCATGCCATAGTTTTCTCATAGAATCCAAATGGGTGAGCAAAGTAGTAGAATGTGAATTAGGAACAAAGTGAGAGAAAGCATATAGCTAAAACTCATGCTTATTCTTACCAACTACAAGCAGAGATTTTTTTAGTGGCAAATATTCGCCAATTGGTGAATATCGCAGATCGGCCAAGTCAGAATTGGCGAATAAATCACATCCAATAGGGTGGTGAAATCACCTAGATTTTACATATTATTAGTCAAATCCATATCCATTCACCATCAATTTATTTTATGAGAAACAATGAAGTAATATTTTTGCCATAACAAACTACGTGTTTCAAATGGGCCGACTAATATTTTTGCCTGGAATTTTGGAAGCAAGTACTAAATCACCTATATATTCGCCAATACTATTAAAACAACATTGTGTATTGGGAAATGTTTTTCCAACTCCATTAAATGGTCGTTGCACATGAGGATCCATTTCTCCAACCCCATTACATGGTCACTATGTGTGAGGACCCATTTAGCCAATTAAAATTTACATGTAGTTGATTATGAGGGGCCATTTTACCAATTTCCATTACACCTCCGTGCTAATCATAGGGCCATATTCACCTTGGAAATTACAATGTATGTAGTACATTGAGGTTTGATTTGCTAACACTTAAATGTATTCCTTATATAATCATGTGGGATTCGCCAAATCTTTTTAATATACCATATAGAATTCCCACAGAATTCACCAAACATGGATTGATATAAATACAATTGAAACTTTGATTTATTCTTACACATTTTGTTTAGTTCTAAACTTGTGAGCTCTTGATTCGGATTTCAAAAGTTGGAGTTGGCACCTTGAAGTTGATCATAGGCAAAGTTACAAACTTACAACATAGGCATTCCTACATTAACGAATAGCAAGTCAGTGAGAACCTCAACTCAAAGGTGAGAAATCATTTCTTCATAGTATTAGTGTTTTAAGATTTCTTTATTTCTCTTCCATTCTTGATTCAATCTTTAAAAAGATATTTAGTAGGGAATGGGATCTATATTCTATTAGTATGTCCTTAAACAAGAAGACATTTTTTCTAGCTTTTATTCAAAGTGGTAGATCAAGAAGTTGAGCCGCAAGTGTGAAAGGGGTAAGACTCCTTAGGATGGTGAAGGGACTGGGAGGCCATCAAAATGCCAAAAAGTTGGAATTAGTATATAGTCTTACTTAGGAACTGGCCATGTTGTTGATCCATCAAATCAAGATGGAGATACACCATCAACTCTTGTACCAAATAATAATGAAGAAGCCATTCGCAATACCTCACCACCACTAGAAGGTGGGATTGCCATTGAGTCAAATGAGGATGACAATACCGCAAAAGATGTTCCAAGGGATACCTTGGTTATCCAGAATGAGGATGGCAATACCGTAGAAGATGTTCCATGGTATACCCTGGTTACCCAGAATGAGGATGGCAATACTGCAGAAGATGTTCCAAGGGATACCCTGGTTAGCCAGAATGAGGATGGCAATACTGTAGAAGATGTTCCAAGGGATACCCTGGTTAGCCACAATGAGGATGGCAATATCGTAGAAGATGTTGTAAGGGATGCCCTGGTTAGCTAGATTGAGGATGGAAATATGACAGAAGATGTTCCAAGGGAAACCTTGGTTAGCCAGAATGAGGATGGCAATACCGCAGAAGATGTTCCAAGGGATACCCCGATTAGCCAGATTGAGATAATTAACCTGGATGAAAAAGAAAATGCTAGCACTGTAGATGATGTTGGCAAGAAGAAAAGAAAAGGCAAATCAAAAGATTCAAAAGATTCAAAATTGGGGCATGAGTGGGAAATGTCAAGGAATTTTGAGCTTGATTGGGTGTCAAAGTACCCATTCACTGAACTGGTGGAGAAAGTAAACAAAGATGAACAACCAACATAATGCAAGTGTGTGATTTGTAGTTGGAAATGTAAAAGAGACAAGAAATTTCAGCTAAAGCTTGACACTATAGAAAAGCATATAGGTAAAGTTTATGAAAAGCAAATCATAGACGAAAAGGAAATATTAGTAGTAAGATGGAAATCAAAGGAAGAATGTCTTCATGTGAATTATGGCGCAGAATATGATGAGCATAGGAAAAGAATGACAAAGCTTGCTGCAAGTGGAGGTACAATCAAGGCTCAATTTGGAAAAGCAATGGAAGGAGCACAACTGGCAAAAATTGTTCAGATGAGTGTTGTTTTTCATAATTTGTCTAGAAGGTGTCCTATGATAGACTACCTAGAGTATAGTAATTTATTATCTTTTTTGAGTGTTCCTCACTATCCTAGCACACACTGGTCAATAAACATTGGATGGGAATGGGCAAACTGTCTCGCTACAGTGGAAAAGCAAGATTTAAAGGAGAATGCAAAAGAATCAAATGTCATTCCATTATCTTTAGATGGAGTTACTGTGGTTGATAATACTTCTTGGGTTTGTATGCATCTGTATACTGTAAAAGAACATGTCCACTAAGCTCATCTACTCCATGTTCATAAAATGAAGGATAGTTCAACATCACAAAATCTATTTGGACTAGTTAAGAAGTCTTTGAATGAAATTGTAGGTATGGATGACTTGACAATTACCAAAAGGTTGGTGTGTGTAGGAGCTAATGGAGTTGAAATAATGCAAGATCAGAGGACTAGTCTTTGCACAAGACTACAAACTACTTGTGCACCATACATGCTTGCCATTCACTGCATGGCCCGTAGAATGAATTTAGCATTTAAAATTGTAAACAAGTTTCCTACAGTATCAAAAGTTGAAAATCTAGGCTGCGAGCTCCACGCATACTTTTGCCAAAGTCCTAAACGTTTTGCAGAATTTCAAAATTTTGCCAAGGGAATAACAACAAGAAACAAGCTTCTTAAGTATGTTGATACCAGATGGATCTCCTTGCATGGACCAATGCAACGAGTTCTTTCAGAATATCCATCCTTGATTGGAATAATGTACAAACATCACAACATAGTAGACAAAGCTCCTGACCTCTTACATAGGTTAAGCGATATAGAGACACTCTTAACTTTAGCTAGTCTTCTCCCCATGCTGGATGAAATGAATAATCTTGTGAAGAAAGCCCAAGACAGAACTATGTATATCTATGAGTATACCAAACTACATAGAATGACATGCATGGCCCTTGATAATCTATATCTAGATCTAAGTTATCAAAGCCCAATTTTTTATAGGTGGTAGATAATTACATATTTGAGTCATCCTAAAAATTATTTATAATTTAATGCAAGCAGGGAGTTATGTGTCTTTGTACGTGAATTTGAAATACCAATGCACCATTGTAAGATAGTCAGGCACTCTATCAGGGAAGTACTTGTTAGAAAGGAAGATTTTGATGGCATTTTTGAATCTATTAGTAGTAATTTGAAGGAAATTGCAAGCAACCTTTCAACAAAGATTTATAATCGATTCCTTCGAGATGAAATACTTGATGTCATGTCTATTGTGTATCCTCAATTTTGGGTTCAAGGTCATCGAGATAGCCCAAGCTTTTTTCATCAAAAAATAACTACCTTGACTACATACTTTTCAAAAAGTGGGGTCACCCCACAATAATGGGTTACACTTTTTGGCTAAACTTGACATTGAAATAAACATTTTGAACTAAATCTTCACTTTCTGACACCTATAGCCACTAAACTGTTAGGAATTTGAAGATGATGTGAACTAGTGATTTGTGAGATTTTGTCTGTAGATTCTAAATATATATATTTTTAAAAAAATTGGAGTTAAATTGTAAAAAAATTTGTCTCCTTTGATAACTAGTTTTTAATAGTAAACAACATTTTTTTAAAGTGATGTGTATTCTGTAGCACATAACTTTTTTCTACGAAGGATAAAATTCTGATTCTTTTGAATTTAGATTCATAACACCAATATATAGGGCATGCATTTGGTTTCATAATGTTTTGTTGAATATATTTTTTTTAAATTAAGTTTTGAAGTCAAACCAATTATAATTTAGACATAGGCGTATTCCATAAAACATAACTTTTCCTATATCTATCAAAATTTAATTATTATTTTTTTGTTGAAACAAGGACATCAATACCTAGGGCATAAATATTTGTCAGAATTTTTTTCACTAATTTACTAATTTTCCATGTGTGTAGAATAGAGAACTTGATGTTTGGTGAAAAACCTACATTCACAAGAAATAAAAAATAAATATAGTAATGAAATTAATTATATTTAAAATTAAACTTTTTGGAAAGGTTATAATAAGGACTACATACTTACAAAACATAAACCTTAAATGAATTCATTTGATCCCCCAAAAGTCAAATCAAAAGTGGTTTTTTATCAGCATTTTGATAGGTGTAGAGGAGACTCCATTATAGGTATGGTTTAAAATTAGTGGGGTTCTATCCAAGGGGGTTTAAATCTAAGGGGGTTTGATCAAACTCTCTTCAATTAAAATCTTTTAAATGGAACCTTTCAAGGCTTAAATCATTATGTTTTCTAAAAATATGTGATTTCAGCAAAAATCATGATGTCCCAGAAAGTGTAACCCACTATTGTGGTAGCACCCAGTGCAGAATGCAATGCACAGAAAATAGAAGGAATTATAGATGGAAATAAGCTTAAAGGACAATGTAGTCAGTTTGCAAGAAGTATAATAGACCAGTTTAATGCCATGGAGAATCCCTTCGAAGTGGGATCGATAACAAAGGCCTGGAAAAACTTGGGTCTAAGTGAAATATTGCATGATTCGATATCAGAATATTTCAGACTTGTTGATTTATGTCAAACAAAACTAGACAAGAATTTGGAAAATTGCTTGAGGGTGTTAGAAAGTGCGTATAATGTCAAAATTTTAACTTATGAAAGGGTACTTACAATCTGGAAGTCCATATACGAAAGAAGAGGGTTGTGCAACACTTCAAGTTCAAATGTTGGTAGTGGTGGGACAAATGACAGTGACACAATGATTGACAAATTTGACTTTGAGACTCAGAATCAAGATGAAGAAAATGAAGACAAGACTCAAAATCAAGATGACTCTTTTTTTCTTTATCTGAATGTCAGTTTGAGGACCCTAACTTGATTTGGGAAATAGAAGTGAATTAGCAATTTTTAGGTATTTATAATGCATTTCATGAATTATATTCCAAAACTGTAGTTGATGATATTTTATATTGTATTCCTTGAAATTGTGAATCAAATTGAATACATTAACATATTATTAATTTTTTCATATTTGAATTGTGTCATACTGATAAGTTTTACATGTACTTAGTGATTCATCATTCAACTCAATGCTTAATATTTCCTTGCTAAAGTTGATTTGTACATAAAACATAAAATTTGCAGTAAAGTAGAATTTTGATTTTTGATTTGATATGTGATTCTGCATCATTTTTCATATTTTATGAATTATTTTGATCAGTGCCTTATCTGCAACTGAGTCATCCAAGTTCAAACTTAATCCATCAAACCCATCAGTATTACTGGCCCCCTTGCCTTGTCTTATCAGTCACCACTTGGTTGGGAACATTATGCGAAAAAAAGTTAAGCTCTAAACACTGGTGAAGCTAGAGTGATAGTAGGTGGTCTCAATGACATGTGAATAAAATATTTGAAATGGTAAATAATGCTAGCTTAACATATTAACAATAGTAGGATATAGAACAATGAACATCAGCAATCATTGAATGTGTATTTAGTAGTTGAAACCAGAGTTTATATTCAATTGATAAAATAAATAATATAGATAATTGAACATCAACACATTACTAAATTTGAATTTTCTATTGATTTTCAAATGAAGGAATACATAGAGGCAATGTAAAATCTTGCTCAAAGGCAACTCTACACAGAGCTAAGTTGGAACTTGGAAACTCATATTATCAATATCAAATCATTCTAATAGCTTTTTTAGCAAATTTCACTATTCAAGTGGTGGAATTATCATTTCTTCTAGCTAATGTTGTTTGACTTGAATTTTTTTAAACAATGTATGATCGAATTTCAATTTGGATCCTGGGTCTGACTTGAATGTTTCAGCTAAAGATACATTCAAGATTATCAGTTATTTGATGAAATCCAAAAAGTTCACCTCATCTAGATTCTAAGGAAACTGGTCCAAATCAATCTTCCTTGCATCCTCCATCTTCTTTCTAAAATTATTCTTTCCAATGAATTGGTCATTTGTGTCAAAACCCTGTGGCAAACCAAGCTTTGTCAAGTTCCTTAGCTTTTCATCCTCCTTCTTAATCTTTGTTGTAGCCTCAATCACAAATTTTGTTGTTTCACACATTCTTGAACACTTTTGAATGATAGATGTCACCTTCATTGAGGCTTCAATCCGATTAGTAATGCCTTTTGAAATCAATTCATTGTCACTGGCTTTGTAGACTATTTCTAGAACTTGATTTGTAGTTTTCTCTTCTGCTTGTAGTTACACATTTGTGTTGTCCAATAAATATTTGCTCAGCTTATTATGATGTAGTCTCATGGCATCAATCAATTGAAAGAATTCACAAAAATGATCAATTCTCTACATTATTTCCTCCCAAATCTTTTGTTTCATGTGCCTCATTGTTTGTCTACAAAATTCAGTTAACTTTCTTTGACAATATTTTATTTCATTTTTTGCTTCCATAAGCTTTGCGGCCAATGTTTCATTTTTTTGCCTCTTTCTCCAATTTTTGTTCCTACTATTCATTTGCTTTCCCAATGCTTTGTCTTAATTTTTTTGAAGTGGATTTTTCCTCATCATATTTCTTTTTGATCTCATCTAACCTTTGCTTCAGTGCATTCAGTTCCACCTCTGTTTGTTTATCCTCTTTGCTTGTTGATGTAGAGGAAGATTTTTTTATTCTTTTTTCTAATTCATTGCTCTTTTTATCTAATGCTTTCCTCTTTGCTTTCTCATTTGCTAAGTCTTCCTGTAATTTTTCTATTTGATTCTACAACTTTTTTTTCTCTCTATCATGCTTTAACAATGATGTGTACACCAATTCATTGTTCTTCTTTGATATATTAATTTTGTTAGTATTTTTTAATCCAAAAAATCAAATTACAAACTACTCACCTAAAATTCAAATCGATCCATCTAATTTTCTAGTTTATTTTGAATAGTAGGAACAATAATTGTGTACTCTGTGATTTTTGTATTTGTGTCAAATATGGGTAATATCATGGTTGTTACAGGATCTAAAGTTATAGCAAACACACTCTCCATTAGTTGCTTCTTTTCCTTTTTATACAATTCTAATTTTTGTTTAAACTCTTGAATGTAATCAAACCTCAGGGACGTGGGAATAACAGAATGCTTGAATGGTGAAGGAATATGAGTACTTGTAATTTCCATTACAGCCACACTAACTGGGGGAGTGCCTACAAATATTTCCTTTGTAGTGGAACTGGTAGTTGGACTTGAACCTATCATAATCCATTGTCTCTTCTGTGTCCCTTGATCACTGAGTGTTTGTGTGGTATCTTGTATTGGTGTCCTCTTTTGTGTAATTTGTTGTTGGACCTATTGTTGTAGCACATGTTGACTAAGTTCTCCACCAGTGGTAGTGCCAGTCGCACTAGGCTCTCCACCATGGGCATGTCCAAGTTGTGATTGTATCTGACCATGAGGATTAGGATTTGAAGTTGTAACATAATCAATTCTTTTAGTTCTACTTGTATGACCTTGGTGTATTTTATCAGCTGATTCAACTCCAAGGCCTTGTTTATCAAATGGTTTCCTAGGAGTGGTGACTACATCTATTGGGGTCCAAATGCCTTGTCCTTGGGACCCCAAACCACCACCTCAATAACCCAACTTTTCAGTTATGACTGCTCTTGAAGTATTTGTTTTTGTGCCCTGACTTAAACCAGGGTTGAAATTGCTTTGTTCATCCCTATCATCATCAAGTTCATCATCACTATCAGTTTCAGTTTCTTCATCTTTGCATTCATTGGGATGCCCTATATTCCACAATTTGCTAAACTCTTCATCTTCATCAATTTCTCCATAGTCTGCATCAGTTCTTGGTTCACCTAGCTCCTTCCTCATAGACTAAAATGTAGTAATTTTTTATCGTGACCAATATTTTTTTTAAAACACTCATTTAGAGAATTTGGCATTTTTGCTCTAATAGATGGTTTATCACTATTTCTATAAAAATTGTTGTACCTCCTAATTTCATTCTCTACTGGTGCTCCTGTAATTGTGACTTGGTGTAATGCCATAATTTTTGCTGGCAATTGTTCAAAAGAAATACCTTTCTTAGCAACAGTTTTCTTCATTGCTATTTTGACCTCATCCCAGGAATCCTTGTTTGTCAATTTTTCAAACAAGGGTTTACTTTGATGTTGAATTCTACTTGCAGCATTCTTATTGGCCACAATCATTGTTTTAATGGTATCACATGGATCATACTGCCAATGATAGACAACATCAAAATTAAAAAATTTCAAAAGATCTTGTGCCACCTTAAATGATTTTCTCTCAAATATGAACCCTCCACATGAAAAAGGTAAAGAAGGAAATAAGTTCTTCTTTTGCTGATTGACAAACTGTAGTTCATCAGTACTCTGCATCTGCCTTACATATTCCAATGCAAAACCCTTTTTGTCACATGTATTGGAAGTTTGTATGGCTCTACTCCTGATCCATAAAATCTTAGCACAATATATTCTTCCAATAAGTACCAATCAGCCAATTGTATTTCTTTTCCTAGTTGAATGAAATCTTTACATGATATAGACAATCTAGGCATTGGACTATTTGTAATTACTTGATGCAATGGAGCCAAAAAGTAAACTACAAAATTATTGTATTTCCTTCGAGAATCGTGCATCCTTATCTTAGTGGTCCAATCATATACTGGAGCCTTTTTATTTTCCTTAGCATTACTATAGGGCTGAATCTAAAGCTTGTTAGTCTGAAACATTCCACTAAATTTGAATAGAAAAAATTAGCACAAGTAGGTTGTGAACCTAAATGTCTTGGTGGAACCTCCTTTAATCATTAAAAATTGTTTATGCATGGATTTTACAATGTGCTCAATAAATTTATATTTGACATGTACACCAATACCATAATGGATATTATATACCATTTCAAAGAGGCTTGCTTCCACTTCCCAATTGCTATCCAGTCAAAGGCAAAATGCTAGCATGGAAATAGTATCTTAAGCCCATGATTTACAAATTTTCAAAGGATAAGGAGGCTTATGGTTATCTTTCAAGTTGTTTTTTTCTTCAACTATTTTATTTTGGAAAGCTTCTTTTCCCCTTTCATCCACTGCTTCATAATCACTAGTAAGCTTTTCTAGGTCAATGTGGATGTCTCCAAATTCTTTAGTTGTAAACCCCAGCATTTTTTGAAATTCTTCTCCATTAATGGATAAAATTTCTTCTTTGGTATTCTTATTTACAATTTCTCTTTTCTTACCATCATAATTGTGGGCATAGACCATGATAAATTATGTGCAAGGGAAAACCTCATGTAACATCATGCGTCCTAATCGAGTTACCCATAGTGCATTGATACTATCAACTTTCTTTTTATTTTCCTTGGTACCCTTATTCTCACATGAAAATATAAGTTCTGAGGTAAATTTACCAAATATAATAGGATCATAAATATCATGGTATTCATCAATCAAACCTGAGGTTTTTAGCAATTCAGAATAATCTATTTTTCTATCCGTACTTGCTCTACCTTTCCCAAAAACTTTGTCTGGTCTACTAGTGGTGGTAGGCATGCTTATACAGTGTGAAATTGTGAATTCCCTCTTAAGTCCTCCTTAATTTTTCTTAAGTCTCTCAACCCTAAATGCAAAGTTTGACAAAATAAGTTTTTAAGAAAAAAGTTTCACAAAATAAGATTTTAAGAAATGATGAAATGTAGCATAGGGATTCTATGTTTTGTCTTACCAGCTATATTGGAAATGGCACTGCAATGAGCAATCTGAAATCTCCCTGGTGCACTGCAATGAGAAATATTAAATCTCCCCGTGTTCTAACCATCTTGGCCATCACTTAAAAATAAAATCACTTAGCAGTAAAAAGTAGAAACTAGAAAGTTTGTTTTTTTATATAGTAAATTTTTTAGTGAATGAAACATCAAGTCAATGTGTTGCTTCTGGACTACGCAATTAGTACATGTCTATCAGTTGTCCTGCATTGACAGCTCACAACAATTTCTAAACCATTGATCTTTGTAAATCTAATGGTTATAGGGTGATTCTAGATATTTAAGTTTGCAAGCCTAGCATTCTGTACATTTGATTCCAGAATGCAACTACAACCATCCATCAAATTGTTCATCCAACTGTTTAGGTTGAGCAATTTATGATATAAACAATAAACATAATTTACATCAGCAAAATGAGTATTCATACTTATCATTTAATTATAGTCACACTTATCATTTAATTATAGTCACACTTATCATTTAAATACATTCTATTTAATATTACTAAAAAAATTATTCACAGTTTTTGGTCTCGTGGATGTCAATAAAAACTTTCATTCATTCATATATTGATATTAATTCAAAATATTGTTATAGTTGGGGGATAGCTATACCCCTGGCATATCATTAATAATTATGTTACAAAAAATTCCCATACATATTCTTTCCCATGATAATATAATATATTACATCAATATTACATAGCAAAAATCAAAAGTTTAAAACACTTGGCCACTAGCTAAGGGAAACCATAAAAATCTCCTATTTCCACTAGGTCTACGAAGCGCAACACCCATTCTGCATTTGGTTCCATGTCTAGACCTTGAGAGTAGCTTAAAAAATTTAGATCGATGGTGGCCCAGTGACGGTGGCAGGCGAGAGCCCCATCTATCATATTGAGTAGAAAGGGAAACTGCTGAATCCCCACACCCATCTCTCCCCCAAATAACACCATTGATAGGTCAGAAGACTGCAAAATCCCCACACCCATTGCTGACCCAACAAGCACCTCAAAATCATTACCCATAAAAATTGCCTTGAAAATATCTCACAATAGAATGAGGATATCTAACCTCACACCTCCAAAGTCCAACAATTATGCCAAGAACCAAGAGGTTATGTCAGAATTCACTCTATATCTATTCCTATCTATTAAAAATTCCCTCCCAAGCACCATTTTGATGGTTTTCAACTCTAGGAAGTGCAAACGGACAATTCTGTGAGGGTTTGTTATAGCTCTAAGCCTCGAGTTTGTTATGTAACCCAAGAAAGCAATTTTCCTTCATAGTGCTATAAGACAAATTGACGTATCCATTTTCTTTGTTAAGTAGCAAGCTAGCTTCAAACTTTGGTATGACTATGAGGCATTGTTGGGCTCCATTAAATAGAGCCAAGATTCATTAATGGCTCTCAACTTCAAAGCTTTGGGATATCTTTCCAAGCATGCCAATATTTAAGTGATATGATATATCTTTTCAAGTGAATTTAAGTGAATTTAATCTGCATGCAAATATTTATACTTGATAGTACATAAGTAATAAGTATATAGATAATACTTAATAGTGTTTCCAAACTATGTTCCACATAGTCGTATCTTGTATGCAATCCATGACACATGTCACCAATTTTGAATTAACAGGAGCACAAGTTTTGTATATTGATGTGTAAGATCCGACCAATTTTATATATAATAAATTTTAAACTTTTAACTAATAATAAACACTGTAAAAAGAGGGAGTAATTCTTTTTGTTCTAATTTAAACAAAAGTCATCTCAGATCAAATATATTCAATAAATGAATAGTACAATAATCATCAAAACATTATGAGCCTTTCCATACAAAATAACTCTATCTAATTTTGAGGTATGTTGAAATATGGCCAAATGGGTATCCTAAACATGTTTCCTTTCCTAGAGATCAGGTCTGCATCAGGAGTTATGCCAATTTTGCGTTTTTGAAAGGCTACAAAGAAGACCAAGGTTTTGTGAAGGAAAGCCCACATTTTGATGATGGAAGGCATTTATTTAAGGTTGTTTTGAGTTTGATTACCCCTGCTCTGCATCAAATTGGTTCTAAAACTAGTCCTAAATCCTAAAAGTTTATGAATAAGATTTTGATTTTTGTTTTGTATTTGGATGCAAGACTAGGATCTTGGGTCATAACCCCAATACCAGAATAGACCAGTGCCTATCTTAGGGTTTGGAGTCAACAGACATACATATGTGAATGCTTACCATAAACTTTAAATCAATAGTCAGATTTCAAGGAGATTTTCTAGTATCTGCCTTACAAATACTTCTCAAGACTGAGTATTTAGTCACCTATGCTTACAGATATCCTTGTTGCAATATATTTATTCCCAATGCTTAACCTAGAACATTTAATTTGTTCCTTGAATAAAAGTTTTAAGTAGAAGATTAAACATTCAACACAGAGAGCCCATGTTCCAAAATCTTGAATAACCCTTAGCTATTTTGATTCAGAAGAAAAACACACACAACTTGGAGATAGATAACCAAATACATGCAACAAAGCATTACTCATTTAAAAACAACATGAAACTGGTAAATTTATGCCACCTAGCAAGACTGTATCTTATTATTCCTCCAAAATTTGCCAAGTCTTCAACAACCAACCCTATGAAATGAGCAAGATAGTTCCTTTATAGATCAGGAACATGCTCTCAGCATTTAATACATTATACTTCAAATTGTTACAGATACAGAGAAAAAAAGCTTGTCAATCCTTAGATCCATATTTATCCTTCCACTCACCATATGTCTCCTCTGTTGGCCAAGGGAATGAAAGTATTTCTGCAATCTCGCCATTATGGCTGACATACCTAGCATCTAGGATAGTTTTTACTTGGTTACAGAACATAGCAAAACTCCTTTCAAGAGTCTATAGTTTGTCCAACAATAAGCTTAGTACTTGCATAGTTGGATCACTTGCAATTGCATCACAACAAGTGAGAATTAATTGATAAATATTGTCTACCATCTCATTTCTCCACTTGTCCAAGTCATTTGTTTTTCCATCACCCTCCAAGATGGGAGGTGACCACTTAGTGTCCAACCTTTCAAAACCCTACAACCTCTCTTTCACAAATAAATCAAATTTCAACTAGAAACTAACCACATCCTGAAAATACTTCAACATGTTAAACACCATTTGTATTTCAGGAGTTGCATTGGTATCATACCTAGCATACCTCAGAAATTCTTTGACTTGTCCAGTTCTATGTAACCACTTTGTTTTTAAGCTCAATAGTATTTGTTTATCAAACTCATGCTTTTCATAGGCTGGTCTCAACTGTGAGTAGGATTTCCAAGTCTCATCAACTCTGGTCAAAATTTTTGTCACCCTATTCTTGATCAAGTTGGTGACCACCTCTTTAACCTTGTTATCATTTTCCTCCTTCAATCCCCTGTTATCCTCCTTCAACTCTCAAATCTTTGCAAAGAGAGGCTTTGTATCCACTGGAAGAGATTCTGCAGTTGGGATCACTAGAGGAGGGGCTAAAGTACTAGCTCCCAATGATAGCTACTACTTCAACATGTTTATCTCTGCAACTGCCTAATAATAATTAAGTTGCAACTTATTGTAATCCTTTTGCAATTTGTTAGTAGTTGCTTCTGCAAATTGTGTAGTCTGTACATTTAAGCTTGCAACCTAAGGAGCGGGGATATCAAATACTCTTTTTATTATTACATCCCCTATCAGCTCTCCTAATTAAACCCTAGGCTTTTTGTTGTTTGGGGCTAGAGCTCATATTGCCAATGTTTTGAATTTAGGATTGAAAGCTACACCAGAGAGGGCTTTTTCAATCTATTCCCTTGTCACATCTGAATCATCTCTAGTGAATGTATCAAATGCAATGGCATCTGATAGAGTCTAGTGAGGGAGAAGTAGAATATTATTTTTGCCACCAGTGCTCTCCCTTCCTTTGGAGTCATTGCACTTATAGACTCCTGTACTTCTTTTAGGACCCTCTGAGTAATAGCATCATACTCCTTTGGGTCTTCTCCAGCCTTGGCATCTTCAATTTTCTTCTAAAATTCCTCACTCCTCACTTTCAAAACATAGCTCCTAAATTCAAGATCATTGACAAATTCATCATCCTCCATAAACTTGTCACCAACCATCACCCTGACATCTTCAATATCAATAGTAGGGTTCCTCATTACTCTCACTGCCCTATTCTCTGGGGATGAATAAGGTCTTAGTCTATCGGGTGAATGATGGTAAGTTTCTTGTGCATGTTCCTCCTCCCCCTCTAGGTCAACCACCTCTATCTGCTTTGGGTTCTCCAAATCAATAATCTTGGCCCTTTTGGCATGGGAGGGGCCAACTGATTCCCTCTTTATATCATACTCTCCACTTGAGCTGCCAGGATCATAAGCATATCTTTGTTCTCCTACAGGGGTAGAGGCAATCAATTGTTCTGCATTATCTAGCATTTTCTCAATTCTCTTGATTAGGTCTTGCACTTCTATAAATGCACCCGAATATGCAAGATTCATGTTTATCTTCATCTTCTCACTATCCATGATGTATCCCACTTGATCCTTAAGTGGTAGACATCATTCATTGTAAAACAATTCCTGGCAATGTCCCCATTGTAATCCACCTGATGAAAGTACTTGGGCCTTCCCTTGCTGACTCTAGTTTTGTTGATGAAGCCCTCAAGGTCAAAATACCTTGGTTGTTCCAAATACATTCCAAAACATTGCATAACTAAATAAATTTGGTCCAACCCACTCTTATCAGGGATCACGAAATCATAAAATTTGATGGAAAAAGGGAAGAATGAACCTTTCTTGTAGTTCCTGAAGTGCTCGTTGTTAGAATCATTTAACTGCCTTATAACTTCTAAAAATACCACCCTCTTTGGCACATATTTGGGTAGTATGTGAAGTGTAGTTTGTCATCCATAGACCCTTATGCAAGTAGTATGCTCATGATAGAACGAATCACCCCAATTATGATCAATTCCAAGGTGGGGAGTTCTATCTAGAGGTCGTAAGAAATCCAATACATCAAGATGCAACCTTTCACCCTTTGGCTCCAAAAATCCAAGGATTCTCCTCATAAAATATTCTTCAAAGATGACATAATCTACTGTAATATAGTGCATATCCAACATACATGTCCATACTTGCACTGGCAGCTTGTTCCCTTGAGCATCTGAAACTTTGACATGCAGATTTTGGTGCCACATCCATGATAAAGAAAATAAGTACATATGGCACAACAAGGAGTACCATGTGAATTCAACATGGACATCTGGTTTAGACAAATTATTTTTGATCTTTGTCATCTAATCATGCATATGGTTAGCCATGAAAGTGGCATAATCATATGGTTCCTTGACATGTGGGTTCTAAATATCAACAACCATCATCATCAAAGAAACATACATCCTATCTGGAGCATCTCTGCATAATACTTGACACAGACTATGATAGGTTTTGACAAAATATTCATTAAACATACTGCAATGAAAAGGATCCTTCTCATCATCTAAAATCTGTACCAATTTCCCACCAACACCCCTTGGCTTGTGCTTTGGTAATTTATATTCCCTATAATGTCATTTCACAGTCTGGTATTTTTTCTTGAAAGTCATGAGGTCAATTTGTTGGCTGGCTGTAGGGTCCAAGTTGAATACAGTGGCAATGTATTCTTTGGTAAGCTCGATAAATTTTATACCATTTCTATCTTTTACTGTCTTAGTGGCTGGATCATACCTTAATGTTGTTGACCTAATTAAGTTAGGGCTGGGTAAAACATTAGAACAAATGAGCTTGGCTAAATCATATCTCTAGGCATGACAGATAGGGGCCTTATAGTTCATCCTCTTATGCCAATGCTCAAAGAGGATCCAACCTGGGATAGGTAATTTGGCGTCGCAACAATTATAGCAGTAGTCAAGAAATTTATCCTCGGGTCCGCCTGGGCCATGGAATTTCAAAGGTGTTCTAGCAGAACTAGGGAGTTGGATCATAAGATCCTCATCTAAGCTTTGTTTTGAAGTGGAAAGCTGGCCTGACTGACTCATTTTGCTTATATGAAGGTAGATTAGGGTTTTTATGGTTGACAATGACCCTAAATGCTTCAGAATTAACCTACAGTTGGAAAAACTAGGCGTAAAGGAGGAACAATTACTTACTAGTTTTCGGTGTTTGCAGAAGCCTGAGATCACATTTTCTTGCTCATTCTAATGATTTCTTTGCTCTGAATGTAGTCGCGCTCTTTAGAATACCTTAATTCTTGAATTCCTACACAATTCTCTATATTAATGAAGGTCAAGGTAGTCATTACTCGGTTCATGCTGTAAGCACTTGGAAATATTTCTCTTTTGAAAGTTTGAATCTAGGCCATTGATCTTTTCCTTACATTCTAAAATCCACGGTCCTGATTGGCTAACTAGATTTGACAATCTTCATCACTAATTAGAACATGTCACCTTTTGTATAGGTTAGATATGTGGTAGCACCTTGCAGCGTAAAAACCTATGATGGCTAACCTATTACCTACCTTGCGTTGGCACACCTTAGCCTCCACATGTCCGCCTTTCACTTCTCAAACAAGAGAATACCACGTGTCACCATGTTGGGACCGCACAATGCAAATTCCATCATGTGAGATTCTCCTTGGGTTGATGCGCAATCGTTGGATCAAGTCTTTAGTTGACACAGGGTCTTTAGTGGGATAGGTTGCTAGCTTAGATTCTTTGACATGTGTCATTCTATCACAGCCGTGCAGTGAATATTCTCTCCTGATAGATTCCTCATTCACCCTTGCATGACTATTAGATTTCACCCTTCCTGCAACCGATGATAGCTGGTAACCTCTAGAATCCTAGATTAAGGGTCCGGTCAACTTACAAATAGTAGGACATGAAGTCATGACTTAACTGACTGACAACTTGCTTGCATATTAACTTCTCAAGCCATCCATTGTCTACTTAAATTCTTCAACATTGGATGGCTAAGATTAAAACATCTTGCTAAGGAATTTCCCATGTGTCTTAATTAAATCTGTAATAGCTCACCCTTTAAGTCTCTAAGAGCTACATTGAAATATTTGCTAAAGCATTTAAAAAGTGGACCTTGCTAGCCAACTAGGTTAACCCATTCCCCACCAAGAAGTGACTGACAAGATTAGGTATAAGGGGCCAGCAAACAACACAGATTTGATGGCTCAGGTTTCAACTTAGACAATCGGCAACCGGAGGTAGCAAGTCAACATAAGATTATGTAGAGGGTTTCTTGTATGAAATGTCAACCATTGATATTTGGAAATCTAACGGTTCAAGTGCTATTCCAGAGGCTTGAAGTCACAGGTCTAGTATTTCAGACATTTTCTTCCGAAATGCAACTACAATTGTCCATCAAAAAATTCATCAAATGGTCATTTGTTATATTATTTTGCACTGACATCTTTCTTCAGACATAATAAATATGTTGACACTTGTTCACATTCTAGCCACTTTATGAAGGAATTTTGATGTGTGTAAAGTTTGTCCTGGAATAGAACAAATGATATTTTTGCAACACTATTTTTTATTGATTTGAAACTATATTTAAATTTTGCTAATGAGTTTTTTATTGCTTTGAAAATTGGTTTAATTTGCCCATGAAAATATATTTTTTGGTTTGAAATTAGATTTTAATCGCTAACAAAAATATTTTCTTATTTAAAAAATAGGTTTAATTCCCACACAGAAATATTGTACTAGTTTGAAAATAGGTTTTAATTCACCAATAAAAATATTTAATCGGTTTGAAAATAGGTTTTAATGACCAATGAAAATATTTTATTGGTTTTAAAAAAATTACAATTCGCCACGATTTTCCATAGATCTCTAGCAATTACAAAAGATTCGCTAAATAAGATTATTTTTTTTCTTGGAAAAATGAAAAAATTTGCCAATAAAACTAATATTTTTCTCGGGAAGTATACACAATTCGCCAAGTTTATACACCTTCTCCGGGGGAGCTCTTAAAGTTATCCTAAACTACAAGAAGTGCATTATCTTTTAAAATACCTAATGGTGATAGAATCTAGAGTGAGCTCAAAATTTCTTCCATTCTAGGCAACTGGTATATAGAGAGAAGGTTGGCCGATAGATTAGGCACATAGATGACATCCTCAAATGTACCATTGCTAGAATCAATAGAACTATTCCCAATGACATCTACAAGAGAGTCATTCTTGATGAGAATGTGGGGCACTAAACAAGGTTCCAACAAAGAAAAATGTTCTTTGATAGAACCCATATGGTGTGATGCACATGAGCCAAGAATCCACTATTGTGAAGAATTTGCAATTGTAACAAGTGCAGTTGCTTTCTGATGCAGAGTTCCAATGGTAATAGCTGTTGAAGTTCACTAGATCTCAAAGCTTCCCTTAAGAGGTATACAAGGGTGTTTATTATCATAAGCCTTCACAAGGCTTCTCAAGGAACTGACATAACCTTGGACCACACACTGGTGTCCACCCACACAGGTTATTCAACTTCTCACTAGTGAGTCACTGCTCTAACCAACCCTTATACACAGTCCACCTCCAAGGATAGCAATCTACCTTCAAAATTTCTCAACTACTACCAAATCAACTCTACCAACATGGAGAACAACATCAATTAACATACACTTATCTATGACATGCATGGAACAAGGCCACTGACCAAGGAACCCACATTCTACTCCCAACAAAACAGTGGACAGTAAATCTCTATGTGACTATCTTTTGACAGTGCCAAGGAAAGCTTATTTCTTGTGGCTGTTATGAACAAGTAAACCTGCATCAACTCCTCTACCAACATGGGTCTAAACACATCAAATACTTACTAAGGACAGGATCAACTTGAGGTCTCTGAACCAACACCTTGCCTCTGTACTTGTTCTGACAGAAATAGTAATGTTGTTATGACTGTCTTCAAGAAAATAGTGTTTAGAGGAGGTTAAACCTTGTAAGCAAAGAGAATGTTTAACACCACACTAAACACTCATAAACCTCAATGACCATCACCTCTTAATGCATCATCCAAATACCTAAATGGGACATATACTCCCCCACCAGCATGCAACTATACTGTACCACTGACGTATAGAAAACAGTAGATTGTTGTTTTCTCTAAAGAAGAGGCCTAATTCAGATTATATGAAAAGAATACAGTAAATTTGCCTTCTTAGGCTCTACCAACCATCTACAGGGGTCTGCCCTTGCTCCATTCCATGAATTCCAACCTCCATTTGACTGAGCACGTGATTGTTTTCAGGATAAACACTGTTCTTACACCATTTTCTACCAACTAGTCACTGTTTTTGACTAGTTAGAGGCATACCACACACCATGGAGGAAGGAGAACAACCAAACAAACATCAAAAACATGAAAACTAATCTAATTTCCTTCATCTCACCAAAAATGACTGATCACCTTCAGAGGACAAAGGAAAAATGCTCCATTCTATCTCAAAACCCTAGATAAGGAGGGTTTAAACCAATTTTTACAAAATGGAATGAAACAAACACCACAAAATATTTCAAGAGCTTAGACTACATGCAAATTGGAGCTACTTCAAAGATCTAAAACATTTTTCAAACCTTATTCCCTTAGCAGTCTGTACCAGGCCGTACAGAATGGTTGTTTTCAATAAAAAGTAGAAAAACACAATTTTTGCCTTATAAAACTCCTCCTCTCCATTCATTTTTGGCATGTTTATACAAACTGAAGTTTATAGGAAGTTTTCCCAATGTTTCCACTTCCCTACAATCCGTACAACTGCCCATTAAAGGTAGTGAAACGATGGAAGTGGCTGTTTTTTCATAAAACAATGAATTTCTAAAAGAAGCATTCCTATAAAATAGGCCTTACTAACATCCTCATGGACTAATCAATCTAAATGCCTAAGTCTTTATTACAAAACATCAAAATGGCTTTCAAAGCCTTATAGAAAAACAAAATAACATGAAAACCAACTAGGAAATAGCCAACAAAATGATTAAACGGGGGAGCTCCTGCACCACTTTCCTTTTGCCTGATTTGTCTAGAAGGAGTAAAGGATTGCTGATCAACAAAATAATGATAATTAATGTTATTAATTTTTATAAGATGCTTCAACTCATTGATCTACTTCTTATGACAAGAATGTTCCTCATGACCAACCATATTGTAGTAACTATAGGTTGGTCTTTCCTTGTTCTAAGAATTCCCCTTTGAAGAAGAGGAGTTAGAGTCTACTTTTGGGGCAAACGATGACTGTGCCTAATCTTTCTATGACTTTTTTTTGGGCTTATTGTGTTTCTTGTTAGGATTCCCTAACTCTTTCTATCCCTTGCTTGACCAACCAACAAAGCCTGAGACTATGATGGCTTAAGGAGACCCATGGAAAGAAGCTTCTCTTGCTCATGTGCATTACCATTTTAGAAAAGGAAGCAAAAGAAGGCGTTGTGCATGTAGAACCCATAGCCAACCTATGAGTGTGAAAGCTAGAAAAAAATGTGACATATTCAAGTCCAAGTTTAGTGAGAGTAGTTAAGACAAGTTGTATGTCATTTTTCTCAATGCCACATGATTTACATTGTACTCTTAGGTTAGTAACCTTTGTTATATAATCTAGGATGTTGTCAAAAGACTTAGGATAAAGACTCATTAGTTCATTGTCAAGTTAATATCCCCTAACTTCATCAATTGTACTATTTAAAATTTTTGAGTTGTCTCATGCATCATGTGAATTTGTACATCCATCAAGTTGAAACATAATGTCAAGGGAAACTGAACTCCTAAGACAACAAAGAACTTTTATTTGTTCAATCATCCAAAGCACCTTTTCCTTTGTATCTCTAGGTTTAGTTACATTTTGTTCAACATAAGGTGTATAGTCTTGTTGCATTAAGGCGTTTGATACATTTTGATGCCATGTGTTTTAGTTGTGTGGTGTTAGCAATAGAAACTTAAAAAGACCCATTTGTGAATGAAAAGAGAGAATGAGTAGAAAGAGATGCGTTAGCACAATCACACCAAGAGACCCCCCTAGAAAAATGATTTGGCACTTTATATTTAGTGCAGTTATAATTTCCACTAGAAAGAAATGCTGAGTCAACTTGACTTCAATGCTTTTGCAAATCCTCAAGGAATGAGTATATATTGAAAGTAAAATTTTGGTAGAATACCAAGTGAAATGAATAGCACCATTATGAAGTACATAGAAAAATCATGCACTTTCAAGAAAATAATCGCCTCAATCTGAGGTCATACGAGAAAGTTATGTAGCTTTGAAGTTCTCAAAATGAGAACTACGTAGTGTCACCTATAAGAATCTACAATTTCTAGAAAATATGTGCATAAAAATAAAAGATCATCTGCATCAACATGAAGATCATGAAAAATTAGCTCAAATAAAATAAGTTTCTCAAAAAATGGAGCGCATGAGCCCAAGATGTGAGTCTTTAAAGTTGGGGTGCAAATTTCAAGCTGCCAACAAAGAGGGGTCAAGATTCAAAAAATCCTCCTTCACCAAATTAAACAGAACTACCACTAAACTTAGTTGATTCACTAGATATAGAACCCTACTAGATAAATTTAACTATCAATAAATCTAGCTAAAATGCCAAATATAGTGAAGCAAATAACTATCACCAAGAATGGAAAACCTCTAAAAGAGTCACCAAATTTGGTGGAGCCCTCACATGACAAGTCACGGATTTCAAGGCATAATAAAACAATTGAAAAAGACTCAAGGCTTTAAGGCCAAATGAATAGGGGCTTTGAGGGGCCAAGCCACAACCCAAAGACCCCTTTGAAAGGGGTCTATGGAAACCATGAAAGGTTCATGGTCCTCAAGGAGGTCATGGCCTTGTATGGCATGGGACCCTGTCTCTGAGGGCTCCTGTAGACTTAGTACAAAGCCAACAAGTTCGTATGATATGTCAACCTGTGTACCTTTTTTTTTAATTTTGATTTTTCCAAAAAACCATAGTGAAATCTTTATAAAAACTACAAAAAAAATTTTAAACGTAAAAAGTACCAAGAAAATAGTCATGGTGGGCCATATGAATCCTTGAACAATTTTGTTTTGCCTCTCTAGGAAACTTTGTCCAAAATCAATGATTTAATAGTCAATCTTAGGGTTTTTGGGCCTTCTAAGCATGATGGCAGGGTTGGATTTCACCTAAAATGCTTTGGAATGATGACTCCCTATTGGATTTGGTAACAAACTCTCACTTCAAACCCTTATAGATCTGGTCGAGCCCGTGTTTGAATTAGATAAAATAAAAGGAAAATCTAACTATATCAGCTTCTCTGGACTCAATGGTGATTGTATTCTACTCAAGAGAATACAAAGCATACAATGAAAATGAGATGCTCATATGAGAGTGATGGGGGGTATATATAGGATTTATTCTTCCTCATATATAGAATAAATGAGGAAGAATAAATTCTATTCTACCCAAGAGACTAAAAACACTACCAATGTGGGATAAAGTGAACAAGTCTTTAAGTAAACTTAATCTAATGTGAAGAAAGATAAAGCACTGAACTAACTAGGAAAGAACTAGATAACTAAAGAACCCTTTTCACACTAACAAAAATAAATATCACATATTAAATTTGGATGGAGAAGGTTGACACTTGTAAAATTTAATTTTATTTAATTCAAATATTTCAAAACTAATTTTTGGTTTGTTTAAAAAATGGTTTTTTTCTTTTTCTTATGAAGCTTTTTTCTAGATTGTAATACTTGAAATCTAAAGATTTCCTATGAACTTAAAGTTTCCTTAAAATTTAGAGCTTTAGAACTAATATTTGGGTTATTAGAGATTTCCTTGATGAGTTCTTGTGTTTTGTATTTGGTTTGATTTTTTATTTTGTCCTTTTATTCTCATTGGTGCTTTTATTTTGATTTCATCATACTCTACTTTTAGCCTTAATTTTGAACTCATTGACTATTATCCATAGATTTTATTTATTTTATTTTTTCTATTATAAGCATGAACTCTTAATATACCAAAATTGGTAGCAATTATCATTTGTAAATCCTAAATCATAACAATGGTTGGATGACTCTTTTTATCACCAACCATTTTAAAGTAAGAGAAATGAGGCTTTGTTGAGAGGTGGTCTAAATTGAATGAGGATTTACTAAGAGGTGGTCTAAGTTGATGAGGACAAGAGGAAGAAGATTTTGTTATCAAACTTATAAAGACGTGTAAAAACAAGTCATTTAAAATTTATGGATTACCTTTTGTTTTATTAGCATTTGAAAATAAAAAATTGGTTAGGTAATACATGTACTTAACATGGATTTGTTTTAATTAGTGATGTGTAGGAAGATATGAGATTATTTGAGTCTTAGCATCTCTTAAATTTGTAGGACTTTTATATCTGAAAGTTGAAGAGAAAATAAATCTTTAATAAGTATGTATGTTAATTAATATAATAAGATAGATACCACAACATAACATATTTCAATTGTATGATAGTGGATTGTGATAATAAATAAGTATAAAACTTTCAAATGCATTCAAGAAGTGATGAATATACCTAACAATGTGTGTACTATATAAAAAGTATAACTCTATGATTCAAACAATGTGCATAGCATAAAAATACAACTTTCTAGTTTCTTCTAATTTGTTAGAATAGTGTATTTTCAAAACTAGTGACAACATGTACAAGTGTTACCAAATGGTTGATATGCACAAATATGCAATAGGGTTGTAAATATTAATGCCCCTGGACCATTTGATAACACCTTTATATTCTATTACTATCATGTTTATTGATTGAAAGTGAGTTAGAGATCCACTAGCATTTGTGGAAGCAATAGATTAAATGAAAAAAATAAGAAAGATAATATTTGGAAAAGTGGAGTAATCAAAGGACTAATGTTGGAGTACCTTCTTTTTTATTAGAGGGTAAAGGTGTTGTAATACCACTTACAATGGTATTATAATCAATTATAGGTACGCCACTACAACTTAGGTATTAGTATGGGGGATTCAAACCTTGATTTTCATTATGAGAACCCTATGGTCTTGTTATTTGAACACCACCCCTTGACAATATAAATCAAGAAGTACCTTCTTTATGCCCTTATATTACTTCTCTCTAAATCAATGGAAATGAGAATTTACAAATAGAGAAGAAACTCTAATCAAATCGACTACAACAATTAGGATTAGAAGCTTAACATCCACTTGAATGACCTCATATATACTAAATCAACACCTTTTCTTACAGCCAAGAATAATACAAGAAAACTGACAACAACATGAAAGCTCTTGTAAATTGATGTGAGAAATAACTAGTATAGATATCTTAAATACATGTATCTACAAAGATATCAAATTGAGATATTTTATTTACTTAAGAGTTATTTTATTTTATTTACTACAAATATACATGGACACATAAATTTTAATTTTTATTTAAGAATTATTTTATCTTATTTACATTGTTTACTTTATTTCAAATATGGTAATAGACTTATTTTATTTTTATATGTAATTTTTAAGTTTACTTGGAAAAGACACCATTCATTATTTCTCTAATTCTTTTGTTTTGTTTACTTTTTAATAGTTTCATATTAATATATATTTTAAAATTTTGATGTTTTTATATTTGAAAAATAAATGTCACTCTAAATAGTCTCTTTCATAGTGACCACATTAGATGCTTCTCCCCTGCTGCCACTGTATGTTACGTCTCTTGAAATAAATATAAACCAATTTAAGGGATCACATCCATTCTCTTTATTCCTATCAGAATCACAAATGGAACTCACCATTTCTTATTTTGAACAATCTGATTCAATACACATAGATAAGCACTGTGAAATCGATTACACATACAGGAAGGGGATAGACAGGATTCAGTTATCCAATACTTAAGCCTACGTCTACATGGTGTGATAGGAAGGGGATAGACAGGATTCAGTTATCCAATACTTGGCCTACGTTTACATGGTGTGATAAGACGAGATGGAAAAAATCACTCATCCAATCACAAAGTGGAGACATGGGATAGGATTTAAAAAATCACTTATACCTGCAAATGGCCTAGATTTGCATGGGCGATGGGATAAGATAAAAAAAATCACTCATCCTATAGCTTAGTAATGAACCTACAATTTATCCTAAAGCTTGAGCGGATTTAATTGTAAATGTAGGGAAAAGAAATACAAGTGCTATGGATAACATGTACATGGCTGCGAAGATGATGGCAATTACAGTACCTTCGGAGATGGGGCCCAACTTCATGACAACAAAAGCTGAGTAACTGGAGGCAGTGAACATGATAGCGAGGGCCATCAGGTTTTTCACTCTTGTAAAATTGAACGTGGGCAGGGCCACTGGGGCCCCCATTATGAAGAATGTGGTCAGTACAGCTTGAAGAATGTGGTCTGTTTCCAAGGCTGCTTGGAAGAGATGTAATGGCGCTGCAGTTGGCTGCCACAATAATACCTGAAATTATTGACAATGCCTTGCGATCTTGATTCTCGTCATCTGCTGCTTCTTCTTCTCTGGAGAATACAGCACTAAGCACAACCTTTGCTTTCCTTAAAAACCCCTCTTTTCTCACTTTTTCATTATTGTTGTCATGGACGGGGATGCATACATCTTGCCCCGATTGTTCATTATCCACACAAGCTTCCTCAGCTCTCATTTGAATCTCTACCATTCTTCCTCAGGCTACCTTGCACACAGACTAGAACTCTAGGAAATAAAACATTTTTAATTGGGCCTGCCTTAATCGATGTGAATAGCCTTGTAATCAGGGTGTTTTTATAAGGAAGACAAAGGAAGCAACGAAGGTATTTGAGCGAGTTTAAAGTTTTTCAAGTTTCTTGTTGCGAGGTAGGAAAGTTCCAGGGCATTCACTGGTCTTCAACCAGGGCGACTACGTGTTCCAGGGAAGCACTGGTCTTCAACAGGGTCGTCTGTGGATGATGACCCTTACCTTAGCTATGTCAATCACCAAAATGACAATATGTCTTTTGATACATGGATATATATTGGGATCACTCTATTTAAATATCATCCATTTCAATGGTCAAACAGTCAATAAGATTTTTACATCTCATTCACAACAAAAGGTGGTAAATATGTGTCCTATTTTTATTGGCTAAAATTGACCTTTGACGTGGATGATATTTAAGAATAGTCTATTGGGATAAGGTCGTGATTTTATGTGCTACAAGAATATGCCACTTATAGACTTGTTATTGCATGAAGGACAATCTTGTCAAAGTGGGCCTTAAACGTAACCTAAAAAAAGGTATGTGTATAAGATTTTCACCAATGTCGAGGTATATCATAACAATAATAATTAATAAAAAAATTGATATTCTCTTAACTATAGTGTCTTTTATATCACATTCTATATTTTTCTTTCATACTTTCACTTGATATTGCCAGTTGAGAGGCGAATTGCTAATTTTTATTTAGGTTTTACATCTTCACACTTGCTCTTGGAGGGAAAAGGGGGGGCAATATTTTCAACATGCTTGCCAACACAATAGGCAATACAAAGGTAAATACATTTTAGGTATGCATTTTATACTCACATGTGTCATTGTCATTTTCTGAAATTACAATTTAACTTTACATTCATACTCAGTTTCTAGATAATATTTTCTTGTCCCCTCCACAATTTATTTGTACTCATTAGTACTACACACAATTTTAGGGGCATATTTCTACTAATTCTATTTGTAGTTTATCCCTAATCTCATAGGTGACACATAGACACATTTGCTTCAGTGACTCAAATTCTCTAGATCCAAAGAAATGATATCATTTTATCACAAATTATTTTTTCTAAGTATTTTTATTTTGGTATGGCATGTACACTTAGTTTTGTATACAACAAAGTGGGGAGGAAATATAGAGAAAAATAATGCCATCTTGTTTTATGTCACTTTAAGCAAATGTCTTAGATGAATGATTTTAACATAATTTAACTAGTTTGACACACTCATTCACCCAAGACATAAATGCGACATTGATATATTCACAACCTTTTCATCTTAGACAAAATCGTAATTATTGGAATTCCCCTATTGTTAAAATTGTCCCATAATTTTACATCATATATTATTTTCAGTTAACTAGCAAACTAACCCATCTCTTAATATACATGGACTTCTGAAGTATTTCATTGTCTACTACGTGGTGAACATGTAGAAGTATAGGTGAGGAATATACAAGAAATTGCATCTCTGGTGGGCCCACATAAATGACGAAGGAGTAGCCTCCATTTCGTCGAAAGGCAAAAGAAATGGTTGGTTACATACCATTATTTTCTTTGAAAGGCACCATTATTTGTGAGGGGGAAAATAGGTTAATCAAATCAATGAAAACAAAACCCAAACATCAATGGAAGTTGAAAGCAAAGAAGATTAAAACAAGCACAAATGATATACTTACAACCTTTTTACCTATCATTTTCCATTGCTCACCTATCTGTTCTTGATCTTGATGGTGAAGCCCTCAGAAGCATTTTTGCTCCCTTGCTTGTTGAAGATGACAAAAATAGAATGGCTATGATATTCGTGTGGTTGAAGATGAGCTCCAAGCACACTAACAAATGGATATGAAGTGCTTAAGAAAATGGAGGTGCCAGAGACGCGCCGGTATCTCTGCAGTATAAGTTTGCACAATGATCGATATATGAAATGAAGAGAAGAAAGTTTTATTTATAGAAAAAGGTGAGGGAAGATCAATGGTTGAGAAGAAAAGAGAAGATCAACAGAGGAGGATTGTTGAGGAACGTGCAACAAATGGAAGAAGGACACATGTCATTCGAAAAATAGCCTTGTGAAGTTAACTCCTCTCTTGATGAGGATGAGATTTGATTTTCTTAAATTAGAATTTATTTTTCTAATTTAAGAGAAAGTTTGCTTTAAAGATGCTTTAAAACTGCTTTTGCTTTTGTATGACAAGAGGAAAGTATTTTTAGAAGATAAGAATGATTTTTTGAAGATAAGAATGCATATTTAAATAAAAAGATTTTATTTAATTATTTTGTAGATAATTGAGAGGAATAAATAAAATATAGAAATATATTTTATTTCGTGGATATTTTTGAAGAATAAAATAAAATATAAAAGTATATTTTATTTAGTGGATAATTTAGATTTTATTTAAATAAAATTTGCATTTTATTTAAATTTGGAAGAATAAAAGGTTTTAATTAAATAATTAAAATTATTTAATTATTTAGCAAAATGAAGGTGATGTATATGAATTTAATTAATTAAATAAATGTGTTTATTTAATTAAATGCGAGGAAATGAATCAAATGAATAAATGAATTTATTTATTTATTAATAGAGGAATGTGATGATGAAATAAATATTTAAAATATTTATTTAAGTAGAGTCATGCCATTTTTAGGTGTATACATTTTGCCCCTCTTTGATACAATGTGTTTTATCATGTTGTTTCGAAGAATAAGTTTGTTTGAAAATGATACATGCCCTAGTTTTCCCCTAGTACAAGTTTAATTACAGGATGCCCCCTCGGGAGATTGGACAGGGAGACGGTAGAAGGCGTGAGATGGACAATCTCATGATGAGATAGGTTGACAAGAGAAGAAATGGTTGGATGAAGAAGAAAGATGGTGAATGATATGTGATGCAAGATAAAATGATGACACACACAAGCAAGCAAGCAAGAATGCACAAATGATACAAGAACAGGCAAGGTATTGCCCCTGTCGAGCAGTAAACCAAGGATATAGATCGATGATGTGTGGTTTCAGGAAAGAAACATGTCGTATAAGACTCCGGGTCTGGTTTCGACAATGCAACATCCTGTCTAAGACATTGGATATGATAACAATATACGATAGTGTTGTCATGGTGGGGAATGATATATCCCTAGAGCAACACGAAGGATAGTAATGACTGAATGAAATGGTTTACGACAAGATTAGGATCAAGACCACTGATTGTGATTGGATAATTTGACAAGATTGACTTGACTCGATTGGTATGGATTAAGGATAGACTTGCATGTGGATCGCTGCTCAGGACTGACAACTAGAACTATTGATGAGAGATATGAAGACAAATAGAAATTTGATTGATAGAAGAATGACTTGATAGAAGAAATTACAAGCTTTTGTAAACATTGATTCCCTACATTTTGGATCTTTATTGGATGGGATATGGAGAAATGCATTTGGATATGGATACGTATATGAGACGCAATTGGATACATTATGGATATGAACTGTAATTGGATACGATATGGATATGAACTGCAATTTGATACGGTATGGATATGGATATGGATGTGTATTTGTCACCTTGAAAATTTGCAAATACTTTGCTTTCATCATTGGGCTTTTAAAATGTTGTAAGAAAATACAAGCATCTAGGTATAATTAGACTGAGATGACCTAAGTATCGCTTACGTGGATTTTGATTTAGCAAGTTAATACAAGCATCTAGGTATAATTGAACCGAGATGACCTGAGTATTTCTTGCGTTTCAACAGAGAAGGATTTCCCCTTTTCATGTTTAGACCTCGGAGTCCTCGATGATCTTTTGTTGATCATGTCATTAGACAAAAATTGTGACATTACTAAAGTTTAATCCACGAGCAGCAGACAAAGAAAAAGATTATGCCTCCATCAGAGCATCGCTAGCGTTTGGCATCCTTGAGTAGCATAGGAAGACATAATGACAAAAATCCAAGACTATGTGAGTTAACCTGTTCACAAAACATTCTTGCATTAGATGTGTCTTTTTGCCATAATTGATATAGAATTGGTTTGACTATTTCAGTATGGTGTGCTAGTTTGTTTAGGACAGGTTGATGTTCTACATCAAGACTTTGTTTGAAAAGTGGGATTGATGTGTGTGATTTGCCTAGTGAAAGGTGTGGACGCAGGTAGAGAGAAGGACAGACGACAAGATATGGAATGGATGGGAAGCGGAGCCTTAGGGGTGCATTGATAATGGCCTTGCCTACATGATGATGTAGAGGCAACATAGTTCGGGAAGAACCCTGATGGACCTAAGATATGGATCAAATGAGACATGATATGGAACAGATATGGATCAGATATGAAATAGACATGGATCAGATATGGAATAGATATGGATCAGATATGGAACAACTATGGATCAGATATGGAATAGATAACACTGATGATAGAGGCTATGCTAGGCTAACACTGTGGACAGGATACTGGATAAGAATTTTGGATAGCCTTAATGCCAGATACTAATGACAAGGGAAATACCATAGATAGGGAGATGGATGGGTGATAGGGGATCGATGATAGGGTAGGTAGAAGGAAACAAGGATGTGATCTCCAAGGACTATGTCGCATAAGAAAAATGTGCCCCATTGTAGGTAGAATACGTAGGATTTTTTGTGACAATGTTTATGACGACAGGAGGATGAGAGGATAATGAAGGATTTGTGTGGTTTTGGAGGGATAAGGTATTTCAAGAGACATCTAGAACATTTGTCAACATTGTGCCCCCAATATTTATCAAGATCAAGAAAAATAGAGGAATGGAAGATTAGGATGGATGGACTGGACCGTATAGGTATGCAATGGATAGAAGGATATGATAGGAAATGGTACTAAAGGAAACTAATAGGAGAAGAGTGATAGGCCGATGAGACAAGGTGCTCCCAAGTGTAGGTGACATAGGAGATCAACTTTACACATGATGCATGTTTGCCAAGTTTTCATCATGGTACTTATCTAAGGTGCCTGTTTGCCAAGTTTTCACCATTGGACGAAGGGATTTTTCTTTACCTTTTTTTTTTTTAATATTTAGATAGGAGAAGGTGGATATGGATAAGGAGAGACTCAAGTATCTAGTTCTTTGAAACGTGATAGTCCCGCTAGATAGATACTGTCAAATGGACCACGTCAAGTGTTCTCATAGATGTTGGTAGGGGATTGCATGAAAGTGAGATATGAGTATGTAGATAGCGGATTATGGAAGGTGCAATAGTGGATGATGATGCAGAATACAGAAGGAATTATCCAAATATGGAAGGAAGGTTTATGCAAAAGCATGGACCATAGGATGAGAAAGATATGTAGGATAGTAGTGGAAGGGAGGGGAGATGGAGTTATACGGAAGTGTTGTGGAATGGAAGGGAACCATGACCAACAGTTGCACATACTGTGATAAACATTGAAGCTTATGATGGGAAGGTGGCGTAGGAAGCAATGAAGATTTTTGCTTGGTGGATGAGTGATTTAGGTATTTAGGGACCCACATAGACTTAGTATTTTTTTAATTTTTGCTTGTCTTGTGGGATGGAGGAATTGGACACTTTTGGATGGAATGGGAGAAAGTGAATGGTTGGAATTCCTGAGAGGTGGATGCCTCATGTAACTTTAGGGCTTTTTGCTTGGGTACCCAAACCATTTTTCTTTTAGATTTTACTTGTGAAGATATTGGCTTGGGTATATGTGGCGTTTGTGTAGCTTTAGAGGTAATTAGTTGTTGCTTAGGAACCCACACCTTTTTCAGTTTGGCATTGAGGTGTATGGGTGTATGCAGCTTTTGATATGGATAATTCTTAGATTCTTTGCTTTTGTATCCTAGGTCATGAGGACGCTTAGGATTTTTGACTTGAGAGGTAGAGGAATCAAAATTTCTGTTGTTGAATTCTCTTGGGATGGTGGAAGTGGGGTAGGTGGAAGCTCTTTGTTTAGACAACATGTGAATTTGTTGGCCATGATTGGGAATGTTAGAAGATTTACAGATGGATGGATAAGGTGTTGGAAGAAGTGGTGGTAAAATGTATGAAAGGATGTTAGGATTTGGGAGTAGCGGAGGTAGATTGGATGGTGGAAGGTGTATGGTCACATGCTTTTGACAAATGTAGGATGATGGAGGTGGAATGGCGACATATGTTGTGGGGATATGATAGGGTTTGTGATGGAAAGTAGTAGACTTAGGAGGAGTGGAGGAGGTACCAACATCTTGAGATTGCTCACCTTGGGGTATGTATCTAAGGCCGTATAAAGGTGGAGGAACATTGACATGGATAGGTTCCAAAATACCTTGTTCATGAAGGCCTAAGCCTTTACCTTGATAGTTCATATTCTGGAGTATCCGGTGGACCATGGGATTATGTATAGGTGCACTAGCAGTGAGTTCCTTATTGGATGAGGAAGCTGAGATAGCAGATAATGGTTGTTGGTGTTCTACGGAAGAACATTCATGCATGAAGGTAGTAAACCCAAGGATATAAGATGATGGATTTGTAGCTTGGTCAATAATGGATGGTGAAGGATCACTAGAATCTTGATCATCATTATGCTCTTTAGGATCTAAGCTATTGGGTTGATCATTCATGTGCACTTGGGAGGCAAGTGTCTCATCAGAGGAAGCAGAAGTTGTTGGATCATAGATGGGATTAGATGTAAGAGGGATAGAAGTAATGGAGGTTTCTTGCTCATGAAGGGGTATGGGATCAAGTTGTTCATGGACATCTTCTTCATAAAAGGTAGTATGTGGATCATAGAGAAGGTATAGATTATGAATGGTTTGAAATTGGATGGGAGTGTTTTGATCTTGATTTAGACAAAGGGTGGATATTTCTACATGCTCTAAGGTGTGCTCTTGACATAGCTCTTGGATAGATTCTTCGTTGACAACATGGATGTTCAATGGACTTTGACTTTGGTTCATGGTAGGAGGTTCTTCGATAAGCTCAAGGGTTTACAGATGACATGAATGTATTGTAGGATTTGACATGGGATTGGAAGAATCTTTGGTAAGGTCAAGGACCGGAATTTGGGGACATGTTTGACTCTCTTCTGGTAGCCCTTAGATCACATCATTGGTAGGTGTATGGATAGGTGAATGAGGGGATTTAGCTTTCTCTCTAGCTTTTCTCTAGTTTTATAAATTTGGAAAAACTCTTTCCCACCACTCATCTGATTCTTTTTTGGTCATCCATTTAGAGTTTGAGGAACTAGATGGTGGTGTTGGTGTAGAACTGGTATGTTTTAGAATATGTGTCTTAGAAGGTGGCAAAGGAGGACTAGTAGATGGGGCGGTATATGATTTCTAGCTTAAGGTGTTGCTTGCCTTGTCATGAGTATGGGAAAAGGATATATGATTTTGGGGTGAGATGTAGCTGGTACTAGCACATTCAACTTGCAAGATTGCCATTTCTTGTTGTAAGACTTGGGCTTGTTGAGAAATCGCTATGCAATTTTGGGGTGAGGGATCTAAGCTTATTTGCAATTACAGGTATTGGAGTTTTTGACCAAAATATTCTAATTGGTTTTCCATTGACATAAGACTGGAAAAGCTTACTAGTTTGGATGCGCAAAAACAAATCCACTAGCACAGAGTGCAAAAGTGTTATAAGTCAAATCAAATGCGTAACTCTAGTGTTTTTCCTTGTTTTCTCAGAAATTTTGCAAAATTTTGGATCATTTTCAGGAGCTTCTATTTTTTTTGGGTTTGAAAAACTTGGTGCTTGTGGATATTCTAATGTACAATTATGGCAAAAACATAACAAACACATAGAAGTTTTCCATGATTTTTATCTTTTTATATATATTTTTATATTTTTTAGACTATTTTGACTCAAAACAAGTACACCTTAGGCTGGATGGGACAATATTCATTGAATCTTCTAGCTGTGCCACTTAAAGCATGTAGCTCCAGGATCTAGTAGCACCAGCTCCCCTCCACGGCACTCACTTCTCAAGCATACCAGATCCAGGTTTCCTTAGGCTCGTACCCCCACCAAACCTTAGAATTATCCCTGCTACCTCTACTAAGAGTCACTTGAATCGAGGCCACTTCAAGGGCTCCACCCTTTGCATCAACAAATAGGGGTTTTCAGCTTGCTACACAATTTGGTTCTTAGTTAGGGCAACCGTTTGAGTGGTTACACGTGCGGTGGCACTACTCTCCATTATGGAGTCTCCCAGCCTCAAAGGGTTATGCCTATGAGGGTTTTGGGAGAGGTTGGCTATCAGTGTAACATAGTAGCACTCTTTGCTTAAGGTTTTCACCTCAAGCACAATTTATTTTAACTGGCTTGGTAGGGCTTGGCTTTAGCCTATTACCACTTAGGGTCGTTCCCACTTAGACAAGCGTGCATCCAAGGGCAGGTCCCCCTAAAGGTTTAACAAAAAGAATGACAAGTCTAGCACTTTGATCACCCAGTTAAGGGGAGAGCATAAGCCTATTGTCATTCGCAAGCATAGAATACACTGATTTATCCAACCTAGTTAAAAGTAGAAAAACTAAATGGGCTAATCTACTTGTGCACTCACACGATTGTTAACTTGGAAGTGTTTAGAGCATAGCAATGTTCATTCCCATTTGTTTGAGATAGCAATGGTTTAATCTAGGAAAGAAATCAACAATGCAAAGATAGCAATGGGTTCAGTTACTTTCTTCCTAGTTATGAACTATGTGAAGTTTGCTTGCAATGCACTTGTTTACTTTTCCCCTAATTAGTCTAAATGAACTAGACAAAGTAGCTAAATGATCTAATCCAGCCACTAATCCTACAAAAATGAATGTTAGCTCAAACACACAAAATCAGACAAACCCTAAAAACAGAGAGCAGAATAGAAGCGCCGTAATGCAGTCTGAATGCGCAAAAATAGAACTTGCATGCGCCGTTGTACAAAAGCACTAAGACAGGTGTCAAAAGCAATGTAACAAGAGATATATGCTCTATTTTAATAGATGCATCAAATCAAAGGACATATGCGCAGAAAGAAACAACCGGTCTGGAAAAATTTATATTTTCTAACCCTAGTTTGTTAAGATTTGGATAAAAATATATTTAGATGATCTCTTAGCTCAAATCTAACCTCACCATTGTGTCTGGGGGGGCATTTCCATAAATTTTGAGTACAAATTTGCCTAGATTTCATGAAACATAGAGCGTTTGGTGAATAAAACAACTTTCTTAAAATTCACTACAAAATAGATGCGCTGTAGGATGTAACATATGTGCCATTTTAGAGTTCATATGCACCATTTCAGAGGTCATATGTGCCATTTTAGAGATCATATGCACCGTTTCAGACTATATATGTACCGTTTCAGTGTATATGCGCTGTTGCGGAGGATGAATGCGTTGTTTCAGTGTATATGCGTCGTTTCAGTGTATATGCACCGATTCGGGAGGTAGATGCATCATTTGGGAGGTCAAATGTGCCAGAATGTCAGATGCGGCATAACAGGAGTCAAATGCGCTGAATCAAAGGGTGTATGCACCAAATGCTTCTGTCAGAAATCTGTTCGTCACCTATACGGACCTGTCACTTAGGAAAACTTAGTTTTTGATTAGTTAGAGGGGCAAGGGCCCCACGGTGGGCACCAAAATGTGAGGGGGAAATTAGGTTAAACAAATCAATGAAAACAAAACCTAAAAATCAGTGGAAGTTGAAAGCAAAGAAGATTAAAACAAGCACAAATGATATACTTATAGCCTCTTTACCTATCATTTTCCATTGCTCACCTAACTGTTCTTGATCTTGATGGTGAAGCCCTCAGAAATGTTTTTGCTCCCTTGCTTGTTGAAGATGACAAAGATAGAATGGCTATGATATTCATGTGGTTGAAGATGATCTCCAAGCACACTAACAAATGGATATGAAGTGCTTAAGGAAATGGGGATACCAAAGGCACGCCGGTATCTTTGCAGCATAAGTTTGCACAATGATCGATATATGAAATGAAGAGAAGAAAGTTGTATTTATAGAAAAAGGTGAGGGAAGATCAATGGTTGAGAAGAAAAGAGAAGATCAACAGAGGAGGATTGTTGAGGAATGTCCAACAAATGGAAGGACACATGTCATTCGAAAAGCAGCCTTGTGAAGTTAACTCCTCTCTTGATGAGGATGAGATTTGATTTTCTTAAATTAGAATTTATTTTTCTAATTTAAGATAAAGTTTGCTTTAAAGATGCTTTAAAACTGCTTTTTCTTTTGTATGACAAGAGGAAAGTATTTTTAGAAGATAAGAATGATTTTTTGAAGATAAGAATGCATAATTAAATAAAAAGACTTTATTTAATTATTTTGTAGATAATTGAGAGGAATAAATAAATATAGAAATATATTTTATTTCATGGATATTTTTGAAGAATAAAATAAAATATAGAAGTATATTTTATTTAGTGGATAATTTATATTTTATTTAAATAAAATTTGTATTTTATTTAAATTTGGAAGAATAAAAGGTTTTAATTAAATAATTAAAATTATTTAATTATTTAGTAGAATGAAGGTGATGTATATGAATTTAATTAATTAAATAAATGTGTTTATTTAATTAAATGAGAGGAAATGAATCAGATAAATAAATGAATTTATTTATTTATTAATAGAGGAATGTGATGATGAAATAAATATTTAAAATATTTATTTAAGTAGAGTCATGCCATTTTTAGGTGTATACAGTAATTATTGGAATTCCCCTATTGTTAAAATTGTCCCATAATTTTACATCATATATTATTTTCAGTTAACTAGAAAACTAACCCATCTCTTAATATACATGGACTTCTGAAGTATTTCATTGTCTACTGCGTGGTGAGCACGTAGAAGTATAGGTGAGGAAGATACAAGAAATTGCATCTCTAGTGGGCCCACATAAACGACGAAGGAGTCACCTCCATTTCGCCAAAAGGCAAAAGAAATGGTTGGTTACGTACCATTATTTTCTTTGAAAGGCACCATCCTCCTTTCCAGAGTCCAACAATTTATGGAAATAAATCTTCTACTCCCTAGAATAACCAAGCGAGATATTTCGAGGAGAAAAGTGATTGCACAACCAAATTTGTTTTGGGCAAAAGCTAGAGGACTAGTGAGTTAATGGAAGGAGAAAGAGACAGAAATGTCATAACAACTACCTTGATTATGAGCACATCTGCCATGCTCTCCATAACTGTCCTCACAAGTAGAGATTTCCAGAAAACAAATATGATGATCTTGCGAGCATTTTTAACATTGGAAACAATGGCAATATATTCCTCTCTGGGAGTGCTCATGGTAGATTTATTGATAGAAAGACAAAGGCAGTCTCACACAGAAGTGGGCGGGCAGATCCATAGAGCAGTGGTGTTGATGTCTTTTGGGTGCTATTTAGCGGGTGCCTTTTTAGCATGGAATTTCCTCAATCTCTCCATTCCCTTACTATTATAGCTTCTCGTTTATTTCAGGGAAGTTAATATAGGAACTTTATAGGAGAATATAAATTATGGTGGGGGAATTGTGGTGGATGTGTCTACAGGGTAAAAGACATAGGTACCATGTTGTCTATCCAGCATACCTAGATGCAATGAGTGTTAAGTGGACCATTCATTAACATGAGAGATGGGTTCATGTGAACCACTACTCATGAAATATGGGTCATGTGTTTGACTCATAAACTACGCAGTTAAATCCTGAAATAAAATATCATAATAGACAATAAACCATAACACAATGATTAATGTGGGGAAAATCCATTTGGGAAAAAAACCCCACAGTCTGAAACCTACACAATATATTGTCAAATCAACAGAGGATTACAATACACTTGCAATGCAAGTCTTTACAAAAGTAATACACCAGCACTCAAATATAGAGTAATTCCAATAGCACCTATGTACTTGCAAACTCTCTTAATATAAGATAGCCCATAAGCTCTCAATTTATAGTCTTCTAGCAAACTAGAAACCATCTGTGGTTTACAAAATCATGAACTAAACCTCCCATGAGGTGTGGTGCCCAAAATAGGAAATATTCTTATCTTAAATAAGGATCTTATAGGCATTGTTACACATCTTACAACTAGTCATTGATTCCAAAGTAACTCCCTCTATTATTGGCTCTTATGTATCAAAGGATCTATCAAAGCATTTGCCATAGGATCCTACAAAAAAAGGGCATCCCATTTTGCTAAAAATAATATGATAATAAAATATTAATATTCCACTGTTGCAAGGCTCCATCACTTGGAAATAATTGCCACATCAAATTCCTACGCTCCAATTTGTGCTGGAGTTAAATATTAAATAATGACAATAAAATGTAACTAATTGTGGGAAAATATTAAATAATCAATAAATAATAACAGGAAACTTGCAAGGTTGAGACACCTAATTTTTCAATATTCTCCCACTTGTAGACACTGCTTCTAGATTAAACTATGTGAGATTTTTTTCCCTCAACATTTCGGGTCACACTCTGTGAACCATCATCAGGAGAAAAAAGAGAGCAAGAGAACAACACATGATAAATTGCAGACTTGAGGCTGTCTTAAAAAGAAGAGGGGAATGGTGTGGTGTGGAAACCAAGAAAAGAAGAGTGGGATAGGGGTAGCCAATAACAACACAAGGCTCCAATGAAGAGAAAAGACAAAAAGACAAATTAGTAAAAATAAAAGGTTGACAAAAGTGACTAGATAACCTAAGGAAATTAGCCAAATTTTTTAACGAGAAAAGACATCTCCTAAAATATAAAATTGTAAAGGAGAAAATAGGTAAAGGGGACACAAGCATAGAATTCCTAGTAAATAAAAAGGAATCTATAAATGTGTGTGTGTGTGTGTGTGGCAAGCAAATAATTAATAAATATAGACAGAGCCTATACAATAAGAGAATAAAAGGAAAGCAAGAACTTATAAAAAACTACTAAAAAAGAAAGACAATAAGTAAACATGAAAACAAGGGAAGAAGCAAAGGGAAACATACCATTAGGAATCAATTGCTAGGGGCCAAAAGGCCCATAGACTTTAAACACCATCTAAACTTCTCTATGCTCTCGGGCTTAGTTAATGCATCTACAACATTTGTCAAAGTCTTTACATTTTCTAGCTTCACCTTACCATCCTCAACCATATCTCTCACAAAATGATACTGAACATCTATATGCTTGGTCCTGACATGAAGTGTTGGGTTCTTTGCTAGGGAGATCGCACTTTGTCTATCACAATAAACTATCACCACAACCTATTTTAATCCAATGTGTGAACATAATCTCTTACGTTAAATGGCCTCCTTACAAGCATGAGTTACTGCCATATACTCACCCTCACAAAGAAACCATAGCTTGTCACTCACTCATCCAACTTATTGCACCATCAAAAAAAGTAAAAATATAAACAACAGTGGATCTTTCTCTATTGACATCACTTGCCCAATTTGAATCCACATAACCATGAATATATAGGGACTACATATTTCTTGCACCAAGAAAACACAAGGAATACTTTGAGATACCCCACAAATATCTAAAGACTCTTTTAATTGCATCCCAGTGATCTCTACTAGGATTAGATATATATCTACTGAGAACTCCCATTGCTTCGGTAATGTATTGTCTTGTACAAACCATAGCATACATTAGGCTTCCAACTGCACTCTAGTAAGAAACTTTACTCATGTCTTCCATCTCTGATGGGGATGTAGTACAATTTGAAATAGATAACTTTATTCCCAATATCACGAAAACACATAATGGTCTACAATCCTACATGTTATTAAACCTATGTAAAACAAAATTGACATACTTTGGCCAAGCCATAGCTTTCTATTTGCTATATTTCTCATAATCTCCATCCCAAGAATGTGTTTTTCCATAAAAGTTAAGATTTTAGTTCTAAAATCAAACCCTTCCCTTTGCCAATAAACAACATATCATCAACATGTAAATAAATAATGAGGAAATGATCACCATCATATGTAAAATAAACATAGTGATTAGATTTTGAATGCTCAATTCCTGAACTCGACACATATGTGCCAAAATTTTGGTACCACATCCTAAGACTATGTTTTAGTCCATGCAAGGAATTCTTAAATTTACAAACCAAATGACTTTTACCTTTAACCATATAGTGCTTTGGTTATGTCATATAAATATCCTTCTCTAAATCACCACGAAGGAATATCATTTTCACATCCATTTACTCAACCTCTAAGTCATAAGCTATAACAATAGATAATTAGAATCTAATGGATGTCATTTTTCTAATAGAAGAAAAAATCTCATCATAATCAACCCCATCAACCTGGGAGTAACCTTTTACAACTAACTACACTTTGTACTTCTTAATACTACCATCTAAACCAATCTTTTTTTAACACCCATTTGCAACCAAAAGGTTTAAGTCCTTCAAGCAATGGTACCAAGTCCCATGTATCATTTTTTCTCAAGGCCACCATCTCTTCATCCATGGCAAGTTTCTAAGACTCTACATCATTCATACCCAATTCCTCTTGCACATAATTTGATTTTTAAATATTAGTATTCAAAGAAATTATATATTTCCAATCATTAGGAGATACCTAGATACCTTTTTTGTTAGTTATTTATTCCTTGTAGACCTTTGAATATGCTAAGGTGGAGGTTCCACCTCTTTTTCTTCCTCTACTACAGATTTAGAGCTTAATGAGCTATCCTCAACTTCTTATCTATCTTGGGGCCTCAATTCAACTTTCTCAGGCATAGAAGGAAGTTGAATCACATCTTTCTTTTGTTTGGTTTACTCTGGCTACAAGACAATAGAAGAAGGCTTACTTTCTTTAAAAGTACACTTATACTATATGTTACTTTCTATGCAATGGAATTATAAAGCTTGTATCTTTTCATACCATAATTGTAACCATGAAAATATATTTTATAGCCTTATTCTCCAAATTTGTTCACTTCTCCATTGGCACATGTGCATATGACTCACAACCAAAAACTCTAAGATGCTTCATTGAAGGCTTGTGACTTGACCATGCCTCCATAGGTATTTTTCACAAGAGATGACATAAGATACCTATTTAATAGGTAACAAGTAGTGGCTATAGATTCAGCCCAAAACTTTTGTTCCAGACCAACACTGTGCTAAGCATACTCCTAGCCTTCTCCATCAATGTTATGTTCATTCTTTTTGAAACTCCATTTTGTTGAGGAGAATATGGAGTTATCTTTTGTCTTGATATCCCACAATCCTTATATAATATGTCAAAATCAGTAGAGTTTGATATGGATTACCATTTTCAGTTCTTAAACATTTTGTTTTCTTTCTAGTCTACAACTCAACCATTGCTTTAAAATCTTTAAATCGAATAAAAACTTTAGATTTAGTCTGTAGAAAATAAATCCATGTCCTTCTTCTATAATCATCAATAAATGAAACATGATAAATAGACTTCATAATGAAAGAAAATTTAACAAGACCAAACACATCATAATGAATAAGATCTAAAATACCACAAGATTAGTGGGAACTTGAGTAACATTGAACATGATTTTCTTTTAAATAATGTAATGCTCACATATATCAAATTCAAGATTACAATCTAAAAGACCTTCAACAATCTTCTTGTTTTCAAGGTCCTTAGACTGTTCTCTCCTATGTGGCCTAATCTTAGGTATCATAGCATACTCTTCTTTGTAGGCAATTTAGATTTGGTAGAAAGAGTTCCCTTAGGCACCCAAAATCCATGGCCGTTCATTGAAGAGGAAACCAACTCCTTTTCCAATAAAGTAGCCACAAAATTACTTTTCATAGAATTACTGTTAAACTTAATAGTGCATGCATCAAGCTAAAATAAATATCTCATTCTACTACTTATAGACATTACCTTAGTGCCTCTCACCATTTTAAGACCTAAATTTGCTTACAGATAACAGATTAAATGCTAATCCTAGGATATGTAAGACAACATAAAATCTTCTAACTCTACCATCATTTCTTAAAATCTAAATACTACCACAGACAACAATATTTAAATAGGAATTATCACCCAAGTACACCTTATCGGCTTCATATTTTTCATACTTATTGAACCAATGTGTGTTAGAGGTTATGCGAAAATATGCACCCAAGTCAATCAACCATTCATTCTCACCTACATGAGTGGCCAAGGCTTCAATGAATGTGTCACCATCTTCCTCCTCAATCTTAGAATTAGAATCAACTTCCTTTTTCTTATTTTTCTTCTCTTCTTTGCACTCCTCATGAAAGTGACTAGGCTTATTGTAGTTGCAACAAATAACCATGGACTTACTAGGAGATTCTGATCTCCCCTTAGACTTAGATTTGAATTTATCATGTTGCTTATCATTCTTCTAGCCTCTTTCTTTTGGCCTTCCTCAAACACTCAATGGCTCTTTAGTGTTCAAAGAGACCTTCCTCCTCATTTCTTCAAAAAGTAAAGAACCAACAACATTCTCTACTTTCAAAATAATAGAATTGCTCCCAATAGCCATGACAAGGTTGTCCCATGAGTTTGGTAATGAACACAACACAGTTTGACATCTTTCTTCCTCATCCATATTTACACCAATATAGTTCAATTGTGCAACCAACATGTTAAATGCTTCCAAGTGGTCCATAATTAATCCACCTTCTTTCATCCTCAAGGAATAGAGCTTCTTCCTTAAGAATATCTTGTTCAATAAAGATTTTAATTGATAGATCTCACCCAAATTCTTTCATAACTACTTCGAAGTGGGCTCTTCATGGACATCATTTATCATATAATCTACAAGAAACACTCTGATTAGACCTTTGGATTTATGGTCCATAACATCATTTTGAGCAACCAAAGTAGCATCGGTAGGTCTCTGAATGTTTTCATCAATATGATCCCACATATCATGGTCTATTAACTGATCTTCCATATTTAACTTCCACATCTCAAAATTCATGCCTAAAAACTTTTCCATGTCAATCCTCCCTAAAGTGCTTGCCATCGTTATTTCCTACAATAAAGATCACAAAGTTCTCCTTCTACACAAATTTCCACTCAAATTGGATTAGATAAAAAAACCATCTACCTAACAACTAGAACAAAAACTGGCTAGGCTTTGATACTGCTTGTAAGGAAGCAAGATGTGCAAAAACATTTTCCTATCCTAATATATGAGAGGAGTGTTATGAAAATAACTTCAAATTTGTTCTAAACAAAAAATAAATAAACCTATAGAAATCAACAATAGACAATAAACCATAACACAATGATTTATGTGGGGAAAACCCTTTCGCCTGAGAAAAACTCCACTCTAAAACCTATACAATGTATTATCAAATCAACAAAGGATTACAATACACTTGCAATGCAAGTCTTTATAATCTAGTGATACACAAACACTCAAATAAAGAGTAATTATGGTAGAATTTCAACATCTATGTACCTACAAACTTTCATAATACAAACTTCTCCACAAGCTCTCAATTTATAAACTTTTTGGAAAACTAGAAGTCATCTGTGATTTATAAAACCATGTGCAAAACCTCCCATGAGATGTGGTTCCCAAAATAATAAAGATTCCTACCTAAAATTAGGCTATTATAGATGTTCTTACACATCTTACAAGTGGTCATTGACTCCAAAGTAACTCCCTCTATTCCTGTCTTTTACATGTCATAGAATCTATCATAGAATTTTTCATAGGATCCTACAAAAATAGAGTGTTCCATTTTTCTAAAGATAATGTCAAAATAAAATATTAATATTCCACCACTATAAGCCAACATTTGGTATAACTACCACATCAAATTCCAACACTCCAATTTGTGCTAGAGATAAATATTAAATAATGATAATAATATGTAACTAATCATGGAAAAATATTAAATGATAAATGTTATACTATTTTACTCTCCTAGCTAAATAGTCTAAATAATCTTTAATTCTAGTGTTTTCTTTCTTTGGCATGCAAGATGAATTGTTTAAATCCCAAAACCTCTTAGGGTTTCCCTTGTTTCCCCTTAAACCCTAAGGTTTCATGGTCAGATCTTACCTTTATTCTAATTCATCATTGACCACCTATTCTTGGTGCCCAGTCACTTAAGTTATAAATCGAAGCCTTTTATGTCTTCAAGTTACCGTCCCCATCCATCAAGTCACCACTCCCAAGCCTTTTATTTTCCTTTGTTGTTGGGGAGTCTTTAATTTTTAGAACCTAAGTCAGCAGGTTCAGAAGTTCACAAATTGCCTGACTTCCTAACTAACCTCTAAACCTTTGCATCATCGGCCTTTACCTTTGTTTAAAAGAATCCTTTGTTGTCGCAAGGTTGGGAGTTCTCTGAACTTCTGAACTCCTAACTTATGTTTCAAAAGTTCCATAAGTCACTGACTCATTGACTAGTCTTTCTCGTTGCCCCCTTGGCACCTTTTCCACAGTGCCACGTGGTAGTATCCCACTAGCCCATTGCCTACCAAAGATGATGTCACTTCCTTCCATGGCGAAGCAGGGAGAGAATAGTTGTAGAGAGTATCATGGCCTGCAGTCATAAGTTCTGTGGGGTCACGGTTTTGAAGATGGATAGCTGGCGCCAGATCAAACTCTCGAGGAGGCCAAAGAAATCTAGACCATTCCCTGCCAACCTGAGGGGAATCTTTCTAAGATGTTGATCCCTCATGGGATAACATGCAACAGTCACGTGGTTCCTTCTGGGCCATCCATCAGATTTAAAGAAAGCCAAGGAAAAAATAAAGCCCATCGGCCCATCGAGGGGATTGTGAATAGCATCCCACCGACAAGAAGTTGTTAGGCCAATGGAAAGATAAAAGAAGGATAAAGCAATATGGTGGTCATCGATCTAAAAAGGGCAATCTCATCCACGACCTAGATTCAAAGACTCTCAGGAATCCTGAAGGTAGGAAATTTACAGACTTGGCCAACAAGGTTTCACAGAGCCTGATTATTCTAAGGATTCTCAGGCCGATAAGCATAGATTCAGTAGGTAAGGAACTTGAAGTGTTGTAAAATCTTTCCCCTCATGTCAACTGAACATTCAATTTCCACAAATCGGGGCTAATGGGAGTATATAAAATAGTGAATCTTTCAATGCCAGAGCACAAATGCAGATACAAGGTCAATTCACCATTAAACCAAATGAGGACTTTCTGCATTCCATCATCAATGCACTTTCCATTCATTCATACAAGCACCCCTTTTTAGGCCTGATAAGGGTATGGGTTCCACCTTAGTTTGCAGAGGGTTTCTAAACAAAATATAATGTAGTATGGTCAATGTGTCTTCTCATTGACTTCTTGTTTTCTCACAATGGCTTTGATAGTGGAGTATTAAAATGATATATATACATGTATCAAAGATGTATTCAGGGTTGGTTGTTCTTTTGGGCTACTACAGGATAGAGAATCTTTGTAATTAGACTTCTGTAATGCAATTGCAAGAACAACTAGATTTGATGGACTGTGCTCTTCTGCTGAGCTTCTCATGTCTCTAGCCTTATTCAATAATGAATGTAATTGATCACACTGTGTCTATGTTTCTTGTATTATTCTCTCTTTTGTAATGGCTATTTGGCCTCTATAATCGATATAAACTAGTATTTTGCCTCTCTTTTATTATTCTAGCACTATGTCTTTTCTTTGGATTGGTGTGTGGACAAAACAATCCCTTTCATTCCTCCATTACTCTGCCTTGACTTCTGTTAGGACCAATATGAGTATGTGTAAGTCCTTCTAGTTGTGAGATTGTTACTGTGTTGAGTCAGTTGTAGCTAACCCACTAAATCTGGTGCATCACCCTTATTTCAATTTAGTTTCTTTCTAACCCTTTCCCCTTGCATAATTAGCACTAGGTTTAGATAGTTTTCTCTAAGCATTATGCTTAAAATGAGGAAGCAACATTCTCTGGAGGTCTGATCTCAACTTGCAAGGTCCAACATCTTGAGATCATTCCTATTGTGTCATTAGAATGCTTGGACTCTATCCAAGCTAGATGCAATATTATGTGACAATAATTTTGGCATGCATGGTGGGACAAAGTTTGAACGTAAGAAGTTTGGTGCTATTCTTAGTCTGTTGGAGTCTTGAAAACATCTTGCAAGTACCTGATATATCAATCCCCACCTTGGTGCTAACATTTTCTGGCATGCCCGGTGGGACCCTCTACTCTGAGTGAGAGCTAGACTAAGGATTTTGGTGTTGTTCTTGGTTCATTTACTATTGTGAAAGTGTTCAATAGGAACCTGGCAACTCTTTTGATCCAGTTCCTACACAACAATTCAACATCTCATGCCTGGAGTGTAGACAAGGTCTTCTTCTAGAGGTAACTTCCAATTTGTTGAACTCTCCTTTGCTAATAGAAGAAGGAGAACAAGATTGTCTAGGTCCCCTACATGGGAAAACAAAAATAAGCATCCAATTCATACAAGGGAATAGTCCACTCCTCCTCCATTAAATTTTCAAAATAGGTCTTATCATTCAGTCAAAACCTTTCATATACCCTTTGTTATCAATCTGAATATACCTAACATGGTAAGAAACTTGCCATTTGTTGCATTTCATGGGGACAACCCTTTAGACCTAACACAATATGATGACATTCCTACATTAGCCTTAAAGGCTATACCATTTTTCAATGGTGAGAACTCTACCACCCCTGCTGAGCACATATAGGATATTGCCAGTGTTTGTTTAGTCCACCATGTCATTGTTGACAATGTGGCTATGAGATTGTTGGCTTCTTCTTTCAAGGATAAGGCCTTGCATTGGTATAGAGGTCTCCAACCTAATTCTATAGACACTTGGGATGAATTGGGCACTAAGTTGTGCTAACACTTCGAAGATAGAAGTGACCATTTGTCACTTATGGAGAAGTTTGCCTCAATCAAAAGAGCTCCACATGAGTACATGGTAGATTTCAGTTACCATTTTTAGAAGACATGGGACATGATTCCTCTACTAGTGAAGCCCTCTCTGAACACTACATTTATATAGTATTTGAGGTCCTTGAATCCTGATATTGCAGTCATGACTCAGTCCATGGGTGGAGTTATCTTTCCTGATGCCTATGATAAAACCATTAGGGCATAAAATTGCCTAATTTAGGTAGGTAAGATAGCCCCAAGGCTGCCAATGCCTATGTTTCCAAAAGTCCCTAGCATACAACCCATTGCTATTGCTCCAATTCCCACTACAGTCAACCCTATTCTTTCTCTAGCTTCACCTATACTTGAACAATTGGGAGAGAGTAATGCTCTAATCATAAAGTTAAGCAATGAGTTGACATTGGCAAGGAGATAAAATACACAACCTAACAGGCCATATCAACAACCTAAGCAGCCCTATCAGTCATACAGTCAGGGCTATCAACAAAATAGGCCTCCATACCAAGGTAATGTATAGAGACAAGGGCAACCAAGCTACATCAGACCACTCAATACTGTTCACCCAAATGCATCTAGCACTTCAGGGCCTCTTGTGCTAATCCAGAACAATCTAGCCCAAGATAATGATTGGTGTTATCCTTGCAATAAGCCACAAGACCAAAATTTGTGTCAACATGGACAACTCAGTCATGCTTTGACAGTGCAAGAGCAACCATCAAGTTCATAACAACAGGTTAACATCAACCAAGGAGTGGATGAAAGTCAAGAACAGATGCAAAACAATGCAACCCTAATGAACTAGACTCATGATGATCACTGTTGTGTTAATCAAAGTATTGGTCCGGTTGCATTCAATACAAGATCAAAGAGAAGAGCTGTTGAAGACACATTAGTGCCTACAATTAGCCATGTGTATGTCCCTAATGCAACTCCAATCCAATCATTGGGGGAAAAGGTACCTAATGTCCCTTCAAAGAAAGCATATCCAACTATTACTAAGGTTGATTCAGTCCCAATAGTCAAACCAAGTGAATAACATCAAAAGAACAGTAATGTCATAGTCACTATAACATTTCAAAAGGGCAGCCAAACACCTTTCAATATAGTGGAGCAGATCAAGAAAACAATTATAGGTGTTAGCATGTGGGATGCATTGTTTATCCCATCTCAAAGGCACTTTCTCTAAGAAGCCCTAATTGAATTTAGTCATCTTGGTGTGGAGTTGGTAAGTGAGAGGATTGCTGCCCCAATCAATCTATGCTAGCCCAAGGAGGAAGTAAGTACTAGAAAAACTAGTAACCTCCTCCATTTTATGTTTCCCTGATCATAGGTGACAAACTTTTGCATAATTGTATGATAGATTCAGGGGCGAATACCTCTGTCATGCCTAAAAACATTATTGATAGGTTGGGTATTAATTATGAACCTGTGAACAAGGGTGTAGTTTAGTTAGATGGTACTTCTGTTAAGACAATAGGTGTTATTAAGGGTTTATAACTCACCTTACATGCATGCCCTAGCTGGTCCATTTCACAAGATATATCTATTATTGACCTCCCAACATACTTTGGTATTTGTTTATCTGGGGATTTCACTACAAAGATAGGTGGGTATTTGTCTTCTGACTGGTCCCACATGCTATATAGAACTAGATATGGTACCAAAGTAACCATTAAGGCTGAACCAATTGCCAATGACCATATAGAACCCTACTCTCCAAACCCTAACAACATGAATTGTACAATCCATGAGTTTGAAGAGTAGGACAACAATAGTCATGACGCTGCCACACCTATGGATGAAATACCAGATATCCTACTTGATGAGTGGGCTAATTGTTTTCAATTTGACACTCTAGATCAAATAGAGGAAATAAGGGTGGGTACTTATTGTATTCGTGGGGAGGATGTTACTATCCCCAATCTTGAAAAGGAAGAATCAGATCCAAGTGGTATATGGCAAATGTATTTTGATGGCTCCAGAAGAAAAAACGGAGTAGGTTATGGGGTTGTACTCATTTCACCCCAAAAAGAAACTTATTTCTCTTCATTTAGATTGTAGTTTAGTTGTAACAACAATATAGTTGAATATAAAGCCTTGATTCAAGGCATACAACTGGCACCAAAAAAGAGGAATAAAAGTTTTGTAAGTATTTGGTGAGAGTGAACTTGTTGTCCACCAAATAAGAAAATTAAGTGCTTCAAAGAATGACTTGCTCAAGTCATACAAAAATAGAGTTTGGGACCTGATTGAAGACTTTGATGCCTTCAACATTCAAGCAGTCCCTAGACATATAAACAAGGATGCTGATAGGATAGCTACAGTTGGTACCCCATTTGATATTCCTCAGAATGTCAAACAAGTTTTAGATCAGCATGTGATAATTTTGGTTAGAGCTATAGTGCCTGACAATGTGATAAGTTGGCAACTGTTTGAAATTGACTAGCAAATTGTGAATTTCTTGCAAGATGAGGTAGAGTTTGCTTCTAAAAATTAGTCAAGTTTGCAAGAACAATATGGTGATCAGATCATCTAGCTGAAGACCAATAGGTTGCCCAAGGGATTGATCATTTTGGAAAGCATATTTGGTGCTGATGATCAGCAAAAGAAATAAAAAATGAACATGATAGTCAAAAGATAGGACTACAAAGAGGTGGAGATTGGACACAGAAAATTTCTAAAACATGGCAAGGTATGTGAGAAATCTCAAAGGCATGGTTTTATTGAAATTTGCAATGAATTTTATGATCTAATTGCTTGGGATTATAGGGATTTAAAATGTTTTGATCCTAGTTTAATCCAACATACTATTGACCTAGACCCTAATGCCAAACTCATCTACCAAAGACAAAGGCCTGTCAATCCTAAAATAGAACCATTAATGAGAAAAGAGCTATCCAAACTCATAGAGGCTAAAATCATTTATTCCATCAAACATTCCTCTTGGGTAGCCAACCTTGTTTGAGTTAGAAAGAAGAATGGGGAAATCAGATTGTGTGGACTTTAGAGACTTGAACAAGGCCTCCCTTAAAGACCACTATCCACTCCCTTCAATGGAGCAGATTTTGCAAACAATAGTAGGTGTCGAATGGTTTTCACTCCTAGATGGCTACTTACGCTACAATCATATTCTTGTGAAAAAATTAAATCAGTACAAGATAGCCTTTACCACCAAGTGCGGTACTTTGGCTTATCAAAAGATGCCTTTTGGATTGACAAATGCTAGAGCTACTTTTCAGAGATCAATGGATTTGGCCTTCAAAGGCCCGATTAATGACATTATCTTGGTATATCTTGATGATCTAACTATATATTCCAAGCATGTAGCTGACCACTTGGGTCATTTGAGAAAAGTCTTCGAAAGATGTAGAGAATATGGGATATCATTGAATCCTAAAAAGTGTGTATTTGCTGTCCCAGAGGGCAAGCTGCTAGGGCATGTGGTTTCCAAGGATGGTTTAGCCATTGATCTAGAAAGAACAAGCACCATTCTTGCTCTTCCTCTTCCTAACCATAAGAAAGGTTTGCAGAGTTTTCTGGGAAAGATCAACTTTGTGAGGAGGCTCATACCTAACTTTTCTTGAATAGCAAAAATCCTCACATCTATGCTAAAGAAGAATGCTACCTTTCCTTGGTCCAAGGAAGGCAGGGATAGTTTTGAAGCCATCAAGTAGGCTATTGTACAAGCCCCCACTCTGATAAACCCTAGTTAAGAGGAAGACTTCATTTTGTATGCCTTTCGAGGCAAAGAGGGTATATCAGCTATTTTAACTCAACAAAACGAAGAAAATTTGGAATAGCCAATTGCTTTCTTTAGTCAAGCTCTCAAAGAATATGAACTAAATTATGATTTCATAGAAAAAAAAGTCTTTTCTGTGGTAAAGGCACTACAAAAGTTCAAACATATGATTTCAAACAGCAAAATTCAGTTGATGGTGAACCACCCTGGTTTGAAAGAATTTCTCTTAAGCAGCGATGTTAATGAGAAAAGGGCTGGGTGGATTACCAAGGTGATGGAGTATGACACCAATATCAACATTACCAAGTTGGTTCATGGAAAAGGTCTATGTGAAGAGATGATAGCAGACATCAAGGACAGATGTAAAGTTGTATACGTTCAAGGGCAGACACAATCAGTTGAGCCTCATACTCCTACTGACTAGTATCATGACATGTTCACATTTCTACAGTCAAGAAGATGCCCTAATGGATTGGATCAAAGTAAAATAAGGTATTTTAGACTCCAATCCATTCCTTATGTTATTATTGATGGTACATTATTTAGAAAATACATCAATGGAGTTCTTAGATGCATTGCACAAGATCAGACTTCTAGAGTCTTAGAATAATTCCATAATAGCCCTGCTTGTGGCCATTATTCTCATAGAACAACTACAATGAAAATCATGAGAGTTGGTTATTACTGGCCTAGTCTATTCAATGATGCACATAGATGGATCAGAAAATGTAAAGAATTTGCATTATTTGTTGGGAAGTAGAGACTACAGCTCTTCCCCGTCATCCAATCCAAACAGATCAGCCTTTCACTCAATGGGGGTTAGAGTTCATTGGAGTACTCAATCCTCCTTCTAGTGTTGGCCATAAGTGGATTCTCATAGCCACTGATTATTTCACTAGATGGATAGAGGCAATTACATTAAGGGATGCCACAGAAGCATCTAATAATGCCAAGGCCTTTATAGGCACAAGAGTTAGTAAATGGGCATTGAATTATGGGCTATACTTGAAAACCTCATCTAACTACTACCCACAAGGAAATGGCTTGGCTGAGTCCACCAATAAAAAAATTATCAGAATCATCAAGAAAATAGTGGAAGATAATCAAAGAACTTGGCACTCCAAGTTAAAGACTGCTCTTTGGGTTGATAGAATCACTCCCAAAAGAGCCATAGATAAATCCCCTTTCATGTTGGTTTATGGAAGGGAGGCAAGGGTTGCATTATCATTGGAATTGCCTTCTCTTGAGTTGGCATAGTAGCTAGAATTAATGTAGAATGATGCCATGACAATTAGACTTGCAAAGTTGTTGGAACTTGAAGAAAAGAGAGATCAGGTTAAGATGACCTTTGACAAAAAATCCATTGATAGAACATTCAGTGAAGGAGATATAGTGTTGAAATGGGATGCCGATAGAGCTAAAGCTGCAAGACATTAAAAGTTTGATGGCATGTGGAGTGGCCCCTATATTATTATTAGTTGCAAGTAGGCCAATGTGTTTCAACTATCCAAGCTAAATGGAGAAGTTCTACCTATCCAAGTTAATGGGATCCATCTCAAACCTTACTATTAAGGTTGGTATGAGGTTTTGTATATATTGTTGTAGTTATTTTCTATTTTAGGTTTCCCTTCGCTAAGTGCTTATGCACAGGCTGCATTGTCATTAGGAGAATGCAGGCCTTGTTTCCTTTTGTGGTCTTATTTTGAGGTAGGTTTTAGTTCTTTTGATCCCATGCCCAATGGATTGATAAGGCCTCTAGTTTCCATGTGTTTAGATAGGTAAACACCCCTGAGAAGTCACCAAAATGTTATACTATTTTACCATCCTGGCTAAATAGTCTAAAGAATCTTTAATTCTAGTGTTTTCTTTCTTTGGTATGAAAGCTAAATTGTTTAAATCCCCAAAACCTCTTAGGGTCTCCCTTGTTTCCCCTTAAACCCTAAGGTTTCATGGTCAAATCCTACCTTTATTCTAATTCATTGTTGACCACCTATTCTCAGTGCTCAGTCACTTAAGTTATAACTCGAAGCCTTTTATGTTGTCAAGTTACTGGCCCCATCCATCAAGTCACCAGCCTCAAGCCTTTTATTTTCCTTTGTTGTCAGGGAGTCTTCAATTTTTAGAACCTAAGTCAGTGGGTTCAGAAGTTCACGAACTACCTGACTTCCTGACTAACCTCTAAACCTTTGCAGCATCGGCCTTTGCCTTTGTTTAAAAGAAGCCTTTGTTGTCACAAAGTCAGGAGTTCTCCGATCTTGTGAACTCCTAAATTATGGTTCAAAGGTTCCATAAGTCCCTAACTTGCCAACTAGTCTTGCTCATTGCCCCATTGGTGCCTTTTCTATGGTGCCATGTGGAAGTATCCTGCTATCCCGCTACCTACCTAAGATGACATCATCTCCTTCCATGGGGTAGCAGGGAGAGGATAGCTATAGAGCATATCATGGCCTGCAGTCATAAGTTCGGTGGGGTCATGGCTTTGAATATGGATACCTGGTGCCTCATCGAACTCTCTAGGAGGCCAAAGAAATCTGGACCATTCTCCACCAGCCCAAGGGGAATTTTTTTGAGATGCCGATCCCTCATAGGATAGTCAGTGATGACCATGTGGTTACTTCTGGGCTATCCATTAGATTCAAAGAAAGCCTAGGAAAAAATAAAGCCCATCGGTCCATCGGGGGGACAGTGAACAACATCCCACCAACAAGAAGTTGTTAACCTGATGGAAAGATAAAAGAAGGATAAAGTAATATGGCAGTTGTCAATCTAAAAAGGGCAATCTCATCCATGGCCTAGATTTAAAGAGACTCTTAGGAATCTTGAAGGTGGGAAATTTACAGACTCGACCAGTAGGGTTTCACAGAGCTTGATTATTCTAAGGATTCTCAGGCCGATAAGTACAGATTTAATAGGTAAGGAACTTAAAGTGTTGTAAAAGATTGCCCCTCATGTTAACTCAGCATTCAATTTCCATAGACCAGGGCCGATGGGAGTAGATAAAATAGTGAATCTTTCAATGCTAGAGGACAAATGTAGATACAAGGTTGATTCACCATTAAACCAAATGAGGACTTTCTGCATTCCTTCATCAATGTGCCTACCATTCATTCATACAATCACCCTTTTTTTAGGCCTGACAGTGGTATGGGTTCCACCCTAGTTTGCAGAGGGTTTTTGAACAAAATTTAATGCAGCATGGTCGATGTCTCTTCTCATTGATTTCTTCTTTTCTCACCATGGCTTCTATAATAGAGTACTAAAATTATATATATACATGTCTCAAAGATGTATTCAGGGTTGGTTGTTCTTTTAGGCTACTACAGGATAGAGAATCTTTGTAATCAGACCTCTATAATGCAATTGTAAGAACCACTAGATTTGATGGACCATGCTCTTCTGTTGAGCCTCTCATGTCTCTAGCCTTGTTCAACAATAAATGTAATTAATCACACTATGTCTATGTTTCTTACATTATTCTCTCTTTTGTAATGGCTCTTTGGCCACTATAATCAATATAAACTAGTAATTTTCCTCTCTTTTATTATTCTAGCACTATGTCTACTCTTTGGATTGGTGTGGGTTGTGTATTGTGGGAAAAATAGTCCCTTTGATTCCTCCATTACTTTGTCCTGACCTCTGTTAGGACCAATATGAGTTTGTGTAAGTCCTTCCAGCTGTGAGATTACTACTGTGTTGAGTCAGTTGTATCTGACCTACTAAATCTGGTGTATTACCCTTATTTCAATTTAGTTCCTCCCTAACCCTTTCCCCCTACAGAATTAGCACTAGGTTTAGATAGTTTTCTCTAAGCATTAGGCTTAGAATGAGGAACTAGCCTTCTTTGGAGGTCTGATCTCAACTTGCAAGGTCCCACACCTTGAGATCATTCCCATTGTGTCATTAGAATGCTTGGACTCTATCCAAGCTAGGTGGAATTCTATGTGACAATAATAAATATATAAATATTAATAGAAAATTTGCAAGGTTTAGACACCTAAGTAGGTTTGACTACAATAGTGTGTCCTGCTTATGGGAGATTATAATTTTTGTCTAAAATAACATATTTTTAAATAAAAATTAATGATTTAAGCCTTGAGGGGTTCCATCTAAAGGGGTTTAATTGGTGAGGTTAGATAAAATAACCCTTAGATCAAACCCCCTTGGAAATAACTCCCCTAGTCTTAAAGCAAACCCTTGATGGAGTCTCCTCTACACCTATCAAAATCTCACACAGTTGAATCTAGAAACTTTATTGCATACCTATCAAAATGCTGACAAATAACCAAATTTGCTTCACCTTTTGGGGGATCAAAACTGTAGACACTTAAAAATGTCATAAACCTATGAACATCATTTTTACACAGGGTTCATCACAATTTCACATTCCACTATTAATTAAATAATTTTAATTATTTAATTAATTCATGTCTCCTCTTATGCTTCTAATTAAATATATTTTATTTATTTAATTATTTAAGCTATTTTCTTCTTATTTCTTCTATAATTAAATAATCAATTATTTATTTAATTATCCACTATTCCAATGTCCATATTACCCTATTAATTTAAATAAATACATATTTATTTAAATTATAGGTCTTTCCCTAATTAAATAGGTTCTACTTATTTAATTAAATCTCATTACATTATCCCCTTCCTCACATAAAATATTTAAATGTACCCAATTTATTTATTTTAAAATCACATTACACATCACCATTTCTTCCAATTTAAAATTGTCCTTTGTCCTTTAGTGACTGGGAACCCTAATCAATCTCCACCCTTCATTATATCAAAAGTCAAACTTGAAATCACAGCCCTCCATTCAAAAATTCTCTTCTATAAAATGATTCTCTCAACCTCATTTCTCACTCCCCACTTGCATAATGTGAGCACACTCTCTCTGATTTTGCCATCAACACACTCTTGAGCTTTTCATTATATCTGTAGACCTGTAAATCTGAGAGCAAAGTACTGCAAAATCTTGGAGAAACAATGGAGGATTGACACTGTTAGCTTAGGGTTTCATGTTTTGTGTTTCCATTTGTTTGATATTAGGCTAATTAGTACTCCATTTGGTTGTTAGGGCATGCATTATACTATTTTCAGGTTTTGGAATGTTTTTCCCTGACATCATTTGGTGAACCTGACGTGAATCATCTGTACATTCTAGAAATTTCATGATTTAGGGTTTGCAGGAATAGTGCGATGCATGTGCAAGTCCATGCAACACTTTAGCTTCTTTGTGAGACACATGGGCCATATGGTGTGATGCATCCTTTAGAGTCTGTAATGCATCAAAAGGGTTCCATGATGCATGTGACTGTGTTTAGGGTAGAATATCATCACTTTCTTTGTATCAGCCTAACCCAGTTGTCTTTGCAGGATTTTAGAATATTTTTTGATGTTTATTTTCTTTGTTAATTCTTTGATCATCTATTTATTTCAATAGGGTTTTTAAAGCATTAGGGTTTTTGTGTTTCAAGGGTTTGTTTGCATTTGTTTAAACTTGCTTGATCATTTGAGTATACCCTAAGAATATCTGAAGGTTCTCATCCTTCTGGCATCAGGGAAATAATTCTGTAACCCTAGGGTTTTTTAGTTATCACTAGAATGTTAATTTTCACCTGTTGTTTGGTTAGTTCATATTTATTTCAATTTGTAGACATAGTGTGATGCTTTCGAAGGTTCCTGCACCATCATTACTGTTCTGTACGATGTAGTCACCATTTCCTACGATACCTCTGAGACCCCATGCGACACATGCTCTTGATAGTAAACCACATATGTGCCTTTCTGTGACATAGTTTCCATCCCCTATGACATATCCATTATATTCTGAACTGCATACGATTGGCAAAAACAAGGAATTCTTAGGGTTTACTTTCATGCTTCATATTTCTATTTGCACAGTAGAATTAGGGGTTTTTCTCTGTTACTGATCTCTGGTCTACAACTTTGTGACATCCATTGGAGGAGAATCTTTTTTTGAAATCATTAACATATTTGTTGTAGGGTTTTCTTTCATTTCATGTGGGTGTGTGGTTAGATTAGAAATACTCATTTGGCTTAAAAAGAACCACATTCATTGGGACTAAAAAGAACCACAAATTGCATACTCAAACTCATTGGTTAAAAATAACAACAAATTGCATTCTTTCATGCATTTGGTTAAAAGGAACAACAATCTATGTATTTCACTCATTCGGATTTAAAAAAACTTGCATCTTTCACATTCATTGGGGTTAAAAGAAGAAAAAAATGCATCATTGTCTTCTTTGTTCGGTGATTTTGTTGATGTTGTGAAGAAGTGTATACTCTTCCCAGTGCACTCTAAGTGATCTTGGGAATCAAAAGCTTTTCTCAACATTTGCATAAATCACACCACACATTTAATTTCTAAAGGTCAATGAACTTTGTCTAGTGTGGCCAAGTCAAATGCGTATGCTCTCTCCTCGCATCATCGTATGAACTTGGAGATCAAAAGTATTTGCACTTGTGTCTCTTTTGTTACCCTTTAGAGAGGCCTACCTTGGTGGGAAAATAGGTACTCACCCAAAGGGAATGACCTCAAGCAGTACTTTCATTAGTTTTCTATATAAAAAAGAGGATAAGACTAAAGCCAAGTCTAACCGGTATTAGTGCTTACCGTATAGTGCTAGTTCGAAAGGAGATGTACCTTGTGTATATGAGACTCCTAGTAGGACTAGTTAAGTCTTTAAGCAGCTTGTTGGATACTCATAACATGCCAATCCCCTAAATATCTACTAAAAACCACTTGTTGTAGAGGACAAAATCCCTTTTGCTTGCTGGTGCAAGAGGTCAGACCTTTGAAGCCATTCTATACATACTATTCATTGTAGATATAGGAAATCCCTTGGTTCATAAGATCTTTGGATCTTTGGGGTAAGAGATTTGGTGTGCCCGTGCCATGGTGAGGGAGCTCGTGTCACCAATATCTCTAACTGTCTGCATTGTCTCGGTATATGGACAAATCGAAGTAGGGACTTAGCAAGTAGTATCCTCTTTCCAACCTAGGTTGTACAATGCTTATAATGCTTTCAATTGTTTTTAAATTGTGATAATCCCTGTGGAAATTTGGGGTTGGATAACCCTTTGAACATACACAAAATGATCACAAAGCTCAGAGTCAGAGCCAAACTGAATGCTGAGTGTCTTCTATGTGTGAAGTGTTTTCTAGTCTTTCTCAATCAAAACTAGCAAAACAAACACATAAAATTGATTTTCAGGATCTCTTAGACAGTGAAATGCATCCATAGGATTCTACAACGCATACATTGAGAAATAAAATGCCATTAAAGTTCCTTGTAATGCATTAGCAAATAGTAAAATGCATCTTTACTTCCTTGAAACACCTCTACAGGACTATGTGACACCTCTGCAGACCTCCATGACATCTTTGCAGACTTGTGTGACACATCCGCTTGTAGTAAACATTTTAGATATCTTTGGAAATCTACTCTTCCAATCAAATATGACTACAACTGTGTCAAAACATTTATGACCTGCTAGTTCTGTTCATTGCATACTTCATTTCTTTAGGATCAATTTACATATTCACTTCATCCCCTTAGGATTAGTTTGCATCCCTTTAGGACCAATTTGCATATTCACCTCATCTTTTTAGGATTAGATTGTATACTCATTCCCTTAGAATCAAATTGGATTGTCCAAACCATTCAGCCAACCATTAGGACATTAGAATTCAGCCCTTGACATCATAAGAGGTTCTCAAAAAAATAGTCCTTCTAAGGTTGAAACATAAGGAGAAACTGTCGAAGCTTGACTACATCATAAGTACAAACTTGGATCAAGAGACCTTGATATCTTTCCTAAATCAATTCCAATTCTGGCTTAATACTCACAAGTCTAGTATAAGCTCATTCTTCAAAGTGAAGCTTCAACTCACGAGCTCACTTTAATCAATCACTTTCTCTACATCAACACTTCAAGGTCTTGATAAATCCAACTTGTGCTTTGAAAGGGTTATTAGTAGACAATAGTACCCTCTACGAGCTATACTTTTAGAAGACTAATAATCATCACCTCTAACTTAGTCTTGGTCTCATTTACCTTAGTTGCATTTCAAAGTATTGACATACCATACTACATTTGGTCATTTCCATTTACAAACTTAGTTGCACTTCCATTATATATCCCAAGAAAATACCAAAAATATCTTTGCATTTCCATCCTTAGGACAAATTAATTTTCCACAAACTAGTAGGTCTTAAATGATTGAGACACGATTGTAAAAGAAGAGAAAGGGAGAATCCTTAGATCATCTCACAAACACAATGAGATTTGGAACCTCATCTAATGAACAAAATGAACCTCACTCCAACATGCCAAATCCCTTTGAGAATATCTTTTTGCAAGAAAAAAAGCAAGGGATTGCTCAACAAGAAATTGAGGAAGCCTTGAAAGATCATTGAATGTTGCATATCATAAATGAAATGATAGCAGCCAATGCCCAAACCGTACCTTTTACAAACCAGTTCCAAACTCCCCATGGGGGTAGACATCAATGAGATTGTAGGATCATCACCAAGTAATGTTGCACAAGGTCAAGGACATACAACACCTTCCTCTAGTCACACAAATCTGACACAAGAACATGTTTCCATCCCCATAGGGAAAACTAATGGAAATAGGTTATCATTGATGTCAAAAAGGTTCATCAAGAATGTGCTTGATCAAGATGTCTTGATATTAATTGCAAGATAATGTCATGGTGCAGTGTGTTCTCAAGATTCTTATGCTATGTTTTTGTATTCACAAGATATATCCTCATGCTATATTAAGCTTGGTTGAGATTGGGTATGAATTGTTGTTAAGATATGAGTTTTTATTTGATTATCATACTACTCACATTGGTGCTTTGTTCATAGTGATTATCAGGACTTGGAATTGTTGTTATGAATGTTGTTATGATGATGTCAGTTAATCTTGGTCAAGATGATGACAAGTCATTACAAGCATTTCTTATCTCATGTTGCTTCATGGTGTTGAGATACTCAGGAGTTTAGTTGAATCAGTTGTTGCATTGTTTAATGAATATAGATAGTCACTTTTGTCATCAATGATGTTGGATTTATGTCAAAATTTGTGATTGAGTTGCTTTGAAAAGTACATTATCATGAGTTGATTGATCATTAGTTTATCTCCACAAGACAAGGTTGTGCATGTAGTGATGTTGGTTTTTGTTTTCATACAAAACATCAAGTTTGAAATACATCAAAGGAATACTTGGCAGATATATGCTCAAGATGTTCTTGAGTTTTCAATGGAATCATATTGTTTAAAATTATTGAGAGTTAAAATCATTAATAAACCCTATTACAAGGCATACATTATCTCCTCTCTACCTATAATATGTTGTTTGCACTTTATGTTCTAATTTCACTTTGACCTGCGAGAGAAGATCATTCCATTTATGCAACCTGCTAGAGGGGTCACATGTCATTTTAATGATCAGCCCTATCCTAGTTCAACTGACACCTTCAGTCTCTTCCACAAGTGTTTGGGCGGTAAAGTCAAATCAATGAATGAGTTTAAAAGTATGTTGAGTGGCAAAAGCAAAATCGATGGTCGATATTCAAAATGGAACTTTCTCTTTTAAGAATCAACTTTGACGGTCTCTTAAGTGTCAAATGCTTTGTAATTGTAGTGGATAGTTTATTAAGGCTATTTTTTAGCTTATTTAAAGATTGTTCTTGGAAGGCCATTTTTGCTCGATTGGAAATCTTTCTATTTAGGAGATTTTTATAAAGTTTTAGAAAGTTTTTGAAAGGATATTTTGTGCCTATTTGAAGTATACTTTTTAGAAGTTTTTAAGATGTTTCCATTAATCTCTCTCTTGGTTGAAGACATTCTTCTATATTGAAGAATATTATTGAAGACATATTGTATTGATGGATTTTTGAAGATAATATTTGCAGAGAAGAAAATTGAAAGGTTTTTTGAATGAAGAGGAATATGAAATGTCATTTCATCGTGATTTGATTTTTGGAGGTCTAATATGTAGATTGAAGATATTTTTGTAGAGAGAAGAGAATATGAAGAGTTTTTGAATGGGATTTAATATTATATGATGAAAAGAAGATGAAAGGAGATGAAATCTTTTTGAATGGGAATATGAAAGATAATTTTCACAACATTGTATATAAGTTTTTTCTTTTTAGGAGAATGTATTATTATTTTGCAGGAGGATAAAGAAAATCATTGAAGAAGAGAAATTTACAGGGAAGATGAGAATTGAAGAAGATAACTTTGTCTTTAGAGAATGTGAAAGGATATTCAAATTGCATATAATGTTTTTACAGGTACATTGATAGAGTGTGTGAATTGAAGACATCCTTGAGAAGATACAGATGATTTTTGTATGTATGAGATCAAGTTTTGTAGGGGTAAATACAGAGAATGACAAGGTCATCAGATGTTTATTGGAGAGTGAAAATTGAGCTGAAGAGAATTGATGTGAGGACCATAACGTAGAAATGATAATCTCCTTGTTGCAACATATTTTTAGATTAAACCTTGAAGACAATGATGGTGTATCAGGTGAATTGTTATGCAGAGATAATTAGGTGAATGAATTGTGAATTGATTGAATAGAGATAATGAGACTAGTATGCAAATTGGTCTGAGTGTGCTCAGAGATGATAGGTCATGAATGGTACAAATCAGATTGAGAAGCAATCATGTCTTGCACATTATTTTGATGAGGACAATTGAATTGGTTAGTAAGACCTTCCTATGCCAATGAGGCTTGTGGTCTGTGAGACCTCTGTATGTGCCAGTGAGGCATCTTGTAAAGCTAGTGAAGCTTCTTTGGTCAGTGGGACCTTCATGTAACTAGTGAGGTTTTGAATAAGCCAGTGAGGCAGTTTTAGAGTAGTTTTTACTCCCCTTTAGGGTTTTCCACTCATCATATCCTGTGTTATATTTCTTATGTGTCTTCATGATTTGTGTTTAATGTCCTGATTCATGCCTTCAATATTATAATTGTACATATGTGCATTAATAAATAACTTTTTCTTTCTCTCTCTTTATCCTATAAGTCAAAAGGATTAAAAATTGTAAAATTTATACAACACTGATTCACCCCCTCTCTCAAGAGTCCAACGTATCCCATGCAACACTTGACACTAATAATGCAAATTTTGTGTCACAACTAATGAACTTTGCAAACCCTTTCACCTCAATGAGCATGAATCAAAACAAAAGGACGTGAAAAATACACATAGTGACTTCTAGGGGACAAAACACCATGCCGAATGCAAACTTGAACCTAGGGACTCAAAACAATTTAGGAAATCCAAACATAGACCCCCTTGGTCAAAACAACAACACTATACCAAATGTGAACATGAACTTTGGGCCTACACACGGTAATATTTTGAATCATCAATACGTGGACCCAAATTGTCAAAACAACAACACCACTCCAAATGTGAACTTTTTGCCTACACATGGCAATGTCTTGAATCATCAATATGTAGACCCAAATCATCAAAATAGTAACACTATTCCCAACATTGGTACCAACCGGAATCACACCATTTCCCAAAATAATCAACATATCTCTCACCTAAATGTCAATCAAAATGCTAGTGTATCACATCAAAATACCCATTCAAACCTTTTACAACAACAAGTGGACCTAAACACCCTCCTCCAAACAAATCTCAATAACTTCCAACATCAAAACACCATGAATGCTTCATCCCACTTTCAATACATTAATCCAAACATCACACATAGACCCAACAACCAAAATCTAAATGCTTCATCATCACACATACCAACCCAGTTGTCACAAACTTGGGATTGCATAACACATCGGCCCTAAGCATGGGTAACTCATATCTAAATGCACCTGTAAACACCTTAGACACACCATTGAACTTCTTTGAGGCCATGGCACACAAGATACGAACAATAGAGCAACGCTTCTCAAATATACAAGTCTCTACCACAAAGAAGGGGTACTCCATGGAAGATTTATGTCCCTATCACTTTGACAAAAGCATTTACATGCCACCTTTTCTGCCAAACTACAATGTGCCTAACTTCAACAAATATAGGGGAAAAGGGAGTCTCATAGATCACGTGGGGTAATTTCACATAGCATGCCTAGAGATTGCATACAAGCACACATATTTGATGAGATTATTCCAAAGGAGCTTTGCAAGTCAAGCACTTGAATGGTTTGCACATCTTCCCACGGGGATTAGGACATGGACTGAACTCGTAGACAAATTCATATCTAAATTCTCTTATAACATCGAGATGGATGTGAATGTCACCACCTTATGCCATACTAGACAAGAAGATGGGGAAAACTTTCATCTCCTTCTTCCAAAGGTGGAGGAGCCTAGCTAGCAAATGCCCATGTCAAATTCCTAAAACCAATTGGTACTAATTTTTGTGGAGAAATTGAACAATGAACTCATGTACCAAATGCAAATCCATTATTGCACCTCCTTTGGAGAAGTTGTTGAAAAAGTAATAGCCATTGAGAAAGCCCTCGTAGCTAAGGGTACAATCAAAATATTCAACAAGAACAAAAACACTCAAAACCTACCCTATGACAAGAACAAGTTTTGGTCTTGAAACAAAAAATGTCAAAAATGATGGGGTCGTAGACACAAAAGCAATCAATAGGACCGGCCCCATTCTCACACTCAAAGCACCCCCGGTGTAAAATAATCAACTGATCATTCAACAACAACCACAACAACAACAACAAATGGCTTTAACGCAATTCAAAACAACCAAAAAAGGAAACCACCAAGGATTAATAATCCTCAGTGAAACTTTACACCCCTTACAGAGCTCATTGAAAACATTCTAAAGAAATTGTTACAAAACAACATTATTCAACTACCTAAATTCAAACAATATGACCTGGCTTTTAAACCTCCCACATGGAACAATAACAATTTCTTTGAATATCATAGAATAAAGTGCCACAAGATGTTTGGACAATTGTTACAAGTTAAAGAACATCATACAAGACTTTATTGACTTGGGGATTGTAACTATAGATAATCCACAAGGTTCCTCTAATACTAATCACATCATCTTTCAAGACCCCTTACAAAATCATGGATCAGGAAAAGCCTCCACTTCAGGAACCAAGCCACATGACCATGTCAATTATAGCAACATCACCTATGAGTACACCATTAATAGCATCCGCGCCTTTGATAACAACATCTCCATGATCACCATCAAATCTCATTTGGAGTGTGTCATCACCACTCGTAGGGCTAAGGTAACCATGCAAGGCACCCCATCTAATTCATCCGATCCATCTAACGCACAACCAAAGACCCAATATAATCTCTTGGACCATTTGAAAAAGAATCTGGCACAAATATCAATTTTTGAACTACTTCACCTATCCTCAGAGCATAAGGCCATTCTCGACAAGGATTTGATGGAATCTTCTCTTCCCACGAACCTAAATGTCAATCAATTCCAAGCCATGGTGGGACATTTAGCAACCTCCAACCATGTCACTTTCACTAAATTCAAGGTGCCCTCACAATAACCCAATCATACCGACCCACTACATCTTGAGGTCTTCATTAACAAACACAAGATTAGATGAGTCTTGGTAGATGGTGGAGCCAGATTGAATATATGTCCTTTAAAGTTAGTGATGATATTGGCTTACTCAGAAGCATGTGTGGACCCTACCAAGAGAATTATCATCAAGGCATATGACGATGTTGAACTCTCCTTCAAAGGAGTAATCTCACTCCCTGTATGAGTTGGACCTGTTACTCTCAATACTACATTTCACATCTTGGATACTAAACTTCCCTACAATATTATCCTCAGCCAACCATGGATCCATGCCATGAAGGCCAGGCCATCCACTTACCACCAATGCATTAAATTCCCTTACAACGGTAGGAAAATCACTATTTTTGGTGATCCTGATGCTTTTCAATACTACAGCCACCTAAGAGAACTACCACAACATCAAGTGCCCGTAAATAGGAGAATTCCACTCTCCACCTCATCTCGATATGTCAGCCCATCAACATTGTCAAAATAAACCATCCCGTTCACCCTGCCACAAAACCCTAAAGTTTAGATCCAAGACAAAGGATGTGGCAAATATAAGATATAAGGCTCATATTGCGTCGATAAGCTGCTGACATCACCAAGGTCTCATAGCAAACCTGACCTAATCAAACCTAAGGAGACCATCACTACTGCCCTCACCACTTTCACAAAATAGGGGGAATTTAGCAAAGAAGTAATAGATGATGATGTCGCTAAATGGCTCTACAAGGAGGGAGAAGAAGTCAGACAGATACAACTACCCGTGGAGAAATATGGAAAAGGCTATGAGTTTGTAAAACAAAAAGTATACAATGGGCACCGTGGACTGGGGCCTAACGAAAATGGAAGAACGGGCCCAATTCAACCAACCTTGTGACCTCACAACAAGGGGCTAGGGTATACATCACGAAGAGTCAACATTCCTAGTATTAAGTTACTTCTGGGTAGGGATGCAAGTACTTCCAAGGATGTTAAGACATTAAGGGACCCTCCTGAACCCAAGCCCGAATGTTCCACACCTGACCTACCTGATGGTGTCGCATGGATCAGCCTCTTTTGGGATCCGGACAATACTTCCATCTACACTTTAATCCCCATAACCATAAACTACCTAAACATCGATAATGGCTTGCCCTTAGTCCATCTCGAGCTCACAGAGTGGGATCAACAAACTCCACCTAGCTTGGATCTATTAGAGAATGATGAAGCTATCACTGAGTTCATGGGACTTCATGAAGGTATACCTCTAGGGGATCATAAAGTTGGTTACATCATGGATCTCAATGACTCTTCTTAGTTCAGAGAATCCACTCCACCCTCTAGTCGCAAAAGTGAAAACAAAAAAGAAAAAATGTCTCTATGTGAAAATTGAAAGGTGCCTATTAACCATGAAAAAGTAAAAATAAAGGATGTATTTGAGTGTGAAAATGTCCTTGAGCTACCCAAGGATGAAGGGTTGGAAGTGTTGCCTATCACAAAGGAGAGATCACCACTGCTTGTGGAGAACACTGTTGAAACCAACCTCAGCACAGAAGAGGAGCCCAAGATTATTCATTTTGCTGAGTCATTAATAGAACAAGAGAAGCCCAAATTCAAAGATTTATTCTTGGCATAGGAAATCAATTTTGCTTGGTCATATGCTAACATGCTCGGGCTTGATCCATAGTTTGTCTTACATCACCTGCCACTACTGCCAAATGCCAAACTGGTGAAGAAGAAATTAAGAAAAATGCATCCACAAATTGCACTCTTGGTAAAGGTAGAATTGAAAAAGCTACTCGATGTGGGTTTCATCTGACCAATAGACTATCTAGAGTGGGTATCTAACCTCATCCCAGTCACAAAACCTAATGGCCAGATCAGAATCTATGAAGACTTCAGGGATTTAAACAAGGCATGTCAAAAGGATGATTTTCCATTGCCAAACATAGACTTTATAGTCGACCTCACCATTGGATTTGAAATGCTCTCACTAATGGACGGTTTCTTAGGATATAATCAAATAAGAATAGCACCGAAAGATCAACATAAAATGACTTTCACATGTCCATGGGGCACATACTGCTATATTGTCATGCCCTTTAGCCTCAAAAATGTTGGAGCTACATACTAGATAGCAATGACAACCATCTTTCATGACTATATGCACACATGCATAGAAGATTATGTTGACAACTTACTGGCCAAATCAGTTAAAAGAAGCACTCATTTGGATCTATTGGATAAGATCTTCAAACGGCTAGAAGAGTACAAATTCAGGTTAAATCCTAAAAAATGTGTGTTCAGGGTTTGATCAAGTAAACTATTGGGCTACATTGTTTCACGTCGAGGCATACAAGTTGATCCCGCTAAAGTGAAAGAAATAATGGAAATAGCTCCACCAACAACTCTAAAACAAATAGGTAGTCTACAAGGAAAGTTACAATCAATCAAGAGGTTCATTATGCAACTCGTTGACAAATTCCACCCATTCCAACACTTACTCCACAAAGTGGTACCATTCATGTGGATTAAATATTATCAGGAAGCTTTTCAAAAGATCAAAAAATATTTTCTATCACCACTGGTTGTCATGCCTCCAATACCAGGAAAGCCCCTCTTACTGTATATATCAACAATGTCATCAGGGCTAGGGGCACTATTAGTACAAAATGATGAGGAAGGAAAGGAAAGAGCAATCTACTATATCAACATAACATTAGTGGGATATGAGTTAAACTACAGTCCTATTGAGTGCACTTTCCTTGCCATAGTTTTTGCCACCCAAAAGCTGTGACATTACATGTTGACTCACCAAACAAAACTAATTACAAATATTGACCCACTGAAGTACTTACTCAACAAGGCATCCCTGGAAGGAAAATTGGCAAAATGAATTATGGTATTGAGTGAATTTGATATAGAAAATGTCAACTGTAAAGCAATAAAGGGACAAGTGATCATAGACCAACTGGCAGAAGCACCTACAATAGTAGATTATCCTGTGGTCATAGATTTTATTGATGAATCGATATTTGCAGTGGACCTTCCTAGAACATGGACATTATTCTTTGATGGTTCCTACACAAATTATGGCTTAGGCGTAGGAATCATGTTCATCACTCCTCAAGGAGATGCCATCCCTAAAGCATTTTAGATAGCCTTTCCTTATACAAATAACATTGCTAAATATGAGGCATTGCTCATAGGATTACAAATGTCCATCAACTAGAAGATCAAGCAATTACAAGTCTTTAGCGAGTCACATCTAGTCATCAAGTAGGTCAACAATGAATATGACACAAAAGATGAAAAGCTCATGCCATATAATAGAATGGTCAACAGTTTCAAGCTATATTTTGACATAGTGATCTTCGATCAAATTCCCAGGATGCAGCACAGAGCAGTAGATGCAATAGCAACAATTGGGTCTCTCCTTGATAGCCTGCAAAACACACCTCAAGTTGAATTCTTGTTGGGACAACTGCTAGTCCCAACCTTTGATGTCCCTGAATCTGAGCTAGTGTATGAAATAGTGGGTCCCACATCTCCCTAGTACCATGACATCCATACATACCTCCATGACCAAATTCTCCCATTAGACCTATCTACTAACCAACACAAAGCATTCATCCATCAAGCTTCCAATTATGTCATCATTGTTGATACCCTCTACCACTGTAGATTTGACAATACCCTCCTACGATGTCTTGACACTAAGGAAGCACAAATGGCCCTATGCAAAGTACATGAGGGTATATGTGGAGCACACTCTAGTGGTCCTACCCTAGCCAAGAAGATAATAAGAGCCAGATACTATTGGCCCACCATGGAGAAGGATGCCTATCACTTTGCTAAAAATGCAAAAAGTGCTAGATACATAGAGATCTTGTACATGCACATGCCCAAGACTTGCAACCACTTACATCTCCATGGCCATTCTCTCAATGGGGACTCGACCTCATGGGCAAAATCCATCCCACCTCTGCCAACAACCATAAATTCATCACCACCACCACTGAATATTGCACAAAGTGGATTGAGCCCATTCCTATGACATACATCACTGGTAAACAAATTGCAAAGTTCATCCTCAACTACATCATATATCAGTATGGTGTGCCTCAATCTATCATCACACATAATGGTTGTCCCTTCAAAAATCAGGATGTTCAAGAACTTTGTGAAAAATTCCACATCCAACACCGCTTTGCCACTCCATATTATCCCCAAGGCAATAGTTAACCCAAGGAGTCAAATAAAACCATCATAAAAATCCTCAAGAAGATTATCAATGATGTTGGCTATGACTGACACATGCAACTCAATCCCGCCTTGTGGGCCTACTACACCAACATCCGCACTCCCACTGGAGCCACACCATACTCCCTTGTCTATTGTTCTGAAGCCATCCTACCCATCGAGGTTGAGTTACCTTCTCTGAGAGTATCACTAAAGCAATTTGTGGATGACGAAGACTATAAGATATCCATACTTCATGATCTCGAGCTATTGGATGAAAGGAGACAAAATAGATTGGCTTATTTACAAGCATATCAAAATCATCTTTGCCACAGTTACAACAAGAGAGTCAGGGTCTGACAATTCAACATTGGCGACTTGGTCCAAAAAGAGAAACCCAAGAATTAAATGGAACGACAGAAGCCAAGAAAGTTTGAACCAAACTAGTTGGGTCCCTATATCATCATGACTACATATGGATCAGGAGCATATCAACTTGCTACCCCCGAAGGTGAACTACTACCAAAGTCGATAGACAGCATGCACCTTCGAAAATATTTTACCGAAGTCAGAAAAATCATAAAAATAAAAAAATACAAAAAATGAAAAAAGCAATAAAATAGTAACTTGAGAAATAATTCATCCAAAAGTGAAAACCACTTCGATGGCACTTTCGATAAGTACCATGGTGAAAACTTGGCAAATAGGCACCATGTGTAATTGATCTTGGCTCCATTGTCTACCATCACTCTATCTGCTCGTCCACTTTCCTTGAATAAATCCAACAAAATCCACACTGTGTGCCATGTCATAATCCATAAATAACCCACATTTTCCCCTTCACAGCTTGGAAATAAGTTGACATTTCATGTCCTTTCGCTTTCCCTAAAGCATTTTACCATCACCCCATCATGTCTTGATCATGATTCCATCCTATACCCAACTGGGGGCAATTCTTGATCCTAATAATCGGTATTGGAGAACACCTTTCGCATATTCCAAAAATCCAAAAACATCAAATAAAATCAAAAATCCAAAAACATTCAAATATCTTCAAAAAATCCAAAAACATCAAATATTCCAAAAATCCAAAAACATCAAATATTCCAAAAAAAAAATCAAATATTCCAAAAATCCCAAAAACATTGAATATCATCAAAAATCATAAAAAAATCACATAACCAACCAAAAAAATTCAAGCAATAAACCATTTCAAAACAACCTTGTCGAACTACGTCACCTTTGAGATTTGATGTAGGCAAGGCCATCTTTGATGAGCCCCTGAGGTATCCCACCCTTAGGTCCTAAGTCAAACAAAGTCCACCTGGTCAAACTATGTTGTCTATGTGCTGTCACGTAGGCAAGGTTGTCTTTGAAGAGCCCCTAAGACATTAGGTCAGTAGCTTAGGGCCCATCAAGTCAACCATAATAATAAGTTGTACTTCAATGAGATGGATGCTTTGACTAGACTAAAGCAATCAGTCTTTCACAAGGAAAACAACCTCGTGCATCAACAAGACAGCTTATCAAAACAACCAAACAATCATTTCTCATCACTCGCATGGTGATAATCAAACATCTCCATGAGTAATCTTGATTAACAACCGTATGGAGCATAGTTGAAACCAGGATTTACATGTTAGATGACATGTTTCGTCTTTCAAACACCATCAATCACATGTCTTATATGAGATGTCACAAGCTTATCACTTGCCTTAGATAGGTGGGGGCACTGTTGAAACTAGACCAGGTGTCTTATACGGCATACTCCCCAGCCTGAAACTAGGCATCATTCAACCTATCATAACCAATCAAAACAAACACATGCACACTCAGTAAATGATCAACATGGCTATTGACTCTAGGTCTCATATGTCTTATTTTCTTTGCAGTCTTGTTCTTATACTTCTCAAGACTTCCCTAAGTGATGAAGAGAAGAGAGGATAGAGCAAGACCTTTGCTTCGATTTTTGTTTGTAGTTTGTCTTGGCAAGATGACTGGGGCAACTAAGTTTCTTGTGTGTGATTGGGATTCCATTGGGTGTGAATCAAAGACATCTTATGCATTGGAAAGAATACATGCTTCCATGCATCAAGATTCGCATGCCCTACGGTTATCTCATCGCATGTACTAACAAGATACCACAGTTACTTAGTTTGAGTCAGGCACTCCTTGTCTATTTTGTGCCTGTTTCACAAGGGACCATGATTTACACTTTGGCCTCTGTCACTCCATTGTGTTTGTTGTCCTTTGACATAATAATCTCTATGATGATAAGTAGAAACTATAGGAAAGAAGCTCAAAAATCTATCAGGGCAAAATCTGGATCCATTATTCTAACCAATCTTCATGCTTCACACATTTCTCATCTCCATTTCTTCTGATCATCTTTCATCCTATTGTGACACACCAAAAATTGCATTAAAATCTCATAGGCCTACATGCATACATAGGTTAGTCCATCGTATACATCCCATCATAAGCATAATACCATAACCATCACAAATATCATCATCATATTAGCGCATAAAATCATCACCTACATACATTCTACATCTATCATAAATCATTTAATATTTACATATTTGCATCCATGTTGTACACATATAAGCATCACATAGCAATAAGGAACCATTGCATAAACATGTAATATCATCTCAACATATGTATCCATAAGTCACATCATACATGACATCATAAACATCATCACATAACAATGCATGATCTCGTCATGAATCATAAATTATGAAACATAATCATAAACATCCATCACATCACATGCATATAGAGATAAAGAGATCATCATCATCAGAAAATGGAGCTCACAGGCTCAATAAAAAACTAGAGCACATAGGCTCAATAAAAAAATGTACATCATATCAAAATGGTCTAGCCAACGCTATCATGACTTCTAGATCCTGCTGGCCCTGAAGGAGGACCCCTATGCTCTGATCCTGGTCTGGAACCAGATGACCTATCATACAGTGAATCCCTCCTTTGAGAGTGAGAAACCCCCACATTGCTATGTGATCTCCGAGTGAGACCTGCTGGCACTCCTGCTCTGGAAACTAAGTTCCCTCTGATCCACTAGAACCAACCCCTCATATAGCCCTCTGTAATATTGTGCCTCCTATGCTACTTGGTATAAAGCTTCTGCAAACTCTATGCCTGATCCACCACCTATAGCCATGAAGTCTATGCTCCTTTGCTCGACCTTTTGAGCCCTGATGACCACTATGTCTCACTCCCCAGTCCTCTGACCCATCTGACCCTCTAGCTCCTGGATGTACAATCACATCTGCTGAATCTCAATGGCCTACTCTCCCTGATTCCCCTCCTCCTCATCATCACCGCCAATCGGCACATCCTGCAGTGCCTCCTCCCTGATCTGCTCCTCCTCAGCATCTGCGTCCTCCTCATTCTCCCAGATCTCCTCTCTGTTGATGTCGTCTCCTCCAACATCCCCCATGGCCACATCCTCCTCCCTCTCCACCCTCTCCTCCATCCACATCTCCTCCACCATAGCTGAAACCTGTCCAGCAACCCCCTCTCCCTCCTCTTCAATCAGAGTGAGTCATGGACCTCTGTCCTATCCATCCCATCCTCTCCCTTGATCTCCTCGACCCCTATCATCCTTACCTCCACCAGCTCCTCCATCATCATCCCCTTCATCATCACCTCCTCTACCACCATCACCTTGGCCTCTACCTCTTCCCCAACCTTGTCCTTTGAACCTACCTCTCGGCCCCCTCCCCAACCTCTCCACTAGAGCTAGCTCATTAGGATGAATGTAAGGAATTGGCCTGTTAGTGGCCCACCAAGTGTCATACTCTAGGGTGGTGCCTGCATCAACCACATTAGTTGTTTCCCACTGCACTGGCTATAACCCAACAATCTCGTCAATCCTCATCTGTACCACAATCATGGGCCCCCAAAACGAAACCTCCTGAGTGAGAAGGGCAAACTCTACAATGCTATTTGGAGTATCTTGTCACTCTCCAAATTGTCTTAGAACATTCTCTGGGAAATGGCACTCTATGATATGCTGACTCTGTATAGTTTGCCCAATTAGGTATTGTGTGTGTCTGCAAAATGGTAAATGCTCTGCATCATCTGTCCACCTAGGACAAGCTCTATATGGCGTCCACATAAAAAGATCAAGATGATCGATGGCGTGCTTCCAGTATCTGACATCACCCATCCGCACCTGCAACACTACCTTGGTATAACATAAAACATAGGGAAACTCCTCTAGAATGTCTTGCTCCACTGGAAGTCTAAATACGGGAATGTGTTCCCAAGCCCAGATCATCAATAGTGTAATACCGTAGCTGATGGACTACTCACCACAGTAAACTACATGATGAAATTGAAATATAACATGGCTAGAAGGTAGGGTCCCCATGTGTATATAGTCGCATCCACCATCATCTCCTCAAGCATCTCCCCCCAACCAACTAGAAAACCATGGCCTCACTGATCAAGACACATAATATCGCCAATGCAAGTGCACAAGACCACAATCAGCCGATTGTATCAATCTGTCAAAGTGTCTGAGTGAATCTTGTACTCCTCAACTCCTAGGGCGGCATCATGATCAGTCTCAAATAGTCACCAGAGTGCAGGAAATCCTCCCTCTGGGCTATAGATGACTCGCTCCCCATGAATCAACAGCTACAGAACCCACCAAACATCCAACAAAGTGACAGTGGCATCCCCTATAGGTAGGTTAAACAAACTAGTCTCTGAGTGCCACCGGTTGGCCAGTGCAGTTAGTAAACCCCAATTAGCCCTAATCCGGGGCACAAAAGCAACACCGTATAACCCTAATGCATCAAGAGTATCCCACTCTACCACTAATAGATGGTCTTGCAACTGGTACCCTACAGGACGACTCTCACGCATGTAAATTGATGACAATTTCATCTATACCAATAGATGAAACACACTATGTCAATCTGAAAACCCTGCGCATGCATTGCCACCCTGCATGCATTACACCACCCTGCACATGCATCGCCATTTTACGCATGCGTCACTCTTCTTTGCAGAGGTGTCACACCTTGTAGATGCATGATGCCTAAGGTGCATGTGACGCACCGGCATGTGTATGCATCTCCACAGATCGCATGCATCACACAAAAACACATGCATCATAGTTGCCGGCACAGGCATCACATGCGATAGCACAAGTGGTGCACAAAATTGCACCACATGCGTGCCATATTTTGGGCCCCTAAATCTAGCACAAAATGTCAAAATTGAAAAGCTAGTGTTAGATACATACCATCGTGCCTATCTCAAGAAGCTGACCATATGTCCTAACCCTCGTACCACAATGCAGGTGAATTGGAATGGGTGACATTCTAACAAGTACTCCGCAGAAAATCTCAAACTGGCTGCTCTCCACTCTTTGAAATCTCTACAACCTAGGTGCACAAATGAGCTCTATGGATCCCTCTAAGCGCTATTTATAGACCTTTTTGACCCAGGTGGGCCCCTTTTTGTAGATTTGAACAACCTGAACCCAATTTGAACACGCTAGACACCTTTTGGGACCAATTTTTCACTCCTGGATCACTTTCTAGCTTCCCGTACAACCTTTTAGAAAATCTTTCAAATTTTTTGAAAATTTCTGGAAATATTTGAAAAATTTCCCGAGGGGGCACGAGGCTACCCTGCCTCACCTAGAACACACTGGGCCACATCTAGAGCACATTTCTCAAATTTTCTTTGATACAATGCTAGAATCAAGATTATATCAAAGAGGGGCAAAATGTAGACACTTAAAAATGTCCAAACCTATGAACATCGTTTTTACACTTGATTCATCACAATTTCACATTCCACTATTAGTTAAATAATTTTAATTATTTAATTAATTTGTGTCCTCTTATGCTTCTAATTAAATAAATTTTATTTATTTATTACTTAATCTATTTTCTTCCGATTTCTTCTATAATTAAATAATTAATTAATTGTTTAATTATTCGCTATTCCAATGTCCACATTACCCTATTAATTTAAATAAATACATATTTATTTAAATTATAGGTCTTTCCCTAATTAAATAGGTTCTACTTATTTAGTTAAACCCATTACATTATCCCCTTCCTCAAATAAATTAAATAAATGTACACAATTTATTTAATTTAAAATCACATTACACCTCACCATTTCTTCCAATTTAAAATTGTCCTTTGTCCTTTAGTGACTAGGAAACATAATCAATCTCCACCCTTCATCATATCAAAACTCAAACTTGAAATCATAGCCTTCCATTCAAACATTCTCCTCTGTAAAATCAGTCTCTCAACCTCATTTCTCACTCCCCACTTGTATAATTTAAGCACACTCTCTCTGATTTTGCCATCAACACATTCTTGAGCTTCTCATTATATTTGTAGACCTGCAAAATCTTGGAGAAACAATGGAGGATTGACATGCTATTAGCTTAGGGTTTCACGTTTTGTGTTTGCATTTGTTTGATCTTAGGCTAATTAGTATTCCATTAGGTTGTCAGGGCATGCATTATATTGTTTGCAGGTTTTGGACTGTTTTTCCCTGACATCAAAAAGAAGTCATTTAAAAATTCTATTTTTTAAGTACATATCCCTTAGTATATGCTTTCCAAAAAGTATGATTTTGAATATATTTCTTTTGATTATTATATTTACTTTCTATTTTCTAGTGAACATAGGTTTTTCACCAAACATTTCCACACATGCAAGAAAATACAAAATAGAGAATTCTTTTTTGAAAAATATCTGCACACTAGGTACTGATGTCCTTGTTTCAACAAGAAAATAAGAAGTTAATTAGGATACATACAAAAAGAATTATGTTGTATGGTATAAACCTATGTTTGAATTATAATTAATCTCACTTCAAAAATTTAATTAAAAAATGTAATAAATAATTATGAAAAAATATTTGTGCATTAGATATTGGTGTTACAAATCTATGTTTAAAACTTTATAATTTTATCCTTTCTATAAAAAAAAAGTTATGTTGTATGGTATAAACATCACTTTTTAAAATATTGTTAAGTATATATAATAAGTTATTAAAAGTTATGTAAGAAAATTCACAAATTATTTCTTAATTTAAAAAAAAATTACATTTAGAATCTACACAAAAAATCTCAAAAATCACTAGTTCACTTCATCTTCAAATTCTTAATGTATTAGTTGCTATATGTGTTAAAAAGTGAAAATTTGGTTAAAAATGTTGATTTCAATGTCCCACTTTGGCCAAAAAGTGGGACGCAGTATTAAGGGTTGACCCAATTTCCCAATAGATCTATCACTAATTAGGGATATCATTCACTCTCTGCCTTTGGATTCTTCAATTACTATTGCTTCTTCTAGGAAATTATCTTCCTTTGAAGCTTTTTTCTTTCTTCAATTCTCCCCTTGAGAAAAACTCGTCAAGATAGAAGGATGCTACGGACCTATCACCTTCGCACCATAAAGAGCCAAAGTGCCAGCAATTGGGGGTAGACCCGCTTTGAGGATAAGTTCTTGCTACAAAGTTTTTATGTCTTCAAAGAAATTTTTTTTAATCAAATTAGTAGAAAACTTGAGAATGACCTCCTTTTCTTCTCCTAAATATAGTAGGATCCCTACAAATATTGATGCAGAAGAAAAATGGACTTGGTTTTTAAAACTTTAGCAACCAAGCCACTTGATGAGTGCCTCTTACTAGTGCACATTGGTATCCATTTTGGTTGATTTTGAGTTGAAAGCTATGTGTGATGGAATGGAAGGCTCATTTATTAAAAATCTAGCATTTTGGAGGCTTCCAATCACTTCATCTCTACTAAAAAAGGTACTTGATTTAGTTGCAACTATTGTGATCATGATCATAAATGCTATGGGACTAATCCTTACAATAAATCCTATCAACATGTGTGAGCAATGAAATCTTTCATCTAAAAATCCAATGAGATATAGCTTAGGATACCAGTCTTTCTTTTGTACTTCAATTACCATATGGTGATATTATGGGTGTTGGCGTAGCGACTATATCAACGATGAGATCCCTCTCCACCACAAGTACATGCTTTTGGTGTGACAATAAATTCTACATGGTATTAGAGCTATCTGAAATCGTTTGCTGGTTCGTTGAAGTCCCTAGTGAAAGTGGTTCAAATTGGAGGCATTAATCTGGTTCAATTTTCCTGGGCGTGTGCATCTCGTGGGAGGTTGGTCAAAGATCTTGCAACTCATCTGCTGCCAGTACTCAGATCTGGTTGATCATTCTATGGTTGAGGGTTTCAAACAGATCTTGGTAGATCTAGTTTACCAAGGACGCTCTTCACATTGATAGCATTTTTATGACCATTGGAGATAGAGTTGGCATGAGAGCCATCATGTGAGGCTATTCATTATAGTCCTTCAGACTTGGCTGAATGGATCGAGTTAATGCTTTAGGAGCTTAATTTGGCTCTACTTGATGTAGAAGCTGGTGTCATCTTCTACTCACATCCTGCCCCTGTTCATGCCTCTGACGTCCCTGTTCAGTCACCAAAAACCCTTGTTCACAGAAATTGGGCATAATGCCCCTACACCTCAAGCGACGTCATTGGGATTTCTTGCATCTATGGTCAATGCCATAGTCTCCCAAAGTTGCCTCTAGGGTTTCAAACCTGCACCAAGGGCCTGATTTCCCTCATGCAGGACTTAGACACAAGGATTTCACACTGATTTCTTGGTCTGGTGACATTAGTATGGTGTGCTAAGATGGATCCTGGTGGCCATGGTCAAAATAGTTGTCTCATTATTTTGACGGTGTTGTCGTTTGAAGGGGTTGATTTGTATGATCCAAGGCTGTTCTACACAGAGAAGGCCCTTGTCACTAGGTCGATTTAGTGGAGGTTGTACTCTTGTTAGCGATTGGAGGTTGATCTATCTGCATTAAGCCTTAGTAAAGGACAACAATATGCACTTCTTCCTTGGCTCGCACAGGCTTGTGGCCCCATCTACCTGCAGTGGCCTCATCTTCCACCCTTAATACTAGTTTGCATTCGAGTCTCTAGGATGTCATCTTGATTTTGGTCGTTGGTGCTTTGATTGTGATGAACAATGCCTGGGTTCCTATGGAGGTGGTTAGGTATTCAAAAATTGAAGGGATGTCATCTGTAAGATTTTCTCAAGCCAGTTTGCATGACCTGGTTTGTTCAGAGAAGCTCCAGCATTTTGGAATGGGAAGGCATGTCCTGTTCGAAATGGGTCATTCTGTGCGGTGGGGTATGTTCATATTGCTATGACATTAGGTGAAGCGCAAAGGATCCCTGAACAACAAAGGCAGGCCCTTCTCAATGATACACACCCTCAAGGGGGATTTGTATGTCGCATACTCACAGAGGGATTTGGCACACCAAAATCATTTGGAGGCCCATTCAGGACATCAGAGGCCCATACACAGTCTTCAAAACTGAAGTGAGTGCTGCCATGGTGTTTCCTCAGCCACTGCTCATTCCCTTCCCTTGTTTTTTCTTCATTTTGGCTTTTTTGCCATAAATTTGCCCATCATTTTTGGTATTCTTTTTGCCCTAGGGTTACCATTTTGTTTTTTAATTTCTTGCAAGCATTTAAAATTCAAAAAGGGGTAATTTATATTAGGGGCAAATTTGTTTGGAGAAATTGTTGATGTTTTTTTTTTTTTTTAAAGTGTTAAAATTACAATTTTTGTAAAAAGGCTAAGTATCAACCTACTTAGATCTATAGCACTAAAATATAAAGTGCCACATAATAGGGGACCACAAAGTAATGGGGGGTATTATTGAGTTATTTTTTTCTTTCCATACTTGTAAGTTATAAAATACATCTCATAGTTTAATAGGTGTGATATCAAATCTAACTCTAAGTACTTCTATTGTGACCTTGAAAACACCCAAGGGAAGGTCATCAAGCAAAGAAGTCATGAGCTAAAGACCTCATAAGTATAAGTCTAAATGACTCTAATACTGTAGAGGATTATGTCACCTAATTTAACTCAATGAGGTTGCAACTAAAAGAAGGTGGGATTGAGAAATAGGTGGATCGAATGATCCTTCAAACATTTTTGAGAGCCTATGGTAAATGATCCATAATCTTGCAATGGATTCACATCAATTCATATCTCACTCATTGAGAGCTTATGGTAAATGAACCTGAATCTTGCATCGGGTCACATCTCAAATTTAGTTAATATTCCTGAATACTCATGATACTAGCATCTATGGAGTCATTAGTCGCAGTTCAACATTGACATTGGTACACAAGCAACTTTCAAATTCATGCATCTTTTTTCTCTTTTGGGGGGTAGTTTTTTTCCCATTGGGTTTTCTATCTTTCTCCACTTATGAGAGTTTTATTTGTACATGGGTACCTCATCAAGCCTTGTTGCTGGGACCTATCTTTTCCATGCACCTAAGTTGTGCTTAAGGGGGGGTATTGGTGTTCACATTTCATTTGGCTTAATTTGGCATTCATTTGGCCATATTTGGAAGCCTCATTTTATGCACATGGCATAAGACACCTCAGCTGGGTGTGTGATAATTACGAAGAGTCCTTCGAACTCTTTGACTCCCATTAAATCAAGTTTGCTCAAGGCTATATGTACTTGTCATATTGACTTCCAATTCACTTCAATTTGATACTTGCATTCTAATATGGTATCAAAGCGCAGGTCATCGGTTCGAGTCCCTCAAGCCCTCAACCCTTCGTCCACGTAATCTCAAATTATCAACATGGTATGTAGTGGATACAAATCCCACATGGTATGTGGTTGTATCTGGCTCCATCATGTGGGGGGTGTTGGCGTAGAGACTATATCAACGATGAGATCCCTCTCCACCACAAGTATGTGCTTTTTGTGTGACGGTAAATTCTACAGTGGGGATGTCATAAAAATGCTACTATACTTCCCATAATGTGTTTAGGTTAAGATCCAACCATTTTGAAACAAGATTAACCATATCGTAAAGATATAGTTTCCATAAATCAAGTGCTATAAGTTGAATTTAGAATTGAAAGAATCCCACCTCTTAGCATCATTGTTAATGATAAACTCCTCCCCCATATTGATGGCATGGTTTTCTAGGAAGTTTGCTTCACCATTTGCCTCCTTATACATGTGATGGATTCTGAAGGCTACTAATGAATCTAATAGTGGCAGGGGAAAAAGCAAAATATTGTTGATCTTTTAGTTGGTTGATCCCCGATTGTGAATAGCATTGACCATCAAAATATAGTTCCCTTAAATCTCTACACTTATAATCTCATACATATGACATGTATGCTTGAAGGCCAAGAACAAAAGCTTGGGCTTCAACCTCATTATTCAATCTTTCTTATAGTTTCTTTGATGTAGCTTTGATCAATTTCCCATTGGGTCATGCACCAAACTCCCAATTAGACTGATTTCCCAAGGTTCCCTCTCACTACTCCAAAGTTTATTTTTGCCCATCCTTGTGGAGGTGGATTCCATTTTTCCCTTCTCTTGGGTTACATGAAGAATCAAATCTTCCAACCCTATTAATGGGGGAATCTTTAAGGCCATTCCAACATCAGAGCAATTCATTATCCCAAGAGGTAAAAGTTTTGTTTCTAGATGACTAATGCAAAATCCTATTATTCACTACTTCTATGGTCATTGTTTCAAGCTTGTTGAGGAAGGATTCTTCTAACATGGCTAGGGCTTGAAAACTCCTTTAGTTTTTCTTTCTAAATTTTCCAAATTACTATCAATGGACAAGTATTCCATATGCAGGAGAAGGTGGACTTTTTATGGATGACTGGCCATGTAAAACAAATCTAGGATATCATTAAGTATTGCACTCACCAAACCTAACCTTGCACAAAGCCATTGTCAAAATTTACTAGAGATCTTGTACAACCCAATAGTAAGTGATTAATTAATTATTCTTCATGTTCATAAAGAATACATCTAGAAGGGTTATTGTAGCCCATTTTTAAAAGCTCTCTACTACAAAAATCTTCTTTTGGATGGTCACCCAAGAAAACACACTAGCCTTAGCAAGGAATTTTGTGCCAACAAAGATGAAATGGCCATTTGTAGCTCTTTAGATGTGATTTCTCTACCATATATCCAAGTTTGACTGTATACTCTCTAGTCTTTGAGCAACTCCATTTGATTGAATAGTGGCCCTTGGTGATAAAAACTTATCTAGGAAACAATATATACTAAAATCTTTCAATTTTCTATACCAATAGACCAAGCTCACTCATGTGTCTCCATACCCAATCGATGATACCATATTTGCACAATCTGATTCAATACACATAGATAAGCACTGTAAAACCGATTAAACATATGGGAAGGGAAAAGACAGGATTCAGTTATCCAATACTTGGCCTTCGTTTACATGCTGTGATAAGACGAGATTCAAAAAATCACTCATCCAATCACAAGTGGAGACAGGATAAGATTTAAAAAATCACTTACACCTGCACATGGCCTAGATTTACATGGGCGATAGGATAAGATAAAAAAACACTCATCCTATAGCTTGGTAACGAACCCACAATTTATCCTAAAGCTTGAGGGGATTTAACGTTAAATGTAGGGGAAAGGAATACAATTGCTATGGATAACATGTACGTGGCTGCGAAGATGATGGCTATAACAGTACCTTCGGAGATTGGACCCCAACTTCATGACAACAAAAGCTGAGTAACTGCACGCAGTGAAAAATGAAAATGATAGCGAGGGCCACCAGCTTTTTCATTCTTGTAAAATTGAACGTGGGCAGGGCCACTGGGGCCCCGATTATGAAGAATGTGGTGATGAGAGATAAGGTGGCTGGTATCAGTACAGCTTGATGGATGCCTTCATCTCTGTTTCCAAGACTGCTTGGAAGAGATGTGATGGCAGTGCACTTGGCTGCCATAATAATACCTGAAATTATTGACAACGTCTTACGATCTTGGTACATCTTCTCCTCATCTGCTGCTTCTTCTCTGCACAATACAGCACTAAGCACAACCATTGCTTTCCTTATAATCCCCTCTTTTCTCACTTTTTCATTATTGATGTCATGGACGGGGATGCATATATCTTGCCCAGATTCTACATTATCCACACAAGCTTCCTCAGCTCTCATTTGAATGTCTACCATTCTTCCTTTGGCTACCTTGCACACAATTAAGCCCTAGGACAGACTAGGCTAGAAGACTAGGAGATAAAATATTTTCGTTGCCTCAAGGAATTGGGCCTGCCTGATCGATGTGAATAGCAATCAGGGTGTCTTTATAAGGAAGACAAAGGAAGCAACGAAGGTATTTGAGCGAGTTTAATGTTCTTCAAGTTTCTTGTCACGAGGCAGGAAAGTTTCAGGGCAGTCACTGGTCTTGAACCGTGGCAACTACGTGTTCCAGGAAAATGCAATTCTTGACATTGAAGAGAAAACACTGCCTGGGTCCCCGCCTGAAATGTGCTGGGCCCCTTTTTCTTGTCTGTGGATGATGAACCTTACCTTAGCCTTGAAACACTGTAACTTTGTCAATCACTTCGAGATTTCTTTTGGCCGGCCCTGCAAGCATTTGACAAATGACAATACGAGCATCGATTTGAATGTACTACAAGAATATGCCACGATAATCTTGTAGAAGTGGGCCTAAAAAGTAACCTAGAAAAAGGTATCGATATAAGATTTTCACGAATGTGGAGGTATATCATAACAATAATAATTAATAAAAAAATGGTTATTCTCTTAACTATGGTGTCTTTTATATCACATTCTATATTTTTCTGTCATACTTTCACTTGATATTGCCACTTGAGAGGCAAATTGCTAATTTTTTTTTTTAGGTTTTACATCTTCACACTTGCTCGTGGAGGAAAAGGGGGTTATATTTTCAACATGCTTGCCAACACAATAGGCAATACAAAGGTGAATACATTTTAGGTATGCCCTTTATACTCAACTCTACATGACGTGTCATTGCAATTTTTTGGAATTACAATTTAACTTTACATTCATACTCAGTTTCTAGTTATTATTTTATCTCACCTCCACAATTTATGTGCACTCATTCCTAGTACACACAATTTTAGGGATATATTTCTCCTAATTCTATTTTGTACTCTCTCTCTCTCTCTCTCTCTCTCTCACACACACACACACAAACCTTCAAACCTAATATAAACTTATTACAAAAAATAGAGAAACATATAGAAATTAGCAATAAACAATAAACCATAATACAATTATTTATGTGGGGAAAACCCATTCTAGAGAAAAACCCCACACTCCAAAACCTGTACAATCTATAATCAAATCAACAAAGGATTACAATATACTTGCAATGCAAGTCTTTATAGGAGTAATACACTAGCATTCTAGCATTCAAATACAGAGTAATTCCAGTAGCACCTATGTACTTGCAAACTTTCATACTACACGCTACTCCACAAGGTCTCAATTTATAGTCTTCTAGCAAACTGGAAACCATATGTGGTTTATAAAACCATGAACAAAACCTCCCATGAGGTGTGGTGCCCAAAATAGGAAATATTCTTATCTAAAATAAATCTCTTATAGATGCTCTTACATATCTTATAGTTGGTCACCGATTCCAAATTAACTCTCTCTATTCTTGGCTCTTATGTATCATAGAATTAATCATAGAATTTGTCATAGGATCCTTAAAAAATAGGGCATCCCATTTTGCTAAAAACAGTATTAAAATAAAATATTAATATTTCATTGTTGCAAGGTTCCGAGACTTCACATAACTACCACATCAAATTCCAACAGTCCATGTTTTGTTGGAGTTAAATATTAAATAATGACAATAATATGTAACTAATTGTGGGAAAATATTAATTGATAAAGAAATAATAATGAGAAATGTGCAAGGTTGAGACACCTATTTCTTCAATATTCTTCCACTTGCTGAATACCTTGCAAGAGCTAAAGGGAAACATACCATCACGAATCAATTACTAGGGGCCAAAAGGACCATAGATTCTAAACACCATCTAAACTTCTCCATGCTCATGGGCTTAGTTAATGCATCTACAACATTTGTTCAAGTCTTTACGCTTTCCAGTTTCACCTTACGATCCTCAACCATATCCCTCACAAAATGATACTAAACATCTATATGCTTGGTCCTGACATGAAGTGTTGGGTTCTTTGCTAGGCAGATCACATTTTGACTATCACAATAAACTACCACTACACCCTATTTTAATCTAATGTCTAAACACAATCTCTTAAGTGGAATGGCCTCCTTACAGGCATGAGTTGCTTCCATATACTGACCCTCACAAAGAAACCATAGCTTGTCACTCACTCATCTAACTTATTGCACCATGGAAAAGAGTAAAAACATAAACAATGGTGGACCTTTTTCTATTGACACCACCTTCCCAATATCAATCCACATAACCATGAATATATAGGGAATACATGTTTCTTGTACCATGAAAACACAAGGAAAACTCTAAGATACCCCATAAATATCTAAAGACTCTTTTAATTGGATTTCAATTAACTATACTAGGATTATACATATATCTACTAAGAACTTCCACTACTTTGGTAATGTATGGTCTTGTAAAGACCATAGCATACATTAGGCTTCCAATTGCACTCTAGTAAGACAATTTACTCATTTCTTCCATCTCTGATGGGGATGTAGGACAATTTGAAATAGATAAATGTATTCCCAATGTCACAAGAACACACAATGGTCTAAATCCTATGTGTTAAACCTCTATAAAATTAAATTCGCATACTTACTTTGGCTAAGCCATAGCTAAGTTCTATTTTATCTATCTCTTGTAATATCCATCCCAAGAATGTGTTTTTCTATACCAAGATCTTTCATTTCAAACTTTGCTAAAAGTTAAGATTTTACTAGAATCAAACCCTTCCCTTTGCCAATAAACAACATATCATCAACATGTAAAGAAATAATGAGGAAATGATCACCATCACATATAAAATAAACATAGTGATTAGATTTAGAATGATCAATTCCTAAACTCAACACATATCTACCAAAGTTTTGGTAGGACTATATTTTAGGCTACACAAGGATTTCTTCAATTTACAAACCAAATGACTTTTACGTTTAACCATGTAGTGCTCTAGTTGTTTCATATATAAATATCTTACTCCAAATCACCATGAAGGAATATCATTTTTACATCCATTTACTCAACCTATAAGTCAAAAGCTATAGCAATAGATAATTAAATTCTAATGGATGCCATTTTTGTAATAGGAGAAAATATCTCACCATAATCAACCACAGCAATATGGGAGTAACCTTTTACAACTAACTACAATTTGTACTTCTTAAAATTACCATCTAAACCAATATTTTTTGAACACCCGTTTGCAACCAATAGGTTTAAGTCCTTTAGGAAATGGTACCAACTACCATGTATCATTCTTTTTCAATGTCACCATCTCTTCATCCATGGAAAGTTTCCAAGACTTTGCATCATTCGTACCAAATGCCTCTTCCACATATTTTAATTCACCAATGTTAGTATTCAAAGAAAGTATATATTTTGAATCATCAGGAGAATACCCATATATTTTTGGTAGTTATCTATGTATTGTAGACCTTTGAACATGCTAAGGTGAATGTTCCACCTCCTCTTCTTCCTCTTCTAAAGATTTAGAGCTTGATAAGCTATCCTCACTATCTTGTCTATCTTAGGGCCTTGATTCAACTTTCTTAGGCTTAGATGGAAGTTGAATCACTTCTTTCTTTTGTTTGGTTTACTCTAACTATAAGACAATAGAAGAAGGCTTAGTTTCTTTAAAAAATAATATTCTACTATATATTACTTTCTATGCAATAGGATCCCAAAGCTTGTATCCTTTCATACCATAATTGTAACCAATGAAAATATATTTTAGGCCTTGTTCTCTAACTTTGTTCACTTCTCCCTTAGCACATGTGTATATGCCTCACAACCAAAAACTTCAAGATGTTTCAATGAAGGCTTGTGACTTGACCATGCCTCCATATGCATTTTATCACAATATATGATGTAGGAGACCTATTTAAGAGCCTGTAACAAGTAGTGGCTATAAGTTTAGCCCAAAATGTTTTCTCCAGACCAACACCATGATAAGCATACTCCTAGCATTCTCCATGAGTGCCATGTTCATTCTTTTTGCAAATCTATTTTGTTCAGGAGAATGTGGAGTTATATTTTTTATATATATGCCATAATATTTACATAATATGCCAAAATAATTAGAGCAATATCCATCACCATTATTTGTTCTTAAACATTTTGTTTTCTTTCTAACTCAACCATAGATTTAAACTCTTTGAATCGACTAAAAACTTCAGATTTACTCTCTAGAAAATAAATCTGTGTACTTTTGCTACAATCATAAATAAATGAAACATTATAAATAGACTTCAGATGGTGCTACCACAATAGCATGTCCCACTTATCCGACATCCTAATTTTTACCTAAAATCCCATATTTTTAAGAAAAAAATAATTCAATTTAAGCCTTGAGGGGTTCTATCTAAAGGAGTTTAATTAAAGGGGGTTAGCTAAAACCCCTTTATATATCAAACTTCCTTGGAAATAATGCCTAGTCTTAAATTCAACCCTTGATGGAGTCTCCTTTGCACCTATGAAACAATATCTGGACACTAGATATTGGTGTTAGAAATCTATGTTTAAAAAATTAGAATTTTATTCCTTCTATAAAAAAAGTTATGCTATATATGGTATAAACGTCACTTTTTTAAAATATTGTTAACTATAAAAATAAGTTATGTAAACAATTCACAAATTATTTCTTAAATATTTTTAAAAATATATATTTATAATCTACACACAAAATCTCAAAAATCGTTAGTTCACATCATCTTCAAATTCTTAACATATTAGTTGCTATATTTGTCAAAAAGTGAAAATTTGGTTAAAATGTGGACTTCAATGTCCTACTTTGGCCAAAAAGTGGCACATAGTATTGTGCGCTGACTCCATAATGAAATAAAATGTAACAAGACTAAACACATCATAATGAATAAGATCCAAAATACCACAAGATTTGTGAGAACTTGATTAAAATTGAACACGGTTTTATTTTCCATAATGTAATGCTTACATATATAAAATTCAAGATTACAATTTAAAAGACCTTCAACAATGTTCTTATTTTTCAAGGTCCTTAGATTGTTCTCTCCTATGTGGCCTAGTCTTTGGTGACATAGCATACTCTCCTTTGTAGGTAATTTAGATTTGGTAGAAAGAGTGCCCTTAGGTATCCAAAATTCATGGCCATCTATTGAAGAGGAAACCAACTCCTTTTCCAATAAAGTAGCCAAAAAAATGCTTTTCATAGAAGTACTATTACACTCAATAGTGCAGGCATCAAAATGAAATAAAGCTCCCATTCTACTACCTTTAATAATTACCATAGCACCTCTCATCATTTTAAGAACTAAGTTTTCTTACAAATAACAAATTACATGCTAATCTTGGGATATGTGAGACAACATCAAATCTTCCAACTCTACCGTCAATTTTTTAAATCTAAATACTACCATGAACAACAATATTTAAATAGGAATTATTACCTATGTACACCTTACCACCTTCATATTTTTCATACTTATTGAACTAATGTCTGTTAGAGGTTATGCAAAATATATACCCGAGTCAATCGACCATGCATTCTCACCTACACGAGTGGCCAAGACTTCAATGAATGTGTCACCATCTTCCTCCTCAAACTTAGAATCAGAATGATCAACTTTATTATTTTTCATTTTCTTCTCTTCTTTGCACTCCTTCTAAAAGTGACTGGGTTTATCACAGTTCCAACAAATAACCTTAGACTTACTAAGATATTTTGGTCTCCCATTAGACTTGGATTTGGATTTATCATGTTACTTAGCATTCTTCTAGCGTCTTTCTTTTGGTCTTCCTTGAACACACAATGGCTCTTCAACATTTAGAGAGACCTTCCTCATTTCTTCAAAAGGCAAAGAACCAACAACATCCTCTACTATCAAAATAATAGAATTGCTTCCAATAGTCATTACAAGGTTGTCCCATTAGTCTAGAAATGAACACAACAAAGTTTCACATATTTCTTCCTCATCCCTCTTTACACCAACGGAGTTCAATTAAGCCAACAACATGTTAAATTATTCCAAGTGGTCTTTAATTCATCCACCTTTTTCCACCCTCAAGAATGCCTTGTTCACTAAAGATTTGACTTGATAGATCTCACCCAAATTCTTTCATTACTACTTTGAAGTGCGCTCTTCATGGTCATCAATTGGAATATAATCTACAAGAAACAATCTGATTAGACCTTTAGATTTATTGTCAATAACATCATTTTGAGAAACCAAAGTAGAATTAGTAGGTCTCTAAACTTTTTCATCAGTAGCATCCCATAGATCACGATCTATTAATAGATCTTCTATCTTTAACTTCCACATCTCAAAATTTATGGCCAAAAACTTTTCCATGTCAGTCCTCCCTAAAGTGCTTTCCATCTTTACTTCCCACAATAAACATCACAAAGTTCTCCTTCTACACAAACTCGCACTCAAACTAGATTAGATAAAAAAAAAAACCCTCTACCTAACAACTAGAACCAAAATTGGCTAGGCTTTGATACCACTTGTAAGGAAGCAAGGTGTGAATTTTTTTTGCCTATGCTAATATGTGAGAGGAGTGTTATGAAAATAAATTCAAATCTGATCTAAACTTACTACAAATAATAAATAAACATATATAAATCAACAATATAAAATAAACCATAACACAATGATTGACATGGGGAAAATCCTTTTGGATGAAAAACTCCACTCTAAAACTTACACAATGTATTATCAAATCAACAAAGGATTACAATACACTTGCAATTCAATTATTTATAAGAGTAATACACTAGCACTCATATACAAAGTAATTCAAGTATAATTTTGACAACACCTATGTACTTGTAAACTTTCATAATACAAACTACTCTACAATATCTAAATTTCTAGACTTTTTGGCAAACTGGAAACCATCTGTGATTTATAAAACCATGTGCAATACCTCCCATGAGGTGTGGTGATAAAAATAGAAAAAATTCTTATCTAAAATTAGGTTCTTATAGATGCTCTTACACATCTTACAAGTGGTCATTGATTCCAAAGTAACCCCCTCTATTATTGGCTCTTACATGTCATAGAATCTACCATAGCATTTTCATAGGATCAATAAAAATAGAGTGTCCCATTTTGCTAAAGATAATTTGTCATAGTAAAATATTAATATTCCACCACTACAAGGCTCCAACACTTGGTATTACTACCACATCAAATTCCAATCCTCCAATTTGTGTGAGAGCTAAATATTAAATCATGACAATAATATGTAACTAATCACAAAAAAATATTAAATGATAAATAAATAATAATAGGAAATTTGCAAGCTTGAGACACCTAATATCCCAATAGATCTATCATTGACCAACGATTTCATTCACTCTCTACCTTTGGATTCTTCAATTCCTATTGCTTCTTCTAGAAAATTATCTCCCTTTGAAGTTTTTTTCTTTCTTCAATTCTCTCCTTGAGAAAAACTAGTCAAGATAAAAGGATGCTAGGGACCTATCACCTTCGCACCATAGAGAGCCAAAGTGCTAGCAATTGGGGGAAACCTACTCTAAGGATAACTTCCTACAACATAGTTTGTAAGCCTTCCAAGAAATTCTTTTAATCAGATTAGTCGTCAACTTGAGAATGACCTCCTTTTCTTCTCCTAAATCTAGTAGGAACCCTACAAATATTGACGTATAAGAAAGATGAACTTGGTTTTTAAAACTTTCTTCAATCGTTGTTCTATAATTCTAGCAACAAAAGTTGCTTGATGAATGACTGTTACTAGTACACATTGGTATCCATATTGGTTGATTTTGAGTTGAAAGCCATGTGTGATGGAATGGAAGGCTCACTTATAAAAATTCCAACATTTTGGAGGCTTCCAATCACTTCATCTTTACTCATAATGGCACACAGTTCAGTTGCATGTGTTATGATCATGATCATAAATGCTATGGGACTAATCCTTATAAGAAATCGAATCAATGCATGTGAGCAATGAAATCTTTCAACTATTTAAATGCAATGAGATATAGCTTTAGGATATCAATCTTTCTTCTATACTTCAATTACCATATGTTGATATTGTGGGGACATCATAAAAATTATACTATATATTTATGACGATCTTATGAACATCAAATTTAAGACAATATTTTTGATGGTCAGATTAACGTCAAGTTTAAGATAGTGTCCAATGATGACTATTTGATAGTCAAATTTTAGATAGTAAAAAAATTCTGCAAAGCCTACAGTATGGATGTCGTATGACTTGGGAGTGAAAAATTTTGGCTCAAAAAATTGCATACATTGATTTTGATGATTTGACAGTTAATATTAAGGTTTTTGGGCCTTCTGAACATGATGGTGAGGTCCTTTTGGGCTGAAAATGATTTGATTTTACAGCTACCTCTAGGACGACCATTTGATAGTCAAATTTGAGATAGTAAAAAATTTCTATAAACCCTACAGTATGGATGTCATATGACCTAGGAGTGAAAAATTTTGGCTCAGAAAATTGCAGACTCTGATTTCAATGATTTGACAATCAATATTAAGGTTTTTGGGCCTTCTGAGCATGATGGTGAAGTTCGTTTGGGCCAAAAATGATCTAATTTTATAGCTACCTCTAGCAATCTCTCTGAAAACCTCTATAGCAACTTGGTCCTCTGATCTTCGATTTTGGTGAAATAAAAGCCAATCTTGACTTTTCTAGAGCCTTCTAAACACTATGGAATGGCAAAAACTACCTCCAAGATTATAAAAAAGCTGCAATCACCTAGATCTAACAAGAACACAAATATGCATACTAGAATGACATAATTCCTATTTTCCTCTAAACTATTTTATTTCTCTAGATCATCTTAGGATGGAAGAGGAGCATACTAGGTTTTTGAGAAAAATATTAGTGATCTAATAGTACCAAATCTCTCAAATAATAGGATTACAAATAATGAACTAAACCAAACAAAATACCTCTGATACCATGTTAGATTCTATGAGAAGTGAGAACTGACCCAGTATTTGATGTCGTTCGTAGATTACACACATTCTAGTCAACAAATGATGAAAGATCAAAATAGAAAAAAGGAGAGAGAATCCTGAAAGATAGAATCAAGAGACAAACTACATGAGAATTTTGAGAATGCTCACATTACTCTCACTGACTAGTTATCAAACTAGTTAAGGTGAGAGAAGTGTGTTGTATATATAGAAAAATATGAGCAAATACATACAAAATGTGTAATAACTCCAACTACCTAAAACAGGAAAAAGTTTTACCTACTTGGTAAATGTCAAATTACATGGTTATACATACTTAGATAAAAATAGAAAAATGGATATGAGAGGTGGCATAAAAATCCAAAAGAGGGTGTGAAACTCAACTACCCAAGCGTGGGTGAGAGTGACACATGTAACTGATGGATTTAGTCATGTGGCCTCATAATAACCAAGTCTAATAACCTAAGCAAGCTTAATAATGTGTAGGAAAAAGAAATATCCCTAAGGAAAATAAAAATCCAACACTAACACTAATGTTATGCTATATTTTTCTAACAAAAGCATGACCACTTTGTATGCTCCTCCTATTTGACCCTCTTAATTCCCAACACTTTTTTGAAAATTAGTAGCTTAGAAGCTAGATCTTGAGCACTACTAATCTTGTTTTTGTCACATTTTGAAAATTTGAGCATGGGTATCTTGAATTTTTCATCCAAGATTAGTTTTTACTGATTTCATGGAAAAGTGGCTAGTTTTGACCCACTTTTGGTCCCCTATCTCCATGCACATACCCTTATATCCCTTAATATGGAATTGGTTTTTGAAAGAAAAGATCTATCATCCATTTTTTATTATCTGTTTGGCCTTAGTAGCTAAAAAAATCAAATTGGATAATGTCTAATATGGAACTATCTATAGAATTCACTTTGCCTTTAGAGATATGCCAACTGATTATGATGAGGCTTATGATCCCACATGAAGACATTTTCCATGTGTTAGAAAAGATGTGAGGAAGGAAATAGGACAAAGACCTTTGTGAAGCATATGGCAAAGTTGTGGAAGACATAGTGGACCCTCATTTAGTGCACCAACTATTGTCCTATATCTAGCATCTTCTATAATAACCATTGATTTCCATTGATCTTCTTGCATCCTTTTTATAAATGTAAGCTTGACCTCCTCATTTGGCATCTGAGGTTGGAGAATCAGGGATACAATCGTAGAGAGTCTAGCTCAAACATACACTCTTAGCTTGCACTTTATGCGATTTAGTTAATCTTTCAAGTTTGATTAAGATTTATAAATTTGAATAAGTCCAAATTAGCTTATCCAAATGCTCTTTGACATTTACTTGTTCTTAGTTCATGTTGTGTTGTTATTATTGCATATTATTCTGATAATACTAAAAGCCCTTGTTTATATTGTGGAATTCTTGTCTTTATGGATTTCTACTTACTATGATGAAGAATACTTGAATTTGAAAAAGGATGAAAGAGAAAGAAAATATTATAAAAAGAGAGATAGTTATAGTGAGCCAAAGATCTCATATGTTATATGAGAGTAATATTACTTACATATATACTCTTATATATAATGCATATATAGATGAAATGAATATTACTATATGCATGCACGTGTGTGTGTGTGTGTAAGAAATATTTTATTTACAAATATGTAACACACAAGTGCTATTACTTATATATATAATACTATATAACATTATTTTATATTTAATATATGTAAGTCATATTACTCTTAGCATATTAATACATGTTGGTGTATAAAACCTCTAATCATAGTTGTTTATACTAACTTAATCATAGTTAGGCGAATTCCACACATGCTCTTTGACTATGTCAAAGTGGTTAGTCATTTAGGAGATGTGTCAACTCAATCGACACCTCATGCTATCCTCATGGATAGTTGCTCTATTCTCATGGATGGTTACTCGCCACCTTTCCATGTATTGTGGAGAATTAGGTATCCAATCTCTCCTATTTATACTTCTTCATCTCTGAATCCATTTGGTCGATTTCATAGCAATCTTGTGCTTGTTTGTTATTTCACGATCTTGGTAGTTTCTACATGGTATCATCTTGTAGGAAATTGATTTTGTAATATCTATTGCTTGGTAGCTTGAAACTAAGTGCCGTTTTTTGCAAAAGTGAATGTTTTTCATCATAGATCTAACTAGCAAAAAATTGCACTAAAATTATAAAGTACTTGTTTATGCTCTTTTTGGGTGACCTAAAGCATTCCTTCTATAATGTGCCAAATTTGTGGGGGGGAAATACATAATCAAGGGGGGAATAGTGTTGTGTCATCATTTTTCACAATGCACTAACTTTATAAAGTGCCCCTTTAAGGGGGGAATTAAGCAAAATCATGCACTCAACTTATAAAGTGCCACTTCACATAAAGTTCAATTAGGGATCTAACTAATATGGGTTGCCTAATTGTGTTGATTTCTATTGTCTAAAGGAATTAACTTCTTCTAATCATGGGATATCAAACTCACTCTTCTATAATCAACCTAAACAAGGGAAACTATAAGTCCTAGTGTGACTTGGCATCCTAAAACATCTTAGGATCCATAATCTCATACCCCATCTATATGGACTTATCCCTAAACCTGGTAAACAATCTCTAAAGGCTAAGTTGTTTAATCATCATGATCAAATTATTGGATAAATCAATTTACATATTCCAGATGTCGCTTTGTATGCCATCATGGATATTGATTGTCCACATGCATTATGAATCAAAATTTGGGAGATATATGGAGACTCGAATGTTTCTCCATTCCCATATGATACTGCATTGATCTCAACTCACATCCCTAATCATGATATAGGGACAAAATATTCCAGTGACATAGAAGAAGTTATCACACCTACTATTGCTTCATCAGATTCTAGAGTCACTTCATCGAAAGCTTCCAGTGCTTCTTTGCAACAGTAAATTAGTGTTCCTAGCATTGCTAATTGGGACATATTTCTACCCGACATCACTTGTTTGTTTATAGAGTCCCACATTGCTAACATGGAAGCACACATTGAGGACATCGGTCTTATCCTTGATGATAGTTTCAATGAAGCTGCATCAATATTGTCCACTTCGAATACTCATGCTCTACATTGTCCTACACATGGTTCTGGATCGTCATCATCCTCATCTATTGCACATGCACATGATTTGATTATGGCATCTTCGGCATCGACATGGGGACACCTAAGCACTCTTCAAAGACATCAACATGGGCACCATCATTCTTGGATCAGCTTCAACATGATTCAAGATCATACATACATCTTCTCGCATGGGAAGATATCCTTCATCTTCATGTGGTTTCTTTTCTTCCTAAGGGAAGGAACATTGTTCAGTGTTCTTAGATCTACATCTGCATCCTTTGTCGACTATCTAGCATCACTACAACACGACATGTATTATGGGGGGGTCTCATTGACCTTCTATCATTTTCTCTCCTATGGGGGGAATCTTATATTTTACTTAGTGAAGGAAGTAGTACTTCTTCACCTATATAATTTCTCATTTTTGGGTGGTAGTTTTTTCCCACCGGGTTTTCTATCTTTATCCATTGTTGAGAGATTTGCATTGTGCATGGGTACCTTATCAGGCTTCATGGTTGGGACTCATCTTTCATAAACTCACCTAAGCTATGCTTAAGGGGGGTGTTGGTGTATAAAACCTCTAATCATAGGTGTTTATACTAACTTAATCATAGTGAGGTGAATTCCACACATGCTCTTTGAATATGTCAAAGTGGTTAGTCATTTAGGAGATGTGTCAACTCAATGGACACCTCGCACTATTCTCATGGATAGTTGCGCTATTCTCATGGATAGTTGTGCTATTCTCATGGATGGTTACTCACCACCTATCCCTATATTGTGGAGAATCAAGTATCCAATCTCTCCTATTTATACTTCTTCATTTGTGAATACATTTGGTCAATTCCATAGCAATCTCGTGCTTGTTTGTTATTCCATGATCTGGGTAGTTTCTAAAACACATGAGTAATGTTAATATGAATATATATACATGAGAGTGCCCTCAAAACAAGGTATATATTTTAAAAAATCTTTATTAGATTTCTAATTAAAGGATAATAGGTATGCTAGTTTTACATAATAAAATATTAACTAAAAATTTATTAAAACTAGTATAAAATTTGATAAATAAAATAGTAAATAGTTATGTACTATTTAAATAAAAACATAATATGTAATTTTCTTTTTAAAAATAAATTAATAGTATATTTTTGAATTAAATTTTTATTTTAACTTTTAGTTTACTATTTTATTTTATTTAATAAAAGTTATTTTATATTTGGTTTATTTACTTAACAATTATTGTGTTTTATTTTATTTACTTAACAACTATTCTATAGTTTTAAGTATTTTTTGAAATAAAATGATTCTTAAGTAATACATTTATTTATACACTAGCATACTGCTTAGTAAAATCTATCTAGTTAATGCACTATATTTTATTATGGCATCATATTTGTTTTCTAAGACCTATTGAAAATCTTAAAAATAAAACCCTAATAATAAAATATTATTTTATGACATTATATTTTATTAATGTAGCATTGAAAAAATTAAATTAATTAAATTCCATTGTGTAGAAAACAAAAGAAAATAAAAATTGAAGACATGCATTTTAGATACATTTTTAGATAGATCTTTTTTAAAAACAAAATATAGAAATAAAATATAGAGCCCTAATAATATTTTTTTAGGTCACCATATTTTATTAATGCAACACTGAAAAACTTAAAGTAATTAAATTTCATTGTGCAAAAATAAATGAAAATATAAATTAATGACTATATAGTAAAAGTTATAAAATATAATACCCTTACCATTTAAATTTGTTTACATCTCCACTTTACCATCCACTTTGCTTGATATGTTTGAGTTTTATATGTATTTATATACACGACCAGTTACATGGGTGAACACACAACAGTTTTGTTGATAGGCTATTTGTAAAGTAAATGTTTTTTGAGAAGTGTTTGTGTTTCATGACTTGTTGGCATTGTATTGTTTGAGGAAGGTAGTGTAATTTGTGATTTATAGGCATTGTAAGGGAGTATCTGTTTGTAAAGTAAATGGTTTTTGAGAAGTGATTGTGTTTCATGACTTGTTGGCATTGCATTGTCTAAGAAAGGCAGCGTAATTTGTGATTTATAGGCATTACAAGGGAGTATCAATTCTCAGAATATAGTGGTTCCTCTTGCATATATTTATGTAGCTAGTTTTCTGTTGCATCCTTCTTGAAATTGTCTATGGCATCAACTATCATGCTATGTTTTGCAATTTAGAAATATGGTTTTTTAATTACATTATGTTGTGCAATAAATAGCTATGTAATAGTTTGAGTGACTACATACTACTACTGTAACAAACTTTGACACAAAATTGGATGCACCCAATGGATTTTTGAATACATTTTGTACGTATAACATTAGGAGGAGGGAATTTGTACATTTTCTCTGGATTCATATGATTTGGAGTAGATTTTTAGCCCTTTGTTTGTCAAAGAGTGGAAAGCACTATTGAAACTCTAATTGTATAGTGAAATCATTATTCTTCTCTAAGTAGTGTCATTTTGAAAAGTGTTAGGAAGTTGGAGACCATATTACATTATATGGTTGACCATGCTTGTTTTCTAGTGTATTTGTCTATTTGCCTCCATTGTTTTGAGAGTGTCTTAAAATGTAATTGATAGCCTCTAAGTAATTTTAGCGTGTAGGAAAAATATTTATGCAAACAATATTGACTCATCTTTATTCTAATATTTGGAGATTTAATACTAGAGAGCTACTTCAACTTTGAAAAGACCAGTTTAACAAAGAGAAAGCTTAAGGAAAAAATAAATACAAGTACAAATGGGAAGTAGAAAGCTTAAGGAAAAGACAAATACAAGTACGAATGGGAAGCAGCGGCAACTGGTTCTAGTTGTCACTGCTCTTAAAAAAATAATAAGAAAACCATGCCTTTATAGTCAATTAAAGAAGAATGTCTTATATAGAAAGTGTGTTCATATGTGAAAATAATATTCACTTGGCTAGAGAATCAAGTATTCTCCACATAATTTGTAAGCAAAGAAGGTGTTTGAGTTTATATTTTAAAATATAAGAAAACTAAAATTTGAAAAACTCAAACAAAAAAATTAGAACATTTTGATTGACTGCACAACTAAAATAAATTATAAACTTCCAATAGTTTTCCATTTAGTAAACTTTCAATTATACACAACTGAAATAAATTATACACTTCCAATAGAGCTATCTTGTCAATGAAATATATGGAGACTTAATACTATAGAGCTAATTCAACTTTGAAGAGACCAGTTTAACAATGAGAAAGCTTAAGCAAAAAATAAATGCAAGTACAAATGAGAAGTAGCAGTAGGTGGTTCCCAATAGTCACTGCTCTTAAAAAACAATAAGAAAACCATGCTTTTATAGTCAATTAAAGAAGAATGCGTTCAATAGAAACTATGTTCATCTGTGAAAATAATTTTCACTTGAATAATCCACATAATTTGTAAACAAATGAGGTGTTTGATTTTGTATTTTAAAATCTAAGAAACTCTAAAACAAAAAAATTAGAACATTTTGATTGACTATACAATTGAAATAAATTATACACTTCCAATATCTTTCCATTTAATAAATTATTATATATAGTAAACTTAACAGGTTAATAAATTTTAAAAAAATAGCGTACCTATATGATTACACAACTCTCTCTCTACTGTTGGATAAGAAAACTAATTTATATATAAACAGATTCAATAACATATTTTAATTGTTTGGAGTTAAGAAGATAGCTAATATTTCCATAATTGAGAGTAGTGGTTGACAATAATGCTTCTGTAACATCAACTAATTTATGATCTTAATCATGCTATAATTTTACTGTACCCATCACCCATGGCCTAAAGTTACTTCTTGTTTTTGTTTTTGATTGGTGGGGCCATTATTAATATATAATTTTATAATATTATTATAATAATTTAATAGTTTACATTATATAATATATATAATTATTTTATTATTATTTTATATATAAAACATATATAACTAAATAATAAATATCTATAATATTAAATTATATACTATATTTAATCTAAATATATAGATTTAAATTATAATACTCATATGTATTAATTATGCATTATTTAAAATCCCATATAATACTCAAACATAAATAGTAATGTTAATATAATTTATTTAAAACAAAAAATATCATAAATTAAATATTTTAAAATTTTTAATAGTATAAAGATCTCCCCTTATGTCTGATATAGTATTCTTAAAATTTTGCTTGTATTTTAAGGAAAAAATACGGCCATATGGCTATCAAATTGGGTCCCACCATTGGAAATGACATGTGGGTAGGTGCTATGGAGATTAAAACTAGAATGCTTGACCATAGGCCCAAGTCTATCATAGAACATAACACTTTTTGCAACTATGTTTATGCAATTAAGCTTAGTTTTGCAATGCCATTATAGCCAATGATTTTCTATTTTACCAAATATCTCTTTAATTGTCATGGGTGGTAAAGGTAAAATCTAACAATATTTATTCATAGGAATGTTACGCATAAGACATACTTTCTTTAAGCTTTATCTTCTAAATGGTTTCCTATGATGGGTTTTATAGTAATGCTCTACTAAATCTAAGTGTTTTCTTTTATAAAATTTGATTTTGTACACATCCTCTAGGATTTCACTGAATCCTTGCAAAAGGAAACCATTGTTAGCATGACTAATCAAACTAATAACCTAGGGTTGTAATTGGCAACATCAAAGCCCACAATTAGTCCCATGTTGATTGTGCAAACAATTTGCTCCATATAATCCAAATAATGTCCAAAATTTTGAATACTTGTTTTTTCTAACCTCTTCAATTTGGGAGAACAAGTCTCTCTTTTGTCAAACTTTGCACATCTTCCACCTCAATCAATTTACCTTTTGATGTGTTATTTTCACCCAAATTTTGAGGATAAGCTTGTTTTTTTTACATTTGTGGATACAACATAATTGAGTGGTATACACATTCTAGTCAAATATTTCAATAAATTTATTATTCCCAAATCTTTTATCTATAATAAATTTATTTATTTAATATGTAAAAAAGATTTCTTTCTTCCTCATATTTTTTAAAAATTTGCAATTTAAAAAGTTATTAAGATATTCAAACACCAAATATTTAATATATTATTAAATTATAAATTTGTATATTTATATTAAATATATTTATTATTTAATTATATATCTATGTATATTTACATATATTTATTATTATATTTTATATAATGTAAATTATTAAATTCTACAATCTTTAGTATTTTTCATTAAAAAAATGATTTTCTAAATGTTGAATGTTTTTGATAACATAAGGCGGCAGAAACAAGGGGCCAAACCCTAACAAAGCAAAAAGGAACCCCAGAGGAAACAGAACAAAAATGCCTCACAATAGTCACAGCATCACCCAGTTAGTCAGCATAGACAACATATACAACAACCAGTCCAGATACAGAAAATAAGCAGAAAGTAGAGGAACAACAGTATAAAAGAGACTAGAGCTAAGGAGAAGGATTCTCCCAGCTCTTAGCCATGGATTCCATAAAATCATCCAACTTTTTGTAGTTCTCATCCTTGTCAGCTGAAGCAGTAGCTCCAAGATCCTGTAAAATAGAGAGATTAAATAAAACCACCCACCTAATCATGGTGGAGAAAGACTACTCTAGCTTCACAATGTGGCACCTCAGGGCATCAATGTCCTTTCTATAACCAGCTTCTTCCTCTATTTCGTCAGCAGCTTCCTCCATAAACATCTTACCACCTTCGTCAGCATTGTCAGCAGAGTCTTCAACTGCACCACCATCAGTCTCCATTTGAGGATTCTCATTCTTTCCTTCCGCCTCTTCAGAAATCTCCTGGACCTCCAAAACCTTGGTCTCACCACCTTGATTAGACTCATCCGACGCTGACTCCAATTAATCAATGAGTTTGGCTTTAGGCACAGGTTTACCCGTGATCCTTCCCGATCTCCTGACTCCTGAGGAAAAACACTCCTGCGTGCCCTTAATAGCCAAATTAGGTTTACTGCCAAGACCCACAAGGGTACTACAGGGATTATTAGGGGTCCCCACAGCAAACCCCATAGTCTCCGCTTCAACCCCCTTAAATTTCCTCTTCTTACTCTTTACAGTACTTTTGGATAGAGGGGTATGGGTAGCGGTCACCATATGACTATCATCATTAGGAAATGAAACCCCTTTAGACTTAGGGGAACTAGGGGAATGGTAAGGCTCATCAGAAGCAGAAATATCCTCAGGGTCAGCAGACTTTTCCCCACTGTGAGATGGAAGAGGCTTAGCTGGCTCAAGAGTAAGGTGGAAATTATATAAACAGAGGATGAGACCCTGATGCGGGGGAATAGGTTGCTTGGAGGGTTTTTTAACCAGTTTAGCTTTGACCCTAAAAATTGAATGCTCAAGGGAGGACAGAAGATAAAACGGGAAGTTAATGAGACTATTATGTCTAAAATGATTCAAAAGAGGAAGATGATAGTTGTAAAACCTAGTAAAGCGCCCTTCCAGGGTGAAATACTTCATTATCAGGAAACACATAGCATCCCATGGCTCCGTCATCTTGGCCCTATTGAACCCTCCCTAGTAGGGAACCAATTCCTCACCTTCCCTAAGGAAAAGCTTTTGGTTAGAATGATCGACCACCTTAGCTTTTCTCTGCAGCTTGGTCCCCATAGTCAACATACCAGACGCCATAACGATAACTTTCTCAGAGATCTCAAACCTAATTTTTCCCACTGTGACTCTACGATTATGCTAGGATCTCGTGAATTGTTTTGATAAATTCTCATCATAGCCATTAAGGTGTTCCAAGTAGGAACTGATGTCACCCTCCTTATAGTACTTCCAAACCACTGCATTGTCTTTAAACTCACAACATGAAATAGGCTCTGTTCAGATCCTATCTCCCCCCATCTTAGCCTTACAGACAGTAGCACAGAAACCCCAGCATCAGATATTCATAGAGTTAACGGAGAAGGGGAAAATGATCGCTTGATAGGAAATAATGATAATAATACATCTGCATCCATTGGAATTAATGAGAGCCGCCTGCCACCTACGCTTCCCATGCTCGGACATGATTCCAAGGCATCCACTATGATTAACAGGTAAGCAACTCATTTTATCACCAGGAAGTAATACAGTTGATATGACAACCAGCCACGTAGTACTCCAGAACCCATACTTCAAGATACTTGTCTGCCTCTTCCACCAAGGCCTACGGAGAGAGCTGAAAATATTTATATGCTAACTCATCATTGACATGTTGACTCTTTTTGAATTATGTCCCTTATGTTAAGCGGGATGTTGTAAGCTTGGCGCCAACAATGCCAATTTAAAAATTGTTGGCCAAGGTTAGCAAAAGCATCAGCGACAGCATTGCCCTCTCTATAGATATGAAACATATCCATGCTGGGAATCTGTTGTAGCAGGAGTTGAATTTCCACAATGATGTCTTTCAGTTTCCAACCACAAGTTGACACATTATTAACCACATCAATAACCAGTTTCGAATCCCCTTGGATATGCAGTTGTCTAATAGCAAGGGAAATAGCCAGCTTCACCCCCCATAAAAGAGCAGAGGCTTCGGCATAATTATTGCTTTGGAAGCCAATCCCACCAGCATAAGTAGCAACCAGCCAACCTCTGTCATCCTTTATAATTCTGCCACTGCTAGCCTTACCTGGCTTCAGGGGTATCCATTTAGTATTCAATCTTTGCACTAGTTTGGAGTTGTTATGGGTCAGGATTTGACTAAGAACCCTCCAATTCATAGCAATTTTCTCCTCTTCCTAAGAAAGAGGTTTCTCTGCAGTTTTGATATGGGAATTGGTCACACTTTCCAAAAGAATCTTAGAAAAAGAGTGAAGAACTTGAGAAGTTTCTCTAGCAGCATCCCTGAAAACTCTATCATTTCATTCCTTCCATAAGGTCCAACCAAGACAAGGAAGAGTTTGATTCCAGAGCTTGACAATCCAAGGATGAGAAAAGGGGGGACACCAATTAGCTATGACTTCCCTAATATCAGCATTACACACCCATTGCATGCCAAAGTTCCTTAAAATAATGGTCCAAATTTCCTTGGCAAAGTCACAATGAAGGATAAAGTGAGAAACAGTTTCCTCTTTTTCCAAGCACAGAAAGCACCTGTTAACCAGGGTGAATCCCCTTCTTTGAAGGTTATCTTGAGTTAGGATTTTGTTATGAGTAGCAGCCCACCAAAACATGTTGATTTTAGGGATAAGTTTGTAATTCCGCACTTTCCTCCAAATATCATTTTTATGCATGTTGATAATGTATATTTATATATTTATTTATCATATTTTATAAGATATACATTAAATATATAATTTATATTTAATTACTTAAAATAAATAAACAATTATATGCTTCTTATAATAACTAAATTTATAATTATGATTATCCACTTAATAGGGATAATATGCATTTCTCATAAATAATTAATAATATTTGAGCATTTGAGGGAATGCTATATAGATTATATAAAACTAATTTAAGAGTGATTTATAATTTTAAAAAATTTAATTGAGAAATTCTAAAAAAATACATATTAACATTAAAAATAAAATAAACAAAAATAAATTACAATCTTCAGCTTACTTTAAATTATACCAAGGATGATAATTATAAAAATCAAACTACATCATAAATCCCATGATAACAATTGATGGGTCCCATCCCAATATCATTTTAAATATTTATTAGTACCTGTCTTGGCAGTACTATTGCAATGAGTTTTTGTTTTTGAGTCTTATTTAGTGATTTAGCTATCAATAGTAAACCAATCAAAACACAGTATTATTTTTCTTGTCAAACAAATTTGAATTTTTTCTATGTCAATATGAGAAAATTTTAACAAAAAATATATCTCTATTGTGATTGGCTGAAAAAAATGACTTTTAAGGGTGGATTTTGTAGACATAGAAACAAACACCTAAAATTGAGGAGAAAAATCTGGTTAGAAGCAAGGAGGTGACAATGCAACAAATTAACTTTTTTAATATAATTATGAGTGAGTAAATTTTTGTTTTCTTTGTAAAATAGGAAATTTTAGGAACACTTTCCAACAAATGTACATTGTTAGGTAATAAAAACACAAAAACCACCACTATGCATATGCAAATGTAAAAATATAATATATGATATTTACATAACACCTAATAAATAATAACATATTTACCCCCAATTTCAAACCCTAATCTATGTTTAATAAACTTTTTAAGGCTTCATCTGTACCCGCATTTGTGAACAATAGTGAATGCTAAAATGAAATGGTTGACCAAAAATAAAACGTGCCCGAGGCTAACGATTTCCACGCATCCAACAATTTAACGTGAGAAATTTCCCACATATAAGCCTATCCATTAATTATTTAATCTATGTTGGCTTTATTTCTAACAATTTCCATGCATCCAAAAATTTAATGGGAGAAATCTCCCACATATAAGCCTATCCACTAATTATTTAATCTATGTTAGCTTTATTAGTAACTGCCTTCTGCTGGTACTATTGCAATGAGTTTGCACTTATCTAGTTATTAATCTATTGATTGCAAACCAATCAAAAGATAGGATTATTTTTCTTGTCAGACAAATTTGATTTAAATTTGTACTTTTCCTATGTCAACATGATAAATTTTTAACAAAAAATTATTTAGAAATGATTTATCTGTATTGTCGTTGGCTGAAAAAAAATGACCTCTTGAGAGTGCAACAAAAAACTATAAATGGGGAGAGAATTTTGGTTTGAGGGAGCACGTGGCAAGTAAACAAATTATGAACACAAATTTTATCTCCCACTAGTTAAGTCATGCCTAAATGGATGGCGATTAATTTTTTGCTTTATTAGCTAAAACTAATTTAATTTTAATTTAGTTTTTAGGATTCTACACATTTTATTTTATGTAATTAGATTATTTTAGGGATTTCAATTTTATTTAGTCAAAACTTTAAAATCTACAGTATCATGAATTTAATTACATTTTTTATTTTATTCTTCAAACTTACAATATTTTAATGCATTTTAAATTATGAAAGTATTAGTATTATTACATTAATTAATTCTTTAATCATTATTATTATATTATTTAAATATTTAATATTTAATTTTAAAAATTTATATTTAAATTTTAAGTGAAGATAGGAATATTGAATATTTAATACATAGGAAACAACTTCCTATTATATTAAATATACACCCTAATAATTTTTTTATAAATGACAAGAGTTTAAAGATTATTTTGTTACTTTTCTTGTATTTAATTAATATATTTTCAGTGTAAATACTAAATTGAAATTAACGAATTTAATTTATTATTTACAAACCTAAAAACTTAAATTAAAACCTATTCGTAACAAATTGAAAACCGAACCGGTGCAGTTCACTTAACTATTACCGTTCAACTACCCAAACCGCTTTTACTCCAAAATTTTATAAATACCTTACATTTCCCAAATCAAAATTATGAAATCAAAATTATGACAAGGAAAATCTACCGAGTTATCAGGTTTTGGTACATTTATGGAGATATCTATGTTTACAGGTGTTGCAAAAATTTGGAATTTTTTAAAAATTGTTTTTTAGTTCACGGGCCTTTTAGCCCCTTTATCCAATAGTATCATTGTCTTTGCCAGTTTATAGTATATTAAATCTTCATTGGCTCAATAGTTTCTTGATCATTAAATCTTCAATTCATGGGGTTGTTACTGCTGTTTATTTTAAAATATCAAAGGCCTTGGTTTTTGTTTTTAATCTTGACATTTAAATCTTTAAGGTTTTTGAATGCTTCAAATAACAAATCCTAAGTCGATAGTCTGATAGTCTTGTGTATGTGAACATTATAGTGCTTTGAATTTTTTTTTTTTTGTCACCCATAAAACAAATTCACTCCAGGTAATGAGCTTGTGCCAAGGAAACTATAAGCAGACATGTTCTTAACTAGTTATTAATAATTCTTTTTGTAACCAATGAGAACTGAAATAGTTTTTCTATTTAAAAAATATTTATCTATTGCTATTGTATAGATGCAAATATTATAACAAATTGAATTTTTTTTTTCTTGAAAACTTTTATATTATAAGGGTGATTAATGCACATCCATTACAATAGTGGTTGTAATATTGCCTTATGAAAAGGGAGTGGCAGTTAATATATTATTTTATTTATGTTTAATAATATTTTATAACTATATTTTATTAGGGTTTTATCAAATCAGATAAAAAAGGGAAAATATATGAAAGGAAGTGCATTATTATATTTTTAAGATTTTACTAACTATATTTAGGAACATCGCATCACTTCATTTAAATATTTTCCATCACACTAGATTTTTAACTGTTGAGTAAATAAAATTGAAATCCCCAAAATAAAAGTATTTTTCATGACGCTAAATTTTCCCCAAAATAAAAGTATTTTTCATGACACTAAATTTTTAACTCTTCAGTAAAAATAATTAAAATCCCAAAAATAACCTAATTTTGTAAAATAAAATAACACTAAAATTTTTCTTTACAAAGCATGCATATTTTTATTTATTAATTTTTCTATAAAAAAATTATTAGGGTTTAAATTTGTTTTATAACTATCCTTTAGGGTTCTACACATAAATAACCTAATTTCACTAAAATATTTCTTAACTATTCATTTGATCTTAACCATTGATGTTTAATTAAATGGATCTGAACCACATACTTTTATTAAATGAATGCACCCAAAATTATTAGTAAACCACAATATTAGATTAATTAAAATCATATTCTCTAAAAGTACTTACTATTATTACTTAAATAAAAAATTAAGTGACTAAGATAAAATATTGTAGTGATGTAAATATGAATATGTTATTGTTATTATATTATGTAATTATTCTTCAAACTTACAATATCTTAATGCATTTTAAATTGTAATGGTATTCAATATTATTACATTTTAATATCTTAGGCATACATTTCAAATCTATCCACACCCAACTAGGGTTAGGGTTCTACACATTTTATTTTATGAAATTGGATTATTTTTGGGATTTCAGTTTTATTTAGTCAAGAGTTAAAAATTTAGGATTTCAATTTTATTTAGTCAAAAGTTAAAAATCTACAGTATCACAAAAAATATTTCACCATGTTATTATTTTTTTATTTTATTCCTCAAACTTACAATATTTTAATGCATTTAAAATTATTTAAAAGTATTAGTATTATTACATTTTAAGGAAATATTTGTGTTATTTAATAGACTTTGTAAAAGTTACTTTTATAGTTAGGAAATATTTTAGTTCTATTTTATTTTTACCAAATTAGATTATTTTTGAGATTTCAATTTTATTTACCCAAAATATTTCAACACTCTTAAAAATTAATTTTTCATTCATTGGAATGCAATTTGTCTATACAACCAATACCTAATCAGCAAAAAATTGCAACTAAACAAATACTATATACAACCAATAGCTAATCAACAAAAAAAAAAACAACTAAACAAATACTATAATAACAACACTACAAGGCAGGTACTGGCCACTACGTGGCATTTGTTGATTTTATAAAACTATGTTAGAACTATAGATTTTTATTTTAAAACACGTACTTTATAATTTAAAAAAAAATATATGTGAACTCTATTTTCTTTTTATGTACATTACCAATCATCCCTTTAATGCCACTTGAGAGGTGTAATTATTTATAGATAAAATTAAAATATAATAACTTTTAAATAAATATATCTATACATTACTTATATAATTTATTAATATTGAGTAATATTATTCTTAGACTAATATTAATATATATGAGTAGAATTATTTATAAATATATAGATCTATAATACTTGAAATATGAAAACCTAATATATATTTAAATACTATTTTTCTCACTGTTTACCAATGGTAAATCGGTAAGATGAAAACCTAATATATATTTTATTATTATGAAGATATAATTTTTTAATAGAATTATTAAAAGACAAATGTCCTTACCTTTTCTATTTCTTTGTTTTATTTACAATTTTCTCTTTTCAAATTAGTTTTTGTCCCTTCTTTTTTAATTTTATTTGATTTCATTTCTTGACTTTTTATATTTTGTGTGTTTATATGTCGTGTTTGCACTATTTTTATACTAGGTTGACTATCTTTAATGTGGTTAGTTAATTTACTTATATTAGTTTTATAATAATATGTCAGCAATGTAATAAAAAAGATTTAAACACACTGAGACATAACTTTTATGTCAACACCTCTTAGCATAATAAAATAATTCTAAAGTAAAATAATATGTCTTTAGTAAATAAAATATGTAATGAACAAATTACACAATACAAGAATATAATAAAACATATACTATAAATATTTGATAATAATATGCTTTGAGGGAGCAACCTCCTAATCCACTTAGAGGGATACCTCTAATAGTCTTTGATAAGAACACAATACTCAATAATAGTAACCAACCTCTACCTCATATATAGACCATACTTATACCTACTACTTATATAAAACTATATAATAATGATAATATAACTTAATTAAGAGTCAAGGTAGCCACAAGTTTAACTACTCATAACCATATACACAATATAGAATTAGGGATGTAGAAAAATATATGGAGACTAATCTTTTAGATAAATATATTTAAGATATCTATATTAGTTTAATTAAAATCATAAATTTTAGTTTTAATTTAGTTTAACTTTTTTTAAAATTTAGTGTAATTTTATTTCAATTTAAATTTAGATTAACTAAACTTTTAAATTTTGGTTTTAATTTAGTTGGATATATTTAAATTTTGATTTAGTTTTATTTAAATATGGTTTATTGTTATTATTGTAGGAAAAAAGTGAGCTTTGAAAGGGATCACACCCTTGTACAACTAAGAATAGAGGCCACCAACCCCACTTGGGATAACCTTCCAAAATGGGTACAACAAAATAGGCATTCACAAAATCTTAAAATTCAAAAGTTACCATCAAAACCATAGATAACAACCCTATAAGGCCATATAGGACTATTGTATACCATCCTTGAACCTCTCCTAGAATGCATTGCCCCCATCCTGGGACTACATGAGATGAACAAGATTAGGAGGATCTTTATTCATCCTTTAAACTTTAATCCAATAGACGTCACTCTCATCAACTAGGATTGGGACTAAATGATGAGAATCAATAATGGCCTCCTTCATAAGAGACAATGAAGAAGCTAGAGACATCCCTAAAAATCTTTCTAGAGAAGAGGTCATCAGCACTAGCACCATAGGACTAATCAAAGGTAGAAAGTTAGAAGCAATATGCTCAATCTCAATCAGAGAAGGCACAATCCAAATAATAGGCTTGAACACCCTAGGAGAAGCAAACACAAGAAACATGAGAGGCATCATAGTATAGGATGAGATTGGAATCAAGTAGGGGGGTCTCTATTATAAGATGATGAAGAAGGGCATCCTTCCACCAAGATGCCATGTCAGTGCTTTTATGCATCGAGCAAGAATAATCTGAAGCTAGGTGACAAATACTAAAGAAATGACAACATCAAAAGGAAAACCCTCATAATCGAATGGCTAGACCTATAGATGACATCCACCACTTGAAAAATAATATCTTCTAGAAAATCCTTAGAGATGTCAATGTCAAGCAAGATACAACGAAAGATGGTGTGTGAAAATATTGAGCTAGTAGCATTAGTCTCATAGCATGATTCCAAACAAAATTGTAGAGGAAGGTTGAGCATTTGTACCCATACAAGCATAATATTAAAGGATTTAGTAGTAGGGTTAAAATTTATAAGCCATGGCTTGAGCACAAGAGAGTTTTACCCCACACCCAAACTGAGCCATTACTTGCACTACTTCCTGATCATTGTCCAAATCAAATAACACAATGAAAAAAATTAATAACGGGGGTAAATTTCCATCTTACCTTCTATCAGGGGACACCAAGAATCAAAAAGTGGTCTATTGAGGTGAAGGAGCCTTGGCAAAAAATTGTGAAAATTGTATCTATCAACCCCTTCTCTACAAATAATTCCTCACCCTCGAGCACCTCCTATCCAAAAACAATGATAGATGAGGCCCTAGCATAGGGTATAGTTATGATATTCCTAGGAACAACATGGTGCCCCATAATCGCAAAATAGGTGACTAGAAAGCTAGCCAAACTAGTATGCTCTAGAGGAGATCATAGCCTTGAAATGGGGGTCATCATAGGAGAGGATACAAGTACCACAATTGTGTAGGAACAAGGACCAATGCCATTCCCCTTGTGCCTCCAAACAACACCTGCTAAGACCAAGTAGTGCAACAACCAAAACCAAGTCTAAGGCCATAATGTGTTGAACCTACATAAAGAGAATGCAAAGACCAATTCTTAGCCATCATTGAAGAGTCAAACACATCATCAACAATAGCTAAAAGGTCATGCAAGGAATAACTCCAAAACCAACACCCAAAACCATCCCTCCAAAGAAAAGACTACAGGAAATTTAGGGGGAGAGATGGATTTTGTAATGAGTTGAGAGGGTAGGAGCTAGAGATATTCGAAAAGGTCATTTATATTTAAATTTAGTTCAAACTAAAATCTAAATCTAAATTAACAAATTATTTTTTAATTAAAAAAAAATTTTAATGTGAATTTCAAATAAATCTCACTTATTAAATTTGGATAAAGAAGGTTCAAACAGTAAAATATAATTTTACTTAATTCAAATATAATTTCTAAACTAATTTTTGGTTTGTTTAAAAAATGGTTTCTTCTCTTATGAATATTTTTCTAGATCATAATACTTGAAATCTAAAGCTTGCTTATGAAATTAAAGTTTCCCTAAATTTTAGAGCTTTAAAATTAATATTTTCCCCTATTTTTGGGCTTCCAATACTTATCTTTTTTTTTTCAAAGGATTTCAAATTATGCCTTTTAGTGTTAAATATTAGGCAATTTTTTAGTGTCTCTAACACTAGACAATATAAAAAGATACAAAATAAAGGGGGTAATTTAAAATTTGGGGACTTAGAGGTACTTTTAAAAATTGTAAGCACTAAATCAACTCATTCTTGTAAATAGGCTAAGTATTAGGGCACAATTTTAATTGTTCTACTTAGTCCTATAGCACTACATGATAAAAGTACCTAATTCACAGGGGGTAATTAAGAAATTTGGGGCACAAAATAATCAAGGGAGTGTATATTTGGGTTCCTATGGCATCTTCAGATGACTCTGAAATAAATGGATGGGTTATTCACTCTGGTGCTATCAATCATGTCTCCTTATCCAGAGGTTTTCATGTTGTTCGATCCTATTGACATCTCCAAAATCCTGATAGATGATCATTATCATGTTGTTTATGGACAAAGAATATTAGAGATAGATAATGGATACATCCATAATGTGTTGTTCATTCCTGACTTGACAAAAAAATTGGTTTCCATATATCAACTCACTTGTTCAAATAAGACAGTTGAGTTTACATCCACTTCAGCATTGATTCAAGATTCTCAAAGCAGAGAAATTATTGCAATTGGGAAGATTTGCCACTTCTCCCATAACTTTACATTTTTTCACTTTACATCTGGTTAGGATGGTGTTCCTATTGCCACTTCAGAGCTTAGTGTTACTTCTCCAATAGCTTCCATTGGTTCTATATAGCAGGATCATTGAACTATTTTCTACCAAACATTTCATGTTTGTACAATTCTTCCTTTTTGTTCTAGACTATACTTCTACTATACCTATTGCTACTTGAGAGTTGTATGTTGCTTCTTCATGAACTTCTAGTAATTCTTTACAATAGGCTCATCTTACTCTTCTGATAGTACCCTACATCTCTTGCTACATGAGATTCTAAAGATGCTCCACAAGAGAGCATCCATAGATTCTTTCTAGAAGTTGTTCTTGCTCCTTTGCTACATGAGATTCTAGAGACACTTCATAGAGAGCATCCAAAGATTCTTTCTAGAAGGACATCATCTGGAGTAGTTGGGCAACATTTAGAGATTTCATCCTCTTTAGGGGTGGTGCCTTCTAGTTCTTTCTTTTCTCTCTTTTGGAGGGTAATTTTTTCCCACAAGGTTTTCTACCTTATCTCCACTTCATGAGAGATTTTTATTGTATATGGGTACCTAATCAGGCCTAGTTGCTGGGACCCATCCATCTTTGTGCTCACCTAAGTTGAGCTTAAGGGGGGTGTTAGTGTTGATGTCTATTATTACTTATTTAAGTAATTATACATGTAATTATCTATACATGTCATAAATCATCTTCGATGGCTTTATGAGCCAACTTGGAGAGTTTGTCAAAAATCTTCCAAGGTATGTGGTGGTATGTGACATGTTATCTCCGCATTTGGAGGAACAAACTAACCTTGTGTTGAGCACTCATAGAGTGACTCAAACTCCCTACCCTATATGTATAAGCTTAATTGTTTATCAACATACTTTGAATTGTTAATTAGCATTGACTTAGTTGATCTTGGCTCAATTCTTATATGGTATCAAAGCGATTTTTAAGTTTTTGTTAGTTTGTTTGCTATGTCGAAGTGTAGTTGTAGAGCCGACCCTCAGTGAGAGAAGGTGTCACATCCATAATTCTTTCTACGTTTTACTTTTACTTTTAGGTAATTAGTAGATGATTACACATGATTTAGTGATTTGATGTTTAGTGAAAATGTCAGGAAAAATTAATAATTTCATGGGTTTATGTTTATATGATTACAATTGACATGTAATTATTGTTAGCACGAAGGATTGCACCCTAAATGCTAAGCCTTTACAATCTTGGCAATCTCGTACAACATGGTAACATTATCAGATTGTGGGTTTGCCTATTTCAAGAATTGACCTCCGGAAGAGCCAGCTCCCTTTAAATGCCCCTTTAGATCTGTGTACTGATGATGAAAAGAGAGAAGAATACTTGCATAAACTTAAACTTAATCTAAAATCTATGCTAAAGAGGGTGATGCACCAAAAATTTAACTTAAATCTACAATTTGTTTTAGAAACACTCTCCAAAACAACTATGCTTACAATCCAAACTGATCAAATTCACCACATAAGTAATTTACAGAAAGACATGAGAAATCGTGCACAAGCTATGACCTATAATAAACTGAAATTTATATACTTGTATCTAATAAAAGAGAAAGAATTCATAGGTTTTGAAGCAAAACACAGAAAATTGCTATCAAATCACTCACAAAATAACAAGACACCTGAAATTGGATAGAAGAACCCCTAATTGTATTAGAAAATGGAAGGAATCTCTGCAACATAACAATAAATTGCTAGAAAATAAACTATTGCTATTAAAAAACTGTAAAAATGGTTGAGTTACAAGACAATATCCCTCTCTGCAATATGCAAAGGAAAAAAAGCAAAAACTAGAGAAAAAAGCATAGTCTTTTTCCATATAATACAAAACTGTCCCCCAAAAGTGAATGGGTAGTCAACTCCAGCTCAACTGGACTCCAAAATCTGCATGAATGAATCCCAAAAAGCAACTCCAAGTTGTTGGGTGAGCAGAAGTGAAAAGCCTAAAAATTAGGCACTGAAACTCCACCAAAATGAGAAAAAATAGCTCAAAACTCCAAGTCTCGAAGTCCTTGACCCAAAAAACTACCAAAATTAGCCCTGTTTGGCCCCAAGGTAAAAATAGAACTCAAGTCTTTCCCTGTATGATTTTGCACTTTAGTTTAACTTCTCTCCTATTTATGCATGATTAAGGGACAAAAATAAACTATTTTAACAATTATTAAATGCAATCAATGTGATTGATTTAATAAGTGTTTTGTAATGCATGATACTCTCCTATGTTTATTCCATAACAATTATTAAAGCAATTTATAACATCATTGCACTTAACACTTGTTAAAATACAATATATTTTGCCTATTATTTGTGCAAAAATAGGAGGTGGGTTATATTGAAATAATAAACCTTAAAGGCAAAAATAATTCCTTCCATTCTTCATGTAAAAAACTCCAACCTGCCCCTTTGACTCATAAAAATAGGCAAAAATTAAACCCCTTGGTTAACTAAGGTCAAAAGACCCTCATTACCAATCATTATCTTTAAAGGCAAAAAGAAATAAGCCTTATTATGCCCCTGGTCTTCAAATGTCTCCATGCATTATAAAACCTTTATTATGCCTTAGTCACTGTCAAAAGTCTTCAAAATGCCCAAATTTGGCTCATGGGCTCCCTTTGCAGGATTAACTAGGCTTCATGACTCTAATGTTTTGACCCTGAGCTCCATTTCATTGCAATGATTTTCAAGAAAAATAAAAGTCAAAAATAAATGATTTGCCATTTGGATTAGGGCTCTTGGCAAAAACACTTGAACCCTAAAAGTTTTTTACCTTTTCCCATTCTTCACTTTGCTTTGGGCTCTACTGCGCTGCCACTATGGAGTCTAGCTAGGATTTGAGGCTCTTGTTTGAAGGCATTCGAAGGGTTTTGAGGTTCTCTTGAGCTATCATTTCCATCTTCCTTCACTGTTGTAAGTGATTCCTTCATTTCAATAAGTTTTTCAAGTGACAAATGATTAGAATACTCTTTACTTTGCTGCTTTATTATGAAAAGACAAGGAAAGTTTCTTTGTTTCTATGTTCTCTTCTTCCTCTTGCTTTAGTTATGACCACATATTTTGAAGAGAGGAGAAAATGAGTTCTTCTCTTAAAGATTTTATTTCATGACACTATGTTTTCTTTGACAAAAATGGTGAGGACCCCATTTGCTCTGGCTCTGTGAAGAGAAGATAAGACCTGGGTCTTTTCCTTTTATCCCAAGGAAGAAAACTTGTGTGCTCTGTGATTTCTCTTTTGGCTTCTTTGTGAAAGAAATGATGAAGCTAGGGTTTGTGTTATTCTTCTCTGTCTATGACTTCTTGTGAGCATTTTCCTTTCTTCACTTTGGTTTTGTCTTAGACAAAGAGGAAGATAGGCTTTTTACTCTGCTTTTGTACATCCTTCTTTTATTTCTCTATTTTAGTAACAAAGATGATGAAGAATAGAGGATTTCTATGTGTTGGTTTCCTCTCTCTATTGGGGTTTTGAGTTTTTGTCTTGAAGAGATTTCTGGGTATACTTTCTATAAAAGAAAAAGATGAACTTCCAGTTATATTTATGTTGCTCTTGTTGGGATTAGCCTCATTGTCTACTAGGGTGTGACTGAATTCAACCCTCTATTTATGGCTTCTTTAGCATTTACTGCTCCTCTCCATGAAAACTATGAAGAATCTCCTTTTTCTCTCTTTGCTTCTACTGTGACAGAAAAATAGTAAAAACAGTGATTTCTTTAAAACAGTGGAGGGATTTTATGTATGGCTCATTGCTCCTTGTCTAAGGCTTTTCTTTTGAACAAGGTTCTCTATAATATCTTCTCTTCACAGGGTATACTTCTTTTGGTTGTGAATATTACTTGCACACATTCAGTGCACAATTGTGTATGGCACAAGGAGCTAAAAGAGCCTTGCCTTTTTGCCTTAGACAACCATTCACAATGGCTTTCCCTTCTTCTTGGGATGGGCCTTTATACCTTTTATGACAATAATTGGCTCCCCTTTAAATTGTCCCATAATTGTTGATTGATTTCTTTTTTAAAAGCGTCACAACTTCATTTATCTAAATGGTTAAACATTTTTTAGATAAGCTCATAGAATAGTGATATGATTGTGCATGATTTCTTTAGAATGAAAGGTGAATAGACATTTTTCCTTGGTTGACAATGTTTCCTTCATTGTCTTGTGAATGACATGGTTGTTCCTTGCCCTTCAATCTACTTTCCTTGTTGTAGGTATTTCTTAAGAGCTCTTTAGTGCCTGCACCTGCTGGCTTTCATCGTTGTTAACCTTCTTTATTTCCTTTTGACTATCATGACTGTTGTGAGCAGCCCCTCTTGTCTTGATAAAGTTATAGACATTACCACTGCTCCTTTCATGAGATCTTTCTATTTTCCATCTATAAAGAACTGTGGGCTTCAATAATTTGGGTGCAGAAAACTAGACATGGTATTTGCTATCCCCTTCTACTTTCTACCCTCAGACATGACTGTTCCACTGGTACTAATGTTTATGGCATCTTTGAAGTTTCAATGCTCCTTGTGTGTAAGTCATTGATTGTTCATTGTCATGAGGTAGGTGTGTCTATTCTTGACAATGGCTGATTGCTTTAAGATCATATGATGACATTTTAACCCCCTAGCTCCTGTCTTTTTAGAAGTGAAGCCATATTCTCTCAATAAATTATCATCTATCACTACTTCTTGTCTTGACTTAGGATTCTGCATAGTGCAATATTTTTCTTTATGCCAATGTGATTGACTATCCCAACTTCCATAGTATGACTTTTGTAATGTCTTTCTTCCATTGCCTCTACTATCCGCCTCATGTTCTATGGCACTTACTTTATCCTTCATGCGTGCTCTATTATAGTCCTGCTCTTAATATTAAAAGCATATCCAATGATTTTAACCATCATTTAAATTACAGACCCTAACTCATTGATAAAAACCCTATCTTGTATATACAAAACTTGTGAGGATTAGCAAATCTGCATGGTACTTCAACATCTATAATATATCTTGACAATGATTGTCACTGTCCATTTGTATATTTGACTGTCTTGCTCTTATAATGGTATGTTCTTCCCCTTTTTGATCTCCATGACTATATGACTATCTTGGAGGTACCTTCTTGACTGTTCCATACCCCAAAACACCTATTAAACCCCATGTTTTTATTTTCCTCAGTGCTATCAAGTACAAACCTCAACAAACATGCTTGCTCCTGGTGTCCTTACATTTGTCTCTTTGCTAGTAAAATGATCAGCCTTCTATCTGATTATTATCATTGATGTTAATTATTTTTACATGATTTACTATTCTTTTAAGATGTATTGGATTGTTACTATATCTATCATGATTGCTCCAACACTATTTGGTGTCCCTTGAGACTAACCATGAAACCTTACCTCACTATTATCACGCATTTCCATTGTATTCTATAATGATATGATTGTTCAAAGATGCAGCATTAAGACTGCTCCCTCCATGATCTAAGCATGATTACTTCTACAACTCAAGCTGATATTACTATCTTACAATGCCTCCTCGATGGATTTAGATAACTATCCTCTAAACAAGCTTCTATGATTGCATTGGTGGCTTTTGATATGGAGTTGGGCTGCTCTTTGATATGTGATTGCCCCCTTGGTATAGACAGTGACTACCCTACTTGGGTTGTGATGACTGTAACAAGACACTATGTTTTCTTTGTCATGATGCCTTCTAGCTCATTATTTAACTATTTCTTAGAGGATTTGATAGTTGATTTCCTTTTGCACAAACTTATTATCTTCACTGCCTTCTTTATATGTTCTTGACTTTGTGTCCTACACTCTCTTGGATCTTAGTCTGCATTCTGTATCATTGCTTCTTAGTCCTTTTGTAATGTCACTATCTCTATTTGCATATTGTTATCCATATAAGATGTCTTGGAGTTCATATAGATTCCTCCTAACTCTGTCTCTAGCTTCATGTTGTCCATCATGCTCCTGTACCTTCATAGTTTTGTACCTTCATTGATGACTATTTTAAGAAGTAACATGACAAATGGTCTTTATGCACATGTATCTGCACATTTGAACAAACATGTTAGTTAAAACATTGAGGCTGAAGCCTCTCTTTTGATAGTTTGATCTGATGTTCTCCTTCTTGCTTCATTCCTCTATATCTAATACTCAACTTTATTTGTTCTATTTTACTAATCAGTTGTAGAATGGCAAGTACACTTAAATTGTTGTATATAGAAGCATAGATAGTACCCTGAGATCTAATATCATTTCTCTCCCTCTCCTTGCAGGTCTTCTCTTGGGGCTACTACTAGGACTATTGGGTATGCTAATGTAGACTTAGACAATGGGATTCATCATTCACTTAGGCAATGATGGGTCCCATGCTTATTTTTATATGCTTTCCTTTCTAGGTCTGTACTCATTATTGTACATCTTATCAGAGACAGTTACTCCCACGGCTTGTGTGGGATTATGTACACACATTCCCTTTGAATATAGAAGTTATTTCATCCTATGCAATGACTCATTTATAATTTATCTTTGTAAATCAATTGCATAGTACAAACTGAACATTACATGAAATATGTGTTTATAATCATGAAAATTTTGGCAAAGTTATAAATACCTTTTCTAAAACTGTACCAAACTGCAATGAATGGACTACAATAACTATTTAGGTTCAAGTCCATCTATTATCCTTTGAATATCTCCTACCTTGCTGGGGTACTTTTTTATTTTATTTGGATCAAGAAATAGCTCTTATTGAGCTGTTAAATGATCTTGGTAACATGATTTACCAACTAGTCCTCCATTAAGGTAGTAGATATTGACTAGATGCCTTATGCACTTAAAATTTTTGTTACCACTTCTTTTGAACTCACTTGCTTCCTGAAAGCATGATAAAACAACTACTACAGCCTAGCCTAATTGGGCTACCAACCACAATTTGGTAACTTTTTTGGCAACCTCTACACTAGTTTTTCCTGCTAAAACTCTCAAGGCTAGTTGCCTAGTAGGTCCATTGGGTAATAGAGTCTTCCTTAGCCCTTGTAACTTAGAAATTATCTTGAAAACTAAACTACTAGAAATACAACAGCAACAGAAAATAAAACTAAAACAAAACAATGCTAGCTTCAAACAAGACCAACCAACTATGCATCAGCATTTCTTGGAAAGATAAAACTGAAATGAAACTATTTTGCAACCAGCACTTATTTAACTAAAAAACTACTCTACTATGATACAATTGCAGCTTTTTTACTTCTCAAAAGCAGTGTTTGAGGTGTATCCCATTAACTGGGATGGGTAACACCTCTACTTCCATTGTAGCCAGCTGAAAAGCACTGTGTTGTTTGCATTCAACAATCATAAATGGGCATGTCCACATAGCATCAAACTTCTTGTGCTTACCTAGTCTACTTTTTAACTCATCCCACTTAAGAACAATATCTTCAAGTTCCTTAAAAACTCTGAAAGTTCCCCTCCTGTCAAATGCACTTTTCATTTGCATTTGGTACATTTCTAATTGCTATGCTATTTGCTTCCTTATTTCTTCCAACTCTACTAGCTCAGCCAACTGCACCTCCATAGGATCATCCTCCATTAACTCAAGTTCTTTCATAAGGCTTAGGGCTGGTAGCTCATTTGAGATAGGTAGTTTGGCCTCTTTACCATATACTAGAACAAAAGAAGATTGACTTGTTGACCTTTTAGGAGTTACTCTATCAGCCCATAAGGCTAATTTTAACTTTGAATGCCAAGTTCGCTGATTGTCTTCTATTGTCCATTTGATGATCCTGATGAGATTTTTATTTATAGATTTAGCCTACCCATTCCCCCGAGGGTAGGAATTTGACAAAGTGCTTAGGTAAACACCATGTTTGAGGGCCCAATCAGTTATTTTCATGCCAACAAAAGCCAAGGCATTATCTGAAATGATTGAATCTGGTACACCAAATCTGGCTACTATGTCTTCATAGAAATTCAATACAACACTTTCATTAGCTTATTTCAAAGCTATTACTTTTGTCCACTTAGTAAAATAAATTGTGGCTGTTAAAATCTGCTTGTGACCAGAACTTGAAGGTGGATTAATTACTCCAATGAAATCAATGCCTCACTTGGTAAAGGGCTGATCAACTAAAATGGCCTAGAGTGGCATGGCTACCAGCTTTTGTTTACCTACAAATACAACACATTTCAGACACTTTCTAACCCAGTTATGCATATCTTTGGAAAGAGATGGCCAATAGTATCTAGCCTTCATTATTTTTAAGGCTATTGTGTAGGCTGCAAAGTGACTACCTACCAGGGTCCATTATGAAACTCATGCAATACTTTATCAATCTGATATGTTTCAATGCATCTTAAGATCACTCCATTGTAGTCTTTTTTGAACAAAATATCATTGACAATAACATAATGGATGGCTTGCAACCTGTAATACCTTCTTTTTTTCTACACTTAGCCCTACTAGGCACTCTTTAGTCTGCAAATAATGCATCATATCTCGTGTCCAGGTAGTGTTACTAGCTGGAATAGTAGGTATAGCAATAGTATCAACCATTAAAACCACTTCCTCTTGCAGTTTTACCTTATTTTCTACTATTTTAGCTAGCTACTCACATAGTCCTTCACCTCAAATCAGTTTGGTGACCTTGATGTCAACATCATACTCCATCACTCTAGTTATCCATCTAGCTATTTTATCTACAAAATCTTTGCTCAACAAAAATTCTTTCACACTTGGATGGGCAACCATCGGCCGAATCTTGTTATTAGATAACATGTGCCTAATTTTTTTAAGGCTTCTTATGACATCAAGTAGATGCTTTTCAACAAATGTGTACCTTTGCTCATATCCTTCTAATCCCTAGCTAAAAAAGGCTATTGGTTGCTCCTGGCGTTCCTTGTTTTGCTAAGTCAGCATAGCAGAGATAGTGTCAACTCCTCCATAGGCATACAGAATGAAATCTTTTGAGAAGTTTAGATTTATTAATGTTGGAGCTACTACTATAGCTGCTTTGATGTCTTCAAAGCTATTTTTACCTTCTTTAGTCTAGTTGAAACCAATATTCTTTTTAAACATGGATGTTAGAGGCTTTAATAAACTTGCAATATTTGGAATAACCCATCTAACAAAATTGATCAGGGTAAGGTTGCAATAACACTTACTCTTTGTAGATCAATTGTTATCCCATGCTTGGAAACAATATGACCCAACAACTTACCCTCATGAACAACAAATATGAACTTTTTGGGGTCTAGTGAGACTCCATATTCTCTCCATCTTTCAAAGACTTGTCTAAGATGGGAAAAGTGATCTTTGGCATCTTTAGAAAAAATAGTAATATCATCTAAATACACCAAAACAAATTTATTCATTATGCCTTGAAATACCATATCCATGGCTCTTTGAAAGTTTGCTCCAGCATTCGACAACCCAAATGGCATCTTTTGATAAGCCATAGTACCCCATTTGGTTGTGAATCTTGTCTTGTACTAGTCTTCCTCCTTAACCAAAATTTGGTTGTAGCCTGAAAAGTCATCCAATAAAGAAAATCTTTCAGAACCTGAAACCACTTGCAGAATCTGCTCCATTGAGGGCAGTAGATAGTGATCTTTCAATGATGCCCTGTTCAGGTCCCTGAAACCAACACACAACCTAATCTCTCCATTTTTCTTTCTAATAGGCACCAGATTGGACACCCAGGAGGTGTGTTTGATTGGGAAAATGATGTTTCTTTGAATCAACTTGTTTAATTTTATTTTCATCATAACTTCCAACTTGGGATTAAGAGGCCTTTGCTTCTGCCTCACTGGTTTTGCTCCCGGTTCTAACTCTATAGTGTATTGAGCTAGCTCAGGGTTAAAACCTTTAAGGTCTTTATATTCCCATGCAAAAATATCATCAAATTCTTGGCACAATAACACAAAAGCATGTTTCTCTTCAGTTGTACATACCTTTCCTAACTTGAGAAGTTTGGATTTGAAGATCTCTACTACCTCATAGTGGTCCTCCTTGATAATTATGCTAGATTTTTCCTTCTTGAGCTGATCATCTGAATTAAAAATTGATTCTAAAGTCACCAAGCCTTTTGGAAGATTATTTGGCTTAAGTTGTACAATCTGGTCCTTAAATTTCTGTTATAATTTCTTCTGGTTACTAGTTGAAAACTCAGCTTCTTCTATGAGAAAATTTGCTATCTAGTCATCACTTTCAAAAACCTGCCAATGTATGTTATTATTAGGCACTAATGGCCTCACAACCACCTTCACATATTGTTGTTGCTCAGTATTTCTAATTTCTTTGGCTATATCAAATTTAGCTCCCATGGTTGCAAGCTTAATAGCCTGTTTGTTTTGGCTCCTAGGCACATACAATAGATTAAAAGCATCAAAATCTTCAATCATATTCCATACTCTATGTTTATATGACTTAAGCAAGTCATTTTTGGTTACATTTGAGTTCCTTACCTGATTTATAATTAGTTCATTGTCACCATACACCTTTGAACACTTAGTATTCTTCCTTCTGGCCTATTCTAAGCCATGAATGAGTGCCTCATATTCTACCGTGTTATTTGAATAGCTAAAGGCAAATTTGAATGTTGCATAGTACTTCTCATTTTTAGGTGAAATGAGAATAGCTCCACTTCCTACTCCATCTTTACTCCTTGCACCATCAAAATATAGCTACCACATCTCATTTTTAGGTTGTTCTTCTCACTGTTTCTGTTGATTTTCCCCTTTCATAAGGTTAGGAATAGGCTGATTCTGCTCATGGATAATGTAAATACCTAATCTAGCCTCTTCCATTTGCTTGTACAGGTCATCTTCATGGTTTTTAGATGGCCATTCATCTAAAAATAGATCTTCTATGCTCTCGATTGGAGTGTTATCTTCATGGACAGTAGGTTATTTCTCATCATGATAGGTCAAATTAGCATTAACAGCACTACGAGTATAAGACTTAATGTGGTCTTTGGCAAAAAGTTCATATTTTATAGTCACACGTGTACCATACCTAGTCCTAAAATACATATGTGACCAATCAGCTGACAAATAAGCTCCTATGTTTTTTGTAAACTCCCTGGAGAGGCATAAGGCAAAGTACGAGGGTAGGTCTACAACATATATATCTTATGGAATTGAGAAGTTTAGGAAAGCATGCAAGGTAAGACTCAAATTCTTGATGACTCCAAGGGTATTAATGGATGAACCATCTAATTGTGTCATGGGTTTGGATATTGATTCATAAGTCAATCCTAACTTGTCCACTATCTATTTTGGCATTACTAAAGTACTAGCTCCTGAATCAATCATACAGTAATGAAACATAAAATGGTGTAGGTTTGACATGTTTGGCATGTTGTTCATTTTGAACTAGTGGGTCATTTGTAAGAACTACCCTAGGCTAGTCTCTTGACTAGTCTTGAGTGGTCTCATTATTCACAGAGGTATCAGATAAGGTCTTTTGTAATAACTCTTTTTGGCCTTGGAAAGATAATGAGTCCCACAAGGACATGCTTACATTTGCCTTTTTCATATGGTCAATAATATTGAAAGAACATGAACCAACCTTTGGTTGTCCCCTTGAAACAGTAGGATCTGCTATCCTCTTGGTTGATTCTGAGTTGGTACCAGCTGACTTCTTGGAAAAACATAAACATTTGATTGCTGTGATAGACCAGCAACACCTTGTTGGCTTGTTTGAGCCTTATTCTGGCCTCTTCTAGCTTGTTGTCCTTAATCTACAACACTCTTTTTGGCTCTCATGTTAGCTGTTATGGATTGGGTAGATTGATTTTGCCCCTACATATGATTAACCCCACAAAACTCCTCACCCTGCCAATTCATGTATGTTGCATCAGGCTACTCCTGTTCATGATTATAAACTTGTTCTAAAATTTCTTGTATAGTACTCTGCTAGACAACAACATTATTTTACACCATTAAGGCCTGATTAATCATGCCATTTGAATAGGTTGATTGGTTGTGTGGTTGTTTACAGGAGTAACACTAATCGTACTCTTGTGCCATATTATCCTGCACTGCTACTAATTCTCTTGAAGAGCTGGTAGGATGCTGGTTATAGGGCTGATAAGGCCTTGTATTGACGTTCCTTTTTTGACCTTGGTTTTTAGGCTGATATGAAGGTCTATTTTGTTGGTTATTTTATTCTTAGTTTTGGTAATTTTACTACTTATTTTGGTATGGAGGCTGATAAGGTCTGTAAACCTGATTTTGTTGCTTTTCTATACTCACTAATTTATTGGTAACTATTTTTAACAACCCTGTTTGTTCTTGGAACTTGACTTTAAGCTCTTGCAACTCCTAAGATGGGGCTGGGACAACATTAGTTTGGGCTACAAATTGTTAATTCAGGGACGGCACAATAGGTACAATAGTAATAGGGGGTATTTGTAATGGGATTGATGGCTGTACCTCTGGAAAAATAGGCATTAATAGCCTTAGAGCTATTTTACGAGCCTAAATTAGGTTGTTCTCAGCTCTTATAGCAACCTCATCAGCTCCTGGTAATGATGTATCACCCATTAACTAGATCATTACTACAATATCACTATTTACAACTCTAAGAAAGTATAGAAATGCATGTTCAGCAGTAGGCCTTATCGTTGCTGGAATCCTATCCCAAGTCTATTGAAAACAAAAGTTGAAATCAGCCATATGCTGTTGTGGAGATCTCTTTATTGTACTCAATTGTTTCATCAATAACAAGTTATCTAACTTGTCTTCTAATTGTTTGTTCAAAGCATCTCCCAATAGGTCCCATGATGTAATAGAACCTACAGCCAATACTCTAAACCATTGAAGGGCTTTACCCTTCAGAGATGCAGCCAACAATCTTACTGCAACATTCTCTTGTGTTATGTGATGGACTGAACATAACGTAGCCACATCTTTTATATGCTCAATTGGAGTAGTTTGGAGTTCACCTATGAAGAATGGTAAGCCTCTCAGTGTTGCCACCAGAATATCATCATGTACTGCAAACAACAATGGGTTGCAAATATTGAATGTAACAAATGGATACCTTCTCGTAATTTGTAGTGGTTGAGGGGTTTGTATTTGGAGATTTATCACCAAATTTCTTTGGTCAAACTCTGCAGTCCTAAGACTTGGAGGAGTAGATTGAGTTCTCCCTATTGGATTGGGTGTTCTTACTATTGTTATGCCTCTTCTCCTTGGAGGTGACAGTTGTAGATACTCAAATAGAATTGAACCTCCTCTTGTTTTGACCTTTTGCATGTGCTAAATTCACTAGATCTATAAAAAATTAGAATTTGAGTCACCAAGTATGCTATTTTTTACCTCTAAAAGGCTGAACACCTTGCTATGCATACCAAACATCAAAGAAAAAATATGTTTGAGTGGTCTAAAACTCTGTTCAGTGTCCCACCGGGTGTGCCAAAAATTGTTAGCATGAAGGATTGTGCCCTGAATGCTAAGCCTTTACAAGCTTGGCAATCCTGTGTAACATGGGAACATTCTCAGACTATGTGTTTGTTTGTTTCAAGAATGGACCTCCAGAAGAGCGAGCTTTGTTTAAATGCCCCTTTAGATCTGTGAACTAGTGAGGAAAAGAGATAGAAGAATACTTGAATAAACTAAAACTGAATTTGAAATCTATCCCAATGGAGGTGATGCACCAAAATTTTAACTTAAATCTGTAATTTGTTTCACAAAGACTCTCCAAAACACATGTTCTTACAATCCAAACTAATCAAATTCACCACATAAGTAATTCACAGAAAGGCATGAGAAATCATACACAAGTCATGAACTATAATAAAATGAAATTTATATACTTGTATCGAATAAATGAGACAACAAATTTTGAGGTTTTGAAGTAAAACACAGAAAATTCCTATCAAATCACTCAAAAAATAACAAGACACCTGAAATCAGATAGAAGAACCCCTAATTGTATTAGAAAATTGAAGGAATCTCAGCAACATAATAATAAACTGCTGCTATTGAAAAACTATAAAAATGGCTGAGTTACAAGACAATATTCCTCTCTGCAATATGCAAAGGCAAAAAAGCAAGAACTAGAGAAAAAAGCATAAGCTTTTTCCATATAATACAAAATTGTCCACAAAATATGAATAGGTAGTCAACTCTAGCTCAATTGGACTCCAAAATCTACATGAATGAGTCCCAAAAAGTAACTCCAAGTTGTTGGACGAGTAGAAGTGAAAAGCCTAAAAATTAGGCACCAAAACTCCTCCAAAATGAGCAAAAATAGCTTAGAACTCCAAGTTTCAAAGTCCTTGACCGAAAAAACTACCAAAATTAGCCTTCTTTGACCCCAAGGCAAAAACAAAACACAAGTTTGTCCCTGCATGAGTTTGCACTTCAGTTTAACTTCTCTCCTATTTTTGCATGATTAAGGGACAAAAAATAAACTATTTTAACAATTATTAAATGCAATCAATGTGATTGATTTAATAAGTGTTATGTAATGCATGATACTCTCTTATGTTTATTCCATAACAAGTATTAAAGCAATTTATAACATCATTGCACTTAATACTTGTAAAAATACAATATATTTTTTCTATTATTTGTGAAAAAATAGGTGGGTTATATTAAAATAATAAACCTTGAACAAAAAAATAATTCCTTCCATCCTTCATGCAAAAAACTCCATCTTGCCCCTTTAACTCATAAAATTAGGCAAAAATTAAACCCCTTGGTCAACTAAGGTCAAAAGACCCTCCTTCCCAATCATTATCTTCATAGGCAAAAAGAAATAAGCCTTATTCTGCCCCTGGTCTTCAAAAGTCTCCATGTATTATAAAACCTCTATTATGACTTAGTCACTATCAAAAGTATTCAAAATGCCCAAATTTGTCTCACGGGCTCCCTTTGCATGATTAACTAGGCTTCATGACTCTAATGTTTTGACCCAGAGCTCCATTTCAATGCAATTATTTTCAAGAAAAATAAAAGTCAAAAAGAAATGATTTGTCATTTGGATTAGGGCTCTCGGCAAAAATACTTGAACCCTAAAAGTTTTTTACCTTTTCCCATTCTTCACTTTGCTTTGGGCTCTGCTGCACCACCACTATAGATTCTGGCTAGAGTTGAGGCTCCTATTTGAAGGCATTCGAAGGGTTCTGAGGTTTTCTTGAGCTATCATTTCCATCATCCTTCACTGCTGTAAGTGATTCCTTCATTTCAATGAGTTTTTCAAGTAACAAATGATGAGAATACTCTTTACTTTGTTGCTTTATTATGAAAAGACAAGGAAAGTTTCTTTGTTTTTGTGCGCTCTTCTTCCTCTTGCTTTGGCTATGACCACATATCTCATAGAGAGGAGAAAATGAGTTCTTCAGTTAAAGATTTTCTTTCATGACACTGTGTTTTCTTTGACAAAAATGGTGAGGACCCCATTTGCTCTAGCTCTGTGAAGAGAAGATAAGACCTGGGTCGTTTCCTTTTAAACCGTACAAGAAAACTTGTATGCTCTGTGATTTCTTTTTTGGCTTCTCTGTGAAAGAAATGATGAAGCTAAGTGTAGACACCTAAAATTGGCTTGCTTTGCAAAACAATTTCCTATGTCTCGACACCGATTTATCCCTCCTATTAATTAAATAAATTCATTTTATTTAATTAAGTTATCCCTAACCATCTATCTATCCCTTGTGATCAATTAATTCATTTAATTTATCACTTTTACCTTACAACTATATCCTCATTTGATTAAATAAATATTCACAATATTTATTTAGTTAAATTGTTCTTTTCCCTAATCCTCATTAATTAGATAAATCATGGTTATCTAATTGATCTAGCCTACTAATTGACCTACCATAACCTACCCTAGCCTACCTCATCCTAGCCCTTGGATCAATTAAACAAAACCTTTGTTTAATTAGTCCTAACCTCTCATTTAGGTGGTCAAACCTAGTTTAACACCCTTCCCCACATCCCCTAAATTAAAAATTGAAATAAATCACACATCACATTTACGTCTCTTACACACCCTTACCTCACCCATCCTCATTCATTACCTCTTATATCCAAATGAATTCTTAATTCATTTCCCATTTCCCAAATGAATTTTTAATTCATTTCCCATTCTTTCACACCCATACCTCATTTATCATGCCTTTTCCCAAAATGAATAAAAGATTTACTTTTATTCCTAGCCCTTGATCTCATCTTTCAATCCTCACCCTCCATCCTCCTTTCAGAAAATCTATAAATGAGACCCTCTCCAAGCCATTTGAGAGAGACTTCTTCATGCATCAAACCTCTACCAAAATCACTCCACAATCTCCTCCATCATACCACCATAATGTCAAAATTATCCCTCATCTCCATCTCTATCTCTATCTAAATCAACTTGTCTCTCATCCTATTGTGTTGAAAAGCATTGAACAATCCACATTTCAGTCTTTTATGGATAAAATCTGAGGAGACTATTAGGTGCAACTCCTTCCCTCTTGGATTTATGGGTCATTATGAAGGTATAATCTTTGTATTTTACATTTGATTTATATTTCTACTTTATTTTTGTCCTCATTAATCACATTGGCATGCCCGATCTTGGATCTAATCACCATTTTGCAAAGGTTTTGTTGTCAAAATGTTTGTTTCTAACCCTACTTGTAGCAAATTTTGCAAATTTTGGTGATAAACTATTACAGGTTGTGTCTTGGGCAAAAACAGACTACATTATTGTGATCAGGATGCTGTTTTTGTGAATTTTGATAGTAAATTTGCCTAGGTTTTGCGACAATTTTTTTGAAAAAATTTGAAAATTATTTAGGGTACAGTCCGTACCATACAAAACCATACCCCCTACCTTACTGATCTGTGCCTGGTCTATTTTCTGTCATCGTTGGTTGTCTCGTGTTGTAGGTTTATTCTTCATTAGATATTGCAGGTTTTTTTGTGAGTGGGTGTAGTGAAATACACAGAGCTATGCCTGCTAACCCACCACCGCTTCCACCAAACCCATTTCTCTGCTCACCCCCTCTGGTTTCCTCCTGTCGCCACCATTGGACCCATCGCCACCATCATACAGCCCCTTCTCTATCCTAACTCCAACCTCCTTCCACTTAGCCATCCTTTCACTGCCCATCTGCCGCCTACTAACAACCCTAACACCCTCCACGCCTCTTGCATCCCTAACACCCCTCTTCTCGCTGACTTCCACACTCACATCCTCCCCACCACTGTCATTCCACCCCTGCCGCTATCGCCGTCACCCGAGCCTCATCCTCCCTACCTGAACACCACCACCTCCTGACCTCAGCAGCCATGCACTCCGCTGCTGACAGTCCACTAACCCCATTCACCACTGTGTATCCTCCTCTCGCCGACCTTCCAACTCCTACGCCACTCGCCAGAAGCTTCGCCGCATCCCACAGGCTCCCTACCAGTCTCCCCACCATGAGTAAACCCTAACTCCGCCCTCCTTCCCCCCTTCTAATCTCCCAAACCCTAAACGACCACTAAAGCTCCTTCATTTTTTATTTTTTATTTTTTTATTTTTCTTGCTATTTCGCCCCTGGTCACATGGGTGACCAGCGGGCTTAAGCATTTAACTCCCCAAGAAAACTGCCAACAACATTACCTTAACCATTCAGCTAACCTTGACCACCAGTATAAACCTTCACTTTAACCACCAGAGGAGAAAACCGCCAATGTGACCAGAATCCACCTGACCACTAGCGATTAAATCAAACTACCAGTTAACATCTTGTGCCTCTACATGCCATAATAGGCTATTTTTTTCAAACTCACACAACTTTTGCATACGGTGGCAAAATTTTACAAACAAACACTCATCGGAAAGAGGACAATGTGAACTACATAGTTGTGAAGAAATTTTCAAGTGACTATACTTTTTTCCAGCATTTTTTTGTAGTCAAATTCAAAGATGGTTCAAAACTTCAAATGCTCATATCTTTTGCATTTTTGATCAAATTTTCACAATTTTTTTTTTTAAAATCACATAGAATTTCCTAAATAATATGTTTATGCACATCTTTTTTCTTTATTAGTTTAGTTTGCATCAAATTTTAGCAGATTCTCAATTTTCACATAACGATCATCTTGGCTAGTCTACTTGCTCCGTTTTCATTCTTGTGACTTGCAGGTGATCATTCGGGGCTGGAAAAACATCAGGATCAGCATCTACATCAATTTGGATAGTGAAATAATCAGGTGCACTCACTCTATTTCTCATTTCATCATAATCTTGTTTGCAAACACACTTCAATTTGGGATATAAAACGAATCATGGTTTGCATACACATTTCGATTTGGGCTTCTAAAACAAACATTGTTTGATCACACATCATTGAAATTGAGCTTAAAATCAACAAGTGTCTTCAATCACATCTTGAAATTGGGATTTAAAAGGAACCATTGCTTGACGTGTCTTTCACGCATTTCAATTTTCTAATGGTCAATTCACCAACTGCGAGTGTGAATCAAGTGTGCATGTGTATGCTCTCTCCTCACACCGCAAGGTGACCTTGGAGATAAAAACACCTCACTTGATTCACTTTTGTTTACCCTTTCCTAGGAGGCCTACTAGGGGATTTCATCACCCCTAGGGGTGACCTCATTCGAGGCTGAATCGAAAGACACCCTCATTGAAATCAGAATCTTGTCACTCTTGGCTAAGCTCCAAAGAACTTTCTACCTTTGGGAAGTGAAGGTGAAGGGTGGGTTACCCCCTTCTCCTGGCTGTGTGACAGGATTTCACTTTCAATTCATTAGTCAACCTTGTGTAAACATTGCCCAAACCTAAATGGCCATACCCCATCAAACTAGACATTAGGGCATGTTGATGTGTCTTGCATGTGTGCTTGTCTAATCATCATCATATTCTTCCAATTCAAAATTCAAAATTGCTTGTGTCTTGTGCGAGTGATTCATGTTTGTACAAGTGTGATAATTTCATTGAACATTTCCAAATCGAGATAAACATCAAATACATAAGACAAGTCATTCACCTCATTCTTCCAACACATTCAAATCCAATCACTCATCTATCATAATCATCATAATCACCTATCTTATCCACATCATCATCCAAATCATTCAATCTAATCTTATCATAATCACTCTCATCATCCTTAATCCAATTCATCAACATCATTCTAATCCCATCTCATCCAAATCCAAAATCCAAAATCAAATCCAACATCAATCATCCCTTCTCCATTATCCAGTCCAATAAAACATTCCAATTCCTAATCCTTAATCAACAAATCATCCTTGGCACATCAAACTTTGGTTAAGGACCTAGTCTCCTTCATCCTCCATCAATCCCCTCATCCAAAAGCCCAACCAAAACTATCCACATCATTATAAAAATCCCTCAACATCATTATCATCCCAATCCAAAATCCAAATCAACCCAATCAAAAGAAATCAAGACCTTAGTCAAACACATCAACCCTCTTGCTTAAGATCATTAGTCTATCAAAAGCATATAGAACCATTCATCAAAACAAATCAAATCAAATCAAATCATCCTAAGGTCTTGAAATTTTATCCCAAAACATCACAACCATCCATTATCCTCCATTTCATCTCATATCCCTCCCACAAAATGGATCTTTATGAAGCAATACAACAATTACAAAGACGTAGAAAAGTCTATGACAACATGGATCCTAATGCTAAGGAACAATTCAAAAATGACATTAAAGATATACCCTTAGCACACCTCAGTATTAGAGAATCCCAAGCCCCTACCCAACCTCCATCATATCAACAAACACCCTACACATCATCCCCATCCACATCATATCAATCGTCATTCTTTCAACCTTCATACCAACCTACATCTTACATATCCACACCATCAACCTCCCATCAACGTTCATCATATCAACTTCCATCATATCAACCTCCATCATCCTCATATCAACCTTCAACATCATACCAACTTCCATCATATCAACCTTCATCATATCAACCTTTACCCTCATATCAATCACCATCCCCTTACACATCCATGCCATCATACTTATCCAACCAATCAATACCTCCACCTTATCCATCTCCCAACCTTTGTCATGCTAACTTTGATCAAGGGAACACCAATCTAGCACACCTTATATCTGAAATCCAAACCTTATATCAACAACCAAATCCCCCATCTCCTAATCCCCATCCTCCAATCCCCCCATCACAATATCCCTCCAACCTTATCAACCTTAATCCATCACCTTCTGTATCTCCCAATCCACCAATCACTATCACCCATCCACCATCAAATCTTCCAAGTCCCAACACCATCACATCCAAAGAATCCTTGTGGGATTTCCTCCAAAGAACATCACCTAAAAATGAAAGCAAAGCAAAGGAATCCCTCAAATCCTCCACCCCTCCAACACCACCATCTAGTCCCACACCTGTTCTTGAACCCATCCATGAACCATCATTACCATTATTATCCAATTCAAATCCTAATCCTACACCATCCACCATCATTATCCATCCATTACATTGTTCTTCAACCCATAAACTCATGAAGGATACCATCCATTGGCTATTAGCAAGGAATCAAACACCCTCATGCAATCCAACATCCACCAAATCTCTTGAACAACCCCCTATCATAAGTCAAGAACCATCATGCAGCCATGTTCAAGAACACATAAGTCAAGCACCTATCACCTCCATCCAAGCACCCATCACATATATCCAAGACACTCCCACTTCTATCAAACCACATGAGTTATGTCAAGAATCAAATCCAAAGCATGTTGAAACATCAACCCCTTCTCTTGATCAAGATCTCACCATCCCATCTAATAAGATCCTCAATCCCCTACCATCCATTGATCAACTTATTGATCTCACCCCATCTTCTACCACCCCTTCACTATCCCCCATGAATCCTTCACCTCCATCTACCAATCCCATCCAAAATCCATCCCCTTATCCACTTGGCACAAGCACTTTCATCCGTGGTGACTCCCTTGTAAGAGGTGAACAACTTCCATCCACCACCTATCTTTTTCCAACAAATAATGGACTTGCATCTTGTTTCCAAAGCACTAAACATCCCATCGTATGTCACATACTCCAACATATGAACTATCAAGGCAAAGGCTTAGGCCTTCATGAACAAGGCATCTTGGAGCCCATCCACACCACATTCCATCCATCCTTGCATGGCCTCGGCTATACATCCCAAGACAAACAAAATGAACATGTTGATACCACCCACACACCTTCTAAAATCAATTCATCCAATCCCAAACATGGTGCATCTCATCGCACTCCCAAAACATATGTCGCCATCCCTCCTCCATCATCCTATCATTTGCAAAAACATGTGACCATCCATCTCCCTCCATCAAATTTACCTCCATTACTTCCAACTCCAAATATCTCTATCAAATCCACTTTACCTCCACTACTTCCAACTCCAAATATCTCTATCAAATCCACTTTACCTCCACTCCTAAAAACTCCTAATATCCCTATTCTTAAATCTCCTCATCCATTTATCCATAAATCCACTTTTAATTTCTCCACCCATAAACCCCCTAAAATTCCCAATCAAGACCAACAAAAGCACACATCCTTCAAACATGAAGCTTCCCCCAAATCCATGGGATTCAAAAGTAATAATTTGAATGCCTCAATGCATAAAGCACAAAAGCCTAAAGATATTATCCCTTCCAATCAAAATGAAAAATCCAAAAGGTTATCAAAGCCCACACCATCACAAGAAAAAGAAAAAACAAAAATGGTGTGGGTCCCTAAACAAAAAGCACCAAACTCTAATGAGGCATCCACATCCCAATCCACTCCAAACTCCCAAACATCTTGCTCCACATCTAAAAATCCCATAAATCCTAAGTCTATTTGGGTCCCTAAAACCCCAAATCGATCATACAAAAATCCCCCATCCTGATCCCCATTACTCCCAACTCCACATCCAAAGTACAAGCTTCCAAATACATCACAGTGTGTGTGACCGTTGGTCTTGGTTCCCCTCCACCACTTAACATTCCCACATACCCCCATCTCTTCATTTTCATTCACTATCCTACATATCTTCCCCATCACATTCCTATGGTCCATGCTTTTGCATAATCCACATCATAATCCATTATCCACCATCCATTCCTTCTTTTGCTATCTTCCAACAATCCATGCAATCATAATCCATAATGCTATCCAACATGGGACCATATTCTCCTTTCTATGGAAACAGATGCTAGAGTCCCCATTCCTTCCAAAAAAAGCAAAAAAAATTAAAAATTTGAAAAATCAAGAAAATAGTAATGAGAAAAAAATTGTCCAATAGTGAAAACCACTCCATGTGGCGCCTTGGGCAAGTACCATGATGAAAAGGCCTTGTGGGCGTCATGTGTAATCCCTTCTCCATCCATTTTGTATCCCTACACTTGGGGGCAAAACCATCTAATCATCCATATCCATAACATCCTTTTGCATATCCTATCCATGTATCCTTATCTTATCATATTCCTATCCACTACCCCCTATTCATCCCATCATTCCCCATCTATTCTATCCACTATATCCTCCTCCTTAGATCTTGATAAAGACAAGGGGCAAAATAACAACAACATGCTTTGGAGACCTCTTGGCATACTCCCTTTTTAAGTACATCCTCCATCCATCTATTGCAAAGTCCATCCATTCAAACATGAACCCATCATGCAAAATCCTAAGCATTAGGGCATATGATTCCTTGCAACCTAGCCCTTGGAGAAAATCCTAAATTCATCTATCATGAATCAGCTATCCAATCCCCCTATCCAATCCCATCACCTTCACCTCTAGACTTGGTGTTCCCTTCTCATTGGTATCTAGCACAAAGGTTACCCACATAAAAGCCAATGCAACCATCTCATAATAAACCATTCCTTTTCCAAAATCAAGAAAATCCAAAAACATCACAAAATCAAAATCAAAAAATCCAAAAATGTAAAAAAATCAGAAAATCTAAAAAAAATCAAAATATCCACAAAATCCCCAAAACAATTATCCATCCTAAAATAAACACTGCTCAATCAACATCACATCATCTTCCAACATCATCAAAATCTATCATCATCCCACATCATCATCACAAATCAAAACTACATATCATAACCACCCGCATCTTAATATGCCTTGATCCCGTGGATACAGGGTATGTAGGTAGGATGGAATACGAAGGATGTTTCTAGTACTCAGGTACCTAAGATGCACCCATCCAACCCGCTGAGCTTACACTAGATCCAAGCACCACATCACCTATCAAAGAATCATCCCTTAACAAAAGTCATCAACTATCAAATCATCATCAACCACAACTTGTCACCATCACATCTTGAGCCAATTTTACAACATCAACTAATCATGATCCCATCATCAATCGATTCCTGCCTTAGGATATATCATTCCTATGATAGGCAGAATCTATCCAATCATCATCCATCTTAGCAATAGATACAATGGTTACTCGTTTGGTTCATTGGTCTTTTTGTTTTTGATTTTTATCTTTTGTCCTATTCGAAGATCACATCAAAGCTACCTTGATCTCACTATATCATGGTATGTGGCGAAAACATCTAGAATGGGGCATAGTCTTGCTTTTGTATGTTGTGCTTGTGGGTTGTTTTCATTACTCCAAGATAGTATTCATATCTTGTTGATCATAGGGTCGGTTCTCACATATTGATCCCCTTATGCATCTAAGGTTCATCATACCTTTTGTGTACTAAGGACTTATGCTATGAGTCCCCTTCCCTCGTTAGGACAAGGTTGTACTATTTTGGGCATGCATGGGATCATCCCTTTGTTTGCGTGTCTAGTCCATGCAAATGTTGGATAAATATCATCACTCTGGTCTTCTATACCTTGGTGAACATATCCACTTTGCTATATCAAACCTAGGATTGCTCTAAATAATTTTCAACACAATGATCATCCACCAATCAATCTCCCACCATCATGATCCTTTCATCTCACCACTTATCCTCCAACCACTTCAACTAATCTCTTCTATCTATTTCGAGAGCACAACCTGTTAGATCTAGGGCACATAACTGAGAGGAGGGGTGAATCAGTTGTACAAAAACTTGCTTCCAATTCAAACACTTAAATCCTCTTGTTATTTAATAGCATATCAATTAATCACTCATGAAAACATAAGCATAAACACCAGAGCATATACACATCAACACATGAGACACCAAGATTTTGACGTCGAAAACCCAGTCAAGGGAAAAACCACGAGGTGATTAACCCAAGGATTATTCTCTGTTAGAATAATAAAAAAAATAGATGGCACATGCCAATTAGGGCTCATTGCCTGAGCACACTACTCACAAGAGGCACACTGCCTACAAGAGACACACTATCTACAAAGTAACAAAGATTACAAACTTGAACTGGAGATTGACATCTTTACCATGTCTGGATCAATTCCATTTAAGCCTGAAAACTCCAGCTCTACCTTTTGCTCTTCTTCGCTATGCCACACTCATCAACACCAAGACAAACTTCAAAATGAATTCACAATCACTTATTTATACAAGGCATAGACTTAGGAACAATCATCTAAGTCAGCGAATACCTATAAGATTATTTGCAAGACGTGTAATACATCCGGTCGACCAGTCTCAAGAAGAACACCAATATCCATGGTTATTCTTCCAATACAAACTCTAACTTCAATGAGGACTGCCAATAAGAATTGTACATGATCCAAGGATCACCAAAACCTTTCCTGAGTCATCAAGAACATCCATACTTTATCAGCTTACTAGAATTCTTCTGTTCTCCATCCGGAACTTCAAGAACATAGTCTGCCATCACTGTCATAATGAAAAAGATGCTTCCGGACCTTCAAACCATGAACAAATCTAGTTGTCACTTCACACGAACTTCTTAAACACTCTCTCCAATCTGTAAAATGAGATAATGCAATTCTGGAGCTCACCAGACCAATCTGTGACACTCTGTCACCATTAAACACCTACCAGAACCGGTTCTACTTGAGCGATCATAACTTCTTCAGATATTCATGTGGACCTCTGAAATCTTGACTGGAGCATCTCAAGACTCATATCTACAAACCCTTTAAACCGCATCCTCTTATCCTCAACCTATTGAGGACTTTTGCCTTCTTCTTATCACTGTTCTTCACTGTTCTTGATTGAGACTAATAACCTTAGTATCCTCAGCACACAGCTCATTCAATCTTTCTCATTAATGCAATATGAGTATGTTGACATCAATGAAAACACTGGTTATCCTCATACTTGCAACAATCTCCCCCTTTGTCATTGATGGCAACATATGATGTGAAAAACTATCAAGACAAGAACTTCTCCTTTCTGTCATAGCTCCCCCTATCAGCAACAACTCTTCACATGTCTTCTCTTCCTTTACTGCTCCCCCTTTGATCATCAACCACTTATTTTTCACATGTCTTCTCTCCCCCTTTGACATCAATGGCAAAGGGCTCATACTTGCAATTCTAACACATCAGAATCATATCAGTTGCTCCCCCTTAGTAGAAGCTCCCCATCATCAATCTGGATCACAAGATATGGCTGTGATATCCACCAGATTGATGCACATCAGTGCATCCTAGTTCATCACCAGAGGGGCAATAACCCCTATCTTCTTCCTGAGATACTCAAAAGAGTCCTTGGGAAGAGGTTTAGTAAAAATATCTGCAAGCTGATCCTTGGAGGGCACATACTTCAATCTGACTTCACCCTTATTCACTTGCTCTCTCAGAAAGTGAAACTTCATAGATATATGCTTAGTCTTAGAATGCAACACCGGATTCTTAGAAATATTTATTGCACTTGAATTATCATAGAAAATTGTGATAGGCTCCTCATATTCTACTTGAATATCTCTTAGCATTTGCTTCATCCACAAAAGTTGAGTGCAACTTCCTGCTGCTACAATGTATTTTGCTTTAGTTGTAGACAGGGATATTGCCTCTTCTTTCTTGCTTAGCCAAGAAACCAACCTTTTTCCCAAAAAGAATGCTCCTCCACTTGTACTCTTCCTATCATCCACATCTCCTGCCCAATCTGCATCTGTATATGCATGAAGAGAAAAATTATGATCTCTAGGATACCATAGACCATACTCAACTGTTCCTTTTAAGTACCTAAAAATTCTTTTGATTGCCATGACATGAGATTCCCTGGGATCAGCCTAGAATCTCGCCACAAGACCAACAGCCTGCATTATATCTGGTCTAGTCTGAGTGAGATACAATAATCCTCCAATCATTGATCTGTACTTGGTATGATCTGTCTTAGGAGAGTCATCATCTTTTCTCAACTTACATCCGATTGCCATGGGAGTGTTCATTGGCTTTGAATCTTCCATTCCAAATTTCCTCAACAATTCTTTCACATATTTGGTCTGAGAGATAAAGATTCCTTTCTTTGACTGAGTAATTTGCAAACCCAAGAAGAAATTTATTTCACTGAGCATTGACATTTCAAACTCACTTTTTATTTGATTTGCAAAGGTTTTACACATACTGTCTCTTCCTCCAAAGATGATATCATCAACAAATACTTCAACAATCAAGATGTTTTCATGATCAATTTTGAAATATGGGTTACTATCAGCAGTACCTTTGTTGAACCCAATCTTCAAAAGATGTTTGTCCAGCCTTTCATACCATGCTCTTGGAGCTTGCTTTAGACCATACAGTGCCTTCTTTAATTTGCAGACCATATCACCATGCTTAGATAACTGAAATCCATCTGGTTGTTCAATGTACACCTCTTCTTCTAAGTCACCATTCAGGAAATCAGATTTGACATCCATCTGATACATTTTGAAATCTTTGAAGGCAACAAATGCAAGAAATAGTCTGAATGCTTCAATTCTTGCCACTGGGGCAAAGGTTTCCTCAAAATCAATCCCTTCTATTTGAGAGTAGCATTTGTAGACTAATCTGGCCTTATTTCTGATTACTTCACCAACTTCATTTAGTTTGTTCTGGAAGACCCATTTGGTTCCAATTACATTCTTGTTTCTAGGTCTGGAAACAAGATCCCAAGTGTGATTTTTCTCAATTTGCATTAACTCTTCTTCTATTGCTTTGGTCCAATTTTCATCATTGCAGGCTTCATTTATTGTCTTAGGTTCAATCTTTGAAATCAGACAACATTCATCTGAATTTTGAGCAACATTCCTTCTAGTTTGCACACCTTTGCTTTTGTGACCTATGATCTGATCTTTAGAGTGGTTCAGTCTTACATACCTTGGAACTTTGGGAGTTTCTTGCACTTATGCTTCTTGATCATGCTCATTCAGACTTGTCTCTTCTTCCTGATTTATCGAATCAGTCTAAATCTGACTTTCAGGAGAGGATGGAGCTTCTTGAACTAGAACATCATTCTGATCATCTTCATCATACTCAAAAAATCTTGAGGGCTTTTCAATACCTTCATCAACCTTCACATTTGTACTTTCTATTATCTTTCTCAGTCTCTTATTGTAACACCGGTATGCTTTGCTTTAAGTGGAGTAACCCAAGAAAATTCCTTCATCACTTCTAGCATCAAACTTTCCTAGATCTTCATCTCTTTTAATGTAACACTTGCTACCAAATACTCTGAAATATCTCACAGTAGGAGTGATGCCAAACCAAAGTTCATAAGGAGTCTTACCGGTATTGCTTCTGATTTGAACTCGATTGAGAGTGTAGACTGCAGTGCTGACAGCTTCTTTCCAAAACATTTGGGGAACATTTTCTTCCATCATCATTGTCCTGGATGCTTCCTAGATGGTCTGGTTCTTTCTCTCAATTACTCTATTCTGTTGTGGAGTCCTAGGGGCAGATAACTGTCTCTTTATACCATGCTTCTCACAAAATCTATGAATTCACCGGATGTGAATTCACCACCTCTATCAGACCTCAGACATTTTAGTTTTAATCCGGTTTGATTCTCTACCATAGCCTTGAAGATTTTGAACTTCTCAAACGCTTCTGATTTCTCTTTCAGAAAGGTAACCCACATCATCTGGGAATAGTCATCAATCAGTAACATGAAGTATCTATCACCTTGCATACTCTTGATTCTTGTCAGACCACATAGATTAGTATGAACTAACTCCAATAATCTGATAGAGGACTGATCCTTGCTTTTGAATGAGACTATGCTCTGTTTACCTAGCTGACATTCTTTGTACAAACTATTTGTAGGTTTTATCAATTTTGAAAGATCTCTTACAGCCTGAGTATTGCTTATCTTGATGATGTTATCAAAATTTACATGACACATCCTTCTATGCCATAACCAACTCTAATCAACTTGAACAAACATACAACTTTTATCAGAACCAACCAAGTGGAAGATATTACCTTTAGTTTGAGTACTGGATGCAATCTTTGTTCCAGATCTTTCAAGGATTTTGCATTTTCCATCCTTGAATCGGAGATCATAGCCTTTGTCCACCAACTATCCAACACTGGGAAGATTGTGCTTCAATCCTTCAACATATAGCACATTACCAGTTTCTTTTCTTCCATTAAAAGAAATAGTTCCTCTTCCTCTGATTCTACCAGCAGAATTATCACCAAACTTTACCACTCCTCCTTCATACCTTTCCAAATCTAAGGACTTGTTCTTGTCACCTATCATATGGTGAGAGCATCCACTGTCAATAACCCAATCATCCTTTTCTTCAACTCGGGCAGCCAAAGCTCTTTCTACAACCTTATGATTGACAGATTCAGAGGATATTGGATCTTCTTCCTTGATGGCAATAAACACCCATTCATTTCTAGATTTGTTTCCTATCTCTGATTCATCATCTGTTACTCCTTCGTTATCATCTTCTTCATGAACATAATAACAATTCTTTTGGAACCTTTGTCTGTGGAATTTGACCTTGTAGATCTTTCTAGACATCTTGAGGCAAAATGACCAATCTTATTGCAGTTGAAGCACTTAAAGGGTAATTTTCCTTCATACTTACCAGATCCTCTTGGCAGTCTCTTTGCAAAGAGGGCTTCAAGTCGAGCTATTTCTGCTTCTTCCACTTCCATGTCTCTTCTTGTTTGATCATACCATGACAGCTTCCTTGAAGAGTTTTCTCCCGAATCAAATCTTTGTTTACCTTTCATAGAGGTACTAGATTTGAATGTAGATTTAGTCTTGGGGGGGTCATATCCAAACTTGATCATTTCAAATGCAGCTAGTTTGCCATCCAATTGGTCTCTTGTGACAGTTGTATGGGCTCTGAATTCATCAATGGCAGCAACCTTGATTTTGTAGATAGCAGGAAGAGATCTGAGAATTTTGCCAACAATCTCATTTTCATCCAAAACTCCACTAGTATTCTTGATTCCACATACCAGTTCATTTACTCTTGGCATAAAGGTAGTAATATTTTCATCATCTCTCATTTTCAGTCTTTCAAATTTCCCTTTGAGACTCTGCAACATTGCACTCTTAACATACTCATCTCCTTCATGCAGAAGTTCCAGTTAAATCCAGATCTCATAGGTAGTTGGTAGGTCAATAACATTTGAAAGCTCTGAGTTAGTTAATATACTTAGAAGAGCCTCTTTGGTCCACAGATTGTTTTCAGCATCTGTGATTTCATTTAGAGTTGTCAGACCACCCTGTGGAGGTGTATATGCTTTTGTGACCATGGACAGGTACGCCTTTCCCATACACTCCAAGTGACATTTCATGCGGCCTTTCCAAAGAGTGAAGTTGGTTCCATCAAACTTCGGACTGTCCTTCTTGTCTGACGACATCCTGGATCTCCTCAAGCAGTTAAGCTCTTTTTAGAGGAACTTATCTCTGATACCAATTGTTAGATCTAGGGCACACAACTGAGAGGGGGGGTGAATTAGTTGTATAAAAACTTGCTTCCAATTCAAACACTTAAATCCTCTTGTTATTTAATAGCATATCAATTAATCACTCATGAAAGCATAAAGCATAAACACCAGAGCATATACACATCAACACATGAGACACCAAGATTTTGACGTGGAAAACCTAGTTAAGGGAAAAACCACGGGGTGATTAACCCAAGGATTATTCTCTGTTAGAAGAATAAGAAAAATAGATGGCACATGCTAATTAGGGATCACTGCCTGAGCACACTGCTCACAAGAGGTACACTGCCTACAAGAGACACACTGTCTACAAAATAACAAGTATTACAAACTTGAACTGGAGATTGACATCTTTACCATGTCTGGATCAGTTCCATTTAAGCCTGAAAACTCTTGCTCTGCCTTTCGCTCTTCTTCACTATGCTAGACTCATCCACACCAAGACACACTTCAAAATAAATTCACAATCCCTTATTTATACAAGGCATCGACTTAGGAACAATCATCTAAGTCAACAAACACCTATAAGATTATTTGCAAGACGTGTAATACATTCGATTGGCCAGCCTCAAGAAGAACACCAATATCCGTGGTTATTCTTCAAATGCAAACTCTAACTTCAATGTAGACCGCCAATAAGAATTGTATACGATCCAAGAATCACCAAAACCTTTCTTGAGTCATCAAGAACATCCGCACTTTATCAGCTTACTGGAATTCTTCTGTTCTTCATCCGGAACTTCAAGAACACAGTCTGCCATCACTGTCATAATGAAAAAGATGCTTCTAGACCTCCAAACTATGAACAAATCTAGTTGTCACTTCACACGAACTTCTTAAACACTCTCTCCAATCCACAGAATGAGATAATGCAATTTTAGAGCTCACTGGACCAATCTGTGACACTTTGTCACCACTGAACACCTGCCAAAACCAGTTCTACTTGAGTGATCATAACATCTTCAAATATTCATGCGAACCTCTAAAATCTTGACTAGAGCATCTCAAGACTCATATCTACAAACCCTTTAAACCGCATCCTCTTATCCTTAACCTATTGAGGACTTTTGTCTTCTTCTTATCACTGTTCTTCATTGTTCCTGATTGAGACTAATAACCTTAGTATCCTTAGCACACAACTCATTCAATCCTTCTCATTAATGCAATATGAGTATGTTGACATCAATGACAAAACTGGTTATCCTCATACTTGCAACACAACCGTGTTCTTGCAACCCGCCTATCCTCTCGAAGGGGCATCACCCTTACCAATTATCTCCAAACCTTACCCTATTCTTCTAAGCCAAAAACTTTTTTCTATCCAATCCAACTCTATGTTTTAACTTCTTTGAAATAATGTTACTTAGCCACAACACCATCTCAAAGAGGGGCAAATGTAGACACCTAAAATTGGCTTGCTTTGCAAAACAATTTCCTAGGTCTCGACACCAATTTATCCCTCCTATTAATTAAATAAATTCATTTTATTTAATTAAGTTATCACTAACCATCTATCTATCCCTTGTGATCAATTAATTCATTTAATTTATCACTTTTACCTTACAACTATATCCTCATTTGATCAAATAAATATTCACAATATTTATTTAGTTAAATTGTCTTTTTCCCTAATCCTCATTAATTAGATAAATCATGGTTATCTAATTGATCTAGCCTACTAATTGACCTACCCTAACCTACCCTAGCCTACCTCATCCTAGCCCTAGGATCAATTAAGCAAAACCTCTATTTAATTAGTCCTAACCTCTCATTTGGGTGGTCAAACCTAGTTTAACACCCTTCCCCACATCCCCCAAATTAAAAATTGGAATAAATCACACATCACATTTACTTCTCTTACACACCCCTTACCTCACCCATCCTCATTCATTACCTCTTATCTCCAAATGAATTCTTAATTCATTTCCCATTCCCCAAATGAATTTTTAATTCATTTCCCATTCTTTCACACCCATACCTCATTTATCACACCTTTTCCCAAAATGAATAAAAGATTTACTTTTATTCCTAGCCCTTGATCTCATCTTTCAATCCTCACCCTCCATCCTCCTTCCAGAAAATCTATAAATGAGACCCTCTCTAAGCCATTTGAGAGAGACTTCTTTATGCATCAAACCTCTACCAAAATCACTCCACAATCTCCTTGATCATACCACCACAATGTCAAAATTATCCCTCATCTCCATCTCAATCTCTATCTAAATCCACTTGTCTCTCATCCTATTGTGTTGAAAAGCATTGAGCAATCCACATTTCAGTCATTTATGGATAAAATTTGAGGAGACTATCGGGTGCAACTCCTTCCCTCTTTGATTTATGGGTCATTATGAAGGTATAATCATTGTATTTTGCATTTGATTTACATTTCTACTTCATTTTTGTCCTCATTAATCACACTAGGTTTTGTGTTATTCTTCTTTGTCTGTGACTTCCTATGAGCATTCTCCTTTCTTTGCTTTGGTTTTGTCTCAGACAAAGAGGAAGATGGGCTTTTTGCTCTTCTTTTGTAGATCCTTCTTTTATTTCTATGTTTCAGTAACAAAGATGATGAAGAATAGAGGATTTATGTGTGTTGGTTTCCTCTCTCTATTGGGGTTTTGATTTTTTCTCTTGAAGAGCTTTCGGGGTATACTTTCTATAAAAGCAAAAGATGAACTTCCAGTGATATTTACATTGCTCTTGTTTGGATTAGCCTCATTTTCTGCTAGGGTTTGGCAAAATTTGACCCTCTATTTATGGCTTCCTTAGCATTAACTACTCCTCTCCATCAAAACTGTGAAGAATCTCCCTTTGCTCTCGTTGCTTCTACTATGATAGAAAAATAGTAAAAAGAATGATTTTTTTAAAACAATGGAGGGACTTTATGTATGGCTCATTGCTCCTTGTCTAAGGCTTTTCTTTTGAGTAGGCTTCTCTCTTATATCTTCTCTGCACAAGGTATACTCTTTTTGGTTGTGAATATTACTTGCACACATTTAGTGCACAGTTGTGTATGGCACAAGGAGCTAAAAGAGCCTTGCCTTTTGCCTTAGATTGACATTCAAAATAGTTTTCCCTTCTACCTAGGATGGGCCTTTATACCTTTTATGATAGTAATTGGCTTCCATTTAAATTGTCCCATAACTGTTGATTGATTTCTTTTTTAAAAGCATCACAACTTCATTTATCTGAATGGTTAAACTTTTTTTAAATAATCTCATATAATAGTGATATGACTGTGCATGATTTCTTTAGAATGAAAGGTGAATAGATGTTTTTCCTTGGTTGACTATCTTTCCTTCATTGTCTTTTGAATCACATGGCTATTCCTCACCCTTATATCTACTTTCTTCACTATAGTTATTTCTTAAGAGCTCTTCAGTGCCTACACCTGCTGGCTTTCATTGTTGTTAACCTTCTTTATTTTGTTTTGACTATCATGACTACTGTGAGCAGCCCCTCTTGTCTTGATAAAGATACAAACATTACCACTTCTCCTTTCATGAGATCTCTATATTTTCCATCTATAAAGAACTATGGGCTTCAATAATTTGGGTGCAGAAAACTAGACATAGTATTTGCTGCCCCCTTCTGCTTTCTACACTCAGACATGATTGTTCCATTGGTACTAATGTTTATGCCATCTTTGAAGTTTCAATGCTCCTTGAGTCTAAGTCATTGATTGTTCATTGTCATAAGGTATCCATGGTTGTTCTTGACAATGGATGATTGCTTTAAGATCATATGATGACATTTGAACATCCTAGCTCCTATCTTTTGTAAAGTGAAGCCATACTCTCTCAATGAACTTTCATCTATCACTACATCTTGTCTTGACTTAGGATTTTGCATAGTGCAATATTGTGCTTTATGCCAATTTGATTGACTGTCCCAACTTCCACAGTATGACTTTTGTAATGTCTCTCTTCCATTACCTCTACTATCCACCTCATACTATATGGCACTTACTTTATCCTTCATGACTGCTCTATTACAGTCCTACTATCAATATTAAAACCATATCCCATGATTTTAAACCATCATCTAAATTATAGACCCTAACTCATTGATAAAAACCCTATCTTGTATATACAAAACTTGTGAGGATTAGCAAATCTGCATGGTACTTCAACATTTATAATGTATATTGACAATGATTGTGGTTGCCCATTTGTATATTTGACTGTCTTGCTCTGATAATGGTATATTATTTCCCTTTTTGATCTTCATCACTATATGACTATCTTGGAGGTGCCTTCTTGACTGTTCCATACCTCAAAACACCTAGTGAACCCCATGTTTTTATTTTCCCCAATACTATCAAGTGCAGACCTCAAACAAACTTGCTTGCTCCTATTGTCCATACATTTGTCTCTTTGCTAGTAAAATGATCAGCCTTCTATCTAATGATTATCATTGATGTTAACTTTTTTTACATGATTTACTATTCTTTTAAGATGTATTGGATTGTTCCTATATCTGTCATGACTACTCCAACACTATCTGGTGTCCCTTGAGACTAACCATGAAACCATACCTTGCTATTATCATGCATTTCCATAGTATGCTATAATGATAGGATTGCTCAATGATGCAACATTAAGATTGCTCCCTACATTATCTATGGTGCAGGAGTACCCATGGTACCAATGGGCCAAGAGGACTATTCCAAGTTTTACTTTGAATGTCAATATGGTCTTGAAGACCATTTGAAGAATGTAATAAGGTCTTATGACCATTTGAAATTGTATTGAAGTCATTTTGCAAGGCCTTGATGCCAAGTAGTTGGTGTAGGCAGCCAAGTCCACATTGGTAGATCCTCCATGAGTGTCAAAATGGAGAGACATGTTGTCTTTATTATAGGAAGGCCAATTATGGCATAGAATATGATCCTAGAGGGGTTTGAGGTAGTAGTTTTGTCTACACTATAATCTGCCCCTAATACATATTGTAATCACAATGTTAATTGACAGTTTTAGATAGTTTGAGGTTGGTTTCCTATTGCCAACTAACCCCAAACTAATGGAGAAAGATGTAAACCTATAGTTTGAGGATGGTTTCCTATTGCCTTGACATTGATTAGGAAGTGAGTTACATCTATTCTTCTTGGAATGATCACTGGAAACCTTCATTTCCTGAGTTCAAACGCTACTCCAAGCTGTACTCTACACAGGTACAAAACTATTTTCATCTCCTCATGACCTGATTGGTTAGAGCATGGAATTATATATCATTTGAATTTGGTTTGGTGTGTTAACATCTTTGTAGAAGGGAGGTATAAGGGTTTTTCTAAAAACTGTCTTGTTAAACCCTAACCTAGGGTTTTGCCAAAATAATGGAATTTTAACCATCCCATTGTCTCTCAGTGCCACAAGACCAGTGGGATGGATGTGTTCCTTCACATTTCAATTGATTGGAGTGTTTGTAGAGAAGAGGGAGTTGGTAGATACAGAATCTTGTTGAGGAGGGCTTAATATCCTCATGTATTAAGCCATTTAAGGAACCACATATGCATTTTGAAGGTACAGTTGAATGTAGGTGTCCAAAACCCACAAAATCCTTGGTCTTGGCATGAGTATTAAGTGTTCCAATAGTTAAGAAAGTTCTTTGAGTTGATTTAAGGGGGGTCTCTTTGTAAATTTGGGCTAATTGGGGCTCTAGGCTACTAGGGAAGGTCATTATTCGGGGCATTCTTTGCAAAACAACATATACCCATTTCTGAATACGTCGAAGGTCTCCAAATAGGGTATCTAAAACTAGTTTGCTCTTGTAGATTCAACATCTCAATCGAAAGTTATTGCTGATTATTCCTATTTGGAGGGCTACACGGAGATTAGTGACTTAATGAAGGAAGTACCAAGTCCAAGCTTGTCAAGCCTTAGCCAATGGTTTGGATGTGTCCTATGGAATGCCAAACAAGCCTTTACATGATGATTTCAAGGAAACTAACTATTGTTCCAACTTTTTTATGTTGATCCATGAGTTAGGTTCTTGAATGTTCAAAGAAGGTCATGACAAATTGTCCTAGGTCCTCTACATCATAGTGGTATCATAGCCATAAAAGGTTTTGTTTTTGGTTGTGAGAAGGTTCCTTGTGTATGTCAGTAGAGGAGAGTGAAGGAGAGGCTAGCATCATGCCTCCAAATGGGATGGCCATTAAGGTGGCCAAGAAGTTTCAAGAAATGGAAGAGATGATTAAAGTTGGAGTCAAGGATGTACTCAAGGCAAAATTGAAAACCTTGAGGATTGGAAAGAGATTAGATGATGAGTCTAATGGAGAAGAAGAAGGGGAAGAAGAAGAAGAACCCCAAGAGTAGGCAGAGATACCTGCAGATGAAAAACATTTCCTTGAAGCCATCAAGGCAATTGGAAAAGATTCTTCTAAGGCTCGGATGGAGATCCTAATGTTCAGTGGGAAGATGGATGCTAAGGAGGTTATGGAGTGGATTGAGGCCTTGAATAATTATTTTGAGTACAAAGAATTTCCTGAGAACAAGAGGGTGAAGTTTGCAAAAACTAAACTCAAGGGTGCTGCCCTTACATTGTGGAATTACACCCAAGGTGAGAGGGTGAAGAGTGGGAAGAGTATGATCTCTTCATGGAGCAGAATGTTGGAGAGGATCAAGTCCCAATTCCTTCCATTAGACTATGAGGTGCAGATCTACAAGAACATGCAAAATCTCAAACAAAGAGATTTGGATGTGGCCACTTACACCGAGGAGTTTCACAAGTTATCTCTTCATTGTGGACATGTGGAGGATGAAAAAGGTAAAGTGGAAAGGTATCTAAATGGTTTGAAGTTTAGTTTACAAGATGAAATCAGTATACTAACCTGAGAAATAGTGGACAAATGCTTTCAAATGGTACTAAGGGTAGAAGAAAAGTTGAAGAGGAAAGGAGATCAGAAAAATAGAGGAAGAGGAGGCAGCAATTTCAGAGGTAGGGGTAGTTTTGGAGGCCGAAATTAGTCTCAAAGAAGTCAAGGAGAATCTAGTTCCCAAGAACAAAGTGGAGAATCAAGTTCTAGAGGAGGCTTTAAAGGAAGGAGACCCAATGGAAGAAGTAAATTTGGTGGACCAGGGAGAGGTCCTAGTGTCTTCACAGAGAGGTGCTATAATTGCAACCAAGTGGGACATCTAGCCTTCAAATGCCCTGAGAAACAAGATTCAAGCTCTCATAGAGGAGAGAGAAGGAACCAGTTGATCCAAGAGGAAGATTGCCAAAGTGTTAACTCTCCAATTGGAAATGCAGCCCCAGTCCATGATGAAGGAAACTTGATGATGAGGAGAACCATGTTGAAGGTGCCTCAAACACAAGAACCCCCCCAGAGGAAGACATTGTTTAGGACAACATGCAAGGCCTATGGTAAGATTTACAAGGTAATTGTTGATTCAGGTTCAACTAAAAATTTAGTTTCCATTGAGATGGTAGACAAGTTGAAATTGAAAAGACTTCCTCATGTTAGTCCTTATAAAGTGTCATGGTTGAATAAGGGGCAACAAGTTTTGGTAGAGTTTGAGATAGGGGAATATAAGGAAAATATTTTGTGTGATATCATCCCCATGGATGCTTGTCATTTTCTATTAGGACGTCCATGGCAATATGATGTTCAATCCCAACATGATGGTAAATCTAACTCCTTCATCATAACCAAGAATGGCAGGAAGTATAGAATGGATCCATTGCCGGATGAGAATGTAGAGAAGAGTGTTGGGTCAAGTGTCATGATTGTGAGTGGTAAATAGTTTTTTAACACCCTTAAGGAGGAAGGAATCCAAGGGTATGCTTAGATTTTGAAGCCTAAAAAAAATCCTAATTTGCATGGTCCTAGTGAGGAAGAGATTCCTAAAGAGGTGCAGCAATTGTTAGAGAATTACAAGGGTATCATGGTAGAGGAGATGCCTAATGAATTGCCACCTATTAGGGAGATAAGCCATTAAATTGACTTCATACCAGGGTCTACTTTGCCAAACAAAGTAGCCTAGAAAATGACACCTTCTCAAAATGAAGAGATTGCTAAGCAAGTACAGGAGTTGTTGGATAAGGGTTTAGTGAGAAAGAACCTTAGCCCTTGTGCTGTCCCAACAATCCTAGCCCCTAAAAAGGATGGTAAATGGAGGTTGTGTATGGATTCTATGGCCATTAACAAGATTACTATAAGATATAGGCTCCCTATGCCAAGGATTGAGGACCTAATGGACTGTTTGGGAGGGGCTAGATACTTTTCCAAGATTGATCTTAAGAGAGGGTATCATCAAATTAGGATAAAGTAAGGGGATGAATGGAAGACAACATTCAAAACAAATGAGGGTCTTTATGAGTGGTTGGTGATCCTTTTGATCTATCCAATGCTCCATGTACTTTTATGCACCTTATGAATGAGGTGTTGCAAGATTTCATTGGAAAATTTGTTGTGGTGTACCTTGATGACATTCTTGTTTTCAGAAGGACCAAGGAAGAACATTTGCAGCACTTGGATCAGGTTTTGAAGAAGTTGCATGATGAGAAATTGATGATTAACATGGAGAGGAGTGTCTTTATGAAGGAAGAACTCACCTATCTTGGTTTTGTCATCTACCAAGGCAATTTGAAGATGGATCCAGCAAAGGTAGAGGCTATTTTGTCATGGCCAATTCCTAAACTAGCAAGTGATGTAAAAAGTTTTCGTGGTTTGGCAACATTCTATAGGAAGTTTATAAGGGGTTTTAGTCATATTTGTGCACCTATTTTGGATACCATTAAAGAGGGGTAGAAATGTAAATTTTCTTGGTTAAAGGAAGCCAATGATTTTTTTGAAATTCTGAAATAAAAGGTAGCACAACAGCCCATTCTTGTTTTGCCTGATTTTAATAAGTTGTTTGTGGTGGAATGTGATGCTAGTAACCTTGCTATAGGGGCTGTCTTGAGTCAAGAGGGTAGACCAGTTGCCTTCTTTAGTGAAAAACTAAATGATACTAAGAGAAAGTATTCTACTTATGACTTGGAGTTGTATGCAATGGTACAAGCCTTGAATAAATGGAGGCACTATCTCTTGCTTAAAGAATTCATTGTTTACGCTGACAATCATGCACTTAGTTTTCTAAATTCACTAGAAAACTCAGTCATAAACATATGAAATGGGTTGAACAACTCCAAGCATACACATTTTCCATCAAACACAAGAAGGGGCAGGCCAATAAAGTGGCATATGCATTGAGTAGAAGGGTGTGTATGGTGCGAGATTCAGTTGCAAAGTGTGGGGATTGATTCTCTCAAACATATGTACCAGGATGATGAAGATTTCAAGGAGGTATATGAAGTTTGTTCATAGTTTTTAGACTCTTATCATTCTGATTTTTCTGACTTTTTGTTACAGCAGGGGTTGTTGTTCAGAGGCAGCCAATTATGTGTTCCTAGGTGTTCCATGAGGGAGAACATCATAAAGGAAAGGCATTGTAGTGGTCTAGGAGGTCACTTTGGGCTGGATAAGACATTGGATCAGGTGAAAAGATTCTATATTTGGCCTAAAATGCAATCAGACATTAGAAAATTTGTTGAGAGTTGTAGTATATGCCAAAGGGCAAAAGGTACTTCATCTAATACTAGTTTATATTAGTCACTTCCTATTCCTAATATGCCATGGGAGAGTATCAGTATGGATTTTGTCTTGGGTTTTCCTAGGACTCAAAGAGCTTTTGATAGCATATTTGTTGTGGTGGATAGATTCAGTAAGATGGCTCATTTCTTGCCATGTAAATGCACTAATGATGCTTCACACATTATTGGTTTATTCTTCAAAAAAATTGTTAGAATCCATGGTTTGCCTCTTAACATTGTGACTAATAGGGATCCAAAGTTTGTAGGCTACTTTTGGCATACTTTGTGGAAGAACTTGGGCACTCAGTTGTCATTCACTTTAGCCTATCACCCTCAGACTGATGGCCAAACTGAGGTAGTGAATAGGTCCTTGGGAAATCTTCTTAGATGTCTTACAAAGCAATATGGAGAGGCATGGGATATGATCATTCCTCAAGATTAATTTTCTTACAATGACTCCACCAATAGAAGCATAGGAAGGAGTCCATTTGAGATTGTCTATGGTGTTCACCCAAGGGGCATTCTTGAATTGAGGGATCTACATGGATTGGAGAGGAAGAGTGCTCAAGGTGAAGACTTTGCATTAGCCATGAAGGACATCCATGATAATGTAAGAGAAACTCTTCAAAAGAACAATGAGAAGTACAAGGAGAAAACCAATGAGAGAAGGAGAGATGTGCAATACAAGGTTGGGGATTTGGTCATGACACATTTGAAGAAGGAAAGACTTCCAAAGGGGTAGCCAACCAAACTCCTCATGAAGAAGATAGGTCCTTGCTGGATTGTACATAAGTTTGGGCCCAATGCCTATGAGATTAAGCTTCCTCAAGGCTTGGCCATATCTCTTATCTTTAATGTCTTGGATTTGTTTCCTTTCAGAGGTGGTGATGATGCAAATTTAGAGGCAAATGTGATAGTAGCAGGAGATGAGGAATGGATTAAGGGTCTCCCACCCAATAAACCCTTGCAATTGGAATGCATCTTGGACACCAAAGTCTTGAAGAAGACTAGAAGGAGGACTTACAAGGATTACCTTGTCAAATGGAGGGGTCTACTTGCTAAAGATGCCACTTGGACGAGTGAAGAAGACATCTTGAAGCATAGGAATACAGTTGTTGATCTACTTCCTCAAGGGACTTGAGTTCTTTTCTCACCCCGGGAGCATGGTGTAGGAGCAACCATGGCACCAATGGGCCAAGAGGCCTATTCCAAGTTTTACTTTGAATGTCAATAAGGTCTTGAAGACCATTTGAAGAATGGAATAAGGTCTTATGACCATTTCAAATTGTATTAAAGTCATTTTGTAAGGCCTTGATGCCAAGTAGTTGGTGTAGGCAGTCAAGTCCACATGGGTAAATCCTCCATGAGTGTCAAAATGGAGAGACATGTTGTATTTATTATAGGAAGGCCAATTATGGCATAGCATATTGTCCTAGAGGGTTTTGAGGTAGTAGTTTTGTCTACACTATAATCTATCCCTAATACATATTGTAAACACAATGTTACTTGATAGTTTTAGACAGTTTGAGGGTGGTTTCTTGTTGCCAACGTAGCCCAAACTGATGGAGGAAGATGTAAACCTGTTAAGACACCCCTCATGGATTGGTGGTAGGTGTGTTGAAGAAGTTTCAAGCAATAGAGATCAAGTTCTATGTTGTTCTCTGCATTTTACCTGCATTTTTGTTAGAACAGTCCGTACCATCTTCAAGTACGGAAGTGTCATGACCTCCAAACATTTGGATGGGTGGTATGATGAATTAAATTTCATTTGAATCTAGTTTGAGGCCTTGACATTGATTAGGAAGTGAGTTACATCTGTTCTTCTTGAACTGATAATTGGAAACCTTCATTCCCGGAGTTCAAACGCTGCTCCAGGCCGTACTCTACATAGGTATAGAACTATTTTCATCTCCTCATGCCTTGATTGGTTATAGCATGGAATTATCTATCATTTGAATTTGGTTTGGTGTGTTAACATATTTGTAGAAGGGAGGTATAAGGGTTTTTCTAAAAACTACCTTGTTAAACCCTAACCTAGGGTTTTGCCAAAATAATAGAATTTTAACCATCTCACTGTCTCTCAGTGCCACAAGACTAGTGGGATGGATGTGTTCCTTCACATTTCAATAGATTGGAGTGTTTGTAGAGAAGAGGGAGTTGGTAGATACAGAATCTTGTTGAGGATGGCTTAATATCCTCATGTATTAAGCCATTTAAGGAACCACATATGCATTTTGAAGGTACAGTTGATTGCAGGTGTCCAAAACCCACAAAATTCTTGGTCTTGGCATGAGTGTTAAGTGATCCAATAGTTAATGAAGTCCTTTGAGTTGATTTGAGGGGGGTCTCTTTGTAAATTTGGGCTAATTGGGGCTCTAGGCTACTAGGGAAAGTCATTATTTGGGGCATTCTTTCCAAAACAATATATACCCATTTTTTAATATGTCAAAGGTCTTTGAAAAGGGTATCTAAAATTGGTTTGGTCTTGTGTAGTCAAGGTCTCAATGAAAGGTTATTGCTGACTGTTCCTATTTGGAGGGCTATAAGGAGTTTAGTTACTTAATGAAGGAAGTACCAAGTCCAAGCTTGCCAAGCATTAAGCAATGGTTTGGATGTGTCCTATGGAATGCCAAACAAGCCTTTATAAGATGGTTTCAAGGAAACTAACTATTGTTCCCACTTTTTCATGTTGATCCATGAGTTAGGTTCTTGAATGTTCAAAGGTCTTGTCAAATTGTCCTGGGTCATTTACATCAATCTAAGCATGATTGCTTCTAAGACTCAAGCTAATCTTACTATCTTATAATGCCTCCTCAATGGCTTTAGATAACTGTCCTCTAAACAGGCTTCTATGATTGCATTGGTGGCCTCCAATATGGAGTTGGGCTGCTCTTTGATATGTGGTTGCCCCCTTGGCATAGATAGTGACTGCCCTTCTTGGTCTATGATGATTGTACCAAGACACTATGTTTTCTTTGCCATGATGCCTTCTAGCTCATTATTTCACTATTCCTTAGAGGGTTTGATAATTGATGTCCTTTTGCAAAAAACTTACTATCTTCACTGCCTTCTCTATATGTTCTTGACTTTGTGTCCTACACTCTCTTGGATCTCAGTCTACATTTTGTATCATTGTTTCTTAGTCCTTTTGTAATGTCATTGTCTCTATTTGCATATTGTTAGCCATATAAGATGTCTTGGAGTTCATATAGAGTCCTCCTAACTTTGTCTCTAGCTTCATGTTGTCCATGATGCTCCTGTAGCTTCATAGTTCTGTACATTCATTGATGACTATTGTACGAAGTAACATGACAAATTCTCTTTATGCACCTATATCTACACATTTGAACAAACATGTTAGTTAAAACATTGAGGCTAAAGCATCTCTTTTGATAGTTTGATCTGATGTTCTTCTTCTTGCTTCATTCCTCTATATCTAATGCTCAATTTTATTTGTTCTATTTTGTTGATTAGTTGTAGAATGACAAGTACACTTGAATTATTGTATAAAGAAGCAGAGATAGTACCCTGAGCTCTAATATCATTTCTCTCCCTCTGCTTGCAGGTCTTCTCTTGTAGCTACTACTAGAACTGTTGGGTATGTTGATGCAGGCTCAAACAATGACGGGTCCCATGCTTATTTTTATATGCTTTCGTTTCTAGCTCTATACTTGTTATTGTACATCTTATCAGATACAATTACTCCCACAGCTTGTGTGGGATTATGTACACACATTCCTTTGAATATAGTAGTTATTTCATCTTATGCAATGACTCATGTATAATTTATCTTTGTAAATCAATTGCATAGCACAAACTGAACATTACATGAAATATGTGTTTATAATCATGAAAATTTTGGCAAAGTTATAAATACCTTTTCTGAAACTGTACCAAACTACAATGAATGGACTGCAATAACTATTTAGCTCCAAGTCCACTTGTTATCCTTTGAATACCTCTTGCCTTGCTGGGGAACCTTTTTATTTTATCTGGATCAAGTAATATCTCTAATTAAGCTATTAAATGATCTCGGTAACATGATTTACCAACTAGTCCTCCATTAAGGTAGTATATATTGACTAGATGCCTTATGCACTTAAATTTTTTGTTACCCCTTCCTTTGAACTCACTTTATTCCTAAAAGCATTAGAAAAAAACTGCTATAGCCCAGCCTAATTGGGCTGCCAAGCATAATTTGGTAACAATTATATGATTTCAAAGTGCTATGATTTCATAAGGATTATGAATTAATTAATGATACACTAATCACAGTTTAGTGATTGCTAGTTAAATTGAAGAAACAAGTTTTCACCCTTTGAGAAAGAGAGGGAGAGCATCATCGGATAGAAGTGAATAGACACTTGGAAAAGAATAGTTGTTGCCATCTTTGTCTTGTGCTTGCACAATTAGTGAATCATTGTCAAGTTGGTAAGTTGTGTTTGACCCCAACCAGTTTAAGTTCGGTGTTGTTTTGATAGTCGTCAATTTGTCAAAAGACCCAATAAGTTTATGTTTTATCATAAACCAAGTCGGGTAGTTCGACCATCAACACAGAAATAGTCGATAGTCATTAGTCCTTAAATGATATGAATATAGTTATATTCAATAGAAAATATTATTATTGCTTAAACTATTTCTTTATTGGTAATTCTAGTATGAATTCCATTAAGATTGTGAGGGTGAAAATAGGATTAATCAATTGAATAACAAAAACCCAAACATCAATGAAATGTGAAGGAAAAAGGATTTAATAATAACAAAGCAATACTTACAACCTTTTACCTTTCATCTTCCATAGTTTGCCTATCTATTCTTGATCTTGATAATGAATAAGCCCTTAGAAGCATATGCTCCCTTGCTTGTTGAAGATGACAAGAATCGAATGGCTATGGTATTTTGTGTGAATGAAGGTGAGCTTCAACACACTATTGATGGATGAAGTACTATGGAGATGGGGGTGCCAAAGGCACGCTTGTGTTTCTGCAACAAGTTTGCTCAAACGATGGATATGAAATGAAGAAGAAGAAGGTTGTATTTATAGAGTTGGGTGAGAGAAGATCAATGGTTGAGAAGGAATGAGAAGATCAAAGGAGGAGAATGGTTGAGGAATGTGCAACCAATAGAAGAAGGACATGTGTCATTCAAAAGTAATCTTTGTTTGAGTTAACCGCTTTCTTGATGAGGATGAGTTTTTATTTCCTTAAATTAGAATTTATTTTCTAATTTAAGAATAAAGTTGCTTTAAACTTGCTTTAACTCAGCTTTTGCTTTTGTATGACAAGAAGAATTTATTTTTAGAAGATAAGAAAGCATAATTAAATAAATGAATTTATTTAATTGAGGAATTAGAAGATAAGAAAGCTAATTAAATAAATAAATTTATTTAATTTATTTTTAGAAGATTTGGAAGATAAGAAAGCAAATTAAATAAACAAATTTATTTAATTTACTTGCACATGATTTTGGAAGAATAAATTAAATATTTAATTATATTTTATTTTTGGGGATTTTAATTTAAATAAATTTGCATTTTATTTAAATTAGGAAGAATGAAATATTTAATTAAATAATTAAAATTATTTAATTACTTAGAAGAATGGATGTTTTAATTAAATAATTAAAATTATTTAATTATTTAGAAGAATAAAGTTGATGTAGATGGAATTAATTAAATAAATGTAATTTATTTAATTAAATGGGAGGAAATGAATCAAATAAATAAATAAATTTATTTATTTATTGATAGAGGAATATTAAGATGAAATAAATATTTAAAATATTTATTTATGTAGAGTCATGTCATTTTTAGGTGTATACATTTTGCCCCTTTGATGCAATGTGTTTTACCACGTTGTTTCAAAGAATAAGAATTTTTGACAATGATACATGCCCCAGTTTGCCTCTGGTACAAGTTTAATGACAGGATGCCCTCTCGGGAGATTGGACAGGGAGAAGGTATAAGGCATGAGACAGACAATCTCACAATGAGATAGGTTGACAGGAGAAGAAATGGTTGGATGCAGAAAAAAGAGGTGAATGATATGGGATGCAAGATAAAAAAATAACACACACAAGCAAGAAGCAAGTATGCACAAATGATACAAGAACAAACAAGGTATTGCCCCTGTTGAGCAGTAAACCAAGGATATAAATCGATGACGTCTGGTTTCAGGTATGAAACATGTCGTATAAGACTCCGGGTCTGGTTTTGACAATGCAACATCCTATCTAAGACATTTGATATGATAACAATATACGATAGTGTTGTCATGGCGGGGAATGATATATCCCTAGAGCAACATGAAGGATAGTTATGACTGATTGATATGGTTTACAACAAGATTAGGATCAAGACCACTGATTGTGATTAGATTATTTGACAATATTGACTTGACTTGATTGGTATGGATTTAAGTATAGAATTGCATTTTGATCACTGCTCAGATTGATAGCTAGAACTGTTGATGAGAGATATGAAGATAGATAGAAATTTGATTGACTAGAAGAATGACACGATAGAAGAAATCACAAGCTTTCATTTGTAAACATTGATTCACTGCATAGAATTTTATTGCATGAGATATGGATATGGATATGGATACAGATGCAATTAGATATGGTATGGATATGGATACGGATACATGTCATCTTGATATTGCAAGTACTTTGTTTTCATCATTGGGCTTTATTATGTTGTAAGAAAATACAAGCATCTAGGTATAATTGAACCGAGATGACCTGAGTATTGCTTACATGGATTTTAATTTAGCAAGTTAATACAAGCATCTAGTCAAAATTAAATCTAGATGACCTGAGTATTTCTTGCATTTCAATAGACAAGGATTGCCCCTTTACATGTTCAAACTGTTAGTGTAGGTTTTTATTTCCTAGTTGGGTTGTTTATTTTTCCCTATATTCGTAGATTTTTCCTACACTTCTATTAATCTCGCTTAGGTTAATAAAGCATGTCTTATTAGGTGAATGGTTGCGAGGTGTCACCTTCCTACATGTGAGCATCCATTAGCTATCTTTAGTCTGATAGATGGTTGCTCCTCATTGGTCGGTGTTACCACCTCCTCCCTCTTCCTAGTCTATATAAGCATGCTACCTGGCTTGTATTTTGTATCTTTTTCTTTTGCATCCTCTTAATGCTATTTTGCTTCTAGCATTTGCATTACTCTCTTGGAGACTAACTCTGTGTTGCTATTTTAATTTCATATCATTTGCATTCATAGTTTAGATATCTATTCTTTGCACTAGTTTTCTGAGTTAATAATCTTTTCAGATTCTAACATGGTATCAGAGCCAAGTTATGTTCAAGAGTAGATTTTAGTTTCCATATTTGAGAGATTTGGGGGGGGCTAATAAATCTTATTACAATTTTTTGAATAACCCAGTATGCTCTTCTCTTGCATCTTCAGATGATTTTGAGAATCATAAAAGTTTGACGAAATCTTGTTTAATCTCTAGGGTTTGCACATGTGTTTTATGAAATCTGGGTGATTGCAACATTTCTGTTTATACTAGTAGCATTTTCAGCTATTCAAACACATCCAGGAGGCTTGAGAAAGTCAGATTTGGCTTTTGTTTCGCCAAAATTAGAGATTGTCATACAAAGTTGCGGAACCAGGGTTTCGAGCTCAAATCTGACAACCAGCTTGCATATTTGGTGTTTTCAATCAATATTGTAGGTTCCAGCATGCCATTTCTTGTCTTAGGTAGCTAATTCAACCTTTGCATGTCATTTTTTGGTTGCTGAGGTCATTTTTTGTAGCTAAAGGCATTCTGTTTACACTGGATCAACATCTTCTGTACATCAGCAAGAAAAACGCCTTCTGGGTTTTGTTTGCAGCATAGAAAAACTATTTGGGTATCTTTCTATTTTTGTATATAATCTGTATAGTTTACATAAATGAGCTTAGAAAGCTATAGCACGACCCCTCTCTGTTGGCAGTTGCAGTTTTGAAGGCAGTTTTCAAATGCTCCGTTCTTTCTCATACAGACTCCTTTTCCCATGCAATTTTTATTGATTTTGGCTATTTTTTCATGCTCTATGCACTAGTGTAGACATTTTTTGATTTTGATGCCAAGATTTTTCAGAAATTATAGATTCTCACTTGTGAGATTGCACAGTTCTCATTTTAGAAACTTCGAAGGATCATAACTTTCACATACGACCTCGTATCAAGGCAATTCATTTTTTGAAAGTGCATGATTTTTTGAGTAGATCGCAATGGTACTGTTTATTTCTTAGGATATTGTGCCAAAGTGTATTTTCAGCATATGCTCTTCATGAGAGTTTTGTAATGCATTGAAATCAAGACCACTTAGTATTTCTTGCTAGTGGAAGTTATAAACACACTAATATAAAGTGCCAAATCATATTTTCTTGGGGGGGTTTTTTGATTGAGTGAAAAGAGGGGGTTGTCTTGGTTGGGTTCTCTTCTTTTTGGCACTTCTTCTCTGAATTTCTTCATCATGGATCAAACAAATTTGCCCATCCTAACTCCATACAATTACTTTGAGTGGAAATCACGTATGACAATTCACTTAAGGAAAGCTGGACTTAATAGAATAACTATGGGACTTGAAACTGAACCCGCTAAAAATGAAGATAAGCCTAAGTGGTTTAACAAATGTGATGAAGCATATGGAACATTGTGTTTATCTGTTTATCCTGATTTGCTCTTTCACATTGAGTATTTGAATACACCAAATGAAATCTGAACAAAGCTAGAAAAACTATTTGTCACACAAGATTCAATGAGGGGTCATATGTTGGAAAATGAACTAATTAGTTTAAGTCCAAGCAATTTCAACACAATCCAGGATTTCTTGTGACTAAATTGAAATCACTATAGTTAAAACAATGTGGAATTGAAAACAAAGATGAACAACTGATTCTTAGTATTCTCTCTAAGCTAAGTTCAAAATATTTTGTATTTGTTTCTACTTTCTATGCTACTAAGGGTGCACTTGGTACTTAATTCACCATGCCATCTTTAGATGATTTTGCTGTCAATCTCACTCGGGAATAGGACAAGCTAATCTAGATAGGCACTCTTAAGTCCTCTAAGTTACATGTCTTGGCTACCAACCAAAACACAAAAGAATAGAAAGGGCAAAGTAGTAACAACAATAGTAAGGATAAGAAACAAAAGAATAGCAAGGAGAAGAAGGATCAAATACTGGTTGCTTCAAAAGCAACTAATGAGACTCAATCTTCCAAGGGCGACAAGCCTAAGAAAGAGAGGGTCCAATGTGCCTATTTTAAAAGGCCCGGTCATGATGAACATAAATGTCTGAAGAAACAAATTGATCACTTGACACACATTCTCGAGAAGAATAATATAAGTGTTCCTGAGTCTACCAAATAGAGTTCTAATGAGGGGTCTAATAAGGCAAAAGAAAATAGCAAGGGGAAAAGAAAGGGCAAGGCCCTTGTTGCAGTTGCTTCTTCACCATCCACTTGGGTTCTTGATTCGAGTGCTTCACACCACATGGCTTCATCTAAGGAAGAACTTGCATCTTTGGAGCTGTGTACTATGCCTTCTATTTTGATGGGTGATGACACTCCTGTTGAGGTGTGTGGGAGAGGGTCTGTTGATGTGGGGGATGGCACATTCCATGATGTCCTTTGTGTGCTCTCATTATCAACTAATCTCCTATCGGTATACCAGATCACTCACACAGGTTCAGGCAAGCAGGTTGAGTTCACTCTTGATTCAGTGAAGATTTGTGAGTTGCACAGTGGTTCTACAGTTGCAGTTGGGAGAGAAGATCATCAGTCATGGATCTATTTGTTTTCTCACTTTGTTCCTAATCCTCCTTCGACTATTTTGCTCACGCATTCTAATGATATGAGTAGATTATGGCATGAGCGGTTTGGCCATCTAAACTTCCGCTACTTGCAGTAGCTCAACCAGCAGAGCATGGTCATAGGGTTGCCTTTAGTTCAGTTTTCAGGTGGTGTTTGCCAAGGTTACATTCTTAGTAAGCATCCTAAGGTAAATTTTGATAAAGGTAAGGCATGGAGAGCTTCACAGATACTGGAGTTAGTTCAAAGTGATTTGGCTGGTCCATTTCAGTATCCTTCTTTTAGCAGGGCCCGATATGTCCTCACATTCATTGATGACTTTTCTCGATATACTCGGGTGTACTTTCTTAAACAAAAGTCAAAGGTATTTGATCATTTTTAGGACTTCAAAACTTTTGTAGAGAAGCAATCCAGGAAAGCCATCAAAGTTTTGTGCACTGACAATGGTGGTGAATATTGTTGTGATGTTCACAACACGCCCCATTATGCTCCTTAGCAAAATGGGGACCCCTGCTGATGTCTTGCTTTTTGCTTCTGCTTGTGTTTTTTCTACTTTCTGGCGGTCTGGTAAAAATGAAGGTCAGGTGCATCATCATCATGATATATGATAAGGTAGGTCATCATCATGAGGTCAGTTTGTCAAAGTTCATATTTTCTTGCTATGACCTCATATTTAGAAAGAGCTTGAAATTCCATGCAGGTTTGCCTTTTACTTCACTTGAAAATTCGTCCATATGTGGAAATTATGCACGGTCAAAGTCTCGGTCAAACCTGATATTCGCAGGAGGATCATCATATTTTTATATCCTAAGTCATGTTGACAGGATCATCATGATCTTGGTCTATCACCCGATAAAAATCATGCAGTCGCAATATCCGGACGTCAATTTTAGGTGGTAGTTCCCTTTACCCGTCAAAAGGCCTCAGGCGCATTATGCAGCATCATGATTTTCTTAGGAGCGTCATATGTTATAAACTCGGTTTTGGTTGCATGATGATGATCATCATCATCATCATATTTGAATGCCCCCCCGATAATATCCTGAGGTTCAAATATCATGATGACATCGGCTTTAAGTCAAGGTAAGTTCCCCCATCGAAGTGGTCTGTTGTATCGCGAACATCATCATGATATCTTTGCATCGCCTGATCTTAAAATATCATGCTGATGGTATAAGATCACCCTGACTTAACAAATTCATCATCGGCATATTTGCATGCGCATGCTATAAACCTATCGCAAGGTCATCATCATGATATTTGCTGAAGTTCGAATTATGATGATGACGACTTCATATCACCCTGATCTTTCACACGAAGGTCGTATTTGCTGAAATTCGCTAAGTACTGGAAACATCATCATCATGATAAATCGACGAAGAGGATCATCATCTTCATATCCTCCTGATCTCCGGTTAGCGAATATCATGATGATCACCCTATCTATTCAGAAGTGGTCGATATTACATTTCTCAACAGCATCATCATATTTTGTAATATCACCCTAGCGCAAATATCATGATGACCTTAACTCATCTTTGTGCTCCGAAGACAAATTATGATGATGATGTCATCTGGATAACTCGATAAGGAGGAACATCATCATTTTTTTATCCTGTCCTGATTGTCAAGATCATCATGATCTTGTTTGTTCGCCCGATTTTTCGCAAAGTCCTCCTGCCGATGAAATACAACCTTTTGCAAGTATCCTGATGATCCTCATCATGATCATATTTTCCCTTCGGCAGGATATTTCTCAAACATGATCCGGTTAGCAAAATATCATGATGACGTCATGTTCAAGTTTAACGAAGGCTCCAAATATCATGATGACGTCATCCCGATCTTATAACGAAGAAGCTGATATCCTGATGATCATCATCATCATTTTTTCTTTCAACAGGATATTTTCCGAAACCCGATCTGGTTCGCGAAATATGATGATGACGTCTTATTCCAAGTTCGACATACGCCCCAAATATGATGATGATCTTCATCATGCTTTTTTTTCTCGAGAGGGTTGCCTTGGCCACGAAAGGGTCATATTCACTTCATCATCCTGATCATGCTCCTTAGGTGACCTGATATCACAAATATCCCCCTGATCTTAACCGGAAATGACGATGACGTCATCCTTAGCATTTCAATGAAGCCCGAATATCATGATGACGTCACCATCATCTTCCTTTCCTCAGCAGCAGGATTATCTTCATATCCTCCTATTATCCTTCATCATAATGATGATGATGATGTTGTTTTTTCTCCAATTTGCAGAAGCGAATATCATGATGCTGAGGTATATCGACTAACCTGTTTTTTGACGCACCGACAGGGATGATCATGCCGATGGGCGGGAAATGAGGTGGTGGAGTTTTAAAGTGTTTTTTTGGCGCCTCTGGCATTTTTCGGTCAGCGATAGTTGACCCGATCAATTTTGAGCAGCTTGGGCGCATTTTGGACGCGTTTTTTAGAGTTTTCTGGATCCGATCTCCTCAATCTTGCGCAGTCACCACGATTTAAACGCTTATTTTAATTTCATGCTGTTTTTGTGATAAATGTGAAACTTATTGCTTGTCTTGTCTTGCAGGCTTGCAGTTGAGGAAGCAGCTGGAAAGTCAATACAGTGACCTCATGGAGGCAGAAGATCAGATCTCAGGAGCAAGAAGATAGAGATGAAATGCAAAGGGTCAAGGCCATTCAAGTAAAGAAGAAGGTCGCAGCTGAAGATATTATTGCAAAAGACAAACAGAAGTTATTACCCAGCTGCTGGAACTTCTCAGAAGGGGCAATATTTCGCCCAGATTTGACCACTGCTCTAAGATATTTTTGAGAACTGGTTCACCTGCATTTATTGCTGTAACTAGGGGTTTGAACCAGGGGTTCAGTTAGGTTTTTGCTGTAGTGAGGACAATCAAAATATCTTTATATTGTGCCTCTCTACACTGTAATACTTTACAACAGGGATTTTTAGGGCCTACACACAGAGATTCTAGGAAAATACAGCAAGATAGAATAGCATAGTTTAGAGTAGAAGAAGGAGGTCGCCTGTTTGTCTGCAGTAAGGTGCGCGTGGAATGTCTGGCTGCCTTACTGTATCTGTAAAGCTTGTAAGTTCTCTGTAGTATGATCAATGAAACTAAGAGTCATTCTTACATTGTAAATCATGTATGGCTATTCGTTTCTAATACAATAGAATCTGGAGTTCTGCATCTATCTTCTGAGTGTTCTCCTGCTCTTCTTTGTGTTTTGAAATATCTTCTTTGAGAGCTTGCAATTTTAAATGTATGTTTGTGAAAATGCTCAGGACTTACATTTAAGGTTTTTACTGTGGATTTGATCAGATTACTGTGGTATTTACATAGTGCATAACAGAAACACTTAGATCCTTCGGTAGATTAAGTGAGGTATAGAGTAGATCTTCCTAACTTTTCCCAACCCATCTGAAATATCTAGCTGAAAACGTAGAAATCCAAAGGAAATTGTCTCAAATTTGAAGAAGCATACATAACAGAGCTATAAGTAGACAGTTTTCATAAACAGATCAAGAAGAAAGCTGCAAAAAATCCAAGAAAAGCCTCTGAAACTTGCAGCCCAGTATCACTTGTATGCAAATGAACAGAATACTCGTTGAAATCTATGACCTCTTTGTATATCCTTAGTCCAGTAAACCACAAAATAAAACTAAGCTACGTAAGGCCCCTTGAACATTACAGCTTCACATTGACCAACTAAACTTGACCAACCGAACCATTGTAGACTTGGGATTAGTTGAATCTTAAATGATTCCTTCTTGTCTTTCAAGTATAGTTACAGTTCATGTCATGTGAATTTTAACTTATTGTTATGATTGCTTCAAAACAGTCATCAACAGTTTTCTGGTGCTAAATAGAGGGCTAGAACGCTGTATATCGCAATCATCAACAAATATGTCAACCATTGGTTTGAGAGGTTTTGCACTTCAGAGGGGATTGATTTGCAGCATTCAGTTCTATACAATCCTCAGCAGAACAGAGTTGCAGAATGGAAGAATAGGTCCTTGAAGGAAATGATGAACTGTATGATTCACTCCAGATCTCTTGCACCACAGTATTGGGCAGAGACCATTAACTATTCTTGTTATATCCAGAACCATGTTCCTCACTGATCCTTGAAGGGAGTCACTCCTTTTGAAGCTTGGAGTGGTCAGAAACCATCAGTTAAGCACTTTCAAGTTTTTGGTTCTCTTGCATGGGCCCACATTCCTGTAGAGAAATGCAAGGCCTTAGATCCACAGAGCAAACCTTGCATATTTGTAGGTTATCCTGATGGTGTGAAGGGCTATCGGTTGCTCCACCGTACTACTCATGAGTTGTTCATTGAGAGGAGTGTTCAGTTTGAGGAGGGCTCTTCGATCTCACTTTCTATCACTTCTCCAACTCCTTCTACTTTGACATTGGAGTCACTTGGGTTACATGACAGATCTTCTGATGAGTCAGATTCACCTGAGCAGTCTTCTACCTCCACTTCTGATGTAGAGAGCGATTTAGAGGACTCACCTCCTTCCTCTCCTAGTCATCATTTAGAGGTTGATGATTCTCCATCTTTTGGTCCACTTTGGGCTAGAAAGACCTTGTAGTCTACAGGTGATTAGGTTGGGGATCCATCAGACACCAGGTAGACTCATTCATAGTTCCAGGATGTTCCACATGTCTTCATTGCTATAGCCTGAGATCCATAGTCTATTCATGAGGCTTCAAATATTCCTGAGTGGGATACAACTATGCAGGAGGAGTATATTTCCTTAATGAGGAACCACACTTGGGATCTTGTCCCACTTCCTAAGGGAAGAAAACTTGTTTGATGTAAGTGGATCTATCCGACAAAATTTGTAGTAGATGAGTCAGTTGACAAGCATAAGGCTTGCTTGGTCACCAAAGGATTCTCCTAGGTTCCTGGGATTGACTACTCTGAGACTTTTGCGCCAATTGCCCAAATGAATTCCATCCAACTTGTTCTTGCCATTGCTGCAGCTAATCATTGGGAAGTACACCAGATGGAGGTGAAGAGTGCTTTTCTTCACGGTGACCTTCAGGAGGAGATCTACATGGAGCAGCCACAGGGGTTCCTTCAGGATTCTTCACTTGTGTGCCATCTTCGGAAGTCTCTCTATGGCCTCAAACAAGCTCCTTGAGCCTAGTATGCCAAGATGGACTCCTTCCTTCTATCAGTTGGGTTCACTCGGTGCCATTTTGATCCCAATATCTACAATCTGTAGTAGGATGATTCACTAATAATAATAATAATAATAATAATAATAATAATCGTAGTGCTTCTAGGCAAAAACTGTGTATGCTTTTTTGACTCAACGTTTTGGATCATACTCCATGATCCATCATCATGAGGAAAGTGAGAGAACAACAAAGTATGAATTGCAGATAGAGTTTCTTAAAGAGACAGAGAGGGTGGGCACGGATGACAATAAGTCAAGGGAGAACCAAGAGGGGTGAGATAAATAATTTAATTTTAAATAAAATATTAATTTGTATAACAAAAAATCAAAGAAATAAAGAGAGTGGAAAGATCAACAAAGATAAAGGGAATATAAGAGGAGGAAGAAAAGATTGAAAGTAAAATATAAATTAGCATATTTAATAATATTAGGATATATATAAAAAATATGCTCATATCAAATTATCAAAGTATATGTTTAAAAATTAAGAAAACCATAAAGATAATGAACTAAGAGAATACAATTAACAATTAAAGGGAAGTAAGAAAAATAAATATAAAGAAGTAATCAGGAATAAAAATACTACACTTATCTATAAGAAACTAAATATATATATAGAGATATATTAAAAAAGAAAAACTAAATAAACTAAGATTATATAGGGATAAATAAGGATGCTTGTAGATAAAAATCTTGGTTATCAAGATACTAAATAATAAGGAAAGTAAAAAGGGGGGTCCCAAAGTATAAAGATGAAAGGTGTTTTAAGAAAATAGGTTCATAAAATATGTAAAAATAAGACAATGCAAGTAATAAATAAAAGATATAAAAATGAAAGGGATCATATATATATAAATATAAAAGAATCTCAAAATACTAAAACAAAATGATATTGGAATAAAAATAAAAATAAGAGACTCTAAATATAGAGATTAAAACTCAATGTAAGAGAAATTATATATATATATATATATATATATATATATATATATATATATATATATATATATATATATATATATATATATATATATATATATATATATAATTTCTCTATATTTAGAGTCTCTTTGTGTGTGTGTGTGTGTGTGTGTGTGTGTGTGTGTGTGTGTGTGTGTGTGAAGAGAGATAAAGATTGAAAGAGTAAAGGTAAAGAATATATAAGGAAAAATAACAAAAAGGAAAAGTGCTAAATAGAAAAAAATTGTATATATAAGTATGCAAGAACTATGTAAATAGGATGATTCACTCCTATTTCTTGTTCTGTATGTTGATGACTTGCTGATCATAGGGAGTTCTTCATCCACCATTGGGGCTGTCAAAACTGTCCTTCATGATAGGTTTTTGATGACTGACTTGGGCTTGTTGCATTATTTTCTCGGGATTGAGATCTACCAGTCTTCTTCCGAGATCACCATCACACAGTCCAAGTATGCTCTAGATTTGTTCTCAAGGTTTCATATGGCTCACTGTAAGCCTGCTCTGACTCCCTTTCTTTTTGGAGTCAAACTTGAGGCTCAGTGTTCTTCTCCACTTGTTGATAGCACTTTGTACCGACAGCTTGTTGGGAGTCTCATTTATTTGACTCATACGAGACCTGACATTTCATATGCTGTAGGCATGGTCTCTCGATTCATGCATGAGCCTCATGAGCTGCACTGGAAAGTAGCCAAGCAGATCCTTCACTACATTCAGGGTTTCACAGTTTTGGGATTCATTATGCAGTAGGCATTGAGCTTGACTTGGTGGGCTACATAGATTCAGATTGGGCGGGCGATTCTTAGGATCACAAGTCTACTTCAGGTTATAGCTTCTCACTTGGTTCAAGTCTTGTTTTTTGGTCGAACAAGAAGCAGCCTGCTATTGCTCTATCTTCTACTGAGGCCAAGTATCAAGGGTTTTGAATGCCGCCACTGAGGCCATTTGGCTTCAGAATCTTCTCACTGAGTTTGGTATCCAGATCAGACGGCCATCAATCATATTTTGTGACAACCAGAGTGCCATTCAGATCTCACAGAATCTGGTCCATCATCAACGGACTAAACACATACAGGTCCACATGCACTACATCCAGGAGCTCATCCATGGCCACATCATTGACCTTCGCTACTATCTGACTTCTAATAAGGTTGCTAATATCTTCACCAAACCCTTTGCTGAGAGCAAGTTCCTTCATTTGCGAGCCTTGCTGGGGGTGCGAGATGCTTCATCTTCTGGGGGGTGTCTCTTTTCTCTCTCTTTGGGTGGAAATTTTATGTACATGGGTACCTCATCAGGGTTGATTTGTCAGGACCCATTTCTACATCCACCTAAGCTTCGCTTATGGGGGGGTGTTAGTGTAGGTTTTTATTTCCTAGTTTGGTTATTTATTTTTCCCTATATTCCTAGGTTTTTCCTACACTTCTATTAATCTCGCTTAGGTTAATAAAGCATGTCTTATTAGGTGAGTGGTTGCGAGGTGTCACCTTCCTACATGTGAGCATCCATTAGCTATCTTGGGAAGATACTTTTCTATCTTTAGTCCGATAGATGGTTGCTCCTCATTAGCCGGTGTTGCCACCTCCTCCCTCTTCCTAGTCTATACAAGCATGCTACCTGGCTTGTATTTTGTATCTTTTGCTTTTGCATCCTCTTAATGCTATTTTGCTTCTAGCATTTGCATTACTCTCTTGGAGACTAACTCTGTGTTGCTATTTTGATATCGTATCATTTGTATTCATAGTTTAGATATCTATTCTTTGCACTAGTTTTCTGGGTTAATAATCTTCTCAAATTCTAACACAGACCTCGTAATCCTCAATGATCTTTTGTTGATCATCTCGTTAGACAGAAGTCATTACATTACTAAAGTTTGTTCCACAAGCAGCAGACAAAGAAAAAGATTATGCCCCCATCATAGCATCTCTATTTTTTGGCATCCTTGAGTAGCATAGGAAGACATAATGACAAAAATCCAAGACTTTGTTAAGTTAACCTATTCACAAAAGCATTCTTGCATTAGATGTGCCTTTTTGCCATAATTGATATAGAATTGGTTGAAGTGTTGCAGTATGGTGCTATGTTTTGCTTTGGATAGGTTGATATTTTTCATCAAGATTTTTGTTTTGGGAAGCTTGTTTTGCTGCGTGTTGTTTGCCTAGTGAAAGGTATCATAATCCATTATTGGTATCCTATTAGAGAAGGTGGCATTCAAGAATCCAAATCTTTAACTAGGTTGAGGAGCGGCCCCCAGTTTTTAGACAAGGATTGACTTATTATGGGTGAGACGACAAAATAGACATGGACAGATGGACCCTAAGGGACTGACCTAGTGCCTTGGGGGCTCATTACTAAATGGCCTTGCCTACATGATGACATAGAGGCAACGTAGTTCAGGGTAAACCCCAGCGGACCTAAGAACTAGGTGATAGAAAGTGGTGTGGACACAGATAGATAGAAGGACTAGACATGGGATGGATGAGACAATGGAGCAGAGTGGAGCCTCCGGTGTGCATTAAGAATGGCCTTGCCTACGTGATAACTCAGAGGAGACGTAGTTCGACAATGGTTCAAAGGACTAGTTCGAGATGAATGATACAATGGACATAAGAGATACGAAGCCACAACAGATGGAGGAAGTGGTTTGTTGCAGATATCACCTATTTACCAGGTTTTCACCACTTGCTTTTATTTGCACGAAAGCCAAAAGTACACATGACACTTGTTTGCTAGGTTTTCATCATGGTACCTATCCTAGGCACCTGTTTGCCAGGTTTTCACTATAGGACGATTTTTTTGGTTATTTTTTCTATTTTTTTGTTTTTTTGTTTGTTTTTTATCACTTTTTCAATTTTTTTGGATTTTTTCAGGACTCCCTTACATTGGGGTTTTCAGGTATAGAACTTGCGAAGATGCATGCTGTTGATAAGATCATCAAACAGTTCACCTTCAGATGTAGCCAGTTGATATGCCCCAGACCCATAGGCTGCAACAATAATATAGGGACCCAGCCAGTTAGGTTCAAACTTTCCTTTCTTCTCTTTCTCTTAGGACTAGATCACCAACTTGGAAGACTCAGGGCTTTACCCTATGATTGTAGCTTCTGGACATTCGTTGTTGATATGCCTTTAGGTGGTTAAAGGCTTGTTACCTTCTTTCTTCAAGCAACTCTAACTCTTGTAGTCTGGTCACTTTGTATTCTTCATCAGATATGAGGCCTTTTAACGAAACTCGCAAGGATGGGATCTCGACTTCAATGGGCAAGATTGCTTCAAATCCATAGACTAGGGAGTATGTTGTTGCACCTGTGGGTGTGCGGATGCTTGTGCAGTAGGCCCATAGCGCTGGATTTAGTTGGACATGCCAATCTCTATTGGTGTCATTAACAGTCTTCTTTAGGATTTTTAGGATAGTTTTATTTGATGCCTCAGCCTGGCCATTGCCTTAGGGGTAGTATGGGGTAGAAAAGTGGTACTGGATATGGAATTTCTCACATAGTTCCCTGACATCTTAATTTTTGAAAGGTTGTCCATTATCTGTGATAATGGACGAAGGAACACCATAACGACAAATGATATAGTTCAGGATAAAAGAGGCAATTTGCTTTCCTATGATGTTGGCTAAGGACATGGCTTCAATCCACTTTGTGAAGTACTCAGTGGCAGTGATTATGAATTTATGGCCGCTAGATGAAGAGGGGTGAATCTTACCAAGTCGAGTCCCCACTGACAGAAAGGCCAAGGAGTCGTTAATAGCTGTAGCCCCTGTGCTATTGCATGTATCAGGTTCCCATGGATTTGGCACTTTTTGCACTTATTTACAAAATGATAGGAATCTTGTTCCATAGTTGGCCAATACTATCCCATGCGTATGAGTTTCTTTGCTAGGGTAGGGCCACTAGAGTGGGTCCCGCATATACCATCGTGCACTTCGCTTAGGGTGGTTTGATATTCTTTACTATCGAGACATCTAAGGAGAGTACCACTATGACCTCTGCGATATAGGGTATTGGTGACAATGGCATACCGGGATGCCTGATGGATAAAGGTTCATTTTTCGTTACTAGAGAGATTAGGTAGGAGGGTATTCTCTTTAAGATAGGCAAATATTTTTCCATAGAGGGGGGAATTAGTTCCAACAATGTGACATATGATATGGGATTCAGGGGTGTTGTATGCAGGACATGATATTGGCTCTACTAAGAACTCATAACATTATTGATTTTCTAGAATGTCGAGGAGAGAGGCGATCATGGCCATGGCATCTGCAACTTTGTTCTCAATCCTTGGTATTTGTTCGAAAGAGATCTTGAAGAAGTATTCTTTGAAGTCATCTACCATTCTCTTGTAAGGTATCAATTTCTCATCTTTTGTTTGGTAGTCATCATTTACTTGATTTATGACCAGCTGTGAGTTGCCATACACTTGAAGTTCTTCGATATTCCATTCAACTGCTAGCTTGATACCAATGACTAGGGCTTCATACTCTGCCATGTTATTAGTGCAGGGAAACATTAATCTATATGATTTAGGAATGGTGTCTCCATTAGGTATGATCAATAAGATACCTGCCCCCAATCCATGCTGAGTGTATGATACATCGAAATACATTTTCCATATTGTTGTGGTTATGTGAAAGATAGATTCATCTGGAAACTCAAAGCTCAAAGGGTTGTCATCTGTTAGAGGTGCATCTGCTAGTTGATCTGCAAGTACTTGGCCTTTTATTACTTTCCTGTCTACATATTCAATATCAAACACGCTGAGAAGCATGACCCATTTGGACAATCTACTTGTTAAGGCTACCTTGTTGAGTAAGTACTTGAGTGGATCAATCTTTGCTATCAATTTGACAGAATGTGGCAACATGTAATGTCTCCACTTTTGTGAGGCGAAGACTATAGCGAGGCATGCTCTTTCAATGGGTGTGTATTGCAGTTCGTACCCAACAAGTGTTTGACTGATATAGTATATTGCTTGTTCTTTTCCATCATAATTTTTCTATGCAAGGAGAGCTCCCAGAGCTGTTGGTGTAGCTAAGATGTATAGTAGCAATGGTTTATCTTGAATTGGTGGCATCAACGCAGGTGGTTTCATTAGGTACTCTTTTAACTGCTGAAATGCTTGCTCACATGAATCATTCCATTTGAAAGGAACATTCTTATGTAGAAGGTGAGAAAATGGGTGGCACTTGTCTGCCAATTGAGAAATGAACCTTCTGATAGATTGCAGTTTTCCCTGTAGGGACCTTAGCTGAGTGAGATTTTTAGGAGGTGACATTTCCATGATGGGCTTCACTTTAGCTAGGTCAACTTCAATTCCATTTGTAGATACTATGTAGCCAAGTATCTTACCTGAGGTAACTCCAAATATGCACTTCTTTGGATTGAGGAACACATTGAATTGTTCCAGTCTAGTGAATATTTTTTCTAGTACTGCCAGGTGTCCTTCCCTTGTGAGTGATTTTGCTAGAATGTCATTGACATAATCTTCCATTATAGTGTGCATCATGTCATGGAAGATTGTGGTCATGGCTCTCTGATATGTTGCACCAGCATTTTTTAGTCCAAATGGCATGACACACCAATAGGAGGTGCCCCAAGGACATGTGAATGCAGTCTTGTGTTGGTCTTCAGGTGCAATCTTTATCTGGTTATATCTAGAAAAACCATCCATTAGTGACAGCATGGTGTGCCCTAGCGTGAGATCTACAATCATGTCAATATTTGGCAGGAGGAAATCATCTTTTAGACAAGCTTTGTTCAGGTCCCTGAAGTCATTACATATTCAGACTCTGCCATCTAGTTTGGCAACTAGTACTATGTTTGAAACCCACTCAGGGTAGTCTATTGGTCTGATGAATCTGACATTTAACAGTTTCTTTAGCTCTTCTTTCACCATGAGGGCCACATGCAGGTGCATCTTTCTAAGTTTTTGTTTGACTGGTTTAGCTCCTGGAGCTAAAGATAAGTGATACATTATGAGATTAGGATCTAATCCTAGCATGTCTGCATATGTCCAAGCGAAGTTGATTTGTTTTTGTTTGAAGAAATTAGTGAATGTTGGTTTTTCTTGTTCAGTTAAAGCCTTTGCCATGTGGACCATTATGGGATTATCCCCTGTGTTGTCGTTGATTGCTTCTATTGGTTCTATCAAGATTGAAGATCTCTCCTGATGTGTAAGATTGGGTAGGGGTCAAGCCTTCCATCGTTCGGTGCCTCAGAGAGGTTTTCACCATTGGATACGTCTTTATTTTTACTATTTTCATGATCTAACACTGTTGTAGAGCAGTTTTCACCATTAGATCTTTCTTTCATTTTGACATTTTTGAGACTGAAAGGCTTGGCACTCTCACCAAAATAGGCCTTCTCGTTGAGTTCTATAGCATAGCCAGCTCTATGGTCCCCTGCAGGTATATGATCTCTAAGCTTAAGATAGTCTATAATGGCTTCGTCATTTTCAAAGGTATCAAGCTCAGGGGTTGTGCCTTCTAGGTCCCAGTCTATGAGTTCAGGGTGCACCAAAGGTAAGAGATTGTTGGGTTGGTCTGGTTTGATGGTGGTGATGGTTAGGACAGAGTTGTTAAAAGCACGGACAAAGTCTATTGGTACTCTCTATTAGCGGATCCGTCAAGGGGGGTATCATTCTTTCCTCATGATTTTTGCTATCATTATTATGCAGGTTGGACTCTAGCAGTCTAGCCCTTGGGCCTTGTCTCTCATTAGCATGGGTTGGGTCATACTCATGGACAACATCGATATCCTTTTTGTCACAAGATAGTTCCGATAGACTGTCCCACTCATATTCATTTGAATCAGTTTCACTCCCATGAAGAAGTTTCATTTGCTGAATTTGCTCCACCAAATTGCTAGTAGATGTTTCTGGTTGTTTACCTTTATCCTTATTTCCTCTGTTGTTTCTTGATACTCTGGCATATCCTAGCCCTGTAGTGTCTCAGGCTATCAAGGTTAGAGGTTGGATGGGTTCAGTGATACCATCCTTTCTTGAGCCTAGTGGACTGTGTCCTTCTTATCCCATTCTTTGTAGCATTTGGAAACCTTGACCATATTGTGTAGTTTGTATAGTGGGATGGTCATGTTATGGCGATGAACTACCATCATCCTTGTATAACCATTGGCGGATATCTTTCTCATCACTTTCATCTTTGAGGCTTCCCCATTTGATAAATGGTCCTTTGGTATCTTTATCTGTTTTAGGTTTTCTCAGAGTAGATCTCCCATATGATCTAGGAGATAAGGGGAGTTGTGCTAAGCAGTGATGCAGAGGTGTCAGGTCTCCAATGGTAATCTAACAAGATCAAAAGATTCAAATAACTTGTGGCTTCAACCAATAAGGTCTTCTCCTTTGCCTTAAACTCCTCCAAAGGGCTCAACTTAGGGTTCCAACTTCTCAGATGAAATATTTCATCTTCTAGGGTCTCAACCTACCCCTACCAACAAGATTCAATAGGTTTCACAAAACAATTTGATTGGTTCTTGACAATTCCAAACTTTCCCAAAGCACTTCCAAAACTATTTACTAATCTCAGTACCCTCTATTGAGCTCTTTAACATACTTTAAAATCATATACTATTGTTTTGGATGAAATATGACTATCCTAACAACCCGGTTGTCTTCCTACAGGGCCTAATCCACCCACTTTACAAAGGAACCCTATTAAATATTTATCCCCCTCACTCCAAACCTAAAAAAAGTCTTAGGAAAGGATTAAAAACAAATTATTTTCAAGGTTTCAACCAGTGGTTTTCTCATTTGCATGTTTAACTACAAAACCCCCTTTCTAGGCCTCAAAAACCTAGTTAACAGAGCAGTTTTAGAAAAACATCATATCTTCCTCTAGGAATCAAGTTAAGACCTCCTACTAGATGTATTTGAAAGGTAACTCAATCCTATTTCCAACCATATATGGCTTTCCCCTTTATCTATCCATACAGAACCATACCAAATGCTACAACAGGACTGTTATAGGAGAATTCTAGAAATTGCAGTCACTAAAATGGTCATAACTTCCTCAATATTGTACCAAATTTGATGAGACAAAAAATAAATGGAGGGTGATTAAATATAATTTCATTTGAAATCAAAAAGAAATGTCCTCCTACCCTTACTAGGCCGTACCATGCAAGAAAACAGCAAATTTCTGTAGAAATGCCTAAAAAAATAGTCTTCTTTATTTTTCCAATTCTTGAATTCAATCACCCATGAGTTTCTAAAGGTTACAAGGCTTTTTTAAAGGCATTAGACATGTATTTTCAGTTTCTAACTTCCTAGGAATGAATCAAGAGCCACAAGACTCTTCACCTTCCAAGTTTTTACATTGTTGCATTTTTGAAAGATAACTTTTCCCATTTTGTAAAAGAAGACAAAACTTGAACATTTAACTTTCCTAATGACTTCATCAAATGAAATATGACATAATTTATCTTATTACAATATTGAACCATTAAAATTTAATCCATCTCCTATGGAAGTCTCAATTTGTCAAGGTGCTCCTGCACCATACAACCAACCAACAAAATTTCCAAGTCCCTTGGAAATGTAATAGCAACAAAGGTCTTTCTCTGCATCTCTGTCTTCATCTTCTTCAGCTTCAGGCTGCAAATCTTCTCATTCATAGAAAGGTGACCAACCAACCAACAAATCAAACTATCAACTTTAGAGCTTCTTCAGGCTCCTTCTACTCCCATTAGTGGAGTACTCTTCAGGCTGCAACATCAAGTGCTTCTTCAGGTATCCATCTCTCTCATTGCTTCACAACACCAACTTACCAAACCATTCATCTCACCCAACAACAGATCCTGGTGATGCACCTACCACTCTCTCCTTAGTGGTTTCTCTATGCATCCTTCTCCAGCCAAATCTCTATTGGAGAATGGTCATGACAGACCTCATCTTGTCTGCCCACACACACAACCTCAGAAAACATCCTTCTGTAGCTAGATGGACCAAGCACCTGCAACCAAACAACTTAGCAAATAACGGTCACCAACATAACATATTATTCATCTCCTCCTAGAGCTTTTGCTAGCTCTGATACCAATATGATGCAGAGGTGTCAGGTCTCCAATGGTAATCTAACAAGATCAAAAGATTCAAATAACTTGTGGCTTCAACCAATAAGGCTTCTCTAGTCTTCTCCTTTGCCTTAAACTCCTCCAAAGGGCTCAACTTAGGGTTCCAACTTCTCAGATGAAACACTTCATCTTCTAGGGTCTCAACCTACCCCTACCAACAAGATTCAATAGGTTTCACAAAACAATTTGATTGGTTCTTGACAATTCCACTTGACTAGGCCTAATCCTAGTAGCCCTGTTCAGCGACAAACTTGCACTTTTATCCAAGCTTTCCCAAAGCACTTCCAAAACCATTGACTGATCTGAGTACCCTCTATTGATCTCTTTAACATACTTTAAAATCATATACTATTGTTTTGGATGAAATATGACTATCCTAACAACCCGGCTGTCTTCATGCAGGACCTAATCCACCCACTTTACAAAGGAACCCTATTAAATATTTATCCGCCTCACTCCAAACCTAAAAAAAGTCTTAGGAAAGGAGTAAAAACAAATTATTTTCAAGGTTTCAACTAGTGGTTTGCTCATTTGCATGTTTAAATACAAAACCCCCTTTCTAGGCCCCAAAAACCTAGTTAACAGAAAAGTTTTAGAAAAAACATGATATCTTCTTCTAGGAATCGAGTTAAGACCTCCTACTAGATGCATTTGAAAGGTAACTCAATCCTCTTTCCAACCATATATGGATTTCCCCTATATCTATCCGTATAGAACCATACCAAATGCTGCAACAAGACTGTTATAGGAGAATTCTAGAAATTGCAGTCACTAAAACGGTCATAACTTCCTCAATATTGCACCAAATTTAATGAGACAAAAAGGAAAGGGAGGGTGATTGAATATAATTTTATTTGAAATCAAAAATAAATTTCCTCCTTCCTTTACTAGGCCGTACCATGCAAGAAAACAGCAAATTTCTGTAGAAATGCCTAAAAAAACAGTCTTCTTTATTGTTCCAATTCTTGAATTCAATCACCCACGAGTTTCTAAAGGTTAAAAGGCCTTTTCAAAGGCATTAGACATGTATTTTCAGTTTCTAATTTCCTAGGAATGAATCAAGAGCCACAAGACTCTTCACCTTCCAAGTTTTTACATTGTTGTATTTTTTAAAGATAACTTTTCCCATTTTGCAAAAGAAGACAAAACTTGAATATTTAACCTTCCTAATGACTTCATAAAATGAAATATGACATAATTTATCTTATTACAATATTGAACCATTCAAATTTAATCCAACTCCTATGGAAGTCTCAATTTGTCAAGGTGCTTCTGCACCAAGCAGAGGGATTGGGAAATTGTGTACTCACCCAAGCCCTTATCTTTGAGGTTGAGTTTAGGTTGAGAAGCTTCTAAAGTGGAAGCAAGTAAAGTTGGGTCAACACGAGAGGAAGATGAAGAAGAGGCATAGTTGGTAGGGATCACAACTTCAGGTTTAGATTGAAGAGAGTTGCAATACTAAAATCGATTGGGGTCACCCTGTATAGTGATCTCTTGACCTTCATAGGGGAACTTGATACACTGGTGGTATGTTGAATGTACTGCCTTGAGAGCATGAATCCATGGTCTCCCAAGAAGAATGTTGTATACTAGATCCATATCAAGGACTTGACAAGCCACATCTTTGACTACAGGTCCTACTTTGATCGGTAAAGTAACAATTCCCATAGAAGTCCTCTCCTTTTCATCATAGGCTTTGATAGTTATTTTCTTTTTTGGATCTATAGCCTTCTTTGAAATCCCCAACGTAAGGATTAGCTTCAAGGTGTAAATATTCAAACCAGCTCCTCCATTGATTAGGACCCTCTTTATCTTGTGTTTATGAATAAAGGATTCGATATGAAGAGAGGCATTATGGGGTTGAGTGATTGACATATCATCCTTTTCAATGAATGATAGGGAATGAGGTGAGGTAATGTGACCTACCATGGTTTGGAATTGTTCTTCAGTAAGGTTTGTAGGGACGGAGGCTTCCGCTAAAGCTTTGTCAAGAATGGCCCTATGAGATGGGGATAGACACAAAAGTTTGAGGATGGAGATATGTGCAGATGTCTTATGTAGCTGATCCAAGATGTTGTATTGATTAGCTAGAGTGGCGGAGGCTCCTCTAAGAGTGACTCTATTGCTGCGAGTGGTAACATTGCAATTTGGATCTTTGTTTATGGTGATCACATTGATGTGTGAATCACTTTCTGAGATATGGTTAACAACATAGTCGAAGATGACATTTGTGTAATTTGCGTTGTTAGAGCCACCATTGTTTTTGTTGGAAGGTCCTCCCTGCTCATAGTTGGGAAGGGGATTCTTGAATGCTTGATGATCACTATTAGAGTTATGTCCATCAATGGATATCTTGTTTTGTTCAATCAAGTCTTGGATCATGTGTTTGAGTGCTATACAAACATTGGTCTTGTGCCCCCTGTTTCGATGAAACTCACAGAAGTCATTGTCACTCCACCAATGAGGTTTGACCTTTTGTTCATATTCAAGCGCAGTTGGAAGTGTTATGATCTTGTTTGTGATTAGCTTCTGCAGGGCAGTTTCCAATGATTCTCCCAAAGGTGTGAACTTTCTCCTAGGTTGAAAGTTGGTAAACCGTGATTCAATGTTCCTTGGTTTGTTTTGTGGGGGTTGTTTTGTGGAGCCAATAAATTGAAAATCGGTTGTTTGGGTGCTGCATTCTTGGCATCTACCACCCCATTATTCACAATATTCTTGTTTTTTGTCCAGAATCTTGGTTTGTCATTGTTGGTGTTGGTACTAGGAGTGTCTTTATATAGCTTGATTTGACCCTTGGGAATTAGAGAGTTTTCAATGATGAGACCCATCTCAATGACCTTGCTAAAGGAAGTAGGACATTGGATTTGTATCTGATAGCTCAGGTCGGTTTGTAAGTTGTGCACGAACATTTCCAACATTTGTTTTTTGGGTATTTGGTGCGGACACTTGCTTGCTAACTATCTCCATCTTTGTAAGAAGGCGGTGAAAGATTCCCCACCTTTTTGTTTGGTGTTACAAAGATCCAATATTGAGGTGTCGTGCTCAATATTGTAAGAGAAGTGGATGACAAATTTGTCCACAAGTTCATTGAATGTTTTAATACCAAGTGGCAGTCTAGAAAATCACTCCATGGCTTGTCCTCCTAAGCTTCGAGGACATAGTTGCATAAGGTAAGTGTCATTGTGTGTGACCTCAAGGCAAGCAGCATTGAATTCCCTAATGTGGTCCCTTGGATCACCTGTTCCTCGATATTTATCAAATTTTGGAATCTCAAATTTAGAGGGGAAAGGTATCATCATCAAGGTCCTATCAAAAGGATATGGTGAAATATCCTCTAGGGTATAATGTTTGGTTGATGCTCCTGTTTTCATGTTTGTGAATTGTTGTTGTAAAGATTGGATCTATTGGTTCACTAGACTTAGGGCATCCATGGAATCAATGGTTGCTTTGCTTTTATCTGAGGGTATTTCCTCATGTCTACTCCCCTCAGGGTTTCTTTCTTCCTCAGTTTCTTTTAGAGCCTCTATGTCATAATCTTTAGGGAGCTTGACTCCTAGATTTGCTAGGTGTAAAAAGAATTTGGTAGGGTCTTGGGCAAGTACCCCTTCTAATAGGCGTTAAAATTTTGGGTCATGCTGTGATTGAAGGATCTCATCCATAGAAATTTCTTCATCACTTTCGTGAGCATTTGGAATAATTTTCTCAGCCATTTCAATCTGTTTTTGTTTTTGTAAATGTGTTAAGACCATGCAAGGTGACTAGAGATGAGATGGAATGAGGTTGAAAGTTTTTGAACAAGGTGTTAGGAGGTGACAAGATTTTAGCAAGGTTCCTCTTAGATCAATTGGTGCCAAACAAGTGGATGAACAAAATGATAGTCGAAGCAAGGATGATAGAAATCTATTTACTTGATGTGGACTAGTCTTGCACAATCCCCTAGTGGAGTTCCTAGAGAAAAGGATAAGTGATCCTTGATATTGGAGACTCACTAGGTTTGTTTGAAGTGTGATGTGATCTAGAAGAGCTTGGTTCTAACCTTGTTGGATTTTGGAAGAATTTTGTGAGTGTTTGGATGAAAAAGCAGCTATGATATGGAAGTGTTGGTGATTGTTTTGATGCAATCATAACAATAAGTTAAAATTCACATAAAATGAATTGAAACTATACTTGAAAGATAAGAAGGAATCATTTAAGATTCAACTAATCCCAAGTCTACAATGGTTCGGTTGGTCAAGTTCAGTTGGTCAATGTGAAGCTGTAATGTTCAAGGGGCCTTACGTAGTTTAGAGTTTCTTTGTGGTTTACTGGACTAAGATTATGCAAAAGATCATGAGATATGTCAATGCTTTTCATTCCTTCGCATACAAGTGTTACTGTGCTGCAAGTTTTAGATGGTTTTCTTGAATTATTACAGCTTTCTCCTTCACACATTTATGAAAACTGTCTACCTTAAACTCTGTTATGCATACTTCTTCAAATTTGAGACAATTTCCTTTTGATTTCCACGTTTTCAGCTAAATATTTCAGATGGGTTGGGAAAAGTTAGAAAGATCTAATCTATACCTCATTTACTCTACCAAAGGATCTAATTGTTCTGTTATGCACTATGTAAATACTATAGTAATTTGATCAAATCCACAGTAAAAAAACCTTAAATGCAAGTTCTGAGCATTTTCACAAACATACATTTAAAATTGCAAGCTCTCAAAGATAATATTTCAAAACACAAAGAAGAGCAGGAGAACACTCAGAAGATAGATGCAGAACTCTAGATTCTATTGTATTAGAAACAAATAGTCATACATGATTTACAATGTAGGAATGAGTCTTAGTTTCATTGATCAAACTACAGAGAACTTACAAGCTTTACAGATATAGTAAGGAAGCCAGACATTCCACGCACACCTTACTGCAGACAAACATGCGACCTCCTTCTTCTACTTCTAAACTAAGCTAACTTGCTGTGTGCTTCTAAAAAAATCCCTGTTGTAAAGTATTACAGTGCAGAGAGGCACAATATAAAGACATTCTGATTGTCCTCACTATAGCAAAAAAACTAACTAAACCCCCTGGTTCAAACCCCTAGTTACAACAATAAATATAGGTGAACCAGTTCTTCAAAAAATATCTCTGAGCAGTGTCAAATCTGGGTGAAATATTGTCCCTTTCTGAGAAGCTCTGGCAGCTTAGCAATAACTTTTGTTTGTCTGTTGTAGTAATACTCCCAGCTATAACCATGTCCTCCATTTGAAAGGCCTTGACTTCTTTGCACTTCACCTTTACTTCTTGTTCCTGAGATCAGATTTTCTTCTTCCATGAGGTCACTGTGTTGAATTTCCAGCTGCTTCCTCAACTGCAAGCCTGTAAGACAAGACAAGCAATAACTATCACATTTATCAAATAAACAGTAAGAAACTCAAAATATCTGTTAAAACAGGGTGACTGTGCAAAAAAAATGTGGAAATCTGGCTCAAAAAACCCTCAAAACACACTCAAAATGCATACAGATTGGCCAAAACCAAACGGGTCAACCATCGCTGACCAGAAAAATGCCACGGGTGCCAAAAATGTGTTTAAAATTCCACCGCTTTGCATTTCCCACCCATCGGTGTGATAGATACCATCGACGCATCCAAAAATCGCTTGGGCGATATTCGTTATTTCGCCGATGGCCTTTCTTGTTATTTATCCTTATTTCTTTCCATCGGCGTAAGTCTGTACTATCAGCGAGCCTCAAAATTCCTTCACCGATCATTCTCTTCCATCGCTTCGTTATTTCTTCCTTGCTCTCCATCGGTGAGAGGTTCGCCATCGGCGAACTCTAAATCCTCTCCGCCGATAACAATACCTTGGCCGATGCTCTTATATCAGCAAGAGTCCCGCCGATGTCTTCCCTTCCTTCGCATTTCGGATAAATCCTCTCTCCCTTTCTTCCATCGGCCTGACCTTGCCCATTGGCAAAGGTCCTAAACCATACTCTGACTACTGCTGTCTGGCTGAAATGGCCCCTAAACCTAAGCCCTCCCTCATCTATCGGTGTGACCAATGATATCGGTGAAGCTACTTAAAACTTTCACTGATATCCATTCTCTAGCCGATACCTCTTGTTACCTTCAATCGGCGTAAGTCTCGCCGACACCATTCTTCTTATGTTCCATCGGTGTGAGACGGCCCATCGGTACCTCACAAACTCCTCCTCCTGAGGGCATTACCTCGGCCGATGCCCCTTTATCACTTTTGCTTTTTCTTCCATCGGCAAGGGCCAAAACATAATGGCTGACGGTAATAGTTATACTGATGGCAAAAGGCCATCGGGGAGATCGTAGTCTTCGGCGAGAGAAAACCAAACTCCGCCGATTCAAAATGTTACGCCGATGTCATTCATTTTATATCTGGCCAAGTCCCCTTTCATTTATTTGCGTGACTTCGCCCATCGGTGAAAGTCAAAAACAATACTCCAATAGTTAATGTTATGCCGATGGCATACCATCGGCGACAGTCTCGCCAAAGCCTACTCCATCCATTGAACATTTGAACCATTGAACCAAGAAAAAGGTTCGACATGGCGGTTCAACATAGCATAGCGACTGTTAAAAGGAAATGAACCCCGTGAACTTTGGACATTTTGAACCAAGAAAAAGGTTCAATATGAAGGTTCAATGCGTAGTTCAACGTTGTAATATGAAATAACAGCTCACCCCCTTTTAGACATTTTTGAGCATGCCGAACCAATTGAACCCCGAACCATTGAACCAAAAAAGGTTCAATCAAATGGTTCAATGCGCAGGTTCAAACCTGAAAAAACACTTCCAATGAATAAGTAATGGCGATTGAAGTGAATCGATGTATTTTCTGCAAAACAATCAAATGTAACATACAGAGTGGAACCCAGACAAAATTGCCCACGGCCTGGAACTACTAAGTACAATTGTTTTTGAAATTTAAAATGAATGCCAACAAGAAAAAAGGCAAACAACAAACTGTTTATCATGCAAAACCTGATAGTACATTTTACCCAAATGATCATAACTTGCAAAATATGATGAATTTTAAGATGGTTCAAAAAGCAACTCTGGCTCATTTTTCACAAGGAATCCAACCATATTATGCAATGGTATTGAAAAATACAAATTTCTATATTTTTAACAATGTTTGCAAATCTGACTCTCTTTTTCCTTTACCACCAGACAGAACAAACACAAGCAGAAGCAAAAAAGTAAAGCAACAGTAGGGGTCCTCATTTTGTTGAGGAGCAAAATGGGGCGTGTTGTGAACATCACAACAACTAGCAACCAAACAAATCAACTAAATTCAGAGTGTTCCAAAAAACTAGATGAAATGAACTCATAACCTCCAACTATCCCTCCTACAAATTGCTATTCAGCTTAAGACTTAAGGTATTCAATAAGGGTGCATGAATTTTTATTTTCAGTTTAGTTGTGTGTACATGATTAATTATCCTCATCTTGAAGATTGGTTGAACAAACCAGTGACTGACATTAGCCTATGTAGGTGAGGATATTCCCTCATAGCCGACTGGATAGAGTCTTGCGCCAGCGAGCGTCCATAGCCCCGGCAAGGTTATCGTTACAATTCTCCTAAGTAGAGCCCCACTACCAGTGAGTGTTTATAGCCCCGGTAGAGTTACTTAGATGGCTTAATCTAGATTTTCAGTATAATCCATTTTATTTATTTATTTATTTTTTTGTTTTCTAATTTTGAAAGACTTCATAAGATATAGCAATTTGTAACTTCATGATGCAAGGAGTGGACACTTGCTAAAATTAAGCTGAGAATTGTAATGGTAGCAAAGGTAACCTCTAATTTTTCACCTAATATCTACACTAGTAGGTTCAACAAACCCAAGGATTTTAGGTGTGTCATCATGAGAAACTTGCTTCGAATTCTCAATCACATTTATTGAATACGAAACTTCAGAAGATAAATAACTCTCTACATTCATGACAGTGACAAGTTATGCGTAAATTGCAAATGATTAACTTGAATATCCTAAATTTTATACTGTTTTGAATGGTTGCTAGTTTGCTCCTTAATACTCTAAAGTAAAACAAAGATCCCTGCTGAGGAGACAACCAGCAAACCAAACAAATAGGCTGTACAAAAAGCAAAAAAGTAGAAAAAATTGTACAAACAAAAAAAACAAACAACAAGAAATAGAAAATAGCAACAAACAGAAGATGAACTGTACAAACAGCCAACCAAAAAAAGAAAACAGCAAAAGAAGAACTGTACATTACTTACAACACTTTACACCAAAATGAACTGCCCTTTGCCTCAGGCCTAGAAGTAGTGTTTCAAATGCTGGCCATTAACTGGTAATGGCACATCTTCTCTAGTCAAGGTCTTAAGTCTGAATGTGTTATCTCCTATTATTTCTGAGACTTGTAAGGGACCCAGCCATAATTTATCGAATTTTCCATGGCTTCCTTTCTTTTCATGTGCTTTGTCCCAGCACAACACTAAGTCTGATATCCTAAATGTTTTGACTTTTGCCCTTTTATCAAACCACCTCTTAACAACCGCTTGGTGTTTGGCAAACTTCTCGATGGCTTGACCTCTTTTCTCATCTAGTTGTAGCATTTGCACTATTCTGGCTTCCCTATGGTTATCAAAGCCTAGATACTCATTAGCAAACTTCCAGGTTGGTATTCTTAGATTTACTAGAAGTATGGGATCAATCCCATAGACTAAATGATAAGGTGTGCTACCTAAAGCTGTTTTAAACTTGGTCCTATCTACCCATAATGCATATCTCAACAGGGTATTCCACTCTCTAGGACTCTTTGCAATTAACTTCTTAATTACATCTAATAAAATTTTATTCATTGATTCAGCCAGTCCATTACCTTGAGGGTAATAATTTGAAGAAAACCTTAAAATAATCCCATATTCAAATGCCCATTTAGAAAACTTTAAAGAAGAGAAAGTAGGGCCATTATCACATACCAATGAATAGGGAGTTCCAAACCTGGTGATGATGTTTTCTTCAAGAAACTTGATAACTACCTCAGTCGTGGAAAATTTGCAGCAGGTGGCCTCAGTCCACCTTGTACAATAGTCTGTTACCGTCAGTATAAATTTATGTCCTGCAGAAGATGGGGGATTGATGATTCCAATAAAATCCAGGCCCCACTATGCAAACGGTCTGGATTCAATCACAGGTTGTAGTGGATTGGCCTGATTTCTCCCTTTGTCTGCTGCAGTCTGACAGATGTGGCAACTTCTAATGTGACTCTTAGTGTCTTTGAACATCGTGGGCCAGTAATAGCCCGCCCTCAGTATTTTGTGTGTTGTGGCTAGATAGGAACCATGGCCAGTTCCGTACTTGTCATGTAGTTCTGTCAACACTTTATCAGCTTCAGCTCTGTTTATGCATCTCAGATAAATTCCATCATGGTTCTTCCTGAATAGAAGACCTCCTTGCACCATATAATTTTGTGCCTTAATCTTCAAAGCTCTTCTCTGAGAAGCCTTCATCCTATTTGGGTACTTTCCAGCTATCAAGAAGGTGTTTAAATCATCATACCAGCCTGATGCGCTCTGGGAATTCAATACATATTGCTGTTTTATCAGATCTGGATCTGTATTTGCTATTGTCTGCACCAATGCCTACCCTTTGACCAGCTTCATAGGTATGATTTCTACATCGAATTCTTGCAGCGTGGTGATCCACTTGGCTCTTTTTTCTCCAAGCTCATTCTACATCAGCAACATTTTTACTGCTGCGTCTGGTACTATGGCTTTGATTTGGCTGCGCAGAATGTAGTGTCTAAATTTTTTAACAGCCTTTACTAATGCGAATGCCTGCCTCTTGGTGTCTAGATACCTCAGCTGTGCATCCTTCAGAGGCGCGCTCATAAATGCTAAGGGCCTCTCTTCATTATTTTTACCTTTCTGTGTCAAGGCAGCCGCGACTGAATGAGAAGATGCAAAGGAGTAGATGTAAAATGGGCTTGTGTAGTCTGGACTTGCCAATACAGGGGCATCAGAAATTGCCTCCTTAATATCTTCAAATGCGGCTCTGGCCACTGGCGTCCATTCCATCTGTGCATCTTTTTTCAACATGGCATTTAACGGCTGCACGATCTCTGCAAAACCTATTATAAACTTCCGAACAAAGTTAATTTTGCCAAAAAATGATTTCAACTCTTTCCTACTGTTTGGTATTTGCAAACTTTTTATGAATTCTATTCTATCCGGATCAATTGAAATTCCACCTTCAGAAATGACATGGCCTAATAATTTACCTTCAGTTATGCCAAATATACATTTCCTAGGATTAAGGGAAATCCCATACCTTTCACATCGCTTGAGTACTTTCCTGAGGTCTTTAGCGTGAGTGGATGTATCCTTGGAATACACAGTTAAATCATCCATATACACGACAATGCACTTACCTAATAATCCACGGAATGCAATGTCCATGGCCCTTTGAAAAGTGGCACCTGCATTGATCAGACCAAAAGGCATTCTTCTATACGCATAATTTCCCCATTTACAAGTGAAAGTGGTTTTTAATCTATCTTCTCTATCAATTAAGACCTGGTTATAACCTGAAAAACCATCTAAAAAAGACATCATTCTCGTGCCATTTACTGCTTGCAGCACTTCGTCTATTGGGGGCAGAGGATAATTATCCTTTTCAGATGTCTTGTTTAAATTTCTAAAGTCTACGCATAACCTGATGTCTCCATTTTTCTTCCTTACTGCTACTAAGTTAGCTACCCAGACAGAATGTTTGATTGGGAAAATTATTCAGCAGACAGCAATTTTTTAACTTCTTCGAAGATTAAAGGTTCTAGAATGGCATTCACAGGCCTCTGTTTCTGCCTAAATGGTTTGACTTCTTTTCTCAAAGGTATTACGTGAGTTATAATGGACTCATCAAATGTTTTCAAGTCTTCATAAGTCCATGCTATGACGTGTTTATATTCTTTTAGAATGTCTAAAAGCTCCTTTCTAATTTTCTCAGAGCAAGCTTTCCCAATTAGTACATTTTGCGGATTTAGCTCTATCCCTAAGTTATGTAAATCACACTTACCCCCTTCTGTTTTGGGTAAGTCCTTCTATCTCATTACTCCATTGAAGTCAAAGATATGTTCTAATTCAATTACTCCTTTTGGTAAGAAGTTGCTCTTTAAGTTGATTATATCCTCTTCATCCCATGTTACTTTAGGTCTTTCCTATTCATCAATGATTTGAGCCTCAAATGCCTCATTACAAGTCAGAAAATCAATAATTTATTTGTCCCCTCCAAATACTTAAAAGTATGTAACGTTGTCTGGTATACTGGGTATGTTAACTAGCTCAACAGCAAATCGTCTCAATCCTGACAGTGTCAATGGTTCTAATGTACTCGCAGCAACTGCTAGCGCATCTGGCCTGTGATTCAGCTCTTTGGGGATGTGCTCTATGTTAAAAGCATCAAACGAATCTGTTAAACCCCATACTCTATGTCTGTAACTAATCATTTTCTTGTAATTGCAGGCATATAGTTTCCTCACTTGTCTTACTACTAATTCAGAGTCTGAAAATACTCTGATGGTTTTCACCCTTTTCTTGATGGCCATGACAAGTCCTAAAATTAGGGCTTCATATTCAGCAATATTGTTAGTGCAGGAAAATTATAATCTATATGCTGCCAGATGTGATTTACCCTGAGGATCTATGAGTTCAACACCTGCACCTGCGCCCTGTTTTGATTTAGACCCATCACATTTTAACGTCCACATGCCATCTTTACTTTTCTGACCTTTTATCTTAGCATGTATTGCCTCTTTTATTGCCTGTGGGGTGTTGTCCTGTTTATTCATGGGTTTTTGTGTTTGGCTAACTTGAATATGTGTGTTTTTAGTTTGCAACTCAGAAAGGCAACTACTCTTGTCTCTTATTTCTTTTCCTAAATCTGGAATCAAGGCATCTATATTATCCTGAACATATTTCTATGTTGGATCAGGATTCTCATTTTCCTCTTGTACCTCTGCCTTTCCTATGCATTTTTTGTATTCATATTCAATGATGTCCTTGCATATTTCACAACTTTCCTCAGAATGTTGCCTATCATGGACTCTACACCTGTTTTTGTACAATTTACATTGGACCGGCAGATTGTACTTAACGCATTCTTCCACCTCTTGTCTGATGGCATGACCAAATTTGTCTATTGCATTGTTTTCTTCATCTGAGGAATTTCCATCAGACTCAATGAATAATGCCGTCCTATTGTTGACACATTTTTTTCTACTATTTAACATCATGATCTCTTCAATTTGTACCCCATTGTTGGTAATTCTATAGACACCCGGTTCAACAGCAGCATATAATATTTCATTAGTTTGATTATACTCTGTTATCATATGTTTCATTCTGGGCTCTGCCTCTATTTTGATCTAGTTTGGGATGCCTCTCCAAGGTAACCACATGTGTGAAAAGTCAGTGGCCATATACCCGTTTAAGGTCTTGGACCAATCCCTACTTAACAGCATTCCATAATTTACGGGTATATCCACTACTTGAATATTAATGATTTGGCTTACCCTAGGGTCTGAAGCTAATTGCATTTGAATGTTCATGAGCTCTCCTATCATGCTAACCTCAGTCTTATCTAGTTGTTTGACAACCTTGGCAGATTTGGTGGGAGTCAGCCCGAGAGTTTTACATATTCCTAAGGGCATTACATTCGCTGAGGCACCAGAATCTACCATGCAATTGTGTATATTCTTCCCACACAATCTAACAGTTAACAAGAAAGGGGGAGTATCCCTCTTATCCGCATGTATTACTACATTTGTATTGGAAGGGTGCTCAACTTTCTTATTCTTCTCTTTAGGTGGTGAATCACTATTAGGAACAATTATATCAGCAGACATCTCATTTGTCATGGACGGATCCAGGGATTTTATAAAAGCATTTCTGATCCCTGGGGCCTTCAATAATTCATTTAGAGGTATACTGACCTTGATTTTCTTTATTTCCTCTGACAAGTAATTCATTAATCTTGTTGTATCTATTGCTTCAGTTTTACTTGTTTGATCCTTTTGTATTGTTGTTCAATTATCTGTGTGCTGATTAGCTTTAAGTGTGGCAGGATTGTTGCTAGCATTCTAATCTGGGGGTGTATTGATGTTATTCAGAGGAACGGAAGTGGTAAAAGGCCCTCCTGGCGTAGGGTTGTTCCTCAAATTGTAAGTGTGGCTTTTATTTGTCTGTTGAAAGGCCTGCACCTCCTCTGTTTCACTCAATATCTCATTTTCAGATTCAAAGGAAAACTAAAAAGCATTTAACACAAAGGCCAATTTAGGATAAAGATTCTCACAACAGTATGGTTCATCTTCCAGCAATTCATCCTCTTTCTCTTCTGCAGTTGCAAAGGTAAACGTTTCTAAGACTAATGCTGTGTCATATCCTGAGGGTACTACCTCATTACCCTTGGGAATGAGAAATTCAGAGGTAGGAGGTTGCACATCTATGTTGAAAATGCTAGCTGCTAAGTGGAACTGTGGACAGTCGTGCTCAGCATGGGCATTTGTATTGTGAAATCTGCACCAATTTTTGGGTGCTGTACTGGCCATTTGTATACTAGTCGTTTGTTTTGCATCATGATTATCTATATTCTCAAAAGGAGAAGCTAGAGTACCGTTGTTGGGCCCAGTGTTCCATGTCTTGGGTGGCATAGGTTGATTCTAATTTATGTTATTATTGCCCCAGGTCCTATTATCTATCACTGGCCCCCTATTTTGCATTGGTTGCCCCTGGCTGGGGCCTTGATTCTGATTATAGTTTTGGTTCTAATTGTTCTGCTGATTTTGATTGAAACTATAATTCTGATTTTGGCCTTGGTTGTGATTTTGATGTTGATTGTAGTTTTGGTTGCCTCTTCCATAGAGGTTCTCATTTCTTAATTGTGTCACTTCAGTTGTTAACCTTTTCAAATGTGCAGTGATCTCTTTGATTTCTTCCCTATCCTCTTGTGCTTTTGCCACAGTTGTATCCCTAGGAGGTTGGAAGAAAGGCTGACCATTGTTTTGACTGTTATTGGAAGTGCTAGCCGTGTAAGGAGTTATAGCTTGAATTGGGGTAGGACTATACACGGGTGTGTAAGAAGGAACCGGATTTAATAGTGGAGTGTGTTGCATAGAGGTTCCATTCCATGGTGGTGCTTGATTCTGCACCCCAAAACTTCCTCCATTAACAAATGGGTTATAAGTTGTATGCCTCATCTCTTGGTTCACTGAGGCTACCTCTTTATAGGCTTTGGATATTGAATCTATGTCAGGTTTTCTTTTGACAAACATGGCAATTAAAGGATCCAAGGCAGCATAGTACATAGCCAACAAGGGATCATCATCTATGGTATAAGGGGCTACCAGCCTAGAATAGGCCTTTTGAAATCTGTCGTTGAATTTATCAATCAGCTCTCCCTCTCCTCGTTTTATAGTAGCCAATTTATGATACAAAGCACAAGGGTCAATGGGTCCCCTAAATCTTGATAGAAATGCTTCTTCCATAAGCAGCCAGGAAGAAATGTAACCGTTGGGCAAATTTACATACCAGCTAGAGGCTTGCTCATTAAAGGTGTAGGGAAACGATCTACACACCACATCCTCATGCTCTAACCTAGCTCTAAAACATGCTTCCTTGAATATTCTAATATGGTCTTCTGGGTCCTGATGCAACTGGTATTTGGGACATATCTTTTCCAGATTTTTAGGCATCTCATGATAATCATTAAAGAGTATGGGAGAATTGACATCGAAATAAGCCATTGCATGTGTTTGAGCTTGACCTGAACTTGTAGGAATACCTGGACTGATAGGTGGATTAGGATTTACAGGAGGATTGAGACCTCCAGGAGTGCCTGAACCAAGATTTAAAGATCTGAACAATGATCTATCAGGACTCACAATACTACGGATGTTAAAGGGTGACCTAGGAGGTGTTCCAGAAGAACTTCCATCTTGCGATATATTTGGATTCCAAATTAAAGGGTTCCTACCTTGCCTAATATCAGGTAGTTGCACAAATATATCCCCTGAACTAGATCTAGACCTAGTCACTCTATTACTATTATTAGCCAGTTTGAAATAAACTCTAACTCAGAAAGGCCCTCCTTCTAGCGCCAGAAAACTGTTGGTGATTGTTTTGATGCAATCATAACAATAAGTTAAAATTCACATAAAATGAACTGAAACTATACTTGAAAGATAAGAAGGAATCATTTAAGATTCAACTAATCCCAAGTCTACAATGGTTCGGTTGGTCAAGTTCAGTTGGTCAATGTGAAGCTGTAATGTTCAAGGGGCCTTACGTAGTTTAGAGTTTCTTTGTGGTTTACTGGACTAAGATTATGCAAAAGATCATGAGATATGTCAATGCTTTCCATTCCTTTGCATACAAGTGTTACTGTGCTGCAAGTTTTAGACGGTTTTCTTGAATTATTGCAGCTTTCTCCTTCATACATTTATGAAAACTGTCTACCTTAAACTCTGTTATGCACACTTCTTCAAATTTGAGACAATTTCCTTTTGATTTCTACGTTTTCAGCTAAATATTTCAGATGGGTTGGAAAAAGTTAGAAAGATCTAATCTATACCTCATTTACTCTACCAAAGGATCTAATTGTTCTGTTATGCACTATGTAAATACTACAGTTATTTGATCAAATCCATAGTAAAAAAACCTTAAATGCAAGTTCTGAGTATTTTCACAAACATACATTTAAAATTGCAAGCTCTCAAAGATAATATTTCAAAACACAAAGAAGAGCAGGAGAACACTCAAAAGATAGATGCAGAACTCCAGATTCTATTGTAATAGAAACAAATAGTCATACATGATTTACAATGTAGGAATGAGTCTTAGTTTCATTGATCAAACTACAGAGAACTTACAAGTTTTACAGATACAGTAAGGAAGCCAGACATTCCATGCACACCTTACTGCAGACAAACAGGTGACCTCCTTCTTCTACTTCTAAACTAAGCTAACTTGTTGTGTGCTTCTAAAAAAATCCCTGTTGTAAAGTGTTACAGTGCAGAGAAGCACGATATAAAGACTTTCTAATTGTCCTCACTACAGCAAAAAAAACTAACTAAAACCCCTAGTTCAAACCCCTGGTTACAACAATAAATATAGGTGAACCAGTTCTTCAAAAAATATCTCTGAGCAGTGTCAAATCTGGGTGAAATATTGCCCCTTTCTAAGAAGCTCTGGCAGCTCAGCAATAACTTCTATTTGTCTGTTGTAGTAATACTCCTAGCTATAACCATGTCCTCCATTTGAATGGCCTTGACTTCTTTGCACTTCGCCTTTACTTCTTGCTCCTAAGATCGGATTTTCTTCTTCCATGAGGTCACTATGTTGAATTTCCAGCTGCTTCCTCAACTGCAAGCCTGTAAGACAAGACAAGCAATAACTATCACATTTATCAAATAAATAGCAGGAAACTCAAAATATCTGTTAAAACAGGGTGACTATGCAAAAAAAATGTGGAAATCTGGCTCAGAAAACCCTCAAAACGCACTCAAAATGCATACAAATTGCCCAAAACCAAACGGGTCAACCATCGCTGACCAGAAAAATGCCACGGGCGCCAAAAATGTGTTTAAAATTCCACCGCTTTGCATTTCCTGCCCATCGGCATGATAGATACCATCGGTGCGTCCAAAAATCGCTTGGGCGATATTTGTTATTTGGTCGATGGCCTTTCTTGTTATTTCCTCCTTATTTCTTCCCATCGGCCTAAGTCTGTACTATCGGCGAGCCTCAAAATTCCTTCGCCGATCATTCTCTTCCATCGCTTTGTTATTTCTTCCTTGCTCTCCATCAGTGAGAGGTTCGCCATCGGTGAACTCTAAATCCTCTCCGCCGATAACAATACCTTGGCCGATGCTCTTATATCGGCGAGAGTCCCGCCGATGTCTTCCCTTCCTTCGCATTTCAGATAAATCCTCTCTCCCTTTCTTCCATCGGCCTGACCTTGCCCATCGGCAAAGGTCCTAAACCATACTCCGACTACCGCTGTCTGGCTGAAATGGCCCCTAAACCTAAGCCCTCCCTCATCTATCGGCGTGACCAATGATATCGGTGAAGCTACTTAAAACTTTCACCGATATCCGTTCTCTAGCCGATACCTCTTGTTACCTTCAATCGGCGTAAGTCTCACCAACACCATTCTTCTTATGTTCCATCGGTGTGAGATGGCCCATCGGTGCCTCACAAACTCCTCCTCCCGATGGCATTACCTCGGCCGATGCCCCTTTATCGCTTTTGCTTTTTCTTCCATCGGCAAGGGCCAAAACATAATGGCCGACGGTAATAGTTATACCGATGGCAAAAGGCCATCAGGGAGATCATAGTCTTCGGCGAGAGAAAACCAAACTCCGCTGATTCAAAATGTTACGCCGATGTCATTCGTTTTATATCTGGCCAAGTCTCCTTTCATTTATCTGCGTGACTTCGCCCATTGGCGAAAGTCAAAAACAATACTCTGATAGTTAATGTTATGCCGATGGCATACCATCGGCGACAGTCTCGCCGAAGCCTACTCCGTCCATTGAACATTTGAACCATTGAACCAAGAAAAAGGTTTGACACAGCAGTTCAATGTAGCATAGCGACTGTTAAAAGGAAATGAACCCTGCGAACTTTGGACATTTTGAACCAAGAAAAAGGTTCAATACGAAGGTTCAATGCGCGGTTCAACATTGTAATACAAAATAACAGCTTGCCCCCTTTTAGACATTTTTGAGCATGCCGAACCAATTGAACCCCGAACCATTGAACCAAAAAAGGTTCAATCGGATGGTTCAATGCGCAGGTTCAAACCTGAAAAAACACTTCCAATGAATAAGTAATGGCGATTAAAGTGAATTGATGTATTTTCTGCAAAACAATCAAATGTAACATACAGAGTGGAACCCAGACAAAATTGCCCATGACCCGGAACTACTAAGTACGAATTTTTTCAAAATTTAAAATAAATGCCAACAAGAAAAAAGGCAAACAACAAACTGTTTATCATGCAAAACCTGATAGTACATTTTACCCAAATGATCATAACTTGCAAAATATGATGAATTTTAAGATGGTTCAAAAAGCAACTCTGGCTCATTTTTCACAAGGAATCCAACCATATTATGCAATGGTACTGAAAAATACAAATTTCTATATTTTTAATAAGGTTTACAAATCTAACTCTCTTTTCCCTTTACCACCAGACAGAACAAACACAAGCAGAAGCAAAAAATCAAAGCAACAGCAGGGGTCCTCATTTTGCTGAGGAGCAAAATGGGGCGTGTTGTGAACATCACAACAGGAAGGAAAGGGAAATGATTGTCTTGCAAGATTTTAATCAGATTTTTGGAAAAACTGAGACAGGTTTGAAATGGTTTTTGAAAAGTTGATAAATTTTGCTCTTGGGAAGGTATGGATTTACTCTCTGGATTAGATGTGCAACAGTAAATGTGCCGTGACAGAGTTCAAATGTGCTAAAAGTCATATCAAATGCACAATACTGGTGGTTTTTCAAAAGCGTTGCAATAGAGATTAAATGCACATAAAGTCGGATCAAATGCACCATGGGTCGTGGAAAATGCGCAACTCTAATTTTTGTCTTGGTTTTTTGCAGAATTTTGGAACGTTTTTCAAGAATTTTCATTTTTTTGGTTTGAAAACTTGGTGTTTCTGAAATTTGATGTTCAATTATGGCAAAGACATAGCAAACACATAGAAGTTTTAATGATTTTTTTTTTATCTTTTGTTATTTTCTTTTGTATTTTTGGACTATTTTGACTCAAAAACAAGTATACCCTAGATTGGATAGGATAGTATTTGTTGAATCTTCTAGCTATGCAAATTCAAAGCATGTAGCTTCAGGATCTGGTAGCACCGGCTCCCCTCCACGGCACTCACTTCTCACACATACCAAATTCGGGTTTCCTTAGGCTTGTACCCCCACCAAACCATAGGATTGTCCCTGCTACCTCTACTAAGAATCACATGAATCGAGGCCACTTCAAGGGCTCCGTCCTTTGTGTCAACAAATAGGGGTTTTTGGTATACTACACAATTGGTTCATAGTCAAGGCAACCGTTCGAGTGGTTACACTTGTGGTGGCACTACTCTCCATTATGGAGTCTCCCAGCCTCAAAGGGTTACACCTTAGAGGGTTTTGGGGGAGGTTGGCAATCGGTGTAACACAGCAACACTCGTTGCAGGAGGTTTTCACCTCAATCACATTTATTTAAAGTGGATTAGTAGGGCTTGGCTTTAGCCTGTTTCCACTTAGGGTCATTCCCACTTGGATAGGCATGCATCCAAGGGCAAGCCCCTATAAAGGTTAAAAAAATGGAATAACAGGTCTGGCATTCTAGTCACCTAGTTAAGGGGAGAGCATAAGCCTATTATCATTCGATAAGCATAGAGAACATTGATTAATCCAAACCTAGTTAAAAGGAAAACAATGAAATGGGCTATCTACTTGTGCACTCATGCATTTGTTAACTTTGAAGTTGTTAAAAAGATAGCATTGTTCATTTTCCCATTTGTAAGATAGCTATGATCTAACTAAAGAAGATAGCAATATGCAGATATAGCAGTGGTTCAATTACTCTCTTCCTAGTTATGGACTACGTGAAATTTGTATGCAAGCATTTTTTTGTTACTTTTTCCCTTAATTAATCTAAATGAACTAGTCAATGCAGCTAAATGATCTAATCCAGCCTCTAATCCTGCAAGACAAACATTAGCTCAAACATAGAAATTAGATGAAATCCTAAAAGCCACAGTGCAGGACAGAAGTGCCACTATGCAGTATGAATGCGCAGAAATAGAGATAGCATGCGTCGTTATACAAAAGCGCCAAGATAGGTGTCAAAAGTGCTATAATAAAAGACATATGCGTTAAAAAGACAAAAGTGTCATAAAACAGTATACAAGCGCCGCTGTGGAGAATATATGCATCGTAAATTCAAAAGCATCGGAGCAGGGAGTATAAGCATTGTCTAAGTGGATGAATGCATTGTTTCTCCGCTGGCATTGAAACAGTAGGCAGATGCACTGGATTGGAAGATATATGTGCTGAAATATTATGTGCACCACGTCAGGAGGTATATGTGCCACAGGATTACTCAAATCTGCTGAATCAACCTGCCAGAAGTCTGTATGGAACCTGTATGGAGCCTGTGTCTCAAAAACTCAGATTTTTTATTAGAAAGAGGGGCAAGGGCCCCATGGTGGGTGCCAAAATGTGAGGGTGAAAATGGGATTAATCAATTGAATAACAAAAATCCAAACATCAATGAAATGTGAAGGAAAAAAGGATTTAATAATAACAAAGCGATACTTACAACCTTTTACCTTTCATTTTCCATTACTCACCTATCTGTTCTTGATCTTGATAATGAATAAGCCCTTAGAAGCGTATGCTCCCTTCCTTGTTGAAGATGACAAGAATTGAATGGCTATGATATTTTGTGTGAGTGAAGGTGAGCTTCAACACACTATTGATGGATGAAGTACTATGGAGATGGGGGTGTCAAAGACACGCTTGTGTTTCTGTAGCATAAGTTTGCTCAAACGATGGATATGAAATGAAGAAGAAGAAGGTTGTATTTATAGAGTTGGGTGAGAGAAGATCAATGGTTGAGAAGGAATGAGAAGATCAATGGAGGAGAATGGTTGAGGAACATGCAACCAATAGAAGAAGGACATGTGTCATTCAAAAGTAAGCTTTGTTTGAGTTAACTACTTTCTTGATGAGGATGAGTTTTTATTTTCTTAAATTAGAATTTATTTTTCTAATTTAAGAGCAAAGTTGCTTTAAAATTGCTTTAACTCAGCTTTTGCTTTTGTATGACAAGAAGAATTTATTTTTACAAGCTAAGAAAGCATAATTAAATAAATGAATTTATTTAATTGAGGAATTAGAAGATAAGAAAGCTAATTAAATAAATAAATTTATTTAATTTATTTTTAGAAGATTTGGAAGATAAGAAAGAAAATTAAATAAATAAACTTATTTAATTTACTTACACATGATTTTGGAAGAATAAATAAAATATTTTATTATATTTTATTTTTGGGGATTTTAATTTAAATAAATTTGCATTTTATTTAAATTAGGAAGAATGAAAGATTTAATTAAATAATTAAAATTTTTTAATTACTTAGAAGAATGGATGTTTTAATTAAATAATTAAAATTATTTAATTATTTAGAAGAATAAAGTTGATGTAGATGGAATTAATTAAATAAATGTAATTTATTTAATTAAATGGGAGGAAATGAATCAAATAAATCAATAAATTTCTTTATTTATTGATAGAGGAATATTAAGATGAAATAAATATTAAAAATATTTATTTATGTAGAGTTGTGTCATTTTTAGGTGTATACAAAGATATATATTTACTTTAAGTGTTTGTGCTAGGTCGAGAGGAGGAGAATACCTCAACCCCATTCTCATAACCTTGCCAAATGTTTGGAACATTGTAAGGGTATGTTGTACATTCCTACACTATGTTATTTTACATCTATTTAGATACTATCTATAAGTTTGTATTTATAGCATGATGTTGAAAAGATTCTATGCATCGTGGTATGATAGTATTTATTGTAAATCTCTTTATGTATTTAAGAGTACTCAACTCTCATTTCCATGACCAATAAGGAGTTAAGGAGGAGTATGAGTATGGTCATTAACACCAACTACTCCATTATTGCATGAGGGTAAGCACATTATTAGGCATGCATTCTGCCATAAGTTATGCAGGAAGACAGAATGTTGAAGTCTTATAAAGACTATATCCTAAATTTTTAACCTATGTGTATCATGGCAACTAAAGTTAAAACCACTTTATGTCTTAATAAGGCACTCAACTCCCTTTCTTCTCATAAAAAAAATGGAGTGAAAGGTAGGAGTCTTGAACTGTGAAGTGGCCTTTATGGCCACTACCTCCACCTTCATGTGCATACGGTCTTATAGAGAGAATATAGGCTCTAATGAGGGAGGGTGCTAAGTACTTATTCTTTTCTCCACTCCTCAAATATTAAGAGAGTTTATAGGAGTGCATGAATTGGTTTGCATAGTGGTGTTTTATGACCATAAATTTTGTTTTGTTTGCATCCCTCTAAAGAGATCTTTTGTTTGCTCATTTTCATGAGATTAACTATGGAAGTTAAGAAGGGAATAAAGCTTATAGGGGCTATGTTACTGCAGAATAGGAGGGCAGTATGCATGGAAAAGAGGAGGGAAGTTGATCATAGAGAGGTTTCTAGCTTTTAGAATAGTTGATAAGTATCTAAGGTGGAAAAAAGTGGATATAGGTGTCTAGCTGTGTCACTAAGACCACAACCATTATGTATAACTCTGCAAGGAAAGCTTGATAGCAAATAGTGAAAGGGAGAGGAGATGATAGGCGCATGGATGTGAGCATATAAGATGGGAACAGTGGCATGCTGAAGACAAGTTTTTAATACTCATCAGCTATTCCTATCGGCATATTCCTTGAACCACTTATGGATGCAGGTCCGCGGTAAAAGTGGTGTAGCAATAGACCAACTACGACTAATCTAGTTTGCATGTGGGTAAATATGTGGTTAGGCACTAATGCTGCCTAGTTCTCGATGGTGAAGGAAAAAGTAGCATTTTTAGAACCAAGTTCATGGGAAGGCTCTACTATCTTTCATACAAAAATCCATTTAGAGACTAGGATAGCATTTTTTTAAAACAAAAAGGTGATAAATCACCCATACCATTAATATAAAAGAGTTTATATAGAAAGAAAATGGAAAACCAAAAAATGATGTGTCTAGCAAAAAGATTATAGTGAAAAGGCCCTATACCATCCAGATCAAACAAATTTAGATAAAACAAAAAAGAACTAACACCTTAACAGGCCAACCACCCAAGAAAAGGTCCCTTGTGAAGTGAAAAAACCAAGCACCCACATGTACAAACAAGCCACCTCCCTGACAACCAACATCCAAATCCATGACACCAGGGAGACACCTACCAAAACAACCACCACCACACCATTCAAACTATAACATGGTCATAAATGAACACTACTTCATCTATTGTGCCCACAACTGAAAGCATTAAGCTACAGGACAAGTGACAGGGATGGGGACATGTTCCTGATGCGCTGCATTGGATCCATCGTCTCCCTAATCCTCTTCGTCATCTTCTCCAGGATCATCAAAGGCATCCCTGGGTATGTGAGGTGCAATATCTGGGGCATGAACTCTAAGAAACCTTATGCCCATGAAGACATCCTTGATACGCTGTGCATTCTTCTTAGAGAATAGGAAGCTTTAGACATTGAGTTCTCTATCAAGCTCATTGCCACTCAACGATTTAAGACTAGATTGCATAGCCCTATAGACTGCATAGTGAGGAGATGAGGTTCTTAGAATTTGAAGTTTGAAAATCCCTCTAATTAGGGCATCACCCTGGTCCATATCATAAACCTTAACCATTTTAGCCCATCTATCCACTATGTAAATATTGTTGTAGAAGAGACCAAAGGCTAGAGCATGAACGTATTCGGCGTCTTGTACCAAATCCATTATTTTAGAAAGGATTTGGGAGACAATATCTGAATAGTTGAGGATTTGGCCAACGTAACCTTTCATCCATCTATGCCCTACAATGCATCTCACCCTAAGATTGGGATAGCATTGGATATCTAGAGAGAATAGCTCTTCTAATTTTTGTTATACATAGAGAGAAGCTCTATTATCTAGCAAATTATTGTTCATATCTATAGAAAGAGGAGTTTTATGACCTTCTAAACCCATGGGATTGTATTAAGAGAAGTCTTTATTATCCAAACTATGAGAGTAAGAAGGCAGTGATCGCCAAGTATACATGAAAGGTGTCTCATTTGTGTGGGATAGCATATAGAAATACGATATAAGAGGTAGATATCTCATTTTTACTATTATTTTATTCTTAGAACTGTGAATAAATGTTTAGTATAAGATTGTGTAGAGACACTCTTATATAGAGTAAAGTGCTTTTACTCATGCAAACATCAAACTTATGATCATAACAACTATACAATCATAGTTCATAGGAAATAGATAAGCTATCTTATCCTATTTTGTTACGACATTTAAGGTGAATGTAGTAATAGAACCTAAAAGTATGATAAAAAGAATGCTCATAGATAGTAACATAAACTACAATGAGTAAATCATAAGATGAATCAGATTATAATTGAGAAGCTTTTGAAGACTTCATTTAATGTCTTTATTTTATAATTTTGAACCATTAGAGAGTTATGTTGCTTAAAAATAGACATAGGTTTTAGATGTATATATGAGAAAAATTACGTCTAAACACTATAGAAACACATTCAAACTTTGGATTTATGGGTAGAAAAACTATTGAAAGTTTCTACCCGAGATAGTTTAAATCTCTTGATGAAATATATGTATGAGTTTAGTGGTTTTAGTAGAAATATTTAGTGAAAGGTATTCACTTAATCTAGAATTTATAGAAATAATATTGGCATAATTGTAAATACTTAATGGAGTGATATAATATAACCTATGCATCCTATGATAATGATAAGTATTATCATGATAGGATGATATACTTAAGTTCAAGATGGGGCAATAGAAAATATTTGCTGATAAATTTCTCAAGTCTTATTCTTTTAAGAATGCATTAGATACTACATTTACGAGAAATAAATTGATAAAGGATAACTTTCCTCAAACCTTCTTAAATGATGGCATTATAAGTCTTAAGTGAATATCATTATGATATTGAAGTGACAAGGATGCATCAAGGGTATAGATTCCCTTGTGTGAAATAGAGTTCCTATTGTCATAAATACAAAATAAAGGAAATGGGTGAACCAAGATTATGGTAAACTAAAGAGCCTTTTGTCTAGCAACTATTGTTATGTCTATCACCTCAAGAAAGAGTATGTTCGGAGATATAATTAAACTTCTCCTTTGTTTCAAGATTGAAACAATTAAACCAGCTCAGGGGTAAATGTATACTAGGAGTTGGGAATATATATATATATATATATATATATTTAATAGAACTTATTTTAGTGTGATGTGCATAGAAGATAAAGATAACCCAATGCTCGACACCTTGTTATAACCAACTCTGAATAGTGTATGCTGGAAGATTCAAATCTCAAGCATTATTTTGATCGTTTTACATAGGATTTTTGATATTGGTTTATGTGGCTTATATACAAAGGACGTTATATAAGAGTTCATAACCTATCTTAAGTTGAAAGTTGGTAGACTTAAGAAGACCAAGAGGTTGAAAAGTATTTTATTATCTTTTATGATTCAACCGATTAGGGTTCATAGATTGAACTTAGTCAAAGACTAGTTAGGAAAATGAAAGTATCCATTAAAGATATTATATGGATGAGGATATACCACATATACTATATTTATTCATGTTATGTGAAATGTGAAGTGAAACAATGCCAAGTGTTTTGGGAAGCCTAGAGGCATTAGTTATATTATAACTATTATTTTTGGATAACAAGGATTTTTGGTAATTCTATGTATTGGGTTAGAGAAGTTAAACCATAGAATCAAAACCTGAAAGGGTTTAGAAAACTTAGAACTCTTAATTCAGATATGCCATTGTTCTTTTATATATTATGGTTGACAATGAATGGTCGCAATAACCATAGAGCAAGATAGAAAGAGTTAAGAAGCACTTGTTGAATGTAAATGTTTTATGTTTTTAGACAGTGATGAAACTTGTTATATACAACACAGGAGTGTTTAATATTAAAATTAGTGAGTAGACTAATAGGAGGTCATAGACCCTAGTGCATTACAAGTATGCAAGGAGGGACTCTTTGAAAGGTTAGAATTACCTAAATCTATATATTATTTAAGTATATCCTAGATTAAGGATAAATTGTCCTAAATCAAATTGACTAGAATTTGAATATAGTTCAAAAAATTTATGTCTAGAGTTGTAGAATGAGATAGTCTTCAAGAGTCAGAGGTGTGTGAACATATGACTACGTTCATTGTGAATGTCTATTTATATTGAATCTTTAGCCAAAGTAGTGCATCCATCTCTGCATGCATTAGTCGGTTCACAGTGTCCAACATTGCATAACCTACCAGTAATGTCATACATAGTTAGAGGAGGCTATAGTTGTATGACCATGTATGTTATGTAGGACACAACACTAGGACTTAGATGGAAAAAATGTGTTGGTTCCTTATATCTATACTCTTCATGAAGGGTAGGACCACTTCTAGGAAGGAAGGTGTGCGGGGGACTGTTGGTCTGTGGTTGGAGGTAAAGCACTCGGATGATACTCTCCCTCTATAGAAGATGACTCACCAAGGCTTGTGAAAGTAGATATCAATATTCTAGATGCAGTGTACTCCATGTTATGACTTATGATAGTCAAATTTATGATGTAAAATTATTCGTTATGCCAAGTGCATTTTATGTATTGTAAAAGTAATGTGAAAGGATTTCACTATGATTCTATCTTTGAATATGTTGTAATTTGAAGGTTGAAAATATTCATAAAGATTACTTTATTTCTTGTGATTTTGCAAATGATATTTATTTAAAAAGAAAAAAAAATTCACTCATGTTTACCATGTTTATTTACTTTCTTCTAAATTTTTGAGTTTATTCCAGTATTATGGGAATGCATGTTACAGAAGGCCGCACACTCGTGGGAGAAGAAGGTCACATTGTTTGAGCGTTTGAATGCCCTCTGGTCTATGTGGTGTTTTAAAACTTTGCCAACATAGGATTTTTGATATCCTCTAGAGGCAAATTTATTTGTGGAGAGAGGACATCCTTTCTTCCAAGACAAACCAAGATGATCTCTATCCAAAAGGGTATATTACTATTGAAAGAGGTGTTTTTCATTGAAGGTGATCTGGAGGAATCTCCAAACGCCTCTGTTGAAACCCCCTCTTTATACAAAGGAAGATTTGTGGCTTGTTTGAAAGGCTCATGACCTATATACAAGGCCCACGACCTGTAGAAAGGGCCACAACATGGTCATAAGGGTTGTACCCTATATAGAATATGCGATAGATGTTCATAGGTGCTGCACCCTTGATAAGAAGTACCACGACCTGTTGAACGGGCCTTTCCCTACATTTGACCCTCCTCTCCCACACATTATCCTTTTCTCACACAAGTCTACAGGCAAGAATCACCCTAGAATCACCCTCTATTTCACCCTTTGTTTTTCCATTTTATTGTGGATAGAAGATGCCTCTATTGTCACCTTTGTTTGGATCTATTTGGATATTAGTTTTTGTGGAAGTAGAAGTAAGAAGTTGATCTATGTGCAAAGGAGGGCAACCCAAGCGTAGGCATTTCTGGCCGCTCTTGTATGCCATCCCTGGTTGGCAGCCCCTCATTTTGGCAGCCCATGCTAATGTTTAGTAGATTTTTCCCTAAATCCTTCCTTTTGAGGGATATTTTTCCCTATTTTTGGGTTTCCATTAGTTTGTTTTTTTAATTTTTGCAAAGGTATTTCAAATTATGCCTTTTTAATGTTAAATATTAGGCAATTTTTTTATTATCTCTAACACAACGCAATATAAAAAAAATACAAAATAAGGGGAGTAATTTAAAATTTGGGGACTTAGAGGTAATTTAAAAATTGTAAGTGCTAAATCAAGTCATTCATATAAATAGGCTAAGTATTAGGGCATGATTTTAATTGTCCTGCTTAGTCCTATAGCACTACATGATAAAGTGCCTAATTCAAGGAGGGTAATTAAGCAATTTGGGGCACAAAATAATCAAGGGAGTGTGTATTTGGGTTCCTATGGCATCTTTGGATTACTCTAAGTTAAATCAATGGGTTCTTCACTCTGGTTCTATCGATCATATGTCTCCTTATCCAGAGGTTTTCATGTCATTCAATCCTATTGACATCTCCAAAATCCTGATAGATGATCATTATCATATTGTTTGTGGACAAGGAATAGTACAGATAGGTAATGGATACATCCATAATGTCTTTTTCATTCCTAACTTGACAAAAAAAAAATCTGTATATCAACTCACTTGTTCATATATGTTACATCCCTAATTTCTGACTTGCTATACTTTTACTTTTTACTTGGACATAAGTAAATTTATTGTGATGTTATAGATTTATGACAAGATATGACATGGAATTATATTGAATATCATTTATGAAATCATGGAAATGATTATGTTATTATTGATTTACTATTTGTATTATGAGATTTGATTTATTAGTTGAATTAATTGAATAATGATGCACTGATCACATATTGTTTGATGACAAGTTAAATAGGATTAAAAGTTATTAGATGACTCTCAAAGAAGAGAGAGAGAGATTATCTTTTGAGAAGAGAGATATAGACCTCAGATTACGAGTGGTCTATTTGCCAAACGAGTATAGTGTTAAACAATAATGTGAACCAATGAGTCATAAGAGGTAAGTCTTGTCTTGCTAGTTTACTTTTGAATCTAATCGACAGGTAGTCGATATCTTGATTATCATCTAGTCAAGTCAATGGTGAGTCGACATAGTCGTTTGTTAAGTAAACAATGTCATTGGCGTACAACGGTTGTGTTATTCTTCTTGAGTCACTTGACGTTTTATTGTCGCTTCTTAACGTCAAGACGTTTTCATCAAGTTAGATGACATGAATATTGTCGACGGATTGTGATGGGGAGGTAAACTCGACCCATTCACATCATCTATAATCCTTAGTGGTCAAATTGAGTTGAACGTCAAATTATTACTAATCGCTTTCTCTATTATCATGTCTATCTATTCTTTACTTGTGATGTATTGAAGAGGGAATCTTTTATACATTTATGAGGAAATTACTACCTCATTGTCATTTTAACCATTCATGCCTATCCTTTAGGAGAAGTCTGTGATGAGGACATAGGCTTTTAAACTTTTTAGATAGTGATCAAAGTGGGACAAATAGAGGAGTTCTTAACAACTTCAGGTAGAGGTTTTTCATAGCTATGTGATAACTAAATGAAATATTGAGTCTTGTTCTGCATTTACGCCCAATTCGTCATTATCGTCGTAAAGTGCTTCGAGCGTATGTCGTAAACTCCTTTTGTGAAATTCGACGGATGTTGAATTAGAGACCATGATGAGTAATAACTTTGGTCGAATTATAAAGGAATATACTAAATTATATAAGTTATATTTAAGTAGTCATTGAGGTATTCCTTTATTGTTGAATGATGTCGGTAATCGAGTCGAAGCTCAAAGAGGGACACATTTAAGTTCTTTTTATGATGTCTCGCATTTCGAATAAATCTTTTGCCTTCTAGCTTAAGACCTCGAGTTGTCACTAGTATAACCTTTATGTTTAAGTTGGCATTCATTTATTCTCATGATTAGCTTTGAGTGGAGGAGCATTTTATTCAACTATAGTCTGCCACCCTACAAGAGTTAGAACTTCACTTTTTGGTGTAGTTGTGAATTATGTGGTATTGAAACCTTCTTTCTTATGTAGTGGATGGGTTGTTATGTCTACCAACCGCCACCTCGCCTTGTGGAGCTCCATATTGGAGAGTGGTCACATAAGGAGGAAGTCGTGTTTGCATGCTGAAAAGGATTCCCTTTTTGATAGGCATGGTCGGTAGTGGAGAGGCAGTTACTCCTTTGCGGTGGGCAAGGATTTAGAGTAGAGTTTGAGTCAGTTTGGAGGGGGCAATTCAGAGGAGAAAAATGTGAGGTTTTTGGGTGTGGTTTTTTTTGGCACAAGAAAATAAAAATCATTGTAACATGGGAATTAGAAAACACTATGCTAGTCAGTCAACAGAGACATAGAGGGAGTGTGGGCAGATGGTCTCTAGTTGAGACACCGAGGTAGGCCGTCATACTCAAGTCTCTGTAAGAGAGAGACTTGGTTAAGTTGTACAGGGAACTGTGGCTTAACATAAAGTGTTGGCAGTCCTTTATAAGGGAGCATTTAGACCTCAGGACATGTTTTTATGCTAGAAAAGTTTCTAAACTCGTCAGTGATTTCTACCTACGTTTTCCATGAACCTATTGTGGGTGCGAGTCTGCAGTAATTGCAAAGCAATAAGACTAATACATGGAGATACATGTGGGGGCCATTCAGAGGAGAAATCTTGTAATTGTTGTTGCTTGATTATATATTAAATAAATAAATAAATTCTCTATCTCATTTTACCTTGTTTAAATTACTTAACGGTAAATTTCTAATTTTTACTTTGTTTATAGAATGTGGATATTACATATGGTATCAGAGCTACCAAGTTTGACACTAGGGCTTATGAGTCCACTATGCTAACTAGTAGTCAACATTATGTGGTTAGCTAATGTTTGATTTGCTTGTGCCAGAATGGCATGGAGAAGAACCAAGAAAATAGCTAGGAAGCATGTTCCCCAATATTTGCCTAAATTAGTGGTTAACAAGAAACCTATTGAGGAGGTTGAATTTAAAGAGCATATTGTTTACTCTAAAGGTGCATGGCTGGAGGATTCAGAGACTTGCTGATGCACTTAAGTGTATTCGGCTAGAAATAAAACAACAATTTGAACTGGCCAAGAATCCTACTATTTCAACTGGAGTAGTAAAACCTAGTAAACTGTAGCCAGTTACAACATGTCACTCGAAGGTAGATGTGATTCTTCTATTTTAGGAAAAAGGTCTTGGAGGAGTACTTGTGTGTACATCCACCCTCAATGTTTGTTTAATTAGAAGATTGTAAATCTATAGTGACATATAGTCTTGTCGTATCAACTATATAAATAAGGATGTGGTTACTCCTAAATAAATTATAATAAATATGACAATGTTTTGTATCAAGCTATTGATTGTTATGAGATAAATATATTTGATGATTTGAGTCGCTTTAGATTCAGAAAAACTGTTAGATAACTTATTTATCTAGCTTGAGGAAAATGAGAGCATGTATCATACAAGAACCAAAGCAGGGTGAAAGTCTAAAAGAGAATAAACCACTAGTTAATCTCTTGGACAAAAGGGAGTAATCCTAACCATGTTTGTAAAAAAAAACAAAAAAAACAAGGAGATACCTGGTATTTTGGAATAGAAAGTATGAGATTAAGGAAATCCTCAAGGGAGAAAATGAGACTTCTCATGGGATGAGAAAGGAAAATCACCAAGAATATGGAGTGAATAATGAAAATCCTAAAACTCTAGACCCAAAAAGGAAGCAAAGGATAGGCTTGCCTTAGAACTATTCTAGATTTGAAGAAAGTCATTTCACCAAAGTTGATGGAACAAGTGATTGAAATAATTGAAAATTTTATTCATCTTAGAGTTTGGATAGGCTACCTAGAAAAGTACCTTACCTTATAACAACTATAGGAATTAATGGAATCAAAAGCCCCTTTATAAGAATTATTTGCTAAAGGTTTGATTAGATCCAGTATTTTACCATGGGGTGCACTAGATATTTTTGTCAAGAAGGACATAACTCTGCAATTGTGTATTTAGTGTTGTATGCTCATTAAAACAATGATAAGGAGCAAATATCTTTCACCACGTATTGATGACCTCTTTGATTAGATGTGTAGAACTAAAGTGATTGATTAGCGATCAATATGTCATCAATCAAGATTGAAGGATGAGGGTACTCTTGAAACAACTTTTGGACAAGAATGGGCACTGTGAGTTTGCAGTGTTGTCCTTTGGACGTACAAATGCCTTGTTGCATTCATGAAATTCATGAACAGTGTGTTTAGAGATTGTTTAGACTTGTTTGTTCTAGTCTTCTAGAAGATATACTTATTTATTTTAAGCATGAAGGAGAAATTTATCCTTATGTGCAAGTGATTCTATAATGTTCAAGAGAAATTACAATAGGACCAATGCCATGAATTCCTATTCTGAAGGATAGTTTGAGGGAAAAAATGATGCCTCTGGAGATGGTTTAAGGGGTGTACCTTTACATGATGAGTAAATTTAGCAAGCTCTTGTGGTAAATTTTAAAGATTCAAGGTATGATAGGTTTTCATTTTGGGTCTCACAGATTATTGAGTTTCAGAGAAAGAATATGTGTTTCTAATTCTTCTGAAATAAGAAAACTGGTGTGGAAAGAAGTTCATATTCCACCATACCCAGGACATCTAGGGGTAACCAACTACTAACAGATATAAAACCTCTTTAATTCTTGAAAGGAATAAAGAATGATGCTGTGAGATTTGTAGCATATTGTCTGAAGTGCCAGAAGGAAAGAGTAGAACATCAACTCCTGTAGGATTATTGCACCCACCTGACATGCCCAAGAGGAAATGGTAGGTTACTAGTATGGATTTTGTGCAAAGTCTTCCCATGTCTAGGAATAGACACGATGTCATTTTATGGTTGATAAACTCTCGAGGGTAGCAAATTACATACCAGGGAATTGGACTGATGGAGCATCAGTGTTAGCTCACAATTTGTGCAAGATGTGTTTAGATTGCATGGTTCCTAAGAAGGTTATCTCAGATAGAAATACACGTGTAATGTCAAGGTTTTGGCAAACTTGTCCTCTATGTTAAGCACTGAAATTTAAAAGAGTACAATTTATTATCCTGGGAATAGATGGTTAAACTAAGAAAGTTAATTAGGGTTTAGAAGATTTGTTCCAAACATAATGCATGGATTAGCAATATAAGTGGGGAGACTACTTTTCACTTGTGAAGTATTCAACAATACCTAACTTTTTTCTATTAAGATAGCTTAAATTGAAATATTGGATAGAAAGATGCCGAACTCCTATAAGCTGGGTAAGCTAGAAGATAGGATTAGCATTAGTCCGGAAATGTTATCAGAAATGGATGAAAAGATTTAGCTGATCAGAAAAGATCATTGGAAATTGATAATCAATAGAAAAGTTACGTTGATGTTAAGCATACACCAAGATAATTCTCAGTTAGAGAAGGAAAATTCTTTTAAGGGTTAAACCCCTAAAAACATTTCATAAAGAATGAAATGTATTCCAAACTAGTTCCTAAGTATAAAGGACCCTTTTAAATTTTAAGGATATAAATTTTATTGATATCAAGAATCAATCTATTACCAGTTATTGCCATGAGGCATAATGCTTTTTGTGATTTATATATGAGAAATATATTTATGTAATATATGAACATTATAATCTATGAATGATTTAAAAGTACAAGAACCTAGGAAAGGTTATGATCAAGCTTCTTAAATACTTGAAGATTGCAAGCAATGCTTGTGTAACGTAGAGGTTATGAAGTGTAAGGTCCAATGGGACTAGTATGCATAGAATAGTTTTACATGGGGGGAGAAATTACCATGAATTCTAGCAGAAATTTCCTCATCTATTTTATGCTTATAGTAGTTAAACAATGAATATGCTTTTAAGTTGCATTTTGATGCTTTATATCATCGAGGACGATGAATCTTTAGGGGAAGGATATGTTACATCGCTAATTTCTGACTTTCTATACTTTTACTTTTTACTTGGACATAAGTAAATTTATTGTGATGTTATAGATTTATGACAAGATATGACATGGAATTATATTGAATATCATTTATGAAATCATGGAAATGATTATGTTATTATCAATTTACTATTTATATTATGAGATTTGATTTGTTAGTTGAATTAATTGAATAATGATGCACTAATCACATATTGTTTGATGACAAGTGAAATAGGATTACAAGTTATCAGATGGCTCTTAGAGAAGAGAGAGAGAGAGAGAGAGAGAGAGAGAGAGACCTCAGATTACGAGTGGTCTATTTGCCAAATGAGTATAGTGTTAAACAATAATGTGAACCAATGAGTCGTAAGAGGTAAGTCTTGTCTTGCTAGTTTACTTTTGAATCTAATCAATAGGTAGTCAATATCTTGATTATCATCTAGTCAAGTCGATGGTGAGTCGACATAGTCGTTTGTTAAGTAAACAACATCATTGACATAAAATAGTTGTGTTATTCTTCTTGAGTCACTTGAGTTTTTATTGTCACTTCTTAATGTCAAGACATTTTCATGAAGTTAGATGACACAAATATTGTTGACAAATTGTGATGGGGAGGTCAACTCGACCCATTCACATCATCTATAATCCTTAGTGGTCAAATTGAGTTGATCATCAAATTATTACTAATCGCTTTATCTATTATCATGTCTATCTATTCTTTACTTGTGATGTATTGAAGAGGGAATCTTTTATACATTTATGAGGAAATTACTACCTCATTGTCATTTTAACCATTCATGCCTATCCTTTAGGAGAAGTCCGTGATGAGGACGTAGGCTTTTAAACTTTTTAGATAGTGATCAAAGTGGGACAAATAGAGGAGTTTTTAACAACTTCAGGTAGAGGTTTTTCAGAGCTACGTGATAACTAAATGAAATCTTGAGTCTTGTTCTGTGTTTCCGCCCAATTCATCATTATCGTTGTAAAGTGCTTCGAGCATATGTCATAAACTCCTTTTGAGAAATTTGACGGATGTTGAATTAGAGACCATGATGAGTGATAACTTTGGTCAAATTATAAACGAATATACTAAATTATATAGGTTATATTTAAGTAGTCGTTGAGGTATTCCTTTATTGTTGAATGATGTTGGTAATCGAGCCAAAGCTCGAAGAGGGACACATTTAAGTTCTTTTTATGATGTCTTCCATTTTGAATAAGTCTTTTGCCTTCTAGCTTAAGACCTCAAGTTGTCATTAGTCTAACGTTTATGTTTATGTTGGCATTCATTTATTCTCATGATCAGCTTTGAGTGGAAGAACATTTTATTCAACTATAGTCTGCCACCCTGCAAGAGTTAGAACTTCACTTTTTGGTGTAGTTGTGAATTATGTGGTATTGAAGCCTTCTTTCTTGTGTAGTGGATAGGTTGTTATGTCTACCAACTGCCACCTCACCTTGTGGAGATCCATATTAGAGAGTGGTCGCATAAGGAGGGAGTCGTGTTTGCATGCTGAAAAGGATTCCCTTCTTGATAGACATGGTCAGGAGTGGAGAGGCCGTTACCCCTTCACCGTGGGCAGGGATTTAGAGTACAGTTTGAGTCAGTTTGGAGGGGGCAATTTAGAGGAGAAAAATGTGAGGTTTCGGGGTGTGGTTTTTTTTGGCACAACAAAATAAAAATCATTGTAACATGGGAATCGGAAAACACTGTGCTGGTCAGTCGACAGAGACATAGAAGGAGTGTGGGTAGATGGTCTCTAGTTGAGACACTGAGGTAGGCCGTCATGCTCAACTCTCTGTAAGAGAGAGATTTGGTTAAGTGACACAGGGAACTGTGGGTTAACATAAAGTGTTGGCAATCTTTTATAAGGGAGCATTTAGACCTTAGGATAGGTTTTCATGCTAGAAAAGTTTCTAAACTCGTCAGTGGTTTCTACCTACATTTTCCATGAACCTATTGTGGGTGTGAGTCTGCAGTAATTGTAAAGCAATAAGACTAATACACAGAGATACATGTGGGGGCAATTCAAAGGAGAAATCTTGTAATTGTTGTTACTTGATTATATATTAAATAAATAAAAAATTCTCTCTCTCATTTTACCTTGTTTAAATTACTTAATGGTAAATTTCTGATTTTTACTTTGTTTATAGAATGTGGATGTTACATAGACAATTGAGTTTACATCCACTTCAGCATTGATTTGAGATTCTCAGAGCAAAGAAATTGTTGCAATTGGGAAGATTTGCCACTTCTTCTGTAACTTCACATTTTCTCACTTTACATCTAGTTGGGATGATTCTCCTATTTCTACTTTAGAGCTTAGTGTTACTTCTTTGAGAAGTTCCATTGGTTCTGTACAACAGGATCATAACACTATTTTCTACCAAACATTTCTTGTTTGCAAATTTCTTTTTTTTTATAGATTGCACTTCTACTATACCTGTTGCAACTTGAGAGTTGTGTGTTGCATCTTCATGAACTTCCAATAATTCTTTACAATAGGATCATCTTAATCTTCTGACAGTACCTACATCTCTTGCGACATGAGATTCCATAGATGCTACACAAGAGAGGATCTAGAGATTCTTTCTAGCAGTTGTTTTTGCTCTTTTTCTACATGAGATTCTAGAGATGCTTCATAGAGAGAATCCAAAGATTCTTTTTAGTAGGACATCATCTAGAGAATTTGGTCAGCATTCAAAGAGTTCATCCTCTTTAGGGGGTGCCTTCTAGTTCTTTCTTTTCTCTCTTTTGTAGGGTAGTTTTTTCCCACATTATTTTCTACCTTATCTCCACTTCATGAGAGATTTTATTGTATATGGGTACCTGATCAAGCCTAATTCCTGGGACCCATCCATCTTTGTGCTCACCTAAGTTGAGCTTAAGGGGGGGTGTTAGTTTATATATCTATTATTACTTATTTAAGTGATTATACATGTAGTTATCTACACATCTCATGAGTCATCTTAGGAGGATTTATGAGACGACTTGGAGAGTTTTTCAAAACTCTTCCAAGGGATGTGGTGGTATGTGGCATGTTCTCTTCACATTTGGAGGAAAAAACTAACCACCTTGTGTTGAGCACTCCTAGAGTGACTCAAACTCCGTACCCTATATGTATAAGCTTAATCATTTATCAACATACTTAGAATTGGTAATTAGCATTAACTTAGCTGATTTTGGCTCAATTCTTATAGACATCATCTAAAAGTGTTACCAAATGGTTGATAGGAACAAATATTAATAACCTTGTACCCTTTGATAACAACTTCATATACTCTTACTATCATGTTTATTTATGGAAAGTGAGTTAGAGATCTAGCATCATTTATGGAAGCAATAGATTAAATGAAAAACATAAAAAAGTTAATATTTGGAAAAATGAAGTAATCAAAGGACTAATGTTGGAATAGCTTCTTTTTTTATTAGAGGGTAAAGGTGTTGTAATAGCACTTACAATCAATTGTAGGTATACCACTAGAACTTAGGTATTAGTATGGGAGATTCAAACCTTGATTTTCATTATGAGAACCCTATGGTCTTTCCATTTGAACAACACTCCTTGATAATATAAATCAAGGACTACCTTCTTTATGCCCTTATATTACTTCTCTCTAAATCAATGCAATTGAGAATTTACAAATTGAGAAGAAACTATAATCAGAACGACAATGACAATTAGGATTAGAAGCTTGACATCCACTTGAATTACCTCATATACACTAACGCCCCCCCTTGAAGAAGTTGTACATATAGGTGAGGAGGTTGATTTGACTTAGGAGTCAAATTCAACACTCCACTCACCAGGTGTCAAGAGTATGTCGACACGTGTCTTTGGAGAGTTGTGTCGAACTCTCCAAGTCAACACACAACCCACTTAAGTAGGCTTACAACATGTGTATTTTACCCATGTGAGGTAAAATAACATAGGTAAAATATACACTAACATCCCTCTTAAGCATAGCTTAGGTGAGTACAATAAGGATGGGTCCTTGGCTACTAGGCCTAGTGAGGTACCCATGTACAAAGTAATCTCCCATGAAGTGGAGAAAGGTAGAAAATGTTGTGGAACAAAACTCCTCTCCAAAAAGAGAAACAAAATGCATGAAAAGAAAACAAGTGAAGAAGGAGGACTTGTATAATTACCCCTAGGACAACTTATATCACATGTGTACAATAAATTTCCCCAATTTATCAGGAGATGAAAGAGAGACTTGGAATCCCCCTCATAAGATATGTTTTAGTGCGTGTAGATACTCAATGAAGTATGCTGAAGATAATCCATGAACATTGAACCACATTTGTCCCCTTAGGAAGAAATCGAACCAAATAAGTGTGCAAGTAATCTTCCCATTCTTGATAGGAACATATAGAATGAAGTATGAATGTCTTTGAATTATGCACATGATTCAAAGACTTAGATGAGGCCCATGATGTCTTCAAAAAAAGCTCAAGAATCACCAAGCCAATGCTGTGATGTGACAGATATTGACAGAATAAATAAGGTATCATAGAAGATTTTGTAATAGGAACCACAAGAACCATAGATGTATGGTGATAACTAGAACCATAAGAATTTGATGCTATCACTATAGAAGTGGATGTAGGTGAAGGAAGCACAATCATATGTAAAGAAGACAAGGCTAATGAAACTTCATTGAAGTTGTCATTGAATAGAAGACTGATGTCCTCAATGTGTGCTTCCATTGACCAGCAATGTGGGACTCTACAAAAAGACATGAAATGTTGTGTAGATATACATCCCAATCAGCAAAGTTAGTATGACAAATGTGATCCTACTACAAAGAAGTACTTGAAGCTTGTGAAGAATTGACACTGACATCTAATGAAGCAATAGTAGGTAGTGAAGGAATGATGATTTCTTTTATATCAAATGGAAACTCTATATCTAAATCATGATGCGAGATGTGAGTTGTGATCATAGAAGGATCATGCAGGAAGGGAGAAACATTGGAGTCTCCATATATGTCCCAAATTTTGATCCATAATGCATGTTGACATTCAATATCTATGATGGCATACAAAGCGTCATCTGGCATATGTAAACTGAGTAATCCAACAATGTGATCATGATTATTAAACCACATATTCTTCTTAGATTGGTTACCTAGTTCAGGGACAAGTCTATATAGACAGAGTATGAGATTGTGGAACCTAACATGTGTCAGGATGCCTTCACACCAAGACTTATAATTTCCCAATTTTAGATGGATTACAGAAGAGTGAATTTGATATACCATTATTACAAATAGGTTAATTCCTTTCGACAATAGAAAACTACACATTAGGAACGCCCTTGATTAGGTAACCCCCCAAATTTTGGCACTTTATAACTTAGTGTGATTTATAGTAAAATAGTCCAATATGAGGGAAAAGTGAAAACATTAAATTTTGCAAAAATGGTTCTCAATTTCAAGCTATCAATCAAAATTTATGACAAAAACAATTTCCCTCAAAACAAGCCTATTTTAATACACTTGCACTAGAAATCAGAAAAAAATACCTATAGAGAGATAAACCTTGCCTTCCAACTACTTGTTGGAACCAGCATGGAGTGAAGATTACAATGATTTTATTTGAGGGGGAATTGGCCTCCTACCAACTTGGGCCTCACCCTTCGTCTATGTTAGGCAAAGATACAAGTGTTTTAAAACCATTAATTCTTCAAATGAAAAAATTGTCCTTTGAATTTGCCTCCTAATTTACAATAAACCCCAAAATTATGCATTTATAGTATCTTAATAAACATAATTTAAATTTAAAGAGAAGGTAAAAAGTTTAAATGGAGGAGAGGAGAGAAATGCGCAAAAAACTAATAGATGGTGAAGGGCAGGAGAATGCATAGGTTGTGGATCGACTTGAATGAGTGGCAGGCAAAGCAATAGATAGAAAGGAGGGCTTTGGATCATCCTCTTGGGTTGAAGATACAGAAAGTGAAATTCCTTTGGAGAAGATACAAGATCAGGTGCATAAAGAGGTTTGGTGTAACAAGCAGACCGGTTTAGACCCAAAGATCAAGGATTTTTCAATGGGCTTGGCAGGCAATGGCAAGGTTTTAGATGCTTTTAACCTCAAGACGGAAATAAGCATTGGCATCAAATTAACAAACCTTACTTTGGAAATAGGCGGTTGCCTCCTCATCGATTGAGAAATCTTAGGGTTGTTGGAAAGGGTGGTATCAATAAAAGACCTTTATTGAGCGAGGAACTAACTTAGGTCAAGGAAAGAAGATGTAAATGGTGTAGTGCCCCTCCATTCTCACCCTGGATGAGCAGGTGGTCGGATTAAGGAGCATGAAGAAGAAGGTAAAATATTCAGAATACGTAGGGTATGATAGACATGTTGATGGTAAGCTTACTATTATGATATAGTTGATGACACTCATTGATGTTTATTATGATGACATTGTTGATACTTTATGATTAATACATTATTCTTATGTTGTGATTAGTTATAGGTTAATTGATTATGTAAATTAGTTTTACTACGTGATTAAAGTGATCATCTGTCTATGTGTTATCTGGTTGTTTAGTTACTAATGAATTTGTTTAATGTGGATACTTGTGATGTGTTTTGTGAAGGGCAGTGTAGTATTACTCATAATAAGTACCCTACTACGTTGCGATTCCCTTTCACTATGTGCCTACTTGGATGATTATATGTATGTATTTGACACTTTTATTTGCTACAGGTTGCAGGTACCAGGCATCGACTCCACCTAAATTGGCAGGTCTGAACATGCCTTCATACTAATGGAAGTTGTTGAATAGAGATAACATATGGTCCCCTAGCCTAGCCATCATCCTTGAAGAGGATGAGTATCTAGTTGTGTACCTTGTCAGTGTTGTCGGTTTGGTCATGATAATCAGTCATTGTTGTGGTGGTCTTGCTTTCTTATCTTGCATAGTAGTCAAGTATGGTTTGACAATTAGGTTATTTTGTTGGTATTGTTTCGGTTATTGTTGGATTAAAATAAAATAATTAGTTATGAAGTATTTTTGCTAAATAAATAAATTTATAAATGTCATGTAAATTTAGTTTATGAAAAATATATTATTCTAGAAGTTACGTTAATAAATAATAACAATAATAGTAATAAATGTAATTGCAACTAGAGATAAATAAATAAATAATATTTATGTGTTGCCATAAAATATATTTATCTTGGTCTAGTTGTAAATGTTAAAAATAGCAAACTGTAAGATATTATTCATACAGGAGTTATTGCCTTTTGTGGGGGGAATCTTCTGAAAGATTTTAGGGGATTTCCTTCTCTAAATAGGGAATTTTGGGCTGTATTTAAGGGGGAGATCTCTCTCTCATAACAATCTTCAGAAGATGGAACTTTTGGGGGAGAGAATGGTTTGTGGCTACAAAAGTTGAATCCGGCATCAAATCTCTAGCCAATCAAGCAAGCGAAATCAGGTTCCTTTGGTTCTAATTTATGTCTCATTTTTCTGTTGAAGCAAATATTTGATTCATAATTTTTCTTGTTGATTGTAATTTTCTTGAGAGGTTATAAACCTTGTTATCAAATCCAATTGTGCATGTCTGTATAGTTGCATTTCTAGGAATCACCGATTGATGTGACTGTCTATCTCTCGCTTATTTCATCTCTATTTTTATAGTCTATTGCGGCAGCCATAAAGTTCATTTTACGAACTAGGTTCTTCAAAAATTTTGATATATGGTGTACAACATAGCTATCCAAATCATATCCAAAATTTGTCCATACCCAGTTTGTTGTTTTGAAGATATGAATGTTTTCACACTATCTACCTCTTTTTGCAGGATGTTATGATAGCCATAACTTTCATTTTACGAACTGGGTTCCTCTAATTTTTTTTATATATGGTGGAACACCTAGTTTTATAAATTATATAAAATATTCATCCATACCCAATTTGTTATTTTTAAGATATGAATGTTTTCTGACTGTCTACCTCTTAGCCTTTCTGTCTCTGTTTTAGCAGGCTGTTACATTAGCCATAACTTTAATTTTACGAACTGGGTTTATCTATGTTTTTCATATATGGTATATGACATAGTTATCTAAATTATATCCAAAATATATTCATACCCAATTTTCCATTTTGGAGATATAAATATTTTTTGACTGTCTACCTCTCACCAGTTTTGTTTGTCTTAAAACAGTTAGTTGCATCACTAATAACTCGATATTTTTGAATTGGGTTTCTCTAAGATTTTTTCACAAATCTATTTTGTGCATATCCTACAATCATTGTTTTCCATTATATGACTCTCTTTGAGGCATTCCATCAAGCAATCTGCATGGTCTGTCTATGCTTTCACATTTTACATTGTCGGTAGCTTCTAAAGCCTTAACAAATTATTTTTGTGATAATCCTATCTTATATATGTGTTTAAAAGTGTGATAGATTTGATGAAGATGTTAGATCTATAGGAATGTTTTATTGTTCTATAATCCTTTCCTCTCAAGATAACCTTATAACAATGTTCTTTCATTGTAGCTTCAAGTTTTGTATCTTGTGATTCTAACTAGTGTAAGGTATTTATAGTATTCTAATACTATATGCTTATAGCTTTACTTTTACAATTATATTTAATAGTATTTACAATTATCTAGATTATTAATGAAATCCACATCACTGTAAATAGTGTAAATAATTGTTGTGTTTAATTTGTATGCCTTAGAGTTATTTGCAGTTTGTTCACAGTTAATTTTAATTAAATGAAATTAACATAAGTCTTGGGACCTATTAGTTAAAACATTGTTACTCGTGGACTCTTATAGCTTATGATCCTAAAAGTAACTATTACTAGTGGTTGGAATATGATAGTTCTATATTGCTAAAGAAGATTTATTTTATGATTGTTAGATGTTTGATCATGATTCAATTAATGTTATATTTTTCAAGACCTATAATTAGTGCATTATGTCATATGTCACAATTGTGGTGTTGTATTTGAATTATTGATGAATGATCTTATTTTGGTCTATTAGGTGATGATGTGCATTTGGGAGTGAATGTGATGTGAGACCGTAATGTTTAGTGTGTCAAGTGTTTGTGTCATTTGGGAAAGCTAATTCTAGAGGCCAAGAGGAGTAGTCATCTGTGTGACTCCTGTGATTATGTAATCTTGCTAATGGTTGAATATGTATTGGTTATATGTTAACTCCCCTTTGTTTATGGACTCATGTGGTTATGATAACTATGCAAGATGGGCAATGCCTTGCTTTGTGTAATGTGAAATGATGAATTTTTTATGTTGTACATGTATCATGATGAGAAATATGATAGTTCATGCTTGGGTTTTATTTTGGGCTTTGACAATCTAGATGCAGTGAAGGGGGAGTGGCTTTCAATGTGACGCCGACGCCCAAAGTGGCTTGTTAGGGTAACCCATTGGAAGTTATTAATCCAGTGATAACTTAATAATAAATTTAGAGGGTTGGGTAGTTTTCACACCAATCAAGATAATTGGATGCCTCACTCATGCCTGTAGTACTCGTTCAGGCTAAGGATGAGATAAGAAGGCCATGGTGGGCAAAATTAACTTCCCTGTCCTCATGAAAGGAATGTTGATTCTGCATGTGTCACCCTATGGCGCCAGCGTCTAGTGAGAGACTGTCAGGGTAACCATAGATGGGGGTCGGTGGCTAGTGAGAGACTGTCAGGGTAACCCATGGATGGGGGCTGGCATCTAGCTAGAGACTGTCAGGGTAACCCATGCTTGGTCCATGCGATGACATTCATCCCTACTACAGTTTAGCATTCTCTAGTTGTGTTCACTCCTTTATTTTCTGAATGCCTCTGGAAGTGATGTTTGAGTTACTTGTGATGTCCTTATTGACTGGTGTTATTTTGGAGTCATGTGTAGTCCTTGCACCTGTTAGTCTACTATCTTTCTTGATTGTTTTCTTAGTGGGACCTTATTGTTATATCCTAGCTCAGAGGGGTGGACCTTAGGGTTCCACATGGTTGGGTGGAAGAGCTTAATCCATTGGTTTTTCTTGGCTGACCTCATTCGTGATCACTGTAGATGATTCTCCAGTTTCAAACTTGTACTTGCATCCTCAAGAGTTATATTATAATTTCAGTATTGTATTATATTATTGTATATTGTAAACTGACGTGATCAGTCATGTAATCTTGTATTTGAACCTTTGTAATTGTTCATCTCTACAAATGAATGATGTAATCCTCTTTTGTTGCATTATAATGTATATCACTTGTATTGTTATAATTTTATATTTTTCTGATGCAGTTATGTTCCCTAGAGGTGTTAGTTGTTTATTTTATTTAATGTTGTTAATAGTGTAATTATATTTAATGATTAATGCATTTACTTGCTTAAAAAAAAAAATTCTGTAATTTTTGCACTTGTTAGTCTAACACTCTAGGATTGCATGACGGGCATTACACTTGTTATCAGAGCCAAGTTGCAACACTGAGACCTTTGGATTGTTGTTGTTGCTCCAGGCTAAGTGATTCTCTATTTGTGGTGAGTTGGTAATGGTACCTTTCACCTGTGTGAATTAGTATGACATTAAAAGGTTGATAAGTTTATAGACTTGTTCTTTGGTTGTCTTGTTTTCCTTATGTGTCTATGTGTTTTCTCTTCCTCTTCTCTAATAATGTGATGATATATTTGACAATATGTCTTCCTTGAATGTTAGTACTTGTTGTTTTGTTTAGGCTTTGAGTTTCTCTTGTGGTCACTAGTGCATTATAAGAAAGAAGCATGGTTACTGTTAGTGCATATAATTAAGTATTGGAATGACTTAATCATTTGGTGAGTCATGTGGTTATGTGATGTTGTCATGTGTGGGTTATCTTAATGTGGTTGTTGATAACTTGACATTTATCGCCTAGTTGGTCATGACCTCATATGGAAGAATTGTTGTGATTTATGAAAATTATCATTTTGTATGCCTGTGTGAGAACCATGTGCAGGGATCAAATTCGAGCTTGCATTGGACCCATAAGATCATGAATGTGATACTGTAAGTCAATTATAGCTTTAAATTATTCCTATGTGTGACATCATACATTCCCTTTATATTTCCTTGCATAAGGAAGTACTTGTGTATGTTCATAGCTTAGTAAAAAGAAATTGTACTATATTAAAGATAGAAGTTGTTTGTATATAAGTAGCAACTGTGTTGCCTTAAATCCTTGTATAAATGTTGTTTAGATAAAAGGATGTAGTTAACTAAATCATTTGCATGTTGGTGTACATTCTCTAACAGATTCTAGACCTTGTGTCCTCGAGTGTTGTGTAGCAGATACTCCCTTTTTGTGTCACATCATGATGTGAATTTGTTGTATAATTTGGTTGTTTTGAAAATTTTAATGGTTTTTTCACGTGATGTTGGGGGTTAGCAATGAATTTTATTTCTTTGAACTTTCTTATGATAGGAGTGGTCACCAAAACTCTTTTCTTTTTACTTGATTTATTGTTGGAAATTGTCGGCACTCTGTGACTTAAAGTTGGATTTGATTATTTTTCCCACTTGGGATTGCAATTATTTTTACAATCTCTATGGTGGCTATTCCGAATGTTTGTTTCTATTGGCCCCATTTTGTGTTAAGTGATGTTTCTATCATGTTCATTTTGAACCTTTGATAGTATGTTCAAGGGAGGACTCTGCAGAGAATTGTACTTTGTATGTTGGTAATAGTCGAAAGCATAGTAGAAATAAGATATGAGATGTACTTTTCCTTGATTATATGTGAATGCAATTCTCTAAATTGGATGAATTTTCAAAATATGTGTGATTAGGTACAAGTAAATCACATGATATGCCTTAAAGGTAAAAAATTGATGTTCTTCTTGTCTTTATTGAACGATTGTCCTTGTTTTATGAACAATTGCTTAATATGGATGCGTATGTTGGCAATAGAAAGTTGCAATACTAATAAGTTATGTTTCCACCCTAGTCTATGACTTCCAGAAGGAAGTCAAGTTTTAGAGGGGGAGGATGTAATGCCCCTCCATTCTCACCCTAGATGAGCAGGTGGTCGGATTAAGGAGCATGAAGAAGAAGGTAAAATATTCGAAATACATAAGGTATGATAGACATGTTGATGGTAAGCTTACTGTTATGATATAGTTGATGACACTCATTGATGTTTATTATGATGACATTGTTGATACTTTATGATTAATACATTATGCTTATCTTGTGATTAGTTATAGGTTAATTGATTATGTAAATTAGTTTTACTACGTGATTAATGTGATTATCTATCTATGTGTTATCTGGTTATTTAGTTACTAATAAATTTGTTTAATGTGGATACTTGTGATGTGTTTTGTGAAACGACAGTGTAGTATTACTCATAATGAGTACCCTACTACGTTGTGATTCCCTGTCACTATGTGCCTACTTGGATGATTATATGCATGTATTCGACACTTTTGTTTGCTACAGGTTGCGGGTACCAGGCCTTGACTCCACCTGAATTGGTAGGTCTGAGGTTGCCTTCATACCAATGGAAGTTGTTGAATGGAGATAGCATATGGTCCCCTAGCCTAGCCATCATCCTTGAAGAGGATGAGTGTCTAGTTGTGTACCTTGTGAGTGTTGTCAGTTTGGTCATAATAGTCAGTCATTGTTGTGGTGGTCTTTCTTTCTTATCTTGCATAGTAGTCAAGTATGGTTTGATAGTTGGGTTATTTTGTTGGTATTATTTTGGTTATTGTTTCCTTAAAATAAAATAATTAGTTATAAAGTATTTTTGCTAAATAAATAAATTTATAAATGTCCTTATGTAAATTTAGTTTATGAAAAATATATTATTCTAGAAGTTAAGTTAATAAATAATAACAATAATAGTAATATATGTAATTGCAACTAGAGATAAATAAATAAATAATATTTATGTGTTGCCATAAAATATATTTATCTTGGTCTAGTTGTAAAATGTTAAAAATAGAAAACTGTAAGATATTATTCATGCAGGACTTATTGCCTCTTGTGGGGGGAATCTTCTGAATGATTTTAGGGGATTTCTTTCTCTAAATAGGGAGTTTTGGGCTGTATTTAAGGGGGAGATCTCTCTCTCATAACAATCTTCAGTAGATGGAACTTTTGGGGGAAAGAATGGTTTGTGGTTACAACAGTTGAATCCGGCATCGAATCTCCAGCCAGTCAAGCAAGCGAAAACAGGTTCCTTTGGTTCTAATTTATGTCTCATTTTTCTGTTGAAGCAAATGTTTGATTTATAATTTTTCCTGTTGATTGTAATTTGCTTGAGAGGTTAGAAACCTTGTTATCAGATCCAATTGTGCATGTCTATATCGTTGCATTTCTAGGAATCACCGATTGATCTGACTGTCTATCTCTCACCCATTTCTTCTCTATTTTTACAGTCTATTGTGGCATCTATAACTTTTATTTTACGAACTGGTTTCTTCTAAATTTTTGATATATGGTGTACAACCAAGTTATCTAAATCCTATCCAAAATTTGTCCATACTCAGTTCATTCTTCTGAAGATATGAATGTTTTCGGACTGTCTACCTCTTATCCATTTCATCTCTGTTTTAGTAGGCTGTTACGATAGCCATAACTTTCATTTTTCAAACTGGGTTCCTCTAATTATTTTATACATGATGGAAGACCTAGCTCTATAAATCATAACCAAAATTCGTCCATACCCAGTTTGTCATTTTTAAGATTTGAATGCTTTCTGACTGTCTACCTCTTAGCCATTCCGTCTCTGTTTTAGTAGGCTGTTGTGTTAGCCATAACTTTAATTTTACAAACTGGGTTTCTCTATGTTTTTCATATATAGTGTATGACCTAGTTATCTAAATTATATCCAAAATAGTTCATACCCACTTTGTCGTTTTGGAGATATGAATATTTTGTGACTATCTATCTCTCACCGGTTTTGTTTGTCTTAAAACAGTTAGTTGCGTCAGCAATAACTCTATATTTTTTAATTGGGTTTCTCTAAGATTTTTTCACAAATCTATTTTGTGCATATCCTACAATCATTGCTTTCCATTATACAAATCTCTTTGAGGCATTCCATCAAGCAATCTGCATGCTCTGTCTATGCTTTCACATTTTACATTGTTGGTTGCTTCTAAAGCCTTTTTAACAAATTAATTTTGTTATAATCCTATCTTATGTATGTGTTTAAAAGTGTGGTAGATTTGATGAAGATGTTAGATCTATAGGAATGTTTTATTGTTTTGTATTCCTTTCCTCTCAAGATAACCTTATAACAATGTTCTTTCATTGTATCTTCAAGTTTGGTATCTTGTGATTCTAACTAGTGTAAGGTATTTATAATATTCTAATATTATAGGCTTATAGCCTTGCTTTTATAGTTATATTTAATAGTATTTACAATTATCTGGATTATTAATTAAATCTACATCACTATAAATAGTGTAAATAATTGTTGTGTTTAATTTGTATGCCTTACAGTTATTTGCAGTTTGTTCACAGTTATTTTTAATTAAATGAAATTAACATAAGTCTTGGGAACTATTAATTAAAACATTGTTACTCGTGGACTCTTATATCTTATGATCCTAAAAGTAACTATTACTAGTGGTTGGAATATGATAGTTCTATATTGCTGAGGAAGATTTACTTTATGATTGTTAGATGATTGATCATGATTCAATTAATGTTACATTCTTCAAGACCTATAATTAGTGCATTATGTCATATGTCACAATTGTGGTGTTGTATTTGAATTATTGATGAATGATCTTATTTTGGTCTATTAGGTGATGATGTGCATTTGGGAGTGAATGTGATGTGAGACCATAATGTTTAGTGTGTCAAGTGTTTGTGTCAAGTGTTATATGTTGACTCCCCTTTGTTTATGGATTCATGTGGTTATGATAACTATGCAAGATGGGTAATGCCTTGCTCTATGTAATATGAAATGATGCATATTTTGTGTTGTAAATGTATCATGATGAGAAATATGATAGTTCATACTTGGGTTTTATTTTGGGCTTTGAGAATCTAGATGCAGTGAATGGGGAGTGGCTTTCAATGTGGGGCCAATGCCCAAAGTGGCTTGTCAGGGTAACCAATTGGAAGTTGTTAATCCAGTGATAACTTAATAATAAATTTAGAGGGTTGGGTAGTTTTCACACCAATCAAGATAATTGGATGCCTCACTCATGCTTCTAGTTCTCGTTCAGGCTAAGGATGAGATGAGAAGGCCATGGTTGGCAAAATCAACTTCCTTGTCCTCATGAAAGGAATGTTGATTCTACATGTGTCACCCTATGGGGCCGACATCTAGTGAGAGACTGTCAGGGTAACCATAGATGGGGGCCAGTGCCTAGTGAGAGAGTGTCAGGGTAACCCATGTTAGGACCATGAGATGACACTCATCCCTACTGCAATCTAGCATTCTCTAGTTGTGTTCAACCCTTTGTTTTGTGAATGCCTCTGGAAGTGATGTTTGAGTTACTTGTGATGCCCTTATTGACTGGTGTTATTTTGGAGTCATGTGTAGTCCTTGCACTTGTTAGTCTACTATCTTTCTTGATTGCTTTCCTAGTGGGGCCTTTTTGTTATCTCCTAGCTCAAAGGGGTGGACCTCAGGGTTCCACATGGTTGGGTGGAAGAGCTTAATCCATTGGTTTTTCTTGGCTAACCTGATTCACGATCACTGTAAATGATTCTCTAGTTTTAGACTTGTACTTGCATCCTCAAGAGTTATATTATAATTTCAGTATTGTATTATATTGTTGTATATTGTAAACTGACATGATCGGTCATGTAATCTTGTATTTGAACCTTTGTAATTATTCATCTCTACAAATGAATGATGTAATCCTCTTTTGTTGTATTATAATGTATATCACTTGTATTGTTATAATTTTATATTTTTCTGATGCAGTTATGTTCCTAGAGGTGTTAGTTGTTCATTTTATTTAATGTTGTTAATAGTGTAATTATATTTAATGATTAATGCATTTACTTGCTTCAAAATAAAAATTCTATAAATTTTGCACTTGTTAGTCTAACACTCTAGGGTTGCATGACGGGGCATTACAAATATTCTTGACTTCCAAACTGTTGGGTCCTTCGATAGAATGAATGGAAAAATTTTGGTTGATTGCAAGATGGTTTAGCACAAATTTAAATTGGCATGGCTTGGTTTGTTGGTCATAGGAGTGATGGGGATTGGATTTAAGCCTTAAATCTTTGACTAATGGTTATTTTGTGGTTATTTGCCCTTCGTAAAAAATTAGAGCAGAAATTTTGAAGGGGATATGGCTACTGGATGTGTTTGGTTTTTACATCCACAAGTGGGAAGTAGGGTTTGATCCTCTTCGCCATAAGTTGGAATATGTGCAGGATTGGTACAAATTACCCAATTTACCTTTGGAATTCTAGCAACCAATAATTTTTGAGGAAATAGGGAACTATCTGGGTATGTATATTTGTGTGGAAGAATGGTCTGAAAGAGATGGCCTAGGATCTTATGTTAGACTTTGTGTGGAGAATAATCCTTCTAAGCCGCATTGGAGGGAAATTGAAATTTTTAAAGATTAGGGTATTATGAAGTAATCACTAGTCTTTGAGCCTAGACCGGGTGGGTGTTTGTTGGAAACCTTGGGGTGGTGATCTTGGGATTTGATCCAAAATTAGAAAGGTAAGGAGTACAGGGATCCTACGCCCCAAGACCTTGGTGGAGATGGCTTGAAGGATAATGTTGAACCTAGCAAGATAGGGTTAAGGCAAAAGTCAAACAAAATAGGAGAGTTCTACCCTTCCAAGGCCGTTCCAGATGGGAAATCTACTCAAGTCTCACCGATGAAGTTGTTTGAGGTAGATTAGAAGTCTTCTAAGGGGAGACCATCTTGGGACCAAATTGAAAACTTGAATATGAAAATTTTAGAAACAATAGATATGTTGCGTCCTAACATATAGGAAGAAGATCTGAATTATTTAATTGAAGCAGGGAAGGAGTTGGTGGAATTGGTTGAGGCTGGTAAGAATGGCCCCTTCAATATAGAAGATGAGGGCTTGGAAGAAAAATTGATGGGTGATGCAAGTTTGGAAAACTTGAACTCTGACTCTGAGGAAGAGCTTACTTATCCTAAACAAATTGATCTCTAAAATTTACTAGTCAGTGCACTAGTCAGAGGGCTTTCTGATATGGGCACATTAGGAATTTGTTAGAAAGAGACCTCCAAACTTTCTCTAGACTGTGGTGAAAATAAGACTAGAGGTCATAACCCAAATAGGGAAAAGCTAAAATGGGATGGTGAAACTAGTGGCCAACTTAAGATTAATGAAATGCTAAAAGTAGGAAAGGGTGGAACCCTTCGTGAACAATAATGAAAATCACTTCTTGGAATGTTAGTGCCTTAAATGCCCCTAACAAGAGATGCCTTTTTAGGCATCGGCTGGAATCTTTGCAAGAAAACATTTGTTTAATACAGGAAACAATGTTTGGGCGGCAGGAGAGAGACTATCTTTGCAAGAGTCTGAATATGTGGAAATTCTCAAGGGTCAATGCCATGGTGCTTCTAGTGGGCTCATCACCTTGTGGCGTCCACAACACATGTTAGTTGAAGAAGTTTCTTTAAGAAAACCTTGGATTGTGAGTAAAGTAAGAAGTCTGGCATCCAATATATGTTTTTTATTGATTAATGTATATGGCCCCAATTCTTGTATTCAAAAAAAGGAAATTTGGAGAGAGTTAGATGTTATTTGTAGCAGCCCTAATTTTGAATTTTGCCTTCTAGGAGGTGACTTCAATGTTATTTTAAGAGCATAGGACAAAAGAGGGGGAGTAGGTAGGAAATTGCAATCACAGATAGATTTTGAAGAATTGTAGAAAGGAATTTGTTGTTGGAAATCCCGATTGGCAGTGGAGTCTTCACATGGACAAATAGGAGACAAGGATTATGTAATATTGTTGAAAAGTTAGACAGGTACCTATTCAAAGGTGATTTGAGTAGATTCCCTTTCAGTTTGGAAAGCAAGATATTGCCATTATCTGGCTCAGATCATTATCCTATTAGCCTAGAGATAGTCAGGGAAAGGAAGCTAGCTAGGTGCCCTTTCATGTTTGAGAACATGTGGTTTAAAAATACAAATTTCATAGATTTGATCAAGCAATGATGGACTGAGTGTAATCCAGGGGGTTCCAAATTTTTCAATATCATTACAAAGCTCAAATTGATCAAACAAAAGTTGAAGCTTTGGAACAAGGAATGGTTTAAGAACATTTTTGAAGAAAAAAGAAAATTAGAAGAAGAATTACAGATTCTAAATGAAAAAATTTTAAAGGAAGGAATGGATACTGATAGCTACAATCAAGCAAAGGAATTGATGAGAAAATTGGGGGACATTATATCCAAGGAAGAAATCTTCTGGTATCAGAAATCTAGGGAAACTTGGCTATTGGTAGGAGATAAGAACACCAAGTTCTTCCACAACTCAACAAAAGTTAGGAGGGATATCAATAGAATCACCTCTATCAAATCCACAAATGGGAGATTGATAGATGAAATAGAGGAGTTAAGATCTATCATGGTATATTTCTTTCAAAACTTACTTAATGATTGGGATGGGACAAATGTGGAGTCTCAGTAGCTTTTCCTGAACAATATCCCCAAGCTTGTTTTTGAGGCTCAAAATAAAATTCTGACTAGTATTTTCTCTGAAGTAGAAATAAAGGAGGCTCTTTTTGAATTACATCTAGACAAAGTCCTAGGACCTAATGGGTTCCCAGTGGGCTTTTTTCAAAAATGCTAGGAGTTTCTAGGTAAAGAGGTAGCATAGGCGATCGAAGACTTGAGAAACACAAGCAAGGTTCTCCGAGAAGTCAATAACACTTTCATCACCCTCATTCCAAAAAAAGAGAAACCAGAGTTTCTAGAGGAATATCAGCCTATTGCTTTGTGCAACACCCTTTACAAAATTCTTGCCAAGGCAGTGGCAAATAGAATTAAGAAAATCTTGCCAGACATAATTGCAGAAGACCAAACCGGATTTGTTCTAGGGAGACATATTTTGGATGGTGTGATAATTGCTCAAGAAGCCATTCATTAAGCTTAGAAAACCAAAAAACTAGCAATGCTCATTAAACTCAATATCAGGAAAGCATATGACAAAGTTAATTGGAGATTTCTTTTTAAGGTCACAGAAGCTTTTAGCTTCGATAAATACTGGCTTAATTGGATTTTTGAGTGGGTTGCTCATAAATAGCTCCCTTGAAGGTTTTTTCAGTGCATCTTGAGGTCTTAAATAGGGAGACCCAATGTCCCCCTTCCTTTTCATTATTGCTACAAAATTTTCACCTACAACTCAAATTGGCCGAGCTGAAGCATTTGTTCATTTTAAGGTGAAAGGTTTCAATTTATTTTAAGCTTTGCTTAACCCTTTGCATATATTGAATTTTATTAGAAAAAGTTCATTTGTTTTAGTACAATGTCTTTCATGAAGGAAACTATTCAGTTTGTAGTTTAGTTGTTTAACAGAAGAGAAGACATTCAATTTATCATTTAATGCTTTGAAGAGATTTCATAGATGACAAGGAGTTATTTCATTTTGTATTGCATGTTTCATTTATTTTTACAAATGAGATATACACAAAACTACATAAGCATCACATTAAATGAAAGCAAGAGAGATCAAATGTCCCACACAAGCCATGGGAATAGCCGAACCAACACAACCTAAGAAACACACTATACAACTAAAGTTGGAAAGAGGAAACAGGAAAATAATAAAAAAACATATCCATCATTGCCTGTTGTGTTCGGTGTTGGTCTTCGTTGTAGTTGCTCCATCCTTGCCCCTAATTCTGAGTGGACCTACATTGTGATGAGAAAATTTTGTTAGAGCTCTGGATATGAGTTTCTCTATATGCCTATCAACAGAAATATGGTGCATTGCCTATGATGTATTGAATCAGATAGTCAGATCATCCATATGCAAGAGAGCCTGAAAATGAAACATCGTTGAGCTTCACTATTTTTTAAACTAACATGTTTGTTTCCTGTGCAGGTATAGAAGAAGTTATGTTGCTGGTTTGAAGACAGTTCAGCATGTGGTGCAAAGTGGGCTCCCACAAGGGTTGAGCCCAGCATATTGCCCCTGAATCTCAAGAGGGGATGAAATAATAATTCATATGCATAGTGCTCAAATAGAACATATTTACCTAAAGGAGTGTCACATCAGGTGAGTGCATGAGCTTCAAGCTCATTGTCCATCCATGATTATCAGTTCAAGTGATGAAATGAGAATCATACATGAGCAGTGAACTCATTCAAGACAGATAAATAACGTGTGGAACTGAGTAAGGTAATTCTTAACATCATGATCTTATTACATCTATTGGTTGTCTCGTTATCATGTATTGTCATATGCATGCATTCAAGCTACTCAAGAGTGGTTCATAATGAGTTGAGTTCATAATCATATGCTTATAGAGACATGCTATCAAATTCCTTGTTAAGTCTTTAAATACTACTGTCAACAGCAAGACAATGACTAGAAAGGAAGATCTAATGTTCATTCAATAGTAGTCACTATATTGGAACAACAGAAGCATTAACAATACAAAAGGGAGTCACTGATGTCATTAAGTATCAAAGACTAATTCAAAGAAATATCATTACAAGGGCAGTTATTATCAGCTAAGAGATTCCATCACCATACCTCTTTCAAATGAAGATACAATCATAGGTTATAGGTATAGCTATTTCCTTGAGGGTCAACCATTTTAAAATCAAGAACCATTGTGCCATATAGACAATACAAGCGATACAGGTTGGCTCACCACCAAGATTACAAATAGAGAAGTACAATGTTCACACAGGATGCATTGAAAGGACTTAGTTTGAACATCCTTGTACATTTATAATCATAAGGAAAGCTTATCAAGTAAATAAAGAACCTACAATAGGCATGTGAGTAAAGGTACAGTGCATGGAATGAAACAGCCTTAGATTGCTTGCAAGCCATAACAGTAAGGAGTACAGTGTTCACAAGAAAAATTAGATGAAGTGGTCTCCAAATATGTATTGCAATGTTCATAAGTGATAATGTAAATGCATCAAAAGAAGGTAGTCACCATTGTCAACTATGGAGTTTTTGAATATCCAGCACTTCTGTGTTTTGGTTACCAATGTATTGTAGTCTTAATCATACTTCTAGTTAGGTTTTAGTTTGCATATAGTGGGCCAAAAATGAGTGGTTAGATCATAGGATGCTGATGAGAAGCATCTACCAAGTGCACAGTGATTAAATAACTTATTCAAGTCCTCATTAATGAAGGGACAACATTATTTGTTTGAGGTAGATTTCACGATGCTTGAACAATAAAAAAAGAATGGAAAAGTACAGCCATAACATCAAAGAGCTCCATCTCAGAGTTATATATAAAAGGAAAAGTACACAGAATGAAACCCCATCTTGATATAAGCAATGAATCTTTAGCCACAGTCTAATGCAATACTCAGAATGAAAGGAGGTATTCATTTCATAAATCTTGCATTATTTCATCATTAATCAAGTTCTCTTTACAAATGAAAGACATAATGCAAGTAAGAAATATATTACAAGTTCTCATGGCCATGGCCTGAGGATTTTTATTTCTTCTCATACATCAAAACCCATACCAAGTTGCATTGAGAAATCACAGATACAGAGAAATAGTGAGTTTCGAGCTCATGAGGGTTTAGTAAACTCATAAATGATGAAGAATCAAACATATGAAACTTGCGACCCTATATAGTGGCAAAAAAGGGTTTGTCTTTTTACATTTTCAAAAATAACTTTCAAGCTACATCAAGCATATAGCAAATCAATAAAAGAAACCTTGTTTGTGCCATTATAAGCCATGACCCCAGGGATATTTTCTCACAAAATGGTTAAACCCACATGGGGTTTTGAATAAGAATCACAAAATACAAAAGATTAAGAAAGGTTTCAATCTCATGTAAACAAAGAATATTAGAAATATAAGCTTATCCATAGCCTCCAATAGAGAAAATATACAGAAAAGCATTAGGAAATGAAGAAATGCACAAGATGAAAAGCTTACCTGCACTCTTATGTGAGAGAATGCATTCGAAATCACAGAGAAAAGATTCATCAATGTTCCAATGGTGGCCTCAAGATAGAGGATAGATCGACACGAGAGAAACCAAACAAAATATATCAGGAGTTTTGTGGTGGTTGCAGCTTTAAGCCAGAAATTTGTGTTTGAAATGGAGAATATTGTTCAGATCTATGCCAGAAAAGCTTACCACTATAAAAATCTTCATAAAAACCTCTCAAGAACAACAAGAAATGGGTCAAGTTTGATCTTCAAACCCTAATCTAATGGTGGCCAGTAGCAGAGCCATTTTCTATGAAAAGGTCAAACGCAAATGAGCCCAAGAATTTAGGGCCTCAAGTGGTTTTGTTTTAGGGTTTCCTTTGTGCCCTAAGTCAATTTGGGCATTTTTATCACATTGTTTTAAAATTATAATGCCTCGATTAATACCCATGGTATTATGTCCCCTTTGCATGCTTCATTGCCTAGGCTTAATGCCTTAGAATATTTTGTAACCAAATGGAAGACAGACCCTAGCAGCCTTCCAATTTTCATTGGACTTTCAATGTGCCTTGAATTTTTTATGATTTTTATAGAAAATCAAATGCTTTGTAAAGTATCATATAAAGCCAAATTGGTAAATTTAAACTGCAAATATTGTAAAGCATTATTTAAAGAAATGTTTTATAAGTTGCTTTTAAATAATTGCTATTTTAAGACAGTTAAAGCAAGTAGATATAAAGAGATTCTTCTTTTTGGGATTTTCTTTCTTCTAGGAAAAACTGAGATGATATGGGCAAAAAGGAGGCTTTTATTGATCAGGCAAAGCCTGATTTTGAGGAGATTTTGGTGGGACCACTTGGGAGAGCATTTTGGCAGCTTTTCTCTTCAGTTTGGAGGAAGTTCAGAGACATTTTTGTAGGTTTCTTCTTGGAGCTCGAAAATGGATCAGGTTGGCTCTTTTGAGGAGTTTTTTCTCATCTTTTTCCTTGGAAACATTTTGGAGTTATAAGTAGGATAAAAATATAGTTTTTTCTTAGTTTAGAATATGGTTTCTTCCTCTCTTGTTTATTTGCAGAGAGCTTTGTAAACATTTTGTACTTAGTTTCTACTCCTTTCAGTTTTAATAAAGAAGCAGAGTTCTCCTTTTCATACTTTCTAATTCATTTTGCAATCAATGATCTGATGTTCAATTGTGATTCAACCTTTGAGTACTTTTCATGTCTCATTGTTGCAAGATTGAGTGTGAAAGTCTCATGCAATGCAGGTTGTATGTGATGTTTAAACTGGTTAGTCGAGTTGAAGTTTTGATAAAACATTCATTTGTACTTCTTACAAACTTCTAACTATTCAAACTTTCATGCAAATCATTTATGTATTGCATTAATTTTAGTGAAATTGTGAGGATTAAAGACTTTTGTGAAGTTGTTTGTGAATGAAATTATCAAAATAGATTAGAGTTCTATTGTATCTCTTGTTAGAGTTTAGAATTTCATTTTCAGTCAACCTTCTATCCTTTTTCCTCAATAAGTCTTTTAGTTTAGGTGATCTACCAGGGGAACCAACCCACTCTAGAGGTTCACTCCAAGTTTTAGGCAACCCACAGGCCTAGGAGTGTTCCCATGTGTCAACAAGTAGCTAAGCATTTGGGTGCATACTTTGTTGATAACAATTTTTGGCATGGTGGGACAGTTTGAACTCTTGTAGTTCAAAACTCATCATTTCATTGTTGATTCTTGGTGTGTGCCCCAACAATTTCAGCCTTCGGAGGCAGGTTCTTCAAGCACACCTGGTGACTCTAAATCAAGATCTACTAGTTTTAATGGATCAAGTGCTGGTATGTTTCAAAAAATCAAGCTTTTATTCTTATCTCCAGCTCTTCATATGAATAGAAATGTCAAATTTTTGTGGTCAATATGTATACCCACCCCCATAATATGAAAAATACTATCAACATACCTTTTTATCAACCATACCCAAGTATCTACAATGCTAGTTTTAGTCCAAATAACCCTATTACAACAAGCTACCATCTTACTCAAGATGCTTACCACCCACCTACCCTTGCCCAATCTTCTAGTCAGCCTCAAAATTTTGAAATTAAGGAGCTCAGAGACATGATTAAAGACTTCATGCATGACTTTGCAAAGTAGGTAGAGGAGATTAAGAGGCAACATGAGTATAATCAACAATAAGAAGAGATGGCTTATCAAGCCTATCTTCATGAGCAGGATCTGGAGGCACAAAGGGTGCAGTTTCAAAGGGAGATGCTTACAAAAGAGGAGTAGATGAGACTTTTGCTTGCTCAAACAAAAAAGCACAAAGCCCAAGAAACTCTTGCCATTCTAGAACAACTTATTCAAGAGGAGGTTTGTAAGTATAAGTTTCCAAGTTTTAGACAGAATGAGACTCTTAGTGTTCCTAAAGTTGAGATTCCAAGTTTTACGTAGAATAAAGTCCTTAGTTCATCAAATCAGCATCTTAATCTTGAAATACCAAGTTTTAGAAGTCTTCATCCCTTGCAAGTTGAGCAAAATAATCATATTCAACCTAGTATAGTTGTAGATCATCCCCTTGAGAAACATTTTTCCCCGTAAGAAATCCAAGAAGCTCCCCAAGTTTCCTCACCTAAGGAATCCAAGGGTGAACCCTTTGATCAGAATACCTTACTCTTCACCAAGGAGCTTAGAAAAGTAATTCCACTATGTTTAGATTTGGAAGTTTACTGTTTGTAGCAACAGAAGATCGAATAAGAAAAGAGTTCACCTGATTAATCTTTCAATGTTTTCACTAACGAGCTTCCTTTTTTTGTGGAAGATGATGAAAATTTCTTAGAAGATCAACCAGTGCAACAGGATTTAAAGCAAAAGGCTACGGCTGATTGTACCATTTTACCAGCTGAACACAAGAATATTCCATGTGCGGAGAGGTTTAGTTCATTGGAATAGTAGAATATTGACAATTATTTTGAAGTATCCAACTCTGGTACAATGATGAAGAAGTTCTAGAAAATTAGGAACAACTATTGCAAGAGATAGAGGAAGCTATAGTTGAGGAACGACAAATTCTACATCGAGGAATGGCTGATAATTCTCAAGTTTTGACTGATCTATTTAATGAATTACCATTTTTTGTGGATGATGAAGAAAGCATATCTCATATCACACCCATACTAGTCCCAGAACCATAAGAAGAGGTTCAGAACATTGATGTTTTGATACCTCAAGAAAGCTATAGCAAGGCAATAGACAGCCTCTCTTCATAAGAAAATAGAAATGAGAATGAAGAAGACATGTTTTGGGATGACCTTGAGATCTCTGTTTCAAACTTGGATGTCAAGAAATCATCTTTGGAAGGAGAAAGTGTGGAACAATAGCTTGAAGAGGAAAAAGGAGGTATCCAAACTCAGGTTTTGACTGATTTATTTGTAGAGCTTCCTTTAACTGTTAATATTGATGAAGAAAATATATTTGAGCTAACAAAATTGACAAGTTGTGATTAGATAGAGCATGAAAGTGACAATGTTAGAATACTAATCCATGAGCACATACATGAGGATAGCTTGGTTGTACAAGATCACGAGGTTGAAAGCATAATTCAACCAAAGCAAGAAATAGTTGTGGTTGAGGAAGCAGTTGACAAGAGTGAAACCAGCAAGAGCAATTCTAATTTTGTCTTGTCAACATGATGTTCAATTAGATATATTTCTAAAGTAGAGGCCAACAAGAAGATTCCTATCATGATTGAGCTAGAACATGAAAGTGCAGTTGAAGAAGAATGGTTTCAAGTCACTTTGCCACCTTAGGGTAGTAGTGTTTATATTCCATACGAAGAGGTTAGTGAGCTTGTATATGTCCTTCAAGATGTGGTGTACTGCTATTTCATGGCCTTTCGTTCATTGTTCTTTTTAATGTAGATATTTAAAATCATATAAAACATCACGTATTCTATAGAAAAAGTAGCTACTTCACCCAACTAGTGAATGCATTTGTTTGACTAGATTCTTTGGCTAGTTAGAGTAGGTTAGATTTAGTGTTTTCAGCTAATAAGTGCTCAAGGCACATTTTTTTTAGTTGTTTTCTTTCCCTAAGTGTTGTTGCACATGTTTTTCTGGCCACCAGGGCCTTCTAGTTTGCTTTCAGTTTAGTTTTGTTCAATTTTTTGCTGCTATTTAGAGCAATTCATAATGAGAAGAGCTTGACTCCATGCCCAATGGACAGTTAAGGCAACTGGTCTTAATGCTTAGCAGGCAAGCATTTAGCAGAAATCGCAAGAAATGTTACCAATTTTTCGCCTATAGCTCAAATTGGCCGAGCTGAAGCATTTGTTCATTTTAAGGTGAAAGGTTTCAATTTGTTTCTACTTTTCTTAAACCTTTGCATTTATTGAATTTTATGAGAAAAAGTTTAGTTGTTTAAGTACAATGTGTTTCATGAAAGAAAGTATTCAGTTTGTAGTTCAATTGATTAACAGAAGAGAAAACATTCAATTTATCATTTAATGCTTTGCAGAGATTTCATGGATGACAAGGAGTTATTTCATTTTGTATTACATGTTTCATTCATTTTTACAAATGAGATATACACAAAATTGCATAAGCATTGCATTAAATAAAAGCAAGAGAGATCAAATGTCCCACACAAGCCGTGGGAATAGCTGAGCCAACACAACCTAGGAAACGCAATATACAACTGAAGTTGGAAAGAGGAAATAAGCATATAATGAAAAACATATCCATCATTGCCTATTGTGTTCGATGTTGGTCTTCGTTGTAGCTGCTCCATCCTTGCCCCTGATTCTGAGTGGACCTGCATTGTGATGAGAAAATTTTGTTAGAGCTTCATATATGAGCTTCTCTATATGCCTATCAATAGAAATATAGTGCATTACCTATGATGTATTAAATTAGATAGTCAGATCATCCATATGCAAGAGAGCCTAAAAATGAAACATCATTGAGCTTCACTCTATTGGGTGTGTGCATGATCATGATGGGACAAACACTACCCCTAAGTGGCAATGAAAATTTGAAAAACAAACTTAAGTAACTTCATGTCAAAAATTGAATGAGTTATCTACATAATCTAGAAATAAGGTAGTAATAAAAGTTGTTATAAATTGAATGTAGTTTATGGGATACTACTTTTTTTTGGAAATTTTAAAAATAGTTTGGTGAAAATTGGATATTTCAATGAAGCACTACTAAAATTTTCACAAAATGTAAAAAGTAGCTATCATTCCGGCCAACCTAAGTATGAGAAAAATATAACATTTTTCCTCTATGATTTGGATTTAAGTAAAGGACACATGAGCAGATGTGATGCATATTTTTTTGAAATTTTTAAGTAAATAAATAATTATTTGTAAATTTTTTACTGTGACTTTTTTAAAATATTAAAAATTAATTTTCTAGCCAACCTAACTTGGTTGAAAATATATGAAACTCAAAAATTTTAATGTATACCAAATAAGTCCAAAATGTGACACATCTTTTGGAAAAAAAAAAAAGATTAATATGTTGGAAGTTATGGATGTCTTTCAATATGTAGATCTATCAAGAAATCAGACATAGGGTATGTAGAAAATTAATAATAATTACCTATTAAAATGTTTATGAGGCATATATTATATTTTTAGAATCTTAATAGCTTCCTCTATAAACCCTTTTCATTTGATTAAATTTAGTTACAAAAAAGTCTATCAGCTTTAAGGATGAAATTGTGGAAATTTTTAGGATAACACTAAATGGGTGGTTTTGCAAGTTTCTTTAGCAAGTTTTGGCACTCCCACTTGCCTAAATATGAGGTAATCCTAAGGTATTTTTGGAGGGAATCCATATTAGAGCTAGAAATATTAGCATCATTTCCATCCAAATCTAAATATTAGTCTAAATGTTAGCACTTTTTCATCCAACAATTTTTTCCTCCATTGCCACTATTTAGCCCACGCACTCACCCATTTTTTAAACTAGCATGTTTGTTTCATGTACAGGGATAGAATAAGTTATGTTGCTAGTTTGAAGACATTTCAGCATGTGGTGTAAAGTGGGCTCCCACAAGGGTTGAGCCTAGCAAGCTACCCCTGAATCTCAAGAGGGGATGAAATAATAATTCATATTCACAGTGCTCAAATAGAACATATTCAACCGAAGGAGTGTCACATCAGGGGAGTGCATGAACTTCAAGCTCATTGCCCATCCATGATTATTAGTTCAAGTGATGAAATGAGAACCATACATGAGTAGTGAACTCATTCAAGACAAATCAATAACATGTGGAATTGAGTAAGGGCATTATTAATATCATGATGTTATTACATCTATTGGCTGTCTTATTATCATATATTGTCATCTGTATGCATTCAAGGTACTTAGGAGTAGTTCGTAATGAGTTGAGTTCATAATCATATGCTTATAGAGAGATGTTATCAAAGTCCCTGATAAGTCTTTAAATATTGTTGTCAATAGCAAGACAATGAATAGAAAGGAAGATCTAATGTTCATTGAATAGTAGTCACTATATTGGAACAACAAAAGCGTCAGCAATACAAAAGGCAGACATTGATGACATTAAGTATTGGAGACTAATTCCAAGAAATATCATTACAAGGGCAATTATTATTAGCTAAGATATTCCATCATGATACTTATGTCAGATGAAGATACAATCATAGGTTATAGGTACAACCATTTCCTTAAGGGTCAAACATTTTAAAATCAAGCACCATTGTGCCATATAGAAAATACAAGCGATACAGATTGGCCCACAACCAAGACTGCAAATAGAGAAGTACAATGTTCACATAGAATGCATTGAAAGGACTAAGTTTGGACATCCTCGTACATTTATCATCATAAATAAAGCTTGTCAAGTAAATAAAGAACCTATAGTTGGCATGTGACTAAAGGTATAGTGCATGGAATGAAACAACCTTAGATTGCTTGCAAGCCATAATAGTAAGGAGTATAGTGTTCACAAGAAAAATCAGATGAAGTAGTCTCCAAATATGCATTCCAATGTTTATAAGTGATAATGCAAATGAATCAAAGGAAAGAAGTCACCATTGTCAACTATGGAGTTTTGGAACATTTAGCACTTCTGTGTTTTGGTTACCAATGTATTGTAGTCTCAATCATACTTTTGGTAAGGTTTCAGTTTGCATAGAGTGGGGCAGAAATGAGTGGTTATCATAGGATGCTGATGAGAAGCATCTACAAAGTGCACAGTGATTAAATGACTTACTCAGGTCCTCATCAATGAAGGGAAAGCATTATTTATTTGAGGTAGATTTCATGGTGCTTGAACGATGACAAAAGAATGGAAAAGTACAACCATAGTTAACATCAAAGAGCTCCATCTTGGAGATATATATAAAAGGAAAAGTCCACACAATGAAACCCCATCTGGATAAGAGCAATGAACCTTCAGCCGCAGTCTACTACAATACTCAAAATGAAAGGAGGTATTCATTTCATAAATCTTGCATTATTTTATCATTAATCAAGTTCTCTTTACACAGGAAAGATAGAATGCAAGTAAAAAATATATTACAAGTTCTCATGGCCACGACCTAAGGATTTTTCTTTCTTCTCATACATCAAAACCCATAACAAGTTGCATTGAGAAATCACTCTGATACAGAGGAAATAGTGAGTTTTGAGCTCATGAGGGTTTAGTAAACTCAGAAATGAAGAAGAATCAAACATATGAAACCCACGGCCCTGTGTAGTGGTAGATAAAGGTTTGTTTTCTTACATTTTGAGAAATAAATTTCAAGCTGCATCAAGCATATAGAAAATGAATAAAAAAACCCTATTTGTGGCATTATAAGCCATGGCCTAAGAGGGTATTTTCTCACAAAATGGTTAAACCCACATGGTGTTTTGAATAAGAATCACAAAATATCAAAGCTTTAGAAAGGTTTCGAGCTCATGTAAACAAAGAATACTCATAAATATAAGCTTAGTCGCGGCCTCCAATGGAGAAAATATACAGAAAAGCTACAGGAAATGAAGAAATGCACAAGATGAAAAGCTAACCCGCATTCCTGTGTAAGAGCATGCATTCAAAATCACAGAGAAAAGATTCATCAATGCTCCAATGGTAGCCTCAAGATAGAGGATAGGTTGACAAGAGAGAAACCAAACAAAATACATCAGGAGTTTTGTGGTGGCTATGACTTTAAGCCAAAAATTTGTGTTTGAAATGGAGATTATTGTTCAGATCTGTGTCAGAAAAGATTACCTCTGTAAAAATCTTCATAAAAACCTTTCAGGAACAACAAGAAATGGGTCAAGTTCGAGCTTCAAACCCTAATCAAATGGCGGCCAGTAGTAAAGCCATTTTCATCGAAAAGGTCAAATGCAAATGAGCCCAAGAATTTAGGTCCTCAAGTGGTTTTGTTTTAGGGTTTCCTTTGTGCCCTAAGTCGATTTGGGCATTTTTATCACATTGTTTTAAAATTCAAATGCCTCGACTAATACCCATGGTATGATGTCCCCTTTGCATGCTTTATTGCCTAGGCTTAATGCCTTAGAATATTTTGTAATAAAATGGAAGACAGACCCTAGGAGCCTTCCAATTTTCATTGGACTTTCAATGTGCCTTGAAATTTTTATGATTTTTATATAAAATCAAATGCTTTGTAAAGTATCATATCAAGACAAATCGGTAACTTTAAATTGCAAATATCGTAAAGCATTATTTAAAGCAATGTTTTATAAATTGCTTTTAAATAATGTCTATTTTAAGGCAGTTAAAGCAAATAGATATAAGGAGATTCTTCTTTTTTGGATTTGCTTTCTTCTAGGAGAAATTGAGATGATATGGGCAAAAAGGAGGCTTTTATTGATCAGGTAAAAGCTTCAATTTGAGGAGATTTTGGTGGGACCACTTGGGATAGCATTTTGGCAGCTTTTCTCTTCAGTTTGGAGGAAGTTCAGAGACTTTTTTGGAGGTTTTTTCTTGGAGCTCAAAAATGGATCAGGATGACTATTTTGAGGAGTTTTTTCTCAAGTTTTTCCTTGGAAACATTTTGGAGTTATAAGTAGGAGAAAAACTTAGTTTTTTCTCAGTTTAGAATATGATTTCTTCCTCTCTTATTCATTTGTAGATAGATTTGTAAACATTTTGTACTCAGTTTCTACTCCTTTTAATTTTAATAAAGTAGCAGAGTTCTCCTTTTCATACTTTCTAATTCATTTTGCAATCAATGATTTATTGTTCAATTGTGAATCAATCTTTGAGTCCTTTTCATATGTCTCATTGTTGCAAGATTGAGTGTGAAAGTCTCATGTGATGCAGGTTGTATGTGATGTTTAAATTGGTTAGTCAAGTTGAAGTTGTGATAAAACATCTGTTTGTCCTTCATACAAACTTCTAACTATTCAAACTTTCATGCTAATAATTTATGTATTACATTAATTTCAGTGAAATTATGAGGATTAAAGACTTTAGTGAAGTTGTTTGTGAATGAAATTATTGAAATAGATTAGAGTTTTGGTGGATCACCTGTTAGAGTTTAGAATTTCATTTTCAGTCAACCTTCTATCCTTTTTCCTCAGTAAGTCTTTTAGTTTAGGTAATCTACCAAGGGAACCAACCTGCTCTGGTGGCTCACTCCAAGTTATAGCCAACCCATAGGCCTAGGAGTGTTCCCATGTGTCAACAGGTAGCTAAGTTGATAGCTTAGCATTTGGGTGCACACTTTGTTGATAACAATTGTAATAGCAAAAGCACTTGGGAGATCTTTCTTCAAGGCTTGGCAAGATGGGTGCATTGAAGGGATCCAGATCAATCATGGAATCCATGAAGTTACTCACCAACAGTTCACTGATGACACTAATGTTTTTGGGGTGGCCAAAGAAAGAGAAACAAGAAATTTCAAATATATTTTGGATCAATATTCGAATGCTTCGAGACAGGAAGTCAGCCAAGCAAAGTCTGAGGTTTTCTTTTTCAACATAAACAATGGAAAAGATATTTAGATTCTAATAATTCTAAATTTCAGAAAGGGAGTGCTACCTTGCAAATACTTGGGATTACCTCTAGAAAAAAGTGTTCATCCAGGAAATCATTGGGAATCTTAATTGACAGGGCAAAAAATAGATTGGACTCATGGAAAAGCAAATGGCTCTCTTGGGCAGGACCCTTAACTATGCTCAAGGTAGTAATAACTACCATTCCAACCTACATGATGTCATGTCTAGGTATGTGAGCATAAGGAGGCAGATGGAGGTGGGTTAAAAAACTTGCTCTCACAAAATAAGGCACTAGGGGCAAAGTTGGTTTGGTCTATTCACTCTAAGCATGACCTAAAATGGGTCAAGATACTAAAAGAAAACTATTCGGATGAGGATGAAAATAACATACTTACCTCTCGATCTCTACCGAAAGGATCTAGGATTTGGAATTTCATCAAAAAATGCAGAGATTTGATTTTAAGTCACTTGACCTAGGAAATCAGAGATGGCAATAAAGCCCTTCTCTGGGAGGACTCATGGGAGGGTTATGCAAAATTGGTAGAGAGAGTAGAATTGGAGAAAGTCAAAACCATCACAAAAGAAATTTGGGAGGACAAAGTTAAGGATTATATGATTCCTACCTTGTCAATTAATGGCTCAACCCTCATGTGGAAAAACATCAGGGATCTCAGTTTTGATGATAGGTCAGTAGATGCATATAAGAATGCTTTGAGCAATCAAGTGGTAAGTTTCATACTGGGGCCCAATGTTCTTAGATGGAATGCCTCCCCTTTAGACCAATACAATGTAAAGGATGGATACAAAATATTGAGAGGAAACATTGGTGTGCAAACTAGACTCCTGACCAAGCTTTGCTAAAATATAAATAGTCTACCAAAGGCTGAAATTTTTACTTGGACAGCCTCCTGGAGTAGAGTACTCACATAGATGATATATTTAGCAGAATGGGTTATGCTGGTCCCTCTAGATGTGTGCTATGCAAATAGGCTGAAGAAACAGGGGACCACCTTTTTCTCAATTGTGTCTTGGGTGCTGTCACAATAATGGGTTACACTTTCTGGGACATCTTGATTTTTGCTGAAATCACATATTTTTAGAAAATATAATGTTTTAAGCCTTGAAAGATTCCATTTAAAGGATTTTAATTGAAGAGGGTTTGATCAAACCCCCTTAGATTCAAACCCCATTGGATAGAACGTTTCTAGTTTTAAACCATACCTATAATGGAGTCTCCTCTACACCTATCAAAATGCTGATAAAAAACCACTTTTGATTTACCTTTTGGGGGATCAAATGAATTCATTTAAAATTTATGTTTTGTATGTATGTAGTCCTTATTGTAACCTTCCCAAAAAGTATAATTTTAAATATATTTAATTTGATTATTATATTTATTTTTTATTTCTTGTGAATGTAGGTTTTTCACCAAACATCAAGTTCTCTGTTCTACACACATGGAAAATTAGTAAATTAGTGAAAAAAAATCTGAATAATATCTATGCCCTAGGTATTGATGTCCTTGTTTCAACAAAAAAAAAAAGAATTTCAATAGATACAGAAAAAGTTATGTTTTAAGGAATATGCCTATGTCTAAATTATAATTGGTTTGACTTCAAAACTTAATTAAAAAAATAATATTCAACAATCTAAATACCAATCTATATATCAGTGTTACCAATCTAAATTTCAAAGAATCAGAATTTTATCCTTTGTAGAAAAAATGTTATGTGCTACAGAATACACATCACTTTGAAAAATGTTGTTTACTATTAAAAACTAGTTATCAGAGGAGACAAAAAATTTTACAATTTAACTCCAAATTTTTAAAATATATATATATATATATATATATATATATATATATATATATATATATATATATATATATATATATATATATATATAGAATCTACAAGCAAAATCTCACAAATTACTAGTTCATATCATCTTCAAATTCCTAACGGTTTAGAGGCTATAGGTGTTAGAAAGAGAATTTTTAGTTCAAAATGTTGATTTCAATGTCAAGTTTGGCCAAAAAGTGTAACCGATTATTGTGGGATGGCCCTCTTTTCAACAAGTTGTTGGCAATGGATTTGTTCCAAACTCTAGTAGAAATCAACTTTCCCAGTTAAACTTCTAGAGTTTCTTAATTCTTGGCCTATTTTGCAAAAGGATGTCATTTATGAGGGCTTATGGATTTCAAGTCCTACGATGCTAATTTGGGAACTTTGGAAGAGAGAAATAGGAGGAATTTCCAAGATAAGGAAATGTCATTACAATCCTTTTTAAACAAGGTTGAGGTTAACATCATTGAGGTAGTAAAATCAAGGTTAGAAGATGATGCCCATAAGAATAGCAGGTTTACTACTTGGGATGATGAGATGCGAAGGAACTGGCATGGTCTGATTATCCCAGTAATAGATAAGGTTGGTCAGGACAATACAAAGGAAGCTAGGAAGATAGTTTGCTAGCCTCCTCCAAAGACTAGGTGGCTCAAGTTGAATTTTGATGGTGCTGCAAGAGGGAATCTAGGTGAGTCAAGAGTAGGTTGCATTATTCGGGATTGGGAAGGGAAGACAGTGGGAAGGTTGGTTGAACATCTCCCACCAGGAACTAACAATGTAGCAGAGATGCAAACATTGATTTTGGGTCTCAAGTTCTGTCAGGAACTAAGTGTTAAGAAATTAGTGGTTGAAGGGGACTCCTTGTTTATCATAAATGGGATAATAACTAAAAGGATGGTAAACTAGAAGTTGAATGCATTGTTAGAGCAGGCTCTAAATCTGCTAGAAGGATTTGATCTATTCATGATAAATCACATTCTTCTAGGAAGGAAACGCAGAGGAAGATGTCCTATCCAACCTTGGAGTGGATGGCTGGTGCATGAAAGAAATTTTTGACATGGATGAACAAGCCCTATGAAACATCAAATAAAGATTAAGTGGGTGGAAGGGTGGGAAAATTGTTGGCAAGAGACACTGCTATGAAGAAGACTGGAATGTTGTCATTGATGACAACAAGGCAAAGAGGATACAACAACATGACAAGAAGGCACCTTTTCGGAAGATCAACTTGGGTTGGCAACAAAGCACAAAGTATTTTGGTCTGAAAGCCCAAAATGGCTAAGTATCAGAAGTATTCAGATATGAGACAGAAAGTGGATCAGTATGCCTTTGCAATTGAAGAACTATCGATGCAGTTCGGGTATGATGTCTATGGCTACATATTGTTGTTATATTCCAAAGATCAAGATTTAACTTCCTCTAGAAGTCATCTGGTTAAAAGACTAAGTCCGGATGAACAGAGTCTAGACAGAGATGGTTAACAATGCAGAGTAAATTGGTCCGCATTCCCCCGCAATAGAATATTTTATTATGAGGATTCGAAGGCATGTTAAGAAGTCAGTTATGAATGTTAGATATGGATTTGGGAATCCCATATGGTCCGCAACATAAGTTGTGATATGACAAAGGAGCTTGTTATAGATGTTCTTAAGGAACAAGCTGACAGGCTTGTTAGATCCTTGTGTGAAGAAGGTATGATATCTGGACGCTTAATTTAAGTGATTAAGTGATTAGGGCCAACATGTATTAAGACTTGTACACATTTGTTTTGGATTGCATTGAGGAATATACACAAGAGAAGGTGGACAAATACAACACCATGTGTACACGTTTCATATTTTGCTTGTCGACCTAATTATGAGTTGGATCAAGTTGCAGATATATATAGCGGATGAATTTTAGTGTTTGAGTGTGAGCAGTTGTGTGGCTAAGTGTGTGAGTGTGAAATATGTGAGATAAGGGATAAGAGCAAAAGAGGAGAGATTACATGTAAAGAGTAAAGCAACAAAAAAGGGTAGACAAAGATGAAGAATTTTGAGTCAGTATTTCTACACTTCATTGGAACTGTAACCATGCATATGTAGATGCAATCTCAACAATTCGTTTTGGCGGTGAGCCACCCTTCTTCTTTCTTTCTTCTGTAGGAAGTGAGCCTCTGTAAGTAGTGAGCTCTGGGCTGTGAGCCCTGTTGGTAGTGAGCCTCTTTGTAATTCAGTTTCATGCTTTCATAATATACTAAGAGTTAACACTCTCTGTGGTTTTTCCCTCTTTGGGTTTTCGACATAAAAAATCTTGGTGTTAATGTGTTATGTCTTTATGGTTACTATTCATCTGTTTATTCTGCTTTCACATAATTGAATTTGGTAAATGGTTAATAGAGCAAGTGCATGAATGGTTTTATAGAACACTGATTCACCCCCCTCTCAATGTTCATTATATTCAATAATTGGTATCAGAGCCTAGTTCCTTGGAAACATTCTAACAGCTTAATGAAGATCTCGGAGAGTTCACTCATGGTAGCCAGAAGATTTGGAAATTTCCCAAATGATGTTCAACTAGAATCAGCTCTTATTGATCTTAAAATGTCTGAAGCAAAAGTTAGGGATCTGAAGGGTAATTTACAAGACGCTGATGAATGGATTTTAAAATTAAAAGAACATGTCAAGAAAATCAAAGAAAAATACAAAGAAATGAGTGATCAATTGATATCAGCTAATGAAACCCTAAATAATTTGGAAGTGGATGTTATGGAAAGAACAAAAGCAAAAGAAGATTTGAATGTAATGATGAAAAGCAAGTCAGAAGATTGTGTCAAACTTGAAAAGGAGATTGTGAATCTAAAAGAAAACTTGGAAAAAGCCAAGAGCTATGATGAAAAGGTCAAGATAAGCTCTGCAAAGCTTGATGAGATGATTGTTAGTCAAAAGAGTTTCAATGATAAGCATGGTTTGGGATATGAGAAAGGAGAAAGCTCAAAATTTGGTCAAGTAAACACTGAGTTAAAGCAAAACAAAAGAAACTAGTTTAGAAATCAAAGAAAATGTAAAAGACCTTTGATTAGGAAGCCAAATGCTCAAAGGTATCCATCTTTCAATGGCCATTGTTTTAATTGCATTAATTTTGGTCATAAGGATACTCAATGTAGAAGTAAAATGAATTAGAATATTCTATCATTCTCTAGTAAATGTTTCAATTGCAAGAAACTTGCTCATAGAGCAAATGAATGTAGAAATTTGGTAAGAAATGGTTTCAACCATGCAAGGAATACTCAGTCATTCAATGGAATGTGCATGGCTTGCAATAGATTTGAACATATGGCTAATCAATACAGATCAAGGATGAATTCATTCATAAGTAGGAATCAAGGATAAAGAAACTTTGTGTGCTACAACTGCAACAAATTTGGACATGTTGCAAGATTTTGCAGAAAAAAGAATGTGAAGAGAAATTACTATGCTAAAGAAAGGGAAACAAAGAAAAGGAATAATAAGGGAAAAGAAAAGGTTGATCTAGTTGAAACCAAGAAGGATATGAGCAAGATCTGGATCAAGAAGGATGTATATGAGGTCAAGGATGGATCCGCACTAGCATCTGGCACTGATACTTCCTCTGGGAAATAAATTGGGAGCTCTGGCTTAGGGGGAGCAGTGTTGAAAACCCAAAACACCCTACCAGTAAGTTAGTGCTGGAATTAGGCACAAAGATATAATGAAAAGAATCATATGACAGATCTCATGGAAGAAAATCTGAAAGAAAATAAGTTAGTGTGGCATATTGTGGAGTAATTTTGATCGACTGTATCTATCAGAGAAAAGTCAGAAAAACTTTTGAAAATTAACATTTATGACAATTAGGTCAAGTGTAGGGGATAAAAACAAAACTTATGTGCATTATAACTCACCTTGTAGTCAAGCTATCAGATATCCAAGAAAGATTAAAAGAAAGATTTCAAGAGTCAACAGAGATTCAAAGAACTCAGAGTGATCCAGGTGAAGAAAACCATAATTCGGCATAACAAGGTATTTACCATTGGAAATTTACTTTTCCATTGAATCTTTGCAATGGTAACCCCACAAGTTGTTGATATCACTGAGCGACCACGACTGAGATTCATGAAACACCCCTTCAAAGCAACTAAAGTTGATCCAATGGGCACATTTTTAGAAATACCACATGGAGTTTTGCATGCAGAGGATGTTAGGGCATATATTCATGTTGCCCTAGAAGGGCATAGTAAATACAAACTCACAAATTTATTTCTAGATCACTTGTGTGGTGAGAATTACAATTTGAAAGATGAATATAAGGCATTGGAAACGAAGAAGCTCATTTAGTACATTGACTTCCCAATGTTCGATGAGGATGAATGGATCCAGTTTGTATTGAGTAGAGTTCGTGATGAATTCATGTGGCTTGAGAAAACTTTTAAGATTACCAAAGATGCTATAAGGATAGTAACTAGATTAAGCTCCACCGGATCCATACCAATGTTGAAAGCCATAAAGAATGATAAAGTAATGGTGGCTATGGAGAAAAGTTTGACAAAAGGTCACTAACAATCAATGATATTAAAGACCATGCAGTAAGATATGCATCCATGATTATTGGATATAATGTTTACTTCTCAAAAAGGGAAAACTCAGTCTCTGGTACAGCAATCTATACAACATTTGAGATGGTGAAGGAAGATACAGATTGTGATCTTTATGAACTACTCTAACAACAACTGATGGAAACCTTAAGGAAGACCAAAGAGTAAAAATATCCATTCAAATATGGTATGTTGATTCTCTATTTATTCTTCTACTACATGCAAGAGTTGCCAGGTATGAAGGATCTACTCTGGACAAATGATAAACATGTTGCAGTTCAAATTAGAAACCATCTGAATAGCATAGGTAGTATTGATGCACAGAACTCAGTCCTATAGGGCTATTTTAAAAACTCTGAAAGGTTGATGCAAGCCAGGGAGAGAATCCCTAGTGCAGTTGTTGATAAATATAAGGATACTATTTGCTTCATTGTTACAAAAGATTAGTACTTGATGGAGGCTGTTGAGCCTAGAACTATATGGGTTATGCCTATGGGATATGAGGTAGATGGAGGGGTACTAGAAAACTATGCTCAATATGTGTTAAGTAAGCCCAGAGATCTCAAGGAAGAAATATTTAGGACTTATGAGGAATTGCATGCTAAAATTCATGTTGAAGTGAGAAAACCTGAAATCTCCAAGAGAATGCAAAAAGTGGCAGAAGAAATTGCCATAAAACATGGGTTCACAAAAGAACAAGTGACAAGGGCAAGAGAAAATGTACAAGCTAAGAAAGCAGAGGAAAAGAGAAAAAGGAAATTAATTGGAGTCCCAAGAGTGAACCTAAAAAACCAAAAGTTTCAAGAAGAAGAACCAGAGCATCCATCTCTGAAGAAGATGCAAGTATGGATAGCCCTGCCACCCATCATAAAAGAGTGAAGACCAAGGCCAAAAGAATGCATGTAAGTACTATTGTTGATGAAGAAACAATAGAATTGGATGAAGAAGTAAAGAAAATGAAAGATGAGAGTACAAAAGCCTCTGAAACCAGCAAAAAGAAACCCTCCATTAAGAGTAAGCTTACAAAAAGACAAAAGACAGATGTGCCTTAGACAAAGGAAGCAGCCATAAACCTTGAAGATGTTCTTAAAGCCATAACAGTGGATGGAAATCTGAAACCCATTGTAAAATTCTACGATGAATATAATGATACAAACAAGAGGATCATTGAGTCTGTAGTTGTAGAATACCTAATCATCTACAACAAGGCCCTAATTGAAATAATTACTAATCTGCCACATAGCCTGGAAAGTATAATGAGTGCAAGAAAAGAGGTGGCTATGGTTAAACATGTTTCAAGCTTGGGGAATACTCATTAATAAAACTATGTCCAGAAATCACTCCAGAGGAAAAGGTGAAAGTCTCAAAAGCACTTCATAAAAAAATTTAGGACAAAAAGAAGAATGAATGTTCTTATGGGAGGATATATTGAAAAGGTGGTAAAGGAAACTAAAGAAATCATTTTGACCACATTGAAGGAATTTAATTTGTCTACCATTTATGACAATAGAGAAACTTATCCTGGAGATAATACATTTGTTCTAGAAGTAAACCTTGAACAAGAAATAGATGATGGTGACAAAGTGACTGAAGAAAAGGAAGTGACTGTCAAAACAAGATCCTCTTTGGAACATCAAGCTAAGGATAAAACTAATAAAGAAAAGACTGAGGAAGAGCAGGTCAAGGAGAACTCACCACTAGAAAAAAGGACACTAATAAGGACATAGATCTAGATGCTTCAGAGCATAACCTGAATGAAGAAATCTCTGTTGCACCAAGAGACACTATAGAATCAGTTAAGGAACTTTTGGAGAAAGAAAAACTAGTTTTGGATGAGCCTGATTTTCTACATGGTCCAATAAACTTGAATGAGATGTCTCCTATGCAAAAATTTAGATTGGCTTCGATTGTATAGGCAAAAGCAAGAGAGGAAATGTTGAAATCTCACATAGAGGATAGTGAGCTCATTGGTGAGGCATCTAGCATTTTGGAAAAGTTGTTTCCAACATACCAGAAGGACACCTCTCTATCATCTGAAAATCAACTCAAGGGACTTGTAAATTCTGTAAGTAAACATTTTGAATCATTTGAAAAATCTATAGAAATAAAAGTTAGGCAAGAGTTTGAAGAGAAAAGATAGAATGAGTTGAAGGAAATGATAGCTAATGACAAAGTCCAACTAGATAAAAGGATAAAAAGAATTCAATGTGCCATTAAAGAAGTTGGATACATATACAAGTTTTTCTTATCCTAGCTGGAAGTCACAAAGAAAATGGAAGAGAAGATCAAGGATTTGGAGAAGAAATTGATGGTCACTTCCAAAGCATTTGATCCGGTAGTGGAATCAGTTAGCAGTAAGGAAATTCAAGTCATCAACCTTCATAATGACTTGAGAAAGATAATAAGTGAGAAGGATCACATTAGATCCAAAATGTGTCAGCTAAGAGGACTAATCAGTCCTAAGTTAGACTCTTTGTTCAATCTTGTAGCTAAGGCACAAATAGCTTTTCATACTGACACACCCTCTAATCTTCATAAGGTAGAAACCATAGTTTTCCTACTTAGTAGTCATATTCAAATTTTGGATAATGCTAATAAAGGCTAGGATGGAGAGCTGGCCCAAATTAAGAATATTTTCAATGACATCCTCCAGCACATGTAAAAATAGGTTGAAGATTGTACTTGTACATATGCGACAGAGTATAGTAATTTTTACAGTTTTGACAGAATTTTGGCTCCGGTACACACACCTTTGCCATTGATGTCAAAGGGGGAGAAGAAGATGAGTGAAAAATGGGAAAACATCTCAGGGGAAGAAGAAATATAGAGTGTATATAGAAAGGAGGAGCAGTCTAGGCAGTAAAGCATTTTTCACTAAGTGTTGCCATCAATGCCAAAGGGGCAGATTGTTGGCACGAGACACTGCTATGAAGAAGACTGGAATGTTGTCATTGATGGAAACAAGGCAAAGAGGATATGACAACATGACAAGAAGACACCTTTCCAAAAGATCAACTTGGGTTGGCAACAAAGCACAAAGTATTTTGGTCTGGAAGCCTAAAATGGCTAAGTATGGGAAGTATTTAGATATGAGACAGAAAGTGGATCAGTATGCCTTCGCAATTGAAGACCTCTAGATGTGGTTTAGGTATGATGTCTATGGCTACATATTGTTGTTATATTCCAGTGATCAAGATCTAACTTCCTTCGGAAGTCATCTGGTGAAAAGACTTAAGTTAGGATGAACAGAGTCTAGACAGAGATAGTTAACAGTGTAGAGTAAATTGGTCTGCATTCCTCCGCAATAGAATATTTTGTTCTAAGGATTTGAAGGCATGTTAAGAGGTCAGTTATGAATGCTAGATATGAATTTGGGAATCCCATATGGTCTGCAGCATAAGTTGTGATATGACAAAGGAGCCTGTTATATATGTTCTTAAGGAACAAGCCAACAGGCTTGTTAGATCCTTGTGCGGAGAAGGTATGATATCTGAACACTTAATTCAAGTGATTAAGTGATTAGAGCTGACATGTATTAAGACTTGTACACATTTTTTTGGGACCGCATTGAGCCATATACACAAGAGAAGGCAGACAAATACAACACCGTGTGTACAAGTGATTATGAGTTGGATCAAGTTGCAGATATATATAGTGGCTAAGGGATAAGAGGAGAAGAGGAGAGATTACATGTAAAGAGTAGAGTAGCAAAACAGGGCAGACAAAGATGAAGAGTTTTGAGTTAGTATTTTTGCACTTCATTGGAACTGTAACCATACATATGTAGATGCAATCTTAGCAGTTTGTTTTGGTAGTGAGCCACCCTTCTTCTTTCTTCTATAGGCAGTGAGTCTCTTTGAGTAGTGAGCTCTAGGCTATGAGCCCTATAGGTAGAGAGCCTCTTTGTAATTCAGTTTTGTGCTTTCATAATAGACTGAGAGTTAACACTCTCCGTGGTTTTCCCCTCTTTCAGTTTTCCAAGTAAAAATCCTAGTTTCTATGTGTTATGTCTTTATGGTTGTTGTTCATCTGTTTACTCTGCTTTCACATAATTGAATTTGGTAAAAGGTTAATAGAGCAAGTGCATGAATGGTTTAATAGAACACTGATTCACCCCCTCTCTCAGTGTTCATTATATCCAACACAAATTTCCACACATAAGTGTGTGGAAAGTCTAGGGTTGGCTGAGTCAGATAATGGAGGCTTCAAATGACATGGTGGAAGGCCACTTCATAGGTCTCAGGCTTCGTGGAAATCATAGTGGATTGAACGATGTCAAATGTGTCAAATCAAATTAATTTTTCCAATCTTGAGTGATAGCAAGACATGCATGAGTTTAAGTTTGGAGTTGGAAAGTCACTTCACGACATGTGGGAAATCATGTTTGGATACAATGGTGTAAGGAAAAAAGCTTGTAATCAAGAAACAATTTGGTGTTTTTTTGGGCATGATTAGTACAAATATGGGTTTCATTATTCCTTGGCTCTCATTCGTTTAATCACAGGTGAAGAACAGTATTTCTTATCTCTGCTAATTAGTTTTCAATGGTAGGAGGCTCTAGATTTGTGGTTCGAGTTGTAGTAGAAGGGCTTCTGAATTTAGGGATGGACACACCCATCTAACTGGATAGCTTAGTTAGGTAGATGGCTTTTAAAGGAAAGGTCACAGACCAGAGGTTGAAATGAGTTCTATGCATCAATGATGGTTTAACCATGGCCGTGGTGAAGGTAGTTCTAGGTAGAGGATTCTTTGATGAAGGCAAATTCTACAGGGGGTAAAAGCGCAAAGTTGTGTCACACTTTTGGCCAACTAAATAATTTCAGCTGAGTCAATTTTGCCCCCAAATAATTTTTCCCGAATCCATGTAGCCATTGCGTGGTGCATATGTGGCAAGCTATTTTTCAGCGAGACTATCTGGAGGTGAGATATTTTTGCCTAAAATTATACTATTAAAAACAAAAAATAAGAACAAATTGCCACATTTCATGGCACCAGTTTTTCCGACAGCGACAGTAAGGTAGGGTTTGAAGCTCTTTTGTGCAAAGTGCTTCCCTGCCACCTTTTGCAACAGTCTCGTCAACAGGTATGCCAACTTCACCTTGGCATGCAAATTTTCTGTCAAACATTTTGTATGGCACCATGTAAATATCTTCACCTTGGTATTTTCTGTTAAAGATTTTGTAGGGTTTTTTCTATTAAAGATTTAGTATGGCATGATTGAAATAAACCTACACCTTATATGATTGAAATTCTTCTTTACTATATTTTGTGCATAAGTTTCTATCAAGGTTGTGGTGATGGAAAATTAATCACAATTTGAAGCCATTCAAGAAAGAATTTGTGCATAAGTTATTGGAAAGGTTGTGGTGATCAGAAGTAGCAAGTGGCTGATTGCTATAACCATGATCATTTGAAATAGCCATCTCTCTTCGTCTATGTATTCCTATATTTTTTACAGTTTGTCCCATATAAATTTTCACATTTTGTCCAAAATCTCTCCTTTCATATGATATTGTCTTTTTCAAATCAAGTGCTACAACAATGCAAGACATGCGCTTTTATCCCTTGTAAGGTTATCCATTCAAATTTACCCATCAAATGTTAGGGAATAACATGGTTAAAGAAGGAAACAACATATACTAATGATCTGTAAACTTAAGACCAATGTCCCAAACTATATCTTCTCTAACACTGGATCTACCCTTTATCACTATCACTGTCCCTTTTCAATAGTCTCATCACCATGTATGCCATCTTCACCTTGGCATGCAAATTTTCTATCAAACATTTTGTATGACACCATGTATATATCTTCACCTTGGTATTTTCTATCAAAGATTTTGTATGGCATGATGCATGGCATGATTGAAATAAACCTATTAGCACTTACCCGACTACCACTACACCAAAAGCTTGAACTATCAGTGAATGGCACCCCGGCAGTGTTACCCAGAGACCGCACGCATGCCTGGGAAGGGAGGAATTGAGGGTCACACACCTAAGTGCCAACAAGCCCCACCAGTCTGTACCTGCCTAGTGATAACCACTTGGGCAGGCATGGAATGCTAGGTACACCTTGTGTGCATGAAGGCACGTGGGCATCAGTGGGAATCAAACTCCTCCCCAGTAGAGTCGCCAGCTGTTAGCACTTACCTGGCTACCACTACACCAAAAGCTCAAACTGTTAGTGAATGGCACCTTGGCAGTGTTACCCAAAGACCGCGTAGGACTGGGAAGGGAGGAATTGAGGGTCGCACACCTAAGCGCCAACAAAACCTACACCTTATATGATTGAAATTCTTCTTTACTGTATTTTGTGCATAAGTTTTTATCAAGGTTGTGGTGATGGAAAATTAATCATAATTTGAAACCATTCTGAAAGAAAGAATTTATGCATAAGTTATTGAAAAGGTTGTGGTGATCAGAAGTAGCAAGTGGCTGATGGCTATAACCATGATCATTTGAAAAATACAAACTCCTTTAGGTCATTGCAATGATCAATGAACATGAATCTCAACAGATCTCAGTAAGTTAGTAGAGCCACACCTATCTCATACCATGATGGAATAGCAAACTACATGAAACTTTAAATCTCATTCACATAATGCAAGATACAAAAAAATTAATCACATTTAGAAATCTCTCACGAGAGAATTTTTAATTATTAAATGTCAGACTGTCTTTTCCTTGTCAATTTGATCAAGCCCCTCTTATAAGACATTCTTTATAGCTTCAAAGTTTATAATTCAAGAGTACAAGGTGTTTGTTCTGCTTAGACTTCAATTGTTTCTCTCACTCAATCTCACATGTAGGAACATGCTTGTGATACTACTACTACTTAATGCAGGATAAAGTAAAGAAACTTAGGAATCTTCCATAGTATTAAACAAAAGGTATTGATGATTCTATCCCTCAATATTCTTTGGCTCCATAACAACACATGATGACTGCATCCTATGATGGCAAGGTATACATTGTTTTCTTCTTTTGTCACTTTCTTAACTCATGCATTTTTTCTTCACTGTTATGCAAAGTTTAAACAGCTTTAACAGTCCTTACAAGGTTTTCTATGGTCTTACAACTATCTTAAAATAACACACTAGCTCTACTCAGATTTTTAGTATAAACTAACAGTCTGTCATTGTCATCATGCAAGACTCCTCTTCATGCATTTATGATTGACTCTGTCTATGAATCCCTTGCTATCTCTGAAGACTGTATGCATCTATTTTTAGTCTTTTCAAAATCTCTCCTTTCATATGATATGGTCTTTTCAAAATTTCAGTTGTATTTTACAGCTAAAATGTTTAAATACAACTATACAACTGTCAAATTTTAGTTGTATTTTATAGCTAAAATATTTAAATACAGCTATACAACTATGTTGTTTCCTAGCATTGGATGGGAGTCAGTTCACACATAATACAGGTCAAATCAAGTGCTACAACAATGCAGGACATGCACTTTTATCCCTTGTAAGGTTATCCATTCAAATTTGCCCATCAAATGCTGGGAATAACATGGTTAAAGAAGGAAACAACATACACTAGATATATATGACTCCAACCAGGGCTTAAATTTGACAGTTGTATAGCTGTATTTAAACATTTTAGCTGTAAAATACAACTAAAATTTTGAAAAGACTGTATCATATGAAAGGAGAGATTTTTGCCAAACTGTCAAAATTTATATATAGGATTATGATATAGGTATATGGCTGTCATGTCAATATGTTGTACATGCTACATGTGAGTTTAAATTTTGATTTTCTACATGCATTCCTAGTTCTATTTTTTATTGTTGATTCAGTTTAAATATTTATGCATTTACAAGCATCTAAGGTGCAGGTTTATTTGAGAAGCACATGTGCATTTATATCATGGATTTTTTAAATATGTATGTAGTAGTTGGAAAATTTATATGCAGATTTATTTACATCGTGACATACAATATGTTTGATAGAAAATTTAATTATCATACTGCAGATAAATTTAGGTCCACATGGATGACCAATCTTCACATCAATCACATCAGTCAGGTTAACTTGATGGTGGTGATAATTCTACATTATATGCTGAAACCATTCAGAGGTTTCAAAGTGCTTTAGATTAAGTGAATAGTACTATTCACAATACACCAAACCTATCAGGTAGAGATAGGTTGGTTAGGATTAGGGATGAGATAACACATATGATCCAAGTTGTTTGATCATACAATCCCTATGATGACATTAGTGTTGACAAGTTTTATGCATCGCTTTCTCAGAGTGTTGTCGGCATGGAGAAATGGTCATCTATTTCTAAGCTGGTTTCAGTAGAAAATGTTCTCAACATGTTCCCTTCTTATAGGGGAAAAGAGAGAGTGAGAGGCTATTCTCCCACCAAGTGTGTGGATGCAGTTGTCAGTCCTTTCATCTATCCTAGGTTTTTGGTAGCTCATCATGAATGGCCAAACAATGATGAGTTTCCATTGTATTTTTGCAAACAATTATATGTAGAGTTCCATTTAGATTTATCTGTCGATTATACACATTTCCCTAAACATGCTGGTCAGGGGAAAGGGAGGTTTGTAGAGAGACCTGAGTATAGAAGACAAGATGTGCCACCTCTTCATAACAAGAGGTCCTTAGTTGGCCCAAATCTTTTGGTTCTTCCAAAACATGTGGAACTAGCAAATGCCGGCCAACCATCATTAACCCCCTCGAGATGAATGTTTTTTGAGAGCATGGCAACTATTGCCATTGAGGTTGATTAGTTGTCATCTAATCATGTTGGCAGGTATTTGTTATGCTCAAGGATTGACATTCCATCCACTGACGCCACATCGACCAGCTATTTAGATCAGTAAATTCATGCTGACATACCATCGGCACATGATGTGGTACAGATTAGTGGAGAGAGTGCTTTGTGGAATATGATTAGATGCTTGGCCAGTAATTTATTAGATTCATACTAGTTCATCAGTGATCAACATGGGATCCCACTTGATGCTATATCCTCACATCTCGAGTGATATTTTGGTAGACAAAGGAGGTATAGTGAGTTAGGTTCACAGAATTTGGGGGAACACTAGGATGTTCCAGTTGGTCCTACAGGTTCCGCCCCTCTGAATGTTCCAGTTGGTCCTGAGATTGAGGTTACTGTACATGTTATGGGAGGTGAGTATAGCAGGCTTCTTTTTGGCACTAAGAGTACACCATCTACATGTGTATCATTACATCTCCATGATTCTGACATCCATGGGATTGGGAGGGCCTTTGCTGGTCTAGCTGACGTACAATTTATTTTAAAATTATAATATAAATTCATAAATTATATATTTAAAAACTATAAGTTTAATTTTAAATAAAATCACATACATCAAGAATCTCTTACTCTTGATTGGAATCTTAAATGTACATGTGTATTAGACTTGTGCTACTATTTTACATCCTGGATATGGAGATTTGCATCATGTTGGTGATCCTAGTCATCATCATGAGGTATTTAAAAACCATGTCTATATATCACATGTACATATAAGTTTGATTTAAGTGTACAGAAATCAAGTGTACAAGTTTTCTAACTAAATACACATATATGCTTATATATTGTAAATTCAACACTTCATATATATAGGTTGCAAGATCCGGTCATGCTTCTATTGAGACTCCTCTACATGATGCAAACTATGTATGTCAAGTAATAATTTAGATTTGTCAAGTATTGTTTATTTATTTAAAATCAAAACATATATAGAATTTGAAAATTTTATGGTGTTTCATGTGCAGACCCAGACCCACAACTTAGCACAGCACTCGGGTCATGGATCGATTGATGGCTCCAATCAGGGATTGCAATATCATAGCTCAAGACATAGCTCAAGACATAGTGAGGTTCAATCCACTCATAGGGCAAGACATAATTTATGAGTTGTTATTATGATTCCTGGATGTTTTATATATTTACAGTACATTTCCAGACATTACATGTAACTTACATGTTATATTCTATTTTATCTGGACATATTTGAGTCACATGTTTTATATTTGGACATTATACATGTATACACTTATGTTTTATATCTTAGAGACATTCTTATTATGAGTCACATGCTTTATATTTGGACATTATATGTATACACTTATGTTTTATATCTTAGATTATGATTTACATGCTTTATATTAATTATTTGGACATTTGGATTAATTATCTTGGTACACCTTACCATCTGCACAGCAGAAACAATAACTAACTAAATATACACTAAAAATCAAAGCATAAAAGGGAGGAATTTTGATAGATGTTGTAGTTGCAACCTAATTATTTGGACATTTGGATTAATTATCTTGGTACACCTTGCCATCTACACATCAGAAACAAGAACTAACTAAATATACACTGAAAATCAAAGCATAAAGATTGAATTTAAAATAATATTACATTTAAATATTGAATTTAAAATAACATTACATTTTTATAAATGAAAAAAAGAAAATGCTAAATATACATTTTTAAATATAAAGATTGAATTTAAAATAATATTACATTTTTATAAATGAATAATAGAAAATTGTCACTTCATGGGATTATTGGAAGTTAATAAGTTCTAATACCAATTATTAAAATTGAACAACACTCTCTATATTTATTCTATTTTATTTTGGAATCCAAAGATCCTTTAAATAAAAAAAATATTGAAACATATCTCTACACATTGACAGTAATAAAAATACATTTTCAACAACCACCACCAATTTAAACTATAAATTACTTTACATTGAAAACCTTCACAACTAATTCTTAAGTTTCCATAAAAATCTGCATCCATTTGTATTTTATTTTATTCTAGTGTCATCTTAAGTAGATGCACCTTATTTGGAATTGGGCTTGTTTAAGAATCCATCTAATAACGAAGATTAAGTAATTGCATACTATAATTGAACAACTTTGGATTTTGATAGAAGCATGTCATAACAAGCATGATTTTGCATGTTTGCCATTAATTTTCTAAAGTTTGAAGGAATTTGGTCCATATAACATTAGGTAGATAAGTTTGACTTATAAAAATACATTGATATTGCTCTCTGTAATAGCCATTAAATAAGATGCTATCTCGTGCTCAATCACCTAGAACTAGGTAGAGTTGAAATAAAAGGTTCATGGGTGTCTCTTCTATTATTCTTACACAAGTTTGTATTCTTAATAAAATTGTTGAGCATTACTAATGACAAAGAGACTACTTATAATGATGGAAGAGATGGATAATATTTTCTTCAAATTTATAATAGAAATATAATATTAATAAGGTTTGATTTTTATTTTTAAATTATTAAGTTGTCTTTGTGAGTTGTTTGTTTTGATTTAATAATGAAACTAAAAGAAATCTTTGACCACATATATTGTGTGAATTATCTCTTTCAACATATAAAGTGTTAAGATATGCTTGTCTTATTGTGTAACCAATTGTCAAAAGAATCTCAAACATAATTAGTATTGACAATAAGATTTAATCATATAACTTCTACTTCTAATTAAATTTTCTACTTGTAGAACCTTCAAAACCATTAGTTGCATGCTCTCTTTATATACTAGGAAAGATTGCTCTTGTCAAACAATAGGGATTATTACTGGCATCACATCATTTTTAATGTGTAATTGTTGCCTCCAAACCCTAGAGATTATTAGAAAAATATGATATTCTTCATCTTCCATTTTTTTGCTTTTGGGGAGATTTCAATTTGTTATCTTCTAATCCAATCATTAGAGATATAATACAAGCATGGATCTCTTTGCCAAGAACAACTAGGAAATGATCCATTACATACCATATTGTTTAGTCTAGATAGGCTACCGTAAGGTTTGTATTGATTCCCACACTTTTGGTCTAGCAAAATTTGCATTCATGACATAGTTTTAAGAATAGATCAATTCATGGAATTTGATGTTACCAAGTTCTTTATTTATAGGACATGTGGAACATAACTTTAGATTGTGTATTACATAAGATTTCATACTGTTACACAAGACATAAGTTGGTAGTACATTTCCTTACATAATTTACATTGTAGTGACTAAACTTTTAAATCATTCATATTGCCTTATTGTGAAGCACTATTTGCATCATACAACCATAAGACACATTTCATGTAGAAATTATTAACTTTCAATAAAGGTACATTATTGGTAGTCCATTTTTATATAACAAGAAAAATCATTTTATTGAACAAATAGGAACATTAAAGATAAAGGTGTTTTCAAAATGTTGAAATTTAACTAGAACTAATGGAAACAACTAAAGGAAATACAAAGTCCTCTAGTTCATGTATATGACATCAGTGAAAGAGAGAAATAGTTTTATAATTTATCCATGCAGTTTATTATTTGAAAGATCTAGTGACTCTAATTGCTCTAATGTACCTGTTTGTTAAGTTTGAGACCCCTACATGATAAGAATACAAAAAAAGAGCTTCCCTTAGCTTCGAGAAATATTTATTTTGTACTAACAAGGCCAACCACGTGAAGGTGGAAGCTCAGTGGCCTCACCTAAGACCTAAGACACCTAAGACACCTATGACATTTAAGACACCTAGACACCTAAAACACCTAAGATACCTAAGACACATAGACACCTAAGACACCTAAGACATTTAAGACACCTAGACACCTAAAACACCTAAAACACCTAAGACACCTAGACACCTAAAACATGTAAGACACATAAGACATAGGTAGACACCTAAGACACCTAAAACACCTAAGATACTTAAGACACAGGTAGACACCTTTAAGACACCTAAAACACTTAAGAAACTATAAGACCTAAGATGCCTCTAAAACACCTAAGAATTAAGACCTATATCTTTAAGACACCTAAGAAACTTAAACGACATATAGTAAGACACCTAGAAGACCTAGACACCAAAGACACCTAGACACCTAAGACACCTAACACATTTAAGACACCTAGACATCTGAAACACCTAATACACCTAAGACACCTAAAACACCTAAGATACTTACTTGACACAGGTAGACACCTAAAACACCTAAGAAATTGTAAGACCTAAGACACCTCTAGACATCTAAGACATCTAAGACTATCTAAATATAGTTTAGAGATCATACCTACACAACATGAAGTTCAATTTTATAACTTGAAATGGACTTATATAGGCATAGACCTCATACTAGATGTATCAATTGCTTCAACTCACTCTTCAATAATGTAGTTAGAGCTCTTGGTAGATATAATTTGGATCTTCTCTATCTTTTATTATCTCTAAAATCTTTTTGTGATCTTCAATAGACAACCTCCACTTTTTTTGGCCACGCCATATTTTTGTAATGTTTTCAAACTTAATCTTGTTGCTAAAACTAAGTGACTGTAGTGTAGAACCTTTTGTCCTGACATATATTTAATAAATATAATACCATTTTTATCTATCTTTACTTGCTGATAATAGGTGCCTTCAACAACAACTGATCCAATGGGATATGATAGTCCATCACCATCTGTCATTGATTCTAATAATTTTGATTTTACTTGTGTGCATCTTAGTAGATAGTAATCTACACCTTCTATATTGTCAGGATCTACAACCACAATAAAAATATCTCCTATACACACCATAAGTAAACATGTAAATGTACATTTGAGTTGAACTTGATGTAAATCAAATGTTTAAAACTTTATTACAATCTTGAATATAAATCAATTCTATAACTTACCTATAACAACTAAATCTGATACATGTTCATAATCAGCTGAATATATAGGATCATATACATCTACAATGTCACTATCTTCAAAAGGATGACTTGATACTATTTGTTTCATTTCCCATTGTGAAACATATCCATCCATTACAATCGGACATTGTAGAATATTTGCATTGTTCTCAACACAATCAACACAAAAACAAGATTTTTCTCTCACTTGAATAGCAAGAGGCTTGCTATGTCCTATAGTCATGACTTGATGCAAACTTCTAAAACCATTAATAGATTGACAATTATATGGATTTGATCAATCAATATCTGCACGTATGAACAAATTCTTGAGCATCTCAATTAAAACTATTTAAATTTGAAATTAAATCACATGCACACATACTTAATTAAATATTAAAGTTTTTGAATAACATAAATTCAATTCACATACCTTTAACTTTCGAAAAATAGCGTTTGTTGTATATTGAGTCACGAGTAGCAAAATGGCTTTTGTACCATTCAACAATTTGACTTGCATTTCATATGGTGTTACCTACAATTTCAGGTTGGTGTTTAGTACCCAGGTAAGAGGTTTAAGAATTTAAAAAAGTTCACATGTACATCCAACTAAATTACAATACACATATTTATCATTACATAGAAGTATTCAACAATTTTAAATTATTTTGTAAATTTTGTATCTAGTACATATATATTACCTGCAAGTTCATATTGGTGAAGTGCATGTTGTACACATGCTCCTGCTCCATCATGTTCTCTTTTTCCATGTCCACATGTCCACTCTCAAAAAAATTTTAAAAAAACTTTATGCCAAATTTAGCATGTTGTTGTGTTAACCAATTAAATGCTTTTACAGACTTAAATTGTCCTATATAAATAGTTATATATAAACAACGATTTGAAAACAAAAATTAGTTAAAAATTTAAATCTTAAAATTAAATATAAATTTGTAAATTAAAAATTAATAATAAAATCAACACTTACCAGTACATCCATCAGACCAAATCTAGTGTTGTGATGTAGCAATGCCACCTTGTCCCAAATCTTCAAAAAACATTTGAAAGCAATGTGCTACATAGCCTCTATCATGACCTGTATCATCACTGATATAAAAGTGAACCTTCTTGATGATAATTCGTTCATCTTCAGTACTCTCTACTTCATCTACAAATAACTCAGTATGTCTATAGCAAACTTGTACAAAGATTGCGACTTGCTCTGAATGATAATATTGACTTTGAATCTTAGTTTGAGGACTAAATGTATAATTTTTAGAAAAATCTACAATAGAGAGAATACAACCTAGTGGAAAACAATTCTTTGAGTGACAAAATTGCTTAGCCTGCCATCTTGCACCATGACGATGTTGGATATGTGGGTATACAATGTTACAAAATTTGTTCATAAACTTGTTGTAGGGCAATTCACTCTCTCTCAAAACAATTTTTCTAGATTCAACTCCTGATTTTGTTGAGTATTTCTCATATTCAAATCTCTTCCAAACAACTGACATTGAATGATCAATATTCTCAAATGGTAAAAATTTTGTCAAACTTTCACAATCCACACATATATTTATTATACACTATACATTGAATTCATCTGAATCTTCTTATTTTTCACATAAGATAGACTTCACAAATTGTGTTGTACTTTAAGGGATGGCTACATTTGGATTAACTATTGCCATATGTTTTTTATGACTGTAGGTGTAAATCAAATTCAACATGATTTCGACAACAACAAGTTTCACGTACTTTATTTATATGTACAAAACTTGGTTGTAAATTCTCAAACATCCTTTGAGAAATCTTCACTTGTAAAAATTCTTACTTGAATGCTTCAAAATATTCACTGTGTTGTATCTATAAAATGCTTTCGATGATAAATTTTTTTACCATCTTCATCTTTTATTTGTATAGTGTCCCTTCTATTGGAAGAAACATGGGAGTTGTCGGTCCAATATCTAATTACTTTTTGTTTTACATCTTTTGAAATTCTATCTCTTCGAGGGACTCGACAAATATTTACCCAATTATTTTTAATATTTTCATCTAATCTGTTTCTCTTATTGATATATCTTTAAACAGTTCTCCTAGATACATTTACTAATTGGGCAATTGCTTTAACTTGTCTTCTATGTGATAATTTCTTACTAGAAATTACAGTCATCAATGCTCTATGTGCAGCACTTAAATCAAAACTTTGACTCTTAGTTTGAATAGAATCCAATGTTGTTTGCAAGTTTTCAATTACCGTCTGATTTACTAAATTTGAAGATTTTTTCTTGTTATCAACTCCTAACAACTCCAAAACGGGGGTCATTTCTTTTTGTTTAAATAACTTTGCACATAATTGTGCTCTTCTAATTAGAGATTTATCTTCAAAAAACTCATCCCAAATTCTTTTAGAGTGCAATTTTACTGTGCTTTCAAGTTACATATGTTCACGTGAAATATTTTTAAAAAGAGCATCCGCATCCATCTCCGTAAGATTTTCCATTCCATGAAAAAAATGTCTATCACTACTACCAATTTCATCTTGTACTTGTTCATTAACACACCCTTCAACTTGTTCATTAATAATTTCAATGGGTTGTTCTTGACTAGATGTTCCTATGGTTTTTTCAACTCTTTTTCGGTCATACAACCTTAATCTATTTCTTTTATTCCCCATCACAAATTGCTTGATTTAATTCACCTACAAGCACATATACATCCTAATAAATAACACATGAAGTTCAATTTCTACATGGTAAATGAGTTACAAATAAGTTGGGAATCATGTTACATACTTGAAAATTTGTAACCTTTCTTACCAAAAAAACTTCTTTTGTGTGGTTTCTCCAAATCCTTGAATTGAAAAAAAATGAAAAAATAATTTTTAGCCTCTATTGCAGAAAATTATGCTTGTTCTTTTATCTCCTTGAAGCTTGAATTGAGTTAAAAAATAAAAAATAAACCCCTATATATAATTATGTTTAAAAAATTCTTTAAAAAAAAAAAAATTGCTGACCGGTGGTGGTTGCTAGATTTTAATAATTTTAGGCGAAACAATTTCACCCCCAAATCATTTTGCCTGAAATTATCTATATGGCAGTCCACTTGGCAACCACCTCATCAATTTTTCTGGTTTTCTAAAATTCTCAACTTCAACTTAATATTTGAACAATCACGATGAATTATTTCAAAAAAAAAAAACCCTTTTGTAGAGCTCTGAGTCTAGAACCCAAATATTTTTTTTTTAATATTTTGATTAGTTTTAATATGTGTTTTTTAAAATTATTGCAAGTAGGTTGTTAAAATTAGAGATGACACTGATTAGAAATTAAAAAAAAAATATCAAAATACATTCAATTTTTTTTCAAAATTATATGGTTCACTAGAGGAAAGAGTCATCTCCAAAAAGGTATAATTGGTTTTGTGAAAATAATAAAAAAAAGTATACAAAAGTTGACATGTAATGAAAACAATCAGATTCTATAAAGTTTGACTTTAAAATGATATTATGAAGAAAATATGTATTCAAAACTGATTTTTTTTTCTCCATTCACTAGATATTGAACTTGTCTATTTGGAAGAAAAAAAATTATAGAAAAATTTGATTGTTTGCTCTTTTTTTTTTATGTGGACTCAAAGTCACTTTTTCCTGACATTTTTAGCAATTCAAAATTTGCTTGTAAAGTTATAAAAAAATGTCAAAACAATTTTATAAATTTTTTAAAAAATTACAAGCATAAAATTCATCAAGAGATCTACATTTCATTAGTTTACATCATTTTGAAATTCAAATCATAAATGCCACTTTTATGAGGTCAAAGTTTAGAAATTTTTTTGTTGTTGGCCGATTCCTTTATAAAGTGTGGCACAGGTTTGTGCTTTTACCCAGGGTTGATTCTAGCATTGTGTCGCACTTCTTGGCCATGGTTCTAGACATTGGCACTCCCAAGGACATCTCTAAGTTACTGGTAAGAAAACATTTTAAAATAGATTTGATAATTGGTTTGAAGGATATTATTAGTGCAACATCACTTGGGTTGGGTGTTCCTTGGCCAAGAGATTTCCCTCTTCTGTAGGATCTTGATGAGGTTATAAAGCTATAGCCCTTCTTGCTAGATCTAAAAGGATTGGCTCTATTAGAGCATAGGGAACAGGTAGAGGCCAGTGTGAGATTCCTAAAGATGTTACTGCAGATGGAGCCAGTGGGTGGATAGTTTAATTGGGTTCCTGATTTTCAAGCATTTGCTCATAATCTAGGCTTCAGGTAAAACTAATTCATTTATGGTCTCATTGTTTGTTTCCTGTGCTCTTAGTTGTCAAGGTTTATGTCTTCTGGTTAATTAACAATGTTTAGTACAGAATCTTGTCTTCCTTTTCGGTATAAGTTGATGAAAGGATTGAATCCCATTTTGTTTAGCTTCAGGGCAGGGGTTGGGAAGGCACTGTGTGGCTATTTACAATGGATTTTGTCGGTGTAGGCCCTGTGTGGTTGGATAGTCTTCTTTTTGGACCCTATGTTATCTGGTTCGGGAAGGTTTTGGGATAGGACTGTAATCTTGGTTTGTAGGCCTCTAGCCCTTGTAATCAAATAGAATGCATGACTGGCACTCATTGATGTATTTTTCTGGATTACATTAATATAAAGATTACCCCTTATGGGAAAAAAAACATAATTTAAATGCTTATTAAAAATAAAATGTAAATGCTATTTTGATGAGCAAAAAATAGGGCAAAAGATGGGTGGATTACGGCAAAAAGAGCCTAAAAAATTGTTGGCGTAGCTAAAAATTCATCTCTACATGCCAAATTTCTTCCTCTTAGGTCAATATTAGGCATCCACAAGTTGATTTGAGGCAACTATAGGTCAAAAAATACCTTGCACATTCAATAAATGGCTTGCCCAACTCAAAAAATGTCTTGCACATCAAAAAATGCCTTGCTAGAAGGGTTTCAACCCACATAGATGTAAAAACCTCTTGCTAAGAGGATATTTGAGTTATAGAGTGATGACAACCAAAATTGTTACAAACAAATAAGAGCACAGATAAAGAACAGAGGACAACAATCAGGTAACACTTAAGTTGCATAAATATAATCTAGTGCTTTGATTAACTCAGGGACAGAAAGAAATCAATTCACAAAAGAAAACTTATTAATGAGAACAACTCTTTATTCAATAGATATGCATTCGATTAAAAAACCCTTGCCAACAAGAAACTTTTCTCAACTTAGCCAGATCGGCCATGAGCACAGAGTTAACGTAGAGATTACAATTCAAAAGATACTAAGACTTAACAATGTCTTCAACATGGTTTAACATGGTCTCTAAACTCCTAGCCCAAGTCCTCTACTCTCACCACCGTCGATCTCTTTCTCCCTATCTTCTATTCAATGTCCTCTTCTCCTCATACCACCATCTCTTCTATCCACATCGAACAATCTCACTATTTTTAATTCCTCTTCTCCTGCATTCTTCACACATTCATTCCTTTCTCATCATCCCTCCTCTGCTGAGATATCGACCTCTCTTCAATAGGCCCGGTCTCATTCTTTCTTATATCTTTTTCAATTTTCATGTCTCTATTTCTTGTCATGGTCTCCCATCTCCTACGTGCCTCTCCTCTTTTTTTCTCTAACTCCCAATCTTTGTTCTTCTGCATTCATTTTCTTTTGACCATTCCTTGTCTCCCTCACCATTCTGGTGGTTGTCAAAACTTCTTTCAGTGCAAGCGATGGGAACCTCTCATGAATTAACTTCCTCTCTCTCATGTCTTTTCAACTTTCCTCTATCTACCCTTAAGGCATTGTCCTCTCCTCTAGAAAAATAGGCCTACACTTAGTCTCTCGTTCTTCTTCCCTATTCTATTAGTTTCTAAAACTGTTATGAAACAAGAATCAACATCCCAAACTAGTGACAGGAACCAACTAGAACTATCTAACTTCCTCCTTACCCAATGAACTGCCTCAATTTGAGAACAAACAACTAAAGAAAAAAATAATTCGGTGAGAAATGAGGTGATGCCCCAGTATCACAGAGATGTAAAAATGCCTTGTTGGTAGGAGATTTGACCCACAGAGAGGAAATACAAACCCCTGCAAAGTTGTGGACATCCTTGATGTGGCCCGATATGCCTCCAAATATGTAGGTCATTAACTTCTTGTGGGTGCTACTTCATCCTCTTTGCACAGCCTATGGCTCTTTATGCTAGCCATAAATAGCTGGTGAGTTGTAACTCACCGACTGTACGGCTGGGTGGTCGACTGCACCAGTCAACCAACTCTATGTACTAATTCGATAGCTTTCTTTGACCTCAACTAGTTGACGGCCTGTTGTACCTGCTATTTAGCTATTTCGATCTGTCGTACTTGACATTGACTAGCCGGTTGGTTACAATACACCGGTTGGTTAAGACGTTCCCTTTATGTTGGCCGTGTGAATTCATTTTTCCTCTGCAACAATACATATGACCTTTGAACGAAGCAAAACTTGCAAATCAAGTTACCAGAACAAACAGTCGAACCAACACTTGCTCTGATACCATCTAATAAACAAGAATTGACTAATAGAATGTTGGCATCAAAATCTAATAATAGATTATGAAAAAATAAGTTGTACATATAGGTGAGGAGGTTGAGCTGACTTAGGAGTCAACTTCAATGCTCCACTCACCAAGTGTCAAAAGTATGTCAACACGTGTCTTTGGAGAGTTGTGTCAAATTCTCCAAGTCGACACACAACCCACTTATGTAGGCTTATGATGTGTATTTTACCCATGTGAGGTAAAATAACTAACAATACACACTAAATCAACAACTTTTCTTAGAGCCAAGAATAAAACAAGAAAACTGACAACAATACTAAAGCTCTTGTAAATTGCTGTGAGAAATAAGTAGTATAGATATCTTAAATACATGTATCTACAAAATGTTCAATATCAATATTGATCTATATTTTATTTACTTAAGAGTTATTTTATTTTACTTTAAAATTATTTTATTTTATTTACTACAAATATACATGGGCACATAAATTTTATTTTTTATTTAAGAATTATTTTATCTTATTTACATTGTTTACTTTATTTCAAATATGATAATACACTTGTTTTATTTTTACATGTAATTTTTAAGTTTACTTTTGGAAAAGCCATCATTCATTATTTCTTTAATTCTTTTGTTTTGTTTACTTTTTAATAGTTTCATACTAATATATATTTTAAAAATTTGATGTTTTTACATTTGAAAAATAAATCTCACTCTAAATAATCCCTTTCATAATCACCATATTAGACGCTTCTCACCTGCTGCCACTGTATTTGAAATAAATATAAACCAATTTAAGGTATCACATCCATTCTCTTCATTCCTATCAGGATCACAGATGGAACTCATACCATTTCTTATTTTGCACAATCTGATTCAATACACATAGATAAGCAGTATAAAATCGATTAAGCATACAAGAAGGGGGTAGAGAGGATTCAGTTATCCAATACTTGGCCTACGTTTAGATGGTGTGATAACACGAGATTAAAAAAAAATCACTCATACAATCACAAAGTGGAGACATAGGATAAGATTTGAAAAATCACTTACACATGCAAATGGCCTAGATTTGCATGGGCGATAGGACAATATAAAAAAATCACTCATCCTATAGCTTAGTAACGAACCCACAATTTATCGTAAAGCTTGAGGGAATTTAACCGTAAACGTAGGGGACAGGAAGACAAGTGCTATGGATAACATGTACGTAGCTGCGAAGATGATGGCGATAACAGTACCTTCGAAGATTGGACCCAACTTCATGACAACAAAAGTTACGTAACTGCACGCAGTGAAAATGATAGCGAGGGCCACCAGCTTTTTCACTCTTGTAAAATTGAACGTGGGCAGGGCCACTGGGGCCCCAATTATGAAGAATGTGGTCATGAGAGATAAGGTGGCTGGTATCAGTACAGCTTGACGGATACCTTCATCTCTATTTCCAACACTGCTCGGAAGAGATGTGATGGCAGTGTAGTTGGCTGCCATAATAATACCTGAAATTATTGACATCGTCTTACGATCTTGGTACATCTTCTCCTCATCTGCTGCTTCTTCAGTGCAGAATACAGCACTAAGCACAACCATTACTTTCCTTGTAATCCCCTCTTTTCTCAGTTTTTCATTATTGTTGTCATGGACGGGGATGCATACATCTTGCCCCGATTCTACATTATCCACACAAGCTTCCTCAGCTCTCATTTGAATGTCTACCATTCTTCCTCTGGCTACCTTGCACACAATTAAACCCTAGGACAGACTAGGCTAGAAGACTAGGAGATACAACATAGTTGTTGCCCCAAGGAATTGGGCCTGCCTGATCGATGAGAATAGCCTTGTAATCAGGGTGTCTTTATAAGGAAGACAAAGGAAACAACGAAGGTATTTGGATGAGTTTAAAGTTTTTCAAGTTTCTTCTCACAAGGCAGGAAAATGCAATTCTTGACATTGAAGAGAAAACACTGCCTGGGTCCCCGCCTGAAATGTGCTGGGCCCCTTTTTCTCGTCTGTGGATGATGACCCTTACCTTAGCCTTGAAACAATCTAATTTTGTGTCAATCACATCAAGATTTCTTTTGGCTGGTCCATTTTGTTGGGTCCCATAAAATGGGTTAGTCATGTATTGACAAAAATATTGTCCTATTTTTATTGGCTAAAATTGACTTTTGACGGTTGAAATGAATGATATTTAAGAATAGTGTGTTGGGATAAGGTCCTGATTCGAATGTCCTCCAAGAATATGCCACTTATAGTCTTGTTATTGCATGAAGGACAATCTTGTCCAAGTGGGCCACAAACTTAACCTAGAAAAAAGTATGGGTATAAGATTTTCACCAATGTGGAGGTATATCATTACAATAATAATTAATAAAAAAAAATGTTATTCTCCTAACTATGGTGTCTTTTATATCACGTTTTATATTTTTCTTTCATACTTTCACTTGATATTGCCACTTGAGAGGCAAATTGTTATTTTTTTTCAATTTTACATCTTCACACTTGCTCTTCTAGGAAAAGTGGGGCTATATTTTCTACATGCTTGCTAACACAATAGGCAATACAAAGGTAAATACATTTTAGGTATGCATTTTATACTCAAATCTACATGACATGTGTCATTGTCATTTTCTAAAATTACAATTTAACTTTACATTCATACTCAGTTTCTAATTATTATTTTCTCTCCTCCACCATTTATGTGCACTCATTGGTAGTACACACAATTTTAGGGGGCATATTTCTACTAATTCTATTTGTAGTTTATCCCTAATTCATAAGTGACACGTTTCACATATTTGTTTCAATAACTCAAATTCTCTACATCCAAAAAAATGATATCATTTTATCACAGTTTATTTTTACCAAGTATTTTTACTTTGGTACTGCATGTACACTAATGTTTTGCACACACCAAAGTAAGAAGAAAATATAAAGAAAAATAATATCGTTTTGAATGAATAATTTTAATATAATTTAACTATTTTCACACTCATTCAGCCAAGACATAATCCATCAATCTGTCCTGCCACATTTATATATTCACAACCTTTGTGACTTATTTCTAACAACATTTTCATCTTAGACGAAATCGTAATTATTGGAATTCCCCTATTGTCAAAATTGTCGCATAATTTTACATCATAATATTATTTTCAACTATCTACCAAGCTAATCAATCTCTTAATATACATGAGACTTTCAAAGTTTTTCATTGATTACTGCTTGGCGAACACTTAAAGAAGTATAGGCGAGGAGGAAACGAGAAATTGCATCTCTGGGGGACCCACATAAGGACGAGCTTGTCGCCTTCCTTTCGCCGAGAGGCAAAAGAAATGGTCGGTTACGTAACATTATTTTCTTTGAAAGGCACCTCATTCACATCATCCTCCTTTCCAGAGTCCAACAATTCGTGGAAATAAATCTTCTACTTCCTAGAATAACAAAGCGAAATATTTGGAGGAGAAAAGCGATTGTGCAACCAAACTCTTTTTTGGGCAAAAGCTGGAGGACTAGTGAGATAATGGAAGGAGAGATAGACAGAAATGCCTTAACAACTACCTTGATTATTGTTATCCTGTTAATCCTCCTCAGGGTTAATTCAATGTAATTAGTTTTCAGTTTTTTTTTTTTCTTGGGCAGTTTAACTTTTTTTGGTTGCCTATAAATCATATTGTAATCTTTTTTTGAACATTAATACAATTTTACAATTTTATTTTGTCATTTCATTTGGATCTAATAGTGGTATTAGAGCCAAAGTAAAATAATGCAGATGAAAGAGTCATTGCTGTGTATGTGATTGTTGTTGTGTATGCAAAATGGACAAGGTGCATAAGGAGTTGTAAATTGTACCAAAGTGTTTGAAGATTTATTCTTAGAGTTTGGAGTACATTCCAACACCCCTGGAATACATAGTCAGATGGAAGATGGGAATAGTCTACCAGAGAGTAGTCTCACCTACAACACTTCAATAGTCATGCTAATGGACCTAACAGTAAGCATTTCAATTGTTAGGTCTCAAAACCGCAATTCCACTTCCTAGGACAGAATCATACTCACAAGGCCAGAGTTGTTGTCATGTGAGCATAATCAGTCCATCAACAAAACATGGAGGGTTAAAGACTTAACTCTACAGAAGTGGGTTTCATCCCCTGCACTTCGAGCTTAGCTTAGACTCTGGAGGGATATTTGAAGAGGTATACCTTAATAGGTATTGAGTTGAAACTAGATGAACAATTAAAATTAAACCAATAATCAAACCCAACTCATTGTCTTAGTCCCAAAGACTGTCACTAAACAAAGAAACAAATAGCTATCACAAAACCCCTATATAGCTGATACATCTGTGTAAATATACATGCACAGGAAGGATGGTTTTCCCCTAAACCATGAGTAAACAGTTGATTGAATTAAAAGGTGTGTGATTGCTCTAATGGAGCCAAGACTGGTGTCTATCCAATCGGGCTACAGAGTCTTAGATGACAAAAAAGAGAACAAATGGAAGGGGAACAAGGAAAAGTTAATCTAAGCATATGCTATACCAGATTGCAGGTTTTGTGCTTCAAACATACTTAATAATCCAAAATAGAACTATATGCATTCAAATGTAAAGAACAAATGACAATTACAAGGATTGTAATATATTCAAAACAATGTCACATTGTCATGTCCCCTTCCCCTATGGCCGACTTAAGGAAGGGAATAATTTAAATTAAAAAAATTTAAATCCATTAAGGCTGAGCTCAATAGTGTGATGCATATAAGGACAAGAGATTACAATATTAATCAACCAAGTATGCATGATTTATAGTGAATATATGAAATAATATGATGTGTGTAAGACAAAAATTCTAATGAGTATACAACAATCAACATTAAGGAAGAATACACAATGATAATCTTATGCAAGTGGCATTTTGTTAAAATAATTATCATTGCGAAGGCGGTTGTGTGTAACGGTAGCGATCCATATTATAAAGGATATCGATCCATATTATAAAGGATATCGATCCATATTAGACAAGGAGGTGTGATTAAGGGAGTTATTAAGAAAGATAATCAGTGTTTTGCTAAAGCAAAAAATGACAAAATAAAATATTGGAAGAGTGGAGATCTCCTTGAGAAGAGGTGTGATTCTCATTAAGGGGTATATCTTTTGGTAAAAGTCATAACATTTCATAAAATACATCATTTACTGATATAAAAGGTGGTAGAAGTTATGTTCAAAAAGGGCACCAAAGGATACACATTAGCAAGGGAATGCAATATGTCTAGGAATAAGAATAAGAAATTCATGGAATATGAACTGATCTAAAGCAGAGATAAATCTGCCGACTTTAGTAGTGATATATATATATATATATATAACAACAGATATTGTTACTCTCCTAATATTGTTATTCTTGCTATAATTTTGCCTATGCACAAAAGAATTAATATAACAACTTCCTTAAGATTCTCATCCATTTGGTCAATCCATTTTGGAGTGGAGATAGCGCATATAAGGAATGCAAGTAGCTATGACTCCATTCCAATAAGGACACCCCAAGTGGGCTTGGGAGACCAAATGGCGGGTGTCATTCTGTGCTCCTAGGCTCGTTGGAACAGCTTGAGGCACCTTGTATGATCTCCCAAGTGGTGCTCCATAATGATGATGGGCTATTTGGATATAACCTTAAAAGGAATCCCATGTGTACATTCTAAAGATTATAATAGTGATCATAATCCTATCTATAACATCATTGGATTATATGTTTATTTATTTGTTGATAACTAACATGATTGCATGACCTAAATTAGGTTTATCTTGCTTAAAACATTCAATTGGTAAGTTACAACCCTAACTATGTTAAATTTGTGATTATAGGGCAAGATTTAGGGTAATCCCAAAAGGGGACCTTACAATTGGTATCAGAGCATCCTTCATGCCACCCTGTAAATGATAGTTGATGCGACATGTATTCAAGTGTATACTTCATGTCTTATGTCCATTCATGTCTATGCTTAGTGACTTACATATATTCAAGTGTATAGCTGATGACTTACATGTATTTAGTTGTATACTTCATGCCTTACATACATTCATGTCTATGCCTTGTGACTTACTAGTGTATTCTTCATGACTTATGTGTATTCAGGTGTATACTTCATGCCTTATGAACATTTATGTATATGGTTCATGACTTACGTGTATTCAAGTGTATACTTCCTGACTTGTGTGTATTCATGTGTATACTTCATGACTTGCATATATTCATGTGTATGATTTGTGACTTATGTGTATTCATGTGTATACTTCATGTATTACATGTATTTACGTGTATGCTCCATGATTCATGTCTTATGTGTATTTATGTGTATACTTCATATATTACGTGTATTAATGTATATGCTTCACACTTCGTGACTTATGTGTATACTTCATGTATCATGTGTATTTATGTGTATGCTTCTTGCTTCACATGTATTTATGTGTATACTTTGTACATCTATTTATGTGTATGCTTCATGCTTCACATGTATTTATGTGTATATACTTCATATACATGTATCTATGTATATGCTTCATGCTTTGTGTCTTACAAGTATACTTCATGTATCACATGTATTTATGTGTATACTTCATATATTATGTGTATCTATGTATATGCTTCATGCTTTGTGTCTTATGTGTATACGTAATGTATCATGTGTATTTCTGTGTATGCTTCATGCTTCACATCTATTTATGTGTATACTTCATATATTACGTGTATCTATGTATATGCTTCATGCTTTGTGTCTTATGTGTATACATCATGTATCGCATGTACCTATGTGTATGTTTCATGTATTACATATATCTATGTGTTTGCTTCATGTCTGATGCTTCTTCAACAAGTTTATGTAGTGCCCCTTTATTCTCACCTTGGATGAGCAGGTGGTCGGGCTAAGGAGCATGAAGAGGAAGGTAAGATACTCGGAATGCTTAGGGTATGATAAACATATTGATGGTAGGCTTACTGTTACGATGTAGTTGAGGACACTCATTGATGTTTACTATGATGACACTATTTATACTTTATGATTAATACATTATGCTTATGTTGTGATCAGTTATAGGTTAATTGATTATGTAAATTAGTTTACTATGTGATTAATGTGATTATCTGTCTATGTGTTATTTGGTTGTTTAGTTACTAATGAATTTGTTTAATATGGATACTTGTGATGTGTTTTGTGAAGGGATAGTGTAGTATTACTCATAATGAGTACCTTAGTACACTACAATTCCCTATCACTATGTGCCTACTTGGATGATTATATGTATGTATTCGATACTTTTGTTTGCTACAGGTTGCAGGTACCAGGCATCAACTCCACCTAAATTGGTAGGTATGAGTGTGCCTTCATACCAATGGAAGTTGTTGAATAGAGATAACATATGGTCCCCTAGCCTAACCATCATCCTTGAAGAGGATGAGTATCCGGATGTGTACCCTGTCAGTGTTGTCAGTTTGGTCATGATAGTCAATCATTGTTGTGGTGGTCTTGCTTTTTGATCTTGCATAGTAGTCAGGTATAGTTTGATAGTTGGGTTATTTTGTTGGTATTGTTTTGGTTATTGTTGCCTTAAAAGAAAATAATTAGTTGTGAAGTATTTTTGTTAAATAAATAAATATATAAATGTCCTCATGCAAATTTAGTTTATAAAAAATATATTATTCTAGAAGTTAAGTTAATAAATAATAATAATAATAGTAATAAATGTAATTACAACTAGAGTTAAATAAATAAATAATATTTATGTGTTTCCATAAAGTATATTTATCTTGGTCTAGTTGTAAAATGTTAAAAATAGCAAACTATAAGATATTGTTCATGCAGGAGTTATTGCCTCCTGGGGGGAATCTTCTGAAAGATTTTAGGAGATTTCTTTCTCTAAATGGAGAGTTTTTGCGCTATATTTAGGTGGGGGATTTATCTCTCATAAGAATCTTTAGCAGATGGAACTTTGGGGAGAGAATAGTTTGTGGCTGCAACAGTTGAACTCGGCATCGAATCTTCAGCCAGTCAAGCAAGTGAAATTAGGTTCCTTTGGTTCTAATTTATGTCTCATTGTTCTGTTGAAGCAAATGTTTGATTTATAATTTTTCCTGTTGATTGTAATTTGCTTGAGAGGTTAGAAATCTTGTTATTAGATCCAATTGTGCATGTCTGCATCATTGCATTTTTGGGAATCACCGATTCATGTGACTATCTACCTCTTAGCCATTTTGTCTTTGTTTTAGCAGGATGTTGTGTTAGCCATAACTTTAGTTTTACAAATTGGATGCCTCTAAATTTTTGATATATGGTGCAAGACCTAGTTACCAAAAATTGTCTATACTCAATTTGTTGTTTTAGAGATATGAATGTTTTGTGATTGTCTACCTCTCAGCCATTTCATCTTTATTTTAGCAAGCTGTTGTGTTAGCCATAACTTTAGTTTTAGGAACTGGGTGCCTTTAAAGTTTTGATATATGGTGCAAGTCCTAGTTCCCTAAAATATTTTCAAAAATTGTCCATACCTAGTTTGTCATTTTGGAGATATGAATGTTTTAACAATCTGTTATGTTAGCCATACCTTTTGTTTTACGACTTGGATTCCTCTAAAGTTTTGATATATGGTGCACGACCTAGTTACCTAAATCATATCCAAAAATCGTCCATACCCAGTTCATCGTTTTGGAGATATGAATGTTTTGTGACTATCTACCTCTCAGCCATTTTATCTCTATTTTAGCAAGCTATTGCGTTAGCCATAACTTTAGTTTATGAACTGGGTGCCTCTAAATTTTTTATATATGGTGCAAGACCTAGTTATCTAAATCATATCCAATTGTTGTTTTGGAGATATGAATGTGTTGTGATTGTCTACCTCTTAGCCATTTCGTTTCTATTTTAGTAGGTTGTTGTGTTAACCATAACATTCGTTTTGCGAACTGGGTGCCTCTAAATTTTTGATATGGTGTAAGACCTAGTTACTTAAATCATATCCAAAAATCGTCCATACCTAGTTTGTCATTTTGGAGATATTAATATTTTGTTATTGTCTACCTTTCAGCCATTTCATCTCTATTTTAGTAGTTTGTTATGTTAGCCATAACTTTAGTTTTACGAACCGCATTCCTCTAAATTTTTGATATATGTCGTATGACCTAGTTATCTAAATCATATCTGAAAATCATCCATACCCAGTTTGTCTTTTTAGAGATATGAATATTTTGTGACTTTCTACCTCTCACTCGTTTTGTCTTTGTTAAAATGGTTAGTTGCGTTGCCAATAACTCTATATTTTTGAATTGGGTATCTCTAAGATTTTTCAACAAATTCATTTTAGGCATATCCTACGATCATTACTTTCCATCATATGACTATCTTTGAGGCATTCCATCAACCAGTCTGTATGCTATGTCTATGCTTTCACATTTTACATTGTTGGTAGCTTCTAAAGCCTTCTCAACAAATTTGTTTTGTGATAATCATATATTATGCATATCGTTAAAAGTGTGGTAGATTTGATGAAGATGTTAGATCTATAGGAATGTTTTATTGTTATGCATTCCTTTCCTCCCAAGCTAACCTTAGAACAAAGTTCTTTCATTGTAGCTTCAGGTTTTGTATCTTGTAAGATATTTATAACATTATAATATTATAGGCTTTTAGCCTTGCTTATACAGTTATATTTAATAGTATTTACAAAATTGTCTAGATTATTAATGAAATCTACATCAGTTGCAAATAGTGTAAATAATTGTTGTACTTAATTTGTATATCTTAGGGTTATTTGCATGTTGATCACATTCATTTTAATTAAATCAAATTAAAATAAGGCTTAAGAATTATTAGCTATAGTTCTGTATTATTGAGATAGATTCACTTTATATTTGTTAGATGATTGATCATGAAAATATTGACGAAGGATCTTAGTTTATGATATGCATCTGAGAGTGAATGTGATGTGAGCCCATTGTGTTTAGTGGTGTCAAGTGTTTGTGTTATTTGGGGAAGTTGTTTCCAGAGGCCTAGGAGGGTGTGATTGTGTGGGGGTTGGCTATGTGTGCATCATGTGAATTGAATGAACTCCATGCTTGAAATGTTGCCTCATATTCATGTGCCTATGATGACTATGTAAAATGGATAATACCTTGCTCTGAGTGATGTGAAATGATGTGTATTTTGTGTTGTAAATGCATCATGATGAGAATGTGATAGTTCATGCTTGGTTTATGTTTTGGGCCAAGGATATAAGAATTGGTCCCCGTGATTATGTCTTGTATGCAAGAAGGTAAATACCTTCCATTGTATATGTTATTTGTCATTATGATGGTAGTTGTCTTATTTGATGTTTTAGGCTCTTCTAGATGTAGGTAGGGGAGTGGCTTTCAATGTGGGGCCAATGCCCAAAGTGGCTGCCAGGGTAACCCATTGGAAGTTTTTAATCCAGTGATAACTTAATAATAAATTTAGAGGGTTGGGTAGTTTCTACACTAACTAAGATAATTGGATGCCTCACCCATGCCTGTAGTGCTCGTTCAGGCTAAGGATGTGATGAGAAGGTCATGGTTGGCATGATCGACCTCCTTGTCTTTATGAGAGGATGTGTCGGTTCCGTATGTGTCACCCTATAGGGCCGGTACCTAGAGAGAGGCTTCCACAATAACCATAGATGGGGGCCGGTTTCTAGAGAGAGATAACCTGGATAACCCATACTAGGACCATGCAATGACACTCTCCCTACTGCAACCTAGCATTCCCTAATTGTGTTTTCCTCTTTCATTGTGTAGTTGCCTCTAGAAGTGATGTTTGAGTTGTTTGTGGTGCTCATTTCAACCAGTACTGTATTGGAGTCATGTGTAGTACTTGCACCTGTTAGCCTATTGACTTCTTGTGCGTTTGTTTAGTGGGACCTTATTGTTATCTCCTAGCACAGGGGGTGGACCTTAGGGTTTCACATGGTCGAGTGGTTGTGCTTTATTCCATTAGTTTTTTGGCACCATGGCTCATGTGTAAAGAAGTTGTATCTCATGTTTCTAAATTTGCACCTGTATTTGAAGATAGATATTTGTACTATTCGCATATAGATCTATGTATCAGTACAATTCATTATGTAATTTGATGTATTAAAAAAGAAAGAGTTTTTGTAACTATGAAACTATGTAATTCCTCTTGTAAGATAAATTATTTTGTACTTGTAATCTTGATCATAAAAATGTTGATATATTCATTTAATGTTGTAATCTAAAATGTCAGTTTGATTCATTTGATTGATTAAATCTTATATATTGTTGATTATTGTTAATTTGCAATAATGCAACTATGTAATCCCTAGAGATGTTAGCTTAAGTTTGTTGTTATTAGTCTATGTTATGTTTTGTTATCATTACTTCTATGTAGAAACAAAAATATTTCACCCTTTTTATTGCTTAGTTAAACTTATCTTTAGGCTTGCATGGCGGGGCATTACACTTGGTATCAGAGCCTAGGTTGCAACATTGAGGCCTCCGGATTGTTGTTGTTACTCTAGGTTAAGTGATTTTCTCTTTGTGGTGTGTTGGTAATAGTACCTCTCACCTGTGTGCATTAGTATGAAATTAGAAGCTTGATAAGTTTACAGACTTGCTCTTTAAGAAATAAATTCTTTATGTCATGTTTACTTATGTGTCTACGATGTATTCTTTCTTCTTCATTTTTGAAAATGTGATGATATATTTGCCAATATGAGTTTCCTGAATGATAGTGCATGTAATTAAGTATTGGAATGACTTAATCATCTGGTGAGTCATGTGGTTGTGTGATGTTGTCATGTACGGGGTATCTTTTTGAGGTTGTTTGATAATCTATATCTAACCCCTAGTTGGTCATGACCTCATGTGGAAGAATTGTTGTGATTTATGAAAGTTATCATTGTGTATGCTTATGTAAGAACCGTGTGCAGGAGATCAAATTGGAGCTTGTATTGGATCCATGAGATCGTGAATTTGATACTGTAAGTGAATTATAGTTTTTAATTATTCCTGTGTGTGACATCATACATTTCCTTTGTAACTATTTTCTCTCATAAGGAAGTAATTGCATATGTCCATAGCTTAGTAAAATGAAATTGTACTGTATTAAAAATAGAAGTTATTTGTATATTAGTAGCAACTGTGTTGCCTTAAATCTTTGTATAAAAGTTTCTTAAATAAGAGTATGTAGTTAACTATATTGTTTGAGTGTTGTGTAGCAGATACTCCTTCTTTGTGGCTAAAATTAGTCACACCGTGATGTGGATTTGTTTTGTAATTTGGTTGTTTTCAAAATTTTGATAGTTGTTTCATGTGTTGTTGGGGGTTAACAATGAATTTTCTTTATTTGAACTTTCTTATGACAAGAGTGGTCACCAAACCCCTTTTATTTTTACTTGATTTATTGTTGAAAATTGCTGGCACTTTGTAACTTAAAGTTGGATTTGATTGTTTTCCCACTTGGGTTTGCATTTAATTTTAAACCTCTATGGTGGCTATTTTGAATGTTTGTTTTTATTGGCCCCATTTTGTGTTAAGTGTTGTTTCTATCATATTCATTTTGAACCTCTGATAGTATGTTCAAAGGAGGACTCCACGGAGAATTGTACTGTGTATGTTAGTAAATAGTCAAAAGCATAGTGGAAATAAAATATGAGAAGTATTTTTCCTTGAGTATATGTGAATGCAATTCTCTAAACTGTATGAAACTTTCAAAATATGTGTGGTTAGATATAAATAGATCACATGATAAGCCTTAAAGCTAAAGAATTAATGTTTTTCTTATTGTTATGGAATTATTGTACCTATTTTATGAACAATTGCCTAATATGGATGCGTATGTAGGAAAAAGAAAGTTGAAATACTAATATGTTATATTTCCACCCTAGTCTGTGACTTCTAGGAGGAAGTCAAGTTTTAGGGGGGAGGATGTAGTGCCTCTCCATTCTCACCTTGGATAAGCAGGTGGTTGAGCTAAGGAGCATGAAGAGAAAGGTAAGATACTCAGAATGCTTAGGATATGATAAACATGTTGATTGTAGGCTTACTATTATGTTGTAGTTGAGGACACTCATTGATGTTTACTATGATGACACTATTCATACTTTATGATTAATACATTATGCTTATGTTGTGATCAATTATAGGTTAATTGATTATGTAAATTAGTTTACTATGTGATTAATGTGATTATCTGTCTATGTGTTATCTAGTTGTTTAGTTACTAATGAATTTCTTTAATGTGGATACTTGTGATGTGTTTTGTGAAGGGACAATGTAGTATTACTCATAATGTGTACCCTAGTACACTGCGATTCCCTGTCACTCTGTGACTGCTTGGATGATTATATGTATGTATTCGACACTTTTGTTTGTTGTAGGTTGCAGGTACTAGGCATCAACTCCACCTGAATTGGCAGGTCTGAGCGTGCCTTCATACTAATGGAAGTTGTTGAATAGAGATAACATATGGTCTCCTAGCCTAGCCATCAACCTTGAGGAGGATGAGTATTCTGTTGTGTACCCTGTCAGTGTTGTCAATTTGGTCATGATGGTCAGTCATTGTTGTGGTGGTCTTGCTTTCTGATCTTGCATAGTAGTCAAGTATAGTTTGATAGTTGGGTTATTTTATTGGTATTGTTTTGGTTATTGTTGCCTTAAAATTAAATAATTAGTTATGAAGCATTTTTTTTAAATAAATAAATATATAAATGTCCTTATGTAAATTTAGTTTATGAAAAATATATTATTCTAGAAGTTAAGTTAATAAATAATAATAATAATAGTAATAGTAATAAATGTAATTACAACTAGAGTTAAATAAATAAATAATATTTATCTATTGCCATAAAGTATATTTATCTTGGACTAGTTGTAAAATGTTAAAAATAGCAAACTGTAAGATATTGTTCATGCAGGAGTTATTGCCTCCTGGGGGGAATCTTCTGGAAGATTTTAGGGGATTTCTTTCTCTAAATGGGGAGTTTTTGGGATGTATTTAGGGGGGAATTTCTCTCTCATAAGAATCTTCAGTAGATAAAACTTTTGGGGAGAGAGTGGTTTGTAGTTGTAACAGTTGAACTCGGTATCGAATCTTCAACCAGTCAAGCAAGCGAAATTAGGGTCCTTTAGTTCTAATTTCTATCTCATTTTTCTGTTGAAGCAAATGTTTGATTTATAATTTTTTTCTTTTGATTGTAATTTTCTTGAGAGGTTAGAAACCTTGTTATCAGATTGAATTGTGCATGTCTGTATCATTGCATTTCTGGGAATCACCGATTGATGTGAATGTCTACCTCTTAGCCATTTTGTCTCTGTTTTAGCAGGTTGTTACATTAGCCATAACTTTAGTTTTATGAAATGGGTGCCTCTATATTTTTGATATATGGTGGAAGACCTAGTTACCTAAATCATATCCAAAGATCGACCATACCTAATTTGTCATTTTGGAGATATGAATGTTTTGTGATTGTCTACCTCTCAGCCATCACGTCTCTATTTTAGCAGGCTGTTACGTTAGCCATTAATGTACTTTTACAAACTGGGTACCTCTAAATTTTTGATATATGGTGCAAGACCTAGTTACCTAAATCATATCCAAACAAAGTCCATAGCTAGTTTGTCATTTTAGAGATATGAATGTTTTGTGATTGTCTACCTCTCAGCCATTTCGTCTCTATTTTAGTAGTCTATTACATTAACTATAACTTTAGTTTTATGAACTGGGCTCCTCTAAAGTTTTGATATATAGTGTGTAACCTAGTTACCTCAATAGTAGCCGGAAATCATCCATACCCAGTTCGCCGTTTTGGAGATACAAATATTTTGTGACTTTCTACCTCTCAGTCATTTCGTCTCTGTTTTAGTACGCTATTGCATTAGCCATAACTTCAATTTAATGAACTAAGTGCCTCTAAATTTCTAATATATGGTGTAAGACCTAGTTATCTGAATCATATCCAAAAATTGTCCATACCCAGTTTGTTGTTTTGGAGATATGAATGTTTTGTGATTGTCTATCTCTCAGCCATTTCATCTCTATTTTAGTAGGCTGCTGCGTTAGTCCTAACTTTAGTTTTACGAAATAAGTGCCTCTAAATTTTTCATATATGGTGCAAGACATAGTTACCTAAATCATATCCAAAAATAGTCCATACCCAGTTTGTCATTTTTGATATATGAATGTTTTGTTATTGTCTACCTCTCAACCATTTTGTCTCTGTTTTAGTAGTCTGTTGCGTTAGCCATAACTTTAGTTTTACGAACTGGGTTCCTCTAAAGTTTTGATATCTAGTGCATGACTAGTTACCTAAATTATATCTAACAATTATCCATACCCAGTTCATCATTGCGGAGATATGAATGTTTTGTGACTATCTACCTCTCAGCCATTTCATCTCTGTTTTAGCAGGCTATTGCGTTAACCATAACCTTAGTTCCACGAACTGGGCGCCTCTAAATTTTTTTTATATGGTGCAAGACTTAGTTACCTAAATCATATTCAATTGTCATTTTCGAGATATGAATGTTTTGTGACTGTCTACCTCTCATCCATTTTGTCTCTATTGTAGCAGGCTATTGCGTTAGCCATAACTTTTATTTTATGAACTAGGTGCCTCTAAATTTTTGATATATGGTGCAAGACCTAGTTACCTAAATCGTACCTAAAAATTGTCCATACCTAGTTTGTCGTTTTGAAGATATGAATGTTTTGTGATTTTCTACCTCTCAGCCATTCCATCTCTATTTTAGTAGTCTGTTACGTGATCCATAACTTTAGTTTTATGAACTAGGTTCCTCTAAATTTTTTATATATGTTGTAAGACCTAATTATCTAAATCATATCCGAAAATCATCCATACCCAGTTTGTCTTTTTAAAGGTATGGATACTTTGTGACCGTCTACCTCTCATCCATTTTGTCTCTGTTAAAATAGTTAGTTGCGTCACCAATAACTCTATATTTTTGAATTGAGTTTCTCTAAGATTTTTCAACAAATTCATTTTGGGCATGCCCTACAATCATTACTTTCCATCATATGACTCTCTTTGAGGCATTCCATCAATCAATCTCTATGCTTTGTCTATGCTTTCACATTTTACATTGTTGGTAGCTTCTAAAGCCTTCTCAACAAATTCATTTTGTGATAATCCTATCTTATGCATGTGGTTAAAAGTGTGGTAAATTTGATGAAGATGTTAGATCTATAGGAATGTTTTATTATTATGTATTCCTTTCCTCCCAACCTAACCTTAGAACAAGGTTTTTTCATTGTAGCTTTGGGTTTTGTATCTTGTAAGATATTTATAACATTATAATATTATAGGCTTTTAGCCTTGCTTATACAATTATATTTAATAGTATTTACAAAATTGTCTAGATTATTAATGAAATCTACATCAGTTGTAAATAATGTAAATAATTGTTGTGCTTAATTTGTATGTCTTAGGCTTATTTGCATGTTTTTCACATTCATTTTAATTAAATAAAATTAAAATAAGTCTTGAGAATTATTAGCTATAGTTCTGTATTGTTGAGATAGATTCACTTTATATTTCTTAGATGATTGATCAAGAAAATATTAATGAAGGATCTTAGTTTATGATGTGCATCTGAGAGTGAATGTGATGTGAGCCCATTGTGTTTAGTATTGTCAAGTGTTTGTGTTATTTGGGGAAGTTGTTTCCAGAGGCCAAGGAGGGTGTGATTGTGTGGGGGTTAGTTATGTGTGCATCATGTGAATTGAATAAACTGCATGCTTGAAATGTTGCCTCCTATTCATATGGTCATGATGAGTATGCAAGATGGACAATGCCTTGCTCTGTGTGATGTGAAATGATGTGTATTTTATGTTGTAAATGCATCATGATGAGAATGTGATAGTTCATGCTTGGTTTATGTTTTGGGTCAAGGATATAAGAATTGGTCCCCGTGATTATGTTTTGTATGCAAGAAGGTAAATGCCTTGCATTGTATATGTTATTTGTCATTGTGATGGTAATTGTCTTGTTTGAGGTTTTAGGGTCTTCTAGATGTAGGCAGGGGAGTGGCTTTCAATGTGGGGCTGGTGCCCAAAGTGGCTGCCAAGGTAACCCATTGGAAGTTTTTAATCCAGTGATAACTTAATAATAAATTTAGAGGGTTGGGTAGTTTCCACACTAAATAAGATAATTGGATGCCTCACCCATGCCCGTAGTGCTCGTTCAGGCTAAGAATGGGATGAGAAGGTCGTGGTTGGCATGATCAACCTCCTTGTCTTCATGAGAGGATGTGTCAATTCTGCATGTGTCACCCTATGGGGCTGGTGCCAAGAGAGAGGTTGCTAAGATAACCATAGATGGGGGCTAGTTTCTAGAGAGAGATACCGTGGATAACCCATGCTAGTACCATGTGATGACACTCTCCCTACTGCAACCTAGCATTCCCTAATTGTGTTTTCCTCTTTCATTATGTACTTGCCTCTGGAAGTGATGTTTGAGTTGCTTGTGGTGTTCATTTCAACCACTATTGTATTGGAGTCATGTGTAGTCCTTGGACCTATTAGCCTATTGACTTCTTATGTGTTTGCTTAGTGGGACCTTATTGTTATCTCCTAGCATGGGGGGTGGACCTCAGGGTTTCACATGGTCAGGTGGTTGTGCTTTATTCCATTAGTTTTCTGGCACTGTGGCTCATGTGTAAAGAAGTTGTATCTCATGTTTTGAAATTTGCACCTATATTTGAAGATAGATATTTGTACTATTCACATCTAGATTTGTGTATCAGTGGAATTCATTATGTAATTTGATATATTCAAAAAGAAAGAGTTTTCGTAGTTATGAAACTATGTAATTCCTCTTATAAGATAAACTATTTTGTACTTGTAATCTTGATCGCAAAAATGTCGATATATTCATCTGATGTTGTAATATAAAATGTTAGTTTGATTCATTTGATTGATTAAATCTTATAAGTTTTTGATTATTGTTAATTTACAATAATGCAGCTATGTAATCCCTAGAGATGTTAGTTTAACTTTGTTGTTATTAGTCTATGTTATGCTTTATTATCATTACTTCTATGTTAAAAAAAAATATTTCACCCTTTTTATTGCTTAGTTAAACTTATCTTTAGGGTTGCATCGCAGAGCATTATAGTTTACTCCATGTTTGTTTAAGATTACTTTATGCTTAAAAATTATGAGAATTCCAAATCTATCAAAGCTTTATTTGGCAAATGCTTCTTGGGTTTAGAAGCACTAACAAATTAACTTATTTAAAATTAAATTATTATTAGTCCCAAAATACAATAATAAAGAGTTGTAACTATTGAAGTGAAAAAGTGTGACTCCCTCAAAATTGAAATATAAAAGGGGAGAACATTTCATTTTAGAAATAAATCCAAAACATCATTGAAGATTTCAATTGAGAATAGAACCCTAAGTGATTTTATGAGTAAATTAAATTAGGTTCTCAAGAATAATGATGATGCAAGAAAGGATGAAACCCAAATATGAAAAGTGTGAACCTTCGAATGTAGGACTTCCTTAACAATAAAATATAAATTGGGAATCATTTCCTTGTGAAGAAACCATCAATAGGAAATAAAATCTAACAATCAACTCAAAGGTAAAGTATTATTCTTGAAAAAAGCCAGCCAAGAAGAGTAGTGACTCCTTCAAGAAATAGATATAAAGGATAAATCAATTCATTTACATAAGCAATCATCACTCATCTATTCATCAAGAAATCAAGCAATCAAAATATCAAAAGTTTGCCAAGGAAGGAACAATCAATCAAAACCATTCAACATAGTTTAATCTAACAATATAAATTGACTTACAATACTCAAATGAAAATCTAGTTGTCAAGAAAACTTAGGCATAACTAAAGATATAAAGATGGATTAAGGTTATCTTTCAAACTTCAAGATTTAGGTACACTGTGTTATCATCTTGACCTAGGATGATCAATCTCTTAAATGTTGAAACAACAATTTTGAGAGAATGTAATGAAGACAACTCAATTCTTTAGGAACCTACAAGTAACGAATTTTGACTCTTAGAGAGACCTAGGAGAAATTTTGGAAAGAACTGTGGACACTATAGATTGAAGAATTATCAGAAGATATATTCATCAAGATTCATTAAGGTAGGAACACATTTGTTCTATTCATTTTGGACAAGATCATAATGCTTAATCAAATCCATAACACATATGATCTATCCCACTTTCATAGAAATGATGGTAATACATGGATCTACCTTGTAACCTACAAAATTTATCTAGTAAACTTATCTTATGAACCAAATTTACTTCTATATTAGACCATTTCTTCCTGGAGTCTCCTCCTAAGTTCTTTTCTTGATCAAAGTAACTCCACATTTGTAAAAGTCAAGGACACAATATTAGGTATGTAGGTACCTTAGATATATTTGTTACAAATCAAGTTACAAAAAAATTGTTACATTAGCCTATGCTAAGTTATATTATGGGCCCGTAACCTACAAATCCTAGGATCGGAAATGAAAGAAAAGATTATCAAGACTATTATAAAACATACAAACAAGTAGACCAAAAAGATATAATATCATTGAAACTTAGTTCATAGATGTATATAATGCCTCTAATGCCCATCGTAATATATAAGACACTCACTTTCATGCTTGAAATCAAAGGATATCCATGTGCAAAATTTGGGCCAACTTGGTTTCTTCTCCTTGAGATGAGACAAAACTTGTCTTAAACTAGAGACCTTACCCATTACCAACTCATGGATTTGTTGTTGATAGATATTGGGAAATACAAGTATATGAACTAGAAGAATATCAGACAATACAATATCCTTATACTTTAGATAAGATTATCAACCTTATGATTTTAAAGGGCTATGTTGACAGTTGGATGGAGACAAACATACTAACAACCATTCCTCAAGGAGGATTAATGTAGGATATTAATTAATTTAGGAAGCATCCTAGTTGTGATTGCTTGAGGAAAAGCAACCTTGGACAGGGTGGACTGTCATGTCCCCTTCCCCTATGGTTGACTTAAGAAAGAGAATAATTTAAATTAAAAGATTTAAATCTATTAAGGCTGACCTCAATAGTATGATGCATATAAGGACAAAAGATTACAATATTAATCAACCAAGTATGCACAATTTATAGTGAGTATATGAAATAATACAATGTGTGTAAGAAAAAAATTCTAATGAGTATACAACGATCAACACTAAGGAAGAATACACAATGATCATTTAGTGAAGGCAATAGTTTGTTAAAACAATTATCATTGTGAAGGTGGCTGTGTGTAAAGGCAACAGTCCATATTATAAAGGATAGTAATCCATATTAGACAAGGAGGTGCGATCAAGGGAGTTATTAACAAAGATAATCACTATTTTGCTAAGGTAGAAAATGATAAAATAGAATATTGAAAGAGCAAAGATCTCCTTGAGAAGAGGTTTGATTCTCATTAAGAGGTATATCTTTTGGTAAAAGTCATAACATTTCATAAATTAAGAGGTATATGTCTTCATAAAAGTCATAACATTTCATAAAATACACATCATTGACTGATATAAAAGGTGGTAGAAGTTGTGTTTAAAAGGGGCACCGAAGGATATACATCTGCAAGGGTATGCAATATATTTGAGAATAAGAAGAAGAAATAGATGGAATATGAGCTGATTTAGAGTAGAGATAAATCTGCAAACTTCAGTAGTGATATATATATGTACATCAGCATAGATATATATGCAGTAATTAATAACAATAGATATTGTTATTCTCCTAATATTGACATTCATGCTAGAATTTTGCCTATTCACACCAGAATTAGTATAACAACTTCTTTAAGATTCTCATCCAATTGGTTAGTTCATTTTAGAGTCAAGATAGTGCATATAAGGAATACAAGTAGCTAGGACTCCATTCTGATAAGGAGACCTTGAGTGGGGCTGGAAGGCTGAATGTCGAGTGTCATTCCATGCTCCTGGGCTGGATGGAATGGCCCAAGGCACCTTGTATGATCTTCCAAATGGTGGTCCATAATGATGATGGGTTGTTTGGATAGAACCTTAAAAGGAATCCCATGTGTACATTCTAAATATTATAATAGTGATCATAATCCTATCTATAACATCATTGGATTATAGGTTTATTTATCTATTGACAACTAACATGATTGTAGGACCTAAATCAGGTTTATCATGCTTAAAGCATTCAATTGGTAAGTTACAACCCTAACTATGTTAAATTTGTGATTATATGGAAAGATTTAGGGCAATCCCAAAAGGGGACATTACACACATTTTCAAATGTCCAATACAAACTTATCAGCAAATGTGATAAGTGGAAAAACCCTAAATACATATAAACTACCATGGATATATTCTCTATGCAATCCCTATGGCATATTTTTATTCACTTACTCCACCATTCCAGTACTTTTCTACAACTGGACATGGCATGATTTTAATCCCTAGAAGCATTGATGGACTTGCACAGCCTCCAGCCACCAACAAAGATCCAAACAACCCCCAATACATCTAAAACAATGCATATATAGCCATTTAGCTCCCCATGCCATTCCAAGCACTATAATCTATCAAAAAGTACTCCCATGCCACATTAAAATCTGGCCCATTGCAATGTCAAGAAATCTACATGTTTGGAAGCCTACCCATTCTTTAACAACTCTGAAAATGTCAAAAGAATATTTTGTGCACTCTTTGTGTACAAGGAACAATAAAGAGGGAAGGTTCTAATCCTTTCCTTGACACTTGCAACATTTAACTTATCAGCTTTGTCCTCCAATTGTACCTGTGCATTAAAGAATTTCACTATACCAACCACCTACATGGCACTGTTATGTAGAATCATTAAATTATGGATACTAATTAGCCTATAGAATCCTACAATCATGGCATGTTTTTTGGGAATTACCTTTTAAATCCTTTACAACACTTTAAATGTGTTGTCCAATTTTCCTTTTTTGGGCCATTTGAACTCTGACTATACCTTTCTACATTAGGCACATCTTCTTCTCTTTATTGGCCTTATCACAAACTTATTTCATGCCACTTCATGTTCCCTTCATTTATTTGCTCCATCGACAAACTTTCACTTTTAGGAACCATGGGAAAACGCCCCTTTTTCTCTTTAGCACTTAGTCTTTATTTTGGGCCCCCTTTGTGCCTTATTAGCAAATCTTATTTTTGATGAACATCTCCTCAACCTTTACTTTCTTCTTTGTTACCTTGTTGTCTTTTCCTTTTATTGACAATTTTACCCTCCATGCAATCTTCCTTTATCTCTTTAATTGGTTACCTTACCTATCGAAAAACTTAGCCCGAGGTGAACCTTCTTTTCCTTGCATCTTTGCTTTGTTTCTTGTCTCTCCCTTTGTTGGGAAAAAGGTCTATCAGCGAACTATGTTATCAGTGAACTGAGTAGTTCACTAACCTAGCCATTTGCTGATAAAAACTTGCCTTGGCCATTTCTTTGTTTTTCTACCTTCGATGTTAGTAAAATCCTCCGATAGCAAACTAATCTCTTTACATATGTTTTGCCCTTTGCCCTGGCCTTCTCTCCTTTTCTCCAGTCAGTGAATCCTCCTTCGGTAAAACTCTTTGTTAGTGAACCTTCAATTTCACAAACCTGGAAGCATTTTGTCGGCAAAAGCCTTCACTTCACTTTCTTTTCCTTTTGTTAGGGAAATGCCTCACAATGAACCTTTCCCTTTTCATCATTTTGCCTTGTCTTTAGTTGTCAGTGAATTCTTCGTCAAAAGAACCTTCTATCAGCAAACATTCAAGTTCACGAACCAAAATTTTTGAAGATAAAAATTGCATTTCACTTTCATTCTTTCCTTAGAAACTTTTGATATTCTCCTTTCTTGACGAGAGGCTCCACTGCCTTCTTGTTGGTAAATCGGCGAATTGGTGAAATGGCAAACACGTGAACCAAGTTCATAAGTTCTAAAAATTGTTGATTTGTTGATAAAGAGCAGAAATGAACAAATTTTTTCTAAGGGAGGAATACAAATAGACTTTGGGGACTTATACTTAGAAAGTTTTTAAATAAAACCCCTAAAAGATGTCTTAGATCAGATTTAAATATGGGGTATTAAGAACAAAGACAAAAAGTTGGATTTCTAATGGATTTTTGGGTAAAAGCAAGAAACTCGGTCCACATGTAGGGGAAGTCACGCAGGGAAAAAAATTTCCTATAGGAATGGGTACCCGTTTAGTAACGGATACCCATTTAGTAATGGGTACCTGAGCCTAAACAGGTCCCTGTTTAGCTTCAAGTGCCCGTTACTAAATGGGTAACCATTTTCAAAATGTATATATTTTTTTAAAAAAGCCCTACGAGCTCATTTTCCTCCAGCAACAGTGGTAGCTACAACGATAAGCCAAGAACAGGTACGCATTGTTGAAGCCCCTACCAGCACAAATCCAGAGTTTTTTTTGCCCTGTCACCTCCTCCCGCCACCTCGTCACTACTAAACTCCTCCAGGTTGGTTGTTTGCTAGTTTTTAACTTGTTTTTATGTGTTTTTTTGTGATTGTATGTTTTGATAAACCCTAAAACCATGTTGTACTGCAAACCCTAAAAACATAAACTATAAACCCTAAAAAACCAAATTATAAACCCTAAAACTAAACACGTGAAACTATAAACCCTAAAACTATGAAGTTCATAAACCTTAAAATTAAAAGTTATAAACCCTAAAATATAATCTTTATAAACCCTAAAATTAAACTATAAACCCTATAACTATTAACAAAAGTATCTCTAAAATGTATACCCAAGCTTCAAGGTTTACCTGTGTGTGAGTATGATCCGAAACATTGAGGAAAAATCCACACATAGTTAAATCTTGAAGCTTGGGTCTACATTTATTATGTACTATGGCAATATGATGTCTATCATATCTCTAAAATTGTTAATTTATATACTTGAGTTCAGTTTATTTGAAAATTCAGCTACACCAAATTCATATAGGCATCCACCTTCTCAACTGCATAACCATGAACTATCCTCCATTATGTCACACACAATAACATATGACATAGATCAATGTGCTTAGTTTTCATGCTAAACATGTAGGGTTCTTTACAAATGCATGATGTGCCTATCTTTTTCATAACCAACTCTATGTGCCACCAACTAGGTTAGAAACATATACATTACCTACTAGATCCTAAATACACACATGTCCACCATCAAAGCTCTCATAAACCAAGAATGACTCCTAATTGGGAGTCATGAGAAAAGGCTCTATAATCAATACTTGCCATGCACCCTTGTGTGCATGCTTAAAGGGATTTACAAAAAAAGTATCACCAACATCATCATTGGAGGCCCTTGAGTCTATATCATCATCTATTTATGTTTCCTTGCCTTCTTCTCCAAGTTGTAGTCTCTAGATGCTCCTAATATTTTCTTACTTCCAACATTTGACATTCAATTTTCAATGAGACCAAGATCCCCCCATAGACTTCTAGCATGCTTGTATTTTTTCATGTCCCTCTCTATATCCTCAGGATGAGTTCTCATAGACAAAAGATTGTTGATGGAATTTAATTTTTACTACTTCATCTCCTTAGAAAGTGACAAACCCACCACATCATCAAGCTTCAACTTTGAGACATTCTTACTATTCACCATCATGAGATTACTCCAACTATTAGGGAAACAATACAATAAATTTATGCATTGATCCTCCTCATCCATTTTCACATCTACAAATTCCAACTAGCTAATTTGTTGAACTAATTTAGGTGCTTTGTTACTAAATCACCATCACCCATATATTTAAAGAACAAACATTATTTTGTATGAAAATCTTGTTGAAAAAGGAATTTGTGTAATACAAATTCCCTAACTTAACCTTCTTAGGCTTCTTGCAATTTGTTTGTCCTAAAATATTTATAAACATTCAATTTTTGAGGCAAAGCTAAATGAGGCTCCTTGTCTTTCTTTCATCAACTTACTAGTTTTCATATTTTTGTGCTAAAATGTTTTTGGTCTGAACAAGTACAACCCATAGATCTCTATCAAGTAAATACTCCATCGTAATATTCCAAAGGTCAAAGATGGTTCCATTAAACCTCTCTACCTCTATTCTAAAAGCACTTAGCATCTGTATTTCTTAAAAATAGTTCATTGCAACAAAACTCCCACTCAAACAAAAATTAATATGAATTAGTCCTTAATTCTCCCATAGATCTAATAAGATGGCTAGGCCTTGATGAAACAAATGAAAAAAAATCAAAATATTCCTACTGGATCTTAAAAGAAGAGGGTTAAAGTTCTAATCTACACAAATTTTAGAAGAGTAATTACATAGAAAACAACAAATTTAGAAATTTGTATGAATAAATAATAGAAGGAGAGCTATAGAAATCCTATTGGGTACATATCTACTATCTAATCAAAATCTATTAATCCCTATATATTTAATGTCCTTGTCAAATCAAGTCCCATTGGTAGAAAATGTAATACATTAAATTGTGTCCATGATGAAATGTAAAGTTTCAACAACCCAATCGTTTAAGCTTATTAAGTTTCCAAATTTGTAGGGGTTTTGACATAAATAATACATTAATAATAAAATAATCACCTATTATCTAAATTAATAATCATAATGATCTAATAAATAGTAAAAATGTATATAACTTACTAGAGATCAACAATCAGGTCCATATTTTTCTTGACTAGTTGTACTTGTGCATGTTTAATTTTCAAGTATTACTTTCTCTATAAATTCATGGATATTTTAAACTTATATTTACAAATCTATTAGATTAAGTTTAAATTTATAGATATTTGTTTGCAAGTTTTCAATATGTATATATTTGTGAAATTATACATTTGTAAGTTTTTCATATGGATGTATTTGGAAATTTGCAGGAGACATCTAATGGATGACCATAGTCTAGATGAATTTTTAATAGATGACATTATTTATGAAAACCCCCCACCCCATTATCCACCTCAAAAGCCCCCATCCCCTCCACCTCAAAACCCCCTACCTCCTCCTCCTCAAAACCCCCCACCCCCTCCACTTGATGAGGCCCAATTGCGGCAAAGCATTAATGAAAATATCAATGCAATTGAGGAAAACATTAATTTGATTAATAATCAACCTCACTTGATGCCTCCTCATGTGGTTCGGTTTGCATATTCGATGCAAACCATTATTGATTATGTTAGGTCTATTGATGCAGACCTAAATAGATTTCACCTTTGGTGGGAGGAGAGGAGGCAATTCTATGCAGATGGTCTTTCATATAAAGACATCCATGATCTTCACATGACAAAACAAACATTAGCCCCATTTTTTCATCACCCGAAAACTAATCAACCTATACCTGCAACAAAAAAAAGAATATCAATTAAGTGGTGTAGGCATGAGGCAATTTTGAGACATTTTTGGGATCGATGGTGGATGGTATTTGATCACCCACCACATGCTAATTATGAGGTACCACAATATTTTTTGAGAAATTTACGGGTGGAGTTTCAATTGGGTCAAAACCCCAATTATTTTGATATGAGAGAATTCTAGGGTGTTGGTTGTGGCATGCCACAACATAGACCAGGGCACGAGTTAATCCTAATAGACCTGTTCCTTCTACTCCTATGGTTGCTCCTATTTTGCCCGTGATTCCTGCACCTATTCAGAACCAGGCAGTGTTGTTGACATTAGGAGCATTGAGTAGACTCTCAGGCAATCTCACTGAATAAGCTGCCCACATGGTAGATGAATTTAGTGGTCGAGAGCATCATGGAGGAGTCGATGCATCTGATCATAGAGCCTCAGGCATCTCAAGGGCACATTTGTGTACAAATTGCAATCAACCGTGTTGTGGTCCTGCTCCTACATCCACATTAGATGCAACTACAACAGAACTGGAGTCATACTTGGATCTACTATATTCAGATGATAATCCTACATAGGTACATTGACCACATTTTATTAAATATTTCAAGTGCATAATTTGAACGTATCAAAATTTATATAAATAATTGAATGAATTAATATATAATTGTGAACTATTTGTTGTACAGATCTCAAGTCGCTCTAGGACCACATCATGATTTGATACATTAAGTTTTGCATCGACAACTATAGAGATTGGCACACCTTATGGGGCAAACCAATATATCTTAACCCTAAAACCATATGTATCTAATTCTAGTTTAAATTTTCTTCTTGAAACTTATCGATATTATATTTTAAATTAACAAGTGTATAAATAAATAAATAACTATATGTACATGTATGTGAAACACTATTGTTGCAGCGAGGCTCAGGTCACGTGGCAATTCCCATGTCTGACGGACCACGTGGCTTAGGCGTTTCTTGCACTGATCCTCCATCATCAGCTATTATGCCTGAGTCCCTGGTGTGTGTTTTAAAAAATTGTACAAAATTTGTACTAAGTTTCTTTTTTGAATTTATATAAATTTATATATGCACCCATATATGTAAGTGCAGGATGATAGGAGTGCAACCATTGGTCAGGTTGCTAGTCAAGGACAATTTCATGAGCCATCCACACATTTTGAGGTCCTAAACTTTACTAAATTTTATATGTGCAATTTCTAGGTTTTTATATGCTAAATAGATTCTAACTTATTTCAAACTTGCTTTATTTGAAATTCTAGGAATTAGCAGGTCAAACTTTTAGTCAAGAAGATGAAACAACTATACCCCCTGGACAACAAAATGTGGTAGTAGATGAGCATGATTGCACGGTAATTTAAATGCACACTTTAAAGCCTACATTTAAATATTTAATTTCATATTTTTTATAAATTAAATTAAATTCAAGGATGGTAACCTAATTCTTGAGTGTTTTAAATTTGAATATCTAGGAATTAGCACCTGATGCTTTACGATCACTTGGGCAATAGAATGTGGGAGGAGATGACCAACATCATATGGTAATTTAATCATACATTAAAGTCTAGATTTAAATATTTAATATGAGTATTTTATAAATTAAATTAAATCTTCAATCAAATAAAATTTACATTTCAGAAGCACATGTATGTGTCATTTTAAAAAAAAATTAAATATAATTGCAAGTTTCTTTGTCGTGTGTACAGCATGAGGTAGATCCATCTATTTCACAAGGAAGAAAGAGGCCTCTTTCAAATTTGAACTTGATTGATGATCATACCTAACATAGATATGTATTTCATAGACTGAACTGTATGATGTGCATTATTTTTTATATATGCCACAAGGACTTTGACTATATATGTCAAACTTGCTATTACATGGACTTCTAGATATATTTCATTATTTCATGAACTATGATTTGTATTTATTTATATGTTGACTATGAGTAGATGTTTTACTACACATTTCATGGGTCCTACCTATATTTTATAGTATTTCATGGACTTATCTAGATAGATCTACATGTTTCTATTATTGACTATATGCTTGATCATTTTAGTATGTGAGATAATATGTTAAAGATAATATGTTAAATATGCTTCATTGTTCACTTCTAGATTATAAATTATTTAATTGAGACATGTTAGAAGATTTCTCTCTACTACATTTTTTTAATTTAAAATGAAAAACTATCTTTAATGTGTTTAAAATAGTGAACTATATCTTCAGTAGGAAAATATATCGTTTTCACCTTGCTTTTAAAACACTCTATCAAGGGGAAAAAATGTAAGGCATTTTTTTTCAAATTTTTATATGACTTTTATTTGACAATTTTTCCTACAATATTTCTATATAATGGTTCTCCTTGTGCATCATTAGACATCAAATATCAAGACAACATAGGTTTTAAAGTCCACATTCTACTGGTTCAAATCCACACATCACAAATCAAATCCTTGTGGAAGGTTAGATCCGCAACACTCCATATTGAACTCATGACGCTTGGGATCAATATGCCAAATTCTAATAGCAACCCAGTTCATATTTTTTGTAGTGCTTCCAATGCATTTAAGAAGTGATTATGCATTATGGTTCAATAGTTATAACTGAAATAGTGAACAATCTATTAACTGCCAAAATTAATTAAATGTTTTCATTTATATTTATATTCAAAATTCAAAATTCTAATACATCACCTCACAAACCTAAATTAAGTTAATTTACATAGTGGAATAGATAAGTTTGGTGTTACAATTATCTAATAGATAAGTTTGGTGTTATAATTATCTAATAGATTATGTCTTTTTGGGATATGAGAGAAGAATTTAATTATGATAATAATAATGGATTAGTTTATCTTTTAATTCAATTTTAATGGGTGACTAATTAAGAAAAATTAATTATTGTAGTTAATCACATAATAGTCCATGATCTTTGCATTTCTCATAAGAGGAGTGTACAATGGGACAATTATTTGCATGTCAATTAGCACAGCTATAAGGGTTGCAATGTATGTGCAAAAGGATTCTCTAATTTTAAAGTCTATTATATTTTCCAATATTTTGTACTTTAATAGATTCCAATTGCTCTTCCAAATCCAAATACACTACTACTACTATAAGAAAGATGAAAAAGTTTTTTTTCTTTTACAAAATTTGGCCAAACTTCATAAAACTTAGGACATTCTTTAGTAAAACTTGAGCCAAAATTTAGGGTACTTTATAACAAGGTAATACCTAGGATAAACCTTGCATTTCCCTTCACATGTGTTAAAGTAGACTTTGTAGTTATAGTAGCAAGAATGTTGGAACTAAAGATGGGGAATGTAGATGCATGCATAATCAAAAACTAAGGTCATTCACTCTAATAGTCTAGTGTACACAGGGATACATACTCTATAATACAACAATTAATTTGGCAATAAAATGGGATTGCACAATAGCTAGAGTGATTTTCTTCAAAAGATAAGTGCACCTATTACAATTTTCTTCAAAAGTTGAAATAACCTACAAAATACAACGGTGTAAGGCTCAACCCACTATGTGAGAAATACAATAACAAATTTGGACTAATCTTCTTCATAAGGTAACATACCTAGTCCAATTTGCTACATATGGTAAAGTGAATTGCAAGATATGATAAAATGATAAGGATGTTAGGCTCACTTTGATAGTGTCCAAACAAAATCTTCCTTAGAAAAACATTCAAAACATGATTCAAATGAAGCATTCAATTCTTGTAGAGAAACTAACTCTTTAGAAGAAAAAGCATATAGAACCAAACATTCATTTTATATGTATATTTCAACAGATTTTTTTATCAACGATCAATGAACATGAATCTTAATAGATCTTAATAAGTTAGTAGAGTTGCACCTACCTCATACCATGATGCAACAAGAAACTAGAAGGAAATTCAAATCTTATCCACACAATATAAGCTATAAATTTTTTTATCACAATTTGAAATTATTCAAGAGAGATTTTGTGCATAATTTCTTGTGAGGGTTGTGGTGATCAGAAGTAGCACTTGCAACTAATACATCTTACAAAAATCCACTTTCAATTATGCTTTGATGGATTCTCATAGGTACATGTGAATATCTAATGTGTAGATAATTTTTTCAAATTTTTGAATAGATAGTATATACCTTATCAAGGCCCCTTCATTTTTCCTATTTTTGACAATCCATTTTCTGCTCTTTCCAGAACTTACAGTTTCATGTGTTGAGCTTTAGTAGCCTTCTCCAAGTGATCTCTTCTTGTATTTATACATTCTCTTGAGATCTTCTCTTTTATACCTTATTGGTTGACAATGTTGGTGCATTAATCCCTTATAATGATTACTCACCATGTTTCTAGTGCTAGGGAATTATTTCATTTTTTAGATTCCTTTTTCTATGTAGATTCTTGTCTTGGTTTGATTGGCCATTCTCTTAGTAGTTCTATTGAGTGGGTATTAGGGATTATCTTCAAGTTCTTAATAACATCTTTGATTGGTCATGAAGCCAAGTGGCTATTAGGGATTGTTGTGACAATCATATAGGTGTTGGGATGACCACTTATGCATTTTACACTCCTCTCTTCTTTCATTAGGACAATCCTATAATTGGTTTGGTAGCCTCTTATGAATTTCATGAAGGCCACTTTTTGCCACAAATACATGTCTATCTAACTAGCATATGACCATTTAGAATGATATAAGATCATCAATCACTATGAAAACCTCTTGACTAACATGATTACTTTATTGTTTCATGAGTGTCCTATTTGTTTCATGACTATCCTATTTGTTTTAATATTGTCATATGGATTTTTGCAATGGACTTTAGATGATATAACCTCATTATGACTAATTTTTAGATTTGAATTGCTGTTATGAGAACATCTCAATGATTTATGATAGTCTAGATTGGATATGGAAATAATCTTCATGCATGACAATAATCTTCTCTTTGCTATGACAATGAGTAGCCTTTATGGTAGTCATTTAGTTTGAAATAATAACTATTTACTACCTTACCTATGCATGATAACCCTCATTATTACCTTAGCACTTGTAAATAACTCTATAACACCAATGATTCAATCCATACCATGATACTTATGATTACACCTGGGTAATATGATAGCACAATCCCATATTTATTGGTGATAGCATTAGACTGTTCAAGACAATGATTGAAGGATATAGAGGAGGACTATGGCATTCATAGAGGTGATATTAAACCATTTCAAATATGCAAACTATCCTAGGACTATTTCCCTTTAACTATCATGACACTACTACACAATCATGAATGAATGAGAGTTAGAGTGAGTAGATGGATAGGTTCTATACAAGTCTTTTCAACTTTTGTGCATTTAAATAATATAAAATAAATTATAAATCAACACATCTCAAAACATAGCTAAAGTGGGTACAAAAATCATAGGAAAAATACAAACTATATTCTTATTGAACCTCTACACTAATATCAGTTGTGTCCATCATAAAATAATATTCAATCTGTGAAAATTAAATACATAGATCATAAAAATAGTCTCAAAACAAAAAATAGCTCCATTATGAAACATATAAGTATATCTATACAATTAGCTTATAGGTCCATGTTATTAGTTTGACAAGACTACAAAATTGATCTACCATTTACATTATGATGAAATCTTGTAGTGGCAATCATGGAAAAATCTACTTGTAGGATACACCTATAAGAAATAATGAATGTAAATGAGAATGAAAGAATAGGTACCAAAAACACAAAATATTGATGCAATATGTAACTAGATAACACAAAAGAGGATGTAAGATGATGGCTTAAGGGGAGCTAAGAGGATGTTTTAAGGGGATACATAAGAGGATGGCTTTAGGGGATGTATAAGAGGATTAATTAAAAGGGGAGCTAGAAGAGGATGTCTTAAGGGGATACAAAAGAGGATAGCTTACTTGGAGAGATGTACATGAGTCAATTTACAAAGTATAAGATAAAACTTGATGGCTTAAGGGGATGTAAGAGGATGGCTTAAGGGGAGGTAAGAGGATGAATTAAGGGGATGTACAAGTGGGTGTCTTTAGAGGATGGATGAGAAATATATGAGTATATATATATATATATATACCTAATTTACATTCACTTTTAGTTGAAGACTACAAAATTGACCTCACATACTTGTATGGTGAAAACTTCTATTGACAATCATGCAAATTTGACTACTTGTCTAGGGTACACCTGCAAAAAGAAATGTTCAAATGTATAAGTAAATTAACTATATATTTACATGAGTCGATACAAAATTTAGGACAAGGGGAATAATATAGAAGGCGAAATGAGAATGAAAGAATTTATATACCAAAAACACAACACATTGATGCATTATGTAACTAGATAACATGTTGAATGTGAAATCCATAATGTAAGTATATACAATTACCTAATTTGCGTTCACTTTTAGTTGAAGACTACAAAATTGACCTCACATACTTGTATGGTGAAAACTTATATTGACAATCATGCAAATTTGACTACTTGTCTAGGGTACACCTGCAAAAAGTAATGTTCAAATGTACAAGTAAATTAACTATATATTTACATGAGTTGATACAAAATTTAAGACAAAGGGAATATATAGAAGGTGAAATGAGAATGAAAGAATTTATATACCAAAAACACAACACATTGATGTATTATGTAACTAGATAACATCTTGAATGTGAAAGCCATAATATAAGTATATACAATTACCTAATTTGCATTCACTTTTAGTTGAAGACTACAAAAATGACCTCACATACTTGTATGGTGAAAACTTCTATTGATAATCATGCAAATTTGACTACTTGTCTAGGGTACACCTGCAAAAGTAATGTTCAGATGTACAAGTAAATTAACTATATATTTACATGAGTTGATACAAAATTTAAGACAAGGGGAATAATATAGAAGGTGAAATGAGAATGAAGGAATTTATATACCGAAAACACAAAACATTGATGCATTACTTGTAACTAGATAACATTATAGGATACATTTAAGAGGATGGATTTAGGGGATGTAAGAGTGTGGTTTACATACCTAGAAATTTAGTCCATTGTACCATCTGCATCCATATTTTTTTGTAATGCATCTATAATTGACTCATGTTCTTCCATTGAAAGTGTCCATAACTATTTATTAGAAGGTTTTCCTTGATATCTAACTAGTTTTATATTTGTTGCCACAACCAAATGTGAGTAGTGTATGATCTTCTTATGTGTTTCATAATCTTCAAATGCAGGGAAACCATTCTTTCTTATTAGATATTTTCATAGCCAAGTGCTAACAACAACCACAGAACCTGTTGGATACTCCATGTTATCATCATCTACTCTAGGATGTAACAACTTTTGTTTTGTCTCAACACATTGAGCCAACCAATACTCGGTGTCCTCTTCATTGCCCTCAGGTGCAACAACAACATACACATGTCCTACAAAAAAAATTATGTAATTCAATAAAGTGTGACATGTATCTCAATCACATAAATTTGTACATGCATACATATATAATTAATTGTATATAGATGTACAAAAAAATGGCAATAAAACAATATTGAAAATAAAAGTACCTTCTTGTACAAGGCCTGAAACATGATCATAGTCATCTGATGCAAACATTTGATTATCATCTTCAATTGTTGTTTCAAGTTGATCTTGTGTTTCTATAGGTGTCAAGGATCTTTGTTTCCATTCTTCAACCTATTCTGTATTTTCACATACTCCCCAATCACTTGTAATACAAAATTAACAAAAAAATGCAAGCTCCCTAGTCCATATAGTCCATGTGCTTGCATTTGAACTCTTAAATGAATGCCATTTTGTTGATTCAATTATTGTCTCACAATCAAGTCGAGTAGGAATATTCTCTTCTTCAACTAACCAAAAGAATCATCAAATTGTAGAGTTCTCACTTGATCCCGTAGATAATTTTTCATTACACCAATCCATAATTGCATGTGCATCTCTAAATTTGGCTGCATCCTCAAATTTTAGTTGCTCTCTAGCAAGAGCTCTTTTCACACATGCTCCAGCTCCATCATGTTCTCCTTCAGCATGTCCAGCTTCAAAAAAACTCCACATATGTTGGATATGGTTTTCTTTGTGAGCCCTACATAGCTAATAAAACATTCTTGTATTTTTGAATTTCCCTGTACAATTGCCGATGATGGCATGGTTCGGTGGTTAAGTCGCTCAGGATGTAGTGGCGGCCACCAGAGTTCAAACCCCCGCTGGGCCAACGAGCTCGCAAGGCTTTACGCCTTCGCTGGGCCAATGAGCTCGTGGGTTTGAAGTGTTCTCCCTAGGGGATGAGGTCCCCCAGTTGTGGCCTCACCGGTTCATTGCTCCGAGCAAAAGCATTCACGTGGAGCCGGAGGGCGTGTCGCACCAGCGTCGCCGGTCACGTTAAAAAGTTTACCAGGCGAAAAAAAAAAAAAAAAAAATCCCTGTACAATTATCTAACCATATGAAATGTTGTGCCATCTGGATTCCTCTTTCTTTTAAACTTTCATAAAATTTTGTGAAACAATATTGCACAAACTCTGAAGAGTGTAGCCAGTTATCACTCAAATAGAAACAATAGTCCATAAAAAAAATTATTATCTTCTGTACTATCATCTGCATGTCTGTATACAATATGAACAAATATGGCCACTTGCACTAAATTATAATACTGAGATTGAATTTCCTCTTGTGGAGCAAGAGTATAGTTTTCTTCCAAGTCAACCACTGATAGGATAGTTCCAATTGAAAATGTGTGTTTACATGAATAAAATTGTCCATCAAGCCACCGAGCATATTGGGAGTGTTTGACATATTCGGATACAATATTATCCTTAAAATATTTGATGAATGCATGAACACAAATTTTTTTAGTGAGTAACTCACAACGCTTTCTAATTTTTCCATCCTTTAAAGAATATTCAACATTCTTGAATCTCTTCACGTCCACTAATTGTTGTCCAAATTCATGTGAAATATTTTCATGCATACATTCTCCTAACAATGAAAAGTTACCACATCTATTGCATTGTCCAGAAATACATGCTTTTGAATAAAATAAGTGTACAATAGATGTTTCACAAAACAAACCTACTACAAACTCCTTAATTGTTTGAGGTGGCATATTAATACCACATTCTTGCATAATTTTGTCAGTATGCAAAGTAGAACGTATATATCGAAAAACGTCATAATAATAACGAAATTGCACGAGTTTTACAACAACAAGAGATTCATTGTTTATTAATTTTCACATACCAAGGTTTACATTTCTTAAAAGATATTTGGCTTAAATGGTAATATTAAATGGTTCTAACACTAAATCATCTAAGAATTTTTTATATAATTCAGTTTGAGTCATTTCTAATAGATGTTTTGGATGAGGATCATGAATTTTAGACCCCACTCTTAATTTTAAAACATCTCTAACATTAGATGATACCCTTGTATTATCATGCCAATATTTTTTAATTAAAGATTTGATTTCACTATTTAATTTCATGTCATATCTTGGGAGTCTACCATTAAAACTCCAACATTGGTTAATTGGATCTTTTTCAATATATTCTCTTCTCTTTGCTACTCTTCTGAAAGTTTTAGGATTTATATTTAGAATTTCACTTGTCTTACTTATCATTCTTTTATTAGAAGATGATTTATTGACTAAAGCAATTGTTATATCTCTTCATGCTACATTGCTATCTTTAGATCGACTCTTTTTACCAATAGAATCAATAGCATTAGCACCACTAGATAAAACTTGTTTGATTGTTTCATCCTTTTTTTAGATTTTACAAAGATGCCTAACTTTTTCATTACTTTTCACAATTTCCACATCTTCATCAATTGTATCATAAGTTGACATTGAAATCCAAGACTTTTTCTATAAAAAAACATTTGATATAATCTATTTGCATGAGTTCTCATTTACCTCCAAGAAATCTTATCAGGAAGATTATCTAAGACATTTCTTTCAATCTCAAATAAAATATTTTCATTTTCACTCCTAAAAGGGATATCATTCTCATTCATATCATCAATAGGTGGGCTTGAAGAGACACTTGGATTTGTTTCTATAGTCATGTTTTCCATATCATTGAAAGTTGGCTCCGAAGACACACCTAGATTTGTTTCTATAGTCGTGTTTTCTATATCATTGAAAGTTGGCTCCAAAGACACACTTGGATTTGTTTCTATAGTCATGTTTTCCATATCATTGAAAGCTGGCTCTAAAGACATACCTGGATTTATTTGTATAGTCACACTTTCCATATCTTTGAAAGTTGGGTTTGAAGACATACATGCATTTGTTTCTATAGACACATTTTTTTCCAAATTCACCATTTCCACATTTTCATCATCTACATTCATCCCATCATTTATAGTCTTTTGAATGTCTTTCTCTTCAATACTCATGGAACTAAATGTTTCAATATTCTTCATCTCTTGAATCTTTGCTCTTCTATCTCTTTGCCTTTTTCCTTCCTTCTCTCTATTTGCTTCAATTTCTTGAGGTGTCATTACCCTCTTTTATTTTTTTCTTTGATGTTGATTTGATCCCATGATTACTAAACCCTCTTGATAAAATAACAATTGATACTTAATCCAATTTCATAATTGATGTACTTATTTGAAATTTTGAAGTAGAATTAGATGTAGATCCTTTGTTCCATAGATTTTGAAGTAAAAAGTAGATGTAAAAACAAAAACCTTCTTTTTTTATTCCTCTTGAAAATAGCTCATGCACTTGATTTCATTTCAAAATTGTTCATATGATTGATTCCTTTTAAAATCTGAATAGAATATGACCTGTCAAGAGATTCCACAAGACACCTGTAAGTAAAAAAATGCAAAAGTTGTCACTGTCGGGCTGTACTGATCAGACTTGCAAGTTGTAGGGATACAATAATTGTACATTTTTCCCTGATATGGGAAATAATAGATATAATAGAAATGCGTACCTATTATATAACGGGTACCCATTATTTTTATAAACACGTACTCATTTTATAATGGGTCCCTGTTATGTAACGCCTACCCATTCTATAAGGAGTACCCGTTCTATGAATTTTGAAATCACTGACCACCTTTTCCCTTCCCTTTGCTTGGGTTTTAGGCTTGAGATAGGCATGGTTAGCCGACCTTGAGCCTTGGACCTGCAAGTTTTTTTTAAGTACAGAACAAAAAGAAACACTAAGTTTACCTATATGGATGAGGACCTTTTTTTCTGAATTTTTTTACGAAATGAAAACCCATTACAAATGACATTGTCTAGTTGTCAAATATGTAATTTTTTCTGTTATTGGACATGTTCTTGTATTTATTATTTAATTTATGAGAAAACTAGTCCAAAAACTTGAAATGATAGATGTTTGTATTTTTTAATAACTTTTAATTTTTAAATTTTAAAAAAAAAATTATATGCCATCAATCTAGACATCATTCTTTACACAATGAAAAAAAAATTAATTTTATGATTTTTTTCCCTCAAATTATGCTGGTCATACACGAGAGGTTTTCAAAAGTAGTAATTAGGCTTAATAAAAAATTAATAAAAAAAAATATTTGGAAAAAAATTATAAAAAAATATCTACATCAAATTTCACTGTACTATATATCTTTTCCCAAAAGGATTTTAAAAAATAATTTTATTTAGGTCAAATTATGTTGGTTGTACACATTCGTGGTATGGTTAAAAAAAGTGACTTTTAAACAGTGGTTTTGAGAAATGCCTATTGAAAATCAATTTGTATCATCTGGGTATTGAAACAAATTACATATTTGGAAACTAGACTCCGAGTACTACATTTTATATTTAGTGACTTTTTTAAAGATTCCATTTCTAAGTGCTTCAAATTTTAAGGTCAAATGTAACAAATTCTAAAAATCAGGGAAAACACTTCCACTTTTTGGCCAAAAAGTGGACCCAACTTCTTGCACTGACCCTTTTGGAGCAAAATAGTGCATTTTGGGAGATAAATTTTATAGGTCCCAATAGTGGCTCTAGTTGTGAATGGGTACCAAGCAATGGCACAACGAACACCATCTATCTCTCGGCAGACCAAAAGCAAAAGAAACGAACAGGGGGAACAACAAAAACGTATTTACAAAACATATATACAGGAAAACACATAGTCATGAGCATGAAGGCACAAAGGAAAGTTGATTGTGATCAAAATTTACAGGCACATGTAGGTCCAATCTACAAAAAACTATAGCAACCACGTGCCTCTGTCAAAGACAAGTCAAATGAAGGAGCTAACTCCCTCAAACCAAATCTACATTTTTCACCCAGCTACAACAATTGAAGATTGTCCCTAGCTTGTGTGAATTTGCAAAATATGCCTATGGAGCCAAGGCTAGCTTCACCAATTATATGAAAATATTGTTGCTGGGAAACCCTGAAAATGGGTGCTTGACCTATTTAAATCCACATCATGCTTTTTTCCAACAAGGGGTGAAAAATATAGAACCAAGTTAGCAACAGAAGACATGGATGGAAGCAAACTTCCATCACCAATTGTAGCCTTATTACACATGCTAACATCTTCATGCAAATTGAGGGAAAAAGAAAATGCCTCCAATTCACATGTCAAAGAAAATTGTGCATGAGTGCATTGCTAATCTACAAAACAAGACATCTCTTCTTGTAAATCAAAATGGAAAGAATCCATCTTAGATATACTCTCAAGTTAGGCTTCCATCTATTGAAACTCAATCATATACATGCCTTGCTACTCATTCACATCAATTTCCCATACAAAGAATTCAACCTCTACTGTAGAACCAACACATTCAGGAGATGACAAACATCCCACATCAAAGCGGAAACATTCATATTCATTTGCAACTCTACCCAACTCTCAAACATAACTTTCATATGTGCTACAACAACTTTCAATTTTTGAATCATAAGCATGACTCAGACTGTACTATCCAAAACATCAGCACATAATTTAAGATCATGAGACACCTTATGTCAAGAACCATGTTAGTCAAATTGTCTCTTTGTTTACAATCCACCTTGGCAACTTGTTGTGTCACACATGCTACTACAAACAAACTACTGACACATATCTTCTTCCCCATTCATTCTTATTTTATTTCCTAGTGGCTCTAGTGAAGCATGTTAGAAATATAAGCAGTGCAGAATTGAAATAATAGTGAATTAGCAATAAAAGAACAAAATAGACAACACAAATTTACATGGAAAAATGTGGTAATATACCAAGAAAAGAACCACGGGAAAAGATCTCTCAATTTTATTCTTAGAAGAAAATTCGCAGTTACAAAACATTTTCTCATGCCTTGGGATTCAAGCTTGACAACCCTAAATATTCGTGAAAAAGCACACGCAAAAACCAATCAAATCTAAAGTTAAATTTCCATGCATAAAAGTGCGATTGGCACTTCCACATGTAATTTTGCATGGTGAACATGTGGAACATGGCCAAAGTCAACTGCTCATCACTGCTGGAATAAGTCAAACTAACTTCACATTTGAACAAAGTACACTCTGTATGAGGAAGAAAACATACCTTGTGCCACACAAATAGGTTCTCATATACATCCACTTGATCACCATTCTCAAAATCAAGGGAAAGCTCTTCACATTGAATCTACATGACTACACTAACAACTATCTTTGATCGGTTATCATCAACTACGACCACCTCTACATCTACCTCATGCAAGCAAGCATTAACTACTTCATCACATACAATAGAAATAGAAGAGGGCAGAAAATAAAACAAGAAACAAAATTTTCTTGTTCATCCCATTTTTTACTTACCTATGTACACATTTCATACTTAGCTTCAAAAGATGATCCATCTAACTGTTCATCCCTATACACAACATCCTCATTGTTAATTGAACAACATACCTCAGTATTAGGTTGTAAGTCATCATTGGTTGCATCATTTTCACTTTCACTTGATAAGCTATCTAGCCGAAGGTAGATGCTTATGCAGTCCTCATCATTTGCATCACTATCATATGATGCACCATCTTCCACTTCTACCCTTCTGACTACACAATCATCAACATCTAATGTTGCATTCATCTGATTGCATGTATCCACACTAATGTTGTTTGGATCAGCATGTTGTTTATCAACAACACACACACTTGTGGATAAGAAACACTTTATTTAGTCATCTCCCAGTTTCTCCATGGAGTCTAGGGACAAATATGCCTATTGCATACTCATTATCTTCAAATCTTCCCGCACATAACTCAGTCTAGTTTCATATGCTTCAAAAGACATATCAATGCAAGCAAGAATGTCAGGTCTAAAATCATTTGGTATATTGGAAAGAGCAATAGCAAACCTATGACCAAAATCCTTTCTTGACTCTCTCTCTCTCTCTCTCTCTCTCTCTCTCTCTCTCTCTCTCTCTCTCTCTCTTGTTTCCTAATTTTTTCTAGCTCTATGACAAGATTAGTAGGGTAAGACCTCTAACAAACTCATTTTAAAATGTTAGCCACAAGTTCATTCCATAAGGCAAAAAACTGCCCAGGAAAACTCTAGATCCATTCTCTCACCTTTCCATGCAAGGATCTACTAAAGAACCTCATCGACATGTCTTCATCCTCAAACTAATGTTCTTCCATGAATTATGAAAGTACATCAACATGTGTGTCTCCTTCTGAAATATCATATCCATCAAACATGGGCAACTGTTTGTAGACCTTGATTGGCATACTCATTGTTTTGTAATCAACCTATGAGAGGTCTAGCTAATCATATACAAGATCTAAGGGAGGAGCAAGGGACTAGTCAAACTAATTTTTAGCGGCAGTAGGGAATGCATTGGACCGTATCCTAGACTCTAGAAGCCTAATCTAATTTTCTATTTCTTCTTCTTGCTGCAATAATGACTCCAACAACTATTTGGTTTTATCAATTTCACACGGTTGCACTACTAAGTTATTCTAATTTTACATGGGTACATATAAGTATTGGTTTGTATAATATTCAGGGCTATGGCTATAATATGCATTGTTAGGATGGTCATGGGAATCCACTCCAATATAGTTTCTAGGGTCTATTATATATCTAGACTCACATGATGGCCATGACTAAAACATCCTACAATGTAGGGTAGAAAACTAAGGCATACAAATTTGTTCCTTCAATATGATAGGAACAACAAACTCCAAAAGGTTAGGAAGAAAACCATGTACCTTTAATTCACCAACTGCTGCATATTAAGATGGAGAATTCAAATCACCAACAACAACCAAGGTACAACAATAGAAAATTTATGTTCTTTAACAACAAATTTGCCACCTCTTCCAAAGAGGAATTCCATGAATTGTGATTGATTTGCATGTATACAAATTGATTATGGGTTCAACTCACCAGTAGAGTCTTCAAATTATTTTAACCTAGCAATACATCTTTGGCAATAGCACCAATCTGTTGGCATAAGTTGACAGGCTGTCAAATATAACTAAACACTGCACAACTACAAACTGACTGTTATAGGGGTCTTTAGAATAATTCAACCTTTTAATCCTTTCTTGGCAACGATGCCAATCTATTGGCATAAGTTGACAAGCTGCCAAACTTACCCAAACATTGCACAATTACAAACTAACTGTTATAGGGGTCTTCAAAACAATTCAATCTTTTAATCCTTCCTTGGCAGCGACGCCAATCTTTTGGGTCCCAAATCTGTAACTCCACTTCCTAGGATGGAATCAAACTCACAAGGCCATGGTTGTCATCATGTAAGCATGATCAGTCCATTGACAAAATATGGATGGTTAAAGGCTAACTCTATGGGAGTGGGTTTCAGATCCCATGCACTTCGAGCTCAGCTTAGGCTCTAGAGGGATATTCCAAGGGGTATACCTTAATAGGTATTAATTTCAAACTAGATAATCAACTAAAAATAAACGGACAACCAAACACAACTTGTTGTCTTAGTCCCAAAGACTATCACTGAACCAAGAAACTACTAGCTACCACAAAACCCCTATATAGCTTATACATCTATGTGAATATACATGCACAAGAAGGATGGTTTGTTGCAAGTATGGGCCTAACTAGTGTTGTCATTGATATCAACATACTCCTGTTGCATTGATGATAAGGATTGGATGAGCTGAATGCTGAGGATATTGGGAAAATTAGTCCTATCAGGAACAGAGAAGAACAGTGAAGTCAGTGAAGTAAAGATCCCAACTAAGATGAAGATTAGAGGATGCGCATCAAAGCGTTTATAGATATGTGTCATATGATGATCCAGTAAAGATTTTAGAGGTCCACATGATGATCTGAAGAAGTTATGGCTACTTAAGTAAAACCAGTTCTGGCAGATGTTCAAAGGTGACAGAGTGACACAAATAGGTCTGGTGAGCTCCAGAAATGCAATATCTTGATCTGTGAATTTGGTGGAGTGTTTAGGAAGTCAACATGAATTGACAACTCAATTGGTTCATGGTCTGGAGGTCTGCAAGCATCTTTTCTAATATGACAGTGATGACAGACTATGTTCTTGAGGTTCTAGATGAGGGAGAGAATGATTTCAGTAAGCATAAATAGTGTGGATGTTCTTAGTGATTTAGGCAAGCTTGTGGAGGTCTCTGGATTGTGTCTAGTTCATGTTGGTGGTTTGCATTGAAGATTGAGCTCGTAATTGAATAATTACTTCCAAATGGTGATGTTCTTCCTAAATCTGGTCGATCGGATGAGTTACACATCCTACAAATGATCTTGAAGATGTTCTGTGAAGAATGGCGTGTTCCTAAAGGAAGATTGAAGTCTCAGATTTGTGTGGCTGATAGAGTGTTGATCTGCATGAAGTGTTTTTGTAATTAGTCATGTTATATTTATGTGTTTGCTCTGTAATGTAATGCCAACTTGGATGATTATCCCTAAGTCGATGTCTTGTATAAATAAGGAGTTGTAAAGTCATTTCAAAGGTATGGTGTTGTGATGAGAATGTTGTAGAGAGTGGAGGAGTGAATAGTAGAGAAAAAGTATTGGGCTTAAATAGAACTAACTCAAGCATGGTGAAGATGCTATTCTTCAGTTCAAGTATGTAATACTTATTATTTTGTAGATAGTGTGTCTTTTGTAGGCAGTGGGCCTCTTGTGAGCAGTGTGCTTGGGCAGTGAGCCCTAATTGGCATGTGCCATTTTGTTCTTTCTATTCTTCTAACAGAGAATACAATCTTGGGTTAGTCACCCCATGGTTTTTCCCTTAACTAGGTTTTCCACATCAAAAATCTTGTTGTCATATGTGTTAATGTGTTTTTGGTCTTGAATTGTTGCATTATATTTTCATGATTGATTTATTATTATGTTGTTGAATTAAGAAAGGGTTTAAGTGATTAATTGGAAGAAAGTTTTGGACAACTGATTCACTACCCCTCTCAATTGTCTGTCCTAAATCTAACAATTAGTATTAGAGCCAAGTTCCTCTAAAAAGAGCTTAACTACTTGAGGAGATCTAGGATGTCGTCCTACAAGAAGGATAGTCCAATGTTTGATGCAACCAATTTCACTCTTTGGAAAAGTCACATGGAATGTCACTTACAATGTATGGGAATGCAGTATTGGTTCATGGCATCAAAGAAGTATGAACCTCCACAGATTGGTCTGTGTACCATAGATGAAATTAGAGATGTTGAAAACAATCTGCAGACTAAAGAAGCTCATCTAAGTGCCTTATCTAATTCATATCTAACAAATGTTATTGACCTAAAAACTACTCATGAGATTTGAGAAAAACTAAAACTTCTACATGAAGGAGATAAGTATATTAAATGTGCCAAGCTACAGAGTCTGAAAGGAAAATTTGAAAACCTAAAGATGAGAGAAGATGAAAATATCAATACATTTATGCCAAGAGTAAATGAGCTTGTTTGTGGCATTAGATGTGCTGGTGGAATCTTAGATGAAGATGAAATTGTTGGCAGAGTTCCTAGATCCCTTCTGGATTCTTACAAATATAAGGTTGCTGCCATTGAAGAATTCATATCCTATTTAGGTATCACAAGAGATCAATTGGTTGGTAAATTGGCTGCATTTGAATTGACTGAGTTTGGAGATGCCCCCCCAAGACTGAATCTGCATTCAAAGCTAGTGCCTCTGTAAAAGGAAAACAAAGGTTTGATCTAGGAGAGAACTCTTCAAGGAAACTATCATGGTATGAAAAAGAAAGAAAAGATTTGGAAGAAGATGAATCAGAAGCTGCTTAACTTGAAGCCCTTATTGCAAAAAGATTGCCAAGAGCATCCAGTAAGTATGAAGGGAAATTGTCTTTTAAATGTTTTAACTGCAATAAGATTGGTCATTTTGCCTCAAAGTGTCCGAAAAGATTTTCAAGGCCAAACCCTAATAGATCAAGGTTCCAAAGGAAATGTTACTATGTGCATGAAGATGATGATGATGAAGGAGTAACAGATGATGAATTGGAGATAGGAAACAAATCTAGAAATGACTGGTTGTTTATTTCCATCAAGGAAGAAGATCCAATGCCCTCTAAATCTATCAATCATAAAATTGGAGAAAGAGCTCTGGCTACCCAAGTTGAAGAAAAGGATGATTGGGTCATTGACAGTGGATGTTCCCACTGTATGACAGGTGACAAAAATAAGTTCATAGATTTGGAAAGGTATGAAGGAGGAGTGGTAAAATTTGGTGATAATTCTGCTGGTAGAATCAGAGGTAGAGGAACTATTTCTTTTGATGGAAAGAACAAAATTGATAATGTACTATATGTTGAAGGCCTGAAGCATAATTTTCTCAGTGTTGGATAGTTGGTAGACAAAGGCTATGATCTCTGATTCAAAAATGGAAAATGCAAGATGTTTGAAAGTTTCAGAACAGAGATTGCATCTGGTACTCAAACTAAAGGTAATATCTTCCACTTGGTTGGTACTTGTAAAAGTTTCATATTTCTTCAAATTGGTGAGAGTTGGTTGTGGCATAGGAGAATGTGTCATGTGATATTTTATAATATCATCAAGATAAGAAACACTCAGGTTGTAAGAGATCTTCCAAGACTTGTGAAACCTACTAATAGCTTGTGCAAAGAATGTCAGTTGGGTAAGCAGAGTAGAGTCACATTCAAAAGTAAGGAACAGTCTTCTACCAGATTATTAGACTTAGTTTATACTAATTTATGTGGTCCAGTAAGAATCAAAAGTGTGCAAGGTGATAGATACTTCATGCTATTAATTGATGACTACTCCCAGATGATGTGGGTGACTTTTCTGAAAGAGAAATCAGAAGCTCTTGAGAAATTCAAAATATTCAAGGCTATGGTAGAGAATGAAACCAGATTAAAATTAAAATGTCTGAAGTCTGATAGAGGTGGAGAATTAACATCCTGTGAGTTCATAGAATTCTATGAGAAACATGGAATAAAAAGATAGTTGTCTGCTCCTAGGACTCCACAACAGAATGAAGTAATGGAGAGAAAGAACCGGACCATCCAAGAAGCATCTAGAACCATGATGATGGAAGCAAATATTCCTTAGATCTATTGGAGAGAAGTTGTAAGCACTCCAGTCTATACTCTTAATCAAGTACAAGTCAGAAGAAAAACTGGTAAGACTCCTTATGAACTTTGGTTTGGCATCACTCCCACTGTGAAGTATTTTAGAGTTTTTGGTAGCAAATGTTACATTAAAAGAGATGAAGATCTAGGCAAATTTGATGCTAGAAGTGATGAAGGAATATTCTTGGGTTATTCTACTCAAAGCAAAGCATACCGAGGTTATAACAAGAGATTGAGAAATATTATATAAAGTACAAATGTGAAGGTTGATGAAGGTATTGAAAAACCCTCAAGGTTTTATGAATATGATGAAGATGATCAGAATGATGTTTTGATCCAAGGAGTCCAAGCCCCTTTTGAAATTCAGATTCAGACTAATCTGGTGAATCATAAAGAAGAGATGAGTATGAATGAACCTGTTCAAGAAATAGAAGTACAAGAAAATCCCAAAATTCCCAGGTATGTAAGACTAAATCACTCTAAAGATCATATCATAGGTGATTAAAGCAAAGGTGTTCAAACTAGAAGGAAGATTTCTCAAGATTCAGAAGAGTATTGTTCGATTTCAAAGATTGAACCTAAGACAATGATTGAAGCATGCAATGATGAAAGTTGGACTAAAGCAATGGAGGAAGAACTGATGCAAATAGAGAAAAACCACACTTGGGATTTTGTTCCTAGACCTAGAGACAACAATGTGATTGGAACCAAATGGGTCTTCCGGAACAAACTAAATGAAGTTGGTGAAGTAGTCAGAAACAAAGCCAGATTGGTTTGCAAGGGTTACTCTCAAGTAGAAGGAGTTGATTTTGAAGAAACTTTTGCTCCTGTGGCAAGAATTGAAGCAGTCAAATTATTTCTTGTTTTTGCTGCCTTCAAGGATTTCAAAGTATATCAGATGGATGTCAAGTCTGCCTTCTTAAATGGTGACTTAGAAGAAGAAGTTTACATTGAGCAACCGGATGGATTTTAATTCTCTGATCATGGTGATGTGGTCTGCAAATTAAAAAAAGCACTGTATGGACTCAAGCAAGCCCCAAGAGCCTAGTATGAAAGATTAGATAAGCATCTTTTGAAGATTGGTTTCAACAAAGGTACTACTGATAGTAATTTGTATTTCAAAATTGATCCTGAAAATATCTTGATTGTTGAAGTGTTTGTTGATGATATCATTTTTGGAGGAAGAGATAGTATATGCAAAACCTTTGCAAACCAAATGAAAAATGAATTTGAGATGTCCATGTTTGGGGAAATGAATTTCTTCTTAGGTCTGCAAATCACTCAAACAAAGAAAGGAATCTTCATTTCTCAGACCAAATATGTGAAAGAATTGTTGAAGAAATTTGGGATGGAAGACTCAAAACTAATGAATACTCCCATGGCAACCGAATGTAAATTGAGCAAAGATGATGACTCTCCTAAGGCTGATTAGAAAAAGTACATGTCAATGATTGGAGGACTATTGTATCTCACTCAAACTAGACCTAACATTATGAATACTCTTAGTCTTATTGCTAGATTCCAAGCTGATCCTAGAGAATCTCATGTCATGGAAATCAAGAGGATTTTTAGATATCTAAAAGGGATAGTTCACTATGGTTTGTGGTATCCTAGAGATCATAATTTCTCTCTTCATGCATATACAGATGCGGATTGGGCAGGAGATGTGGATGACCAGAAGAGTACTATTGGTGGAGCATTCTTTTTGGGGAAGAGATTGGTTTCTTGGCTGAACAAGAAACAAGAGGTAATATCTATGTCCATTATAGAAGCAGAATATATTACAGTAGCAGGAAGTTGCACTCAAGTATTGTGGATGAAGCAAATGCTAAGAGACATCAGAGTGGTGTATGAGGAACCTATCACAATCTTCTGTGATAATTCAAGTGCAATAAATATTTTAAAGAATCTGGTATTACATTCAAAGACTAAACATATATCCATCAAGTTTCACTTTTTGAGAGAGTAAGTGAACAAGAATGAAGTCAGATTGGAGTTTGTACCTTCCAAGGATCAGATTGCAGATATTTTTACTAAACTTCTACCTAAGGACTCTTTTGAGTATCTTAGGGAGAAGTTAGGGGTTATTACACCTCTGGTTCTGAATTAAGGTGCACTGATGTGCATCAGTTCGGTGGATCTCATAGTCATATCTTGTGGTCCAAATTGATGTTTAGGAAGCTGCTACTCAGGGGGAGCAGCCGCTATGATTTTGAAGTAATGCAAGTATGTGCCCTTTGCCATTGATGTCAAAGGGGGAGAGAAGACATGTGAAAAACAAGTGGTTGCTAATCAAAGGGGGAGTAGTAAAGGAAGAAAAGAAATGTGAATGGTTGTTGTTGATAGGGTAAGAAGAAGTTCTTGTCTTGATGGTTAAAATAGTTTTTCACATCATATGTTTCCATCAATGACAAAGGGGGAGATTGTTGCAAGTATGGGCCTAATTGGTGTTGTCATTGATGTCAACATACTCCTGTTGCATTGATGTCAACATACTCCTGTTGCATTGATGATAAGGATTGGATGAACTAAATGTTGAGGATATTGAGAAAATTAGTCCTATCAGGAACAGAGAAAAATAGTGAAGTCAGTGAAGTAAAGATCCTAGCTAAGATGAAGATCAGAGGATGCGCATCAAAGGGTTTGTAGATATGTGTCTTATGATGATCTAGTAAGGATTTTAGAGGTCAGCAGGATGATCTGAAGAAGTTATGCCGACTTAAGTAAAACTGGTTCTAGTAGGTGTTCAGAGGTGACAGAGTGACACAAATAGGTCCGGTGAGCTCTAGAAATGCAATATCCTATTCTGCGGATTTGGTGGAGTGTTTAGGAAGTCAATGTGAATTGACAACTCAATTGGTTCATGGTCTGGAGGTCCGCAAGTATCTTTTCTAATATGACAATGATGATAGACTATGTTCTTGAGCTTCCAGATGAGGGAGAGAATGATTTCAATAAGCATAAGTAGTGTGGATGTTCTTGGTGATTTAGGCAAGCTTGTGGAGGTCTTTGGATTGTGTCCAATCCATGTTGGTTGTCCAAATTGAAGATTGAGTTCGTAGTTGAAGAATTACTTCTGGATGATGATGTTCTTCCTAAGTTTGGCCGACCAGATAAGTTACACATCCTACGAATGATCTTGAAGATGTTATGTGAAGAATGGCGTGTTCCTAAAGGAAGATTGAAGTCTCAGTTCTGTGTGGCCGATAGTGTGTTGATCTGCATGAAGTCTTTTTGTAATTAGTCATGTTGTATCTATGTGTTTTCTCTATAATGTAATGCTGACTTGGATGATTATCCCTAAGTTGATCTCTTGTATAAATAAGGAGTTGTAAAGTCTTTTCAAAAGTATGGTGTTGTGATGAGAGTGTTGTAGACAGTGGAGAGGCGAATAGAAGAGCAGAAGTATTGGGCTTAAATGGAACTGACTCAAGCATGGTGAAGATGCTATTCTTTAGTTCAAGTATGTAATATTTATTATTTTGTAGACAGTGTGCCTCTTGTAGGCAGTGGGCCTCTTGTGAGCAGTGTGCTCGGGCATTGAGCCCTAATTGGCATGTGCCATTTTGTTCTTTCTATTCTTCTAACAGAGAATACAATCTTGGGTTAGTCACCTCATGGTTTTACCCTTAACCAAGTTTTCCATGTCAAAAATCTTGGTGTCATATGTGTTAATATGTTTTTGTTTTTGAATTGCTGCATTATATTTCCATGATTGATTTATTATTATGTTGTTGAATTAAGAAAGGGTTTAAGTGATTAATTGGAAGAAAGTTTTGTACAACTGATTCACCCCCCCTCTCAATTGTCTGTCCTAAATCTAACATGGTTTTCCCCTAAACCTCTGGTCAATAGCTGTTTGATATAAAAGGTGTGTGATTGGTCTAATGGAGCCAAGACCAGTGCCTATCTAATTAGGCTACAGAGTCTTAGATAATAGAAAAAAGAACAAATGGAAGGGAAACAAGGAAAAGTTGATCTAAGCATATGATATATCAGATTGAGGGTTTTGTGCTTCAAACATACTTAATAATCTAGAATAGAACTGTATGCATTCAAATATAAAGTACAAATGATATAAACCTGTGTTTTAATTATTTAATGAATCTCGCTTTACAAATTAAAAAATATATATGCAACAAAAAATTATGAAAAAATATCTGCACACTAGATATTGGTGGTACAAATATATGTTTAAAATTTTATAATTTCATCCTTTATATTAAATAAGCTATGATGTATAGTATAAATGTCACTTTTAAAAATATTACTATTAACTATAAAAATAAGTTATTAATAATTACATTAAAAATTCACAAATTATTTCTTAAAATTTATTAAAAAATACATTTAGAATCTACACACAAAATCTCAAGAAACTCTAGTTCATATCATCTTCAAATTCTTAATGGTTTAGTTGCTATAGGTATTAGAAAGTGAAATTTTGGTTAAAAATGCTGATTTCAATGTCCTACTTTGGCGCAAAAGTAGGACACAATATTGTAGGATCACTTGATCGGATGTTAAAATGGTTACTCTTTAATGAGGTTTCAACAGAAAGATCAAGGAGCCTACACTTAAAGTTTGATGTGAGTTCAACATAGACCTATTGATGAGATTATTCATGGAGAGAATCATTGTGGCTCAATGCATCTCAAGAGGAGAAATCTCATTGTACACACTTGTTTCACTCAGTGGTGAATTATTCGATAGGTATTACCCACCTAGTTTTTAGATGTATTCATTCTTTATGTCTTGTCTTCTCATGTGTGCTTGAGTCTTGATCTATGGATGTTAGTTTTGTGAACTCATTTGAGGAGTAGATGCATGGCTATGGTTCATTATCTCCTTATATTTGGGTCTTTTGAGGTCCATGTATTTTTAAGAGTATAGGAGATGGCTAGTGGATTTTGGGCATATTCCCTTGATGAGGTAATTAAATTTTTGTTAGTTTGATCTTCATTTAGTTTGAGAAGCTTACATGCTAACTAATTATGGTGTGTTTGACCTTCAGGTTGAATGATTGGATGTTGAGGAGGATTTTTTATTTGGGGTTTGGAAAGGAGACCTTACTTATAACAACTTTAGTAGATTGGTGTTGGTTGAACGACATGGTTTTGATTTGTATTTTTTGTCTTGATGATCTAGTGCTTCTTCCTAGAGGTTCATGTTCACAATCCATTGGAGGTAAGGATTGTGTGGAGCTACTATGATCACTATGTTTGTGGTCATTTACTATTATTGTACTTCATTATTTTTAGTAACAATATAAAGGCTCTTTAATCTCTATCTTCTATGATGTGGAGATCATGAGAGAGTTATAGTGATTAGTTATGAGAGTTATTTTTTAGTAGTTTAGTTTTTAGGTTTGTAGATCGATGTGTTATTTGACACTATGTGATAGATGATTTATCCACAGACTATATGTAAGTGCTATTGGTAAAATTTTGGATTCTTTGATTGACTTCATATTTGACATTACCCATGTAGTGGGAGTTTCAAGATGTATATGTCTCCTTTGTTGATGCTCTCATTAGAGGCAATGAAAGTCTTTAGTTTTTTCTCGTGTGTGTGTGTGTGTGTGTGTGTATTTATTACCTAGGAGGACTTCTTTGTGCATGATAGTGTATATATAGAGACTTGTGATTATACGTTGGGTTGGATAGGTTTATGGTAGAAGGTCTACGTATGATTATGAGTATACCTCATTTTTTAGGTATGATTAATTGGATGTGTTAGAAACTAATTGATCTTTCTATTCCAATTGATGATGAGTTCTTGGCACCTACTCGGGCCTATTTGTTACCATTGGATTTTATTTTTGTGTTTTGATATTCAGTTGAGGCAAGATTTAGTAATATTTCTATGTGATAGTGTTTCAAGATCTTTGAATGGATCTTATCTTTCATGCTTTGGCATGATGGAGGATGAGAGAGTTCTTGTTTGAGATGGTGGTCACCTTGGTTTCTATTGCATGTATCTTGATGGAGCACATGAATATTTAGATGGTGCATGTAGAATATAGATATTGTTTCCTTGATGATTAAGTTTACTTTTGACCCCTTATGCAATGTATACAACAAGTTGGAGAATGTTGTGAAAGGTGTGTTGTACCTTGTATAATAATATTAATAATGTAAAATAAATATTTGATTTTAATGTGTCTAGAGATGTGGATACCACATGGGATAAGCAATCTTAAGAACACTTATGTGTTGTATAGGACATTGAATAAATATTTAATATTGGCTCATGGTTTTGATATACATGGTTTATGTAATACCACTTAGTGGTTTTGTGCAAGCTTGTTTTATAAAGGCAAGAACAAGAGTAGTTGTTGGGGTTGGTTGGATTAAGCACCTCTTGTAGGTTACAAATGTGATTATAGGAAGCATAGATTGGAATGCATGGCTCCATGATTCTCATTTTCTTGTCCACATGGAGGAGTGCAACTAAGCCTACAAGTGTATTATGATATTTTTTGAAAAAACACATTGAGTTGTGTGGGTGCTTTTGAAAGCTAGAATTTATAATCCCAAAAAGGTTTTCCTAGGGTACATCTAGTGTTATTTATGGGTATGATTTATTATTCTATTGCATTGTGGATTTTAAACACTTGTTCTATGTTTTCCTCTCATGAAGGTATGTGGAATTTGTAGACTTGCATCAAATTTCCTTTCATGCCTAATTCCTTATTTTGAAGATCTTGATGAGTGTGATATTTGGGAACTATACTAAGATACATGTCTTAAAAAGAAAATTATAAATTAGACCTTCTTGTGGTTAATACTTATTATGTCACTTTTAGCTATTTTTGAAAATCATTGTCAATGTTAATAAATTAAAATACCTTTGAATTTTTTTCTTTTTTATAAAATCATAAACAAATCTCTTAAATGATTACACTTGTAAAATTCTTTAAAATTAGTAAAACCACCTAAAGGTATTATCAAATGTCTGAGAGACAAATATTTATATGCTTGTTGGTCAAGGATGGTATATAATGACATTTTATTAAAAAAAATGGAGTGCTTGGCTGCCAAGGCTATAAATATTGCAAACATGAATGGTTTAAAATATGATTATAAATTTATCCAAGTTCTTATGGCTAATACTTATTGTGACACTCTTGGATATCTTTGAACATAACCATCAATGTTAGTAAATTAAAATATCTTCAAAGATTCTTCTTTCTTATAAAAAATACCTAAAAGTGCTATCAAATGTGTTGGTGTATACCTTTAATATTAGGTATATACACATTATTTAACCATACTTAGTTGTATTTTCCACATGTACTTTGAACTTGTCAATGTAGTTAGTCATTTTGGAGAGGTCGATTTCCATCGACACCTCACACTATCTTTCTGGGTGGTTACTCACCACCACTTCATGTAGAGGAGTCATATCATCATTTCATGGAGATTTAAGTACCCACACTCACCTATTTATATCTATCTCATTTGTGAATACAATTGGTTGATTCATTTGCAATCTCGTATGGTTGTTTGTCTACTCCACGATCTTGGATTTTTACATGGTATTATAGCTTTCTGCAAGAGCTGCAAGCCATCATTTGGTCACTGTGCAAATCGCCCCCATTCACACTAAAGCACAATCTGTAAGGTGTTGTTTTGGTTGTTTGGTTTGTTGTTTTTTAACTATGTTCCTTGCTGTGTTTGTTGAGGAGGTCAAAATGCCCTCAGAGGGAATTATTTTGCCACGCCATAGAGAGGCCAAAGAAAGACATGTGTTACTAGCTCAAGATACCCTTGGAAGGGCTTGGTAGAGGTCAAATATGCCCCTGATTGGATGGCTCACAACACCCATACTCAGCCTTGCATTGAGGATCTTGGGCACATCAAAGATGACTCACATAGTCATGTTTATTGTTCCATGAAAGATGCCTCACACAGCCGTGTTTACTATCCCATCATCTCACCCATAGAAGATCCTACAACGCCATCAACAAAACGCCCATACATAGGCTCAAAGATGTGAAGGAATTCCTCCAAATGCCCATACACAGAGTCGGCAGAGGCGCCGGCTATCATAGCAGTGACTTCTCCACATCAACATGCCTTCTTCGCCCTTCTTAGAATCCCTCAATGGGCCCTTGATCACCTGTGCCCAAAGCGCCCTCTTGCAATAGGAAGGTCATCTTTTAAAATGGCCTTAGAGGCTATTCTTTTGCCACAACAGGTGTCAAATTATTTAGAGCTGAGGTGGGCACTATTCATGTTTTAAAATGTCAAAAAAGATGACATAAGAAATCAGGGGGTGATGTAGGCAAGGGAGGGGAGACCAATTCCAAACTTAAGCCCTTGGTCACATGGGGTTTTAGCCCCTGGTCATGCACAATCCAAGGGGGCTTAATTTTTCTTATCTTCTTTTATTTTTGTCTCACAATCTTTGCATGGAAATTAATTTTCTAAAAATCTGAAAAATAAAATTATCATAGAAGGGTATTTTTTTTTTGTAAATGCAAAAAATTGCAAGTACTATAACTTTTGCATATCAACTTGAAATTGAGTGATTCTTTTTGCAAAAGGGGATGTTTTTTGTTGCCAATCTAACTAGCCAAAAGGTGCATTAAAATTATAAAGTGTCTATTTATGCTATTTTTGGGTGACCTAATACACTCCTATAAAGTGTAAAATTTGGGGGGGGAAACACATAATTAAGGGGGGTCTTGTGTGTTCAGTTTTCAAGAGGCACTAACTTATAAAGTGCCACTTTAAAGGGGGACAATAAGCAAAATCATGCATTCAACTTATAAAGTTCCATTTTACATAAAGTTCAATTAGGGATCTAACTAATCTGGGTTCCCTAATGTATTGATTTTTATTGTCTAGTTGAACTAACTTGTTCTAATCATGGGATATCAAACTCACTCTTCTGTAATCAACCTAAACAAGGGAAACTATAAGGCTTGGTGTGAAGTTATCCTAAAGCATCTCAGGATTTGTAATCTCATACCCCATCTGTATGGACTTGTCCTTGAACCTAGTAAACAATCTCAGAAGGCTAAGTGGTTTAATCACCATGATCACATTGTTGGATTGATTAGTTTACATATACCAGATGCAGCTTTGTATGCCATCATGTATATTCATTTTCCACATGCATTATGGATCAAAATTTGGGAGATATATGGAGACTCGAATGTTTCTCCATTCCCACATGATCCTGCATTGATCATAACTCACATCCTCAATTATGATACATAAATAAAATGTTCCAATGGCATAGAAGAAGCCATCACTCCTACTGTTGCTTCATTAGATTCTAGAGTCACTTCTTTGCAATCCTCTAATGCTTCTTTGCAACATGATATTAGTCTTCCTAGCATTGCTGATTGGGATAGATTTCTACCTGACATCACTTGTTTGTTTGTAGAATCTTGCATTACTGACATGGAAGCACACATTGAGGACATCAAGGTTCTCTTCAATGATAGTTTTGATGAAGGTTCATCAACATTGTCCACTTCAGATATTCATGCTCTACATCATCCTACACATGGTTCTGGATCATCATCATCCTCATCTATTGGGTATGCACCTGATTTGATTATGGCATCCTTCAACATTGACATGGGGACATCTAAGCACTCTTCAAAGCCATCAACATGGGAACCATAATATTTGGATCAGCTTTAGTATGATTCAATATCATACATACATCTTCTTGCATGGGAGGATATCATACATATTTAGGTGATTTCTTTTCTTCCCAAGGGAAGGAACATTGTTTGACATTCTTGGATCTACATTTGCATCCTTTATCGACTATTCAACATCGCTGTAGTAGAACATGTATTATGGGAGGTCTCATAGACCTTCCATCATTTTCTCTTCTAGGGGGGGAATCTTTTGGGGGGCTTTCTAAGCCTTTCTTTCTTCTCTTTTTTGGAGGATAGTTTTTTTCCACAAGGTTTTCTATCTTTCTCCGTTTTTGAGAAATTTGCATTGTACTTGAGTACCTTATTAGGCTTCATGGCCAGGACTCATTTTTCTTTTGCATTGTGCATGGGTACCTCACCAAGCTTATAGCTGGGACCCATTTTTTATAAAGTCACCTAACCTATACTTAAGGGGGGGTGTTGGTTTATATTGAAATATGGTGAGCACAAACACAGATAGTTACACCATTATTGCACAGCAATATTAAAACATAAAATTATATATTATTGTCTTCGGATCATTTTACAATGCAGTACATTGGCTTTTTAAAGCCTTGATATTCCCGTATATAACTTCTTATGGGAAAGTAACTTCCCAAAACCTAACCAACTAATTATTTACTTATATTTATTTAACAATGTAATACTAGTATTATGCCAACATTCCCCCCCCTTATTACATTGTTCCTACAATAGTACCAATGGACCCCCCCTGAATGAGAAAAAACTCAACAAAGCTGATTACATAATATGAATACATATTTATAGAAGATCTTTCCCAAAGAACAAATCCTGAACCAAGCGAGGCTCCATCATGCTATCTCGTCTACCCTCGGAAAGGCGTAGCTTCGAGCTGTGTTCTTGAGCTCTTTAGTCCCAAGCTCTTAAATCACAGAGTCTTGAATTATTCAACAATGGCCCCTAAGAGATACGACAGATCTCTGCCATGTTGTCTAGTGACCGCGAAACGGTATAATTCAAGATCATATACTCTTTGAAGCTCGCTGGACAACAATCCATATTGAGCTCAACACCAAACCCCAAACCTGTCTCCAAAACAAAATCTTCATAAAACATACATTCTTTAAATCTGTCAGCTCTGTCAGCATCAACAAAGAAAAACAACCAAAACCAAAAATGCTTCTCATGCAAAGCATCATCTCAAAGCGAGAAGCTAACTTGAGATGATGGTAAATCCTCCTCCATCCTCCGATGCTACCTACCTCCAATTTGATATCCTTAAACTCTATCCATTTGCTTTAGACTCTTCAATAGCACAAGCATTAAGTCTCTCAAATTTCTATCAATGATAGCATGGATGGCATTGGAACCACAAACATAATGTGTGTCCATTTTCAAATGTTAAAACCTTATCTTACCACAAAAATTAAATTTACCTCCAAATTAATCTTTTTAAATACTTCCCCTTATTTCTCCCAATCCCTCAAAAGTAAATATTTCAAATACCTTTTCCTTAATACTTATGTCTCCCTTTTAAAAACTTTTCTCCAAAATAAATTGTAAATTTCTTCCTTAAATTTTTTTTTAACTTTCTTCAAACAAAATTGTTTTACTCTAGTTTCTCCAAAATAGCTTCTATGCTTAGGCATCAATTTGTGGCCTCTATGCAATAAAAAAACACCTACTCCATATCGTTATCCAAAATTTAATTTTCTCACATAAAATGTTTGACCAAAAAAAATAACAATGTAAGATATGTCTTCTCTGAAAACCCTTACATAGTGCAGAAAACAAACCTTCTACGCAGATTTTAGAATTTCTTGTCTCTCTGCAACCACCAAGTTTATTCCAGCACTCATAGTCTCCACAGCAACTAAAATGAAGGGCAAGAAACTCTTTCTATGGATCAAACAAACAATTATCCTCCAATAATAGCGCCAGCAACCATTCTCATGTGCTCAAATAGATTTTCCATGAAGAGATTTCCTTGTTGTATTAAGTGTACACCTGGTTTTCCATCTTTGAGTGCAACTTTAATATCAAACAGCTTGCATCTCCTCACAGCAAACAATTTCCATATCAATTACTTCTAAAAGATTACTTAATGCAGATTGAATGTAAAGGATGCAATTTCAGCACAACAATGTTTTAAAAACATTACACCATTGTCTCCTCACAGTAAAGAAAAACCATGAAAACCCTAAGTATCAAACAACAATACTCTCTCAACATCAGCAAATTCATTTGGACAACAACAAATTTGTTTGGACAGTGAGACTGAGAATGATATATGCCTCCATTTGAAATCTTAGATGCCTTTGATGTAGATTTTAACTTCCATTGGCTCTCCTCCAAACAAGCTTCCAACCTTCCATTTTAGAATGCACAGGCTCAACTAAATACTTGCTTTGATACCATATTGAAATATGGTGAGCACAAACACAGATAGTTACACCATTATTGCACAGCAATATTAAAACATAAAATTATATATTATTGTCTTCGGATCATTTTACAATGCAGTACATTAGATTTTTAAAGCCTTGATATTCCCGTATATAACTTCTTATGGGAAAGTAACTTCCCAAAACCTAACCAACTAATTATTTACTTATATTTATTTAACAATGTAATACTAGTATTATGCCAACAGTTTATACCTTTAATCTTAGGCGTATACACTTGCTTTAACCATAGTTAGGAGTATTTTCCATATGTACTTTGAACTTGTCAAAGTAGTTAGTTGTATTGGAGAGGTCGACTTCCATTGACACCTCATGCTATCTTTGTGGGTGCTTACTCGCCACCACTTCACCTAGAGGAGTCCTATCCTCATTTTGTGGAGAATCAGGTACCCACACACCTATTTATATCTGCCTCATTTGTGAATACAATTGGTCAATTCATTTGCAATCTCGTGTGCTTGTTTGTTTACTCTATGATCTTGGCATTTTACAAAATGATTGAAACAAAAATATTTATCACTTTTTCAACTAAGCACTACATGTAATGGCTTTAAAAAATATAAATGTGTAGTGATTGAACAAAAATCTATAAATATATTATCTCTTCTATTATTAGTACTTCCCCAAGGGGACATCAAAGTTTGTGAAAAGAAGACATGGCATTTATGGACGAGCATGTCACAAGTTTCTAACCAACTTGGTGTAGTTTGTATAATTATTTTGTCTAAATCTAGATTTTCCCATATCCAAAACCCTCTATTTATTACTATTTTATATAGATTAGAATGTCAAATCTAAATATAATTTGTAGGATTTTTTAAGTTTTCTTCTTGAAATTTGAAGAAAAAAATATTTTTTTATTTAGTGTGTAGGTTAATTAATGTAATAAGACAAATACCATAGTATAACATATTCTAATTGTATAATAATGGATTTGATAATAAATAAACACTAAAATTTCAAATTCATTCAAGAAGTAATGAGACAACCAATAATGGGTATATTATATAAATTACAACTCTTTGAATTGAAACAATGTGTATAGCACAAAAAATACAACTTTTTGATTAATTTTAATTTATAAGAATACATCATTCTAAAAACTAGTGATAGCATCTAAAAGTTCTATCAAAAGGTTGATAGACACAAATATAACCTTGTAACAGGGCTAAAAATGTTGATCTCTTAAATACTATAGCTAGTTTCTAACTTTATTTTCATTGATTTTCATTTGTTTTTTTATTTGATTGTAATTTAATAATGCCTTCTTATCATGTTTATGGACAGAATCGAAGTTAAATATCCATGAGCATCTATCGAATGAATAGATGATATCAAAACATAAAAAGGTAATAATTGGAAAAGTGTGGTAATCAAAGGACTACTTTTGAAGTACCTTCTTTTTCTTTATTAGATGGTAAATGTGGGTTTTTGGAAGAGTCCAAACCCTTTTATTTGTTTTAATAGAAGGTAAAAGTCAGTTTTTGAAAGGGCCCAAACCTTTTTAACTTTTTACAAGTCATCTGCAAGTATACCTTTTACAATAAACTGTAGGTATACTGCTACAACTTAGATGTCACAATGAGAGATTGAAACCTTGATCTCCATCATGAGAATCTTATAACCTTGCCATTTTTCTTTGACAATTTAAATCAAAGTTTCCCCCTTTATTCCTTTTTATTACTTTTCTCTGAATATATGGGAATAAGAATTTACAAATATAAAAGCTACTACAACAATTAGGACTTGAAGCTTAACATCCTTTTGAAGCGGCTTCTTCTGGGCAGATTACAGCACTGAGCACAAGACACTTGTAAACTGACAACAATGCTAAAGCTCCTTGGAATAGATAAGCACTGTAAAATCGACTAAACATACGGGAATGAGATATTACAACAACGGGTATAGACAGGATTCACTTTTCCATTACTTGGCCTACGTTTACATGGTTGTGATAAGACAAGATTAAAAAAATCACTCATCCAATCACAAAGTGGAAACATAGGATAAGACGTAAAAAATCACTTATCCCTGCACATGGCCTAGATTTACATGGGTGATACAATAAGATAAAAAAAAAAATCACTCAATCCTATAGCTTATTAACGAACCCACAATTTATCCTAAAGCTGAGGGGATTTAATTGTAAATGAAGGGGAAAGGATTATGAGTGCTATGAATAACATGTGAAGGGCTGTGAAGATGATGGCAATAACAGTACCTTCGGAGGTTGGACCCAATTTCATGGCAACAAAAGCTAAGTAACTGCACACAGTGAAAATGATAGCGAGGGCCACTAACTTTTTCCCTCTTGTAAAATTGAATGTGGGCAGGACCACTGTGGCTGCAATTATAAACAATGTGGTCATGAGAGATAAGGTAGCTGGTATCAGTACAGCTTGACGAACCCCTTCATCTCTGTCCTCAAGGCTGCTTGGAAGAGATGTGATGGCGCTGCAATTGGCTGCCATAATAATACCTGAAATTATTGACAACGTTTTTCGATCTTGATAGACTTTGTTCTCATCTGCGGCTTCTTCTGGGCAGAATACAACACTGAGCACAACCTTGACTTTTCTTATAACCCTCTCTTTTGCTTTCCTTACAAACCCCTCTATTGTTTTCCTTATGATCCCCTCTATTTTCACATTTTCATTATTGCTGTGGACGGGGATGCATACATCTTGCCCCGATTCTGCATTAATCACACAAGCTTCTTCAGCTTCCATTTCCATGTCTACGACTCTTCCTCGGCCTCCTGTGTCTGGCTGTCTTCCAAAAAACTAAACCCTAGGACAGACTAGGCTAAAAGACTAGGAAATAAAACATTTTTGTTAACCTAAGGAGTTAACGAGCAGTTCGCTGCCCGATCCATGTCAATAGCCTTGTAATCAGGGCGTCTTTATAGGAAAGACAAGTTCTGTCTTGCCAAGGAAGGAAGCAAACAAGGTATTTGAGCGAGTCTTAACTTTTTCTACGTTTCGTGTTACGAGGCAGGAAAGTTCCGGTGCACTCACTCAGCGGTCTTAAAAAGTGACAAATACGCGTTCCAGGAAACTGCAATTCTTGAGAATGAAAAGAAAATAGCTCCTTTTTATCGTGTGTGGATGGTGGCACGAAATATGTCGTCCAAAAGCTAACCACAACGAAGGTCCCTTGCATTCAACTTCGAACACTTTAATTTTGGGTCCCCATAAAAGACTAAGGAATCGCCTCCCTTTCACCGAAAGGCAAATGAAAATTTTTCGGTTATGTATAATTATTTACTTTGAAAGACACCTTATTAAGAACATCCTACTTTCCAGAGTCCAGCAATTTCGTGGAAATAAATCTTCTATTCCCTATAAGAATACTAATTGGCAGGCGAGATATTTGCAGAAAAGAAGCAAAGTACTAATCGGCAGGCGAGATATTTGCAGAAGAGAAGCAATTGCGCAACCAAATTTGTTTTGGGCAAAAGCTGGAGGACTAGTGAGATAATGGAAGGAGAGAGAGACAGAAATGGACTCAGATTCAAACAAGCAAAGTTGACAGTCAAATTTAAGCTTTGGTTCTCTCTATTTCTTTTCTCTAATGGGAGTTAATTTTGTGTATTTTTTTTAAAAGTTTGTAATTGTAGTTAATAATTTTGTACCTTTTTGATAGAACAAAATCTCTATAAAAACAAAACTGGACATAAATATATTGAAAAGTAAAAGTTTATATATTAATGATTTATAAATATTTTATCTTATTTGAATTATTAATTAGTATTTATTATAATTATAAGTGTAATATTTTTTTGAAAGTAAAGAAGTAATAATTCATAATATAAAATTGAAAGTAATGAAAAATAAAATTTATATGTGATTATGGGAGGGTTTCATTTTTATTGGTTGAATATAAATTAATTAATTTAGAAAATATGTCCTCATGTATTTGTTTGGAATATATGTTATAGAAAAACATATTATTATTTGAAATTTTTTGAACTAGATTCAAACATTATAATAACTATATAAAATTGATTTTGATTGGTTAATATTATTTATATTACATAAAATTAGAGTTGAATGGATGTTATAGCCAATTATATGTATTAACAAGAATGTCAATCTAATACTTTTGATTGTTTTTAAAACATATAAAATTATAGGGAAGAAAGTAAATGTGGATTAATTTAAGGCCTAAAAATGATAAATAAACAATGTAATAATCATAACTAAAGAATCATATGAGTTGAGTCTAATAAATGTTGAGAATGTGTGTATCAAACTCACTGTAAAGCCCTAGCTCCGTTGCCTTTAACCTAAGTGTTGCATTTCGCCTTTTACTACAATACCGCAGGGTGTAGCAAAAAGAGGTGCAGGATGGTGGTATTTACTGCCATCCCGCAGGAGTCTAGAAGTTGACCTGCAGTAGTGCGATGCTATCGCCATCCTGCGACGGTGACTGGAGAGGCTGGCAAGGGTGTGGTGTTACCGCCACCCCGCGACAGTCCATAAGATTGCCTGCGGCAATGCAATATACATACCACAGTCCCACAATGGTCTAAGTATAAGCTTGCGGTAATGCAGTGTTACCGCCACCCCACGATGATCTAACATGTTGCCTACAGTGTTGCGGTATACGTCCCGCGGTCTTGTGAAGAATAGTGGAAAGGCTGTGCGGTATAGCGGTGGTTAGTGAAGTAAACCATAGTCCCGCAGCTAGTCAACAAGGGTCCAGTGGTATGGCGGTAGAGACTGGAAATGGTGGGTAAAGACAATTAAACTATTTGTAATGGTTTGTCTGGTGTAAAAGTTGAAGTGATAGGCTTCCTGAAACATTTGTGAAGTCTGTATTAATACGACAGCGCATTGTAACTTAAAGATGAGGTGTGACTAGATGTAAAGAAATGCTACCAAATTTTCTCCAGAGATGGAACAAGATGTAAATCTCCATTAAAGGCTATGAGCTTGATATTGTATTGTAACTTGTACGCTTCTTGCTGAATAATACAATGGCTCTATGTTTTGGAGTTTGGGGTTTTTTACCCGAAAGGGTTTTCCCCATGTAAGTCTTTGTGTTCTTGTCTTCTGCTCTATCTTTCATGTTTAGCGATTATGTTTATTGAATCTATTTAATGTATGTTACTGAAACTAGTTTAAATTGCAATCACTTTCCTCTAAGGGTTAATGTGTGAAATGAACTATGTCTGATTCTGCTTTATGGCATAGTAGTATGTGTTTTAAGGAAATCAGAGAGAATGATTGTTACTACAGACACTTACTAATCTCAGATGCTCATTCTGGGATGAATCGTATTTTCCCTTCAATTGGTATCAGAGCATGGTTGTTGGTTCTAGGTATTCCTTCTGTGCAGATTTCTTAGCTTGGCAAGCTTGAGGAAATCTGAAGGAATCAACTGAAGATTCATCCTTTGTTGAGTGAAAGTTGTTTGCTCTTTTTGTGTTAGTTTCAGGAGACAACATGCAGCTTGAAGAATGGTGAAGATGGAGAAAATGGAGTTGGTCACTTTGAAATGATGTTGATTTGGAGCTCCTAATAGGTAGTGGAATAATTTTGATGCATGGGGTAATGTGCTTATGCTCCAGTTGTTTATTCTTGGTATTGGAAGGCACTACTTTTGTTACCCCGATTGCATATAGGCTATGGAGTTGATCATTGGATGATCTGGAAGCTTTTGTAATAGCCCATCTCCCTCAAGTGCATGTGCATGTTGGTGGTTGTGGAGTTGGCCTAAAATGGGCTTGGAATTCTTGAACCATTTTTTTTTCCCTTTCAAGGATGCTTTGTACTTGCATGGCTTGGATTCACATTTCTTGGATATAAGGGTTTTATAGATTATTGTAAAAAATCTATCGTTAATGCACATCTATGTTAATCCATTATTCTAGTTTAACTGTTATGGTGTTTTTTATTTCAGACTTTTGAGTCTTCCATATGTGAAGTGGGTGTGCATGTACATGGGTGTTTTTTAAAACAATGGTTTTGCAGGTTTTACATGGTCAAGAGAAAAAAAACTTATGGTTTTGTAGATCTGCATTCAAGCTATTTTCTAGACCCTGGCTTTTGGTGTGTTGCTGGATGAGATAGTTTCAGTTTAGCATGCATGCTCCATGCATGGTGTGAGGAGGTGAGATGCTTTCTCTCCATGGGAGTGTTGGTATGTGATACATTACTCAACATTTCTGTGGTTATGCTTTGTGGATTCCTAGATTATGGTGCTTGGGTTGTGGACCTGATTGGTGAATCCGAGTTAAGCATGATCTAGTGCTTGAGTTTTGTTGTCTGCATGGTAATTCTCTTTTGACTCTCAGTTTGCTGATTATTAGCGCAATGATGGGTTTGCATGTTTCAGTATATTGGATCTACGAGTTATGCAGTTTTGTAGGTGTGTACATCTTATTGATTGCAGTGGGATAACTCAAAAGTGGATTGTCTATAGCCACAAGATTGATCTACTATTTATGTGGACTTGTTAGCTGGCCTTGTCTGTGGTCACTTGTACATTTGTGTGGCTACTTTGGGATGAGAGAATGGATGGTGTAGAGTACCTAGTTAGTCAGTTAAGGGGTCCTGTACCATGTGTATCATGATGTCATGAATAGCTTGGATAAACAGTTTTGTGTAATCTTTTGATAGTGATGCCTGGAGAGCTCGGTTGTCACGGTTCAGTGGGAGCTTTAGCAATGACTATGAATTCATCACTTGGTGATGGATGATCTTCTTTAGTGTTGCAGATGTTACTAGGAGGAGCTCTTAGATCTTGTTGTTGCAGAAGGGTTCTTTCACATTTGCATAGACACTATTTGGAGATGGGTCATCTTCATGATATTGAAGATGTGTAACATCTTGGAGCCATGGAGGACTCATGGAGTCTTTGGTTGAGGTCTCAGTGGTGCTTGATAGGTGATGTTGGTTTAGAGTTTGTTTGTTTTATGTCATGGTATACTCTTGTTTATGCATTAGAGTTTCGGCATGATACATTGCTCTTGAGACCATGCTATGTTCACTTGGAGCATGAAATCTCCTAAGGGGGATGGTAAGGTCATGATGTCAAGACAAGTCCCTGATTTAGATGATTGGAGCTTAGACAGTGGTCTAGTGATTCTCTGTGTTTTGGGTGCATTGGTCATATACTTGAGAACTTCATGATGGTGCAGTCATGCATTTAGAGTTTAGCATGAGATGATTGTTTGTAGGTTCTCGTGGATACATGGAGAATGAGGTGAGGCTATATTTCTCTTAAGATGAGAGAAGTGTTGTTGAGATGGTTACTCTTGATGAGATTTCAACAGAAAGTCCGAAGAGCCTACACCTTGGTTGGACGTGAGTTTAACAAAGACCTATGAGGAGATTGTTTTTGGAGGAGTCATGATGGCCTACATATCTTGGAGGAGCATTCTCATCCCCCACTCTTGGTTTGTTTGGTAGTTTATTATTTGAGAGGTATTTTCCCATTATATCTTTTAGATGTGTTATGTTTCATGCTTTGGTTCTCATGGGATTGACTTGATTGATGGTGATTGATTATGGAGACTCGTTTGAGGATGGTTTAGCATGAGTCTATATGCTTTATCTTTCCTAGATATGGATCTTGAGCTATGTAGTTAGTTTAAGAGGATTCATTTGAGGGATGTTTGGAACGGTTTTCTCCTTGTGCATTTGAGTTTGAGATATCATTCATTGATGAGGACTGTTACGAGATGGTTTATGGGTTAATTTCCTGAGATGGGAAATGGAGTAGTTTGATCTTCTTTGAGAAGCTTACATCCATGTAGTTACATGATACATATGTTGTGTTTGATCTCTTGAGATTGAACGATTTTGGGTGTTGTTATGTTGTTCTCTTTGGGGTTTTATGGAGGAGATCATACTTGACATAGTTGGCACTTAGATGTGTATGTAGAAGGATTTTGTACAGGTATATGATGTACAAAGTTTCTCTCTATGTCTCTGTTATCTTCCTGGATAGTTGGTTTCACATTACAATTGTTTGAGGTTTGGTTGGAGCTATTGTGATCACTAGCTTGTGGTCATGTGTTTTCACTTATGTTCTTGGGTGATGACATGGAGGTTCCATTATCTTGTTCCTTTGCTAAGTGTGGATAACTTAGGAGAGCTGTGGAGACTTGTGGTGAGAGTTGTTCTTGTAGGTTATTGATTTACAGGTTTTGCATATCATTGTGGATGGTTCCTTGGTACTACATGTTGTTGTTTACACTTTCTATATGACGCTATTGGTAGACTTGGTATGCCTTGATCTTTTTCAGATTTGCATTACCCATGTAGTAGGAGCTCTCGGATGTGTATGTTATTCTTTGACAGGTTTGCACATGGGGTTTATGATTGCAGTTTATGGGTGTATATATTTATGGTATGAGTTTACTATGGTTTGTATACCTTGGAGGTATGGGTGATTGGATGAATTAGCACTTGCTATGTGTGCTATTTTTAGTCACATGGGTTAATCAGTAGGATGAGAGTAGTCAATTTCTCGGTTGTTGTTCTAGTTGATGTTCTATCTTGTTTTCTAGAGGATGTCTTCATAGTTATGTTCAAGTTCAAGCGTTGAAGTTGATTTTGTTGATGCTTTTGTATAGCTTGTGAGCACAGTGGAGTGGTGGTAGTATTTTGTAGCCTTTGCTATCAGGTGGATCTAATGCTTATGTTCTTTAGGCTAGAGCATATACTCCTTGGCTCATTCCTTTTCCTTTGGTGAAGGGCTGGAACTGTTGCCTAAGATGGTGGACATCTTGGATTTTGTTGTAGGTGTCTTGGTTGGAGCACGGAAGCATTGTTTAAGATTCTTGAGATTGCATGTATGGATGTGATGATGTGATTCAGTGACTTCAAGTGTTGGAAGGGGTTTAGTGAGTTCTTTGTCAAGTGGGAGAATATTGAGATTGTGTGTCTCAAACTTATTGTAAAACCCTAGCTCCATTGCCTTTAACCTAAGTGTTGCATTTGGCCATTTACCACAGTATCGTAGGGTGCAACCAAGAGAGGTGTGGGTTGGCAGTGTTTACTACCATCCCGCAGGAGTCTAGAAGTTGACCTGCGATAGTGCAGTGCTACCGCCATCCCGCAATGGTGACTGGAGAGGCTGGTGGGTGTGTGGTGTTACCACCACCCCGCGACAGTTCATAAGATTGCCTGTGGCAATGCGGTATACATACCGTGGTCCCGTGATGGTCTGAGTATAAGCTTATGGTAACGCAGTGTTACCGCCACCCCATGATGATCTAACATGTTGCTTTTAGTGTCGCGGTATATGTCCCGTAGTCTAGCGAAGAATAGTGGAAAGGCTATATGGTATAATGGTGGTTAGTGAAGTAAATCGCAGTCCCATGGCTAGTCAACAAGGGTCCTGCAGTATGACCATAAAGACTAGAAATGATGGGTAAAGACAGTTTAACTATTTGTGATAGTTTTTCTAGTGTGAAAGTTGAAGCGATAGGCTTCGTAAAATGTTTGTGAAGGCTATATTAATGCAACAGTGCATTGTAACCTAAAGATGAGGTGTGACTGGATGTAAGGAAATGCTGCTGAATTTTCTCCAGAGATGGAACAAGATGTAAATCTCTAATAAAGGCTATGACCTTGATATTGTATTGTAACTTGTATGCTTGTTGCTGAATAATACAATGGCTCTATGTTTTGGAGTGTGGAGTTATTTACCTGAAATGGTTTTCCCCACGTAAGTCTTTGTGTTCTTGTCTTCTACTCTATCTTTCATGTTTAGTGATTCTATTTATTGAATCTATTTAATGTATGTTGTTGAAACTAGTTTAAATTGGAATCACTTTCCTCTAAGGGTTAATGTGGGAAATGAACTATGTCTGATTCCTCTTTATGGCATAGTAGTATGTGTTTTGAGGCAATCAGAGAGAATGATTGTTACTACAGACACTTACTGATCCTAGATGCTCATTCTTGGATGAACCATATTTTCCCTTCAATTGGTATCAGAGCATGGTATTTGGTTCTAGGTATTCTTAATTCAATTCTTTAATGATGTCAAATGTTGATGTAGTTAATTTCATTGTGTGAAAATATTCGATAATTGGACCTAGATTCTTTCTATTATATTTGGATTGTGAATTCTATAGTTGATCTATCTTTGATGTTTGTTATGTTGCAAGACATGATCACATATAGTTCTATCCCACTCTAACAAGATTTTGGATACCTTGGCACAATTCTATCTCCTATTATTGTCGATTTTTGCACCTATGTTAATTTATGATTTCACACTAGTGCAATGTTAATTTATACCCTTGGAGTTTGTTTTCCTAGGATTAAAGTTAGGAGTTTCCTTACCTTAGTCAAATCCCTTTCAAGTTGTTTTTAGAAGAGTCAAAATTATCAAAACACATTAATGCAAGATGTCCAAAATGTAGCATTTGTTGATGCAATGTAGACTATTTTAATAAAATTTCAATTATGCTCTCAAAATGATTCAATGATCTAAAATAATGATTCTAAGAGATGATGGATGGATGTTCTAGAGTCTTAGGACTTGCCTTTAAATATGCCATCCTAGGTGCTAAATTCAAATACTTTGGCACACAAGTGAGCAAGAAGTCATCCAATTTGGGAAAGGAGTTGACTTAGAATGAGTAAAAGGCATGTTTAGATAAAAGAAAGGAAATAATAGTTTCAGGATATTGTTGCTGGACTCAATTATCTTAACAGTAATAATATTGTACACGAGGATATCAGGCCAGAAAACCTTCTTGTTAGAAGTCATGGACATGTAAAAAGGCTCTACTTAAACATCATCCACTTCAATGGTCAAACAGTCAATAGCAATTTTACACCTCATCCACAATAAAATGTGGTAAATATTTGTCCTGTTTTTATTCACCAAAATTAACTTTTGACTGTTGAAGTGGATGACTTTAAAAACAGCCATGTAAAAATATGCTGACTTTAGTGAAAGCTGTAAATTTGAGGATATCAATGATGAATTAAAAAGGTCTACTGGAACACCCGGCTTCGCTAGTCCTGAATGCAATCAAGGTTCTGTATATCATGGAAAAGAAGCCGACATATGTGCTCTGGGCATTACTGTTTATTGTATGGTGTTAGGACAGTTCCCATTCATTGGAGAAACTTTACGAGAGAAATTTCATAAGATAGTCAACAATCTAGTGGTGGTACCAGACAATTTAAACACTGACCTTGCAGACCTCCTCAATGGCCTTCTTTGTAAAGACCCCAGGAGGAGAACTTCCCTAGATGAATCTACGAGGCATCCATGGGTGGTCAAAGGATGTGGGCATTTAATTTCAAGGGAGTGAATGATTATATGATGGAAACAAGTTCAATATTTTAATGGGAGTATACCGTATACATTATTGCAGTATTGCCCTCCCTTATTTGTAGTCTTCTGTGCAACTATACTGCAACTTTGCGCTGAGTGCACATATATCATGTTCTACATTTGTCATCACAAAGAAGAGAAGAGGTATGGTCTGTTAGTGTGAAGATACCACCAGGCAACTGAATACGTGAAGGTGAAAGATGATAAAGATGTAGAGAGGTTGGAGTAATAATTGAGAAATTTCCTTTGAATCTTTTAATGTTCCTCCCATTGTTGAAGATTCAGATAACAATGATGAGGAGGAACCCAAATGGAAAAGCAGGAAGCAAGCACTTCACCACTTTTCTCGATAGATTTCTGAAGCTAGAATCGTTCACATTTGAAGATATTATGGGGCAGATGTGGCAAAATGCGTCAACAAAGCAAAATGACGAGTCAAACTACTTGCAATATGTTATTCAAAAGGCACACAAGCATTGGAAAAATAATAGCCATTTAAATGGCATGAGGTTTCTAAAAAGAGGCAGCTTCAGCCATTATGAAACATGGCGCACAGCACAAACATATTTTATATAGATTAGAATGTGAAATCTAAATATAAGTTTGTAGGATTTTTGTATTTTGTAGTTGAAAGTTGAAGAGAAAAATAAATCTTTAATTAGTAGGTAGATTAATTAATGTAATAAGACAAATACCACATTATAACATATTCTAATTGTATAATAATAGATTTGATAAAAAAAATAAACACTAAAGTTTCAAATGCATTTAAGAAGTGACGATACATCCAATAACATGTGTACTATATAAAAATACTACTGTTTGAATTCAAACAATGTATATAGCACAAAAAATACAATTTTTTTATTTATTTTAATTTTAGGAATGTTGCATTTTAAAAACTAGTGATAGCATCTAAAAGTTCTATTAAAAAGTTGATAGACACAAATATTAATAGCCTTGTCTAACAACTACTAAAGTTAAAAAATTTGCAATAGATCTACAAATATTAATGCCTATGGACCATTTGATAACACCTTTAAATACTTTTAGATAGTGCTACTTGTTTTTAACTTTGTTTTCATTGATTTTTAGTGACTTGTTGATTTGATTACAATTTAATAATCCCTTATCATGCATATCGATAGAATCAAAGTTAAATATCCATGAGCATCTATGGAACCTACAAATTATATGAAAACATAAAAACATAATAATTGGAAAAGTGTGATAATCAAATGACTACTGTTGGAGTAAGATAAATGTGGGTTTTTGAAAGGGCCCACACCTTTTTACAACTCATCTGGAAGTATACTACTTACAATCAATTGTTACAATTAATTGCAATAATGAATCACAGGTATACTGATACTACTTAGATGTCACTGTGGGGGGATTCAAACCTGGATCTCCATCATGAGAACCTTATAACCTTAGCATTTGAACACAAACCTTCGATCTCCGTCATGAGAACCTTATAACCTTACCATTTGAACACAAACCCTTTTACAACTCATTTGCAAGTATACCTCTTACAATCAATTCTAGGTATACTGCTACAACTTAGATGTCACTATGGGGGGATTCAATCCTTGAACTCCATCATGAGAACCTTATAACCTTACCATTTGACCACAAGATTTGTTACAACTCATCTGCAAGTATACCGCTTACAATCAATTGCAAGTATACTACTACAACTTAGATGTCACTATGGGGGGATTCAAACCTTGATCTCCATCATGAGAACCTTATAACCTTACCATTTGAACAAAAACCTTTGATCTCCATCATGAGAACCTTATAACCTTACCATTTGAATAGAAGCCTTTGATCTCCATCATGAGAACATTATAACCTTACCATTTGAACAAAAAACCTTTTTACAACTCATTTGCAAGTATACCGCTTACAATCAATTCCAGGTATACTGCTACAACTTAAAGTCACTATGGGGGGATTCAAATCTTAATCTCCATCATGAGAACCTTATAACCTTACCATTTGAACACAAACCTTTGACAATTCAAATCAAAGGTTACCTTCTTTATGCCATTATATTACTTTTCTCTGCATCAGTGGGAATAAGGATTTACAAATAGAGAAGGAACTTTAATCAAAGCCACTACAACAATTGGTACTTGAAGCTTAACATCCTCTTGAACGACCTCATCTGCGGCTTCTTCTGGGCAGAATACAGCACTGAGCAGAAGACATTTGTAAACTGACAACAATGCTAAAGCTCTTGGAAAGAGATAATTACTGTAAAATCGCTTAAACATACGGGAAGGGGATAGACAGAATTCAGTTATCCAATACTTAGCCTACGTTTACATGCTGTGATAAGATGAAAAAAAAATCATTCATCCAATCAGAAAGTGGCAACATAGGAGTAGATTTCGATAGTCACTTATCCCTGCACATGGCCTAGACTTACACGGGCGATAGGATAAGACTAAAAAACAATCACTCATCTTATAGCTTATTAACGAACCCACAATTTATCCTAAAGCTTGAGTGGATTTAATTGTAAATGTAGGGGAAAGGAATATGACTGCTATGAATAACATGTAAATGGCTGCGAAGATAATGGCAATGACAGTACCTTTGGAGATTGGGCCCAACTTCATCGCAACAAAACCTAAGTAACTGCACGCAGTGAAAATGATAGCGAGGGCCACCGGCATTTTCACTCTTGCAAAATTCAATGCGGGCAGGGCCACTGTGGCCGCGATTACAAACAATGTGGTCATGAGAGATAACGTGGCCGTTATCAGTACAGCTTGACGAATGCCTTCATCTCTGTTCTCAAGGCTGCTTGGAACAGATGTGATGGCGCCATAGTTGGCTGCCATAATAATACCTGAAATTATTGACAATGTTTTTCGATTTTGATAGACTTTGTTCTCATCTGCGGCTTCTTCTGGGCAGAATACAGCACTCAGCAAAACCTTTGCTTTCCTTATAATACCTTCTCTTGCTTTCCTTATAATCCCCTTCATTGCTTTCCTTATAATCACCACTATTCTCACATTTTCATTATTGGTTTGGACGGGAATGCATACATCTTGCCCCGATTCTACATTGACCACACAAGCTTCCTCAACTTCCATTTCAATGTCTGCGACTCTTTCTTGGCCTCCTGCGTCTCGCTATCTTTCACAAAATTAAACCCTAGTACAGACGAGTTATAGGAAAGACAAGTTGTCTTGCCAAGGAAGGAAGCAAACAAAGGCTTTTGAGCGAGTTTAACTTTTTGAAAGTTTCGTGTTACGAGGCAGGAAAGTTCCGGTGCACTCACTCAGCGGTCTTAAACAGTGACAAATACGGGTTCCATGAAAATGCGATTCTTGAGAACGAAAAGAAAATCTCTCCTGGGTCCCCGCCTTGAACGTCCTACGCTCCTTTTTATCGTGTGTGGATGGTGGCACGAAATATGTCGCACAAAAGTTAACCCCAACGAAGGTCTCTTGCCTTCAACTTCAAACACTTTAATTTTATATCAGTCACTTTTAGATTTCTATCGGCTCGCCTTATGAGATTTTGACAAATCACAATTTGAGCATCTTCGAGTGGCCTTTAGATAAAGATTATGTAGTGGTGAATATTTGCAAATCACAATTTGAGCATCTTCGAGTGGCCTTGAGATAAAGATTATGTAGTGGTGAATATTTCCCTGTTAAGTATTGTAACTAGCACTTGCACCTATAGGATATTTAAGGAATACTCATAGGAACAATCGACGAGGTGATGTTTAAAAAGAAGTAATTTTAAAAGCATTAAATCATTTAATGTTTCAAATGATGCACTATCAACAAGTGTTCAGGGGAATAACACTTTGAAATCTAAGACATAAGACTTATATTATTTATTTTAAAAGATCATCATTACAAAAACTATAGGATGAACAGAGAAGAATTTACAACACTCACGATAAAAAAATTGTTATAAAAGTTAAAAGTCCGAACTATATAAATTTAAGTTTGCTAAACCAACCCAAACAAAGTGTTGATTTTGATGCAAATTTCACCATTACAATTTTATATAAATGACATATTTGCACTTCAAATATGAGAGTTGGCATTACTTGGGACTAGCTATTATAGAATAGATGGACCAAACGAACCATCGAATACTTTAGTTTAACTATTACTGCTAGACCTTCATTTGCTTGACATGTTTTGATTGGTTAATGTGCAAAATAAGCTCAACAACCAATTGAAACATCTTGCATTTTATTTAGTGGTTGATACATTCACCCTTAGATCTTGAAAGTCTTCGTGGTTACAGCAAGACCAAACCTTTAGTTACATTGACAAGTGGTGGTCATATTTGGAACTTGGCCACTACTAAGAGCCATTGGTAGATGTGGAGAAATATTGTGATCTCAACTCTTTAGAATGTCATGGATGCCAATTTAAATTTCAATGGCTTATATCTGTGGGATTTGAGTTGCTTAAGTATAGGAACTTAATATAGGAACTTTAAAGGAGATTCTATATTATGGTGAGGGAATTGTGGTGGATGCATCTGCAGGGTAAAAGACACTGTGTGCCAGTAATTCGAATTGTCTATCCAGCATACTGGGTGCCCATCTGACCGTATTCAAATGGGCATCCAGTATGCTGAATAGACATTGCCGCCGCCCTATTATAGAAATGGATTCAGACTCTCCGCACTGTGACTGATTATGAAGAAATGTTTAACTTCATCAATGGCACCTTTCCTCACAGTTTAGGTGCTGTAACACGGTTCATTTTATTACTGAACACGAAATCTTTCAAGGAAAGACTTTATTGTCCACCATCATTGTATTTTCAAAAAGAAAAAGAAAAAGTAAATTGGAAATGTTTCCTAGTAATAATTGGTTCTCTGTATTCCTTTTCTTGGGGTATCCACTTCTAGTTTCTTTTCTCTACTCGGAGTTAATTTTGTGTACTCGTTTCTTAAGTTTGTAAATGTAGTTAATAATTTTGTACCATTTTTTATAGAACAAATCCTACTATGAAAAAATATATATATATATTTTAATGATTTATAAATGTTTCACTTTATTTGAATTATTAATAAGTATTTTTTATATTTATAAATATAATATATTTTTCAAAGTAAAGAAGTAATAATTGACAATATAAAATTGAAAGTAAGGAAAACAATTTTTTTTAACGTGATTATGTGAGGGTTTTGTTTTTATTAGTTGAATACAAATTAATTAATTTAGAAAAGATGTCCTCATATATTTGTTGAGAATATATGTTATAGAGAAACATATTATTGTTCGAATTTTTTTTATTAGTTCAATACAATTTAATTAATTTAGAAAAGATGTCTTCATGTATTTGTCTAGAATATATGTTATAGAGCAACATATTATTATTTGAAATTATTGGAATTAGATTCGAACATTATAATAACTACAAAAAAAATGGTTTTGGTTGTTGTATTGCATATAATTAGAGTTGAATAGATGTTACAACTAAATATATGTATTTACAAGAATGTCAATCTAATATTTTTTATGGTTCTTAAAATATATACAATTATAGGGAAGAAAGTAAAATGTGGATTAATTTAAGGCCTAAAAAATGATAAATAAACAATGTAATAACCATAACTAAAGAATCATATGAGTTGAGTCTAATAAATATAAATAGAAGGTTAAATGACACTTAATTGTTTAATGATGCTTAATGTTGATGTAGCTAATAAATATAAATAGAAGGTTAAATGGCACTTAATTGTTTAATGATGTTTAATGTTGATGTAGCTAATTTGATTGTGCGGGAACATTCAATGAATGGACCTAGAATCTTGCTAATAGATTTGGATTGTGAATCCTAGAGTTAATCTATCTTTGATGTTTGTTATGTTGCAAGACATGACCACATATAGTTCTATCCCACTCTAACAAGATTTTGGCTACCTTGACACAATTCTATCTCCTATTGTTGTCAATTTTTGCACATATGTTAATGTATGATTTCACACTAGTGCAATGTTAATTTATACCTTTGGAGTTTGGTTTGCTAGGATTGAAGTTAGGGGTTTCCTTAAACCTTAGTCAAACCTCTTTCAAGTTGTTTTTAGAAGAGTCAAAATTATGAAAAAAACATTAATGCAAGATTTCTAAAATGTAGCATTTGTTGATACCATGTAGACTGTTATGATAAAATCTCAATTATGCTCTCAAAATGATCCAATGATCTAAAATAATGATTCTAAGAGATGATGGATGGATATTCTAGAGTCTTAGGACTTGCCTTTAAATATGCCATCCTATGTGCTAAATTCAAATACTTTGGCACACAAGTGAGTAAGAAGTCATCCAATTTGGGAAAGGAGTTGACTTAGATTTGTAAAAGGCATGTTTAGATAAAAGGAGGGAAATCATAGTTTTGGTTCTATCCCTTGGACATAAGCACATCTATGATAAGTTCATATGGGAAAATTGATATACTTTAGGCTTGGTATAGAACACAAAGAATGAAATGGTTAAAGGTTGAGAAATTTGTTAGGGTTTTTCAAGTTATGGGAAAAAATATGTTGAATTGAGCATTAGAAAAATTCATATAAAGATGAGGCCAAAGTGTGTTAAAAAATAATAGGGAAAAGGGTGAAGTATACTTTTCTACTCTAGATTTTACCCCCTCTTTCGTGTGCTTGTGAAGTACATGAATCATGAATGCTAAATTAAATAAGGCACTTATTTCAAATGACAAGAGAAATACAAAAAAATATAATATGGATGACATGTCTAACTTTCTTCATGTTCTTGGTAAAGATGCATCTCCAAAGTTGCACAAACTGACACAACAAAGCATAGGTAGAACCCACACAAAACATGACCCCACTTTTTGGTCTAAGTGGGACAGTGAAATTAACATTTTTGACTAAATTTTTACTTTCTATCACTTACAGAAAGCAAACCATTATGAACTTAAACGATGATATGAACTAGTGTTTTTTTATATTTTGTGTGCAAATTCTATAAATATTTTAGAAAAAAATTAGAAATAATTTGTACCATTTCATAAGCATTTTGTAATAACTTGTTTTTTATGCTTTATTATTTTTTTAATGGGTGATATTATTACATAACACATAATTTTCTTTAGAAGAACATATATTTATAATTTCTTAAACATAGATTATTAACATTGACATTTATTGCATGCATATTTTATAATAATATTTTTCTATATATTTTATTTATTATTAAATTGTAATTTAGATTAATTATAATTTAAAGTAGTATCATTCCATAATGCAAATTATTTTTATACATCCAAACTAATTTTGTTATTATTGAAACAAGGACATCAATATATAGAGTGTACATGCATTTTGAGAATTTTTTCTACATGTTATTGTTTTTCCAAGTGCATCAAATAGAGACCTTTATGTTTAGTAAAAACTTATGGTCACTAAAAAATAGAAAATAAATGTAATATTTAAGTACTTATTAGTATTTATTATAATACTTATTACGTGTAGATGGATTCTAGCCACAAATTCAGAATCACCATGTTCCTTCTCCCTAAGTCTAGATGACTTCTAGTTCTAGTTTTCAAGCTTCTAGATTCCTAAAGATTAATATTTATTATAATACATTAATATATTATACGTGTTATTATTATAATGCACATTCATAATTTTTTTAATAATAACTCATTTTTTATACAATGGAGTCTATCTAAAACTAGATATCACTATTATAGATATCTTAATAAATCTTAAGTTATTTTATCTACATAAAAAAATTTCTTAATTTTTTGGCAAGAAGGATAAATATATTAACTAAGAAACTAGAAAAAATTACAAAAGGACTTCCAAATAGTAACAATTGTTGGTAAACCCAATAAGATAAAAATCCAAAGAGGTTTTCCATAATCCCACTACTTCTATGAACCAAAGGAAACCAACAACCATCAAAGTACATAATACCAAGGAATTGTTGCTATATGGAGCCTAATCAGACTTGGAGGTTAAATTTACCTGACTTTTATTGGTACAGTTTCCCCCCAAATTCCTATGGGGTCAAGGGGAAGCACCCCTTGCGGGGGTTTGGGGGTAGCACCCCCAAGATGGGGTTAAGGGGTAGCGCCCCTTGCGGGGTCTAGGGGTAGTGCCCCTAGCACGCTCCCTGTCGCGATACAGGGCAGGGTTGAGGGGAAGCGCCCTTGAAACTTCACACAGTTTTTAATATTTTATAAAGGCGTCATGAGCTTTTTTTTATTGGCTGACATAAAAGAAAACCTTATTTTTGTAACTGACATAAGGCTTGATAAAAGCAACTAAGGGTTAGGGTTTTTGTTGATGTATTGTGGCATTTTACAGTGGTATTGAGTTGCAAGGATTACGGGTTGTAATCAGTTTTGATTTATTGGATAATAATACTGGACTCTCTATTGGTGGATGTAGCCTGAGTTTGGGTGAACCACATTAAAATTTGTCTCTCGTTGTTATTATTTCTATGTATTTCCATTCATCTATTTAATCTTTATTTGCATTTAATTGATATCTTTTGCCGGCTAACCCTAACAAGAATAACATACTAGAATTATCAAACCAAATTATTATGAAGGAGTTTTAGAAATTGTGAAGAATGAGGAAAAGATAGGGACCCCTATTTTGTGACATTCTAATTTTGATCAACATCAGAGGCTAATTTAGCCAAATAATCTGCACCAATATTCCACTCTCTAGGAAAATGAATAAAAGAGATGGAATAAAAGTTTCACAAAAGGTGAAGAATCTACTCCACAAAAAATTCCAGCCTCCAAGAAGACTCATGAAACTTCCCATTATTCAAAAGGGAAACCAAAACCATGGAATCCATCTCACAAAGTATCTTCTTCCAACCTAGCTCATAGGTGTTCTCCAAAGCCACATGGACACCTTGAGCCTCCATCTGATTATTAGTGCACCAAACCCTATAATAGAAGAGAAAAATAAGTGAACCGAACCAACACTATCTCACCCAACTCTACTAATCCTTGTAGCACCTAGATTTCCACAAGAAGAACGATATGTATTAATTTTTAAAAAATTGATGAGAGAGGAGACCATTTACCTACACTATTCACCTCATTAGAGGATTTGATCTTAGAACTAGGATGATCGTAGCCAATCAAATGACTCAAATATAGTTTCCTTAAGACCAAAATATTAGAGGGAGCTAGGACTTCAACCACAAAGCACTTAGCTACCAAAGTTTCTTTTATTAAGTCTAAAATATTCCACCAAACATACCCAATAAGACTTTGATGGTCTTCAAAGATCTGATAATTTATTTCCAACCAAATTTGCTAGAGAATAAATATTAGACCAATGTCCAAGGCTACGAAAAGGAAAGAGGCCAAAGCAGGAGGATGCCCCAAGATAGCACAAAAATATGAGAGAGAAGTAGCATTAACAAAAGATCGATTTGAGATGTGCCACCACTGCCTCCAAACACCCTAAGAAAAGGAGCACTAAAAGAAAAGATGAGCGACACACCTCATTAATCCATTATAACATAAACATCACTTTTTTAAAATGTTGTTTACTATAAAACATAAGTTATGAAAAAATACGTAAAAAATTTAGAATTTATTTCTAATCTTTTTAAAAATATATATTTAGAATCTACACACAAAATCTCACAAATCACTAGTTCACGTCATCTTTGAATTCTTAATGCTTTTGCTGCTATAGGTGTTAGAAAGTGAAGATTTGGTGAAAAATGTTGATGTCAATGTCCCACTTTGGCAAAAATAAGTGGGACACAGTATTGTGGGCTGACCTAGATACATGTCTTAAAAAGAAAATTATAAATTACTCCTTCTTTTGGTCAATACTTATTGTGTCACTATTAGGTATTTTTGAAAATCATAGTCAATGTTAATAAATTAAAATACCTTTGAAGTTTCTTCATTTTTATAAAATCATTAAAAAACTCTTAAATTATTACACTTGGAAAATTCTTGAAAATTAGTAACAACACCTAATGGTACTATCAAATAATTGAGAGATAAATATTTATATGTTTGTTGGTCAAGGATGGTATATAAGTACTTTTTATAACAAAAAAATGGTATATAATTACTTTTTATAACAAAAAACATGATTTAAATAATGACTATAAATTTATCCAAGTTCTTATGGCTAATACTTATTGTGACACTCTTGGATATCTTTGAACATAACCCTCAATGTTAGTAACTTAAAATATCTTCACCTATTCTTCTTTCTTATAAAAAGATGCCTAAGAGTGCTATCAAATGGTTGAAACACAAATATTTATCACCCTTCCAACTAAGCAATGCATTTAATGGCTTTAAAAAATATAAATGTTTAGTGCTTGGCCAAAAAGCTATAAATATCTTATCTCTTCTATTATTAGTTCTTCCCTAAGGGGACATCAAGGTTTGTGAAAATAAAACATGACAGTTTATGGACGAGCATGTCACAAGTTTCTAACCAACTTGGTGTAGTTTATATAATTATTTTTCCTAAATCTAGATTACAATCCCATGACAAAGTTCTGAATAGATATTTCTCCATATCCAAAACCGTCTATTTACCACTATTTTATATAGATTAGAATGTCAAATCTAAATATAAATTTGTAGGATTTTTACATTATAACATATTCTAATTGTATAATAATCAATTTGATAAAAAATAAACAATAAACTTTCAAATGCATTAAATTAGTGATGATACACCCAATAATGTGTGTACTATATAATATACAACTCTTTGAATTCAAGGAATGTGTATAGCACAAAAAATACAACTTTTTGATTTATTTTAAAGATTAAGAATACACATTTTAAAAACTTGTGACAACATCTAAAAGTTATATCTAAAGGTTGATAGACACAAATAATAATAGCCTTTTCTAACAAGTACTACAGGTAATAAATTTGGAATAGGGCTACAAATATTAATGCCTATGAACCATTTAATAACACCTTTAGATACTTTTAGATACTACTATTAGTTTTTAACTTTATTTTAATTAATTTTCAATGATTTCTTGATTTGATTGCAATTTAATAATGTTTTTTTATCATGTTTATGGATAGAATCCAAGTTAAAGATCCATGAGCATCTATGGAAACATAAAAATATAATAATAGGAAAAGTGTCGTGATCAAAGGAATACCATTGGAGTGCCTTCTTCTTTTTATTAGAGGGTAAATGTGGATTTTTGAAAGGGTTCAAACTCTTTTATTTGTTTTATAGATAGTAAAAATGGGTTTTTGAAAGGGCCCAAACCTTTTTACAACTTATCTGCATGTATATTGCTTACAATCAATTGTTTCAATCAATTGTAGGTATATTGCTACAACTTAGAAGTCACTCTTGGGGGTTCCAAAACTTGATCTCCATCATAAAAACCTTATAACCTTACCATTTAAACACAACCCTTTGACAATTCAAATCAAATGTCACCTTCTTCATGCCCTTATAATACTTTTGTCTAAATCGATGGGAATGAGAATTTACAAATAGAGAAGAAACTTTTAATCAGAGCTACTATAACAATTGCCCTCTACTTAAACATCATTCATTTCAATGGTCAAAAAGTCAATAATAATTTTACACCTCATCTATGACAAAAAGTGGTAAATATTTGTCCTATTTTTATTGGCCAAAATTGACTTTTTGACTTTTGAAGTCGATGATGTTAAGAATAGCCCAACAATTAACATTTGCAACTTTTTCTGGGAAAGAATACAGCACTGAGCACAAGATACTTGTAAACTGACAACAATGCTAAAGCTCTTCAAAACAGATAAACAGTAAAATTGATTAAACACACGGGAACGGGATAGGACAACAAAAGGTATAGACAGGATTCAGTTATCCAATACTTGGCCTACGTTTGCATGTTGTGATTAGATGAGATTAAAAAAATCACTCATCTAATCACAAAGTAGAAACATATGACAAGATTTAAAAAATCACTCATCCCTGCACATGGCCTAGATTTACATGGGTGATAGGATAAGAGAGAAAAATTGACTCATCCTATAGCTTATTAACGAACCACAATTTATCCTAAAGCTTCAGGGGATTTAATTGTAAATGTATGGGAAAGGAATACAAGTGCTATGGACAACATGTACGTGGCTGCGAAGATGATGGCAATAACAGTACCTTCGCAGATTGGGCCCAACTTCATGGCAACAAAAGCTAAGTAACTGGACGCAGTGAAAATGATAGCGAGGGCCACCAACTTTTTCACTCTTGTAAAATTGAATGTGGGCAGGACCACTGTGGCTGCGATTATCAGTACAGCTTGATGAAGGCCTTCATCTCTGCTCTCAAGGCTGCTTGGAACAGATGTGATGGCGCCGCAGTTGGCTCCCATAACAATACCTGAAAGTATTGACAACGTTTTTCGATCTTGATAGACTTTGTCCTCATAACCCCTAGTTAAATATACAGCACCGAGCACAACCTTGGCTTTCCTTATAACCCTCTCTTTTCCTTTCCTTACAAACCCCTCTATTGATTTCCTTATAATCCCCTCTATTTTCACACTTTCATTATTGGTGTGGACGGGGATGCATACATCTTGCCCCGATTCTACATTAACCACACAAGCTTCCTTAGCTTCCATTTCAATGTCTACGACTCTTTCTCGGCCTCTCTGGCTGTCTTCCACAAAATTAAACCCTAAGACAGGCTAGGCTACAAGACTAGGAAATAAATTTTTTTTGTTAACCTACGGAATTAACGGGCAGTTCGCTGCCCGATCCATGTCAATAGCCTTGTAATCAGGGCGTCTTTATAGGAAAGACAAGTGCTGTCTTGCCAAGGAAGGAAGCAAACATGGTATTTCAGCGAGTTTTAACTTTTTCCAAGTTTCTTCTTACGAGGCAGGAAAGTTCCGGTGTACTCACTCAGCGGTCTTAAACAGTGACAAATACGCGTTCCAGGAATATGCAATTCCTGAGAATGGAAAGAAAATGGCTACTTTTTATCGTGTGTGGATGGTGGCAGGAAATATGTCACCAAAAAGTTCACCGCAACGAAGGTCCCTTGCATTCAACTTCAAACACTTCAATTTTGTATCAATCCCTTCTAGATTTCTTTCGGCCTGGCTTCTGAGATTTAACAAATCACAATGTGAGCATCCACTTGCCTTTAATTGAAAAAATTAATAAAAATAAATCTTCAGGCTTTTGCGTGGCGAACACGTAAAAGTATAGACCGGTAGGAAACGAGACATTGCATCTCTCTGGGTCCCCATAAAAGACTAAGGAGTCGCCTCCCTTTCACCGAAAGGCAAAAGAAATTGTTCGATTATGTATTATTATTTTCTTTGAAAGACACTTTATTAAAAACATTCTACTTTCCAGATTGCAGCAATTTCGTGCAAATAAATCTTCTATTCCCTATAAGAATAATTGGCAGGCGAGATATTTGCAGAAGGGAAGCAATTGCGCAACTAAATTTGTTTTGGGCAAAAGCTGGAGGACTGGTGAGATAATGGAAGGAGAGAGAGACAGAAATGCCATAACAGCTGCCTTGATTATGAGCACATCTTTCATGCTCTCCATAATTGTTCTCACAAGTAACGATTTGCATAAAACAAATATGGTGATCTTGCAAGCATTTGTGATATTGGAAACAATGGCAATATATTCCTCGCTGAGAGTGCTCACGGTAGATTTGTTGATAGAAAGACCAGGGCAGTCTCACACGGAAATGGACGGGCAGATCCGCACAGTGGTAGTGTTGATGTCTTTTGGGTGCTGTTTAGCTGGTGTTTTTCTTGCCTGGAATTTCCTCAATCTGTCTCTTCCCGTAGTATAGCTTTTCCCTTGTTGCAACTTTAAAGGAGATTCTATATTATGGTGAGGGAATTGTGGTGGATGCATCTGCAGGGTAAAAGACTCAGTGTGCCAGCAGTTAGAATTGTCTATCCAGCATACTGGGTGCCCATTTGAATCGTTTCAAATGGACATCCAGTATGCTGGATAGACGTTGTCCCCACATAGCAGGTTCCAGGCCCTATTATAGAAATGGACACAAGACTCTCCGCACTGTGACTGATTATGGAGAAACAGTGGACTTCATCGATGGTATCTGTCCTCACAGTTTAGGTGCTGTAACACGGTGCATTTTATTACTGAACACGAAATCTTTTAAAGAACGACTTTATTGTCCACCATCATTGTTTTTTCCATACAAAAATATTTCTCTGTATTATGCTAGATCTGTTTCTTCCAGCCTGTGTTCTCTTGCTGTTCATTCAGCTGTTCAATGTATTTTCCTGATATTTTCTTTATATATATATATATATATATGAAATGTTTCCTAGCCATAATAGGTTCTCTCTATTTCTTTTCTCTTTTCTCTAATGGGAGTAAATGTAGTTAATTATTTTGTACATTTTTAATAGAACAAAATCTTTGTAAAAAAAAACTCTAACATAAATATATTGAAAAGTAAATTTATATATTAATGATTTATAAATATTTTTTTTATTTGAATTATTAATTAATATTTATTATAATTATAAATGTAATATATTTTTTAAAGTAAAGAAGTAATAATTGGCAATATAAATATAATTCTGTTTTATATTTATTTTATACTCTGCATAAGTATCCTAAGATCTTAATTTGTAACAAAAAATCTACACTCCAAAAAAATCAATTGTATTATTTAGCAATTAAGAGGTTACAATATAAATATTAGGCTATGCCTTTATAAGAGTATCACCAAAATTCAAATTCTAGAGCAATTTTAGTAGCATAAGAGTACCTACAAATCAAATATGCATACTCCATTCCCAAGCACAATTAAATAGGCAAATATCAAACCACAAACCAAGAGTAGTTTTCTAAAACCATGTACCAAATCCATGAGCAAGAAAGTGGTTCCCAAAATGACACAAATTCTAATATCCAAGTTGGGCATAGTCTTCTAGGCTATTTTTAGAAGATGTTCTTAGATATCATAACCTATCATAGAATACAGATTCAAATATGCCTTATAACTTGTCATAATGCTAGTCAAGATTCTAATGTATTTTCTCTATAATCATGCTATTACATGTCATAATAATGCGTCGTAAGAACATCTCTTATAATTCCATAATGACAAATTAGATGCTCTTACAACCTCTTACACACTCCCCAAAGTGTTGAAAAAATAAAAAATAGTACCAAATTAAAGTGGGATGTCTCATTTTAAGATATGAGACGAGAATAATAACTACATACAAATAATTGATAAATCAAACAATTAGAATGCAAGGTTGACACACCTTTCCCAAAAAATAGTCATTTAAGTACTATGCAAATACACCAAACCCCTACCTTATTGGGAAAGGTGTGTTGTACACCTTGCATAAAAGTAATATTAATAATAGAAAAATAAATATTTAATTATGGTGAATCTAGAGATGTAGATACCACATGGGATAGGCATTCTTGGGGACACTTGTATGTTGTATGGGAAAGTAAACAAATATTTAATGTGGGAGTCACAATAAAAAAATATTTAATTTTGGAGTCATAGTTTAGTGAGCTTATGTTTTTGAGCCACATGGTTTATGTAATACTCATTAGTGTTTTTTCACAAGTTTGTTTTATAAAAGTAAGTACATGAGTAGTTGTTGGGGTGGGCTGGATTGAGAATCTCTTGTAGCTACACATGTGATTATATAGAGCATGGATTGGGAAGTGTGGCTCCATTGTTCTCATTTTCTTGTTAACATGGACACGTGCAACTAAGTTTCTTGATGTTTCAGAGGCCATGCATGGAGACTCTGCAAGTGTAATGTAATCTAATTCTTAAGATAATTCATTGAGTTTTATGGGTGTTTTTGGTGGCTAGGTTTTTCTTGAAAGGGTTTTCATAGGGTGCATTTCATGTTATTTTGCATGTATGCTTTGTTATTCTTTTGCATTATGGATTCTATATACTTGTTTTACAATTTTCTCTCATGAGGGTTATGCATAGAATTGATACATTTTACCTACAATTTCCATTCATTTGGTATCAAAGCCTAGTTTTTTAAAGTTGTAGGAGGAGACACCTTCTTGGTATTGTTGCCCTTTATTTTAGTGGAATATATGCATAGTTGAATCCATGATATTTTAGGGAAATAATAAAGGCATTTTAGGGTTTCAAATATGTTTTTAGATTTGGGGCATTTCATATTTGGGGTTTTTTGTGGGATTTTATTTTACAAGGGTTTTGAAAGATAATAATTATATATGGCCTCATAGACCAAATCAAACCTCACCATTAGATCTAGAAGGCCCAAAAATGTATAAATTGATATAAAAATCAATAGAGTTTTGAGTTAGAAGATTTTTTACCATTTTGGGGTTTGGCAAAATCTTAGGTAGTTAGATTCCATATAGTCATGTAGATCTGTATAGGCCATACGATGTCATGTTCTAACAAGAAAAGTATCCTAGTCGTATTTGTTCTATGCAAACATCTTGTCATCTAGTACAATTGGTCTAAAATTTGGTGATTTTCTATTAGTTTGAAGTACATTTGTAACAAGGTATGGATTGCATAAGTTTTCATGGAGAAGCCACCAATCACATGGGATGGATAGCCCTTGGTCATTCCTAGGTGAAGGGGGATTAAGGCTATCCCATGCTTACACTAACATTGGTGGCATGATCTATCACTCCAGTACGTCAAGCAGCCTAATCACTGCCTATGCTACCCACTGCTTTGCTCAAGCTACACAACCAACATACCACTTAGATCTATCACAAATTCACCACTTCCACCAGTAATTAGATGGAAGAACCACCCACCTATAACTAGAGTGTTTCTTTCAAGAGCCATAACTTTCGCCCAAGGTATTAGATTTTTTTTACTTCTTATAGTTGATGGAAAGATCTCTCTAAGAACTATGTGATGATACCAATGGTTTTTATACAACTTTCTATCTATGACAAAAAATTATAGTTGGAAGATGATTTTTCTCTCATTTATTCAATAGGTCATATCTTATGTCCATGATGTGTAATTTTGGACTTCTTATAGAAAACGAAGAGAATTTCTATAAACATGATATTGGATCAAGTGTTTGGTCACTTGGTGGACTCTAGAGAGTTTTATAGTTATCTAGTTAGCTTGTGGAGTTAGATCTTTAGGATATTTTTATTTAGTGTTGATTGTGGTACATGCAAGTGTTTGGATTTCTTCTAATCTTTTAGGACATGGATGATACAAATGTGTGAGATTTTAATTATTTAGTATTTTGATGTGCATACATTAAGGGTGGTGATAGTGTTGTGATGGAGGTTTTTGTATGCATGAATCTTTGAAACAACATGATTCTTTATGTGGATACATAGTAAATGGTGATGGATTGACTCTTGGATTATAGGTGGTTATCTATCTTCTTGGTTTGGAGATCATGGTTCTAAATACTCTTTGGAATTTGTTGGTGGTGAAATTGAATATTTTGATCATGTGAGCCTGACATCATTGATTTTTAGTTAGGATATGGCTACCATGATTCCATGTGTATCTTAGTATCATGTTCAGTGAGAGCTTTGGTAGTGATGCGAATATGTAACTTAGTGATGTTGATCTTGTATAGTGGTTCTTAGTGTCATGATAAGCTCTTGGATTCTATCTCTGGTATGTAGTGAGAGATCATTGACATATTTATTTCTAATTCGAAGAGATGCTTATCTTCATGTGGTTTGGAGATGTTTACATTTGTTACAATAGAGAACTCGTGGAGTCTTTGGTTTAGATGTTACTATTTATTTGTTAGTTTGATTCTAGATGATCCTTGATTTAGAGGATGGCTTATTGTGATATAGTGGACATTGGATTACTAGTTAGAGTTATTGGCATGATATGGAAGCTTTTGAGAATACTTGTTGATTGGGGGCCGATGATCTTCCTTGGTGAATATACAAATCATGGGGCCACTAGGGGTTCCTAGAGTTTGCATACTTTTTTTAATTTTAGTGGGAGCATTGGTCATGGTTTGGGAGGTAAATAATGGTGTCATGGCAAGTTCCTAGATTCTATAGAGGGAGCTTTGATGGTGGTTTGTCATAATCTACTAGATGAGTATTGTGATCATTTTTCATTGTGAGCTTCTAGTTATTATGGTGTTCTAGTTGGAGTTTAGTTGGCATGAGATGTTCACTTGTACACCTATATTAGATTTGGGTGAGGCTAGAGATCTCTTATGTATAGTGATCACATGTTAAAATGGTTACTCTTTAATGAGGTTTCAACATAAAGATCAAGGAGCCTACACTTTGAGTTGGATGTGAGTTCAACATGGACCTATTGAGGAGATTATTCATGGAAAGAGTCATTGTGGCTCAGTGCATCTCAAGAGGAGTAATCTCACTATACACTCTTGGTTCACTTAGTGGTGAATTAACCGATAGGTTTTCCTACCTATTTTTTAGATGCATTCCTTCTTTATGTCTTGTATTTTCATGTGTGCTTGAGTCTTGAGCTACGGATGTTAGTTTTTAGAACTTGTTTGAGGAGTAGATGCATGGTTATGGTTCATTATCTCCTTATATTTGGATCTTTTGAGGTCCATGTGTTTTTAAGAGTATAGGAGATGGTTAGTGGATTTGGGCATATTCCCTTGTTGAGGCAATGGAATTTTTGTTAGTTTCATCTTCCTTTAGTTTGAGAATGTTACATCCTAACTAATTATAGTGTGTTTAACCTTCAAGTTGAATGATTGGATGTTGAGGAGAATTTTATATTTGGGGTTTTGGCAAGGACATCTCACTTATAACAACTTTAGCACATTGGTGTTGGTTGAAGGACATGGTTTTGATTTGTAGTTTTTCTCTTAATGGTCTAGTGCTTCTCCCTAGAGGTTCATGTTCACGTGACATTGGAGCTTAGGGTTGTGTGGAGCTATTGTGATCACTATGAATGTTGTCATTTACTATTATTGTACTTCATTATTTTTAGTAACAATATGGAGGCTCTTTAATCTCTATCTTCTATGATGTGGAGATCTTCGGAGAGTTATAGTGATTAGTGATGAGAGTTATTTTGTAGTAGTTTAGTTTGTAGATTTGCATATTAATGTGTGTTATTTGACACTATGTGATAGATGATTTATGCATACAATATATGTAAGTGCTATTGGTGGAATTTTGGATGGTTTGATTGACTTCAGATTTGACATTACCCATGTAGTGGAAGTTTCAAGATGTACATTTATGCGTCCTTTGTTGATGTTCTCATTAGAGATGATAAAATTCTTCAAGTTTTTTTCATATATCTGTGTGTTTATTACCTAGGATGACTTCCTTGTGCATGACAGTGTATATATACAGAGTTGTGATTATACATTGGTTTGGATATGTTGATGGTGGAAGGTCTACTTATGATTATTAGTATACCTCATTTTTTGAGGTATGGTTAATTGGATGTGTTAGCAACTAATTCTTCTTGCTATTCCAACTATTGGTGAGTTCTTGGCACTTACTCAGGCCTATTTGTTACCCTTGGATTTGGTTTTTGTGTTTTGATATTAAGTTGAGGAAAGATTTAGTAATATTTCTAGGTGATAGTGCATCAAGATCTTTGGATAGATCTTATCTTTCATGCTTTGGGGAAGATGAGAGAGTCTTCTTTGAGATGGCAGTCACCTTGGTTTCTATTACAGGTATCTTGATGGAGCACATGGATATTTAGATGGTGCATGTAGACTATAGTTATTGTTTCCTTGATGATTGAGTTTACTTTTGACCCCTTATGCAATGTATACAACAAGTGGGAGAATGTTGGGAAAGGTGTGTTGTACGTGCCTTGTATAATAATATTAATAATGTAAAATAAATATTTGATCCTAATGCATCTAGAGATGTGGATACCACATGGCATAAACATTCTTGGGAACACTTATGTGTTGTATAGGACATTGAATAAATATTTAATTTTGGCTCATGGTTTTGAGACACATGGTTTATATAATACCACTTAGTGGTTTTGTGCAAGCTTGTTTTATAAAAGCAAGATCATGAGTAGTTGTTGGGGTTGGTTGGATTAAGTATATCTTGTAAGTTACAATTGTGATTAATGAAGCATATATTGGAATGCATGGCTCCTTGGTTCTCATTTTGTTATTCACATGGAGGAGTGCAATTGAGTTGTTTGAAACTTCAAAGGCCTTGCATGCAAACTCTACAAGTGTATTATGATATTTTTTTTAAATAACACATTAAGTTGTATAGGTGCTTTTGAAAACTAGATTTTTTAATCCCAAAAAGGTTTTCCTAGGGGTACATGCTTTATTATTTTTTTGCATTGTGGATTCAAATATTTTTCTCTCATGAGGGTTATGTGGAATTGGTATATTTTGTATCCAATTTCCTTTCATGCCTAATTCCTTATTTTGAAGATCTTGATGAGTGTGATATTTGTGAACTATATAAAGATACATGTCTTGAAAAGAAAATTATAAATTAATCCTCGTGGTTAATACTTATTGTTTCACTATTAGCTATTTTTGAAAATCATTGTCAATGTTAATAAATTAAAATACCTTTGAAATTTCTTCTTTTTTATAAAATCACAAAAAATCTCTCAAATTATTACATTTGAAAAATTCTTACAAATTAGTAAGAACACCTAAAGGTACTATCAAATGTCTAAGAGACAAATATTTATATGCTTGTTGGTCAAGGATGGTATATAATGACATTTTATAACAAAAAATGGAGTGCTTGGCTAACAAGGGTATAAATATTGCAAACATGAATTATTTAAAATATGATTGTAAATTTATCAAAGTTCTTATGGCTAATACTTATTGTGACACTCTTGGATATCTTTGAGCATAACCATCAATGTTAGTAAATTAAAATATCTTTGAAGATTCTTCTTTCTTATAAAAAATACTTAAGAGTGCTATCAAATGGTTGAAACACAAATATTTATCACCTTTTCAACTAAGCAATGTGTCTAATGGCTTTAAAAATATAAATGTATAGAGCTTGGCCAAAAAGCTATAAATATATTATCTCTTCTATTATTAGTACTTCCCCAAGGGGATATCAAGGTTTGTGAAAATAAGACATGACATTTATGGATGAGCATGTTAGAAGTTTCTAACCAACTTGGTGTAGTTTGTATAATTATTTTGTCTAAATCTAGATTACACTCCCATGACAAAGTTCTAAATAGAGATTTCTCCATATCTAAAATCCTCTATTTACAAATATTTTATATAGATTGGAATGACAAATCTAAATATAATATGTAGGATTTTTTCTAACCAACTTGGTGAAGTTTGTATAATTATTTTGTCTAAATCTAGACTACACTCCCATGACAAAGTTCTAAATAGATATTTCCCCATATCTAAAACCCTCTATTTACAACTATTTTATATAGATTAAATGTCAAATCTAAATAGAATTTGTAGGATTTTGTGTTTTCTTATTGAAAGTTGAAGAGAAAAATAAATTATTATTTAGTCTGTAGGTTAATTAATGTAATAAGACAAATACCACATTATAACATATTCTAATTGTATAATAATGGATTTGATATAATAAATAAACACTAAAATTTTAAATTCATTCAAGAAGTGATGATACACACAATAATGGGTGTACTATATAAAATTACAACTCTTTGAATTCAAACAATGTGTATAGCACAAAAAATACAACTGTTTGATTTATTTTTATTTTTAAAAAACCACATTTTAAAAACTAGTGATAGCATCTAAAAGTTCTATCAAAATGTTGATAGACACAAATATTAATAACCTTGTCTAAAAAGCAATATAGGCAACAAATTTGTAATAGGGCTACAAATATTAATCTTGTAGATACTACTGCTAATTTTTAACTTTATTTTCATTGATTTTTAGAATCCAAGTTAAAGATCCATGAGCATCTATGGAACCAATAGATTATATGAAAACATAAAAATATAATAATTGGAAAAGTACATCTACAAGTATATCACTTACAATCAATTGTAGGTATACTGCTACAACTTAGAAGTCACTCTTTGGGGATTCAAACCTTGATCTCCATCATAAAAACCTTATATAACCTTAGGTATACTGCTACAACTTAGAAGTCGCTCTTTGGGGATTCAAACCTTGAGCTCTATCATAAAAACCTTATAGCCTTACCATAGTTAATTGTTACAATCAATTGTAGGTATACTGCTACAACTTAGAAGTCACTATTGGGGGATTCAAACCTTGATCTCCATCATAAAAACCTTATAACCTTACCATTTAAATACAACCCTTTAACAATTCAAATCAAATGTTACCTTCTTCATGCCCTTATAATACTTTTCTCTAAATCAATGAGAATGAGAATTTACAAATAGAGTAGAAACTTTTAATCAGAGCTACTATAACAATTGTACTCTACTTAAACATCATCCATTTCAATGGTCAAAAAGTCGATAATAATTTTACACCTCATCTATAACAAAAAGTGGTAAATATTTGTCCTATTTTTATTGGCCAAAATTGACTTTTGACTGTTGAAGTGGATGATGTTAAGAATTGGGACTTGAAGCTTAACATCCTCTTGAATGACTTCATTTCACTGAACACAAGACACTTGTAAACTGACAATAATATTAAAGCTCTTGGAAATAATTAAACACTATAAAATTGATTAAACATACGGGAGGGGGATAGGACAACAAAGGATATAGAGAGGATTCAGTTATCCAATACTTGGCCTACGTTTGCATGTTGTGATTAGATGAGATTAAAAAAATCACTCATCTAATTACAAAGTAGAAACATAGGACAAGATTTAAAAAATCACTTATCCCTGCACATGGCCTAGATTTACATGGGTGATAGGATAAGAGAGAGAAAAAAATCACTCATCCTATAGCTCATTAACGAACCCACAATTTATCCTAAAGCTTGACTAGGGGATTTAATATTAAATGTATGGGAAAGGAATACAAGTGCTATGGACAACATGTATGTAGCTGCGAAGATGATGGTAATAACAGTACCTTCACAGATTGGACCCAACTTCATGGCAACAAAAGCTAAGTAACTGTATGCAGTGAAAATGATAGCGAGGGCCACCAACTTTTTCACTCTTGTAAAATTGAACATGGGCAGGACCACCGTGGCTGCAATTATAAACAATGTGGTCATGAGTGATAAGATAGCTGGCATCAGTATAGCTTGACGAACCCCTTCATCTCTGTCCTCATGGCTGCTTGGAAGAGATGTGATGGCGCTGCAGTTGGCTACCATAATAATACCTGAAATTATTGACAATGTCTTGCGATCTTGATAGACTTTTTCCTCATCTGCAGCTTCTTCTGGGCAGAATACAATAGTCAGAAAAACCTTTTCTTTCCTTATAACCCTCTCTTTTGCTTTCCTTACAAATCCCTCTATTGCTCTATGTTGACTATTCTTAAATTATTGTACTTAAATATCATTTATTTTAATGGTCAAATAGTCAATAACAATTTTACATCTCATTCACAACAAAAATCGATAAATATTTGTCCTATTTTTTATTGGTCAAAATTAACCTTTGACTATTCAAAAGGATGATATTTAATAAGGCTTCCTAAATATCATCCTCTTCAATAGTCATTAGTTAATTTTGACCAATAAAAATAGAACAAATATTTACCACTTTTTGTTGTGAATGGGGTGTAAAATTGATATTGATATTTGCCCATTGAAGATGCTTCTTAAATGTCATCCTCTTCAATAGTCAAAAGTTAATTTTGACCAATAAAAATAGAACAAATATTTACCACTTTTTGTTGTGAATGAGATATAAAATTGATATTGACTATTTGGCCATTGAAGTGGATGATATTTAAGTAGATTGATATAAATGTGGCTTGATAGAATGATTGATTATGTCTAAGATCAATGATTGTGTTAGAATAGTCAAACTATGTGCTAAAATCGTGCATCCAATACATCAACCTAAACTAACATAAAAAGGGGAAATGTTAGGGTATGTACTTTTCTCTTCTATATTTCCTGTACTTTGGTGCGTAGAAAACTAAGTGCACAAGCATACCAAAGTAGAAATACTTAAAAAAAAAAAAGTTGTGATAAAAAGGATATCATTTCTTTGGATCTAGAAAATCTGAACCACCACTAAACCAAATGTGTGTGTGTGCGTGTGCATGTGCTTGTGTCTGTTGTGAGATTAGGGATATATTAGAAATAGAATTAGTAGAAATATGCTCCGTTGAAGTGTGTGTACTACAAATGAATGCACAAATTGTGCAGGAGGGTGAAAATAATAACTAAAAACTAATTATGAATGTGGAGTTGAAATTGTAATTCCAAAAAAATGACAATGACAAGTGTCACATAGAGTTGAGTATAGAATGCATACTTAAAATTATTGATATCCCTTTGTAAAATTATTTTCTTGTTCTAGGAGTAGAACACATGAATACTCAAGGAGCTCAAGAATAAGCCATTCAAATTTAAATTCACATCCATGACATTCCAAAGGGTTGCGATCACAATATTTCTCCACATCTACCAATGCTTCTTAGTATTAGCCAAGTTCCAAATACAACTACCACTTGTGAACGCAATTAAAGGTTTGATCCTACAATAACCAGGAAGGCTTTCAAATGGTCAAATCTACGTGTAACATTGCTAAGGACTATTTGACTATTTAAGTGGATGATATAAATAATATTTAAGTATATATATTTCTATTAATTTTTCAATTACAAAACAAATACTATGATTAAAATACTTCAAAAATACTTCAAAGACAAGTACTCACCACTACATAACCTTTATTAAAAATTAAAAAGCTGCTCAAACATACTGACATTGTGATTTGTCAAATCTCACAAGCCAGGCCGAAAGAAATCTAGAAGTGACTGGTTACAAAATTGAAGTGTTTGAAGTTGAATGCAAGGAACCTTCGTTGGGGTCAACTTTTGGGCGACATATTTCGTGCCACCATCCACACACGATAAAAATGAGCTTCAAGGCGGGGACCCAGGAACGATTTTCTTTTCGTTCCCAACAATCGCATTTTACTGGAACGCGTAGTTGTCACTGTTTAAGACCGCGGAGCGAGGGCACGGGAACTTTCCTGCCTCGTAACGCGAAACTTAGAAGAAGTTAATACTCGCTGAAAGACCTTGTTTGCTTCCTTCCTTGGCAAGGCAGCACTCGTCTTTCCTATTAAGACGCTCTGATTTCAAGGCTATTGACATGGATCGGGCGGTGAAATGCCATTTCATTCCTTGGGTTATCACAAATGTTTTATTTCCTACTCTGTCCGTCCTAGGGTTTAATTTTGTGGAAGATAGCCAGACGCAAGAGGCCGAGGAAGAGTCGTAGAGATTGAAATGGACGCTGAGGAAGCTGGTGTGATTAATGGAGAATCGGGGCAAGATGTATGCATCCCCGTCCAGATCAATAATGAAAGTGTGAAAATAGAGGGAATTATAAGGAAAGCAATAGAGGGATTTGTAAGGAAAGCAAAAGAGAGGGTTATAAGAAAAGCAAAGGTTTTTCTGACTGCTGTATTCTGCCCAGAAGAAGCCGCAGATGAGGAGAAAGTCTATCAAGATCGCAAGACATTGTCAATAATTTCAGGTATTATTATGGCAGCCAACTGCAGCGCCATCACATCTCTTCCAAGCGGCCATGAGGACAGAGATGAAGGGGTTCGTCAAGCTGTACTGATGCCAGCTACCTTATCACTCATGACCACATTGTTTATAATTGCGGCCACAGTGGTCCTGCCCACGTTCAATTTTACAAGAGTGAAAAAGTTGGTGGTCCTCGCTATCATTTTCACTGCGTGCAGTTACTTAGCTTTTGTTGCCATGAAGTTGGGTCCAATCTGCGAAGGTACTGTTATTGCCATCATCTTCGCAGCTACGTACATGTTGTCCATGGCACTTGTATTCCTTTCCCATACATTTAATATTAAATCCCCTAGTCAAGCTTTAGGATAAATTGTGGGTTCGTTAATGAGCTATAGGATGAGTGATTTTTTTTCTCTCTCTTATCCTATCACCCATGTAAATCTAGGCCATGTGCAGGGATAAGTGATTTTTTAAATCTTGTCCTATGTTTCTACTTTGTGATTAGATGAGTGATTTTTTTAATCTCATCTAATCACAACATGCAAACGTAGGGGAAAGGAATATGAGTGCTATGAATAACAGGTAAAGGGCTGCGAAGATGATGGAAATAACAGTACCTTCTGAGATTGGACCCAACTTCATGGCAACAAAAGCTAAGTAACTACACGCAGTGAAAATGATAGCGAGGGCCACCAACTTTTTCACTCTTGTAAAATTGAATGTGGGCAGGACCACTGTGGCTGAATTATAAACAATGTGGTCATGAGAGATAAGGTAGCTAGTATCAGTACAGCTTGACGAACCCCTTCATCTCTGTCCTCAAGGCTGCTTGGAAGAGATGTGATGGTGCTGCAGTTGGCTGCCATAATAATACCTGAAATTATTGACAACGTTTTTTCGATCTTGATAGACTTTGTTCTCATCTGCGGCTTCTTCTGGGCAGAATACAACACTGAGCACAACCTTGACTTTCCTTATAACCCTCTCTTTTGCTTTCCTTACAAACCCCTCTATTTTCACATTTTCATTATTGGTGTGGACGGGGATGCATACATCTTGCCCCGATTCTGCATTGATCACACAAGCTTCTTCAGCTTCCATTTCAATGTCTACGACTCTTCCTCGGCCTCCTGTGTCTGGCTGTTTTCCAAAAAACTAAACCCTAGGACAGACTAGGCTACAAGACTAGGAAATAAAACATTTTTGTTAACATAAGGAATTAACGGGAAGTTCGCTGCCCGATCCATGTCAATAGCCTTGTAATCAGGGCGTCTTTATAGGAAAGACAATTGCTGTCTTGCCAAGGAAGGAAGCAAACAAGGTATTTCAGCGAGTTCTAACTTCCTCTATGTTTTATGTTACGAGGTAGGAAAGTTCCGGTGCACTCACTCAGCGGTCTTAAACAGTGACAAATACGGGTTCCAGGAAACTGCAATTCTTGAGAATGAAAAGAAATTAGCTCTTGGGTCCTACGCTCCTTTTTATCGTGTGTGGATGGTGGCACGAAATATGTCGTCCAAAAGTTAACCGCAACGAAGGTCCCTTGCTTTCAACTTCAAACACTTTAATTTTGGGTCCCCATAAAAGACAAAGGAATCGCCTCCCTTTCACCGAAAGGCAAAAAAAAAATTTCGGTTATGTATTATTATTTACTTTGAAAGACACCTTATTAAGAACATCCTACTTTCCAGAGTACAGCAATTTCGTGGAAATAAATCTTCTATTCCCTATAAGAATACTAATTGGCAGGCGAGATATTTGCAGAAGAGAAGCAAAGTACTAATCGCCAGGCGAGATATTTGCAGAAGAGAAGCAATTGCGCAACCAAATTTGTTTTGGGCAAAAGCTGGAGGACTAGTGAGATAATGGAAGGAGAGCGAGACAGAAATGCCATAACAGCTACCTTGATTATGAGCACATCTTTCATGCTCTCCATAATTGTTCTCACAGGTAGCGATTTGCACAAAACAAATATGGTGATCTTGCAAGCATTTGTGATATTGGAAACAATGGCAATATATTCCTCGCTGGGAGTGCTCACGGTAGATTTGTTGATAAAAAGACCAGGGCAGTCTCACACTGAAATGGACGGGCAGATCCGCACAAGGGTTGTGTTGATGTCTTTTGGATGCTGTTTAGCGGGTGCCTTTCTTGCTTGGAGTTTCCTCAGGCTGTCTATTCCCCTAGTATTATAGCTTCTCCCTTGTTGCAGGAAAGTTAATATAGGAACTTTAAAAAAGATTCTATATTATGGTGAGGAAATTGTGGTGGATGCATCTGCATGGTAAAGGATTCAGTGTGCCGGCAGTTCGAATTGTCTATCCAGCATAGTGGGTGCCCATTTGACCGTATTAAAATGGTCATCCAGTATGCTGGATAGACGTTGCCCCCGCATAGCAGGTTCCAAGCCCTATCATAGAAATGGACTCAGACTCTCCGCACTATGACTGATTATGGAGAAACAGTGGACTTCATCAATGGTATCTGTCCTCACAGTTTAGGTGGTGTAACACGGTGCATTTTATTACTGAACACGACATCTTTTAAAGAACGACTTTATTGTCCAGCATCATTGTTTTTTCAAAATAAAAATATTTCTCTCTATTATGCTAGATCAGTTTCTTCCAGCCTCTGTTCTCTTGCTGTTCATTCAGTTGTTCAATGTATTTTCCTGATATTTTCCTTATATATATACATATGTAGGAAATGTTTCCTCGCAATAATAGCTTCTCTTCAGGGCCCAAATTTGATGGCCGTATGGTCCTATTTAGATATATTTTTTAAAATACAATCAAAATTTTAACATGAAAAGAGAGATTTTGAATAGACCGTCAAAATTTATATAAAATTATGATGATATATATTTTTGGTTTATATCTAATTTTATTTATACTAAGATATATCATAGTATTTTAAGGGCACCTTTGAATAGATAACCGTCATTAAAAAATTGCTATTACAGGCAAAGTTGACAGTCAAATTTAAGTGTTGGTTCTCTCTATTTCTTTTCTCTAATGGGAGTTAATTTTGTGTACTCTTTTTTTTTTTAAGTTTGTAAATGTAGTTAATAATTTTGTACCTTTTTGACAGAACAAAATCTCTGTAAAAACCAAACTGGACATAAATATATTGAAAAGTAAAAGTTTATATATTAATGATTTATAAATATTTTATTTTATTTGAATTATTAATTAGTATTTATTAAAATTATAAGTGTAATATATTTTTTGAAAGTAAAGAAGTAATAATTGGCAATATAAAATTGAAAGTAATGAAAAGCAAAATTTATATGTGATTATGGGAGGGTTTTATTTTTATTGGTTGAATACAAATTAATTAATTTAGAAAATATGTCCTCATGTATTTGTTTGGAATATATGTTATAGAAAAACATATTATTATTTGAAATTTTTTGAACTAGATTTAAACATTATAATAACTATATAAAATTGATTTTGATTGGTTAATATTATTTATATTACATAAAATTAGAGTTGAATGGATGTTATAGCCAATTATATGTATTAACAAGAATGCCAATCTAATATTTTTGATAGTTTTTAAAACATATAAAATTATAGGGAAGAAAGTAAATGTGGATTAATTTAAGGCCTAAAAATGATAAATAAACAATGTAATAACCATAACTAAAGAATCATATGAGTTGAGTCTAATAAATGTTGAGAATGTGTGTCTCAAACTCACCGTAAAACCCTAGATTCATTGCCTTTAACCTAAGTGTTGTATTTGGCCTTTTATCATAGTACCGCAGGGTGTAGCCAAGAGAAGTGCAGGATGGCGGTGTTTACTGCCATCCCACATGAGTCTAGAAGTTGACCTGCGGTAGTGTAGTGCTACCGCCATCCCGCGATGGTGACTGGAGAGGCTGGCAGGTGTGTGGTGTTACTGCAACCCCATGATAGTACATAAGATTACCTGTGGCAATGCGGTATACATACCGTAGTCCCGTGATGGTCTAAGTATAAGCTTGCAGTAATGCGGTGTTACCGCCACAACACGATGATCTAACATGTTGTCTGCAGTGTTGCGGTATATGTCCCATGATCCTGTGAAGAACAGTGGAAAGGCTGTGTGGTATAGCGGTGGTTAGTGAAGTAAACCATAGTCCCGCAGCTAGTCAACAAGGGTCTTGCGGTATGGCGGTAGATACTGGAAATGGTGGGTAAAGATAGTTAAACTATTTGTAACAGTTTCTCTGGTGTAAAAGTTGAAGTGATAGGCTTCCTGAAACGTTTGTGAAGTCTGTATTAATGCGATAGTGCATTGTAACCTAAAGATGAGGTGTGACTAGATGTAAAGAAATGCTGCCAGATTTTCTCCAGAGATGGAACAAGATGTAAATCTCCATTAAAGGCTATGAGCCTAATATTGTATTGTAACTTGTATTCTTATTGTTGAATAATACAATGTCTCTATGTTTTGGAGTGTGGGGTTTTTTACCCGAAAGGGTTTTCCCCATGTAAGTCTTTGTGTTATTGTCTTCTGTTCTATCTTTCATGTTTAGTGATTCTGTTTATTTAATCTATTTAATGTATGTTACTGAAACTAGTTTAAATTGCAATCACTTTCCTCTAAGGGTTAATCTGGGAAATGAACTATGTCTGATTCAGCTTTATGGCATAGTAGTATGTGTTTTGAGGAAATTAGAGAGAATGATTGTTACTGCAGACACTTACTGATCTCAGATGCTCATTCTGGGATGAACCATATTTTCCCTCTAATTGGTATCAGAGCATGGTTTCTGGTTCTAGGTATTCCTTCTGTGAGGATTTCTTAATTTGGCAAGCTTGAGGAAATTTGAAGGAATCGACTGAAGATTCATCTTTTGTTGAGTGAAAGTTGTTTGCTCTTTTTGTGTTAGTTTTAGGAGACAACATGCAGCTTGAATGATGGTGAAGATAGAGAAAATGGAGTTGGTCACTTTGAAATGATGTTGATCTGGAGCTCCTAATAGGTAGTGGAATAATTTTGATGCATGGGATAACATGCTTATGCTCTAGGTGTTTATTCTTGGTATTGGAAGGCACTACTTTTGTTACCCCGATTGCATATAGGCTATGGAGTTGATCATTGGATGATCTAGAAGCTTCTGTAATACCCCATCTCCCTCGGGTGCATGTGCATGTTGGTGGTTGTGGAGTTGGCCTGAAATGGGCTTGGAATTCCGGAACCATTTTTTTTCCTTTCAAAGATGCTTTGTACTTGCATGGCTCAGATTCACGTTAATTGGATCTGAGGGTTTTATAGATTTTTGTAAAGAATCTATGGTTAAGCACATCTATGATAATCAATTATTCTGGTTTAACTATTATGGTGTTTTTTTTTTAGACTTTTGAGTCTTCTAGATGTGAAGTGAGTGTGGATGTGCATGGGTGTTTTTTAAGACAGTGGTTTTGTAGGTTTTACATGGTTAAGAGAAAACAAACTTGTGGTTTTGTGGAGCTGCATTTAAGCTATTTTCGAGACCCTAGCTTTTGGTGTGTTGCTAGATGAGATAGTTGTAGGTTTTGCATGCATGCTCCATGCATGGTGTGAGGGGGTGAGATGCTTTCTCTCCATGGGAGTGTTGGTACGTGATCCATCACTTAGCATTTCTGTGGTGATGCTTGGTGGATTCCTAGATTATGGTGCTTGGGTTGTGGACCTGATTGGCGAATCAGATCTAAGCATGATCTAGTGCTTTAGTCTTGTTGTCTGCATGGTAATTCTCTTTTGAATCTTAGTTTGCTGATTATTAGTGCAATGATGGGTTTCCATGTTTCGGTATATTGGATCTACGAGTTATGCAGTTTTGTAGGTGTGTACATTGTATTGATTGCAGTGGGATAACTCAAAAATGGATTGTCTATATCCACAAGATTGATTTAGTGTTTATGCAGACTTGTTAGTTGGCCTTGTCTGTGGTCGCTTGTGCATTGGTGTCGTTGCTTTGGGATGAGAGAATTGATGGTGTAGAATACTTGGTTAGTCGGTTAAGGGGGTCTGTAACATGTGTATCATGATGTCATGAATAGCTTGGATAAACACTTTTGTGTAATCTTTTGATAGTGATGGTGTATTTCCTTGGTTTTGGAGATCTTGGTGCCACTTGGTATTACTATCAGATGGACATGTTCATGTGTGGACTTGGAGGAATTTTAGATTAGGAGATGTTTGGTCATGCTGCTTGGAGAGCTCAGTTGTCACGATTCAGTGTGAGCTTTAGCAATGACTATGAATTCATCACTTAGTGATGGATGATCTTCTTTAGTGTTGCATATGCTACTAGGAGGAGCTCTTAGATCCTATTGCTATAGAAGGGTTCTTTCACATTTGCATGGACACTATTTGGAGATGGGTCATCTTCATGATATTGAAGATGTGTAACATCTTGGAGCCATGGAGGACTCATGGAGTCTTTGGTTGAGGTGTCAGTGGTGCTTGACAGGTGATGTTGGTTTAGAGTTTGTTTGTTTTATGTCATGGTATACTCTTGTTTATGCATTAGAGTTTCGGCATGATACATTGTTGTTGAGACCATGCTATGTTCACTTGGAGCATGAAATCTCCTAAGGGGGATGGTAAGATCATGATGTCAAGACAAGTCCATGATTCAGATGATTGGAGCTTAGAAAGTGGTCTAGTGATTCTCTGTGTTTTGGGTGCATTGGTCATGTGCTTGAGAACTTCATGATGGTGCAGTCATGCATTACCCATGTAGTAGGAGCTCTCAGATGTGTATGTTATTCTTTGATAGGTTTGCACATAGAGCTTATGATTCCAATTTATGGGTGTATATATTTATGGCATGAGTTTACTATGGTTTGTATACCTTGGAGGTATGGGTGATTGGATGGATTAGCACTTGCTATGTGTGTTGTTTTCAGTCGCATGGGTTAATCAGTAGGATGAGAGCAGTCATTTTCTCAGTTGTTGTTCTAGTTGATGTTCTATCTTGTTTTCTGGAGGATGTCTTCATAGTTGTGTTCAAGTTCAAGCTTTGAAGTTGATTTTGTTGATGCTTTTGTATAGCTTGTGAGCACAGTGGAGTGGTGGTAGTATTTTGTAGCCTTTGCTATCAGGTGGATCTGATGCTTGTGTTCTTTAGGCTAGAGTATATATGCCTTGGCTCCTTCCTCTTTCCTTTGGTGGAGGGCTGGAACTGTTGCCTAAGATGGTGGATATCTTGGATTTTGTTGCAGGCATCTTGGTTGGAGCATGGAATAATTGTTTAAGATTCTTGAGATTGCACATATGGCTGTGATGATGTGATTTAGCAACTTCAAGCATTGGAAGGGATTTAGTGAGTTCTTCGTCAAGTGGGAGAATGTTGAGAATGTGTGTCTTAAACTCATTGTAAAATCCTAGCTCCATTGCCATTAACCTAAATGTTGCATTTGCCCATTTACCATAGTATCGCAAGGTGCAGCCAAGAGAGGTGTGGGTTGGCAGTGTTTACTACCATCTTGCAGTTGTCTGGAAGTTGACCTATGGTAGTGTAGTGCTACTGCCATCTCGTGACGATGAGTGGAGAGGCTGGTGGGTGTGTGGTGCTACCGCCACCCTGTGATAGTTCATAAGATTGCTTAAGGCAATGCGGTATACATACCGTGGTCCCGCGATGGTCTGAGTATAAGCTTATGGTAATGCAGTGTAACCGCCACCCCGCGATGATCTAACATGTTGCTTTCGGTGTTGTTGTATACATCCCGCAGTGCAATGAAGAATAGTGGAAAGGCTGTGTAGTATAATGGTGGTTAGTAAAGTAAACCATAGTCTCGTGGCTAGTCAACAAGGGTCCTACAATATGGCGGTAAAGATTGGAAACGATGGTTAAAGATGGTTAAACTATTTGTGATAGTTTTTCTGGTGTGGAAGTTGAAGTGATAGGCTTCCTAAAACGTTTGTGAAGTCTGTATTAAGGTAACAGTGCATTGTAACCTAAAGATGAGGTGTGACTAGATGTAAGGAAATGCTGCTGAATTTTCTCTAGAGATGGAACAAGATGTAAATCTCCAATAAAGGCTATGATCTTGATATTGTATTGTAACATGTATGCTTGTTACTAAATAATACAATGGCTCTATGTTTTGTAGTGTGGGGTTTTTTACCCAAAATGGTTTTCCCCACATAAGTCTTTGTGTTCTTGTCTTCTACTCTATCTTTCATGTTTAGTGATTCTATTTATTGAATCTATTTAATGTATGTTGTTGAAACTGGTTTAAATTGGAATCACTTTCCTCTAAGGGTTAATGTGGGAAATGAACTATGTCTGATTCCACTTTATGGCATAGTAGTATGTGTTTTGAGGCAATCAGAGAGAATGATTGTTACTACATACACTTACTGATCTTAGATGCTCATTCTGGGATGAACCATATTTTCCCTTAAATTGGTATTTGTAATGAAACAACTTGCACAATATCTAAATATAATAGTAAATATACTACAAATACTTGATAATAATATGCCACTTCAAGGGGGCAACCTCCTAATCCACTTCAAAGGGGATACCTCCAATAGTCTTCAATAAGAACACAATACTCAATATGATGTGAAATGAGACTCACTACCTCCTATATATACCTATTTATGCCTAGGATATCACCCAGGCTGACTTAGATAGCCCTATAGAAGCCTTAGGCTGACCTAAACAACTAAATAACAATATAATAATGATAATATGACTTAATTAGGAGTTAAGATAGCCACAAGCCGACTATTCATAACCCTATGTACACCAATAGTAAGGGCGTAGCATGCCCTCCCTCTTCAAAGAAGCATTGTCCTCAATGCTAACCAAGTGTGGATTCTTTTGAATGAACTCCTCATCCTCCCATGTGGCCTCTTCAACTAGTAAATTCTTCCATTGGATGAGATACTGAGTGAGGGTTCTATTCCTCAGCTTCTTCATGCATGTTTGAAGAATGCCCTCTGGTTCCAAAATTATTCTTCCTTCTTCATCGAGCTCTGGTAGTACTGTTTGAGTAGGAATATTCTGCCCAATTACCTTCTTCAAACAAGAAACATGAAAAACTGGATGTATCTTTATTGTTGGTGGCAACTCTAGCTTGTAGGCAACACTACCAATCTTTTGCATGATTTGGTATGGCCCATAATATCTTGGAGACAACTTTTATTCTTTTTTTGTTGCTTCATTGAGATTTGTTTATAAGGCTGCAATCTCAAGAAGACCCAATCCCCAACTTCAAAATTTCTTTCACTACAATGTTGGTCCGCCTGTTGTTTCATTCGATTTTGTGCCATAGCTAAATTCTCTTTGAGTCTTGAAAGTACCTATTGTTGATGAAGCAAGTGGTCCTCTACTACCTAAACTCTTGGTGACACCTTTAATGATGATGTGATGGAAGGAGGATGATATCCATAAAGTGCCAAAAATGGAGACATTTTTGATGAGCTATGAAAAGAAGTGTTATACCACCATTCTACCAGTGGTAGCCAATCTACCCATTGAGATTGTTTCTCTAAACTGAAACAATGTAGATATCCTTCCAAACATTTATTAACAACCTCAATTTGCCCATCTGATTGAGGATGGTATGAAGAACTATGAGCCAATTGAGTACCCAAACATGAGAATAAATCTTTCCAAAAGTGATTAGTAAAGATAGGATCATGATCACTGACAATAACCTTAGGTGTACCATGTAGCTTTTGGATATTCTCCAAGAAAACTTTTGCCACTGCACTTGATGTAAAAGGATGTGATAGTGCAATGAAATGTGCATATTTAGTGAGGCGATCAACTACTACCATGATGACATTATGACCTTTAGATTTGGGAAGCCTTGTGATGAAGTCCATGGATACCTCTTCCCAATGCTGGCTAGGAATAGATAAGGGCTGTAAGAGACCTGGTGTCTTAATTGTCTCCCCCTTATTTCTTTGACAAACCAAACATTCAACCACAAATTTTTGCACCTCACCTTTTAGCTCTTCCAAAAAAAAATCTTGCTTGACCTGATGATATGTCTTCAAAAATCCTGAATGACCACCAACTGGGGACTCATGTAGCTCTGTGAGAATCTTGTGTTTAAGAGTGGAATTCTTGCAGAGATACAAGCGCTCTTTATACCAAAGAATATCTCCCTTCAAACAAAACTTATCTAAACTACAAGGATCACTTTTTAATTGTTGGATGAGATTACTTGTTGCCACATCATTTTGCCACTCTGCTTTGGCTTCTTCCACCCAATTTGCTTGTAATATTGAAAGGGCACACAATAAGGCTTCATCTTTCTCATCCTTCCTAGAAAGTGCATCAACCACAATATTTTCCTTCCCTTTCTTATATACAATCTCAAAGTCATATCCCAACATTTTAGTGACCCATTTTTGTTGCTCTTCAGAGGATAATCTTTGTTCCAAAAAATATTTTAGGCTATCATGATCTGTCTTAACCTTGAAGTGTCGGCCCATTAAATAAGGCCTCCATTGTTTAACTGTGTGAAGGATTGCTAGCATTTCCTTCTCATAAATAGGTTTGAGCTGATTTTTACCCTTTAATTGACGACTCTCAATAGCAATTGGTCGACCTTCTTGCATGAGAACTGCTCCTATCCCATTTCCAAAAGCATCACATTCCATAATGAATTCCTTGGTGAAGTCCAGAGTGGCAAGCACTAGAGTTGTACACATAGTCTCCTTCAATTGCTCAAATGCTACATTAGTAGACTCATTCCAATGAAAAGAATCCTTCTTCAAGAGAGTGGTGAGGGGTGCTGCTATACGACCATAATTCTTCACAAATCTTCTATAGTACCCTATCAATCCCAAGAAACCCCTCAGTTTCTTAATGGTTTTTGGAATAGGCCATTCCATGATAGCCTTAATTTTGTTAGGGTCCACCTTTACTCCTTCATGTGAAACTATGTGTCCCAAATACTCCACCTCCTTAAGACCAAAAGCACACTTGAATGGCTTAGCATAGAGTTGATGATCTTTGAGTAATTGTAATGCTTGATCTACATGCTGCAAATGTTCTTCCCAAGTCTTGCTATAAAACAATATATCATCAAAGAACACTAACACAAACTTTCTCAAGAACTTCTTAAAAATGGAATTCATCAAACTTTGGAATGTAGATGGTGCATTAGTAAGGCCAAATGGCATCACCAAAAATTCATAATGACCCTCATGAGTTTGGAATGCTGTCTCACAAATATCTTCCTCCTTAATATGAATTTGGTGATAACCAGATCTATGATCTAACTTGGTAAAATACATAGCTCCATTCAATTCATCTAGCAAATCATCAATGATTGGAATAGGAAACTTATCTTTAATGGTGTACATGTTGAGCACTCTATAATCTGGACACATGTGCCAAGTTTCATCCTTCTTATGCACCATCACCACAAGCGAGGAGTAAGCACTTTGGCTATGCCTGATAATTCCTGCCTCTAGCATCTCCTCAACAATTTTTTCTATCTCGCTTTTTTGTATGTGTGGGTACCTATAAGGCTTGATGTTTGGTGGTTGGCTACCTAGAACTTGTATGGCATGGTCATGATCCCTCTTAGGAGGAAGTCCTTTAGGCATATCTCCAAGAACCACTAAGTGACGATCAATTATTGCTTGTAAATCTGGAAGAGTAGGAGCATTAGATTGAGAGACTTCTAATGAACATAGCTGGGCCACAAATCCATCCGCTCCTTTCTTAAGCAACTTTTGCATTTGATGAGAGCTTACCATCTATGGGGATTTTGCCTTCAACCCCCTTAGCTCTACTACCTTTCCTTCTGATTGAAATCTCATGAATAGTTCTTGGAAGTTCATCTCAATTGTTCCCAATGTAGTAAGCCATTGTACTCCCAAAATAATATCTGTTGCACCCATGGATATTGTATACATTGGGTTATCAAGTTGATAATCTCCCATGGATAATTTAATGCTATGACACTTCCTCGAACAACTAACTGTACCCCCATCTGTAATCAAAACCTGAAACTCTGGGGCTGGATATATAAAACAATTTAGATGAGTTACCAACTTTTTGTTGATGAAATTATGAGTACTACCTGAGTCAATCAACACTGTTACTTTCTTCTTCTTTAAGAAACCCACTACCTTGAGAGTTTGTGGTGCACTGAAACCTGAGAGTGCATGACAAGAAATGATTGGTTGAGAATCATGCGATTCTTCACTTGACTCCCTATCCTCCTCTAATATGGGTTCCTCCTCTTCTTCCTCACTTGGACCTTCAATATAGAACAATTTCTTTTCACTACATTTATGTCCTCAACTGTATTTGCTATCACAATTGAAACACAACCCTTTTGCTCTTTTCTCCTCAATTTGTTGTGGAGTCAACCTAGTCGGTTGAGGAAGAGAAGGTGTTGAATATCCTTTCTCTCTTGTCATATTAGCCCCTTGCTTTCTAGGAATCAAATACTTCTCCTCTACCCTGCGTGCCAAGATAAAAGACTCATTTACTGAGCTAGTACTAAACATGCGTACCTCATGTTGAATCTGATCCTTGAGACCACCCAAGAATAAATCATTCAAGTTCTCCTCTGTAATTGTATCCACTCTTAAGGATAGATTTTGGAATTTTTGAATATAATCCTTAACTGATCTTGTTTGTTGAATTTTAGCAAGCTGGCTAAAGAAGTTGTCTGTCACACTATTGCTATATTGTGCTTGGAGTTCTTCTATAAAAATTGACCATGAGACGATGAGACCCTTTTTTCTCTGATGAGTACAAAGCCAACGATACCAAATGAATTGATCTGGTTCTAGATATAGGGAAGCCATCATGACCTTTTGTCCATATGGGATTTGATGTACTTCAAAAAAATTCTCCATCTGGTTTATCCATGTTAGAGGATCCTTACCATCGAACTTGCGCATATCCACCTTTGGAAAAAAATTCCTAGATCCCATAGGAGTATTAAAATTTGTGTCATTATTAGCCAACTTGAAGGTTTCACCTTGGTTGCTTGAGAACTCCTTTCTTGGTTCATTCATATAGGCGCTTAACATGCTTCGTATATCTGATATATCTCCTCTTAGGTCACACATATCCCTCTTAACCTCTTCCTTGAACTTACTTATTTCCTCATTGGGATTACTATTCTCTATTATTTCCTCATCCTTATCAAAGGATTTCCCCGGTGTGGCAACATTCTTTTTGCCTCTTGTTGCAAGGCCCCATCATGATGGAAACCAATATTTTTGAAAGAAATCACACAAATGAAATGTAAATTTTTTAAAATTTTTACTGTAACTTACTAAGGCCAAGATACCACTTACCCAGAAAAAAATCCAAAACATTAGCAAATTTGCTGCCTTGAGAGTGAATTTGTTGGAAACCCTAATTTTGCAATAACTCGCATATTTTTGCTTCAATTCTTTTGAAATCTGGACTGTATCTTCTTTAATATGGTCTTCAAAAACCCTTTAAAAATATTTAAAAAATTCACTATAATCTTAAAGTTATGCTCTTCCCAAAATCGCCTCCAATGTTGAGAAAAAATCTTGCCTCTACGGTGCCAAGATCATGCTCTGATACCACTTGTAATGAAACAACTTGCACAATATCTGAATATAATAGTAAATATACTACAAATACTTGATAATAATATGCCACTTCGAGGGGGCAACCTCCTAATCCACTTCGAGGGGGATACCTCCAATAGTCTTCAGTAAGAACATAATACTCAATATGATGTGAAATGAGACTCACTACCTCCTATATATACCTATTTATGCCTAGGATATCACCCAGGCCGACTTAGATAGCCCTATAGAAGCCTTAGGCTGACCTAAACAACTAAATAACAATATAATAATGATAATATGACTTAATTAGGAGTTAAGATAGCCACAAGCTGACTATTCATAACCCTATGTACACCAATATTAAGGGCGTAGCAGTATTAGGGCATGGTTTCTAGTTCTGGGTATTCTTAATTCAATTCTTTATTGATGTTAAATGTTGATGAAGCTAATTTGATTGTGTGAGAACATTCGATAATTGGACCTAGATTCTTTCTATTATATTTGGATTGTGAATCTTATAGTTGATCTATCTTTTATGTTTGTTATGTTGCAAGACATGACCACATATAGTTCTATCCCACTCTAACAAGATTTTGGCTACCTTGGCACAATTCTATCTCCTATTATTGTTGATTTTTGCACCTATGTTAATGTATGATTTCACACTAGTGCAATGTTAATTTATACCCTTGGAGTTTGTTTTGCTAGGATTACAGTTAGGAGTTTCCTTACCTTAGTCAAACCCCTTTCAAGTTGTTTTTAGAAGAGTCAAAATTATCAAAACACATTAATGCAAGATGTCCAAAATGTAGCATTTGTTGATGGAATGTAGACTATTTTAATTAAATTTCAATTATGCTCTCAAAATGATTCAATGATCTAAAATAATGATTCTAAGAGGTGATGGACGGATGTTCTAGAGTCTTAGGACTTGCCTTTAAATATGCCATCCTAGGTGCTAAATTCAAATACTTTGGCACACAAGTGAGCAAGAAGTCATCCAATTTGGGAAAGGAGTTGACTTAGAATAAGTAAAACGCATGTTTAGATAAAAGGGAGGAAATCATAGTTTCAGGCTATTGTTGCTGGACTCAATTATATTAACAATAATAATTTTGTACACGAGGATATCAGGCCAGAAAACCTTCTTGTTAGAAGTCATGGACATGTAAAAAGGCTCTACTTAAACATCATCCACTTCAATGGTCAAACAGTCAATAGCAAGTTTACACCTCATCCACAATAAAATGTGGTAAATATTTGTCCTATTTTTATGGGCCAAAATTGACTTTTGACTGTTGAAGTGGATGATGTTTAAAAACAGCCATGTAAAAATATGCTGACTTTAGTGAAAGCTGTAAATTTGAGGATATCAATGATGAATTAAAAAGGTCTACTGGAACACCCGTGTTCACTAGTCCTGAATGCAATCAAGGTTCTGTATATCATGGAAAAGAAGCCGACATATGGGCTTTGGGCATTACTGTTTATTGTATGGTGTTAGGACAGTTCCCATTCATTGAAGAAACTTTACGAGAGACATTTCATAAGATAGTCAACAATCTAGTGGTGGTACCAGACAATTTAAACACTGACCTTGCAGACCTCCTCAATGGCCTTTTTAAAGACCCCAGGAGGAGAACTTCCCTAGATGAATCTACGAGGCATCCATGGGTGGTCAAAGGATATGGGCATTTAATTTCAAGGGAGTGAATGATTATATGATGGAAACAAGTTCAATATTTTAATGGGAGTATACCGTATACATTATTGCAGTATTGCCCTCCCTTATTTGTAGTCTTCTGTGCAACTATACTGCAACTTTGTGCTGAGCGCACATATACCATGTTCTACATTTGTCATCACAAAGAAAAGAAGGGGCATGGTCTGTTAGTGTGAAGATACCACCAGGCACTGAATACGTGAAGGTGAAATATGATAAAGATGTAGAGAGCTTAGAGTAATAATTGAGAAATTTCCTTTGAAACTTTTAATGTTCCTCCCATTGTTGAAGATTCAGATAACAATGATGAGGAGGAACCCAAATGGAAAAGCAGGAAGCAAGCTCTTCACCACTTTCCTCGATACACTTCTGAAGCTAGAATCGTTCATATTTGAAGATATTATGGGGCAGATGTGGGAAAATGCGTCAACAAAGCAAAATGACGAGTCAAACTACTTGCAATATGTTTTTCAAAAGGCACACAAGCATTGGAAAAATAATAGCCATTTAAATGGCGTGAGGTTTCTAAAAAGAGGCAGCTTCAGCCAATATGAAACATGGCTCACAGCACAAACATATTTTATATAGATTAGAATGTGAAATCTAAATATAAGTTTGTACGATTTCTGTGTTTTGTAGTTGAAAGTTGAAGAGAAAAATAAATATTTAATTAGTAGGTAGATTAATTAATGTAATAAAATAAATACCATGTTATAACATATTCTAATTGTATAATAATAGATTTGATAAAAAAAATAAACAGTAAAGTTTCAAATGCATTTAAGAAGTGATGATACATCCAATAACATGTGTACTATATAAAAATACAACTGTTTGAATTCAAACAATGTATATAGCATAAAAGATACAATTTTTTTATTTATTTTAATTTTTAAGAATGTTGCATTTTAAAAACTAGTGATAGCATCTAAAAGTTCTATTGAAAAGTTGATAGACACAAATATTAATAGCCTTGTCTAACAACTACTAAAGTTAATAAATTTGCAATAGATCTACAAATATTAAAGTCTATGGACCATTTGATAACACCTTTAGATACTTTTAGATAGTGCTGCTTGTTTTGAACTTTGTTTTCATTGATTTTCAGTGATTTGTTGATTTGATTACAATTTAATAATCCCTTATCATGCATATCGATAGAATGAAAGTTAAATATCCATGAGCATCTATGGAACCTATAGATTATATGAAAACATAAAAACATAATAATTGGAAAAGTGTGATAATCAAATGACTATTGTTGGAGTAACGTCTTTTTCTTTATTGGAGGATAAATTTGGGTTTTTGAAAGGGCCCACACCTTTTTACAACTCATCTGCAAGTATACTGCTTACAATCAATTGCAACAATCAATTACAGGTATACTGCTACAACTTAGATGTCACTATGGGGGGATTCAAACCTGGATCTCCATCATGAGAACCTTATAACCTAACCATTTGAACACAAACCTTCAATCTCCATCATGAGAACCTTATAACCTTACCATTTGAACACAAACCCTTTTACAACTCATTTGCAAGTATACCTCTTACAATCAATTGCAAGTATACCTCTTACAATCAATTGCAAGTATACTGCTACAACTTAGTGTTGATAACTGAGAGGGGGGGGTGAATCAGTTATCCTAATTATTTCCCTTATTAAACTTTCCTTTTAATTGAAGCAGCATAAAATCAAACACAAAACATAAACCATGAAATAAGAAACACATGACACAGTATTTTTGACGTGGAAACCCTGTTAAGGGAGAAAACCACGGGGTGATTAACCCAAGAATTATTCTCTGTTAGAAGAATAGGAAATTACAAAAATGGCACTTGCCAATTAGGGCTCACTGCCCGAGCACACTGCTCACAAGAGGCTCACTGCCTACAAGAAGACACACTGTCTTACAAAATGATTAGAATCACAGTCTTGAACTGATTGGAAGCATCTGCATATGCTGGAGTTCAGTTCCGGTTAGGTTCAGTATACTGATCTGCTGCACTTCATCTTTCCTCTGTTCTTTAGTCTGCTGTCCTTTCACATACCGGATCTTTCTTGTTACTTCTGCTCTACTCTGGACTTGTTCGCATATCCTCACACACATTCACACACTTTACAACTAAATCTATCCTCTATATATATCCGCACAAGTAATTTCATCATCTTTCTAGTCGGCATCCGGAACAGTCTAGTTTCTTACAAACTTAGTTCTGTCGGCTGAATCCTTGCTCACCAAGCAATGCGGATCAAGCATATACTTGTAGATATCATCAATTATGTCGGCCAAACATGATTCATGCCTCCGCAACCTTTATCATCATCTGTAACACATCCGGAAGGTAGTTTGATACTCAGTCAGTCAGTTCTTCCTCTGTTTTCACTGTCTCTCAGGAATCCGGTACTCAACTATTCATATCTTTTTCCTTGTCCATCTCCGGAGGCTAAATCCTTGGAATATACTACTCAAGATAGTCCTCTTGACTTCCCCAGATCCGCACTGTGCCAAGACATTTCCTCTGAGAGATCCGGACCAATCTGTCGGACCTTGCCACATGCTCTGTTCTTGTTCACCGGACCACAACAATCTTCAATCTGACTTCCGGTAGAGATATATCATGACTTGCGGATATGTGGAATGACCTTTGTTGCCATCAATGACAACAACCATGAATCCATATAGTGTCTCTTGCCAACAATCTCCCCCTTTGGCATTGATGGCAACACTTAGTGAAAAATGACTAAGTGTTTACACTATGCTCCCCCTTTGCTGATGCTCTGTCTTCTCTGTCTTTATATACAATTTCCGGAACTCCCCCTGAGTTGGATTCCTCATTTTTCACTGCTCCTCACTCCCCCTTTGACATCAATGGCAAAGGGTAGGGTCCGCACACCAAAATTTTCAAAAATTTTCTATATATAGCCGCATATTTACATACTCACATATACTGCAGAATGTCTGCAAAGGATGTCTGCAGTTGAACCATTTCAGTAGCCCAACTAAGCTTCATTCTGTCCAGGATTGAAATGTGACCACTCAACAAAAATGCAAAAGCTTCTGCCCGCCTGAGATCTGTCGGATCTTTTGTATGGGCGGTGGTCTGGGCATCACTGATGGCCTCATGCATCGTTTCCAACTTAGGGACTATAATCCTTCTAAGTTCTCCCATCCGGTTGGTAATGTTCTTCCTCTCCTTCTCAAGATTCTTTATTTCATTCAAGACTGCAATAGTCTGACATTCTTGATTTATTATAGAGGAAGAGAGAGGATCAAAACTTTGAGATAAGCTTTGAAGCTTGTCCTGTTCCTCTTTTATTTTCTTGTCAATTGCAGCTGTTGCCTTTGACCAAGATATACAAAATTTGTATATGTCACCGCCATCCTTAAGAGCATTTTCTAAGCTCTTTATTCCAATGCTTACAATCTTCCTATCCTTAGATATTAATTCTAATATTTCAGAAAATCTCTTATCCAAAAATTCCTTCCGGACCTTGTCTTCAGCTGATTTTTCTAGAGAATTAAAATGTGTATCAATACTGCTGACTAAGGTTTTTAGATTACCGGAAGTGGAGGCTGTCGGATCTATTTGGATTGATGGCATGATTTTTACAAGTACTCCGGAAGCAGCCTCTATCAACTCACAGTCTTCCATATGAGACTTCAGGAGCTTTTCATTTGCCTTGGCATTTGCAAATGAAGCTATCTTCATTGTTTGTACCGGAGAGAGAGAGTCAAAATCAAATGGACCTTTTAGAAGCTCCGGTTCATCAATCTCTAGAGTTTCTTTGCTCAAAAATTGTTGAACAGTTTGTGCAGTGTCTCTTGCCGGAGACAGATGTTTCTTTTCTTCTGCAGTCTTAGAACTGTCAACCTCTTTGTCTGTCACCACTGCTTCCTTCTCCTGCAATTGCTCTTCTTCTTTGGATCCGGAGACTGTAGGGGAAACCGGAGGAGAGATGCTTGCTTGTTCATGGGCCACTTCTTCTGGAGCAGAGGGTCCCAAGTCCTCACTTGTCTGTTCATGGCTCACTTCTTCCGGAACAGAAGATTCCAAATCAGCAGCTGTTTCTGCACCTAAGTCCTCTACAACAGGAAGATTGAACCTTTTGAAGGCCTTCCGGAGGATCTCTTCTGTCTCTTGTGCCACTTTGTCAGTCTCACCAAGCATGAGCTGATTCATCCTGGCTTTACTTCTGAACTCATCTTTGCAGTCCTTGAAGATCATGTTCATTGTCTTGGGATCAATTTGAGGATATAGCTGAATAGCTATCTGCTCCCGGATCTCAAGATCTTTAGCATGAGCATTATTTTTCCTCACTTCCATTTCCTTTTCTAGGCTTTTAGGAATAAGAGATATTATTTCAATGAAAGCCTTATTATATATGTTGAGATATTTCACTGTGGCCTCCTGCAGAGTCTTTTGGTCTGCCTCACTGAAGTCATCATAGGATTCAGTCATTGGTTGAAGGTTTCCATCCACCGTGACCGACTTGATTATGCTCTCTAGTGACAGAGTGGGCTTTTCAACAGTTACCTCTGTCATTTCATCCTTGTCTTGGCCTGTGGAGGGCTTACCGGATCCTTTCTTCTTCTGTTTCTTTACTTCTCTAACTTCCTTATCTGATTCTGTTTCCTCTTCATCCTTTTGGCTTTCATAAGCCCTTGATGCTTTTGTCTTGGATCTTTTACCGGATGCCTGGACTTCCGGTTTTGAGCTTTTGGTTGTGGAAGGTGCAGATCTCTTTGATGATCTGGTCCGGGTGGGGGTTTCAACCGGAACACTTTCTGTGCTTTTCTCTTCTTCCTCAGCCTTTCTCCTCTTTTCCCGGCTGGCATCAAGTGCCTCTTTTGAGATGCCTAGGCCTTGAGCAATGTGCTCTACTTCTTTTCTCACTTTTCTCTTAATCTCAGGTTCCCTGAGTTCTACATGTAATTTCACGCTCAGCTCCTCAAAGGTTCCAAACCTTTCTGCCTTAGGATCTTTGGGCTGACTTAGCATGTGTTGAACGTGCAGCTCTACTATCTGTTCATCAACTTCATACCCCATGGGCATGATCCAAACAGTCCTTGGCTCCACTGCCTCCATTAGGCACTGATCAGTGTCAACCATAAAACATACTGAGTCCTTGTATTTCTCAATGAGAGACTGGGGAATTCTCTCTCTTGCTTGCATCATGCTCTGAAAGTTTTTGAAGTATCCCCATAGAGCTGTATTTCTCGCTTTTGCATCCCCAAGTCCATGCAAATAGTCTCTTATCTGGACTGCAACAGGTTTGTCATTCTGCCATATCCATCCACTTGTTCCGGGTAGCTCATTCATGAAGTAAAAGAATAGACATACAATGAGAGTACCATACTTAAAGGAGTTCTTCTTGTCTTTCTTGATTTTCTGTACATTTTCCATCAATTGGCTTAGTAGTAGTTCACAAAGATCATAATCTGCATTCTTTCTTAGCATTTCATATGCTGTGTATATTGCAGTTCCGGATACAGAATTCTCCCTGCTGGAGTGATAGATCTTGTATCCTATTATCATTGATGCATATTTGATATCCGGATCCGAAATATCTTCAATGGTCATTGCCCTCTTATCATATTTTGATCCGGTGGCCTCAGTTACAACGTTGTTCTTGACAGATTTGAGGATAGGTACCCCCCCGGAAGAGTATAGACCAGTTACTGCTCTAATTGCTTCTTTTGTGATCTTGCAGGGTCTATCTAGCCAAAGGAAGTTGTCATGCATCCTGCTCAGTACATACCGGACCCATTCATTTTCTTCAAAGCTAGGGAAATGAATGAATTGCTCAAATTGTTTCTTCTGGATACCCTTATACTCTGGTTTGAGCTCAAAAGCATTGTCTATCAGTTGCTTGTGATAGAGGTCTCTTAATTTGAATTCCCCAAATTCCTCAATGTTTGCGTGTATGTAAACCCTAATATCTTCAGTATGTAAGACTCCGTGGGGAACACTAGAGAAGGCTCCTAGTGGATCTACCTCCAATGATTTGTAGGGATGTTTCTTGAATGAGGGGCGAGGTCTATCAGAGATCTTAACTATGTTTGGAGTAGCCATTCTTCAAGGATTTGCAGTGAGGCAATGAAAAACGAAGAATACCTTAAGCGCCTTCGGTTTGCACGGAGTGGTTGGATTGATTTCTTTATGCAATAGCTTCGGCAGGAGATCCTTGGTGTGCTTGATGAACCTTGTTGCAGAGCTCCACTATTCGCTTCTTCTCAAGTGTAGAATGAGCAGATAACTTTTGAGAAATCCCTTATATTGCTCCGCAAACCCTAATATCTGTCTGCAATAAATGCTTCACCTGCATTATTCCGGTTTACCATGTCTGGACAGCTTGGAGTATCCCGGATTAGTCCTGATCACTGAATATCATCCGGATCTTTAAATCATGAATAAATCTAGGTAACATATTACAAGAACATCCCAAATACTCTGTCCAATCCGCAAGACAAGATCGTGCATTTCCGGATCTCTCCGGACCTTTTGTAATCCTTTATCATACCGGAGCACCTCCCTGAACAGGTCTAACTTAATCGAACACAGCTTCTTCATAACTCCATGCGGACCTCTGAAAACTTGACTGAAGCATCTCAGGAGTTATATCTACAAACCCTTTAATCCGCATCTTGTGCCACATCCGGCACAACTTGTTTGGCTGGGGGAACAGAATCTTCTTTGAGTCTCCCCCTGAGCCTGAGCTCACCTTTTAATTTCCGGAAGAAATATCAGCACCAGAATCTGGTGCGGATCCAACCTCTACATTCTCTGAGTTTTTCTTCACCCAAATCTTGCTCATCTGATTCCTAACTTCATCCGCATTCATCTTTTGTTTACCCTTGTCTTGATTCTGATTATACACCGGACCTCTTTTGTCCTGATTCTTGTTTCTGCAGACTTTAGCATTATGACCGGACCTATTGCAGATTTGGCAAATAACATTTCTTTGCATATTTAACTGATATCCCCTTGATCTGCATTGATTAGCCATATGACCTACTCTATTGCATGTAAAGCATCTACCTTTGAATGATTTGTTTACTTGCATAATTCTGCATTCATGGGATTTGTGTCCATACCTTTTGCAGTTGAAGCACTGTCCGGAGAAGGATGAATTAATCTGATTCATTCTCATTCTGCACTGATTAGCTTTGTGACCAAAATGGTTGCAGCTGTGGCAGTATCCATTGAAGGATGGATATTTTTGAGCATTTGGCTGTCTTACCGGAGGTCTTCTAGGCCTGCTCCTTGGATTTTCTGATCCAAGATTCTTCTGACCGGATCCGGAGCTTTCTCCTTTCTCATATCCCAAGCCATACTTGTCATCTGTCCTCTTTTGACTTCCAAGAAGAACTTCAAGTTGAGCAGAACTTATCTTGAATTTCTCTTTATATTCATTTGCTGTTTGAAGGTCTCTTTTGAGAGAGGCAATTTGATCCTCAAGTTTTCCTTCATTATCTTTGGAATCTTCAAGATCAGATTCAAGGTGTCTGATAATCCTGTCCATCTGGTGGCATTCTTCTGATTTTTCTTTAAGAGATTGTCTTAGATTGTCTTCAGCCTTTCTTTTTTCTTCAATCTCTTGAGTAAACTTTATAGTTCCTGATTCCATTTCATGTCTTAACATAATGACTTCTTTTGATAACTTTTCACATAACTTGGTTTGCTCAGTCAATTCCTCACTTGTATTGCTTTCTTCACTTTGTCTTGCCAACTGTTGAAGCAGCTCCTTTCTCTTTTTCATAGAGAGACTTAATTTGTCTTTTAATTCTCTCATGAATTCATCAGCCTGTTTGAGTCTTTCCTTTAATTCACTGACTTCAGAATTTGACTGTTCAAGATCCTCAAGGGCAGTCTTGAGTTGCTCCCTTAAACCATATGCATCCATTTGAAATCCCAGATCTTCCTCAAGCTGTTAGGCTCTATTGGGAGGAACTTAGCTCTGATACCAATTGTTGATAACTGAGAGGGGGGGGTGAATCAGTTATCCTAATTATTTCCCTTATTAAACTTTCCTTTTAATTGAAGCAGCATAAAATCAAACACAAAACATAAACCATGAAATAAGAAACACATGACACAGTATTTTTGACGTGGAAACCCTGTTAAGGGAGAAAACCACGGGGTGATTAACCCAAGAATTATTCTCTGTTAGAAGAATAGGAAATTACAAAAATGGCACTTGCCAATTAGGGCTCACTGCCCGAGCACACTGCTCACAAGAGGCTCACTGCCTACAAGAAGACACACTGTCTTACAAAATGATTAGAATCACAGTCTTGAACTGATTGGAAGCATCTGCATATGCTGGAGTTCAGTTCCGGTTAGGTTCAGTATACTGATCTGCTGCACTTCATCTTTCCTCTGTTCTTTAGTCTGCTGTCCTTTCACATACCGGATCTTTCTTGTTACTTCTGCTCTACTCTGGACTTGTTCGCATATCCTCACACACATTCACACACTTTACAACTAAATCTATCCTCTATATATATCCGCACAAGTAATTTCATCATCTTTCTAGTCGGCATCCGGAACAGTCTAGTTTCTTACAAACTTAGTTCTGTCGGCTGAATCCTTGCTCACCAAGCAATGCGGATCAAGCATATACTTGTAGATATCATCAATTATGTCGGCCAAACATGATTCATGCCTCCGCAACCTTTATCATCATCTGTAACACATCCGGAAGGTAGTTTGATACTCAGTCAGTCAGTTCTTCCTCTGTTTTCACTGTCTCTCAGGAATCCGGTACTCAACTATTCATATCTTTTTCCTTGTCCATCTCCGGAGGCTAAATCCTTGGAATATACTACTCAAGATAGTCCTCTTGACTTCCCCAGATCCGCACTGTGCCAAGACATTTCCTCTGAGAGATCCGGACCAATCTGTCGGACCTTGCCACATGCTCTGTTCTTGTTCACCGGACCACAACAATCTTCAATCTGACTTCCGGTAGAGATATATCATGACTTGCGGATATGTGGAATGACCTTTGTTGCCATCAATGACAACAACCATGAATCCATATAGTGTCTCTTGCCAACACTTAGATGTCACTATGGGGGGATTCAATCCTTGAACTCCATCATGAGAACCTTATAATACCACTTACAATCAATTGTAGGTATACTGCTACAACTTAGATGTCACTATGGGGGGATTCAAACCTTGATCTCCATCATGAGAACCTTATAACCTTACCATTTGAACATAAACCTTTGATCTCCATCATGAGAACCTTATAACATTACCATTTGAACAGAAACCTTTGATCTCCATCATGAGAACCTTATAACCTTACCATTTGAACAAAAAACCTTTTTACAACTCATTTGCAAGTATACCACTTACAATCAATTGCAAGTATACTGCTACAACTTAGAATCACTATGGGAGGATTCAAATCTTGATCTCCATCACGAGAACTATATAACCTTACCATATAAATAGAAACCTTTGACAATTCAAATCAAAGGTTACCTTCTTTATGCCCTTATATTACTTTTCTCTGCATCAGTGGGAATGAAGATTTGCAAATAGAGAAGGAACTTTAATCAGAGCCACTACAACAATTGGTACTTGAAGCTTAACATCCTCTTGAACGACCTCATCTGGGGCTTCTTCTGGGCAGAATACAGCACTGAGCAGAAGACATTTGGAAACTGACAACAATGCTAAAGCTCTTGGACAGAGATAAGTACTGTAAAATCGCTTAAACATACGGGAAGAGGATATACAGATTTCAGTTATCCAATACTTGGCCTACGTTTACATGCTGTGATAAGATGAAAAAATATCATTCATCCAATCAGAAAGTGGCAACATAGGAGTAAATTTCGATAATCACTTATCCCTGCACATGGCGTAGACTTACATGGGCGATAGAATAAGACTAAAAAACAATCACTCATCCTATAGCTTATTAACGAACCCACAATTTATCCTAAAGCTTGAGTGGATTTAATTGTAAATGTAGGGGAAAGGAATATGACTGCTATGAATAACATGTAAATGGCTGCGAGGATAATGGCAATGACAGTACCTTTGGAGATTGGGCCCAACTTCATCGCAACAAAACCTAAGTAACTGCACGCAGTGAAAATGATAGCAAGGGCCACCGGCTTTTTCACTCTTGCAAAATTTAATGTGGGCAGGGCCACTGTGGCCGCAATTACAAACAATGTGGTCATGAGAGATAACGTGGCCGTTGTCAGTACAGCTTGACGAATGCCCGCATCTCTGTTCTCAAGGCTGCTCGGAACAGATGTGATGGCGGCGCAGTTGGCTGCCATAATAATACCTGAAATTATTGACAATGTTTTTCGATTTTGATAGACTTTGTTCTCATCTGCGGCTTCTTCTGGGCAGAATACAGCACTCAGCAAAACCTTTGCTTTCCTTATAATACCTTCTTTTGCTTTCCTTATAATCCCCTCTATTGCTTTCGTTATAATCACCACTATTCTCACATTCTCATTATTGGTTTGGACGGGGATGCATACATCTTGCCCCGATTCTACATTAACCACACAAGCTTCCTCAACTTCCATTTCAATGTCTGCGACTCTTTCTTGGCCTCCTGCGTCTCGCTATCTTTCACAAAATTAAACCCTAGGACAGACGAGTTATAGGAAAGACAAGTTGTCTTGCCAAGGAAGGAAGCAAACAAGGCTTTTGAGCAAGTTTAACTTTTTCAAAGTTTCGTGTTACGAGGCGGGAAAGTTCCGGTGCACTCACTCAGCGGTCTTAAATAGTGACAAATACGGGTTCCATGAAAATGCGATTCTTGAGAACGAAAAGAAAATTGCTCCTGGGTCCCCGCCTTGAACGTGCTACGCTCCTTTTTATCGTTTGCGGATGCTGGCACGAAATATGTCGCACAAAAATTAACCCCAACGAAGGTCTCTTGCCTTCAACTTCAAACAGTTTAATTTTATAGCAGTCACTTTTAGATTTCTTTCGGCTCGCCCTATGAGATTTTGACAAATCACAATTTCAGCATCTTCGAGTGGCCTTTAGATAAAGATTATGTAGTGGTGAATATTTGCAAATCACAATTTGATCATCTTCGAGCGGCCTTTAGATAAAGATTATGTAGTGGTGAATATTTGCCCGTTAAGTATTGTAAATAGCACTTGCACCTATAGGATGTTTAAGGAATACTCATAGGAACAATCCACAAGGTGATGTTTAAGAATAAGTAATTTTAAAAGTGTTAAATCATTTAATGTTTCAAATGATGCACTATCAACAAGTGTTCAGGGGAATAACACTTTGAAATCTAAGACATAAGACTTATATTATTTATTTTAAAAGATCATCATTACAAAAACTATAGCAAGAATAGAGAAGAATTTACAACACCCACAATAAAAAAATTGTTATAAAAGTTAAAAGTTCAAACTATATAAATTTAAGTTTGCTAAACCAACCCAAACAAAGTGTTGATTTTGATGTAAATTTCACCATTACAATTTTATATAAATGACATATTTGCGTTTAAAATATGAGAGTTGGCATTACATGGGACTAGCTACTATAGAACAAATAGACCAAATGAACCATCAAATACTTTAGTTTGACTATTACCACTAGACCTTCATTTGCTTGACATGTTTTGATTGGTTAATGTGCAAAATAAGCTCAACAACCAATTGAAACATCTTGCATTTTATTTAGTGGTTGAATCTTGAAAGCCTTCGTGATTACATCAAGACCAAAGCTTTAGTTACATTCACAAGTGGTGGTCATATTTGGAACTTGGCCACTACTAAGAACCATTGGTAGATGTGGAGAAATATTGTGATCTCAACTCTTTAGAATGTCATGGATGCCAATTTAAATTTCAATGGCTTATATCTGTGGGATTTGAGTTGCTTAAGTATTCATGTGTTATTTTCCTAGAACAATAAAATAACTTTACCAAGGGATATGAAACATCTTAGGTATGCATTCTATACTTAGCTCTAAGTGGCACTTGTCATTGTTTCTTTTTTGAATTACAATTTCAACTTTACATTCATACTTAGTGTTTAGTTATTATTTTGTCTCTCATCCATAATTTTCTTTTTTGAATTACAATTTCAACTTTACATTCATACTTAGTGTTTAATTATTATTTTGTATCTCATCCATAATTTTCTTTTTTGAATTACAATTTCAACTTTACATTCATACTTAGTGTTTAGGTATTATTTTCTCTCTCATCCACAATTTAAGTGTACTCATTTATAGTACACACAATTCGAAGGAGCATATTTCTACTAATTCTATTTCTAATTTATCCCTAATCTCATAGGTTACACACACATTTAGTTTAGTGGTTCATATTCTCTAGAACCAAAGAAATGATACCTCTTTTATCACAACTTATATTTTCTAAGTATTTCTACTTTGATATGCTTCTACACTTAGTTTTCTACACATCGAAGTGAGGAAATATAGAATAAAAAAATGCCTACCCTAAAATTTTTCCCTCTTTTTATGTTATTTTATGTTAACATCTTGAATACATAATTTTAACACATAATTTAACAATTCTAACACAGTCAATAATCCAAACATAATCCATTACTCTTCAAACCACACCTATATATTCGAAACCTTTATGACTTTATTACTAACAACCTCCTTATTCTAAACAAGATCATAATTATAATTCTATCCCTAAACAAGAGCATTATTACAATCTCATCCCCACTTTCAAATTGGAATTTCCCCATTGTTATTATTATTATTATGGTCTCATAATCTTAGATCATAAGATTATTTTCAATTAATTATCAAGCTAATCCATCTCTTAATATCATGGACTTCTCAAAAGTTTCAGTCTATTGCGTCGCGAGCACGCAAAAAGAATAGGTCGGTAGGAAACGACAAATTGCATCTCTATGGGTCCACATAAAGGAATATGGACTCGCCTCTCTTTCCATAGTCCAGCAATTTCGTGCAAATAAATCTTCTATTCCCTATAACAATACTAATCGGCAGGCGAGATTTTTGCAGAAAAGAAGCAAAATACTCGTCGGCAGGCGAGATATTTGCAGAAGAGAAGTAATTGAGCAAGCAAATTTGTTTTGGGCAAAAGCTGGAGGACTAGTGAGATAATGGAAGGAGAGAGAGACAGAAATGCCATAACAGCTGCCTTGATTATGAGCACATCTTTCATCCTCTCCATAATTGTTCTCACAGTTAACGATTTGCACAAAACAAATCTGGTGATCTTGCAAGCATTTGTTATATTGGAAACAATGGCAATATATTCCTCGATGGGAGTGCTCACGGTAGATTTGTTGATAGAAAGACAACGGCAGTCTCACACCGAAATGGACGGGCAGATCCGCACAACGGTGGTGTTGATGTCTTTTGGATGCTGTTTAGCTGGTGCCTTTCTTGCCTGGAATTTCCTCAATCTGTCTATTCCCCTGTATTATAGCTTCTCCCTTGTTGCAGGGAAGTTAATATAGGAACTTTAAAGGAGATTCTATATTATGGTAAGGGAATTGTGGTGGATACATCTGCAGGGTAAAAGACACTGTGTGCCAGCAATTCGAATTGTCTATCCAGCATAATGGGTGCCCATCTGACCGTATTCAAATGGGCATCCAGTGTGATGGATAGACATTGCCGCCGCCCTATTATAGAAATGGATTCAGACTCTCCGCACTGTGACTGATTATGAAGAAATGTTTAACTTCATCAATGGCACCTGTCCTCACAGTTTAGGTGCTGTAACACGGTGCATTTTATTACTGAACATGAAATCTTTTAAGGAACGACTTTATTGTCCACCATCATTGTATTTTCAAAATAAAATAAAATAAAAAAGTAAATTGGAAATGTTTCTTTGGTTCTCTGTATTCCTTTTCTTGGGGTATCCACTTCTAGTTTCTTTTCTCTACTCGGAGTTAATTTTGTGTAATTTTTTCAGTTTGTAAATGTAGTTAATAATTTTGTACATTTTTTATACAATAAAATCTTTGTAAAAAAAAAATTGAAAATAAATATATGAAAAAGTAAAATTATATTTTAATGATTTATAAATGTTTCATTTTATTTGAATTATTAATTAGTATTTATTATATTTATAAATATAATATATTTTTCAAAATAAAGAAGTAATAATTAGTAATATAAAAGTGAAAGTAAAGAAAACAATTTTTTTTTTTTATAGGCCATTATGTGAGGGTTTTATTTTTATTAGTTGAATACAAATTAATTAATTTAGAAAATATGTCCTCATATATTTGTCCAGAATATATGCTATAGAGAAAAATATTATTGTTTGAAATAATTTTTATTAGTTGAATACAAATTAATTAATTTAGAAAAGATGTCCTCATGTATTTGTGGAGAATATATGTTATAGAGAAACATATTATTGTTTGAAATTATTTTTATTAGTTGAATACAAATTAATTAATTTAGAAAAGATGTCCCCATGTATTTGTCAAGAATATATGTTATAGAGAAACATATTATTGTTTGAAATTATTTTTATTAGTTGAATACAAATTAATTAATATAGAAAATATGTCATCATGTATTTGTGGAGAATATATGTTATAGAGAAACATATTATTGTTTGAAATTTTTGGAATTAGATTGAAACATTATAATAACTACAACAAATTGGTTTTGGTTGTTGTATTGCATATAATTAGAGTTGAATGGATGCTACAACTAAATATATGTATCTAGAAGAATGTCAATCTAATATTTTTTATGCTTCTTAAAATATATAAAATTATAGGGAAGAAAGTAAAATGTGTTAGGGTTAGCTGGTAGAAGATATCAATTAAATGCAAATAAAGATTAAACAGAGAAATGGAAATACATAGAATTAATAACAGCGAGAGACAAGATTTAATGTGGTTCACCCAAACTCGGGCTACATCCACCAAACAGAGAGTCCAATATTATTATCCAGTAAATCAAACCGATTACAATCAGCAATCCCTGCAACTCAATACCGCTACAAATGCTACAATACAATACTCAAACCCTAACCCTTGGCCGCTTTTTATCAAGCCTTTTTGTCGGTTACAAAAATTAAGGTTTTCTTATGTCGGTCATAAAAAATAGGATTTTTTAACTCAGCCCTAAAAAAATTTCTCGGGGGCTACCACCCCCGAACCCCACGAGGATACATGGCTAGTGTATAGTACTTTCCTGATCAGTCGCCACCTACCAACAATCTCCCACTTGGAGACTGATCAGCTCCATACCAAACAATCTCCCACTTGGAGGCTGATCCTGGACGACACCGCGGTGCATGCAGCTCCCACTGGAAATAAGCACCCTGGACTCTACTGTTCAATTTTTATTGTTTTCAGTCTAGAAGACCAATCGAAGTTGAAGAGGAGCTCAGCTTCTCCCTTGTCACTGCCTTTGTAAACATATCCGCTGGATTTTCATCTGTATGTATCTTTTCCAGCCTTAACTGTCCATTATCCAACACCGACCGAATAAAGTGATACCTCAACTGTATGTGTTTGGTCTTTGAATGCAAAGCAAAATTATTTGCAAGATGTATGGCACTCTGACTATCTGTATACAAAGAACTGTTAACCTATTGTTTACCCAATTCTTCCATGAAAGATTGTAGCCATATCATCTCCTTGCTTGCCTCTGTTGCAGCTACATATTCTGCCTCTGTGGTGGATAAAGAAACCACCTTTTGCAACCTAGAAATCCAACTCACCGATGTTCCACCTATAGTAAAGACATAACCTATAGTACTCCGCCTGGTATCAATATCCCCTGCCAAATCTGAGTCTACATAACCTGCTAAATCAGTATTAGAGCCCCCAAAACATAAGTGTTTATTAGATGTACCTCTCAAATATCTGAGAATCCATTTGACTGCATTCCAATGCTCAAATCCGGGATGACTCATATACCTACTAACGATGCTGACAGCATGTGCAATATCCGGTCTCGTGCATACCATGGCATACATTAAACTTCCTACAGCTGAAGCATAGGGTACCTTGGACATTTTTTCTTCCTCCTCTTGTGTCTTTGGACACATCTCCTTAGTCAATTTCAAATGACTAGGCAAAGGTGTGCTGACAACTTTTGCATTCTCCATATGGAATCTCTGCAACACCTTTTCAACATAAGCAGCCTGAGATAGAGTCAATTTTTTGTTCTTCCTATCTCTGCAAATTTTCATACCAAAGATTTGTTTTGCTGCCCCCAAATCCTTCATATCAAATGACTGTGATAACTGATGTTTTAACTCTCTGATGTGATCCATGTTAGACCCAGCTACAAGCATGTCATCAACATATAAACATAAAATAATGTAGCTGTCATTATCCAACCTCTTAAAATAAACACAATGGTCAGAATTACACCTACTGTAGCCTTGCTCAGCCATAAAACTATCAAACTTCAAATACCATCGCCGAGGTGCTTATTTCAGGCCATACAAAATCTTCTTCAATCTACACACTTGTTTCTCCTTACCTTTGACCTCAAATCCCTGTGGTTGTGCCATGTATATCTCCTCCTCCAAATCACCATGGAGAAAGGTAGTTTTCACATCTAGCTATTGCAAATGCAAATCTTCAGCAGCCACAATACTTAAAACAGTACGAATAGAAGTCATCTTGACAACCAGAGAAAATATCTCATCAAAATCAATGCCCTGTTTCTGTGCAAATCCTTTTACAACTAACCTGGCCTTAAATCTTTTCTGACCTCCATCTTCCTCTTTCAACCTGTAAACCCATTTATTTGGTAAAGCCTTTTTACTTGCAAGTAACTTACATAATTCCCAAGTCTGATTCTTCAGCAAGGAATCCATTTCTTCTTTCATGGCAAGCTCCCACTGAACTTGTGCATTCACCTGCATAGCTTCATCATACCCTTCTAGTTCACCAGCTTCTGTTAACAAAATAGAATACAAAGAGGGAGAAAAACTTTCAGGAGGTCTACTTATCCTTGTTGACCGTCTAACATTCACTGGAGTTTGTGGTATTTCTGGTTGCTGTTGCGGAGCATGAGGAGCCACTGGAACATCACTATTTGGAGTATCATCCAGCACCACATAATCCTTTTCTTTCTTCTCATGCTGCTACAACTGATCTTTGTACAACACCTTCTCATTGAATATAACATCCCTGCTTCTCACAATTTTCTGATTTTCAAAATCCCAAAGCCTATAACCAAATTCATCAATGTCATATCCAACGAAGGTACATTTTTTTGATTTTGCATCCAGCTTAGTTCTATTTTTAGAATCTATATGTGCAAATGCTTCATAGCCAAAGGTTTTCAGAAAAGAATAACTCACCTTCTTGCCAGTCCATGCTTCCTCTGGAATACCACAGCCCAAAGAAACTGAAGGACCTCTGTTAATTAAATATACAGCAGTGTTGACAGCCTCTGCCCACATGTTTAAAGGTAGTCCAGCATGCAATCTCATGGTCCTTGCACGCTCCATTATTGTCCTATTCATGTGTTCAGCCACTCCATTTTCCTGTGGAGTCCCTGGAACTGTTTTCTACCTATGAATTCCATTAAAGGAACAATAATCTTCAAATTCTTTGCTGCAATACTCACCACCATTATCAGATCTGAGACATTTTTATCTTTTACCTGTCTCATTTTCAACCAAGCTTCTCCATTTCTTAAATGTTTCAAATACATCAGATTTCTGTCTAAGGAAATAAATCCAGACCTTCCTAGTTCCATCATCTATGAATGTAACATAATATCGAGAGCCACCAAAAGAAGATACCTGAGCTGGTCCCCATACATCTGTATGCACAAGCTCCAACTTTTCATTTTTCTTTTTCTTCCCATCTCTGAGAAAACTGACTCTCTTTTGTTTTCCATACACACAACTTTCACAGAAATCCATATTAATACATTTCAGACCTGGTAAAACTTTCTGAGAATGAAGTACCTTCATACCTTTTTCACTCATATGCCCAAGCCTGTTATGCCACAGTGTTGTTTCAGAACCTGCAGCAACTTTTCCAGTCTCTTCCTGCAAACCTGCAACAATTGTTCCTAAACCTGTTTGTTTTTCTTCTATAACATCTAAAGTAGAAGGAACAGTATGACCTGTACAAAGATATAAGGTGCCTACTTTTACACCTTTTTCTACTACTAAGGCACCTTTTGAAACCTTCCAATTTTTATCAGTAAATGTAACAGTGCAACCTTGTTCAGTTAGTTGCCCTACTGAAATTAAATTCCTACTGAGCCTTAGAACATGCCTCACCTCTTGTAGTAGCCAATGATTCCCATTCTGCAACTTAATCTTGATTCTTCCCTTTCCAACAATCTGACAGGGTTCATTATCTCCCAAATAAACCAATCCAAAATCCCCTTGGACATAATCAAGAAAATAACTTCTATGGGGCGTAGCATGAAATGAGGCCCCTGAATCTAAAACCCATGAATCATCAGCATTATCTAGGGAAAGAATCAAAGTGTCATATTCAGATTTATTACTTACCACATTTGCTTCCTTATTGCCTTCTTGTTTATCTCCTTCTTTATTTTTTTGAGACCAGCAATCTTTCTTCAGATGACCTGGTTTTCCACAGTACCAACAATCTTTCTGTCCTCTAGTTTGGGATCTTTTGTCCTTTGATTTTCCTCATGACTTCCCATGACCTCTAGAACCTTTTCCTCTCTCCTTTGATCTGCCCCTGCTTTCTGCATTCAAAACACTACCTGATTTAGATCCACCTGAGCTTTTCTTATGAATTTCCTCACTCAGAATAACACCAACAACATCATCAAATTTTAGGGTATTTGAACCAGAAACAGAGTTACTAACCGCCATTACCAAACTATCCCAGCTTTCAGGCAATGAACATAATATCAAGAGAGCTCTAACTTCTTCATCAAATTTTATATTTACAGAAGTCAATTGACTGACAATCGTATTAAATTCATTTAAATAACCTATCACAGATCCACCTTCAACCATTTTCAAATTAAACAACTGCTTCATGAGAAATACCTTATCTGAGGCTGAGGGTTTTTCATACAATTTAGCCAAAGCTTTCATCAGACCATCTATTGTCTTCGCTTCCATTATATTGAATGCCACCGATGGTGCCAGGCACAACCGAATGGTTCCCAGTGCCTTTCTGTCAAAAAGCTTCTAATCCTCATCAGACATTGTTGCCAGTTTCTTGGCTACTCCTTCCAACGGCCTCCATAAATCCTTTTGATAGAGGTAATCCTCTATCTGCATCTTCCATAACTGATAGTTCTACCCATTGAATTTATCAACCTTCATTTTACCCTCATCCGCCATTGCTCCCACTCAACCGTGAGACTTTCATGCAGACGATAATCGAACACAACCTGCTCTGATACCACTTGTTAGGGTTAGCTGGCAGAAGATATCAATTAAATGCAAATAAATATTAAACAAAGAAATGGAAATACATAGAATTAATAACAGCGAGAGACAAGATTTAACGTAGTTCACCCAAACTCGGGCTACATCCACCAAACAGAGAGTCCAATATTATTATCCAGTAAATCAAACCAATTACAATAAGCAATCCCTGCAACTCAATACTACTGCAAATGCTACAATACAATACTCAAACCCTAACCCTTGGCCGCTTTTTATCAAGCCTTTTTGTCGGTTACAAAAATTAGGGTTTTCTTATGTCAGTCATAAAAAATAGGATTTTTTAAGTCGGCCCTAAAAATGTGGATTAATTTAAGGCCACCTACCAACAAAATGTGGATTAATTTAAGGCCTAAAAAATGATAAATAAATAATGTAATAATAATAACTAAAGAATCATGGCGATGAAAGAGCAAAAAAAGTGAGTGAAAAAGGAGCCACGAACAGAAGAAATAATTTCAAAGGAGACTGTGCGGATAGACTTTTGAAATAAAGCAGAGGCTAGCGCAAATTGGTTAAAAGATGTTGCACTCATTGGCAGATTCATCAGAAGGTGAATGACAAGGGAGGAAATCTGGTCATGGATGAAGGATAATTGGCATTTTCCACATGTGATCAAGTTTCTTCAGGTAAAGGATTCTCCATGATCATCTTTATCAATTTGGAAGACAGAGACAAAGAATTGAACAACGGTGTTTGGAGAAAAGGGGATTTAGTCCTTTTTTGGCAAAAATGGCAAGCGCTCTTCAACCCTAATATTTACAGGCCAGGAGATATACCATTTTCTATCAGACTGTACAATCTCCCTATCAAATTCTGGTTGGAGGAATGCCTATCTAAGATTGGTAATTCTGTAGGGGTGATGCTGGATATTGATACAGAAAAGTTGGAAGACAACTCATACCTTTTTGTAAGGATTAGAATTGTCGCCATCACTCAAATCCCAAAGGCATTCATACTATTATCAAGCCTAGGAGAATGGAAGCAGGGGATGGAAATTGAGGAAATGAAATTCTTTTGTTCCTATTGTAGATTGCAAAACCATAATTCAGAGAATTGCAAGTCCCTTAAGGATAGGGTGTTGCAAATTTGGAGAGAGAAGACTATTATGGTTGATAACCCTAAGCCTGGGAATGCTGATAAAACAAGAAATGATAAAGGCCCACAAAATGAGGGTTCTTCTTCAATGAATGAGGATCGCATCCTAGATCCTACAATCACTACCGTCAACCAAATTCTGATGGAGGAGAAAAACACAAAGTATAATATCCTGACAAGTTGTCCGGTGCCAAAGGAACCCACGGATCAAACCATATGCTTGGTAGCCTAGCCAAATCCAGTACAGATATCAGAAAGGCCCAAGGAAAATTGGAGGCTGTGTGAAACCAATATGGATTCTGAGTTAGGAAGACTCCAACTAGATCAGTGAAGATGATTGGGAGGATGAAAGGAAGGAAATCCAAATGACAAAGAAGGGAGAGACACATTGCTAAAGAGGGTCAGACTACCATAAACAAATTCTTGTTGAGTACTAAGGGAGGAAGCCCCTCCCTTAAACAAATTCTTGTTGAGTACTAAGGGAGGGAGCCCCTCCCTTAGGAACAAATGAGGATCGTTAGTTGGAATGTTAAGGGCCTAAACACCCCTAATAAGCAGTGCTTAGTCAAGTACCATCTTCAAAACTTTCAGATAGATATAGTAATGCTATAGGAAACAAAACTCTCTCTAGAGGAAGGAATTCGGTTTGGGAAATCTTTGTATTGATGGTAATCTGGCTTTGTCAATGCTAGGGGTGCTTTTGGTGGCTTGGGCATTCTTTGAAATCCTCTTAGCCTAAAAGTGAAGATGCTTAAGGATGGACAAAAATGGATGGCTTTAGAAGTCACTGGCTGGAAATCATGGATTACCGTCATGCTAATGAATGTCTATGAGTTCGTTAAAACTGAGGAGAAAAAAATGTTGTGGAACAAAATCTCAAACCAATTTTTGAAGATTGATAATAATCTATGGGTTTTGGGTGGTGGTTTCAACATGATCCTATCTATAGTAGAAAAGAGAGGGGGATCATCATACGTAAATCTAAGCCAAAGATACCTTGAAGCCTTTGTAGAAGATAATAGCCTCATCGACATACCTTTGATGAACAATGTTTTTACTTGGACTAATAGGAGGAAGGGATTTACCAACGTCGTCAAAAGGCTAGATCGATTCTTACTCTCACCCAATTGGTTATCATCTATTGTCACCTTTGAGTCTTCCCTCTTTCTCTTCTCCAAATCGGATCACTACCCGATTGCCTTAAAGATCATGGAGGATTGTCCTCCCCTGCAATGCCCCTTCAAATTTGAAAAAATGTGGAGAAGGAGCAATGATTTGAGGAACCTGATGATGTTCAAATTGGCAAAGAAACTCATTGTGATTAAGGGGAAGCTGAAAGAATGGAATGCCACGACATTCAAGAACATATTCAAAGAAAAGGAGAAGGTTGAAGAAGAAATGGACGCATTGAATATTGAAAGAATCATTAGGCATGGGATGAGTGGGGCAGAATTTGAAAAAGAGAAAGAATTGATGCAATATCATGAAGAATGGCTTGCAAGGGAAGAAGTCTACTAGAAATAAAAATCCAGAGAGTCCTGGCTAAGGGAAGGCAACCTCAATACAAAATACTTCCACAATTTAGTCAAAATGAGAACAATAAATACAAAGTCACCATAATTAGGAAAGAAGATGGTCCACAACAAAAAACTTGTGGGAAATCCAATGGGAAGAAGTTGCTTTCTTCCAAAATCTGTTGGCCTTGATTGAAGCATCCAACATAAATTCTCAAAGATCCTTTTTGAACTTCATCATGAGTTTGATCACTGAAGATGGAAAATTTTTTCTAATGGCAACCTTTTCTATAGAAGTCAAGAAGGCAGTCTTCTAACTCCATCCTGATAAAGCTCTAGGCCCTGACGGGTTCTCCATAGGTTTCTATTACACATTTTGGGACATTCTTGGGAATGATGTATGGGACACAATTGAAGACTTGAGAAAATCAAGGAAGTTAATGAAGGCTATCAACAATACATTCATTGCGCTTATTCCAAAGAAGGATGATCCAACCATGATTGCAGATTTCAGGCCAATCTCCCTATGTAATAAAATCTACAAGATTGTCACCAAATCCATTGCCAATAGATTGAAAACTATCCTTCCCCAGATCATCTCAAAGGAGCAAAGTAGCTTTACCCCAGGGAGTGTTGGGAATTAAGGTGTCTCAACCTTGGTAATTCCTTACATTTGTAATATTTGCATTTATTATTTAATTGCCTATGTTGTAAATATTTGTAAATTCCATATTGTCATTTTGTGGGATGTGGCACGGTAATGTGTCGATCCTACATGGAATATGACAACTTGTAATTTTGTCCTCACATGAGGAGATAAGCATCCCACTTTGTGGTAGGAGCATTTTACCATGTGTCAGCATCTCCATGGTGTGTGAGGGAATGTTTGACCGAAATGATTATGACAGATTCCTATGACAAATCTATGACATGTAAGAGTCAGAAATAAAAGTCTGTAAGATAGGTGATGACATGTGTCATGAAGCATCTTTGAATAAGGCATATTTGGGTACCCCAAGGTGGAATACGACATGTTGTAAGAGAATATGCTATTTATAGCATGTGTATGATAGATTCTCTTACAGCTATAAGTTGTAACCACTATGACAGATTCTATGATGGTCGTAAGTGTCATAAGAGCATCTGTCATAGCCCAGTTTGGAAATAGGTGACCTCTTTGGGATGGGAGCTATGGACAAGTGTCAAGCACATTCTACAATGTTGACCAAGTGTTTAGGTGTGGGTTTTGGTCCATGATGCCATGTTGGATGCCCATTCCAAGAAAGGTCCAATATTGCCTTGTATTTCTTATATAAACACGTGCTTGGAGATGGAGTTAGTATCACAGGTTTACAGGTACTGTTATGCTACCGGATTGACTCCAGACACGAGTGTCAAATACTATTGAACTTACATTACAAGTGTATTGTAAACAACTTTCAGATTTGTTAATACATTGTGCAAGTTTCTAAATGTGGGGTTTTTCACCTGATAAGGGTTTTCCCCACCGTAAATCTTTGTCTCTCTTCTTCTATCTTCTTTCTGGTTCTTGTGTATTGCTGTAATAACTTTGTTAGATGTTGTATGTTTCTATAGTGATAAGGAATAAATTAAATTTGTATAGCTCTCCCCTCATTAGACTAGTGTAGGAAGTGATTTCCACACACCTAGCTTCCTTTCAGTTGGTACCAGAGCCTGGCTAGTTTTGGTCTTAGTTGTTGGGTAGGGGTTTTTTGAGCTGATCTTTAGTTGAGTGGGAGTCTGTGTAGAGTATTCTAATTTTTATTACAGCAAGGAGATGGCAAGCACATCAGGAAGGTTTGAAGTGGAGAAGTTCAATGGCAGTAATTTCAAGCTATGGAATCTCAAGATGGAAGACATGCTTGTTGACTGAGACCTTTGGGAAAGTGTTAATGGAACTAAACCAACTGCAATGTCACAAGATGAGTGGGATCTTAAGGATCAGAAGGCTAAGGGTCTCATAAGACTTAGTCTTGTTGATTCTGTGTTGTTAAATGTCCATGAGGAGACTACAACAAAACTACTTTGGAAGAAGTTGGGAGATGTGTATCAGGCAAAATTCTTGGTCAATAAACTTTTTCTGAGAAAGAAGTTGTATTCTCTTTGAATGGAGGACAGAGGATCCATTGCTATACATATGAATGCTTTTAACATGCTGGTTACACAATTCACATCTATTGGTGTAGAGATGGAGGAGAAGGATCAATGTATAACCCTGCTTTGTTCTCTGCTGGACTCATAGGATCATCTTGTTATGGCAATTGGAAGCACCACATCCACATTCAAAATGGAAGAAATGGTTTCTTCGCTATTGTCTGAAGAGATGCAGAGAAAGTCTTCTGAGGCAGCCAAAGAGGCCCTTGCAGTTCATGGAAGACCTAAAGAGAAAGGGAAGAAGAAGGACAAGAAAGCTGAGAAAGGTAGATCCAAATCCCATGGGAGATCCAAATCTCCTAGAAAGTCCAAGGCCCTTTGTTGGAACTATGGAAAAAATAGGCATTTCCAAAAGGAATGCAAAGAGGAGAAGAAGAAGAAGAAGAAAGCTCCTGATTCAGATTCTAACAAGTCATAGGATGATAGTGATGCTTTCATCACAGCCTTAGCAACCCATGCATCTGATGATGTGTGGCTAATCGACTCTGATCTATCATTCCACATGACCTCACATCAAGACTGGTTCACTATGTTACATGCCTAATTTCTGACTTGCTATACTTTTACTTTTTACTTGGGCATAAGTAAATTTATTGTGAAGTTATTAATTTATGACAAGATATGACATGGAATTATATTGAATATCATTTATGAAATCATGAAATGATTATGTTATTGTCGATTTAATATATATATGATGAGATTTGATTTATTAGTTGAATTAATTGAATAATGATGCACTGATCGCATATTGTTTGATGACAAGTGAAATAGGTTACAAGTTATCAGATGACTCTTAGAGTAGAGAGAGAGAGTATCTCTCGAGAAGAGAGATATAGACCTTGGAATATGAGTGGCCTATTTGCCAAACGAGTTTAGTGTTAAACGATAATGTGAACCAATGAGTCATAAGAGGTAAGTCTTGTCTTGCTAGTTTTCTTTTGAAATCTAATCGACAGGTAGTCGATATCTTGATTATCATCTAGTCAAATCGATGGTGAGTCGACATAGTTGTTTGCGAAGTAAACAACGTCATTGATGAAGAACGGTTGTGTTATTCTTCTTCAGTCACTTGAGGTTTTATTGTCGCTTCTTAAACGTCAAGACGTTCTCATCAAGTTAGATGATGCAAATATTGCCAACGGATTGTGATGGGGAGGTAAACTCAACCCATTCACATCATCTATAATCCTTAGTGATCAAAATGGGACACACAGAGGAGTTTTTAATAGGTTTTTCACAGCTATGTGATAACTAAACAAAATCTTGAGTCTTGTTCTACGTTGAGTCCAATCCATCATGATTGTTGTAAAATGCTTTGAGCATATGTTGTAAACTCTTTTCTTTGCGAAGTTCAACAGACGTCAAATTAGAAACCAAGGCGTGTTATAACTTGTTTTGTCGTAATATAGAGGAATATGTTAAAATTACGTAAGTTATATTTTAGTAGTCATGAGGTATTTCTTTATTCTTGTTTGTTGATGTAATTGATTTGAAGTTCGAAGAGGGAATCTCTAATCATTTAGGAGGCAATTACTGCCCTCATTTTCTTCATAAGAAGTGCATGTCTTTTATTGAGGAGAAGTCCATGCTTTGTGGGCACTTGTTTTAACCAACTCTGAGTTGACAAGAGTGGTTAGGCTTGATCAGAGTTGTTATTAAATATTATAGTTGTGAGTTCATTATAAGAATTTAGTGGTACTTCTAAACCACAAACACCTATCAATTTGTTGGATAATTCTTGTGCTTTTACGGCATATTATTCACTGCCTTGTAGAATGTCATTGCTATTTTGGGAAGTAGTTATTTTGGATGTAGTGGGAATGGGGAGTCCTCATGTTGGATATGGGGTTGTTTTAACAAAACTCTAGAGAGGATGCCGCGGCATGAGGAAAACTCACTCTAACCATGTGAGTGGATTCTTAGTGTTGGGTCATGGAGAATGTTTCAAAAAAAAAAAGAGGATAACTAATTTGAGAAGGATACTCATAGATAGGAGAAGGAGGGGGGGCAAACGACGTAGCAGAAAGTGAAGAAAAGGGATCATTGTGTGTTTGGGAAGGATAGAGGATGAGACAAAAGACCATATGTTAGTGATTAGGAGGGTCTGTAATGTAGTAAGCCTGGCGAAAGTTAAGTCAAGGGCAATAACTTAGAGGGAGAATACCTTGCAAAGGGATTATCATTGGAGGGGTATGTTCTAAGGGAGAATTATAGGTGAGCAAAGGGGGATATACAAGATTAAGGGAAATGCTCGACAGTGAAACCGGAGAAAGAAATGAAGATGCTTGAAGATGCTTAAAGATTTGGACAGAAGGACCCGACTGCCGGCAAGAATAGTTCAGAATACTCAAACTTGAACCAACATAGGGTCTTCCAAAACTTGTCAACTCAGGTTCTTGTCTCCATGAATAGTTTTTATATCATTTTTCTATGTCGGTTTGATGTTTTTCTATCTCTCTAAACATAGAAATTGCTTCTTTAAGTTCATAAGGCCGACTCCCATAAGAAACATCAGGGTTGAAGCTTAGAGTTTATCATGTTACTATCAATAGATATTGATTCTTTGGTGTCACAAGCCTTTGTTTGTTTGGGAAGAATATTGTAACTTGGATCTTTAGATAGATGGTTAGATCTTATATGGAGTCTTTGAGTATGGAGAATCACATATACATTGCATATTTATAAGATTTCTTTAGAAGCCGGTTTGTAACTCTTCTAGACGTTGCAAGCATGATCATTGTATTCCTTTATTCCTGTAGAGAGTCTCCTTTCAAAATTGTCAATTTATTAGAAAATACAGTGATATAAAAGAAGGTTTAATATTAAGATGGACTGAGAGATGGTTATGAGATATTTTATACTGCTCTCATACATACTACTTCCATGAAGAACTATGATAGGATTTCACGTATTTGAGTAAGATGGCTCAAATCTTGAGGTGGGTCAATGGTAATATAATACCATTTCTTGATAAATTCATAAAATGCCTATATTGGTTTCTTTTCAAAAAGAACTTAGGAATTTGAATAAGCTTGAGAAGCCACATTTTGTTTCAACCGAGTGATAATTCTTTGGAAATATTATGATAAGGACATTAAGGTCCATAGGACTATCCTTACAAAGGTTTTTGGTAAATGAGAACAACTTTGTTGTAAGACCTCCTATATTGTCTATTCAAGTAATCTTGGTGAGTATAGTTTTATAGTACATCATTATGTCTCTAACCTTATAGAATAATATGTGATTGTAAATGCAGTGATGGTAATGACATCATGTAGAAGCAAATTGTAAGTATTCATTTTCCTCTTGTATAGGAGTTATTATCTTTTTCAAAACTATAGTATCCTTAACCTTGGTTGAGTTAAACCATAGGTTGTCTAGAAACCTTAGTCTTGAAGTTTTGAGATAGGGGTACCTTGGATATAATGGGTTATTCAAGGGTTAAGTAAAAACCCTAGTATAACCTAGAAGGGTTAAAGATTATTGATGACCACTTTTATGGTTATAAACTATTTTTTTTTTTTGTAGACATTAAAGGGTCGAGAACTAGGTATTTAGTAAATGTTCATATCTATATTATTGAAAAGAGATTTGTTACTAGTCGACAATGTTTAACCTTAGGAAGGGAAAAATAATTTGTTGGTCTACAAGTTGACTTGAAATACAAGTCGTAAGCCTCATATTTTGCAAGCATGAAAGAGGTACCATTAAATGGATAATCAAACATAAAGTTTATTATACTTTTGAGTCACAATTTCTCTTAGTTATTACTTATTGAAAGTAAGGAATCTCAAATGATTGCAAAGATACAAGGGATACCTAAGAATGGATAATCATTTCATAAGGATTATGGAGTAATGACAGTGTCATGTGAATCCACCAAGTCATAAAGACTAGGTTTGAGTTAGTCAAAACTCTTTATTTAAACCTTAACTTAACCTAGATATGGTAATTATTATATTATGGCATTGCAATCATTATTTAGATCATGATCGAAGGGTCAAGTGCCCTGACTATGTGTAATTATTCTTACTTGTAAGAAGGGAATTAGATTCCTAGACTATAATGCTTAACCTGGGTAAGGTTATCATCTTAGTCGTTACTAATCAATCTATAATTCTTATGAAACAATAAGTCATGGACCTCAGGTATTGCAATGATGCAATAAGTGTTCTCATAACAGAAAGTTGAATAGGTCTATGGATTATAGACAGTGAAAGAAAACATATATGGGTCGAGAAGACTAAATTGTTGAAATCGTCATAACTTCACAAGTTAAACATATGTGACCAAGTCAAATTGTAGGAATATGATAGTATCCAAGTCGAGTTGGAGCAAGTGAACATTACGACAACGTTCATTGCGAACGTCAATTTATATTGAAAACTATGGCCATAGTAATGCATATGTCTCTACATGCATTGTTGGTTCACTGTATCTGGATTGTACATCCTATTGGGAATCATACTTAGCTAGAGGGTATCTAGGGGTTTATGATGGATAGAGTTGTGTAAGACACAACACTATGTACTCAGAAAGGCAAATTACCACTGGTCACCTTGGTCTATACTTCTCGTGAAGGGTAGGGCCACTTCCTATGTGGAAGATGTGTGGGAGACCGCTGGTCTGTGGATGGAGGTAAATCACTAGAAAGATACTCTCTCTCTCTCTAGTAGACGACATGATGAGGCTTGTGATAAGGATGTCAGATTTCTGGATGTAGTATATCTTTGAGATTTGTGATTATTGAGACTATGTGAAGCATTATTTAAAGCAGATATTTGTAATTGATTTATTTTTGTAGATATTGTACTTAAGAAAGACAATATGGTCTATTGTATTTTGTAATGAGAAATCTTGTAATTGTTGTGATTTGATTATATATTAAAAAAAAAATTCTCTATCTCATATTTACCTTGTTAAATTACTTTATGGTAAATTTCTAGTTCTTACTATGTTTATAAAACATGGATGTTACATATGGTATCAGAGCTACCAAGTTTGACACTAGGGCTTATGAGTCCACTGTGCTAACCTGTAGTCAACATTATGCGGTTAGCTAATGTTCATATCTTCTTGTGCCAGAATGGCGTGGAGAAGAACTAAGAAAATAGCTAGGAAGTCTGTTCCCCATCATTTGCCTAAATTAGTGGTTAAGAAGAAACCTATTGAGGAGGTTGAACTTAAAGAGAATATTATTTACTCTAAAGGTGCATTGCTGGAGGATTCAGAGACTTTCACTGATGTGCTTAAGCATATTCAACTAGAAAGAAAACAATGTTTTAAACTAACCAAGAATCCTACTAATTCTACTAGTGTAGAAAAACCTAGTAAACTGTAGCCAATTACAACATGTCACTCAAAGGTTGATATGATACTTCTGTTTTAAGAAAAAGGGTGTTGGATTACTTGTGTGTACATCCACCCTCTATTTTGTTAAACTGGAAGATTGTAAAATGACAGTGACATATAGTCTTGTCATAGCAACTATATAAATAAGGATGTGGTTACTCCTAAATACTTTATAATAAGGATGACAATGTTTTATACCAATCTTTGGATTATTATGAGATAAATATGTTTGATGATTTGAGATGCTTTAGGTTCAGAAAACTATTAGATAACTTATTTATTTGGCGTGAGGAAAATGAGAGCATGTTTTATTCTAGAACCAAACCTGGGTGAAGGTCTAAAAGAGAATAAACCACTAGTTAATCTCTTGATCAAATTGGAGCAATCCTAACCATGTTTAAAACCAAGGAGATACCTAGTATTTTTTTTGGAAAAGAAATCCATACTGCCAAAGTTGATGGAACAGTGATTGAATCAACTGAAAATCTTATTCCTCTTAGAACTTTGGGATGAGTTACCTAGAAAAGTACCTTGCCTTATAACAACTATAGGATTAATGGAATCAAAAGACCTTTATAAGAATAATTGGCTAAGGTTTGAATTTCCAGTATTTTCCATGGGGTGCACTAGTTATCATTGTCAAGGACATAATTTTGCTATTGTGTATCTAGTGTTGTATGCTCATTAAAGCAATGATAAAGAATAAATATCTTTCACCATGTATTGATGACCTCTTTGATTAGATGTGTAGAACTAAAGTGATTGATTAGCAATCAATATGTCATCAATCAAGATTGAAGGATGAGGATACTCTTGAAATGACTTTTGGACAAGAATGGGCACTGTGAGTTTGCAGTGATGACCTTTGGACGTACAAATGCCTTGTTGCATTCATGAAACACATGAACAACGTGTTTAGAGGTTGTTTAGACTTGTTTGTTCCAAGTCTTTAGGAAGATATACTTATTTATTTTTAGCATGAAGGAGAACATTATCCTTTTGTGCAAGTGATTCTATAATGGTTAAGAGAAATTACAATAGCACGAATGCTATGAATTCCTGTTCCGAAGGATAGTTTGAGGGAAAAATTGATGCCTCAGGAGATGGTTTAAGGGGTGTACCTTTACATGATGAGTAAATTTAGAAAGCCCTTGTGGTAAAATTTAAAAAGATTCAAGGTATGATAGGTTTTCATTTTGAGTCTCACAAACTATTGAGTTTCAGAGAAAGAATGTGTGGTTTTAATTCTTCTGAAACAAGAAAACTACTATGGAAAGAAGTTCATATTCCACCATACCCGGGACATCTAGGGTTAACCAACCACTAACATATATAAAACCTCTTTAATTCTTGAAAGGAATAAAGAAGGATGTTGCAAGATTTGTAACATATTGTCTAGAGTGCCAAAGGGAAAAAGTAGAACATCAACACCTATAGGAATGATGTACCCACACGATGTGCCATAGAGGAAATGACAGGTTATTAGTATGGAATTTGTGCAAAGACTTCCCATGTCTGGGAATAGACATGATGTCATTTTATGGTTGATAAACTCTCGATGGTAGCACATTATATACTAGGGAATTGGACTGATGGAGCATCAGTGTTAACTCACAAATTTGTGCACGATGTGTTTAGATTGCATGGTTTCCTGAGAAGGTTATCTCAGATAGAAATGTGTGTGTAATGACAAGATTTTGGCAAACTTGTTCTCTATGCTAAGGACTGAAATTTAAAAGAGTATAATTTATTATCCTATGAACAGATGGTTAAACTAAGGAAGTTAACCAAGTTTTAGAAGATTTGTTCCAAACATGTTGCATGGATTAGCAATACAAGTAGGGAGATAACTTATCAGGTGAAATTTTTGACAATACCTAACTTTTGCTATGAAGATGGCTTGAATTGAAACATTGGATAGAAAGATGCCAAACTCCTATAAGCTGGGTAAGCTAGAAGATAGGATTAGCATTAGTCCTGAAATGTTATTAGAAATGGATGAAAAGATTTAGCTGATCAGGAAAGATCAGTGGAAATTGATAAAGAATTCTCAGTTAGAGAAGGAAAAATTCTTTTAAGGATCAAACCCCAGAAAAAGTTTCATAAAAGTATGGAATGTATTCCAAACTAGTTCCTAAGTATAAAGGACTCTTCTAAATACTCAAGGTTATAAATTTTATTGAATGCAAGAAATCAATCTATTACCAGATATTGCCAGGAGGCGTAATGCTTTTGTGATATATATATGAGAGGTATATTATATGAATATTATGTACTATGAATGTTTTACAAGTGCAAGACCTAGGAAATGTTATGATCAAGCTTCTTAAATTGTTGAAGTTGGTAAGCAATGCTTCAGTAACATAGAGGTTATGTAGTGTAAGGTTTAGTGGGACTAGAATGCATAGAATAGCATTACATGGGGGAAATTACCATGAATTCTAGTAGAAAATTTTCTCATTTATTTTATGCTAATAGCATTTAAGCAATGAATTTTCTTTTTAAGTTGCATTTTGATATTTTATATCATCGAGGATGATGAATCTTTAGGGGAAGGATATGTTACATCCCTAATTTTTGACTTGCCATACTTTTACTTTTTACTTGGGCATAAGTAAATTTATTGTGAAGTTATAGATTTATGACAAGATATGACATGGAATTATATTGAATATCATTTATGAAATCATGAAATGATTATGTTATTATCGATTTAATATATATATGATGAGATTTGATTTACTAGTTGAATTAATTGAATAATGATGCACTGATCACATATTGTTTGATGACAAGTGAAACAAGTTACAAGTTATTAGATGACTCTCAAAGTAGAGAGAGAGAGTATCTTTCGAGAAGAGAGATATAGATCTTGGAATACGAGTGGTCTATTTGCCAAACGAGTTTAGTGTTAAAGGATAATGTGAACCAATGAGTCGTAAGAGGTAAGTCTTGTCTTGCTAGTTTTCTTTTGAAATCTAATCGACAGGTAGTCGATATCTTGATTATCATCTAGTCAAGTCGATGGTGACTCGACATAGTCATTTGCGAAGTAAACAACATCATTGATGAAGAACAGTTGTGTTATTCTTCTTGAGTCACTTGAGGTTTTATTGTCGCTTCTTAAATGACAAGACATTCTCATCAAGTTAGATGACGCGAATATTGCCGACGAATTGTGATGGGGAGGTAAACTCGACCCATTCACATCATCTATAGTCCTTAGTGATCAAAATGGGACACATAGAGGAGTTTTTAACAACTTCGGGTAGAGGTTTTTCACAGCTATGTGATAACTAAATGAAATCTTGAGTCTTGTTCTACGTTGAGTCCAATCTGTCGTGATTGTCATAAAATGCTTTCAGCATATGTTGTAAACTCTTTTCTTTGCGAAGTTCGACGGATGTCAAATTAGAAACCAAGGCGTGTTATAACTTGTTTTGTCGTAATATAGAGGAATATGCTAAAATTACGTAAGTTATATTTTAGTAGTCATGAGGTATTTCTTTATTCTTATTTGTTGATGGAATTGATTTGAAGTTTGAAGAGGGAATCTCTAATCATTTAGGAGGCAATTATTGCCCTCATTTTCTTCATAAGAAGTGCATGTCTTTTATTGAGGAGAAGTCAACGATTTGTGGGCACTTGTTTTAACCAACTCTGAGTGGAGAAGAGTGGTTAGGCTTGATCAGAGTTGTTATTAAATATTATAGTTGTGAGTTCATTATAAGCATTTAGTGGTACTTATAAACCACAAACACCTATCAATTTGTTGGATAATTCTTGTGCTTTTATGGCATATTATTCATTGCCTTGTAGCACGTCATTGCTATTTTGGGAAGTAGTTATTTTGGATGTAGTGGGAATGGGGAGTCCTCACGTTGGATATGGGGTTGTTTTAACAAAACTCTAGAGAGGATGCGACGGCATGAGGAAAACTCACTCTAACCGTGTGAGTGGATTCTTAGTGTTGGGTCGTGGAGAATGTTTTGAAAAAAAAAAGAGGATAACTAATTTGAGAAGGATACTCATAGACAGGAGAAGGAGGAGGGGGGAAAACGATGCAGCAGAAGGTGAAGAAAAGGGATCGTTGTGTGTTTGGGAAGGATGGAGGATGAGACAAAAGATTGTCTGTTAGTGATTAGGAGGGTCTATAACATAGTAAGCCTGGAGAAAGTTAAGTCAAGGGCAGTAACTTAGAGGGAGAATACCTTGCAAAGGGATTATCATTGGAGGGGTATGTTCTAAGGGAGAATTAGAGGTGGGCAGAGGGGCATATACAAGATTAAGCGAAAAGCTCAATAGTGAAACTGGAGAAAGAAATGAAGATGCTTGAAGATGCTTAAAGATTTGGATAGAAGGACTCGACTATCGGCAAGAGTAGTTCAGAATACTCAAACTTGAACCAACATAGGGTCTTCCAAAACTTGTCAACTCAGGTTCTTATCTCCATGAATAGTTTTTGTATCATTTTTCTATGTCAGTTCAATGTTTTTCTATCTCTCTAAACATAGAAATTGCTTCTTTAAGTTCATAAGGCCGACTCCCATAAGAAACATCAGGGTTGAAGCTTAGAGTTTATCATGTTACTATCAATAGATATTGATTCTTTGGTGTCCCAAGCCTTTGTTTGTTTGGGAAGAATATTGTAACTTGGGTCTTTAGATAGATGGTTAGATCTTATATGGAGTCTTTGAGTATGGAGAATCACATATACATTGCATATTTTAAAGATTTCTTTGGAAGCCGGTTTGTAACTCTTCTAGACATTGCAAGCATGATCATTGTATTCCTTTATTCCTGTAGAGGGTCTCTCTTCAAAATTGTCAATTTATTAGAAAATACAGTGATATAAGAGAAGGTTCAATATTAAGATGGACCGAGAGATGGTTATGAGATATTTTATACCGCTCTCATACATACTAGTTCTATGAAGAACTATGATAGGATTTCATGTAGTCAAGTAAGATGGCTCAAATCTTGAGGTCGGTCAAAGCTAATATAATACCATTTGTTGATAAATTCATAAAATACCTATATTGGTTTCTTTTGAAAAAGAACTTAGGAATTTTAATAAGCTTGGGAAGCCACATTTTGTTTGAATTGAGTGATAATTCTTTGTAAATATTATGATAAGGACATTAAGGTCCATAGGACTATCCATACAAAGGATTTTGGTAAATAAGAATAGCTTTGTCATAAGACCTCTTATATTGTCTATTCAAGTAATCTTGGTGAGTATAGTTTTATAGTACATCATTATGTCGAAAAAGATTATGTCTCTAACCTTATAGAATCATATGTGATTATAAATGAAGTGATGGTAATGACATCATGCAGAAGCAAATTGTAAGTATTCATTTTCCTCTTGTATAGGAGTTATTAAATCTTTTTCAAAACTATAGTATCCTTAACCTTGGTTGAGTTAAACCATAGGTTGTCTAGAAACCTTAGTCTTGAAGTTTTGAGATAGGAGTACTTTGGATATAATGGGTTATTCAAGGGTCAAGTAAAAACCTTAGTATAACCTAGAAGGGTTAAAGTTTATTGATGACCACTTTTATGGTTATAAACTATTTTTTTTTGTAGACATCAAAGGGTTGAGAACTATGTATTTAGTAAATGTTCATATCTATATTATTGAAAAGAGATTTGTTACTAGTTGACAATGTTTAACCTTAGGAAGGGAAATATAATTTGTTGGTGTACAAGTCGACTTGAAATACAAGTCGTAAGCCTCATATTTTGCAAGCATGAAAGAGGTACCATTAAATGGATAATCAAACATAAAGTTTATTATACCTTTGGGTCACAATTTCTCTTAGTTATTACTTATTGAAAGTAAGGAATCTCAAATGATTGCAAAGATGCAAGGGATACCTAAGAATGGATAATCATTTCATAAGGATTATGGAGTGATGACAGTGTCGTGTGAATCCACCAAGTCATAAAGACTAGGTTTGAGTTAGTCAAAACTCTTTAGTTAAACCTTAACCTAGATATGGTAATTATTATATTATGGCATTGCAGTCATTATTTAGATCATGATTGAAGGGTCAAGTGCCCTGACTATGTGTAATTATTCTTACTTGTAAGAAGGGAATTAGATTCCTAGACTATAATGCTTAACCTGGGTAAGGTTATCATCTTAGTCATTACTATTCAATCTATAATTCTTATGAGACAATAAGTTGTGGACCTCAGGTATTGCAATGATGCAATAAGTGTTCTCATAAAAGAAAGTTGAATAGGTCTATGGATTATAGATAGTGAAAGAAAACATATATGGGTCGAGAAGACTAAATTGTTGAAATCATCATAACTTCACAAGTTAAACATAATTGACCAAGTTGAACTATAGGAATATGATAGTATCCAAGTTGAGTTGGAGTGGGTGAACATTACGACAACTTTCATTATGAACATCAATTTATATTGAAAAGTATGGCCATAGTAATTTATATATCTCTGCATGCATTGTTGGTTCACTGTATTTGGATTGCACATCCTATCAGGAATCATACTTAGCTAGAGTGTATCTAGGGTTGTATGATGGATAGAGTTGTGTAAGATACAACACTCTGTACTTGGAAAGGCAAATTACCACTGGTCACCTTGGTCTATACTTCTCGTGAAGGGTAGGTCCACTTCCTATGTGGAAGATGTGTGGGAGACCGCTAGTTTGTGGATGGAGGTAAATCACTAGAAAGATACTCTCTCTCTCTAGTAGAAGACATGCTGAGGCTTGTGATAAAGATGTCAAATTTCTGGATGTAGTATATCTTCGAGACTTGTGATTATTGAGACTATGTGAAGCATTATTTAAAGCAGATATTTGTAATTGACTTATTTTTGTAAATGTTGTACTTGAGAAAGATAATATGGTCTATTGTATTTTGTAATGAGAAATCTTGTAATTGTTGTGATTTGATTATATATTAAAAAAAAATTCTCTATCTCATATTTACCTTGTTAAATTAATTTATGGTAAATTTCTGGTTCTTACTATGTTTATAAAACATGGATGTTACACACTAAGTATGAGGAGTTCATGATGGAAAGCTGTATCTAGGTGACGACTCTCATCTGAAGATTGTTGGTCGTGGAAGAGTCTCTATCCAATTCCCTGATGGTCGAGTGAAGGGGATCTCTGGGGTTATGTACATCCCAGGCTTAGCACGAAACCTACTTTTAGTAAGTGGTTTGAATGATGCAGGTGTGCAGGTTGTCTTTTCGAAAGAAGGATACAAGATGACTAGAGGAGCTATGGTGCTTGCTAAGGGTACTAGGAGAGATACTTTGTTTTAGCTAGAGGCATGCATTTCACAATGCAATAGTTCTTCTGACTCAAGGAAGAGGGAAGTAGTCATGTCATCCCCACCATCTGAACTAGTGAGAAAATCTGTTGTTTCTAGTCTTGATCCAGTTGTAATCGTGCATTGGAAGTTAAACTTCCTACTTAAAAGACAATGTTATGGCATAAGAGATTTGGCCACATTGGTGAGAAGGGTCTGCATACCCTAAAAAATAAGAACCTCGTTAAGGGGTTAGATGATTGTAGTCTTGAGTTTGACTTTTGCGAACATTGCATTTATGGAAAACAAAGTCGTGTTCAGTTTTACTTGAGTTCTCATAAGTCTTTTGGTGTGTTGGAGCTTGTTCATTTTGATGTGTTTGGTCCTGTTAATGTTCCTTCATTATCAAAATCTATATACTTTGTATCTTTTATAGATGATTATAGTAGAAGGACATGGATTTATTTTCTTAGAAGCAAATCTGAAGTCTATAGCAAGTTTAAGGAGTTTATGGTTTTTGCTAAAAATCAGACTAGTAAAAAGATTAAATGTTTGAGAACTAACAATGGAGTTGAGTTCTGTTATATAGAATTTGATAAGTATTGCAAGGAGCTTGAGATTGAAAGATATAAGACAACTTCATACACCCCACAATAGAATAGAGTTGTAGAGAAGATGAACAGGACACTGATGGAGAAGGCTAGGAGTATGCTTGGTAGAGCTGGCCTAGAACAAATGTTTTGGACTGAAGCTGTTGCCACTACTTGCTATCTGGTAAATAGATCTCCTACATCATCTCTTGTTGTAAAGACACCCATGAAGGTGTGGTCTAGTAGAAAGCCTTCAATAAGGCATCTTCATGTTTTTGGTTGTGAGGCATATGCACATGTGCCTAGGGAGAAGCGGTCAAAGCTAGGTCACAAGGCTGTTAAGTGTATCTTCATTGGCTATGGTGTCGATGTGAAAGGATACAAGCTTTGTGACCCCATGGCTGAAAAAGTGTTGTATAGTAGAATTGTCATCTTCAGAGAGCTTACACCTTCTTCCACTATTTTGTAGCCAGAAGAAATAGTAAAGAAAGAGGATGTTGTTAAGTTTCCTGCTACCCCTGAGAAGACTGAACAGAAAGACAATGTTGGACTTAATGATGAGGAGAGCTCTAGCAGCTCTGAAAGCTCAGATGAAGAAGATGAACCTCAACCTCAGCTTTTGAGGAGGTCTACACGGATAAGAAAGCAACCTGAAAGGTTTGGTTTTACATTGCTTGATTCTAGTTGTGCTTATGCTTTGGTTACTAACAATGATGAACCTAGAACTGTATTAGAGGCTATGGTCATGAAATATGCAGGTTCCTAGAAGGAGGCCATGGAGGATGAAATGGCTTCTTTGGAAAAGAATCAAACTTGGGACTTGGTGCCTTTGCCTTCTGGATGGAAACCCGTTGGATGCAAATGGATGTTCAAGAAGAAATTTGGTGCAGATGGCAGTGTTGAGAAGTATAAGGTTAGATTGGTTGTGAAGGGGTATTCACAAGTGGAGGGTATAGATTATGGTGAGATCTTCTCTCCCGTTGCAAAGCTGACATCCATTCGATTCTTGTTGTCTCTCACAGTAGCTTATGACTTAGAGGTAGAACAGATGGATGTGAAGACAACTTTCCTTCATGGTGACTTGAAGGAAGAAATTTACATGTCATAGCCAAAGCATTACATGGTAAAAGGTAAAGAAAATTTGGTTTGCAAACTTAAAAAGTCTTTGTATGGTTTGAAGCAATCCCCTAGGAGATGGTATTTGAAGTTTGGTGCCTTTGTGTTGTCAATTGGATTTGTGAGACCGAAATTGGATCACTATGTGTATTATAAATTTGATGGTGATCATATTCTTATTGTTGCACTGTATGTTGATGATATGTTGCTCATTGGGAAGGGTAAGAATATGATTTCTAATTTTAAATCTCAGTTGTCAGCATAGTTTGAAATGAAAGATTTAGGGGCAGCCAGGTACATTCTAGGAATGGAAATCAAAAGAGATAGAACCAAAATAAAACTTTGGTTAAGCCAGAGTCAGTATGTGAAGACCGTGTTGGACAGGTTCAGCATGGCAGATTGTAGACCATTGTGTGTTCCTGTTTCCTTGGGGACAAAGTTGTCTGTTGAGGATTGTCCAAAATCTCCTAGTGAGGTAGAGGACATGTATAAAGTACCTTATGCTAGTGTTGTTGGCAGTTTGATGTATGCTATGGTCTACACAAGACCGGACATTACCCAAGTAGTGGGAGTCCTTAATCAATTTATGGCTAATCCTGGACGAGTTCATTGGGATGCAATTAAGTGAGTGTTCAGATATTTGAGGGGTACTTCTGAGTATTCTATTTGCTACCATGGTAATGCTTCAGGACCTCCACATTCTATTGATATTCGTGGATTTGTGGATTTAGATTGGGCAGGTGACATTGATAGTAGGAGATCCACCAGTGCTTATGTGTTTACAATGTTTGGTGGTGCTATTAGTTGGATGAGTAAGTGACAACTTGTTGTTACTTTGTCCATGACAGAAGCTGAGTATATGGCAGCAACTCATGCTTGTAAGGAAGCCATTTGGCTTAAGAGATTGTGTTCAGATATTAGTGTTGATGCAGGTCAGATCACGATTAGTTGTGACGGTTAGAATGCAATTTGCCTTGCAAAGAATCCAACTTTCCATGCTAGAACAAAGCACATTGATGTTCAGTTTCACTTCGTGCGAGACATGGTTGAGGATGGAAAGGTAAATTTGGAGAAGGTAGATACTTTGAAGAATGTTGTAGATGCATTGATGAAACCAGTGGGCATAGAGAATTTCAGATGGTGTTCAGAGTCTATGGGTCTCTCGGCCTATAGCAATTAAATCCTATTTTTCTATTGGCTCTTACAAGGTGTTCAACAAGTGGGAGAATGTTGGGAATTAAGGTGTCTCAACCTTGGTAATTCCTTACATTTGTAATGTTTGCATTTATTATTTAATTGTCTATGTTGTAAATATTTGTAAATTCCATATTGTCATATTGTGGGATGTGGCACGGTGATGTGTCAATCCTACATGGAATATGACAACTTGTAATTTTGTCGTCACATGAGGAGATAGGCATCCCACTTTGTGGTAGGAGCATTTTTCCATGTGTTAGGATCTTTCATGGTGTGTAAGGGAATTTTTGACTGAAACGGTTTTGACAGATTCCTATGACGAATCTATGACATGTAAGAGTTAGAAATAGAAGTCTGTAAGACAAGTGATGACATATGTCATGAAGCATCTTTGAATAAAGCATATTTGGGTACCCCAAGGTGGAATATGACATATTGTAAGAGAATATGCTATTTATAGCATGTGTATGACATATTCTCTTATAGCTGTAAGTTGTAACCCCTATGACAGATTCTATGATGGTAGTAAGAGCATCTGTCATAGCCCATTTTGGAAATAGATGACCTCTTTGGGATGGGAGCTATGGACAAGTTTCAGGCACATTCTACAATGTTGACCAAGTGTCTTTAGGCATGGATTTTGGTCCATGAAACCATGTTGGACGCCCATTCCAAGAAAGGTCCAATATTGCCTTGTATTTCTTATATAAATAGGTGCTTTGAGATGGAGTTAGTATCACAGGTTTACAAGTACTGTTATGCTGCTAGATTGACTCCAGACATGAGTGTCAAAGACTATTAAAGCTTGCATTGCAAGTGTATTGTAAACAACTTTCATATTTGTTAATACATCATGCAGGTTTCTGAGTGTGGGGTTTTTCACCTGATAAGGGTTTTCCCCACCGTAAATCTTTGTCTCTCTTCTTTTGTCTTCTTTTTGGTTCTTGTATATTGCTGTAATAACTCTGTTAGATGTTGTATGTTCCTGTAGTGATAAGGAATAAATTGAATTTGTATAGCTCCCCCCTCATTAGATTAGTGTAGGAAATGATTTCCGCACACTTAGCTTCCTTTCAAGGAGGAATATCATTAACATCATCATAGTCACACATGAACCAATACACTTAATTACCTCCTCAAATCAGAGTGGGATGATTCTGAAAATTGACATCAATAAGGCCTATGACTATGTACATTGGCAATTCTTGTTGTCTATAATGAATAAATTTGGGTTTCATGTAGAGTGGATCCAATGGGACTTTAAATGCATCTCAAGTGTGAGATATTTAGTTTTGGTCAATGCAAGTCCATCTGATTTCTTTGAGCCCACAAGAGGACTTAGGCAGGGAGACCCTTTGCCTCCCTTTCTATCTGTAATCATGGTGGAATCATTGGGAACTAGATCAAGAAAATGGTAGCTTCCGAAGTCTGGCAAGGAGTACACATTGCGGATAACTATATGATGATCACTCACCAGCAATTCACTATTAACACTCTTCTTTATGGTGCCTCCCACCTGGAGGAAGCTCGCATGATCAAATCTTTGTTGGATGATTATGTTGTTGCATCTAGTCAGGTAATAAAAAAGAAAAATTAAATTTTTTCTTCTTCAACACCCACAAGAGAGTACAAAGAAGAATATTATCCTACCTATGTTTCCAAAAGAGAGACCTTCCTAGAAAATATCTCAGTGTTCCACTATTTAATGGGGCAATAAGTTTATATTTGTGGGAAGAAACGATAAGAAAATGTAAGACCAAGGCATTCTCGTGGAAAGGGAAATGGTTGACACTCTCTAGGAAGATGCAGATGATTTGTACAGTCTTGTCTGCCATTCCCATTTACCGATTGGATAGTAATCAAGTCACTAAAAAAGCCTACAATTTGAGCGAAGACATTTTGAAAATAAATTTGTGGGAAGGGACAAAGGAGAACAAATGGGTGTCGCTAATTAGATGGCACACAATTCATAGGTCGAAAAAGGATGGTAGGGCTAGATTCAGATCCATCAAAAAGAAGAAGTTGGTGTTAGGGGGCCAAGCTTATTTGGAAAGTGTATAAAGACCCCTTATGCTAAATGGTTTTGCATCCTTCATAAAATGTATGTAGATCGAGAGGACCCCATATGTATTCTCACCAATCCTAACCCACTACGGGTTCCCATATTTGGAACATCATACAAAATTTCAAAAATCTAATCACAAACCACATAAGTTGGTCAATAAATAACGGGTGCAAAGCAATATTTTGGAAGGATTCATGGTGCGGACTAAGATTGTTGAAGGACTTACTTGGTGCAAGACTAGACAAAATTTTCTCCTCCAATGTAAGTGACCTATTTGTAAAAGATTTCTATGATCAGACAAACTTAGATTGGGATTGGAATAAAATTAGAGCACTAGATTTATCCCTTGACATAGTGAAGTCAGTAATTGAAGAAATAAATAAGAGAAAGATCATGTTGAATACGAAGGAAGATGAGATTGTATGGATAGGTGTAAAATTGGGAGATTACTCAGTTAAGCTAGGGTATAAATTGCAGAATTGCTTGGCTGAAATGTCAGATTGGCTTGCAGAAATTTTTTGGAGTAATTGAATGCTCTCGAAGGTAGGGGCATTTGCATGGATGGTTGCCCACAAATGTGTACTCACCGGGGAAAGGCTGAAGACCATAGGGATTCTTTGACCATCGAGATGTGTCTTTTGTGAAGCAGATGAAGAAACCGTAAATCATTTATTCCTCCATTACCCCTTCACAAAGGCCTATTGGGAATGGTTAATTATCAAATTAGGGTGGATGGGTCCATTTCCAAATGATATCTTTGATCTCCTTCAATGTTGGTCGAGGATACATAACTCAACATGGGAGGGACTTTGGATTGGGAACCATCAATGTTGTTGTGGCAAATATGGAAGGAAAGAAACAACTCAATCTTCAATGATAGGAGGATCAAGTTAGATGAGGTGAAAAAGAAAATTGAAAATGGAATCGTGGAAATTATGATTGCTCGATTGCAAACTATCCCCCTGAAACCTTTCTCCAAAAGGGACAGGGAGTCCTCAAAGAGATTGGAAGATTTGGAATTTTTAATAAATTACAATGCGTTGGCTATGGACTCCAAGCTCAAAAGGACAAATTTTAAGTTGTGCCCTCCCCCATTGGGAAGATAAAAACTAAATTTTGATGGTGCGACGAAGGGAATCTAGGGAACTTGGGTGCTAGAGTAATCATAAGGGACTTGGAGGGCAAGATACTATGGATTATATTGAAGAAACTTCCTGATGGCACCAACAATCAAGTGAAATTCCAAGCTCTACTAGGTGGTCTATAGCTATGTAAGAGGGAGAAGCTGATTGATATAAATATTAAAGGTGATTCACAATTGTGCATTAATATGATTAAAGAACAAAAGGTAAATGATTGCAAGCTAAAACACCTCGCAGAGGCCATTTGGGGAATTTTGGAAGGGATAAACTTCATAATATGTCACATCTTTAGGGAAGGAAATAGAACCGCTGATTTTGTTGCCAATAAAGCATGTGAACTCCAAACTGAACAGATCGTATCCTGCAATACTCTCAATGGGGAGGTCATTCTAGTCTAATCTAAGGTATGTTCACTAGATTTTGTCAGGAACATATCTATACAACATCTTTCGGAGTACGCATACACAGAGTTATCATTTCACAGTTTAGTTCACAATCTCCTTGTGGATTTGGCACTTGATGGTTTTTCTATTGTTCATATCTAATGGAGAAGGAGGCCCATGATTTCATGCTTGTTTATGTTGGAGGAAGACCAGTGAGAACACACAATTCACAATGGCCGAAAGGATGCATGTCAACTGTGTCTATAGGTGCCAAAAAGTGGTGGAGGTTTTTTCCGAGGAAGAAGAAGGAGATGAAAGTCCCAAGGTGCAGGATGAAGAAGAAATGGAAGAACCAGACAAAGAATTGGAGGAAGAACCTGAGTCCCTGGATGATCAACTGCGACGATTGTTCAAAATTCAAAGTGATGGAACCTTATAGGCCATCAAGAAAGTTATTGGGGTGAACCTGCTCTCGAATGACCACATTCATCACAACACCCTCTATGAGGATTTCCTGATGCCGGTGCTGCTTATCTTGGTAGAAAATAGAGCACCAAAATAATGGCAAACACTTAAGTCACAGACCCGATGAAGGATGAAGCATGCAAAGCTATCTCTGAATTTAACAAGAAACCAACCTACGGGTTAATGGGTGGAATTTTTGACGTGACAACAATGAGGAAGAAGAAGGTGGCAGCCACGGCCTTAAACGTCTTCTAGGAGGGAATTTGTAACAACAACATGGAGACATTCTCGTTCTTTCTTATCTAAAATGGGGATTTATTATCTCCTCCATGCCTGGAACATTCCTTCGAGTTGGCAGATGGCATGCATTTCCTGTGGCATAACTAATAGGGTCTACTTGGCATCTGTATTACATGCTCAATAGAGCATGCCTTGTATTTTCCATTATGCTTATAATATAATGGGTGTCACCCCCTAGGTGGCACTTATCTAACCAAAAAAAACAATAACTAAAGAATCATATGAGTCGAGTCTAATAAATATAAATAGAAGGTTAAAAGGCATTTAATACTTTAATGATGTTTAATTTTGATGTAGCTAATTTGATTGTGTGGGAACATTCAATGAATGGACCTAGATTCTTACTATTAGATTTGGATTGTAAATTCTATAGTTGATCTATCTTTGATGTTTGTTATGTTGCAAGACATGACCACATATAGTTCTATCCCACTCTAACATGATTTTGGCTACCTTGCCACAATTCAATCTCCTATTCTGGTCAATTTTTGCACCTATATTAATGTATGATTTCACACTAGTGCAATAATTTATACCTTTGGAGTTTGTTTTTCTAGGATAGAACTTAGAAGTTTTCTTAAATCTTAGTCAAACCCCTTTAAAGTTGTTTTTAGAAGAGTCAAAATTATCAAAACACATTAATGCAAGATGTCTAAAATGTAGCATTTGTCGATGCAATGTAGATTGTTTTGATAAAATCTCAATTATGCTCTCAAAATGATCTAATGATCTAAAATAATGATTTTAAGAGATGATGGATGGATGTTCTAGAGTCTTAAGACTGACCTTTAAATATGCTATCCTAGGTCTGAAATTCAAATACTTTGACACACAAGTGAGAAAGAAGTCATCCAATTTGGGGTAGGAGTTGACTTAGAATGAGTAAAAGTTGAACATGTAATAATATTTCTTACCAGTTGGTGGAATATTGATAGAAATTATATCTGGTAATTTTAGGAAGGTAGTTGTATGTTTAATTCCTATGCCAAAGGTTTAAATTGATATATATTTCTCTATAATTGATGTGTTGACATAAAAGAGTATTGAACTTATGCTAATGTTTCTTTTTTGTGTAAGAAGTTTGTAAATATATTATATTTCCATCTTTCTTGAAAAATAGACCTTGTAGGTTAAGAGTTCCATCTGTACATGAACTATGATTAAACTTTTCTATATTGACCTAAGCATTCATTTAAGATTTTTGCATTGATGTTTCAAAGTAATTATTGTATGTAATTCAAGATTTTTATCTTTCCTGTTGACTATTGTGTTATATTTCTTATAATTGTGAAAGAAATGTTTACACCTATTATTATCATTTTTGACAAATGGTACAAAAATTATGTTAGTTGCACAAATTTTGTTCAAAGTATGTATGATATTGTATATTAGTCTAAAAATTTGTTCTTATGGATTTAATATTTTTAAAACATTATTTAAACATTTATTAAATTAATTATGGTAATAATCTAAGTTTTGTTGTTCATGCCCATGTGTGACAGCATGGGCATGATAGGGAATGCATGGATCCATGGTTCTTATTCTATTTTTCACATGGAGGAGTGGAACTGAGTTGTTTGAAGCTTCGAAGGCCTTGCATGCAAACTCTACAAGAGTATTATAATATTTTTGAAATAACACATTGAGTTGTATGGGTGCTTCTGGAAGCTGGATATTTTAATCCCAAAAAGGTTTTCCTAGGGTGCATCTAGTGGTATCTTAGGGGTGTGCATTATTATTATTTTGTATCATGGATTCTAAATACTTGTTTTATATTTTCTCTGGTGAGGGTTATGTGGAATTGGTATATTTTGCCTCCAATTTCCTTTCATGCCTAATTCCTTATTTTGAAGATCTTGATGAGTGTGATATTTGGGAACTATATGAAGATACATGTTTTAAAAAGAAAATTATAAATTAGTGCTTCTTGTGGTTAATACTTATTGTGTCACTATTAGCTATTTTTGAAAATCATTGTCAATTTGTTAGTAAATTAAAATACACTTGAAATTTCTTCTTTTTTATAAAATCATAATTGTTTTTGAAATTATCATACTTAAAAAATTCTTTAAAATTAGTAAAAACACCTAAAGGTACTATTTAATGTCTGAGAGACAAATATGTATATGCTTGTTGGTCAAGGATGGTATATAATGATTTTATAACAAAAAAATGGAGTGGTTGGATGACAAGGCTATAAATATTGCAAACATGAATGATTTCAAATATGACTATAAATTTATCCAATTTCTTATGGCCAATACTTATTGTGACACTCTTGGATATCCTTGAAAATAACCATCAATGTTAGTAAATTAAAATCCCTTCAAAGCTTCTTCTTTCTTATATGAAATACCTAAGATTACTATCAAATGGTTGAAAAACAAATATGTATCACCTTCTAAGCAATGAAAAGAGGACATGACATTTATGGACAAGCATGTCACAAGTTTCTAACCAATTTGGTGTAGTTTTTATAATTATTTTGTCTAAATCTACATTACACTCTCATGACAAACTTCTAAATATAATTTGTAGGGTTTTTGTGTTTTCATGTTGAAAGTTAAAGAGAAAAATAGTTTTTAGTTTAGTATGTAGGTTAATTAATGTAGTAAGACAATATCACATTATAACATATTCTAAGTCCATAATAATGGATTTGATAATAATAAACACTAAAATTTCAAATTCATTCAAGAAGTGATGATATATCCAATAATATGTGTACTATATGAAATTACAACTCTTTGAATTCAAACAATGTGTATAGCACAAAAAATACACCTTTTTGATTTATTTTAATTTTAAAGAATACTGCGTTAGACATAAATATTAATAAGCTGTTACAATATAAAAACCTTATAACCTTACCATTTAAACAGAACCCTTTGACAATTCAAATCAAATTTTACCTTCTTCATGCCCTTATAATACTTTTCTCTAAATCAATGGGAATGAGAATTTACAAATAGCGAAGAAACTTTTAATCAGAGTTACTATAACAATTGCCCTCTACTTAAACATCATCCATGTCAATGGTCAAAAAGTCAATAATAATTTTACACCTCATCTATAGCACAAAGTGTTTCATATTTGTCCTATTTTTATTGGTCAAATTAGCTTGACTGTTAAAGTGGATAATGTTAAGAATAGCCCAACAATTAAGACTTGACACTCAACCTCCTCTTAAACAACATCATTTGCAGCTTCTTCTGGGCAAGAATACAGCATTGAGCACAAGATACTTGTCAACTGACAACAATGCTAAAGCTGTTGGAAATAGATAAACATACGGGAAGGGGATATGACAACAAAAGGTATAGACAGGATTCAGTTATCCAATACTTGGCCTACGTTTGCATGTTGTGATTAGATGAGATTAAAAAAATCACTCATCTAATCACAAAGTGAAAACATAAGACAAGATTTAAAAAATCACTTATCCCTGCACATGGCCTAGATTTACATGGGTGATAGGATAGGATTAAAAAAAAAAAGCACTTGTCCTATAGCTTATTAACGAACCCACAATTTAACCTAAAGCTTGAGGGGATTTAACCCTAACTGTAGGGGAAAGGAATACAAGTGCTATGGACAACATGTAAGTGGCTGCAAAGATGATGGCAATAATAGTACCTTTGCAGATTGAACCCAACTTGATGGCAACAAAAGCTAAGTAACTGGACGCAGTGAAAATGACAGCGAGAGCCACCAACTTTTTCACCCTTGTAAATTCAATGTGGGCAGGACCATTGTGGCCGCAATTATAAACAATGTGGTCATGAGAGATAAGGTAGCTGGTATCAGTACAGCTTGACGAACCCCTTCATCTCTGTCCTCAACGCTGCTTGGAAGAGATGTGATGGCGCTGCAGTTGACCGCCATAATAATACCTGAAATTATTGACAATGTTTTTCGATCTTGATAGACTTTGTTCTCATCTGTGGCTTCTTCTGGGCAGAATACAACACTGAGCACAACCTTGGCTTTCCTTATAACCCTCTCTTTTGCTTTCCTTACAAACCCCTCTATTTCTTTCCTTATAATCCCCTCTATGCCTGCATCTTGCCCCGTTTCTACAATAACCACACAAGCTTCCTTAGCTTCCATTTCAATGTCTACGACTCTTCCTCGGCCTCCTGCATCTGGCTGTCTTCCAAAAAACTAAACCCTAGGACAGACTAGGCTCCAAGACTAGGAAATAAAACATTTTTGTTAACCTAAGGAATTAACGGGCATTTCCCTGCTCGATCCATGTCAGTAGCCTTGTAATCAGGGCGTCTTTATTGAAAAATTAATGAAAATATATATGAATTAATATATTCTACTTAAATATCATCCATTTTAATGGTCAAACAATCAATAGCAATTTTACACCTCATTCACCACAAAAAGTGGTAAATATTTGTCCTATTTTTATTGGCCATAATTGACTTTTGACTATTGAAATGGATGATATTTAAAAATAGATGAAACAAAATAAGTATTATGTGAAGTTGTAGTTTCTATTTTCAAACTTTCAAATATGTAGTGCATAAATTATTTGAGGAAACATGGATAAATGAGCTATGACAACTCTTTTTAAACATCATCCCCTTCAATGGTCAAATAGTCAATAACAATTTTACACATCATCCACATCAAAAGTAGTAAATATTTGTCCTTTTTTATTGGCCAAAATTGATCTTTGACTATTGAGTTGAATGATGTTTAAGAAAAGGTAATTCTAAAAGAGTCAATTACTCTCATTCAATGTTTCAAATATCATCCACTTCAGTGGTCAAATAGTGAATAGCAATTTTACACCCCATTCATAACAAAAGGTGGTAAATATTTGTCCTATTTTTATTGGTCAAAATTGACCCGTAATTGTTGAAGTGGATGCTATTGTTGGAGTGGATGATATTTAAGAAGTCTTCTTAAATATCATCCAATTCAATAGTCAATGGTTAATTTTGACCCATAAAAATAGGACAAATATTTACCATTTTTTGTTGCAAATGGGATGTAAAATTGTTATTGACTGTTTGACCATTGAAATAGATGATATTTAAATACAATGATTTAAGAATAACCTATTTCTATATTCAAAACTTTTATGACCTTGTTACTAACAACCCTTTTATTGTAAACAAAATCACAATTGTTATTCTATCTCTCTCGTCCCCAACTTTCAGATTGGAATTCCCACATTGTTAATATTATAATGGTCCCATAATCTTAGATCATAAGATTATTCTCGATTAATTATCAAGCTAATCCATCTCTTACTATCATGGACTTCTGAAAAATTTCAGTCTATTACTTGGTGAACATGTAAAGTATAGACCAACAGGAAATGAGAAATTGTATCTCTCTGGGTCCCCATAAAAGACTGAGGACTCACCTCCCTTTTGTTGAAGATAAAATTCAGATAAACAAAAAACTAAAACAGATAAAGAATTAAACACATAGAAGTAAAAATAGAGACATGAATTTAACATGGTTCACCATCAAAATGGCTACATCTACCAAGAAAAATAGGACACACTATTTCATTAATACATCAGTCTTCATCTACACCAAAAAGAGAATAAGAAGGGAATTATATCAACTCTTTAGGCAAGTGAAGAGACATGGGAAGAGGAAGATGAAAGGGTAGTGACAGTTGGGCTTCATTTCCAACAATCTCCCACTTGAAGTCCAAAACACACTGTTGTCCCCACTTTCCTTGAAATTCATTGTTACTTAACTACAGTACAAAGTAACCACTCCATTGGCTGACCAATCTTGGTGAGACTTCCAACCAGCTCAACCAAATTGACACACTAGTCACCTTTAATCCTCTGTCTATCACTAACAGTTAATGCTTCTTTGCTACACTTAGGACCAAGAGGGCCTGCTATAGTGTTAGGAATATGCATCCGTGGTGTGATGTCAATTAAATATTCCAAAATTGCACTTTGTTTGTCATGGTGACCAGATGGTTGACTCTCCAATCTCTGAGGCACAAAATTCAAAGATAGACTCTTCTTTGTATCCACCACATCTTGAGAAAATACCAAAATTTTACCCACACCCATAGCACTAGACCCACTAGCTGATAATAGAATGTGTTTTTGCAATAATTGAGTGAAACTAATCTTTTCTAGACCATCAATGATCCCATTGCCTTCTCAAATACACTTTCCAACACCGGCAAATACAGAAAAACCACCATGAGCCTTAGCAACATTGTTGATAAGTTCCATGATAAGCACAGTCTTTCCAACACCAGCTCCACCGAAGAGCCCAATCTTCCCTCCATGTTGATACCATGCAAGAAGGTCTGCAACCTTAATTCCAATCACAAGAATTTCTTGCTCCGTTGACTACTCGATAGAGGGAGCCTCACAATGGATTGGCAGGAAGTGTTTGGTATTTAATTCGCCCTTCTCGTCAATAGGCTCTCCAATCACATTCATGATACAACCAAGAGTTTTCTTCAAATCAATAAGCTTGGCCTTCAATCCTTTGAAACAGTTGGCATGCATGGTCAAAACTAAGTTCACATCTCTAGATCATTGACAGTACCAACCAAAATATTTAGTATCAAGGAATTAAACTCTAATTCCCCTGCATTTGAACTCCTTCCATTTGAGTATGTTCAACACATCTTGTTCATTTTTTTGGGATAAACTTTCTTAGATTCATACTAGAACTTGAAAAAAGTTATAGTCTTTTCATTGGAGCAAACATACATGAATCCTCTGTTGGGAAAATTCTGCAGATCATCTGGTCTACATGTATACTTATCTTATGCTATTTGGAAGTCTGCCTTGGATGAGAGTTTTATGAAGGGATCTCGAAACCACATGATATCAACATCCATCTTAAAATGAAGGAAAAAGCAATCTTTGACATATATCTAAATAATTTAGATGGAATTTGAAAACCCAATACAAATCTTTGTCTCTTCCACTCTGCAATGCCAAATACCCCATTGTCTCCCCCAATAATGTCATCATCTTCTTCTTCCCCTGGCTTGACATCACTGCAATGTCAGCACCACTGGTGATGATCATGGTGATGGTAATGCTCTCCCCATTCCTCGAGTCTAGGGTTTGTAACAAGAACCTCATCAGAATGTACCTTACCCATCAACATATTTGTGGGCCTGGGCAACTCCTCTACACTTCACAGCCTCTGGGTAATTGCACATAAATCCTAAGACAAGGAAGCTAAAGACTCATGCGACATGTTGGCAATCTTGGACTCCAAAAAATCTATCTCCATTCTAAGTTCATGCACTTGCTAAAACACAGACATCTGAGAATTTGCATCCAAAAATGGCCCCGGTACTCCTTTCATAGACTTCTTGGCATCTAAAAGAGTAGTAATTCTAGCTTTTAACTAAGCAATATCTTCTACAATTTCTTGTCTTCTACAACTCCGATTCCATTGATAGTGGTCCTTGGGACCACTCATCTTTAGCTTACACCTTTTCCCCTGGCACCAGGAAATTGTTGGGTTACGCCCTACTACATCCCACTTCATTGTTTCTTCATTGAATCACTTATTTCTATTGTTTATTTTACTCTTACTTCAAGACAATAGAAGAAGGCTTAGTTTCTTTAGAAAATATAATTCTACTATATATTACTTTCTATACAATAGGATCCTAAAGTTCATATACTTTCATACCATAATTGTAACCAATGAAATATATTTTATAGCCTTGTTCTCTAAATTTGTTCACTTCTCCCTTACTACATGTGCAGATACCTCAACCAAAAACTCCAAGACATTTTAATGAAGGCTTGTGACTTGACCATGCCTCCATAGGAATTTTATCATAAGATATGATGTAGGAGACCTATTTAATAGGTAACAAGTAGTGGTTATATCTTTAGCCCAAAAATTTTTCTCTAGACCAACACAATGCTAAGCATATTCTTAGGCTTCTCCATCAGTGTCATGTTCATTCTTTTTGCAACTCCATTTTATTGAGGAGAATGTGGAGTTATAATTTTTCTTTATATGCCATAATATTTACATAATATACCAAAATCATTAGAGCAATATCCATCACCATTATTTGTATTTAAACATTTTGTTTTCTTTCTAATCTACAACTCAACCATTGCTTTAAACTCTTTGAATTGACTAAAAACTTTAGATTTACTCTCTAGAAAATAAATCCATGTCCTTGTAACACAATCATCAATAAATGAAACATTATAAATAGACTTCACAGGATGCTGCCACAATAGCATGTTCCACTTATGGGACATCCTGATTAAATTACCTAAAATCACATATTTTTTAGAAAAAATAATTATTTAAGTCTTGAGGGGTTCCATCTAAAGGAGTTTAATTAAATTAGGTTAGATAAAACCCCTTATATCAAACCCCCTTGGAAATAACCCCCTAGTATTAAATCCAACCCTTGATGGACTCTCCTCCGCACCTATCAAAACGCTAAAAAAAAACCAATTTTACTTCATCTTTTGGGGGATCAAATGAAGTCATTTAGAAATTATATGTTTTAAGTATGTAGACCTTATTATAAGTTTTCCAAAAAGTATGATTTTGAATAGATTTCATTTGATTATTATGTTTATTCTATATTTTCTAGTTAATGTAGATTTTTCACTGAACATCAAAGTCTCTATTCCACATAGGGAAAAATAAAAAATAGAGAATCTTTTTTCTAAAAAATATCTGCACACTAGGTATTCATCTCCTTATTTGAACAAAAAAAAAGTAATGTTGTATGGTATAAACTATGTTTCAATTATAATTAATCTTACTTCAAAAAATAATTAAAAATATTTAGTAAAAATTATGAAAAAATATCTACACACTAGATAATGGTGTTACAAATCTATGCTTTAAAAATTACAATTTTATTCCTTCAATAAAAAAGTTATGCTATACGGTATAAACATCACTTTTTAAAAATGCTATTAACTATGAAAAATAAGTTATTAAAATTTACGTTAAAATATTCACAAATTATTATATATATATGTATATGTATGTATATATGTATATGTATGTATATACATATACATATATATATGTATATGTATATGTATATACATATATATACATATATACATACATATACATATACATATACATATATATATATACACACATATACATATATACATACATATATATACACACACACACATACAAAATAAAAAATTGCTAGTTCACATCATCTTCAAATTCTTAATGTATTAGTTGCTATAGGTGTCAAAAAGTGAAAATTTGGTTAAAAACGTTGATTTCAATGTCCTACTTTGGCCAAAAAGTGGCACATAATGAAAGAAAATTTAACAATACTAAATACATCATAATGAATAAGATCCAAAATATCACAAGATTTGTGAGAACTTGAGTAAAATTGAACACAGTTTTATTTTCCATAATGTAATATTGACAAATATAAAATTTAAGATTACAATCTAAAAGACCTTTAACAATGTTTTTAGTTTTCAAGATCCTTAGATTGTTCTCTCCTATGTGACCTAATCTCTGGTGCCATAGCATACTCTTCTTTGTAGGTAGTTTAGATTTGGTAGAAAGAGTGCCCTTAGGTACCCAAAATCCATGGCCATCCATTGAAGAGGAAACAAACTCCTTTTCGAATAAAGTAGCCACAAAATTGCTTTTCATAGAAGTACTATTACAATCAATAGTGCATGCATCAAGATGAAATAAAGTTCCCATTCTACCACCTCTAGCAATTACCATAGCACATCTCATCATTTTAAGACCTAAGTTTGCTTACAGATAACAAATTATGTGCTAATCCTAGGATATGTAAGACAACATCAAATCTTCTAACTCTACCATGTCAATTTTTTTAATTTAAATACTACCATGAACAACAATATTTAAATAAGAATTATCACCTAAATACACCTTACCACCTTCATATTTTTCATACTTATTGAACTAATGTCTATTAGAGGTTATGCAAAAAAATGTACCTGAGTCAATCAGCCATGCATGCTCACCTAAACAAGTGCCCAAGACTTCAATGTATGTGTCACCATCTTCCTCCTCAAACTCAGAATCAGAATGATCAACTTTCTTATTTTTTCATTTTCTTCTCTTCTTTCTACTCCTTATGAAAGTGACTAGGTTTATCACAGTTCCAACAAATAACCTTGGACTTACTAGGATATTTTGATCTACCCTTAGACTTGAATTTAGATTTATCATTTTACTTAGCATTCTTCTAGCCTCTTTCTTTTGGTCTTCCTCGAATACACAATGGACCTTCAGCATTTAGAGATACTTTCCTTATTTCTTCAAAAGGTAAAGAACCAACAACATCCTCTACTATCAAAATAATAGAATTTCTTCCAATAGTCATTACCAGGTCGTCCTATGAGTTTGGAAATGAACACAACAAAGTTCAAAATCTTTCTTCCTCGTCCCTCTTTACATCAACTAAGTTCAATTGAGCTACCAACATGTTAAATTATTTCAAGTGGTTTTGAATTCATCCACCTTCTTCCATCCTCAAGGAATAGAGCTTCTTCCTCAAGAATATCTTGTTCACTAAAGATTTGACTTGATAGATCTCACCCAAATTCTTTCATTACTACTTCAAAGTGAGCTCTTCATGGACATCAATTCGAATATAATCTACAATAAACAATCTGATTCGACCTTTGGATTTATGGTCTAGAACATCATTTTGAGAAACCAAAGTAGAATCAGTAGGTCTCTAACTTCTTCATCAATAGCATCCCATAGATCACAATCTATTAATAGATCTTCCATCTTTAACTTCCACATCTCAAAATTTATGCCCAAAAACTTTTCCATGTCAATCGTCGCTAATGTGATTGCCATCTTTACTTCCCACAATAAGGATCATAAAGTTCTCCTTCTACACAAACTCCCACTAACACTAGATTAGATCGAAAAAACCCTCTACCTAACAACTAGAATAAAAATTGGCTAGGCGTTGATACCACTTGTAAGGAATCAAGGTGTGAAAAAACTTTTTCCTATGCTAATATGTGAGAGGAATGTTATGAAAATAAATTCAAATTTGATCTAGAAACTTATTACAGAAAATAAATAAACATATAGAAATCAACAATTATATAGAATAAACCATAACACAATGATTTACATAGGGAAAATTCTTTTGGAAAAAAAACTCCACTCTAAAACCTACACAATGTATTATCAAATCAACAAAGGATTACAATACACTTGCAATGCAAGTCTTTATAAGAGTAATACACCAGCACTCCCATACAAAGTGATTCTGGTAGAATTTTGACAACACCTATGTACTTGTATGCTTTCATAATACAAAGTACTCTACAAGCTCTAAATTTTTAGACTTTATGGAAAATTGGAAACCATCTATTATTTATTAAACCATGTGCAAAACCTCCCATGAGGTGTGGTGCTCAAAATAGGAAAAACTCCCATATGAAATTAGGCTCTTATAGATGCTCTTACACACCTTAAAAGTGGTCATTGATTCCAAAGTTACTTGGGCCTCTATTATTGCTCTTACATGTCATAGTGTCTGCCATAACATTTGTCATAGGATAAAATAAAAATAGAGTGTCTCATTTTTATAAAGATAATGTCAAAGTAAAATATTAATATTCTACCACTACAAGGCTCCAACACTTGGTATAACTACCACATCAAATTCCAATCCTCCAATTTGTGCTAGAGCTATTTATTAAATCATGGAAATAATGTAACTAATCATAGAAAAATATTAAATGATAAATAAATAATAATAGGAAATTTGCAAGGTTGAGACACCTAATTTCCTAACAGATCTATCATTAACCATTCACTCTCTGCCTTTGGATTCTTCGATTCCTATTGATTCTTCTAGGAAATTATATTCCTTTGAAGCTTTTTCTTTCTTCAATTTCCCCTTGAGAAAAACTAGTCAAGATAAAAGGACGCTAGGGACCTATCACCTTCGCACCATAGAGTGCCAAAGTGCTAGCAATTGGGGGACACCTACTCTGAGGATAACTTCCTGCAACATAGTTTCTAAGCCTTCCAAGAAATTCTTTTAATCAGATTAGTCGCCTAATTGAGAATGACCTCCTTTCCTTCTTCTAAATCTAGAATGATCCCTACAAATATTGATGCAGAAGAAAGATGAACTTGGTTTTTAAAACTTTCTTCAATCATTGTTTGATAATTCTAGCAACAAAAGCCACTTGATGAATGACTCTTACTAGTACACATTGGTATCCATATTGGTTGATTTTGAGTTGAAAGCTATGTATGATGGAATTGAAGGCTCATTTATAAAAATTCCAACATTTTGGAGGCTTCCAATCACTTCAGCTATACTCATAATGGCACATGGTTCAGTTGCACGTGTTGTGATCATGATCATAAATGTTATGGGACTAATCCTTATAGGAAATCCTATCAATGCATGTGAGCAATGAAATCTTTTACCTAAAAATCCAATCATATATAACTTTAGGATATCAATCTTTCTTCTGTACTTCAATTACCATATGTTGATATTGTGGGGATGTCATAAAAATTATGCTATATATTTTTGATGGTCATATGAACATCAAATTTAAGCTAGTATTTTTGACGGTCAAATGAATGTCAAATTTAATACAGTGTCCAATGAAGACTATTTGACCATCAAATTTGAGATAGTAAAAAATTCTATAGAGCTGTACAGTATGGACGTCATACAACGTGGAAGTAAAGTTTTGGCTCAGAAAATTGTAGACTCTGATTTTGACTATTTGACAGTCGATCTTAAGGTTTTCAGGCCTTCTAAGCACGATGGTGAGGTTTGTTTGGGCCAAAAATACATCTATTTCATGGCTACCTCTAGGAATCTCTCTAAAAAGCTCTATAGTGGCTTGGTCCTTTGGTCTTCGATTTTGGTGAAACAAAAACCAATCATGATTTTTTTGAGCCTTCTAGACACTATGGAATGGCAAAAAATACCTCTAGGATTACTAAATTTTTTTAATCACCTAAATCTAACAAGAAAACAAATATGCATACTAGAATGATATATATGCCTCTTTTCTTCTAAACTATTCTAAATCTCTAGATCATCCAAAGATGCAAGATAAAAGTATACTAGGTTTTTGAGAAAAATATTAGCGATCTAATAGTCCTAAATCTCTCAAATAATAGGATTACAAAAAAATGAACTAAACCAAACAAACTAGCTCTAATACCATGTTAGATTCTGTGAGAAATGAGAACCAAGCCAAGATTTGATGTCGGCCGTAGATCACCTATACTCTAGTCAACAAATGATTGAAGATCAAAATAATGAAATGGAGAGAGAATTCTGAAAGAGAGAATCAAGAGACAAATTGCAAGAGAATTTTGAGAATGCTCACAATACTCTTACTGACTAGTTACCAAACTAGTTAAGGTGAGAGGAGAATGTTGTATATATAGAAATGCCAAAGTACATGGTTATACCTACTTAGATAAAAATAGAAAAATGATTATGGGAGATGACATAAAAATTCAAAAGAGGGTGTGAAACTCAACTACCCAAGTGTGGATGAGAGTGACACATGTAACAGATGGATTTAGTCATGTGGCCTCATAATAACCAAGTTTAATAACCTAATCAAGATTAATAATATGTAGGAAAAAAAAATATCCCTAAGAAAAATAAAAAACCTACACTAACACTAATGTTATGCTATATTTTTCTAACAAAAACATGACCACTTTGTATGCTCCCCCTATTTGACCCTTTTAATTCTCAACATTTTTTTTTCAAAATTAGTAGTTTAGAAATTAGATCTTGAGCACTACTAATCTTGTTTTTGTCACATTTTGAAATTTTGAGCATGGATATCTTGAATTTCTTATCCAAAATTAGTTTTTACTGATTTCAGGAAAAAAGTGGCCACTATATATTGTCTCTTGAAATAAATATAAACCAATTTATGGGATCACATCCTTCTCTTTATTCCTATCAGAATGACAGATGGAACTCATACCATTTCTTATTTTGCACAATCTGATTCAATACATATAGATAAGAAGTGTAAAATCGATTAAACATACGAGGAGTGGATAGACAGGATTCAGTTATCTGCATACTTGGCCTACGTTTACATGGTGTGATAAGACGAGATTCAAAAAATCACTCATCCGATCACAAACTGGAGACATAGGATAAGATTTAAAAAAGCACTTACACCTGCACATGGCCTAGATTTCCATGGGCGATAGGATGAGATTAAAAAATCACTCATCCTATAGCTTATTAACGAACTCACAATTTATCCTAAAGCTTGAGGGGATTTAATCGTAAACGTAGGGGAAAGGAATACAAGTGCTATGGATAACATGTACATGACTGCGAAGATGATGACAATAACAGTACCTTGGGAGATTGTGCCCAACTTCATGGCAACAAAAGCTAAGTAACTGCACGCAGTGAAAATGATAGCGAGGGCCACCAGGTTTTTCACTTTGTATAATTGAACGTGGGCAGGGCCACTGGGGCCCCAATTATGAAGAATGTGGTCATGAGAGATAAGGTGGCTGGTATCAGTACAGCTTGACGGATTCCTTCATCTCTGTTTCGAAGGCTGCTTGGAAGAGATGTGATGGCGCTGCAGTTGGCTGACATAATAATACCTGAAATTATTGACAACGTGTTTCGATCTCGGTAGACTTTGTCCACATCTGCGGCTTCTTCTGGGCAGAATACAGCACTTCGCACAACCTTGGCTTTTCTTACAACCCTCTCTTTTGCTTTCCTTACAAACCCCTCTATTGCTTTCCTTATAATCCCCTCTATTCTCACATTTTCATTATTGGTGTGGACGGCGATCCATACATCTTGCCCCGATTCTGCATTAATCACACAAGCTTCCTCAACTTCCATTTCAATGTCTACGACTCTTCCTCGGACTCTTGCGCCTGGCTATCTTCCAGAAAATTAAACCCTAGGACGGACAGACTAGGCTACAAGACTAGGAAAAAAAATATTTTTGCTTTCCTTATAATCTCCTCTTTCCTCACATTTTCATTATTAATGTCATGGACAGGGATGCATACATCTTTCCCTGAATCTACATTAACCACACAAGCTTCCTCAGCTCTCATTTGAATGTCTACCATTCTTCCTCAGGCTATCTTGCACACACTTAAACCTTAGGACAGACTAGACTAGAAGACTAGGAAATAAAACATTTTTAATTAGGCCTGCCTGATCGATGTGAATACCCTTGTAATCAGGGTGTCTTTATAAGGAAGAGAAATGAAGCAACTAAGGTATTTGAGGGAGTTCCAACGTTTTTCAAGTTTCTTGTCACGAGGCAGGAAAGTTCCAGGGCACTGACTGGCCTTCAACCGGGCCAACTACGAGTTCCAGGAAAACACCTTTTCTCGTCTGTGGATGGTGACCCTTGCTTAGCCTTGAAACACTGTAACTTTATGTGAATCACATCAAGATTTATTTTGGCCCGCATTGTACATAACTTCCTGACAAATGACCATAGGAGCATCTTTGAACGGCCTTTCTTTTCAATCGGAAAATCACTCTATTTAAATATTATCTGGTTTAATGGTTAAACAGTCAAGAGTAATTAGCCGATAGGTTTTAATATGTGAGCATTATAGTGCTAATCAGAAATTGTAAATTTTCTAAACTCGGTGTATTCCTTGAACCTCCAATAGGTGCAAGTGCTTTTACACCTCAGTTGCACTGAAAAGTGGTACATAGTTGTCCTATTTTAATTGGTCAAAATTACCTTACGAAATTGTCTTCTAGTTTAATTGGTGGATAGGTTTTCTCCCCGTTAGTTGTCCTTTCAAAGTGAAAAAAATTGAATTGTTAGAATTGTCTTATTTTATGGGAAAATTATTATTTTTAAATATAACAAAAATATTTTTAATTGCAAGTGCTAATTCTATATGTTCATGTCTAATGATTAGATTTATGTTCTTATATTTCACTTTTTTAAGAGTTTCTAATATTTATTAATAAAATTATTTTAATAATAAGAAGTTATGTGGGAAAAATAACAACACACAAACATCAGATGGAGAATAATTAAACAATAATAAAACACTATGATTTAGAGTTGGGACAAGAATAATAAATACATATATGAATTTAAATAAATTAAATATGATACATAGTTGGAATTTAGATAAAAAAATACTATTGAAGATGTTAGGTATAGGTTCACAATATGCAAAAAAAAATGGCATTGTGAAGATGAGTGCCTTAGAATTTGTAAATTGAATTTACTTCACTTTGGTTTAGAATCATGCCTTAAAAATTGAGCTTCACACCTACGAAAGTGATTTTAACTCATGAAATTGAACTTGACCCATATAAATTATTTGGTAGAGAATTGATGATTGTCACATATGTGCCTCAACTTATTATACCTATTTATGAATTGCAATGGTGTCAAGAAACACCATTTGGGAACTTGCTAGGATAAAATTTATTCTCCTTTGTTCAAACCCATAGGAGAATTGATTTAACAATGATAAACCAAGATCAAATACAACATGAAAGCTTGTAATATGTCTAGGATGATGTGATGTTGATGTTCTAGTTATGTTGTCTATGGATGTATCATGAATGCTCCTTGACTATAGTTTTAGAAAATTATGATGAATTGAGACACATTCTTAAATACAAGAACATAGCACACAAATTTACACAATTGTACATTAAGTTGGCTTATAATGGTTAGTATGAAAACGTTGCCAAAGTTCAATTTGAAATTGAAGTTTTAAATTTTTTAGGTTTAGATCACTACACTTAGAAATGATGGGTCAATTATGCACACATATCTAAACTAAGGTGGTAACAGGAGATCTAGGAATCAAACTAGTTCCTAAGGATGAGTGAAGATGGATATTTGTTGGCATAAGGTCATGATTTGTATGTACTGCATGAATATGCCACTTGTATACTTGTTATTGCATGAAGCACAATCTTGTCCAAGTGCGCCTAAAACATAGCCTAGAAAAAATCATGGGTATAAGATTTTCACCAGTGCAGAGGTATATAATAACAATAATAATTAATAAAAAAATTCTACTCTTAACTATCGCTTCTTTTATATCACATGCTCTATTTTTCTTTCATACTTTCACTTGATATTTTGCTAGGCAAATTGTTTTTTTTTTTTTTTTTAGGTTTTACATCTTCACACTTGTTCTAGAGGAAAAGAGGGACTATATTTTCAACATGCTTCCCAACACAATGATTAATACAAAGGTAAATATATTTTAGGTATGCATTCTATACTCAGCTCTACATGGCATTTGTCATTGTCATTTTTTTATAATCACAATTTAGCTTTACATTCATACTCAGTTTCTAGTTATTATTTTCTCTATCCTCCAAAATTTATGTGCACTCATTTGTAGTACACACAATTTGAGGGGCATCCTCTCTCTCTCTCTCTCTCTCTCTCTCTCTAATTTGCTTCACAGATTCTCTGAATCTTCTAAATATTTTTACTTTGGTATGCATGCACACTTAGTTTTGTACACACCAAAGTGGGGGAAAATATAGAGGAGAAAAGTGCATGTCGTAACATTACCCTCCTCTAATTTTAAGTCACTTTAGATTGATATCTTAGATGAATGATTTTAACACAGTTTAATTATTTTGACACACTCATTCACCCAAAACATAATCCATTATTCCCTCATACCACATTTATATGTTTGCAACCTTTATGTCTTAGTTTCTAAAAACCTTTTATCCTAGACACAATCGTAATTATTGGATTTCCCTCATTGTTAAAACTGTCGCATAATTTTACATCATAATATTATTTATTAACTATCAAGCTAATCAATCTCTTGATATGCATGGACTTTTGAAGTTTTGCATAGTCTATTGCGTGGCGAATACGTAGAAGTATAGCCCAGGAGGAAACGATAAAATGCATCTCTGGTAGGCCACATAAAAACTAAGGAGTCGCCTCCCTCTCGCCGAAAGTCTAAAGAAATTGGTCGGTTACGTACAATTATTTTCTTCGAAAGGCACCTCATTCACAACATCTGCAGGAGAGAAACAATTGCGCAACCAAATTTGTTTTGGGCAAATGCTGGAGGACTAGTGAGAAAATGGAAGGACAGATAGAGACAAATGCCATAACAGCTGCCTTGATTATGAGCACATCTTTCATGCTCTCCATAAGTGTTCTCACAAGTAGCGATTTCCATAAAACAAATATGATGATCTTGCGAGCATTTGTGATATTGGAAACAATGGCAATATATTCCTCGCTGGGAGTGCTCACGGTAGATTTGTTGATAGAAAAACAAGGGCAGTCTCACACCGAAATGGACGGGCTGAACCGCATAGCAGTGGTGTTTGATTTTTTATTTTTTTATTTTTTATTTTTTTTTTGGTTAAAAGTACTTTTTAATTGGTGCCTTTCAAATAGGATAAATATTTACCACTTTTTATTGTGGATGAAGTCTAAAATTCTTATTGACTGTTTAACCTTTGAAGTGGATGATATTTAAGTAGAGCCAGGACAGACTAGGTTAGAACTAGACTACGAAATAAAATATTTTTAATTGGGCCTGCCTGATCGATGTGGATAGCCTTGTAATCAGGGTGACTTTATAAGGAAGACAAAGGAAACAACGAAGGTATTTGAGCGAGTTTAATGTTCTTCAAGTTTCTTGTCATGAGGCAAGAAAGTTCCAGGGCAGTCACTAGCCTTGAATTGTGGCAACTACATGTCCCCACCTGAAATGTGTTGGGCCCCTTTTCCTCGTCTGTGGATGATGACCCTTACCCAAGCCTTGAAATACTATAACTTTATGTCAATCACATTGAGATTTATTTTTGCCGGCCCTCTAAGCATTTGACAAATGACAATACGAACATCTTTGGGATACATTGATACATGTTGGGATAAGGTTGTGATTTGAATGTACTATAAGAATATGTCACTTGTAGACTTGTTATTGCATGAAGGACAATCTTGTTGAAGTGGGCCTTCAACATAACCTAGAAAAGGTATGGGTGTAAGATTTTCACCAATGTCAAGGTATATCATAATAATAATAATTAAATAAAAAATTGCTATTATCGTAACTATGATGTCTTTTATATCACATTCTATATTTTTCTTTCACACTTTCACTTGATATTGCCACTTGAGAGTCTAATTGTTATTTTTTTTAAGGTTTTACATCTTCACACTTGCTCTTGGAGGAAAAGGAGGCTATATTTTAAACATGCTTGCCAACACAATAGGCAATACAAAGGTAAATACATTTTAGGTATCCATTTTATACTCAACTCTACATGACACATGTCATTGTCATTTTCTCTCATCCACAATTTATGTGTAATCATTAGTAGTACCACACACACATTTGCTTTAGTGACTTACATTCTATAGATCTAAAGAAATGATATCATTTTATCACAACTTATTTTTACTTCGATACTACATGTACACTTAGTTTGCACACACTAAAGTGAGAAGAAAATATGGAAGAGAATAGTGCCGTCTTGTTTTATGTCACTTTAAGCTGATGTCTTGAATGAATGATTTTAACATAGTTTAACTATTTTGACACACTCATTCACTCGAGACATAATCCATCATTCGTCATGCCACATTGATATATTCACAACTTTTATGACATAGTTCCTAACCACCTTTTCATCTTAGACAAAATAGTAATTATTGGAATTCCCCTATTGTTAAAATTGTCCCATAATTTTACATCATATATTATTTTCAGTTAACTACCAAGCTAATCAAAGCTCTTAATATATATGGACTTCTGAAGTTTTTCATTGTCTACTGCGTGGCGAACACGTAGAAGAATAGGGGAGGAGGAAACAGGAAATTGCATTTCTGGTGGGCCCACAAAAACGACGAAGGAGTCGCTACCCGTTCGCCGAAAGGCAAAAGAAATAGTCGGTTACGTACCATTATTTTCTTTGAAAGGCACCATCCTCCTTTCCAGAGTCCAACAATTCGTGGAAATAAATCTTCTACTCCCTAGAATAACCAAGCGAAATATTTGGAGGAGAAAAGCGATTGCGCAACCAAATTTGTTTTGGGCAAAAGCTGGAGGACCAGTGAGATAATGGAAGGAGAGATGGACAGAAATGCCATAACAGCTGCCTTGATTATGAGCACATCTTTCATGCTCTCCATAAGTGTTTTCACAAGTAGAGATTTCCAGAAAACAAATATGATGATCTTGCGAGCATTTGTGATATTGGAAACAATGGCAGTATATTCCTCTCTGGGAGTGCTCATGGTTGATTTATTGATAGAAAGAGAAGGGCAGTCTCACACAGAAGTGGGCGGGCAGATCCACAGAGCAGAGGTGTTGATGTCTTTTGGGTGCTGTTTAGCAGGTGCCTTTCTAGCATGGAATTTCCTCAATCTCTCTCTTCCCTTACTATTATAGCTTCTCGTTTGTTTCAGCGAAGTTAATGTAGGAACTTGAAAGGGGATTATAATTATGGAGAGGGAATTGTGGTGGATGCATCTACATGGTGAAAGACACAGTGTGCCTGCATTGCATGTTGTCTATCCAGCATACTGGATGCCCATTCAATCGTATTTCTTAACTCTGATTATATGTAGAAACAGTGGGCTCCATCAGTGCAGTTCCGGGCCGTGACCATGATTATGGAGAAACAGTGGGCTCCATCAAAGGAACCTATCCTCACAATTAGGTGCTGTAACACAGAAGCTTTTGAGGAACTTACTTTTATTTGAGTTTTTTGTCCACCATCATTGTTTTATAAAAATAAAAATATTAAAAAGGAATCCACTTTTAGTCTTCTTTTTTCCAACCGGAGTTAATTTTGTGTACTAGCTTAACAAATAGATTTTTAAAAATACGACCTTGTACCGATGAAAACCCTAGAATTTGTATCATGCATTTAAAATTGAGCTTCACATTTATGAAAGTGACTCTAACATGTGAAATTGAACTTGACCCAAAGAAATCTTCTGGTAGAGAATCGACGATTGTCACATATGTGTCTCAACTTATTATACCTATTTATGAAGTACAATGGTGTCAAGAAACACTATTTTGGAGTTACTTGCCATGATATTCTGCTTTGGTCGAGCCCATAGGAGAATGGATTTAACAATGAATGAACCAAGATCCAATACAACATGAAAGCATATAATATGCCTTGGATGATGTGATGTTGATGTTCTAGTTATGTTGTCCATGGATGTATCATTAATGCTCCTTGACTATAGTTTTAGAAAATAGTAACAAATTGGGACAGATTCTTAAATACAACAACACAACACACAAATTTACACTAGTCTACATTAGGTTGGCTCATAATGGATAGTAGGAAACGATTGCCAAAGTTCAATTTAAAATTGAATTTTTAAAAATTTGAGGTTTATATGGTCACACCTATAAATGATGGGTCAATTTTGCACACATATCTAAACTAGGGAGTTCTAGGAATCAAACTAGTTCCTAGGTATGAGCAAAGATGTATACATGTATAAGGTCATGAATTAAATGTGCTACATGAATATGCCACTTGTAGACTTGTTATTGCATGGAAAACAATCTTGTCTAAGTGGGCCCAAAACATAACCAAGAAAAAAAAACATGGGTCTAAGATTTTCACTAGTGAAAATGTATAACATAACAATAATAATTAATAAAAAAATTCTGAGTCTTCAACCATTTTGTGTGAATTCAATTAGATTTTAATATAGATAGTAGTTTTATATTGCTTCGTTGATACCTCATCAACATGCATGACACTATTTAGGATATTGCTTGGTGATTGAGGGTCTCCCCAATTTTCATGGTTCCTCATCCTAAACTAGGTTTTTTTTAACTATATATATAGTTTCCACAAAATATTATTTTTTTCCATAGATCTATAATAATTAAAATATGAAAACCTTCACTATTTGTAAATAGTAAAAAGGTAAGATGAAAATCTAATACATATTTAATGATTATGAAGATATAATTCTTTTTTATAGAATTTTTAAAGGACAAATGTGCTTACCCTTTCTATTTCTTTGTTGTTTCTTAAATTTGCCCTTTTCAAATTAGTTTCCCCCTCCCCTTTTTTGATTTTATTTGATTTCATTTCTTGTCTTTTTATATTTTGTCTATTTATATGCCATATCTGTGCATTATTTTTATACTGTGGCTATCTTTAATGTTGTTGGTTATATTATTTTTAAAAAAATATTTATTATTGTTCCTTGTAATTATTTTTTAACTTATGTTAGCTATTTAATTTAGTTGTATTAATTTTATAATAATATGTTAGTCTTATAAATTTTTTGATTTTATAATAATATGTAGGCCATCTAATAAAAAAAGATTTAAACACATTCATGAGATGAGGCACTTTTATCGTAACACCTCTTGGCATAATAAAATAATTTTAATGTAAAATAAAATGACTCTTACGTAAATAAAATATGTAATGAAACAAATTGCACAATAGAAGAATATAATAGAAAATAAGTTGCAGCCACTTTGAGGGGGAAACCTCATAATGGGATACCTAAACAAATCAATATGATAATAATAACTAACCCATACCTCTTATATATATCATACTTATGCCTTGGGTATAGGCTGACCTAACTACCTATATAGGACTATAATAATGGTTGTATAACTTAATTAAGAGTTAAGAAAGCCAAAAGATGACTACTCATAACCATATACACAATATAGGATTAGGGATGTAGTAAAATAGATGGAGACTAATTTTTTAGATAAATGTATTTGGGATATCTATTTTTTTTATGTTTGATAACACTATAAGGGTGCGAAAACCCATATAAAAGTATCAAAAATTAAAATAACTGAAGGCTACTCACAACTAAGGGCCAAAAAATAGAAAGTATAGAATTATATTAATATAGCACTTTCGTACATCCGCTACCAAAAGATATATACCATCAACATTTACATACATATATGTAAGCTACTCTACTAAATCTAAATAGAATCTTTGCTCCTTACTCCATCTCATCCAACTCATCCACCACCACCTCCTCTTCTATTTCATCTCCCTCTAGGCCCTATAGAAGAACTTCCATCTCAACCTGGTTCCCTGAATTAGTCACACCTATCAGCTATTTGAGGAGGGCCACTCCATCCTTTGGAGCAATCTTAGTGGCTTCCTTGTCAACCCCTATCACAAGGATAATGAAAGGGATGCAAGGACCACAATAGGCTCACAAAATATCCAACCACACCACCTTATCACGCCTCATTCCAATGCTAGGAATGGCCAAGTCCAAGATAGACTTCAACCCCTGGTGCCATTTCATTTTGATCAAAGCCATAACAAGAGCCCATACCAAATCCTTTGTCTCTCCTAATTCCAATAGCACTCCAATGAACATAGCAGCCAAATCCAAGTTCACTCTATACTTGTTCTTCATCTCAAAAAATGGCTCCTCCAACACTACTTTGATGGCGTTCAAACTAATGGGAGATTTCATTTTGAAAACCTTCATCAGCCTGTAGTTTGATATGGGCCCTAGAGAGCCCATTTGGTGTTTTTTGGCTAGTAGAGGCACAATGGATTCCATTATTCTCAAATTCACAGAGTGAGAGCAAGCCTGACCTGAGGATGAGAAGAAATGAGGAATTTCCATCCTAATCTCCAATAAAAGTATCCCAGTTAGTAATTCCAACCAGGCTCACACATTCCTGAGTAACAAACTAGATTTACCTTGATTTGAAGGACTTCAAAATTAAAGAGAGATAAATTCTCTTGACTATTGAGCAAACCCAACAAGCATGGGAACTATCAAGCCATCTCTGACAGTGACAAGATTGACACTCCAATCTCCATCACCCCTCTCATAAGTCCAAGATGCCATCTCACCTGCCACATCCAATTTATCTCCTAGCCACATCTTCCTGAGCAAGCATTGCCTCTTTGACAATAAGAGCTTCTAAGTTGGGGGCTAGGTTTCTCATATCTTCCACTAAGTGTGTAATTTGGAGGTCCCCAGGTATTTCAAAGGTAACATTTTCCAACAGATCAACCACCTTATTTTCCTCTTGAAAGACATGGTTAACCTTGTAGTTCCTAAAGTTGACGAAGAGTTCCAAGCGCCTTACCAATGAATTGTTCAATTTCCAATTCGGGGTTGGCTATTTTCAATTGCACTTATCATGATTTGAGAGTCTCCTTTAATGTGGATTCTCCTAATCCCTAAAGATAGCCCCAAATGAAGACCCAAAATGAAATCCTAAAACTTCACTTCATTGTTAGAGAGGAAACCAAACATTTTTAATGCAATGCCCACTAACTCCCTTGACTCATTTTTGATTATACATCCAATGGAGGATTGTCTCAGATTTCCCCTCAAAGCCCCATCAAAATTGAGTTTAGCCTATCCTTATTTTAGTTCCTTCCATCTTGTCATGGCGTGACTTGCCTCTAGATTATCTCAAGAGAGCCCATTAATGTGGGAAATAACTAGCCCTTGCTAGTTTTTCCTCATGAGGCTGTCCCATGCCATAAAGGATCTTCCCTTGGTTTTTTTATTCCTAATCACATTGTTTGCTACCTCTACAACTTCATCTTCTATTTTTATCCACAAGAGACCCACTTCCATTTCTTTGCATTGAATGATACTTCTATTTGTTTCCTTCTAGACTTCCCAAATCAAGAAAGAAGGGCTAATGATCCACATACAAGAGAACATCACCTTCTGAAAAAGAATCATCCAAGAGTTGAATAACTCTAACAATTTCCTTGGAAAAAATCTTTCCCAATTTAATTTCTTCATTAGTCTCAACCACCACTGTTTCGTGAACCTACAGTCTGAGAGAAGATGATCTATCTCCTCTTCACGTTCCTTGTATAAGCAACATCTAAACAATCCAAATGATCAAAATTCTTCAATCTCTTGCCTATCAAGATTCTGCCTTCTAACATTCCCCAAGAAAACATCCTAGCCTTGGGGAGACACTGATTATCCCAAATGATATGGGAGGGCTAGTTCCCCTTATCTCTAATAGGCTCCTTTATAATATATACAATTTTCACACTGTACTCACTAGATTTGGAGCCACACCACATTAATCTATCATCTCCATCTGAAACAACAATACTTTTATTTTCCAATTCTTGTTTCAAGAGGTTTGCTTGGACCATTGGGATCCCAACTACCCCAAAATCCTTCCGTCTCCACTCTTTGAAGCTTTTATGTTCATTCAAAACCACATAGTTTTCTACCTTATCACCCTAGGCTAATGTTAGTAGATCTCTACTTTCCCCTAACCCTTCAATGGTGTTAAGGGCTTTATGCCCATTCTAGGAATCTTCCTAGAATAGGGCCTTCCTTCCATTCCTTACCTCCCAAGATAGGTGATTGATGATTAAAGGTCTAGATTCCATCATGAAGTTCTAGATTGTTGATCCTATAGGGTGTTTTAGTTGTTATAATCCTATCTAGACTATCTGAGTCCAAATACTTCCTTCAAAGAATCCTTTCCCATTTTGATCTCAGGTTGCTATACATTTTCCAAACCAATTCAACTCCTAGGGTTGTATTGAAGGAAGACCAATTCCTCAACCCAACTCCCCCCATTTGTTTAGATTTGCAAACTTTATCCCAAGCTATCAGGGGGTACTTTTGACCATTCAAGTCTCCACTCCAAAAGAAATTCCTCATGCTCCTATTCAAGTCTTCCTCCACCTTCTTAGGCATTTTCAAACAATGCATATAATATATGGGTATAGATGATATCACTGATTGAAGCATATGAACCCTACCTGCCACCAACACCCACTTGCCCTTCTAGGATTCCATCATATTATTGCAATTGGACACTATTTAGTTCCAAAGATTAGATTTGATTGCTCCTTGGAATAATGTGGTCCCCAAGTATTTCCCAAGAAGGCTTTTGATTATCAGCGCCAACTTCCTGGCTAACAATCTTTGCTTTCTATGGGTCTTGTTAAAGAAATAAACCTCACACTTATTCCAATTGACATTCCAACCTAATGCAGAGAAGAAAGATTCAATAACCATCTTCATTACTTTTGCCTCTCTTCTACTAGAAATACCAAACAAAAAAGTATCATCTACAAATTGGTTGTGTGTGACTGCTTCTGTATTCATGGTAATTGAAATGCCTTTCCACCTACCCAATATTTCTTCCTCATTAATAAATTTCCCAAGAGCTTCTACCATTATAATGAACAGTGAGGGTGACAAAGGATCCCCCTATTAGCGTGCACTATTTAGTATAACTAGGCATATTACACTGTTTATTAACTACCTGATAGTTACGTCAGTTGTACGCCAGTTGTGCAACTGCTTCAACTGTTTCATCACAATTATTTAACAGTGGTTTGAATCTGCAATGATCATCGAATGAATAAAATACAATCTTCTCAGTTTTTCTGCATATGGTATCAGAGCAGCCATAGAGGATAGGAGTGCAGCAAGCGCAATGTGAAGCAATACTCCTCCTGCGTGGAAGAAGGCACCCAAAGAAACCAGATGGAGTTCTGTTGAGGTGCAAGGAGAAAGTATCCACGGTGCAGGGAGGAGAGCAAAGCCGTTGGCAGGGAGGCAAAGCCATTGTTAGACCTAAATCTACAAACATTTCCCAAGGCACGTCTCTCAAGCATCAGATCTCTCACAAGAGCAATTTGATGGGTTTGTTGAATGGATCAGAATACATGAAGATCATGAAGGAAGTTGAGGTATTGTTTCTGTAAGTTACGGTATTATTTTGCAGGCTGGGGGTTGAATGCATAGTTTCTATTCTCACTTGATTACTATTCTCATTTGAAGATATATGGTTGGGTATATAGAGGAGATTATTCATCCATCACCAGATTCAATTGAATGCCATACTAGCTATTCAAAATAGTCTACTCCATTTATTAGAAGGTGTTGCTCAATAGCTTGCCTTAGTAAGATAGAAGGCGATCAAGTTCTGCTGAGGTGTGCAGGAAACAGCCTTGGAAGGAAGCATCGAGTTTGAAGGCCTTTGTAGGTAGATTGAAGACATTTGTACTCTCTACTGTAGCGGTTGTTGTCTGGACTGAAGTTTCTCTATCCAAGCCATTTGTAGCACTCTCCATAAGGCACCTAAAAGAGGAAGACATAGTCTGCAAAACCCGGCAATCAAAGAAAAGTGGATGCCATTATCATCTCAAATTGGTATGTATTCAAGTGTGTATGAAATGTAAATTTTATAAGAAAATATATTTAAGTCTAAGAAAGAAGTCAATCTTTTGAGTATTATCTAAAATGGAGATCCCATTAGACAAGTATTCCGGTTCCAATTTTCATACTTGGAGAATGAAAATTCAAATGCAACTAATGAATAAAAATTTATGGGCAATAGTAAGTGGAAAAGAAAAAGCACCTACAGATGCAAATAAGTTATTAGATTGGAGTAGTAGAGATGATAAAGCCAAGGCTATAATTGGTCTTGCTCTTTCTGACACCGAATTGCACCATATTGATTTGGATAAATCATCAGCTGAAATTTGGGAAAATTTGAATAAATTGTTTGGAGCAAAAGCCGTTGATGCAACGTTTTCTCTAAAACTTCAATTATTTTGATTTAAGATGGAAGATGGAATCACAATGTCAAATCATATAAGTAACTTGCAGTCTCTCATTAGACAGCTAGCAGAGGTTAAGGTTACAGTAGATGATGATGATGCTAGGGCCATCCTATTAAATAGCTTGCCTTCAAAATACAACAATGTTGTTTTTACTCTCAGTCAAATATCTTCACAAACTCTAGAAGGTATAATTTTTGCTCTTCTATCAGAAGAGAAGAGAACAATAGAAGATTCAGAAGATGATCCTCAGGAGAAAGCATTATTTTCAAGAAGCAATTACAAGAGATCATAGAGAATCAAATGTTTTTATTGTAAGAAAAACGGTCACATAGCTTGGGATTGTAGAACTCGAGCGAATGATGTTCTTAAAGGAAAGCTCAAAAATGAAGGAAATCTTGCTTACATTGAAGATGATAAAGACCCACCAGATATTGAGGATGAGGATCCACCAAATGGTGCTATTAATTTCTGTGGATATGCCCTTTAAGCAAGGTCATATTGGAGGCAGGCGGCATTGGAGGATGGAGGATTTACAATCATCTCAAGTTAGCTTCTCGCTTTGAGATGATGCTTTGCATGAGAAGTGTTTTTGGTTTTGGTTGCTTTGTTTTTCTTTGTTGTTGCTAACAGAGCTGACAGATTTGAAGAATGTATGTTTTGTGAAGATTTTGTTTTGGAGACAGGTTTGGGGTTTGGTGTTGAGCTCAATATGGATTGTTGTCCAGCGAGCTTTAAAGAGTATATGATCTTGAATTATACCCTTTCGCGGTCACTAGACAACATGGCAGAGATCTGTCGTATCTCTTAGGGGCCATTGTCGAATAATTCAAGACTCTATGATTTGAGAGCTTGGGACTAAAGAGCTCAAGAACACAGCTCGAAGCGACGCCTTTCTGAGGGTAGACAAGATAGCATGATGGAGCCTCACTTGGTTCAGGATTTGTTCTTTGGGAGAAGATCTTCTATAAAATATGTATTCATACTATGTAACCAGCTTTGTTGAGTCTTTAGCATTAAGGGGGGGTCTCTTGGTACTATTGTAGGAACAATTGAATAAGGGGGGGAATGTTAGCATGCACTATTTAGTAAAACTAGGCATATTACATTGTTTATTAACTACCTGATAGTTACGTCAGTTGTACGTCAGTTGTGCAACTGCTTCAACTGTTTCATCACAAGTATTTAACAGTGGTTTGAATCTGCAATGATCATCGAATGAATAAAATACAATCTTCTCAGTTTTTCTGCACCCCCTTCCTAAGACCATTAGCTGAGTCAAAGAATCCTATTGGACTCCCATTCACTAGGACTATGAATCTAGGAGAGTCAATGCAATTTTTGATGTATTGAATCCATTCCTCACAAAGACCAAACTTTTCCAGAACTACCAACAAACATCCTCTATTGACCTGGTCATATGCCTTCCTGATATCTAACTTTACCAACATCCTTTTTGCCTTACTTCTAATCACTATATGAATAGCCTCATGTGTGATAATGACACCATTAGAGATGGATCTCCTTAGGGTAAACCCACTTTGCTCCTCAAAGATAAGAAGGGGGAGAAGCAGCTTAATTCTATTGGCCATTTATTTAGAGATGATTTTATATACTGTGTTGCAAAGGGAGATAGGTCTAAAATCATCCATGGTCTCCACTATATTCCTTTTTGGAATTAGGGAAATGAAAGTTGTATTTATTTCTTTCAAGATTATCTTATTCTTCCTATCTTCCTCTACTACCATAACCACATCTTTCCTGATGATATTCTAGAAATGTTGGAAGAAAAATGCTAGAAAATCATCTAGGCCCAGTGCCTTGTCAGGAGCCAACTGAAAGGTAGTCCTCCTAACCTCCTCCTCTATGAAAGACTTATTTAACTCTACATTCCATCCTTGATCTATCAAGCACAGGATCCTACCAAGTACTTCCCTTTTAAATGCCTCATTGGTATTATTCCCTTTGTTTAATAATTCCTTAAAGAAACCCGAAGCCACATTCTCAATCTCTTCAGGATCCAAAATCACCACACCTTTACTTTTCCTTTATTGAAGAGATTATATTGATGCTCCTCTTTACCTTGATCAAATTGTGGAAGAACTTGGCATTTCTATCCCCAGGCTTCAGCCAGGTCTCCTAAGATTTCTACTGCCAGAAGATTTCCTCTCTGGCTAGTAGCTCCTCATGATACTATTTCAAAACCTTTTCTTTTTCAAAACTCTCCTTTTACATTCCTTCCCTTAGGATTTTGTCATTGATAACTTCCAATTCTTTCTCCACTACCACTTTTTCTTCAAAAATATCCTTAAAATGAGTTTGATTCTAGTCTTTGAGTTTGAGCTTCACAAAGACCAACTTTTTCCACAACTTGAAAACCCTAGATCCATGCTCCCATGGGCATTGATGCTACCATTCCTTTATTCTGTCTTCCATGCTAGGATCCCTAAACCACATCTTTTCAAATTGAACGAAACTTCTGACTGGTCTCCCATCCTTGACAGACTTGAGTTGCACTAGAAAGTGGTTAGAGCCTGAGAAGGGGAGAATGAAGGACTCAAAAATCAGATCCCATTTTACCCCAATCAAATAGTGATCCAAATGCTCTGCTGTGTTGGTGAATCCTTAACACATGTTTGTCCAAGTGAAAACCAAATTTTTTGGTAGAATATCTTGCACAAAATTATCATTAATAAAGTCCTAGAAGTCTTTCTATACCTAGTTTTGAGAGGCATTACCACCCGTCTTCTCATTACCATCCTTTTTAGTATTGAACTCCCCCCAACAATAACTTTTTCATCCCTCAACTCCTATAAGGACACTGAAATTTGAAACTAGACTAATCTTTTCTTCTTCATCTTGGTATCACCATAGATATTTATAATGATGAAACTCTCTCCAATTGTTAGTGACCTGCATCTACAAATCTACCATTGACTAGACTACTGTAAAGCCTCCACTTCCAAACTATATGGATTCTATACCACCCCTAGACCTCTAGAAGCCACTTTAGAAGGGACAAAAAACCCTCTCCATTGCTTCCATCTTCTCAAAATCCCCTGAGAATCCACATCTGAAAGTTTTGTTTCTTGAAATAAAGCCATATAAGGTTTGCTCGAATTAAGTTGGCACTTGACTATATGCCTTTTGTTAGGGGCATTTATGCCCCTAACATTCCAAGTAATGAGCATCATTTCTCCTTAGGAAGGGAGAACCCCTTCCTCAATCTCAGTTTCCTTTGACCTTTGGCACTACCTGCCAATTCTAGTTGTGCCTTCTTTGATTGCCTTCCTGTTTTGCCCTTCTCCCCTAGGCTGGCTTTCTTCATTTTGGTTTTTTTCTGGGATACATTCTGAGCCTCAATTTCCCCCATGTCATCTTTTGAGGAAATGAACACTTCCTTTGTGTCTTCCTCTTCAATATCAAAGAAGTTCGCTTCTTCATCCCCAAATTTAGACTTAGCACCCCCAACTTCAAGGTTGTCCTTATTAGCATCCTCCAATTGGATCTCTCCCTCTTCAAACTCCACTTTTGTCTTCTCCATCCCCTTCTCCAAGGCCGGGGTGGAAGTCTCCTAAGATTCTATTGATAAAACCTCATTCCCTATCCATAGGCCACTATCCTCAATGAGTCTCTTCTCTGCCTCTAGTTTGAAGCTCTCAACTTGAGAATCAATCTCCAATATTGGGCCCTCATTCTTATTAACCAAATCTCTAGTGGAAGCCACATCTACGAAATCTCTCAACAGCCCCTCTTGACTAAGAGCCTCTAGCAATTTGATTGAAACCTTTACCAAAAATTACAAGGAATCAAGTTATCTCTGTATTTCCCCTATCACATCATCTAGGACTATCTTTGGCATCAAGGATGCTGATGGAAAACTTCCTTTTTTGGCTCTTGATTATATTTTTTCCTAAAAATTGGAGGGGATTTTTCCACTTCAACCTACTATCTCTAGATCCCTGAATCTAATCTTATTTCAACTTCACTAGGGAAATCAATTTTTATATCAATTACAATGCAAATCCTAGCATAAATACTGAACTCACCTATTAATAATTTGTTATCTACCTTAATAAAGGCTCCTAGGTTTAAACCAATTCTTTTGAGTATATCAACCTCCTAGTATTTTACAGGCAAGTTGTACATCCTAATCCACATTGGAACTACATAAACTTCATCCTTGATACGGTTGAAGTTTGGTTCCCAATCTTTAACATAAAAGCCTTTACCATCCATGACACGAGGACCTCCTTTGAGGAATTTCTTTTAATCTTTGGAGTCGACATTTCCACTAGGAAGAATCCTTTAGGGAGAGATTTAATATAGGCATCCCTGTCCCAATTTTTGTCATCCATTGAGAAACCCTAGCCCTAGAAAGAAAATCCCCTACCTAATTTAAAAGTACTTCTTGTGACTTCATTCTATTTATCATGATTTTTAACTCTGGGTAATTCAAATTTATCGTATACAATTGGGGATAGGAGTCAAACTTACAAAGATAATATTTTCTCTTGTTTCCACTCCTTTGCCCATGGGTCTCCACTTCTAGCTCCTAGGAATGTTCTCTCCATTCATGTGATCTACTTTATTTGAATTAGGCCCCTTCCTTCCTCTGTTCTAGTTCCACCTCCAAAAAGCTTCTTTCCTACCATTCCCTTGGGGAAACCATACCAAACACACCATTGATTCTTACTTATTTCTTTTGCATAAGCATAAACATTCTTCTTTCTTCCCCACCAGCCTGAATTTAAAAAATTTCAGTTTGGAGGCATTTTTGTATTCTATATTTTCACATGCATATTTGGGATATCTATCTATATTAGTTTAATGAAAATCATAAAATTTAGTTTTAATTTAGTTTAACTTTATTAAAATTTTATTTAAATTTAAATTTAGTTTAAATAAACTTTTAAATTTTGGTTTTAATTGTAATTTAGATATGTTGAAATTCTAATTTAGTATTATTTAAATTTGGTTTATTATTTGTATTGTAAGAAAAACTTGAGATTTGAAAGGGTCTCCACTTTTGTACAATCAAGAATAGGGGCCACAAGCCCAATTGGGATAACCTTCCAAAATGGTTACAACATAATAAGCATTCACAAAACCTTGAAATTCAAACTCCCATAAAAGCCATAGAGAACAATCCTACAAGGCTTGATACATGACTATCCTATAGTTTCATCCCTAAACCTCTCTTAATATTCTTTTACCCTATCTTGGGACTGTAGGATTTGAACAAGATAATGAGAACCTTTCTTCATCCTTTAAACTACAATCCAATAGAATATGTCACTCTCATCATCTAGGCTTGGGACTAAATGATGATAATCAATAATTGCCTCCATAAGAGACATCAAAGAAGATAGATAAATCCCTAAAAATATTTCTAGAGAATACGTTATCTACACTGGCACCATAGGACCAATCAAAGGATAAAAGTTAGTAGCAATATGCTTAATCCCAATCAAAGAAGGCATAATCAAAATAATAGGATTCACTGCCCTAGGAGAATAAAACACAATTGAGATGAGAGGCACCATAGTAGGGTCGGATTGGAATCAAGGAGGGCGCCCTTTGCCATGAGATAATGAGGAAGGGTGTCCTTCAACCAAGATGCCATGTCATCCCTCTTATGCTTCAAAAAAGAATAGTCTAAAGCTAGGTGACCAATACCAAAGTAAACCCTCATAATCCAATGGCTAGACCCATAGACAATCCCCCATTTCAAAAATAATATCGACTAGAAGATCCATATAGATTTCAATGTCTAGCAAGATACAAGAAAAGGTGGCAAGGAAAATATTGAGCTCGTAGCATTAGTCAATAGATAATACCCCAAAACATTATCAATAACCTCACAACATGATTCCAAACAAAATGGTAGAGGAAGGTTGGACATTTGTACCCATACAAGCATAATATTAAAGGATTTAGTAGTAGGGTTAAAAGTTAGAAGCCATGGCTTGAGCATGAGAGAGTGCTAGCCCCACACACAAACCCAACCATTGAGAATTACTTCTTGGTCATTGTCAAAATAAAATACTACAATAAAAACCCCTAATAATAGGGGTAAATTTCAATATTACCTTCAATCAAGGGACACCAAGAATCCAAAAGTGACCTATTGAGGTCAAAAATCCTTCGTCAAAAACTATTAAAGTGGTACTTGTTAATCCCCTCTCTACAAAGAACTCCTCACCCTTGAGTACCTCCCATCTAAAAACCATGATAGGCAAGGCCCTAGCATAAGGTAGAGTTATGATCTTCCTAGGAACATGTACCCCATGATAGCAAAAGATGTGACTAGAAAGCTAGCCAAAGTAATATGCCATGGAGGATATCATAGCCTTCAAATGGGGGACATTGTAGGAGAGGATTAGAGTACCACAATTATGTAGGAACAAGGACCAATTCCATTCCCCTAACCCTACACCATTGTTCCTCTAAACAACACTTGCTAAGATTGAGTAGTGCCACAACCAAATCTACGACTAAGGCCATAATCTGTCAAACCTACATAAAGAGAATGCAAAGGACAATCCCCAGCCACCATTGAAGGGCCAAAAACATCATCAACCACAACTAGAACCATGCAAGGAAGAATTCTAGAACCAGCATTCAAAATCATCCCTCCAAAGAGTAGTCTAGAGGAAAGATTCAATGAGAGAGATGGATAATATTGCAATGAGTTGACAGGTTAGGAAGTAGAGCTATTACAAAGGGTGTTTTATACTAAAATTTTGTTTAAAGTAAAATTTATTTAAATTTAATATTTACAAATTACTTTTTTTATTAAATAATATTGTAATATGTGTATTTCAAATTGTAAGATTTGGTCAAAAAGAAACCCAAGAATGCAAATGAATGAAGGAAAGAAAAGCTAGAAATTAGAAATGAGCAAGAATAAATTGTATTCTACTCAAGAGAATGCAAATCATATAATGAAAATGATATGCTCATATGGGAGTGATGGGCGGGTATATATAGGATTTACCATCCAAGAGGCTAAAAAAACTACCAATGTGGGATAAAGTGAAATATTCCCTAAGTAAACTTAACCTAGTGTAAAGAGAGCTGAAGTAGAGAACTAGCTAGGAAAGGACTAGATAGCTCAAGAACCCTTTTCACACTAACACCTCCCTTAAGTGCAACTTAGGGGGAAATGTGAACAAAGATGCACATATGGGTCTTGACAATGAGGCCAGATGAGGTACCATATGAAAAATCTTCCCCATGAGAGGATGAAGCAAGAAGAGCTAAGTGACCCCTAGAAGAGATGTCTCACACCCCACAAAGAGGCCAAAAGATGGACATACTCGTTCTTAGTGAAGGGTTTGGTGAAGATATCTACAACCTACTCTATAGTAGGAAAATAACACAAATCAATGATCTGCTCCTAAATGAACTCCCTAAGAAAATGCATGTGGATCTCGATGTGTTTGATTTGCTAGTGATTCACTAGGTTCTTCAAGATCTAGATGGAACTTTGGTTGTCACAATAGATGAATAATGTCTTCTAAAAAGTGATACAAAGTTTAGTGAGTCCATATATTAAAGCCAAATAGCCTTAGTAGTAACATTAACAAGCCCTTGATACTTAGCCTTAGTCGAAGAAATAGCAATGGCATGCTGCTTATTGAAAAATGTAACCAAAAGTGGACTTGTGATAATCAAGATAACCATACCGATAGACTCCATGTATCTAGTCAAGTCTAAACCTATGCCTGCTACATAGTGAATCCCATAATTGTGTGTTCCCTACATGTAGTATAAGATGCATTTTGTATCCTTCCAATGAATCCCATGTGGCTTCATCATGGAGTGCAAAAAAATGCCAACTACAAATGAATTGTTGGTGTGAGCATGAGTCTAGTAGATGAGGCTACTGACAAGATGATGATACAAAGTGGCATCAACTAGTTTTGTGGAACACTTCACCTTAAGCTTGACTCTAAATAGAAAGGGAGTTGATGTAGGATTACAATCAACCATATGAAAATGAGACAAAATATCAAGACCATACTTGAGATACATAAGAGAGATCTCAAAAGAGGTCTGAGTGATCTCAATCTCAAGAAAGAAGTGCAAAAGACCCTAGTTAATCATGACAAACCTGTCATACAAAGGAATCTTGACACTTGTAATGATGGATGAGGTACTCCATGTGACAATCAAATCATCAACATAGAGAGCCAAGAAAACAAGAGCATCCTCTTGTCTCAACATGTAAACATTCATATTTGAGTGGCATCTAGAAAACCCAACTAAGAGAAGAATGGAGACCATCTTGGCATACCAGGCCTGTGGGGCCTGTTTAAGGCCATAGAAAAACTTCCTCAATCTTCAAACTAGTCAAGAATCCTAAACAAATCCTTATGGCTTCTCTATGTAAATCTCCTCCTATAGATCCCAATAAAGAAATGCACTCTTCATATTCGTGTGGTGTACAATCCAACCTTGATATGCAACAATATCAAGTATTAGGAAAATGGAGTTCATCTTGATGATGGGGGCAAAGGTCTTAGTGTAGTCAACACCAGGAACTTATGAGAAACCTTTGGCCACAAGTCGTGCTTTGAACTTGTGAACTGATCCATCTGTTAAAAATTTAATTTGATAGATCCACTTACACTAGACCAATTTTCTTCCCTTAGGAAGTGGAACAAGATCCCATGTTTTGATTCAAATCAAAGACTTACATTCTTCCTTTATTGTTGAATCCCACTTAGTCATACCTAATGCTTCACAAAAGGACAATGGATCTGAAGTTGTGGAAATCTAGGAATATGAAATATCTTGGTGTTATGATTGAGTCCTCTGAGTATCTAAAGGATCCCCAACAAGAGTTCTTGCAAGCTCAAGTGTCTAAAGAGCCCAGTGAGGCATGTGAGGGGATGGAGGAGGAGAATCCTGAACCTCTAAATATGAACTCTAAGAAGAGGAGGATGAAACCTCATGATCAATTCTACGAGGAGAGGAAGTTGGAGGAAAATCCTCTGAGTCACTATTATCCAAATCCTCTATGGAGGAAGGAAGATGTGAGGATGAGCTAGGAGAGATTTCCTCAATTTACACACTTCTCTCAATGAAGAAATCATGTGTCTTTAGATCCAAGAGTTGATATTCTTTGACACCATTGTGGTAACCAACAAAGATGCAAGTTCAACTCTGAGGTTCAAAGCCCTTGTACACTTCTCTAAGGAATGTTTTCCCATGTTTGAGAGCCAAAAAATTTGAAGTGCAAGACAACACATTTCCTGCCACACCAAGATTCAAAGAGAATGATGCCCTTCAATGCCTTATGTGAAACTCTATTCTTGATGCATGAGTAGCATAGTTGATAACATTAGGCCCATACTTCTAAGGGGTAAAAGCACAATAATGTGTAACACTTTTGGCCAAATAAATAGTTCTAAGTAGATATTTTATGGGCGATAAGTTTATGCCTGGTTTCATTATGCCTGAAACCATGTTGCTCCTATGTGGCACATAGGTGGTTGTACATTTCCATGTGAAATTTTATCCAGCGGTAAGTTTACGCCTGTCTAGGTTTTGGGAGGAACCATGGAAAATAAAAAATAAAAAAAGGCAAAAATGTTATTTTCACCCAGATTGATACTATTTTGAAGTGTTCCACATGGAGCCCACAACAGCTAGCAAGCCCACAGGGCTATCGGCTGCATTGCGCCACCTCCAAGTACAAGGATGCAACTTCCAACTGGTTAACTATATTACCTACTGCAAAAACTCTTCTCACAGTGTAAAATAAAAAACCCTAATTCTACTATGACATGCTTAAGTATAAGTAAACCATATAAAAGTTATATATCATCATAATCCTATATGAATTTTTATAGTTTCTTTAAAATCTCTCCTTTCATAAGATATAGTCTTTTCTCCTTCCATATGATACAGTCTTTTTTAAAATGACTACATACAGCTATTGTAGACATGATGTTTCCACAGTCCATAATATGAGTGTAAAGAGCTTCTGGATACAACTGTGTTTTGCTTTGTATCCAGAAGCTCTTTACACTTACATACAGCTATACAAGGTCGTCTCTTAAATATGACAGAACTGTATAGCTATATTTAGGCATTTTTACTTTAAAATATAATTGAAATTTTAAAAGGACTATATAATATGAAAGGAAAGATTTTGGACAAACTGTCAAAATTCATAAAGGATTAAATTTGTTAAAAGACTGTATCATTATGAAAGGAGAGATTTTGGACAAACTATCAAAATTCATATAAGATTAAATTTGTTAAAAGACTGTATCATTATGAAAGGAGAGATGTTAGACAAACAGTTAAAATCATATAGGATAATGGACCGTTGAGCCTTTCAAGTTTTTTGAGATAGAAACATTTGTTATAGTCCATCTCTTTGATATGATGTTTTTTAAGTTCCCCAACTGATCTGCAGTTTGAGTCTCCAAATGTTTACTATAAGCCCATGCACCTTGTTCTATTTTAGCCATAGTCACAAACAATATTTTGGAAGAGACAAGTGAACCTAAAAGCTCTTGCACATAACCTAAATTTTCACAGTAGTTCTCTATTTATAGATAAATTATGCTAATGGAGCCTTTATGCACTAAAGTATGGACTCTACAAAATCAACATGTTGAATTAAGGAAAGGGTAGAAGGCTAAGAACTAAGGTATTTGAAGTAGGCTGAATTTCTTGAATATACATGTCAAGTTAGCCCATATATTGATCAGCCAAAACTCAAAATTAGAGGTATACTTTTGTACCTTGTAAAGCAACCAATTTGGTTTAGATGCAATAAAGTCAATTTTGACAAAGTAGGGGTACCAAAGAATCTCAAGACCACATGAGGCCTAAACTAATTCTGTTAACAAACCTTTCCACCTACACCTATTTTCTTCTACCCATAGCTTGCTTTTTGATAAGGGCTTCGATTTCAGATATTCTCAAATTCTCCATGTTTTCCAAGTTATTATCTTTCCCCATGATTTTCTCCTCTACCTCAAAAATAAACTCTTCCCCCACCTATATAAGAATATCCTCAACCATTGAGTTTAGAAAACCAACATCAAGACTCCCAACCATCCCTTCATCACCAAGCACTTTATTAGGGGTGATGTTCTTCATAGCCACCTCTATGTAGGATTCCTTCCTTTCCAAGGATTGAAAATAAACAATTGGCATATATTGAACATCCTTTCTCTATCCCATAATTTCATACTTGAACTATTTTGAGATTGTTTCTTCACTAGATATTTTCCTTCCATACTATATTCAATGTTTCCTTTCATTGGAAAAAACACCTTAGTATGTCCAACTTTTGTGTAGAGATAACATTGTAGGGCTTGGACCTTCCAACTAAATATTTTTTTTCCAAATACCATGCTTCAAATTTAGCAATATAAACATAGGAATGGGTTGAGAGACATCTACCTCAACACAAATCAAAGTAAAGATCCCCAAAGGACCATTAATAGAATTCCCATCCACCAATTGGATAGAATGGTCCCAATATTTGGCCAATAGATTATGCATTCTTAGCCACATAGGAGTAAGTCTTGTGTTTTCCATATATGGATCAAAGTTTAGAAGCCGTGATGCTACAATAAAATTACAAATTCATTAAGAATCCATAGGCCCCCTTTAATGATCATCTTGTTGCATTCTACACTATTTTTTATATATCTAAGGTAAATTTAAATAATTAATTTAATCACATTAGAATCTAACCTAGATAAATGAGTTTAGACTGATAAATTATTAAATTAAATGCTTAAAAAAATTAAATGGATAAATAATGATACTTAGATAGAAATCTAATGAAGATATGTTGTGACAAATGTTTCTAGTTGATTTACCAATTTGATTAACACCTTTGAATCAATAAACTCTTTTCTTTCACTTTGATTAACTTTAGTGTTTACAAAACTAATCTTGATGTAAATGTGAATCTGAACTTGGCTATGTATTTTAAATATGTGTACATACTTGAAACCTGCTTGCCTTGGTGTATGTGACCCACAATAACTAATTCCGTATTTAAGAACATGTAGGTTGTTTCATGTTTTATACTCCTTGTGTCTTGATTTAATACAAATGTCTAGATTGAATGTATTTAATTTTTTAATTTTAAATGTTTATATAGTTTTGTATCTAATTTAAATGTGTAGATTGTTCATGTGTATTTAATTCTTAGATTTTAAATGTTTTTAGTTTTGTTAATTTAAATGTAAAAATTGAATGTATTTTCATTTTATAAATTAAATGTATGTTCAATTTTTTTTAAATGTAGAAATTTGCATATGTGGCATCTGATATGGCATCTCATCATAGTGATGGTCAAACACATGATAGTGACCATAATAGTGCTAATAAACATAGTGTTCAGAGTGACTTATATGTTGCCACTCTCGATAGACTAAATAATGCTTTTACACATTTAGGTCAGACGATCCATAGTACACCAAACCTGTCTAATAGAGATAGGTTGGTGGGGATTAGAGTAGAGTTTCCTTGTATGATTGACATAGTCAAATCATATAATCCCTATGATGATTTGAGTATTAAGTACTTTTATGTGTCACTTGCTAGTACTTTTACTAGGACAGTGAAATGGCCAACAATTAATAGGGTCATTTCATTAGATACGGTGCATACTATGTTTCCACATTATCAAGGACTAGGCAAAGTTTTGGGCTATTTTGTCACTAGGTGTACAAATGTTGTTGTTGTACCACTTATATATCCTAAGTGGTTAGCACAACATCATAGATGGAAACACAATGATGAGTTGCCCTTATATTTTTGCAAACAATTATATGTTGTAGTTCATTTACGACTTGATGTTGATTTCATATCTATCCCATGACATGTAGGACATGATTTTGGGAGGTTTTCATAGAAATTTCGATGTCATAATTAGGATCCACCTGTTGATAAGAGGGCATTAGTGGGTCCCAACCTTTTGGTACTTCCCAAAAGGTTGAATCTAAGATGATTGGCTCAGGTGGTAGTTGCATCATTGAGACAACGCATTTTTGAGGTTTAGGTTCTTTTTCTAATGACGTTGATTGCTTGGCATCAAATCACGTTGGTAGATAAAAGTTGTGTCCACATACCAACATAGGATCAGTTGATTCGACTTCCACTAGTTATGATCCTTACATATGTGCTGACATAGTTTAACCATGTGATGTGGTGCAGACTTCTGGAGAGGGAGATTTACACAGATTGAGTACATGTCTGGTGCATGATCTACTTTCTACATATTAGTTTGTTAGTTCAGAGTATGGGATCCCTCTCAAGTCTATGTCCATATTTCTCAGTCAATAAAGTGAGGAATGAGATACACATATGACTAACATAGTGCCTTCACAGTAGATTCCATCATAACCTAAGGTTGGTATTGTGCCACCTTATGCACCAGGATCATCCCATGGACTTTTGTTTAAGGATAAAATTGTGATGACCCTTAATTCATCTGACCTTAGTGGGATTGGGTGGGTCATCCATGGAGATACATAGGTTGTTGATGATGAGGTATACATTTAAATTTTTTTGTTTAATCTCTAGTGTAATTTATTTGTTAAATAACTAATATATATTTAAATTATAAAATTTAGTCTTGTGCATCATGCACATGTTGACTCTTATTTAATCAATATTACATTAGTGACCGACGAGAGGGGTACTAGGACATGACACTATACAGTAGACAATGGATATGGTTGAGGCTGGATGTAAGGTATTTAGTATTTAATTGTATAAAATTTGAACATGTACTTGAGATTCCATATTTTATAATATATATAAATTTAATTTAATATAGATAATTTTTATGTTCAGGGATCGACATATTCCTCAGATATTCATAGATGGATGGGATTAGATACACAGGGTTTAGGACAGGGCTCAGGATAGGGCTCGTGATAGGGATCAGTACAGGGCACAGCTCATCATTCTAGTCCTAGGGTGAGTGAGGCCCATTCTGCCCATAGGAGGCATGATTCATGATGTTGCAGTTAGATGTATTCATGTTCTTTGTTATGTTTACCCGAACTCTCATGATGTTACAGTTAGACTTGATGTTATATTGAGTTTAGATGTTGTTGAGTTTACATGTTGTAGTTAGACTTCATGTTATTTCTTTATATATATGATATGTATATATGCGCATTTAGATGTTTAGTTATATAGATCTGTATGGATGTTTTCCTTTAAATATACAAGTCTAAACTTGGATAAAATCAAGCTTTAACTTATAGTTTAAATGTGTATATATGTTTAATTGTAGATGCATATAAATTTACTTATCCCTGTATGTATATATATATATATATATATATATATATATATATATATATATTCACTTGCACATATATACATATAGTTGAAACTTTCTATGTATGTATAAATTATACGTCAAATTTAAATTGCATTTTATGGAAAATTATCAATTTATTTTTGAAATGTTTCTTGTAGATGTGATGTTATCAATGATTGAGAAATGATGTCAACACCCTAGGCATTGATAGGAATAGTTTTTATAAAATATTTGGGATTGTATGGAAAAATAGATAAATTATGTTAAGTAATAACTTCTAAAAATGATGAATAATTTAATTTAATTTATATCTATTGAATATTGTGAATTAAAATATAGTTTTTATACAATATTTGTATTTCAAATTAGTATCTTATTGGATGTGTCCACTACATTGAATTTGATAGTTTTGTCACATGTTTTTATATGGCTAATAAAATCTAAGAAAACTTTGAATTATTCTTTTTTTTTGGTTTATAATGATTATAATGTAAAACCTTTTGTCCTGGCATATAATCAACAAATATAATACCATGTCTATCTATCTTTATTTGTTGATAATATGTGCATTTAATAGTGACTGATCTAATGGGATACTCTTGTCCATCACCATCTATCATTGATTCCACCAATTTGCTTTTTGGTTGCATACATCTTAGTAGATAGTAATCTGCACCTTCCACATTGTTAGGATCTATAACAACATCAAAAATATCTCATGTACACACACCATGTAAAGTTTACGAAAGTTATAAATATATTTTTCATATATAAATTTATATGTATATATAAACATGTTTCAATTACACTTGTACATAGAATATATAAATCAATTTTAAGTTAATCAATTAAATACATACCTATAACAAATAAATCATATACATGTTCGTAATTAGATGGATACAGAGGATCGTAGACATCGACATTATCATTTTCTTCAAAAGGAGGCATTGATATTAATTGTTTCATTTCCCATCGTGAAACAAACCCATCTCTAATATTCTCACATTGAACAATATTTGCATTGTCCTTGATGCAATCAACACAAAAACATAATTTTTCTCACATTAATTACATAAGCTCCACTACCTCCCATTGTCATAATATGATGCAAACTTCTAATACCATTAATTGTTTGACAATTAATAGCATTTGATCAATCAATATCTATAAATTACAAACATCAAAGTGACTAATATATATATATATATATATATATATATATATATATATATATATAAAATTTAAAATTTTATTTAAATCATGTACACACACTTTAAAATTCAAATTTAACAAATTTTGACTAGATCTACTTGTAACTTCCTAAAAATACAGTGTGTTGTATGTTGAGTCGCGTGGAAAAATGACTTTTGCACCATTCAAAAATTTCATTTGCATTTCATATGGCATTACTTGCAAGTACACATGTTGGCAAAATTTGTCACCTTTTACTTTTAAGGTTTATTTAAGAATTTAAAATTTAAAGTTTAAATATAGATCTAATTTATTTAAAAATATCTCTAGATTCCATATATATATAGCACGAACTACTTGCAAGTTCATGTTGACAAAGTGCACGCTTCACACATGCTCCTGCTTTATTGTGCTCTCCTTTTCCATGTCCACTCTCATAAAAATTCCACAAGAATTCGGTGTTGCATCTAGCATGTTGATATCTTAACCAAACAAAATCTTTTGTATACTTAAATTGTCCTATGAAGTTATAAATAATTACACTCAAACCAAATTACCTTTAAAAAACTTGACATATTATATATTATAAGTAATTGAACAATTTAAGTCTCAAAGTTAAAAGTAAATAAAAATTTAAAATTAAACCCTAAACAATGTACTTACTAGCACATCCATCAGACCATATCTAGTGTTGTTCTTGATTTATTCCACGTTGTCTCAAGTCTTCAAAAAATATTTTCAAACAATGAGGTAAATAATTTCTATCATGACCCGTATCATCACTGATATAAAAGTGAACCTCTTTGATGATAATTCGATCATGTTTGCTACTTTGTATACCATCTATCTGAAACTAAACATGCCTATAGAAAACTTGCACAAAGATTACAACTTGTTTTGAATAATAATATTGACTTTGAATCTCAGTTTGAGGACTAAATGTATAGTTCTTAGAGAAATCTACAATATAGAGAATAGAACCTAGTGGAAAGCAATTCTTTGAATCGTGAAATTGCTTAGCTTGCCATCTTGCACCATAACAATGCTGGATATGTGGATATATGATATTGCAAAATTTATTTATAAATTCATTGTAAGGCAATCCACTCTCTTTGAGAACAATTTTTTTAACCTTGACTCCTGACTTCATTAAGTATGTCTCATATTCAAATCTCTTCCAAATAACTTGCATTTCAATGTTGTCAACTTGTAAAAGATTCTTCAAATTTCCACAATCATTACATATATTTTTTATACATTAAACATTAAATTCATCCGAATCTTCTAATTTTTCACATAAAAGAGACTTCACAAAGTGTGTTGTGCTTCCAAGGATGGCTATATTTTGATCGATTACTACCATAGCTTTTTTATATGATTGTAGATGTTGATCAATTTCAACATGATTTTGACAACAACAAGTTTCACATACTTTATTTATGTGTACAAATGATGGTCATAGTGTCTCAAACATCCTTTGACAAATCTTCACATTTGAAAATTCTTGCTTGAATGCTTCAAAATGTTCACTTTGTGTTGTATCTATAAAATGTTTTGGATGAAATTTTTTTGTACCATCTTTACCTATTATTTGTATAGTAACCCTTCTATTGGAAGAAACACAAGAGTGATTGGTCCAATATTCAACCACTTGTTTCTTTACATCTTCTGAAATTCTATCTTTTTGAGGAACCCTACAAAAATTTATCCAACTTTTCTCAAATTTTTCAACTATTTCGTTTCTCTTTTCAATATACCTTTGAACAGTTCTCCTATAAACATTTAGTAATTCAGAAATTGCTTGAACTTGTCTTTTATGTGATAATTTCTTTCTAGAATTATAGTCATCAATGCTTTACTTGCAACACTTGGATCACTAGCTCGACTCTTGTTATTAATATAATTCAATGCTTCTTGCAAGTTTTCAACAAGTGTTTGTTTTAATAAACTTGATCACTTTTTTCTATTATCAACCCCTAACAACTCCAAAATAGGGGTCATTCTTTTTGTCTAAATAACTTTGCAACTAATTGTGCTCTTCCAATTATAGATTTTTCTTCAAAAAATTAATCCCATATTCTTTTAGAGTGTTATTTTACTATGCTTTCAGGTAACATATCTTTAGGTGAAATATTATGAAAAAGAGAATCCTCATCCATCTCCATCAGATTTTCCATACCATAGAAAATTTTGTTTTACTAGGTTCAATTTGTTCTTCTACCTATACGTCACCTTGGTCATCAATATTTTGCATGTGTTGTTCTTTAGTAGATGTTCCTTCACCCACTTTTCTCTTCCTCTCTCTTGTTTGATCATACTTCCTTGATCTAGTCCTTGGAATCCCCATCATAAATTGTACTCAAATTTGAATTCACATGCATACAAATGTACACACATGCTTTAAATGAATGCATAGTTAATATTGCATAAATAGAACACTAAATTATAAATTTTTCATTTGTTAAAGCCAAAGTTAAAAAAAACCTTCAAATTCCAAACATATCATGAGCAAATTTGGTATCATGAGGCATATTTGGTATATCATGATGCCTCTAATTTAAATTTATATGATGTGAAAGAGAGAAAACATGATATATCTCTTATGAAAAGTTATATAGAAATGAAAGGATAAGATTACAAAGGGGAAGACCTACAATTCCTTAAATGCAAGGATGTGACAAATAAAATCACACTATGTAATTGTTTTTATTTGTTAAATACTAGTGTAACAAGGCATGGAACCCACATATGAGAAATAAATGAAAAGTAGAGAAGAGAAGAGGTGCAAGGGAAAACATGATTGCGCACGTGTATAAAGCCAGTTTTCCCTAGATGGGTAGGATAGTATATATAATGATTTACTCATGAGGGGGGAAAGGCATGATGCCTCTATTTTAAATATATCATAATAAAAGACTTATATGATGTGAAAGAGAGAAAACATGATATGAAATAAATCTTCTTTTGTTGAAATAAGTCTTCTTTTGTCGAAATAAGCCTTCCTTTGCTGAAATATGCCTTCTTTTGTATTTAATCAAATTTTCTTGAGTTGAATATATATATATATATATATATATATATATATATATATATATATATATATATATATATATATATATATACATATATATATATATCTATATATATATATATACATATATATATATATATATATAATATATATATGGGGTCGATAAGTTGTCAGATGACTAAGTATTGACTGATAAAGTTACTCTTGATAAAGTTATGCTCAATAAAATTACACCTGAAACCTTGTCGGCCATAATTTGCTCGGTCGTAGCTTGCTCGACCGAGTATGTCTAGTTGGCTACCTACTTGGTAGCCAACTCACCTTTCTTCACAATTTTCTAAAACATTAAACTTTAAGAGGGTATTTCTCCTATCAGAATGAATTTTCTACAAACCCTTTTGTAGAATTCAACGTGGTGAATCCAAATATGTAATTTTTTTTCATATTTTGATTAGTTTTAATATATTTTATTTTTAAAATAATACATGGAGGTTGTTAAAGTTAAAAAAGAGGCTGATTAGAAATTATAAAAATTATAAAACATATTAAAAATTTTAAATATATATATAGTGCACTAGAGGAGAGAGTCCTCTTCAAAAGGGTATGATTTGGTTTTAAAAAATAATTAAAAAATTAGACAAGAGTTGACGTTCCATGAAAACTGTCAAATTCTGACAAGTTTGACTTTAAAACATTATTACGAGAAAAATATACATCAAAATTTGATTTTTACCCCATGCATTAGATATTGAAGTTACCTATTTGGATAAAAGAAATTTAGGGAGAAATGAAGTTTTTTTCAATTTGTTTCTTGATGTCCCCTAAACCTCACTTTTTCTTGAAATTTTTACCATTCCAAAATTTGTTCTTAAATTAATAAAATAATAATAAAAACTATTTTAAAAAATTTGAAAAATTACAGGAATAAACTTCATCAAAAGTTCTACATTTAATTAGTTTACATCATTTTAAAATTCAATATATAATGACCACTTTTATGTGGTCGAAGTTCAAAATTTTTTTGTTGTCGGTCGATTCCTTTATAACGTTTGACATAGGTTTGTGTTTTTACCCTTAGATGTAAGGGAGCATATGTGAATCATGCAACCAACCATGTCCTCTAGGGACCTATATTTTCCTTTGTACTACATCATTGTGCTAAAGTGTGTAGGTGACAGTATGCTAAAGATAAGTCCCTTCAAGAGAGAAAAAATGTTCAAAGTGATGGTTCACATATTCTTTGTCATTGTCAGTGTGGAGAATCTTGATGTTCTTCCTAGATTGTTTCTTGGCACAAGGCCTAAAATCCTTAAATCTATCAAAGACTTCTCCTTTTTTCAAAGAAAATAGACCTAGGTGTATCAAGAATAGTCATCAATAAAAGTGAGAATGTAGTGAGCCTTGCTGGAAGATAAGGATGGGAATGGACTTGTTAGAAATTAAGGTGTCTCAACCTTACAATTTCTAGCATTGATTATTAGATTATTTATTTATTTATTTACACAATTTTGTATTTACTTGCACATCTAGTTTTAGCATTTAGTTTGAGGTGGCATTGTGACATGTCATCTTGTAATATGCTTTGGATGGTCAAGTCAAACACATGTGGATTTGGGTGTCCCATTTAAGGTGGCACCAATATACCATTTGTCGGCATCTTGGATTATGATGGAGTTATTCTGTAAGACATAATCTATGACGCCTACGAGCCAAGTATAGAGATTCATATGACAAGTGAGGACAAGTGTTGTAAAGTATCTTTGCATGAGAGAAAGGCATCTTTGGGTGCCCAAGTTGGGTTATGACATGCAAGAGGAATATGCTATTTTTAGTTGTGTATGATGGATTCTCTTACAACATTAAGTGTTGTCATGTTGCAGATTTTTATTGCAGCAATAAGATGTGTAAGAGCATATGTCATTGCCTATTTTTAACTTGGAGTGCTTTACCATGGGAAGTCAAATCTACCATGTTATGACAAATGTAACAAAAGGTGCAAACATGTCAGACAAGTGTCCTTTGAGTGTGTAAATAGCCATGTTGCCAAGATGGACACCCATCTCTAGAGGCTTCTCAATTTTGCCTTGTAAGTCTATATAATGCAGTGTTTGGAGTTGTAGTATGCATAGTGTTGATGCATGTACTGTTATGCTGCTGGAATTACTCCAGAAATGGTATTTGCAAACTTCTGGAAAAACTTGCATTGCAAGTGTATTGTAAACACCATTGTTTTAATAATACATTGTGTAGGTTTCAGAGTGTAGGATTTTTTACCTGAAAAGGTTTTCCCCGTGATATATCTTGTGTCTCTCTTGTAATCTTGTGTTGTATTTCTGTTCAAATCTTTATGTTATATGTTTAACATTGCTACAATTGTAAGGATTTAAAAGAATTTACATACTATTCCCCTCATTAGATTGGTGTAGGAAGTGTGTTCCATGTACCTTGCTTCCTTTCAGTTGGTATCAGAGCTTGATCACCTTTGATCCTAATTGTTGGGTAGGGGTTTTTTGAGCTAATATTTAATTGAGTGGGAGTCTGTGAAAAGTAATATGTAATCTTGTTGCAGGAAGGAGATGGAAGGCACATCCAGAATAATAGAGTTGGAAAAGTTTAATGGCAGGAATTTTTAGTTGTGGAAACTTAAAATGGAAGACATGCTTGCTGACAGAGACCTATGGGAAATAATTTTTGGAACAAAACCAATAGAAATGGCATAGGTAGATTGGGATCTTAAAGATTGTAAAGCTAAAGGTCTTGTGAGGCTCTATTTAGTTGATTATGCCCTATTAAATATTCATGAAGAAAAGACCGTGAAAGAGCTATGGAAGAAATGTGGTGATGTTTATCAAGCCAAATCCTCAGTAAACAAGTTATTCCTGAGGAAGAGGATATATTCTCTAAGGATGGAAGATGGAGGATTGGTTGCAGATCACCTAAATACCTTTAACATGCTAGTTGCACACTTGACTTCTACTGGTGTGAAAATGGAGGAAGAGGATCATTGCATGACCTTGCTTTGTTCTTTGCCAAACTCATGGGGTCACCTTGTTATGGCCATTGGGAGTACTACAACCACCTTCAAGATGGATGAAGTGGTGTCTTTGTTATTATTTGAAGAAATGCGGAGAAAGTCTTCTAAATTGGATAAGGAGTCTCTTGCGGTTCATGGTAGACCCAAAGAGAAAGGGAAAAAGAAGAATAAGAAAGATGAAAAGGGAAAGTCCAAATCCAGTGGGAGATCCAAATCTCCTGGAAAGTCCAAGGTAGTGTGTTGGAACTGTGGTAAAACTAGGCATTTCCAAAAGGAGTGCAAGGAGTAAAAGAAGAAAAAGAAGAACACCTCCGATTCAGATTCTAACAAATCTCAAGATGATGGTGATGCTTTTATTACTTCCTTGGCCACCCATACATCAGAAGATGTGTGGCTAATTGACTTCGGTGCTTCTTTCCACATGACCTCACATCAAGGTTGGTTAGGAAACTATGAAGAGTTCGATGGTGGGAAGGCGTACCTAGGTGATAACTCTCATCTAAAGATAGTTGGCTATGGAAGAGTCTTGATATGATTCCCTGATGGATGAGTGAAGGGGATCAATGGGGTGATGCACATCCCCAATTTAGCATGAAACCTACTCTCTATAAGTAAATTGAGTGATGCAAGTTTACAAGTTGTCTTCTCAAGTGGAGGATGCAAGATGACCAAAGGAGCTATGGTGCTTGCTAAGGGTACTTGGAGAGGTACTCTATTTTAGTTGGATGCATGCACTGTATAGTGCAATAGTTCTTTTGTTTCAAAGAAAAGAACTTCAAATTCTTTATCGTCACCATTGGAACCAACAACAAAGATATGTGTTGCAAACTTCAACTTCTAATGGTAGTGCTTTCTGGGTACCTAAGGGTGCTCATGCATTGGAAATTAAACTTCCTGCTGAGAAGACAATTATGTGGCATAAGAGACTTGGTCACATTGGTGAGAAGGGTCTTAGAACCCTAAAAAATAAAAACATCGTCGAGGGGTTAAATGATTGTAATCTTGAGTTTAAATTTCTCAAACATTATATATATGGAAAGCAAAACCATGTTTATTTTTACTCTAGTTCTCACAAGTCTTCTGGTGTGTTTGATCATATTCATTCTAATGTGTTTGGTCTTGTGAATGTTCCTTCAATTTATAAATCATTATATTTTTTATCATTCATTGATGATTACAGTAGAAAGACATGGGTTTGTTTTCTCAAAAGAAAATATGAAGTCTTTAGTTAGTTTAAAGAGTTGAAAGCTTTTGCAGAGAATCAAACTAGTAGAAAGATTAAGTGTTTGAGAACTAATAACAATGGTGAGTTTTGTTCCATAGAGTTTGATAAGTTTTGTAAAGAACATGGGATTGAAAGACATAAGACAACTCCATGCACCCCACAACAAAATGGAGTTGTAGAGAGGATGAATAGAATGTTGATGGAGAGGGCTAGAAGTGTGCTTAGTGGTGCTAGTCTTGAACAGAAGTTTTGGGCTGAAGCTATAGCCACTACTTGCTACTTGGTTAATAGGTCTCCTACTTCAATGCTTGTTGATAAGACACCCATGGAGGTGTTGTCTAGTAAGAAGCCCTTGTTGAGACATCTTCATGTTTTTGGTTGTGAGGCATATGCACTTGTGTCTAAGGAGAAGAGGTCAAAATTGGAGAGCAAGGCAGTTAAGTGTATCTTCATTGGCTATGGTGTCAGTGTGAAAGGGTACAAGCTTTGGGATCCTATGACTGAGAAAGTGTTAAATAGAAAAAGTGTTATTTCTAGAGAGGTATCTCCTTCTCATATTTTTTACAACTAGAAGAAAAAGAAAAAAAAGAGGATGTGGTTCAGTTTCCTACTACCCCTAAGAAAATTGAATTGAAAGACCCTGTTTGACTTGATGATGAGGAGAGCTCCAGCAGCTCTAAAAGTTTAGAAGAGGAAGAAGAACCTCCACCTAAGCTTTTGAGGAGGTCTACACAAATTAGGAAGCAACCTAACATGTTTGGTTATTCATTACTTGATTCTAGTTGTGCTTTTTCCTTGATTTCAAACATTGATGAGCCTAGAACTGTTAGAGAGGCTATGGGCATGAAAGATGTAGGTTCCTAGGAGGCCATGAAAGAAGAGATGGCTTTTTTAGTGGTGATTGTAGACACCTAAAATTGGCTCAGGTTGAATTAAGTAAATATTTTGCTATTTATCTTAATTCATATTTCCTTCTGTCAATTAAATAAATATTATAAGTTTATTTGATTGGTTCATTATCCTACAATTAAATAAAACCATTTTATTTAATTAAAATCCCTAAATTCTTCTAATATCTCAAACCATAAATCCACCTCACAAAATCCACTTCATCAATCCACCTCATCAATCCACCTCATCTTTCCACCTCATCTCTTCCACCTCACCATGTTGCACATATAATTAAATATTCTTAATATTTAATTAGCTAATATCCTCCAAAATCTAAAAATAAATCTTTAATTCAATTATTCCCCACTATCCTCCACTATTGAATTCTTAATTCAATTATCCCCCACTATCCTCCACCAATTGAATTCTTAATTCAATTGTTCCCCACTAGCCTTCACCAATTGAATATTTAAATTTAATGTTCCCCACTAGCCTTCACCAATTGAATATTTAAATTCAATGTTCCCCACTAGCCTTCAACAATTGAATATTTAATTCAATTGTCATAATCCACTATTCTCAAAAAAGAATTTTTAATTCATCTATTATGAATTAAAGATTCACAAAAAATGAGAGCCATTGATCTCATCTTTTGATCCTCACCCTCCATTACTTTTTTTGAAAATCTATAAATAAAACCCTCTTCTAAGCCATTAGAGAGGCACTTCATTTGGCAAAATAACTATACCCAAATTTCTTTTCTTCTCTTATTCATTCTATTTCAAGTGTCCTCCATTATCATGTGTTTGAAGCTCACATTCAACAAAAACATGTACTACAGCCATTCTTCCTTTGTCATCTTCAACAAGCAAGCAAGCAAGGAAAGCTTCTGAGGGCTTCACAATCAAGATCAAAAGAAAGATAGGCAAACAATTGAAAATGATAGGTAAAAGAGATTGTAAGTATATTCACTTGTGTTGGTTTTAATCTTCTTTGCTTTCAACTTCCATTGGTGTTTGGGTTATATGTTTTCATTAATTTGACTAAACACATTTTCTCCCCCTCACATTTTGGCACCCACTGTGGGGCTCTTGCCCCTTTACTAATAAAAAAATGAGTGTTTTTTAGTTGTAGGTCTGTGCTGGTGAAGAACAGGTCTCTGACAGCCTTCTTCCGCATACGACCTCCACAGTTACGCATATGACAATATTGCGCATACAACCTCCACAGTTGCGCATTTGACCTCCACAATTGCGCATATGACAATATTACACATACGACCTCCACAGTTGCGCATTTGACCTCCGCAGTTGCCCATATGACAATATTGCACATTTGACCTCTGCAGTTGCGCATCCAACCTCCTAAGTTGCGCACCCAATCATTACTATGGCACCTGAGTCCAGTTTGCGCATATACTCTGTGTAATTGTGCATCTGTCAGAGTTGCACATTTACCCTGTATCGTTGTGCATCTATTCTGGCAAACTGTGCATATGCTTTTATTACGTCTGTACCTTTGATTCTTGCGCATTTGCTATCTATCTTTGTGCATTTGTTTAAAAGTCACATACACTCCCTGTTTCTACACATTCAGGTTGCAGTGTTGCGCATCTATATTCTTCTTTTGTTGTATAGTTTTTGTGGATTTTGCATATTGAGCTAACATCTATTTTGTAGGGGTAGTGGCTGGATTAGGTCATCTAGATGATTTGACTAGTTCACTTAGACTAACTAAGGGTAAAAGTAACAAAAGTGCATTTCATAACAAACTTCACATAGTTTTCTAACTAGGAGGGAAGTAACTGAACTCGATTGCTATCTTGCATTGTGGATTTATTTTCTAGTTTAATCACTGCTATCTTCTACAAATAGGAAATGAATAATGCTATGATTAATCACTTTCAAAGTTAACAAACGAGAATGAACAATGCTATGATTAATCACTTTTCAAGTTAACAATCATGTGAGTGCACAAAGTAGCTTAACTCTTTTAGTTTTTCTAATTTTAACTAGGTTGGATTAACAAGTGTTGTCTGTGCTTGCGAATGACAATAGGCTTATGCTCTCCCCTTAACTAGGTGACCAAAGCACTAGACTTGTCATTTTATTTGTCAAACCTTTAGGGGAGCCTGCCCTTGGATGCATGCTTGTCCAAGTGGGAACAACCCTGAGTGGTAACAGGCTAAAGCTAAGCACTACCAAGCCACTTAAAATAAATTGTGCTTGGGGTGAAAGCCTCAAGCAACGAGTGTTGTTGTGTTACACCGACGGCCAACCTCCCTATAAACCCTTATAGGCGCAACCCTATGAGGCTGTGAGACTCCATAACGGAGAGTAGTGCCGCCGCATGTGTAACCACTCAAACGGTTGCCCTATCTAAGAACCAATTGTGTAGCAAGCTAAAAAACCCCTATTCGTTGATGCAAAGGGTAGAGCTCTTGAAGCGGCCTCGATTCAAGTGACTCTTAGTAGAGGTAGCAGGGACAATTCTAAGGTTTGGTGTGGGGACAAGCCTAAGGAAACCTAAATCTGGTATGCGTGAGAAGTGAGTGCCGTGGAGGGGAGCCGGTGCTACTAGATTCTGGAGCTACACACTTTGAGTGGCACAGCTAGAGGATTCAATGAATATTGTCACATCTAGCCTAGGTTGTACTTGTCTTTGAGTCATAATACTCCAAAAACACAAAAAAATATAAAAAGATAAAAATCATGGAAAACTTCTATGTGTTTGCTGTGCTTTTTCCATAATTGAACATCAACATCATCGGAAACACCAAGTTTTTCAAACCCAAAAAATAATAAAAATCCTAAAAACGGTCCAAAATTCCCAAAATTATGAGAAAAAACAAAAAAAAAAGCTAGAATTGTGCATCTACATCGACTTATTGTACATTTGAATCAACTTTCTGTGCATTTGCAAATATTGCACATTTGAACTATGTCTTTGCGCATTTGAAACTTCACCAGTATTGTGTAGGTGCATCGACCTGTTGCGCATATATCTTATGTTGTTGCGCATTTAAACTTGAGAGCAAAAATCTAGTATCTTCCAAAGAGCAAAATTTATCAATACTTTTCAAAAATTAGTTCAAACCTATTCTAGTTTTCAGAATCTAGTTAAAGACCTTGCAAAATCAATCATTTCTCCCTTATCTGCACCATAGCTATTTGTCCATCCAAAATCTCGCCAAAATCTTTTTCCAAGTTTCCAACAAGGTTATAGTCAATTTTTTCTTGATCAAAATCAAATCTCAAACAAGACCTAATGAGCCTCCAAGTATCAAGGATTACTTATCCTTCTCTATCGGAACTCCACTAGTGGATTGTGCAAAGGCTAGTCAACATCAAGTAACGGATTCCTAACATCCTAGCTTTTGACTATCACTTTTGTATACCCACCTTGTTTGACACCATCTAGATCTAAGAGGAACCTTGCTAAAACCCTATTTCATCCTAGCACCTTGCTCAAAATCTTCCAATCTCACTCCATCCCATCTGTTTACTACCTTGCATGGTCTTGACAAGATTACAAAAACAAAAATAGTTAGAAATGGCAGAGAAAAGTATTTTTGATGGTCACGAAAGTGATGAAGAACCCTCCATGGAAGAGATCCTCAAAATACAATATGAGACAAAATTTCAACGCCTATTAGATGGAGTACTTGCACAAGACACTACAAAATTCTTCTTACACCTAGCAAACCTAGGATTAAAACTTCCCAAAGATTATGATGTAGAGGCTCTAAGGGAAACTGATGAAGAGAGAATCCCTGAAGGGAGTAGACAGGATGAAATACCCACGGATAAGAGCAAAGCAACAATTTACTCCTTGGATGCCCTAAGCCTAATGAACCAAAAAGTTGAAGCTCTCCATCAATAATTTTCAAACATGAAAACAGGAACATCAACTAAAAACTACACCCTAGAGGATATTTCACCATATCCTTTTGATAGGTCCTTAATCATGATTCCCTTCCCCTCAATATTTGAGGTGCCTAAATTTGATAAGTATTGAGGGAAGGGCGATCCAAGAGATCATATCAAAGAGTTCAATGCTGCTTGTCTAGAGGTTGCACATAACGACACTTACCTTATGCGACTATTTCCATGGAGCTTGGGAGGACAAGCCATGGATTGGTTCTCTAGACTGCCACCTGGTATTAAAACATTCAATGAACTTGTCAACCAATTTGTCACCCACTTCTCATACAATATTGAGCACGACATCTCAATATTGGATCTCTGTAACACCAAATAGAAAGGAGGAGAATCTTTTGCTACCTTCTTACAGAGATGGAGACAATTGGCAAGCAAGTGCCCACACCAAATACTAGAGAAACAAATGATAGAAATGTTTGTACACAATCTGCAAATGGACCTAAGTTACCAAATCCAAATCCAATGTCCTACATCTTTTATCAAGTTCATTGAGATGGGCCTCATCATAGAAAAAGCACTAATCGCAAAAGGTCAAATCAAACACTATAAGGACACTCCTAACACCTATACCAATAATGATAAACCTAGATTTTGGACAAAGAATAAAAACATTGTGAATGACGGGGTAGTAGCTGCCAAAAATGTGGCACCTAAACAACCAATTTTTAACCTATCAACACCCCAAATAACCCCACACAAAACAAACCAAAAAATACTCAATCTAGGTTCACCAACTTTCAGCCTAAAAGAATGTTCACGCCTTTGGATGAATCACTAGAAACTACTCTACGGAAGGTGATCGCCAACAATCTCATAACACTTCCCTCAGTGCGAGAATACGAGCCAAAGGTCAAACCCCACTGGTGGAATGATAATGATTTCTACGAAAACCATCGAAACAGGGGGCACAAGACAAATGATTGTATTTCACTCAAGCATACAATCCAAGACTTAATAGATCAAAACAAGATATCTGTTAAGGGACATACCTCAAACAATGATCATCAGGCATTCAAGGATCCTCTTCCTAACTATGAGGAAGGAGGTACTTCCAACAGAAATAACCATGGCTCTAACAACGCAAATTACATGAATATCAAATACGACTATGTTGTTAATCATATCTATGAAAGTGACTCACACATTAATGTGATCACTATCAACAAGGATCCAGACTGCAATGTTACTACCCATAGTAACAGAGTCACCCTTAGAGGAGCTTCTGCTCCTCCGTCTAGTCAATACAGTATCGTGGATCAACTCCACAAAACACCTGCACACATCTCCATGTTAGAACTTCTGCGTTTGTCTCCTTCTCATAGGTCCATACTTGACAAAGCCTTAGCAAAAGCCTCCATTCCCACAAACCTAGCTGAAGAGCAATTCCAAACTATGGTCGGTCACATCACCTCACCACACTCCCTATCATTCACCGAGAAGGATGATATGTCTATCACTCAACCCCATAATGCCTCCCTTCACATTGAAGCTTTCATACACAAGCACAAGATCAAAAGAGTCCTAATTGATGGAGGGGCTGGTTTGAATATCTACACATTGAAGCTAATCCTTACATTGGGTTTTCAGAGAAGGCTATAGATCCAAAAAGAAAAATCACCATAAAAGCCTTTGATGAGGAAGAAAGAAGGTCTAAAGGAATTGTTACCCTACCAATCGGAGTGGGCCCCATAGTGAAAGATGTGGCTTGTCAAGCCCTTGACATGGAATTAGCATACAACATTCTTCAGGGACGGCCATGGATACACACTTTGAAAGCAGTACCTTCCACATACCATCAATGTATCAAATTCTCACATGAAGGTCAAGAGATCACCATCCCAGGTGACCCTAACCCCTATCAATACTGTAACTCCATTTAGCCCAAAGCAGAAGTCATAATCCCTAACAACCGTGCTTCTGCATCCTCATCATCTCATGTTGACCCAGCTACACTTGCTTCTTCTTTAGGGGCACCTCAACCTAAACTCCAACTCAAAGATAAAGCTTGGGTGAGTACACGATATCTTAGTCCTTCTGCTTAGCACAACTGCCCCTATCTCCTCGATCCTATGGGAGACCTATCTTAAAAACACCCATAGCAGAGAAGCCAACCAAAGGACCATTTGTGAAATGGGGAAGCCTAGAAGATGAAAGTGATGAAAAAGATGTCCTACAATGGCTATACAAAGATGAAGCTAGCTCCTCAATGCAACATGACCATCCCACTATACCGACAGAACAGTATGGGCAAGGCTACCAAATACTACAGAGAATGGGATATGAAGGACATGGTCCACTTGGATCAAGAAAGGATGGCATCACTGAACCCATCCAACCTCATACCTTAACAGCCCGAGACACTATAGGGCTAGGCTACACTAGAGCACCAAGAAACAACAGAACCAACAAGAACAAAGGCAAACAACTGGGAACCTCTACCAGTAATCTGGTTGAACAAATTTAACAAATGCAACTGGGTAGAGAAACTGATTCTAACGAGTATGAATGGGATAGCCTCTCTGAGATGTCTTGTGATGAAAAGGATATTGACATTGTCCACGAGTACGACCCGACCCATGCCAACGAGAGACAAGGTCCAAGAGCTAGGCCATTAGACTCTGACCCACATAACAACAATAGTGAAAATCATGAGGAAGGAATGTTTCCCCCCTTGATGGACCCACTAATAGAGAGTACCATCATTGACTTTGTCCGCTCCTTCGATAACTCTATCCTAACCATCAACGCCATTGAACCAGACCAACCTAATGGTCTCTTACCATTAGTGCACCCTAAACTTATCGACTGGGACCTCGAAGGTACCACCCCTGAACTAGACACCTTCAAAAATGATGACGCAATATCGATTACCTTGAGCTTAGAAATCACATACTTGCAGGAGACCACAGAGCTGGCTATGCTATAGAAATCAACGTGCAGTCCTATTTTGGGGAGAGCGCCAAGCCTTTCAGTCATAAGAATGTCAAAATAAAAGAAGGATCTAACGGTGAAAACAGCTTCGCGACAGCGTTAGACCATCAAAATAGTAAAAACAAAGATGCATCCAATGGTGAAAACCTCTCTGAGGCACTGAAAGATGGAAGGCTTGACCCTCTCCCCAATCTTACACATTAGGAGAGATCATCAATATTGATAGAACCAGCAGAACCTACCAATGTCAACACAAAGGATGAGCCCAGGATGATCTACATGGCTAAGGCCCTCACAGGACCTGAAAAATCAGCATTTACAAATTTCTTCAAAAGAGAGCAAGTCAACTTCACATGGACATACACTGACATATCAGGGCTTGATCCAAATCTCATCATGCATCACTTATCTTTCGCTCCAAGAGCTAAGCCCGTTAAACAAAAGCTCAGAAAGATGCATCCGCATGTGGCTCTCATGGTGAAGGAAGAACTAAAGAAACTGCTAGATGTCAGGTTTATCAAGCCCATAGATTATCCTAAATGGGTTTCAAATATCGTACCGGTGGCTAAACTAGATGGCAAGGTCAGAATATGTAGTGACTTCAGGGACCTAAACAAAGCTTGTCCGAAGGATGACTTCCCCTTGCCCAACATCGACATGATTGTAGATCTCATGGCAGGTCATACCATGCTTTCACTTATGGATGGTTTCTCAGGATATAACCAGATAAAGATTGCACCAGAAGACCAGCACAAAACTACATTTACATGTCCTTGGGGCACCTACTATTGGTGCATCATGCCATTCAGTCTGAAAATGCTAGGGCAACATATCAGAGAGCCATGACAATGATCTTCCACGATATGATGCATACTATAATGGAAGACTACGTTGATGACATTCTAGCAAAGTCTCTCACAAGAGAAGGGCATCTAGCAGTACTAGACAAGATCTTTAATAGACTAGAATAGTTCAATGTGCGACTTAATCCAAAAAAGTGTGTGTTCAGGGTTACATCAGGAAAACTACTGGGCTACATAGTATTTGCAAATGGTATCGAAGTTAATCCCGCTAAGGTGAAGGCCATAATGGAGATGCCACCTCCTAAAAATTTGACTCAATTGAGATCCCTATAGGGCAAACTACAGTCTATTAGACAATTCATTTCCCAACTGGCAGATAAGTGCCACCCATTCTCTCATCTGCTACACAAAAATGTATCCTTCAAATGGAACGAGTCATGCAAGAAGGCTTTTCAACAGTTAAAGGAATACCTAATGAAGCCACCAGTATTAATGCCACCAATTCAAGGCAGGCCTCTCACTATATATCTCAGCTACACCAATGGCTCTGGGAGCTCTCCTTGCTCAACAAAACTATGATGGAAAAGAATAGGCTATCTACTACATTAGTCAAACACTCGTCGGATACGAGTTGCAATACACACCAATAGAAAGAGCATGTCTAGCTGTTGTATTTGCCTCACAAAAATGGAGACATTACATGCTGTCACACTCTGTTAAATTGGTGGCAAAGATTGACCCACTGAAATACTTACTCAACAACGTTGCCTTAACAGGTAGATTATCAAAATGGGTCATTCTTCTCAGTGAGTTCGACATAGAATATGTGGATAGAAAAGCGATAAAAGGACAAGTGCTTGCAGATCAACTAGCAGAGGCACCTTTAATGGATGACAACCCCTTGAGCTTTGAATTTCCAGATGAGTCTATCTTCCACATCAACATAGCAAACTATAAAATGTACTTTGATGGCTCCTACACTCAGCATGGATTGGGGGCAGGTATCTTGTTGATCACACCTAATGGCGACACTATTCCAAAGTCATACAGATTAATGTTCCCTTGCACTAACAGTGTAGCAGAATACGAGGCTCTGGTCATTGGTATCAAGCTAGCAGTTGAGTGGAACATCAAGGAACTTCAAGTCTATGGTCACTCACAACTGGTCATCAACCAAGTAAATGATAATTACCAAATGAAGGATGAGAAATTGATTCCTTATAAACACATGGTAGATGACTTCAAGGAGTATTTCGTCAAGATATCATTTGAACAGATACCAAAGATGAAGAATAAAGTCGTAGACACAATGGCTACAATCGCATCTCTTCTCGACATTCTAGGTAATCAAACATGATATGAGTTCTTAGTAGAGCTAGTCTCCTGTCCTACTTATGACACTCTAGATTCCCATATCATATGCCACATCATAGGAATCGATTCCCCTCTCTATGGTAAAATATTTGCCTATCTAAAAGAGAATACACTCCCACCCGACCTCTCCCATAACCAGAAAAGAACCTTCATCCGGCAGGCATCCTAGTATGCCATTATCGCTAACATGCTATATCACTGAGGTCTCGATGGTACTCTCCTTAGGTGTCTAGATAGAGAGGAATATCAAACTGCTCTAAGCAAAATACATGATGGAATATGCGGGGCTCACTCTAGTGGCCCTACCCTAGCCAAGAAACTCATACGCATGGGATACTATTGGCCAATAATGGAACAAGACTCCTATTAGTTTGTAAAGAAATGCAAAAAGTGCCAAATCCATGGGAACCTGATACATGCACCAGCACAAGAGCTACAACCATTGACAACTTTGTGGCCTTTCTGATCCACCCTCCTTCCTCAAGCGGCCATAAATTCATTATCACTGCCACAGAGTACTTCACGAAGTGGATTGAAGTTGTGCCTCTAGCTAACATCACAGGCAAATAGATTGCCTCGTTTATCCTGAACTATATCATTTGTTGTTATGGTGTCCCTTCGTCCATTATCACAGATAATGGACAACCCTTCAAAAACCAAGATGTCAGTGAACTATGTGACAAATTCCATATACAGCACCGCTTCTCAACTCCTTACTACACACAAGGTAATGGCCAAACTGAGGCATCAAATAAAACTATTCTGAAAAGCCTAAAAAAGACTGTCAATGATGCTAGCCGTGACTGACATGTCCAACTGAATCCCGCGCTGTAGGCCTACCACACAAGCATTTGCACACCCACAGGTACAACACCATACTCCCTAGTCTATGGATCTAAAGCTATCTTGCCCATTGAAGCCGAGATCGCATCATTGCGAGTCTCATTAAAAGGCCTCATATCAGATGAAGAGTACAGAGTAACTAGACTCCAAGAATTAGAGTTGCTCAAAGAGCAAAGGCAACATGCCTTCAATCACCTGAAAGCATATCAGAAACGCATGTCCAAAAGCTACAATCACAAAGTAAAGCCCTGGATATTCCAAGTCGGTGACCTAGTCTTACGAGAAAATCCTAGAAATCAGCAAGATAGAGAAAAGAAAGGAAAGTTTGAGCCTAACTAGCTGGGTCCCTATGTCATCATCACAGCTTATGGATTAGGGGCATATCAATTGGCTACATCTGAAGGTGAACTATTCAATGATCCTATCAATAGCATGCACCTTCGCAAGTTCTATACCTAAAAACCCCAATGTAAGGGAGTCCTAAAAAATCCAAAAAAATTGAAAAAGTGATAAAAATAGAACAAAAAAAAAATCAAAAAAATTGAGAAAATAACAAAAAAATCATCCTACGATGAAAACCTAGCAAACAGGTGCCTAGGATAGGTACCATGGTGAAAACCTGGCAAACAAGCATCATGTGTACTTTTAGCTTCTCATGCAAATAAAAAGCAAGTGGTGAAAACCTAGTACATAGGCGCTATCTGTGACAAACCACTTCCTCCATCTGTTCTGACTTCATATCTCTTGTGTCCTTCATATCACTCATCTTGAACCAGTTCTTTGAACCATTCCTGAACTACATCGACTCTGAGCTATCACGTAGGCAAGGCCATTATCCATGCACCCCCGAGGCTCTGCTTTCCTATCCATCTCATATCTTGTCATCTATCCTCTAGTCCATCTATGGTCCAAGTCCTGAACTACATTGCCTCTGACCTATCACGTAGGTAAGGCCATTATCCATGCACCCTCAAGGCTTTGTTGTCCTGTCAGTCCCATATCTGGTCTTTCTATCCAAGTCCATACCACTTCTATAGATCCACCATCACCTAGGTCGTAGGTCCATCAGGGTTCACCCCAAACTACGTTGCCTCTACGTCGTCACGTAGGCAAGGCCATTTAGTAATGAGCCCCCAAGGCACTAGGTCAGTCCCTTAGGGTCTGTCTCTCCACATATGTTGTCATCTCACCCATAATAAGTCGATCCTGGTCTAAACTGGGGGCAACTCCTTGACCTAGTTGCAGATTTGGGTTCTTGAATGCCATCGTTCTTAAAGGAGATGCCAATAAAGGATTGTGATACTTTCACTAGACACCTAGAACAAAGTTCTTGATGCATAACATCAACCTGTCCAAAACAAAAACAAAGCAGAGCACCATATCGAAACACTCAAAACAATTCTATCTCAATTATGGAAAAAAGACACATCTAATGCAAGAATGTTTTGTCAATAGGTTAACTTAAAAGGTCTCGAATTTTCATCAATTATGTCTTCCTATGCTACTCAAGGATGCCAATAGCTAGAGATGCTATGATAGGGACATAATTTTTCTTTGTCTACTAGTTGTGGATTAAACTATAGTAATGTCACGACTTATGTCTAAATGACGTGATCAGCAAAAGATCATCAAGGACTCCAAGGTCTAAACATGAAAAGGGGCAATCCTTGTCTATTAAAATGCAAGAAGTACTCAGGTCATCTAGATTCAAGTTTGACTAGATGCTTGTATCAACTTGCTATATCAAAATCCATGTAAGACATACTCAAGTCATCTCAGTTTAATTATACCTAGATGCTTGTATTTTCTTACAACATTTCAAAAAAGTAAAAAATACCAAAAAGTGCCCAATGATGAAAGCACTTCAAAATACTTGCTATATCAAGGTGACAAATATCCATATCCATACCATATCCAATTACAGTTCATATCCATTTCCATATCCCTACCATATCCAGTTGCAAGTCTATCCTTAATCCATGCCAATCAAGTCAAGTCAATCTTATTAAATGATCCGATCACAATCAGTGGTCTTGATTCTTGTCTGGCCGTAATACATATCAATCAGTCATAACTATCCTTCATGTTGCTCTAGGGATACATCACTCCCCGCCATGACAACACTGTCATATATTGTTATCATATCAAATGTCTTAGACAGGATGTTGTATTGTCGAAACCAGACCCAGAGTCTTATACGACATACTTCATTCTTGAAACCAGACATCATCAATCTATATCCTACATTTACCGCTGGATAGGGGCAATACCTTATTTGTGCTTGTATCATTTGTGCATACTTGCTTCTTGCTTGTGTGTGTCATCTTTTTATCTTGCATTCCATATCATTCATCCCTTTCTTCTGCATCCAACCATTTCATCTCTTGTCAACCTATTTCATCATGAGATTGTCCGTCTCACGCCTACCGCCCTCTACCTATCCAATCTCCTGAGGGGGCATCCTATCATCATAACCTGTACCAAGGGCAAACTGGGGCATGTATCATTATCAGACTATTTATTCTTTGAAACAACGTGATAAAACACATTGCTTCAAAGAGGGGCAAAATGTAGACACCTACAATTGGCTTAGGTTGAATTAAGTAAATATTTTGATATTTATCTTAATTCATATTTTCTTCTATCAATTAAATAAATATTATAAGTTTATTTGATTGGTTCATTATCCTACAATTAAATAAAATTATTTTATTTAATTAAAATCCCTAAATTCTTCTAATGTCTCAAATCCTAAATCCACCTCACAAAATCCACCTCATCAATCCACCTCATCAATCCACCTCATCTTTCCACCTCATCTTTCCACCTCACCATGTTGCACATATAATTAAATATTCTTAATATTTAATTAGCTAATATTCTCCAAAATCCAAAAATAAATCTTTAATTCAATTATTCCCCACTATCTTCCACTATTGAATTCTTAATTCAATTGTTCCCCACTATCCTCCACTATTGAATTCTTAATTCAATTGTTCCCCACTAGCCTTCACCAATTGAATTCCTAATTCAATTTTTCCCCACTAGCCTTCACCAATTGAATATTTAATTCAATGTTCCCCACTAGCCTTCACCAATTGAATATTTAAATTCAATGTTCCCCACTAGCCTTCAACAATTGAATATTTAATTCAATTGTCATTATCCACTATTCTCAAAAAAAGAATTTTTAATTCATCCATTATGAATTAAAGATTCACAAAAATTGAGAGCCATTGATCTCATCTTTTGATCCTCACCCTCCATTACCTTTTTTGAAAATCTATAAATAAAACCCTTTTCTAAGCCATTAGAGAGGCACTTCATTTGGCAAAATAACTATACCCAAATTTCTTTTCTTCTCTTATTCATTCTATTTCAAGTGTCCTCCATTATCATGTGTTTGAAGCTCACATTCAACACAAACAAGTACTATAGCCATTCTTCCTTTGTCATCTTCAACAAGCAAGCAAGCAAGGAAAGCTTCTGAGGGCTTCACAATCAAGATCAGAAGAAAGATAGGAAAACAATGGAAAATGATAGGTAAAAGAGATTGTAAATATATTCACTTGTGTTGGTTTTAATCTTCTTTGCTTTCAACTTCCATTGATGTTTGGGTTATATGTTTTCATTAATTTGACTAAACACATTTTCTCCCCCTCACACTGATGTTTCCCTTGCATTAGGGTTTCTAGTTAAGTGTTTGCATGTCTTTGTGTCCCTAAAACCTAATGGTTTAAGCTTTATGTTTCTCCCTGCACTTTATCTCCTATTCATCTATTAACTTTCAGTAGATAGTTAACGGTCATTTAAGTTATAACCTAATGCATTTATAACCGTGGGGAGACCAGTGCCTTGTCCTAGCCTTACCCACTACTGCCCATAAAAAATTAAAACCTTAAGTCCTGAGTCTAAAGGCTTTATAAAGTGTATGTCATAGTTTCGCATCACATCTTTAGTGACATCATCTACCCCCACAATGCTGTGAAATGTTGCCAGCTGTCCATCAATCATGGGCTTACAGCCCATCTACTAGAGATTCTATTTTGATGAACCTACTACTACCATATGTCATAAAAGGATTAGATCTACTGAAAACTTTGGATATTACGGCTACACAGGCCTTGATAGTGGTGGGTCATTTCTAGTTGTGATGCCATGAAATGGTGCCACATGTCCTTGTCTAGCCGAATCAGTGCCGTCAATGATAAGACTATAAATTGCATGGCCCTTTCTCATTCAAGGAAGACTTTTCAACTGTGATGACAAAGATTGTCAAATCTGGTTAACCAATTTCAGCCGTAGATTGCAAGAAGTAAGGAAAAGATCAATGACCTTCATTTAAACTTGCAAAATAGAGTATTTTCAAAATACTTGTGACACAAACAAAGTAATGGCTGCCACAACCACCATTAATGTTTTAAACCATAAGGAAATCTAGCTTCGTATGGACACAATTTATGACATTGTTCGTCATTTTCATGAGCACACTTGCATTTCTAGCATAGCAGGATTTGGAATGGGCAAGAAAAAAGTGAGTTTAGGTCTCTGCAAGTTAAAACTAGTAAATGATCTCTATTACTTGCACTCGATCAATTTAGGTTGTTAATTTTCTTGTTTAAGGTGCTAAGAGTCATTAGTAAGTTACAGAAGCCCTAGGTTAGTTGTTATAGACAAAAGAAATGAGCCAGACTTGCCAAACTTCCTCTTCAAAGCACAGTCTAGATGAGGATCTTATGATCTAGTGTCTTGGGTCAATTAGGAAGCCTACAATAGGACTTGGTCCGTTAGGACAAAATGATAAAATCTGACCTATGTGTTAATTGTAGAGATACTAGATTACCTATGTCAGCATGGACTCTTTTGAACACTGGTATTGTAGGATGGATTACAAAGACCCTATTTGTCATGCTTGGAGGTTTGACCTTGCAAAACTAATTTTCCCTAATGTCTTTGTTAATCCAGACCTAGTTAGATCAATTGCTAAAAGATATGACCCTCAGACTAGGTCTATCTTGTCTGGTAATGGTTCTGTAATAATAAGATTCACAAAGGCCTATATCACTACTGTGTTCAACTTAAACCCTTCTAGAAACATTCCCATAGACTTTGGTGCTTTGAAAGAGAAATACAAAACTGTCAAGTATGGATATAGGGCATTTAACTTTCCCAAACATAGACCAAGGGGCATAGATGGTGATCTGGTGAAGATATCTGATAGAGAAGAAGAGCCCTTCCACTGCTCAATATTTATGCACTACTTTGTTAAGACATATCATAGTTTATGTCATGTATTGGGTAGGGATGCTGCTGACAAAATGTTTATGCCTTTGATGATGATGGTTGTATACATTCAAGATCCTAAAGCAAGATAGCCTTATGATCATGCATGTTACTTAGCAGAAAAGATGCATAAAAAAATGGTTGCCATAAAGAGTAAATTGTATACTGTAAGTTCCCATGTGGAATTCACATGGTACTCATGCCACATGATTCTTTTTTATTTATATAGAAAATGGCACAAGGACTTTCATTTAAGGACAACTGATGCACAAGGAAATATGATGTCAATGCAAATGTGGACATGCATGCTAGACATGCATTATAATGATGCAAATTATGTTGTTTTTGAAGAGCACTTTGTTAGGAAAATCCTAGGTTTTCTGGACCTAGAAGGGGAGAGGTTGCATGTTGATGTGAAGGATTTTTAAGGCCCTTGGATAGAAACCCATACTTGGGGATTGAGCATAATAAGGGAGATTGGTTCCTCCACTCCCACACAACTTGTATTAGGGTTTATGGATGTGAGGTGCCTACTTACAGCTTGCCAAAGTTTATAACCAAAAGAATTTCTTTCATGGAGATTCTAAGGTAGCTGAATGAGGCTGACAAAGAACATTTTAGGAAGCATAAAAAGGGCTCACTCATTCCCACTTCTTTAAAATTCAATGATTTTATAATAGTGGACAAAACTAGATTGGTGATTCAACTAGATTCTATTCTTCAATGTTATAGGATGGCTATGGAGCAACCAAGAATCTTTGATCCAGAAGGATTTATAGAAAAAACAAGAGTGAGTGTCAAAAGGCTAAAATACCCCTGTCAGGTCTTCCTTGATGAAGATACAGTGAGAAACTGCCACTCTATGGAGGAAGTTTACCTTTTAAGGGATAAGTGGGAAGAAGTGATGGAAGGGGAAAGGATGAGAAGGAATATAAATGATGCATATCCAGGAGCATTTGCTGAGGTGACGGATCCCATCAAAAGGATTGAAATGATATTTGACAAGGCAATAGATCTGATTGCTAGTGCACCTACAGGTGAAGAAAGGCCATCATACCAGCCTAGCAGCTCTAGAGGTGGATATGTGAGAAAAGTAGAGTCCCCTAACTCTGCTCCTCCAGAAATGGTAAAGATCATTGATCTTGAGACATAGCCAAAGGTAGATATTGTTGACATAGAAGGAGAGGCAGCAGAGGAACAAGTTCATGAGCTCACTCATCCAATTAGCTCTATAGAAAGAATTAGACCATATTCCTCACTAGATGATAGATTGACAAGGTCAACTATTGGTGGTGAAGTTGACACAAAGGATGTCAGAGTATTGGCATGCAATAAATTTATTGAGGATGATGAATTTGTTAATACCCTAGAATTCAGGTCATTTGTCTTGATGACTACAAATGAAGAATTCCATAAAAGGATTTAGGAAGCAAAAAGTGGAGCTGACCCATCAAAATATGATGCAATCACTCAAAGGGTCTTAAGTGAAGTCAACAAAGATATCAGTGGAATGACCCCAGAGGAGGGTGGAGCTCTAGTGGCTAAAAGTAATGTTCTACTTTTTCTACATTGGACCTTATCAGATGTAATTGCATTTGATACAATCACAAGGGATGATTCAAAAGTCATAGAAGAACATATCAATAAGGCTCTGACAAGTGCTACTTTTGATCCAAGGTTTGAAACCTTGGCAATTTGGGCATTGTCCCCAAGTAACAACAAACCAAAGATTGGTTTAGAAGAATTAACTGGGAATGTGATAATCAAGAGCGTGTCAACCACCCCTACTCCTTAGGTTGCCAGTTTGAATGTGCAAACATCACAATTTGCTGAGGCAGTAACAAATAAGCTGGAAAAGGACCATAATGAATTGTTGGAGAAGTATGCACAAGCCATGGTAGAATTGAGAAAATATTAGGGACAATTATGATTAGAGCCTGGTCCATCACAAACACCCCCCATTATTCAAACTATAGAATCACTCCCAATGGATATAGAGCCTCTTTTGTCTGAGATCAGGGAATTAAAGGAGGAGGTAAAGAAATTGAAGGAAGAGAAAGAGAATACAGTAAAGAATGTGGTCACCAACCTAATAAATCATAGGGTGACTAAGATCTTGGCAAGGTTGGATGAGACCTAGAGGTCCTATTCACAATTAAGAGTATCCTATGAAAAGCATGAATTAGATAAAGAAAGTTTCTTGATTATCAAAGCAAAATGGTTGCCAAGGACTGAAGAAGTGAGAAACCTCAATAGATGTTCAAGGTTTGATGCACAGGCACGCCCTGAAATTGAAATTGGTAATGGATATGTTGAAGTATTTTGAGGATGTTGCCAATTTTCATTTGAGGCTAGATAAAGTTTTAGGAGAAAAGACTAGCAGTCCATTGAAAGGATGGACAAGAAGTGGCTGCCAAGTATTTTGGAAGGTGATGGATGAGTAAAAGGTCTAGACAAGTGGAAGGCATAAATTGAGGAGAATGCTATCCAATTAATTCCTGCCTATTGTATTGATGTTGATCTAGCTATGAAGATTTTGAGCTCAACAATTGATAAAATGTATATAGTTGAAATAAATTTTGAAATATTTTATAAGGAAGCAAAGATATTGTTGGATGCTCGGTACATTAGTCATAATGAGAAGGTTGCAGAGATAGTCACTTTCTAATAGCCATTAGAAAAGACATATAATGCCTAGATAGAGAGGTATGGAAGGACATAATTGAAGAGAACGGCCAACCACCACCTACCCTGCGTTAATGAGGCAAGACTCCTTCAAGAAACAACACACTCTCCAAAATCTATCTTCTTTTCTCCGCTTTTCCCTATGTAGTAAATTTCTTAATGCTAAATCGATGGTGCAATGTATTAATCAATTCTCTAAATGGGCAAATGTAATTAACGATGAGTACACATTCTTGGTTTATAAAAGAACTGTGTTACTCATTCTTGTGTTGGTTGAAAGATTTTGGAATTTTTGAGGAGTAAATAAGATACAAGTTCTTCTCGGTTGCTTCATTTCTTGTTTTGTAAGTCTATGAATTATGTGTTGAATGTATTTTTTGTATAAATTTTATCAGCTTCATGTTGTTGTAAATGAAAAATGTTATATACATGTGTTATATTAATTGCCTCCATGGTTGTATGCATTCTTCTTCTGAATCAAATAACTAAGGGTTATATATGATTCTAGAATATAGGTTCATTGTATTGTATACTTAATCTTCTACTTCTATTCAAGGAATAGATTAAATGTTTGGGGTTAAGTATGGGGGAGAATACATTGCAACAAGGATGTCTATAAGTAGAGTTAATAGCATACTCTATTTTGGGTGGTGTTTGTAAGACAGATGCCAATGAAACTCCTTGAAACTTGAATGTTAGTTTAGTTTATGAGAATCATTCACACATATATGTCAATTTGACTCCATGCCTTGAGATAAGCACCGGTCAGAGTTTTTATTGAGTTTATGAGTCAGAACCTTAATCTTACAGCCAAGCATAAAATAAAATCAGAATATCATTTATAAACCTTTAGGATTTTAAGAGTATTTTTTAGGGTTTGAAAATCCTCTGGTCCACACCTAGAACAAAGACCAAAGATATCCCCTTTGTGTTTATCGTATAGTTTTGTCCTGTATGAGAGAGGATTCATCTACTTTATGTCAATACCTCAATAAGCCCATAAATTTATCCCATTAGTATTGAATAGGAAATACCCCCTAGGTTTTATAGAGCCTGAAGAAGGAGAGGAAACATTTAGAGTATGTCTCATGTACTGTTGGCCTTTGACCTGAGGATCCTATTGATAAGTGATGGCTACATTGTAGGGAAACTTAGGAATAATTAGTTAGAAAAACACCAACATTTGGAAAAGAATAAAACTTGCAACTTGGTGCCTTTGCCTGATGGATGAAAACCTGTTGGATGCAAATGGGTGTTCAAGAAGAAATTTGGTGCAGATGGTAGAGTTGAGAAGTATAAGGTGAGATTGGGTGTGAAGGGGTATTCACAAGTGTAGGGTTTTGATTATGGTGAGATTTTCTCTCCTGTTGCAAAGCTCAAATCTATTTGGTTCCTATTATATCTTGCAGCATCTTATGACTTAGAAGTGGAACAAATGGATGTGAAGATAGCTTTCCTTCATGGTGACTTGGAGGAAGAAATCTATATGTCAGAGCCAGAGCACTACGTGGTGAAAGGTAAAGAAAATTTGGTTTACAAGTTAAAGAATTTTTTGTATGGTTTGAAACAATCTCCTAGGATGTTGTACTTGAAGTTTGATGCCTTTTTGTTGTCTATTAGATTTCTGAGATCAAAATCAGATGATTGTGTGTATTACAAGTTTGACAATGATTGTATTCTCATTATCGCACTGTATGTTGATGATATGTTGCTGATTGGGATGGTAAGAATATGATTTCTGATTTGAAGTCTCAGTTGTAGCACAATTTGAAATGAAAAACTTAGGGGCAGACAGGTACATTTTGGGGATGGAAATCAGAAGAGATAGAGCAAACAAAAAACTTTGGTTAGTCCAGAGTAAGTATGTAAATATTGTATTGGACAGATTCAGTATGGTGGATTGTAGACCATTGAGTGTTCCTGTTATGATGGGGACAAAGTTATCTGTTGATGATTGTCCAAAGTCTCCTTATGAGATAGAGGACATGAGTAGAGTACCTTATGCTAGTGCAGTTGGTAGCTTGATGTATGCTATGGTCTGTACAAGACCAGACATTGCCCAAGCAGTGGGAGTCCTTAGTCAGTTTATGGCTAATCCTAGATGGGTACATTGGGATATGGTTAAAAGAATGTTCAAATATTTGAGGGGTACTTCTGAGTATTCCTTATGTTATCATGGTTATCCTACAGGACTTTAGCATTCTATGAGTATTTGTGGATTTGTGGATTCTGATTGGGTAGGTGACATTGACAGCAGGAGATCCACCAGTGCTTATGTGTTTACTATGTTTGATGGTGCTATTAGTTGGATGAGTAAGCAAAAATATGTAGTTGCTCTATCCATGATATAAGCAGAGTACATGGCAGCAACTCATGCTTGTAAGGAAGCCATTTGGCTTAAGAGGTTGTATTTAGATGTTGGTTTTGATGTAGGATAGATTACTCTCTATTGTGACAGTCAGAGTGTGATTTGCTTAGCAAAGAATCCTAATTTCCATGCCAGAACAAAGCACATTGACGTTTAGTATCATTTTGTTCATGATATGGTACAAGATGGGAAGGTGATATTCAAGAAGGTTGACACTTTGAAGAATGTTGCAGATGCATTGACTAAACTTGTGAGCACAGATAAGTTCAGATGGTGTTAAGAGTCTATGGGCCTCTTAGCTCTAAGTAGTTAAATCTTGTCTTTCTATTGGCTCTTGCAAGGTGTTTGACAAGTGGGAGAATGTTGGGAATTAAGGTGTCTCAACCTTGCAATTTCTAGCATTGATTATTAGATTATTTATTTATTTTCTCAATTTTGTATTTACTTGCACATCCAATTTTGGCATTTAGTTTGAGGTGGCATTGTGACATGCCATCTTTCTTGTAATATTCTTTGGATGGTCAAGTCAAACACATGTGGGTTTGGGCATCCCATTTGAGGTGGCACTAATATGCCATGTGTCAGCATCTTGGATTATGATGGAGGAGTTATTTTGTATGACATAATCTATGACGCGTAAGAGCCAAGTATAGAGATTCCTATGACAAGTGAAGACAAGTGTTGTAAAGTATCTTTGCATGAGAGAAAGGCACCTTTGGGTGCCCAAGTTGGGTTATGACATGTTGTAAGAGGAATATGCTATTTTTAGTCTTGTATCACAGATTCTCTGATAGCATTAAGTATTGTCATGTTGCAGATTTTTATGATAGTTGTAAGATACATAAGAGCATCTATCTTTGCCTATTTTTAGCCTAGAGTGCTCTACCTTGGGAAGTCAAATCTGCCATGTTATGACATATGTAAGAAAGGTGAAAACATGTTGGACAAGTGTCCTTTAGGTGTGTAAATGGCCATATGGCCAAGATGGATGTCCATCTCTAGAGGCTTCTCAATTTTGCCTTGTAACTCTATATAATGCAGTGTTTGGAGTTGTAGTTTGTATAATGTTGATATAGATACTATTATGCTATCGGAATTACTTCAAAAACAATATTTGCAAACTCCTAAAAGAACTTGCATTGCAATTGTATTGTAAACACCATTGTTTTGATAATACATTGTGCAGGCTTTGGAGTGTGGGGTTTCTTACCTAAAAAGGTTTTTCCGACAATATATCTTGTGTCTCTCTTGTAATATTGTGTTGTGTTGTTGATGAAATTTTTATGCTATATGTTTAACATTGTTGCAATTGTAAGGATTTAAAAGAATGTGCATACTATTCCCCTCATTAGATTGGTGTAGGAAGTGTGTTTCACATACCTTGCTTCCTTTTAGGACCTGCCACATCATTGTGAACTAACTCAAGGACTTCTTAATCCCTCCAAACCTTCCCTTTGTTCAACTTGTGCTCATGATGTTTTCCAAGGAATAACACAAACAAACTCCATCTCATAAATTGATTTGAGGATGAATTTTGACCATATCCTACATGTTGAGCTACTAAAGATAGCAAAAGTTGAGATGGCCAAAGCACTCATTCTATAGTTTTCTCACATAATCTAAATGGGTGAGCAAAGTAGTAGTATGTGAATTATGAACAAAGTGAAAGAAAACATATAGTTGAGACTCATGCTTAGCCTTATTGACTATAAGAAGTGCACTATCTTTAAAGATCCTTGATAGTGATAGAATCTTGAGTGAACTCAACTTTTCTTCTATTTTAGGTAACTAGTAGATAGAGAGAAGGTTGGCTGACAAATTAGGCATGTGCACAGAGGACATCCTAAAATGTACCATTGATAGCATCAACAAAACCTTTCCCAATGACATCTACAAGAGAGTTATCCCTAATGATAATGTGGTGCACTTAACAAGGTTCCAACAAAGAAAATTGTTTTTTGGTAGAACCCATGTGGTGTGATGTACTTGAGTCAAGAATCAACTATTGTGAAGAATTTACAATAGCAACAAGTGCAGTTGCTTTCTCTTTTCCTAGTTTGGAAGGAGTACATGATTGCTGATCAATAAAAGAAGGTAGATTAATGTTATTCTTTTTTAGAAGATGCTTCAACTCATCGATTTGCATGTTATGACAAGAATGTTTGTCATGACCAAACTTCTTGCAGTAACTACAAGTTGGTATTTCCTTCTTCTAAGAATTCCACTTTGAAGAAGAGGAGTTAGAGGCTACTTTTGGGGTAGACAATGACTGTGTCTAATCTTTCTATGACTTTTTCTTGGACTTCTTTTTTTCTTGTTAGGTTTCCCTAACTCTTTCTACCCTTTTAGCTGACTAGCTAGCAAAGGCTCAGGCTATGATTGTTTAAGGAGACCCATACAAGGAAGCTTCCCTTACTCCTACATTAACATTTTATAAAAGGAAGCAAAAGAAGGAGTTGTGTATATATATCCCATAGTCAACCCATGAGTGTGAAAGGTAGAAACAAATGCGGCATATTTAGGTCCAAGTTTAGTGATAGTAGTTAAGACAAGTTTTATGCCATTTTTCTCAATGCCATATGATTTACATTGTGCTCTTAGGTTTGTAACCTTTGTTACATAATATTGGATGTTGTCAAAAGACTTATGATCAAGACTCATTAGTTCATTGTCAAGTTGATATCCCCTAACTTCATTAGATGTACTATTTAGATTTTTTAATTTCTCCCATGCATCATTTGAATTTGTACATCCATCAAGTTGAAACATAATGTCAACGGAAACTAAAATCCTAAGACAACGAAGAGCTTTTATTTGTTCAATCATCCAGAGTACCTTTTCCTTAGCATCTATGGGTTCAATTAAATTTTGTTCAACATAATGTTATTGCATTATGGCATTCCATGCATTTTAATGTGATATGTTTTAGTTATATGGTGTTAGCAATGTAAACTTAAAAAGATCCATTTGTGAATGAAAAGAGAGCATGACTAGAAAGAGATGCAAAAACACAATCACACCAAGAGAACCCCCTTGAATCACTCAATGAAAGAGCCGCCCTCCCCCCAGACAAAATGACTTGACACTTTCTATATATCACAGTTAAGATTTCCACTAGAAAGAAATGCTAAGTGGACTTGACTTCAATGCTTTTATAAATCCTCAATGAATGAGTATATATTGAAAGTAGAATTTTCACACAATAAAAAGTGAAATGAATAGCACCAATATAAAGTACACAAAAAAATCATGCACTTTTGAGAAAAGAATCACCTCCATTCAAGGTCGTATGAGAAAGTTATGTAGCTTTGAAGTTATCAAAATGAGAATTGCATAGTGTCGCCTATCATAATCTACAATTTATAGAAAATATGTGCATCAAAATAAATTATCATTTACATCAACATGAAGACCATGAATTAGTTCAAATAAAAAAATTCTCAAAAAATGGTGATCCTGAGCTCAAGATATGAATCTTCAAAGTTAGAATGCAAATTTCAACCTGCCAACAAAGAGGGGTCAAGATTCAAAAAACCCCCTTCACCAAATTTAGTGGAACTTCTACTAAACTTAGTGGATTCACTAAATATAGAACCCTGCTAGATAAATTTAACTGTCACTAAATCTAGCTAAAATGACAAATATAGTGAAGCAAATAGTTATCACCACGAATCGCAGACCTCTAAAAGAGTCACCGAATATGGTGGAGCCCTCAAATTAAAAGTCGCAAATTTGAAGGCATAATAAAAAAAATTGAAAATGATTTAGGGCTTTAAGGATAAACGAACATGGTCTTTGAGGGGCCAAGAAACACCCCAAAGACCCCTTTGAAAGGGTATGTGGAAACCACAAAAGGTCTATGGTCTTCAAGGAAGGCGTGGCCTTGTATGGCGTGGGGCTCAAGCTCTGTGGGCTCCTATAGACTTAGTACCAAGCCAACAAGTCCATATGGCATGTTGGCATGTGTACCTTTTTATAAAATTTGATTTTTCCAAAAAAATGTACTAAAATTTTTATAAAAAACTACGAAATGCAATTTATTTTTACATGTAAAAATTCCCATAAAAATATTTATAGTGGGTCATACAGCTCCCTCGACAAACTTTTGTTGCTTCTCCAGGTAACTTTGTCCAAAATCAATGATTTAATAGTCAATTTTAGGGTTTCTGAGCCTTTTGAGCATGACAACAAGGTCAGATTTGATTGTAAATTATTTGAAATGATGACTTCCTATTGGATCTACTAATGAACCTCTTGCTACAAACCATTATAGATCAAGCCTCCAATGTTCGAATCAGATGAAACAAAAGGCAAATCTAACTATCTCAGCTTCTCTAGATTCAATGGTGATCTCAAAATGTCTCCACAAAGCTTTAAAAAAATTGCATTTGGCAAGTTAAGATATGAACCCTCAAGAAACTAGTATTTTCTCTACATTTTTTTTTATTCTCTAGATCATTTGAGGATGCCAAAAAAGAGAATACTTATGTATTTTAAAAAATAATAGCTCTACACTCCTAGATTTCTAAAAGAATGGTAACCCTCAACTCACAACCGCTTTGATATCGTGTAATATTTGGTTGAATATTCACCCAAGAATGCAAATGAATGAAGGAAAGAAAAGCTAGAAATTAGAAATGAGTAAGAATAAATTATATTCTATTCAAAGGAATGCAAAGTATACAATTGAAATGAGATGCTCATATGATAGCGATGGGTGGGTATATAGGATTTACCACCCAAGAGACTAAAAGCACTACCACTATGGGATAAAGTGAAAAATTCCCAAAGTAAACTTAACCTAGTGTGAAAAGAGATAAAGCGAAGAACTAATTAGTAAAGAACTAGATATCTAAAGAGCCCTTTTCACACTAACACATATTAAATTTTGATGGAGAAGGTTGACACTTGTAAAATTTAATTTTATTTAATTCAAATATTTCTAAACTAAGTTTTGGTTTATTTAAAAATTATTTTTTTCCCCTTATGAAGCTATTTTCTAGATCGTAATACTTGAAATATAAAGATTGCCTATGAAATTAAAGTTTCCTTAAAATTTTAAGCTTTAGAACTAATATTTGGGTTATTAGAGATTTCTTTGAGTTCTTGTCTTTTGTATTTTGTTTGATTTGTGATCTTGTCCTTTTACTTTCATTGGTGCTTTTATTTTGAGTTCCTCATAGTTCTTCTTTGAACCTTAATTTTGAGCTCATAGACTATTATCCATAGATTTTATTTATTTTATTATAAGCATTCTCTTAACTATACCAAAATTTGTAGCAATTATCATTTGTAAATCCTAAATCATAACTATGGTTGGATGATTCTTTTGATCCCCAACCATATTAAAGTAGGTGAAATGAGGCTTTGTTGAGAGGTGATCCAAATTGAATGAGGCTTTGCTAAGAGGTGGTCTATGTTGATGAGGGAAAGAGGAAGAAAATTTTGTTATCAAACTTATAAAGACTTGTAAAAACAACTCGTTTAAAATTTATGGATTACTTTTTGTTTTATTAGCACTTGAAAATTAAAAAAATGGCTAGGTAATACACATAATTAACATTGATTTGTTTCAACTAGTGATGTGTGTGAAGATATGAGATTATTTGAGCCTTAGGATCTCTTAAATGTGTAGGACCTTTATGTTTGGTTGTTGAAAGTTGAAGAGAAAATAAATATTTAATGAGTATGTATGTTAATTAATATAATAAAATAAATACCACAACATAACATATTTCAATTGTATGATAGTGGATTTTGATAAAAAAAATAAGCATTAAACTTCCAAATGCATTCAAGATGTGATAATATACCTAACAATGTGTATACTATATAAAAAATATAACTCTATGATTCAAAGAATGTGCATAGCATGAAAAATATAACTTTTTAATTTCTACTAATTTTCTAGAATAGTGTATTTTCAAAACTAGTTATACCTAACAATATGTGTACTATATAAAAAGTATAACTCTATGATTCAAAGAATGTGCAGAGCATAAAAAATACAACCTTTTAATTTCTTCTAATTTTCTAGAATAGTGTATTTTCAAAACTAGTGACAACATCTAAAAGTGTTACCAAATGGTTGATAGGCACAAATATGCAATAGGTTATAAATATTAATCCCTATGGACCATTTGATAACACCATTATATACTATTACTATCATGTTTATTGATGGAAAGTGAGTTAGAGATCCACTAGCATTTTGGAAGCAATAGAGTAAATGAAAACATAAAAAAGATAATATTTGGAAAAGTGAAGTAATTAAAGGTTTAATGTTGGAGTACCTTCTTTTCTTATTAGAGGGTTTAAGGTCATGTAATATGGCTTACAATCAATTGTAGGTATACCACTACAACTTAAGTATAAGTATGGGAGATTCAAACTTTGATCTTGATTATGAGAATCCTATAACCTTGTCATTTGAATGCAACCCTTGACAATATAAATCAAGAAGCACCTTCTTTATGCACTTATATACTTTTCTTTAAATCAATAGGAATGCAGATTTACAAATAGAGAAGAAAATTTAATCAGAGCCACTACGCCAATTAGAATTAGATTATTTCTTATTTGAAACGATCTGATTCAATACACATAGATAAGCAGTGTAAAATTGATTAAACATATGGGAAGGGGATAGAGAGGATTCAGTTATCCAATACTTGGCCTACGTTTACATGGTGTGATAAGACGAGATTCAAAAAATCACTCATCCAATCACAAAGTGGAGACATAGGATAAGATTTGAAAAATCACTTCCTAGATTTGCATGGGCGATAGGATAAGATAAAAAAATCACTCATCCTATAGCTTGGTAACGAACCCACAATTTATCCTAAAGCTTGAGGGGATTTAATCCTAAAAGTAGGGGAAATGAATACAATTGCTATGGATAACATGTACGTGGCTGCGAAGGTGATGGCAATAATAGTACCTTCGGAGACTGGACCCAACTTCATGGCAATAAAAGCTAAGTAACTACACGCAGTGAAAATGATAGCGAGGACCACCAGCTTTTTCACTCTTGTAAAATTGAACGTGGGCAGGGCCACTGGGGCCCCAATTATGAAGAATGTGGTCATGAGAGATAAGGTGGCTGGTATAAGTACAGCTTGACGGATGCCTTCATCTATGTTTCCAAAACTGCTTGGAAGAGATGTGATGACGGTGCAGTTGGCTGCCATAATAATTCCTGAAATTATTGACGTCGTCTTACGATCTTGATACATCTTCTCCTCATCTGCTGCTTCTTCTCCGCAGAATACAGCACTAAGCACAACCATTGCTTTCCTTATAGTCCCCTCTTTTCCCACTTTTTCATTATTGTTGTCATGGACGGGGATGCATACATCTTGCCCTGATTCTACATTATCCACACAAGCTTCCTCAGCTCTCATTTGAATGTCTACCATTCTTCTTGTGGCTACCTTGCACACAGTTAAACCCTAGGACAGACTAGGCTAGAAGACTAGGAGATGACAACATTTTTGTTGCCCCAAGGAATTGGGCCTGCCTGATCGATGTGAATAGCCTTGTAATCAGGGTGCTTTTATAAGGAAGACAAAGGAAGCAACGAAGGTATTTGGACGAGTTTAAAGTTTTTCAAGTTTCTTCTCACAAGGCAGGAAAGTTCCAGGGCAGTCACAACTACGTGTTCCAGGGAAATGCAATTATTGACATTGAAGGGCAGTCACAACTACGTGCTGGGCCCCTTTTTCTCGTTGTGGATGATGACCCTTACCTTATCCTTGAAACAATCTAACTTTGTGTCATTCACATAGAAATTTCTTTTGGCCGGCCCACTTTCTTGGTCCCATAAAATGGGTTAACCATGTATTGACAAAGATATTTGTTCTATTTTTATTGGTTAAAAGTGACTTTTGACTGTTAAAATGAATGATATTTAGGAATAGTCTGTTGCCATAAGGTCCTGATTTGAATGTGCTCCAAGAATATGCCACTTATAGACTTGTTATTATATGAAGGACAATCTTATCCAAGTGGGCCACAAACGTAACCTAGATAAAGGTATGGATATAAGGTTTTAACCAATGTGGAGGTATATCATTACAATAATAATTAATAAAAAAATTGCTATTCTCTTAACTATGGTGTCTTTTATATCACATTTTATATTTTTCTTTCAGACTTTCACTTGATTTTGCCACTTGAGAGGCAAATTAATATTTTTTTTAGATTTTACATCTTCACACTTGCTCTTCTAGGAAAAGGGGGGCTATATTTTCTACATGCTTGCCAACACAATAGGCAATACAAAGGTAAAAACATTTTAGATATGCATTTTATATTCAATTCTACATGACATGTGCCATTGTCATTTTCTGAAATTACAATTTAACTTTACATTCATACTCAGTTTCTAATTATTATTTTCTCTCCTAAATTTATGTGCACTCATTGGTAGTACAGACAATTTTAGGGGGCATATTTCTACTAATTCTATTAATCTTATAGGTGACACAGAGATTTGCTTGAGTGACTCAAATTCTCTAGATGCAAAGAAATAATATCATTTTATCACAGTTTATTTTTACTTAGTATTTTTACTTTGGTACTGCATGTACACTTAATTTTGGACACAGCAAAGGAGAAAATATAGAGGAGAATAGTGTGGTCTTGTTTATGTCACTTTAGACTGATGTCTTGAATGAACGATTTTACTATTTTGGCACACTCATTTAGCCAAGACATAATCCATCATTCCCTCATGCCACATTTATATATTCACAACCTCTGTGACTTAGTTTCTAACAATCTTTCCATCTTAAACAAAATCGTAATTATTGGAATTCCCATATTGTTAAAATTGTCGCATAATTTTACATCATAATATTATTTTCAATTAACTACCAAGCTAATCAATCTCTTAATATACATGGACTTTCGAAAGTTTTCATTGTCTACTGCGTGGCGAACACGTTCAAGTATAGGCGAGAAGGAAACGAGAAATTGCATCTCTGCTCGGCCCACATAAGGACGAGGGAGTCGCCTTCCTTTCGCCGAAAGGCAAAAGAAATGGTCCGTTACGTAACATTATTTTCTTTGAGGCACCTCATTCACAACATCCTCCTTTCGAGAGTCCAACAATTCGTGGAAATAAATCTTCTACTCCCTAGAATAACCAAGAGAAATATTTGGAAGAGAAAAGCGATTGCGCAATCATTTTTTTTTTTGGGCAAAACCTGGAGGGCTAGTGAGATAATGGAAGGAGAGAGAGACAGAAATGCCATAACAGCTGCTTTGATTATTGTTACTGTGTTAATCCTCAGGGTTAATACAATGTAATTAGTTTTCAGCCATTGTGTGACTGTGCATCTTAGGGGTATCATGATCTGGTCAGACTTGGTTGACATAGTACCAAGTGAACTCCAAGTGACACCCTTCTTAGCCAAACTTCTGGATACACAATCCCTCATCCATAATCATTCTCATCTAAGACATAACTAGAAATTCAATGTTGATTACATTTATAGCTTCGGCCCTTAAGCAATGTAATTTTAACTTGGACCATTTACACTATATTTTAGTATTATTAAATTTTTCTGTTTTAGTAGTTTAACTATTTTTGGTTGCTTATATTTTTCTGTTTTAGTAGTTTAACTATTTTTGGTTGCTTATATTTTTCTGTTTTAGTAGTTTAACTATTTTTGGTTGCTTATAAATCAGATTGTAATTTTTTTGAACATCAATACAATTTTACCATTTTATTCTGCCATTTCATCTGGATCTAATAGTGGTATCAGAGCCAGAGTAAAGTAATTCATATGAAAGAGCCATTGCTGTGTATGTGATCGCTGTTGTGTATGTGAAATGGACAAGGTGCATAAGGAGTTGTAAACTGTAGCAAAGTGTTTGCAGATTTATTCTTAGAGTTTGGAGTACATTCCAGCACCCTTGGATTGTATAGTCAGATGGAAGATGGGAATAGTCTGCCAGAGAGTAGTCTCACCTACAACACTTTAATAGTCATGCTAATGGACGTAACAATAAGCATTTCAACTATTGGGTCCCAAAACTGCAACTCCACTTCTTAGGATGAAATCACGCTCACAAGGCTAGGGTTGTCATCATGTAAGCATAATCAGCCCATCAACAGAACATGGAGGCTTAAAGGCCAACTCTAGAAGAGTGGGTTTCATCCCCTACACTTTGAGCTCAACTTAGACTCTGGAAGGATATTCCAAGGGGTATACATTAATAGGTATTGAGTTCAAACAAGATGAACAAATAAAAATAAATGGACAACGAAACCCAACTTGTTGTCTTAGTCTCAAAGATTGTCACTAAACCAAAAAACAATTGGTTGTCACAAAACCCCTATATAGCTGATATATCTATGCGAATATACATGCACAAGAAGGATGATTTTCCCCTAAACCACTGGTAGATATTTGTTTGAATTAAAAGGTGTGTGATTGGTCTAATCAAGTCAAGATTGGTGCCTCTCCAATCAGGCGACAGAGTCTGAGATGATATAAAAGAGAACAAATGGAAGGGAAACGAGGCAAATTTGATCTAAGCACATGCTATCTCATATTGCAGGTTTTGTGCTTCAAACATACTTAATAGTCATGAATAGAATTGCATGCATTCAAATGTAAAGAACAAATTCCAATTACAAGGCTTGTAATATATTTAAAATGTTTTCACATTTTCAAATGTCCAATACAAACTTATCAGCAAATGTGATAAGAGGAAAGACCCTAAATACATACAAACTACCATGGAAACATTCTCTATGAGATCCTTACTGTACATTTTTATTCACTTGTTCCACCACCCCACTACTTCTTTGCAACTAGACATAGTATGATTTGAAGCCCTAGAAGCATTGCTGAGCTTGCATATCCTCCAGCCACTAATAGAGAACCAAACAACTCCCAATACATATGAAAAATGCATATATAGCCATTCATCTCCCCATGCCATTCCAAACATTGCACTTTGTTAAGAAGTACTCCCATGCCACATTAAAATCTGGTCCACTACAATGTCAGGAAATCTGCACATTTGGAAGCCTGGCCATTCTCTAACAACTCTAAAAATGGTAGAAGAAGATTGCTTGCACTCTTTGTCTACCAGGAACAATAAAGAGGGAAAGTTCTAATCCTTTTCACGACCTACAACATATGACTTATAATCTTTGTCCTCTAAGTGTACCCATGCATTGAAGAGTTTTACTATACCAACCACCTGCATGGCACTATTCTATAGAATCATTGAATTTTGGATAGAAATTAGCCTATACAATCTTACAATTATGGGATATTTTTATGGAATTACCCTTTTAAAGCATTTACGACACTTTAAATGTGTTGTCTAATTTTTCTTTTTTGGGCCATTTGAACTCTAACTATACCTTTCTGCATTGGGTACATTTTCTTCTCTTTAGTGGCCTTATCACAAACTTCTTTTATGCTACTTCATTTTCCCTTCTGTTATTTGCTCTAGCGGCAAAATTTCACTTTTATGAACCATGGCAAAACACCTATTTTTCTCTTTGGCACTTAGTATTCATTCAAGGCCCCCTTTGTGCCTTGTCGGAAATTTTTTTTTTCATGATCTTCTCCTCAGCCTTTACTTTCTTCTTTGTTACCTTCTTTGTTGTCTTTGCCTTTTATCAGCAAAATTTCCTCCAAGTGAACTTCCTTTATCTCCCTACTCAGCCACCTTACCTATTGACAAAATCAGCCTAAGGTGAAACTTCTTTTCCTTGCATCTTTTCTTTATCTCTTGTCTCTCCCTTTGTCAGGAAAAAGCCCGTCAGTGAACTATGTTATCAACAAACCAAGCAGTTCGATAACCTAGCCATTTGCCAATAAAAACTTACCTTAACCATTTCTTTGTTTGTCTACCTTTGTTGTCGGTAAAATCCTCTGACAATAAACAAATCTCTTTACTTACCTTTTCTCCTTTGTCGTGGCCTTCTCTCCTTTTCTTCACTCGGTGAATCCTCTGTCAGCAAAACTCCCTATCGGTGAACCTTCAAGTTCGCAAACCCAAGTTTTTTTCCAACAAAATCCTTCACTTCACTTTCTTTTCCTTTTTTCGGGGAAAATGCCTCACAATGAACCTTTCTCTTTTCATCCTTTTACCTTGTCTTGAGTTGTCAGCAAATTCTTCATTGGAAGAACCTTTTGTTGGTGAACATTCAAGTTTGCAAACCAAAATTTTTGTTGATAAAAAATTGCACTTCACTTTTATTTTTTCCTTAGAAAATTTTAAGCTTCTCCTTTCTTCACTAGAGCCTCCATCACCTTCTTGTCAGTAAATTGGTGAATTGGTGAAATGGCAAACTCACGAACCAAGTTTGTAAGTTTGGAGAAATTGTCGATTTGCCAATAAAGAGTAGAAATAAACAAATTTTTTCGAAGGGAGGAAAATAAATAGACTTGGGGGACTTATACTTAGAAATTTTTGAAATAAAACCCCTATTTAAGATGTCTTAAATCAGATTTAAATAGGGGGTCTTAAGAACAATGACACAAAGTGGGATTTCTAATAGATTTTTGGGGCAAAATAGTGCATTTTGAGAGCTAAATTTTACAATTCCCAATAGTGGCTAGTTGAGGATGTGTGCCAAGCAATGGCATAGTGAGGACTAGTTATTTGTGGGGAGACCAAAAACAAAAAGAAATGAATTAGGGAACAATGAAAATGTATTTACAAAACATATATATAGGAAAACACACAGTCATGAGCATGAAGGTACAAAGGAAAGTTGACTGTGATCACAGTTTATAGGCACATGTAGGTCCAATCTGCACAAAACTACAGCAACCACTTTCCTCTATCAAAGACAATTTGAATGGAGGAGCTGATCTCCCTCAAACCAAATCTATATTTTTCACCAAGTTGTAACAACTGAAGACTATCCCTACAATGTGTCAATCTGTAACATATGCTTGTTGAGCCAAGGCTAGCTTCACTAATGAAAATATTGTTGCTGGGAAACCCTAAAAAATAGGTGCTTGACCTATTTAAATCCATATCATGCTTGTTCCCAACAACAAGGGGTGAAAAATATAGGACTAGCTCAACAACAAAAGACATGGATGGAAGCAAACCTCCATCACCAATTGTAACCTTATTACATTTGCCGACATCTTCATGCAAATTGAGGGGAAAATAAAATATCTCCAATTCACATGGCAAAGAAAACTATGCTTGAATCCATTGCTGATCTACAAAAGAAGACATCTCTTCTTGCAAATCAAAATAGAAATAATCCATCTTGGGTATACTCTCAAGTTGGGCTGTCATCTATTGAAATTCATGCATTTATGTGCCTTGCTACTCATTCACATCAATGTTCCATACAAAGGACTCAACCTCTACGATAGAACCAACACATTTGGCAGTTGACAAACATACCACATCAAAGTGGAAACATTCATATTCATTTGCAACTATGCCTAGCTCTAGAACATAACTTTCATATGTACTGCCACAACTTTCAATTTCTGAATCATAGGCATGACTCAGGCTGCTATCCAAAACATCAACTCATAAATTAAGATCATGAAACACCTTATGTGAAGAACCATGTTCTTTAAATTGTCTATTAGTTTCAAATCCACCTTGAAAACTTGTTTTGTCACACATGCTATTGCAAACAAACTACTAACACATTTCCTCTTCCACATTCATTCTTATTTTATTTCCTTGTGACTCTGGTGAAGCACACTCTGCATGAGGAAGAAAACATACCTTGCACCACACAAATAGGTTCTCATATGCACCCACATGATCACCATCCTCAAAATTAAGGGCAAGCTCTTCACACTGAAACCCCATGACTGCACCAACAACTGTCTCTGATTAGTTATCATCAACTGCAACCACCTTTACATCTACCTCATGCAAGCAACCATTAACCACTTCATCACATACAACAAAAACAAAAGAGGGCAGGAAATCAAACAAGAAACAAGTTTCCTATTCATCCCATGTTTTACTGACCTGTGTATGCATTTTATACTCAGCTTCAGAAGCTGGTCCATCTGACTATTCATCCTTGTACACAACATCCTCATTGTTCACTGAACCACATACCTCAACGTTAGGCTAGAAGTCACCATTGATTTCATGATTTTCACTTTTACTTGATGAGCTATCCAGTTGAAGGTAGGTGCATATATAGTCCTCCACATTTACATCATTGTCATATGATGCACCATCTTCCACTTCTACCCTTCTAACTACACAATCATCATCATCCGATGCTGTATTCATTTGAATGCCTATATCCACACACTAATGTTGTTTGGATCAGCATGTTGTTTATCAGAAACACATGCACTTGTGGATAAAAAACCCTTTATGTAGTCATATCTCAATTTCTCCATGGAGTCTAGGGATATATATGCTTGCTGCATACTCGTTATCTTTAAATATTTTCACACATAACTTATTCTAGTTTAATATGATTCAAAAAACATATCAATGTAAGAAGGAATGTTAGGTCTAGAATGATTTAGATTATTGGAAATGGCAACAACAAACCTATGACCAAAATCCTTGCTTGACTCTACCTCTTGTCTTCTAATTTTTTCTAGCTCTATGACAAGATTAGCAGTGTCAAGACCTCTAACAAACTCATTTTTAAATGCTGCCACAAGTTCATTCCACGAGGCAAAGGATTGGTCGAAAAAACTCTGGATCCATTCTCTTTCCTTTCCATACAAGGACCTAACAAAGAACCTCATCCACATGTCTTCATCTTCAAACAGATGTTCTTCCATGAATTCTAAAAATGCATTAACATGTGTGTCCTCTTCCCAAATATTATACCCATCAAACTTGGGCAACTATTTGTAGACCTTGGTTGGCGTACTCATTGTTTTGTAATCAACCCATGAGAGGTCTAGATAATCATATACATGATCTAAGGGAGGAGCAAGTGATTGATCAAACTAATTTTTAGGGGCAATAGAAAATTCATTACACTATATCTTAGACTCTAGCAGCGTAATCTAATTTTTTGTTTCTTCTTGTTGTTGCAATAATGACTCCAAAAACTATTTGGTTGTATCAATTTCACACTTCTGCACTTCTAATTCATTCCGATTTTGCATGGGTGCATATAAGTATTGGTTTGTATAACATGTAGGGCCATGGTTGTAATATGCACTGTTAGGATGGTCATAGGATCCACTCCAATATAGTTTCTAGGGTCAAATATACATGAAGACTGACATGACAGAACATCCTTAGGGTATCCATGTTCATACCAATTGGGATGACTAAAACATCTTACAATATAGGGCAAAAAATTGAGGCATATGAATTTGTTCCTTCAACATGATAGGAACAACAAACTCCAAAAGGTTAGGAAGAAAACCATGTACTTGTAATCCACTAACTACTGCATATTGAGATGGAGCATTCAAATCACCAGTTTAGCAACCAAGATACAACAATACCAATTTTTTGTTCTTTGAAAATAGAGTCACCACCTCTTCTAAAGAGGAATTCCTTCAAGTGTGACTAATTTTCATGGATACAAACCAATTCTGGGTTTAGCTCACCAGCAAAGTCTTCAAATGATTTTAACCCAGTAGTATGCCCCCAGTAATGGCACCAATCTATTGGCATAAGTTGACAAGCTACCAAACTTACCCAAACACTGCACAATTGCAAACTGACTATTATAGAGGTCTTCATAATAATTCAACCTTTTAATCCTGCCTCGGCAACAACACCAATCTATTTATGTAATTTGATGGGCTGCGAAACTTACCCAAACATTTCACAATTGCAAACTAATTGTTACAGGGCTCTTTAGAATAATTTAATATTTTAATCCTTCGCTGACAAAGCTGCGAATCTATTGGTCCCAAAACTGCAACTCCACTTCCTAGGTTGAAATCATACTCACAAGGCCATGGTTGTCATCATGTAAGCATAATCAGTCCATCAATAGAAATTGGAGGGTTAAAGGCCAACTCTATGGGAGTGGGTTTCATCCCCTGCACTTTAAGCTCAACTTAGACTCTGGAAGGATATTCCAAGGGGTATACCTTAGCAGGTATTAAGTTCAAATTAGATGAACAACTAAAAATAAATGGACAACCAAATGCAACTCATTGTCTTGGTCCCAAAGACTGTCACTGAACCAAGAAACAACTGGCTATTAAAAACACCTATATAACTAATACATTTGTGAGAATATACATGCACATGAAGGATGGTTGCTTGCTAAACCACTAGAAAATATTTGTTTGATTTAAAAGGTGTGTGATTGGTCTAATGGAGCCAAGACTGGTGCCTATTCAATCAGGCTATAGAGTCTCAAACAATAGAAAAGAGAACAAATGGAAGGGAAACAAGGAAAAGTTGATCTAAGGACATGCTATATTAGATTGCAAGTTTTGTGCTTCAAACATACTTAAGACAAATGACAATTACAAGGCTTGTAATATATTTAAAATGTTGTCACATTTTCATATGTCCAATACAAACTTATTAGCAAATGTGATAAGAGGAAAGACCATAAATATATACAAACTACCATGGAGAAATTCTCTATGCAATCCCTACTACACATTTTTATTCACTTGTTCTACCATCACACTACTTCTTTGCAACTGGACATGGCATGACTTGAAGCCCTAGAAGCATTGGTGGACTTGCGCAGTCTCGAGCGACCAACAAAGAACCAACCAGCCCCTAATACATCTAAAAATGCATATATACCTATTCATCTCCCCACATCATTCCAAGCACTACACTCTGTCAAAAAGTAATCCCACGCAACATTAAAATCTGGCCGACTGCAATGTTAGGAAATATGCACATTTGGAAGCCTACCCATTCTCTAACAACTCTGAAAATGTTAGAAGAAGTTTTCTTGCACTCTTTGTGTACCAGGAGCAATAAATAGGGAAGGTTCTAATCCTTTCCATGACACCTACAACATCTAACTTAATAGCTTTGTCCTCCAGGTGTACCTGTGCATTGAAGAATTTTACTATACCAACCACCTACATGGCACTATTCTGCATAAGCATTATTTATTCTGGATACAAATTAGCCTATACAATCCTACAATCATGGAATGTTTTTAGGGAATTACCCTTTCAAATCCTTTACAATATTTTAAATGTGTTGTCCAATTTTTATTTTTTGGGCCATTTGAACTCTAATTGTACCTTTCTACATTGGGCACATATTCTTCTCTTTATCATTCTTATCACAAAATTCTTTCATGCCACTTCATTTTCCCTTCCTTTATTTTCTAGTCGGTAAACTTTTAGTTTTACGAACCATGGGAAAACACTCCTTTTTCTCTTTGGCACTTAGTCTTCATTTTGGGCCCCCTTTGTACCTTATTAGCAAATCTTCTTTTTTGCAAACTTCTCCTCAGCCTTTACTTTCGTCTTTCTTACCTCCCTTGTTGTCTTTTCCTTTTATTGGCAAATTTTCCTCCAAGAAAACTTCCTTTATCTCCTTGTTCAGCCATCTTACTTATCGGCGAACTTAGCCTGAGGTGACCCTTCTTTTCCTTGCATCTTTGGTATGTCTCTTGTCTCTCCCTTTGTTGGGAAAAATGCACATCAACAAACTATGTTATCTGCAAACCAATCGGTTCACTAACCTAGCTATTTGTGGAAAAAACTTGCCTTAACCATTTATTTGTTTGTCTACCTTCACTATTAGAAAAATATTCTGACAACAAGCCAAACACTTTACTTACCATTTTCCCTTTGTCATGGTCTTCTCTCCTTTTCTTTAATTGATGAATCCTCCATCAGCAAAACTCCCTGTCAGTGAACCTTCAAGTTTGCAAACCCAAGATTTTTCTAACAAAAGCATTCACTTCACTTTCTTTTCCTTTTGTTAGGGAAAATGCCACATAATGAACCTTTCCCTTTTCATCCTTTCACCTTGTCTTGAGTTGTAAGTGAGTTCTTCATTGGAAGAACCTTACGTCAGTGAACATTCAAGTTTGTGAACTAGAATTTTTGTTGATAAAAACTTGCACTTTTCTTTCATTATTTCCTTAGGAAATTTTAAGCTTCTCCTTTCTTCAACAGAGCTTCCATCACCTTCTTGTCAGTAAATTGGTGAATCAATGAAATGGTGAACCTGCAAACCAAGTTTGTAAGTTTGGGAAAATGTCGATTTGTCAATAAAGGGTGGAAGTGAACAATTTTTTTCTAAGGGAGGAAAAAATATACTTGGGGGACTTATAAATTTTTGAAATAAAACCCCTAAAAGATGTCATAGATCGGATTTAAATAGGGGGTCTTAAGAAAAAAGACACAAAGTGAGATTTCTAAACAATTTTTGGGGCAAAATAGTACATTTTGGGAGTTGAATTTTATAGGTCCTGTTGATGCATAAATTTTTGGGTCTAATCCAGTAGCAACATGGGAAACTCTTAAATGTGGGAATGCTTCTCAGAGTGACCTCCAGGTTTTAAGGAAGCTGGATCATCCATTCTTCAGTGAGGTTTACAAAAAGGTTAGAAAGAAAACTAGATTGCAGAAATAAATGCCTAAATCTAAGGCAATCTTCCAGATTAAAACTCAATTTACATAGTGTTAACCTTAAATGATTAACTAGAATTTTAAAGAGAAAAATGCATGATTAAAACCCAATTTATAAATAGATTAAACAAAGGCAAAAGAAGCAAAGAAATTAGAAACGAGAAATAGAGACACTCATATGCACAGGGCAGAGCTTTTCATTATTCAAACAATAATAGGTTATAGAGGCTAAAATTGTTGTACAAAGTAAAATATTACATTCTCCTGAAGAAAGAATTGCAAAGGCAAAAGGAAAACATCTGTGTCTGCTCCAACTCTCCAATCAAAAAAGAATGTAGAATGCTGAAAATGAAGAAGTCCCTAAAACTAACCCGGATCTGGCCTTTCATAGCCGAAAAACCCAACAAAATATCTCAAAGGCATCTCTAAAAATTTGCAACTATCTCCATGAAATATGATATAAAATCTAGCAAAATGCAACTGCAACTAACCTGGCAATGGAAAATGCAACTTTCCATCTCTTTACCTATAGGTGAGAAAATACTTCCACTGCTCTCTATTTTACTTATCGGTGAAGATAAAGTGGCTGCATAAAACTCTAGGGTTTCATATATATATATATATATTTTCGTGAGTTGAGAGATTCATATAAAAATAACAAATCTTCCTCTTCATATCAGCATACGGGACCCACCACACTTAATAAGAAACTTCTTATATATTACTTAAAATGTATTTAATCCCATGAGTTATGAAATAGAACTCAAATTAATATTAAAGCTTGACTTTAATAGAAGGGGCCCCACCACATTTTTAATAAAAGACTCTTATCCTTCATAAACTCCCCATGACCTCATTTGATAAATTTATTTAAAATGAAAAGAATTCATTTCCTCTTCTCTCCTCCGCTTGCCCCAAGTGGTTGTTTCCAGTGCCCTTTGAGAAACTTTCAAACATCCTTGGCTTGTGACATTTGGCAATTTCTGCATCATTCTTAAATGAGCCTTCTCTATGACGCTTCCCCCCGCGTGGAGGCTTCCAATGATTTATGAGCTTATCTTCTTTATACTTGGGTGTCTCCAATTGTTGGGCTCTGGTGATCTTGCTTCAGCTTCTAACCTGAGCCATTGATCTACTTTTGCATCAGATGGTACCTATGCATCTTGGACTTCATACTATATTTCATTCTCAAAAGGCCGAGCCTCATACAAACTGCACCTTTGAACTGCTACTAGCTTCAAACATAAGCAATGCCTCTCTTGAAGCTGTGAACCTTTCTAGAGGAGGATGCCACTTTAATCTACTATTTGCACCATTTAGAAACATGGGAGTGTTCAACTAATACACATTCATAATACAATAAAGTTTATAGTGGCTCCATGATTTGCAAGATTGCACCATGCTCAGGCTTCTACTCTCACTCATTTGTGAAATGACAAGCAAAGGGTATGTGGCTAATATGACCAGTGTGATCCCCCATTTCATTCTTGCTATATATGAAGTTAATTGCTGAACTAAATTTTCATTGTGATAGTGCTATGTTGTGCAAGCTGCGTTATGATGAAATATAGCACCATACTTCTATCTGCAAGTCATCATTTACTAGTGCTGATGACTTCTGCTTTTGGGTCATGCCTTTTCTTATTGAATATCATTTGCTGAAGTATGGCCATGCTCCTTCCATTGAACAAGGTGCCCTTCCTTTGAGAATGACTGATGCCTTTCTCTATAATCAATGCCGCTACATCTTATTGAACATGTGCCTTGACTTATTAATTGTGCCTTTATTGAGTGGCAGCATCTCCTTCATTGTGAATGGGATTTTGTATGATGGCCGATCCATAAATTGTGGCATATTATAATGTGTTTTGGAATTTATGACAAAGTCACTTTCTTTTGAGCCAAGCACCATCTTTTACAGGCCGATCCTCTTTTAAAGACCAAAAGCCACTTCTGAATGAATATTGATCATGTTCTAAGGCCCACACCTTCATTTCATTTGGTGACGCCATATATATTAGGGCTCTCTTGAAATATTAATGCTAATCATGTGTCTTCACTATATGGCCAATATTGCTCTATTGAAGAGGCAGCGGGAGTCATCCCTCATATCTTTATATGGCACCCGCATTTCAACTATTCAATCCTCATAAAACAAAGGGGCAACTATTCTAATGTCTAATATTGCTTTGTCTCCCAATCTTATTTTTGCATGGGCTTTGATCAGATCAATTGCAAATCATTTTGATGACCATGCTTGAATGAGGCTCTCTATGAGATGTCAAAATGTTACACCCCATTAACAATCATACTGATGACAATGACAATCAAAATGGATGGTATGCACTGCACTATCATTGTCATACAATTGGCTATGACTGGCTAATAGTCTATCTCTAACCCACTTATATATATTAGAAGATCCTATTGGTATTTATATTTGGGCCAAATGCCTTCATGCTACATGTGTTGCTACCTTCATTCTTGGACTTTTTAGAAACTAAAACATCACTAAAATTTTATCAACCCATTCTACCTTGATACAATCACCTATGTTTTGGAATTTAATCAAAAATCTCAAAATGGTGTGTGCAGAAGAGGCACAATAGTTCTTGGTGACTGGTGGGGAAAATAGGCCTTCCTATTCAAAACTAGAATCTCTGGTTTCACAAAGTAGCCTTATTTATTGGGCAACAGAGTCACCTCACTCTGAAACTGTAACATTCACCAAACTTAAGACACATCTGAACCTGAAGAAGCATGATTGAAACACACTCTGTAACTAAAATTGACTGATCCCTAAGGGCTGATCATTAAATCTGAGATACTGAGATAGGTTGGACCACTGAACTATTCTTCATTTCATAGCAGTAGAGACTTATTTAAAACAAATTGACTAAATTGAAATCTAATGCTAGTGTTGTAGCACCTTATTCTGAAACTGAAACTAAATTACTAATAACTGAAACATAGGGGAATATGCCCATTCACTGGGATGACAAAGTAGCTTCCATGTCTGATTATGTTTCTCCAATTTATCCACTTCAAACTAAAAATGAACTAGACAAACTGTATGAAGAAATATAACAATATTTTGTACCTTTTTACTTCTCTACACTCCAAAGATTCTCTCTTTTTTTCAGAACACCATTCATGCTAATCAACATGTTGTTCCTGCATCAGTGGAGGGTGGCATGGGAAAATAAAACACTGAAGCTCTTTCCTCTATTTGCATCTGATAGCTTTTGTCAACAAAACTTCACCAGTGACCTCTTCTACAGGCTCTTCAATAGAATGATGACTCATCAAAGTGTCTAGGCTAGGCTTGCAAGTGACAGAGCAACCAATAAGGGTCTTGAATCTGATAGGAATCCCTTCGTGCAAGAAGAATGGTCTAGAATCTAACTCAGTTTGTGACATTGCATGTGACTTTGCACCTTGGCAAATCTTTCTTTGGATCTCATCATCTTGTAGAGGTGAAACTTTAGCAAGAAGAAGACAATAACTAGTTGCAAGAATGGATAATAGATCATCCCTTGCATCTACCTTTTCTTTAAGATTTTCCTCATAATCTACTACAAGAGGCTTTGTAAATGAACCATGCATATGTTCAATAGTAGAATCCTCTACATCAAGAATCTAATAACCTTGTCACAAAATTGAGAATAAATCCTCATCATCATGCCCCTCATATTGCTCATGCATCTCTATGTTATCTTCTTGAAGGTGTGACAACTCATGACAGAAATAAAGATAGTTATTCTTGATAGACTATGCAGAAGACTCTCTTGCAACTTCTTCTTTAAGATGAGATACAGACTGTGGATCACTGAGGACCTAGTACTTTTCATCTTCAAAGCTCCTTTTGGAGTACTTTTCAACTTCTAGAAACATCACCTCATCATTAACTTCTGAATGCTCTTCATGACTTGACTAAGTTTGTGAATTAAACCTTGCCATGTATACATGAGGCTCAGGATCATAAGAACCTACTGAATCAACTGGGGCCACCACCTTGCTTGTATCTTGATCTTTGAGACTCAAATTTTCTTTAATGTCAAAATGACAAAGAACCTGGTCTGTGACCTCTATGGGCTGATTTGACACTACAGAGGTCCGTAAAGGATAATTCTAAAGATTATTTGGCACCCTCTGACTATATTCATACTGCAGTTCATACATACTTGGAGGCATAAAATTTGGATCATTATAGTACGTAACTTGATTTTTTAGGTCTTTCAGTTCATGGGAGAGGGTTTTCATCAGTTCTTTCACAGCACTCATCTCCTCTTTATGATTTGACAAATCAGCAGGGAGGGTGTGTGGATTAGAATAGGTATACATATGACTACAAGAAAGGACTTAAGATAGATTATTTACATGAGGCATCAGCTATTTTAAGGGTAGAGGAGACAACTTACCAGACACTATGAGGTTACTTTCAGCCTTAATGGCAAGATCATATGACTGAGGAAGAGTTTCACCTCCTAAGGCTTGGATCATCATAGATATTTCAGGGTCTAAAGCCTTTAAATAATACAAGAATGCAAAGACTGGAGATGGCCTGATATCAACAGAGAATTTCTTCCATACCTTGTCAAATATTAAATTGAAATCATGTATGGTCTCCATAGGATGCCTCTTGATTGTAATCAGGTTCTGGGTGAGAGTGCTGATATCTATGTTGTCCTTGAATTGATTGTAGATGAACCAACCGAGCTAATCCCATCTAGTGATCGAAATAGGTTGTAGGCTTTTGTACCATTATTTTGCTTTGCCTTTGAGGGATGATTCCAACAATAGAAGAGCATGATTTTTAGTTGTGATATTGTGAATAGGGCATAGATTGGCTACATCTTGAATGTGATCTACAGGGCAAATAGAGTCATCTCCAAGAAAGTGAGGCAGTGCCTTCCATGCTATGTCAAGAACTTGACCCTGCTACTGAAGAACACGAGGACTTGAATCCCAAGTCACAAAAGGTAAATCTCTTTGAATATTCAGGTGCACATATATACCAGGGGCTTCCATGGTCTACATGAGCAAAGATCTAAGAAAGAAACTTCAATAGAGTTGGTAGATGGAAGATTCATGCTCTTATGAGCATATATTTCTATGATTTTCCATCAAAACCATAAAATGCAGGGCAAATATTCACTGAAAACAAAGAACCAAGTATTTGAATCTAGTCCCACCAGGTGTGCCAAAAACTGTTGATGCATAAATTTGTGGGCCCTAATCCAATAGCAACATGGGAAACTCTAAAATGTGGAAATGCTTCTCAAAGTGACCTCCAGGTTTTAAGGATGTTGTCTCTTCCATTCTTTAGTGGGGTTTGGGAAAAGGTTAGAATGAAAACTAGATTGTAGAAATAAATGCCTAAATCCAAGACAATCCACCAGATTTAAAACTCAATTTGCATAGTGTTAACCTTAAATGATTAACTGGAATTTTATAGAGAAAAATGCATGATTAAAACCCAGTTTATAAATAGATTAAACAAAGGCAAAAGAAGAAGAAAAATTAGAAATGAGAAACAGAGACACTCATATGCACAGGATAGAGCTTTTCATTATTCGACCAATAATAGGTTACAGAGACTAAAATTATTACACAAAGTAAAATATTACATTCTTCTGAAGAAAGAACTATACAGGCCAAAGGAAAACATCTATGTCTGTTCCAACTCTATGATAAAAAAAGATGTGGAACCCTAAATATGAAGAAGTCCCTAAAACTAACCCGAATCTGGCCTTTTATAGCCCAAAAAACCCAACAAAATATCTCAATGGCCTCTCTAAAAATCTGCAACTATCTCCATGAAATCTGACAAAATGCGATTGCAACTGAACTGGCAACGAAAAATGCAACTCTCCATCTCTTTACCTATAGGTGAGAAAATACTTCTGCTACTCTCCATTTTACTTGTAGGTGAAGATAAAGTGGCTGCATAAAACTCTAAGGTTTCATATGTTTTTTTTCCATGAGTTGAGAGTCATATAAAAATAATAAAGCCTCTTCATATCAACATATGGGACCCACCACACTTAATAAGAAACTTCTTATACATTATTTAAAATATATTTAATCCCATGAGCTATGAAAGAAAACTCAAATTAATATTAAAGCTTAACTCTAAGAGAAGGGGCCCCACCACATTTTTAATAAAAGACTCTTATCCTTCATAAACTTCTCATGACCTTATTTGATACATTTATTTAAAATGAAAAGAATTCATTTCCTCTCCTCTCCTCTGTGTGCCCCACGTGGCTATTTCTAGAGCCCTTTGAGAAACTTTCAAACATCCTTGGCTTGTGCCATTTGGCAGTTTCAACATCATTCTTGAATGAGCCTTCTTTGTGACACTTCCCCCCATGTGGAGGCTTCCGATGATTTATGAGCTGCTCTTCTTTATACTTAGGTGTCTCCAAGTGTCAGTATCTAGTGATCTTACTTTAGCTTCTAACCTGAGCCATTGATCTACTTTTGTATCAGATGGTAGCTATGCATCCTATAATTCATACTACGTTTCATTCTCAAAAGGCTGAGCCTCATACAAGGCGTACCTTTAAACTTTTAATGGCTTCAAACATAAGCAATGCCCCTCTTGAAGTTGTGAACCTTCTTAAAGGAGGACACCATTTTCATCTACTATTTGCACCATTCAAAAACATGGGAGTGTTCAGATGATACACATTCATAATACAATGAAGTTTATAGTGGCGCCATGATTTGTAAGATTACACCATGCCCAGGCCTCTACTCTCACTCATCTATGAAATAAGAAACAAAGGGTATGTGGCTAATATGACTAGTCTGATCCGCCATTTCATTCTTGCTATGTCTGAAGTTAATCACTGAACTAAATATTTGTTGTGATAGTGCTATGTTGGGCAAGTTGCGTTATGATGAAATATGGCACCATACTTCTATCTACAGGTCATCATTTACTATTACTGATGACTTTTGCTTTTGGGTCATGCCTTTTATTATTGAATGTCATTCCCTGAAGTATGTCCGCACTCCTTCCATTGAACAAGGCACCCTTCCTTTGAGAATGACTGATGCCTTTCTCTACAATCAATGCCGCTACATCTTATTGAACATGTGCCTTGACTTATTAATCATGCCTTTGTTGAGCGGCAACATCTCCTTCATTGTGAATGGGACTTTGTATGATGGCTGATCCTTAAACTATGGCATATTATAATGTGTTTTGGAATTTTTGATAGAGTCACTTTCTTTTGAGCCAAGCGCCATCTTTTACAAGTCGTTCCTCTTTCAATGACCGAAAGCCACTTCTGAATGAATGTTGATCATGTGCTAAGGCCCACGCCTTCATTTCATTTGGTGACACCATATATAATAGGGCTATCTTGAAATATTATTGTTGATCATGTGTCTTCACTATATGGCCAATATTGTTCTATTGAAGAGGTAGCGGGAGTCATCCCTCATATCTTTATATGGCACCCTCATTTCAACTATTCAATCCTCATAAAACAAAGGGGTGTCTGTTCTAATGTCTAATACTACTTTGTCTCCCAATCTTATCTCTACATGGACTTTGACTAGATCAATTGTAGATCATTTTGATGACCATGCTTGAATAAGGCTCTCTATGAGATGTCAAAACATTACAACCCATTAACAATCATACTGATGACAATGATAATCAAATGGATGGTATTCACTACACTATCGCTGTCATACAATTGGCTATGACTGGCTAACAATCTGTCTCCAACCCACTTACATACATTAGAAGATTCTATTGGTATTTGTATTTGGGCTGAATGCCCTCATGCTACAGGTGCTGCTACCTTCATTCTTGGACTTTTTAGAAACTAAAACATCACTAAAATTTTATCAACCCATTGTACCTTGATACAATCACCTGTGTTTTGGATTTTAATCAAAAATCTCAAAATGGTGTGTGTAGAAGAGGCACAACATGTCCCAACATCAACAAAGTTTTTTTTTTTTTATGTTGTTGATAAACCTACACATTCTAGCATAATAAGTAGGAAATGCATTGACGGAGGAAAGAGAAATAAATTTTTTTAAAGTAGTTGGAATTCATAGAGGAACATTGAACAAATGAAAACAATTGTTGTTTCAAGGAGAAAATTATTGTTTTGTTAATTATTTTATATGGGACAGTAGTCTATTCATTGTTTGTTCCATAAAGTTATGTGGGTATATCACTTGTATTAAACCCTAACACCGTCACACAATATCTCTGTCTATTCACGTTGTTTTCAGCATTCACCATACAATTTTGTTATCCAATAATAACAATAATAGCAGGATGGAGCAAAAAAGAAGTAGAGGAAGAGAGAAATTTGGACAAGGAAATATGTGAATAATTTATTCACATATGCTACATATTTCTTTTCTAATGGGTTGCAAAATGTGAATTCCATGACCATTTAACACCCTAATCTGATGCTACCTCCATAAGACCAATGATTGTTGAATTCATCTTATAGGTGCTATGAGAAAGCCATGTTTAAGACTCCTTTAAACAAGGGAGTAATTGAATTTGACAGTGATAAATGTTCTACCATGCAAAAGAATCATGAATTAAATGCTTATTGAAAAATATTTAAAGATTGGGCATTATGCAGTGGATCAAAAGTGTTATTTTATGCAACACGGTCTCTATAGCATTGTTTGATGGAGCTATTTGGGAGATTTCCTATTTCATGCCAAATATTTAAAGATTAGGCATTATGCAGTGGATCAAAAGGGCTCTAGGTGTTATTTTATGCAACATGGTCTTTGTGGCATTGTTTGATGGAGCTATTTGGGAGATTTCCTAAAAGGTCCTTAAAGAAAGGTGTGGTGTCTCCTCTTGAGTCACAAAAGTATAAACCCCTTGAGTCTAACTTTTTTACTCCATCCAAATCCATTGTGAGAGTTTGGGAATGTCAAACAATTAATAGGGGTAAATGTGGTCTTGGTTATCAAGGCCCTGTTGGGTCTCATGTTCCATAGTATTCGAAACCAATCATATTTGTATCTGGAAAGCTTATGAATACATGTCAAGTCAACTCTTCCTCTACTAGTCTAAAATTGGTTCAACCAAAAGTGTGTTCCTATTATGGTCATCATGGTCATCAAGTAGTTTCTTGTTTTAATCTACACCCCTATTTTTTATGTGGTCAACATACTCATGATTCTTCTCATTGTTTTCAAAATAAAGTGCACAAACCTATTTTATGTGTTTCAAATCCTTTATTTGACCTAGTCTCAAGGGTGACATCAGATGCTTCTTTAAATACTAGAGTTGTGCCACCTTTGAAAGAGATTGAAATAGATACTCCAAATACAACTATGTTAAATGTTGTTGAAGCTCCTATTGGTGTTGAAAATGTTTTTAGTGATGACAATGTTATTGGTGATGACAAAATTGATTATACTCATCTTCAGAGTGTAATGGGAATATGTTCACCTTGACTTTGATGATTTTTATGATAATGAAGCTGACATTTATTGGTTATAATCTTGGCATTTCCCTCTCTCATCTACTAAGGGAGGGAAACTTGTGTGTATGCCAAATTCGAGTGGAAAATGTGTATGCCAAAATTTGAGTGGAGAATTCAATTTAGAGATTGTTGACATTATTTATAGTATGGACAAAACAAGTCCCAATTTGAGACCTATCAAAGTAATAGGCTCAATTCTAGCAAACATTTGAGACCTGTCAATGTAACAGGGTCAATTCATTATTTTGAGACCTATCAAAGCAACAAGCTCAATATTCTAGTTTGAACCCTATCAAGGTAATAGTGTTAGTTCAAACAAGTTTGAGACCTATCAAATAAACATGCTCAGTCTCAATCTAAGACCTATCATAGTAGCATGATTTTTTTCAAGGAGCTTCAAATCAGCCAACAAATATTCTCACCAAAGTGCCTAGTCGGGAGAAGTTTGAGCAGTTCAATATACTGCTTAGTTTTATCATAACCCCTTCAGATTAAGGGAGGGATGTTCACGATTGGTTTAACCCTTTAGATTAAGAGGTGATGTTACCATGTTAATCCTCAAGGTTAATACAATATAATAACTTTTCATTTTTACATTCAGTTTTTCTATTTTGGCAGTTTAACCATTTCTGGTTGCCTATAAATCAGGCTGTAATCTTCTTTTGAACATCAATACAATTTTACCATTTTATTCTGCCATTTCGTCTATGCCTAACAATTATGAACACATCTTTCATTCTCTCCATAAGTGTTCTCACAAGTAGAGATTTCCAGAAAAAAAATATGATGATCTTGCGAGCATTCGTGCTATTGGAAACAATGGTATTATATTCCTCTCTAGGCGTGCTCACGGTAGATTTATTGATAGAAAGACAAAGGCAATTTCACACATAAATGGGCGGGTAGATTCACATAGCAGTGGTGTTGATGTTGGTTCGGTATTGTTTAGCAGATGCCTTTTTAGCATGTCATTTCCTCAACCTCTCTCTTCCCTTACTATTAAAGCTTATCCTTTGTTTTGGGGAAGTTAGTGTAGGAACTTTAAAGGAGATTATAATTATGGTGAGGTAATTGCGGTGGATGCATCTGCAGGGGAAAAGACAGAGTGTGCCTACGTTGTGTGTTGTCTATTTAACATACTGGATGCCCATTAACCATATTTCTTAATTCTGATTATATTGAGAAATAGTGGGCTCCATCAGTGCAGTTTCGGGTTGTGAGCATGATTATGGAGAAACAGTGGGCTCCATCAAAGGAACCTATTTGCACAATTAGTTGTTGTAAAACAAAATCTTTTGAGGAACTTGCTTTTGTTTGAGTTTATTGTCCACCATCATTGTCTTTTAAAAATTAAAATATTAAAAATGAATCCACTTTTAGTTTCTTTCTTCCAACCGGAGTTAATTTTGTGTTATATATATATATATATATAATTTCTTTCTTCCAACCGGTATATATATATAATGTCTAGGGTCCCCTTGGGACTGAATAATTTTATATATGACTTCTTAGACCAAATCAAACTTCACTATTAGATCTAGAAGGCCCAAAAATTGTATAAATTGATATAATATATATAATGTCTAGGGTCCCCTTGGGACTAAATAGTTTTATATATGACCTCCTAGACCAAATCAAACCTAACCATTAGATCTAGAAGGCCCAAAAATTGTATAAATTGATATAAAACTCAATAGAGTTTTGAGTTAGAAAATTTTCTGCTATTTTGGGGGTTCAGAAAAATCTTACGTAGTCAAATTCCATATGGTCATGTAGACATGTATAGGCTATAAAATGTCATGGTGTAAGAAGAAAAGTATTCTAGTCATATTTTTTTCTATGCAAACATCTTGTCATCTAGTACAGTCGGTAGGAAATTTGGTGATTTTTCATTAGTCTGAGGTACATTTTTAACAAGGTATGGATTGCATAAATGTTCATTGAGAATCCACCAATCACATGGGATGGATAGCCCTTGGTCATGCCTAGGTAAAGGGGTGTTAAGGCTATCCCATGCTTACACTACCATTGGTGGAGTGATCTATCACTCAACTAAGTTAGGCAACCTAATCACTATCTATGCTAGTCACCACTTTACTCAAGCTACACAACCAACATGCCACTTAGATATATCACCTATTCACCACTTCCACCACTACTTAGATGGAAGAACCACTCACATATAGCTAGAGTGTTTCCCCAATAGTGTAAGTGTCAATTTTCCATTTTCCTTAGAGAGGATTTTCTTTTGAGAGGCATAACATTCACCCAAGGTATCAAATTTTTTACTTCTTAAAGTTGATGGAAAGATCTCTCTAACAACTATATGATTATATCAATGGTTTTTATACAAATTTCTATCCATGACAAAAAAAACATTTTTCTCTCATTTATTCAACAGGTCATAGCTTATGTCCACGATATCTAATTTTGGACTTCTTATAGGAAATGAAGAGAATTTATAAAAATTTGATATTGGATCAAGTTTTTGGTCACTTGGTGGACTTTAGAAAGTTTTCTAGTTATCCATTTAGCTTGTGGAGTTAGATATTTAGGATATTTTATTTAGTGTTGATTGTGGTACAAACAAGTGTTTGAATTTATTCTATTTTTTTTGGATATGGATGATACAAACATGTGAGATTATAGATTCCAATTAATTAGTATTTTGATGTACATTCATTAAGGGTGGTGATCATGTTGTGATGGAGGTTTTTGTATGCATGGAGATTTGAAACAACATGATTCTTTATGTGAATACATAGTCAGTGGTGATGGATTGATTCATGGGTTATAGGTGCTAAGCGATCTTCTTGGTTTGTAGATAATGGTTCTATATACTCTTTGGAATTTGTTGGTGTTGTAATTGAATTTTTTGATTATGTGAGGGACATGGTTCATATTTATTTAGGAAATGGTTACCATGATGCCATGTGTATCTTGGTATCATGTTCAGTGAGAGCTTTGGTAGTGATGTGAATTTGTCACTTAGTGACTATTGATCTTGTATTGTGCTTGTTAGTGTCATTATAACCTTTTGGATTCTATCTCTTGTCTGTAGTTAGAGTTCATTGACATCTTTAGTTCTAATGCCAAGAGATGCTTATCTTCATGTTGTTTGGAGATGTTGGCATTTGTTACAATAGATAACTCGTGGAGTCTTTGGTTGAGGTGTTAGTAATGATTTGTTAGTTTAATAGATGATCCTTGATTTAGAGAATGGTTTATTGTGCTATGGTGGACATTGGATTACTAGTTAGAGTTATTGGCATGAGATGGATACTTTTGAGAATATGTATTGATTAGGGGCTGATGATCTTCCTTGGTGAAGATACAAATCATGGGGCTAGTGGGGATTCCTAGAGTCTTCATGCTTTTTTAATTTTAGTGGGAGCATTGGTCATGATGAGTTCCTAGATTCTATAGAGGGAGCTTTGATGGTGGCTGGTCGTAATCTACTAGATGAGTATTGTGATCATTTTTCCTTGTGTGCTTCTATTTATTATGGGGTTCTAGTTGGAGTTTAGTTTGCATGAGATGATCACTTGTACACATATATTATATTTTGGTGAGGCTAGAGATTTTTTATGTATAGTGATGAGGTGATCCCATAATACTAAGTCCCAAACTTGGGACATCCTAATTTTTGTTTTAGATGTTTTAGAGAAATTAATGGTTTAACCCTTAAGGGGTTCCATCTAAAGAGGTTTAATTGAAGGGGGTTAGATAAAAAACCCTTAAATCAAACCCCCTTGGAAAGAAACCCTAGTCTTAAATTAGAACCTCAATGGAGTCTCCTCTGCAACTATCAAAATGGTAACAAAAAACTAATTTTACTTCACCTTTTGAGGAATCAAATGAATTCATTTAGAAATTCTATTTTGCAAGTATGTAGCCCTTAGTATAAGCTTTCAAAAAAGTATCATTTTGAATATATTTATTTGATTATTATATTTATTTTCTATTTTCTAGTGAGCATAGGTTTTCAATGAACATCAAGGTCTCTATTCCACACATGCCAAAAAATAAAAATAGAGAAAACATATTCTAAAAAAATATTTGCACACTAGGTATTGATGTCCTTGTTTCAAAAAAAAAACAATATAATTTGGATACCTATAGAAAATGTTATGTTGTATAGTATAAACCTATGTCTGAATTATTTAATTAATCTCACTTTAAATAAAAATTAATAAAAAATTTATCCAACAAAAAATTATAAAAAAATATCTGCACAGTAGATATTGGTATTACAAATCTATGTTTAAAATTTTATAATTTGATTCTTCATATTAAATAAGCTATAATGTATAGTACAAACATCACTTTAAAAAAAATATTATTAACTATAAAAAATAAGTTATTAAAAGTTACATAAAAAAATTCACAAATTATTTCTTAAAATTTATTAAAAAATACATTTATAATCTACATACAAAATTTCAAGAATCACTAGTTCATATTATTTTCAAAATCTTAATGGTTTAGTTGCTATAGGTGTTAGAAAGTGAAAATTTGGTTAAAAATGTTGATTTCAATGTCCTACTTTGGCCAAAAAGTGGGACACAGTATTGTGGGATCACTTGATCACATGTTAGAATGGTTACTTTTTAATGAGGGTTCAACATATTGATCAAGGAGACTACACTTAAAGTTAGATGTGAGTTCAACATGGACCTATTGAGAAAATTATTTATGGTGAGAGTCATTGTAGCTCAATGCATCTCAAGAGGAGAAATCTCATTGTACACTCTTGGTTCACTCAGTGGTGAATTATCTGATATGTATTATCAACCTATTTTTTAGATGAATTCCTTCTTTATGTCTTGTCTTCTCATGTGTGCTTGAGTGTTGAGCTATGGATGTTAGTTTTGAGAACTTGTTGAGGAATAGATGCATGGCTATGGTTCATTATCTCCTTATATTTGGGTCTTCTGAGGTTCATGTTTTTTTAAAAGTATAGGATATGGTTAGTGGATTTTGGGCATATTCCCTTGTTGAGGTAATGGAATTTTCATTATTTTGATCTTCCTTTACTTTGAGAAGCTTGTATACTAACTAATTATGGTGTGTTTGATCATCAGGTTAAACGATTGGATGTTGAGGAGGATTTTCTATTTGGGGTTTTTGAATGATCTTACTTATAATAAATTTAGCACATTGGTGTTGGTTGAAGGACATGGTTTTGATTTGTAGTTTTTCTCTTGATGGTCTAGTGCTTCTTCCTAGAGGTTCATGTTCACATGACATTGGAGCTAAGGGTTGTGTGGAGCTATTTTGATCACTATGTTTGTGGTCCTTTACTATTATTTTACTTCATGATTTTTAGTAACAATATGGAGGCTCTTTAATCACTATCTTCTAAGATGTGGAGATCATGGGAGAGTTATAGTGATATTAGTTATGAGAGTTATTTTGTAGTTGTTTAGTTTTAGGTTTGTAGATCAATGTTTGTTATTTGACACTGTGATAGATGATTTATCCACAGAATATATGTAAGTGATATTGGTTGAATTTTAGATGTTTGATTGAATTCATATTTGACATTACCCATGTAGTGGGAGTTTCAAGATGTATATGTGTCTTTTGTTGATGTTCTCATTAGCGGTGATGAAAGTCTTCAGTTTTTTTTATATCTATGTGTGTTTATTACGTGGGAGGACTTCTTTGTGCATGATAGTGTATATATAGTGACTTTTGATTATACCTTGGGTTGGATATGTTGATGGTAGAAGGTCTACCTATGATTTTGAGTATACCTCATTTTTTGAGGTATGGTTAATTGGATGTGTTAGCAACATGTTGTGATTTCTATTCCAATTGTTGGTGAGTTCCTGGCACCTACTTAGACCTATTTGTTACCATTGGATTTTGTTTTTGTGTTTTGATATTTAGTTGAGGCAAGATTTATTAATATTTCTATGTGATAGTGTAACAAGATCTTTGAATATTTTTATGCTTTGGAATGATGGAGGATGAGAGAATTCTTGTTTGAGATGGTGGTCACCTTGGTTTCTATTATAGGTATCTTGAAGGAGCACATGGATATTTAGATGGTGCATGTAGAATATAGGTATTGTTTCCTTGATGATTTAGTTTACTTTTGACCCCTTATGATGTAATGTATACAACAAGTGGGAGAATGTTGGGAAAGGTGTGTTGTACACCTTGTATATTAATATTAATAATGTAAAATAAATATTTGATTGTAATACATCTAGAGATGTGGATACCACATGGGATAAGCATTCTTGGGAACACTTATGTGTTCTATAGAACATTGAATAAATATTTAATTTTGGGTCATGGTTTTGAGACACATGGTTTATGTAATACCACTTAGTGGTTTTGTGCAAACTTGTTTTATAAAAACAAGAACATGAGTGGTTGTTGGGTTTGGTTGGATTAAGCATCTCTTGTAGGTTAGAAATGTGATTATAGGAAGTATAGATTGGAATGCATGGCTCCATGGTTCTCATTCTCTTGTTCACATGGAGGAGTGCAACTAAGTTTACAAGTGTATTATGATATTTTTTGAAATAACACATTAAGTTGTGTGGGTGCTTTTGGAAGCTAGAATTTTTAATCCCAAAAGGTTTTTCCTAGGGTACATCTAGTGTTATATTATGGGTATGCTTTATTATTATTTTGCATTCTGGATTCTAAATACTTGTTTTATATTTTTCTCCTATGAGGGTATTTGGAACTGGTATATTTGCATCCAATTTCCTTTCATGCCTAATTCCTTATTTTGAAGATCTTGATGAGTGTGACATTTGGGAACTATATGAAGATACATGTCTTAAAAAGAAAATTATAAATTAGTCCTTCTTGTGGTTTATACTTATTGTGTCACTATTAGCTATTTTTGAAAATCATTTTTTGTCAAGGATGGTGTATAATGACATTTTATAAAAAAAAAAAGGAGTGCTTCGCTGACAAGGCTATAAATATTGCAAACATGAATGATTTAAAATATATTTATAAATTTAGCCAAGTTCTTATGGATAATACTTATTGTGACACTCTTGGATATCTTTGAATGTAACCATCAATGTTAGTAAATTAAAATATCTTCAAAGATTCTTCTTTCTTATAAAAAAATACCTAAGAGTGTTATCAAATGGTTGAAACACATATATTTATCACCTTTTCAACTAAGCACTGCATCTAATGGCTTTAAAAATATAAATGTGTAGTGCTTGGCAAAAAAGCTATAAATATCTTATCTCTTCTACTATTAGTACTTCCCTAAGGGGACATCAAAGTTTGTGAAAAGAAGACATGACATTTATGGATGAGTATGTCACAAGTTTCTAACCAACTTGGTGTAGTTTGTATAATTATTTTTTCTAAATCTAGATTACACTCCCATGACAAAGTTTTGAGTAGAGATTTCCCCATATCCAAAATCCTCTATTTATAACTATTTTATAAATATTAGAATGTCAAATCTAAATATAATTTGTAGGATTTTTGTGTTTTATTATTTAAAGTTGAAGAAAAAAATAAGTTTTTATTTACTATGTAGGTTATTAATGTAATAATAAAAATAGCATAGTATAACATATTCTAATTGTATAATAACGGATTTGATAATAAATAAACACTAAAACATTAAAATCATTCAAGAAGTAATGACACACCGAATAATAGGTGTACTATATAAAATTACTACTTTTTGAATTCAAACAATGTGTATGGCACAAAAAACACAACTTTTTGATTTATTTTAATTTATAATAATACTACATTTTAAAAACTAGTGATAGCATCTAAAAGTTCCTGACAACAATTATCTCCATGTGTAGTAGTCATGTTTGACTATAACTGTAATGCCCATTGGGATTATTAAATTTGTAGTTGTCTTTCTTGACTTTGTTGTTTGCATTTAGTATTGTAGTTGAGTTATTGGTCAATGTGGTTGTGTGTCATAACTCACTTGTATTTTGTAAACTCTATATATTCATGCCTTGCCTCTTCTTCTATGAAGGCAATTTGGGGCTTTCATATGTTGGCTTGTTTTGTGATTAGCAGATCACCATTATTTATGTATTTGCCTTCATCTGGTATCAAAGATAGAGCCAAGTTTTTGAAAAAGAAATCTTGCATCCCTATAGCTTTTGTTAAGGTTGTGATCAGAGTAGTAGAGGCATCCAAAAGGCAAGGAGATTGTTAATGTGAATCCTACAAAAGAAACTGATGCTACTGTTGTTGTAGACTGGACTCTGCTCTACTATAGTTTTCATTGTGGGAGGAGGTGTGCAAACAAAAGGAGGTGTATAGGCCATGGAAAGGGAGGCATCCAAAGGAGATTGGCAAGTAGGTGTTTGAAAGTTGAAAGAAAAACAATATTGTTGTGTGAAAGATTTTCCTTCCTTTTTTGAAAAGCTTAAGACTTTAATTTGATATTTGACGGGGTTAAAGAAGATGCATTGATTTCTTTAACTAATCTCCTTTTATTTAAACACTGCCCTCCTTTCCTTACATGATTTCAAGTTTAAAACACTTAAAACATTTTAAGGGTTTTCTTCCCATGTGAGAGATCTAGTTTTAATGCTTTTAATTCCTTTTGAAGTTTAGAAAAAGGTTTTAATGCTTTTCATTCCTTTTGAAGTTTAGAAAAAGGTATTAAAATTTTATGTTAGCCTTTATATTTTTTATTTTTTTATTATTTATTTATTTTTGGTAACCTAGGGTGTCCCTGTGACCCTTAACCCAGTGACTCACTTAGAGAGGTGAGTGGAGGGGTGAGACTAGTCCCTGGAGGGGAACTCAATAGCCCGCAAGCCTATTCCCCCTGTAATTCTAGGTAGGAGTCAAACCCATAAGCTTGAGGAGCCATCCCAAGTCACAAGCCAACTACCTGCTCTTTATATTTTTTATTATTATAAGGAAAAAGGCTGCATAATTTTCTTTTTCAAGAAATGATATCTAACTTTTTAGAGGGTTTTTAACTTTGAACCTTTTGGAGTTTCTCTTGTAAAAGTGATAAAGGAATTATTTGCAATTAAGTGCATTATCGATTGAAGCCAACACTTATTCACGAAGACAATATAACAGAAAGTTTATTTTTTGGTGTGGGTCCTATTTGAAGGAACAAAGAGAGTATTCATTTGTAGAGATCTCTCTAGTTTTTTTAGTGTTGAGCCATTGAGTCATTGTGCTCATTTCTCTTATGGAAAATATGGTAGGAAATATTATGTCTAACATGTTAATTCCTGTGTTTGAAGGAGACAATTTTACATATTAGTTTACTAGGATGCAAACCCTACTCAAATCTAAAGATTTGTGGGAAATTGTACAAGTAGGGTATGTAGAACTAGATACAACTGCATTTAATGCATTAAATGATCAATAGAAAAGAGAATACAAGGAAAATGTAAAGAAGGATAATGAAGCCTTATTTCTGATTCAAGGCACAATTAATCATACATTTTCTCCTAGGATAAGTGGTGCTAGTAATTCTAAGAAAGCATGACAAATTCTCAATAATGCCTATGAAGGTGCACAAATTGCAAAATTACAAATAATGAGGAAAATTTTGAAAATGTAAAAATGGTCAATAGTTTAAGTGTGAATGATTTTCTAACAAAGGCAGAAGGCCTAGTTAATCAAATGAAAGCTCTAGGATAAGTTGTGGATGACAAGCATGACATTAAGAAAATTTTATGGAGTCTAATTCCTAAATTTGATAGTGTGGTTTCTACAATAGAGATTTCTAAAGGTCTCACAACTATGCATATAGATGAACTAAGTAGAATATTGTTAAATGTTGAAGAAAGGATGAAAAGTAATGAAGAAGGTCTAAAACAAGCATTTTCCTCTAAAGAAATCATAAGAGGTAAAAGAAACACATTCTTCAAGAATCAAAATAAAAATGAATACAAAGGTAAATCTACCAATTCTAGAGGAAGAGGTAATAGTTTCAGAGGAAGAAGTAGCAACTTCAAAGGAATGGGAAGAGGAAGAGGTAAAAATAATGGGGGAGATAAAAAGAATACCCAATGCTTTCATTGTAACAAGTTTGGAAACTATGCATTAGAATGTTGGAGTAAACAAGGTGAAGTAGAAAAAAGAAATGCTCACAATACTATTGATGATAAACAAAATTTGTTTATTTCTTGCTTAATGCAAATGTCAGTGAGAATAATGTAGGTACATTGATTGTGGATGTTCATCACATATGACATCTAATAAAAATTTATTTATTAATTTAGATGAAAACTATCATAGTATAGTGGTATTAGGAGATAACTAATCTCATGGATGCAAAGGCAAGGGTACTATTGCAGTTAAAACAGAATATGGTGAGGTAAAACATATCAATGAAACACTATTGGTTCTAGCACTAAAAAAAAAATGTGTTTTACATTGGACAAATGTTAGAGAAAAATTATCAAGTGACTTTTGATAAGAAAAGTGCATAATAAGAGATAAGTAAAAATAAATACATTTTTTGTAAGAGAAAAGATGATAGGTGATAGGATGTTTCCTCTCCATTTCACTCATGGAAACTAAGAATGAAATGAATGAAAGTATAAATTGGCATCAAAGATATGGCCACCTTGGTTTTAGTGGGTTAATTTTATTCAAGAGATTAAAAATGGTTGAGGGTCTACCTTTCATTGAAAATACAAAACAAGTGTGTAAAGGATGTGTTGTTGGCAAACAACACAAAGTTAGCTTTCCAATTGCAAAATCTAGTAGAACTAAGTAACATCTTGAGATGATCCATATGGATTTGTGTGGTCCTATGGAAACACCTTCTTTGAATAAATCAAAGTATTTTCTAACCTTCATTGATGATTACTCAAGAAAAACTTGGGTATATTATTCAGTAACAAAATCAAAAGTGATTGACAAATTTGTAGAATTCAAGAGGTTGGTTGAAAAACAAGGTGGTAAGTACATCAAAGTGATAAGGTTGGATAATGGAGGTAAGTACAAATCAAATCAATTTCTAAATTTCTACAGAAATCATGCAATTAAGAGAGAGTACACTACTTCCTACACTCCACAACAAAATGGAGTTGGTAAAAGAAAGAATAGGAGCATTATTTAAATGGTGAGTATCATGAAAGAGAAGAATTTAGATAAGATTTTTTTGGTAGAAATAGTATGCACAACGGTATATCTTCTCAATAGGAGTCCTACAAAAGTAGTTAAGGGAATGTCTCCTGAACAAGCATGGTTTGAGATTAAGGGAAGTGTTGATCATTTGAGAGTATGTGGGTGTGTTTCTTATGCACACATACCAAAAGAAAAGAGGTCTAAACTAGATAATAAAGGCCTAAAATGTATTTTTATTGGGTATGGATAAGAAAATAAAGCATATAGGTTGTATGACCTAATAGGAAAGAAGCTTGTTATAAATAGAGATGTGATGCTTAATTAAGTAGAAAAATATACCAAAGAAAATGAAACAAAGGGAAAAGAGATAGTGGTTGATGAAGTTGAAGAAGGAGAAGAAGAAGAAAATGAATCTGAGTCTTCTAGTATAGGAACAACAAAGTATCAAAAATATTAAAGGACATAAAACAATCATACATCAACTCTTATGTTGGATTCAAATTTTGAGAAAATGACAACAAGCTCACAAGAAAAAGTGAAGTATGCTTTGATGACTCAAATCATGGAAAGTAAAGAGCCACAAACATTTGAACAAGATCAAGAAAAGGAAGAGTGGGTTGAAGCAATGAATAGTGAGATAGAAAAAATTGAAAGGAATGACACATGGGATTTGGCTTAGCTACCTCCTAGTAAGGAAATTGTTTGTACAAGGTCAGTATATGAAACTAAGTATAAATCTAATGGAAGCATTGATAAGCATAAGGCTTGATTGGTAGCCAAATCATACACTCAATAGGAAGGTATTGGTTACACTAAAATTTTTGCACCTATAGCACGAATAAATACTATAAGATTGGTTTTGGTTTTGGCTTTAGCAGCTCAACAGAGTTGGATAGTTTATCAAATAGATGTAAAGAGTGCTTTTTTGAATGGATATATTGATGAGGAAGTGTATGTTTCTCAACCTAAAGGTTTTGAAATACCCTCTAAAGAACATTATGTTTACATATTAAAGAAGGTCATGTATGGTCTTAAGCAGGCACCAAGAGCATGGTATTCAAGGATAGACTCATACCTACAACAAAAAGGTTTCTTAAGAAGTCAATTAGATCCAAATCATTATATTAGCATCTCAGCTAAGGATTTTTTTTCTTAGTTCTCTATGTTGATGATCTTATCCTTACTGGGAATAATTTAGATTTATTTGCAAAGTTTAGAGTAGCCATGGTTGTTAAATTTGAGATGACATATTTTGGGCAGGTGCACTATTTTCTTGGTATAGAAGTATGGCAAAACAAAGATGGAATATTCATGTCTTAGAAAAAATATGCTTTAGACATCCTACAGAAATTTTAAATGAATAGTTGCAAACCAGTTGTAACACCCATTTATGTTGGACTTAAGTTATCTAACTTGGATGTGTTAGATTTAGTGGACCACACTCTATATAGATAGTGGATTGGTAGTTTGATCTACTTAACTACTATTCAACCAAATATTACATATGCAGGGAGCTTAGTACCTAGGTTCATGTCAGAACCTAAGTAAACACATTGGAGTGCGGTTAAGAGGATTCTCAAATATGTTAGACAAACATTGAGTTATGGTCTTACATTTTAGCATTCAGAGGATAGTAAGTTGATTGGCTATACATATTCAAACTGGGTAGGGTCCATAGATGATCAAAAGTCTACTTTTAGTTATACTTTTAGTTTTGGTTCTATAGTATTCTCTTGAAAGTTGAAGAAAAAACCAACTGTGTCACTTTCTACATCAAAGGCAGAGTATAAAGCTACAACATTTGCAGCATGCCAAACAGTGTGGTTGAAATGACTATTGGAGTATTTGCACCAAATACAAAATGGACCTACTTTGTTGTACTGTGACAACAAGAGTTCTATACAAATGACTAAGAATCAAGTGTTTCATAGTAGGACCAAACATATTGAAATTCAACATCACTTTATTAGAGAGTTGGTTCAATAGGGATTGAGTGATGTTGAATAATGCAGTATAAAGGATTAGATAGCAGATATTTTCATGAAGCCTCTAGCTCATGAAAGATTTGAGACACTTAGAGATCTACTTCAAGTTCTTCCCAATGGTCATTATGGGGGAGAATGATAGCAATCATCACCATGTGTAGTAGTCATGTTTGACTATAACCGTACATGCACATTGGGCTTATTAAAATTGTAGTTGTCTTTTTTCAATTTGTTGTTTGCATTTAGTATTGTAGTTGAGTTATTGGTCATTGTGATTATGTGCCATAACTCACTTGTATTTCTTCTACTCTATATATTGATGCCCTACCTCTTCTTCTACTAAGGCAATTTATGTTGGATTCAAATTTTGAGAAAATGACAACAAGATCACAAGAAAAAGTGAAGTATGCTTTGATGAATCAAATAATGGAAATTAATGAGCCACAAAAATTTGAACAAGATCAAGAAAAAGAAGAGTGGATTGAAGCACTAAACAGTGAGATAGAAATAATTGAAAGGAATGACACATGGAATTTGGTTCAGCTACCTCCTAGTAAGGAAATTGTTGGTACAAGGTGGGTGTATGAAACTAAGTATAAATCTGATGGAAGCATTGATAAGCATAAGGCTTGATTGGTAGCCAAATGATACACTCAGCAGGAAGGTATTGGTTACACTAAGACATTTGCACCTGTAGCAAAAAATGGATACTATCAGATTGGTTTTGGTTTTGGCTTTGGCAGCTCAGCAGATTTGGATAGTTTATCAAATAGATGTAAAGAGTGTTTTTTGGAATGGATATATTGATGAGGAAATGTATGTTTCTCAACCTAGGGGTTTTGAAATACCCTCAAAAGAACATTATGTTTATAGATTAAGGAAGGGTGTGTATGGTCTTAACCAGGCAGCAAGAACATGGTATTCAAGGATATACTCATACCTACAACAAAAATGTTTCTTAAGAAATCAATCAAATCCAAATCATTATATTAGGATCTCAGCTAAGGATTTTTTTCTTAGTTCTCTATGTTGATGATCTTATCATTACTGGGAACAATTTAGATTTATTTACAAAGTTTAGAGTCGCTAGGGTTGTTAAATTTGAGATGACAGACTTCAGGTAGCTGCACTATTTTCTTGGTATAGAAGTATGGCAAAAGAAAGATGGAATATTCATCTCTTAGAAAAAATATGCTTTAGACATCCTACACAAATTTTAGATGAATAGTTGCAAATCAGTTGCAACACCCATTGATGTTGGACTTAAGTTGTCTAACTTGTGTGTGTTAGGTATAGTGGACCCCACTCTATATAGATAGTTGATTGGTAATTTGATCTACTTAACTACTACTTCACCAAATATTACATATGCAGGGAGCTTAGTATCTAGGTTCATGTCAGAACCTAAGAAAATGCATTAGAGTACGGTTAAGAGAATTCTAAAATATGTCAGATGAACATTGAGTTATGGTCTTACATTTTAGCATTCAGAGGATAGTAAGCTGATTGGCTATACATATCTAGACTACGTAGGCTCCACAGATGATCATAAGTCTACTTTTGGTTATACTTTTAGTTTTGGTTCTATAGTATTCTCTTGGAAGTTGAAGAAACAACCAACTGTATCACTTTTTACAGCAAATGCCAAGTATAAAGTTACAACATTTGCAGCATGCCAAACAGTGTGGTTGAGATGACTATTGGAGGATTTGCACCAGATACAGAATGGACCTACTTTTTTGTACTATGACAACAAGAGTGCTATACAAATGACTAAGAATCAAGTGTTTCATAGCAAGACCAAACATATTGAAATTCAACATCACTTTATTAGAGAGTTAGTTCAACAGGGATTGATTGATATTGTACTGCAATATAGAAGATTAGATAGCAGATATTTTTGTGAAGCCTCTAGCTTCTGAAAGGTTTGAGACATTTAGAGATCTACTTCAAGTTCTTCCCAATGCTCATTATGGGGGAGAATGACAACAATCATCTCCATGTGCAGTAGTCATGTTTGACTATAGTTGTACATGCCCATTGTGCTTATTAAATTTGTAGCTATATTTTTTGACTTTGTTGTTTGCATTTAGTATTGTAGTTTAGTTATTGGTCATTGTGGTTATGTGCCATAACTCACTTGTATTTCTTCTACTTTATATATTGATGCCCTACCTCTTCTTCTACTAAGGCAATTTATGTTGGATTCAAATTTTGAGAAAATGGAAAGAAGATCACAAGAAAAAGTGAAGTATGCTTTGATGACACAAATCATGGAAAGTAATGAGCCACAAACATTTGAACAAGATCAAGAAAAAGAAGATTGGGTTGAAGTAATGAATAGTGAGATAGAAACAATCGAAAGGAATTACACATGGGATATGATTGAGCTACCTCCTAGTAAGGAAATTGTTGGTACAAGGTGGGTGTGTGAAACTAAGTACAAATTTGATGGAAGCATTGATAAGCATAAGGCTTGATTGGTAGCTAAATGATACACTCAACAGGAAGGTATTGGTTACACTAAAACATTTGCACCTGTAGCACAAATGGATACTATCAGATTGGTTTTGGTTTTGGCTTTGGCAGCTCAATAGATTTGGATAGTTTATCAAATAGATGTAAAGAGTGCTTTTTTGAATGGATATATTGATGAGGAAGTGTATGTTTCTCAACCTAGAGGTTTTGAAATACCCTCTAATGAACATTATGTTTATAGATTAAAGAAGGTCATGTATGGTCTTAAGCATGCACCAAGACAATGGTATTCAAGGATAGACTCATACCTACAACAAAAAGGTTTCTTAAGAAGTCAATTAGATCCAAATCATTATATTAGGATCTCGGCTAAGGATTTTTTTTCTTAGTTCTCTATGTTGATTATCTTATGCTTACTAGGAACAATTTAGATTTATTTGCAAAGTTTAGAGTAGCTATGGTTGTTGAATTTGAGATGACATACTTGGGGCTGGTGCTCTATTTTCTTGGTATAGAAGTATGGCAAAACAAAGATGGAATATTCATGTCTTAAAAAAAAAATGCTTTAGACATTCTATAATAATTTTAGATGAATAGTTGCAAACTAGTTGTAACACCCATTGATGTTGGACTTAAGTTGTCTAACTTGGATGTGTTAGCTTTAGTGGACCCCACTCTATATAGACAGTTTAGTTTGATCTACTTAACTACTATTTGACCAAATATTACATATGCAGGGAGCTTAGTATCTAGGTTCATGTCAGAAGCTAAGAGAATACATTCGAGAGCGGTTAAAAGGATTCTCAAATATGTCAGACAAACATTGAGTTATAGTCTTACATTTTAGCATTCAGAGGATAGTAAGTTGATTGGCTATACATATTCAGAATGGGTAGGTTCCATAGATGATCATAAGTCTACTTTTGGTTCTATAGTATTCACTTGGAAGTTGAATAAACAACCAATCATATCACTTTCTACAGCAGAGGTAGAGTATAAAGCTACAACATTTGCAGCACGCCAAACAGTGTGGTTGAGAGGACTATTGGAGGATTTGTACCAGGTACAGAATGGACCTACTTTGTTGTACTGTGACAACAAGAGTGCTATATAAATTACTAAGAATCAAGTGTTTCATAGTAGGACAAAACATATTGAAATTTAACATCACTTTATTAGAGAGTTGGTTCAACAGGATTGATTGATATTATTTACTGCAGTATAGAGGATTAGATAACAGATATTTTCATGAAGCCTCTAGCTCATGAAAGGTTTGAGACACTTAGACATCTACTTCAAGTTCTTCCCAATGGTCATTATGGGGGAGAATGATAGCAATCATCTCCATGTGCAGCAGTCATGTTTGACTATAGCTGTACATGCTCATTCGACTTATTAAATTTGTATCTATATTTTTTGACTTTGTTGTTTGCATTTAGTATTATAGTTGAGTTATTGGTCATTGTGGTTATGAGCCATAACTCACTTGTATTTCTTCTACTCTATACATTGATGCCCTACCTCTTCATCTACTAAGGCAATTTATGTTGGATTCAAATCTTGAGAAAATGACAACAAGATCACAAGAAAAAGTGAAGTATGTTGTGATGACACAAATCATGGAAAGTAATGAGCCACAAACATTTGAACAAGATCAACAAAAAAAAGAGTGGGTTGAAGCAATGAATAGTGAGATAGAAACAATTGAAAGGAATGACACATGGGATTTGGTTCAGCTACCTCCTAGTAAGGAAATTGTTGGTACAAGGTGGGTGTATGAAACTAATTATAAATATGATGGAAGCATTAATAAGCATAAGCCTTGACTGGTACCCAAATGATACGCTCAATAGGAAGGTATTGGTTACACTAAAACATTTGTACATGTAGCATGAATGGATACTATCAAATTGGTTTTGGTTTTGGCTTTGGTAGTGCAATAAATTTGGATAGTTTATCAAATAGATGTAAAGAGTGCTTTTTTGAATGGATATATTGATGAGGAAGTGTATGTTTCTCAACCTAAAGGTTTAGAAAAACCCTCTAAACAACATTAAAGAAGGTCATGTATGGTCTTAAGCCGGCACCAAGAGCATGGTATTCAAGGATAGACTCATACCTACAACAAAAAGGTTTCTTAAGAAGTCAATTAGATCCAAATCATTATATTAGAATCTTGGCTAATGATTTTTTTTCTTAGTTCTCTATGTTGATGATCTTATCCTTACCGGGAACAATTTAGATTTATTTGCAAAATTTAGAGTAGCTATGGTTGTTGAATTTGAGGTGATAGATTTGGAGCAGGTGCACTATTTTATATGTATAGAAGTATGGAAAAACAAATATGGAATATTCATGTCTTAGAAAAAATATGCATTAGACATCCTATAGAAATTTTAGATGAATAATTGCAAACTAGTTACAACACCCATTGATGTTGGATTTAAGTTGTCTAACTTGGATGTGTTAGATTTAGTGGACCCCACTCTATATAAACAGTTGATTGGTAGTTTGATCTACTTAACTACTACTCAACCAAATATTACATATACAGGGAGCTTAGTATCTAGGTTCATGTTAGAACCTAAGTAAACACATTGGAGTGTGATTAAGAGGATTCTCAAATATGTCAGACGAACATTGATTTATGGTCTTACATTTTAGCATTCAGAGGATAGTAAGTTGATTGGCTATACATATTCAGACTGGGTAGGTTCCATAGATGATCATAAGTCTACTTTTGCTTCTACTTTTAGTCTTGGTTCTATAGTATTCTCTTGGAAGTTGAAGAAACAACCAACTGTATCACTATCTATAGCAGCGGCAGAGTATAAAGCTACAACATTTGCAACATGCCAAATAGTGTGGTTGAGACTACTATTGGAGGATTTGCACCAGATATAGAATAGACCTACTTTGTTGTACTGTGACAACAAGAGTGCTATACAAATGACTAAGAAGCAAGTGTTTCATAGCAGGACCAAACATATTGAAATTCAACATCACTTTATTAGAGAGATAGTTCAACAGGGATTGATTGATATTGTGTACTACAGTATAGAGGATTAGAAAGCAGATATTTTCATGAAGCCTCTACCTTGTGAAAGGTTTGAGACACTTAGAGAACTACTTCAAGTTCTTCCCAATGGTCATTATTGGGGAGAATGACAGCAATCATCTCCATATATAGCAGTCATGTTTGACTATAGCTGTACATGCCCATTGGGCTTATTAAATTTGTAGCTATCTTTTTTGACTTTGTTGTTTGCATTTAGTATTGTAGTTGAGTTATTGGTCATTGTGGTTATGTGCCATAACTCACTTATATTTCTTCTACTCTATACATTGATGCCCTACCTCTCCTTCTACTAAGGCAATTTATGTTGCATTCAAATTTTGAGAAAATGACAACAAGATCACAAGAAAAAGTGAAGTATGCTTTGATGACTCAAATCATGGAAAGTAATGAGTCACAAACATTTGAACAAGATCAAGAAAAAGAAGAGTTGGTTGAAGCAATGAAAAGTGAGATAGAAATAATTGAAAGGAATGACACATGGGATTTGGTTCGGCTACCTCCTAGTACGGAAATTGTTGGTACAAGGTGGGTGTATGAAACTAAGTATAAATCTGATGGAAGATTTCCTAAGCATAAGGCTTGATTAGTAGACTAATGATACACTCAATAGGAAGGTATTGGTTACACTAAAACATTTGCACTTGTAGCACGAATGGATACTATCATATTGGTTTTGGTTTTGGCTTTGGCAACTCAGCAGAGTTGGATAGTTTATCAAATAGATGTAAAGAGTTCTTTTTTGAATGGATATATTGATGAGGAAGTGTGTGTTTCTAAACCTAGAGGTTTAGAAATACCCTCTAAAGAACATTATGTTTACGGATTAAAGAAGGCCGTGTATGGTCTTAAGCAGGCACCAAGAGCATGGTTTTCAAGGATAGACTCATATGTACAACAAAAAGGTTTCTTAAGAAGTCAATCAGATCTAAATCATTATATTAGGATCTCGGCTAAGGATTTTTTTCTTAGTTCTCTATGTTGATGATCTTATCCTTACTAGGAACAATTGAGATTTATTTGCAAAGATTAGAGTAGCTATGGTTGTTGAATTTTGAGATGACAGATTTGGGGCAGGTGCACTATTTTCTTGGTATAGAAGTATGGAAAAACAAAAATGGAATATTCATGTCTTAGAAAATATATGCTTATACATCCTATAGATATTGTAGATGAATAGTTGCAAACTAGTTGTAGCATCCATTGATGTTGGACTTTAGTTGTCTAACTTGGATGTGTTGGATTTAGTGTACCCCACTCTATATAGATAGTTAATTGGTAGTTTGATCTACTTAACTATTATTCGACCAGATATCACATATGCAGTGAGCTTAGTATCTAGGTTCATTTTAGAACCTAAACAAACACATTGGAGTGTAGCTAAGAGGATTCTCAGATATGTCAGAAGAACATTGAGTTATGGTCTTAGATTTCAGCATTGGAAGGATAGTATGTTGATTGGCTATACAGATTCAGATTGGGCAAATTTCATAGATGATCAGAAGTCTACTTTTGGTTATACTTTTAGTCTTGGTTCTGCAGTATTCTCTTAGAAGTCCAAGAAACAACCAATTGTATCACTTTCTACAATAGAGGCAAAGTATAAAGCTACAACATTTGCAGCATGCCAAACAATGTGGTTGAGATGACTATTGGAGGATTTGCAATAGATACATAATGGACCTACTTTGTTGTACTGTGACAACAAGAGTGCTATACAAATGACTAAGAATCAAGTGTTTTATAGCAAGACCAGACATATTGATATTCAACATCACTTCATTAGAGAATTGGTTAAACATGGATTGATCAATATTGTGTACTACAGTATAGAGGATCAAATAGAAGATATTTTCATGAAGCCTCTAGCTCGTGAAAGGTTTGAGACACTTAGAGATCTACTTAAAGTTCTTCCTAATGGTCATTATGGGGGAGAATGACAACAATTATCTCCATGTGCAACAATCATGTTTGACTATAGTTGTAATGCCCATTGGGCTTATTAAATTGTAGCTATCTTTCTTGACTTTGTTGTTTGCTTTTAGTACTATAATCAAGTTTATTGGTCATTGTGGTTGTGCCATGACTCACTTGTATCTTTGAAACTCTATATATTGATGCCCTGCCTTTTCTTCTAGTAAGGCAATTTGGGGCTTTCATATGTTGTCTTGTTTTGTGATCAGCAGATCACCATTATTTGTCTATTTGCCTTCAATTCTATCCAAAGGTTGATAGACACAAATATTAATAACCTTGTAACAGGGCTACAAATATTAATCTTTAGATACTATCTCTAGTTTTTTACTTTATTTTCATGGGTTTTCAGTGTTTTCTTGATTTGATTGCAATTTAATAATGCCTTCTTATCCTGTGTATGGATAGAATCCAAGTTAAAGATCCATGAGCATCTATGGAACTAATAGATTATATGAAAACATAAAAAGATAATAATTGGAAAAGTGTGGTAATCAAAGGACTACCATTGAAGTACCTTCTTTTTCTTTATTAGAGGGTAAATGTAGGTTTTGGAAGGGCCCAAACCCTTTTATATGTTTTAATAGAAGGTAAAAGTGGGTTTTTGAAAGGGCCCAAACCTTTTTACAAGTCATCTGCAAGTATACCTTTTATAATAAACTGCAGGTATACTGCTACAACTTAGATGTCACTATGAGAGATTGAAACCTTGATCTCCATCATCAGAACCTTATAGCTTTACCATTTTTCTTTGGCAATTTAAATCAAAGGTTCCCTCGTTATTCCTTTTTGTTACTTTTCTCTGAATCTATGGGAATAAGAATATACAAATATAGAAGAAACTTTTATCAGAGCTACTACAACAATTGGGACTTGAAGCTTAACATCCTCTTGAACGACCTCATCTGTGGCTTCTTCTGGGAAGAATACAGCACTGATCACAAGACACTTGTAAACTGGCAACAATGCTAAAGCTTCTTGAAATAGATAAGCACTGTAAATTCTACTAAACATACGGGAATGAGATATGACAACAAAGGGTATAGACAGGATTCAATTGTCCAATACTTGGCCTACATTTACATGGTGTGAAAAGACGAGAGTAAAAAAATCACTCATCCAATCACAAAGTAGAAACAGATGATAAGATGTAAAAAATCACTTTTCCCTTCACATGGCCTAGATTTACATGGGTGATACAATAAGATAAAAAAAAATCACTCATCCTATAGCTTACTAACGAACCCACAATTTATCCTAAAGCTGAGGAGATTTAATTGTAAATGTAGGGGAAAGGAATATGAGTGCTATGAATAACATGTCAAGGGCTGTGAAGATGATGGCAATAACAGTACCTTCGGAGATTGGACCCAATTTCATGGCAACATAAGCTAAGTACCTACACGCAATAAAAATGATAGCGAGGGCCACCAACTTTTTCACTCTTGTAAAATTGAATGTGGGCAGGACCACTGTGGCCGCAATTATAAACAATATGGTCATGAGAGATAAGGTAGCTGGTATCAGTACAGCTTGACGAACCCCTTCATCTCTGTCCTCAACGCTGCTTGGAAGAGATGTGATGGCGCTGCAATTGGCTGCCATAATAATACCTGAAATTATTGACAAAGTTTTTCGATCTTGATAGACTTTGTTCTCATCTGTGGCTTCTTCTGGGCAGAATACAACACTCAGCACAACCTTGACTTTCCTTATAACCCTCTCTTTTGCTTTCCTTACAAACCCCTCTATTTTCACATTTTCATTATTGGTGTGGACGGGGATGCATACATCTTGCCCCGATTCTGCATTAATCACACCAGCTTCCTCAGCTCTCATTTGAATGCCTACCATTCTTCCTCGGCCTCCTGTGTCTGGCTGTCTTCTAAAAAACTAAACCCTACGACAGACTAGGCTACAAGACTAGGAAATAAAACATTTTTGTTAACCTAAGGAATTAACGGGCAGTTCGTTGCCCGATGTCTTTATATGAAAGACAAGTGCTGTCTTGCCAAGGAAGGAAGCAAACAAGGTATTTTAGCGAGTTTTAACTTTTTCTAAGTTTCGTGTTATGAGGCAGGAAAGTTCCAATGCACTCACTCAACGGTCTTAAACAGTGACAAATACACGTTCCAGGAAACTGCAATTCTTGAGAATGAAAAGAAAATAGCTCCTGGGTCCTACGCTCCTTTTTATCGTGTGTGGATGGTGGCACGAAATATGTCGTCCAGAAGTTAACCGCCACGAAGGTCCCTTGCATTCAACTTCAAACCCAACAAAAGACTAAGGAATCGCATCCCTTTCACCGAAAGGCAAAAGAAATTGTTCGGTTATGTATTATTATTTTCTTTGAAAGACAACTTATTAAGAACATCCTTCTTTCCAGAGTCCAGCAATTTTGTGGAAATAAATGTTCTATTCCCTATAAGAATACTAATCGGCAGGCGAGATATTTGTAGAAGAGAAGCAATTGCGCAACCAAATTTGTTTTGGGCAAAAGTTGGAAGGCTAGTGAGATAATGGAAGAGGAGAGAGACAGAAATGCCATAACAGCTGCCTTGATTATGAGCACATCTTTCATGCTCTCCATAATTGTTCTCACAAGTAACGATTTGCACAAAATAAATATGGTGATCTTGCAAGCATTTGTGATATTGGAAACAATGGCAATATATTCCTCGCTAGGAGTGCTCACGGTAGATTTGTTGATAGAAAGACAAGGGCAGTCTCACACCGAAATGGACGGGCAGATCCGTACAACGGTTGTGTTGATGTCTTTTGGATGCTGTTTATTCCCTTAGTATTATAGCTTCTCCCTTGTTGCAGGGAAGTCAATATAGGAACTTTAAAGGAGATTCTATATTATGGTGAGGGAATTGTGGTGGATGCATCTGCAGGGTAAAAGACCCAGTGTGTAAGGCCTGGAACCTGCTATGAGGGGGCCACGTCTATCCAGCGTACTGGATGCCCATTTGAATCGTTTCAAATGGGCATCCAGTATGCTGGATAGACGTTGATCCGCATAGCAGGTTCCAGGCCCTATTATAGAAATGGACTTAGACACTCCGCACTGTGACTGATTATAGAAAAACAGTGGACTTCATCAATGGTATTTGTCCTCACAGTTTAGGTGCTGTAACACGGTTTATTTTATTACTGAATACGAAATCTTTTAAAGAACGACTTTATTGTCCATCATCATTGTTTTTTCAAAATAAAAATGTTTCTCTCTACCATGCTAGATCTGTTTCTTCCAGCCTGTGTTCATTCAGCTATTCAATGTATTTTCCTTATATATAAATGTTTCCCGGCAATAATAGGTTCTCTGCAGAGCCTAAATTTGATGGCGGTATGGTCCTATTTAGATATTTTTTAAAAAATACAATCAAAATTTTAATATGAAGGATAGATTTTAGATAGAATGTTAAAATTTATACAGAATTATGATAATATATATTTTTGGTTTATATATAATTTTACATATACTAAAATATATGATAATATTTTAAAGGCACCTTTGAATAAATAACCGCAAAGTTGACAGTCAAATTTAAGCCCTGGTTCTCTCTATTCCTTTTCTCTAATGGGAGTTAATTTTGTGTAATTTTTTTAAAAAGTTTTTAAATGTAGTTAAGAATTTTGTACATTTTTTATAGGACAAAGTCTCTGTAAAAACAAAACTGAACATAAATATATTGAAAAGTAAAAGTTTATATATTAATGATTTATAAATATTTTATTTTATTTGAATTATTCATTAGTATTTATTATAATTATAAGTGTAATATATTTTTTCAAAGTAAAGAAGCAATAATTGGCACTATAAAATTGAAAGTAATGAAAAAACAAAATTTATCTGTGCTTATGGGAGGGTTTTATTGGTTGAATACAAATTAATTAATTTAGAAAATATGTCCATGTATTTGTTTGGAATATATATTATAGAAAAATACATTATTATTTGAAATTTTTTGAACTAGATTCAAACATTATAATAACTACATAAAATTGATTTTGATTGATTAATATTATTTATATTACATAAAATTAGAGTTGAATGGATGTTATAGCCAATTATATGTATTGACAAGAATGCCAATTTAATATTTTCGATGGTTTTTAAAACATATAAAATTATAGGGAAGAAAGTAAAATGTGGATTAATTTAAGGCCTAAAAAATGATAAATAAACAATGTAATAACCATAACTAAAGAATCATTTGAGTTGAGTCAAATAAATGTAAATAGAAGGTTAAAAGACACTTAAATCTTTAATGACGTTGAATGTTGATGTAGCTAATTTGATTATGTCAGAACATTCAATGATTGGACCTAGAATCTTTCTATTAGTTTTGGATTGTGAATCCTATAGTTGATCTATCTTTGATGTTTATTATGTTGCAAGACATTACCACATATAGTACTATCCCACTCTAACAAGATTTTGGCTACCTTGGCACAATTCTATCTCCTACAATTGTTGTCAATTTTTGCACGTATGTTAATGTATGATTTCACACTAGTGCAATGTTAATTTATACCTTTGGAGTTTGTTTTGCTAGGATTAAAGTTAGGAGTTTCCTTCAACCTTAGTCAAACCCCTTTCAAGTTGTTTTTAGAAGAGTCAAAATTATCAAAACACATTAATGCAAGATGTCTAAAATGTAGCATTTGTTGATGCAATGTAGACTATTTTGATAAAATCTTAATTATGCTCTCAAAATGATTCAATATATAAAATAATGATTCTAAGAGATGATGGACGGATGTTCCAGAGTCTTAGGACTTGCCTTTAAATATGCCATCCTAGGTGTTAAATTCAAATGCATTGGCACACAAGTGAGCAAGAAGTCATCCAATTTGGGAAAGGAGTTGACTTAGAATGAGTAAAAGGCATGTTTAGATAAAAGGGAGGCAATCATAGTTTTGGTTGCCCTAGAATTGACATTTATTGCATGCATATTTTACATTAACATTTACAAAAGCTACATCGCGACAAGGGGTTACCCTCAAGATGAGAAAACCAAGGCAATGCTTATAGGAATGATACACAATGGCTTGTGTAGTCATGGTATGACACTGAGCATTGCAACAAGGTGCCATATAGATGGAATAAACATCACATACACATAAATTTAATCAACATGAAAGGATGCTAAATCATCCCAGAAAATTAATGAAATTACACATCATGACATATAGAAGAATGGAGATACATATAGAGGAATGACACAATGCATTTTTGCTCCTTGTACCTTTGTGCTAACAAGGGTGCTAAGGGAGAACTAACAATCAACAATACATTACAATACGGGGATAATAATGCATACCAGCATAACATAAATTAGAGGGAGGGACCACACTTGCGAGTTGGCCTATAACAAATTATCCTCCCCCAACTTGATTATAAAATGGATGGAGGACAAGGGGTTGTAGGGACTACATCAAGCATGGTGAGAAGTGCTAGTGCCAAACCTTGTTCGAAGTTGTTGAATTTTGTCACCCAAGACTTAGCATTCATTAGTGGAATGGCCAAGTGCTCGATGATATGCACAATATTAAGGTGATGAATGATTATTTTGTTGAATCTTTTTGTGTTTTAGAGTAGGAAGAGTGATTAAGCAGTCTTTGAGTAGACTCACCAAAATACACTCTTGTTGAGATAGAAGAGAAGATTTAGGTCAAGTAGGAAGCAATCCTTTTTGTTGTGAACATGGTGGAGAGAACATAGGAGAAGGCTAGAAACCCAAACCTACTTTAGACAAGTGTGACCGGTGTTGGTTCAACTAGTTCCTTAATTCCTTGTTCTTTAAATCTTAACCCATTTCCATTGTACCCTTGTTTAGAAAGAATTTTGAATCCAAGCCCATAATGCTTCTCCAAATTTGAAGGAAGGCGAGAGATCATATGACTATCTTTGTTGAAATGTGTTGAAGAAGAAGGATCATTCTTTTTATCATGGTGAGGAGGGTCAAACTTTGTTTCAACCATCCCATGGGGATTGAAATCTAAAGACCTTGTCACTACCAAGACATGATTTAGAATTAAATAGTACTTTATCACAAATGGCCACCATTTCTGTAGAAGGTGGATCTTCATATATTTTAAAGGTTCCATCATCAGTAATCTTGAGTTTAAACTTTGTAGGAGTAAGAGATTGTATTGAAGAAATTTCATTTACCTTTGAGGTCTTTGAGTATGGAGGTGAGATTTTATATTCACCCATAAAAGAGGGTGTAAAATCTAATGAACCCTAATCATCACCAAAAAATGCATTCAAAGGACCAAAACTATCATGACCAACACTATTGTTAGTAGTAGAGAATAGTGGTTTAGTTTTTGTTGAAGAAGGGATCAAATCACTTAAAGGGATTTCATGTTTCACTTCTGTTTGTAAGCAACTTTCTAGAAATGGATCATCTTCAAATGTATGTAATTCATTTTTAAAGATGAATTTTATTGAACGATGAAGGGTAGATGGAAATGCCCCCATGGCATGAATCCACTTACTACCAAGAAGAAGATTGTATGAATGAGAATTAGGCATGACATGGATAAGGGTAGGCAATGTCATGGGTCCAACCTTAATATCTAAGGCGATTGTACCAAGTGATGCCCTACCAACATTATCAAAGCCTTGAATTCCCATTTTATCTAGTTTGATAAGAGATGTATCAAATTTAAATTTATGTTACAAATCTATTCCACAAATATTAAGATCTGATCCACCATCAATCATAGTGTGTCTTACCCTCGTGTTACTAATCATGACGAATATCATAAGACACTCATTTTGGTTTTAAACTTCTATGGGAGGTAACTCATGTTGATGAAATGATATATCCAATGTTGTCACATGCATACAACTAAGCAGAGATGCTACATCATTCAGTCTACCAGAAGGTGGAACAACTACCTTTTGTAGAGCCTCATGGAGCATTCTATGGTACATGTAGGTGATGTTTTTTATTAAATCCCATATAGAGAGATCATCTTAGCTAGAGTAGCACAAAGCTGCTCACTAAGATCATATTGTTTACCAATATGTGGAGAAAGACAAGGTGCTTGAAGTAGGATAAGTTAAGAAGGTGGAAGAGAAATGGGCACACTTGGTGTGTGGTTACTTTTATTGTAGGTGTTATATGTGTGAGCAATCGTGTGATGCTGTGACATGTTTTGAACACCTTGATTCTTTTGAGTAATTTGTTTTGTGATATTGAGATAACAACTCAAGGATCGAGGTGGTGTTGAATCAACTTGAACCATAATCACCAGTTTGAAGCAAGGAAGCATATTAGGTGCCTCATGCACAATGATTTTAGGAATATTAGTACACTTGTTCATAGTGGGTGGAATAAGTCTATTAGGAAACAAACCAATCTTGGCTTCTACTTAAGAAGGAGAGCCAAACTACAAGGGTTCTACTATTTTGTTGTATAGGGAAGAAATTAACCAAATCCAATCAATCAAGTTACAGTAAAGACAAGGAACCCTAATTGACAAAGATCGGAGTAAAACAAATGTCAGAAGTGGGAATCTAGAAACCAAATGAACAACAAAGATCATGGATTAGGTTAGAACCTAGATCTGGGAGAAGAAATATACCCAAGACAAGGGCGCTTGGGCATCCTAGACCTTGATTAGGGTTTACATAAACTAGTAACCCCAATGTGTTCACCCTCAAGTGCTTCTGTTCTTTGCAACTAATCTTCAGGCAATTCCTCTAGTTTTGACTTGCTCACATACAAGAAGGAAAGTGGTTAGGTGCTATTTAGGAGCTTTCCTTAGTCAAGCTCTGTGCATGGTGTTTTTACCTCCGTAATATAAAAGATGATAGATAAAGAGTGTGTACCCTAGGAGTGTAGAGGCAAATCTAAAGTAGAATGGAATGCTAGAACAAAGCATGAAGGAAATAAGTCACCATGAGCATGAAAACCCTAGCATGCTTGATGCGGCATCACAACTTGACTCAAGAAGTTGGTGTAGACCAAAGAAGTAGAAAGATCTTCACAAGATTTGCAATAAGTTAGTGTCACATCAATAATCCACAATAGAGAGCTTTAGAGAAGAGTAGAGAGCATGAGAGAGAATAAGAATCCTTCAAGAAGTTAGAGATTAGAGAGAGATGTTTAAATGAATGAACTAGCGTACTTCTATATGTATTCTCATTGATTTATGGAGAATTAAACCACATGAGGGCGACATTTGGGAATCATTTAAGAGGCCCCAAGTTGACAAGCCATTAATTAAGCCAGGGCTAAAAAGGAGACAAGGGCATTTGGGTGGCCTAGTTTCTTAGCCCCAAACTCCTGAGATAAGGCACTTAAAGTATTCTTAGCCCTACCTTATAATTACTTTTCTGGGTTTTGTGCATTGAGATCAAGAATTACATGCTTAATGCTAAAAAATGTGTTAAAATAGGTCCCAATTAACAAGTCTAAACATTTTAGGTGCACCTGAGTGCTAAACTAAGTGTGAAATGGTGTTGTACATAGTTTACGACATAACAGAAAGCATCCAAAGGTGTGTCATGTTCATTCAAGGCACAACCAACATAAGATTTCAAGTCATTGCGCAAGCACAAGGAAATAGCATGCAACCACTACAAATGAAGTATAGCATGTTGATTTTCTAGCTCATAAGGTGGAGTGGAGTTGCTTTAAAGAAACTTGATTTGGATTTTTAGTAACAATAGTTTTTTATCTAAGAATAGATTGTTTTTGAGTTTGTGAGATTGAGATAAAATAAAAAGTGATTTTATGTGTGATTTAAAGTTGATTAAAGCAAGGAAATTTTCTTTTCTTGCACATTAAGTAAAGCAGTTGGACTCTATATATGTAAGATTGCTGTAGCAAGCTCGAATCATATTTTTGAAGAGGCTGAATAGAAGATCCAACATTTTTAGGTTTTTCCCCACATTGGGGTTTCTTGGGTATATCTGTGTTATTATCTATTTGTGATTGGCTTATTGTTATTTTTGCTTCCGCTATTATTTGCTGTTAATTAACCCAGAGTATTGATTGCTATAAATCAGATAGAGGTTCTATTCTGTGAATTTATTGCGCAATTAATCTGTAGCTGGGTTATAAGAAATTAACATGGTGTCAGAGCTCTAAACTCTAAATACGAAGCCAAGATTTGTGTTGAAGATTTCAAGAAAGAAAAAATTAGTTTTTTCATCTCTAGTTTCTTATGTGGCAATGGCAACCATTATTTGATATGAAGATAGACTTGAGGGTGTATCCAACTTCTTATAGTGGAAGGTTCGGATTACATCCATTCTCAAGGAGAATAGGTTGTGGATCTGTGCTAGTACAAAGGTGACACTACCAACAAATGATCCTATTGCCCTAGATTCACATGAATTCAAGGAGACCAAGGCTCAGAGGATTATCCTGGACAGGGTAAGAGATCATCTAATTCCTCATATATTGGGGAAAGACACCGCCAAGGAGATGTGGGATACACTTACAAAACTTTATCAGAGTGACTATAAGAGTCGTAAAATGATGTTGAAGGACAAATTAAATAACACCAAGATGTCTAAAGACGAGAGCATGACCTTACTTTCCAAGATGACACAGGTCAGGGATGAGCTAGCTATTGTTGGAGAGATGATTGATGAAGATGAGTTGGTGCATATAGCCTTGAACATTTTTTTGAAGCACTAGGAAGTGTTTGTCAAGTGTGTTGTTGGTAGAGATCAGCTACCTAATTGGGCAAGGCTTTGGGATGATTTGGTTCAGGAGGAGATCCATGAAGGTGCTCATCAATGAGATTAGACAAAGAAGGGCCAAGATGAAGAAAATCTTGCTCTTACAAGCAAGGGCAAGCAAAAGTCCAATAAAGGGCAAAAAAAAGGTTCTTCTTCCAAGAGTGGGAAGAAGAAAGATCTGAGAAAGATAAAATGTTTTTGCTACCATCAAATGGGTCACTATGCCAGTCAATGTCCAAATAAGAAAAATAAGGACAAGTAGAAAAAGCAACTTGCTGCCATAGCAGAGGTGGACGAGTTTGCATCACGATTTGAGAATGAGTTTTCACTCATTGCCTATCTCTCAAGTTCAATTGCCAACAGGTAATGGTATATTGACAATGGGGCTTCTTGCCACATGACAGAGTTAGAGAATGCTTCACCAAGTTGGAGAAGAAGCTAGATTTCTATATTGAGATTGGAGACAATGCCAAGTACCATGCAACTGGTATTGGGACCATCAAGTTTCAGAGGGAGTCTGGCAAACCCTTGTTCGTGGAGTATGTGTTGTATGTCCTTGGCATGACAAAGAATTTAATCTCAGTTTCTACTTTGGAAGACAAGGGTTACATCGTGACCTTTGAAACGGGCAAAGTCTATATTCGTTCCAAGGATTCCAAGGTTGCAAAAGTGATTGGAGTTATACACAACAGCTTGTTTTGGTTATAGTTTGAGCAAGCACATGCATTGGTAAGTAGCTATAGAGGGATAGGAGAATTGTGGCATAGGAAAATGGCTTCTTCACCATGGAGCACTTAATGTGCTCAAGGAAATAGTGACGGGGCTGCCTGAGATGAAGACAAAAGACCATGAGGTGTGCAAGGGTTGTGCTCTTGGGAAATATGCCAAGACTAGTTTTCCAAGCAGTGACACGAGATCCAAAGGGATTTTAGATCTTGTACACTCAGATGTGTGTGGGACCATGTCAATAGTATCCTTGAATGGGTATGAGTATTATGTTACTTTCATTGATAACTTCTCCAGGAAGACGTGGATATATTTTCTGAAGAAAAAATATGAGGTCTTCAGTAGGTTCAAAGAGTTTAAGGCTCTTGTGGACAACCAAATGGGGAGGAAGATCAAGATACTGAGGTCTGATAATGGAGGTGAGTATACTTCAAATTCCTTCAAAGCTTTCTGTACTTAGGAAGGTATCAAGAAAGAGTTGACGGTTCCGTACAACCCTCAGCAGAATGGAGTTGCTGAACAGAAAAATAGGGCTATAGTTGGAGCAGCCAAGGCCATGCTTCATAATTAGGATCTGCCTTAGTTCTTATGGGTAGAAGATTACAATACAGTTGTGTATTTGTAGAATAGGAGCCCTCACAAAGTGTTGGGCAAAGTGACTCCAGAAGAGGCATTCACTGGTAAGAAACTAGATTTGGGGCACATTCACATCTTTGGATGCTTTGTTTATTGTCACATTCCTATGGAGAAGAGAACTAAGCTGGAACCAACTGCAGAGAAGGGTATCCTTGTTGGGTACAGTGAAACCTCTAAGGCCTATCAAGTTTACATTGCTGCCCTCAAGAAAATAGTTGTTCGCAAAGATATGAAGTTTGAGGAAGAGAGGGCTCTTCAGAAATCTAGTAGCTTGATGAATGAGGAGAAGCAATCACCCATGGTTGAGACAGAACAAATCCTTCAAACTTTAGTTCCACAAGATGGAGAGCAGAGCAAGTAGGCCAAGCAAGTTGATCAGAAGGAGGAACAAATAATTTCTCAGCCTTAGATTCCAATTACTGAGAAGAAGAGAAATAGGGTGGATGAGCAGACACTGAGAGAGGCCCAGGAATATGTTGGTGACCCACAAGATTCAGTCAGATAGAGAAAAGCTCTCAAACATTATTCTGATTATGTGGCACTTATGAGTGAATTAATTAAAGAGGAGCCTTCCAGCTTTCAGGAGGCATCCATGCACCAAGTATGGAGGGATGCCATGGTGGAAGAGTATTTTTCTATCATGAAGAATAGCATGTGGGATGTAGTACCACGGCCAGAAGGTAAGTCCGTGGTGGGCTTGAGATGGTTGTATAAGATTAAGCATGCTACAGATGGTAGTGTATAAAAGTTCAAAGCCTGGTTTGTGGCTAAGGGGTTTTCTAATAAGGAAGGAGTCGACTATGACAAGACTTTTGCTCCAGTAGCTAGGTACTCATCCATAAGATCTATCATTTCTATACTAGCACAGATGGGTTGGAGGATTCACTAGATGTATATAAAGATGGCCTTCCTCAACGGAGAGATTGAGGAAGAGATTTACATAGAATAGCCAGAAGGATTTGAAGCACATGGGACAGATTCTCATGTATGCAGGTTGAAAAGAGCACTGTACGGACTCAAGCAGGCTCCCAAGGCATGGTATTCACGTATTGACAATTACTTGAAAAGCATGGGCTTCATCAAGAGTGAGGCAGATATGAACATGTACTATGTTCAAGTGAAGGATGAACTTCTCATATTGGTGTTGTATGTTGATGACCTATTTCTCATAGGATTAGAGGAGCTTATATCCCACTGCACACAGGATCTTGCAGGAGAGTTTGAGATGAAGGACTTGTTGCAAGGTGTGACCATTGGTCTTCTTGTTTAGCGTTGTGCTGCGATGGTTTGTGACAAGGGCTTAACCGCCTCTCGTGCTTGTTAAGTCAAGTGGTTGTATCGGGCATTAACAGGTCAATCTTTTGGTGCAGTGACAACTAACAGTTGGTATCAAAGCCAAGGTCATGGGTTCAAACCCCGCACTTGCGCTGGAGGGGGGATTGTTGCAAGGTGTGACCCTTGGTCTTCTTGTTTAGTGTTGTGCTGTGGTGGTTTGTGACAAGGGCTTAACGGCATCCCATGCTTGTTAAGTCAAGTGGTTGTATCAGGCATTAACAGGTCAATCTTTTGGTGCAACGACAACTAACAAGACTTGGGGTTGATGCACTACTTTCTGGGATTGGAAGTGTGGCAGAAAGAGAGAGAGATCTTCCTTGGACAAGGGAAGTACATAATTGATATCCTGAAGTGATTCAAGATGGAGAATTGTAAGGCCATGTCCACGCCACTTGTGACCAACTGGAAAAAGATTGATGCTTCCAGATCAGAGGAAGTGGACCTCACTTTATACAGATAGTTGATAGGCTCTCTTATGTATCTAGTCAACATCAGGCTAGACATTTGTTTTGCAGTGAACTCACTTAGTTAGTTTATGGTGGAACCTAAACATGTGCACTGGATAGCTATGAAACATGTTTTAAGGTATCTCTGAGGCATAGTTGATTATGGGTTGAAGTATGTTTAGTAGGATGGAGTGAAGCTTGAGGGGTTCATCGATGCAGATTGGGTAGGTAGTATAACTGACTGGAAGAGCACTTCAGGGTGCAGTTTTAGTTTGGGGTCAGGAGTAGTCTCTTGGTACGGTAGGAAACAAAAGTCAGTTGCACTGAGTTCTACAGAGGCCGAGTATATGGCAGCCAGTATGGCTACATGTGAGGCTATCTAGCTTTGAAAACTTCTAGCTGGGCTCTTTGATCATAAGCTAGATCCTACAGTCATTTACTGTGATAATCAGAGTTGTATCAAACTCTTTGAGAATCCAGTGTTTCATGACAAGTCAAAGCATATTGAGATCAAGTACCACTTTATCAAAGATTGTGTGGAGAAGGGGATAGTGAAGCTCCAGTATATTCCTACGGACGAGCAGATAGAAAACATCTTGACCAAGGCCTTGATGAAGAGTAAGTTTGAGTTCTTCAGGGATAAGTTGGGTGTTGTGTAGAACACCTTCCTTGTTAAGAGGGAGTGTTGATTTTCTAGCTTGAAAGGTGGAGTGGATTTGCTTCAAAGCAACTTGAGTTGGACTTTCAGCAACAACCATTTTTTATCTAAGAATAGAATGTTTTTGAGTTTGTGAGATTGAGATAAAATCAAGAGTGATTTTATGTGTGATTTAAAGCTAATTAAAGCAAGGAAAGTTTATTTTTTTGCACATTAAGTAAAACAGCTGGGCTCTATATATGTAAGACTGTTGTAGCAAACTCGAATCGTATTTTCGAAGAGGAAGTTTGTTGTTAGACTGAATAGAAGATCCAACATTTGTAGGTTTTTCCCCACATTGGGGTTTCTTGGGTATATCTGTGTTATTGTCTATTTGTGATTGGCTTATTGTTATTTTTGATTCCTCTGTTATTTGCTATTAATTAACCCAAAGTATTGATTGTTATAAATCAGATAGAGGTTCTATTCTGTGAATTTATTGTTCAATTAATTTGTAGCTGGGTTATAAGAAATTAACATAGCATTCATAAAACTCCAACAGGGTGCCACCATATAAAAACAGGAGTGTGCAAGCTTTCAAAGGATTTTGGAGGAAATAAAATGGTCAATGAGTATGTTCGTGAATGTAAAATTGGGAGTGAAAGTTAATGTAAAGTTGTTCTCCACTATAGTAACAAGGATGAACATCTGTCTGCAGTCAAGGTATTTTGTAAGTCTCGGCTATGTAAGATTCGTGCTTCTCATTCTAGAAATGCAATGACAAAATTTTCAACAAAGGTAGCTATTTTGAAGTAGTTGGACCATCCTAATGTTTTGAAGTTAATTGAAGTGATTGATGATCCTGATAGCGATCAATTTTACATGGTATTAGGATACATGGAGAAAGGGAGGATTTTTAAAGGTTCAAGTCCTATTGGTGGAATTGGAGAGGATATTTATCATAAGTACTTTCAGGATATTGTTGCTAGACTCAATTATCTTCACAATAATAATATTGTACATGAGGATATCAGGCCAGAAAACCTTCTTGTTAGAAGTCATGCACATGTTAAAATATGCGACATTAGTGAAAGCTGTAAATTTGAGGATATCAATGATGAATTAAAAAGTGTTGGAAAGTAATTTCTCCCACAAACAAAATTAAAAGAGAAAAAGACAAAAGAAGAAAATAGAAAGTTCCTAAAGGAGTCCAGATAAGATGGAGGTTTCCAGAAAGAGGAGAGTTCTAGATAAGAAAGCTTCTAGAGGATAAGATTTCTAGATGAAGAATAGAAGAGCCTAGAAAGGCAAGGCATGAGCAAAGCCCTCTATAAAAGAGGCATGATGTAACAGAGTTGAGGCATGCAGGCAAGCGATTAAGCCAATAATGATCAAGTGATCAAGTCAAGTTTGTATGATCAAGTGATCATGAATGCAGCAGCATTCTTGTATGTGATGTAATCATGTTTTGAAGTTAATGGACTAAGGTGCAGCAACATGCATTTGAGTAATCTTGTGTTTCATGTTTCTGTGTTTGTTATTTTTTAAGTCTTGTGGATGTGATATCCACCACCAACAACTGGTATTAGAGCCAGAAAGGATAGCCAGCCAGGTTTATTAGGTTGATTGAAGAGTGCTAAGTTATTGCAGAGATTCAGGGTGAACAAGTTCTTTGGAAGATCAAGTGTTGTGGATTTGTTTAAAGGAAGGTCCCAAGTTGCAGCTGAAGTAGATAAACCCTAGATGTATTTAATGATGATGCCAAAAGGAAATTGCAGGCCGTAGCCGCAGGAGGTCACTGAAGCCGAATCCTAAAGGAAAAAGGAGTAAATCATTGAAGTTATGTTGAGTTGAAGCCGTTGGAGACAAAACAATTGTCAAAAGGAAAAAGTCATCGTTACCTTCAAAGAAAAATCGCCTGATGCATTGAGTCTTCAAAAAGAAATCGTTGGAATTGATGCTGCCGTGAAAGTAAAGCTAGCCACCGTAGTTTTTTGTTCTAGGGTTTCTTGCTCATGTGGATTGCTGGAGGCTTTTGAATGTAGAAGTTTGTTGAAGGAAGGCGTAGATGAAGGTGAATAAAATCGTAAGTTTGCAGATCTGAAAATTGCTACAGTGGGGTAAGAGTTGTTCAAAGAGAGGAGATGGATATGTTTTTGCAGAAACACCGAGGAGATTGAATCATGGAGATAGCTGTAGAAGAATTGTGAATCATTGTTTGTAAAAGCCGCTGAAATTGCAAGTCGTTGAAGTGCCCAGATTTAGGGTTTTTGCAGCCGCTAAATAAAAGCCGTGCACAGCCAAGGAGGAAGCTGCTAAGGAAATAACTGGAATATCATCGCATCAAAAAAAGGTATGAAATTGCTGGTAGCAAATTAAAAAAAAAGGAAATCATTTTATCAGAGGAAGCTATCAGGCTGTTGATTTAAATAAAGTCACCAAAAGTAAGCGCGAGAAGTCAAGAAGTTGCTGTGAAACTGCAAACCACAAGGGTTATTAGCTAGACAAGTGAGACAGAGGGAGTTACAGAATACAGAGGAGTTGATCACTATTGATGTTGCATTGATTGAGAAAGACTGAAGACATCAAAAGAGTTGTGAGGCACACGAAGCCGCTAAACGAAGAAGAAATCAACAATTACAGCAAAGGGCAATAGTCTGAGGTAAGTAAATAGTTTATTTTCAAATGGGTAAAGCTAAGAGAGAGAAAACAGAAAAAAAGGATTGGCAAAAAGAGAAAGAAGATTGGCAAAAAGAGAAAGATACTTTGGAAAAAGAAAGATCTGAATTCATAAAAGAATTACATCAATTGACAATAGACAAAATTGGTTTAAGGTCAGAAAGGTATGAAGCTAATGTTGAATTGAGTAAAGTAAAAAGGAAAAATGAAGAACTAGAAGAAAGATTGAAATTATTTGAACAAAGGAATGGTGAATTAGAAGAAAAGATAAAGCAATTGGAAGAAGAGAATAAGATACAAAAAGATGAAATATCAAGGTTAAAAGAAGAAAATGAAAGTTTAAAAACAAAGCCATTGCTTTGTGGTGTCTCGTGTGATACAAATAATTTATGTGATGTAGCTGAAGCTAAAAGATGCTTGGTTGAAGATTGTAAGGAAGTTGGAACATTAAAATTTGCATGTTGTGATATTGATGAAAATGACAAATTGTTTGAATCTGAAAATCATTGTAATGAAGAGAATGTTGGTTTCAAGATGATGAAGAAGATGGGATATAAAGGACAAGGACTAGGCAAGAATGGACAAGGAATGAAGGAGCCAATTGAGCCGATAGTGAGGCCAAAGTACGTAGGTCTTGGATATGGAAAAGCAAATCATGTTACAGGTACAAACAAGGTGATTCAAGAAAGGAGGAAGTTCAATGTTCTCATTGTCATAGGTAAGGACATACAAAGGAAAAGTGTTGGGATTTACATCCATGTAGCAATTGTGGATTGAGAAATCATTGTGATAAGATGTGTTGACAAAGAGAATGGAAAGATATGACAGGACGCATGAAAATGGATTGTGGATGGAGTTATGGATCGAGTTGGCAACAAATTACAGGTATGCTAAAAAGTTTGTTTAGGTATAGATCTTCATTTGTGAAAGATGATAACAAGCAGGAAAAGTTTGAAGGATTGAGGCATCATGCAAAGTTGAAAGATACAGATAGTAAGAGGACTTCCAGTTTGTTGTTCTAAGGACTTAAAAGGTTCAATGACTACTACAATAGTGAGTGGGTGAGAACAGTTTAAAGGCATCATGTAAAAAAAAAAAAGGGTTTGAATGAGTCAGCAGACTCAAAAGACTAGAAAGATTTGAAATGATAAACTTGTGGTCGAAATTAAGGGGGAGTGTTGGAAAGTAATTTCTCCCACAAACAAAATTAAAAGAGAAAAAGACAAAAAGGCAAAAAGACAAAAGAAGAAAATAGAAAGTTCCTAAAGGAGTCCAGATAAGACGGAGGTTTCCAAAAAGAGGAGAGTTCTAGATAAGAAAGCTTCTAGAGGATAAGATTTCTAGATGAAGAATAGAAGAGCCTAGAAAGGCAAGGCATGAGCAAAGCCGTCTATAAAAGAGGCATGATGTAATAGAGTTGAGGCATGCAGGCAAGCGATTAAGCTGATAATGATCAAGTGATCAAGTCAAGTTTGTATGATCAAGTGATCATGAATGCAGCAGCATTCCTATATGTGATGTAATCATGTTTTGAAGTTAATGGATTAAGGTGCAGCAACACGCATTTGAGTAATCTTGTGTTTCATGTTTCTGTGTTTGTTATTTTTTTAAGTCTTGTGGATGTGATATCCACCACCAAGAAAAAGGTCTACAGGTCTACAGGAACACCCGTGTCCACTAGTCCTGAATGCAATCAAGGTTCTGTATATCATGGAAAAGAAGCCGACATATGGGCTTTGGGCATTACTTTTTATTGTATGGTGTTAGGACAATTCCCATTCATTGGAGAAACTTTACGAGAGACATTTCATAAGATAGTCAACCGTCTAGTGGTGGTACCAGACAATTTTAACACTGACCTTGCAGACCTCCTCAATGGCCTTCTTTGTAAAGACCCCGGGAGGAGAATTTCCCTAGATGAAGCTACGAGGCATCCATGGGTGGTCAAAGAATATGGACATTTAATTTCAAGGGAGTGAATGATTATATGATGAAAACAAGTTCAATATTTTAATGGGAGTATACCATATACCTTATTGCAGTATTGCCCTCCCTTATTTGTAGTCTTCTGTGCAACTATACTGCCACTTTGTGCTGAGTCCACATATGCCATGTTCTACATTTGTCATCACAAAGAAGAGAAGAGGCATGGTCTGTTAGTGTGAAGATACCACCAGGCACTGAATACGTGAAGGTGAAAGATGATAAAGATGTACAGAGCTTGGAGTAATAATTGAGAAATTTCCTTTGAATCTTTTAATGTTCCTCCCATTGTTGAAGATTCAGATAACAATGATGAGGAGGAACCCAAATGGAAAAGCAGGAAGCAAGCTCTTCACCACTTTCCTCGATACACTTCTGAAGCTAGAATCGTTCATATTTGAAGATATTATGGGGCAGATATGGGAAATAGCCTCAACAAAGCAAAATGACGAGTCAAACTACTTGCAATATGTTTTTCAAAAGGCACACAAGCATTCGAAAAATAATAGCCAATCAAATGGCGCGAGGTTTCTGAGAAGAGGCAGCTTCAGCCATTATAAAACATGGCGCACAGCACAAACATATTTTATATAGATTAGAATGTGAAATATAAATATAAGTTTGTAGGATTTTTTGTGTTTGGTAGTTGAAAGTTGAAAAGAAAAATAAATCTTTAACTAGTAGGTAGATTAATTATGTAATAAGACAAATATTACATTATAACATATTCTAATTGTATAATAATAGATTTGATAAAAAATAAACACTAAAATTTCAAATGCATTTAAGAAGTGATGATACACCCAATAACGTGTACTATATAAAAATACAACTGTTTGAATTCAAACAATGTATATAGCACAAAAAATACAGTTTTTTGATTTATTGTAATTTTTAAGAATGTTACATTTTAAAAACTAGTGATAACATCGAAAAGTTCTATCAAAAGATTGATAGACACAAATATTAATAGCCTTGTCTGACAAGTACTAAAGTTAATAAATTTGCAATAGATCTACAAATATTAATGCCTATGGACCATTTGATAACGGCCTTTAGATACTTTTAGATAGTGCTACTTGTTTTTAACTTTCTCTTCACTGATTTTAAGTGATTTGTTGATTTGATTACAATTTAATAATCCCTTCTTATCATGTTTATGGATATAATCAAAGTTAAAGATCCATGAGTATCTATGCAACCTATAGATTATATGAAAACATAAAAACATAATAATTAGAAAACTGTGATATTCAAATAAATGACTACTGTTGGAATAACTTCTTTTTCTTTATTGGAGGATAAATGTGGGTTTTTGAAAGGGCCCAAACCTTATTACAACTCATCTGCAAGTATACTGCTTAAAATCAATTGTTACAATTAATTGGAACAATCAATTACAAGTATACGACTACAACTTAGATGTCACTATGGGGGGATTCAAACATGGATGTCCATCACAAGAACCTTATAACCTTAACATTTGAACAAAAACCTTTAATTTCCATCATGAAAACCTTATAACCTTACCATTTGAACACAAACCTTTTTAGAACTCATGCAAGTATACCACTTACAATCAATTGTAGGCATACTGCTACAACTTCGATGTCATTATGGTGGGATTCAAACCTTGATCTCCATCGTGAGAAGCTTATAACCTTACTTTTTGACCACAAAACTTCTTACAACTCATCTGCAAGTATACCGCTTACAATCAATTGCAGGTATACTGCTACAACTTAGATGTCGCTACGGGGGAAATTCAAACCTTGATCTTCATCATGAGAACCTTATAATCTTACCATTTGAACAGAAATCTTTGATCTCCATCATGAGAACCTTATAACCTTACCATTTGAACACAAACCTTTTTACAACTCATTTGCAAGTATACTGCTTACAATTAATTGCAGGTATACTGCTACAACTTAGAGTCACTATAGGAAGATTCAAATCTTGATCTCCATCATAAGAACCTTATAACCTTACCGTTTGAACACAAACCTTTGAAAATTCAAATCAAAGGTTACCTTCTTTATGCCGTTATATTACTTTTCTCTGAATCAGTGGGAATAACGATTTACAAATAGAGAAGGAACTTTAATCAGAGCCACTACAACAATTGGTACTTGAAGCTTAACATCCTCTTGAACAACCTCATCTGCGGCTTCTTCTGGGCAGAATACAGCACTGAGCAGAAGACATTTGTAAACTGACAACAATGCTAAAGCTCTTGGAAAGAGATAAATGCTGTAAGATCGTTTAAACATACGGGAAGGGGATAGACAGAATTCATTTATCTAAACGTTTACATGCTGGGATAAGATAAAAAAAAAATCATTCATCAAATCACAAAGTGGCAACATAGGAGTAGATTTCGATAATCACTTATCCCTGCAAATGGCCTAGACTTACATGGGCGATAGGATAAGACTAAAAAACAATCACTAATTTTATAACTTATTAATGAATCCACAATTTATCCTAAAGCTTGAGGGGATTTAATTGTAAATGTAGGGGAAAGGAATATGACTGCTATGAATAACATGTAAATGGCTGCGAAGATAATGGCTATAACAGTACCTTTGGAGATTGGACCCAACTTCATGGCAACAAAACCTAAGTAACTGCACGCAGTGAAAATGATAGCGAGTGCCACCGGCTTTTTCACTCTTGCAAAATTTAATGTGGGCAGGGCCACTGTGGTCTCGATTATAAACAATGTGGTCATGAGAGATAACGTGGCCGTTATCAGTACGGCTTGACGAATGCCTGCATCTCTGTTCTCAAGGCTGCTTGGAACAGATGTGATGGCGCCATAGTTGACTGCCATAATAATACCTGAAATTATTGACAATGTTTTTCGATTTTGATAGACTTTGTTCTCATCTGCGGCTTCTTCTGGGCAGAATACAGCACTCACCAAAGCCTTTGCTTTCCTTATAATACCTTCTCTTGCTTTCCTTAAAATCTCCTCTATTGCTTTCCTTATAATCACTTCTATACTCACATTTTCATTATTGGTTTGGACGGGGATGCATACATCTTGCCCCGATTCTACATTAACCACACAAGCTTCCTCAACTTCCATTTCAATGTCTGCGACTCTCTCTTGGCCTCCTGCGTCTCGCTATCTTCCAGAAAATTAAACCCTTGGACAGACGAGTTATAGGAAAGACAAGTTGTCTTGCCAAGGAAGGAAACAATCAAGGCTTTTGAGCGAGTTTAACTTTTTCTAAGTTTCGTGTTACGAGGCGGGAAATTTCCGGTGCACTCACTCAGGGGTCTTAAACAGTGACAAATACGCGTTCCTGGAAAATGCGATTCTTGAGAACGAAAAGAAAATCGCTCCTGGGTCCCCGCCTTGATCATGCTACGCTCCTTTTTATCGTGTGTGGATGCCGGCACGAAATATGTCGCACAAAAGTTAACCCCAACGAAGGTCTCTTGCCTTCAACTTCAAACACTTCAATTTTATATCAGTCACTTTTAGATTTCTTTGGGCTCGCCTTATGAGATTTTGACAAATCACAACTTGAGCATCTTCGAGTGGCCTTTAGCTACAGATTATGTAGTCGTGAATATTTGCCTTTTAAGTATTGTAACTAGCACTTGCACCTATAGGATGTTCAAGGAATGCGTCATAAGAATAATCGATGAGGTGATGTTTAAGAATAAGTAAGTTTAAAAGAGTTAAATCATTTAATGTTTCAAATGATGCACTACAGACAAGTGTTCAATGGGATAACACTTTGAAATCTAAGACATAAGACTTATATTATTTATTTTAAAAGATCATCCTTACAAAAACTATAGGATGAATAGAGAAGAATTTACAACACCCACGATAAAAAAAAATTGTTATAAATGTTAAAAGTTCGAACTATATAAATTTAAGTTTGCTAAACCAACCCAAACAAAGTGTTGATTGTGATGCAAATTTCACCGTTACAATTTTATATAAATGACATATTTGTGCTTAAAATATGAGAGTTGGCATTACTTAGGACTAGCTATTATAGAACAGATGGACCAAATGAACCATCGAATACTTTAGTTTGACTATTACCACTAGACCTTCATTTGCTTGACATGTTTTGATTGGTTAATGTGCAAAATAAGCTCAAAAACCAATTGAAACATCTTGCATTTTATTTAGTGGTTGATACATTCACCCTTAGATCTTGAAAGCCTTCGTGGTTACAGCAAGACCAAACCTTTAGTTACAAGTGGTGGTCATATTTGGAACTTGGCCACTACTACGAACCATTGGTAGATGTGGAGAAATATTGTGATCTCAACTCTTTAGAATGTCATGGATGCCAATTTAAATTTCAATGCTTATATCTGTGGGATTTGAGTTGCTTAAGTATTCATGTGTTATGTTCCTAGAACAATAAAATAACTTTACCAAGGGATATGAAACATCTTAGGTATGCATTCTATACTTATCTCTATGTGGCACTTGTCATTGTTTCTTTTTTGAGTTTCAATTTCAACTTTACATTCATACTTAGTGTTTAGTTATTATTTTGTCTCTCATCCATAATTTTCTTTTTTGAATTACAATTTCAACTTTACATTCATACTTAGTGTTTAATTATTATTTTGTCTCTCATCCATAATTTTCTTTTTTGAATTACAATTTCAACTTTACATTCATACTTAGTGTTTAGTTATTATTTTCTCTCTCATCCACAATATAAGTGTATTCATTCATAGTACACACAATTCGAAGGAGCATATTTCTACTAATTCTATTTCTAATTTATCCCTAATCTCACAGGCTACACACACATTTGGTTTAGTGGTTCATATTCTCTAGATCCAAAGAAATGATACCTCTTTTATCACAACTTATATTTTCTAAGTATTTCTACTTTGATATGCTTCTACACTTAGTTTTCTACACATCGAAGTGGGGAAACATAGAACAGAAAAATGCATACCCTAAATTTTTTTCCTCTTTTTATATTATTTTATGTTAACATATTGAATACATGATTTTAACACATAATTTAACAATTCTAACACACTCAATAATCCAAACATAATCCATTACTCTTCGAACCACACCTATATATTCGAAACCTTTATGACTTTATTACTAACAACCTCCTTATTCTAAACAAGATCATAATTATAATTCCATTATTACAATCTCATCCCCACTTTCAAATTGGAATTTCCCCATTGTTATTATTATTATTATGGTCTCATAATCTTTAGATCATAAGATTATTTTCAATTAATTATAAAGCTAATCCATCTCTTAATATCATGGACTTTTGAAAAGTTTCAGTCTATTGCGTCGCGAGCACGCAAAAGAATATGTCGGTAGGAAACGACAAATTGCATCTCTATGGGTCCACATAAAGGAAAATGGACTCGCCTCTCTTTCACCGAAAGGCGAAAGAACTTGTTCAGTTACGTATCATTATTTTCTTTGAAAGACACCTCATTCACAACATCCTACTTTCCAGAGTCCAGCAATTTCGTGCAAAAAAATCTTCTATTCCCTATAACAATACTAATTGGCAGGCGAGATATTTGCAGAAGAGAAGCAATTGCGCAAGCAAATTTGTTTTGGGCAAAAACTGGAGGACTAGTGAGATCATGGAAGGAGAGAGAAACAGAAATGCCATAACAGCTGCCTTGATTATGAGCACATCTTTCATCCTCTCTATAATTGTTCTCACAGTTAACGATTTGCACAAAACAAATATGGTGATCTTGCAAGCATTTGTGATATTGGAAACAATGGCAATATATTCCTCGATGGGAGTGCTCACGGTAGATTTGTTGATAGAAAGACAAGGGCAGTCTCACACCGAAATGGACGGGCAGATCCGCACAACGGTGGTGCTGATGTCTTTTGGGTGCTGTTTAGTGGGTGCCTTTCTTGCCTGGAATTTCCTCAATCTCTCTCTTCCCTTAGTATTATAGCTTCTTAGTATTATAGCTTCTCCCTTGTTGCAGGGAAGTTAATATAGGAATTCTATATTATAATGAGGGAATTGTGGTTGATGCATCTGCAGGGTAAAAGACCCAGTGTGCCAGCAAATCGAATTGTCTATCCAGCATATTGGGTGCCCATTTGACCGTATTCAAATGGGTATCCAGTATGATGGATAGACATTGCCCCTGCATAGCAGGTTCCAGGCCCTATTATAGAAATGTACTCAGACTCTCCCCACTGTGACGGATTATGGAGAAATAGTGAGCTTCATCAATGGCACCTGTCCTCACAGTTTAGGTGCTGTAACACGGTGCATTTTATTACTGAACATGAAATCTTTTAAGGAACGACTTTATTGTCCACCATCATTGTATTTTCAAAATTAAGAAAAAAAAAGAAAAAGTAAATTGGAAATGTTTCTTTGGTTCTCTGTATTCCTTTTCTTGGGGTATCCACTTCTAGTTTCTTTTCCCTACTCGGAGTTAATTTGTATATAATTTTTTCGGTTTGTAAATGTAGTTAGTAATTTTGTACATTTTTTATAGAATAAAATCTTTGTAAAAACAAAATTGAACATAAATATATGAAAAAGTAAATTTATATTTTAATGATTTATAAATGTTTCATTTTATTTGAATTATTAATTAGTATTTAAATATATTTATAAATATAATATATTTTTCAAAATAAAGAAGTAATAATTAGTAATATAAAAGTGAAAGTAAAGAAAACAATTTTTTTATAGGCCATTATGTGAGGGTTTTATTTTTATTAGTTGAATACAAATTAATTAATTTAGAAAAGATGTCTTCATATATTTGTCCAAAATATATGCTATAGAGAAACATATTATTGTTTGAACTAATTTTTATTAGTTGAATACAAATTAATTAATTTAGAAAAGATGTCCTCATGTATTTGTGGAGAATATATGTTATAGAGAAACATATTATTGTTTGAAATTATTTTTATTAGTTGAATACAAATTAATTAATATAGAAAAGATGTCCCCGTATTTTTCTGAAGAATATATGTTATAGAGAAACATATTATTGTTTGAAATTATTTTTATTAGTTGAATACAAATTAATTAATAGAGAAAAGATGTCATCATGTATTTGTGGAGAATATATGTTATAGAGAAACATATTATTGTTTGAAATTTTTGGAATTAGATTGAAATATTATAATAACTAAAAAAATTGGTTTTGGTTGTTGTATTGTATATAATTAGAGTTGAATGGATGTTACAACTGACAGCACTTATAATATGCAGCAGCCATATTTGACATATGTACCAGTCAATACCATGTGGAGTAGCCATCTTTGAAAACTTTGTAATGCCCATTGGGCCCATTGAGTTAGGTAGTTGCCTTCCTTGACTTTCAGGTTGAGTGGTTGGCATAGTGGTTGTCCTTTGTAATTCTCAATCTCTATAAATTGATGCCCTGCCTATTCTTCTTCAAGGCAATCTAGGCTTTTGTAATTGTTTGGTTTGTGATCAGCAGATCACTTGTTTTGTTTTTTGCCTTCATTTGGTATCAGAGCCATCTGAATGAAAGATCTTAAATTCTTGTAACTTCTCTTAATGCTGTGAGATTGTGTTAGCTTGGAGGAATCCAGCAGAGGTTCAAAACAAAAACAGAGCATAGGAGTTCGAAGCTCAAAGGCGTGTAGACAGCTGAGAAGGTGTTCAAAAGAAGTCGTTATGTTAGCCTTTACTCTTGTCTGTGTGTGCAGGTGTGGACGAGGAGGCATCCAAAGAATATTTGGAAAGTTGGAGAATGGCGTGAGCCGTGAATCTTCTTTTATTTATTTTTAAAACTTTTCCCTGCAGGTGTGAAAAACAGCGAGTAAATTTTTTTTTTAAGAATTGTTGTCTGAAAGTTTTTTTTTAAGAAAAGCTTTTATTCTTTATTCTCATGGCAGCCCTTTCTTTTATAGACCATTTTTTTAGAATAAAAGAAAGAGAATTTTTTAAAGTATTAAAGTATTTGTTAACACTTTTTTATTTTTTGAGATCTACCTCTAAATTTTAACAATATGGTCATATGGGAAATATAGTTAAAAGGTATTAAATATTTTTTTTTTGCCTTCATTTGGTATCAGATATTTATATTGCCTTTTATTTTCTTAATTGTGAGGAAAGTGGTACTTAGAAAGGTTGGTTGTAATGACATGTTTAGGCATTTGAAATAAAGAGGTTATAAGTTCAAACCTTGGGAAGTGTAACTCTTTTGTAAGAAGATAAATTAATCTTTTGTAATTAAGTGCATTATTGGTTGAAACCGACACTTATTACCAAGACAAAATAATATAAAAATCTTTTTGGTGTGGGTCCTATTTGAAAGGGACAAAGAGTATCCATTTGCAGAGATCTCTCTAGCTTTTTTGTGTTGAGTCTTTGAGATATTTTGCATATTTCTCTTATGGCAAATATGGCAGGAAGTGTTATGTCTAACATGTTAATTCCTGTATTTGAAGGAGATAATTTTTCATATTGGTGTACTAGAATGCAAACCCTACTCAAATCCAATGATTTGTGGGAAATTGTACAAGTAGGGTATGTAGAACTAGATGCAAATGCATTTAATGTATTAAATGATCAATAGAAAAGAGAACACAAAGCCAATGTAAAGAAGGATAATGAAGCCTTATTTCTGATTCAAGGCGCAATCAATCAGGCTATTTTTCCTAGGATAAGTGGTGCTAGTAATTCTAAGCAAGCATGGCAAATTCTCAATAATGCCTATCAAAGAGCACAAACTAGAAAATTGCAAACTATGAGGAAAAATTTTGAAAATGTAAAAATGGTCAATAGTGAAAGTGTAAATAAATTTCTAACAAAGGTAGAAGGCCTAGTTAGTCAAATGAAAGTTCTAGGAGACACTGTGGATGGCAAGCATGTCATTGAGAAAATCTTAAGGAGTTTAGTTCCTAAATTTGATGGTGTGGTTTCTACAATTGAGATCTCCAAAGATCTCACAACTATGCAAATAGATGAACTAAGTGGAATATTGTTAACTGCTGAAGAAAGAATGAAGAGTAATGAGGAAGGTCTAGAACAAGCATTTGCCTCTAAAGCAAGCATAAGAGGTAAAAGAAACATATTTTTCAGGAATCAAAATCAAAATGAATACAAAGGTGAATCTAGTAATTCTAGAGGAAGAGGTAATAGTTTTAGAGGAAGAAGTAGCAACTTCAGAGGAACAGGAAGAGGAACAGGGAGAGGAAGAGGTAGAAATAATGGGGGAGATAAAAAGAATGTCCAATGCTTTCATTGCAACAAGTTTGGGCATTATGCATCAGAATGTTGGAGTAAACAAGAGAAGCAGAAAAGAGAAATGCTCACAATACTATTGAAAATAGACAAAATTTGTTTATTTCTTCTTTCAATACAAATGTTAGTGAGAATGATGTATGGTACATTGATTCTGGATGTTCATCACATATGACATCTAATAAAAATTTGTTTATCAAATTAGATGAAAACCATCATAGTACAGTGGTATTAGGAGATAATCAATCTCGTGGAACCAAAGGTAAGGGTACTATTGCAGTTACAATAGAATATGGTGAGGTAAAGCATATCAATGAAACATTATTGGTTCCAGCCCTCAAGAAGAATTTATTGTCCATTGGACAAATGTTAGAGCAAAATTATCAGGTGACCTTTGATGAAAAAGAGTGCATAATAAGAGATAAGTTAAAAAGCAATGTAGTTGTTGGAAGAGCAAAAATGACAGGTGATAGGATGTTTCCTCTCCATTTCACCCATGGAAACCAAGCATTGAGGTCTAGTGAAATGAATGATAGTAGAATTTGGCATCAAAGATATGGCCACCTCAGCTTTAGTGGGTTAATTTTACTCAAGAGATTTAAAATGGTTGAGGGTCTACCATTCATTGAAAATACAAAAGAAGTGTGTGAAGAATGTGTTGTTGGCAAACAACATAGAACTAGCTTTCCAATTGGAAAATCCAGTAGAGCTACGCAGCATCTTGAGATAATCCATACGGATTTGTGTGGTCTTATGGAAACACCTTCTTTAAATAAATCAAAGTATTTTCTAACCTTCATTGATGATTACTCAAGAAAAACTTGGGTATATTGTTTGGTTTCAAAATCAGAAGTGTTTGATAAGTTTGTAGAATTCAAGAGGTTGGTTGAAAAATAAAGTGGTAAGTACATCAAAGTGATAAGATCAGATAATGGGGGTGAGTACAAATCAAATCAATTTCTAGATTTCTACAGAAATCATGGAATCAAGAGGGAGTTCACTACTTCCTACACTCCACAACAAAATGGAGTTGCTAAAAGAAAGAATAGAACTATTGTTGAAATGGCAAGGAGTATGATGAAAGAGAAGAATTTAGATAAGATGTTTTGGGCAGAAGCAGTTTGCACGACTGTATATCTTCTCAATAGGAGTCCTACAAAATTAGTTAAGGGAATGACTCCTGAACAAGCATGGTCTGGGGTAAAGCCAAGTGTTGAACATTTGAGAGTATTTGGGTGTGTTGCTTATGCACACATACCAAAGGAAAAAAGGTCTAAGCTAGATGATAAAGACCTAAAATGTATTTTTATTAGGTATGGATTAGAAAATAAAGCATATAGATTGTATGACCCAATAGGAAAGAAACTTGTTATAAGTAGAGATATGGTTTTCAATGAAGCAGGGGAATATACCAAGGAAAAAGAAATAAAGGGAAAAGAGATAATGATTGATGAAGTTGAAGAAGAAGAAGTAAATGAACCTGAGTCTTCTAGTATAGGAACAAGCAAGTATCAAAAGTATCAAAGGAGGACAAAAAAGAATTATCCATCAACTCTTATGTTGGATTCAAACTTTGAGAAAATGACAACAAGATCACAAGCAAAAGTGAATTATGCTTTGATGACTCTGATAGGGAGGACTCTAGGCTTCCTGCTTCTGCATCCTGTAGGTGTACAAGACTGTTTGACAACACTAGCCTTCCTACCAATTTAGTGCTACAAGACATCTTTCTACACAAAAAATGTCAACTAAAATCCTCAACTCTTTTGCAGAGATGGAAAACTCTATTTCACTGCTTGGTGTGGGACACATACCTTGTCCTCACTGCTTCCAAGATGCTGCCTCAATGGCACATAACTTTCTGAGCCCGTTGCCCACCCTTCTCACTCTGCTCAAGGGTCTGGACTGCTTGGTACTCACTTTCTTTCTCTCTATTTTTCCACCCCTGCAAGTCTATCTTCCTACTTGTTTATCTATCCGGACTCCTTACTAAGCTCACCTAGAACAAGCATGCATTGCCTCTAGCTAGAAATCTGACCACCCCACAAAAGAAAAACAAACAAAAATCATGGCTCTGCTTGATGACCTCCATACTGTATAGTGGGATTTGAAGAATCATCAAAATAGAGTCATGGTTTGTAAAAGAAAACAAAATTTCAGAAACAGAAAAGACTAATCTACTTTAGAATGGTAAACTAAAAACAGAAAAGAAATACACAAATGATCGAACTATTGAATTTGATTTTTATTCAAAAATTGCCTTTACATCAAAATGCTTCTCAAATCAAAATCTTTTTCTTGTTTCTTCTGCTGAACCCCTCATACAGAAAGAATGCTGCTTTTTATAAGTATTCCATGTCCATTACAGGACAGTTCAATTACCAGACCAGTTCATATTCCAATTGCCAGTTCAGTTCTATGCTATCAGCAAGATAATTTCTATGTCTCACCGAAACAGACATCTGCTTCCCCATCAGCAAGACCCTACCCTGTCGGCAAGTCTTTATCTTCATTTGCCAATAGTATTAGTTCGGCCGATATCCCTTTTGACTCTGTTTGACCTCCATTGGCAAAGCAATGTATTATCGGCCACATATTATTCCCCTCTTCCAATATGCTTGGTCACATCGATGACTATCATCCAACGCTGGGCTTTGGCTTCGCTCGTCAGCCAAACTTTACTATCGGCGTGACTTAATTCTTCCCTTCCAATGACCATCCATTATGTCAATGACTTTACACCAAAATAAAACACTAAACTTTCCCCCATCGGTGAAACCTTGATCTCCATCACTCCGATCGGTCAGACCTACCTCCATCGGTGGAATGTTCTCCTTGCTTGCCGATATCCATTATCTTCCTGATGGTTAGTGCCATCGGCTAGACCTGTGTCTTCGGCCTAACCTTCCAATCTCCTCCCGATAGGCATCTCACTATGATAAACCCACTACTCAATTCGCTGGACCATTGAACCTCAACAGTGGTTCAAACGCAAGGTTCAATAGTGAGGTTCAACCTCAAACAAAATGATCAGAGATTTCAACTCCACTACACAAAAAGAATGAAACTGTTGAACCATTGAACTTCAACAGTGAGGTTCAATCGCAAGGTTCAACGAAATGGTTCAACTGCCAAGTTCAACGGAATGGTTCAATTTCAAGGTTCAACGGAATGGTTCAACTATTGAACAAAATGCCGAACACCTTCAAAATGCTCGAAAAACTCCAAAAACAAAAACACAAGCTGCAAACTAAAAATTGACAAATCCAAAACTATGTACGGCTGCATTGAGCCTTGGTGCTCCTGCACCATACTCCCCCTATGCGGAAAGAAACTAAGTCACCTCTGGTGACAATGAGGCAAAGTCAATGCCCCTCTTTTTGAATTCTGACTCTGCAACCCATGTAGCTTCTACTTCAGGCAACTACTTCCATTTTACCAAATGCTCCATGTAGACCCCATGTCTAGTTTGCTTCTGTACTCTTGAATCTAGTATTCTTTCTGCCTGTAGTTTGGGTTGTAATGGCAAAGTCACATCTATTTCTGCCTGTTCCTTCTCTGAAATGGATCCATTTGCTGCTGACTGAGGACCCCTGTATTTCACCAGGTCTTGGACATTAAACACTGGTGAGATTGCCAACTCTTCTAGCAATTCAATTCTGTAGGCATTTTTTCCATACTTGTTTAGGATTCTGCAAGGACCAATTCTCCTCATCTGCAGTTTGGTTGGCATTTCTTTCTACATTCTAGCTTTGTTCAAGTGCACCATAACCAGATCACCAACCTCAAACTGAATATCCCTTCTGTGGGCATCTACTCTGTCCTTGATCTTCTGTGTGTTCTCTGTCAAGGTTTTCTTCACCTGCTCATGCACTTCTTTCATGGATTGTGCAAAATCCTCTGCATGTCCACTTCTGTTCTCCATGTTTCCCATATTCCTGAGCTCACATATACCTCTAGGATGCATTCCATAAACTATTTCGAATGGACTCTTGCCAGTAGTCCTGTTCACACTGTCATTATAGGCAAATTCTGCCTGATGAATGACAAGATCCCAACTCTGTCCATATTCTTTGGTTATACACCTTAACAGGTTGCCCAATGTCCTATTTACCACCTCTATCTGACCATCTGTCTTTGGGTGATATGCTGAACTGAATGACAAATTTGTTCCCAATCTCTGCCACAATGTTTTCTAGAAATGCCCCATGAATTTAGCATCTCTGTCAGACACAATACTTGATGGAAGTCCATGAATCCTGATCACTTCTCTGAAAAACAAGTGTGCTATATGACTGGCATCATGAGTCACTTTACAGGGAATGAAACGACTCATCTTGCTAAACCTGTCCACAACTACATATATGCTATCATAACCAGTCTTAGTCTTAGGCAAACCAACTACAAAATCCATACTTACACATTCCCATGGCCTGGAAGGAATGGGTAAGGGTTGGTATAGTCCTGCATTTGAAGTGGTTCCCTTGGCCTTCTGACATACGATACACTGCTCTACATACCTTCTGATGTCTCTGTGCATCCTTGGCCAATAATAGAACCTTTGGACTAGCTCCAGTGTCTTATTCAGACCAAAATGGCCACTCAGACTACCATTGTGTTTCTCCTGTATGAGATTTTCTCTCATAGATCCTCTTGGCACACATAATTGTCCACCTTTGAATAACAATCCCTGCTGTAAGGTGAAATCTGCAAATTCACTGTGAAAGTGATTCTCAAAATCTTGACATAGCTTATATGCCTCAGCAAAATCTTCATCATCTCTATAGAGATTCTTGAAGTCTTCAACTCCAATGCTCTTCAAGTGCACTTCCTGCACTATGAGCAATCTTCTGCTCAAAGCATCTGCAACTCTGTTTAGTTGCCCCTTTATGCTTAATTATAAAGGTATAAGACTGCAGGTACTCCATCCATTTGATATGCCTGCTTCTTAACTTATCTTGTGAGTTTAGAAAACTCAGAGCTTGGTTATCTGTGTAGACCACAAATTCTTTAGGCAGGAGATAATGTCTCCACTTCCTCAATGCTTGGACTAGAGCATACAACTCTAAGTCATACGAAGAGTACTTACTCTTGGCTTCATTCAGCCTCTCACTGAAAAAGGCTACAGGTCTGTTTTCCTGATTTAGCACTGCTCCTACAACTATATTACTTGCATCACATTTAATAGTAAATAGCTTATCAAAACTGGGCAACAACAAAACAGGTTGTGTTGCTACCTCTTTCTTCAACCTTTCAAAACTTCTGTCTGCAGCTGGTGTCCATCTGAATTTTGCTTTCATTCCACCCTTAATTGTATCCAACATGGGTGCACATATTCCACTGAAATTTCTGATAAACTTTTTGTAAAACTCGGCTAAGCCATGGAAACTTCTCACCTCTGTGGCTGCTCTGGGAGTAGGCCAGCTCAAGATTGCCTCTACCTTTGACTTGTCCATCTTCAATTCTCCCTGGGACACCACAAAACCAAGGTATACCAATTCCTGCTTCATGAATTCACACTTCTCCAGATTGATGGTTAGTTGTTCATCATGTAATTTTTGCAAAATAGTATTTACATGTTCTAGATGTTCTTCCTTGGTCTGACTAAAAATTAGAATATCATCTAGAAAAACAACAACAAATTTACCAATGTAATCCTTTAGGACTTCATTCATGAGTCTCATAAAGGTGCTGGGTGCATTTGATAGACCAAATGGCATAACAAGCCATTCATACACTCCTTCTGTGGTCTTGAAGGCTGTCTTCCACTCGTCACCTTCCTTGATTCTTATTTGGTGGTAACCACTCTTCAGGTCTATCTTGGTGAAATACTTTGCTTTTCCAATACAGTCCATGAGATCTTCAATTCTAGGAATTGGGAATCTATACCTTATAGTTATCTTGTTTATGGCTCTGGCATTTGTGCACAATCTCCATGATCCTCCTTTCTTGGGTGCCAACACTGTGGGCACTGCGTAAGGACTAATACTCTTTCTGATCAATCCTTGATCTAGCAACTCCTGCACTTGCCTAGAAATCTCTTTGTGCTGATCTGGAGTCATCTTGTAAGGTGCCTTGTTTGGCAAAGACGCTCCAGGAATCAGGTCTATCTGATGGCTTATTGCTCTCTGTGGAGGCAATGTGGCTGGTGTACCATCACTGATTATGCCTTTATACTTCTCTAGTATAGGCTGCATCTCTTTGGGAATCTCTGTCTTCTTATCCTGCTATCCTTCTTTTGGTTTCACTATGATGGCATAACCAATACCATCCTCCTTAAGAGTACTCAGAAACTCTTTTCCACTCACAACCAAGATATTAGGACTCTTTGTCTGAACTGCATCTTCATCCTCCAATGACTGAATCTTATAGGTGACACCATCTTTCTGAAAAGAATAGGCATTCTTCTCACCATCATGTACTGCCTTTCAGTCATACTGCCACGGTCTGCCCAATAAGAGATGGCATGCATCCATGGGTAGTATATCACATAATACCTTATCCTTATAGCCACCTATACTAAACTCTACCCAACTTTGTTCATTCACTACCACATGTTGACCCTTATTCATCCATGTGACTCTATATGGGTTTGCATGAGTAATTCTTTTCAAATTCAGTTTCTTAACTGCTTCATCAGAAATAATATTATCAGTAGATCCTGAGTCTATGATAATTTTACATACCTTATTCAAAATCTTGCACTTGATTCTAAATAGTGCTCTCCTCTGGCTTGGTTCAGACTTTACTGGTTCCTTCATCAAGGTTCTCCTTATCATCAGGTTCTCTCCATCTTCTGAGTTTAGATTGATCTCAGGTAACTGGCTGCTGGATGCATTGTCTTGGACATAGTGATTTCTCTTATCACCTCCTTGAGAAGAGGATGTGGCCTTTTCTAGACACCTATATGTCGGATGACCTAGATTGCCACAGTTGTAACACTTCATGTTGGTGAAATAGGATCCTCTGCCTGATCCTCCTGACCTTCCTCTGTTAGATCTTCTTCCTCTGTGGTTTCCTCTACCACTTGACTCCCCACTCTGCTCTGTGAGTTTGGATTCTGCTTGGGATCTATTGTCAGTATTTCTTCCACCAAAACCTCCTCTGTGTCCTCTGTTATCTCTGCCTCTTCCTCTTGCTCTGCTATTTGAGTCTTGTTTCCTCTTATTCTTTTCCTCCACTTTTAATGCCAGCTGATAGCATTTTTGCACTGTTGTAGGACACAACAAACTGATTTCTTCTTGTATATTCCACTTCAGACCATTTAGGTACCTTGCTACCTTTATGCTTTCATCCTCCATTACTTTGGACCTTAAGCATAGCTTTTGGAATTCTTCAGTGTATGCACTGACATCTAATTCCTTTTGTCTCAGATTCTGTCTCTTCCTATGCAGCTGTATTTCATAATCTTCTGGCATACATGCTTCTTTGATTTTAGCTACCATTCCCTTCCAAGTAGCTATGGGCTTCTTATCTTCTTTTGCTCTTTCAGTCTGCACAAATTTCCACCAGGTTAAGGCAGCTCCCCTGAGTCTAGATTTGGCCACCTTTACTTTCTATGCCTCGCTTACACCATCACATTCAAAGTGATTTTCAAGTCCTTCTATCCACTCCATGACCTAATCTAGGTCCATTTTCCCACTGAAAAGTGGTACTCCTTCCAATGTTTTACCACTCATTGCTTTCAATGCTTTCAAGAATGGTTCTTCTTCCAACTTAGGATCAGGTGTGGGCTCTTCATCTTCTACAGATACACCTTTCCCCTTATCCTCAGAATATTTAACTCTTTGGTTGACTTCTTTAGTCTTTTACAACATTACACCTAGCTTACTCTCCATTTCTGCTAGTCTTTCTTGTAGGAGTCTATTCTCCTCTTCTTGATCTTCAACCTTCTTTGCTAACTCTGCATTAGTCACCATTTTCTTGGATGAACCTATAGACTCACTTGAACTTGGTGATGACATACAACTCTTCTATTCCTATCTAGGAATAACACAAATCTTACGGCTCTGATACCAATTTGATAGGGAGGACTCTAAGCTGCCTGCTTCTACATCCTGTAGGTGTACAAGACTGTTTGACAACACTAGCCTTCCTACCAATTCAAAGTGCTACAAGACATCTTTTTACACAAAAAATGTCAACTGAAATCCTCAACTCTTTTGCAGAGATAGAAAACTCTATTTCACTGCTTGGTGTGGGACACATACCTTCTCCTCACTGCTTCCAAGATGCTGCCTCAATGGCACATGACTTTCTGAGCCCGTTGCCCATCCTTCTCACTCTGTTCAAGGGTCTGGACTGCTTGGTACTCACTTTCTTTCACTCTATTTTTCCACCCTTGCAAGTCTATCTTCCTACTTGTTTATCTAGCCGAACTCCTTACTGAGCTCGCCTAGAACAAGCATGCATTGCCTCTAGCCGGCAATCCAACCACTCCACAAAAGAAAAACAAGCAAAAATCATGGCTCTGCTTGATGACCTCCATACTGTACAGTGGGATTTAAAGAATCATCAAAATAGAGTCATGGTTTGCAAAAGAAAACAAAATTTCAGAAATAGAAAAGACTAATCTACTTCAGAATGGTAAACTGAAAATAGAAAGGAAATACACAAATGATCGAACTACTGAATTTGATTTTTATTCAAAAATTGCCTTTACATCAGAATGCTTCTCAAATCAAAATCTTTTTCTTGTTTCTTCTGCTGAACCCCTCATACAGAAAGAATGCTACTTTTTATAAGTATTCAATGTCCGTTATAGGACAGTTCAATTACCAGACCGGTTCATATTCCAACTGCCGGTTCAGTTCTATGCTATCGGCAAGATAATTTCTATGTCTCACCGAAACAGACATCTGCTTCCCCATCGGCAAGACCCTACCCTGTCAGCAAGTCTTTATCTTCATTTGCTGATAGTATTAGTTCGGCCGATATCCCTTTTGACTCTGTTTGACCTCCATCGACGAAGCAATGTATTATCGGCCACATATTATTCCCTTCTTCCGATATGCTTGGTCACATCAATGACTATCATCCAACGCTGGGCTTTGGCTTCGCTCGTCGGCCAGACTTTACTATCGGCGTGACTTAATTCTTCCCTTCTGATGACCATCCATTATGCCGATGACTTTACACCAAAATAAAACACTAAACTTTCCCCCATCAGTGAAACCTTGATCTCCATTACTCCGATTGGTCAAACCTACCTCCATCGGTGGAACGTTCTCCTTGCTTGCCGATATCCATTATCTTCCCAATGGTTAGTGCCATCGGCCAGACCTGTGTCTTCGGCCTAACCTTCCGATCTCCTCTCAATAGGCATCTCACTCCGATAAACCCACTACTCAATTTGCTGGACCATTGAACCTCAACAGCGGTTCAAACGCAAGGTTCAATAGTGAGGTTCAACCTCAAACAAAATGATCGGTGATTTCAACTCCACTACACAAAAAGAATGAAACCGTTGAACCATTGAACTTCAACAGTGAGGTTCAATCGCAAGGTTCAACGAAATGGTTCAACTGCCAAGTTCAACGGAATGGTTCAATTTCAAGGTTCAACGGAATGGTTCAACTATTGAACAAAATGCCGAACACCTTCAAAATGCTCGAAAAACTCCAAAAACAAAAACACAAGCTGCAAACTAAAAATTGACAAACCAAAAACTATGTACGGCTGCATTGAGCCTTGGTGCTCCTGCACCAGACTCAAATCATGGAAAGTAATGAGCCACAAACATTTGAACAAGCTCAAGAAAAAGAAGAGTGGGTTGAAGCAATGAATAGTGAGATAGAAACAATTGAAAGGAATGACACATGGGATTTAGCTCAGCTACCTCCTAGTAAGGAAAGTGTTGGTACAAGATGGGTGTATAAAACTAAGTATAAATCTGATGGAAGGATTGATAAACATAAGGCTAGATTGGTAGCAAAGGGATACACTCAACAAGAAGGTATTGATTACACTGAAACATTTGCACCTGTAGCACGAATGGATACTATCAGATTGGTTTTGGCTTTGGCAGCTCAACAGAGTTGGGTAGTTTATCAAATGGATGTAAAGAGTGCTTTTTTGAATGGATATATTAATGAGGAAGTGTATGTTTCTCAACCTAGAGGTTTTGAAATACCTTCTAAGGAACAATATGTTTACAGATTAAAGAAGGCCTTGTATGGTCTTAAGCAGGCACCAAGAGCATGGTATTCAAGGATAGACTCATACCTACAGAAGAAAGGTTTCTTAAGAAGTCAATCAGATCCGAATCTTTATATTAAGATCTCGGCTAAGGATATTTTTTTCTTAGTTCTCTATGTTGATGATCTTATCTTCACTGGGAACAATTCAGATTTGTTTGCAAAGTTTAGAGCAGCTATGGTTGCTGAATTTGAAATGACAGATTTGGGACAGATGCACTATTTTCTTGGTATAGAAGTATGGCAAAACAAAGGTGAAATATTCATGTCTCAAAAGAAATATGCTTCAGACATCCTACAAAAATTTTAGATGAATAGTTGCAAACTAGTTGCAACACCCATTGAAGATGGACTTAAGTTGTCTAACTTGGATGTGTCAAATCAAGTGGACCCTACTATATACAGACAGTTGATTGGTAGTTTGATCTACTTAACTACTACTCAACCAGATATCACATATGCAGTGAGCTTGGTATCTAGGTTCATGTCAAAACCTAAGCAAACACATTGGAGTGTAGCTAAGAGGATTCTTAGATATGTTAGAGGGAAATTGAGTTATGGTCTTAGATTTCAACATTCAGAAGATAGTAAGTTGATTGGCTATGCAGATTCAGATTGGGCAGGTTCCATAAATGATCGCAAGTCTACTTCTGGTTATACTTTTAGTCTTGGTTCTGCAGTATTTTCTTGGAAGTCCAAGAAACAGCTGATTGTATCACTTTCTACAGCAGAGGCAGAGTATAAAGCTGTAACATTTGCAACATGCCAAACAGTGTGGTTGAGATGACTATTGGAGGATTTACACCAGATACAGAATGGACCTACTTTGTTGTATTGTAACAACAAAAGTACTATACAAATGACTAAGAATCCAATGTTTCATAGCAAGACCAAACATATTGAGATTCAACATCATTTCATTAGAGAGTTGGTTCAACAGGGATTGATAGAGATTGTGTACTACAGTACAGATGATCAGATCGTAGATATCTTCACGAAGGCTCTAGCTCGTGAAAGGTTCAAGACACTTAGAGATCTACTCCAAGTTCTTCCCAATGGTCATTATGGGGGAGAATGACAGCACTTATAATATGCAGCAGCCATATTTGACATATGTACCCGTCAATACCATGTGGAGCAGCCATCTTTGAAAACTTTGTAATGCCCATTGGGCCCATTGAGTTAGGTAGTTGCCTTCCTTGACTTTCAAGTTGAGTGGTTGGCATAGTGGTTGTCCTTTGTAATTCTCAATCTCTATAAATTGATGCCCTGCCTATTCTTCTTCAAGGCAATCTAGGCTTTTGTAATTGTTTGGTTTGTGATCAGCAGATCACTTGTTTTGTTTTTTGCATTCAACAACTAAATATATGTATTTAGAAGAATGCCAATCTAATATTTTTTTATGCTTCTTAAAATATATAAAATTATAGGGAAGAAAGTAAAATGTGGATTGATTTAAGGCCTAAAAAATGATAAATGAACAATGTAATAACAATAACTAAAGAATCATGGCGAGGAAAGAGCAAAAAAAAATGAGTGAAAAAGGAGCCACGAACAGAAGAAATAATTTCCAAGGAGACTATGCGGATAGACTTTTCAAATGAAGCAAAGGCTAACTCGAATTGGTTAAAAGATGTTGCGCTCATTGGCAGATTCATCGGAAGGCGAATGACAAGGGAGGAAATCTAGTCATGGACAAAGGATAATTGGCATTTTCCACATGTGATCAAGTTCCTTTAGGTAAAGGATTCTCCATGATCATCTTTATCGATCTGAAAGACAAAGACAAAGAATTGAACAACGGTGTTTGGAGAAAAGGGGATTCGGTCCATTTTTTCAAAAACGGCAAGTGCTCTTCAACCCTAATATTTACAGGCCGAGAGATACACCATTTTCTATCAGACTGTACAACCTCTCTATCAAATTCTGGTTGGAGTAATGCCTATCTAAGATCAGTAATTCCATAGGGGTGATGCTGGATATTGATACAGAAAAGTTGGAAGACAACTCATACCTTTTTGCAAGAATTAGAATTGCCGCCATCACTCAAATCCCTAAGGCACTCATACTATTATCAAGCTTATGAGAATGGAAGCAGGGGATGGAAATTGAGGAAACAAAATTCTTTTGTTCCCATCGTAGATTGCGAAACCATAATTCAGAGAATTGCAAATCCCTTAAGGATAAGGTGTTGCAAATTTGGAGAGAGAGGAATGTTCCAGTCAATAACCCTAAGCCTGGGAATGCCAATAAAACAAGATATGATAAAGGCCCACAAAATGAGGGTTCTTCTTCAATGAATGAGGATCGCATCCCAGATCCCGCAATCACTACCATCAACCAAATTTTGATAGAGGAGAAAAACACAAAGTATAATATCCTGACAAGTTGTTCGGTGCCAGAGGAACCCACGGATCAAACCATATGCTTGGTAGCCTAGCCAAATCCAGTACAAATATCAAAAAGGCCCAAGGAAAATCAGAGGTTGTGTGAAACCAATATGGATTATGAGTCAGGGAGACTCCAACTAGATCAGCGAAGATGATTGGGAGGATGAAAGGAAGGAAATCCAAATGACAGAGAAGGGAGAGACACATTGCTAAAGAGGGTCAGACTACCATAAACAAATTCTTGTTGAGTACTAAGGGAGGAAGCCACTCCCTTAGAAACAAATGATGATCGTTAGTTGGAATGTTAGGGGCCTAAACACCCCTAATAAGCGATGCTTAGTCAAGTGCCATCTTCATAACTTTCAGGTAGATATAGTAATGCTACAGGAAACAAAACTCTCTCTAGAGGAAGGAATTCAGTTTGGGAAATCTTTGTATGGATGGGAATTCGGCTTTGTCAATGCTAGGGGCACTTTTGGTGGCTTGGGCATTCTTTGGAATCCTCTCAACCTAAAAGTGAAAATGCTCAAGGATGGATAAAATTGGATGGCTTTAGAAGTCACTGGATGGCAATCACGGATTACCTTCATGCTAATGAATGTCTACGAGTTGGTTAAAACCAAGGAGAAAAAAATGTTGTGGAACAAAATCTCAAATCAATTTTTTAAGATTGATAATAATCTATGGGTTTTGGGTGGGGATTTCAACATGATCCTATCTACAGTAGAAAAGAGAGGGGGATCATCATATGTAAATCTAAGCCAAAGATACATTGAAGCCTTTGTAGAAGACAACAGCCTCATTGACATACCTTTGAAGAACATTATTTTTACCTAGACTAATAGGAGGAAGGAATTTACCAACATCATCGAAAGGGTGGATCGATTCTTACTCTCAGCCAATTGGTTATCATCTATTGTCACCTTTGAGTCTTCCCTCTTTCTCTTCTCCAGATCGGATCACTACCTGATTGCCTTAAGGATCATGGAGGATTGCCGTCCCCTGCAATGCCCCTTCAAATTTGAAAAAATGTGGTTGAGGAGCAATGATTTGAGGAACCTGATGAAATCTTGGTGGGTGGATGTGAAGGTTCTAGGCAGATCAAAAATGTTCGAACTGCCAAAGAAACTCATTGTGATTAAGGGGAAGCTAAAAGAATGGAATGCCACGACATTCAAGAACATATTCAAAGAAAAGGAGAATGTTGAAGAAGAAATGGAGGCATTGAATATTGGAAGAATCATTAGGCACGGGATGAGCAGGGCAGAATTTGAAAAAGAGAAAGAATTGATGAAGTATCATGAAGAATGGCTTGCAAGGGAAGACATCTACTAGAAATCAAAATCCAGAGAGTCTTGGCTAAGGGAAGGCAACCTCAATACAAAATACTTCCATAATTTAGTCAAAATGAGAAGGATAAATAACAAAGTCACCATAAATAGGAAAGAACCTGGTCCACAACAAAAGACTTGGGGGAAATCCAATGGGAAGCGGTTGCTTTCTTCTAAAATCTATTGTCCTCGACTGAAGCATCCAACATAAATTCTCAAAGATCCTTTTTGAACTTCATCATGAGTTTGATCACTGAAGATGAAAAAAAAATTCTGATGGCAACCTTTTCTATAGAAGTCAAGAAGCCGCTCTTCTAACTCCACCCTAATAAAGCTCCAGGCCCTGACAAGTTCCCCATAGGTTTCTATTAAGCATTTTGGGACATTCTTGGGAATGATGCATGGGACACAATTGAAGACTTGAGAAATTAAGGAAATTGATGAAGGATATCAACAATACATTCATTGTGCTTATTCCAAAGAAGGATGATCCAACCATGTTTGCAGATTTCAGGCCAATCTCTCTATGTAATAAAATCTACAAGATTGTCACCAAATCCATTGCCAATAGATTGAAAACTATCCTTCCCCAGATCATCTCAAAGGAACAAAGTGGCTTTACCCTAGGGAGGAATATCATTAACATCATCATAGTCACACATGAAGCAGTACACTTAATTATCTCCTCAAATCAGAGTGGGATGATTATGAAAATTGACATCAGTAAGGCCTATGACTATGTACATTGGCAATTCTTGTTGTCTGTAATGAAGAAATTTGGGTTCCATGTAGAGTGGATCCAATGGGTATTTGAATGCATCTTGAGTGTGAGATATTTAGTTTTGGTCAATGCAAGTCCATGTGGTTTCTTTGAGCCCACAAGAGGACTTAGGCAGGGAGACCCATTGTCTACCTTTCTATTTGTAATCATGGTGGAATCATTGGGAAGTAGATCAAGAAAATGGCAGCTTCTGAAGTCTGGCAAGGAGTACACATTGCAGATAACTATACGACGATCACTCACCAGCAATTCACTAATGACACTCTTCTTTATGGTGCCTCCCACCTAGAGGAAGCTCGCATGATGAAATCTTTGTTGGATGATTATGTTGTTGCGTCTGGTCAAGTAATCAAAAAAGAAAAATTAATTTTTTCTTCTTCAACACCCACAAGAGAGTACAAAGAAGAATATTATCCTACCTATGTTTCCAAAAGGGAGACCTTCCTAAAAAATATCTCGGTGTTCCACTATTTAATGGGGCAATAAGATCATATTTGTGGGAAGAAACGATAAGCAAATGTAAGACCAAGGTATTCTCATGGAAAGGGAAATGGTTGACGCTCTCTGGGAAGATGCATATGATTCGTGCAATCTTGTCTGCCATTCCCATTTACCGATTGGCTAGTAATCAAGTCACTAAAAAAGCCTACAATTTGATGGAAGGCATTTTGAAAATAAATTTGTGGGAAGGGACAAAGGAGAACAAATGGGTGCCACTAATTAGATGGCACATAGCTCATAGATCAAAAAAGGATGGTAGGGCTAGATTCAGATCCATCGAAAAGAAGTTGGTGCTAGGGGGCCAAGCTTATTTGGAAAGTGTATAAAGACCCCTTATGCCAAATGGTGTTGCATCCTTCGTAAAATGTATGTAGATTGGGAGGAACCCATCTGCATTCTCACCAATCCTAACCCACTGTGGGTTCCCATATTTGGAACATCATACAAAATTTCAAAAATCTACTCATAAACCACATAAGTTGGTAAATAAATAATGGGTGCAAATCAATATTTTGGAAGGATTCATGGTGCGGACTAATATTGTTGAAGGACTTACTTGGTGCAAGACTAAAAAAAAATTTCTCCTCCAATGTAAGTGACTTATTTGTCAAAGATTTCTATGATCAGACAAACTTAGATTGGGATTGGAATAAAATTAGAGCACTGGATTTATCCCATGACATAGTGGAGTCAATCATTGAAGAAATAAAAAAAGAGAAAGATCATGTTGAATATGAAGGAAGTTGAGATAGTATGGATAGGTGCAAAATTGGGAGATTACTCAGTTAAGCTAGGGTATAAATTGCAGAATTGCTTGGCAGAAATGTTAGATTGGCTTGCAGAGATTTTTTGGAGTAATTGAATGCTCTCGAAGGTAGGGGCATTTGCATGGATAGTTGCCCACAAATGTGTACTCACTAGGGAAAGGCTAAAGACCATAGGGATTCTTGGACCATCGAGATGTGTCTTTTGTGAAGCAGATGAAGAAACTGTAAATCATTTATTCCTCCATTACCCCTTCACAAAGGCCTATTGGGAATGGTTAATTATCAAATTAGGGTGGATGGGTCCATTTCCAGATGATATCTTTAATTTCCTTCAATGTTGGTCGAGGATCCGTAACTCAACATGGGAGGGACTTTGGATTGTGACCCATCAATGTTGTTGTGGCAAATCTGGAAGGAAAGAAACAACTAAATCTTCAATGATAGGAGGATCAAGTTAGATGAGGTGAAAAAGAAAATTGAAAATGGAATTGTGGAAATTATGATTGCTCGATTGCAAACTATCCCCCTGAAACCTTTCTCCAAAAGGGACAAGGAGTCCTCAAAGAGCTTGGAAGATTTGAAATTTTCAATAAATTACAATGCGTTGGCTATGGACTCCAAGCTCAAAAGGGCAAATGTTAAGTTGTACCCTCCCCCGTTGGGAAGACAAAAACTAAATTTTGATGGTGCGATGAAGGGGAATCTAGGGAGCTAGGGTGCTAGAGTAATCATAAGGGACTTGGAGGGCAATATACTGTGGATTATATTGAAGAAACTTCTTGATGGCACCAACAATCAAGTGAAATTCCAAGCTCTACTAGCTGGTCTATAGCTATGTAAGAGGGAGAAGTTGATTGATATAAATATTCAAGGTGATTCACAATTGTGCATTAATGCAATTAAAGAACAAAAGGTAAATGATTGCAAGCTAAAACACCTCGCAGATGCCATTTGGGGAATTTTGGAAGGGATCTTTAGGGAAGGAAATAGAACCCCCCATTTTGTTGCGAATAAATCATGTGAACTCTAAACTAAACAGATCATATCCTACAATACTCTTAATGGGGAGGTCATTCCAGTCCAATCTAAGGCAAGTTCACTAGATTTTGTCAATAACATATCTATACAATATCTTTTAGAGTACGCATACACAGAGTTACCATTTCATAGTTCAGTTCATAATCTCCTTGTGGATTTGGCACTTGATGGTTTCTCTATTGTTCATATTGAATGGAGAAATAGGCCAATGATTTCATGCTTGTTTATGTTGGAGGAAGACCAATGAGAACACACAATTCACAATGGCTGAAAGGATGCATGTCAACTATGTCTATAGGTGCCAGAAAGTGGTGGAGGTTTCTTTTGAGGAAGAAGAAGGAGATGAAAGTCCCAAGGTGCGGGATGAGGAAGAAATGGAAGAACTAGACAAAGAACTGGAGGAAGAACCTGAGTCCCTAGATGATCAACTGTGACAATTGTTCAAAATTCAAAGTGATGGAACCTTAGAGGCCATCAAGAAAGTTATTGGGGTGAACCTGCTCTTGAATGACCACATTCATTACAACATCCTCTATGAGGATCTCCTGATACTGGTGGTGCTTATCTTTGGCAAAAAATAGAGCACCAAAATAATGGAAAACAATTATGTCACAGACCTGATGAAGGACGAAGCATGCAAAGCTATCTCTGAATTTAAGAAGAAACCAACCTACAGGTTGATGGGTGGGGTTTTTGACGTGACAACAATGAGGAAGAAGAAGGTGGTAGCCACGGCCTTAAACATCTTCTAGGAGGGAATCTATAACAACAACATGGAGACATTCTCATTCTTTCTTATCCAGAATGGGGATTTATTATCTCTTCCATGCCTAGAATTGTCATGCCCACTTTTCATGTCCATTCACCCAACCTTATAATTTGATAAAGCCAACAGATAAAAAATACTGTAACAATTCCACAACTCAATTACACACTTAAAGGAGGTTAAATCCTCCACTCCAAGGCTACAATTATAACAACTATTTCCAGAGAGATTCTCCCCTCTAAAACTTTTACACAATGAATCATTAAAAGACCAAGCTTTCATTACATATAGGAAGATATGACATTTTCTTAACAAGGCAAGACTATATTCAAATCCTTTTGACATGATCCATCCATAGCTTGCAAAACAACAAGGGGAAAATCAGCAACCATCTAGCTCTCCTCCCTACCATTGTCCCACAAGAGGGACACCCCCGAGCTAGGGAGACCATCCTCATACCAGGGTAAGTAGACAACCCAACACTTCTCAATCATAGATCAACAACAAGCAATTAACACACATTCCCCATGGCTTAGTCACAGTACTTTGACTCAGATTAGGTGAGTTCAAGGAGGGTAGGAGAGTAGACAATCTCTATCCCTAGGTGTCATCTCTTGGCTAACATACCAACATGCCTTCAAGGCATTTCTCTTAACAAGAAAATAAGATGACCTAAGGAGGGTCACACCTCCCCTTCCCCATACAAGATGAGTGTTGCCTTCCAACTAGAAGGAGCTCTCTCTACACCCAAACAAAAACCGATAAACAAATAGAAAAGCTCAAGAAGACATTGTAAGACTCTTTTAACAACCAAAATACAAACATGCATATCAACATTAGATAACACAAGAGAATTAGATTAGTACACCAACCTTCTAAAACCAATTATGGAAGACAACTGATGAAGAGCTCCTTTCTCCTTCCTTCTCCCCAAAAATCTCCTTCCTTTTTCCTTCAAGATTCAACCCCCCTTACTCTCCTCCTCCTCTTCTTTTAAAAACTAATTTCTCTATTTTTTTCTAATTTCCCAAGGAGGAATAAACAACTCAATCCCCCACTTCCTCCATTAAACTAGTGATCATAAAACAATGTACCCCCACTCAATAGGTTCCCCATTAAAACCCACTTGAAGAATAAAATACAAATGATAAAACTTAAAATAACATAGAGTGGGTGACACAACACCCTCATAAAAGGGAACCCCACCAAAAGGAGGCACATGGAGACAAGCACTCCATTAATAGGGGGATCATGGAGTGCTCCATGACTTGGAAGTGGGCATGAGTGAGGATTCCACTCATCCCATGTCCCCCAAGCTTCCAATTTTCGTCACTTCACCTCACCCCCAAGTTGAGGTGAACCTAAGGAAGTTAACCCAAGGTTAACCCAGTCAAAAAGGTCCCTAAACCTAAGAGATACAACCTAGGGTTGTTTTTAAACCTAGTTAAGACTCCCAAAGTCAAATAAAACACATGAAAAGGGTCAAAAAGAAATAAAATTTAAACAAGATTAAAACAATATTTCTTACAACACTTATCATAATCAAAGTAAATCAGAAGATAACCCCTTTATCCCTTGACCTCATACAACATATTACAACATTTTTCAAACACAAGGTTGATCTTAGTTCCTCATTGAACTAGATCGGCTCACAAGGGATACAACATAGGTATGAGATGTTCTCCTATATATGTGGTTTCGTTAGTAATACCTGCACACTCAAACACAAAGTTAATAACTTATCAAGGTATCATAGCCGAAGCACATATAACATATCATTGCACAATTCTTTCCTTCAAATTCAGTTAGGTTTAATAACAAGATACAAGATCAATAATCTCTCAATCATAAACATAATAGAAATAGCACATCAATTAGTCTCATGAACAGTTGTGTAAAGAGTAGGCCTCACATCCTCCCCCCCTAAAACTGTACTTCCTCCTAGAAGTCGTCAAAGAGGTGAGGGTAAAAATGGTCTATAGTGTACTCATTATCTTAACTATTTAAGGTTGTCATAATTCCAAGAGATAAATCTTATGTATGCATGTGCAGAATTCAACCATTTAGTCAACAATACTATAGCACCTAGAGTTATATTTCACCTTAACTCCAATGTTATATTGCATTCCTAGATACATTCTTTCTGAAAGAGTCAAAATCAATATATCTCTGAATATATGCACATCGATAACCAACCTATAACTCTTAGAAGAAAAAGAGAATGCAACCCGTAACATGCACGAAAATTTTTTACTATTAAAAGTTGAAATCTCTTCTTGCTTATGTTATAGCATTTAAACGATGAAGTGTTTCTTAAAATATTATGCAACCTTTCATAAATCTTAGAATTAGATTGACAGAAGACTTGCTTACCAAACAAATTTTCTTACCGTAGATGTTCTGCATGTGGTGCCAGTAGAATACTACGGCAAGTGATGATATCTTAAGTAAGTTCTGTTGCATCAGTCAAGGTAAGTACGAAAAATATATAATAATGATCTCATCAGATTATAAAGTATGGTAACTCAAAGTTAGCAAGGCATAATTCTCAAAACACACTGCATAAAGAATTCACACATCGTGCAACCTATTTTTATAAACATCAACTCAACACATTAATTACAGATCTTACACATTTTTCCATTCATCCACATTACAGGTATTGACTTCACAAGGTTCACATAAGGTTTAGGGGATGTCATAGTCTCATCATAGAACCAAGTAATCAATATCTAGTGCCAAGTAACCAAGTATCCAAGAATCATGTAATCAATCACCAGTGCCAAGTATCCAAAGATCCAAGAACCATGTAGAATGTTGGTCTCTGGGCCACACGCTTGGGGACCTCGCCATACATCCCAAATAGCCTACCTCTTGTTTGTATAAGGGGGTTAGCCTCCAAGAGATAGCCAATAATAAAAACCAGATCACTAGGAAGGTAGGTGGATTATAACCAGCCCATACTAGTCCACACCTACCCCCATCCTCATAAGTTTCCCGTGTCTGCTTCCTTATATACACTCTACCAGAGGTCGCTCCAACGACATGGCGAGAAGAACATCACAACATAGGAATAACACTTGCAAACAACAAGAATAATCTAGCTTAGCCACCACAAATAACAAATATACCAAAAGAAAGAGTTTTAAAATTTTAATAATAAATGCGCCATTCCAAAAATAAAACAACAATAACCATAAGGGTTATGTGCAAAATGAAGAGTCAAAGATTTGTGGCTAGGCTACTTTCAGACAAGATTAAACAACATGGTTAGTCCACACAGGTAAAAAGAGAAAAAGGTCATCAGACAACCAAAAGAAAATAATTGAAATTCATGAAAGTGCACTTCACATCACTATGTGACTAACATTAAGTCACCAATAAGGAAGGAGGAAAACACGGTCACTACATATGTTATGCATACACAACCAATGCAATAACATCATGTAGGTAAATGCGCCTTCATGTACTCTGACGTGGAATCATGCTCCTCTCAAAGGCAGCACGTAAATAGCAAATAACATCGTGTCCTTCTAAAGGTACACGTTAGTAGTAAATAACATCGTGTCCTTCTCAAAGGTACAGGTAATCACAATGTAATGTCTCTAGGATGCCATGCATCTAATAAGATACCAAAGTCTGCACCAAGTAACATGGCCTTGAGAAATACACATGCCCATACCAAAGTATAATCAAGATCCCAAGTCAACTGTCAAATAGTACCATCAAGGAAATATAACATGATCAGATAGCACAATGGGCCTCGCATGGGTCCATTTACCAAGAGGAAGTAGGGAGTATTCTCCACTACCTCTCTCCACACATGGAAGGTCTCCAACTCCATGATTAGACCTTATAGGTATACATACAAACCACCACACAAGAATGAATCCATCATACTTATAGTTTCACACTCAACCCATGGATGGATACCCTGTATCACAAGCTCATGAGTACACTAAGCATGTACGGGATAATCACAACACCAAGCATTCATGTTCTTCTATAACTCTTATCCACATAACACAATTTTCCAAAACCATTCATTACTTAATGATGGAAAAATCAACTTCCATACACAAGGTCACCAAAGTATTTACCATAATGATTAGTAAGGAATCTACCAAGCACATTTAAAATTCGCCACTATGTGGTCTAAAAGGAAATCTAACCATAACCTTGCATTTAAAAACAAGGCAATACACTCCAAACCAAATTTACCATGTACTAGCATTTGCATAATAAGTCATAGTTGAAACAAGCAACATTAACACATATATTACTACCTATGAATTATGAACCAAACATATACTTATTTGTCAGCAAGCTTGTAAGAGATTGTATATCATAAGGAGAATCTAATTAAAAACTTATGTCGTTTAACTAAGTGATTACCAAAAGATACCAAACATTAACCCCACACTAGGTATTTGTAACTGGATATCAATTTAACACAAGGTATGTCTACAAAATTCACATTAAGGAAGTTCTTTTCAATTTTCAACAACTACTTTATTTACCTTTGTAACTTCTCAAGATCATAAATTATTTTACATCAATTCTAAGCATAAGTCACGTTTACTCCTATTTCTTTCATAACCTTAAACTCTCAAGGGTGATGTAAACGTCACTCAATGACTTGCACTCAAACGTCAAATTAATTACCTAACAAACTATTTCAAACTTGTTGTATCCTCATAGTCTAAAATGGAATGATTTGTTTGAATTTTAAATATAGTCCCATTAATCCTTTAAATTAAAAATAAATTTTCATTTAATTATAATATCCAATCTATTCGGTGATTTAGTGTACTTTCCAATCCATTGACTTCATATTTCCTCTGTTATAAAATTACTTTAATTAATTACCCATCAATTACTCATCTATACATTTGATAATTTACTTAATTTGAACCAATATAATTATTTATTTTAAGGTCAAACATAGTTGTTTTCTAAACAACTCCTAAAATGAAATAATTACATATAAATATATTTTATTTATAAAATAATAGAAAGATCATGGACATACAACTTATTTATACCCTTGTTGTTTACAAGTCAATATGTTTCCCACTCGCAAAAGAAATTGGATTAAATCTACAAATATATAGTTATATGTAAATCAGGGGCTTTAGTGTTACATTTACACATTTACTAACAATATAATCCTATTTAAAGATTTTCCACTCACCTGGCTAGGATGAGCATATTCACAATTGTTCAAAAATATGTATTTTTATCTAATTTTATATTTTAACTTAACTTGAATTTCTCTATTGTGAGTGATGATCCTTCAACTAATTTAACCTTATAAGTATATTTATTTTAATAGACATATAGGTGTATAATCACTTATTTAACTTTCCTTGTGTGTGGAATCCACAAGTTATCCACAATTAGCTCCACCATTATAAAAAAAAAGACCATATATATATATATATATATATATATATATATATATATATATATATATATATATATATATATATATATATATATAGTATTACAACTAGCTCCACTGTTATAAAAATGACCATATGTTCTCCACTCACAACAACTGAAGTAATCAAACATATAATCTATATATTTATTCATATATGCAAATATATGTATTTTTTACACATTTATATATAAGCATATAAGTGTCAGGGGATTATAATTATGTATACCATTTGTTGTTTATAAATTCCAAGTCTATACATCTCCACTCTCAAATTTGAGTAATCAAACATTGAATAAATAAACCATGAGTTTATAATGATTTATAAATACATTTGTAGTTATATATACTTTATAATTAAATTTTCTCTTTCTTAAGTGTAATGCACCACCCCATTTTAACTCAAACAAATAATACATATGTATATACAACACATTTGGTTGTGCTCCACTCACAATTTGAGTAATCAAAACATACAAATAAATAAATCATGAGTTTATAAATTACATTTGTTGTATTTGTAAACAAATAAACAGTAATTCCACTCACCAAGCTAGTATATTCTAAACATCTAACATATTAGCAATTAGATGTGTTTTTATGCATTTATATATATGTATACAATTATCATGGGTTTATAATGGTATAAAACAATTATAATATCATGTTAAAAGTCTCCACCCATTATTTTTAAATACCAAGCCATTATAGGCTCCACTTACAAAATTTAGAGTATCCAAGACAATTAAATATACATTCTTATATGCAATTATATGCAAAATTATAAGCATTTATATAAAGATCATGGGCCTAATATGAAAATAAGGACTACAACTATCACCTACTATCCTTTCTTACTTAAGGCTAAATTGACATCCCTAATTCAAAAATTCTTAAGGGTTCATTGATTTTTGTTTTGTTTTTGTTTGTTTGAGCAGGGGAGACCGAAAAGAGGGCGTTGGTTGCAGTGGCCGCAGAGGGCGGCGCGAAGGGCAGCGGAGGCACATAGGAGGTCAAGGTCATGGTGGCCGCAAAGGGCAGACGGATCGCAGATAGCGAAAGAGGCGGGGTCTAAGGCCGCGAGGGGAACAATGGCAGAGACAGGGGTTCAGCCCCCGCGGTGCAAGGGAGAAGGGATAACGGTGGCCGCAAGGTTTGTTGTGGTGGCGGAGGTGTGGGGATTAGCTGCGGTGGCTACACTGCAAGCAGGGTGCAGGGATAACCCGTGGTGGTGGGGAGAACGGGGTACGGGTTGGGGGCTCCGCCCCTCCCCGCCCCACTACGTAAAAATCTTTTTCGGTGGGTGTTAACCCCCCCACCATTTGTTGTTATTATTATTATTATTATTATTATTAAACTATAAAATGCATTCTTAATATAAATTTTCTTTTGTCTATAACACAATAATAAAGTGAACAGAGTTTATTTCCCATAGTAATCTTTTATGATAAAATTAATATATTCCTATAAATGTATTAATAGACAGATTTCACAACTCCATATAATTTTAACTATTTAATAATATGAGTTAAACTATGTATCCCTTTTCACCACTCCATGTAATTTAGACTAATACATAATTTAATTTTAAACTATGCATTACATTTTCACTATTCTAAATAATTTAAAACTATTATATATTGTTCCATATTGGTAATAGAAAAAAAAATGTTTAAATATAATTTTGTTGCATCCCTTTGTTTCAAAAACAAAAATGATTCAGCTTTTAAATTTATATAAAAGAAATTTACAAGATCCATCTATTATAATTTCTCTTATCAAGTCAAAAAAATGTAAATCAATTGTTATCAATTTTTTAAAGTATATTCATATATTTATCAATTTACGTTCTTTATATTTTAAACTTCATAGCAAATACTTATCAATCATACAATTTTAATACAACATTTAATCAATTGAAACAAACACATTGATTATTTAAATTTGTATATGCTTTTTTTTTTGTAAATTAACAAGTTTTCCCATTTCAATACTCATTTAGATCTGAAGTAAAAACATGAGACTAATGAACCCCCCTTTTTTTTATAACATACTAAAGTTAAGTAAATTTCATTATAGATTATTTCAACTTAACTCAAGATTAAAATTTTGTTTTCAAGGGCAAAAGGCATCTTTTATAACATAGTAAAATATAACCTTTTCACAAAATAAATACAAGAGGGAAATTTAAACAACTGATCAAATTTCTAACTCACAAGCGGAAGACTACATAAATCATGATGACAACACAAGAGGCTAGTTGACGATTCGCAACCTCACTCTCTTGCAATTACACGGAGTAGGTCAAGGGTCAACCATACTCAACCCACTCCATGTCAACCCAACTACACGCTAACCTAGAGATCCCAATGTTGAAACATGGGCTCTGATACCAAGTGTCATGCCCACTTTTCATGTCCATTCACCCAACCTTATAATTTGATAAAGCCAACAGATAACAAATACTGTAACAATTCCACAACTCAATTACACACTTAAAGGAGGTTAAATCCTCCACTCCAAGGCTACAATTATAACAACTATTTCTAGAGAGATTCTCCCCTCTAAAACTTTTACACAATGAATCATTAAAAGACCAAGCTTTCATTACATACAGGAAGATATGACATTTTCTTAACAAGGCAAGACTATCTTCAAATCCTTTTGACATACTCCATCCATAGCCTACAAAACAACAAGGGGAAAATTGGCAACCATCTAGCTCTCCTCCCTACCATCGTCCTGCAAGGGGGACACCCCCGAGCTAGGGAGACCATCCTCATACCAGGGTAAGTAGACAACCCAACACTTCTCAATCATAGATCAACAACAAGCAATTAACACACATTCCCCATGGCTTACTCACAGTAATTTGACTTAGCTTAGGTGAGTTTAAGGAGGGTAGGGGAGTAGACAATCTCTATCCCTAGGTGTCATCTCTTGGCTAACATACCAACATGCCTTCAACGCATTTCTCTTAACAAGAAAACAAGATGACCCGAGGAGGGTCACACCTCCCCTTCCCCATACAAGATGAGCGTTGCCTTCCAACTGGAAGGAGCTCTCTCTACACCCAAACAAAAACCCATAAACAAACAGAAAAGCTCACGAAGACATTGCAAGACTCTTTTAACAACCAAAATACAAACATGCATATCAACATTAGATAACACAAGAGAATTAGATTAGTACACCAACCTTCTAAAACCAATTATGGAAGACAACTAATGAAGAGCTCCTTTCTCCTTCCTTCTCCCCAAAAATCTCCTTCCTTTTTCCTTCAAGATTCAACCCCCCTTACTCTCCTCCTCCTCTTCATTTAAAAAATAATTTCTCTATTTTTTTTTAATTTCCCAAGTAGGAATAAACAACTCAACCCCCCACTTCCTCCATTAAACTAGTGATCATAAAACAATGTACCCCCACTCAACAAGTTCCCCATTAAAACCCACTTGAAGAATAAAATACAAATGAGAAAACTTAAAATAACATAGAGTGGGTGACACAACACCCTCATAAAAGGGAACCCCACCAAAAGGAGGCACATGGAGACAAGCACTCCATTAATAGGGGGATCATGGAGTGCTCCATGACTTGGAAGTGGGCATGAGTGGGGATTCCACTCATCCCATGTCCCCCAAGCTTCCAATTTTCGTCAATTTACCTCACCCCCAAGTTGAGGTGAACCTAAGGAAGTTAACCCAAGGTTAACCCAGTCAAAAAGGTCCCTAAACCCAAGGGATACAACCTAGGGTTGTTTTTAAACCTAGTTAAGACTCCCAGAGTCAAATAAAACACATGAAAAGGGTCAAAAAGAAATAAAATTTAAACAAGATTAAAACAACATTTCTTACAACACTTATCATAATCAAAGTAAATCAGAAGATAACCCCTTTATCCCTTGACCTCATACAACATATTACAACATTTTTCAAACACAAGGTTGATCTTAGTTCCTCATTGAACTAGATCAGCTCACAAGGGATACAACATAGGTATGAGATGGTCTCCTGTATATGTGGTTTCATTAGTAATTCCTCCACACTCAAACTCAAAGTTAATAACTTATCATGGTATCATAGCTGAAGCACATATAACATATCATTGCACAATTCTTTCCTTCAAATATAGTTAGGTTTAATAACAAGATACAAGATCAATAATCTCTCAATCATGGACATAACAGAAATAGCACAGCAATTAGTCTCATGAACAGTTGTGTAAAGAGTAGGCCTCACAAGAATGTTCCTTCGAGTTGGTAGATGGCATGCATTTCCTATGGCATAACTAATAGGGTCTACTTGGCATCTGTATTACATGCTCAATAGAGCCTGCCTATGTATTTTCCTTTATGCTTATAATATAATGGGCATCACCCCCTAGGTGGCACTTATCTAACCAAAAAAAAAAACTAAAGAATCATATGAGTCGAGTCTAATAAATATAAATAGAAGGTTAAAAGGCATTTAATTCTTTAATGATGTTTCATTTGATGTAGCTAATTTGATTGTGTGGGAACATTCAATGAATGTACCTAGATTCTTACTATTAGATTTGGATTGTAAATTCTATAGTTGATCTATCTTTGATGTTTGTTATGTTGTAAGACATGATGACATATAGTTCTATCCCACTCTAACATGATTTTGGCTACCTTGACACAATTCAATCTCCTATTCTTGTCAATTTTTGCACCTATATTAATGTATGATTTCACACTAGTGCAATAATTTATACCTTTGGAGTTTGTTTTGCTAGGATTGAACTTAGAAGTTTCCTTAAATCTTAGTCAAACCCCTTTAAAGTTATTTTTAGAAGAGTCAAAATTATCAAAACACATTAATGCAAGATGTCTAAAATGTAGCATTTGTCGATGCAATGTAGACTGTTTTGATAAAATCTCAATTATGCTCTCAAAATGATCTAATGATCTAAAATAATGACTTTAAGAGATGATGGATGGATGTTCTAGAGTCTTAAGACTTACCTTTAAAAATGCTATCCTAGGTCCTAAATTCGAATACTTTGGCACACAAGTAAGAAAGAAGTCATCCAATTTGGGAAAGGAGTTGGCTTAGAATGAGTAAAAGTTGAACATGTAATAATATTTCTTACCAGTTGGTGGAATATTGATAGAAATTATATCTGGTAATTGTAGGAAGGTAGTTGTATGTTTAATTCCTATGCCAAAGGTTTAAAGTGATATATTTCTCTATAATTGATGTGTTGAGATAAAAGAGTATTGAATGTATGCTAATGTTCCTTTTTTGTGTAAGAAGTTTGTAAATATATTATCTTTCCATATTTCTTGAAAAATAGACCTTGTAGGTTAAGAGTTCCATCTGTACATTCTATGATTAAACTTTTCTATGTTGACCTAAGCATTCATTTAAGATTTTTGCCATGATGTTTCAAAGTAATTATTGTATGTAATTCAAGATTTTTATCTTTCCTATTGACTATTGTGTTATATTGCTTATAATTGTGAAAGAAATGTTTAAACCTATGATTATCATTTTTGACAAATGGTACAAAAATTATGTTAGTTGCACAAATTTTGTTCAAAGCATGTATGATATTGTATATTAGTCTAAAAATTTGTTCTTATGGATTTAATATTTTTAAAACTTAATCTAAAAATTTATTAAATTAATTATGGTAATGATCTAAGTTTTGTGGTTCATGCTCATGTGTGACAGTGTGGGCATGATAGGAAGTAGATTGGAATGCATGGATCCATGGTTCTCATTCTATTTATCACATGGAGGAGTGCAACTAAGTTGTTTGAAGCTTCATGCAAACTCTACAAGAGTATTATAATATTTTTGAAATAACACACTGAGTTGTATCTTATGGGTGTGCTTTATTTTTATTTTGTATCATGGATTCTAAATACTTGTTTTATATTTTCTCTCGTGAGGGCTATGTGGAATTGGTATATTTTGCCTCCAATTTCCTTTCATGCCTAATTCCTTATTTTGAAGATCTTGATGAGTGTGATATTTGGGAACTATACGAAGATACATGTCTTAAAAGAAAATTATAAATTAGTGTTTCATGTGGTTAATACTTATTGTGTCACTATTAGCTATTTTTGAAAATCATTGTCAATTTGTTAGTAAATTAAGATACACTTGAAATTTCTTCTTTTTTATAAAATCATATATATATTTTTTAATTATCATACTTAAAAAATTCTTTAAAATTAGTAAAAACACCTAAATGTACTATTCAATGTCTAGGAGACAAATATGTATATGCTTGTTGGTCAAGGATGGTATATAATGATTTTATAACATAAAATAGAGTGCTTGGATGACAAGGCTATAAATATTGCAAACATGAATGATTTCAAATATGATTATAAATTTATCCAATTTCTTATGGCTAATACTTATTGTGGCACTCTTGGACCTTGAACATAACCATCAATGTCAATAAATTAAAATCCCTTCAAAGCTTCTTCTTTCTTATATGAAATACCTAAGATTGCTATCAACTGGTTGAAAAACAAATATTTATCACCTTCTATGCAATGAAAAGAGGACATGACATTTATGGACAACCATGTCACAAGTTTCTAACCAACTTGGTGTAGTTTTTATAATTATTTTGTCTAAATCTAGATTACACTCTCATGACAAACTTCTAAATATAATTTTTAGGGTTTTTGTGTTTTCATGTTGAAAGTTGAAGAGAAAATTAGTTTTTAATTTAGTATGTAGGTTAATTAATGTAGTAAGACAAATATCACATTATAACATATTCTAAGTCCATAATAATGGATTTTATAATAATAAACACTAAAATTTCAAATTCATTCAAGAAGTGATGATATATCCAATAATATGTGTACTATATAAAATTACAACTCTTTGAATTCAAACAATGTGTATAGCACAAAACATACACCTTTTTGATTTATTTTAATTTTTAAGAATTCTGCCTTAGACATAAATATTAATAAGCTATTACAATATAAAAACCTTATAACCTTACCATTTAAACAGAACCCTTTGACAATTCAAATCAAATGTTACCTTTTTCATGCCCTTATAATACTTTTCTCTAAATCAATGGGAATGAGAATTTACAAATAGAGAAGAAACTTTTAATCAGAGCTACAATAACAATTGCCCTCTACTTAAACATCATCCATGTCAATGGTCAAAAAGTCAATAATAATTTTACACCTCATCTATAGCAGAAAGTGTTTCATATTTGTCCTATTTTTATTGGTCAAATTGACTTTTGACTGTTGAAGTGAATGATGTCAAGAATAGCCCAACAATTAAGACTTGACACTCAACCTCCTCTTGAACGACCTCATTTGCAGCTTCTTCTGGGCAAGAATACAGCATTGGGCACAAGATACTTGTCAACTGACAACAATGCTAAAGCTGTTGGAAATAGATAAACATACGGGAAGGGGATAGGACAACAAAAGGTATAGACAGGATTCAGTTATCCAATACTTGGCCTACGTTTGCATGTTGTGATTAGATGAGATTAAAAAAAATCACTCAACTAATCACAAAGTGAAAACATAGGACAAGATTTAAAAAATCACTTATCCCTGCACATGGCCTAGATTTACATGGGTGATAGGATAGGATTTGAGAAAAAAAAGCACTCATCCTATAGCTTATTAACGAACCCACAATTTAACCTAAAGCTTGAGGGGATTTAACCCTAAATGTAGGGGAAAGGAATACAAGTGCTATGGACAACATGCACGTGGCTGCGAAGATGATGGCAATAATAGTACCTTCGCAGATTGAACCCAACTTCATGGCAACAAAAGCTAAGTAACTGGACGCAGTGAAAATGATAGCGAGGGCCACCAACTTTTTCACCCTTGTAAAATTGAATGTGGGCAGGACAATTGTGGCCGCAATTATAAACAATGTGGTCATGAGAGATAAGGTAGCTGGTATCAGTACAGCTTGACGAACCCCTTCATCTCTGTCCTCAACGCTGCTTCGAAGAGATGTGATGGCGCTGCAGTTGGCCACCATAATAATACCTGAAATTATTGACAACGTTTTTCGATCTTGATAGACTTTGTTCTCATCTGTGGCTTCTTCTGGGCAGAATACAACACTAAGCACAACCCTGGCTTTCCTTACAAACCCCTCTATTTGTTTCCTTATAATCCCCTCTATGCCTGCATCTTGCCCCGATTCTACAATAACCACACAAGCTTCCTTAGCTTCCATTTCAATGTCTACGACTCTTCCTCGGCCTCCTGCGTCTGGCTGTCTTCCAAAAAACTAAACCCTAGGACAGACTAGGCTCCAAGACTAGGAAATAAAACATTTTTGTTAACCTAAGGAATTAACGGGCATTTCGCTGCCCGATCCATGTCAGTAGCCTTGTAATCAGGGCGTCTTTATTGGAAAGATAAGGGCGTTTTACCCAGGACGGAAGCAAAGAAGGCATTTGAGCGAGTTTCAACTTTTTCCAAGTTTCGTGTTACGAGGCATGAAAGTTCCAGTGCACTCACTCAGCGTTCTTAAACAGTGCCAAATACGCGTTCCAGGAAATTGCGATTCTTGGGAACGAAAATAAAATCGGTCCTGGGTCCCCTCCTTGAACGTGCTACGCTCCTTTTTATCGTGTGGATGGTGGCACGAAATATGTCGCACAAAAGTGAACCCCAGCGAAGGTCCCTTGCATTCAAGTTCAAACAGGTTGGTTTTGTATCAGTCACTTCTAGCCTTAAGTGAGATTTCAAAAATCACAATGTGAGTATCTTGCAGTGGCTTATTTGCCTTTGAAGTATTGTAATAATAGTATTTGTTTTGTAATTGAAAAATTAATGAAAATACATATGAACTAATACATTCTACTTAAGTATCATCCATTTTAATGGTCAAACAATCAATAGCAATTTTACACCTCATTCACAACAAAAAGTGGTAAATATTTGTCCTATTTCTATTGGCCAAAATTGACTTTTGACTATTGAAATGGATGATATTTAAAAATAGATGAAACAATATAAGTATTATGTGAAATTGTAGTTTCTATTTTCAAACTTTCAAACATGTAGTGCATAAATTATTTGACGAAACATGGATAAATGAGCTATGACCACTCTTTTAAAAGATCATCCTCTTCAATGGTCAAATAGTCAATAACAATTTTACACCTCATCCACATCAAAAAGTAGTAAATATTTGTCCTTTTTTATTGGCCAAAATTGATCTTTGACTATTGAGTTGAATGATGTTTAAGAATAGGTAACTCTAAAGAGTCAATTACTCTCATTCAATGTTTCAAAAATCATCCACTTTACTGGTTAAATAGTGAATAACAATTTTACACTCCATTCATAAGAAAAGGTGGTAAATATTTGTCCTATTTTTATTGGTCAAAATTAACCTCTAGTTGTTGAAGTGGATGCTATTGTTGGAGTGGATGATATTTAAGAAGTCTTCTTAAATATCATCCAATTCAATAGTCAATGGTTAATTTTGACCCATAAAAATAGGACAAATATTTAACATTTTTTGTTGCAAATGGGATGTAAAATTGTTATTGACTGTTTGACCATTGAAATAGATGATATTTAAATACAATGATTTAAGAATAACCCATTTCTATATTCAAAACTTTTATGACCTTGTTACTAACAACCCTTTTATTGTAAACAAAATCACAATTGTAATTCTATCCCTCTCATCCCCAACTTTCAGATTGGAATTCCCACATTGTTATTATTATAATGGTCACATAATCTTAGATCATAAGATCATTCTCAATTAATTATCAAGCTAATCCATCTCTTAATATCATGGACTTTTGAAAAATTTCAGTCTATTACTTGGTGAACATGTAAATGTATAGACCGATAGGAAATGAGAAATTGTATCTCTTTGGGTCCCCATAAAAGACTGACTCACCTCCCTTTTGTTGAAGATAAAATTTAGATAAATAAAAAACTAAAACAGATAAAGAATCAAACACACAGAGGTAAAAACAGAGACACAATTTAACGTGGTTCACCATCAAAATGGCTATGTCTACCAAGGAAAGTAGGACACACTATTTCATTAATCAACTTGATTACATCAATATTCATCTACACCAAAAAGAGAATAAGAAGGGAATTATATCAACTCTTGAGGCAAGTGAAGAGACATGGGAAGAGGAAGACAAAAGGGTAGTGACGGTTGGGCTTCATTTCCAACAATCTCCCACTTGAAGTCCAAACTGTACTATTGTCCCCACTTTCCTTGAAACTCATTGTTACTTAACTATAGTACCAAGTAACCACTCCATTGGCTGACTAATCCCGGTGAGAATTCCAACCAGCTCAACCAAATTGACACCCTGTTCACCTTTAATCCTCTATCTATCACTAACTGTTAATGCTTCTTTGCTACAATCAGGACCAAGAGGGCTGGCTATAGTGTTAGGAATAGGCATCCATGGTGTGATTTCAATTAAATTTTCTAGAATTACACTTTGTTTGTCATGGTGACCAGATGGTTGACTCTCCAATTTCTGAGACACAACATTCAAAGATAGACTCTTCTCCATATCCACCACATCTTGAGAAAATACAAAAAATTTACCCACACCCATAGCACTAGACCCACTAGCTGATAATAGAATGTGTTTTTGCAATAACTGAGTGAAACTAATCTTTTCTGGACCACCAATGATCCCATTGCCTTCTCGAGTACGCTCTCTAACACTAGCAAATACAGAAAAACCACCATGAGCCTTAACAATATTGTTGATAAGTTCCATGATAAGCACAGTCTTTCTGACACCAGCGCCATCGAAGAGCCCAATCTTCACTCCATGTTGATACCATGCAAGAAGGTCCACAACCTTAATTCCAGTCACAAGAATTTCTTGCTCCGTTGACTGCTCCAAAGAAGAAGGAGCCTCATGATGGATTGGCAGGAAGTGTTCGGTATTTAATTCGCCCATCTCATCAATAGGCTTTCCAATCACATTCATGATACGGCCAAGAGATTTCTTCAAATCAATAAGCTTGGCCTTCAATCCTTTGCAACAGTTGGCATGCATGATCCAAACTAAGTTCACGTCTCTAGATCATTGATAGTACCCACCAAAATATTTAGTATCAAGGAATTCAACTCTAATTCCCTGCATTCGAACTCCTTCCATTTGAGTATGTTCAACACATCTTGTTCATTTTTTTGAGATAAACTTTCTTGGATTCCTACCAGAACTTGAAAAAAGTGATAGTCTCTTCATTGGATCAAACATACATGAATCCTCCATTGGGAAAATTCTATAGATCATCTAGTCTGCATGTATACTTATCTGATGCTATTTGGAAGTCTACCTTGGATGAGAGTTTTATGAAAGGATCTCGAAACCACATAATATCAGTATCCATCTTAAAATGAAGAAAAAAAGCAATCTTTGACATATATCTAAATAATTTAGATAGAATTTGAAAACCAATACAAGTCTTTTTCTCTTCCACTGTATAATGGCAAATGCCCCATTGTCTCCCCCAATAATGTCATCATCTTCTTCTTCCTCTGGCTTGACATCGCTGCAATGTTGGCGCCGCTAGTGATGATCATGGTGATGGTGATGCTCTCCCCATTCCTCGAGTCCAGGGTTTGTAACAAGAACCTCATCAGAATGTGCCTTACCCATCAGCATATCCATGGGCCTAGGCAACTCCTCTACACTTCACAGCCTCGAGGTAATTGCACATAAGTCCTAAGACAAGGAAGCCAGAGACTCATGCAACATGTTGGCAATCTTGGACTCCAAAAACTCTATCTCCATTCTAACTTCATGCACCTGCTAAAGCATAGACATCCAAGAATTTGCATCCAAAAGGGGCCCCGCTACTCCTTTCATAGACTTCTTGGCATCTGAAAGAGTAGTAATTCCATCTTTTAACTGAGCAATATCTTCTGCAATTTCTTGTCTTCTACAACTCTAGTTTTGCCGACGACGGTGTTTGGCACCACTCAGATTCAGCTTACACCTTTTCCCCTGGCACTAAGAAAACTATTGGGTTACGCCCTATTGCATCCCACTTCATTGTTTCTTCATTGAATCACTTATTTCTATTATTTATTTTACTCTTACTTAAAGACAATAGAAGAAGGCTTAGTTTCTTTAGAAAATATAATTCTACTATATGTTACTTTCTATACAATAGGATCTGAAAGCTCATATACTTTTGTACCATAATTGTAACCAATGAAATATATTTTATAGCCTTGTTCTATAAATTTGTTCACTTCTCCCTTACCACATGTGCATATACCTCAACCAAAAACTCCATGACATTTTAATGAAGGCTTGTGACTTGACCATGCCTCCATAGGAATTTTATCACAAGATATGATGTAGGAGACCTATTTAATAGGTAACAAGTAGTGGCTATAGCTTTAGCCCAAAAAATTTTCTCTAGACCAACACAATGCTAAGCATATTCCTAGGCTTCTCCATTAGTCTCATGTTCATTCTTTTTGCAACTCCATTTTATGGAGGAGAATGTGGAGTTATATTTTTTCTTTATATGCCATAATCTTTACATAATATGCCAAAATCATTAGAGAAATATCCATCACCATTATTTGTATTTAAACATTTTGTTTTCTTTCCAATCTACAACTCAACCATTGCTTTAAACTCTTTGAATCGACTAAAAAATTTAGATTTACTCTTTAGAAAATAAATCCATGTCCTTCTACTACAATCATCAATAAATGAAACATTATAAATAGACTTCACAGGATGCTGCCACAATAGCATGTTCCACTTATGGGACATCCTGATTAAATTACCTAAAATCACATATTTTTTAGAAAAAATAATGATTTAAGTCTTGAGGGTTTCCATCTAAAGGAGTTTAATTAAATTAGGTTAGATAAAACCCCTTATATCAAACCCCCTTGGAAATAACCCCTAGTATTAAATCCAACCCTTGATGGAGTCTCCTCTGCACCTATCAAAATGCTGACAAAAAAACCAATTTTGCTTCATCTTTTGGGGGATCAAATGAAGTCATTTAGAAATTATATATTTTAAGTATGTAGACCTTATTATAAGCTTTCCAAAAAGTATGATTTTGAATAGATTTCATTTGATTATTACGTTTATTCTATATTTTCTAGTAAACGTAGGTTTTTCACTGAACATCAAAGTCTCTATTCCACACACAGAAAAATAAAAAATAGAGAATCTTTTTTCTCAAAAATATCTATACACTAGGTATTGATCTCTTGATTTGAACAAAAAAAAGTAATGTTGTATGGTATAAACTATGTTTGAATTATAATTAATCTCACTTCAAAAACTAATTAAAAATATTTAATAAAAATTATGAAAAAATATCTGCACACTAGATAATGGTGTTACAAATCTATGTTTTAAAAATTACAATTTTATTCCTTTGATAAAAAAGTTATGCTATGCGGTATAAACATCACTTTTTAAAAATGCTATTAACTATGAAAAATAAGTTATTAAAATTTACGTAAAAAATTTCACAAATTATTTTATATATACACACACACACACACAATAAAAAATTGCTAGTTCAGATCATCTTCAAATTCTTAATGTATTAGTTGCTATAGGTGTCAAAAAGTGAAATTTTGGTTAAAAATGTTGATTTCAATGTCCTACTTTCGCCAAAAATGGCACATAATGAAAGAAAATTTAACAATACTAAATACATTATAATGAATAAGTATATCACAAGATTTGTGAGAACTTGAGTAAAATTGAACACAGTTTTATTTTCCATAATGTAATACTTACAGATATAAAATTTAAGATTACAATCTAAAAGACCTTTAACAAGGTTCTTAGTTTTCAAGGTCCTTAGATTGTTCTCTCCTATGTGACCTGATCTCTGGTTCCATAGCATACTCTTCTTTGTAGATAGTTTAGATTTGGTAGAAAGAGTGGCCTTAGGTACCCAAAATCCATGGCCATCCATTGAAGAGGAAACAAACTCCTTTTCGAATAAAGTAGCCACAAAATTGCTCTTCATTGAAGTACTATTACAATCAACAGTGTATGCATCAAGATGAAATAAAGTTCCCATTCTACTACCTTTAGCAATTACCATAGCACATCTCATCATTTTAAGACCTAAGTTTGCTTACAGATAACAAATTACATGCTAATCCTAGGATATGTAAGACAACATCAAATCTTCTAACTCTACCATGTCAATTTTTTTTATCTAAATACTACCATGAACAACAATATTTAAATAAGAATTATCACCTAAATACACCTTACCACCTTCGTATTTTTCATACTTACTAAACTAATGTCTATTAGAGGTTATACAAAAATATGTACCCGAGTCAATTGGCCATGCATGCTCACCTACACAAGTGGCCAAGACTTCAATGAATATGTCACCATCTTCCTTCTCAAACTCAGAATCAGAATGATCAACTTTCTTATTTTTTTAATTTTCTTCTCTTCTTTCCACTCCTTATGAAAGTGACTAGGTTTATCACAGTTCCAACAAATAACCTTGGACTTACTAGGATATTTTGATCTACCCTTAGACTTGAATTTAGATTTATCATGTTACTTAGCATTCTTCTAGCCTCTTTCTTTTGGTCTTCCTCGAATACACAATGGACCTTCAGCATTTAGAGATACTTTCCTTATTTCTTCAAAAGGTAAAGAATCAACAACATCCTCTACTATCAAAATAATAGAATTTCTTCCTATAGTCAATACCAGGTTGTCCTATGAGTCTGGAAATGAACACAACAAAGTTTGAAATCTCTTTTCCTCATCCCTCTTTACATCAACGAAGTTCAATTGAGCTACCAACATGTTAAATTCTTCCAAGTGGTTTTGAATTCATCCACCTTCTTCCATCCTCAAGGAATAGAGCTTCTTCCTCAAGAATATCTTGTTCACTAAAGATTTGACTTGATAGATCTCACCCAAATTCTTTCATTACTACTTCGAAGTAAGCTCTTCATGGACATCAATTAGAATATAATCTACAATAAACAATCTGATTAGACCTTTGGATTTATGGTCCATAACATCATTTTGAGAAACCAAAGTAGAATTAGTAGGTCTCTAAACTTTTTCATCAATAGCATCCCATAGATCACAATCTATTAATAGATCTTCCATCTTTAACTTACACATCTCAAAATTTATGCCCAAATACTTTTCCATGTCAATCATCCTTAAAGTGATTGCCATCTTTACTTCCCACAATAAAGATCAGAAAGTTCTCCTTCTACACAAACTCCCACTAACACTAGATTAGATCAACAAAACCCTCTACCTAACAACTAGAATCAAAATTGGCTAGGCGTTGATACCACTTGTAAGGAAGCAAGGTGTGAAAAAACATTTTCCTATGCTAATATGTGAGAGGAGTGTTATGAAAATAAATTCAAATTTGATCTAGAAACTTATTACAGAAAATAAATAAACATATAGAAATCAACAATTATATAAAATAAACCATAACACAATGATTTACATAGGGAAAATTCTTTTGGAAGAAAAACTCCACTCTAAAACCTACATAATGTATTATCAAATCAACAGAGGATTACAATACACTTGCAATGCAAGTCTTTATAAGAGTAATACACCAACACTCCCATACAAAGTGATTCTAGTAGAATTTTGACAACACCTATGTACTTGTATGCTTTCATAATACAAAGTACTCTACAAGCTCTAAATTTTTAGACTTTATGGAAAATTGGAAACCATCTATTATTTATAAAACCATGTGCAAAACCTCCCATGAGGTGTGGTGCTCAAAATAGGAAAAATTCCCATATAAAATTAGGCTCTTATGGATGCTCTTACACACCTTACAAGTGGTCATTGATTCCAAAGTTACTTGGGCCTCTATTATTGCTCTTACATGTCATAGTGTCTACCATAACATTTGTTATAGGATAAAATAAAAATAGGGTGTCTCATTTTTCTAAAGATAATGTCAAAGTAAAATATTAATATTCTACCACTACAAGGCTCCAACACTTGGTATAACTACCACATCAAATTCCAATCCTCCAATTTGTGCTAGAGATAAATATTAAATCATGGAAATAATGTAACTAATCATAGAAAAATATTAAATGATAAATAAATATTAATAGGAAATTTGCAAGGTTGAGACACCTAATTTCCTAACAGATCTATCATTAACCATTCACTCTTTGCCTTTGGATTATTTGATTCCTATTGATTCTTCTAGGAAATTATATTCCTTTGAAGCTTTTTCTTTCTTCAATTCTCCCCTTGAGAAAAACTAGTCAAGATAAAAGGACGCTAGGGACCTATCATCTTCGCACCATAGAGAGCCAAAGTGCTAGCAATTGGGGGACACCTACTCTAAGGATAACTTCTTGCAAAATAGTTTGTAAGCCTTCCAAGAAATTCTTTTAATCAGATTAGTCACCAACTTGAGAATGACCTCCTTTTCTTCTTCTAAATCTAGCAAGATCCCTACAAATATTGATGCAGAAGAAAGATGAACATGGTTTGTAAAACTTTCTTCAATCATTGTTCGATAATTCTAGCAACAAAAACCATTTGATGAATGACTCTTACTAGTACACATTGGTATCCATATTGGTTGATTTTGAGTTGAAATCTATGTATGATGGAAGTGAAGCCTCATTTATAAAAATTCTAACATTTTGGAGGCTTCCAATCACTTCAGCTATACTCATAATGGCACGTGGTTTAGTTGTATGTGTTGTGATCATGATCATAAATGTTATGGGACTAATCCTTATAGGAAATCCTATCAATCCATGTGAGCAATGAAATCTTTTATCTAAAAATCCAATCATATATAGCTTTAGGATATCAATCTTTCTTCTATACTTCAATTACCATATGTTGATATTGTGGGGATGTCATAAAAATTATGCTATATATTTCTGATGGTCATATGAACATCAAATTTAAGGTAGTATTTTTGATGGTCAAATGAATGTCAAATTTAAGATAGTGTCCAATGAAGACTGTTTGACCATCAAATTTGAGATAGTAAAAACTTCTATAGAGTTGTACAGTATGGATGTCATACAAGGTAGAAGTGAAATTTTGGCTCAAAAAATTGTAGACTCTAATTTTGACGATTTGATAGTCAATCTTAAGGTTTTTAGGCCTTCTAAGCATGATGGTGAGGTTCGTTTGGGCCAAAAATACTTCTATTTGATGGCTACCTCTAGGAATCTCTCTGAAAACCTCTATAGTGGCTTGGTTGTCTGGTCTTCAATTTTGATGAAACAAAAACCAATCATGATTTTTCTGAGCCTTCTAGACACTATGGAATGGCAAAAAATACCTCTAGGATTACTGAAAATTTGCAATCACCTAAATCTAACAAGAAAACAAATATGCATACTAGAATGATAGATATGCCTCTCTTCCTCTAAACTGTTCTAAATCTCCAGATCATCCAAAGATACAAGAGAAAAGCATACTGGGTTTTTGAGAAAAATAATAGCGATCTAATAGTCCTAAATCTCTCAAATAACAGGATCACAAAAAAATGAACTAAACCAAACAAACTATCTCTAATACCATGTTAGATTCTGTGAGAAATGAGAACCAAGCCAAGATTTGATGTCGGCCGTAGATCACATACACTCTAGTCAACAAATGATCGAAGATCAAAATAATGAAATGGAGAGAGAATCCTGAAAGAGAGAATTAAGAGACAAATTGCAAGAGAATTTTGAGAATCTTCACATTACTCTCACTGACTAGTTACCGAACTAGTTAAGGTGAGGAGAGAGTGTTGTATATATAGCAAAATATGAGAAAATACATCCAAAAATTTTAATAACTCCAACTACTTGAAATAGGCAAAAGTTTTACCTATTTGGTAAATGCCAAAGTACATGGTTATACCTACTTAGATAAAAATAGAAAAATGGTTATGAGAGATGGCATAAAAATCCAAAAGAGGGTGTGAAACTCAACTACCCAAGTGTGGATGAAAGTGACACATGTAACTGATGCATTTAGTCATGTGGCCTCATAATAACCAAGTTTAATAACCTAATCAAGCTTAATAATATGTAGGAAAATGAAATATCCCTAAGGAAAATAAAAAACCTACACTAACACTACTGTTATGCTATATTTTTCTAACAAAAACATGACCACTGTGTATGCTCCCCCTATTTGACCCTTTTAATTCTCAACATTTTTTTTCAAAATTAGTAGTTTAGAAATTAGATCTTGAGCACTACTAATCTTGTTTTTGTCACATTTTGAAATTTTGAACATGGATATTTGAATTTCTTATCCAAAATTAATTTTTACTGATTTCAGGAAAAAAGTAGCCACTATATATTGTCTTTTGAAATAATATAAACCAATTTATGGGATCACATCCTTCTCTTTATTCCTATCAGAATCACAGATGGAACTCATACCATTTCTTATTTTGCACAATATGATTCAATACACATATATAAGAAGTGTAAAATCGATTAAACATACTTGGCCTACGTTCACATGGTGTGATAAGACGAGATTCAAAAAATTACTCATCCAATCACAAAGTGGAGACATAGCATAAGATTTAAAAAAGCACTTACACCTGCACATGGCCTAGATTTCTATGGGCGATAGGATGAGATTAAAAAATCACTCATCCTATAGCTTATTAACGAACTCACAATTTATCCTAAAGCTTGAGGGGATTTAATCGTAAACGTAGGGGAAAGGAATACAAGTGCTATGGATAACATGTACATGGCTGCGAAGATGATGACAATAACAGTACCTTAGGAGATTGGGCCCAACTTCATGGCAACAAAAGCTAAGTAACTGCACGCAGTGAAAATGATAGCGAGGGCCACCAGCTTTTTCACTCTTGTATAATTGAACGTGGGCAGGGCCACTGGGGCCCCAATTATGAACAATGTGGTCATGAGAGATAAGGTGGCTGGTATCAGTACAGCTTGACGGATTCCTTCATCTCTGTTTCCAAGGCTGCTTGGAAGAGATGTGATGGCGCTGCAGTTGGCTGCCATAATAATACCTGAAATTATTGACAACGTTTTTCGATCTTGGTAGACTTTCTCCACATCTGCGGCTTCTTCTGGGCAGAATACAGCACTGAGCACAACCTTGGCTTTTCTGACAACCCTCTCTTTTGCTTTCCTTACAAACCCCTCTATTGCTTTCCTTATAATCCCCTCTATTCTCACATTTTCATTATTGGTGTGGACGGGGATCCATACATCTTGCCCCGATCCTGCATTAATCACACAAGCTTCCTCAACTTCCATTTCAATGTCTACGACTCTTCGTCGGCCTCTTGCGCCTGGCTATCTTCCAGAAAATTAAACCCTAGGACGGACAGACTAGGCTACAAGACTAGGAAAAAAAACATTTTTGCTTTCCTTATTATATCCTCTTTCCTCACATTTTCATTATTGATGTCATGGACAGGGATGCATACATCTTTCCCTGAATCTACATTAACCACACAAGCTTCCTCAGCTCTCATTTGAATGTCTACCATTCTTCCACTGGCTTTTTTGCACACACTTAAACCTTAGGACAGACTAGACTAGAAGACTAGGAAATAAAACATTTTTAATTGGGCCTGCCTGATCGATGTGAATAGCCTTGTAATCAGGGTGTCTTTATAAGGAAGAGAAATGAAGCAACTAAGGTATTTGAGGGAGTTCCAACGTTTTTCAAGTTTCTTGTCACGAGGCAGGAAAGTTCCAGGGCACTGACTGGCCTTCAACCGGGCCAACTACGAGTTCCAGGAAAACACCTTTTCTCGTCTGTGGATGGTGACCCTTGCCTTAGCCTTAAAACACTGTAACTTTATGTCAATCACATCAAGATTTATTTTGGCCGGCACTGCACTTAACTTCCTGACAAATGACCATAGGATCATCTTTGAACGGCCTTTTTCAATCAGAAAATCACTCTATTTAAATCTTATCTGGTTCAATGGTTAAACAGTCAAGAATAATTAGCAGATAGGTTTTAATATGTGAGCATTATAGTGCTAATCAGGAATTGTAAATTTTCTAAACTCGGTGTATTCCTTGAACCTCCAATATGTGCAAGTGCTTTTACACCTCAGTTGCACTAAAAAGTGGTACATATTTGTCCTATTTTAATTGGCCAAAATTACCTTACGAAATTGTCTTCTAGTTTAATTGGTGGATAGGTTTTCTCCCCTTAGTTGTCCTTTCAAAGTGGAAAAAATTGAATTGTTAGAATTGTCTTATTTTATGAGAAAATTATTCTTTTTAAATATAACAAAATATTTTTAATTACAAGTGCTAATTCTATATGTTCATGTCTAATGATTAGATTTATGTTCTTATATTTCACTTATTTAAGAGTTTTTAATTTTTATTAATAAAATTATTTTAATAATAAGAAGTTATGTGGGAAAAATAACAACACACAAACATCAGATGGAGAATAATTAAACAATAATAAAACACTATGATTTAGAGTTGGGACAAGAATAATAAATACATATATGAATTTAAATAAATTAAATATGATACATAGTTGGAATTTAGATAAAAAATACTATTGAAGATGTTAGGTATAGGTTCACCAATAAGCAAAAAAATATGGCATTGTGAAGATGAGCGCCTTAGAATTTGTAAATTGAATGTACTTCACTTTGGTTTAGAATCATGTCTATAAAATTGAGCTTCACACCTATGAAAGTGATTCTAACTCATGAAATTGAACTTGACCCATATAAATTATTTGGTAGAGAATTGATGATTGTCACATATGTGCCTCAACTTATTATACCTATTTATGAAGTGCAATGGTGTCAAGAAACACCATTTGGGAAATTGCTAGGATAAAATTTATTCTCCTTTGGTCAAGCCCATAGGAGAATTGATTTAACAATGATAAACCAAGATCAAATACAACATAAAAGCTTGTAATATGTCTAGGATGATGTGATGTTGATGTTCTAGTTATGTTGTCTATGGATGTATCATGAATGCTCCTTGACTATAGTTTTAGAAAATTATGATGAATTGGGACACATTCTTAAATACAAGAACATAGCACACAAATTTACACAAGTGTACATTAAGTTGGCTCACAATGGCTAGTAGGAAAATGTTGCCAAACTTCAATTTGAAATTGAAGTTTTAAAATTTTGAGGTTTAGATCATCACACTTAGAAATGATGGGTCAATTATGCACACATATCTAAACTAAGGTGGCAACAGGAGATCTAGGAATCAAACTAGTTCCTAGGGATGAGTGAAGATGGATACTTGTTGGCATAAGGTCATGATTTGAATGTACTACATGAATATGCTACTTGTATACTTGTTATTGCATGAAGCGCAATCTTGTCTAAGTGGGCCTAAAACATAGCCTAGAATAAAGCATGGGTATACGATTTTCACCAGAGGTATATAATAACAATAATAATTAATAAAAAAAATTCTACTCTTAACTATCAGGTCTTTTATATCACATGCTCTATTTTTCTTTCATACTTTCACTTGATATTTTGCTAGGCAATTTTTTTTTTTTTTTTTAGGTTTTACATCTTCACACTTGCTCTAGAGGAAAAAGGGGGACTATATTTTCAACATGCTTCCCAACACAATGATCAATACAAAGGTAAATATATTTTAGGTATGCATTCTATACTTAGCTCTACATGGCATTTGTCATTGTCATTTTTTTAGAATCACAATTTAGCTTTACATTCAAACTCAGTTTCTAGTTATTATTTTCTCTATCCTCCAAAATTTATGTGCACTCATTTGTAGTACACACAATTTGAGGGGCATATCCCCCCCCCCCCCCCCCTCTCTCTCTAATTTGCTTCACAGATTCTCTAAATCTTCTAAATATTTTTACTTTGGTATGCATGCACACCTAGTTTTGTACACACCAAAGTGGGGGAAAATATAGAGGAGAAAAGTGCATGTCATAACATTACCCTCCTCTAATTTTAAGTCAGTTTAAATTGATATCTTAGATGAATGATTTTAACACAGTTTAATTATTTTGACACACTCATTCACCCAAGACATAATCCATTATTATGTTTGCAACCTTTATGACTTAGTTTCTAAAAACCTTTTATCGTAGACACAATCATAATTATTGGAATTCCCTCATTGTTAAAACTGTCGCATAATTTTACATCATAATATTATTTATTAACTATCAAGCTAATCAATCTCTTAATATACATGGACTTTTGAAGTTTTGCATAGTCTATTGCGTGGCAAATACGTAGAAGTATAGCCCAGGAGGAAACGATAAAATGCATCTCTGGTAGGCCACATAAAAACTAAGGAGTCGCCTCCCTCTCGCCGAAAGGCAAAAGAAGTTGGTCGGTTACGTACAATTATTTTCTTCGAAAGGCACCTCATTCACAACATCTGCAGGAGAGAAACAATTGCGCAACCAAATTTGTTTTGGGTAAATGCTGGAGGACTAGTGAGAAAATGGAAGGACAGATAGAGACAAATGCCATAACAGCTGCCTTGATTATGAGCACATCTTTCACAAGTAGAGATTTCCAGAAAATAAATATGATGATCTTGCGAGCATTTGTGATATTGGAAACAATGGCAGTATATTCCTCTCTGGGAGTGCTCATGGTTGATATATTGATAGAAAGACAAGGGCAGTCTCACACAGAAGTGGGCGGGCAGATCCGCAGAGCAGAGGTGTTGATGTCTTTTGGGTGCTGTTTAGCAGGTGCCTTTCTAGCATGGAATTTCCTCAATCTCTCTCTTCCCTTACTATTATAGCTTCTCGTTTGTTTCAGCGAAGTTAATGTAGGAACTTTAAAGGGGATTATAATTATGGAGAGGGAATTGTGGTGGATGCATCTACATGGTGAAAGACACAGTGTGCCTGCATTGCATGTTGTCTATCCAGCATACTGGATGCCCATTCAATCGTATTTCTTAACTCTGATTATATGTAGAAACAGTGGGCTCCATCAGAGCAGTTCCGGGCCGTAACCATGATTATGGAGAAACAGTGGGCTCCATCAAGGTACCTATCCTCACAATTAGGTGCTGTAACACACAAGCTTTTGAGGAACTTACTTTTATTTGAGTTTTTTGTCCACCATCATTGTTTTATAAAAATAAAAATATTAAAAAGGAATCCACTTTTAGTTTCTTTTTTCCAACCAGAGTTAATTTTGTGTACTAGCTTAATAAATAGATTTTTAAAAATACGGCCTTGTAACGATGAAAACCCTAGAATTTGTATCATGCATTTAAAATTGAGCTTCACATTTATGAAAGTGACTCTAACATGTGAAATTGAACTTGACCCAAAGAAATCTTCTTTAGAGAATCGACGATTGTCACATATGTGTCTCAACTTATTATACCTATTTATGAAGTGCAATGGTGTCAAGAAACAGTATTTTGGAGTTACTTGCCATGATATTCTCCTTTGGTCAAGCCCATAGGAGAATGGATTTAACAATGAATGAACCAAGATCAAATACAACATGAAAGCATATAATATGCCTTGGATGATGTGATGTTGATGTTCTACTTATGTTGTCCATGGATGTATCATGAATGCAATACAACAACACAGCACACAAATTTACACTAGTGTACATTAGGTTGGCTCATAATGGATAGTAGGAAATGATTGCCAAAGTTCAATTTAAAATTGAATTTTTAAAAGTTTGAGGTTTATATGGTCACACCTAGAAATGATGGGTCAATTTTGCACACATATCTAAACTAGGGAGTTCTAGGAATCAAACTAGTTTCTAGGTATGAGCGAAGATGTATACATGTATAAGGTCATGAATTAAATGTGCTACATGAATATGCCACTTGTAGACTTGTTACTGCATGGAAAACAATCTTGTCTAAGTGGGCCCAAAACATAACCAAGAAAAAAAACATGGATATAAGATTTTCACTAGTGAAAATGTATAACATAACAATAATAATTAATAAAAAAATTCTAAGTCTTCAACCATTTTGTGTGAATTCGGTTAGATTTTAATATAGATAGTAGTTTTATATTGCTTGGTTGATAGCTCATCAACATGCATGACACTATTTAGGGTATTGCTTGGTGATTGAGGGTCTCCCCAATTTTCATGGTTCCTCATCCTATACTAGGTTTTTTTTAACTATATATATAATTTCCACAAAATATATTTTTTTTCCATAGATCTATAATAATTAAAATATGAAAACCTTCACTATTTGTAAATAGTAAAAAGGTAAGATGAAAACCTAATACATATTTAATGATTATGAAGATATAATACTTTTTTATAGAATTTTTAAAGGAGAAATGTGCTTACCCTTTCTATTTCTTTGTTGTTTCTTAAATTTGCCCTTTTCAAATTAGTTCCCCCCCCTTTTTTATTTTATTTGATTTTATTTCTTGTCTTTTTATATTTTGTCTATTTATATGTCATATCTGTGCATTATTTTTATACCGTGGTTATCTTTAATGTTGTTGGTTATATTTTTTTTAAAAAATATTTATTATTGTTTCTTGTAATTATTTTTTAACATATGTTAGCTATTTAATTTAGTTGTATTAATTTTATAATAATATGTCGGTCTTATTAAATTTTTGATTTTATAATAATATGTAGGCCATGTAATAAAAAAATATTTAAACACACTCATGAGATGAGGCACTTTTATCCTAACACCTCTTGGCATAATAAAATAATTTTAATGTAAAATAGAATGACTCTTAAGTAAATAAAATATGTAATGAAACAAATTGTACAGTAGAAGAATATAATAGAAAATAAGTTGCAGCCACTTTGAGGGGGAAACCTCATAATGGGATACCTAAACAAATCAATATGATAATAATAACTAACCCATACCTCTTATATATATCATACTTATGCCTTGAGTATAGGAAGACCTAACTACCTATATAGGACTATAATAATGGTTGTATAACTTAATTAAGAGTTAAGGTAGCCAAAAGATGACTACTCATAACCATATACACAATATCGGATTAGGGATGCAGTAAAATAGATGGCGACTAATTTTTTAGATAAATGTATTTGGGATATCTATATTTTTTTATGTTTGAATACACTATAAGGGTGCCAAAACCCATATAAAAGTATCAAAAATTAAAATAACTAAAGGATGCTCAGAACTAAGTGCCAAATAGTAGAAAGTATAAAATTATATTAATATAGCACTTTCATACATCTGCTGCCAATAGATATATACCATAAACATTTAAATACATATATGTAAGCTACTATACTAAATCTAAATAGAATCTTTGCTCCTTACTCCATCTCATCCAGTTCATCCACCACCACCTCCTCTTCTATTTCATGTCCCTCTAGGCCCTACAGAAGAACTTCCATCTCAACCTCCTTCCCCGAATTAGTCACACCTATCAGCTATTTGAGGAGGGCCACTCCATCCTTTGGAGCAATCTTAGTGGCTTCCTTGTCAACCCCTGTTACAAGGATAATGAAAGGGATGTAAGGACCACAATAGGCTCACAAAATATCCAACCACACCACCTTATCACGCCTCATTCCAATGCTAGGAATGGCTAAGTCTAGGATAGACTTCAACCCCTGGTGCCATTTCATTTTGATCAAAGCCATAACAAGAGCCTGGACCAAATCCTTTGTCTCTCCTAATTCCAATAGCACTCCAATGAACATAGCAGCCAAATCCAAGTTCACTCTATACTTGTTCTTCATCTCCAAAAATGGCTCCCTCAACACTGCTTTGATGGCATTCAAACCAATGGAAGATTTCATTTTGAAAACCTTCATCAACCTCTAGTTTGATATGGGCCCTAGAGAGCCCATTTGGTGTTTTTTGTCTAGCAGAGGTACAGTGGATTCCATTCTTCTCAAATTCATAGAGTGAGAGCAAGCTTGACCTGAGGATGAGAAGAAATGAGCAATTTCCATCCTAATCTCCAATAAAAGTATCCCAGTCAGTAATGCCAACCAGGCTCACACATTCTCGAGTAACAAACTAGATTTACCTTGATTTGAAGGAATTCAAAATTAAAGAGAGATAAATTCTCTTGACTATTGAACAAACCCAACAAGCATGGGAACTATCAAGCCATCTCTGATAGTGACAAGATTGACACTCCAATCTCCATCACCCCTCTCATAAGTCCAGGATGCCATCTCACCAACCACATCCAATTTATCTCCTAGCCACATCTTCCTGAGCAAGCATCGCCTCTTTGACAATAAGAGCTTCTAAGTTGGGGGCTAGGTTTCTCATATCTTCCACTAAGTGTATAATTTGGAGGTCCCTAGGCATTTCAAAGGCAACATTTTCCAACAGATCAACCACCTTAGTTTCCTCTCAAAAAACATGGTTAACCTTGTAGTTCCTAAAGTTGACCAAGAGTTCCAAGCCCCTTACCAGTGAATTGTTCAATTTCCAATTCAGGGTTGGCTATTTTAAATAACAGTTATCATCATTTGAGAGTCTCTTTCAATGTAGATTCTCCTAATCCCTGAGGATAGCCCCAACTGAAGACCCAAAATGAAATCCTAAAACTTCACTTGATTGTTACAAAGGAAACCAAAGTTTTTCAACGCAACACCCACCAACTCCCTTGATTCATTTCTGATTATACATCCAATGGAGGATTGTCTCAGATTTCCCCTCTAAGCCCCATCAAAATTGAGTTTAGCCTATCCTTATGTTAGTTCCTTCCATCTTGTCATGCCGCAACTTGCCTCTAGATTATCTCAAGAGAGCCCATTAATGTGGGAAATAACTAGCCCTTTCTAGTTTTTCCTCACGAGGTCATCCCATGCCATAAAGGATCTTCTCTTGGTTTTTTTATTCCTAATCACATTGTTTGCTACCTCTACAACTGTATCTTCTATTTTTATCCACAAAAGACCCACTTCCATTTCTTTGCATTGAATGATACTTCTATTTGTTTCCTTCTAGACTTCCCAAATTAGGAAAGAAGGGGTAATGATCCACATACAAGAGAACATCACCTTCTGAAAAAGAATCATCCAAGAGTTGAATAACTCTAAGAATTTCCTTGGAAAGAATCTTTCCCAGTTTAATTTCTTCATTAGTCTCAACCACCACTGTTTTGTGAACCTACAGTCTGAGAGAAGATGGTCTGTCTCCTCTTCCTATTCCTTGCATAAGTAACATTTAAATAGTCCAAAGTGATTGAATTTCTTCAATCTCTTTCCTATCAGGATTCTACCTTCTAACATTGCCCAAGCAAACATCCTAGCCTTGGGGAGACACTGATTATCTCAAATGATATGGGAGGGCTAGTTCTCCTTAGCTCTATCAGGCTCCTTGATAATATATACAATTTTCACACTATACTCACTAGATTTGGAGCCACACCACATTAATCTATCATCTCCATCTGAAACAACAATACTTTTATTTTCCAATTCTTGTTTCAAGAGGTTTGCTTGGACCATTGGTATCCCAACTACCCCAAAATCCTTCCGTCTCCATTCTTTGAAGCCTTTCTGTTCATTCAAAACCACATAGTTTTCTACCTTATCACCCCAGGCTAAAGTTAGTAGATCTCTACTTTCCTCTAACACTTCAATGGTGTTAAAGGCTTTATGCCCATTCCAGGAATCATCCTAGAATAGGGCCTTTCTTCCATTCCTTACCTTCGAAGAAAGGTGATTGATGATTAAAGGTCTAGATTCCATCATGAAGTTCTAGATTGTTGATCCTACAGGGTGTTTTTAGTTGTTAGAATCCTATCTAGACTATCTGAGTCCAAATACTTCCTTTGAAGAATCCTTTCCCATTTTGATCTCAGGTTGCTATACATTTTCCGAACCAATTTGACTCCTAGGATTGTATTGAAAGAAGACCAATTCCTCAACCCAACTCCCCCATTTGTTTAGATTTGCAAACTTTATCCCAAGCTATCAAGGGGTATTTTTGACCATTCAAGTCTCCACTCCAAAAGAAATTCCTCATGCTCCTATTCAAGTCTTCCTCCACCTTCTTAGGCATTTTCAAACAATGCATATAATATATGGGTATAGCTGATATCATTGATTTAAGCATATGAACCCTTCCTGCCTCCAACACCCACTTGCCCTTGTAGGATTCCATCCTATTATTGCAATTGGACACTATTTAGTTCCAAAGATTAGATTTGATTTCTCCTTGAAACAATGTGGTCCCTAAGTATTTCCCAAGAAGGCTTTTGATTCTCATCACCAACTTCCTAGCTAACAATCTTTACTTTCTATGGGTCTTGTTAAAGAAATAAACCTTAGACTTATTCCAATTGACATTCCGACCTAATGCAGAGAAGAAAGATTAAATAACCATCTTCATTACTTTTGCCTCTCTTCTACTAGAAAGACCAAACAACAAAGTATCATCCACAAATTGGTTGTGTGTGACTACTTCTATATTCATGGTAATTGAAATGCCTTTGCACCTACCCAACCTTTCTTCCTCCTTAATAAATCTTCCAAGAGCTTCTACCATTATAATGAACAGTGAGGGTGACAAAGGATCCCCCTTCTTGAGACCATTACCTGAGTCAAAGAATCCTATTGGACTCCCATTCACTAGGACTACAAATCTAGGAGTCAATGCAATTTTTGATCTATTGAATCCATTCCTCACAAAGACCAAACTTTTCCAGAACTGCTAACAAACATCCTCTACTGACCTAGTCATATGCCTTCCTGATATCTAACTTTACCAACATCCTTTTTGCCTTACTTCTTCTCACCATATGAATAGCCTCATGTGTGATGATGACGTCAATAGAGATGGATCTCGTCAGGGTAAACCCACTTTGCTCCTCAGAGATAAGAAGGGGGAGAAGCAGCTTAATTCTATTGGCCATTTCTTTAGAGATGATTTTATATACTATGTTGCAAAGGGAGATAGGTCTAAAATCACCCATGGTCTCCACTATATTCCTTTTTGGAATTAGGGCAATGAAAGTTGTATTTATTTCTTTCAAGATTGTCTTATTCTTCCTATCTTCCTCCACTACCATAACCACATCTTTCCCGATGATATTACAGAAATGCTAGAAGAAAAGGGCTAGAAAACCATCCATGCCCAGTGCCTTGTCAAGAGCCAACTGAAAGGTAGTTCTCCTAACCTCCTCCTCTATGAAAGACTTATTTAACTCTACATTCCATCCTTGATCTATCAAGCACGGGATCCTACCAAGTACCTCCCTTTTAAATGCCTCATTGGTATTATTCCTTTTGTTTAATAATTCCTTAAAGAAACTCGAAGGCCACATTCCCAATCTCTTTAGGATCCAAAATCACCACGCCTTCACTGTTCTTTATCAAAGAGATTATATTGATGCTCCTCTTTACCTTGGTCAAATTGTGGAAGAACTTGGCATTTCTATCCCTAGGCTTCAGCCAGGTCTCCTGAGATTTCTACTGCCAGAAGATTTCCTCTCTGGCTAGTAGCTCCTCATGATACTATTTGAAAACCTTTTCTTTTTCAAAACTCTCCTTATACATTCCTTCCCTTAGGATTTTGGCATTGATAACTTCCAATTCTTTCTCCACTACCACTTTTTCTTCAAAAATATCCTTAAAATGAGCTTTATTCTAGTCTTTGAGTTTGAGCTTCACAAAGACCAACTTTTTCTACAACTTGAAAAGCCTAGATCCATGCTCCCATGGTCATTTATGCCACCATTCCTTTATTCTGTCTTCGATGCTAGGATCCCTAAACCACATCTTTTCAAATTGAACGAAACTTCTGACTGGTCTCCCATCCTTGGTAGACTTGAGTTGCACTAGAAAGTGGTCAGAGCCTGAGAAGGGGAGAATGAAGGACTCAAAAATTAGATCCATTTTACCCTAATCAAATAGTGATCCAAATTCTCTACTATGTTGGTGAATCCTTGACACCTGTTTGTCCATGTGAAAACCAAAATTTTTGGTAGAATATCTTGCACAAAATTATCATTAATAAAGTCCTAGAAGTCTTTCTACACCTAGTTTTGAGAGGCATTACCACCCGTCTTCTCATTACCATCCTTTTTAGTATTGAACTCCCCCCCAACAATAACTTTCTCATCCCTCAACTCTTATAAGGACACTAAAATTTGAAACTAGACTAATCTTTTCTTCTTCGTCTTGGTATCACCATAGATATTTATAATGATGAAACTCTCTCCAATTTTCGGTGACCTGCATCTACAAATCTACCATTGATTAGACTACTGTAGAGACTCCAATTCCAAACTATATGGATTCTATACCACCCCTAGACCTCCAGAAGCCCCTTTAGAAGGGACAAAAAACCCTCTCCATTGCTTCCATCTTCTCAAAAGCCCTTGAGAATCCACATCTGAAAGTTTTGTTTCTTGAAATAAAGCCATATAAGGTTTGCTCAAATCAAGTTGGCGCTTGACTATATGGCTTTTGTTAGGGGCATTTAAGCCCCTAACATTCCAAGTAATGAGCATCATCACTCCTCAGGAAGGGAGAACCCCTTCCTCGATCTTAGCTTCCTTTGACCTTTAGCACTACTTGCCAATTCTAGTTGTGCCTTCTTTGATTTCCTTCCTCTTTTTCCCTTCTCCCCTAGGTTGGGTTTCTTCATTTTGGTTTTTTTCTAGGATACATTCCTAGCCTCAATTTCCCCCATGTCATCTTTTGAGGAAACGAATGCTTCCTTTGTGTCTTCCTCTTCAATATCAAAGAAGTTCACTTCTTCATCCCCAAATTTAGACTCAGCATCCCCAACTTCAAGGTTGTCCTTATTAGCCTCCTCCAATTGGATCTCTCCCTCTTCAAACTCCACTTCTGTCTCTTCCTTCCCCTTCTCCAAGATAGGGGTAGAAGTCTCCTAAGATTCTATCGATAAAACCTCATTCCCTGGCCATAGGCTAGTATCCTTAATGAGTCTCTTCTCTGCCTCTAGTTTGAAGCTCTCAACCTGAGAATCAATCTCCAATATTGGGCCCTCATTCTTATTAACCAACTCTCTAGTGGAAGCTACATCCACTAAATCTCTCAATAGCCCCTCTTGACTAAGAGCCTTTAAAAATTTGATTGAAACCTTTACTAGAGATTGCAAGGAATCAAGTGATCTCTGTATTTCCCCTATCACATTATCTAGGACTATCTTTGTCATCAAGGATGTTGATGGCAAACTTCCTTTTTTGGCTCTTGATTATATTTTTCCCTAAAAATTGGAGGGGATTTTTCCACTTCAACCTACTGTATCTAGATCTCTGAATATAATCTCATTTCAACTTCACTAGGGAAATCAATTTTTGTATCAATTACAATGCAAATCCTAGTATAAATACCAAACTCACCTATTAATAATTTGTTATCTACCTTAATAAAGGCTCCTAGGTTTTCACCAATTCTTTTGAGTATATCAACCTCCCAGTATTCTACAGGCAAGTTGTACATCCTAATCCACATTGGAACTACATAAACTTCATCATTGATAGGGTTGAAGTTTGGTTCCCAATCTTTAACATAAAAGCCTTTACCATCCATGACATGAGGACCTCCTTTGAGGAAATTTGTTTTAATCTTTGGAGTCGATATTTCCACTAGGAAGAATCCTTTAGGGAGAGATTTAATATAGGCATCCCTATCCTAAATTTTGTCATCCATTGAGAAACCCTAGCCCTAGCAAGAAAATCCCCTACCTAATTTAAAAGTACTTCTTGTGACTTCATTCTATTTATCATGATTTCAAACTCTGGGTAATTCAAATTAATGGATATACAATTGGAGATAGGAGTCAAACTTACCAAGATAGTATTTTCTCTTGTTTCCACTCCTTCGCCCATGGGTCTCCACTTCTAGCTCCTAGGAATGTTCTCTCCATTCATGTGATCTACTTTATTTGAATTAGGCCCCTTCCTTCCTCTATTCCAGTTCCACCTCCAAAAAGCTTCATTCCTACCGTTCCCTTGGGGAAACCATACCAAACACACCATCCATCCTTACTTATTTCTTTCACATAAGTATAAACATTCTTCTTTCTTCACCACCAGCCTGAATTTAAAAAATTTTAGTTTGGAGGCATTTTTGTATTCTATATTTTCACACATTTTTGGGATATCTATATTAGTTTAATGAAAATCATAAAATTTAATTTTAATTTAGTTTAACTTTATTTAAATTTTATTTAAATTTAAATTTAGTTCAACTAAAATTTTAAATTTTGGTTTTAATGTATTTTAGATATGTTGAAATTCTAATTTAGTATTATTTAAATTTGGTTTATTATTTGTATTGTAAGAAAAAGTTGAGATTTGAAAGGGTCTCCACTTTTGTACAATCAAGAATAGGGGCCACCAACCCCAATTGGGATAACCTTCCAAAATGGTTACAACAAAATAATCATTCACAAAACCTTGAAATTCAAACTCCCATAAAATCCATAGAGAACAATCCTACAAGGCTTGATACATGACCATCCTACAGTTCCATCCCTAAACCTCTCTTAATATTCTTTTTCCCTATCTTGTGACTGTAGGATTTGAACAAGATTATGAGAACCTTTCTTCATCCTTTAAACTACAATCCAATAGAATACATCACTCTCATTATGTAGGCTTGGGACTAAATGATGATAATCAATAATTGCCTCCATAAGAGACATCAAAGAAGCTAGATAAATCCCTAAAAATATTTCTAGAGAATAGGCTATCTACACTGACACCATAGGACCAATCAAAGGCTAAAAGTTAGTAGCGATATGCTTAATCCCAATCAAAGAAGGCACAATCAAAATAATAGGCTTGACCACCCTAGGACAATAAAACACAACTGCGATGAGAGGCACCATATTAGGGTTAGATTAGAATCAAGGAGGGTGCCCTCTGCCATGAGATGATGAGGAATGGTGTCCTTCATCCAAGACGCCATGTCATCCCTCTTATGCTTCAAAAAAGAATAGTCTAAAGCTAGGTGACCAATACCAAAACAAACCCTCATAATTCAACGGCTAGACCCATAGACAATCCCCCATTTCAAAAATAATATCTACTAGAAGATCCAGATAGATTTCAATGTCTAGCAAGATACAAGGAAAGGTGGCAAAGAAAATATTGAGCTCGTAGCATTAGTCAATAGATAATACCCCAAAACATTATCAATAGCCTCACAACATGATTCCAAACAAAATGGTAGAGGAAGGTTGGACATTTGCACCCATACAAGCATAGTATTAAAGGATTTAGTAGTAGGGTTAAAAGTTAGAAGCCATGGCTTGAGCATGAGAGAGTGCTAGCCCCACACACAAACCCAACCATTGAAAATTACTTCTTGGTCATTGTCAAAATAAAGTACTACAATGAAAACCCCTAATAATACAGGTAAATTTCAATATTACCTTCAATCAAGGGACACGAAGAATCCAAAAGTGACCTATTGAGGTCAAAAATCCTTTGTCAAAAACTGTTAAAGTGGTACTTGTTAATCCCCTCTCTACAAAGAATTCCTCACCCTTAAGTACCTCCCATCTAAAAACCATGACAGGCGAGGCCCTAGCATAAGGTAGAGTTATGATCTTCCTAGGAACATGTACCCCATGATAGCAAAATATGTGACTAGAAAGCTAGCCAAAGTAATATGCCATGGAGGATATTGTAGCCTTCAAATGAAGGACATTGTAGGAGAGGATTAAAGTACCACAATTGTGTAGGAACAAGGACCAATTCTATTCCCCTAACTCTAGATCCTTGTGCCTCTAAACAACACTTTCTAAGACTGAGTAGTGCCACAACCAAATCTAGGACTAAGACCATAATCTATCAAACCTAAATAAAGACAATGCAAAGGACAATCCTTAGCCACCATTGAAGGGCCAAAAACATCATCAACCACAACTAGAACCATGCAAGGAAGAACTCTAGAACTAGGACTCAAAATCATCCCTCCAAAGAGTAGTCTAGAGGAAAGATTTGATGAGAAAGATGGATAATATTGCAATGAGTTGAGAGGTTAGGAAGTAGAGCTATTACAAAGGGTGTTTTATACTAAAATTTTGTTTAAAGTAAAATTTATTTAAATTTAATATTTACAAATAATTTTTTTATTAAATAATATTGTAATATGTGAATTTCAAATTGTAAGATTTGGTCAAAAAGCAACCCAAGAATGCAAATGAATGAAGGAAAGAAAAGCTAGAAATTAGAAATGAGAAAGAATAAATTGTATTCTACTCAAGAGAATGCAAATCATATAATGAAAATGATATGCTCATATGGGAGTGATGGGTGGGTATATATAGGATTTACCATCCAAGAGGATAAAAAAACTACCAGTGTGGGATAAAGTGAAATATTCCCTAAGTAAACTTAACCTAGTGTAAAGAGAGTTGAAGTAGAGAACTAGCTAGGAAAGGACTAGATAGCTCAAGAACCCTTTTCACACTAACACCTCCCTTAAGTGCAACTTAGGGGAAATGTGAACAAAGATGCACATATGGGTCTTGAAAATGAGGCCAAATGAGGTACCCATATATAAAAGATCCCCTCAGATAAAAAACAATGGGAAAGCCCAATGAAAAAATCTCCCCCATGAGAGGATGAAGCAAGAAGGGCTAAGTGACCCCTAGAAGAGATGTCTCACACCCCACAAAGAGGCCAAATATGGACATACTCATTCTTAGTGAAGGGTTTGGTGAAGATATCTACAACCTACTCTATAGTAGGAAAATAACACAAATCAATGACCTACTCCTAAATGAACTCCCTAAGAAAATGCATGTGGATCTCGATGTGTTTGATTTGCTGGTGATTCACTAGGTTCTTTAAGATCTAGATGGAACTTTGGTTGTCACAATAGATGAATAATGTCTTCTAGAAAGTGATACAAAGTTTAGTGAGTCCATATACTAAAGCCAAATAGCCTTAGTAGTAGCATTAACAACCCCTTGATACTCAGCCTTAGTCAAAGAAATAGCAATGGCATGCTGCTTCTTCAAAAATGTAACCAAAAGTGGACTTGTGATCATCAAGATAACCATCCTGATAAACTCCATGTATCCAGTCAAGTCTAAACCTATGCCTACTACATAGTGAATCCCATAATTGTGTGTTCCCTACATGTAGTGTAAGATGCATTTGGTATCCTTCCAATGAATCCCATGTGGCTTCATCATGGAGTGAAAAAAAATGCCAACTACAAATGAATTGTTGGCGCGGGCATGACTCTAGTAGATGAGAATACCGACAAGATGATGATACAAAGTGGCATCAACTAGTTTTGTGGAACACTTCACCTTAAGCTTAACTCTAAATAGAAAGGGAGTTGATGTAGGATTACAATCAACCATGTGAAAATGAGCCAAAATATCAAGACCATACTTGAGCTACATAAGAGAGATATCAAAAGAGGTCTAAGTGATCTCAATCTCAAGAAAGAAGTGCAAAAGACCCAAGTTAATCATGACAAACCTATCATACAAAGTAATCTTGACACTTGTAATGATAGATGAGGTACTCCATGTGACAATCAAGTCATCGACATAGAAAGCCAAGAAAACAAGAGCATCCTCTTGTCTCAACATGTAAACATTCAGATTTGAGTGGCATCTAGAAAACCCAACTAAGAGAAGAATGGAGACCATCTTGGCATACCAGGCCTGTGGGGCCTATTTAAGGCCATAGAAAGACTTCCTCAATCTTCAAACTAGTGAAGAATCCTGAACAAATCCCTGTGGCTGCTCTATGTAAATCTCCTCCTATAGATCCCAATAAAGAAACACACTCTTCATATTCATGTGGTGTACAATCCAACCTTGATATGCAACAATAGCAAGTATTAGGGAAATGGAGTTCATCTTGGCGATGGGGGCAAAGGTCTCAGTGTAGTCAACACCAGGAACTTATGAGAAACCTTTGGCCACAAGTTGTGCTTTGAACTTGTGAACTGATCCATCTGCTAAAAATTTAATTTGATAGATCCACTTACATTAGACCAATTTTCTTCCCTTAGGAAGTGGAACAAGATCCCATGTTTTGTTTCAAATCAAAGAGTTATACTCTTCCTCTATTGTTGAATCTCACTCAGTCATACCTGATGGTTCACAAAGGACTATGGATCTGAAGTTATGGAAATCTAGGAATATGAAATATCTTGGTGTTGTGATTGAGTCCTCTGAGTATCTAAAGGATCCCCAACAAGAGTTCTTGCAAGCTCAAGTGTCTAAAGAGCCCAGTGAGGCATGTGAGGGGATGGAGGAGGAGAATCCTCATCCTCTAAATATGAACTCTAAGAAGAGAAGGATGAAACCTCATGATCAACGCTATGAGTAGAGGAAGTTGGAGGAAAATCCTCTGAGTCACTATTATCCAAATCTGCTATGGAGGAAGTGATGGGGAGCACACAACAAGAACGCACAACTAATCAAAATTTAACTTCTTCAGTTCACAACATACATATTGGTGAGACTTAACTCATCAGCGAACACTTGCAAACTCTGGCCATTGCACTGGAAGTCCAAACTCCTTCGACGCGATCTCAACCTTTGGCGAGACTTATTCTAAAGCTGCCAATTCATAGACCTCTCCTGATGGACCTCCACTAATCTTTGTTCATCGGTGGAATTTTTTACCATCGGCCACCTAGGGTTTGCTACACTGATTCACCAAAAATGTGAGCACACAACTTTCCTACTGCGAACCCTAGCACATGGGGATGCTAGGTCATTTTACTGTGCAAAACCCTCGATCCGGATCATCTGCACTATCGAATAGGAAAAACAAAACAAAGAACAAAATGAATACTGGTACATTGAAGCCATTCCACTGATTTCGACAGAAATCTCACCAGTGGAATGCTTCATGGTGACATACGGCAACAATGGAAAATGCAAAAATGAATGGAAATCTACAGTTGCGCGATATACAATTACAAGAAATAGAAAACTAATTGACAGAACAGAATTGCTTTATTTCCCTTGAACACAGTCAATCACATTCGATCTAGTTACAATCATAATCATTCAGTTCACACTTCTAGACATTTAACAACTTGCCCTGAGTAGTACCACACTATCTCCAAGCAGCTGGGAGAATAATCCAAGTGGCTGGGAGACAACTGACCAAAACTACCCTACTACCCTATTTTGGTATTATTGCTATTTTTAGCATTATGTGATTATAACTTGACAAATGTCCCTTAAGTCACTTGGGACTTACAAAATAGACCTAACTATAAACTGAAATGAAAATGCATTGGTCAAATAGACCTTATTACAAATGAAAACATGATTTTGTAGGTGCTTCGCACCATACTCCCCGGGTGAAAGTTGTCTCAAGTCCTCTTAGAGACTAACTGCTGCAAATCACCACCCTGCTTTTTGATGTCTTCTTCCAGCATCCATGTGGCTTCTGAGTCTGGAAGTCCTTGCCATTTGACCAAGTGCTCAAAATATGTCTAATTTCTAGTCTTCTTGTCTATCCAGCTATCCAAAATGCATTCCATTGTAAATGGTGTTGGCAAGAGACACTATATGGATTCATGGTTGTTGTCATTGATGGCAACAAAGGTCATCCCACATATCCGCAAGTCATGATGTGTCTCTACCGGAAGTCAGAATAAAGAATGTTGTGGTCCGGTGAAGAAGAACAGAGCATGTGGCAAGGTCCGACAGATTGGTCCAGACCTCTCAGTGGAAGTGTCTTGGTGCAGTGCGGATTTGGGGAAGTCAAGAGGACTACCTTGAGTGGTATATTCCAAGGATTTAGCCTCCGGTGATGGACAAGGAAAAAGATATGAATGGTTGAGTACCGGATTCCTGAGAGACAGTGAAAACAGAGGAAGAACTGACTGACAGAGTATCAGACTACTTTCCGGATGGGTTACTGTTGATGACAGAGGTTGTGAAGGCATGAATCATGTTTGGCCGACATGATTAATGATATCTACAAGTATATGCTTGATCCGCATTGCTTGGTGAGGAAGGATTCAGCCGACAGAATGAGAGTTTGTAAGAAACTAGACTGTTCCGGATGCCGACTAGAAAGGTGATGAAATTACTTGTGCGGATATATATAGAGGATGGATTTAGTTGTGAAATGTGTGGTGTGATGTAGAGAGATATGCGAATAAGTCCAGAGAAAGAGCAGAGGTAGCAAAAAGGATCCGGTATGTGAAAGATAGCAGAATAAAGAACAGAGAAAAGATGAAGTGCAGCAGATCAGTGTACTGAGCCTAACCGGAACTGAACTCCAGCATATGCAGATGCTTCCAATCAGTTCAAGACTGTGATTCTCATCACTTTGTAAACAGTGTGTCTTTTTGTAGGCAGTGGGCCTCTTGTGAGCAGTGTGCTCAGGCAGTGAGCCCTAATTGGCAAGTGCCATTTTTGTAATTTCCTATTCTTCTAACAGAGAATAATTCTTGGGTTAATCACCCCATGGTTTTCTCCCTTAACAGGGTTTCCACGTCAAAAATACTGTGTCATGTGTTTCTTATTTCATGGTTAATGTTTTGTGTTTGATTTTATGCTGCTTCAATTAAAAGGAAAGTTCAATAAGGGAAATAATTAGGATAACTGATTCACCCCCCCCCCTCTCAGTTATCAACAATTGGTATCAGAGCTAAGTTCCTCCTAATAGAGCCTAACAGCTTGAGGAAGATCTGGGATTTCAAATGGATGCATATGGTTTAAGGGAGAAACTCAAGACTGCCCTTGAGGATCTTGAACAGTCAAATTCTGAAGTCAATGAATTAAAGGAAAGACTCAAACAGGCTGATGAATTCATGAGAGAATTAAAAGACAAATTAAGTCTCTCTATGAAAAAGAGAAAGGAGCTGCTTCAACAGTTGGCAAGACAAAGTGAAGAAAGCAATACAAATGAAGAATTGACTGAGCAAACCAAGTTATGTGAAAAGTTATCAAAAGAAGTCATTATGTTAAGATATGAAATGGAATCAGGAACTGTAAAGTTTACTCAAGAGATTGAAGAAAAAAGAAAGGCTGAAGACAATCTAAAACAATCTCTTAAAGAAAAATCAGAAGAATGCCACCAGATGGACAGGATTATCAGACACCTTGAATCTGATCTTGAAGATGCCAAAGATAATGAAGGAAAACTTGAGGATCAAATTGCCTCTCTCAAAAGAGACCTTCAAACAGCAAATGAATATAAAGAGAAATTCAAGATAAGTTCTGCTCAACTTGAAGTTCTTCTTGGAAGTCAAAAGAGGACAGATGACAAGTATGGCTTGGGATATGAGAAAGGAGAAAGCTCCGGATCCGGTCAGAAGAATCTTGGATCAGAAAATCCAAGGAGCAGGCCTAGAAGACCTCCGGTAAGACAGCCAAATGCTCAAAGATATCCATCCTTCAATGGATACTGCCACAACTGCAACCACTTTGGTCACAAAGCTAATCAGTGCAGAATGAGAATGAATCAGAATAATTCATCCTTCTCCGGACAGTGCTTCAACTGCAAAAGGTATGGACACAAATCCCATGAATGCAGAATTATGCAAGTAAACAAATCATTCAAAGGTAGATGCTTCACATGCAATAGAATAGGTCATATGGCAAATCAATGCAGATCAAGAGGATATTAGTCAAATATGCAAAGAAATGTTATTTGCCAAATCTGCAATAGGTCCGGTCATAATGCTAAAGTCTGCAGAAACAAGAATCAGGACAAAAGAGGTCCGGTGTATAATCAGAATCAAGACAAGGGTAAACAAAAGATGAATGCGGATGAGGTTAGGAATCAGATGACCAAGATTTGGGTGAAGAAAAGTTCAGAGAATGTAGAGGTTGGATCCGCACCAGACTCTGGTGCTGATATTTCTTCCGGAAATTAAAAGTGAGCTCAGGCTCAGGGGGAGACTCAAAGAAAATCTTGTTCCCCCAGCCAAACAAGTGGTGCCGGATGTGGCACAAGATGCGGATCAAAGGGTTTGTAGATATGAATCTTGAGATACTTCAGTCAAGTTTTCAGAGGTCCGCATGAAGTTATGAAGAAGCTGTGATCGATCAAATAAGACCTGTTCAGGGAGATGCTCCGGTAAGATAAAGGATTACAAAAAGGTCCGGAAAGATCCGGAAATGCACTATCTTGTTCTGCGGATTGGACAGAGTGTTTGAGATGATCTTGTAATATGCTACCTTGATTTATTCATGATTGAAAGATCCGGATGATATCCACAGATTAGGACTAATCCGAGATACTCCAAGCTATCCAGACAAGGCAAACCGGAATGATGTAGGTGAAGCATTTATTGCAAACAGGTATTAGGGTTCGCGGAGCAATTTAAGGGATTTCTCAAAGGTCATTTGCTCATTCTGCACTCGAGAAGAAGCGAAAAGTGGAGCTCTGCAACAAGGTTCATCAAGCACCAAGGATCTCCTGCCAAAGCTATTGCATAAAGAAATCAATCCAACCACTCCGTGCAAACCGAAGGCGCATAAGGTATTCTCCGTTTTTCGTTACCTCACTGCAAATCTTTGAAGAATGGCTACTCAAAACATAGTTAAGATCTCTGATAGACCTCGCCCCTCATTCAAGAAACATCCCTACAAATCATTGGAGGTAGACCCACTAGGAGCCTTCTCTAGTGTTCCCCACGGAGTTTTACACACCGAAGACATTAGGGTTTACATACATGCAAACATTGAGGAATTTGGGGAATTCAAATTAAGAGACCTCTATCACAAGCAGCTGATTGACAATGCTTTTGAGCTTAAACCAGAGTATAAGGATATTCAGAAGAAACAATTTGAGCAATTTATTCATTTCCCCTGTTTTGAAGAGGATGAATGGGTCCGGTATGTACTGAGCAGAATGCATGACAACTTTCTATGGCTAGATAGACCCTGCAAGATCACAAAAGAGGCAATTAGAGCAGTAACTGGCCTATACTCTTCCGGAGGAGTACCTATCCTCAAATCTGTCAAGAACAACATTGTAACTGAGGCCACCGGATCAAAATTTGACAAAAGGGCAATGACCATTGAAGACATCTCTGATCTGGATATCAAATATGCATCAATGATAATAGGATACAAGATCTATCACTCCAGCAGAGAGAATTCTGTATCCGGAACTGCAATATACACTGCTTATGAAATGTTAAGAAAGAATGCAGAATATGATCTCTGCGAACTACTACTAAGCCAATTAATGGAAAACATACAGAAAATCAAGAAGGATAAGAAGAATTCCTTTAAGTATGGTACTCTTATTGTATGTCTATTCTTCTATTTCATGAATGAGCTACCCGGAACAAGTGGATGGGTATGGCAGAATGACAAACCTGTTGCAGTCTAGATAAGAGACTACTTGCATGGACTTGGGGATGCAAAAGCGAGAAATTCAGCTCTATGGGGATACTTCAAAAACTTTCAGAGCATGATGCAAGCAAGAGAGAGAATTCCTCAGTCTCTCATTGAGAAATACAAGGACTCAGTGTGCTTTATGGTTGACACTGATCAGTGCCTAATGGAGGCAGTGGAGCCAAGGACTGTCTGGATCATGCCCATGGGGTATGAAGTTGATGAACAGATAGTGGAGCTGCATGTTCAACACATGCTAAGTCAGCCCAAAGATCCTAAGGCAGAAAGGTTTGGAACCTTTGAGGAGCTGAGTGTAAAAATACATGTAGAACTCAGGGAACCTGAGATTAAAAGAAAGGTAAGAAAAGAAGTAGAGCACATTGCTCAAGGCCTAGGTATCTCAAAGGAGACACTTGATGCCAGCCGGGAAAAGAGGAGGAAGGCCGAGGAAGAAGAGAAAAGCAAAGAAAGTGCTCCGGTTGGAGCTCCCACCCGGACCAGATCAACAAAGAGATCTGCACCTCCCTCAACCAAAAGTTCAAAACCGGAAGTCCAGGCATCCGGTAAGAGATCCAAGACAAAAGCCACAAGGGCTTATGGAAGCCAAAAGGATGAAGAGGAAACAGAATCAGATGAGGGAGTAAGAGAAGTAAAGAAACAGAAGAAGAAAGGATCCGGTAAGCCCTCCACAGGCCAAGACAAGGATGAAATGGCAGAGGTAACTGTTGAAAAGCCCACTCTGTCACTAGAGAGCATAATCAAGTCGGTCACGGTGGATGGAAACCTTCAACCAATGACTGAATCCTATGATGACTTCAGTGAGGAAGACCAAAAGACTCTGCAGGAAGCCACAGTTAAATATCTGAACATATACAATAAGGCTTTCATTGAGATCATATCTCTCATTCCTAAAAGCCTAGAGAAGGAAATGGAAGTAAGAAAGAATAATGCTCATGCCAAAGATCTTGAGATCCGGGAGCAGATAGCTATTCAGCTATATCCTCAAATTGATCCCAAGACAATGAACATTATCTTCAAGGACTGCAAAGATGAGTTCAGAAGCAAAGCCAGGATGAATCAACTCATGCTTGGTGAGACTGACAAAGTGGCCCAAGAAACAGAAGAGATCCTCCGGAAGGCCTTCAAAAGGTTCAATCTTCCTGTTGTAGAGGACTTAGGTGCAGAAACAACTGCTGATTTGGAATCTTCTGTTCCGGAAGAAGTGAGCCCTGAACAGACAAGTGAGGACTTGGGACCCTCTGCTCCAGAAGAAGGGGCCCATGAACAAGTTAGCATCTCTCCTCCGGTTTCCCCTATAGTCTCCGGATCCAAAGAAGAAGAGCAATTACAGGAGAAGGAAGCAGTGGTGAAAGACAAAGAGGTTGACAGTTCTAAGACTGCAGAAGAAAAGAAACATCTGTCTCCGGCAAGAGACACTGCACAAACTGTTCAACAATTTTTGAGTAAAGAAACTTTAGAGATTGATGAACCGGAGCTTCTAAAAGGCCCATTTGATTTTGACTCTCTCTCTCCGGTACAAACAATGAAGATAGCTTCATTTGCAAATGCCAAGGCAAATGAAAAGCTCCTGAAGTCTCATATGGAAGACTGTGAGTTGATAGAGGCTGCTTCCGGAGTACTTGTGAAGATCATGCCATCAATCCAAATAGATCCGACAGCCTCCACTTCCGGTAATCTAAAAACCTTAGTCAGCAGTGTTGATACACATTTTGATTCTCTAGAAAAATCAGCTGAAGAAAAGGTCCGGAAGGAATTTTTGGATAAGAGATTTTCAGAGATATTAGAATTAATTTCTAAAGATAGGAAGATTGTAAGCATTGGAATAAAGAGCTTAGAGAATGCTCTTAAGGATGGCGGTGATATCTATAAATTTTGTATATCCTGGTCAAAGGCAACAGCAGCATTTGACAAGAAAATAAAAGAGGAACAGGATAAGCTACAAAGCTTATCTCAAAGTTTTGATCCTCTCTCTTCCTCTATAATAAATCAAGAATGTCAGACTATTGCAGTCTTGAACGAAATAAAGAATCTTGAGAAGGAAAGGAAGAACATCACCAACCGGATGGGAGAACTTAGAAGGATTATAATCCCTAAGTTGGAAACCATGCATGAGGCCATCAGTGATGCTAGGACCACCGCCCAAACAAAAGATCCGACAGATCTCAAGCGGGCAGAAGCGTTTGCATTTTTGTTAAGTGGTCACATTTCAATTTTGGACAGAATGAAGCAAAGTTGGGCTACCGAAATGATTCAATTACAGACATCCTTTGCAGACATTCTTCAATATATGTGAGTATGTAAATATGCGGCTAAGTATAAGAAATTTTTGAAAATTTTGATATGCAGACCCTACCCTTTGCCATTGATGTCAAAGGGGGAGTGAGGAGCAGTGAAAAATGAGGGATCCAACTAAGGGGGAGTTTCAGAAATTGTATATAAAGACAGAGCATCAGCAAAGGGGGAGCATAGTGAAAACACTTAGTCATTTTTCACTAAGTGTTGCCATCAATGCCAAAGGGGGAGATTGTTGGCAAGAGACACTATATGGATTCATGGTTGTTGTCATTGATGGCAACAAAGGTCATCCCACATATCCGCAAGTCATGATGTGTCTCTACCGGAAGTCAGAATAAAGAATGTTGTGGTCCGGTGAAGAAGAACAGAGCATGTGGCAAGGTCCGACAGATTGGTCCGGACCTCTCAGTGGAAGTGTCTTGGTGCAGTGCGGATTTGGGGAAGTCAAGAGGACTACCTTGAGTGGTATATTCCAAGGATTTAGCCTCCGGTGATGGACAAGGAAAAAGATATGAATGGTTGAGTACCGGATTCCTGAGAGACAGTGAAAACAGAGGAAGAACTGACTGACAGAGTATCAGACTACTTTCCGGATGGGTTACTGTTGATGACAGAGGTTGTGAAGGCATGAATCATGTTTGGCCGACATGATTAATGATATCTACAAGTATATGCTTGATCCGCATTGCTTGGTGAGGAAGGATTCAGCCGACAGAATGAGAGTTTGTAAGAAACTAGACTGTTCCGGATGCCGACTAGAAAGGTGATGAAATTACTTGTGCAGATATATATAGAGGATGGATTTAGTTGTGAAATGTGTGGTGTGATGTAGAGAGATATGCGAATAAGTCCAGAGAAAGAGCAGAGGTAGCAAAAAGGATCCGGTATGTGAAAGATAGCAGAATAAAGAACAGAGAAAAGATGAAGTGCAGCAGATCAGTGTACTGAGCCTAACCGGAACTGAACTCCAGCATATGCAGATGCTTCCAATTAGTTCAAGACTGTGATTCTCATCACTTTGTAGACAGTGTGTCTTTTTGTAGGCAGTGGGCCTCTTGTGAGCAGTGTGCTCGGGCAGTGAGCCCTAATTGGCAAGTGCCATTTTTGTAATTTCCTATTCTTCTAACAGAGAATAATTCTTGGGTTAATCACCCCGTGGTTTTCTCCCTTAACAGGGTTTCCACGTCAAAAATACTGTGTCATGTGTTTCTTATTTCATGGTTAATGTTTTGTGTTTGATTTTATGCTGCTTCAATTAAAAGGAAAGTTCAATAAGGGAAATAATTAGGATAACTGATTCACCCCCCCCTCTCAGTTATCAACAAATGGTTCCTTAGATGGTAATTTCTGCACCCAATCTATATTGTTTTAAACAGAATCTGTTGTACCTTCACCTGTATCAGGACTCCTATATAATGTCAGATCAGCAACATTGAAGATAGGTGAAATAGAAATATCATCAGGGAGTTCAATTTTGTAAGAATTAGAACCATATTTTTCCAGAATCTGACAAGGTCCAATTTTCCTCATCATCAACTTGCTGTGGCTTCCCTTGGGTAGTCAGTTCTTGTTGAGATGGACTGTGACCATATCGCCTATTTGGTACTGCACATCCCTTCTTCTTTGATCCATTCTAGCCTTGATCTTCTGACTTTCTGGTGTAGAGTATCTCAGACTTATTGATGGATCTCTTGCATTGCCTCTGCAAATGTATCAGCATGTCCACTCTTGTTGTCCAATCCTTGAACATCTCGCAATTCAAAAATTCCTCTAGGATGACTACCATAAACAACTTCAAAAGGACTTAGACCTATACTTCTATTTCTAGAATCATTATAGGCATATTCTACTTGTGGGAGTACCATATCCCAACTACTACCATGGTCTCTTGTCAAACATCTCAGTAGATTGCCTAAAGACCTATTCACAACCTTAGTTTGGTCATCAGTCTGAGGATGATAGGCTGAACTAAAAGATAAATTTGTACCCAATCTTTTCCACAAGGTTCTCCAAAAATGTCCCACAAATTTACTCTCTCTATCAGATACAATACTCAAAGGTACTTCATGAATCTGGACAATTTCTTTAAAGAACAAACCTGCAATGTAACTAGCATCATTGGTGGTCTTACAAGGATTAAAGTGTGCCATTTTGCTGAATCTATCTACCACAACAAACACACTATCATATCCTGTCGTTGTCTTGGGCAACCCCATCACAAAATCCATACTCAAACTTTCCCAAGGCCTGTTTAGTATGGGCAAAGGTTGGTATAGTCCTGCATTGGTTGAGACTCCCTTTACTCGCTGGCAAATCATACAACTCTCAACAAACTTTCTGATATCAGATTGCATCCTCGACCAAAATTAAAACCTTCTTACAAGATCTAAGGTCTTAGTGAGCCCAAAATGTCCTCCTAAACCACCAGTATGTTTTTCCTTCACTATATTATCCCTCATTGAACACTTAGGGATACATAGTTGACTACCTTTAAACAGAAGTCCATCCTGCAATGTATAGTTTGAAAATTCAATGTGGAAAGCATTGGCAAACTCACTGCATACCTTGTAAACTTCCTTAAAATCTTGGTCCTCTTCATATAATCCTTTGAGGGACTCAACACCCATACTCTGTAGCTGCACTTCTTGCACTGTCAACACCCTTCTGCTTAGAGCATCAGCAACCTTATTGGTTATGCCTTTCTTATGTTTGATGATGAAGGTGTAGGCTTGAAGACTTTCCACCCATTTCATGTGTCTATGACTGAGCTTTTCCTGTCCATTCAAAAAACTGAGAGCATGATTGTCAATGTACATAATAAATTCCTTGGGAAGCAAGTAGTGCCTCCATTTATTTAGAGCTTGTACCATAGCATACAACTCTAGATCATAAGAGGAGTATTTCCTCTTGGCTTCATTTAACTTTTCACTAAAGAAGGATACTAATCTACCATCTTGGCTCAACACTATGCCTATGGCCAGTCCACTTGCATCACATTCAATTGTGAAAACCTTATTGAAATTAGGAAACACTAAGACAGGGAATTTAGCAACTTTCTGTTTCAGATTCTCAAAGTTCCTATCTGCTTCTCTTGTCCACACAAACTTCATCTTACCTCCACCCTTGATGGTCTCCAACATAGGTGCACAAATGTCACTGTAATTCTTAATGAATTTCCTATTAAATGTGGCCAAACCACATAAACTTCTGACCTCTCCTACTGTCCTGGGTGTAGGCCAATTCAAAATAGCTTCTACCTTGGAAGGATCCATTTTCAAATCACCCTTAGAGATGACAAAACCTAGGTACACCAATTCTTGTTTCATGAAGTCACACTTTTCCAAGTTTATCAGTAATTTCTGATCCTGCAACCTCTTCAGGACTATTTCCAGATGTTTCAAGTGCTCTTCATTGCTCTTACTAAATACCAAGATATCATCAAGGTAGACTACCACAAATTTTCCTATAAATTCCTGCAACACCTCATTCATCAGCCTCATAAAGGTGCTAGGGGCATTTGAAAGACCGAACGACATCACAAGCCACTCATACAACCCTTCATTCATTTTGAAAGTTGTCTTCCACTCATCTCCTTCTCTTATCCTTATTTGATGGTACCCACTCTTCAAGTCTATTTTGGAGAAATAAGTAGCACCTCCCAAACAATCCATTAGATCTTCTATTCTAGGAATAGGAAACCTATACCTGATGGTTACCCTATTTATGCCCATAGAATTAGTACACAATCTCCATTTTCCATCTTTCTTTGGTGCTAAAATAGTGGGGACTGCACATGGACTCAAACTCTTTCTTATTGACCCCTTGTCTAAAAGTTCTTGAACCTGCCTGGCTATCTCCTCATTCTACTGTGGGGTCATTTTATATGCTACATTATTAGGAAGTACTGCTCCTAGTATGAGATCTATCTGATGGCTAATGTCTCTTATTGGTGGTAGGGAATCAGGTATGTCCTTTGCAATCACTCATTTGTAACTCTCAAGCAAATCTCTAACCTCTTTAGGTCCTACTTCTCTCACACTTTCCTTCTTTTCCCCCTTAGGCTTCATGATCAAAGTAAAACCTACTCCATCACCTTCCTGTAATGTGTCCATGAATTCTTTTTCTCCTACCAGCATTACACTAGACCCTACATGATGTGGATCCTCTTCTACCAATGACTATATCCTATAAGTCATACCATCCTTTTGGAATGAGTAAGCATTCTTTTCTCCATCTTGCTGAGCCTTTCTATCAAACTGCCAAGGTCTGCCTAACAAGAGATGGCAAGCATCCATTGGAAGGATGTCACACAAGATCTTATCTCTATACCCCTTAATACTGAACTCTACCCATGCCTGTTCATTGATGAGTACATGCTGCCCCTTGTTCAACCAACTGACTTTATATGGACTGCTATGGGGTATCTTTTCTAACTTCAACTTATTCACTACTTCCAAAGATATAATGTTATCAGTAGAACTAGAGTCAATGATGACTTTACAAACCTTACCTTGTATCTTGCAGTTGATCCTAAACAAAGCCCTTCTTTGTGATGGTTCTGCCTGCACTGGTTCCTTGAGTAGCATCCTCTTGATCATCAGATTCTCTCCCATTTCTGATTCTAGATTCACTTCAGGATATGTCACACTCCTTGCATCTTCTTGAATCAACATGGTTCTCTTCTCACCACCATGAAAAGTTGAGGCCTTCTTTGGACACTTGTATGCCGGATGCCCTATCTGATTGTAGTTTCAACATCTCATATTGGAGAATTTGGATCCTCTACCTGATCCATTTGTCCCACCTCTTCCATTAGGCCTTCTTCCTCTGTAGCCTCCTCTGCTACTTGAGTCCCCAACTTGCTTTTCTTGGCTAGACTCACCACTAGGCCTCTGGTTAGAACTTCTTCCTCCAAAACCACCGCTGCCTCTGAAATTCATTCCACCTTTACCTCTATTGTTCTGCTCACTCTTCCTTTTTTGCTTCTCTTCTACTCTCAGTGCCACCTGGAAACATTTGTCCACAGTTTCTAGAGTCAAGATGGTAGTCTCATCTTGTATACTATACTTCAGGCCATTAATATACTTGGCAACTCTTCCTTTCTCATCCTTAGCATGTCCACACCTTAGGGACAATTTATGAAATTCCTCTGTATAGGTGTATACATCCATATCCTTCTTCCTGAGGTTCTGCATTTTCTTGTATATCTACACTTCATAATCCACTAGTAGGAACTGAGCCTTGATCCTCTCTACCATGCAACTCTAGGATGAGATCATGCTCTTGCCACTCTTCACCCTTTCTCCCTGGGTGTAGTTCCACCATGTGAGTGCAGCGCCCTTCAATTTCATCTTTGTAAACTTGACTCTTCTATTCTCCAGTACCTCCTTGTACTCGAAGTAATTGTTCAAAGCCTCGACCCATTCGATGACTTCATCTACGTTCATCTTTCCACTGAACATCAGAATCTCCATTCTTGCCTCGGATGATTCCTTACCAAGTGATTTTATGGCCTCTAGAAATTATTTCTGATCTGCAGATATATCTGCCTATGCTGGGGTTGTTTCCTCTTCCCCATCTTCATCTTCTTTGTCAGACTCCATGTCTGATTTCTTTCCTTTTCCTAAGGTTTTCAATTTAGCCTAGAGTGCTTCCTTGACTCCAGTCTTGATCAGCTCCTCCATCTCCTTAAATTTATTGACCACTTCGGTGGTCATTCCCTTTGGAGGCATCTCGCTAGCCCCTCCTTCACTTTCTCTGTCTGACATAAACATTCATAGACAACATCCAAATGCCAACACTCCTACAAATCTTTTTAGGTTTTGATACCAATATGATGGGGAGCGCATAGCAGGAATGTACAACTGATCAAAATTTAACTTCTTCAGTTCACAACATACATTTTGGTGAGACTCAACTCGTCGGTGAACACCTGCAAACTCTGGCCGTTGCACTGGAAGTGCAAACCCCTTTGGCGCGATCTCAACCTTTGGCGAGACTTATTCTAAAGCCGCTGATTCGTAGACCCCTCCTGATGGACCTCCATTGATCTTTGTTCATCAGTGAAATTTTTTACCATCGGCTGCCTAGGGTTTGCTACGCTAATTCACCAAAAACGTGAGCGCACAGCTTTCATCCTACAAACCCTAGTACATGGGGATGCTAGGTCATTTTACTATGTGAAACCCTTGATCCAGATCATCTGCACTATCGAACAAGAAAAACAAAACAAAAAACAAAACTAATACTGATACATTGAAGCCATTCCATTGATTTCGACAGAAATCTCACCAGTGGAATGCTTCACTGCGACATATGGCAACAATGGAAAATGCAAAAATGAATGGAAATCTACAGTTGTGTGATATACAGTTATAGGAAACAAAAAACTAATTGACAGAACAGAATTGCTTTATTTCTACTGAACACAATTAATCACATTCGATCTGGTTACAATCATAATCATTCAGTTCATACTTCTGGGCATTCAACAACTCGCCCTGAGTAGTACCACACTAGCTCCAAGCAGCTGGGAGACAACCGACCAAAACTACCCTACTGCCCTATTTTGACATTATTGCTATTTTTAGCATTATGTGATTACAACTTGACAAATGTTCCCTAAGTCACTTGGGACTTACAAAATAGACCTAGCTACAAACTGAAATGAAAATGCATTGGTCAAATAGACCTTATTACAAATGAAAACATGATTTTGTAGGTGCTCCACACTAGGAAGGAAGATGTGAGGATGAGCTAGGAGAGATTTCCTCAATGTACACACTTCTTTCAATGAAGAGCTCATGTGTCTTTAGATCCAAGAGTTGATATTCTTTGACACCATTGTGGTAACCAACAAAGATGCAGGGTCAACTCTGAGGTTCAAAGGCCTTGTACACTTCTCTAAGGAATGTTTTTGCATGTTTGAGAGCCAAAAAATTTGAAGTGCAAGACACACATTTCCTGCCACACCAAGCTTCAAAGAGAATGATGCCCTTCAATGCCTTATGTGAAACTCTATTTTTTATGCATGAGTAGCATAGTTGATAACATTGGACCCATAATTCTAAGGGGTAAAAGCACAATAGTGTGTCACACTTTTGGCCAAATAAATAGTTCCGAGCAGATATTTTATGGGCAATAAGTTTATGCCTGGTTTCATTATGCCTGAAACTATGTTGCTCCTATGTGGCGCATACGTGGTTGTACGTTTCTGGGTGAAATTTTATCTAGCGGTAAGTTTACTCCCATTTAGGTTTTAGGCGGAACCATAGAAAATAAAAATTAAAAAAAAGCAAAAATGTCATTTTCGCCCAGATTGATACTATTTTAAAGTGTTCCACATGGAGCCCACAACAGCTAGTGAGCCCATAGGCCTGTCGTCTGCACTGCGCCACCTCCAGGTACGAGGATGCAACTTCCAATTGGTTAACTATATTGCCTACTTGAAAAACTCTTCTCACAGTGTAAAATACAAAACCCTAATTCTACTATGACATGCTTAAGTATAAGTAAATTGTATAAAAGTTATATATCATCATAATCCTATATGAATTTTTATATTTTGTTTAAAATCTCTCCTTTCATATGATATAGCCTTTTCTCCTTCCATATGATACAGTCTTTTTAAAAATGACTACATACAACTATACAAGGTCATCTCTTAAATATGATAGAACTGTATAGCTGTATTTAGGCATTTTTACTATAAAATACAATTGAAATTTTAAAATAACTATATAATATGAAAGGAGAGATTTTGGACAAACTGTCAAAATTCATAAAGGATTAAATTTGTTAAAAGACTATATCATTATGAAAGGTGAGATTTTGGGCAAACTATCAAAATTCTTATAAGATTAAATTTGTTAAAAGACCGTATCATTGTGAAAGGAGAGATTTTGGACAAACAGTTAAAATCATATAGGATAATGGACTATTGAGCCTTTCGAGTTTTTTGAGATAGAAACATTTGTTATAGTCCATCTCTTTGATGTGATGTTTTTTAAGTTCCCCAACTCCTGATCTAGAATTTGATTCTCCAAATGCTTACTATAAGCCCATCCACCTTGTTCTATTTTAGCCATAGTCACAAACAATATTTTGGAAGAGACGAGTGAACCTAAAAGCTCTTGCACATAACCTGAATTCTCACAGTAGTTCTCTATTTATAGATAAATTATGATAATGGAGCCTTTATGCACTAAAGTATGGACTCTAAGAAATCAACATGTTGATGCAAGGAAAGGGTAGAAGGATAAGAACTAAGATATTTGAAGTAGGATGAATTTCTTGAATATACATGTCAAGTTAGCCCATATATTGATCAACCAAAACTCAAAATTAGAGGTATACTTTTGTACCTTGTAAAGCAACCAATTTGGTTTAGATGAAATAAAGTCAACTTTGACAAAGTAGGGGGACCAAAGAATCTCAAGACCACATGAGGCCTGAACTAATTATGTTAACAAACCTTTCCACCTACACCTATTTTCTTCTACCCATAGCTTGCTTTTTGAACAGGGCTTCGATTTGGGATATTCTCAAATTCTTCGTGTTTTCCAAGTTATTATCTTTCCCCATGATTTTCTCCTCTACCTCAAAAATAAACTCTTCCCCCACCTATATAAGAATATCCTCAACCATTGAGTTTAGAAAACCAACATCAAGACTCCCAACCACCCCTTCATCACCAAGCACTTTATTAGGGGTGATGTTCTTAATAGCCACCTCTATGTAGGATTCCTTCCTTTCCAAGGATTGAAAATAAACAATTGGCATCTATTGAACATCCTTTCTCTATCCCATAATTTCAAACTTGAAGTATTTTGAGATTGTTCCTTCACTAGATATTTTCCTTCCATACTGTACTCAATGTTTCCTTTCATTGGAAAAAACACCTTAGTGTGTCCAACTTTTTGGTAGAGAGAACATTGTAGGGCTTGGACCTTCCAACTAAATATTTTGTTTCCAAATACCATGCTTCAAATTTAGCAATATAAACATAGGAATGGGTTGAGAGACATCTACCTCAACACAAATCAAAGTAAAGATCCCCAAAGGACCATTAATAGAATTCCCATCCACCAATTGGATAGAATGGTCCTAATATTTGGCCAATAGATTATGGATTCTTAGCCACATAGGAGTAAGCCTTGTGTTTTCCATATATGGATCAAAGTTTAGAAGCTGTGATGCTACAATAAAATTACAAATTCATTAAGAATCCATAGGCTCCCTTTAATGATCATCTTGTTGCTTTCTACACTATTTTTTATATATCTAAGGTAAATTTAAATAATTAATTTGATCACATTAGAATCTAACCTAGATAAATGAGTTGGGACTGATAAATTATTAAATTAAATGCTTAAAAAAATTAAATGGATAAAAAATGATACTTAGATAGAAATCTAATGAAGATATGTTGTGACAAATGTTGCTAGTTGATTTACCAATTTGATTCACACCTTTGAATCAATAAACTCTTTTCTTTCACTTTGATTCACTTCAGTGTTTACAAAACTAATCTTTATGTAAATGTGAATTTGAACTTGGCTATGTATTTGAAATATGTGTACATACTTGAAACCTACTTGCCCTGGTGTATGTGACCCACAATAACTAATTTAGTATTTAAGAACATGTAGGTAGTTTCATGTTTTATACTCCTTGTTGTGTCTTGATTTAATACAAATGTCTAGATTGAATGTATTTAATTTTTTAATTTTAAATGTTTATATAGTTTTTTAACTAATTTAAATGTGTAGATTGTTCATGTGTATTTAATTCTTAGATTTTAAATATTTTTAGTTTTGTTAATTTAAATGTAAAAATTGAATGTATTTTCATTTTATAAATTAAATGTATGTTAATTTTTTTTTAAATATAGAAATTTGCATATATTGCATCTGATATGGTGTCTCATCATAGTGATGGTCAAACACATGATAGTGAGCATAATAGTGCTGATGCACATAGTGTTCAGAGTGACTTATATGCTGCCACTCTTGATAGACTAAATAATGCTTTTACACATTTAGGTCAGACGATCCATAGTACACCAAACCTGTCTAATAGAGATAGGTTGGTGGGGATTAGAGCAGAGTTTCCCCATATGATTGACATAGACAAATCATATAATCCCTATGATGATTTGAGTATTAAGGATTTTTATGTGTCACTTGCTAGTACTATTACTAGGACAGTGAAATGGCTAGCAGTTAATAGGGTCATTTCATTAGATATGGTGCATACTATGTTTCCACATTATCAAGGACTAGACATAGTTCTGGGTTATTTTGTCACTAGGTGTACAAATGTTGTTGTTGCGCCACTTATATATCCTAAGTGGTTAGCACTACATCATAGATGGTAACACAATGATGAGTTGCCCTTATATTTTTGCAAACAATTATATGTTGTAGTTCATTTACGACTTGATGTTGATTTCACATCTATCCCGCGACATGCAGGACATGGTTTTGGGAGGTTTTTAGAGAAATTCTGACATCCTAATCAGGATCCGCTTGTTGATAAGAGGGCATTAATGGGTCCCAACCTTTTGGTACTTCCCAAAAGGTTGAATCTAAGATGATTGGCTGAGGCGGTAGTTGCATCATTGAGATAACACATTTTTGAGGTTTAGGTTCTTTTGCCAGTGACGTTGACTTCTTGGCATCAAATCACGTTGGTAGATAAAAGTTGTATCCACACACCAACATAGGATCAGTTGATTCAACTTCCACAAGTTATGGTCCTTACATATGTGTTGACATAGTTTAACCATGTGATGTGGTGCTGACTTCTGGAGAGGGAGATTTACACAGATTGAGTACATGTCTAGTGCATGATCTACTTTCTACATATTAGTTTGTTAGTTTAGAGTATGGGATCCCTCTCGAGTCTATGTCCATATTTCTCAATCAGTAAAGTGATGAATGAGATACACATATGACTAACATAGTGCCTTCATAGTAGATTCCATCACAGCCTAATGTTGGTATTGTGCCACCTTATGCACCAGGATCATCCCATGGACTTTTGTTTGAGGATAAAATTGCGATGACCCTTAATTCATCTGACCTTAGTGGGATTGGGAGGGTCATCCATGAAGATATATAGGTTGTTGATGACGAGGTATACATTTTAAATTTTGTGTTTAAACTCTAGTGTAATTTATTTGTTAAAAAAATATATATATTTAAATTATAAAATTTAGTCTTGTGCATCATGCACGTGTTGACTCTTATTTAATCAATATTACATTAGGGACTGACAAGAGGGGTGCTAGGACATGACACTGTGTAGTAGACAACGGATATGGTTGAGGCTGGATGTAAGGTATTTAGTATTTAATTGTATAAAATTTGAACATGTACTTGAGATTCCATATTTTTTAATATATATAATCTTAATTTAATAGAGATAATTTTTATGTTTAGGGATCTACACATCCCTTAGATATTCATAGATGGATGGGATTAGATACACAAGGTTTAGGATAGGGCTCATGATAGGGCTCAGGATAGGGATCGGTATAGGGTACGGCTCATCATTCTAGTCCTAGGTTGAGTGAGGCCCGTTCCGCCCATAGGAGGCATGAGTCATGATGTTGCAATTAGATGTATTCATGTTCTTTGTTATGTTTACCCAAACTCTCATGATGTTGCAGTTAGACTTGATGTTATATTGAGTTTAGATGTTGTTGAGTTTACATGTTGTAGTTAGACTTTATGTTATTTCTTTATATATATGATATGTATATATACACATTTAGATGTTTAGTTATATAGATCTGTATGGATGTTTTCCTTTGAATATACGAGTCTAAACTTGGATAAAATCAAGTTTTAACTTATAGTTTAAATGTGTATATATGTTTAATTGTAGATGCATATAAATTTACTTATACCTGTGTATATATATTCACTTGCACATATATACATATAGTTGAAACTTGCTATGTATGTATAAATTATATGTTAAATTTAAATTGCGTTTTATGGAAAATTATCAATTTGTTTTTGAAATGTTTCTTGTAGATGTGATGTTATTAATGATTGAGAAATGATATCAACACCCTAAGCATTGGTAGGAATAGTTTTTATAAAATATTTGGGAATGTATGGAAAAATAGATAAATTATGTTATGTAATAACTTTTAAAATGATTAATAATTTAATTTAATTTATATCTATTGAATCTTGTGAATTAAAATATAGTTTTTATACAATATTTGTATTTCAAATTAGTATCTTATTGGATGTGTCCACTGCATTGAATTTGATAGTTTTGTCATATGTTTTTATATGGCTAATAAAATTTAAGAAAACTTTGAATTATTCTTTCTTTTTTTGGTTTATAATGACTATAATGTAAAACTTTTTGTCCTGGCATATAATCAACAAATATAATACCATGTCTATCTATCTTTATTTGTTGATAATATGTGCCTTTAATAATGACTGATCTAATGGGATACTCTTGTCCATCACCATCTGTCATCCATTCCACCAATTTGCTTTTTAGTTGCGTACATCTTAGTAGATAGTAATATGCACTTTCCACATTGTCGGAAATTGCAACAACATCAAAAATATCTCATGTACACACACAATGTAAAGTTTACAAAAGTTAAAAATATATTTTTAATATATAAATTTATATGTATATATAAACATGCTTCAATTCCACTTGTACATAGAATATATAAATCAATTTTAAGTTAATCAATTAAATACATACTTGTAACAAATAAATCATATACATGTTCGTAATCAGATGAATATAGAGGATCGTAGACATCGACATTATCATTTTCTTCAAAAGGAGGCATTGATATTAATTGTTTCATTTCCCATTGTGAAACAGACCCATCTCTAATATTCTCACATTGAACAATATTTGCATTGTCCTCGATGCAATCAACACAAAAACATGATTTTTCTCTCACATTAATTACATAAGGCCTGCTACCTCCTATTGTCATGATATGATGCAGACTTCTAATACCATTAATTTTTTGACAATTAATAGCATTTGATCGATCAATATCTTGAAATTACAAACATCAAAGTGATATATATATGAAAATTTAATTAAATCATGTACACACACTTTGAAATTCAAATTTAACAAATTTTGACTAGATGTACTTGTAACTTCCCAAAAATGCCGTGTGTTGTATGTTGAGTCGTGAGTGGAAAAATAACTTTTGCACCATTCAACAATTTCATTTGCATTTTGTATGGCATTACCTGCAAGTATACATGTTGGCAAAATTTGTCACCTTTTACTTTTGAGGTTTATTTAAGAATTTAAAATTTAAAGTTTAAATATAGATTTTTTTTTTAAATATCTCTAGATTCCATATATATATATATAGCATGAACTACCTGCAAGTTCATGTTGACAAAGTGCACGCTTCACACATACTCCTTCTCTATTGTGCTCTCCTTTTCCATGTCCACTCTCATAAAAATTCCACAAGAATTTGGTGTTGCGTCTAGCATGTTGATGGCTTAACCAAACAAAAGCTTTTGCAGACTTAAATTGTCCTATGAAGTTATAAATAACTACACTCAAACCAAATTACCTTCAAAAAACTTGACATATTATATATTATAAGTAATTGAACAATTCAAGTCTCAAAGTTAAAAGTAAATAAAAATTTAAAATTAAACCCTAAACAATGTACTTACTAGCACATCCATCAGACCGTGTCTAGTGTTGTTCTTGATTTATGCCACGCTGTCTCAAGTCTTCAAAAAATATTTTCAAACAATGAGCTAAATAATTTCTATCATGACCTATATCATCACTGATATAAAAGTGAACCTCTTTGATGATAATTTGATCATGTATGCTACTTTGTATACCATCTATCTGGAACTAGACATGCCTATAGCAAACTTGCAAAAAGATTGCAACTTGCCTTGAATAATAATATTGACTTTGAATCTCAGTTTGAGGGCTAAATGTATAGTTCTTAGAGAAATGTACAATATATAGAATACAACCTAGTGGAAAACAATTCTTTGAATCGTGAAATTGCTTAGCTTGCCATCTTGCACCATAACAATGCTGGATATGTGGATATATGATATTGCAAAATTTATTTATAAATTCATTGTAAGGCAATCCACTCTCTTTGAGAACAATTTTTTTAAGCTCGACTCTTGACTTCATTAAGTATGTCTCATATTCAAATCTCTTCCAAATAACTTGCATTTCAATGTTGTCAACTTGTAAAAGATTCTTCAAATTTCCACAATCATTACATATATTTTTTATACACTAAACATTGAATTCATCCAAATCTTTTGATTTTTCACATAAAAGAGACTTCACAAAGTGTGTTGTGCTTCCAAGGATGGCTATATTTTGATCAATTACTACCATAGTTTTTTTATATGATTGTTGATGTTGATCAAATTCAACGTGATTTCGACAACAACAAGTTTCACATACTTTATTTATACGTACAAATGATGGTCATAGTGTCTCAAACATCCTTTGACAAATATTTACATTTGAAAATTCTTGCTTGAATGCTTCAAAATGTTCACTTTGTGTTGTATCTATAAAATGTTTTGGATGCAAAATTTGTGTACCATCTTCACCTATGATTTTTAGAGTATCCCTTCTATTGGAAGAAACACAAGAGTGATTGGTCCAATATTCAACCACTTGTTTCTTTACATCTTCTGAAATTCTATCTGTTTGGGGAACCCTACAAAAATTTACCCAATTTTTCTCAATTTTTTCATCTATTTCATTTCTCTTTTCAATATACTTTTGAATAGTTCTCCTAGAAACATTTAGTAATTCATAAATTGCTTGAACTTGTCTTTTATGTGATAATTTCTTACTAGAATTACAGTCATCAATGCTCTACTTGCAACACTTGGATCACTAGCTCGACTCTTGTTATTAATGCAATTCAATGCTTCTTGCAAGTTTTCAACAAGTGTTTGTTTTAATAAACCTAATCACTTTTTCCTATTATCAACCCCTAACAACTCTAAAATATGGGTCATTTTTTTTTTCTAAATAACTTTGCAACTAATTGTGCTCTTCCTATTATAGATTTTTCTTCAAAAAATTCATCCCATTTTCTTTTAGAGTGTAATTTTACTATGCTTTCAGGTAACATATCTTTAGGTGAAATATTATGAAAAAGACAATCCTCATCCATCTCCATCAGATTTTTCATACCATAGAAAATTTTGTTTTACTAGGTTCAGTTTGTTCTTGTACCTATACATCACCCTGGTCATCAATATTTTCCATGTGTTGTTCTTTAGTAGATGTTCCTTCACCCACTTTTCTCTTCCTCTCTCTTATTTGATCAAACTTCCTTGATCTAGTCCTTGGAATCCCCATCATAAATTACACTCAAATTTGAATTCACATGCATACAAATGTACACACATGCGTAAAATAAATGCATAGTTAATACTGCATAAATAGAACACTAAATTATAAATTGTTCATTTGTTAAAGCCAAAGTAAAAAAAAACATTCAAATTACAAACATATCATGAGCAAATTTGGTATATCATGATGCCTCTAATTTAAATATATCATAATAAAAAATTTATATGATGTGAAAGAGAGAAAACATGATATATCTCCTATGAAAAGGTATATAGCAATGAAAGGATAAGATTACAAAGGGGAAGACCTACGATTCCTTAAATGCAATGATGTGACAAATAAAATCACACTATGTAATTGTTTTTATTTGTTAAATACTTATGTAACAAGGGATGGAACCCACACAAGAAATAAATGAAAAGTCGAGAAGAGAAGAGGTGCAAGGGGAAAACATGATTGTGCACATGCATAAAGCTAGTTTTCCCTAGATGGGTAGGATAGTATATATAATGATTTACTCATGAGAGGGGAAAGGCATGATGGCTCTAATTTAAATATATCATAATAAAAGACTTATATGATGTGAAAGAGAGAAAACATGATAAGAAATAAATCTTCTTTTGTTGAAATAAGTCTTCTTTTGTCAAAATAAGCCTTCCTTTGCCGAATATACCTTCTTTTGTATTTAATCAAATTTTCTTGAGTTGAAAATATATATATTTGGTTGATAAGTTGTCAGACGACTAAGTATCGACTGATAAAGTTACTCTTGATAAAGTTATGGTCAATAAAGTTACACCTGAAACCTTGTCAGCCATAATTTGCTCAGTCGTAACTTACTCGACCAAGTATGTCTAGTTGGCTGCATACTTGGTAGCCAACTCACCTTTCTTCACAATTTTCTGAAACATTAAACTTTAAGAGGGTATTTCTCCTATCAGAATGAATTTTCTGCAAAAAATAAAAATACCCTTTTGTAGAACTCGGAGTGGTGAATCCAAATATGTAATTTTTTTCATATTTTGATTAGTTTTAATATATTTTATTTTTAAAATAATGCATGTAGGTTGTTAAAGTTAAAAAAGATGCTAATTAGAAATTGAAAAAAATAATAAAACATATTAAAATTTTTTAAAAATATATATGGTGCACTAGAGGAGAGAGTCCTCTTCAAAAGGGTATAATTTATTTTTTAAAAATAATTAAAAAATTAGACAAGAGTTGACGTTCTATGAAAACTATCAAATTCTGACAAGTTTGACTTTAAAACATTATTACGAGAAAAATATACATCAACATTTAATTTTTCCCCATGCACTAGATATTGAAGTTACCTATTTGGATAAAAAAAAATTAGGAAGAAATGAAGTTTTTTTCAATTTGTTTATTGACATCCCCTAAACCTCACTTTTTCTTGAAATTTTTAGCATTCCAAAATTTGTTCTTAAATTAATAAAAAAATAATAAAAACAATTTTAAAATTTTTTGAAAAATTACAAGAATAAACTTCATCAAAAGTTCTACATTTAATTAGTTTACATCATTTTAAAATTCAAAACATAAAGACCACTTTTATGTTGTCGAAGCTCAGAATTTTTTTGTTGTTGGCCGATTCCTTTATAACATGTGACATAGGTTTGTGCTTTTACCCTTAGATGCAAGCGAGCATATGTGAATCATGCAACCAACCATGTCTTCTAGAGACCTATTTTTTCCTTTGTACTACATCATTGTGCTAAAGTGTGTAGGTGACAATATGCTAAAGATAAGTGCCTTCAAGAGAGAAAAAATGTTCAAAGTGATGGTTCACATATTCTTTATCATTGTCAGTGTGGAGAATCTTGATGTTCTTCCTAGATTGTTTCTTGGCACAAGGCCTAAAATCCTTAAATCTATCAAAGACTTCTCCTTTTTTCAAAGAAAATAGACCTAGGTGTATCAAGAATAGTCATCAATAAAAGTGAGAAAGTAGTGAGCCTTGTTGAAAGATAAGGATGGGAATATAATTGTTAGAAATTAAGGTGTCTCAACCTTCCAATTTCTAGCATTGATTATTAGATTATTTATTTATTTATTTGCTCAATTTTGTATTTACTTGCACATCCAGTTTTGGCATTTAGTTTGAGGTGGCATTGTGACATGTCATCTTGTAATATGCTTTGGATGGTCAAGTCAAACACATGTGGATTTGGGTGTCCCATTTAAGGTGTCACTAATATACCATCTACTAGCATCTTGGATTATGATGGAGTTATTTTGTAAGACAGAATCTATGACGCGTAAGATCCAAGTATAGAGATTCCTATGACAAGTGAGGACAAGTGTTGTAAAGTATCTTTGCATGAGAGAAAGGCATCTTTGGTTGCCCAAGTTGGGTTATGACATGTAAGAGGAATATGTTATTTTTAGTTGTGTATGATGGATTCTCTTACAACATTAAGTGTTGTCATGTTGCAGATTTTTATGACAGCTGTAAGATGTGTAAGAGCATCTGTCATTGCCTATTTTTAACCTGGAGTGCTTTACCATGGGAAGTCAAATCTACCATGTTATGACAAATGTAAGAAAGGTGAAAACATGTTGGACAAGTGTCCTTTGAGTGTGTAAATAGCCATGTGGCCAAGCTGGATGCCCATCTCTAGAGGCTTCTCAATTTTGCCTTGTAACTCTATATAATGTAGTGTTTGGAGTTGTAGTTTGCATAGTGTTGATACATGCATTGTTATGCTACTGAAATTACTTTAGAAATGACATTTGCAAACTTCTGGAAAAACTTGCATTGCAAGTGTATTGTAAACACCATTGTTTTGATAATACATTGTGTAGGTTTTGGAGTGTAAGGTTTTTTACCTAAAAAGGTTTTCCCCATGATATATCTTGTGTTGTATTTCTGTTGAAATCTTTATGTAAAATGTTTAACATTGCTACAATTGTAAGGATTTAAAATAATTTACATACTATTCCCCTCATTAGATTGGTGCAGGAAGTGTGTTCCATGTACCTTTCTTCCTTTCAGTTGGTATCAGAACTTGATCACCTTTGATCCTAGTTGTTGGGTAGGGGTTTTTTGAGCTAATATTCAATTGAGTGGGAGTCTGTACAAAGTAATATGTAATCTTGTTGCAGGAAGGAGGTGGAAGACACATCCAGAATAATAGAGTTGGAAAAGTTTAATGGTAGGAATTTTGAGTTGTGGAAACTTAAAATGAAAGACATGCTTGTTGATAGATACCTATGGGAAACAATTTTTGGAACAAAACCAATGGAAATGGCATAGGTAGATTAGGATCTTAAAGATTGTAAAGCTAAAGGTCTTGTGAGGCTCTATTTAGTTGATTATATCCTATTAAATGTTCATGAAGAGAAGACCATGAAAGAGCAATGGAAGAAACTTGGTGATGTTTATCAAGCCAAATCCTCGGTAAACAAGTTATTCTTGAGGAAGAGGATATATTCTCTAAGGATGGAAGATGGAGGATTGGTTGCAGATCACCTAAATACCTCTAACATGCTAGTTGCACACTTGACTTTTTTTGTGTGAAAATGGAGGAAGAGGATCGTTGGATGACCTTGCTTTGTTCTTTGCTAGACTCGTGCGGCCACCTTGTTATGGCTATTGGGAGTACTACAACCACCTTCAAGATGGATGAAGCAATGTCTTTGTTATTATTTGAAGAAATGTAGAGAAAGTCTTCTAAATTGGATAAGGAGTCTCTTGCAGTTCATGGTAGACCCAAAGAGAAATGGAAAAAGAAGGATAAAAAAGATGAAAAGGGAAAATCCAAATCTAGTGGGAGATCCAAATCTCCTAGAAAGTCCAAGGTAGTGTGTTAGAACTGTGGTAAAATTGGGCATTTCTAAAAGGAGTGCAAGGAGTAAAAGAAGAAAAAAAAGAACACCTCTGATTCAGATTCTAACAAATCTCAAGATGATGGTGATGCTTTTATTACTTCCTTGGCCACCCATACATCAGAAGATGTGTGGCTAATTGACTTTAGTGCTTGTTTCCACATGACCTCACATCAGGGTTGGTTCACAAAGTATGAAGAGTTCAATGGTGGGAAGGTGTACCTGAGTGATGACTCTCATCTAAAGATAGTTGGCTATGGAAGAGTCTTGATATGATTCCCTAGTGGATGAGTGAAGGGGACCAATGGGGTGATGTACATCCCCAATTTAGCATGAAACCTACTCTCTGTAAGTAAATTGAGTGATGCAGGTTTGTAGGTTGTCTTCTCAAGTGGAGGATGCAAGATGACCAGAGGAGCTATGGTGCTTGCTAAGGGTACTTGGAGAGGTACTCTGTTTTAGTTGGATGCATGCACTGCATAGTGCAATAGTTCTTCTGATTCAAAGAAAAGAGTTTCAGATTCTTTATCATCACCATTGGAACTAGCAATGAAGAGATGTGTTGCAAACTTCAACTTCTAATGGTAGTTCTTTCTGGGAACCTAAGGGTGCTCATGCATTGGAAATGAAACTTCCTACTGAGAAGACAATGATGTGGCATAAGAGACTTGGTCACATTGATGAGAAGGGTCTTAGAACCTTGAAAAAAAAAAACCTCATTGAGGGGTTAAATGATTGTAGTATTGAGTTTAAATTTTTCAAACATTATATATATGGAAAGCAAAACTGTGTTTAGTTTTACTCCAGTTCTCACAAGTCTTCTGGTGTGTTCGATCATATTCATTCTAATGTGTTTGGTCTTGTGAATGTTCCTTCAATTTCTAAATCATTATATTTTGTATCGTTCATTGATGATTACATTAGAAGGACATGGGTTTATTTTCTCAATAGAAAATATGAAGTCTTTAGTTGGTTCTGTTGTGATGATTCACAACACGCCCCATTATGCTCCTTAGCAAAATGGGGACCCCTGCTGATGTCTTGCTTTTTGCTTCTGCTTGTGTCTTTTCTGCTTCCTGGCGGTCTGGTAAAAATGAAGGTCAGGTGCATCATCATCATGATATATGATAGGGTAGGTCATCATCATGAGGTTTGTTTGTCAAAGTTCATATTTTGTTTCTGTGACCTCATATTTTAAAAGAGCTTGAAATTTCATGCAGGTTTGCCTTTTACTTCACTTGAAAATTCCTCCATATGTGAAAGTTATGCACGGTCAAAGTCTTGGTCAAACCTGATATTCGCAGGAGGATCATCATTTTTTATCCTAAGTCATGTTGACAGGATCATCATGATTTTGGTCTATCACCCGCTAAAAATCATGCAGTCGCAGTATCCGGACGTCAATTTTAGGTGGTAGTACCCTTTACCCGTCAAAAGGCCTTGTGCGCATTATGCAGCATCATGATTTTCTTAGGAGCGTCATATGTTATCAACTCGGTTTTGGTTGCATGACGATCATCATCATCATCATATTTGAATGCCCCCCCGATAATATCCTCAGGTTCGAATATCATGATGACGTCGACTTTAAGTCAAGGTAAGTTCCCTCGTCGAGGTGGTCTGTTGTATCGCGAGCATCATCATGATATTTCAACATTACCTGATCTTATAATATCATGCTGATCACCCAGACTTAGAAAAATCCACCTTCGGCATATTTGCATGCGCGTGCTATAAACCTATCGCAAGGTCATCATCATGATATTTGCTGAACTTCATGAAGATGATGATGACGACTTCACATCATCCTGATCTTTCACAAGAAGGTCATATTCGCTGAAATTCGCTAACTGCTGGACTCATCATCATGATAAATCGACGAGGAGGGTCATCATCTTCATATCCTCCTGATCTCCGGTTAGCGAATATCATGATGATCACCCTATCTATTCAGAAGTGGTTGATATTACATTTCTCAACAGCATCATCATATTTTGTAATATCACCCTAGTGCAAATATCATGATGACCAACTCATCCTTGTGCTCCGAAAGCGAAATATGATGATGACGTCATCATCATATTTTTATCCTGTCATATTGTCAAGATCATCATGATCTTGTTTGTACGCCCGATATTTCACCAAGTCCTCCTGCCGATGAAATAGAACCTTTTGCAAGTATCCTGATGATCATCATCATCACATTTTCCCTTCGGCAGGATTTTTTCCCAAACATGATCCGGTTGGCGAAATATCATGATGACGTCTTATTCCAAGTTCGACATACGCCCCAAATATGATGATGATCTTCATCATGCTGATCTTTTGAAGGGGTTACCTTGGCCGCAAGAGGATCATATTCACTTCATCATCCTGATCATGCTCCTCATGTAACCCGATATTGCAACTATCCCCCTGATCTTAACCGAACATGATGATGACGTCATCCTTAGCATTTCAATGAAGCCCGAATATCATGATGACGTCACCATCATCTTCCTTTCCTTGGCAGCATGATTATCTTCATATCCTCCTATTACCCTTCAATATGATGATGATGATGTTGTTCTTTTCCCCGATATGCAGACGCGAGACATCATGATGACATTCATCTGGACCTTCAGGAGGGAATGCTATTTCCAGAATATCATGATGATGAGGTATATCGACTAACCTATTTTTTGACGCACCGATAGGGATGATCATGCCGATGGGTGGGAAATGAGGCGGTGGACATTTTAAAGTGTTTTTTTTGGTGCCTCTGGCATTTTTTCAGTCAGCGATAGTTGACCCGATCAATTTTGAGCAGCTTGAGCGCATTTTGGACATGTTTTTTGGAGTTTTCTGGATCCGATCTCCTCCATCTTGCGCAGTCACCTAGATTTAAATGCTTATTTTAATTTTCATGTTGTTTATGTGATAAATGTGAAACTTATTGCTTGTCTTGTCTTGCAGGCTTGCAGTTGAGGAAGCAGCTGGAAAGTCAATACAGTGACCTCATGGAGGAAGAAGATCTGATCTCAGGAGCAAGAAGATAGAGATGAAATGCAAAAGGTCAAGGCCATTCAAGTAAAGAAGAAGGTTGCAGCTGAAGGTATTATCACAAAAGACAAACAGAAGTTATTGCCCAGCTGCCGGAACTTCTCAGAAGGGGCAATATTTCACCCAGATTTGACCACTGCTCTGAGATATTTTTGAGAACTGGTTCACCTGCATTTATTGCTGTAACTAGAGGTTTGAACCAGGGGTTCAGTTAGGTTTTTTTGCTGTAGTGAGGACAATCAGAATGTTATATATTGTGCCTCTCTACACTGTAATACTTTACAACAGGGGCTACAATAGGGATTTTTAGGGCCTACAACAGAGATTCTAGGAAAACACAGCATGTTAGCTTAGCATAGTTTAGAGTAGAAGAAGGAGGTCGCCTGTTTGTCTGCAGTAAGGTGTGCGTGGAATGTCTGGCTGCCTTACTGTATCTGTAAAGCTTGTAAGTTCTCTGTAGTGTGATCAATGAAACTAAGAGTCATTCTTACATTGTAAATCATGTATGGCTATTCGTTTCTAATACAATAGAATCTGGAGTTCTGCATCTATCTTCTGAGTGTTCTCCTGCTCTTCTTTGTGTTTTGAAATATCTTCTTTGAGAGCTTGCAATTTTAAATGTATGTTTGTGAAAATGCTCAGAACTTACATTTAGGGTTTTTACTGTGGATTTGATCAGACTACTGTGGTATTTACATAGTGCATAACAGAAACACTTAGATCCTTCTGTAGATTAAGTGAGGTATAGAGTAGATCTTTCTAACTTTTCCCAACCCATCTGAAATATCTAGCTGAAAACGTAGAAATCCAAAGGAAATTGTCTCAAATTTGAAGAAGCATGCATAACAGAGCTATAAGTAGACAGTTTTCATAAACAGATAAAGAAGAAAGCTGCAAAAAATCCAAGAAAACCCTCTGAAACTTGCAGCCCAGTATCACTTGTATGCAAATGAACAGAATACTTGTTGAAATCTATGACCTCTTTGCATATTCTTAGTCCAGTAAACCACAAAATAAACCTAAACTACGTAAGGCCCCTTGAACATTACAGCTTCACATTGACCAACTGAACTTGACCAACCGAACCATTGTAGACTTGGGATTAGTTGAATCACCAGATGATTCCTTCTTGTCTTTCAAGTATAGTTTCAGTTCATTTTATGTGAATTTTAACTTATTGTTATGATTGCATCAAAACAGTCATCAACAGTTTTCTGGCGCTAGAAGGAGGGCCTGCCTGAGTTAGGTTTCATTTCAAACTGGCTAACGACAGTAACAGAGTGACTAGGTCTAGGTCCAGTTCAGGAGATATATTTGTGCAACTACCTGATACAAGGCGAAGTAAAAGCCCTTTAATTTGGAATCCAAAGATATCGCAAGCGGGAAGTTCATCTGGAACACCTCCTGGGTCACCTTTTAACATCCGTAGTATTGTAAGTCCTGATAGATCACTGTTCAGATCTTTAAATCTTGGTTCAGGCACTCCTGGAGGTCTCAATCCTCCTCTAAATCCTAATCCACCAATCAATCCAGGTATTTCTGCAAGTTCAAGTCAAGCTCAAACACCTGCAATGGCTTATTTCGATGTCAATTCTCCCATATTCTTCAATGATTATCATGACATGCCAAAAAATCCGGAAAAGATATGTCCCAAATACCAGTTGCATCAAGACCCAGAAGATCATATTAGAATATTTAAGGAAGCATGTTTTAGGGCTATGTTAGAGCACGAGGATGTCATGTGTAGGTTGTTTCCTTACACCTTTAATGAGCAGGCCTCTAGCTGGTACGTAAACTTACCCAATGGTTACATTTCTTGCTGGGCACTTATGGAAGAAGCATTTCTGTCAAGATTTAGAGGACCCATTGACCCTTGTGCTTTGTATCATAAGTTGGCTGCTATAAAACGAGGTGAGGGAGAGCTAATTGATAATTTCAATGACAGATTTCAAAAGGCCTATTCTAGGCTAGTAGCCCCTTATACCATAGATGATGCTCCCTTGTTGGCTATGTACTATGCTGCTTTGGATCCTTTAACTGCCATGTTTGTCAAAAGGAAACCTGACATAGATTCAATATCCAAAGCCTATAAAGAGGCAGCCTCAGTGAACCAAGAAATGAGACATACAACTTACAGTCCATTTGGAGGAAATTTTGGGGTGCAGAATCAGGCACACCCATGGAATGGAGTCCCTGTGCAGCATGCTCCACTAATAAATCCGGTTCCTTCTTACACACCTGTGTATAACCCTACTCCAATCCAGGCTATAACTCCTTACACGGCTAGTACTTCCAATAACAGTCAAAATAATGGTCAGCCTTTCTTCCAACTTCCTAGGGATGTAACTGTGGCAAAAGCACAAGATGATAGGGAAGACATAAAGGAGATTACTACACATTTGAAAAGATTAACAACCGAAGTGACACAGCTAAGAAATGAGAACCTCTATGGAAGAAGCAACCAAAACTACAATCCACATCAAAATCACAACCAAGGCCAAAATCAGAATTACAATCTCAATTAAAATCAGCAATACAATCAGAACCAAAGCTACAATCAGCATCAAGGCCCCAGTCAGGGGCAACCAATGCAAAATAGGGGGCCAGTGATAGATAATAGGACCTGGGGCAATAATAACAAAAATCAGAATCAACCTAGGCCACCCAAGACATGGAACACTGGGCCCAACAACGGTACTCTGGCTTCTCCTTTTGAGAATACAGATAATCATGGTGCAAAACAAATAACTAACATACAAATGGCCAATACAGCACCCAAAAATTGGTGCAGATTTCACAATACCAATGCCCATGCTGAGCATGACTGTCCACAGTTCCACTTGGCAGCTAGTATTTTCAACATAGATGTACAGCCTCCTACCTCTGAATTTCTCATTCCTAAGGGTAATGAGGTAGTACCCTCAGAATATGACACAGCATTAGTCTTAGAAACGTTTACCTTTGCAACTGCAGAAGAGAAGGAGGATGAATTGCTAGAGAATGAACCATACTGTTGTGAAAGTCTTTATCCCGAATCAGCCTTTGTGTTAAATGCTTTTCAGTTTCCTTTTGAATCTGAAAATGAGATATTAAATGAAACAGAGGAGGTGCAGGCCTTTCAACAGACAAATAAAAGCCACACCTACAATTTGAGGAACAACCCTAGGCCAAGAGGACCTTTCACCACTTCCACTCCTCCGAATAACATCAATACACCCCCAGATCAGAATGCTAGCAACAATCCTGCCATACTTAAAGCTAGTCAGCACACAAATAACGGAACAGCAGTGCAAAAGGATCAAACAAGTAAGACAGAAGCAGTAGAGACAACAAGACTAGTGAATTACTTATCAGAGGAAATAAAGAAAATGAAGGTCAGCATACCTCTAAATGAATTATTGAAGACCCCAGGGATCAGAAATGCTTTTTTAAAATCCCTGGATACATCCATGACAAACATGGTGTCTGCTGATATAACTGTTCCTAGTAGTGATTCACCACCTAAGGAGAAAGGTAAGAAAGTTGAGCAGCCTTCCAACACAAATGTAGTAATACATGCGGATAAGAGGGATACTCAACCTTTCTTGTTAACTGTTAGGTTGTGTGGGAAGAATATACACAATTGCATGGTAGATTCTGGTGCTTCAGCCAATGTAATGCCCTTAGGAATATGTAAAACTCTCGGGCTGACTCCCACCAAATCTGCCAAGGTTGTCACACAATTAGATAAGACCGAGGTTAGTGTGATAGGAGAACTCATGAACATACAAGTGCAGTTAGCTTCAGACCCTAGGGTGAGCCAAATCATTGACATCCAAGTAGTGGATATACCCGTAAATTATGGAATGTTGCTGAGTAGGGATTGGTCCAAGACATTAAACGGGTATATGGCTACTAACTTTTCACACATGTGGTTACCATGGAGAGGCATCCCAAACCAGATCAGAATAGGGGCAGAGCCCAGAATGAAACATATGATAATAGAGTATAATCGAACTAATGAAATATTATATGCTGCTGTTGAACCAGGTGTCTATAGAGTTACCAACAATGGGATGCAGATTGAAGAGATTATGATGTTAAACATTAGGAAGAAGTGTGTCAGCAATAGAACAGCACTATTCATTGAGTCTGACAGAAATTCTTCAGATGAGGAAAACAATGCAATAGACAAATTTGGTCATGCCATTAGACAAGAGGTGGAAGAGTGCATTACACACAATCTCCCAGTCCAATGTAAGTTATATAAAAATAGGTGTAGAGTCCATGATAGGCAACATTCTGAGGAGAATTGTGAAATATGCAAAGACATCATTGAATATGAATACAAGAAGTGCATAGGGAAGGTAGAGTCACAAGAGAAAAATGAGAATCCTGATCCAGCACAGAGATATGTTCAGGATAATATAAGTGCCTTGATTCCAGATCTAGGGAAAGAAATAGAGGACAAGGGTAGTTATCTTTCTGAGTTGCAAACTACAAACACACATATGCAAGAGAACCAAACGGAAAAACCCATGAATAAACAAGATAACACCCGACAGGCAATAAAAGAGACAAAGTATGCCAAGGTAAAAAATCAAAAAAGTAAGGATGGCATGTGGACGTTAAAATGTGATGGGTCCAAATCAAAACAGGGCGCAGGTGCAGGTGTTGAACTCATAAATCCTCAAGGTAAATCTCATTTGGCAGCATATAGATTACAATTTTCCTGCACTAACAATATTGCTGAATATGAGGCCCTAATTTTAGGACTTGTCATGGCCATCAGGAAAGGGGTAAGAACCATCAGAGTGTTTTCAGACTCTGAATTAGTAGTCAGACAAGTGAGGAAACTATATGCCTGCAATTATAAGAAGATGATCAGTTACAGACATAGAGTTTAGGGTTTAATGGATTCATTTGATGCTTTTAACATAGAGCATATTCCTAGAGAGCTGAACCACAGGCCAAATGCGTTAGCAGTTGCTGCTAGTACATTAGAACCATTGACACTGTCAGGATTAAGACGATTTGCTGTTGAGCTAATTAACGTGCCCAGTATACCAGACAACGTTACACACTTTCAGGTATTTGGAGAGGATCAGCAAATTATTGATTTTCTGACTTGTAATGAGGCATTTGAGGCCCAAATTATTGATGAACAAGAAAGGCCTGAAGTAACATGGGACGAAGAAGATATGATCAACTTAAAGAGCAACTTCTTACCAAAAGGAGTAATTGAATTAGAACACATCTTTGACTTCGACGGAATAATAAGACAGAAAGACTTACCCAAAACAGAAGGGGGTAAGTGTGATTTACATAACTTAGGGACTGAGCTAAATCCACAAAATGTACTAATTGGGAAAGCTTGCTCTAAGAAAATCAGAAAAGAGGTTCTGGATGTTCTGAAAGAATATAAACATGTCATAGCATGGACTTATGAAGACTTGAAAACATTTGATGAGTCCATCATAACTCACGTCATACCTTTAAGAAAAGAAGTCAAACCATTTAGGCAGAAACAGAGGCCTGTAAACGCCATTCTAGAGCCTTTAATCTTTGAGGAAGTTAAAAAACTACTGTCCGCTGGAATAATTTTTCCAGTCAGACATTCTGTCTGGGTAGCTAACTTAGTGCCAGTAAGGAAGAAAAACGGAGACATCAGGTTGTGCGTAGACTTTAGAAATTTAAACAAGGCATCTGAAAAAGATAATTATCCTTTGCCCCCAATAGATGAAGTACTACAAGCAGTAAATGGCGCAAAGATGATGTCTTTTTTAGATGGTTTTTCAGGTTATAACCAGGTCTTAATTGACAGGGAGGATAGACTAAAAACCACCTTCACTTGCAAATGGGGAAATTATGCGTATAGAAGAATGCCTTTTGGACTAATTAATGCAGGTGCCACTTTTTAGAGGGCCATGGACGTTGCATTCTGTGGATTATCAGGTAAATGCATTGTTGTGTATATGGATGATTTAACTGTGTATTCCAAGGATGCATCCACCCACGCTGAGGACCTCAGAAAAGTACTCTAGCGATGTGAAAGGTATGGGATTTCCCTTAATCCTAAGAAATGTATATTTGGCGTAACTGAAGGTAAATTATTAGGCCATGTCATTTCTGAAAATGGAATTTCAATTGATCCGGATAGAATAGAATCCATAAAAAATTTGCAAATACCAAACAGTAGGAAAGAATTGAAATCATTTTTTGGTAAAATTAACTTTGTTCGGAAGTTTATAACAGGTTTTGCAGAGATTGTGCAGCCGTTGAATGTCATGTTAAAGAAAGATGCACAGATGGAATGGACGCCAGTAGCCAAAGCCGCATTTGAAGATATCAAGGAGGCAATTTCTAATGCCCCTGTATTGGCAAGTCCAGACTACACATGCCTGTTTTACATCTACTCCTTTGCATCTTCTCATTCTGTCGCTGCTGCCTTGACACAGAAAGGTGAAAATAATGACGAGAGGCCCATAGCATTTATGAGTGCGCCTCTGAAGGATGCACAGCTGAGATATCTAGATATCGAAAGACAGGCATTTGCATTGGTGAAGGCTGTGAAAAAATTCAGACACTACATCCTGCGCAGCCAGATTAAAGCCATAGTACCAGACGCAGCAGTAAAGATGCTACTGATGCAGAACGAGCCTGGAGAAAAAAGAGCCAAATGGATCACCACGCTGCAAGAATTCAACATGGAGATCATTCCCGCAAAGCTGGTCAGAGGGCAGGCGCTGGTGCAGACAATAGCAAACATGGATCCAAATCTGATAAAACAGTAGTATGTATTGAATTCCCAAGATGCATCAGGCTAGTACGATGATTTAAGCACCTTCCTGATAGCTAGAAAGTACCCAGGCAAGATGAAGGCTTCTCAGAGGAGAGCTTTGAAGATTAAGGCACAGCATTATATGGTGCAAGGAGGTCTTCTATTCAGGAAGAACCATGATGGAGTTTATTTGAGATGCATAAACAGAACTGAAGCTGATAAAGTGTTGATAGAACTACATGACAAATACGGAACCGGCCATGGTTCCCATTTAGCTACAGCACACAAAATATTGAGAGCGGGCTATTACTGGCCCACTATATTCAAAGATACTAAGAGTCACATCAGAAGCTGCCACACCTGTCAGACTGCAGCAGACAAAGGAAGAAATCTGGCCAATCCACTGCAGCCTGTGATCGAGTCCAGACCGTTTGCACAGTGGGGCTTGGATTTTATCGGAGTCATCAATCCCCCATCTTCTGCAGGACACAAGTTTATATTGACGGTGACGGACTATTGTACAAGGTGGACTGAGGCCACCTGCTGCAAGTTTTCCACAACTGAGGTAGTTATCAAGTTCCTTGAAGAAAACATTATCACCAGGTTTGGAACGCCCTATTCATTGGTATGTGATAACGGCCCTGCTTTTTCTTCTTTAAAATTTTCTAAATGGGCATTTGAATATGGGATCATTCTAAGGTTTTCTTCGAATTATTACCCTCAAGGTAATGGACTGGCTGAATCAACAAATAAAATCTTATTAGACATCATCAAGAGGTTAATTGCCAAAAGTCCTAGAGAGTGGAATACCCTATTAAGATATGCATTATGGGTAGACAGGACCAAGTTCAAAACAGCTTTAGGTAGCACACCTTATCACTTAGTTTATGGGACTGATCCCATACTTCCGGTTAATCTAAGAATACCAACCTGGAAGTTTGCCAATGAATATCTAGGCTTTGATAACCATAGGGAAGCCAGAATAGTGCAAATGTTGCAACTAGAGGAGAAAAGAGGTCAAGCCCTCGAGAGGTTTGCCAAACACCAAGCAGTTGTTAAGAGGTGGTTTGACAAAAGGGCAAGAGTCAAAACATTTAGGATATCAGACTTAGTGTTGTGCTGGGACAAAGCACATGAAAAGAAAGGAAGCCATGGAAAATTCGATAAATTATGGCTGGGTCCATTACAAATTTCAGAAATAATAGGAGATAACACCTTTAGACTTAAGACCTTGACTGGAGAAGATGTGCCATTACCAGTTAATGGCTAGCATTTGAAACACTACTTCCAGGCTTGAAGGTCAGGATGAGGCAGTCCTTTCTTTCCTAATGTAAAGTGCTGTAGATAATGTACAGTTCTGCTTTTGCTGTTTTCTTCTTGGGTTGGTTGTTTGTATAGCTTGTCTTCTTTTTGTTTCTTTCTGTTTGTACAGTTTTTTCTTTTGCTGTGTTGTTTGTGCAGCCTGTTTGTTTGGTTTTTTGTTGTCTCCTCAGCAGGGATCTTTATTTTACTGTAGAGTATTAAGGAGCAGAACTAGCAACCATTCAAAACAGTATATAATTTAGGATATTCAGGTTAACCATTTGCAATTTACACATAACCTGTCACTGTCATGAATGTAGAGAGTTGTTCATCTTCTGAAGTTTTGTATTCAATAAATGTGATTGAGAATTCGAAGCAGGTTTCTCACGATGACACACCTAAAATCCTTGGGTTTGTTGAACATACCAGTGTAGATATTAGGTGAAAAATCAGAGGTAACCCTTGCTACCATTACAATTCTCAGCTTAATTTCAGCAAGTGTCCACTCCTTGCATCATCATGAAGTTACAAATTGCTATATCTTGTGAAATCTTTCCAAATTAGAAAACAAAAAAAAATAATAAATAAATAAATAAATAAAGCGGATTATACTGAAAATCCAGATTAAGCCATCTAAGTAACTCTACCGGGGCTATGGACGCTCGCTGGCAGTGGGGCTCTACTTAGGAGAATTGTAACGATAACCTTGCCGGGGCTATAGACGCTCGCTGGCAGCAAGGCTCTATCCGGTCGGCTATGAGGGAATATCCTCACCTACGTAGGCTAATGTCAGTCACTGGTTTGTTCAACCGATCTTCAAGATGAGGATAATTAATCACATGCACACAACTAAACTGAAAATGGAAATTCATGCATCTTTATTGAACACTTTGAGTCTCAAGCTGAATAGTAATTTGCAGGAAAGATAGTTGGAAGTTATGAGTTCATTTCACCTAGTTTCCTTGAACACTCTGAATTTAATTGTTTTATTTTGGTTGCTAGTTGTTGTGATGATTCACAACACGCCCCATTATGCTCCTTAGCAAAATGGGGACCCCTGCTGATGTCTTGCTTTTTGCTTCTGCTTGTGTCTTTTCTGCTTCCTGGCGGTCTGGTAAAAATGAAGGTCAGGTGCATCATCATCATGATATATGATAGGGTAGGTCATCATCATGAGGTCTATTTGTCAAAGTTCATATTTTGTTTCTGTGACCTCATATTTTAAAAGAGCTTGAAATTTCATGCAGGTTTGCCTTTTACTTCACTTGAAAATTTGTCCATATGTGAAAGTTATGCACGGTCAAAGTCTTGGTCAAACCTGATATTCGCAGGAGGATCATCATTTTTTATCCTAAGTCATGTTGACAGGATCATCATGATCTTGGTCTATCACCCGCTAAAAATCATGCAGTCGCAGTATCCGGACGTCAATTTTAGGTGGTAGTACCCTTTACCCGTCAAAAGGCCTTGTGCGCATTATGCAGCATCATGATTTTCTTAGGAGCGTCATATGTTATCAACTCGGTTTTGGTTGCATGATGATCATCATCATCATCATATTTGAACGCCCCCCCCGATAATATCCTGAGGTTCGAATATCATGATGACGTCGGCTTTAAGTCAAGGTAAGTTCCCCCGTCGAGGTGGTCTGTTGTATCGCGAGCATCATCATGATATTTCAACATTACCTGATCTTATAATATCATGCTGATCAGCCAGACTTAGAAAAATCCACCTTCGGCATATTTGCATGCGCGTGCTATAAACCTATCGCAAGGTCATCATCATGATATTTGCTGAACTTCATGAAGATGATGATGACGACTTCACATCATCCTGATCTTTCACAAGAAGGTCATATTCGCTGAAATTCGCTAACTGCTGGACTCATCATCATGATAAATCGACTAGGAGGATCATCATCTTCATATCCTCCTGATCTCCGGTTAGCGAATATCATGATGATCACCCTATCTATTCAGAAGTGGTTGATATTACATTTCTCAACAGCATCATCATATTTTGTAATATCACCCTAGCGCAAATATCATGATGACCAACTCATCCTTGTGCTCCGAAAGCGAAATATGATGATGACGTCATCATCATATTTTTATCCTATCATATTGTCAAGATCATCATGATCTTGTTTGTACGCCCGATATTTCGCCAAGTCCTCCTGCCGATGAAATACAACCTTTTGCAAGTATCCTGATGATCATCATCATCACATTTTCCCTTCGGCAGGATTTTTTCCCAAACATGATCCGGTTGGCGAAATATCATGATGACGTCATGTTTTAAATTTAACAAAGGCCCCGAATATCATGATGACATCATCCCGATCTAATAAACGAAGAAGTAAATATCCTAATGATCATCATCATCATCATCATCTTTTTTCCTTCAAACAGGATATATTTTTTCAAGCCCGATCTGGTTCGCGAAATATGATGATGACGTCTTATTCCAAGTTCGACATACGCCCCAAATATGATGATGATCTTCATCATGCTGATCTTTCGAAGGGGTTACCTTGGCCGCAAGAGGATCATATTCACTTCATCATCCTGATCATGCTCCTAAGGTAACCCAATATTGCAACTATCCCCCTGATCTTAACCGAACATGATGATGACGTCATCCTTAGCATTTCAATGAAGCCCGAATATCATGATGACGTCACCATCATCTTCCTTTCCTCGGTAGCATGATTATCTTCATATCCTCCTATTACCCTTCAATATGATGATGATGATGTTGTTCTTTTCCCCGATATGCAGACGCGAGACATCATGATGACATTCATCTGGACCTTCAGGAGGGAATGCTATTTCCAGAATATCATGATGATGAGGTATATCGACTAACCTGTTTTTTGACGCACCGACAGGGATGATCATGCCGATGGGCGGGAAATGAGGCGGTGGACATTTTAAAGTGTTTTTTTTGGCGCCTCTGGCATTTTTTCAGTCAGCGATAGTTGACCCGATCAATTTTGAGCAGCTTGAGCGCATTTTGGACGCGTTTTTTGGAGTTTTATGGATCCGATCTCCTCCATCTTGTGCAGTCACCTGGATTTAAACGCTTATTTTAATTTTCATGCTGTTTATGTGATAAATGTGAAACTTATTGCTTGTCTTGTCTTGCAGGCTTGCAGTTGAGGAAGCAGCTGGAAAGTCAATACAATGACCTCATGGAGGAAGAAGATCTGATCTCAGGAGCAAGAAGATAGAGATGAAATGCAAAAGGTCAAGGCCATTCAAGTAAAGAAGAAGGTCGCAGCTGAAGGTATTATCACAAAAGACAAACAGAAGTTATTGCCCAGCTGCCGGAACTTCTCAGAAGGGGCAATATTTCGCCCAGATTTGACCACTGCTCTGAGATATTTTTGAGAACTGGTTCACCTGCATTTATTGCTGTAACTAGAGGTTTGAACTAGGGGTTCAGTTAGGTTTTTTTGCTGTAGTGAGGACAATCAGAATGTTATATATTGTGCCTCTCTACACTGTAATACTTTACAACAGGGGCTACAACAGGGATTTTTAGGGCCTACAACAGAGATTCTAGGAAAACACAGCATATTAGCTTAGCATAGTTTAGAGTAGAAGAAAGAGGTCGCCTGTTTGTCTGCAGTAAGGTGCGCGTGGAATGTCTGGCTGCCTTACTGTATCTGTAAAGCTTGTAAGTTCTCTGTAGTGTGATCAATGAAACTAAGAGTCATTCTTACATTGTAAATCATGTATGGCTATTCGTTTCTAATACAATAGAATCTGGAGTTCTGCATCTATCTTCTGAGTGTTCTCCTGCTCTTCTTTGTGTTTTGAAATATCTTCTTTGAGAGCTTGCAATTTTAAATGTATGTTTGTGAAAATGCTCAGAACTTACATTTAGGGTTTTTACTGTGGATTTGATCAGACTACTGTGGTATTTACATAGTGCATAACAGAAACACTTAGATCCTTCTGTAGATTAAGTGAGGTATAGAGTAGATCTTTCTAACTTTTCCCAACCCATCTGAAATATCTAGCTGAAAACGTAGAAATCCAAAGGAAATTGTCTCAAATTTGAAGAAGCATGCATAACAGAGCTATAAGTAGACAGTTTTCATAAACAGATAAAGAAGAATGCTGCAAAAAATCCAAGAAAACCCTCTGAAACTTGCAGCCCGGTATCACTTGTATGCAAATGAACAGAATACTTGTTGAAATCTATGACCTCTTTGCATATTCTTAGTCCAGTAAACCACAAAATAAACCTAAACTACGTAAGGCCCCTTGAACATTACAGCTTCACATTGACCAACTGAACTTGACCAACCGAACCATTGTAGACTTGGGATTAGTTGAATCACCAGATGATTCCTTCTTGTCTTTCAAGTATAGTTTCAGTTTATTTTATGTGAATTTTAACTTATTGTTATGATTGCATCAAAACAGTCATCAACAGGTTCAAACAATTGAAAACTTTTGCAGAGAATCAAACTAGTAGAAAGATTAAGTGTTTGAGAACTGATAACAATGGTGAGTTTTGTTCCATAGAGTTTGATAAGTTTTGTAAAGAACATGGGATTGAAAGACATAAGACAACTCGATACACCCCACAACAAAATGGAGTTGTTGAGGGGATGAATAAAATGTTGATGGAGAGGGCTAGGAGTGTGCTTATTGGTGCTAGTCTTGAACAGAAGTTTAGGGCTGAAGCTATAGCCACTACTTGCTACTTGGTTAATAGGTCCCCTACTTCAGCTCTTGTTGATAAGACACCCATGGAGGTGTGGTCTGGTAAGAATCCCTCGTTGAGACATCTTCATGTTTTTGGTTGTGAGGCATATGCACATGTGTCTAAGGAGAAGAGTTCAAAATTGGAGAACAAGCCAGTTAAGTGTATCTTCATTGGCTATGGTGTTAGTGTGAAAGGGTACAAGCTTTGGGATCCTATGACTGAGAAAGTGTTATATAGAAAAAGTGTTATTTCTAGAGAGGTATCTCCTTCTCATGTTGTTTTACAACTAGAAGAAAAAGAAAAGAAAGAGGATGTGGTTCAGTTTCCTACTACCCCTAAGAAAATTGAACCGAAAGACCCTGTTCGACTTGATGATGAGGAGAGCTCCAGCAGCTCTAAAAGTTTAGAAGAGGAAGAAGAACCTCCACCTCAACTTTTGAGGAGGTCTACATAATCTAGGAAGCAACCTGACAGGTTTGGTTATTCATTACTTGATTCTAGTTGTGTTTTCGCCTTGATTTCTAACATTGATGAGCCTAGAACTATTAGAGAGGCTATGGGCATGAAAGATGCAGGTTCCTAGGAGGCCATGGAAGAAGAGATGGCTTTTTTGGTGGTGGTGTTTCCCTTGCATTAGGGTTTGTAGTTAAGTGTTTGCATGTCTTTGTGTCCCTAAAACCCTAAGGGTTTAAGCTTTATGTTTCTCCCTGCACTTTATCTCCTATTTGTCTGTTGACTTTCAGTAGAGAGTTACCGGTTGTTTAAGTTATAACCTAATGCATTTATAACCATGATGAGACCAGCCCCTTGTCCTAGCCTTACCTACTACTACCTGTAAAAAATTAAAACCTTAAGTCTTGAGTCTAAAGGCTTTATAAAGTGTATGTCATAGTGTCACATCACATCTTCAGTGACATCATCTACCCCTGTAATGCTACGAAATGTTGCCAGCTGTCCATCAATCATGGGCTTACAGCCCCTCTACAAGAGATTCTACATTGATGAACCCGCTACTACCATATGTCATAAAAGGATTAGATCTTCTGAAAACGTAGTATATTACGGCTACACAGGCCTTGATAGCGGTGGGTCATTTCTAGCTACGATGCCATGAAATGGTGCCACGTGTCCTTGTCTAGCTAAATCAGTGCTATCACTGATAAGACTATAAATTGCATGGCCCTTTCTCATTAGAGGAAGACTTTTCAACTGTGATGACAAAGATTGTCAAATCGGGTTAACCAATTTCAGCCGTGGATTGCAAGAAGTAAGGAAAAGATCGACGACCTTCATTTAAACTTGCAAAATAGAGGATTTTCAAAATACTTGCAACACAAACAAAGTAATGGCTGCCACAACCACCATTAATGTTTTAAACCATAAGGAAATCTAGCTTCGTATGGACACATTTAGGGCATAGTTCATCATTTTCATGAGCACAATTGCATTTCTAGCGCATGAGGATTTGGAATGGGCAAGAAAAAAGTGAGTTTAGGTCTTTGTGAGTGGTAAAACTAGTAAGTGATCTTTGTTACTTGCACTCGATCAATTTAGGTTGTTAATTTGCTTGTTTAGGGTGCTAAGAGTCATTAGTAAGTTACAGAAGCCCTAGGCAAGTTGTTACAGACAAAAGAAATGAGCCAGACTAGCTAAGCTTCCTCTTCAAAGCACAGACTGGATGAGGATCTTATGATCTAGTGTCTCAGGTCAATTAGGAAGCCTATAATAGGACTTGGTCCATTAGGACAAAATGATAAAATCTGACCTATGTGTTAATTGTAGAGATGCCAGATTACTTGTGTCAGCATGGACTCTTTTTGAACACTGGTATTGTAGGATGGATTACAAAGACCCTATTTTTCATGCGTGGAGGTTTGACCTTGCAAAACTAATTTTCCCTAATGTATTTGTTAATCGATACCTAGTTAGATCAATTGCTAAAAGATATGACCCTTAGACTAGGTCTATCTTGTCTGGTAATGGTTCTGTAATAATAAGATTCACAAAGGCCTATATCACTACTATGTTCAACTTAAACCCTTCTAGAAACATTCCCATAGACTTTGGTGCTTTGAAAGAGAAATACAAAACTGTCAAGTATGGATATAGGGCATTTAACTTTCCCAAACATAGACCAAGGGGCATAGATGGCGATTTGGTGAAGATATTTGACAGAGAAGAAGAGCCCTTCCACTGCTGAATATTTATGCACTACTTTGTTAAGACATATCATAGTTTATGTCATGTATTGGGTAGGGATGCTGCTGACAAAATGTCTGTTCCTTTGATGATGATGGTTGTATACATTCAAGATCCTAAAGAAAGACAACCTTATGATTATGCAAGTTACTTAGTAGAAAAGATGTATAAACAAATGGTTGCCATAAAGAGTAAATTGTATACTGTAAGTTCCCATGTGGAATTCACATGGTACTCATTAATGTGCCACATGATTCTTTTTTCTTTATGTAGAAAATGGCACAAGGACTTGCATTTAAGGACAACTGATGCACAAGGAAATATGATGCCAGTACAAATGTGGACATGCATGCTACACATGCATTATAAGGATGCAAATTATGTTGTTTTTGAAGAGCACTTTGTTAGGAAAATCCTAGGTTTTTTGGAACTAGAAGGGGAGAGGTTGCATGCTGATGTGAAGGATTTTTAAGGCCCTTAGATAGAAACCCATACTTGTGGATTGAGCATAATAAGGGAGATTGGTTCCTCCACTCCCACACAACTTGTATCAGGGTTTATGGATGTGAGGTGCCTATTTATAGCTTGCCAAAGTTCATAACCAAAAGAATTGCTTTCATGGAGATTCTAAGGTAGCTGAATGAGGCTGACAAAGAACATTTTAGGAAGCATAGAAAGGGCTCACTCATTCCCACTTCTTTAAAATTCAATGATTTTATAATAGTGGACAAAAATAGATTGGAGATTCAACTAGATTCTATTCTTCAATGTTATAGAATGGATATGGAGCAGCCAAGAATCTTTGATCCAGAAGGATTTATAGACAAAACAAGAGTGAGTGTCAAAAGGCTAAAATACCCCCATCAGGTCTTCCTTGATGAAGATACAGTGAGAAACTGCCACTCTAAGAAGGAAGTTTACCTTTTAAGGGATAAGTGGGAAGAAGTGATGGAAGGGGAAAGGTTGAGAAGGAATATAAATGATGCATATCCAGGAGCTTTTGCTGAGGTGAAGGATCTAATCAAAAGGATCGAAATGATATTTGACAAGGTAGAGGATCTGATTGCTAGTGCACCTATAGGTGAAGAAAGGCCATCATACCAGCCTAGCAGCTCTAGAGGTGGATATGTGAGAAAAGTAGAGTCCCCTAACTCCTCTCCTCCAAAAATGGTAAAGATCATTGATCTTGAGACATAGCCAAAGGTAGATATTGTTGACATAAAAGGAGAGGCAGCAGAGGAACAAGTTCATAAGCTCGCTCATCAAATTAGCTCTCTAGAAAGAATTAGACCATATTCCTCACTAGATGATAGATTGACAAGGTCAACTATTGGTGGTGAAGTCGACACAGAGGATGTGAGAGCATTGGCATGCAATAAATTTATTGAGGATGATGAATTTGTTAATACCCTAGAATTTAGGTCATTTGTCTTGAGGACTAAAAATGAAGAATTCCATAAAAGGATTGAGCAAGCAAAAAGTGGAGCTGACCCATCAGAATATGATGCAATCACTCAAAGGGTCTTAAGTGAAATCAACAAAGGTATCAGTGGAATGACCCTAGAGGAGGGTGGAGCTCTAGTGGCTAAAAGCAATATTCTACCTTTTCTACATTGGACCTTATTAGATGCAATTGCATTTGATACAATCACAAGGGATGGTTCAAAAGTCATAGAATAACATGTCAATAAGGCTCTGACAGGTGCTACTTTTGATCCAAGGTTTGAAACCTTGGCGATTTGGGCATTGGCCCCAAGTAACAACAAACCAAAGATTGGTTTAGAAGAATTAACTAGGAATGTGATAATCAAGAGCGTGTCAACCACCCCTACTCCTTAGGCTACTAGTTTGCATGTGCAAATATTACAATTTGCTGAGGCAGTAACAAATAAGCTGCAAAAGGACCATAATGAATTGTTGGAGAAGTATGCACAAGCCATGGTAGAATTGAGAAAATATTAGGGACAATTATGATTAGAGCCTGGTCCATCACAAACACCCCCCATTATTCAAACTATAGAATCACTCCCAATGGATAGAGAGCCTCTTTTGTCTAAGATCAGGGAATTAAAGGATGAGGTAAAAAAATTGAAGGAAGAGAAAGAGAATATAGTAAAGAATGTGGTCACCAACCTAATAAATCATAGGGTGACTAAGATCTTGGCAAGGTCGGATGAGACCTGGAGGTCCTATTCACAATTACGAGTAGCCTATGAAAAGCATGAATTAGATAAAGAAAGTTTCTTGATTATCAAAGCAAGATGGTTGTCGAGGACTAGAGAAGTGAGTGACCTCAATAGATGTTCAAGGTTTGATGCACAGGCACCCCTTGAATTGAAATTGGTAATGGATATGTTGAAGTATTTTGAGGATGTTGCCAATTTTCATTTGAGGCTAGATAAAGTTTTAGGAGAAAAGACTAGCAGTCCATTGAAAGGATGGACAAGAAGTGGCTACCAAGTATTTTGGAAGGTGATGGACGAGTAAAAGGTCTAGACAAGTGGAAGGCAGAATCGAGGAGAATGCTAGCCAATTAAATCCCACCTATTGTACTGATGCTGATCCAACTATGAAGATTTTGAGCTCAACAATTGATAAATTGCATATAGTTGAAATAAATTTTGAAATATTTTATAAGGAAGCAAAGATATTGTTGGATGCTCAGTACATTAGTCATAATGAGAAGGTTGCAGAGATAGTCACTTTCCAATAGCCATTAGAAAAGACATATAACGCCTAGACAAAGAGGTATGGAAGGACATAATTGAAGAGAATGGCCAACCACCACCTACCCTACATTAATGAGGCAAGACTCCTTCAAGAAACAACACACTCTCCAAAATCTATCTTCTTTTATCATCTTTTCCCTATGTAGTAAATTTCTCAATGCCAAATCAACGGTGCAATGTATTAATCAATTCTCTAAATGGGCAAATGTAATTAATGATGAGTACACATTCTTGGTTTATAAAAGAACTGTGTTACTCATTCTTGTGTTGGTTGAAAGATTTTGGATTTTTTTGAGGAGTAAATAAGATACAAGTTCTTCTTAGTTGCTTCATTTCTTATTTTGTAAGTCTATGAATTGTGTGTTGAATGTATTTTTTTCATAAATTTTATTAGTTTCATGTTGTTGTAAATCAAAAATGTTATATACATGTGTTCTATTAACTGTCTCCATGGTTGTATGCATTTTTCTTCTGAATCAAATAACTAAGGGTTATATATGATTCTAGAATATAGGTTCATTGTATTGCATACTTAATCTTCTACTTCTATTCAAGGAATAGATTAAATGTTTAGGGTTAAGTATGGGGGAGAATACATTGCAATAGGGATGTCTATAAGTAGAGTTAATAGTATACTCTATTTTGGGTGGTGTTTGTAAGACAGATGCCAATGAAACTCCTTAAAACTTGAATGTTAGTTTAGTTTATGAGAATCATTCACACATATATGTCAATTTGACTCCATGCCTTGAGATAAGCACCGGTCATAGTTTGTATTGAGTTTATGAGTGAGAACCTTAATCTTACAGCCAAACATAAAATAAAATCAGAATATGTTGCTGATTAGGAATGGTAAGAATATGATTTCTTATTTGAAGTCTCAGTTGTCAGCACAATTTGAAATGAAAAACTTAGGGACAGCCAGGTACATTTTGGGGATGGAAATCAAAAGAGATAGAGCAAACAAAAAACTTTGGTTAGTCTAGAGTAAGTATGTTAATATTGTATTGGAGAGATTTAGTATGGTGGATTGTAGACCATTGATTGTTCCTGTTATGATGGGGACAAAGTTATCTATTGATGATTGTCCAAAGTCTCCTTCTGAGATAGACAACATGAGTAGAGTACCTTATGCTAGTGTAGTTGGTAGCTTGATGTATGCTATGGTCTATACAAGACCAGACATTACCCAAGCAATGGGAGTACTTAGTTAGTTTATGGCTAATCCTAGATGGGTACATTGGGATGTGGTTAAAAGAGTGTTCAAATATTTGAGGGGTACTTCTGAGTATTCCTTATGTTATCATGGTTATCCTACAAGACCTTAGTATTCTATGAGTATTTGTGGATTTTGATTGGGCAGGTGACATTGATAGCAGGAGATCCACCAGTGCTTATGTGTTTACTATGTTTGGTGGTGCTATTAGTTGGATGAGTAAGTGAAAATCTGTAGTTGCTCTGTCCATGATAGAAGCAGAGTACATGGCAGCAACTCATGCTTGTAAGGAAGCCATTTGGCTTAAGAGGTTGTATTCAGATGTTGGTTTTGATGTAGGATAGATTACTCTCTATTGTGATAGTCAGAGTGTGATTTTCTCAGCAAAGAATCCTACTTTCCATGCCAAAACAAAGCAAATTGATGTTCAGTATCATTTTGTTCATGATATGGTAGAAGATGGGAAGGTGATATTCGAGAAGGTTGACACTTTGAAGAATGTTGTAGATGCATTGACTAAACCTATGAGCATAGATAAGTTCCGATGGTGTTCAGAGTCTATGGGCCTCTTAGCTCTAAGTAGTTAAATTTTGTCTTTCTATTGGCTCTTGCAAGGTGTTTGACAAGTGGGAGAATGTTGGGGTGTCTCAACCTTGTAGTTTCTAGCATTGATTATTAGATTATTTATTTATTTGCTCAATTTTGTATTTACTTGCACATCTAGTTTTGGCATTTAGTTTGAGGTGGCATTGTGACATGTCATCTTTCTTGTAATATGCTTTAGATGGTCAAGTCAAACACATGTGGGTTTGAACATCCCATTTGAGGTGGCACTAATATGCCATGTGTCAGCATCTTGGATTATGACAGACGAGTTATTTTGTATGACAGAATCTATGACACGTAAGAACCAAGTATAGAGATTCCTATGACAAGTGAAGACAAGTGTCGTAAAGTATCTTTGCATGAGAGAAAGTCATCTTTGGGTGCCCAAGTCGGGTTATGACATGTTGTAAGAGGAATATACTATTTTTAGTATTGTATGACAGATTCTCTTACAACATTAAGTTTTTCCATGTTATAGATTTTTATGATAGTTGTAAGTGCGTAAGAGCATCTATCTTTGCCTATTTTTAGCCTAGATTGCTCTACCTTGGGAAGTCAAATCTACCATGTTATGACAGATGTAAGAGAGGTGAAAACATGTTGGACAAGTATCCTTTAGGTGTGTAAATGGCCATGTGGCCAAGATGGATGTCCATCTCTAGAGGCTTCTCGATTTTGCCTTGTAACTCTATATAATGCAGTGTTTGGAGTTGTAGTTTGTATATTGTTGATATAGGTACTGTTATGCTATCAGAATTACTTCAAAAACAACATTTGTAGACTCCTAGAAGAACTTGCATTTCAAGTGTATTGTAAACACCATTGTTTTGATAATACATTGTGCAGGCTTTGGAGTGTGGGGTTTATTACCTAAAAAGGTTTTTCCCACAATATATCCTGTGTCTCTCTTGTAATATTATGTTGTGTTGTTGATGAAATCTTTATGCTATATGTTTAATATTGCTGCAATTATAAGGATCTAAAAGAATGTGCATACTATTCCCCTCATTAGATTGGTGTAGGTACTGTGTTCCACATACCTTGCTTCCTTTTAGGACCTACCACATCATTGTGAACTAACTTAAGGACTTCTTAATCCCTCCAAACCTTCCCTTTGTTGAACTTGTGCTCATGATGTTTTCCAAAGGAATAACACAAACAAACTCCATCTCATAAATTTCTTTGAGGATGAATTTTGACCATATCCTACGTGTTGAGCTACTGAAGATAGCAAAAGTTGAGATGGCCAAAGCACTCATTATATAGTTTTCTCACATAATTTGAATGGGTGAGCAAAGTAATAGAATGTGAATTAGGAACAAAGTGAAAGAAAACTTATAGTTAAGACTCATGCTCAGCCTTATTGACTATAAGAAGTGCATTATCTTTAAAGATCCCTGATAGTGACAGAATCTGGAGTGAATTCAACTTTTCTTCTATTCTAGGTAACTAGTAGACAGAGAGAAGGTTGGCTGACAAATTAGACATGTGCACAAAGAACATCCTAAAATGTACCATTGATAGAATCAACAAAACCTTTCCCGATGACATGTACAAGAGAGTTATCCCTAATGAGAATGTGGGGCACTTAACAAGGTTCCAACAAAGAAAAATGTTCTTTGATAGAACCCATGTGGTGTGATATACTTGAGTCAAGAATCAACTATTGTGAAGAATTTACAATAGCAACAAGTGCAGTTGCTTTCTTTTTTCCTAGTTTGGAAGGAGTACAAGATTGCTGATAAATAAAAGAAGGTAGATTAATGTTATTCTTTTTTAGAAGATGCTTCAACTCATCGATCTACATGTTATGACAAGAATGTTGTCATGACCAACCTTCTTGTAGTAACTACAAGTTGGTATTTCCTTCTTCTAAGAATTCCCCTTTGAAGAAGAGGAGTTAGAGGCTACTTTTGGGGTAGACAATGACTGTGTCTAATCTTTCTGTGACTTTTTCTTGGACTTCTTTATTTTCTTGTTAGGTTTCCCTAACTCTTTCCACCCTTTTGGCTAACCATCTAGCAAAGGCAAAGGCTATGATTGTTTAAGGAGACCCATACAAAGAAGCTTCCCTTACTCATACATTACCATTTTAGAAAAGGAAGCAAAATAAGGAGTTGTGTATATAGATCCCATAGTCAACCCATGACTGTGAAAGGTAGAAACAAATGCAGTATATTTAGGTCCAAGTTTAGTGATAGTAGTTAACACACGTTGTATGCCATTTTTCTCAATGCCACATGATTTACATCGTGCTCTTAGGTTTGTAACCTTTGTTAAATAATATTGGATGTTGTCAAAAGACTTAGGATCAAGACTCATTAGTTCATTGTCAAGTTGATATCCCCTAATTTCGTCAGATGTACTATTTAGATTTTTTAATTTCTCCCATGCATCATGTGAATTTGTACATCCATCAAATTGAAACATAATGTCAAGGGAAACTAAAATCCTAAGACAACCAAGAGCTTTTGTTTGTTCAATCATCTAGAGTACCTTTTCCTTAGCATCTATGGCTTCAATTAAATTTTGTTCAACATAAGGTTATTGCATTAAGGCATTCCATGCATTTTGATATGATATGTTTTAGTTATATGGTGTTAGCAATCTAAACTTAAAAAGACCCATTTGTGAATGAAAAGAGAGCATGACTAGAAAGAGATGCAAAAACACAATCACACCAGAGAACCCCCTTGAATCACTCAATGAAAGATCCCCCCTCCCCCCAAAAAAAATGACTTGACACTTTCTATATATCACAGTTAAGATTTCCACTAGAAAGAAATGCTAAGTGGACTTGACTTCAATGCTTTTATAAATCCTCAATGAGTGAGTATATATTGAAAGTAGAATTTTCACACAATAACAAGTGAAATGAATAGCACCATTATAAAGTACACAAAAAAATCATGCACTTTTGAGAAAAGAATCACCTCAATTTGAGGTTGTATGAGAAAGTTATGTAGCTTTGAAGTTATCAAAATGAGAATTGCATAGTGTCGCCTATGAGAATCTGTAATTTATAGAAAATATGTGCATCAAAATAAATTATCATTTACATAAACATGAAGACCATGAATTAGTTCAAATAAAAAAATTCTCAAAAAATGGTGATCGTAAGCCCAAGATATGAATCTTCAAAATTGGAATGCAAATTTCAACCTGCCAACAAAGAGGGATCAAGATTCAAAAAATCCCCCTTCACCAAATTTAGTGGAATTTCTACTAAACTTAGTGGATTCATAAATATAGAACCCTGCCAGATAAATTTAACTGTCACTCAATCTAGCTAAAATGACAAATATAGTGAAGCAAATAGTTATCACCACAAATGGCAGACCTCTAAAAGAGTCACCGAATTTGGTTGAGCCCTCAAATTAAAAGTCACAAATTTGAAGGCATAATAAAAAAATTGAAAATGATTTAGGGCTTTAAGGCCAAATGAACAGGGACTTTGAGGGGCCAAGAAACACCCCAAAGACCCCTTTGAAAGGGTCTGTGGAAACCACAAAAGGTCTACGGTCTTCAAGGAGGTCATGGCCTTGTATGGCATGGGGCTCGAGCTTTGTGGGCTCCTATAGACTTAGTACCAAGCCAACAAGTCGATATGGCATGTTGGCATGTGTACCTTTTTTTTTAATTTTGATTTTTCCAAAAAACTGTACTAAAATCTTTATAAAAAACTATGAAATGTAATTTATTTTTTACATGTAAAAATTTCCATAAAAATATTGATAGTGGATCATACGGCTCCCTCCACAAAGTTTTGTTGCTTCTCCAGGTAACTTTGTCCAAAATCAATGATTTAATAGTCAATTTTAGGGTTTTTGAGCCTTTTGAGCATGATGGCAAGGTCAGATTTGATTGCAAATTATTTGAAATGATGATTTCCTATTGGATCTACTAATGAACCTCCTGCTACAAACCGTTATAGATCAGCCCTCCAATGTTTGAATCAGATGAAACAAATGGAAAATCTAACTATCTCAACTTCTCTAAATTCAATGGTGATCTCAAAATGTCTCCACAAAGCTTAAAAAAAAATTACGTTTGGCAAGTTAAGATATGAACCCTCGAGAAACTAGTATTTTCTCTACATTTTTTTTTTATTCTCTAGATCATTTGAGGATGCCAGAAAAGAGAATACTTATGTATTTTGAAAAATAACAGCTCTACACTCCTAGATTTCTAAAAGAACGGTAACCCTCAACTCACAACTGCTTTGATATCATGTAATATTTAGTTGAATATTCACCCAAGAATGCAAATGAATGAAGGAAAGAAAAGCTAGAAATTAGAAATGAGTAAGAATAAATTATATTCTATTCAAGAGAATGCAAAGCATACAATGAAAATGAGATGTTCATATGACAACAATGGGTGGGTATATAGGATTTACCACCCAAGAGACTAAAAACACTACCACTATGGAATAAAGTGAAAAAGTCCCAAAGTAAACCTAACCTAGTGTGAAGAGAGATAAAGCAAAGAACTAACTAGGAAAGAACTAGATATCTAAAGAGCCCTTTTCACACTAACACAAATAAATAACACATATTAAATTTTGATGGAGAAGGTTGGCACTTGTAAAATTTAATTTTATTTAATTCAAATATTTCTAAACTAAGTTTTGGTTTGTTTAAAAATTATTTTTTTCCCTTATGAAGCTATTTTCTAGATCGTAATGCTTGAAATATAAAGATTGCCTATGAAATTAAAGTTTCCTTAAAATTTTAAGCTTTAGAACTAATATTTGGGTTATTAGAGATTTCTTTGAGTTCTTGCCTTTTGTATTTTGTTTGATTTTTGATCTTGTCCTTTTACTTTCATTGGTGCTTTTATTTTGAGTTCCTCACAATTCTTCTTTGAACCTTAATTTTGAGCTCATAGACTATTATCCATAGATTTTATTTATTTTATTATAAGTATTCTCTTAACTATACCAAAATTTGTAGTAATTATCATTTGTAAATCCTAAATCATAACTATGGTTGGATGACTCTTTTGATCACCAACCATATTAAAGTAGGAGAAATGAGGCTTTGTTGAGAGGTGATCCAAATTTAATGAGGCTTTTCTAAGAAGTGGTCTATGTTGATGAGGGAAAGAGGAAGAAAATTTTGTTATCAAACTTATAAAGACTTGTAAAAACAACTCGTTTAAAATTTATGGATTACTTTTTGTTTTATTAGCACTTGAAAATAAAAAAATTAGCTAGGTAATACATGTACTTAACATTGATTTGTTTGAATTAGTGATGTGTGTGAAGATATGAGATTATTTGAGCCTTAGGATCTCTTAAATGTGTAGGACCTTTATGTTTGGTTGTTGAAAGTTGAAGAGAAAATAAATATTTAATGAGTATGTATGTTAATTAATATAATAAGACAAATACCACAACATAACATATTTCAATTGTATGATAGTGGATTTTGATAATAAATAAGCATTAAACTTCCAAATGCATTCAAGACATGATAATATACCTAACAATGTGTATACTATATAAAAAATATAACTCTATGATTCAAAGAATGTGCATAGTATGAAAAATACAACTTTTTAATTTCTTCTAATTTTCTAGAATAGTGTATTTTAAAAACTAGTTATACCTAACAATGTGTATACTCTATAAAAAGTATAACTCCATGATTTAAAGAATGTGCAGAGCATAAAAAATACAACTTTTTAATTTCTTCTAATTTTCTAGAATAGTGTATTTTCAAAACTAGTGACAACATCTAAAAGTGTTACCAAATGGTTGATAGGCACAAATACGCAATAGGTTATAAATATTAATCCCTGTGGACCATTTGATAACACCATTATATACTATTACTATCATGTTTATTGATGGAAAGTGAGCTAGAGATCCACTAGCATTTTTTGAAGCAACAAATTAAATGAAAACATAAAAAAGATAATATTTGGAAAAGTGAAGTAATTAAAGGTTTAATGTTGGAGTACCTTCTTTTCTTATTAGAGGGTTTAAGATCATGTATTATGACTTACAATCAATTGTAGGTATACCACTACAACTTAAGGATGAGTAGGGGGGATTCAAACTTTGATCTTGATTATGAGAATCCTATAGCCTTGTCATTTGAATGCAACCCTTGACAATATAAATCAAGGAGCACCTTCTTTATGCACTTATATACTTTTCTTTATATCAATAGGAATGCAGATTTACAAATAGAGAAGAAAATTTAATCAGAGCCACTACACCAATTAGAATTAGAAGCTTATTTCTTATTTTGCATGATCTGATTCATTACACATAGATAAGCAGTGTAAAATTGATTAAACATACGGGAAGGGGATAGAGAGGATTCAGTTATCCAATACTTGGCCTACGTTTACATGGTGTGATAAGACGAGATTCAAAAAATCACTCATCCAATCACAAAGTGGAGACATAGGATAAGATTTGAAAAATCACTTATACATGCAAATGGCCTAGATTTGCATGGGCGATAGGATAAGATAAAAAAATCACTCATCCTATAGCTTAGTAACGAACCCACAATTTATTCTAAAGCTTGAGGGGATTTAATTGTAAATGTAGGGGAAAGGAATACAAGTGCTATGGACAACATGTACATGGCTGCGAAGATGATGGCAATAACAGTACCTTCTGAGATTGGACCCAACTTCATGACAACAAAAGCTGAGTAACTGCATGCAGTGAAAATGATAGCGAGGGCCACCAGCTTTTTCACTCTTGTAAAATTGAACGTGGACAGGGCCACTGGGGCCCCCATTATGAAGAATGTGGTCATGAGAGATAAGGTGGCTGGTATCAGTACAGCTTGACGGATGCCTTCATCTCTGTTTCCAAGACTGCTTGGAAGAGATGTGATGACGGTGCAGTTGGCTGCCATAATAATACCTGAAATTATTGACGTCGTCTTACGATCTTGGTACATCTTCTCCTCATCTGCTGCTTCTTCTCCGCAGAATACAGCACTAAGCACAACCATTGCTTTCCTTATAATCCCCTTTTCCCACTTTTTCATTATTGTTGTCATGGACGGGGATGCATACATCTTGCCCTGATTCTACATTATCCAGACAAGCTTCCTCAGCTCTCATTTGAATGTCTACCATTCTTCTTCTGGCTACCTTGCACACAGTTAAACCCTAGGACAGACTAGGCTAGAAGACTAGGAGATACAACATTTTTGTTGCCCCAAGGAATTGGGCCTGCCTGATCGATGTGAATAGCCTTGTAATTAGGGTGCTTTTATAAGGAAGACAAAGGAAGCAACGAAGGTATTTGGACGAGTTTAAAGTTTTTCAAGTTTCTTGTCACAAGACAGGAAAGTTCCAGGGTAGTCACAACTACGTGTTCCAGGGAAATGCAATTATTGACATTGAAGAGAAAACACTGCCTGGGTCCCCGCCTAAAATGTGCTGGGCCCCTTTTTCTCGTTGTGGATGATGACCCTTACCTTATCCTTGGAAACAATCTAACTTTGTGTCATTCACATAGAAATTTCTTTTGGCCGGCCCACTTTCTTGGGTCCCATAAAATGCGTTAACCATGTATTGACAAAGATATTTGTTCTATTTTTACTGGTTAAAAGTGACTTTTGACTGTTAAAATGAATGATATTTAAGAATAGTCTGTTGTGATAAAGTTCTGATTTGAATGTGCTCCAAGAATATGCAACTTATAGACTTGTTATTACATGAAGGACAATCTTATCTAAGTGGGCCACGAACGTAACCTAGAAAGAGGTATGGGTATAAGGTTTTCACCAATGTGGAGGTATATCATTACAATAATAATTAATAAAAAAATTGCTATTCTCTTAACTATGGTGTCTTTTATATCACATTTTATATTTTTCTTTCATACTTTCACTTGATATTGCCACTTTTCTTTCATACTTTCACTTGATATTGCCACTTGAGAGGCAAATTGATTTTTTTTTTAGATTTTACATCTTCACACTTGCTCTTCTAGGAAAAGGGGGCTATATTTTCTACATGCTTGCCAACACAATAGGCAATACAAAGGTAAAAACATCTTAGGTATGCATTTTATATTCAATTCTACATGACATGTGCCATTGTCATTTTCTGAAATTACAATTTAACTTTACATTCATACTCAGTTTCTAATTATTATTTTCTCTCCTAAATTTATGTGCACTCATTGGTAGTACAGACAATTTTAGGGGGCATATTTCTACTAATTCTATTTGTCAGTTTATCCCTAATCTTATAGGTGACACAGACATTTGCTTGAGTGACTCAAATTCTCTAGATGCAAAGAAATGATATCATTTTATCACAGTTTATTTTTACTAAGTATTTTTACTTTGGTACTGCATGTACACTTAATTTTGCACACAACAAAGTAAGGAGAAAATATAGAGGAGAATAGTGTGGTCTTGTTTATGTCACTTTAGACTGATGTCTTGGATGAATGATTTTACTATTTTGGCACACTCATTTACCCAAGACATAATCCATCATTCCCTCATGCCGCATTTATATATTCACAACCTCTGTGACTTAATTTCTAACAACTTTTCATCTTAGACAAAATTGTAATTATTGGAATTCCCATATTGTTAAAATTGTCGCATAATTTTACATCATAATATTATTTTCAATTAACTACCAAGTTAATCAATCTCTTAATATACATGGACTTTCGAAAGTTTTCATTGTCTACTGCGTGGCGAGCACGTTCAAGTATAGGCGAGGAGGAAACGAGAAATTGCATCTCTGGTGGGCCCACATAAGGACGAGGGAGTCACCTTCGTTTCGCCGAAAGGCAAAAGAAATGGTCAGTTACGTAACATTATTTTCTTTGAGGCACCTCATTCACAACATCCTCCTTTCCAGAGTCCAACAATTCGTGGAAATAAATCTTCTACTCCCTAGAATAACCAAGAGAAATATTTATAAAAGAAAAGCGATTGCGCAATCATTTTTTTTGGCAAAAGCTGGAGGACTAGTGAGATAATGGAAGGAGAGATAGACAAAAATGCCATAACAGCTGCCTTGATTATTGTTACTGTGTTAATCCTCAGGGTTAATACAATGTAATTAGTTTTCAGCCATTGTGTGACTGTGCATCTTAGGGGTATCATGATCTGGTCAGACTTGGTTGACATAGTACCAAGTGAACTCCAAGTGACACCCTTCTTAGCCAAACTTCTGGATACACAATCCCTCATCCATAATCATTCTCATCTAAGACATAACTAGAAATTCAATGTTGATTACATTTATAGCTTCGACCCTTAAGCAATATAATTTTAACTTGGACCCATTTACACTATATTTTAGTATTATTTAATTTTTCTGTTTTAGTAGTTTAACTATTTTTGGTTGCCTATAAATCAGATTGTAATTTTTTTTGAACATCAATACAATTTTACCATTTTATTCTGCCATTTCATCTGGATCTAATAGTGGTATCAGAGCTAGAGTAAAATAATTCATATGAAAGAGTCATTGCTGTGTATGTGATGGTTGTTGTGTATGTGAAATGGACAAGGTGCATAAGGAGTTGTAAACTGTAGCAAAGTGTTTGCAGATTTATTCTTAGAGTTTGGAGTACATTCCAGCACCCCTCGATTGTATAGTCAGACAGAAGATGGGAATAGTCCGCCAGAGAGTATTCTCACCTACAACACTTTAATAGTCATGCTAATGCACATAACAATATGCATTTCAACTGTTGGGTCCCAAAACTGCAACTCCACTTCTTAGGATGAAATCACACTCACAAGGCTAGGGTTGTCATCATGTAAGCATAATCAGCCCATCAACAGAACATGGAGGCTTAAAGGCCAACTCTACAAGAATGGGGTTCATCCCCTACACTTTAAGCTCAACTTAGACTCTGGAAGGATATTCCAAGGGGTATACATTAATAGGTATTGAGTTCAAACTAGATGAACAACTAAAAATAAATGGACAACGAAACCCAACTTGTTCTCTTAGTCTCAAAGATTGTCACTAAACCAAAAAACAATTGGTTATCACAAAACCCCTATATAGCTGATATATCTATGCGAATATACATGCACAGGAAGGATGGTTTTCCCCTAAACCACTGGTAGATATTTGTTTGAATTAAAAGGTGTGTGATTGGTCTAATTGAGTCAAGACTAGTGCCTCTCCAATCAGGCGACATAGTCTCAGATGACAGAAAAGAGAACAAATGGAAGGGAAACAAGGCAAATTTGATCTAAGCACATGCTATATCATATTGTAGTTTTTGTGCTTCAAACATACTTAATAGTCATGAATAGAATTACATGCATTCAAATGTAAAGAACAAATTGCAATTACAAGGCTTGTAATATATTTAAAATATTTTCACATTTTCAAATGTCCAATACAAACTTATCAGCAAATGTGATAAAAGGAAAGACCCTAAATACATACAAACTACCATAGAAACATTCTCTATGCGATCCCTACTGCACATTTTTATTCACTTGTTCCACCACCCCACTACTTCTTTGCAACTGGACATGGTATGATTTGAAGCCCTAGAAGCATTACTGGGCTTGTATAGCCTCCAGCCACTAATAGAGAACCAAACAACTCCCAATACATATGAAAAATGCATATATAGCCATTCATTTCCCCATGCCATTCCAAACATTGAACTTTGTTAAGAAGTACTCCCATGCTACATTAAAATCTGGCCCACTACAATGTCAGGAAATCTGCACATTTGGAAGCCTACCCATTCTCTAACAACTCTAAAAATGGCAGAAGAAGATTGCTTGCACTCTTTGTTTATCAGGAACAATAAAGAGGGAAGGTTCTAATCCTTTTCATGACACCTACAACATATGACTTATAATCTTTATCCTCTAAGTGTACCCATGCATTTAAGAGGTTTACTATACCAACCACCTACATGGCACTATTCTGTAGAATCATTGAATTGTGGATAGAAATTAGCCTATACAATCCTACAATTATGGTATATTTTTATGGAATTACCCTTTTAAAGCATTTACAAGAATTTAAATGTGTTGTCTAATTTTTCTTTTTTGAGCCATTTGAACTCTAACTATACGTTTCTGCATTGGGCACATTTTCTTCTCTTTATCGGCCTTATCACAAACTTCTTTCATGCTGCTTCATTTTCCCTTCCGTTATTTGCTCTAGCGGCAAAATTTCACTTTTATGAACCATGGGAAAACACCCATTTTTCTCTTTGGTACTTAGTATTCATTCGGGGCCCCCTTTGTGCCTTGTCGGCAATTTTTTTTTCATGAGCTTCTCCTTAGCCTTTACTTTCTTCTCTATTACCTTCTTTGTTGTCTTTTCCTTTTATCAGCAAAATTCCCTCCAAGTGAACTTCCTTTATCTCCTACTCAGCCACCTTACCTATCAATGAACTCAGCTTGAGGCAAACCTTCTTTTCCTTGCATCTTTTCTTTATCTCTTGTCTCTCCCTTTGTTGGGAAAAAGGCCCGTCAGTGAACTATGTTATTAGCAAACCAAGCAGTTTGATAACCTAGCCATTTGCCAATAAAAACTTACCTTAACCATTTCTTTGTTTGTCTACCTTTGTTGTCAGTAAAATTCTCTGACAATAAACCAATCTATTTACTTACCTTTTCCCCTTTGTCGTGGCCTTCTCTCCTTTTCTTCACTCGGTGAATCCTCTATTAGAAAAACTCCCTATCGGTGAACCTTCAAGTTCGCAAACCCAAGTTTTTTGCCAAAAAAATCCTTCACTTCACTTTCTTTTCCTTTTGTTAGGGAAAATGCCTCACAATGAACCTTTCTCTTTTCATCCTTTCACCTTATCTTGAGTTGTTCGTGAATTCTTCATTGGAAGAACCTTCTATTGGTGAACATTCAAGTTTGCGAACTAGAATTTTTGTTGATAAAAACTTGCACTTCACTTTTATTTTTTCCTTAGAAAAATTTAAGCTTCTCCTTTCTTCACCAGAGCCTCCATCACCTTCTTGTTAGTAAATTGGTGAATTGGCGAAATGGTGAACCCATGAACCAAGTTTGTAAGTTTGGAAAAATTGTCGATTTGCCAATAAAGAGTAGAAATGAACAAATTTTTTCGAAGGGAGGAAAACAAATAGACTTGGGGGACTTATACTTAGAAATTTTTGAAATAAAACCCCTATTTAAGATGTCTTAAATTAGATTTAAATAGGGGGTCTTAAGAACAAAGACACAAAGTGGGATTTCTAATAGATTTTTGGGGCAAAATAGTGCATTTTTAGAGCTAAATTTTACAAGTCCCAATAGTGACTCTGGTTGAGGATGTGTGCCAAGCAATGGCATAGTGAGGACTAGCTATTTGCGGGGAGATCAAAAGCAAAAAAAAATGAATAGGGGAACAATGAAAATGTATTTACAAAACATATATATAGGAAAACACACAGTCATGAGCATGAAGGCACAAAGGAAAGTTGACTGTGATGACAATTTACAAGCACATGTAGGTCCAACCTACATAAAACTATAGCAACCACTTGCCTCTATCAAAAACAACTTGAATGAAGGAGCTGATCTTCCTCAAACTAAATCTACATTTTTCACCGAGCTGCACCAACTAAAGACTATCCCTACAATGTGTCAATCTGCAACATATGCTTGTGGAGCCAATGCTAGCTTCACCAATGAAAATATTGTTGCTGGGAAACCCTAAAAAATAGGTGCTTGACCTATTTAAATCCATATCGTGCTTGTTCCCAATAACAAGGGATGAAAAATATAGAACTAGGTCAACAACAAAAGACATGGATGGAAGCAAACCTCCATCACCAATTGTAACCTTATTATATTTGCTGACATCTTCATGCAAATTGAGGGAAAAAGAAAATATCTCCAATTCACATGGCAAAGAAAATTGTGCTTGGATGCATTGCTGATCTACAAAAGAAGATATCTCTTCTTGCAAATCAAAATAGAAAGAATCCATCTTGAGTATACTCTCAAGTTGGGGTGCCATCTATTGAAATTCATGCATTTACGTGTCTTGCTACTCATTCACATCAATGTCCCATACAAAGGAATCAACCTCTACTATAGAACCAAAACATTTGGGAGTTGACAAACATCCCACATCAAAGTGGAAACAATCATATTCATTTGCAACTCTGCCTAGCTCTCGAACATAACTTTCATATGTGCTGCCACAACTTTCAATTTCTGTATCATAGGCATGACTCAGGATGCTATCAAAAACATCAACTCATAAATTAAGATCATGAGACACCTTATGTGAAGAACCATGTTCTTTAAATTGTCTATCAGTTTCAAATCCACCTTGAAAACTTGATTTGTCACACATGCTATTGCAAACAAACTACTAACACATATACTCTTCCACATTCATTCTTATTTTATTTCCTTGTGACTTTGGTGAAGCACACTCTGTATGAGGAAGAAAACATACCTTGTACCACACAAATAGGTTCTCATATGCATCCACATGATCGCCATCCTCAAAATCAAGGGCAAGCTCTTCACACTGAAACCCCATGACTACACCAACAATTGTCTCTGATTAGTTATCATCAACTAGAACCACCTTTACATCTGCCTCATGTAAGAAAGCATTAACCACTTCATCACATACAATAGAAACAAAAGAGGGCAGAAAATCAAACAAGAAACAAGTTTCCTATTCATCCCATGTTTTACTAACCTATGTATGCATTTTATACTCAGCTTCAGAAGCTGGTCCATCTGACTATTCATCCTTGTACACAGCATCCTCATTGTTCACTGAACCACATACCTTAGCGTTATGCTAGAAGTCACCATTGATTTCATGATTTTCACTTTCACTTGATGAGCTATCCAGTTGAAGGTAGGTGCATATACAGTCCTCAACATTTACATCATTGTCATATGATGTACCATCTTCCACTTCTACCCTTCTAACTACACAATCATCATCATCCGATGCTGCATTCATCTGATTACCTATATCCACACTACTGTTGTTTGGATCAGCATGTTGTTTATCAACAACACATGCACTTGTGGATAAAAAACCCTTTATGTAGTCATCTCTCAGTTTCTCCATGGAGTCTAGGGATATATGTGCTTGCTACATACTCGTTATCTTTAAATCTTCTTGCACATAACTCATTCTAGTTTAATATGCTTAAAAAAAAAATATCAATGTAAGAAGGAATGTTAGGTCTAGAATGATTTGGATTATTGGAAATGGTAACAACAAACCTATGACCAAAATCCTTCCTTGACTCTACCTCTTGTCTCCTAATTTTTTCTAGCTCTATGACAAGATCAGCAGTGTCAAGACCTCTAACAAACTCATTTTTAAATGCTGCCACAAGTTTATTCCACGAGGCAAAGGATTTCTCAAAAAAACTCTAGATCCATTCTCTTTCCTTTCCATGCAAGGACCTAACAAAGAACCTCATCCACATGTCTTCATCTTCAAATAGCTATTCTTCCATGAATTTTGAAAATACATCAATATGTGTGTCCTCTTCCCAAATATTATACCCATCAAACTTGGGCAACTATTTGTAGACCTTGGTTGGCGTACTCATTGTTTTGTAATCAACCCATGAGAGGTCTAGATAATCATATACAGGATCTAAGGGAGGAGCAGGGGACTGATCGAACTAATTTTTAGGGGTAATACAAAATGCATTGCACTATATCTTAGACTCCAGCAGCCTAATCTAATTTTTTGTTTCTTCTTCTTGCTGCAATAATGACTCCAAAAACTATTTGGTTGTATCAATTTCACATTGCTGCACTTCTAAGTCATTCCAATTTTGCATGGGTGCATATAAGTATTGGTTTGTATAACATGTAGGGCCATGGTTGTAATATGTACTGTTAGGATGGTCATGGGAATCCACTCCAATATAGTTTCTAGGGTCAAATATATATGAAGACTCACATGATGGAACATCCTTATGGTATCCATGTTCATACCAATTGGGCATGACTAAAACATCTTACAATGCAAGGCAAAAGACTGAGGCATATGAATTTGTCCCTTCAACATGATAGGAAGAACAAACTCTAAAAGGTTAGGAAGAAAACCTTGTACCTGTAATCCACTAACTACTGCATATTGAGATGGAGCATTCAAATCACAAGTTTAGCAACCAAAATACAACAATACCAAATTTTTGTTCTTTGACAATAGAGTCACCACCTCTTCCAAAGAGGAATTCCTTGAAGTGTGACTAATTTTCATGGATACAAACCAATTCTGGATTTAGCTCACTAGCAAAGTTTTCAAATGATTTTAACCCAGTAGTACACCCCCAGTAATGGCACCAATCTATTGGCGTAAGTTGATGGACTACCAAACTTACCCAGACATTGCACAACTGCAAACTGACTGTTACAGAGGTCTTCATAATAATTTAAGCTTTTAATCCTTCATCAGCAATGGTACTAATCTATTTATGTAATTTGATGGGCTGCGAAACTTACCCAAACATTTCACAACTGCAAACTAACTGTTACAGGGCTCTTTAGAATAATTAACATTTTAATCCTTCACCGACAAAGGTGCCAATCTATTTGGTCCCAAAACTGCAACTTCACTTCCTAGGTTGAAATCACACTCACAAGGCCAGGGTTGTCATTATGTAAGCATAATCAATCCATCAATAGAACATGGAGGGTTAAAGGCCAACTCTATGGGAGTGGCTTTCATCCCCTACACTTTAAGCTCAACTTAAACTCTAGAAGGATATTCCAAGGGGTATACTTTAACAGGTATTAAGTTCAAATTAGATGACCAACTAAAAATAAATGGACAACCAAATGCAACTCATTATCTTGGTCCCAAAGACTATCACTGAACCAAGAAACAACTGGCTATTAAAAACACCTATATAACTAGTACATTTGTGCAAATATACATGCACATGAAGGATGGTTTTCTGCTAAACCACTAGAAAATATTTGTTTGATTTAAAAGGTGTGTGATTGGTCTAATGGAGCCAAGATTGGTGCCTATTCAATTGGGCTATAGAGTCTCAGATAATAGAAAAGAGAACAAATGGAAGGGAAACAAGGAAAAGTTGATCTAAGAACATGCTATATTAGATTGCAAGTTTTGTGCTTCAAACATACTTAAGACAAATGACAATTACAAGGCTTGTAATATATTTAAAATGCTGTCACATTTTCAAATGTCCAATACAAACTTATCAACAAATGTGATAAGTGGAAAGACCGTAAATATATACAAACTACCATGGAGACATTCTCTGTGCAATCCCTACTACACATTTTTATTCACTTGATCTACCATCACACTACTTCTTTGCAACTGGACATGGCATGATTTGAAGCCCTAGAAGCATTGGTGGACTTGCGCAGCCTCCAGCCACCGACAGAGAACCAACCAACCCCTAATACATCTAAAAATGCATATATACCTATTCATCTCCCCACATCATTCCAAGCACTGCACTCTGTCAGAAAGCAATCCCATGCCATATTAAAATCTGGCCCACCACAATGTTAGGAAATCTACACATTTGGAAGCCTACCCATTCTCTAACAACTCTGAAAATGTTAGAAGAAGTTTTCTTGCACTCTTTGTGTACCAAGAGCAATAAATAGGGAAGGTTCTAATCCTTTCCATGACACCTACAATATCTAACTTATTAGCTTTGTCCTCCAGGTGTACATGTGCATTGAAGAATTTTACTATACCAACCACCTGCATGGCACTGTTCTACATAATCATTATTTATTTTGGATACAAATTAGCCTATACAATCCTACAATCATGGAATGTTTTTAGGGAATTACCCTTTCAAATCCTTTACAATATTTTAAATGTGTTGTCCAAATTTTATTTGTTTGGCCATTTGAACTCTAATTGTACCTTTCTACATTGGACACATATTCTTCTCTTTATCAGTCTTATCACAAAATTCTTTCATGCCACTTCATTTTCCCTTCCTTTATTTTCTAGTCGGTAAACTTTTAGTTTTATGAACCATGGGAAAACACTCCTTTTTCTCTTTGGCACTTAGTCTTCATTTTGTGCCCCCCTTTGTACCTTATTAGCAAATCTTCTTTTTTGCAAACTTCTCCTCAGCCTTTACTTTCTTCTTTCTTACCTCCCTTGTTGTCTTTTCCTTTTATTGGCAAATTTTCCTCCAAGCAAACTTCCTTTTTCTCCTTAGTCAGCCATCTCACCTATCGGTGAACTTAGCCCGAGGTGAACCTTCTTTTCCTTGCATCTTTGGTATGTCTCCTGTCTCTCCCTTTGTTGGGAAAAAGGCACGTCAATGAACTATGTTATCTGCAAACCAATCGATTCGCTAACCTAGCTATTTGCTGATAAAACTTTCCTTAACCATTTATTTGTTTGTCTACCTTCACTATTAGAAAAATACTCTGAAAACAAGCCAAACTCTTTACTTACCATTTTCCCTTTGTCGTGGTCTTTTTTCCTTTTCTTTAATTGATGAATCCTCCATCGGCAAAACTCCCTGTCAGCGAACCTTCAAGTTTGCAAACCCAAGATTTTTTCTAACAAAAGCATTCACTTCACTTTCTTTTCCTTTTGTTAGGGAAAATGCCTCATAATGAACCTTTCCCTTTTCATCCTTTCACCTTGTCTTGAGTTGTCAGTGAATTCTTCATTGGAAGAACCTTCCGTCAGTGAACATTCAAGTTTGCAAACCAGAATTTGTGTCGATAAAAACTTGCACTTTTCTTTCATTCTTTCCTTAGGAAATTTTAAGCTCCTTCTTTCTTCACTAGAGCCTCCAACACCTTCTTGTCAGTAAATTGGTGAATCGGTGAAATGGTGAACCCGCAAACCAAGTTTGTAAGTTTGGGAAATTGTCGATTTGTCAATAAAGGGTGGAAATGAAAAAAAAAATTCTAAGGGAGGAAAAAATATACTTGGGGGACTTATAAATTTTTGAAATAAAACCCCTAAAAGATGTCGCAGATCAGATTTAAATAGGGGATCTTAAGAAAAAAGACACAAAGTGAGATTTCTAAACAATTTTTGGGGCAAAATAGTACATTTTGGGAGTTGAATTTTATAGGTCCTATTGATGCATAAATTTGTGGGTCTAATCTAGCAGCAACATGGGAAACTCTAAAATGTGGGAATGCTTCTCAGAGTGACCTCCAGGTTTTAAGGAAGCTGGATTATCCATTCTTCAGTGGGGTTTAGGAAAAGGTTAGAAAGAAAACTAGATTACAAAAATAAATGCCTAAATCTAAGGCAATCTGCCAGATTTAAAACTTAGTTTACATAGTGTTAACCTTAAATGATTAACTAGAATTTTAAAGACAAAAATGCATGATTAAAACCCAGTTTATAAACAGATTAAACAAAGGCAAAAGAAGCAGAGAAATTAGAAATGAGAAATATAGACACTCATATGCACAGGGCAGAGCTTTTCATAATTCAAACAACAATAGGTTATAGAGGCTAAAATTGTTGGACAAAGTAAAATATTACATTCTCCTAAAGAAAGAACTGCAAAGGCAAAAGGAAAACATTTGTGTCTACTCCAACTCTCTGATCAAAAAAGAATGTAGACCTCTAAAAATGAAGAAGTCCCTGAAACTGACCTGGATCTGGCCTTTTATAGCCAAAAAACCCAACAAAATATCTCAACAGCCTCTCTGAAAATCTGCAACTATCTCCATGAAATACGATATAAAATCCAGCAAAATGCGACTGCAACTGACCTAGCAATGGAAAATGCAACTCTCCATCTCTTTACTTGTAGGTGAGAAAATACTTCCACTACTCTCCATTTTACTTACCGGTCAAGATAAAGTGGCTGCCTAAAACTCTAGGGTTTCATATGTTTTTTTTTTTCCGTGAGTTGAGAGTCATATAAAAATAATAAAGCTTCCTCTTCATATCAGCATACGGTACCCACCACACTTAATAAGAAACTTCTTATATATTACTTAAAATGTATTTAATCCCGTGAGTTATGAAAGAGAACTCAAATTAATATTAAAGCTTAACTTTAATAGAAGGGGCCCCACCACATTTTTAATAAAAGACTCTTATCCTTCATAAACTCCCCATGACCTCATTTGATAAATTTATTTAAAATGAAAAGAATTCATTTCCTCTTCTCTCCTCCGCTTGCCCCAAGTGGTTGTATCTGGTGCCCTTTGAGAAACTTTCAAACATCCTTGGCTTGTGCCATTTGGTAGTTTCTGCATCATTCTTGAATGAGCCTTCTCTGTGACGCTTCCCCCCACGTGGAGGCTTCCAATGATTTATGAGCTTCTCTTCTTTATACTCGGGTGTCTCCAAGTGTTGGGCTCTAGTGATCTTGCTTCAGCTTCTAACCTGAGCCATTGATCTACTTTTGCATTGGATGGTACCTATGCATCTTAGACTTCATACTATGTTTCATTCTCAAAAGGCCGAACCCTATACAAGCCACACCTTTGAACTATTACTAGATTAAAACATAAGCAATGCCTCTCTTGATGTTGTGAACCTTTCTAGAGGAGGACGCCACTTTAATCTACTATTTGCACCATTTAGAAACATGGGAGTGTTCAGCTGATACACATTCATAATACAATGAAGTTTATAGTGGCTCCATGATTTACAAGATTGCACCATGCTCAGGCTTCTACTCTCACGCATCTATGAAATGACAAGCAAAGGGTATGTGGCTAATATGACTAGCGCGATCCCCCATTTCATTCTTGCTATATCTGAAGGTAATCACTGAACTAAATTTTCATTGTGATAGTGCTATGTTATGCAAGCTGCGTTATGATGAAATATGACACCATACTTCTACCCGCGGGTCATCATTTACTATTACTGATGACTTCTATTTTGGGCCGTTCCTTTGCTTATTGAATATCATTTCCTGAAGTATGGCTGTGCTCCTTCCATTGAACGAGGTGCCCTTCCTTTGACAATGACTGATGCCTTTCTCTACAATCAATGCCGCTACATCTTATTGAACATGTGCCTTGACTTATTAATCATGCCTTTGTTGAGTGGCAGCATCTCCTTCATTGTGAATGGGACTTTGTATGATGGCCAATCCATAAATTGTGGCATATTATAATGTGTTTTGGAATTTATGACAAAGTCACTTTCTTTTGAGCCAACAACCATCTTTTACAGGCTGTTCCTCTTTTAAAGACCGAAAGCCACTTCTGAATGAATGCCGATCATGTGCTAAGGCCCATGCCTTCATTTCATTTGGTGACGCCATATATATTAGGGCTCTCTTGAAATATTAATGTTGATCATGTGTCTTCACTGTATGGCCAATCTTGCTCTATTGAAGAGGCAACGGGAGTCGTCCCTCATATCTTGATATGGCACCCTCATTTCAACTATTCAATCCTCATAAAACAAAGGATGACTATTCTAATGTCTAATACTGCTTTGTCTCCCAATCTTATCTCTGCATGGACTTTGACCGAATTAGTTGCAAATCATTTTGATGACAATGCTTGAATGAGGCTCTCTATGAGATGTCAAAACATTACAGCCCATTAACAATCATACTGATGACAATGACAATCAAAATGGATGGTATTCACTACACTATCATTGCCATACAATTGGCTATGACTGGCTAACAGTCTATCTCCAACCCACTTACATACATTAGAAGATTCTATTGGTATTTATATTTGGGCCAAATGCCTTCATGCTATAGGTGCTGCTACCTTCATTCTTGGACTTTTTAGAAACTAAAACATCACTAAAATTTTATCAACCCATTCTACCTTGATACAATCACCTGTGTTTTGGAATTTACTCAAAAATCTCAAAATGGTGTGTGCAGAAGAGGCACAACAGTTCTTGGCAACTAGCGGGGGAAATACGCCTGCCTATTCGAAACTAGAATCTCTAGTTTCATAGAGTAGCCTTATTTATTGGGCAATAGAGTCACCTCACTCTGAAACTGTAACATTCACCAAACTTAAGACACATCTGAACCTAAAGATGCATGACTGAAACACACTCTGTAACTAAAATTGACTGATCCCTGAGTAGTGATCATTAAATCTAAGATACTGAGACAGGTTGGACCATTGAACTATTCTTCATCCATAGCAGTAGAGACTTATTGAAAACAAACTGACTAAATTGAAATCTAATGCTACTATTGTAGCACCTTATTCTATAACTGAAACATAGGGGAATATGCCCATTCACCAGGATGACAAAGTAGCTTCCATGTCTGATTATGTTTCTCCAATTTATCCACATCAAACTAAAAATGAACCAGACAAACTGTTTGAAGAAATATAACAATATTTTCTCTACACTCTAGAGATTCTCTCTTTGCTTCAAAACACCATTCATGCTGATCAACATGTTGTTTCTGCATCAATGGAGGGTGGCAAGGGAAAATAAAACACTGAAGCTCTTTCCTCTATTTGCATCTGATAGCTTCTGTCATAAAAACTTCACCAGTGACCTCTTCTACAGGCTTGTCAATAGAATGAGGACTCATCAAAGTGTCTAGGCTAGGCTTGCAGGTGATAGAACAACCAATAAGGGTCTTGAATGTTATAGGAATCCCTTCGTGCAAGGAGAATGGTGTAGAATCTAACTCAGTTTGTGACATTGCATGTGACTTTGCACCTTGGCAAATCTTTCTTTGGATCTCATCATCTTGTAGAGGCGAAACTTCATCAAGAAGAAGACAATAACTAGTTGCAAGAATGGAGAATAGATTATCCCTTGCATCTACCTTTTCTTTAAGATTTTCCTCATAATCTACTACAAGAGGCTTTGTAAATGAACCATGCATATGTTCAATAGTAGGATCCTCTACATCAAGAATCTGATAACCTTGTCACAAAATTGAGAATAAATCCTCATCATCATGCCCCTCATATTGCTCATTAATCTTTGTGTTATCTTCTTGAAGGTGTGACAACTCATGACAGAAATAAAGATAGTCATTCTTGATAGACTATGTAGAAGACTCTCTTGCAACTTCTTCTTTAAGATGAGATACAAACTGTGGATCACTAAGGACCCAAGACTTTTCAGCTTCAAAGCTCCTTTTGGAGTACTTTTCGGCTTCTAGAAACATCACCTCATCATTAACTTCTAAATGGTCTTCATGACTTGACTAAGTTTGTGAATTAAACCTTGCCATGTATACATGAGGCTCAGGATCATAAGAACCTACTGAATCAACTGGGGCCACCACCTTGCTTGTATCTTGATCTTTGAGACTCAGATTTTCTTTAATGTCAAAATGACAAAGAACCTAGTCTGTGACCTCTATGGGCTGATTTGACACTACAGAGGTCCGTAAAGGATAATTCTAAAGATTATTTGGCACCCTCTGACTATATTCATACTGTAGTTCATACAGACTTGGAGGCATAAATTTTGGATCATTATAGTATGTAGCTTGATTTTTTAGGTCTTTCAATTCATGGGAGAGGGTTTTTATTAGTTCTTTCATAGCACTCATCTCCTCTTTATGATTTGACAAATCAGCAGGGAGGGTACGTGGATTAGAATAGGTATACATATGACTACAAGAAAGGACTTAATATAGATTATTTGCATGAGGCATCAACTATTTTAAGGGTAGAGGAGACAACTTACCAGACACTATAAGGTTACTTTCAACCTTAATGGCAAGATCATATGACTGAGGAAGAGTTTCACCTCCTAAGGCTTGGATCATCATAGATATTTCAGGGTCTAAAGCCTTTAAATAATACAAGAATGCAAAGACTGGAGATGGCCTGATATCAACAGAAAATTTCTTCCATACCTTGTCAAATCTTAAATTGAAATCATGTATGGTCTCCATAGGATGCCTCTTGATTGTAATCAGGTTTTGGGTGAGAGTGCTAACATCTGTCTTGTCCCTGAACTGATTGTAGATGAACCCACTGAGCTAATCCCATCTAGTGATCGAAAAAGGCTATAGGCTTTTGTACCATTCTTTTGCTTTGCCTTTAAGGGATCATGCCAGCAACAGAAGAGCATGATTTTTAGTTGTGATATTTTTAACAAAGCATAGATTGGCTACATCTTGAATGTGATCTACAGGGCAAATAGAGCCTTCTCCAAGAAAGTGAGGCAGTGCCTTCCATGCTATGTCAGGAACTTGACCTTGCTGTTGAAGAACACAAGGACTTGAATCCCAAGTCACAAAAGGTAAATCTCTTTGAATATTCAGGTGCACATATATACCATTGGCTGCCATGGTCTATAGGAGCAAAGATTTGAGAAAGAAACTTCAATAGAGTCGCCAGATGGAAGATTCATGCTCCTATGAGCAGATATTTCTGTGATTTTCCATCAAAACCACAAAATACAGGACAAAGATTCACTGAAAACAAAGAACCAAGTATTTGAATCTAGTCCCATCGGGCATGCCGAAAACTATTGATAAATAAATTTGTGGGCCTAATCTAGTAGCAACATGGGAAATTCTGAAATGTGGGAATGCTTCTTAGAGTAACCTCTAGGTTTTAAGGAAGCTGGCTCTTCCATTCTTTAGTGGGGTTTGGGAAAAGGTTAGAAAGAAAACTAGATTGTAGAAATAAATGCCTAAATCCAAGGTTATCCACCAGATTTAAAACTTAGTTTGCACAGTGTTAACCTTAAATGATTAACTAGAATTTTAAAGAGCAAAATGCATGATTAAAACCCAGTTTATAAACAGATTAAACAAAGGCAAAAGAAGCAAAAAAATTAGAAATGAGAAATAGAGACACTCATATGCACAGGATAGAGCTTTTCATTATTCGACCAATAATAGGTTACAGAGGCTAAAATTATTACACAAAGTAAAATATTACATTCTCCTGAAGAAAGAACTATACAGGAAAAAGGAAAACATATGTGTCTATTCCAACTCTCTGATCAAAAAAGATGTAGAACCCTAAATATGAAGAAGTCCCTGAGACTAACCCAGATCTGGCCTTTTATAGCCCCAAAAACCCAACAAAATATCTCAATGGCCTCTCTAAAAATCTGCAACTATCTCCATGAAATTCGGCAAAATACGACTGCAACTAAACTAGCAATGGAAAATGCAACTCTCCATCTCTTTACCTGTAGGTGAGAAAATACTTCCGCCGCTCTCCATTTTACTTGCTAGTGAAGATAAAGTGGCTGCATAAAACTCTAGGGTTTCATATGATTTTTTTCCATGAGTTGAGAGTCATATAAAAATAATAAAGCTTCCTCTTCATATCAGCATATGGGACCCACCACACTTAATAAGAAACTTCTTATATATTACTTAAAATATATTTAATCCTGTGAGTTATGAAAAAGAACTCAAATTAATATTAAAGCTTAACTTTAATAGAACGGGCCCCACCACATTTTTAATAAAAGACTCTTATCCTTCATAAACTTCTCGTGACCTCATTTGATACATTTATTTAAAATGAAAAGAATTCATTTACTCTTCTCTCCTCTACTTACCCCACGTGGCTGTTTCCAGAGCCCTTTGAGAAACTTTCAAACATCCTCCGCTTGTGTCATTTGGCAATTTCCACATCATTCTTGAATGAACATTCTTTGTGATGCTTCCGATGATTTATGAGATGCTCTTCTTTATACTCAGGTGTCTCTTAGTGTCAGTCTCCAGTGATCTTGCTTTAGCTTCTAACTCAAGCCATTGATCTACTTTTGCATCGGATGGTAGCTATGCATCCTAGACTTCATACTGCGTTTCAGTCTCAAAAGGCTGAGCCTCATACAAGCCGCACCTTTGAACTTTTAATAGCTTCAAACATAAGCAATGCCTCTCTTGAAGCTGTGAACCTTTTTAGAGGAGGACGCCACTTTCATATACTATTTGCACCATTCAGAAATGTGGCAGTGTTCAGATGATACACATTCATAATACAATGAAGTTTATAGTGGTGCCATGATTTGCAAGATTGCACCATGCTTAGGCCTCTACTTTCACTCATCTATGAAATGATAAGAAAAGGGTATGTGGCTAATATGACTAGCCCGATCCGCCATTTCATTCTTGCTATGTCTGAAGTTAATCACTGAACTGAATTTTTGTTGTGATAGTGCTATGTTGGGCAAGCTGCATTATGATGAAATATGGCACCATACTTCTATCTACAGGTCATCATTTACTATTGCTGATGACTTCTACTTTTGGGTCATGCCTTTTCTTATTAAATGTCATTTCCTGAAGTATTGCCATGCTCCTTCCATTGAACAAGGTGCCCTTCCTTTGGGAATGACCAATGCCTTTCTCTACAATCAATGCCACTACATCTTATTGAACATGTGCCTTGACTTATTAATCGTGCCTTTGTTGAGTGGCAACATCTCCTTCATTGTGAATGGGACTTTGTATGATGGCTGATCCTTAAACTATGGCATATTATAATGTGTTTTGGAATTTTTGACAGAGTCACTTTCTTTTGAGCCGAGCGCCATCATTTACAGGTTGTTCCTCTTTCAATGACCAAAAGCCACTTCTGAATGAATGTTGATCATGTTCTAAGGCCCACGCCTTCATTTAATTTGGTGACACCATATATATTAGGGCTCTCTTGAAATATTAATGTTGATCACGTGTCTCCACTATATGGCCTATCTTCATCTTTTGAAGAGGCAATGGGAGCCGTCCCTCATACCTTTATATGGCACCCTCATTTCAACTATTCAATCCTCATAAAACAAAGGGGTGACTATTCTAATGTCTAATACTACTTTGTCTCCCAATCTTATCTCTGCATGGACTTTGACTAGATCAGTTGCAGATCATTTTGATGACCATGCTTGAATGAGGCTTTCTATGAGATGTCAAAACATTACAGCCCATTAACAATCATACTGATGACAATGATAATCAAATGGACGGTATTCACTACACTATCACTGCCATACAATTGGCTATGATTGGCTAACAGTCTATCTCCAACCCACTTACATACATTAGAAGATTCTATTGGTATTTATATTTGGGCCGAATGCCTTCATGCTACAGGTGCTGCTACCTTCATTCTTGGACTTTTTAGAAACTGAAACATCACTAAAATTTTATCAACCCATTCTGCCTTGATACAATCACCTGTGTTTTGGAATTTAATCAAAAATCTCAAAATGGTGTGTGCAGAAGAGGCACAACATGTCCCAACATCAACAAAGTTTTATTTTTTTAAGTTGTTGATAAACCTACACATTCTATCATAATAAGTAGGAAATGCATTGATGGAGGAAAGAGTAATAAATTTTGTTAAAGTAGTTGGAATTCATAGAGGAACATTGAACAAATGAAAACAATTGTTGTTTCAAAGAGAAAATTATTGTTTTGTTAATTATTTTATATGGGACAGTAGTCTATGCATTGTTTGTTCCATAAGTTATGTGGGTATATCACTTGTATTAAACCCTAACACCGTCACACAATATCTCTGTCTATTCACATTGGTTTCAACATTCACCATACAATTTTGTTATCCAATAATAACAATAATAGTAGGTTAAAGTAAAAAAGAAGTAGAGGAAGAGAGAAATTTGGACAAGGAAATATGTGAATAATTTATTCACATATGGTACATATTTCTTTTCTAATGGGTTGCAAAATGTGAATTCCATGGCCATATAACACCCTAATCTGATGCTACCTCCATAAGACCAATGATTGTTGAATTCATCTCATAGGTGTTGTGAGAAAGCCATGTTTAAGACTTGTTTAAAAAAAGGATTAATTGAATTTGACAGTGATAAATGTTCTATCATGCAAAAGAATCATGAATTAAATGCTTATGGAAAAATATTTAAAGATTGGGCGTTATGCAGTGGATCAAAAGGGTTGTAAGTGTTATTTTATGCAACACGGTCTCTATAGCATTGTTTGATGGAGCTATTTGGCAAATTACCTATTTCATGCCAAATATTTAAAGATTAGATGTTATGCAGTGGATCAAAAGCGCTGTAAGTGTTATTTTATGCAACATGGGCTTTGTGGCATTGTTTGATAGAGCTATTTGGGAGATTTCCTAAAAGGTCCTTAAAGAAAGGTGTGCTGTCTCCTCATGAGTCACAAAAGTATAAACCCCTTGAGTCTAACTTTGTTACTCCATCCAAATCCATTGTGAGAGTTTAAGAATGTCAAAAAATTAATAGGGGTAAATGTGGTTTTGGTTATCAAGGTCCCGTTGGGTCTCATGTTCCACAGTATTCGAAACCAATCATATTTGTATCTGGAAAGCTTATGAATACATGTCAAGTCAACTCTTCCTCTACTAGTCTCAAATTGGTTCAACCAAAAGTGTGTTCCTATTATGGTCATCATGGTCATACATTAGTTTCTTGTTTTAATCTACACCCCTATTTTTTATGTGGTCAACATACTCATGATTCCTCTGATTGTTTTCAAAATAAAGTGCACGAACCTATTTTATGTGTTTCAAATCCTTTGTTTGACCTAGTCTCAAGGGAGACATCAGATGCTTCTTTAAATACTATAGTTGTGCCACCTTTGAAAGAGATTGAAATAGATACTCCAAATACAACTATGTTAAATGTTGTTGAAGCTCCTATTGGTGTTGACAATGTTTTTGGTGATGCCAATGTTATTGCTGATGACAAAATTGATTATACTCATCTTTAGAGTGTTATGGGAATATGTTCACCTTGCCTTTGATGATTTTTATGATAATGAAGCTGACATTTATTGGTTATAATCTTGGCATTTCCCTCTCTCATCTACTAAGAGAGGGAAACTTGTGTGTATGCCAAATTTGAGTGGAGAATTCAATTCAGAGATTGTTGACATTATTTGCAGTATGGACAAAACAAGTCCCAGTTTGAGACCTATCAAAGTAATAGGCTCAATTCTAGCAAACATTTGAGACCTGCCAATGTAACAGGGTCAATTCATTATTTGAGACCTATCAAAGCAACAAGCTCAATATTCTAGTTTGAACCCTGTCAAGGTAATAGTGTTAGTTTAAACAAGTTTGAGACCTATCAAATAAACATGCTCAGTCTCAATCTAAGACCTATCATAGTAGCATGATTTTTTTCAAGGAGCTTCAAATCAGCCAACAAATATTCTCACCAAAGTGCCTAGTTGGGAGAAGTTTGAGCAGTTCAATATACTGCTTGTGTCATGCCCACATTTTCCTTGTGGTCACAACCCACTTCGCACGTGTCATAGCCACATCTGTCATGTGGTTATGACACGAGATATGAAAAACTTTTCTCACACCGTCCTAAAAACCCCTTTCGCATGCGTACGCATGCTCAACGGTGTTCTCTCATGGCGAAACACTATACTCATCGACGGAATACAAGTATAATGGCGTGCAAACGGAAACATATAGATCAACAAGAGGGTCGATACAATGCTGCTAACATCATTGCAAGAGTGAGATTACCCAAGTCCTTTAATCGCACCCTCGGCAATGTTCGGTAGCAAAATGCCTTACGGCGTTAGTGGGAATTACGCTGCACTCATTTACGCACGTGGTTCGCTGATAGAGGAACCACTCCCCTCGACGCCTTGTTCCAACTAAACCGGCTAGTGATCTCCCTATTTAGTCATTTTTCAGCTAGGCACGGTTGTCTGTCTCCTCTCTTGTTTCCTGAAACATACCCATCCTATGACTTAGCATTTTCAACAAGGCGGTTTGGTTGCCTCTCTTCCCTTTCCACAAGTTCTTAAGTTGGATTATATCTTTATCGCCCTTACCTTAACTATCTCTTAGTTCATTTAGTGTGTTTATATTTCGGTCTCTCTCTCTCTTTCATTTTCTATACTTTCTTTATGTGCATCCTGTCCTTTCTTCGTGATTTACGTCAATCAGGGTTATTACTGCAGCTATTGTTGATATTAAACCTAATTTCAGGATGATCTCGGTCACATAGGCTGGTTTACTATTTCGCTGGACTCAGTCTCCTAATCTTCCCCGATCTAGGTTCCTCCTCTCCGTAAATACTTAGTCAACTTGTACCTAAGCACAATTGACAGAAGGGTCCGTCAACTTAGTTCTCTTATCCCGTGTGAGATATGTCGCGCATTTTCTCCTCTGTGTTTTCCAATGTTGGTTTTTCCTTCTTCGGAACCTCTTACAGGTTTACATATGAGATTGTTTGCTACAGTTGAGATTAATATGGCCACAAGGATCGTCAGTGGTGGCTTCTTAAGTTTATTTCCAGTGTTCTTTTTGAGTAAGGAGTTGTGTAATTTTCCTCTTCATTTTCCGGGTGATTGTTAGTATGTTTTTTTTTTAGTTGAAACTTCCGAGAATCTCTTTCCAGAGTATCACTGAATATTCCTAAACTCTCTTTACATTATAATTTTATTTTCTCTTGTTTAGAATTACTGTTGTTACTGTTACTCATAATTACGATTCATACACTGTTTGTAACTCGTATGACGTTGTCTATAGGTATAGGTGGTTCACCACTTTATAAAACTCTGTTCATGGTAATATAGCTTCTTTGGTAGTTGTGTTCGAAACTTAATAACATCTCCTGTGAGAATATAATTGTTATTTATATATATATATATATATATATATTTTTTTTTTTTCCATATCCATGAAACATAGTTATTAACGATTTTTAAACGAGGGCCCAATAAATATAAATATATATAAATATATATATATATATATATATATATATATATATATATATACATAAAATATATTTATTTAAATATCTCAATAATGAACAAATTGGTTTCCCACAACTTAAACCTTTATATATATATATATATATATATATATATATATATATATATAGATATATCTATATATATATATATATATATACAGATGTATCTAATCATTCTTATATTATATATATAGCTATATACATAGACATATATAATATATATATATATATGCCTATATATAGAGCTATATAAAAATAAACTGAATTTATTTATCAAATCACCCATTCATATGTTAGGGCCCAAGCCCTACATTTTTTTATGGCTTTCAACCCACAGCAGATGGCGGCCATGGGCGGCGGTGGCCGCAAAGCGGCGGACGGGGATCTGAGGTGGCCGCAGAGCGGCGGACGGGGATCAGAGGTGGCCGCAGAGCGGCGGACGGGGTTTAAGGTGGCCGCAGAGCGGCGGACGGGGGTTTAAGGTGGCCGCAGAGCGGCAGCCAAAATCCGCGGGAGGCATAAGGGTATGGAGGAGGGGGAGATGTGGAGTGGGGCGGAGCCCCACCCACATTCCCACGACGTGGGGTGTGGGTGGGGCTCCGCCCCACTCCACACCTCCAAATATGACGAAAACCTGCGGTGGGGTTTTCTTCCCCACCGCCCATAGTAAATAACGACTGTGTAATTTGTTACCCGCGGCTTAATTTTTTTGACAGTCTTTCTCCGTTCGTTGATTATTATCAATAATAAAATATCTTCAAATATATATATATATATATATTTATATATTCATATATAAATATATATATATATATGTATATATATAACAACGATAATATATTTATATATATATATATATATATATATTTCATGTTTATATATATATATATATATATATATATATATCCCCCCCTTTTTTTTTTATATATAACAATTATAATTACTTTCAATTTCTCTATTATTTTCTAAAATGATAATTACTCAAAATGAGAAATTTATATATATCTCTATATATATATTTATAAAGTATTTAGAGAAAAATATTATTTTTGTATAATTCCAATTTCGACAATTTTTTTTTTTAATTCACTACTCTATGCATTTTCTCCAAATCAACATAGTATATAGGAATTGTCATAACAATTAGATATAAATATATATATATATATATATATATATATATATATATATATATATATATATATATATATATATATATATATCCCAATTTCACCAAATGATAAATAGCTCTTCCCTTAGTATAAGTATAAATTATTCCATTGTTATAAACATATAAGACTTGTAAATTTACAAACAGATTATATTTACATGCTAGAATTCCTCTAATTCTTCTAAATTAACAGAATCCATTATTATGGAGAAAGCTCAAATATTTAAAAACTGTCTTTTCCATTTCAACATTAAAAGGGAACTAGCATTTCAACTAAAGAAGCAATTCCAAACTTTCAAATGTAAACAACTCAGATTAAGTTGCAAAAAACGAATTTATTTCTTTCAGTAATACTTGAAACACAAAAATTGCTATTGAACAAAGGTTGTAAACATCAACTTAAAAATTTAAGCACATTCACATTACAGTTTCACAATCATGAATACCAACTTCCCAGATATGAACTTTCTCCTCCCAAACCGTATACAACTGAAAACTTATGACAACCAATTAAAGTCCAATAATAACAAGACCAGGGAGGTGATTTCCTTCACTCCCAGAATATCAGTAATTTACAACAATAACAAGAGAGGTGTTCTCTCTTCATTTCTATGAAATAAACCAGGCCTAATTCTCATGACAAGAAGATAATCTGTTTCTTCATAAATAGCCAACCAGAAAGCTCCAAGAGAAAAACCTGCATATCAAAGACAAACAAAGAAGAAAATACCACTTGTCTAGCTCTCCTCCCTACCGTAGACCCGCAAGAGGGTCACCCCCGAGCTAGGGAGACCATACTCACACCTGGGTACTCAAACACTCCACTTCACAACAGAAACAACAACAATCCCAAAGCACACCTACACCCGTGGCTATTTTACACAATACGGAAACTCAACTACAGTGAGTTTCATAAGGGGCAGGAGAGTGGATACACTCGACTCCAGGGTGTCACCCTGACAGATAAATGAACTCATATAAAATTTCTCTTGGTCTCAACCAAGTGTGATCACATTTTACAAGAAATCTGCATATGACTCACAAGTCAAAAATACAGTCACAGATACATGCCCTCAAGGCTTTCAACATCCCAAAAGATGGAACAGGTATGCACCCGAGGAGGATCTCTCCTCCCCTACCCCAAACTTGATGAGCATTTCTCCCAAATGGGAGACGCTCTGTCAAACACCCGACAAGAACCCCACAGAAACAAATTTAAACACATATGTTACACACATTTCATACACATTTCAGTCCTACCATAACAAAGGTAAAATTCAGACCAACCTTGCAAGCCCTCCTGGAATGAAGTTGTTGCAGAGTCCACAGAGTTCACTTCCAAGCTTAGCCACCAACTCCCTCTCTCTTCTCTATCTTCCAAACTAACTTCTCTATTTTTGGTAAGGCCAAAATGAAAGAGTTTCCCCAAAATTCAACTAACTCCCTCTCATCCCAAAATTTGAAAATAAATCACCCAAAATTCTCTTTCTTTCCAATTTTGAGAAATGGGGAAGTGACACTTGTCACCTCCTCACCCTTCCCAAAAATCACTATACTGTCCAGGTGGCTTATGTCACTCTCCATTCCCAAGGGGACTCCTTAATCCTTTCATGTGACTCCACTTTCTCATGGGAGAAATAAAAAAAAGAGTTAAATGGGAACAAGACAGGTGACCCATGCCTCTTTCTCCTTTCTTCACATGGGTGTCCCCATAGTACATGGGGGAATCTTACTAAAGAAGAGGTAACTTTTACTAATGGATGGCATCTCTTATCTAGGGTAAAGTAGAGGGGATGGGTTGAGTGTTGGTACAACCCATCATGTCCCCTCCTACCTCCAATTTTCGCCACTTAACTTCAGGGAAAGGTTAAGTTGACTAGATGGAGGTTACTCAAGGGTTACCCATGCCAAATGGGCCCCTGGACCCATGGGGTAGAACCCAGGGTCAATTTTAACCCAAACAAGACACCCCAGGTCAAGGTAAAGCACAAGAAAAAGGGCCTCATAATTTAAAGAAAAATAGAAATTTCAAATTCAATCTCTTAACAACACTTACTTATAAAAATAATGATACATGAGGGTAACCTAACCCACTCGACCATACGAAAGACCACATTACATCAAGACATCAAACACAAAGAGATCTTGGTTCTTCGTGGAACCAGATCGGCTTAACAGGGAATAACAATTAACAAGGTGTGGACTGATCTCCGAAATCTGTGGTTTGATTAGTAGTCCCTGCACACTCAATTACAAGATCAGTAACCACATAAATTCATCATAGCCGAAGCAACATAAATAACACATGCATTCTCATGCCTTAGTACAATTTAACATAATAAAAAAAAATCATATTACAATTTTTCCATCATCCCTAATTCATTTTTCTGAAAAGTAACTTATCCAAACATCACCCAATTAGTTTTCCCGAAAACATAATAAAGTTAAATAGTCTGACAAATTCCAGGAATTGCTATCCCACAAATATGAAAGTAACAATAACAGTACTGTAAATAGTCATAACAATAGTAGTAGAAAGGGCGGTCCTCACATCCTCTCCCCCTAAGACGGTACTTCCTCCTGGAAGTCGTCAAAAAGGTGAGGATACAGGGTCTTCAATCGCTCTGCATCTTCCCATGTTGCAGTGACTTCGTCGTATAAGTCCCATTGGACTCTAACCTGGTCCAGCTCTCGACCTCGAAGGGCCAGCTTCCGTCGAGCCAATATGCGAATTGGCTCCAACGCCAGTTGTCCGTCTGCCTCTACCTGAAGAGCACTCCAATCCAACACATGAGATAAGTCAGAAATATATTGACGTAAAACTGATACATGAAATACATCGTGGATACGTGACAGGCTAGGTGGCAAGGCTAGACGATAGGCTACTGGTCCTATCCGCTCCAAGATTTCGAAAGGTCCTACAAATCGAGGTGCGAGTTTAGAGCCTTTTCCGTAACGGATTGGACTTTTGTGCGGCCGCACTCTCAAAAATACTCTTTCCCCCACAGAGAAGCTTCGGTCTGTCCTTTTTGCATCGGCATACTTTTTCTGCCTGTCCTGTGCTTCCAAAAGCCTCTGTCTTATCTGTTTAACTTGCAGTTCCATATTCTGAACTATCTCTGGGCCGATGACTGTTCTGTCCTCTATACGATCCCAACTCAAAGGTGTTCTGCATGGTCTGCCATATAATGCCTGGAAAGGAGGCATACCCAACGAGCTATGATGTCCATTATTGTAGGCGAATTCAACTAGATACAGGTACTCCTCCCATCTAGACTGGTGATCCATCACATACATGCGAAGCATGTCTTCTAACACCTGGTTAACTCTTTCTGTTTGTCCATCGGTTTCTGGATGATATGCAGAACTGAAGTTGAGCTGTGTGCCCAACGCCTGATGTAAGGCTTTCCAGAACGATGAAGTGAATACGGAGTCTCTGTCAGATATAATGCGGCGAGGTATCCCATGAAGTCTAACAATCTGATCAAGAAACACCTTTGCCACTGATGGTGCATTGTATGTTGTACATATTGGTGAAAAATGCGCCACTTTGGTCAGCTTGTCAACTGTCACCATAATAGCATCATGGCGACGTGATGATATAGGTAGACCAACGATAAAATCCATAGAAATGGTATCCCATTTCCATTCAGGTATCTCGTGAGGGTACAACAGTCCCGCTGGATGCTGATGTTCGGCCTTAACCCTCTGACATTCCAGGCAACGAGCAACAAATTCGGCAATGTCACGCCTCATCCCAGCCCAATGATAAAGCTGTCGTAAATCAGCATGCATCTTCTTCACTCCTGGGTGTGCTGCGTAGGGTGCTCTATGAGCCTCTGATAGGATTACTGTACGAAGATTACCCGCATGGGGTACATAGATGCGTTGCCGATGTCGAAGCATTCCATCAGAATCAAGGGTATATCCTGTAAATTTGCCCTCAAGGGCCTTCTGATTTAGTACTGCCTGCTGCACTTCAAGAAACCATTCGTCCTCCGGCAGATGCTGTAAGATGCGATCCTTCAAGTCCATCTTCAAGGTCAGGGTCTGGATCTCGTGGCGTCTTCGACTCAGAGCATCAGCGACCACGTTCTCCTTCCCTTTTATATAATGGACATCGAAGTCATATTCGCATAGGAATTCCATCCAACGTCGTTGGCGGGCGTTCAAATTAGGCTGTGTAAAAATATACTGCAAACTATGATGGTCTGAATGGAGTTCAAAGCGTCGCCCTAAGAGGAAGTGTCTCCAGCGAACCAAGGCATGAACAACAGCTGCAAGCTCTAAGTCGTGCGTAGGATAGTTTAACTCATGTGTCTTTAGTTTCCGCGATTCGTATGCGATCGCTCGTCCATCCTGCATAAGCACGGCTCCCAAACCTTCTAATGATGCATCCGTGCAAACTACAAACTCTTCCGAAGGATCTGGAACTGCTAAAATAGGAGCGCTCGTAAGACGCTCTTTGAGGACTCCAAAAGCCTTTTCACACTGCTCGGTCCAAGTGAAACCCTTCCCTTTTCGCTGAAGGGAAGTAATGGGATGTGCTATCCTGGAGAAACCTTCGACAAACCGACGATAATACCCAGCTAACCCCATAAAGCTTCTGACCTCTGTCACGTTCGTGGGTGCCGGCCACTCCTGGATTGCTCTAATTTTAGATGGATCTACAGAGATGCCATCGCCTGATAAAATGTGTCCCAAATACTGCACCTCTGTCTTGAAGAAGGCACACTTCGCCAAGTTGCCATAAAGTTGCTGCTCTCGTAATTTCTGCAAAACTTGACGCAAGTGCTCTACATGCTCCTCCTCAGTCCGTGAATAAATCAGAATGTCATCTAGGAATATGATCACAAACCGGTCTAGGTATGTACGGAACACCCCGTTCATGAGACTCATGAATACTGCAGGAGCGTTCGTCAACCCGAAAGGTACCACTGTGAATTCATAATGGCCATATCTGGTTCGAAAAGCAGTTTTATGAATATCTGACTCCGTGATGCGCAATTGATGATACCCAGATTTTAGATCGATTTTCGAGAACACTCTGGCTCCCTGCATCTGATCAAAAAGGTCGTCAATCCTAGGTAGAGGATAACGATTCTTCACCGTCACCTTGTTCAACTGCCTGTAGTCCATGCATAGACGAAGAGACCCATCCTTCTTCTTCACGAAGATCACTGGTGCGCCCCATGGTGAAACGCTAGGTCGGATGTGTCCCTTCTCAAGTAATTCTTCCAACTGCAGCTTAAGTTCTGTGAGTTCATGGGTCGTCATTCTATAGGGTGCGCGGGATATCGGCTCTGCACCTGGCACTAAGTCAATGTGGAAGTCCACTTCTCTACGTGGGGGCATACCAGGTAATTCTGGCGGAAACACATCGGCAAACTCTCTAAGGATAGGGTGATCATCTAAAGTAGCCTCAGGTTCATCCTCTGCTCTATCACTGACTGTGATGGCAAACATCTGACATCCCCTCCGCATACAGCGCTTAAGCTGTTGTGCGGATATCATACGAACCGCCGTGGGCTTTTGAATGCCCACTATCTCAACCGACGAACCATGATCATCTAAACAGCTAATCGTTCTCTGGCGACAATCAAGCTTGGCTCTATGTGCCGCAAGCCAATCCATACCCAGAACTACTCCGTAAGACCCTAATGGCATAATCCTAAGGTCGCATATTGTGGTGAAGGGTCCCAATGTGATCTCACAGTCTTTAACCAAGGTATCTACTGACATCCTGGCCCCTGAGGCCAACTCAACTTCCCACCTAATGTCTTGCCTAGAAGCCACCAGCCTGCAACGCTCCACTAACGATGTAGACAAAAAAGAGTCAGTAGCTCCTGAATCAAAAAGGATCGAGATGGGAAAGTCTCTAATCGTACCTGCTGCCTCGATGACAGAAGCCTGAAAATCGGCCTGGCGGTTATCAACCGCTGCAAACATGTGGTGAGATCTGCCCACGTCACCTACGGTCTGCTCAGACCCTCCTGATCGGGGCTGACCCCCTGCAGTAAATCCCTGCGGACACTCTCTAGCCAGATGCCCTGCTCCACCACATACATAACATGGTCCCCTAACCTGTAACTGCCCTGACTGTGTTCTGCCCGACTGTTGTTGCCCGGTCCGTCCGGTGGATCCCTGTGAGCCTCTGTAAGACTGCTGGGACCTTGCGGGTCCTGCCGATGAACCCTGCTGTCTCTGATCCCTGCGTGGTCCCTGCTGCTGCCATCCACGGTTTTGTCCTCCCTGTCCCCTCTGTTGAAATTTGGATTTTTGCTGATGTTGCTGTTGCTGTGGAGGCCTAGGAGGTAATGATGAAGCATTATATCCTCCTCTCTGTGTTGTGTTTTGAGGCCTTCGGAAATTTTGTTGTTGTTGGGGATTTCGTTCCTGGTACTGTGAGCGTGAATTCTGTCCTCGTCCCTGAATTTCCTCTGATATAAGGGCCTTTTCAACAGCCTCGCTCATGGTTTGGGGATTTGCCATACGAACTGGTCCTGATATCCCGTGATTTAGCCCCCTGATGAATTTGTGTATTAAGATTTTCTCGTCATGGAGGTATTCCGCATAACGAGAAAGTTCTATAAATCGGCTCTCATACTGAGTAACGGTGAGTCCCCTCTGCTGTAGATCATGAAACTCATCAATTCTGCGCTGTCTATAATGTTCGGACAAATACCGCGCATTGAAGCGCTCAATGAAGGTGTCCCATGTGAGTGTATCCACGGAGAGTCGGCGCTTGCACTCCTCTGTGCGCCACCAGGTGGCTGCTGCATCCCTAAGAAGATGAACTGCCACTCGTGCTTTCGTGTTGCTCTCATACGGTCGCAATGCGAAACACCTGTCTAAGCTAATTAGCCAAGCCTCGGCCACAGCTCCCTCTGTAGCTCCTGCGAAGGTGGGTGGGTTGAGCCTCAGTAGATCTCTGATAGGGTCCCCTCTGTCTCTAAGTCTCCCAAGTGGCTCTTCCACACCATCCTCATATACTCCCTGCTGAACCTGTTCTTGTCTCAAAAGTCTCGGAGGACTCCTGCTCCGTGCTCGGGAGGCCGACCCTACCTCCTCTACTGTTGTGTCAGGAATCTCAACAAAGGGCTCCACACGTCTCACCGCTAGTGGATCAACGCGGGGTTCCATACGTGGCTCAATACGTGACTCGGCACGTGGCTCCTCTCGCGGAGCAACACGAGGCTCTATACGTGGCTCAGGAATCACTGGTGGTAACCTGTCTAGCATAGTCTGTAGTGCCTGTAAGATCTGTGGACCTATATCCGCTACTGGTGTCGCCTGTGGTACTAGTAGTGCTTGTGGCACAGGTGGGGCAGGTGGTGCTGCTGAATCTGCGGGTGCCAGTCCCTCGGCTGAGGAATCGCTGTGCACCTCGACTGACGCTGTGTGGCGTGATCGCGCTCGTCGAACACGTCGGGGAGGCATCCTACAAAACAAGGTAGAAACTAATTAGCCAAAGTTGCGGAATAATAACGTGCCCAAATACGCCCAGTGTTTACAAACTGGGCTCTGATACCAAATGTCATGCCCACATTTTCCTTGTGGTCACAACCCACTTCGCACGTGTCATAGCCACATCTGTCATGTGGTTATGACACGAGATATGAAAAACTTTTCTCACACCGTCCTAAAAACCCCTTTCGCATGCGTACGCATGCTCAACGGTGTTCTCTCATGGCGAAACACTATACTCATCGACGGAATACAAGTATAATGGCGTGCAAACGGAAACATATAGATCAACAAGAGGGTCGATACAATGCTGCTAACATCATTGCAAGAGTGAGATTACCCAAGTCCTTTAATCGCACCCTCGGCAATGTTCGGTAGCAAAATGCCTTACGGCGTTAGTGGGAATTACGCTGCACTCATTTACGCACGTGGTTCGCTGATAGAGGAACCACTCCCCTCGACGCCTTGTTCCAACTAAACCGGCTAGTGATCTCCCTATTTAGTCATTTTTCAGCTAGGCACGGTTGTCTGTCTCCTCTCTTGTTTCCTGAAACATACCCATCCTATGACTTAGCATTTTCAACAAGGCGGTTTGGTTGCCTCTCTTCCCTTTCCACAAGTTCTTAAGTTGGATTATATCTTTATCGCCCTTACCTTAACTATCTCTTAGTTCATTTAGTGTGTTTATATTTCGGTCTCTCTCTCTCTTTCATTTTCTATACTTTCTTTATGTGCATCCTGTCCTTTCTTCGTGATTTACGTCAATCAGGGTTATTACTGCAGCTATTGTTGATATTAAACCTAATTTCAGGATGATCTCGGTCACATAGGCTGGTTTACTATTTCGCTGGACTCAGTCTCCTAATCTTCCCCGATCTAGGTTCCTCCTCTCCGTAAATACTTAGTCAACTTGTACCTAAGCACAATTGACAGAAGGGTCCGTCAACTTAGTTCTCTTATCCCGTGTGAGATATGTCGCGCATTTTCTCCTCTGTGTTTTCCAATGTTGGTTTTTCCTTCTTCGGAACCTCTTACAGGTTTACATATGAGATTGTTTGCTACAGTTGAGATTAATATGGCCACAAGGATCGTCAGTGGTGGCTTCTTAAGTTTATTTCCAGTGTTCTTTTTGAGTAAGGAGTTGTGTAATTTTCCTCTTCATTTTCCGGGTGATTGTTAGTATGTTTTTTTTTTAGTTGAAACTTCCGAGAATCTCTTTCCAGAGTATCACTGAATATTCCTAAACTCTCTTTACATTATAATTTTATTTTCTCTTGTTTAGAATTACTGTTGTTACTGTTACTCATAATTACGATTCATACACTGTTTGTAACTCGTATGACGTTGTCTATAGGTATAGGTGGTTCACCACTTTATAAAACTCTGTTCATGGTAATATAGCTTCTTTGGTAGTTGTGTTCGAAACTTAATAACATCTCCTGTGAGAATATAATTGTTATTTATATATATATATATATATATTTTTTTTTTTTTTCCATATCCATGAAACATAGTTATTAACGATTTTTAAACGAGGGCCCAATAAATATAAATATATATAAATATATATATATATATATATATATATATATATATATATACATAAAATATATTTATTTAAATATCTCAATAATGAACAAATTGGTTTCCCACAACTTAAACCTTTATATATATATATATATATATATATATATATATAGATATATCTATATATATATATATACAGATGTATCTAATCATTCTTATATTATATATATAGCTATATACATAGACATATATAATATATATATATATATGCCTATATATAGAGCTATATAAAAATAAACTGAATTTATTTATCAAATCACCCATTCATATGTTAGGGCCCAAGCCCTACATTTTTTTATGGCTTTCAACCCACAGCAGATGGCGGCCATGGGCGGCGGTGGCCGCAAAGCGGCGGACGGGGATCTGAGGTGGCCGCAGAGCGGCGGACGGGGATCAGAGGTGGCCGCAGAGCGGCGGACGGGGTTTAAGGTGGCCGCAGAGCGGCGGACGGGGGTTTAAGGTGGCCGCAGAGCGGCAGCCAAAATCCGCGGGAGGCATAAGGGTATGGAGGAGGGGGAGATGTGGAGTGGGGCGGAGCCCCACCCACATTCCCACGACGTGGGGTGTGGGTGGGGCTCCGCCCCACTCCACACCTCCAAATATGACGAAAACCTGCGGTGGGGTTTTCTTCCCCACCGCCCATAGTAAATAACGACTGTGTAATTTGTTACCCGCGGCTTAATTTTTTTGACAGTCTTTCTCCGTTCGTTGATTATTATCAATAATAAAATATCTTCAAATATATATATATATATATATTTATATATTCATATATAAATATATATATATATATGTATATATATAACAACGATAATATATTTATATATATATATATATATATATTTCATGTTTATATATATATATATATATATATATATATATATATATATATCCCCCCCTTTTTTTTTTATATATAACAATTATAATTACTTTCAATTTCTCTATTATTTTCTAAAATGATAATTACTCAAAATGAGAAATTTATATATATCTCTATATATATATTTATAAAGTATTTAGAGAAAAATATTATTTTTGTATAATTCCAATTTCGACAATTTTTTTTTTTAATTCACTACTCTATGCATTTTCTCCAAATCAACATAGTATATAGGAATTGTCATAACAATTAGATATAAATATATATATATATATATATATATATATATATATATATATATATATATATATATATATATATATATATATATATATATATATATCCCAATTTCACCAAATGATAAATAGCTCTTCCCTTAGTATAAGTATAAATTATTCCATTGTTATAAACATATAAGACTTGTAAATTTACAAACAGATTATATTTACATGCTAGAATTCCTCTAATTCTTCTAAATTAACAGAATCCATTATTATGGAGAAAGCTCAAATATTTAAAAACTGTCTTTTCCATTTCAACATTAAAAGGGAACTAGCATTTCAACTAAAGAAGCAATTCCAAACTTTCAAATGTAAACAACTCAGATTAAGTTGCAAAAAACGAATTTATTTCTTTCAGTAATACTTGAAACACAAAAATTGCTATTGAACAAAGGTTGTAAACATCAACTTAAAAATTTAAGCACATTCACATTACAGTTTCACAATCATGAATACCAACTTCCCAGATATGAACTTTCTCCTCCCAAACCGTATACAACTGAAAACTTATGACAACCAATTAAAGTCCAATAATAACAAGACCAGGGAGGTGATTTCCTTCACTCCCAGAATATCAGTAATTTACAACAATAACAAGAGAGGTGTTCTCTCTTCATTTCTATGAAATAAACCAGGCCTAATTCTCATGACAAGAAGATAATCTGTTTCTTCATAAATAGCCAACCAGAAAGCTCCAAGAGAAAAACCTGCATATCAAAGACAAACAAAGAAGAAAATACCACTTGTCTAGCTCTCCTCCCTACCGTAGACCCGCAAGAGGGTCACCCCCGAGCTAGGGAGACCATACTCACACCTGGGTACTCAAACACTCCACTTCACAACAGAAACAACAACAATCCCAAAGCACACCTACACCCGTGGCTATTTTACACAATACGGAAACTCAACTACAGTGAGTTTCATAAGGGGCAGGAGAGTGGATACACTCGACTCCAGGGTGTCACCCTGACAGATAAATGAACTCATATAAAATTTCTCTTGGTCTCAACCAAGTGTGATCACATTTTACAAGAAATCTGCATATGACTCACAAGTCAAAAATACAGTCACAGATACATGCCCTCAAGGCTTTCAACATCCCAAAAGATGGAACAGGTATGCACCCGAGGAGGATCTCTCCTCCCCTACCCCAAACTTGATGAGCATTTCTCCCAAATGGGAGACGCTCTGTCAAACACCCGACAAGAACCCCACAGAAACAAATTTAAACACATATGTTACACACATTTCATACACATTTCAGTCCTACCATAACAAAGGTAAAATTCAGACCAACCTTGCAAGCCCTCCTGGAATGAAGTTGTTGCAGAGTCCACAGAGTTCACTTCCAAGCTTAGCCACCAACTCCCTCTCTCTTCTCTATCTTCCAAACTAACTTCTCTATTTTTGGTAAGGCCAAAATGAAAGAGTTTCCCCAAAATTCAACTAACTCCCTCTCATCCCAAAATTTGAAAATAAATCACCCAAAATTCTCTTTCTTTCCAATTTTGAGAAATGGGGAAGTGACACTTGTCACCTCCTCACCCTTCCCAAAAATCACTATACTGTCCAGGTGGCTTATGTCACTCTCCATTCCCAAGGGGACTCCTTAATCCTTTCATGTGACTCCACTTTCTCATGGGAGAAATAAAAAAAAGAGTTAAATGGGAACAAGACAGGTGACCCATGCCTCTTTCTCCTTTCTTCACATGGGTGTCCCCATAGTACATGGGGGAATCTTACTAAAGAAGAGGTAACTTTTACTAATGGATGGCATCTCTTATCTAGGGTAAAGTAGAGGGGATGGGTTGAGTGTTGGTACAACCCATCATGTCCCCTCCTACCTCCAATTTTCGCCACTTAACTTCAGGGAAAGGTTAAGTTGACTAGATGGAGGTTACTCAAGGGTTACCCATGCCAAATGGGCCCCTGGACCCATGGGGTAGAACCCAGGGTCAATTTTAACCCAAACAAGACACCCCAGGTCAAGGTAAAGCACAAGAAAAAGGGCCTCATAATTTAAAGAAAAATAGAAATTTCAAATTCAATCTCTTAACAACACTTACTTATAAAAATAATGATACATGAGGGTAACCTAACCCACTCGACCATACGAAAGACCACATTACATCAAGACATCAAACACAAAGAGATCTTGGTTCTTCGTGGAACCAGATCGGCTTAACAGGGAATAACAATTAACAAGGTGTGGACTGATCTCCGAAATCTGTGGTTTGATTAGTAGTCCCTGCACACTCAATTACAAGATCAGTAACCACATAAATTCATCATAGCCGAAGCAACATAAATAACACATGCATTCTCATGCCTTAGTACAATTTAACATAATAAAAAAAAATCATATTACAATTTTTCCATCATCCCTAATTCATTTTTCTGAAAAGTAACTTATCCAAACATCACCCAATTAGTTTTCCCGAAAACATAATAAAGTTAAATAGTCTGACAAATTCCGGGAATTGCTATCCCACAAATATGAAAGTAACAATAACAGTACTGTAAATAGTCATAACAATAGTAGTAGAAAGGGCGGTCCTCACAGCTTGGTTTTTTCATAACCCCTTCAGATTAAGGGAGGGATGTTCATGATTGGTTTAACCCTTTAGATTAAGAGGTGATGTTACCATGTTAATCCTCAAGGTTAATACAATATAATTACTTTTCAATTTTACATTCACTTTTTCTGTTTTGGCAGTTAAACCATTTCTGGTTGCCTATAAATCAGGCTGTAATCTTCTTTCGAACACCAATACAATTTTACCATTTTATTCTGCCATTTCATCTATGCCTAACAATTATAAACACATCTTTCATGCTCTCCATAAGTGTTCTCACAAGTAGAGATTTCCACAAAACAAATATGATGATCTTGCGAGCATTCGTGCTATTGGAAACAATGGTATTATATTCCTCTCTAGGCGTGCTCACGGTAGATTTATTGATAGAAAGACAAAGGCAATTTCACACATAAATGGGCAGGCAGATTCACATAGCAGTGGTGTTGATGTTGGTTGGGTATTGTTTAGCGGGTGCCTTTTTAGCATGTCATTTCCTCAACCTTTCTTTTCCCTTACTATTAAAGCTTACCCTTTGTTTCGGGGAAGTTAATGTAGGAACTTTAAATGAGATTATAATTATGGTGAGGTAATTGTGGTGGATGCATCTGCAGGGAAAAAGACAGAGTGTGCCTACATTGTGTGTTGTCTATTTAACATACTGGATGCCCATTAACCATATTTCTTAATTCTGATTATATGGAGAAATAGTGGGCTCCATCAGTGTAGTTTCGGGTTGTGAGCATGATTATGGAGAAACAGTGGGCTCCATCAAAGGTACATATCTGCACAATTAGGTGTTGTAAAACAAAATCTTTTGAGGAACTTGCTTTTGTTTGAGTTTATTGTCCACCATAATTGTCTTTTAAAAATTAAAATATTAAAAATGAATCCACTTTTAGTTTCTTTCTTCCAACCGGAGTTAATTTTGTGTTATATATATATATATATATAATTTCTTTCTTCCAACCGGTATATATATATAATGTCTAGGGTCCCCTTGGGACTAAATAGTTTTATATATGACTTCCTAGACCAAATCAAACTTCACCATTAGATCTAGAAGGCCCAAAAATTGTATAAATTGATATAATATATATAATGTCTATGGGACTAAATATTTTTATATATGACCTCCTAGACCAAATCAAATGTCACCATTAGATCTAGAAGGCCCAAAAATTGTATAAATTGATATAAAATTCAATAGAGTTTTGAGTTAGAAAATTTTCTACTATTTTGGGGGTTCGGAAAAATCTTATGTAGTCAAATTCCATATGGTCATGTAGACATGTATAGGCTATAAAATGTCATCGTGTAATAAGAAAAGCATTCTAGTCATATTTTTTCTATGCAAACATCTTGTCATCTAGTACAGTCGGTAGGAAATTTGGTGATTTTTCATTAGTTTGAGGTACATTTTTAACAAGGTATGGATTGCATAAGTGTTCATTGAGAATCCACCAATCACGTGGGATGAATAGCCCTCAGTCATGCATAGGTAAAGGGGTGTTAAGGCTATCCCATGCTTACTCTACCATTGGTGGCGTGATCTATCACTCAACTAAGTTAGGCAACCTAATCACTATCTATGCTAGCCACCATTTTGCTCAAGCTACACAACCAACATGCCACTTAGATATACCACCTATTCACCACTTCCACCACTACTTAGATGGAAGAACCACTCACCTATAGCTAGAGTGTTTCCCCACTAGTGTAAGTGTCAATTTTCCATTTTCCCTTAGAGAGGATTTTCTTTCGAGAGGCATAACATTCACCCAATGTATCAAATTTTTGACTTCTTATAGTTGATGGAAAGATCTCTCTAACAACTATATGATGATATCAATGGTTTTTATACAAATTTCTATCTATGACAAAAAAAAACATTTTTCTCTCATTTATTCAACAGGTCATATCTTATGTCCATGATGTCTAATTTTGGACTTCTTATAGGAAATGAAGAGAATTTATAAAAACTTGATATTGGATCAAGTTTTTGGTCACTTGGTGGACTTTAGAAAGTTTTCTAATTATCCAATTAGCTTGTGGAGTTAGATATTTAGGATATTTTATTTAGTGTTGATTGTGGTACAGACAAGTGTTTGAATTTATTCTATTTTTTTAGGATATGGATGATACAAACGTGTGAGATTATAGATCCCAATTAATTAGTATGTTGATGTACATTCATTAAGGGTGATGATCATGTTGCGATGGAGGTTTTTGTATGCATGGAGAAATGAAACAACATGATTCTTTATGTGAATACATAGTCAGTGGTGATGGATTGATTCTTGGGTTATAGGTGCTAAGCGATCTTCTTGGTTTGTAGATCATGGTTCTAAATACTCTTTGGAATTTGTTGGTGTTGCAATTGAATTTTTTGATTATGTGAGGGACATGGTTGATATTTATTTAGGAGATGGTTACCATGATGCCAAGTGTATCTTGGTATCATGTTCAGTGAGAGATTTGGTAGTGATGTGAATTTGTCACTTAGTGACTGTTGATCTTGTATTGTGTCTGTTAGTGTCATTATAAGCTCTTGGATTCTATCTCTTGTATGCAGTTAGAGTTCATTGACATCTTTAGTTCTAATGCCAAGAGATGCTTATCTTCATGTTGTTTGGAGATGTTGGCATTTGTTACAATAGATAACTCATGGAGTCTTTGGTTGAGGTGTTAGTAATGATTTGTTAGTTTGATAGACAATCCTTGGTTTAGAGAATGGTTTATTGTGCTATGGTGGACATTGGATTACTAGTTAGAGTTATTGGCATGAGATGGATGCTTTTGAGAATATTTATTGATTAGGGGCTCATGATCTTCCTTGGTGAAGATACAAATCATGGCGCTAGTTGGGATTCCTAGAGTCTTTATGCTTTTTTAATTTTAGTGGGAGAATTGGTCATGATGAGTTCCTAGATTCTATAGAGGGAGCTTTGATGGTGGCCGGTCATAATCTACTAGATGAGTATTGTGATCATTTTTCCTTGTGAGCTTCTATTTATTATGGGGTTCTAGTTGGAGTTTAGTTTGCATGAGATGATCACTTGTACACATATATTATATTTTGGTGAGGCTAGAGATATCTTATGTATAGTGATGAGGTGATCCCATAATACTAAGTACCAAACTTGGGACATCCTAATTTTGTTTTAGATTTTTTAGAAAAATTAATGGTTTAACCCTTGAGGGGTTCCATCTAAAGGGGTTTAATTGAAGGGGGTTAGATAAAAAACCCCTTAGATCAAACCCCCTTGGAAAGAAACCCTAGTCTTAAATCAGAACCTCAATGGAGTCTCCTCTGCAACTATCAAAATGCTAACAAAAAACTAATTTTGCTTCACCTTTTGAGGAATCAAATGAAGTCATTTAGAAATTTTATTTTGCAAGTATGTAGCCCTTAGTATAAGCTTTCAAAAAAGTATCATTTTGAATATATTTATTTGATTATTATATTTAATTTCTATTTTCTAGTGAGCATAGGTTTTCAATGAACATCAAGGTCTCTATTCCACACACGCAGAAAAATAAAAATAGAGAAAACATATTGTAAAAAATATTTGCACACTAGGTATTGATGTCCTTGTTTCAAAAAAAAAAAACAATTTAATTTGGATACCTACAGAAAATGTTATGTTGTATAGTATAAACCTATGTCTGAATTATTTAATTAATCTCACTTTAAATAAAAATTAATAAAAATTTATGCAACAAAAAATTATAAAAAAATATCTGCACAGTAGATATTGGTATTACAAATCTATGTTTAAAATTTTATAATTTGATTCTTTCTATTAAATAATCTATAATGTATAGTACAAACGTCACTTTTAAAAAATACTGTTAACTATAAAAAATAAGTTATTAAAAGTTACATTAAAAAATTCACAAATTATTTCTTAAAATTTATTAAAATATACATTTATAATCTACATACAAAATTTCAAGAATCACTAGTTCATATTATCTTCAAAAACTTAATGGTTTAGTTGCTATAGGTGTTAGAAACTGAAAATTTGGTTAAAAATGTTGATTTCAATGTCCTACTTTGGCCAAAAAGTGGGACACAGTATTGTGGGATCACTTGATCACATGTTAAAATGCTTACTTTTTAATGAGGGTTCAACATATTGATCAAGGAGACTACACTTAAAGTTAGATGTGAGTTCAACATGGACCTATTGAGAAGATTATTTATGGAGAGAGTCATTGTGGCTCAGTGCATCTCAAGAGGAGAAATCTCATTGTACACTCTTGGTTCACTTAGTGGTGAATTATCTGATATGTATTACCCACCTATTTTTTATATGAATTCCTTCTTTATGTCTTGTCTTCTCATGTGTGCTGGAGTCTTGAGCTATGGATGTTAGTTTTGAGAACTTGTTGAGGACTAGATGCATGGCTATGGTTCATTATCTCCTTATATTTGGGTCTTTTGAGGTTCATGTTTTTTTAAGAGTATAGGAGATGGTTAGTGGATTTTGGGCATATTCCCTTGTTGAGGTAATTGAATTTTGATTAGTTTGGTCTTCCTTTACTTTGAGAAGCTTGTATACTAACTAATTATGGTGTGTTTGACCTTCAGGTTAAATGATTGGATGTTGAGGAGGATTTTCTATTTGGGGTTTTTGAATGATCTTATAATAAATTTAGCACATTGGTGTTGGTTGAAGGTCATGGTTTTGATTTGTAGTTTTTCTCTTGATGGTCTAGTGCTTCTTCCTAGAGGTTCATGTTCACATGACATTGGAGCTAAGGGTTGTGTGGAGCTATTTTGATCACTATGTTTGTGGTCCTTTACTATTATTTTACTTCATTATTTTTAGTAACAATATGGAGGCTCTTTAATCACTATCTTCTAAGATGTGGAGATCATGGGAGAGTTATAGTGATATTAGTTATGAGAGTTATTTTGTAGTTGTTTAGTTTTAGGTTTGTAGATCAATGTTTGTTATTTGACACTGTGATAGATGATTTATCCACAAAATATATGTAAGTGATATTGGTTGAATTTTAGATGTTTGATTGGCTTCATATTTGACATTACCCATGTAGTGGGAGTTTCAAGATGTATATGTGTCTTTTGTTGATGTTCTCATTAGCGGTGATGAAGTCTTCATTTTTTTTATATATCTATGTGTGTTTATTACATGGGAGGACTTCTTTGTGCATGATAGTGTATATATAGTGACTTGTGATTATGCCTTGGGTTGGATATGTTGACGGTAGAAGGTCTACCTATGATTTTGAGTATACCTCATTTTTTGAGGTATGGTTAATTAGACATGTTAGAAACATGTTCTGCTTTTTATTCCAATTGTTGGTGAGTTCTTGGCACCTACTCAGGGCTATTTGTTACCATTGGATTTTTTTGTGTGTTTTGATATTTAGTTGAGGCAAGATTTATTAATATTTCTATGTGGTAGTGTAAAAAGATCTTTGAATATTTCTTATCTTTTATGCTTTGGAATGATGGAGGACGAGAGAATTCTTGTTCGAGATGGTGGTCACCTTGGTTTCTATTGTAGGTATCTTGAAGGAGCACATGGATATTTAGATGGTGCATGTAGAATATAGGTATTGTTTCCTTGATGATTGAGTTTACTTTTGACCCCTTATGACATAATGTATACAACAAGTGGGAGAATGTTGGGAAAGGTGTGTTGTACACCTTGTATATTAATATTAATAATGTAAAATAAATATTTGATTGTAATACGCCTAGAGATGTGGATACCACATGGGATAAGCATTCTTGGGAACACTTATGTGTTGTATAGGACATTGAATAAATATTTAATTTTGGCTCATGGTTTTGAGACACATGGTTTATGTAATACCACTTAGTGGTTTTGTGCAAACTTGTTTTATAAAAGCAAGAACATGAGTGGTTGTTGGGGTTGGTTGGATTAAGCATCTCTTGTAGGTTACAAATGTGATTATAGGAAGTATAGATTGGAATGCATGGCTCCATGGTTCTCATTTTCTTGTTCACATGGAGGAGTGCAATTGAGTTTACAAGTGTATTATGATATTTTTTGAAATAACACATTCAGTTGTGTGGGTGCTTTTCGAAGCTAGAATTTTTAATCCCAAAAGGTTTTTCCTAGGTACATCTAGTGTTATATTATGGGTATGCTTTATTATTATTTTGCATTTTGGATTCTAAAGAATTGTTTTATATTTTTCTCCTATGAGGGTATCTGGAATTGGTATATTTGCATCCAATTTCCTTTCATGCCTAATTCCTTATTTTGAAGATCTGGATGAGTGTGATATTTGGGAACTATATGAAGATACATGTCTTAAAAAGAAAGTTATAAATTAGTCCTTCTTGTGGTTTATACTTATTGTGTCACTATTAGCTATTTTTGAAAATCATTTTTGGTCAAGGATGGTATATAATGACATTTTATAAAAAAAAAAGGAGTGTTGGCTGACAAGGCTATAAATATTGCAAACGTGAATGATTTAAAATATGTTTATAAATTTAACCAAGTTCTAATGGCTAATACTTATTGTGACACTCTTGTATATCTTTGAATGTAACCATCAATGTTAGTAAATTGAAATATCTTCAAAGATTCTTCTTTCTTATAAAAAAATACCTAAGAGTGTTATCAAATGGTTGAAACACAAATATTTATCACCTTTTCGACTAAGCACTGCATGTAATGGCTTTAAAAATATAAATGTGTAGTGCTTGGCAAAAAAGCTATAAATATCTTATCTCGTCTACTCGTAGTACTTCCCCAAGGGGACATCAAAGTTTGTGAAAAGAATACATGACATTTATGGATGAGCATGTCACACGTTTCTAACCAACTTGGTATAGTTTTTATAATTATTTTTTCTAAATCTAGATTACACTCCCATGACAAAGTTTTGAGTAGAGATTTCCCCATATCCAAAATCCTCTATTTATAACTATTTTATAAATACTAGAATGTCAAATCTAAATATAATTTGTAGGATTTTTGTGTTTTATTATTTAAAGTTGAAGAAAAAAATAAGTTTTTATTTAATATGTAGGTTATTAATGTAATAATAAAAATAGCACAGTATAACATATTCTAATTGTATAATAATGGATTTGATAATAAATAAACAATAATATTTTAAAATCATTCAAGAAGTGATGACACACCAAATAATGGGTGTACTATATAAAATTACTACTTTTGAATTCAAACAATGTGTATAGCACAAAAAACACAACTTTTTGATTTATTTTAATTTATAATAATACTACATTTTAAAAACTAGTGATAGCATCTAAAAGTTCTTGACAACAATTATCTCCATGTGTAGCAGTCATGTTGACTATAACTGTAATGCCCATTGGGATTATTAAATTTGTAGTTGTCTTTCCTAACTTTGTTGTTTGCATTTAGTATTGTAGTTGAGTTATTGGTCAATGTGTTTGTGTGTCATAACTCACTTGTATTTTTTAAACTCTATATATTCATGCCTTGCCTCTTCTTCTACGAAGGCAATTTGGGGCTTTCATATGTTGGCTTGTTTTGTGATCAGCAGATCACCATTATTTATGTATTTACCTTCATCTGGTATCAGAGATAGAGCTAGGTTTTTGAAAACAAATCTTGCATCCCTATAGCTTTTGTTAAGGTTGTGAGTAGAGTAGTAGAGGCGTCCAAAAGCCAAGGAGATTGTCAATGTGAATCCTACAAAAGAAACCGATGCTACTGTTGTTGCAGACTAGGCTCTGCTCTGCTATAGTTTTCATTGTGGGAGGAGGTGTGCAAACAAAAGGAGGTGTATAGGCCATGGAAAGGGAGGTGTCCAAAGGAGATTGGCAAGTAGTTGTTTGAAAGTTGAAAAAAACTAATATTGTCATGTGAAATATTTTCCTTCCTTTTTTGATAAGCTTAAGACTTTGGTTTGATATTTGACAGGGTTAAAGAAGATGCATTGATTTCTTTAACTACTCTCCTTTTGTTTAAACACTAGCCTCCTTTCCTTACATGATTTTAAGTTTAAAACACTTAAAACATTTTAAGGGTTTTCTTTCCATGTGAGAGATCTAGTTTTAATGCTTTTCATTCCTTTTGAAGTTTAGAAAAAGGTTTTAATGATTTTCATTCCTTTTGAAGTTTAGAAAAAGGTATTAAAATTTTATGTTAGCCTTTATATTTTTTATTTTTTATTTTTTATTTATTTTTGGTAGCCTAGGGTATCCCTGTGATCCTTCTCCCAGTGACTCACTTAGAGAGGCGAGCGGAGGGGTGAGACTAGTCCCTGGAGGGGAACTCAATAGACTGCAAGCCTATTCCCCTTGTAATTCCAGGCAGGAGTCAAACCCATGAGCTTGAGGAGCCATCCCAAGTCACAAGCCAACTCCCCACTCTTTATATTTTTTATTATTATAAGGAAAAAGGTTGCATAAATTTTTTTTTTCAAGAAATGATATGTAACTTTTTAGAGGGTTTTTAACTTTGATCCTTTTGAAGTTTCTCTTGTAAAAGTGATAAGGGAAATATTTGCAATTAAGTACATTATCAGTTGAAGCCAACACTTATTCACAAAGACAATATAATATAAAGATCATTTTTTGGTGTGGGTCCTATTTGAAGGAACAAAGAGAGTATCCATTTGCAGAGATCTCTCTAGTTTTTTTTGTGTTGAGCCATTGAGTCATTGTGCATATTTCTCTTATGGAAAATATGGTAGGAAATATTATGTCTAACATGTTAATTCTTGTGTTTGAAGGAGACAATTTTACATATTGGTGTACTAGGATGCAAACCCTACTTAAATCCAAAGATTTGTGGGAAATTGTACAAGTAGGGTATGTAGAACTAGATACAACTGCATTTAATGCATTAAATGATCAACAGAAAAGAGAATACAAGGAAAATGTAAAGAAGGATAATGAAGCCTTATTTCTGATTCAAGGCACAATTAATCATGCATTTTATCCTAGGATAAGTGGTGCTAGTAATTCTAAGAAAGCATAACAAATTCTCAATAATGCCTATGAAGGTGCACAAATTACAAAATTACAAATAACGAGGAAAATTTTGAAAATGTAAAAATGGTCGATAGTTTAAGTGTGAATGATTTTCTAACAAAGGTAGAAGGCCTAGTTAATCAAATGAAAGCTCTAGGATAAGTTGTGGATGACAAGCATGACATTGAGAAAATTTTATGCAGTTTAATTCCTAAATTTGATGGTGTGATTTCTACAATAGAGATTTCTAAAGGTCTCACAACTATGCACATAGATGAACTAAGTAGAATATTGTTAAATGTTGAAGAAAGGATGAAAAGTAATGAAGAAGGTCTAAAAAGAGCATTTTCCTCTAAAAAAAGCATAAGAGGTAAAAGAAACACATTCTTCAAGAATCAAAATAAAAATGAATAAAAAGGTGAATCTAACAATTCTAGAGGAAGAGGTAATAGTTTCAGAGGAAGAAGTAGCAACTTTAGAGGATTAGGAAGAGGAAGAGATAGAAATAATGGGGGAGATAAAAAGAATACCCAATTCTTTCATTGCAACAAGTTGGAACACTATGCATTAGAATGTTGCAGTAAACAAGTTGAAGCAAAAAAGAGAAATGCTCACAATACTGTTGATGATAAACAAAATTTGTTTATTTCTTTCTTAATACAAATGTTAGTAAGAATAATGTAGGTACATTGATTGTGGATGTTCATCACATATGACATCTAATAAAAATTTATTTATTAATTTAGATGAAAACCATCATAGTATAGTGGTATTAGGAGATAATTAATCTCATGGAAGCAAAGACAAGGGTACTATTGCAGTTGCAACAGAATATGGTGAGGTAAAACATATCAATGAAACACTATTGGTTCTAGCACTAAAAAAAATGTGTTATCCATTGGACAAATGTTATAGCAAAATTATCAAGTGATTTTTGATGAGAAAGAGTGCATAATAAGAGATAAGAAAAAATAAATACATTTTTTTGCAAGAGAAAAGATGTTTCCTCTCCATTTCACTCATGGAAACTAAGCATGAAATGAATGAAAGTATAAATTGGCATCAAAGATATGGCCACCTCAGTTTTAGTGGATTAATTTTACTCGAGAGATTAAAAATGGTTGAGGTTCTACCTTTCATTGAAAATACAAAAGAATTGTGTGAAGGATGTGTTGTTGGCAAACAACACAGAGTTAGCTTCCCAATTGATAAATCTAGTAGAACTAAGCAACATCTTGAGATGATCCATATGGATCTGTGTGGTCCTATGGAAACACCTTCTTTGAATAAATCAAAGTATTTTCTAACCTTCATTCATGATTACTCAATAAAAACTTGGGTATATTGTTCGGTTGCAAAATCAGAAGTGTTTGACAAATTTGTAGAATTCAAGAGGTTGGTTGAAAAACAAGGTGGTAAGTACATCAAAGTGATAAGGTTGGATAATGGAGGTAAGTACAAATCAGATCAATTTCTAGATTTCTACGGAAATCATGCAATCAAGAGAGAGTACACTACTTCCTACACTCCACAAAAAAATGGAGTTGCTAAAAGAAAGAATAGGAGCATTATTGAAATGGTGAGTATGATGAAAGAGAAGAATTCAGATAAGATTTTTTTGGTAGAAGTAGTATGCACAATGGTATATCTTCTCAATAGAAGTCCTACAAAAGTAGTTAAGGGAATGACTCCTGAACAAGCATGGTCTGAGATTAAGCAAAGTGTTGATCATTTGAGAGTATGTGGGTGTGTTTCTTATGCACACATACCAAAAGAAAAGAGGTCTAAACTAGATGATAAAGGCCTAAAATGTATTTTTATTGGGTATGGATCAGAAAATAAAGCATATAGGTTGTATGACCTAATAGGAAAGAAGCTTGTCATAAGAAGAGATGTGATGCTTAATGAAGTAGAAAAAAATACCAAAGAAAATGAAACAAAGGGAAAAGAGATAGTGATTGATGAAGTTGAAGGAGAAGAAGAATAAAATGAACCTGAGTCTTCTAGTATAGGAACAACAAAGTATCAAAAATATTAAAGGACATAAAAGAATCATACATCAACTCTTATGTTGGATTCAAATTTTGAGAAAATGACAACAAGCTCACAAGAAAAAGTGAAGTATGCTTTGATGACTCAAATCATGGAAAGTAAAGAGCCACAAACATTTGACCAAGATCAAGAAAAAGAAGAGTGGGTTGAAGCAATGAATAGTGAGATAGAAACAATTGAAAGGAATGACACATGGGATTTGGTTTAGCTACCTCCTAGTAAGGAAATTGTTGGTACAAGGTGGGTATATGAAACTAAGTATAAATCTGATGGAAGCATTGATGAGCATAAGGCTTGATTGGTAACCAAATGATACACTCAATAGGAAGGTATTGGTTACACTAAAACATTTGCACCTATAGCATGAATAGATACTATAAGATTGGTTTTGGTTTTGGCTTTGGTAGCTCAACAGAGTTGGATAGTTTGTCAAATAGATGTAAAGAGTGCTTTTTTGAATGGATATATTGATGAGGAAGTGTATGTTTCTCAATCTAGAGGTTTTGAAATACCCTCTAAAGAGCATTATGTTTACAGATTAAAGAAGGTTGTGTATGGTCTTAAGTAGGCACCAAGAGCATGGTATTCAAGGATAGACTCATACCTACAACAAAAGGGTTTCTAAAGAAGTCAATCAGATCCAAATTGTTATATTAGCATCTCGGCTAAGGAATTTTTTTCTTAGTTCTCTATGTTGATGATCTTATCATTACTGGGAATAATTTAGATTTATTTGCAATGTTTAGAGTAGCCATGGGCAGGTGCACTATTTTCTTGGTATAGAAGTATGGCAAAACAAAGATGAAATATTCTTGTCTTAGAAAAAATATGCTTTAGACATCCTACAGAAATTTTAAATGAACTGTTACAAACCAGTTGCAACACCCATTGTTGTTGGACTTAAGTTGTCTAACTTGGATGTATTAGATTTAGTGGACCACACTCTATATAGACAGTTGATTGGTAGTTTGATCTACATAACTACTATTCGACCAAATATTACATATGCAGGGAGCTTAGTATCTAGGGTCATGTCAGAACCTAAGTAAACACATTGGAATGCGGTTAAGAGGATTCTCAAATATGTCAGACAAACATTGAGCTATTGTCTTACATTTTAGCATTCATAGGATAGTAAGTTGATTGGCTATACATATTCAGACTGGGCAGGTTCCACAGATGATCATAAGTCTATTTTTGGTTATACTTTTAGTTTTGGTTCTATAGTATTCTCTTGGAAGTTCAAGAAACAACCAACTATATCACTTTCTACATCAAAGGCAGAGTATAAAGCTACAACATTTGCAGCATGCCAAACAGTGTGGTTGAGACGACTATTGGAGTATTTGTACCAAATACATAATGCACCTACTTTATTGTACTGTGACAACAAGAGTTCTATACAAATGACTAAGAATCAAGTGTTTCGTAGTAGGACCAAACATATTGAAATTCAACATCACTTTATTAGAGAGTTGGCTCAACAGGGATTGATTGATATTGAGTAATGCAGTATAGAGGATTAGATAGCAAATATTTTCATGAAGCCTCTAGCTCGTGAAAGGTTTGAGACACTTAGAGATCTACTTCAACTTCTTCCCAATGGTCATTATGGGGGAGAATGATAGCAATCATCTCCATGTGTGGTAGTCATGTTTAAATATAGCTGTACATGCACATTGGGCTTATTAAATTTGTAGCTGTCTTTTTTGACTTTATTTTTTGCATTTAGTATTGTAGTTGAGTTATTGGTCATTGTGATTATGTGCCATAACTCACTTGTATTTCTTCTACTTTATATATTGATGCCCTACCTCTTCTTCTACTAAGGCAATTTATGTTGGATTCAAATTTTGAGAAAATGACAACAAGATCACAAGAAAAAGTGAAGTATGCTTTGATGACTCAAATAATAGAAATTAATGAGCCACAAAAATTTGAACAAGATCAAGAAAAACTAGATGGGTTGAAGCAGTGAATAGTGAGATAGAAACAACTGAAAGGAATGACACATGGGATTTGGTTCAGCTACCTCCTAGTAAGGAAATTGTTGGTATAAGGTGGGTGTATGAAACTAAGTATAAATATGATGGAAGCATTGATAAGCATAAGGCTTGATTGGTAGCCAAATGATACAGTCAACAGCAAGGTATTGGTTACACTAAGACATTTGCACCTGAAGCACGAATGGATACTATCATATTGGTTTTGGTTTTGGCTTTGGCAGCTCAGTAGATTTGCATAGTTTATCAAATAGATGTAAAGAGTGCTTTTTTGAATGGATATATTGATGAGGAAGTGTATGTTTCTCAACCTAGAGGTTTTGAAATACCCTCTAAAGAACATTATGTTTATAGATTAAAGAAGGGCGTGTATGGTCTTAAGCAGGCACCAAGAACATGGTATTCAAGGATATACTGATACCTAAAACAAAAATGTGTTGTAAGAGATCAATCAAATCCAAATCGTTATATTAGGATCTCGGCTAACGATTTTTTTTCTTAGTTCTCTATGTTGATGATCTTATCCTTATTGGGAACAATTTAGATTTATTTACGAAGTTTAGAGTAGATATGGTTGTTAAATTTGAGATGACAGATTTCGGGCAGGTGCACTATTTTCTAGGTATAGAAGTATGGCAAAACAAAGATGGAATATTCATGTCTTAGAAAAAATATGCTTTAGACATCCTACAAAAAATTTAGATGAATAGTTGCAAATCAGTTGCGACACCCATTAATGTTGGACTTAAGTTGTCTAACTTGTATGTGTTAGGTTTAGTGAACCCCACTCTATATAGATAGTTGATTGGTAGTTTGATCTACTTAAGTACTACTTGACCAAATATTACATATATAGGGAGCTTAGTATCTAGGTTCATGTTAGAACCTAACTAAACACATTAGAGTGCAGTTAAAAGAATTCTCAAATATGTCAGATGAACATTGAGTTATGGTCTTACATTTTAGCATTCAGAGGATGGTAAGTTGATTGGCTATACATATCCAGATTGGGTACGTTCCATAGATGATCATAAGTCTACTTTTTGTTATTTTTTTGTTTTGGTTCTATAGTATTCTCTTAGAAGTTGAAGAAAGAACCAACTGTATCACTTTCTACAGCAAAGGCCGAATATAAAGTTACAACATTTGCAGCATGCCAAACAGTGTGGTTGAGATGACTATTGGAGGCTTTGCACCAGATACAGAATGGATCTACTTTTTTGCACTGTGACAACAAGAGTGCTATACAAATGACTAAGAATCAAGTGTATCATAGTGGGACCAAACATATTGAAATTCAACATCACTTTATTAGAGAGTTAGTTCAACAGGGATTGATTGATATTGTGTACTGCAATATAAAGGATTAGATAGCAAATATTTTCATGAAGCCTCTAGCTCGTGAAAGGTTTGAGACACTTAGAGATCTACTTCAAGTTCTTCCCAATGGTCATTATTGGGGAGAATGATAGCAATCATCTCCATGTGTAGCAGTCATGTTTGACTGTAGCTGTACATGCCCATTGCGCTTATTAAATTTGTAGCTGTATTTTTTGACTATGTTGTTTGTATTTAGTATTGTAGTTGAGTTATTGGTCATTGTCGTTATGTGCCATAACTCACTTGTATTTCTTCTACTAAGACAATTTATGTTGGATTCAAATTTTGAGAAAATGACAAGAAGATCACAAGAAAAACTGAAGTATGCTTTGATGACACAAATCATGGAAAATAATGAGCTACAAACACTTGAACAAGATCAAGAAAAAGAAGAGTGGGTTGAAGCAAGGAATAGTGTGATAGAAACTGTATACACCTAAACTTGGCTCGGGTCGAATTAAGTAAATATTTTTAATATTTATCTTAATTCTTATTTTCTTTTGTCAATTAAATAAATATTCAAAATTTATTTGATTGTTTCATTATCCCATAATTAAATTCCCTCAATTCTTCTAAATGTCTAAAGTCCAAAATCCACCTCATCAATCCACCTCATCTCTTCCACCTCACCATGTTGCACATATAATTAAATATTCTTAATATTTAATTAGCTAATATCCTTCATTTTCTAAAATAAATCTCTAAATCAATTATCCTCCAACAAATTGAATATTTAATTCAATGTTCCCCACTAGCCTTCACCAATTGAATATTTAATTCAATGTTCCCCACTATCCTCCACTATTGAATTCTTAATTCAATTGTCATAACCCACTGTCCCCCATTATTGAATTTTTAATTCAATTGTCATAATCCACCATTCTCAAATAAAGAATTTTTAATTCATCCATTATGAATTAAAGATTCACAAAAAATGAGAGCCATTGATCTCATCTTTGGATCCTCACCCTCCATTCTATTTTTAGAAAATCTGTAAATAGAACCCTCTTCTAAGCCATTGAAGAGGAACTTCATTTCCACAATCACTATACCCAAAATTCTCTCATTCTCTCTTCTCAATTCCATTCTCAAGTGTCCTCCATTATTGTGTGTGGAAGCTCACATTCAACACAAACAGGTATTGAAAGCCATTCTTCCTTTGTCATCTTCAAACAAGCAAGCAAGCAAGGAAAGCTTCTGAGGGCTTCTCAATCAAGATCAAAGCAAGATAGGCAAACAATGGAAAACGATAGGTAAAAGGGGTTTGTAAGTATTTCTACTTGTCTTGGTTTGATTCCTCTTTGCTTACAACTTCTATTGGTGTTTGGGTTTATGTTTTCATTGATTTGAACTAACTCACATCCTCCCCCTCACATTTTGGCACCCACTGTGGGGCCTTGCCCCTTTACTAATCCAAAAAGCTAGTTGTTTTAGTCGCAGGTCCATGCAGGTGAAGAAACAGGTGAAGAATAGGTTTCTGGTAGCCGTTTTGCACATATGACCTCCACAGTTGCACATTTGTCCTCCGCAACTGCGCATTTGACCCTTTTGCACATTTTACCTCCACAGTTGTGCATTCACACTTTGCAGTTGTGCATACACCAGTATTGCGCATTCACAATCCACAGTTGCACATACACTAGTATTGCGCATTCACACTCAGCAGTTGCGCATCCAATCCTGACTGCAAAAACTAAACTAGTTTGTACATATACTCTGTATTATTGCGCATACATTTGATTCTACGCATTTACCCTGTATCGTTGCGCATATGTTCTGTCACACTGTGCATACACTATTATTGTGCATATACCTTCTCATCTTGTACATTTGAGTCCTAATCTTGCACTTCTGTACAAAGATGCATACTCCCTGTTTTTGCGCATTCAGGCTGCAGTGTTGCGCATCTGTTTCTTGCTTTTCTGTTGTACGGTTTCTAATTTTTGCATGTTGAACTAACATCGGTTTTGTAGGAGTAGTGGGTGGATTAGGTCATCTAGATATTTTTCTTAGTTCATCTAGCCTAACTAGGGGTGAAGTAATCAAATGCATTTCATGACAAAACTACACAGTCCCTAACTAGGAAGGAAGTAATTGGACTAAATGGCTATCTTGCATTGTGGATTTATTTTCTATTTTAATCTCTACTATCTTCTACAAACGGGAAATGAACAATGCTATGATTAATCACTTTCAAAGTTAACAAATGGGAAATGAACAATGCTATGATTAATCACTTTAAAAGTTAACAAATGGGAAATGAACAATGCTATGATTAATCACTTTTCAAATTAACTATCGTGTGAGTGTACAAATCAGCTAAACCCATTTAGTTTTTTTTATTTTAACTAGGTTAGATTTACCATTGTTCTCTGTGCTTGTGAATGACAATAGGCTTGTGCTCTCCCCTTAACTGGGTGATCAAAGTGCCAGACTTGTCATTTTTTTTGTCAAACCTTTAGGGGGGCCTACCCTTGGATGCACGCTTGTCCAAGTGGGAATGACCCTGAGTGGTAACAGGCTAAAGCCAAGCCCTACCAAGCCATTTAAAATAAATTGTGCTTGGGGTGAAAACCTCAAACAATGAGTGCTGATGTGTTACACCGACGGCCAACCTCCACATAAACCCTCATAGGCGCAACCCTGTGAGGCTGGGAGACTCCATAACAGAGAGTAGTGTCGCCGCATGTGTAACCACTCGAATGGTTGCCCTAACTAAGAATCAATTTGTATAGCAAACCAAAAACCCCTATTTGTTGATGCAAAGGGCAGAGCCTTTGAAGCGGCCTCGATTCAAGTGACTCTAAGTAGAGGTAGCAGGGACAATCCTAAGGTTTGGTGTGGGTATGAGCCTAAGGAAACCTAGATCTGGTATGCGTGAGAAGTGAGTGCCGTGGAGGGGAGCTGGTGCTACCAGATCCTGGAGCTACACGCTTTGAGTGGCATAGCTAGAGGATTCAACGAATATTGTCTCATCCAGCCTAGGTTGTATTTGTCTTTGAGTCAAAATAGTCCAAAAACACAAAAAAAATATATAAAAAGATGAAAATCATGGAAAACTTCTATGTGTTTGCTGTGCTTTTGCTATAATTGAATATCAACCTCAGCAGAAACACTAAATTTTTCAAAAACCAAAAACACTAAGAAGATCCTGAAAAAAATCCAAAATTTCCAAAATACTGAGAAAACACAACAAAAAGCCAGATTTGCACATATACACCAACTTTTTGCGCATTTGAACCAACTTCTTGCTCATTTGACAGTATTGCGCATCCTACTTAACCAATATTGCACATTAATATCGACTGGTTGCGCATTTACCTCCTATTGTTGCACATTTAAACCAGAGAGCAAAAACCATATCTTCCAAAGAATAAAATTCGTCAAATACTTTTCAAAAACCAAGTTCAAACCTATTCTAGTTTTCAAAATCTGATTAAAGACCTTGCAAAAGTCAACCATTTCACCCTCTTCTGCACCATAGCTATTTGTTCACCTAAAATTTCACCACTTTCTCCCAAGTTTCCAACAGGGTTATAGTCAAATTTTTCTTGATCAAAATCAAATCTGATCCAAGATCTAGTAAGTCTCCAAGTATCAAGGATTCCTTATCCTTCCTTATCGGAACTCCACTAGTGGATTGTGCAAAGGCTAGTCAACGTCAAGTAACAGATTCCTAACATCCTAGCTTTTGACTATCACTTTTGTATACCTACCTTGTTTGACACCACCTAGATCTAAGAGAAACCTTGCTAAAACCTTGTTCCATCATAGCACCGTGCTCAAAATTTCCCAAATCTCACCTCATCCCATCTCTTTACCACCTTGCATGGTCTTAACAAGATTACAAAAACAAAAACAGTTAGAAATGGCTGAGAAAAGTATTTTTGACGGTCACGAAAGTGACGAAGAACCTTCCATGGAAGAGATCCTCAAAATGCAACATGACACAAAATTTAACCACCTACTAGATGGAGTACTTGCACAAGACCCTAAAAAATTTTCTTACACCTAGCAAGCTTAGGAGTAAAACTTCCCAAAGATTATGATGTAGAGGATCTAAGGGAAACTGACAAAGAAAGAAACCCTAAAGCTAGTAGATAGGACGAAGTACCCACAAATAAGAGCAAAGCAACAATTGACTCTTTGGATGCTCTCAGTCTGATGAACCAGAAAGTCGAAACTCTCTAACAACAAATTTTAGACATGGAAAGGGGAACCTCAACAAAACAATACACCCTAGAGGATATTGCACCATATCCTTTTGATAGGGCATTAGTCATGATACCTTTTCCCACGAGATTTGAAGTACCTAAGTTTGATAAATATCAAGGAAAAAGTGACCCAAGAGATCATGTTAGAGAATTCAATGCCGCTTGCCTGGAAGTTGCGCATAATGACACATACCTTATGCGACTGTTTCCTCGAAGCTTAGGAGGACAGGCAATGGAGTGGTTCTCTAGATTGTCGCCTAGCATCAAAACTTTCAATGAACTCATAGATAAATTTGTCACCCATTTTTCATACAATATTAAGCACGATACCTCAATATTGGACCTCTGTAATACCAAACAAAAAGTGGGAGAATCTTTCGCCGCCTTCTTACAGAGATGGAGACAACTGGCAAGCAAGTGCCCTCACCAAATGTTGGAGAGACAAATGTTAGAGATGTTTGTTCACACCCTACAAATGGACCTAAGTTACCAAGTTCAAATCCAATGTCCTACTTTGTTTAGCAAGGTCATTGAGGTGGGCCTCATCATAGAGAAAGCCCTACTCGCAAAAGGTCAGATCAAACACTATAAGAACACTCCTAACACCTATGCCAATAATGATAAACCTAGGTTTTGGAAAAAGAACAAAAACATTGTGAATGACGAGGTAGTAGATGCCAAAAATGTGGCACCTAAACAACCAATTTTTAACTTGTCAACACCCCAAAACAACCCCACACAAGACAAACAAACACATACCCAATCTAGATTCACCAACTTTTGGCCTAAAAGAACATTCATGCCTTTGGATGAATCACTAGAAATTGCTCTACAGAAGGTGACCGCCAGCAATCTCATAACACTTCCCTCAGCACAGGAGTACAACCCAAAGGTCAAACCCCGCTGGTGGAATGACAATGATTTCTGTGAATACCACCGAAACAGGGGGCACAAGACAAATGATTGTATTCAACTCAAGCATACAATCCAAGACCTAATAGAGAAGAACAAGATATTTGTTAAAGGGCATACCTCCAATAATGACCATCAGGCATTCAAGGATCCTCTTCCCAATTATGAGCAAGCAGGACCTTCTAATAGAAACAATAATGGATCTAACAACACAAACTACACAAACGTTGGTTATGACTACGTTGTTAACCATATTCATGAAAGTGGTTCACATATCAATGTAATCACTATAAACAAAGACCTAGATTGTAACATTACTACCCGTAGTAACAGAGTTACCCTTAAGGGAGCCTCCGCTCCTCTAACCCACCAATACAATCTCATGGATCAACTCCACAAAACACCGGCACATATCTCCATATTGGAACTACTGCGTCTATCTCCTTCCCATAGGACCATACTTCATAAAGCCTTAGCAGAAGCCTTAGTTCCCACAAATCTAGCTGAAGAGAAATTCCAAACTATGGTAGGTCACATCACCTCACCACCTTCCTTATCATTCACTAAGAAGGATGATATGTCTATCACACAACCCCATAACACCTCCCTCCATATCGAAGCCTTCATACACAAACATAAAATCAAAAGAATCCTAATAGATGGAGGGGTTGGTCTAAATATTTGTACATTAAAACTAATCCTTACATTGGGGTTTTCAGAAAAGGCTATAGATCCAAAAAGGAGAATCACTATCAAAGCATATGATGAGGAAGAGAGAATGACCAAAGGAACTGTGATCCTACCAATCAGAGTGGGCCCCCTAGTAAAAGATGTAGCTTGTCAAGTCCTAGACAGGGATCTGGCATACAACATTCTTCTCAGGAGACCATGGATACACGCTCTAAAAGTAGTACCTTCCACCTATCACCAATGCATCAAGTTTCCACACAAAGGGCAAGAGATCACCATCCAAGGTGACCCTAACCCCTATCAATACTGCAACTCTGTTTAGCCAAAGCTAGAAGTAGTGATCCCAACCAACCGGGCTTCTACTGCCTCTTCATCTCATGTAGACCCAGCTACACTTGCTTCCTCTTCAAGAGCATCTCACCGAGACTCCAACTCAAAAATAAGGGCCTGGGTGAGTACATGGCCTCTCGATCCCTCTGTTTGGCACAACTACCTCTATCTCCTAGATCCCATTGGAGATCCATACTCAGAACACCAAACACAGAGAAGATTACCAAAGGACCATTTATAAAATGGGGAAGCCTAGAGGATGAGAGTGAGGAAAAAGATATCCTGCAATGGCTATACAAGAATGAAGGTAGCTCCTCAACAGTACAGGACCACCCCGTCATACAAACAACCTAATATGGTCAAGGTTTTCAAATACTAAAGAGCATGGGGTATGAAGGACGGGGTCCATTGGATTCAAGAAAGGATGGCATCACTGAACCCATCCAACCTCATACCTTGGCAACCTGAGACACTACAAGGCTAGGATACACAGGAACATCAAAAGACACCAAGACCAACATCAGCAAAGACCAAGAAACAGAAGCAGCTACTAGCAATCTGATTGCACACATTCAGAGAATGCAGATGTGGAGCAATATTGATTCTAATGAGTATGAGTGGGATAGCCTCTCTGAGCTATCTTGTGATGAAAAAGATATTGATGTTGTCCACGAGTATGACTCAACCTCCGCAAATGAGAGACAAATCCCAAGGGCTAGGCCATTAGAGTCCGACCCACATAGCAACAATAGTGAAAATCACGAGGAAGGAATGTTGCCCCCCTTGATGGACCCACTAATAGAGAGTACCATCACTGACTTTGTCCGCTCCTTCAATAACTTTGTCAACGCCATTGAACTAGACCAACCTAATGGTCTCTTACCATTAGTGTACCCTGAACTTATCGACTGGGACCTTGAAGGTACCACCCCTGAACTAGACATATTCAAAAATGATGACGCAATCATCGATTACCTCGAGCTTAGAAATCAAATACCTACAGGAGACCACAGAGCTGGCTATGCTATAGAACTCAACATGTAGTCCTATTTTGGGGAGAGCGCCAAGCCTTTCAGTCATAAGAATGTCAAAATAAAAGAAGGGTCTAATGGTGAAAACTGCTCCGCAGCAGTGCTAGACCATCAAAATAGTAAAAACAAAGACACATCCAATGGTGAAAACTTCTCTGAGGCACTAAAAGATGGAAGGCTTGACTCTCTCCCCAATCTTACACATCAGGAGACATAATTGATATTGATACAACCAGCAGAACCTATCAATGTTAACACAGAGGATGAGCCTAGGATGATCCACATGGCTAAGGCCCTCACAGGACCTGAAAGATTAGCATTTACAAATTTCTTCAAACGAAAGCAAGTCAAATTCACGTGGACATACGCTGACATGCTAGACTTGATCCGAATCTCATCATGCATCACTTATCTTTAGCTCCAGGAGCTAAGCCTATTAAACAAAAGCTTAGAAAGATGCATCCGCATGTGGCTCTCATGGTGAAGGAAGAACTGAAGAAACTGCTAGATGTCAGGTTTATTAAGCCCATAGATTATCCTGAATGGGTTTCAAATATCATACCAGTGGCTAAACCAGATGGCAGGGTCAGAATCTGTAGTGACTTTAGGGACCTAAAAAAAGCTTGTTTGAAGGATGACTTTCCCTTGCCCAACATCGACATGATTGTAGATCTCATAGTAGGTCATACCATGCTTTCACTTATGGATGGTTTCTCAGGATATAACTAGATAAAGATTGCGCTAGAAGACTAGCACAAAATTGCATTTACATGTCCTTGGGGCACCTACTGTTGGTGCATCATGCCATTCGGTCTGAAAAATGCTGGGGCAACATATCAGAGAGTCATGACAACGATCTTCCATGATATGATGCATACTATAATGGAAGACTACGTCGATGACATTCTAGCAAAGTCTCTCACAAGAGAAGGGCATCTAGCAGTACTAGAGAAGATCTTTAACAAATTGGAATAGTTCAATGTGCAACTTAATCCAAAAAAGTGTGTGTTCGGGGTTACATCAGGAAAACTACTGTGCTACATAGTATCAGCAAATGGTATCAAAGTTGATCCCACTAAGGTGAAGGCCATAATGGAGATGCCACCTCCTAAAAATTTGACTTAATTGAGATCCCTACAGGGCAAACTATAGTCTATTAGACGGTTCATTTCCCAACTAGCAAATAAGTGCCACCCATTCTCTCATCTGCTACACAAAAATGTGTCCTTCAAATGGAATGAGTCATGCGAGCAGGCTTTTCAACAGCTAAAGGAATACCTAATGAAGCCACCAGTATTAATGCCACCAATTCAGGGAAGGCCTCTATTACTATATATCTCAACTACACCAACGGCTCTGGGAGCTCTCCTTGCTCAACAGAACTATGATGGAAAAGAACAGGCTATCTACTACATTAGTCAAACACTTGTCGGATACGAGTTGCAATACACACCAATAGAAAGAGAATGTCTAGCTGTTGTATTTGCCTGGCAAAAATGGAGACATTACATGCTGTCACACTCTATTAAACTGGTAGCAAAGATTGACCCACTGAAATACTTACTCAACAAGGTGGCCTTAATAGGTAGATTATCAAAATGGGTCATGCTTCTTAGTGAGTTTGACATAGAATATGTGGATAGAAAAGCAATAAAAGGACAAGTGCTTGCGGATCAACTAGCAGAGGCACCTTTAACGGATGACAATCCCCTAAGCTTTGAATTTCTACATGAGTCTATCTGCCACATCAACACAGCAAATTGGAAAATGTACTTTGATGGCTCCTACACTCAGCATGGATTGGGGGCAGGTATCTTGTTGATCACACCTAATGGCGACACTATTCCAAAGTCATATAGATTAATGTTCCCTTGCACTAACAATGTAGTAGAATACGAGGCTCTAGTCATCGGTGTCAAGCTGGCAGTTGAGTGGAACATCAAGGAACTTCAAGTCTATGGTGACTCACAACTAGTCATCAACCAAGTAAATAATGACTACAAAATGAAGGATGAGAAACTGATTCCTTATAAATGCATGGTAGATGACTTCAAGGAGTATTTTGTCAAGATATCATTTGAGCAGATACCAAGGATCAAGAATAAAGCTGCAGATGCCATGGCTATAATCGCATCTCTTCTCAACATTCCAGGCAATCAAACATGATATGAGTTCTTAGTAGAGCCAGTCTCCTGTCCTACTTATGACACCCCAGATTCCCATATCATATGCCACATTGTAGAAACTGATTCCCCTCTCTATGGTAAAATATTTTCCTATCTAAAAGAGAATACACTTCCACCCGACCTCTCCCATAACTATAAAAGAACCTTCATCCGGCAGGCATCCCAGTATGCCATTGTCGCTAACACCCTGTATCACCGAGGTCTCGATGGTACTCTCCTTAGGTGTCTAGATAGAGAGGAATACCAAACTACTCTAAGCAAAATACATGATGGAATATGCGGGGCTCACTCTAGTGGCCCTAACCTAGCCAAGAAACTCATGCGCATGGGGTACTATTGGCCAACAATGGAACAAGATTCATATCAGTTTGTCAAAAAGTGCAGGCAGTGCCAAATACATGGGAACCTAATACATGCACCAGCTCAAGAATTAAGACCTTTAATGACACCTTGGCCCTTTTGTCAATGGGGACTTGACCTTGTGGGAAAGATCCATCCGCCCTCATCCAACAGCCATAAATTCATCATAACTGCCACAGAGTATTTTACAAAGTGGATTGAAGCCGTTCCCCTCACCACCATCACAGGTAAGCAAATCTCTTCATTCATCCTAAATTACCTCATCTGTAGATATGGAATTCCTTCATCCATTATCACAGATAACAGAAGACCATTCAAAAACTAGGATGTCCAAGAACTCTGTGAACGATTCAAGATCCAACACCACTTCTCTACACCATACTACCCCCAAGGCAACGATCAAGCTGAAGCATCCAACAAGACCATCTTGAAAATCCTCAAGAAGACTGTCAACGATGCTAGCCATGATTGGCATACCCAACTCAATCCTGCTCTGTGGGCCTACAGAACCAGTATACGCACTCCCACAGGTGCTACACCATACGCCCTTGTCTTTGGCTCAGAAGCTATCCTCCCCATTGAGGTCAAACTACCATCTCTTAGGGTGTCATTGAAAGGTCTCATATTAGATGAAGAATACAGAGTCTCTAGACTGCAAGAGTTAGAACTGCTAGAAGAAAGAAGCCAATAGGCCTTTAATCACCTGAAAGCATATCAGCGAAGAATATCCAAAAGCTATAATCATAAGGTAAAGCCCCGAGTCTTCCAAGTTGGTGATCTTGTCCTCAGAGAGAACCCTAGAAATCAGCCAGATAGAGAAAAGAAAGGAAAGTTCGAACCCAACTGGTTAGGTCCTTATGTCATCATCACAGCTTATGGATTGGGCGCATATCAATTGGCTACATCTAAAGGTGAACTATTCGAGGATCCTGTCAATAGCATGCATCTTCGCAAATTCTATACCTAAAAACCCCGATGTAAGGGAGCCCTGAAAAAATTAAAAAAATTGAAAAAGTGATAAAAAAACAAAAAAAAAAAATTTAAAAAAAAAGGAAAATGACAAAAGCATGGGTACCATGATGAAAACCTAGCAAATAGGCATCATGTGTACTTTTGGCTGCGTGTGCAGATAAAAGTAAGTGGTGAAAACCTGGTAAACAGGTGCTATCTGCGACAAACCACTCCCTCCATCTATGCTGACTTTATTGACTCTTGTCTCCATCACACCAAACCAGTCCTTTGAACGTTCCCAAACTACGTCACCTCTGAGCTATCACGTAGGGAAGGCCACTATCAATGCACCCCCAAGGCTCCGCTATCCTATCAGTCCCATATCTAGTCTTTCTATCCATCTAAGTCCATACCACTTCTACAAATCCACCATCACCTAGGTCTTAGGTCCATCAGGGTTCACCCTGAACTACGTTGCCTCTGTGTCGTCACGTAGGCAAGGCCATTTAGCAATGAGTCCCCAAGGCACTAGGTCAGTCCCTTAGGGTTTGTCTCTCCACATCTGTCGTCATCTCACCCATAATAAGTTGATCCTGGTCTAAACTAGGGGCAACTCCTTGACCTAGTTGCGGATTTGGGGTTCTTAAATGCCATTGTTCTAGAAGAGATACCAATAACGGATTGCGATACTTTCACCAGACACATAGAACAAAGTTCTCGACGCATAACATCAACCTATCCAAAACAAAAACAAAGCAGAGCACCATATTGAAACACTCAAAACAATTCTATTTCAATTATGGCAAAAAGACACATCTAATGCAAGAATGTTTTGTCAACAGGTTAAACTTGCAAGGTCTTGAATTTTCGTCAATTATGTCTTCCTATGATACTCAAGGATGCAACAACTAGAGATGCTATGATGGGAACATAATTTTTCTTTTGTCTGCTACTTGTGGATTAAACTTTAGTAATGTGATGACTTATGTCTAACGACGTGATCGGCAAAAGATCATCGAGGACTCTGAGGTCTAAACATGAAAAGGGGCAATCCTTGTCTATTCAAACGCAAGAAGTACTCAGGTCATCTAGATTCAATTTTGACTAGATGCTTGTATCAACTTGCTATATCAAAATCCAGGTAAGGGATACTCAGGACATCTAGATCTAACTATATCTAGATGCTTGTATTCTCTTACCACATTTCAAAAAAAATGAAAAATACCAAAAAGTCCCCGATGATGAAAAGCAAAAGCCTTGCGAAGATGACAAATCCATACCTACATCCATCTCGTATCTAGCAACTCCATATCATCCACACAACAATGCACACCCTACAGTTTATTAAAATGAAAGTCAGTATGTCTCCATGTCTTCTTCTATTCTGCTCATCTATATCATCCCTGTGTCAATTGAGTACATCTGGACATATCACCCACATAGCATATAAGGTGCATATCACATCACATGAGATAGTCATTCGCATGATTACATCATTTGCATACATAATAAGTCCATGAGATCAATTTCCATACATTTTAGATCATCCATATACATTGTACATCCATACATCATATCAAAAGAAAATAAAAAAACATAGGTCACATACATATCGAACTGAATACCCATATCCATACACATTAGCATTTGCATAACTCAAAAGCATTTTAAACATCCATCTAGTATGCATAACATATACAAACACATCATAAAATAGTGCGCATCCATAGTATATAAACATCAATGCATCACACATATAGCCCATGCATATAGATCAAGGAAACAACAACATCATCACATGAACACATGTCCAAATGTACAATATATCAAAGATCTCTGTCCAAACCCAGAGCCATGCCATAAATGTATACAACATATAACAAATGGTGATACATGTCTTAGAAAATAATAAGTACATATGTTGGCTATCTCAGCCATCTGTCAAAAATGTGCTACAATGCGATCAAAAATTGGTACAAGTATCTGGGTCTGTCTAACCCTGCTATCGCGAAACATTGCTCCCGGCACTAGCCTCTCCTCTATCCACCCCTGATGGTGGTGGGCCCCTCATTGAGCCCACAGACCAAGACCCACCTGCTCTCTGCGCTACCTCTGACTGGCTCCGAAATCTTGAGGCTCTCTTAGCGCTGGCACAGCACCGTGATATAAGCCCTAGTAATACTGAGTCTGTGCCTGAGCTCTAGTCAAATCACTCTGCAACTGCACTACCTAGGCCTGAGACTGCTACACTTGTGCCACCAAGAAGCTGGAGGTCCCATCAGTACCCATAGCCATCAAGGCTGCATCTCGCTCTTCTCTCATAGCCCGCATAATAGCTAAGGCTCCATCTCTCTCCCTACCTAACTTGGATATCTGAGTCACATTTGCATCTCGCCGTGACTCTGCGGCTCTCAGATGAGCCCTCAACTGCCTAATCTAGGTCTATAAAGAAACCAAAACCTACTGCTGCACATCAGGCTGTGGAGCCTACTCAGCCTGTACCACCTGCTGTGCTGGCACCTGTACCTGCTCGGCCTGTGCCACCTGCTGAGGTGGTGGCATCTGCCTCTGGGCTATCCCTAGCTACACTGGCACCTGAACCTATGCCTATCCCACTGCCTGCTGCCCCACAAGCCCCTCTCCGACTCTCTGCCTCTGTCTCTGTCTCTGTCTCCCCTCATCTCCCTAATCCCTCCTCCTCCTCCGCTATCCACCCCTCCCCCTGCCACCTCCAGCCCCTCTGTCTGAATCACCCTCATCTATATGAGGCGCTACCTCTCCAAGACCTGAGTAGCGAGGAAACAGATGTGCTACAAACCACTCCTCATAGTCTAGCATCATGCCAGCATCTACTATGTCTCGCCGCATCGGCCAGGCTGCATAAGGAATCTACCGAAAATCAGCCAATGCCTCCTCATAAGAGGCCACAGGACCCCACCTATACCGCTTGGCATATGTCCTGGCAAATGGGCCTCTCCCTATGGTCTCCCCTACACACGGCCAAACTGTCGCTGAACTCGGCTGACTATCTGACGCTCCAAAATGAACTGAGTCCTTCCAATCAACCACCTCGTCCAAAAACAATAAGGGAGCTCATCTACCTCGTCTTCCCATACCTCGCAGTCAAGGTACAGCCTCCAGACAACTGCATGCATGCCATCAAAGGCATGCCTCTAGTACTCAAGCCTCCCCAACCTATGCTGGGAAATCACACTTGCATAACCGTAACTGTAGGGCTCACCCCTCTACCTCTGAAATACACAGATCGGCCATGTGATAGCAATGTGCTCCCACAACCAAAACTGTAAGAGCAACGTGCCTGTCGCTAAACCTGAGCCTCGGTGGTACACGGCCTGATGTAGGTCTCTATAAAGGTGTGCAAGCATGCACACACCCCACACATATTAGGTCCCGTCGGTGATCATACTCTCCAACACCTGTCCCCAGCCAATGGGGAGGCCGTGCACTCTCTTATCGGGGCATACTATGCCATTGATCAGTCCAGCTACTATACCTGGGAAGTAGTCATAGCAGTCATGCATATCCTGCCATGAGATCTCCTCCCCTACCAACCCAGGATCATCAAACACACGCCTACACTCCTCTAGCCCAGCGTCATGCTGTGACTCGTACTCAACCAACTCTCCCTGAATAGGGAGGTACAAAATTTGATAAACATCCTCTAGCGTAATGGCCATCTCCCCCATCAAAAAATGGAAGGTCCCATCCTCACTGTGGAATTCCTCCACGGCTACAGTCACCATCACCCGGTTCATGCGAACCTTGGGCATGAAGAGCACATGATACAAACCCATCGCACCTAGAGCCTCTCGATCCATCTCGGTCAGCATATACCATTGCAACAATGGCAACGTGAACAACTCTTGTGATGTCAGAACATCCCGAATATCCTTCTACAACCAAGAAATGCATATTGTTAGCAAAATCCAAATCCATATCGACAACCTACTCCAAGCAATCAAGCTACCCTATCATTGGCTCAACATATCAAATTAATCAAATAGCATATCATCTCTCGACTTGATTCTTAGCAATCTCAGAGATTGCTAATCAATTGACGCATCGATCAGGATGCCAATTGGGTTAATTTCGTTAAGTCAATTGATTTGCCTAAAGTACAAATGTGCAAATCTAGGTGGCAAATGTGCCATTTCACAACAAAAGCTAAACTTCACCATGAATGTGCTATTTCCTGCCATGTATGAGCCATTCTGGCACATGTGAAACCTATTTTAACAAATGCACAACTTCCAAATAGATGTGCCACTCCATAGCTCGTATGCGCAACACTAGCATATGCGTAGATTCACAGCACATATACGCAACTTCAGGACGAATGCACCACTTCAACGAGAAAATGCGCAAAATAAACAAATGCGCACATTTAGGAAACAAAAGCGCAAAAATCAGCAAATGTGCCATTTTGCAGCATAAATGCGTAGTTTCGTAACATGTGCGCAATTTAGGAGCGCATATGCGCAAAACTAAAGTTTTTGTGCATTTGTCCTAGATGGTTTGCCTGGCCATTAATACGCATAAAAATTGACTTTCGACAAGTTTTGAAGAACTACATATCGGGGGTCCTGCCTCTGCTGGACAATCGAACTGTTGAATCTGCTCAAACCGATGCTGCTCATGCAAAATATCCACCTCTCTGGCTACCATGCTCTCTTAAGCTCTCCAAAGAATAAATCAACTATGGACAAGTGTACAAATGAATAGGTGGTGTGGACTCAACCCCTATATATAGCAAGTGACCCATATCTGACTGTATGACTCTCTGACTACTTCCCATGGATGTTTCTCTAAACCATACTCCATTCTTCTCCATCCTAACCCATTTCTTCACCTTCTTCTTCGTGAGATTGTCAGTCTCACGCCCTGTTGTCTTCCTCCTGTCCAATCTCCCGAGGGGGCATCCTGTCGTTAAACTTGTTCTAGGGGCAAAAACTTGGGCATGTATCACTGTTGAAAATTCTTATTCTTTGAAACAAACGTGATAAAACGCATTGCTTCAAAGAGGGGCAAAATGTATACACCTAAAATTGGCTCATGTCGAATTAAGTAAATATTTTTAATATTTATCTTAATTCTTATTTTCTTCTATCAATTAAATAAATATTCAAAATTTATTTGATTGTTTCATTATCCCATAATTAAATAAAGTCATTTTATTTAATTAAATTCCCTCAATTCTTCTAAATGTCTAAAGTCCAAAATCTACCTCATCAATCCACCTCATCCCTTCCACCTCACCATGTTGCACATATAATTAAATATTCTTAATATTTAATTAGCTAATATCCTTCATTTTCTAAAATAAATCTCTAAATCAATTATCCTCCACCAAATTGAAAATTTAATTCAATGTTCCCCACTAGCCTTCACCAATTGAATATTTAATTCAATGTTCCCCACTAGCCTTCACCAATTGAATATTTAATTCAATGTTCCCCACTATCCCCCACTATTGAATTCTTAATTCAATTCTCATAACCCATTGTCCCCCATTATTGAATTTTTAATTCATCCATTATGAATTAAAGATTCACAAAAAATGAGAGCCATTGATCTCATCTTTGGATCCTCACCCTCCATTCTATTTTTAGAAAATCTATAAATAGAACCCTCTTCTAGGCCATTGAAGAGGAACTTCATTTGCACAATCACTATACCCAAAATTCTCTCATTCTCTCTTCTCAATTCCATTCTCAAGTGTCCTCCATTATTGTGTGTGGAAGCTCACATTCAACACAAACAGGTATTCAAAGCCATTCTTCCTTTGTCATCTTCAAACAAGCAAGCAAGCAAGGAAAGCTTTTGAGGGCTTCTCAATCAAGATCAAAGCAAGATAGGCAAACAATGGAAAACGATAGGTAAAAGGGGTTTGTAAGTATTTCTACTTGTCTTGGTTTGATTCCTCTTTGCTTGCAACTTCTATTGGTGTTTGGGTTTATGTTTTCATTGACTCGCACTCTCCCCGTCACAGAAACAATTGAAAGGAATGACACATGGGATTTGGTTGAGGTACCTCCTAGTAAGGAAATTGCTGGTACAAGGTGGGTGTATGAAACTAAGTACAAATCTAATGGATGCATTGATAAGCATAAGGCTTGATTGGTAGCTAAATGATACACTCAACATGAAGGTATTGGTTACACTAAAACATTTGCACCTGTAGCATGAATGGATACTATTAGATTGTTTTTGGTTTTGGCTTTGGTAGCTCAACAAATTTGGATAGTTTATGAAATAGATATAAAGAGTGCTTTTTTTAATCGAAATATAGATGAGGAAGTGTATATTTGTCAACCTAGAGGTTTAGAAATACCCTCTAAAGAACATTATGTTTATAGATTAAAGAAGGTTGTGTATGGTCTTAAGTAGGCACTAAGAGGATGGTATTCAAGGATAGACTCATACCTACAACAAAAAGATTTCTTAAGAAGTCAATCAGATCCAAATCATTATATTAGGATCTTAGCTAAGGATTTTTTTTCTTAGTTCTCTATGTTGATGATCTTATCCTTACTGGGAACAATTTAGATTTATTTGCAAAGTTTAGAGTAGCTATGGTTGTTGAATTTGAGATGACATATTTGGGGAAGGTGCTCTATTTTCTTGGTATAGAAGTATGGAAAAACAATGATGGAATATTCATGTCTTAGAAAAAATATGCTTTAGACATCCTACATAAATTTTAGATGAATAGTTAAAACCAGTTGCAACACCCATTAATGTTGGACTTAAGTTGTCTAACTTGGATGTGTTAGATTTAGTGGACCCCACTCTATATAGATAGTTGATTGGTGGTTTGATCTACTTAACTACTATTTGACCAAATATTACATATGCAGGGAGCTTAGTATCTAGGTTCATGTTAGAACCTAAGTAAACACATTGGAGTGCAGTTAAGAGGATTCTCAAATATGTCAGACAAATTGTTGATAACTGAGAGGGGGGTGAATCAGTTATCTTAATTACTTCTACTTCATTAACTATTAATGCAGCATCAAATCATATAAGTAATCATAACGATGAAATAGTACACATGACACAATTATTTTGACATGGAAAACCCTGTTAGGGAAAAACCATGGGGTGATTAACCCAAGATTATATTCTCTGTTAGAAGAATAAGATAGTACAAAATAGCACTTGCCAATTAGGGCTCACTGCCTGAGCACACTGCTCACAAAAGGTTCACTGCCTACAAGAGACTCATTGTCTACAAGGTATAAGGTGATAAGAAACTTGAACTGATGAGAAGCATCCACACATGCTGAGGTTCAGTTCCAGTTAGGCTCAATATACTGATTTGTTGTACTTCATTCTTTCTCTTCTTTGTTGTTGTTGTCCTATCACATTCCGGACCTATCTTACTGTCTTCACACTTCTCTTCTACTTTTCTCAGTACTTTTCAACTCACAACTCACCTTCATAACAAAATCCATCTGGCATATATATCTGAACCAATGATTTCAACACTTTCCTAGTCGGCATCCGGAATACTCAATATTTTCCCAAACTCTGATCTGTCGGTTTAATATTTGAATACGAAGTAATGCAGATCAAAGAGATGCTTATAGAAGTCATCAATCATGTTTGCCAATCATGAATGATACCTTAGGAAACTTAATCACCATCAATATCACATCCGGATTAAGGTCTGATGCTCTACCGGTTAGGTCTTCCTCTATCTACTCTGCCAATCAGGAACCCAACACTCAAGTGCTCATATCTTTTCACACTTCTATCACTGGAGACTAAATCCTTGGAATATATCAGTCAAGGTACTCCTCTTGACTTCCCCAAATCCACACTTTACTGAGATACTTCCTCTGAGAGATCTGGACCTGACTGTCAGACCTTGCTGCCTGCTCTGTTCTTGCTTACTGGACCACAACACTTCTTCAATCTGACTTCCAGAAAAGACACACCATGTCCTGCAGATGTGTGGGATGGACTTTGTTGCCATCAATGACAACACTAATGAAGCCACACAGTGTCTCTTGCCAAGAATCTCCCCCTTTGGCATTGATGGCAACACTTAGTGAAAAATGACTAAGTGTCACACTATACTCCCCCTTGGCTAATGCTCTATTCTTATGAATATTTTCTGGAGCTCCCCCTTAGCTGGATTACTTATTTTTCACTGCTCCTCACTCTACCTTTAACATCAATGGCAAAGGGTGGGGTCCGCACACCAAAATTTGTAAAACTCAATCTATACTTAATCGCATAAGTATATTATCTGGTTATACTTTACATATACTTTAGCATATCTGCAAAAGTGTTTTTCAATTGTATAAGTTTTGTTGCCCAACTCAGTTTCATCCTGTCTAAAATTGAGATGTGACCACTTAACAGGAATGCAAAAGCTTCTGCTTCTTGAGATCTGTCGAATCATTGGTCCGGGCTGTGGCCTGAGTATCAGTTAGGGCTTCATGCATGGCCTCTAACTTAGGGATAATGATCCCTCTAAGTTCATTCAACCTGTTTATTCTAGTTTTCTTCTCCTTCTCAAGTGTCTTTATTTCATTTATGACTACAATAGTTTGACACTCTTGATTTACTATGGAGGAGGATAGAGGATCAAAACTTTGAGATAAACTTAACAGTTTATCCTCTTGCTCTTTTACTTTGTTCTCAATGTCCTTGGTCACTTTAGGCCAGGATAAACAAAATTTATAGATATCTCCCCCATCTTTTAGAGCATTTTCTAGGTTCTTTATTCTGATATCCATAACTCTCCTATCATTTGATATTAACACTTGTACCTCTGATAATCTTTTTACGAAAAATTCCTTCCGGACCTTATCTTCTGCTGACTTTTCTAAGGAATCAAAATGTGTGCTAACACTACTAATTAGAGATTTGAGATTACCAGATGAAGAGGCTGAGGGATCCTTCTGAAAAGATGGCAAGATTTTCTCCAATACACTGGATGTAATTTCTATAAGCTTCCAGTCTTCCATGTGAGACTTCAAAAGCTTTTCTTTTGCCTTTGCTGAAGTAATGGATGCTAGCTTCATAGTTTGAACCGGGGAGAGGGAGTCAAAATTGAATGGTCCTTGAAGAAGTTCTGGTTCATCAAATTCCATCATCTCTTTGGTTAGGAATTCTTTGACCGCCTCTGCTATGTCTCTTGCCGAAGATAGAGTTTTCTCCCCTTCTGCACCCTTACCACTATCATCTATGGCCTTCTCTATTTGAGTTTTCACTCCTTCTATAGTCTTACTATTGTCATCTTCTTTTTCCTTCTCCTCTGCTTCTTGACTGATCTTCTCTTCTACTCTTTCTTTTTCTTTGGATCTGGAGTCTGCAGGGGAAACCGGAGGAGAGATGTTTGCTTGTTCATGGACCTCCTCTTCCAGAGCAAAGGAATCTAAGTCCTTACATTTTTCTTCACCTGTCTCCTTTACCTCTTCTGCCACTATCTCAGTAGATTCTTCTTCAACATCTGTAGCCGAGGGATCATCACCTAAGTCCTCTATAATAGGAATGTTGAATCTTTTGTATGCATTCCGGAGGATCTCTTCTGTCTCTTTTGCTACTTTGTCAGTTTCTCCGAGCATAAGATGATTCATTCTAGCTTTTCTCTAGAACTCATTCTTACAATCTTTGAAGATCATATTCTTCTTCTTAGGAGTGATTGAAGGATATAGCTGAATAGCTATCTATTCTCGAATCTCAAGATCCTTTGCCATAGCATTATTCTTTCTTATTTCTAATTCCTTTTCTAGGCTTTTGGGAATAAGAGATATGATTTCAATAAAAGCCTTGTTGTAGATATTCAGATACTTGACTGTGACTTCCTGCAAGATCTTTTGGTCAGCTTCATTGTAAACATCATAAAATTCAGCCATTGGTTGAAGGTTTCCATCCATAGTAACTAATTTTATTATGTCATCAATGCACAAAGTTGGCTTCTCAACAAATTCTTTTGTTACTTCTTCAGTAGAGGGTTCACCGGATGTTTTCCTTTTCTTCTTCATTTTCTTTACTTCCTCATCTGATTCTGTCTCTTCTTCATCCTTTTGGCTTGTGTAAGACCTTGTTGCCTTTTTCTTGGTTCTCTTCTCTCCTTTTCCAGATGTCTGAGCTTCCAGTTTTGAAGCCTTTTGACCCTTGGAAGTGGCAGGTGCAGAGCTTTTGGTTGATCTAGTCTGGGAGGGGGCTTGCACCGGAGCACTTTCTTTTCCAATTTCTTGCTTTTCTTTCTCCGCCCTTTCCATTTTCTCTCTATTGGCATCAAGTGCATCTTTTGAAATTCCATGCCTCTTGGTAAATTCTTCTACCTCTTTTCTCACTTTTCTCTTCATTTCCAGTTGTCTGACCTCCATATAGATTTTTACACTTAATTCTTCAAAGGTTCCAAACCTTTTTGCCTTAGGATCCTTGGGCTGACTTAGCATGTGTTGAACATGCAGCTCTACAATTTTCTCATCAACTTCATACCCCATTGGCATGATCCACACTATTCTTGGTTCCACTGCCTCCATTAGGCACTGATCAGTTTCTACCATAAAGCATACTGTGTCTTTATATTTTTCAACTAGGGATTGGGGAATTCTTTCTCTAGCCTACATCATGCTTTGGAAGTTTTTGAAGTAACCCCACAGTGCTGTGTTTTGTGCCTTGGCATCACCAAGCCCATGCAAGTAATCCCTAATTTGTATGGCAGCCGGTCTATCATTTTGCCACATCCAACCACTAGATCTGGGTAGCTCATTCATGTAGTAGAAGAATAGACAGAGTATCAGGCCACCATATTTGAAGGAATTCTTCTTGTCCTTCTTTATCTTCTATAGATTCTCCAAAAGTTGGTTTAAGAGAAGCTCACAAAGGTCATAGTTAGCATTTTCTCTTAGCATCTGATAGGCTGTGTAGATTGCAGTTCTAGGTACAGAATTTTCTCTGTTGGAGTGATAAACCTTGTAACCAATTATCATGGATGCAAATTTGATATTCAGATCAGTGATATCTTCAATTATCATTGCCCTCTTGTCAAACTTTGATCCGATAGCCTAACTCACAGTTTGATTTTTAACCGATTTGAGAACAAGAATCCCACCGGATGAGTGCAATCCGGTAACTGCCCTAATGGCATCCTTGGTTATCTTAAATGGCCTCATTAACCATATAAAGTTATCATGCATTCTGCTCAAAACATACCAAACCCATTCGTCTTCAGCAAAGCAGGGGAAATGGATGCACTAACTGAAATGTTTATCCCTAATGACCTTGTATTTGGGTTTGAGATCAAATGAGTCATCTATTAGTTCCTTGTGGTAAATATCCATTAGTTTGGAGTCTCTGAATTCCTCAATGTTTGCATGAACATATGCCTTAACATCTTCAACATGCAAAACCCCATGCAGAATGCTAGAAAATGCGCCTAAGGGATCCACTTCTAAAGATTTGTAGGGATGTTTCTTAAATTTAGGGTGCAGCCTATCAGTAATCTTCACAACATTCAGAGTAGACATCTTAATGATTCAGAGAGAGAGTGGAAAATACCTCTTACACCTTTTAGGGTTCACGAAATGAGCCGAAGAGATCACCAGCTGATTTGAATTCTATGATTGATCCTTGAGAGAGATGAGGCAAGCTTGTTTGCAGAGCTCTTCTTGTCTATTTCATTTATGCAAATGTGCAAATGAAGAGTAAATGAACCCTTTTATCACTAAGCAAACCCTAATTTCTCATTGCAATAAATGCACAACCTAGGTCATTCTAGTTGCTTTGTCCTTGTTCTTCTTAATCTGAGATATATATTTTTTTGGATCACTGAGATACACTTGGTGTTATTCTTGGTGAATAATGACAATTTATTTTCCTTTCCATAGTCATTTGATCTATCCGCAGATCAAGATTCCTCAATTTTGAATCAAGTCAGATCTAATTGAGAGAAATCTTCTTTTACCAGATGACAGTCAAACTAGATCTACCTTGGAAGATTAGACTCTTCAAACCTTGTTGCGGATCTTTCATATCTTTTACCAAACCTACTTTAGATGTTTCTCTAAGAATCCTTTAATCTGCAACTTCGCATGTGCCTATTTCAGGAACCAAATGACTGGCTGGGGGAATTAGTTTTTCTTTGTGACTCCCCCTGAGCTATAGCTCATCTATTCAATTTTTGGAAGGATTATCAGCACCATATTTTGGTGCAGACCCATCCCCAACATTCTCTGTGCTTATCTTCACCCAAATCTTATTCATCTCCCTTTGAATTTCATCCACGTTCACTTTTCATTTTCCTTTGTCTGGGTTATGATTATGTTGTTCCGGACCCCTTTTGTCTTGATTCTTACTTCTACAGAATTTGACAATATGATCGGATTTATTGCAATTGTAGCAAACAACATTTCTTTGCATATTTGACTGATATCCTCTTGATCTACATTGATTAGCCAAATGTCCCATTCTATTGCATGCAAAGCATCTACCATTGAATGAATTGTTCATTTGCATGTTTCTACACTCATGGGATTTGTGACCATACCTTTTGCAATTAAAGCACTATCCGGAGAAGGATGTATTAGTCTGATTCATTCTTCTTCTACGTTGATTTGCTTTATGACCAAAGTTATTGCAGTTTTGGCAGTATCCATTGAAAGATGGATATCTTTGAGCATTTGGTTGCCTTACCAGAGGTCTTCTAGGCCTGTTTCTTGGATTTTTTGATCTAGAGTTCTTCCGTTTGGATCCAAAGCTTTCACCTGTTTCATACCCCAAGCCTTGCTTGTCATCTACCCTCTTCTGGCTTTGAAGAAGAACTTCAAGTTGAGTAGAGCTTATCTTGAATTTCTCTTTGTATTCATTTGTTGTTTGAAGATCCCTTTTAAGAGTGACAATCTGATTCTCAAGTTGATCTTCATTATCTCTTGCTTCTTCAAGGTCAGATTCCAGATGTCTGATTATTCTATCCATTTTATGGTAGTCTTCTGATTTCTCCTTGAGAGATTGTCTTAGATCATCTTCAGTTTTTCTTTTCTCTACAATTTCTTGGGTGAATTTCATAACTCCTGATTCCATTTCATGTCTTACCATAATGATCTCTTTTGACAACTTTTCACATAGCTTGGTGTTCTCCTTCAAGTCTTCATTTGTATCATTTGCTTCACCTTGACTTGTCAATAGCTGAAGTAGATCCTTTCTCTTTTTCATAGAGATACTTAGTTTCCCTTTTAGTTCATTTATGAAGTCATTAGCCTATTTGAGTCTTTCCTTCAATTCATTGAATTCAGAGTTAGATTGCTCAAGATCATCTAGGGAAGATTGAAGTTGTTCCCTCATACCATACACATCCATTTGAATTCCTAGATCTTTCTCAAGCTGTTAGGCTCTGTTTGGAGGAACTTGGCTCTGATACCAATTTTTGATAACTGAGAGGGGGGTGAATTAGTTATCTTAATTACTTCTACTTCATTAACTATTAATGCAGCATCAAATCATATAAGTAATCATAACCATGAAATAGTACACATGACAGAATGATTTTGACATGGAAAACCTTGTTAAGGGAAAAACCGCGGGGTGATTAACCCAAGATTGTATTCTCTGTTAGAAGAATAAGATAGTACAAAATGGCACTTGCTAATTAGGGCTCACTGCCCGAGCACACTGCTCACAAAAGGCTCACTGCCTACAAGAGACTCATTGTCTACAATGTATAAGGTGATAAGAAACTTCAACTAATGAGAAGCGTCCACACATGCTGAGGTTCAGTTCTAGTTAGGCTCAATATACTGATTTGCTGCACTTCATTCTTTCTCTTCTTTGTTGTTGTTGTCCTGTCACATTTCAGACCTATCTTACTGTCTTCACACTTCTCTTCTACTTTTCTTCGCACTTTTAAACTCACAACTCACCTTCATAACCAAATCCATCTGGTATATATATATGCACCAATGATTTCAACACTTTCCTAGTCAGCATCCGAAATACTCAATATTTTCCCAAACTCTGATCTGTCGGCTGAATCTTTGCATACCAAGTAATGCAGATCAAAGAGATGTTTATAGAATTCATCAATCATGTCGGCCAATCATGAATGATACCTTAGGAAACTTAATCACCATCAATATCACAATCAGATTAAGGTCTGATGCTCTGCCGGTTAGGTCTTCCTCTATCTACTCTGCCAATCAGGTACCCAACACTCAAGTGCTCATACCTTTTCACACTTCTATCACCGGAGGCTAAATCCTTGGAATATATTAGTCAAGGTACTCCTCTTAACTTTCCCAAATCCACACTTTACTTAGATACTTCCTCTAAAAGATCCGGACCTAACTGTCGGACCTTACTGTCTGCTCTATTCTTACTTATCGGACCACAACACTTCTTCAATCTGACTTCCAAAAAAGACACACCATGTCCTGCGGATGTGTGGGATGGACTTTGTTGCCATCAATGACAACACTAATGAAGCCACACAGTGTCTCTTGCCAACACAAACATTGAGTTATGGTCTTACATTTTAGTATTTAGAGGATAGTAAGTTGATTGGCTATACATATTTAGACTAGGTGGGTTCCACAGATGATCGTAAGTCTACTTTTGGTTATACTTTTAGTTTAGGTTCTATAGTATTCTCTTGGAAGTTGAAGAAACAACTAACTATATCACTTTCTATAGCAGAGGCAGAGTATAAAGCTACAACATTTGCAGCATGCCAAATAGTGTGGTTGAGATGACTATTGGAGTATTTGCAATAGATACAGAATGGACCTACTTTGTTGTACTGTGACAACAAGAGTGCTATGCAAATGACTAAGAACCAAGTGTTTCATAGTAGGACCAAACATATTGAAATTCAACTTCACTTTATTAGAGAGTTGGTTCAATAATGACTGATTGATATTGTGTACTGCATTATAGAGGATTAAATAGCAGATATTTTCATGAAGCCTCTAGCTCGTGAAAGGTTTGAGACACTTAGAGATCTACTTCAAGTTCTTCCCAATGGTCATTATAGGGGAGAATGACAGCAATCATCTCCATGTGCAACAGTCATGTTTGAATATAGTTGTACATGCCCATTGGGCTTATTAAATTTCTAGCTATCTTTTTTGACTTTGTTGTTTGCATTTAGTATTGTAGTTGAGTTATTGGTCATTGTGGTTATGTGCCATAACTTACTTGTATCTCTTCTACTCTATATATTGATACCCTACCTCTTCTTCTACTAAGGTAATTTATGTTGGATTCAAAGTTTGAGAAAATGACAACAAGATCACAAGAAAAAGTGAAGTATGCTTTGATGACTGAATTAATGGAAATTAATGAGCCACAAAAATTTGAACAAGATCAAGAAAAAGAAGACTGGGTTGAAGCAATGAATAGTGAGACAGAAACAATTGAAAGGAATGACACATGGGATTTGGTTCAGCTACCTTCTAGTAAGGAAATTGTTGGTACAAGGTGGGTGTATGAAACTAACTATAAATTTCATGGAAGCATTGAAAAGCATAAGGTGTGATTGGTAGCCAAATGATACACTCAACAAAAAAGGTATTGGTTACACTAAGACATGTGCACCTGTAGCACGAATGGATACTATTAGATTGGTTTTGGTTTTGACTTTGGTAGCTCAACAAATTTGGATAGTTTATCAAATAGATGTAAAGAGTACTTTTTTGAATCGATATATTGATGAGGAAGTGTACATTTCTCAACCTAGAGGTTTTTAAATACTCTCTAAAGAACATTATGTTTACAAATTAAAGAAGGCTATGTATGGTCTTAAGCAAGCACCAAGAATGTGGTATTAAAGGATAGACTCATACCTACGACAAAAATGTTTCTTAAGAAGTTAATCAAATTCAAATTGTTATATTAGGATCTCGACTAACAATTTTTTTTCTTAGTTCTCTATGTTGATGATCTTATCCTTACTAGGAACAATTTAGATTTATTTGCAAAGTTTAGAGTACCTATGGTTATTAAATTTGAGATGATAGATTTCGGGCAGGTGCACTAATTTTTGGGTATAGAAGTATGGCAAAATACAGATGGGATATTCATGTCTTAGAAAAAATATGCTTTAGACATCCTACACAAATTTTAGATGAATAGTTGCAAATCAGTTGCAACACCCATTGATGTTGGACTTAAGTTGCCTAACTTGTATGTGTTAGGTTTAGTGGACCCCACTCTATATACATAGATGATTGGTAGTTTGATCTACTTAAGTAGTACTCGACCAAATATTACATATGCAGGGAGCTTAGTATCTAGGTTCATGTTAGAACCTAACTAAACACATTAGAGTGTGGTTAAGAGAAATCTCAAATATGTCAGATGAACATTGAGTTATGGTCTTACATTTTAGCATTCAAAGGATCGTAAGTTGATTGGCTATACATATCCAGATTGGGTAGGTTCCACAGATGATCATAAGTCTACTTTTGATTATACTTTTACTTTTGGTTCTATATTATTCACTTGGAAGTTGAAGAAACAACTAACTGTTACACTTTCTACAGTAGAGGCCGAGTATAAAGTTACAACATTTGCAGCATGCCAAATAGTGTGGTTGAGACGACTATTGGAGGATTTGCACCAGATACAGAATGGACCTACTTTCTTGTACTGTCACAAGAGTGCTATACAAATGACTAAGAATCAAGTATTTCATAGTGGGACCAAATATATTGAAATTCAACATCACTTTATTAAAGAGTTAGTTCAACAGGGATTGATTGATATTGTGTACTGCAATATAGAGGATTAGATAGTAGATATTTTCATGAAGCCTCTAGCTTGTGAAAGGTTTTAGACACTTAGAGGTCTACTTCAAGTTCTTCCCAATAGTCATTATTGGGAAGAATGACAGTAATCATCTCCATGTGCAGCAGTCATGTTTCACTATAGCTGTACATACCCATTGGGCTTATTAAATTTGTAGCTGTATTTTTTGACTTTGTTGTTTGCATTTAGTATTGTAGTTGAGTTATTGGTCATTGTCGTTATGTTCCATAACTCACTTGTATTTCCTCTACTCTATATATTGATGTCCTACCTCTTCTTCTACTAAGACAATTTATGTTGGATTCAAATTTTGTTAAAATGACAAGAAGATCACAAGAAAAACTGAAGTATGCTTTCATGACACAAATCATGGAAAGTAAAGAGACACAAACATTTGAACAAGATCAAGAAAGAGAAGAGTGGGTTGAAGCAATGAATAGTGAGATAGAAACAATTGAAAGGAATGACACATGGGATTTGGTTGAGCTACCTCCTAGAAAGGAAATTGCTGGTACAAGGTGGGTGTATGAAACTAAGTACAAATCTGATGGAAGCATTGATAAGCATAAGGCTTTATTGCTAGCTAAATGATACACTCAACATGAAGGTATTGGTTACACTAAAACATTTGCACCTGTAGCACGAATGGATACTATCAGATTGTTTTTGGTTTTGGCTTTGGCAGCTCAACAAATTTGGATAGTTTATCAAATAGATGTAAAGAGTGCTTTTTTGAATGGATATATTGATGAGGAAGTGTATGTTTCTCAACCTAGATGTTTAGAAATGCCCTCTATAGAACATTATGTTTACAGATTAAAGAAGGCCGTGTATGGTCTTAAGTAGGCACCAAGAGCATGGTATTCAAGGATAGATTCATAGCTACAACAAAAGGGTTTCTTAAGAAGTCAATCAGATCCAAATCATTATATTAGGATCTCGGCTAAGGTTTTTTTTTCTTAGTTCTCTATGTTCAAGATCTTATCCTTACTAGGAACAATTTGGATTTATTCACAAAGTTTAGAGTAGCTATGGCTGTTGAATTTGAGATGACATACTTGGGGTAGGTGCTCTATTTTCTTGGTATAGAAGTATGGTAAAACAAAGATGGAATATTAATGTCTTAGAAAAAATATGCTTTAGACATCGTATAATAATTTTAGATGAATAGTTGTAAACTAGTTGCAACACCCATTGATGTTGGACCTAAGTTGTCTAACTTGGATGTGTTAGATTTAGTGGACCCCACTCTATATAGACAGTTGATTGGTAGTTTGATCTACTTAACTACTCTCTGACCAAATATTACATATGCAGGGAGCTTAGTATCTATTTTCATGTTAGAACCTAAGTAAACACATTGGAGTGTGGTTAAGAGGATTCTCAAATATGTCAGACAAACATTGAGCTATGGTCTTACATTTTAACATTCAAAGGATAGTAAGTTGATTGGATATACATATCCATACTAGGTAGGTTCTAGAGATGATCATAAGTCTACTTTTGGTTATAATTTTAGTCTTGGTTCTATAGCATTTTGTTGGAAGTTGAAGAAACAACCAACTGTATCACTTTCTATAGTAGAGCCAAAGTATAAAGCTACAACATGTGCAGCATGCCAAACAATGTGGTTGAGATGACTATTGGAGCATTTGTACTAGATACATAATGGACCTACTTTGTTGTACTGTGACAACAAGAGTGCTATACAAATGACTAAGAATCAAGTGTTTCATAGCAGGACCAAACATATTGAAATTCAACATCACTTTATTAGAGAGTTAGTTCAATAGGGATCGATTGATATTGTGTACTGCAATATAGAGGATTAGATAGCAGATATTTTCATGAAGCCTCTGGCTCATGAAAGGTTTGAGACACTTAGAGATCTACTTCAACTTCTTCCCAATGGTCATTATAAGGGGAGAATGACATCAATCATCTCCACATGCAGCAGTCATGTTTGACTATAGTTGTACATGCCCATTGGGCTTATTAAATTTGTAGCTATATTTTTTGACTTTGTTGTTTGCATTTAGTATTGTAGTTGAGTTATTGGTCATTGTGGTTATGTGCCATAACTCAATTGTATTTCTTCTACTCTATATATTGATGCCCTTCCTCTTCTTCTACTAAGGTAATTTATGTTGGATTCAAATTTTGAGAAAATGACAACAAGATCACAAGAAAAACTGAAGTATGCTTTGATGACACAAATAATGGAAAGTAATTAGCCACAAACATTTGAACAAGATCAAGAAAAAGAAGAGTGGATTGAAGCAATGAATAGTGAGATAGAAACAATTGAAAGGAATGACACATGGGATTTGGTTGAGCTACCTCCTAGTAAGGAAATTGTTGGTACAAGGTGGGTGTATGAAACTAATTATAAATCTAATGGAAGCATTGATAAGCATAAGGCTTGATTGGTAGCCAAATGATACACTCAATAGGAAGGTATTCGTTACACTAAAACATTTGCACTTATACCACAAATAGATACTATCATATTGGTTTTGGTTTTGGCTTTGGTAGCTCAACACATTTGGATAGTTTATCAAATAGATGTAAAGAGTGCTTTTTTGAATGGATATATTGATGAGGAAGTGAATGTTTCTCAACTTAGAGGTTTTGAAATACCTTCTAAAGAACATTATGTTTACATATTAAAGAAGGTTGTGTATGGTCTTAAGCAGGCACCAAGAGCATGGTATTCAAGGATAGACTCATACCTACAACAAAAAGGTTTCTTAAGAAGTCAATCAGATCCAAATCGTTATATTAGGATCTCGGATAAGGATTTTTTTCTTAGTTCTCTATATTGATGATCTTATCCTTACTGGGAACAATTTAGATTTATTCACAAAGTTTAGAGTAGCTATAGTTGTTGAATTTGAGAAGACATACTTGGGGAAGGTGCTTTATTTTCTTGGTATAGAAGTATGGAAAAACAAAGATGGAATATTCATGTATTACAAAAAATATGCTTTAGACATCCTATAATACTTTTAGATGAATAGTTGCAAACTAGTTTCAACACCCATTGATGTTGGACTTAAGTTGTCTAACTTGGATGTGTTAGATTTAGTGGACCCCACTGTATATAGACAGTTGATTGGTAGTTTAATCTACTTAACTACTATTCGACCAAATATTACATATGCAGGGAGCTTAGTATCTATTTTCATGTTAGAACCTAAGTAAACACATTGGAGTGTGGTTAAGAGGATTCTCAAATATGTTAAACAATCATTGAGTTATGGTCTTACATTTTAGCATTCAGAGGATAGTAAGTTGATTGGCTATACATATTCAGACTGGGTAGGTTCCACACATGATTATAAGTCTACTTTTGATTATACTTTTACTTTTGGTTCTATAGTATTCACTTGGAAGTTGAAGAAACAACCAACTGTATCACTTTCTACAGCAGAGGTAGAGCATAAAGCTACAACATTTGCAACATGCCAAATGGTGTGGTTGAGACGACTATTGGAGGATTTGCACGAGATAAAGAATGGACCTACTTTGTTGTACTGTGACAACAAGAGTGTTATATAGATGACTAAGAATCAACTGTTTCATAGCAGGACCAAACATATTGAAATTCAACATCACTTTATTAGAGAGTTGGTTCAACAGGGATTGATTGATCATACGTACTGTAGTATAGAGGATTAGATAGAAGATATTTTCATGAAGCCTCTAGCTCATGAAAGGTTTGAGACACTTAGAGATCTGCATCAAGTTCTTCCCAATGGTCATTATGGGGGAGAATGATAGCAATCATCTCCATGTGCAGCAGTCATGTTTGACTATAGCTATACAAGCCCATTGGGCTTATTAAATTTGTAGTTGTCTTTTTTCACTTTATTGTTTGCATTTAGTATTGTAGTTGAGTTATTGGTCATTATGGTTATGTGACATAACTCACTTTTATTTCTTCTACACTATATATTTATGCCCTACCTCTTCTTCTACTAAGGTAATTTTTGTTGCATTCAAATTTTGAGAAAATGACAACAAGATCACAAGAAAAAGTGAAGTATGCTTTCATGACTCAAATAATGGAAATTAATGAGCCACAAAAATTTGAACGAGATCAAGAAAAAGAATAGTGGGTTGAAGCAATGAATAGTGAGATAGAAACAATTGAAAGGAACGACAAATGGGATTTGGTTTAGCTACCTCCTAGTAAGGAAATTGTCGGTACAAGGTGGGTGTATGAAACTAACTATAAATCTGATGGAAGCATTGATAAGCATAAGGCTTGATTGGTAGCCAAATGATACACTCAACAGGAAGGTATTGGTTACACTAAGACATTTTCACCTGTAGCACGAATGGATACTATCAGATTGGTTTTGGTTTTGGCTTTGGCAGCTCAGCATATTTGGATAGTTTATCAAATAGATGTAAAGAGTGCTTTTTTGAATGGATATATTGATGAGGAACTGTACGTTTCTCAACCTAGAGGTTTTGAAAAACCCTCTAAAGAACATTATGTTTATAGATTAAAGAAGGCCATGTATGGTCTCAAGCAAGCACCAAGAACATGGTATTCAAGGATAGACTCATACCTACAACAAAAATGTTTCTTAAGAAGTCAATAAAATCCAAATCATTATATTAGGATCTCGGTTAAGGATTTTTTTCCTTAGTTCTCTATGTTGATGATCTTATCCTTATTGGGAACAATTTAGATTTATTTGTAAAGTTTAGAGTAGCTATGGTTGTTGAATTTGAGATGACAGATTTGGGACAGGTGTACTATTTTCTTGGTATAGAAGTATGGAAAAACAAAGATGGAATATTAATGTCTTAGAAAAAATATGCTTTAGACATCCTACACAAATTTTAGATGAATAGTTGCAAATCAGTTGCAACACCAATTGATGTTGGACTTAAGTTGTCTAACTTGGATGTCTTAGATTTAGTGGACCCCACTCTATATAGAAAGTTGATTGGTAGTTTGATCTACTTAACTTCTACTTGACCAAATATTACATACGTAGGGAGCTTAGTATCTAGGTTCATGTCAGAACCTAAGTAAACATATTGCAGTGCGGTTAAGAGGATTCTCAAATATGTTAGACGAACATTGAGTTATGGTCTTACATTTTAGCATTCAGAGGATAGTAAGCTGATTGGCTATACCTATTCAGACTGGGTAGGTTCAAGAGATGATCATAAGTCTACTTTTGGTTATACTTTTAGTTTTGGTTCTCTAGTATTCTCTTGGAAGTTGAAGAAACAACAAACTATATCACTTTTTATAGCAGAGGCAGAGTATAAAGCTACAATATTTGCAACATGCCAAACAGTGTGGTTGAGACCACTATTGGAGGATTTACAACTGATATAGAATGGATGCACTTTGTTGTACTGTGACAACAAGAGTGTTATACAAATGACTAAGAATCAAGTGTTTCATAGCAGGACCAAATATATTGAAATTCAACATCACTTTATTAGAGAGTTGGTTAGCCAGGGATTGATTGATATTATGTACTACAGTATAGAGGATTTGATAGCAGATATTTTCATGAAGCCTCTATCTCATGAAAGGTTTGAGACAATCAGAGATCTACCTAAAGATCTTCCCAATGGTCATTATGGGGGAGAATGACATCAATCATCTCCATGTGCAGCAGTCATGTTTGACTATAGTTGTACATGCCCATTGGGCTTATTAAATTTATAGCTATATTTTTTGACTTTGTTGTTTGCATTTAGAATTGTAGTTGAGTTATTGGTCATTGTGGTTATGAGCCATAACTCACTTGAATTTCTTCTACTCTATATATTGATGATCTACCTCTTCATCTACTAAGGCAATTTATGTTGGATTCAAATTTTGAGAAAATGACAACAAGATCACAAGAAAAACTGAAGTAAGCTTTGATGACACAAATCATAGAAAGTAATGAGCCACAAACATTTGAACAAGATCAAGAAAAAGAAGAGTGGATTGAAGCAATGAATAGTGAGATAGAAACAATTGAAAGGAATGACACATGGGATTTGGTTTAGCTACCTCCTAGTAAGGAAATTGTTGGTACAAGGTGCGTGTATGAAACTAATTATAAATCTAATGGAAGCATTGATAAACATAAGGCTTGACTGGTAGCCAAATGATACGCTCAACAGGAAGGTATCAGTTACACTAAAATATTTGCACCTATAGCACAAATGGATACTATCAAATTGGTTTTGGTTTTGGCTTTGGCAGCTCAACAAATTTGGATGGTTTATCAAATAGATGTAAAGAGTGCTTTTTTCAATGGATATATTGATGAGGAAGTGTATGTTTCTCAACCTAGAGGTTTAGAAAAACCCTCTAAAGAACATTATGTTTACAAATTAAAGAAGGTCGTGTATGGTCTTAAGCAGGCCCCAAGAGTAAGGTATTCAAGGATAGACTCATACCTACAACAAAAAGGTTTCTTAAGAAGTCAATCAGATCCAAATCGTGATATTAGGATCTCGGCTAAGGATTTTTTTTCTTAGTTCTCTATGTTGATGATCTTATCCTTACTGGGATCAATTTAGATTTATTTCCAAAGTTTAGAGTAGCTATGGTTGTTGAATTTGAGGTGACAGATTTGGAGCAGGTGCACTATTTTCTTGGTATAGATGTATGGCAAAATAAATATGGAATATTCATGTCTTAGAAAAAATATGCTTTAGACATCCTACAGAAATTTTAGATGAATAGTTGCAAACCAGTTGCAACACCCATTGATGTTGGACTTAAGTTGTTTAACTTGGACGTGTTAGATTTAGTGGACCCCACTCTACATAGACAATTGATTGGTAGTTTGATCTACTTAACTACTACTCAACCAAATATTTCATATGCAGGGAACTTAGTATCTAGGTTCATGTTAGAACCTAAGTAAACACATTAGAGTGCGATTAAGAGGATTCTCAAATATGTCATATGAACATTGATTTATGGTCTTACATTTTAGCATTCATAGGATAGTAAGCTAATTGGCTATACATATTCAGACTGGGTAGGTTCCACAGATGATCGTAAGTCTACTTTTGGTTATACTTTTAGTCTTAGTTCTATAGTATTCTCTTGGAAGTTGAAGAAACAACCAACTGTATCACTTTCTACAATAGAGGCAGAGTATAAAGCTACAACATTTGCAACATGCCAAACAGTGTGGTTGAGACTACTATTGGAGTATTTGCACTAGATATAGAATGGACCTACTTTGTTGTAGTGTGACAACAAGAGTGATATACAAATGACTAAGAATCAAATGTTTAATAGCAGGACCAAACATATTGAAATTCAACATCACTTTATTAAAGAGTTGGTTCAACAGGGATTGATTTATATTGTGTACTACAATATAGAGGATTAGATAGCAGATATTTTCATAAAGCCTCTAGCTTGTGAAACGTTTGAGACACTAAGAGAACTACTTCAAGTTCTTCCCAATGGTCATTATGGGGGAGAATGACAACAATCATCTCCATGTGTAGCAGTCATGTTTGACTATAGCTGTATATGCCCATTGGGCTTATTAAATTTGTACCTATCTTTTTTGACTTTGTTGTTTCCATTTAGTATTGTAGTTGAGTTATTGGTCATTGTGGTTATCTGCCATACCTCACTTGTATTTCTTCTACTAAGGCAATTTATGTTGCATTCAAATTTTGAGAAAATGACAACAACATCACCAGAAAAAGTGAAGTATGCTTTGATGACTCAAATCATTGAAAGTAATGAGCCACAAACATTTGAACAAGATCAAGAAAAAGAAGAGTGGGTTGAAGCAATGAATAGTGAGATAGACACAAATGAAAGGAATGACACATGGGATTTGGTTGAGCTACCTCCTAGTAAGGAAATTGTTGGTACAAGGTGGGTGTATGAAACTAATTATGAATCTGATGGAAGAATTGCTAAGCATAAGGTTTGATTGGTAAACTAATGATACACTCAACAAGAAGGTATTGGTTATAATAAAACATTTGCACCTGTAGCACAAATGGATACTATCAGATTGGTTTTGGTTTTGGCTTTGGCAACTCAGCAGAGTTGGATAGTTTATCAAATAGATGTAAAGAGTTCTTTTTTGAATGGATATATTGATGAGGAGGTGTATGTTTCTCAACCTAGAGGTTTAGAAATAACCTCTAAAGAACATTATGTTTACAGATTAAAGAAGGTCATGTATGGTCTTAAGCAGGCACCAAGAGCATGGTATTCCAGGACAGACTCATACCTACAACAAAAAGGTTTCTTAAGAAGTTAATCAGATCCAAATCATTATATAAGGACATTGGCTAAGGATTTTTTTCTTAGTTCTCTATGTTGATCATCTTGTCCTTACTAGGACCAATTGAGATTTATTTGCAAAGTTTAGAGTAGCTATGGTTGTTGATTTTGAGATGACATATTTTGTGCAGGTGCACTATTTTCTTCATATAGAAGTATGGCAAAACAAAAATCAAATATTCATGTCTTAGAAAATATATGCTTTGTACATCCTACAAAAATTTTAGATGAATAGTGTCAAACTAGTTGCAGCACCCATTGATGTTGGACTTAAGTTGTCTAACTTGGATGTGTTAGATTTAGTGGACCCCACTCTATATAGACAGTTGATTGGTAGTTTGATCTACTTAATTATTATTCGACCAGATATCACATATGCAGTGAGCTTAGTGTCTAGGTTCATGTTAGAACCTAAGCAAACACATTGGAGTCTGGATAAGAGGATTCTAAGATATGTCAGAAGAACATTGAGTTATGGTCTTAGATTTCAACATTGAAAGCATAGTATGTTGATTGGCTATACAGATTCAGATTGGGCTGATTCCACAGATGATCAGAAGTCTGCTTTTGGTTATACTTTTAGTCTTGGTTCTGTAGTATTCTCTTAGAAGTCCAAGAAAAAACCAACTGTATCACTTTCTACAATAGACGCAAAGTATAAAGCTACAACATTTGCAACATGCCAAACAATGTGGTTGAGATGACTATTGGAGGATTTGCAACAAATACATAATGGACCTACTTTGTTGTACTGTTACAACAAGAGTGCTATACAAATGAATAAGAATCAAGTGTTTCATAGCAAGACCAGACATATTGATATTCAAAATCACTTCATTAGAGAATTGGTTAAACATGGATTAATCGATATTGTGTACTACAGTACAGAGGATCAAATAAAAGATATTTTCATGAAGCCTCTAGCTCGTGAAAAGTTTGAGACGCTTAGAGATCTACTTAAAGTTCTTCCCAATGGTCATTATGGGGGAGAATGACAACAATTATCTCCATTTGCAACAATCATGTTTGACTATAGTTGTAATGCCCATTGGGCTTATTAAATTTGTAGCTATCTTTCTTGACTTTGTTGTTTGCTTTTAGTACTATAGTTGAGTTTATTGGTCATTGTGGTTGTGTGCCATGATTCACTTGTATCTTTGAAACTCTATATATTGATGCCCTGCCTTTTCTTCTAGTAAGGCAATTTGGGGCTTTCATATGTTGGCTTGTTTTGTGATCAGTAGATCACCATTATTTGTCTATTTGCCTTTAATTCTATCCAAAGTTTGATAGACACAAATATTAATAAATTGTAACAGGGCTACAAATATTAATCCTTTAGATACTATCGCTAGTTTTTTACTTTATTTTCATTGGTTTTCAGTGTTTTCTTGATTTGATTGCAATTTAATAATGCCTTCTTATCCTGTGTATGGATAGAATCCAAGTTAAAGATCCATGAGCATCTATGGAACTAATAGATTATATAAAAACATAAAAAGATAATAACTGGAAAAGTGTGGTAATCAAAGGACTACCACTGAAGTACCTTCGTTTTCTTTATTAGAGGGTAAATGTAGGTTTTGGAAGGGCCCAAACCCTTTTATATGTTTTAATAGAAGGTAAAAGTGGGTTTTTGAAAGGGCCCAAACCTTTTTACAAGTCATCTGCAAGTATATCTTTTACAATAAACTGCAGGTATACTGCTACAACTTAGATGTCACTATGAGAGATTGAAACCTTGATCTCCATCATCAGAACCTTATAGCTTTACAATTTTTCTTTAACAATTTAAATCAAAGGTTCCCTCTTTATTCCTTTTTATTACTTTTCTCTGAATCTATGGGAATAAGAATTTACAAATATAGAAGAAACTTTTATCAGAGCTACTACAACAATTGGGACTTGAAGCTTAACATCCTCTTGAACAACCTCATCTGCGGCTTCTTCTGGGCAGATTACAGCACTGATCACAAGACACTTGTAAACTGGCAACAATGCTAAAGCTTCTTGAAATAGATAAGCACAGTAAAATCTACTAAACATACGGGAATGAGATATGACAACAAAGGGTATAGACAGGATTCAGTTATCCAATACTTGGCCTACGTTTACATGGTGTGAAAAGACGAGAGTAAAAAAATCACTCATCCAATCACAAAGTACAAACAGACGATAAGATGTAAAAAATCACTTTTCCCTTCACATGGCCTAGATTTACATGGGTGATACAATAAGATAAAAAGAAAATCACTCATCCTATAGCTTACTAATGAACCCACAATTTATCCTAAAGCTGAGGAGATTTAATTGTAAATGTAGGGGAAAGGAATATGAGTGCTATGAATAGCATGTAAAGGGCTGTGAAGATGATGGCAATAACAGTACCTTCAGAGATTGGACCCAATTTCATGGCAACATAAGCTAAGTAACTACACGGAGTGAAAATGATAGAGAGGGCCACCAACTTTTTCACTCTTGTAAAATTGAATGTGGGCAGGACCTCTGTGGCCGCAATTATAACCAATGTGGTCATGAGAGATAACGTAGCTGGTATCAGTACAGCTTGACGAACCCCTTCAACTCTGTCCTCAACGCTGCTTGGAAGAGATGTGATGGCGCTGCAATTGGCTGCCATAATAATACCTGAAATTATTGACAAAGTTTTTCGATCTTGATAGACTTTGTTCTCATCTGCGGCTTCTTCTCGGCAAAATACAACAGTCAGCACAACCTTGACTTTCCTTTCAAACCACTCTATTTTTCACATTTTCATTATTCACACTAGGTTCCTCAGCTCTCATTTGAATGTCTACCATTCTTCCTCGGCCTCCTGTGTCTGGCTGTCTTTTAAAAAACTAAACCCTAGGACAGACTAGGCTACAAGACTAGGAAATAAAACATTTTTGTTAACCTAAGGAATTAACGGGCAGTTCGCTACCCGATGTCTTTATATGAAAGACAAGTGCTGTCTTGCCAAGGAAGGAAGCAAACAAGGTATTTCAGTGAGTTTTAACTTTTTCTAAGTTTCATGTTACGAGGCAGGAAAGTTCCGGTGCACTCACTCAGGGGTCTTAAACAGTGACAAATACGCGTTCTAGGAAACTGCAATTCTTGAGAATGAAAAGAAAATAGCTCCTGGGTCCTATGCTCCTTTTTATCGTGTGTGGATGGTGGCACGAAATATGTCATCCAAAAGTTAACCGCAACGAAGGTCCCTTGCATTCAACTTCAAACCCAATAAAAGACTAAGGAATCTCATCCCTTTCACCGAAAGGCAAAAGAAAATGTTCGGTTATGTATTATTATTTTCTTTGAAAGACAACTTATTAAGAACATCCTACTTTCCAGAGTCCAGCAATTTCACGGAAATAAATGTTCTATTCCCTATAAGAATACTAATCGGCGGGCGAGATATTTGCAGAAGAGAAGCAAAGTACTAATCGGCAGGCGAGATATTTGTAGAAGAGAAGCAATTGCGCAACCAAATTTGTTTTGGGCAAAAGTTGGAAGGCTACTGAGATAACGGAAGAGGAGAGAGACAGAAATGCCATAACAGCTGCCTTGATTATGAGCATATCTTTCATGCTCTCCGTAATCGTTCTCACAAGTAACGATTTGCACAAAATAAATATGGTGATCTTGCAAGCATTTGTGATATTGGAAACAATGGCAATATATTCCTCGCTGGGAGTGCTCACGGTAGATTTGTTGATAGAAAGACAAGGGTCTCACACCGAAATGGACGGGCGGATTTGTTGATGTCTTTTGGATGCTGTGCAGCGGGTGCCTTTCTGGCCTGGAGTTTCCTCAAGCTGTCTATTCCCTTAGTATTATAGCTTCTCCCTTGTTGTAGGGAAGTTAATATAGGAACTTTAAAGGAGATTCTATATTATGGTGAGGGAATTGTGGTGGATGCATCTGCAGGGTAAAAGACCCAGTGTGTAAGGCCTGGAACCTGCTATGCGAGGGCAACATCTATCCAGCATACTGGATGCCCATTTGAATTTGCCCCACATAGCAGGTTCCAGGCCCTATTATAGAAATGGGCTTAGACACTCCGCACTATGACTGATTATAGAGAAACAGTGGACTTCATCAATGGTATCTGTCCTCACAGTTTAGGTGCTGTAACACGGTGCATTTTATTACTGAACACGAAATCTTTTAAAGAACGACTTTATTGTCCACCATCATTGTTTTTTCAAAATAAAAATATTTCTCTCTACCATGCTAGATCTGTTTCTTCCAGCCTCTGTTCACTCAGCTGTTCAATGTATTTTCCTGATATTTTCCTTATATATAAATGTTTCCTGGCAATAATAGGTTCTCTGCAGGGCCTAAATTTGATGGCGGTATGGTCCTATTTAGATATTTTTAAAAAAATACAATCAAAATTTTAATATGAAGGAAAGATTTTGGATAGAATGTCAAAATTTATATAGAATTATGATAATATATATTTTTGGTTTATATATTATTTTACATATACTAAAATATATCATAATATTTTAAAGACACCTCTGAATAGATAACCGTCATTAAAAAATTGCTTGACAGGCAAAGTTGACAGTCAAATTTAAGCCCTGGTTCTCTCTATTTCTTTTCTCTAATGGGAGTTAATTTTGGAAGTTAATTTTGTGTAATTCTTTATTTTTTAAGTTTTTAAATGTAGTTAAGAATTTTGTACATTTTATATAGGACAAAGTCTCTGTAAAAACAAAACTGAACATAAATATATTGAAAAGTAAAAGTTTATATATTAATGATTTATAAATATTTTATTTTATTTGAATTATTCATTAGTATTTATTATAATTATAAGTGTAATATATTTTTTGAAAGTAAAGAAGTAATAATTGGCAATATAAAATTGAAAGTAATGAAAAAACAAAATTTATCTATGCTTATGGGAGGGTTTTATTGGTTGAATACAAATTAATTAATTTAGAAAATATGTCTTCATGTATTTGTTTGGAATATATATGTTATAGAAAAACATATTATTATTTGAAATTTTTGAACTAGATTCAAACATTATAATAACTACATAAAATTGATTTTGATTGGTTAATATTATTTATATTACATAAAATTAGAGTTGAATGGATGTTATAGCCAATTATATGTATTAACAAGAATGTCAATTTAATATTTTTGATGGTTTTTAAAACATATAAAATTATAGGGAAGAAAGTAAACTGTGGATTAATTTAAGGCCTAAAAAATGATAAATAAACAATGTAATAATGATAACTAAAGAATCATTTGAGTTGAATCTAATAAATGTAAATAGAAGGTTAAAAGGCACTTAAATCTTTAATGACGTTGAATGTTGATTTAGCTAATTTGATTATGTGAGAACATTCAATGATTGGACCTAGAATCTTTCTATTAGTTTTGGATTGTGAATCCTATAGTTGATCTATCTTTGGTGTTTGTTATGCTGCAAGACATTACCACATATAGTACTATCCCACTCTAACAAGATTTTCGCTACCTTGGCACAATTCTATCTCCTACAATTGTTGTCAATTTTTGCACGTATGTTAATGTATGATTTCACACTAGTGCAATGTTAATTTATACCTTTGGAGTTTGTTTTGCTAAGATTAAAGTTAGGAGTTTCCTTAAACCTTAGTCAAAAACCTTTCATGTTGTTTTTAGAAGAGTCAAAATTATCCAAACACATTAATGCAAGATGTCTAAAATGTAGCATTTGTTGATGCAATGTAGACTATTTTGATAAAATCTTAATTATGCTCTCAAAATGATTCAATAATCTAAAATAATGATTCTAAGAGATGATGGATAGATGTTCCAGAGTCTTAGGACTTGCCTTTAAATATGCCATCCTAGGTGCTAAATTCAAATACTTTGGCACACAAGCGAGCAAGAAGTCATCCAATTTGGGAAAGGAGTTGACTTAGAATGAGTAAAAGGCATGTTTAGATAAAAGGGAGGAAATCATAGTTTTGGTTGCCCTAGAATTGACATTTATTGCATGCATATTTTACATTAACATTTACAAAGCTACATCGCGACAAGGGGTTGTCCCCAAGATGAGCAAACCAAGGCAATTCTTATAGACATGATACATAATGGCTTGTGTAGTCATGGTATGACATTGAGCTTTGCAACAAGGTGCCATATAGATGGAATAAACATCACATACACATAAATTGAATCAACATGAAAGGATGCTAAATCATCCCAGAAAAATAATGAAATTACACATCATGACATATAGAAGAATGGAGATACATATAGAGGAATGACAACACATTTTTGCTCCTTGTACCTTTGTGCTAACAAGGGTGCTAAGGGAGAACTAACAATCAACAATACATTACAATACGGGGATAATAATGCATACCAGCATAACATAAATTAGAGGGAGGGACCACACTTGCGAGTTGGCCTATAACAAATTATCCTCCCCCAACTTGATTATAAAATGGATGGAGGACAAGGTGTTGTAGGGACTACATCAAGCATGGTGAGAAGTGCTAGAGCCAAACCTTGTTTGAAGTTGTTGAATTTTGTCACCCAAGACTTGACATTCATTAGTGGAATGGCCAAGTGCTCAATGATTTGCACAATAATAAGGTGATGAATGATTATTTTGTTGAATATTTTTGTGTTTTGGAGTAGGAAGAGTGATTAAGAAGTCTTTGAGTAGACTCACCAAAATACACTCTTGTTGAGATAGAAGAGAAGATTTAGGTCAAGTAGGAAGCAATCCTTTTTATTGTGAACATGGTGGAGAGAACGTAGGAGAAGGCTAGAAACCCAAGCCTACTTTAGACAAGTACGACCAGTGTTGGTTCAACTAGTTCCTTAATTCCTTGTTATTTACATCCTAACCCATTTCCATTGTACCCTTGTTTAGAATGATTTTTGAATACAAGCCCATAATGCGTCTCCAAATCTGAAGAAAGGGGAGAGGTCATATGAATATCTTTGTTGAAATGTGTTGAAGAAGAAGGATCATTCTTTTTATCATGGTGAGGAGGGTCAAACATTGTTTCAACCATCCCATGGGGATTGAAATCTAAAGACCTTGTCACTACCAAGACATGATTTAGAATTAAATAGTACTTTATCACAAATGGCCACCATTTATGTAGAAGAAGGTAGATCTTCATATATTTTAAAGGTTCCATCATCAATAATCTTGAGTTTAAACTTTGTAGGAGTAAGTGATTGTGTTGAAGAAATTTCATTTACCTTTGAGGTCTTTGAGTATGGAGGTGAGATTTTATATTCACCCACAAAAGAGGGTGTAAAATCTAATGAACCCTAATCATCACCAAAAAATACATTCAAAGGACCAACACTATCCTGACCAACACTATTGTTAGCAGTGGAGAATAGTGGTTTAGTTTTTGTTGAAGAAGGGATCAAATCACTTAAAGGGATTTCATGTTTCACTTTTGTTTGTAAGCAACTTTCCAGAAATGGATCATCTTCAATTGTATGTAATTCATTTTTAAAGATGAATTTTATTAAACGATGAAGGGTAGATGGAAATTCCCCCATGGCATGAATCCACTGCCTACCAAGAAGAAGATTGTATGAAAGAGAATTAGGCATGACATGGATAAGGGTAGGCAATGTCATGGGTCCAACCTTAATATCTAAGGCGATTGTACCAAGTGATGTCCTACCAACATTATCAAAGCCATTAATTCTCATTTTATCTATTTTGATAAGAGATGTATCAAATTTAAGTTTATGTAACAAACCTATTCCACAAATATTAAGACCTGATCCACCATAAATCATAGTGTGTCTTACCCTCGTGTTACCAATCATGACGAATATCATAAGACACTCATTTTGGTTTTAACTTCTATGGGAGGTAACTCATGTTGATGAAATGATATATCCAATGTTGTCACATGCATACAACTAAGCAGAGATGCTACATCATTCAGTCTACTAGAAGGTGGAACAACTACCTTTTGTAGAGCCTCATGGAGCATTCTATGGTACATGTAGGTGATGTTTTTTATAAAATCCCATATAGAGAGATCATCTTTCTAGAGTAGCACGAAGCTGCTCACCAAGATCATATTGTTTACCAATAAGTGGAGAAAGACGAGGTCCTTGAGGTAGGATAAGTTGAGAAGGTGGAAGAGAAATGGGCACACTTGGTGTGTGCTTACTTTTATTGCGGGTGTTATATGTGTGAGCAATCATGTGATGCTGTGACACATTTTGAACACCTTGATTCTTTTGAGTAATTTGTTTTGTGATATTGAGATATCAACTCAAGGATAGAGGTGGTGTTGGAGCACCTTGAACCATAATCACTAGTTTGAAGCAAGGAAGCATATTAGGTGCCTCATGCACAATGATTTCAGGAATATTAGTACACTTGTTCACTATCCCCATAATGGGTGGAATAAGTCTATTAATGATGATTGAATTAACATTGTTTTCCTTTTGAGTAATCTCAACATACATCCCCAAGGGATTTAATGTGAGAGACCACTCCTCATCCACTAATACCTCATCCTTTGAAGGGAGAGCATTAGAATAAACGGATGGTGAAGTGTTGTTAAGAGAATTGTTGATGATAGTATTCTTAGTTCAAAATCCAAGGGTCTTGAACATGCAACCAAAGGAGAAATATCCAGGTTCTTTGCATCCTTAGTGATATCCAAGGTACTTGAACACTCAACTAAAGGAGGAAGATCAAGGGTTTTCGCTTAGTGATTCAACCAAAGGAGGAAGATTAATAGTACAAGCCATAGAATTATCATGTGCTATGGTAGAAATAGAAGTAGTATGCTTAACATTATATCTATAATAGAGACTGAGTATGTCAATGATCTCATCCTCTTGCACCAAAATGTCTTCATTTTTGGGAGAGGGATCCAAAGCATAGGGTGAAGTAGGAAAAGCTAAGTCACCATCACATGCCTTAGAGATTATTTCAAGGCTGTCATCATGAAATGTAGTATAAGTAGAAGAAAATCTATCATCATCATGAAATATATCATTCATTGGTACTATGTTATCTAAAATGTGAGGATGCATATTAATGAATTTACAGAAGTTTCATAATCCATGATATGTGCATGCAAAGATTCCAAACAAGAAGAACCCAAAATGTAATGCCTTATTTACTATATGCATAATTTATTAACCATGTACAACCAATATCCCAATAAGATTGCAATCAAAGACCACAAGTGCAAGAGAAGCAGGGTCTTCCAAAGATTTGATATTCATGGTAACCACAACAACTAAGCCTTGTAAATGTAGGATATGAAGTATGTACAAAAGAAGTACCTAAATGATTTATCCACTTAAATGCAACAAAGGTTTGGAGACTTTTTTCTTTAATGAAGATGCACTAAATGCAAGACTAGCTAGGGTTTACTACCAAAACCCTAGATTTTAAATGCTTACTTTTACAATTTTTTTCAATGCAAGAATTCTTTTTGAAATAAAATGATATTGATGACATGATATAACAATACGAGATCAGATTTGAAGTGTAAATTATAGTAGAAAAATCTGAAACAAGATCTTAATTGCAAACACTAGGTTTTGAATTTGACTAGGTTCTCCCAAAAAATGCAACTTTTTTGACAAAACCGTAACACATGAGAGCCCCAAATGCAATATGCAACACAATGAAATGATTATCTACTATAATGTCAGGAAGATCTGATGTAAAATCATAAATTTAAATATTTCTGTGATGATCTACAATATATTCAACAAAAACAATGTACAAATATGTTATTTTCTAAGCCTAAAATGCTTTGATTTTTCACTTTTTTCAATGCAAATATTCAAGAATGACCTAGAATAGAAAGGATGGTATGGTAAAAAAAATTAAATCCTTTTAATCAACCCAATAATTCAACAAGAGCTGAAACCACACACTAATCTACAAACCCTAGGTTGAAGATTAGCTAGATTTCCTAGAAATACAAGGTTTTTTAATAAGATAATGCAAAATTAAGCTATATAATTATGTAAAATGATGAATGAATGTAATCTAGTCAGATCTAAGGTAGAAAATAGCTCAGTTCTGATGCAAGAAGGATGCCAAATTACAAGAAACAATGGGTTCACCAAAATGTTATGTAGAAAAGGAAGATTAGATTAATAGATCAAATTAGGTCAAACCCTCTACTACAAAACATTAGGAAACAAACCAATCTTGGCTTCTACTTAAGAAGGAGAGCCAAACTACAAGGGTTCTATTGTTTTGTTGTATAGGGAAGAAATTAACCAAATCCAATCAATCAAGCTACGGTAAAGACAAGGAACCCTAATTGACAAAGATCAGAGTAAAACAAGCTGTTAGAAATGGGAACCCAAAAACCAAATGAACAACAAAGATTATGGATTAGGTCAGAACCTAGATCTGGGAGAAGAAATACCAAGGACAAGGGTGCTTGGGCATCCTAGACCTTGATTAGGGTTCACAGAAACTACTAACCTCAATGTGTTCACCCTCCTATGCTTCTGTTCTTTGCAACTAATCTTCAGGCAATTCCTCTAGTTTTGACCTGCTCACATACAAGAAGGAAAGTGGTTGGGTGCTATTTAGGAGCTTGCCTCAGTCAAGCTCTATGAATGGTGTTTCCACCTCCACAATATAAAAGATGATAGATAAAGAGTGTGTGCCCTAGGAGTGTAGAGGCAAATCTAAAGTAGAATGGAATGCTAGAACAAAGCATGAAGAAAATAAGTCACCATGAGCATGAAAACCCTAGCATGCTTGATGCGGCGTCACAACATGACTCGAGAAGTTGGTGTAGCCCAAAGAAGTAGAAAGATCTTCACAAGATTTGCAATAAGTTAGTGTCACATCAATAATCCACAATATAGAGCTTTAGAGAAGAGTATAGAGCATGAGAGAGAATAAGAATCCTTCAAGAAGTTAGAGATTAGAGAGAGATGTTTAAATGAATAAACTAGTGTGCTTCTATATTTATTCTCATTGATTTATGGAGAATTAAACCACATGAGGGTGACATTGGGAATCATTTAAGAGGCCCCAAGTTGACAAGCCATTAATTAAGCCAAGGCTAAAAAGTAGACAAGGGCACTTGGTCGGCTTGGTTCCTTAGCCCCAAACTCCTGAGATAAGGCACTTAAAGTATTCTTAGCCCTACCTTATAATTACTTTTCTGGGTTTTCTGCATCGAGATCAAGAATTACATGCTTAATGCTAAAAAATGTGTTAAAATAGGTCTCAATTAACAAGTGTAAACATTTTAGGTCTACCCGGGTACTAAACTAAGTGTAAAATGGTAGTGTACATAGTTTATGACATAACAAAAAGCATCTAAAGGTGTGTCACATTCATTCAAGGCACAACCAACATAAGATTTCAAGTCATTGCATAAGCACAAGGGAATAGTGTGAAACCACTACAAATGAAGTATAGCATGTTGATTTTCTAGCTCAAAACGTGGAGTGGAGTTGCTTTAAAGAAACACTAATTGGATTTTCAGTAACAATAGTTTTTTATCTAAGAATAGATTGTTTTTGAGTTTGTGAGATTGAGATAAAATAAAGAGCAATTTTATGTGTGATTTAAAGTTGATTAAAGCAAGCAAAGTTTATTTACTTGCACATTAAGTAAAGCAGTTGGACTCTATATATGTAAGATTGTTGTAGCAAACTATAATCATAATTTTGATGAGAAAGTTTTCTATTAGGCTGAATAGAAGATCCACCATTTGCAGGTTTTTCCCCACATTGGGGTTTCTTGGGTATAACTGTGTTATTGTCTATTTGTGATTGGCTTATTGTTATTTTTGCTTCCGCTATTATTTGCTATTAATTAACCTAGAGTATTGATTGTTATAAATCAGATAGAGGTTCTATTTTGTGAATTTATTGTGCAATTAATCTATAGCTGGGTTATAAGAAATTAACATGGTATCAGAGCTCTAAACTCTAAATATGAAGCCAAGATTTGTGATGTAGATTTCAAGAAAAAAAATTTGGTTTTTTCCTCTCCAGTTTCTTCTATGGCAATGGCAACCAGTGTTCGATATGAGGATAGACTTGAGGGTTAGTCCAACTTCTTATAGTGGAAGGTTTAGATTACATCCGTTCTCAAGGAGAATAGGTTGTGGATCTAGGCTAGTACAAAGGTGACACCACTAACAAATGATCCTGTTGCCCTAGATTCGCATGAAGTCAAGGAGGCCAAGGCCCAGAGGATTATCCTAGATGGGGTAAGAGATCATATAATTCCTCATCTATCAAGGAAAGACACCACCAAGGAGATGTGGGATATGCTTACAAAACTTTATCAGAGTGACTATCAGAGTCGTAAGATGATGTTGTAGGACAAATTGCATAACACCAAGATGTCTAAAGGTGAGAGCGAGACCTCTTACTTGTCCAAGATGACATAGGTCAGGGATGAGCTGGCTGTTGTTGGAGAGACGATTGATGAAGATGGGTTGGTGGGTATAGCCTTGAATGGTTTTTTGAAGCACTAGGAAGTGTTTGTCAAGTGTGTTGTTGGTAGAGATCAGCTACCTAATTGGGCAAGGCTTTGGGATGATTTCATTTAGGAGGAGATCTGTGAAGGTGCTCATTGAGGAGATCAGACAAAGAAGGGTCAAGATGAAGAAAATCTTGCTCTTGCAAGCAAGGGCAAGCAAAAGTCCAATAAAGGGAAAACGGAAGGTTCTTCCAAGAGTGGGAAGAAGAAAGATCTGAGAAAGATAAAATGTTTTTGTTGCCATCAAATGGGTCACTATGCCAGTCAATGTCGAAATAAGAAAAATAAGGACAAGTAGAAAAAGCAAGTTGTTGCCACAGCAGAGGTGGACAAGTTTACATCATGATTTGAGAATGAGTTTTCACTCATTGCCTATCTCTCAAGTTCAATTGCCAACAGGGTATGGTATATTGACAGTGGGGCTTCTTGCCACATGACAGGAGTTAGAGAATGCTTCACCAAGTTGGAGAAGAAGCTAGATTTCTATATTGAGATTGGAGACAATGGCAAGTACCATACAACTGGTATTGGCACCATCAGGTTTTAGAGGGAGTCTGGCAAACCATTGTTGGTGGAGTATGTGTTGTATGTCCCTGGCATGACGAAGAACTTAATCTCAGTTTCTACTTTGCAAGACAAGGATTACATATGACCTTTGAAAGGGGTAAAGTCTATATTCATCCCAAGGATTCCAAGGTTGCAAAAGTGATTGGAGTTAGACACAGCAACTTGTTTCGGTTACAGTTTGAGCAAGCACATGCATTAGTAAGAAGCTATAGAGGGCTAGGAGAATTTTGGCATAGGAGGATGGCTCATCTTCACCATGGAACACTTAATGTGCTTAAGGAAATAGTGACGGGGCTGCCTGAGATGAAGACAAAAGACCGTGAGGTGTGCAAGGGTTGTGCTCTTGGGAAATATGCCAAGACTAGTTTTCCAAGTAGTGACACTAGATCCAAAGGGATTTTGGATCTTGTACATTCAGATGTGTGTGGGACCATGTCAACAGTATTCTTAAATGGGTATGAGTATTATGTTACTTTCATTGATGACTTCTCCAAGAAGACGTGGATATATTTTCTGAAGAACAAAGATGAGGTCTTCAGTAGGTTCAAAGAGTTTAAGGCTTTTGTGGAGAACCAAACGAGGAGGAAGATCAAGATACTAAGGTCTAATAATGGAGGTGAGTATACCTCAAATTCCTTCAAAGATTTCTATACTTAGGAAGGTATCAAGAAAGAGTTGACAGTTCCGTACAACCCTCAGCAGAATGGGGTTCCTGAATAGAAAAATAGAGCTATAATTGGAGTAGCCAAGGCCTTGCTTCATGATCAGGATCTACCTTAGTTCTTACCTTAGTTCTTATGGGTAGAAGCTAACAATATAGCTATGTATTTACAGAATAGGAGCCCTCACAAAGTGTTGGCCAAATTGACTCTAGAAGAGGCGTTCACTGGTAAGAAACTAGATTTGGGGCACATTTGCATCTTTGGATGCTTTGTGTATTATCACATTCCTATGGAGAAGAGAACTAAGCTAGAACCAAGTATAGAGAAGGGTATCCTTCTTGGGTACAGTGAAACCTCTAAGGCCTATCAAGTTTACATTGCTGCCCTCAAGAAAATAGTTGTTTGCAGAGATATGAAGTTTGAGGAAGAGAGGGCTCTTCAGAAATCTAGCAGCTTGATGAATGAGGAGAAGCAATCACCCACAGTTGAGGCAGAACAAATCCCTCAAACTTTAGTTCCACAAGCTGGAGAGTAGAGCAAGTAGCCCAAGCAAGTTGATCAGAAGGAGGAACAGCCCAAGCAAGTTGATCAGAAGGAGGAACAAACAATTCCTCAGCCTCAGATTCCTATTACTGAGAAGAAGAGAAACAGGGCAGATGAGCAGACACTGAGAGAGGCCTGGGAATATGTCGGTGACCCATAGGATTTAGTTAGACAGAGAAAATCTCCCAAATGTTATTATGATTATATGGCACTTATGAGTGAATTAATTGAAGAGGAGCCTTCTAGCTTTCAGGAGGCATCCATGCACCATGTATGGACAGGTGCCATGGTGGAAGAGTATTCTTCCATCATGAAGAATAGTGTGTGGGAGGTAGTACCACAGACAAAAGGTAAGTCTGTGGTGGGCTCAAGATGGTTGTATAAGATTAAGCATGCTGCAGATGGTAGTGTGGAAAAGTTCAAAGCCTAGTTTGTGGCTAAGGGGTTTTCTCATAAGGAAGGAGTTGACTATGACGAGACTTTTGCTCTAGTAGCTAGGTACTCATCCATAAGAGCTATCATTTCCAAAGTAGCACAGATGGGTTGGACAGTTCACTAGATGAATATAAAGATGGCCTTCCTCAATGGAGAGATTGAGGAAGAGATTTACATAGAACAACCAAAAGGATTTGAAGCACATGGGAGATATTCTCATGTATGCAAGTTGAAAAGAGCATTGTATGGACTCAAGCAGGCTCCCAGGGTGTGGTATTTACATATTAACAGTTACTTGTAGAGCGTGGGCTTCATCAAGAGTGAGGCAGATCCAAACCTGTACTATGTTCAGGTGAAGGATGAACTTCTCATATTGGTGTTGTATGTTGATGACCTATTTCTCATAGGGTTAGAGGAACTCATAGCCCACTACAAGTGGGCTCTTGTAGGAAACTTTGAGATAAAGGACTTGGGGTTGATGCACTACTTTCTGGGATTGGAGGTGTGGCAGAAAGAGGGAGAGATCCTCCTTGGACAAGGGAAGTACATAATTGATATCCTGAAGCGATTCAGGATGGAGGACTGTAAGCTCATGTCCATGCCACTTGTGACCAACTAGAAGAAGATTCATGCTTCCAGATTAAAGGCAGTGGACTCAACTTTATACAGACAGTTGATAGGCTCTCTTATGTATCTGGTCAACATCAGGCTAGACATTTGTTTTGCAGTGAACTCAGTCAATTTATGGTGGAACCTAAATGTGTGCACTGGATAGCTGCAAAACATGTTTTAAGGTATCTTTGAAGCACGGTTGATTATGGGCTGAAGTATGTTCAACAAGATGTAGTGAAGCTCGAGGGGTTCACCGATGTAGATTGGGCAGGCAGTATAGATGACTGGAAGAGCACTTCAGGTTGCAGTTTCAGTTTGGGATCAGAAGCAATCTCTTGGTACAGTAGGAAACAAAAGTTAGTTGTGTTGTGACCAACACAACATCGCCCCATTGGAATGGGGACCCCTCCTCCATTTTGAGTTTTGACTATTGTTTTACCCAGATTTCCCAGCAAATAAGGGAGCAGGTAGGAAATTGAGGTTTGAAACTTGGTGTGGGAGGGAAAAGGTCTTCTTAATATTTAAACATTGAGACTATTATGTGAGCGTGCTTGGTCAAAGGGTCTGCTCTAACATTGGCTATGCATACTACGTAGAAATTTCTGCTCCAATCTTAGGGTCCGCGTCCATGAACAATCAAAAGGTTCACTTCAAAGTATGTGATCAAAGGTCGATATGTATGCATAGCATGTTTAATCCTCTGCTCAAGTGGACTTTTGTTGGCCCTTTGCAATATTCATTTTTTTTCCGCGTTGGTTTCTAATCTCTGCTTAGGCAGACCTATTGGTGTCCCTCGCATACCTATTTGCTACCTTAATGCCTTGAGCTTCAAAATGCCCGCTTGACTGGACATTTTGGGTCATCTTGCAATGCATATGGGTGGTTCGAGTATTACATAGCATATCAGATTATTTATTCACCCCACAAGTTTCACTCCAAGCAACCCATTGGCATTATACCCATTATGCCTTGAGCTTCAAAATGTCTACTCATCACTTTAAATGGTCCTTAGAACATTCAAGAGGCTATTCTGGTTACCTTGCTAAATTTAGTTGCATCACAAAATGCATAATGATATGTTGTAATGAGAGTTCAATGGAGATATGACCAATTTAGGCAATGCTCATTAAAGTTTTAAAAATGGTAATCACGTTTTCCTCCAATGCTCATGGAAGTCTTAAAATCCTGCTCACAAATTTGAAGTGCCAAGTGGTGCATTTAAAGTAATTTCATGCTAAATATGGAGTATTCGAAAAGATTTTTTTTCAAGAGCACCTCACTTAGTTTTGTAAGGAGGATGGGATTTGAGGTATATAAAAAGCGCTAGGGGTCCACCAAAGAACATGTCGACCTTACTTTGCAAATGTAGTCTGTACAAAATCTTTTAAACTCTGAGTTTGTTGATTTTCTGTCCATTACCATGAGATGTAAGCCATAAAGTCTCTTGAGCTCCTATCGTTTTAAAAGGTTTACACCCCTACAGCCAGCCTAGGAGAAAGGTTTTGGTTATGTATATATTCTTGGATTCCAGCGCTCTTCATTTCAAACTGTGTGCACAAATTTGACGTTGAATTATTGCAGGCCTGTCGAGGTTTTGGCATAGACAAATTGGAATTGCATCTGGCAATTGAGTTTTTTGAAAAGTTGATTAGGTTTTATTTTCGCAAAATTTGTATTTTTGGCTTTTCTTGAAACAAGGCAAGGTAATTTAAATTACATATTCATTTATCCCACATGCATTATGCAGTGAGTTTCGTCTCATGTGCTTGTCATTTAAGCATTTTTTAGCAAACTAATATCTGAAATTCGTGCAGGTGAGCAATGAGTGTGAAGGATAGACAGGCACTGATGAGGAGTGACATGAAGGGAGCGTGGCCGGAAACAAAGATCACATCGAAGTAGGGAAATCTAGGTGACACTAATCTTGGAAAGACCAACATGCAAGAGATTCGACAAAATTTATACAAACCCAATCCATCAGATCTGATCAAGCGAATGTTGAAGAATAGGATTGTGCAAGTTGTTTGTTTCCCGCCAGCGATGTTGTATCCAGAGCTGAAGTTAGAATGCGCCAAGTATTATAATCATGAAAAGAGATGCATTATGACCAGAGAGGGCAAAGTACTAGCTTATTTGAGAAAGGAGGTGATTACAAAAGATTTTGATGTTCCCTCATACAAAACTACTACATTTTGTGACAAGGAGTCTACCTTGCAACTTTATTTGGCTAGACCTGAGAAATGTATGGAGGTGATAAACAACAACTGGTTGGTGCAACCAAGACCACATGTGAGCAAAGGACCAAAGAAGCTTCATAAGTCTAACTTCCATCGAGAAATCAACTATATGGTTGGATTTTTGAACTGTATCATGGGCTGCCCACAATCAACGAATTTCAAGCCCTGGATGTTCTTCTTCATTGAAGAAATTATAAGTGGAAAGAGGTTGATAGATTGGGCTGAAATGATCAGTAGTAATATCGATGATCAGTTAAAGGGTTTACAGGAGACAAAAGCATTTTATATGAGCTCATATGTCATATATATGCTTGCTAGAAACGAAAGGTACCCAAGACTGAACTACAAGGGGAGAGTGGGAAATGGAGCTGGACAGTTCAAAGTCTATGACTGCTATCCTCAATTGTACTTGTAGGCTATATCCCATTACAGAAGGTTTAATGATGCATTTTCAACGCACATTGTCAGATTGTTGCAAGGCAACACATGCAGGAGATTGTCGAAGGAGGCCATGAACTTTGTAGCTAAATACAGAAAGTGGTTTATTTAGTTTCCAAGATTCAAATACATCCGTGTTAAGGGCTTCTCATCATTCCCTTACAGGTTGCCTAGATACCCTACTAACAGAATAGTGTTGTTGGAAGTAACAAGATAGTTGATTGCATTAGAAAAAGCTCAAAGAAAGAGAAAGAAGGCTACAACAAAGTTTCCAATCAGCATCAGAAGGCTTGAGACCTATACGTCATTGGAAGCAGCTGAAATTTCAGAGATAGAGCTGCAGGCTTACAACTTAGTGTGCCATAATGATGCATGTAGCAACTTTGATCCATTTGGTATAGTCAGACATAAATTTGGGAGTAAATACGAACACAAACCGCAAATCTAGGATCATTAGATGGATGCGTATGATGACATAGAAATAAGAAAGAAAGGTTACTACTGATTGTCTTTAGATTTGGTCAGAGTAACAAGAGTGATCAACATTCTAGATCAGCTTGAGGAGAATCACAAAATACTTTCACAAACTTTGTATGAAGAGGAGAGGGATAGGCCCTTCACCATCAATTGGTCAAAATAGGAAGTCACACGCAATGATGATTTGATGATGCCAATTGTAACACATACAAGAAAATATTTAGACTTCCAAATTCGAAGTCTTTAGGAGAAAAATGTCCAATTTACTTACAACTTGATGGGAGGAGTTAGTGTACATCAGTCCAAGGATTCTTCAAGTAGCGAGTCAAGCAGTGATTCCAGTGATTCTAGTGATGTAGAAGGTGAAGGTGCTAATCCGCATGAAAATATTTAGCCAAGTAAGAAGGCAAGGATGGATGATCAAAAGGTAGCTAATGTATCTTCGAGGCAAGAGGGTAATGGTATAATAAATATTGAGGAAGATGAAGTAAGACATGATGAACAGGCATCTTTAGAAGTACAAACTGATCAAGGCATCAAACAAGGTAATCAGATCAATGAAGTTATGTCAAAATCATCTAAGGAACAAGAAGTGGTCATGATAGGAGTAGAAGCAGAAAATCAAAATGACAAGGAGTTGTATGAGTTTGATGAAGAGGCTCTTCCTACTATTCAGCAGAAGGGAGTTCAAGAGGAAAATCAGGAAGACTTGTCTGACTTACCAGAGTGGCTAAGAGATCGAGTCAAGGAGAAGTCTATTATTGCAAGAGAACCCATCCTAAGTTTGGAAGACTTGTTGAGCAGAGCCAAACCTAACAACGGAAAGTAGAAAATTACTGAATTCTCAAAGATCACAAGAGGCAGCTCAGGGTCAAGGCAAGTGCATATTGCTGTCCCAAAAGTTAGTGTAGAAGCAAATGACGGTGTCCCAATGGGATATGACATCAATGCTTTTGATTTGGGACTAGTCACAGCAGAGCAAGAGAAAGAGGAGTTAGAAGATTCGATTGCAGTCATCAGAGAAAGATTACAAAAGGAACAAGAATAGAGGATCCAGTTGGAGAGGGATAACTTGGCATTTCAACATTATATTTATTAGTTAATGAGGCCAATAGGCTAAGCTGAAGAGATTGTTACACTACCTGCGTTGCTTTGATAGGAGTCTATGGCAATTTGGAAGAAATGAGGTCCTCATCTCAAGTATTGCAAGATTGGGTAGCAGATTTCAAGATCAAAGCTGATGAGTTCATTAATGAAATTGTGAAGTTTTACAAGGAGGCTTCTTCAATATTTGACAGAGTTCAGAATATTTTGATTACTTGTGCAGAATTTAGAAATGTAAGGGAAGAAGTTTTGCCTCAGTTGAAAAGGCTAATTTATACTCTAAGTGCCACATTGTTGGATGAAGGAGTGATTGAACAAGGTTCAACATATAATTTCCATTCCTGGTATTGTGCACTCAACATAAAGGAACAAGTTTTGGGAAAGATTGAGAGTGACAAAATACTTGTTTTCATAAACAAGGTAGTTGATTCCAATGGAGAGATTGATGAATACTTGCTGAAAGACAAGATGCGTGCAAAGTATTTTCAGCATACACAAGCTATTTCCAGGGAGTTCTTGAATGATATTTGCACACTTTCCACTTTCATGGGCATCTTTCAGACATCCATGGCTGGTTGGGAGATGACAGTTGCCAAATACATAGAGGAGCTGCAAATCATAGAGTGCACCATTCAAACTCTGCCAAGTGTCCCTATGGAGGAGGTTATGTGTGTCAAGACTAGATTTGTGGAGTTTACCACAAAAAAGAAAGGTCATAAATGCAAGGTCCAATTTTAGTAAATTTTGTAACCACTTGCATGTGTGGCAAAATAGGGGCCCTTGATTTCAAGTGTTAATCTTGGCCATCCATTGAATTTTGAGTCCTATATAAGCCTATTTTGTTCTCATTTGTAAAGGGGGGAATACTCTGAGAAATTGCTGCTCAAGACTTTGCTGAAATAAATACAGATTCATTACTAAATTCTTCATGGTGATTTTGTGTCGTTTCAAATGAATGCATGGTTTCTAAGTGTTCACTCATAGAATAAGATTAGATTAGTTTGTTTTCAGCAATTTAGTTTTATGTTTTATGGAAGTTGTTGTTATTGATTCATGTTCAGTGTCTCCATAGTTCATACCATTTATAATTTGTCGATGGCAGATTGTAGTGCATGGTTGGTCTGAACCTTATCTGAACTTAACTTCAATTACTTTGTGTTCATTTACCTTTATGTGCAGAAGTAATCTGAAAATCTTATTTTTCCTTATAAGATTGCATCACCTTTTGTGTAGTTGTTACCTTATGGCGAAGCAAAGTGTGGTCGAGATTCCAGTGAATCAGTGGTGATTGCTTGCATTTAGATTAGAGTCTTCTAAACCCATTTCCTTTTGCATTTTCTTTAAAATCCTGTTAGATTTAGATTATAGAGCTTCCACTGTCATATCTTAAGTTGTCATATTGTTAGACCTTAGAAGAAGCTATTTTACATGTTATCCAAGAGAAACAAGTTTCCTATTGTTGAACATTTACATAAGTCCCTTTTGTGTCAAATAGTAATTCGCATCCCACTGTTAAGTTATCCCAAGTCGCAACACAAAAAGTAACTAATCAAGAACCTTGGAGTCTACTGATCTGATCACATAGCTTAGCATTTGAGGGATTTTGTTCAAGAGAGGATAGAGTACACCAGTATTTTATTCTGCATTGTATGTACAAGGAAAACACATCAACAAGTTGCACTGAGTTCTATTGAAGCCGAGTATATGGCAGCCAGTATGGCTACATGTGAGGCTATCTGGCTTCAAAAACTTCTAGCTGGGCTCTTTGACCATGAGCTAGATCTTATAGTCATTTACTGTGATAATAAGAGTTGTATCAAACTCTCTGAGAATCCAGTGTTTCATGACAAGTTAAAGCATATTGAGATCAAGTACCACTTTATCAGAGATTGTGTGGAGAAGGGAACAGTGAAGCTCCAGTACATTCCTACAGATGAGCAGATAGTAAACATCCTCACCAAGGCCTTGATGAAGAGCAAGTTTGAGTTCTTCAGCGATAAGTTGGGTGTTGTGCAGAACACCTTCCTCGCTAAGAGGAAGTGTTGATTTTCTAGCTTGAAAGGTGGAGTGGAATTGCTTTAAAGCAACTTGAGTTGGACTTTCAGTAACAACAGTTTTTTTATCTAAGAATATAATGTTTGAGTTTGTGAGATTGAGATAAAATCAAGAGCGACTTTATGTGTGATTTAAAGCTAATTAAAGCAAGGAAAGATTATTTTCTTGCACATTAAGTAAAGCAGGTGGGCTCTATATATGTAAGATTGTTGTAGCAAACTCAAATCGTATTTTCGCAGAGAAAGTTTGTTGTTAGGCTAAATAGAAGATCCAACATTTGCAGGTTTTTCCCCACATTGGGGTTTCCTGGATATATCTCTGTTCTTGTCTATTTATCATTGGCTTATTGTTATTTTTGCTTTCTCTGTTATTTGCTGTTAATTAACCCAACGTATTGATTGTTATAAATCAGATAGAAGTTCTATTCTGTGAATTTATTATGCAATTAATTTGTAACTGGGTTATAAGAAATTAACATAGCATTCATAAAACTCCAATAGGGTGCCACCATATAAAAACAGGAGTGTGCAAGCTTTCAAAGGATTTTGGTGGAAATAAAATGGTCAATGAGTATGTTCGTGAATGTAAAATTGGGAGTGAAAGTTAATGTAAAGTTGTTCTCCACCGTAGTAACAAGGAGGAACATCTGTCTACAGTAATAATTGAGAAATTTCCTTTGAATCTTTTAATGTTCCTCCCATTGTTGAAGATTCAGATAACAATGATGAGGAGGAACCCAAATGGAAAAGCAGGAAGCAAGCTCTTCACCACTTTCCTCGATACATTTCTGAAGCTAGAATCATTCATATTTGAAGATATTGTGGGGCAGTGTTAATTTTTATGTAGCTTGGATAGGTGTTCTAGTCTCGGGTGGTGATTACGAGACTGGAAACACAGCTAGAATAATTATCTCCATACCTAGAAAATTAATTTCTCAAGAGACTTCTAGATATTAGGGTTTGATAGAGTCTAATTAATCCTAGCCATTGATTTAGATCAAATCATGGCCATTGGTTTTCAATGAGGGGATTATAAAAGAGGATCAATAGGCATTTGGAGAACATAGATCCGAGAAGTATTTGCAGCGATAGCAAATAAATAAATTTGCAGCAATAGCAAATTGATTTGCAGTGAGAGCAAAGGGCGCAGTGATAGTGTTGAAAAGCAGTGGAATTGCCGGAGAAGGAAAATATTGCTGGAGCAATTTCAGCAGGAACAATTGAGGGAAGGGAATCTCTAGAGCTCTGCCAGTAAGAGGCAAGAAATTTTGTATCTCTTGATTTTCTGCAATTGAATAAAATTCTTATCTGCTGACTGGTTTTCCCTTTGGGGTTTTTCCAGGGATAATTTGTCTAAAATATTGTGTTCATTTTATTTTTCTGTCTCCGTGATTTTTCGTGAAGTTGCAGCTATGTGATTATTTGATATTTGCTGTAAATTGATTATTTTTCAGTAGCCAAATAATCTAACATAAGATAGGAAATTAATAATCAGTAGCTGCAATAGATTTTTCACATGGTATCAGAGCGGATCTGAGGGCAGAACAGGAACAGGGAGAAAGGAAAAATAATAAAAAAAATCTAGGGTTTATAAAACCCAGTTTGACCTCTTCAAAATTATTATTTTCTTTTAAGATGGCCTCAGCAGGTTTAAGAGATTAGGACAGATTGGATGGAGCCTCGAATTTTGGTGTCTGGAAAGCCAGAATTTCTTTATTGCTGGAAGAGAATGGTATCAAGGAACATGTGACCACTGTTGTGCCTGTACCTACAGATGCAACACAGCTCTTAGCATATAAGAAGAAAGATGCTAAGGCGAGGAGGCTGATTCTTGACGGTGTTAAGGATCATATTGTTCTGCATATTCTAGAATTAGATATAGCAAAGACGATGTGGGATGCCATTATGAATCTGTACCAGAATGCTACCCTTAACCGGAAGCTGATTCTCAGAGAAAATTTAAGGAATACCCGGATGAATAAGGGAGAAGACATCACAAGTTACCTCACCAGACTTAGACTTGTCAAGGATGAATTGGCAGCTATTGGAGACAAACCAAATGATGACGAGCTAGTACGAATAGCCCTGAATGGGTTTACTAAGTAGTGGGATGTCTTTGTTCAAGTTATTAATGGACGGGACACTTTACCAAGTTGGGATCGACTATGGAGTGACTTCACTCAGGAGGAGCTTAGACTAAGTCTTCTCAGTGGAACCAATAGTAATAGTCAGAAAAGTGAGGTGGAACAGGAAAACGTTGCCCTAACAGGAAAAGGGAAAGCAAAGAAGGGGTCTGGAAAAGGATCAAATCCAAAAAGTGAGAAGAAGAAGGACTTATCTAAGATCAAATGCTATGGCTGTCTCGAGTTCAGCCACTATGTCAGTGATTGCCCACAAAGGAAGAAAAATGAAAAGAAAGGCAAAAAGCAGATGATAGCTTCAGCAAGTGTAGATGAGCTTTCTAGCAGAATGGAGGATGAGTTTGCACTCATAGCTTGCCTAACTAGCTCAACCTCACAGGGTGTTTGGTATATAGACAGTGGGGCGTCATTTCATATGACAGGAGTTAGAGAGTACTTCTCCAGCTACAAGGAGGAGGACATCAGATTCTAGATTCAGATGGGGAACAAGTCCAAGTGCAATCCAGTTGGGAGAGGGACTGTTCTATTTCAGAGGGAGAATGGCAAGCCTATTTCCATTCATGATGTGTTGCATGTGCCAGGCATGGGCATGAATCTAATTTCCATATCTGTCCTTCAGGATAAAGGCTACAATGTACTCTTTAGAGGGGCGCATGTTTTAATCAAGCATAAGGATTGGAAATCACCCATAGCTATTGGAGCTAGGAGAGGCCGACTTTATAGGTTGCAGTTTGATACTCCTAAGGCACTAGTGAGCAGCAGTAATCCTAGAGATCAAGGAGAGCTATGGCATAGGAGGATAGGCCATATACATCATGGAGCACTTAAATTGCTTCGTGAGACAGTGACAGGTGTTCCAGACGTGAGCATAGAGCATGATGATGTATGTAAGGGATGTGTATTGGGGAAGTTTGTGAAAGTAGCATTTCCAAGGAGTGACACCAGATCCAAGGGGGTTCTTGATCCAGTATATTCAAATATATGTGGACCAATGTCAACGAAGTCTCTCAGAGGATATGAGTACTTTGTTAATTTTATTGATGATTTCTCCAGGAAGACCTAGATATACTTCTTGAAGACTAAGGATGAGGTCTTCAGTCACTTCCAGGAGTTCAAAGCTCTTGTGGAGAATTCGACAGGCAAGAAGGTAAAGGTTCTTCGGTCAGACAATGGAGGCGAGTACAAAGGGAAAGAGTTCCAGGAGTTCTGTACTAGGGAAGGAATCAAGAGAGAGTGGACTGTTCCTTACCACCCGCAGCAGAATGGGGTTGCTGAGAGGAAGAATCATTCTATATTGGAGGCAGAAAGGGCTATGTTGTATGACCAAGATATGCCATGTTACTTATGGGCAGAGGCATGCAATACAGCAGTATACATACAAAACAGGGTTCCACATAAGGTATTGGGCAAGATGACACCAGGGGAGGCATTTTCAAGGAAGAAGCTAGATGTCAGTCACTTCAGGATATTTGGGAGTTTGGTGTTTTGTCACATTCTAGGGGCTACGCGTTCCAAGTTAGATCAGACTGCAGAGAGAGGGTACTTTGTGGGGTACAGCGAGACCTCAAAGGCATATCAAATATTTATTCCAGGGACCAGGAGGATTATAGTCAGGCATGATGTCAAATTCATGGAGGACAAGGCATATAGGAGGTCCAGAGATTTGCCAGTAGATGATCAGAATGAGCAGCCAACAGAAGCTCAAAGGATTGTTCAACTAGAACAAGGGCAGTGAAGCATGAGTACAATTACTAGTACAAGCACAGGCTCAAGTGCTGAGAGTTCGCAGAGTATGGACCAACAAATATAGCAAATCCAAGAGATGCATCAAGAAGATATGGAGTTTGATATTTCATCCTCTATAGTTGACAGGAGGAACCATGAGGTTCAATAGACACATAAGGATACTCAGGAGTTTGTGGGAGCTCCTAGGACTAGTAGTAGACAATGGAAACAACCAGCTAGGTATAATGACTATGTGGCATTGGTTAGTTAGTTGGTAGATAGCGAGCCTTCCAGCTATTAGGAGGCTGCACGGCAACAGTTGTGGCAAGATGCGATGGTTGAGGAATATACCTCAATAATGCAGAACAATGTGTGGGAGGTTGTGCCTAGACCGACAGATAGGGCAGTGATTGGATCACGCTGGATCTATAAGATTAAGCATGGTGCAAATGGTAGCATCGAAAAATACAAGGCAAGGTTCGTGGCCAAGGGGTTCTCTCAAAAGGAGGGAATAGACTATGAGGATACATTCGCTCCAGTGGCTAGGTATACTTCTATACAAGCCGTAATCTCACTTGCAGCACATATGGGATGGCAAATCCATCAAATGGATGTCAAGACGGCATTTCTTAATGGTGAATTGTTAGAAGAGGTATACATAGAACAACCAGAGGGCTTTGTAGCACACAGCAGCGAAACCCACGTGTGCAGATTTAAGAAAGCTTTGTATGGACTCAAGCAGGCTCCCAGGGCGTGGTATGAGCGCATTGATAGATACTTGCAGGGAATAGGCTTTGTGAAGAGTGAGGCAGATGCTAACCTCTACTACTTGATGGTTGGGGGTGAAGTGCTCATTCTTGTTCTATATGTGGACGACTTGTTTTTAACAGGTTCACTGGGTCTCATAGAGGAGTGCAAGAGGGACCTTGCAGTAGAGTTCGAGATGAAGGATTTGGGGCTTATGCACTACTTTCTAGGCATGGAAGTGTGGCAGACAGATGGAGAGATTTTCCTTGGATAAGGGAAATACTGCATTGAAATCTTGAAGAGGTTTGAGATGCAAGATTGCAGAGCCATGTCTACACCTATGATCACGAATTGGAAGAAGGTAGATGCATCCAAGGAAAAGGATGTAGACCCCACCTTATATAGGATGTTGATTGGATCTCTCATGTATTTGGTCAACACTAGGCCATATATATCCTTTGCAATAAACTCTCTTAGTCAATTCATGGTTGAGCTGAAGAGAGTGCATTGGATAGTGGCAAAGCATGTGTTGCGATATTTGCGTGGTACAATCGAGTATGGGATCAGATATGCTCGAGGTGATGGTATCAAGTTGATAGGCTATACTAATGCAGATTGGGTAGGTAGCGCAGTGGACAAGAAAAGCACTTCAGGGTGCTGCTTTAGTTTGGGATCAGGAGTTGTCTCTTGGTACAACAGGAAGCAAAAGTCCATGGCTCTGAGTTCTACAAAAGTAGAATACATAGCAGCTAGCATGGCAACGTGTGAGGCTATATGGCTTCGGAAGTTGCTGGTAGCCTTGTTTGGTCAGAGGGTTGATGTTACATCCCTCTTTTTGGAAACAATTATGCCATTTATTTTCTTGCAAATTTCAGTAATTTAATATGTTGTGGATGACATGGAAACTGGCGATTTATTTTACAAAGTTGTTATATGAAATTGTGAAATCTAATGATTACAATCAATATGATATTGTAGACTAAATATCTTCTTGTTAAATGCAATGATGTTTTGGATATATTATGATGTGATTAGGAATATAGGTGCTTTGACCACAAAATTGTATGTGAGACTATCGTTGCAGGAACAGGTGGACTGTGTTTGACGGGAAGAGAAAGTATCTTCGAGAGAGAGTATAGACTCTGGAAATTAACCATGGGTGTTTGTTAATGAGAACGCCAAATAGGTAGTTAAACCTTGGAACCATCAATTTAGTCTTGTTTGTCGGTTGGGTTAGTTAACTAGATGTCGACGTCAGCGGATAAGTGTAACATCCTAGTCGAAAGTCATCATATAGAATCTTGGAGTCGTCAATGTCGTTGTAAGTCCTCCATAGCAAGTCGACTTATAAAGACGTTTATTATCTCGTTTATAAGTAATTAAATAAACCCTCTTGTGGTGAACTGCGGATCACATCTTGTAGTCGAAGGATGCGAGAAGTCGTTTTGAGCGTCTAACGATGTAGGAAACTTGTTTGCGTTACAATCAATCCGTCGAGATTGTCGTAAAATGCGTCAAACTTGTGTTGTGAATTATTCTTGTTGGAGATCGACAAATGTCGATTTGTAGCCATAGCATGAAATAATTTATCATGGTCGTCGTTTAGCATGAGTCCTTTCTTTTAGTTTTAACCGCGAGTTATTTTTTGTCTGACCTTGAGTCTCTTATCTAGAGTGGTCTTTATCTCCTTTTCGTATTCAGCCATAGAGATGCCTTAGGCATTTGTTTATCTGCTACCTTGTTGTGTTTAACTCCTTAATTCAATCTTTATGTTGGTCTTGGAAAGTTAGATACCTTTATGATCGAGTGTGGGCAGAGTTGTTGTGTCCTTTAGCTAGCCACGTCGCCATAGGAGCCACCACCTTTTGAATGGTCGTGATAAGTGGAAGTCAGGTAAAAGATAATAATGTCAACCCAAGTATTTATGATTGAGGTGGTTGTGAGTTCCTTAGAAAGATTCTTCTTCACCGTGGAGTTAAGGTAAGGGAGTGTTGGCTGTTAAGATAGGTATAATCACAAATTAATGGCAGATGCCATCATCAAGATAGGGCGAAGGCATCGGGGGTGGTTGTGTAGATCATGAGGAAAACTGCAGAAGTTTCCTACGCTATTGGGAAGTTAGGGTGGTGGTCGTTAGAGAAGGAGATATTTGATGGCGAGTGGGAGAAAACTGGGAAAAAAGACCATCGTGGGATTGGAAGAAGAGAAGTAACTGCAAAGGGAGATATCCACGGGGGAGTTTTTGGAAGCTGCGAAGTAAGAGAAAAGGGTAGAGAGTCTTGCAGAGTAGGGAGGAAAGTGAGTCGCTGTTTAGAAAGGAAGGAAACAAACGGCAAAGAGAAAAAAGGCAAGTTACTTACTGCGCATCGTGGAAAGGGTAGAGGGTCTTAGAAGTTGGAAAGAGAGTTTTAGAAGTTGTTAAGGGGCAGTGAGGGACTAGTCTTGCAGAGTATAGAAGGGAGAGAGATGAGAATACAGTGGGAGCCTGTCGTTATCTTAAGAAGTGATCGGCAGAGAAGAAAATGGTGGAGCTTGTCTTTGTTTTGAGTAGTGATTGGCTGAGAAGAGGATAGTTTGGAGTGGACTGTCATTGTGTAAGAGGGAGATAAAGAGAGTTTTGTAACCAGAGGAGGACGACTAGCCAGAGGAGAAGAAGAACTTGACACAGCAATCTTTTTCTCGGTCAACAGGTTTATTTTCCTTTCTCTCCTTTTTCACAGTAACGGTCAGTAAGAGTGTCTCTTCCTTGCAAGGACAAATACGTTACAATGAATAGATTATGATGTCAACATAAATCTATTGTGATTTCCAAGTGAGGTTTATTCTTGAAATGGTATTGTTGCTGTGTTATGATATTCAAAAACTCAGAAATAGTTTTTATTGCTGTTGTTAGTATTCTTGAACTCAGAAACTGTTTTATTTCTTGTCATGGATGACACTGTATGATGAAGGAACACAGTTCTCTAACGTACATACATTTAGGAAATGAACTCTACATAATGCAAGATATAAATTACCTTCTTGAACGATTGGCAATGACGTAAGATCGAAGAGTTTCCTTTAAGACTGAATTATCAACATAAAACTGCCCTTGGAGCCTTTGTATAGTAGCTCCACAATGAGATGACACATTGCTCCACGTGCATGTTGTGTAGGAGTCGAAACCACAAGTTTTTAAGCATGTTTTGACGTAAAATTTAGTGTGTTTGACAGTCAAAAAATGTAGTTATAAACAGCTGATGTCTTATCCGTCTTATATCTTTAGTTAGAGATCAACCATGTGTTTCGACATCTCTAAAGTCGTAAGAAAGATTCCAAATCTTTTATTATTTTATTTTACGATTCTTACCTCAATGACTTATGCAAAATTAATTGACTTGGAAAAGGGAATAGGGAGTTAATGTTTTCGTGTTGGTTGAAAACTGTCATGGTTTTGTAATGAGCAAGTAAAGTGGGAAAACCCACATTTTGAATCCAGATTACATTGCATGCGATGATTCTAGTATCGTTTTGTAGACATTAAGAGTCTAGAACCCTTGAATTCTGGGATAACAGGAAAAATGTTTAAAATATTGGAATATCTTGTGCAAACATGGGAACCGAGTAAACTAGTATGAAACCACTTAGGAGTGGGTGTTATTTAACAATGTTTTTACATGAATATGGGATTATGAAACTATGAACATGGGATTAGAGTAAATGTTGCACCATGCGCTATTATAGGAGGAAATCCTAAACCCTTGAGGTCATCAAGGTCATCAGTTATTTCAAATTATACAGATAGGAAACTGTAGGATTTCGATCAGTTCAAGTCGAGTAGGGTGGGTGAACCAAGTTCATGCGTTCTTAGAATGCTAATTAAAAACAAATCCTTTGGCTAAGGTGGTGTACTATCCTCAAGTGCATCGAATGTTCACTGTAATTGGATGGCGTTTCTTGTGGCGAGTCATGCATGACTAGAGGGTATCTAGGGATCTGCATGATAACAAGACACATAGGTTACAACACCAGAGCTCAGATGGCAAACACTGATGGTTATCCTAAGTCTATCCTCTTGAGTAGGGTAGGGCCACTTCCGGTTAGGAAGGAGTGCGGGAGACCGACGGTCTGTGGTTGGAGGTTAAGCTCCTTGAAGATACTTTCTCTTCCAAATACTGAGGATTGCTAAGTCTTGAATGTGATGGGTTGACAATTGAGATACATGTTAATGATATGTTTCCAATATTTGTTGTTTCAAGAAAATTGTAAATTGTTAAAGAACAAAAGGTTTATTATTTATCATTTCTTTCAGTTTTATGAAAATAAGATCATGTTTAAGATAAAATGGAAAATGTTGTATTGGATTATAGATAAGTTTCTTTTGTAATTGATTACCTAGTAAAAAAAAATTACCATTGTGAAAACTTAGTTTTCTTGTCATTTCAGATTTGGATGTTACAGTTGAGACTACAGTGATACATTGTGACAATCAGAGTTGCATTAAATTATCTAAGAATCTAGTGTTTCATGATAGGTCTAAGCATATAGACATCAGGTATCATTTCATCAGGGATTGTGTACAGCAGAGGATTATTTAGCTACAGTATATACCTACAGATCAGCAGGTAGCAGACATTTTGACAAAGGCATTGGGGAAGGCAAAATTCATCTTCTTCAGAGATAAGTTGGGTGTTATGTAGAACACCTTCCTCGCTAAGAGGGAGTGTTAATTTTTATGTAGCTTGGACAGGTGTTCTAGTCTCTGGTGGTGATTACGAGACTGGAAACACAGCTAGAATAATTATCTCCATACCTAGAAAATTGATTTCTCGAGAGACTTCTAAATATTAGGGTTTGATAGAGTCTAATTAATCCTAGCCCTTGATTTAGATCAAATCATGGCCATTGGTTTTCAATGAGGGGATTATAAAAGAGGATCAATAGGCATTTGGAGAACATAGATCCAAGAAGTATTTGCAGCGATAGCAAATAAATAAACTTGCAGCAATAGCAAATTGATTTGCAGTGAGAGCAAAGGGCGCAGTGATAGCGTTGGAAAGCAGTGGAATTGCCGAAGAAGGAAAATATTGCCGGAGCAATTTTAGCAGGAACAATTGAGGGAAGGGAATTTCCAGAGCTCTGCCAGTAAGAGGCAAGCAATTTTGTATCTCTTGATTTTCTGCAGTTGAATAAAATTCTTATCTGCTGACTGGTTTTCCCTTTGGGGTTTTTCTAGGGATAATTTGTCCAAAATATTGTGTTCATTTTATTTTTCTGTCTCTATGATTTTCCGTGAAGTTGCAGCTGTGTTATTATTTGATATTTGCTGTAAATTAATTATTTTTCGGCAGCCAAATAATCTAACATAAGATAGGAAATTAATAATCAGTAGCTGCAATAGATTTTTCACACAGATGTGGGAAATAGCCTCAACAAAGCAAAATGATGAGTCAAACTACTTGCAATATGTTTTTCAAAAGGCACACAAGCATTGGAAAAATAATAGCCATTTAAATGGCGTGAGGTTTCTAAAATGAGGCAGCTTCAGCCATTATGAAACATGGCGCACAGCACAAAATATAGATTAGAATGTGAAATCTAAATATAAGTTTGTAGGATTTTTGTGTTTTTGTAGTTGAAAGTTGAAGAGAAAAATAAATCTTTAATTAGTAGGTAGATTAATTAATGTAATAAGACAAATACCACATTATAACATATTCTAATTGTATAATAATAGAGTTGATAAAAAATAAACACTAAAGTTTCAAATGTATTTAAGAAGTGATGATACATCCAATAACATGTGTACTATATAAAAATACAACTGTTTGAATTCAAACAATGTATATAACACAAAAAATACAATTTTTTTTATTTATTTTAATTTTTAAGAATGTTGCATTTTAAAAACTAGTGATAACATCTAAAAGTTCTATTAAAAAGTTGATAGACACAAATATAAATAGCCTTGTCTAACAACTACTAAAGTTAATAAATTTCCAATAGATCTACAAATATTAATGCCTATGGACCATTTGATAACACCTTTAGATACTTTTAGATAGTGCTACTTGTTTTTAACTTTGTTTTCATTGATTTTCAGTGATTTGTTGATTTGATTACAATTTAATAATCCCTTATCATGTATATCGATAGAATCAAAGTTAAATATCCATGAGCATCTATGGAACCTACAGATTATATGAAAACATAAAAACATAATAATTGGAAAAGTGTGATAATCAAATGACTACTGTTGGAGTAACATATTTTTATTTATTGGAGGATAAATGTGTGTTTTTGAAAGGGCCCACACCTTTTTACAACTCATCTGGAAGTATACTGCTTACAATCAATTGTTACAATTAATTGCAACAATCAATTATAGGTATACTGCTACAACTTAGATGTCACTATGGGGGGATTCAAACCTGGATCTCCATCATGAGAACCTTATAACCTTAGCATTTGAACACAAACCTTCAATCTCCATCATGAGGACCTTATAACCTTACCATTTGAAGTTGTCTTGCCAAGGAAGTACGCAAACAAAGGCTTTTGAGCGAGTTTAACTTTTTCAAAGATTCGTGTTACGAGGCAGGAAAGTTTCGGTGCACTCACTCAGCGGTCTTAAACAGTGACAAATACGGGTTCCATGAAAATGCGATTCTTGAGAACGAAAAGAAAATCGCTCGTGGGTCCCCGCCTTGAACGTGCTACGCTCCTTTTTATCGTGTGTGGATGCTGGCACGAAATATGTCGCACAAAAGTTAACCCCAACGAAAGTCTCTTGCCTTCAACTTCAAACACTTTAATTTTATATCAGTCACTTTTAGATTATGAGATTTTGACAAATCACAATTTGAGCATCTTCGAGTGGCCTTTAGATAAAGATTATGTAGTGGTGAATATTTGGAATTCACAATTTGAGCATCTTCGAGTGAATATTTGTTAAGTATTGTAACTAGCACTTGCACCTATAGGATGTTCGAGGAATACTCATAGGAACAATCGACGAGGTGATGTTTAAGAATAAGTAATTTTAAAAGCATTAAATCATTTAATGTTTCAAATGATGCACTATCAATAAGTGTTCAGTGGAATAACACTTTGAAATCTAAGACATAAGACTTATATTATTTATTTTAAAAGATCATCATTACAAAAACTATAGGCCGAATAGAGAAGAATTTACAACACCCACGATAAAAAAATTGTTATAAAAGTTAAAAGTTCGAACTATATAAATTTAAGTTTGCTAAATGAACCCAAACAAAGTGTTGATTTTGATGCAAATTTCACCATTACAATTTTATATAAATGACATATTTGCACTTCAAATATGAGAGTTGGCATTACTTGGGACTAGCTATTATAGAATAGATGGACCAAATGAACCATCAAATACTTTATTTTGACAATTACCACTAGATCTTCAATTGCTTGACATGTTTTGATTGGTTAATGTGCAAAATAAGCTCAACAACCAATTGAAACATCTTGCTTTTTATTCAGTGGTTGTTACATTCACCCTTAGATCTTGAAAGCCTTCGTGGTTATCGTGAGATCAAACCTTTAGTTGCATTCACAAGTGGTGGTCATAGTTGGAACTTGGCCACTACTAAGAACCATTGGTACATGCGGAGAAATATTTTGATCTCAACTCTTTAGAATGTCATGGATGCCAATTTAAATTTCAATGGCTTATATCTATGGGATTTGAGTTGCTTAAGTATTCATGTGTTCTGATCCTTCAACAATAAAATAACTTTACCAAGGGACATCAAACATCTTAGGTATGCATTCTATTCTTAGCTCTACGTGCCACTTGTCATTGTTTCTTTTTTGAATTACAATTTCAACTTTACATTCATACTTAGTGTTTAATTATTATTTTGTATCTCATCCATAATTTTCTTTTTCAAATTACAATTTCAACTTTACATTCATACTTAGTGTTTAGTTATTATTTTCTCTCTCATCCACAATTGAAGTGTACTCATTCGTAGTACACACAATTCGAGGGAGCATATTTCTAATGATTCTATTTCTAATTTATCCCTAATCTCACAGGTTATACACACATTTGGTTTAGTTTCATATTCTCTAGATCCAAAGAAATGACACTCCTTTTATCACAACTTATATTTTGTAAGTATTTCTACTTTGGTATGCTTCCGCACTTAGTTTTCTACAAAGTGGGGGAAATATAGATTAGAAAAGTGCATACCTTAAAAAATTTCCCTCTTTTTATGTTATTTAAGTTAAGATCTTGAATACATGATTTTAACACATAATTTAACTAATGGAACACACTAAATAACCCAAACATAATCCATCATTCTTCAAACCACACTTATATATTCGAAACCTTATGACCTTAGTACTAACAACCTCGTTATTCATCGTAATTATAATTCTATCCCTAAACAAGAGCATCATTACAGCCTCATCCCCACTTTTCAAATTGGAATTTCCACATTGTTATTATTATTATTATTATTATTTCTTCATAATCTTAAATCATAAGATTATTTTCAATTAATTATCAAGCTAATCCATCTCTTAATATCATGGACTTTTGAAATTTTCAGTCTATTGCGTGGCGAGCACGTAAAAGTATGGGTCAGTAGGAAACGACAAATTGCATCTCTATGGGTCCACATAAACGACAAAGGATTCGCCTCACTTTCACCGAAAGGCCAAAGAAATTGTTCGGTTACGTATCATCATTTTCTTTGAAAGGCACCTCATTCACAACATCCTACTTTCCAGAGTCCAGCAATTTCGTGCAAATAAATCTTCTATTCCCTATAACAATACTAATCGGCAAGCGAGATTTTTGCAGAAGAGAAGCAAAATACTAGTCGGCAGGCGAGATATTTGCGGAAGAGAAGCAATTGCGCAAGCAAATTTGTTTTGGGCAAAAGCTGGAGGACTAGTGAGATAATGGAAGGAGAGAGAGACAGAAATGCCATAACAGCTGCCTTGATTATGAGCACATCTTTCATCCTCTCCATAATTGTTCTCACAGTTAACGATTTGCACAAAACAAATCTGGTGATCTTGCAAGCATTTGTGATATTGGAAACAATGGCAATATATTCCTCGATGGGAGTGCTCACGGTAGATTTGTTGATAGAAAGACAAGGGCAGTCTCACACCGAAATGGACGGGCAGATCCGCACAACGGTGGTGTTGATGTCTTTTGGGTGCTGTTTAGCGGGTGCCTTTCTTGCCTGGAATTTCCTCAATCTCTCTCTTCCCTTACTATTATAGCTTCTCCCTTGTTGCAGGTAAGTTAATATAGGAACTTTAAAGGAGATTCTATATTATGGTGAGGGAATTGTGGTGGATGCATCTCCAGGGTAAAAGACACTGTGTGCCAGCAATTCGAATTGTCTATCCAGCATACTGGGTGCCCATCTGACCGTATTCAAATGGGCACTGTGACTGATTATAGACATTGCCGCCGCCTATTATAGAAATGGATTCAGACTCTCCGCACTGTGACTGATTATGAATAAATGTTTAACTTCATCAATGGCACCATTCCTCACAGTTTAAGCAAAGACTTATTGTCCACCATCATTGTATTTTCAAAAAGAAAAAGAAAAAGTAAATTGGAAATGTTTCCTAGCAATAATTGGTTCTCTGTATTCCTTTCTTGGGGTATCCACTTCTAGTTTCTTTTCTCTACTCGGAGTTAATTTTGTGTACTCGTTTTTTAAGTTTGTAAATGTAGTTAATAATTTTGTACCTTTTTTATAGAATAAAATCTTTGTATGAAAAAAAATAAATTTATGTTTTAATGATTTATAAATGTTTCATTTTATTTTAATTATTAATTAGTATTTATTATATTTATAAATATAATCTATTTTTCAAAGTAAAGAAGTAATAATTGACAATATAAAATTGAAAGTAAAGAAAACAATTTTTTTATATGTGATTATGTGAGGGTTTTATCTTTATTAGTTGAATACAAATTAATTAATTTAGAAAAGATGTCCTCATATATTTGTTGAGAATATATGTTATAGAGAAACATATTATTGTTTGAAATTTTTTTATTAGTTGAATACAATTTAATTAATTTAGAAAAGATGTCTTCATGTATTTGTTTATGTATTTGTCTAGAATATATGTTATAGAGAAATATATTATTATTTGAAATTATTGGAATTAGATTTGAACATTATAATAACTAAAAAAAAATTGGTTTTGGTTGTTGTATTGCATATAATTGGAGTTGAATGGATGTTACAACTAAATATATGTATTTACAAGAATGCCAATCTAATATTTTTTATGGTTCTTAAAATATATAAAATTATAGGGAAGAAAGTAAAATGTGGATTAATTTAAGGCCTAAAAATGATAAATAAACAATGTAATAACCATAACTAAAGAATCATATGAGTTGAGTCTAATAAATATAAATAGAAGGTTAAATGGCACTTAATTCTTTAATGATATTTAATGTTGATGTAGCTAATTTGATTGTATGGGAACATTCAATGAATGGACCTAGAATCTTGCTAATAGATTTGGATTGTGAATCCTATAGTTGATCTATCTTTGATGTTTGTTATGTTGCAAGACATGAGCACATATGGTTCTATCCCACTCTAACAAGATTTTGGCTACCTTGACACAATTCTATCTCTTATTGTTGTCAATTTTTCCACATATGTTAATGTATGATTTCACACTGGTGGAATGTTAATTTATACCTTTGGAGCTTGATTTGTTAGGATTGAAGTTAGGGGTTTCCTTAAACCTTAATCAAACCTCTTTCAAGTTGTTTTTAGAAGAGTCAAAATTATGAAAAAAAATTAATTCAAGATTTCTAAAATGTAGCATTTGTTGATGCAATGTAGACTGTTATGATAAAATCTCAATTATGCTCTCAAAATTATCCAATGATCTAAAATAATGATTCTAAGAGATGATGGGTGGATATTCTAGAGACTTAGGACTTGCCTTTAAATATGCCATCCTATGTGCTAAATTCAAATACTTTGGCATACAAGTGAGTAAGAAGTCATCCAATTTGGGAAAGGAGTTGACTTAGATTTGTAAAAGGCATGTTCAGATAAAAGGAGGGAGATCATAGTTTTGGTTCATATGGGAAAATTGATATACTTTAGGCTTGGTATAGAACACAAAGAATGAAATGGTTAAAGGTTGAGAAATTTGTTAGGGTTTTTCAAGTTATGGGAAAAAATATGTCGAATTGTGCATTGGAAAAATTCATATAAAGATGAGGCCAAAGTGTGTGAAAAAATAATAGGGAAAAGGGTGAAGTATACATTTCTACTTTAGATTTTACCCCCTCTTTGGTGTGCTTGTGAAGTACATGAATCATGAATGCTAAATTAAATAAGGCACTTTTTTTAAATGACAAGAGAAATACAAAAGAATATAATATGGATGACATGTCTAACTTTCTTCATGTTCTTGGTAAAGATGCATCTCCAAAGTTGCACAAACTGACACAACAAAGCGTAGGTAGAACCCACACAAAACATGACCATAAAAGATTGTAATATTTTCCCCTACATATACTTGGGTGATCCCACAATAGTGTGTCCCACTTTTTGGTCTAAGTGGGATAGTGAAATTAACATTTTTGACTAATTTTTTACTTTCTATCACTTATAGAAAGCAAACCATTATGAACTTAAAAGATGATGTGAACTAGTGATTTTTGATATTTTGTGTGCAAATTCTAAATATATTTTAGAAAAAATTTAGAAATGATTTGTACCATTTCTTAAGCACTTTGTAATAACTTGTTTTTTATGCTTTATTGTTTTTTTAATGGGTGATATTATTCCATAACAAATAATTTTCTTTAGAAGAACATATATTTATAATTTCTTAAACATAGATCATTAACATTGACATTTATTGCATCCATATTTTATAATAATATTTTTCTATATATTTTATTTATTATTAAATTGTAATTTAGATTAATTATAATATCCAAATTAATTTTTTTGTTATTGAAACAAGGACATCAATATATAGAGTGTACATGCATTTTTGACAATTTTTTTTACATGTTATTATTTAGTAAAAACTTATGGTCACTAAAAAAATAGAAAATAAATGTAATATTTAAGTACTTATTATTATTTATTATAATACTTATTATGTGTAGATGTAATCTAGCCACAAATTCAGAATCACCATGTTCCTTCTCCCTAAGTCTAGATGACTTCTACTTCTAGTTTTCAAGCTTCTAGTTCCCTAAAGATTAATATTTATTATAATACATTAATATATTATACGTGCTATTATTATAATACACATTTCATAATTTTTTTAATAATAACTAATTTTTTATACAATGGAGTCTATCTAAAATGAGATACCACTATTATAGATATCTTAATAAATCTTAAGTAATTTTATTTACTCAAATTTTTTTTAATTTTTTGGCAAGAAGGATAAATATATTAACTAAGAAACTAGGAAAAATTACAAAAGGACTTCCAAATAGTAACAATTGTCTGTTAAACCCAGTAAGATAAAAATCCAAGGAGGTTTTCCATAATCCCACTACTTCTATGAACCAAAGAAAACCAACAACCATCAAAGCACATAATACCAAGGAATAACATACTAGAATTATCAAACCAAATTATTATGAAGGAGTTTTAGAAATTGTGAAGAATGAGGAAAAGACAGGGACCCCTATTTTGTGACATTCCAATTTTGATCAACATCAGAGGCTAATTTAGCCAAATAATCTACATCAATATTCCACTCTCTAGGAATATGAATAAAAGAGATGGAATAAAAGTTTCACAAAAGGAGAAGAATCTACTCCACAAAAAAATCCAGCCTCCAAGAAGACTCATGAAACTTCCTATTATTCAAAAGGGAAACCAAATCCATGGAATTCATCTCACAAAGTATCTTCTTCCAACCTAGCTCATAGGCATTCTCCAAAGCCACATGGACACCTCAAGCCTCCATCTGATTATTAGTGCACCAAACCCTATAATAGAAGAGAAAAATAAGTGAACTAAACAAACACCATCTCAGCCAACTCTACTAATCCTTGTAGCACTTGGATTTCCACAAGAAGAACCATATGTATTAATTTTAAAAAAACTGATGAGAGAGGAGACCATTTACCTACACTATTCACCTCATTAGAGGATTTTATCTTAGAACTAGGATGATCATAGCCAATCAAATGACTCAAATATAATTTCCTTAATACCAAAATATTAGAGGGAGATAGGACTTCAACCACAAAGCACTTAGCTACCAAAGTTTATTTTATTAAGTCTAAAAGATTCCACCAAACATACCCAATAAGACTTTGATAGTCTTGGAAGATATGATAATTCATTTCCAACCAAATTTGCTAGAGAAAAAAGATGAGACCAATGTCCAAGGCTACCAAAAGGAAAGATGCCAACATAGGAGGATGCCCCAAGATAGCACAAAAATATGAGAGAGAAGTAGCATTAACAAAAGATCGATTTGAGATGTGCCACCACTACCTCCAAAGACCCTAAGAAAAGGAGCACTAAAGAAAAGATGAGCCACACACTCCTCATTAATCCATTATAACATAAACATCATTTTTTAAAAATGTTGTTTACTATAAAAAATAAGTTATGAAAAATTACATAAAAAAATTACAATTTATTTCTAATCTTTTAAAAATATATTTTTAGAATCTACACACAAAATCTCACAAATCACTAGTTCACATCATCTTTGAATTCTTAATGCTTTTGCTGCTATAGGTGTTAGAAAGTGAAGATTTGGTGAAAAATGTTGATTTCAATGTTCCACTTTGGCCAAAAAATGGGACACAGTATTGTGGGCTAACCTAGATACAATCTTAAAAAGAAAATTATAAATTAGTCCTTCTTGTGGTTAATACTTATTGTGTCACTATTAGGTATTTTGAAAATCATAGTCAATGTTAATAAATCAAAATACCTTTGAAGTTTCTTCATTTTTATAAAATCATTAAAAAAATCTTAAATTATTACACTTGGAAAATTCTTGAAAATTAGTAACAACACCTAATGGTACTATCAAATGATTGATAGATAAATATTTATATGTTTGTTGGTCAAGGATGGTATATAATTACTTTTTATAACCAAAAAATGATATATAATTACTTTTTATAACCAAAAAAATGATTTAAAATATGACTATAAATTTATCCAAGTTCTTATGGCTAATACTTATTGTTACACTCTTGGATATCTTTGAGCATAACCATCAATGTTAGTAACTTCAAATATCTTCAACGATTCTTCTTTCTTATAAAAAGACACCTAAGAATTCTACCAAATGGTTGAAACACAAATATTTATCATCTTTTCAACTAAACAATGCATATAATGGCTTTAAAAAATGTAAATGTGTAGTGCTTGGCCAAAAAACTATAAATATCTTATCTCTTCTATTATTAGTACTTCCCTAAGGGGATATCAAGGTTTGTGAGAATAAAACATGACATTTATGGACGAGCATGTCACAAGTTTCTAACCAACTTGGTGTAGTTTGTATAATTATTTTTCCTAAATCTAGATTACAATCCCATGACAAAGTTGTAAATAGATATTTCTCCATATCCAAAACCCTCTATTTACCACTATTTTATATAGATTAGAATGTTAAATCTAAATATAAATTTGTAGGATTTTTACATTATAACATATTCTAATTGTATAATAATCAATTTGATAATAAATAAACACTAAACTTTCAAATGCATTAAAGTAGGGATGATACACCCAATAAAGTGTGTACTGTATAAAATACAACTCTTTGAATTCAAGCAATGTGTATAGCAAGAAAATACAACTTTTTGATTTATTTTAATGATTAAGAATACCACATTTTAAAAACTTGTGACAACATCTAAAAGTTATATCTAAAGGTTGATAGACACAAATATTAATAGCCTTGTCTAACAAGTACTACAGGTAATAAATTTGGAATAGGGCTACAAATATTAATGCCTATGAACCATTTAATAACACCTTTAGATACTTTTAGCTACTGCTATTAGTTTTTAACTTTATTTTAATTAATTTTCAATGATTTCTTGATTTGATTGCAATTTAATAATGTTTTTTTATCATGTTTATGGATAGAATCCAAGTTAAAGATCCATGAGCATCTATGGAACCACATAAAAATATAATAATTGGAAAAGTGTGGTGATCAAAGGAATACCATTGGAGTACCTTCTTCTTTTTATTAGAGGGTAAATGTAGATTTTTGAAAGGGTTTAAATTCTTTTATTTGTTTTATAGATAGTAAAAATGGGTTTTTGAAAGGGCCCAAACCTTTTTACAACTTATCTACAAGAATATTACTTACAATCAACTATTACAATCAATTGTAGGTAAATTGGTACAACTTAGAAGTCACTCTTGGGGGATTCAAAACTTGATCTCCATCATAAAAACCTTATAACCTTACCATTTAAACACAACCCTTTGACAATTCAAATCAAATGTCACCTTCTTCATGCCCTTATAATACTTTTCTCTAAATCGATGGGAATGAGAATTTACAAATAGAGAAGAAACTTTTAATCAAAGCTACTATAACAATTGCCCTCTACTTAAACATCATCCATTTCAATGGTCAAAAAGTCAATAATAATTTTACACCTCATCTATAGCAAAAAGTGGCAAATATTTGTCCTATTTTTATTGGTCAAAATTGACTTTTTGACTTTTGAAGTCGATGATATTAAAAATACCCCAACAATTGGCATTTACAACTTTTTCTAGAAAAGAATACAGCACTGAGCACAAGATACTTGTAAACTGACAATAATGCTAAAGCTCTTGGAAACAGATAAACACTCTAAAATTGATTAAACATAGGGGAACAGGATAGGACAACAAAAAGTATAGACAGGCTTCGGTTATCCAATACGTGGCCTACGTTTGCATGTTGTGATTAGATGAGATTAAAAAAATCACTCATCTAATCACAAAGTAGAAACATAGGACAAGATTTAGAAAATCACTTATCCCTGCACATGGCCTAGATTTACATGGGTGATAGGATAAGAGAGAAAAATTCACTCATCCCATAGCTTATTAACGAACCCACAATTTATCCTAAAGCTTGAGGGGATTTAATTGTAAATGTATAGGAAAGGAATACAAGTGCTATGGACATGATGTACGTGGCTGCGAAGATGATGGCAATAACAGTACCTTCGCAGATTGGGCCCAACTTCATGGCAACAAAAGCGAAGTAACTGGACGCAGTGAAAATGATAGCGAGGGCCACCAACTTTTTCACTCTTGTAAAATTGAATGTGGGCAGGACCACTGTGGCTGCGATTATAAACAATGTGGTCATGAGAGATAAAGTGGCCGGTATCAGTACAGCTTGACGAAAGCCTTCATCTCTGTTCTCAAGGCTGCTTGGAACAGATGTGATGGCGCCGCAGTTGGCTCCCATAACAATACCTGAAACTATTGACAACGTTTTTCGATCTTGATAGACTTTGTCCTCAGCTGCGGCTTCTTCTGGGCAGAATACAGCACCGAGCACAACCTTGGCTTTCCTTATAACCCTCTCTTTTCCTTTCCTTACAAACCCCTCTATTGCTTTCCTTATAACCCTCTCTTTTCCTTTCCTTACAAACCCCTCTATTTTCACACTTTCATTATTGGGGTGGACGGGGATGCATACATCTTGCCCCGATTCTACAATAACCACACAAGCTTCCTTAGCTTCCATTTCAATGTCTACGACTCTTTCTCGGCCTCCTGCCCTAAGACAGACTAGGCTACAAGACTAGGAAATAATACTTTTTTGTTAACCTAAGGAATTAACGGGCAATTCGCCGCCCGATTCATGTCAATAGCCTTGTAATCAGGGCGTCTTTATAGGAAAGACAAGTGCTGTCTTGCCAAGGAAGGAAGCAAACAAGGTATTTCAGCGAGTTTTAACTTTTTCCAAGTTTCTTGTTACGAGGCAGGAAAGTTCCGGTGCACTCACTCAGCGGTCTTAAACAGTGACAAATACGCGTTCCAGGAATATGCAATTCTTGAGAATGAAAAGAAAATCGCTCGTGGGTCCCCGCCTTGATCGTGCTACGCTCCTTTTTATCGTGTGTGGATGGTGGCAGGAAATATGTCGCCCAAAAGTTAACCGCAACGAAGGTCCCTTGCATTCAAGTTCAAACACTTTAATTTTGTATCAGACACTTCTAGATTTCTTTCGGCCTGGCTTCTGAGATTTAACAAATCACAATGTGAGCATCCACTTGCCTTTAATTGAAAAAATTTAAAAAAAAAAATCTTCAGGCTTTTGCGTGGCGAACACGTAAAAGTATACACCGGTAGGAAACGAGAAATTGCATCTCTCTGGGTCCCCATAAAAGTGTAAGGAGTCGCCTCCCTTTCACCGAAAGGCAAAAGAAATTGTTCGCTTATGTATTTTTATTTTCTTTAAAACACACCTCATTCAAAACATCCTACATTCCAGAGTCCAGCAATTTCGTGCAAATAAATCTTCTATTCCCTATAAGAATAATTGGCAGGCGAGATATTTGCAGAAGGGAAGCAATTGCGCAACCAAATTTGTTTTGGGCAAAAGCTGGAGGACTGGTGAGATAATGGAAGGAGAGAGAGAGACAGAAATGCCATAACAGCTGCCTTGATTATGAGCACATCTTTCATGCTCTCCATAATTGTTCTCACAAGTGACGATTTGCATAAAACAAATATGGTGATCTTAGAAGCATTTGTGATATTGGAAACAATGGCAATATATTCCTCGCTGGGAGTGCTCACGGTAGATTTGTTGATAGAAAGACCAGGGCAGTCTCACACGGAAATGGACGGGCAGATCCGCACAGTGGTAGTGTTGATGTCTTTTGGGTGCTGTTTAGCGGGTGTCTTTCTTGCCTGGAATTTCCTCAATCTGTCTCTTCCCGTAGTATAGCTTTTCCCTTGTTGCAGGGAAGTTAATATAGGAACTTTAAAGGAGATTTTATATTATGGTGAGGGAATTGTGGTGGATGCATCTGCAGGGTAAAAGACTCAGTGTGCCAGCAGTTCGAATTATCTATCCAGCATACTGGGTGCCCATTTGAATCGTTTCAAATGGACATCCAGTATGCTGGATAGACGTTGTCCCCGCATAGCAGGTTCCAGGCCGTATTATAGAAATGGACTGAGACTCTCCGCACTGTGACTGATTATGGAGAAACAGTTGACTTTATCAATGGTATCTGTCCTCACAGTTTAGGTGCTGTAACACGGTGCATTTTATTACTGAACACGAAATCTTTTAAAGAACGACTTTAATGTCCACCATCATTGTTTTTTCAATACAAAAATATCTCTCTGCACTATGCTAGATCTGTTTCTTCCAGCCTGTGTTCTCTTGCTGTTCATTCAGCTGTTCAATGTATTTTCCTGATATTTTCTTTATATATATATATAGGAAATGTTTCCTAGCCATAATAGGTTCTCTCTATTTCTTCTCTCTTTTCTCTAATGGAAGTAAATTTTCTGTACTCATTTTTATTAGTTCCTGCCTTCGGCAGGTATAACTAATGCATCAGCTAGATGCAATTTCTCAAATTATTCGTCCAATCATGTGAAAGAACTAAAAATTTGCAACCACAATGCTATAGTTCATTATTTTTTTTTTAATTTAATCATTTAAAAAATACCATTTATCTATTGTCTGATTGGTCTATGGTGTGAACAGTAAGGGTAAAAAATGAAATAATGATTTAAAAAAATACAGTTAAGTACAGGAACTAACAAATACAGTTAAGTACAGGTCGTGCAAAGTGACGGCGCTGCTGAGCTTGTTGAATTTATTTCATTTGCAATGTTAATTAATGATTTTTATTTCATTTGCAATGTTAATTAATGATTTTTAATCATCCTTACAAGATGACAGGTCATGTCTTGATCGGAGGTTTTCAATTTGTATGCGCTTTGGATTGTTGTTTCTCAATTTGTTTGCACTCAGAGAGCAGTGAAGGTGGGCATCCGGAGGCCTGTGAAGCTGCATCTGTGGTAAGCCTCTATATGGACTTCTATTTCGTAATCCGTGTAGAAAACCAGTGCTACTGTTCACAGAAATTTCAAGATTTCAGATATTATATGAGTTTTAGATTGTAGAGCACTCTCAGTTATAGAAATTTTACATTTTTCTCAAATTTCTGTTAGAGTTCAGATATCTCTTTCTAGAACTTAAGTTTTCTATTTTCTATTTTAGAAACTGGGATATCAATTATAGAATTCCCAGACATTGAGGTATGAATTGCCAAGTTTCAATATATTGACAAATTCATGATTTGGGAGCATAAAAGTAGCTGTACGACTGTGTCACTAAATAACAAAGAAGGTTGCAGGAAGAACTAACTATACAAGTGCTCATGCTATATGCAGTATTACTTGTTTTATTTCCAGATACATTGTATATATTCAAGCTGTAAAGCATCTACTTATATTCTGTTGCAACTTTCTACTCTGCAATTTCTTTGGTACAACTTACAGTTGCTTTTAAGTGATTTCATGCATGTGTTCACTGTTTAATTTACGTTTGAATGATTGAGGCTCGGAGTTCGCTCAGTACCCATCATATAATATGCTGGAATTTCATGGCGACGGTGCTATAGACCTTACTTATACATAGCAAGGGTGTGAATTTCATACCTTGAAGCAGAGAGTATTAACGAATTTAGGTAATTTGCTAGTAATCCCAATTTGGAACAGAGGCTCGCCCTCTTGTTTGGTCCTGTACCAAATATTCTGTTTTGAAAGAAAGAGTAAGGATATGTTATCGTGTCCCTGTAATGTTCAATGGCACAGATTATGGTCAGAGAAGGAAAATACCCACAAAAAAAGTGCTCCAATCTTGTGAAGGAAAATGCAAATTTATATGTGAAAGAGAATTCATGACAGAAGAACATTAGTTGGTACCCTTCTCCACACATTGGAATACTATTTTGTGAAATTCTGTAGAAGAGGTTAATGCTGGACATGAAGAGTTAAAATAAAATAGACTGTTTCCATCTGAATATCTAAACAACAATACCCAAATATATTCCAAATGAGGGGCGTTGCTACAAAATTAAATTATAAGCAAGAAAACACTGAGGTAAAATTGGGGAAAGAAGGGAGAGGTCAATGTAGGTTAATAACAAAGATAGTTCTGCTAATCAGAACAAAAAATTGCCAATTTTTGTTTGCAAGACACAAATGAAATAAAAACGAATCTTAACAACTGGCATTAGCAAAATGCTGATCATCATCATCGTCACATTTTTCCTTCAACAGGTTATTTTTCAAGCAGGATCTGGTTCACGAAATATGATGATGACGCCTTATTCTAAGTTCGACGAAGAAGCAAATATCCCGATGCTCATCATCATCCTAATCTTTCGAGAGGGTTGCCTTGGGCGCAAAGGGGTCATATTACATTCATCATCCTGATCATGCTCCTTAGGTGACCGTGCATAACTTTCATATTTAGAAAGAGCTTGAAATTCCATGCAGGTTTGCCTTTTACTTCACTCGAAAATTCTCCCATATGTGAAAGTTATGCATGGTCAAAGTTTTGGTCAAACCTGATATTCGCAGGAGGGTCATCATATTTTTATATCCTGAGTCATGTTGTGAAGATCATCATGATCTTGGTCTATCAGCCGATAAAAATCATGCAGTCCCAATATGCGGACGTCAATCTTAGGTGGTAGTGCCCTTTACCCGTCAAATGGCCTTAGCCGCATTGTCAGCATCATGATTTCTTTTAGGAGGGTCATATGTTATAAACTCGGTTTTGGTTACATGAAGATGATCATCATCATCATATTTGAACCCCCCCCGATAATATCCTGAGGTTCAAATATCATGATGATATCAACTTTAGGTCAGGGTAAGTTTCCCCGTCGAGCGGTCTTTGTATAGCGAGCATCATCATGATATTTCAACATTACCTAATCTTATCATATCATGGTGATCACCCTTAGAAAATCCACCTTCGGCATATTTGCATGCACATGTTATAATCCTATTGCAAGGTCATCATCATGATATTTGCTGAAGTTCGAAATATGATGATAACTTCATATCGTCCTGATCTCCTTTTGCATAATTATGATCATCATTCTGATCTTTCACGAGGGTCATTCGCTGTAATTTGCAAGTGATGGAGACATCATCATCATAAATCGATAAAGGGGATCATCATCTTCATATCCTCCTGATCGCCTTTTTTGCAATATCATGATGATCACCCGGGAGCATAAAAGTAGCTATGCAATTGTGTCACTAAATAACAAACAAGGTTGCAGGAAGAACTAACTATACAAGTGCTCATGCTATATGCAGTATTACTTGTTTCATTTCCAGATACATTGTATATATTCAAGCTGTAAAGCATCTACTTATATTCTGTTGCAACTTTCTACTCTGCAATTTCTTTGGTACAACTTACAGTTCCTTTTAAGTGATTTCATGCATGTGTTCACTGTTTAATTTACGTTTGAATGATTGAGGCTCGGCGTTTGCTCAGTACCCATCATATAATATGCTGGAATTTTATGGGGACGGTGCTCTAGACCTTACTTATACATAGCAAGGGTGTGAATTTCATACCTTGAAGCAGAGAGTATTAACGAATTTAGGTAATTTGCTAGTAATCCCAATTTGGAACAGAGGCTCGCCCTCTTGTTTGGTCCTCTAGCAAATATTCTGTTTTGAAAGAAAGAATAAGGATATGTTATCGTGTCCCTGTAATGTTCAATGGCACAGATTATGGTCAGACAAGGAAAATACCCACAAAAAAAGTGCTACAATCTTCTGAAGGAAAATGCAAATTTATATGTGAAAGAGAATTCATGACAGAAGAACATTGGTTGGTACCCTTCTCCAGACATTGGAATACTATTTGGTGAAATTCTGTAGAAGAGGTTAATGCTGGACATGAAGAGTTAAAATAAAATAGACTGTTTCCATCTGAATATCTAAACAACAATACCCAAATATATTCCAAATGAGGGGCGTTGCTACAAAATTAAATTATAAGCAAGAAAACACTGAGGTAAAATTGGGGAAAGAAGGGAGAGGTCGATGTAGGTTAATAACAAAGACAGTTCTGCTAATCAGAACAAAAAATTGCCAATTTTTGTTTGCAAGACACAAATGAAATAAAAATAAATCTTAACAACTGGCATTAGCAAAATCATTAGAAAGGAGGTGAAGACGGTGAACCCATGCAACCAATTAGTTGGATCTCGACTTACAAAGCTGAAAAAAAATTGGACATGGCACAGTATAGAACCAGAGTTCCTCAATGTAGACATGAATGTACAGAGCACAATCTGCAAGATTCCATCTTCTATGGTAGCTTTTATAAACTTTCTGTACTTTGAGCAAAGCTGCTTCCTCTTTAAACCTGTCTCATCTCAATGAGGAAGTCTAAAAATCCATTTTCTTAGAACTGTTTGATCTCAACGATGCCAATTCCAAATCACCAGCTCTGCGACTAATTATTTCCTGGGTAAGAGTTAATAAATCTTGGCCTTTAAAACTGATGCACCTCTCTGAAGCTGTTTCTATGTGGTTGCATTTGAAGATCATCTGAAAGCTACTAACCTCCGTTCCACATTTGAGAACCTTAAAAGATGCATGTGTTGATAAAATTGTTAGGGCTACACATGTGCACCTCTGAGATAGGTGGCGATTGTGTTTGTAGGTGGCGATTGCATTTGCTTTTGTCAGGATTTAGATTTTAGGCCACTTTAATTTTAGTTTCAAGGGTAAAGGAACCCTAGCATTATTGTTTTCGTGTGCACTGACTTTTTAGTTTATTTTAAAATTTAAAAGACAATTTTAGATCCGCATTTATACGATCTGGTCTTTAAATTTCATCTCGTGGCTGACAGTGCATAAGTTTCATATTTAGAAAGAGCTTGAAATTCCATGCAGGTTTGCCTTTTACTTCACTCGAAAATTCTTCCATATGTGAAAGTTATGCACGGTCAAAGTTTTGGTCAAACCTGATATTCGCAGGAGGATCATCATATTTTTATATCCTGAGTCATGTTGTCAAGATCATCATGATCTTGGTCTATCAGCCGATAAAAATCATGCAGTCCCAATATCCGGACGTCAATCTTAGGTGGTAGTGCCCTTTCCCGTCAAATGGCCTTAGCCGCATTGTCAGCATCATGATTTCTTTTAGGAGGGTCATATGTTATAAACTCGGTTTTGGTTACATGAAGATGATCATCATCATCATATTTGAACCCCCCCTGATAATATCCTGAGGTTCAAATATCATGATGATATGAACTTTAGGTCAGGGTAAGTTTCCCCGTCAAGCGGTCTTTGTATGGCGAGCATCATCATGATATTTCAACATTACCTAATCTTATCATATCATGGTGATCACCCTTAGAAAATCCACCTTCGGCATATTTGCATGCACATGTTATAATCCGATCGCAAGGTCATTATCATGATATTTGCTGAAGTTCGAAATATGATGATAACTTCATATCCTCCTGATCTCCTTTTGCATAATTATGATCATCATCCTGATCTTTCACGAGGGTCATTCGCAGAAATTTGCAAGTGATGGAGACATCATCATCATAAATCCATAAAGGGGATCATCATCTTCATATCCTCCTGATCGCCTTTTTTGCAATATCATGATGATCACCCTATCTATTCAGAAGAAGGCGATATTTCATTCCTTAAACAGCATGATCATTTTTTTACAATATCGCCCTAGCGCAATATCATGATGACCTCAACTCATCCTTGTGCTTCGCAGACAAAATATCATGATGACGTCATCATGATAGTTCGATGAGGAGTTCGGCATATTTGCATGCACATGTTATAATCCTATCGCAAGGTCATCATCATGATATTTGCTGAAGTTCGAAATATGATGATAACTTCATATCCTCCTGATCTCCTTTTGCATAATTATGATCATCATCTTGATCTTTCACGAGGGTCATTCACAGAAATTTGCAAGTGATGGAGACATCATCATGATAAATCCATAAAGGGGATCATCATCTTCATATCCTCCTGATCACCTTTTTTGCAATATCATGATGATCACCCTATCTATTCAGAAGAAGGCGATATTTCATTCCTTAAACAGCATGATCATTTTTTTACAATATCGCCCTAGCGCAATATCATGATGACCTCAACTCATCCTTGTGCTTCGCAGACAAAATATCGTGATGACGTCATCATGATAGTTCGATGAGGAGGGTCATCATCATATTGTTTTATCCTGTCATGTTGTCAAGATCATCATGATCTTGTTTGTTCGCCCGATATTTCGTAAAGTCATCCTGCTCATGAAATACAACCTTTCGAAAATGTCCTAATGATCATCATCGTCACATTTTCCCTTCGGCAGGATATTTCCCAAACATGATCCGGTTGGCGAAATATCGTGATGGCGTCATGTTCTAAGTTTAACAAAGGCTCCGAATATCATGATGACGTCATCCCGATCCAATGATCGAAGAAGCAAATATCCTGATCATCATCATCATCACATTTTTCCTTCAACAGCTTATTTTTCAAGCACGATCTGGTTCGCGAAATATGATGATGACGTCTTATTCTAAGTTCGACGAAGAAGCAAATATCCCGATGCTCATCATCATCCTGATCTTTCGAGAGGGTTGCCTTGGGCGCAAAGGGGTCATATTACATTCATCATCCTGATCATGCTCCTTAGGTGACCCGATATTACATTTATACCCTGATCTTAACGAAAATGACGATGACGTCATCCTTGGCATTTCAATGAAGCCCGGATATCATGATGACGTTACCATCATTTTCGTTTCCTCGGCAACATGATCATATTCCATATCCTCCTTTTCTTCTTCAACAATATGATGATGATGATGTTGTTCTTTTCCCCAATATCCAGAAGTGAAATATCATGATGATGAAGTGAATATTGACCAGCATGTTTTTTTTGACACGCCGATGGCGATGATCATGCTGATGGGCGGGAAATGAAGCGGTGGAATTTTAAAGTGTTTTTTTTTTTAGAATAACAAATGATTCCAACATGAAATCATCATAAATAGATGCAGCCATCTCTTTGATGTTCTAGAAAACTATGTAAGTTGTAATAACACTAATGTGGGCAGTTATTTGCAATTTGTGAAAAACACTATACACTTTTGCATGTCACTTATATTTTATGTATTGGTCTTACTGTAGTTCTTTGGTGCTAGTTAGCTATTATTGAGTATGAATGCAAAGACATATAGCAATAGTAAATTGTAAAAAGTGCTTCTAATAGTTTTCAATATTTTTTTGTCTAGATTTCTATAAGACTTGATAACAACAAAACTAATATTGGAATTATATTCCCGTGATAGTTATATGATTTGCAAGATTCAACAACTAGTTATAATATCTTTTTTTGTGTATAGGCCAGCATTGAAGAAATCTTGATGTTACATGTTTGGTGTCCTAGCTTTGGATCTTGTTACAGTCTATCCATGTCTACTGTATTTGTTATTTTTACGTGTTATAGTTAAATTCAATATCAAAATATAAATAGATAACACAGTTTGCAAGTTGTAAGTAGCAAAATTCTATTAATGATTATATAAGTGACAAAACCACTTGAACGCATATACTGTTTAACAATGCACAATACCTTTTCACTTTGTAAAGAAATTAACACAATCCCATCAATATAATGTTGCAATTGCAACTAGTTTACAATCCTTTAGACTTTTGCAGATCATTCTAATCCTTCACCTACATGTACAATCCAAGCACAAGCTTATCAAAAGGTACTAAAACCTTTATTTCCAAGTCATAGTCAACTCTAGAAAATGTTATTGTCATCTATTCAAGTTCATTTGCTCCTTCATATCTCTTGTTTGTTTGTTTCTTCCATTGTTTAATTTATACATTCAATATATTATTCATATATGCAAATTGCTAATTATTTGAAGCCTATGGCTTAGAGAATATGTGATGTCATTAGAGTTGTCCAAGGATTGTTCCTACACTATTTACACAACTACATAACAATTATTTTTGCAATATTTAAACAATGGCTTGGCTATTTAGTATTTTAACACTGTATTTATTTGTTTTTAAATGTAAACCTCTGATTTGAAATATCAAAACCGAGTACAAAATGAATTTCAAAGTCACAGGTCTACATTGTTTTCAAATCAAAACTTGCTTCTTATTTTGAATTTTAATAAACCTTTTGTGGCTATCAATGATTAGAACTATCTACCAAATGGTGATTTCTATTTCTTTATTTTCTGAAGAAAATAATGCAGGTGAATGGATCTGACATTGCCATTGCCACTAGTTTTAAATCATTCAAAATTCTCTTCTTCATTATAATACCTTATTTTCTTGTACAATCCAAAAATAAGAATTATTTTCATTACATTTAAACAATGCCTTGACTACTTAGAATTTTAGCATTGAATTTATTTGTGATTTGAAATAAGGAAACCAAATACTAAATGCATTTCAAAATTGCATATCGACATTGCTTTTAGGAAACAGCCTGCTTCTAATTTCCATTTGTAATATGCCTTTTGTAATTATCAATCATCAAAACTATCTAACCAATGGTTATGAATATATTACAGGTACACCATTTTTTTGATATTCTGGGATCAACAAAATTGTCCTTGTTTCAAAAAAAATGAAGAGAACAAGAGTGCCAGTAGTTGATAAACAAAAACAGATCATAGATGTAGAGAAATACAAAATAGCAATTCAGACTGAAATTCTAAACATTGACTATGCATTGAGAAATGAAGGATTGTGTAGAATTCAAGTATTTAAATACAATGTAGGAGATTGCTTATTTGACTCATTGGAGTTACTTCTTCATTCTCAATACACATCAAGTCAGTTACGGAATGGAGCTATAGACCACTTCTTGAGTTGCCTCACACAAGGTGATCCAGAAGCAATCACCTCATATAATTATGAACTGGATAGTCATACATTGCATGAATTGCACGGTGTACAAAATGTTGAAGAGTACTTGCGTAGAATGCGTATTTCTGCAATGCATTCTACAAATAATAATGAAGTTGGCCTATGGGGTGACTTGTTTTGCATCCGTTGGTTGTCAAAGTGGCTAGACATACAAATATGCCTTTGGTCAACTACTTCAGGAAAAAAATACTTACACTTCAATCCGTCATCTCAAGGACAATCGTATTCTATCTTATTTCATGATACAAATCCCATCCAAGGACATTTTGAGCCGCTTGTGCCTTATCTAGTACAAGCAAACAATGCAAGCCCATGTATCACATCTAGACAACTAAAACAATTTCAAAGCAGTAATCAACAACATCATGATGGTGATTTTATTAGAAAACAAAAAATTGCAAATAGCAACACTACATCACTTTGCAAGATCAAACAACAAATATGTGCTAATAATCAAATGGAAAATACAACCAAGAAAACTAGACACTCAGCATCACCAATAGAATTATTTCAAAAAAAAATTCAAGATACACCGATACATACTTGTGCAATTTGTCAGACATTGCATTTTAAGAAAAACGTTATCGCTTTTAGAGAGAAAGAAAAGCAAACATATTATAAACTGACAAATCAAAATAACAATGTATTGATGAATTGTATTTGTCGCATATGCCATGAAACATTGAAACAATGCAAGCTTCCAAAATATGCAACACCACACCATATTCGAATGAATATAGCTTTACAATACGTAAAAATGCTTACGCAACTAGAAGAGCGCCTTGTTTCACTGAGAATTGCATTCGCACAAATATGGGAATTAGGTTACAAAAGACCCCAAATTGGATTGACTGGGTCTATCATTAATGTCCCAGTCAACATGAACATTGTACAAAATGCATTGCCACGCTCTGCCGATGAAACATACACTATTGTAGTTGCGCTAAAAAGACGGCTACAATATAAAAATGCATATCAGAAGGGGATGGTGCGATCGACTATTATAATGAAAGCTTCGAACCAATTGAGCGAAACAACTCTATACAAAAATGAGAAATTCCAATTAAATAAGCACTGGAGACAATCTCTTGAAATAGATGATGAAAGTGGCATAGTAGACGACCCTTGCACAAATGAAACATGTTCAGAATCTGATACAGATGAGCAAAATCCTTCTGAGACCTTGGTCCATGGATACACAGAATCTAAATGTATACATGAAATGCAAGACAAAATCATAGAAGTTGCACCAGCAGAAAACCATTATCCTATTGGAATCTTTAAAGACAAATATGTAGAAGAAATGAACTTTCCCACACTATTCTTTGGAAACCCACGTAATGACGACATTGTCAAGAATTTTTCCTATCAAAAAATTGCACAATGGGAACTACTTCATTCCAATAGACAATTTGCATATCATACAACTAATCTATTTTTCAAAACAGTCAAGATATTGATACATCAAGTTTTATCTACAATGTGGATAAGAGTACGAAAAGGTCAGTTAAAAGGAAGAAAACTAATAGAAAAAGATGTCAAATGCAAACCTAACCTAGAGAAGATTCTCAAATCAGACATTGGATATGTTGACTTTAAAAGAATAAGAATATATCCGGATTATTTACATCAATTAAAAAAAAATGTCTTTGCAATGATTCGGCAACTTGGACCGCCTACTTTTTTCCTTACATTTACTAGTGCTGAACAACATTGGGAACACCTTTCAAAAGCACTTGAAGCCTTGCATAATACATATTGTGCATCTTCGCAACAAAAATACGACATACAAAATGAGAAAAATATTTTCTACCTCATAAAAAAAGATCCTGTAACATGTGTACGCTATTATAAACATAGAATCAATGCACTAAAACAATTGATATTTACAGATAGCTCTTTCTTCGGAGAGCTCTTGGATTATTTCTCTGTAACTGAATTCCAAAATCGTGGCAATGAACATGACCACTTTCTTTTATGGATTAAAGATGCTCCAATTTATGGAAAAGATGAACTTGCAAATATTGAACAATTTATTGACAAATACATCACTTGCAACACTGATGATTTGACTCCTCAAATAGCTATCCTACATAGGCACCATCATACAAAACGATGCAGAAAATCAAAACAGCACTGTTGTAAATACAATTTCCCATTTCCACCAATGAAAAAAACTATGGTTCTCGAACCGCTGAAAGACAATAATGAAATTATTGTTCCAATGGCAACAAAAATCTTTTCCATATTAGAACAATCTAATTATGACCAATTATTCTCTTTTCAAATGTTTCTACAAGACATCAACTTGAATGAGCATGATTACATCACAGCTATAAAATCAACAATCCATAGGCCTACAATTTTCTTAAAACGAAACCCTTCGCATATATGGAATAACAGCTTTTCAAAAAAAATACCAGAGCTATGGAAAGCAAATACAGATGCACAATTTGTGCTTAATGCATATGCTGCAGCAATGTATTGTAGCTCTTACATGACAAAAGTGGATAAAACAATGACAAATGCATTTAAAAGAATTCGTAGGGACCATCAACAAAATAATATCGATGCTATAAAAATGATAAGTAGACTTGGAAATGCATTGCTAAATCTGCAACAAATGTCTACACAACAGGCTGTTCACATCGTACTATCACTTCCACTAAACTATAGTTCAAGAAAGTGTATATTCATTGATACAAGAGCTGATAGTGATCGAACTTTTGTTCTAAAGTCTGCAAAACAATTGAACAGTGAACCAGATGAATCAGAAAATGTGGCCTGTAGATCTTTAATAGATTACTATTTAGCACGACCTGAAACACTCACACATATTTGCCTTGCACAATTCGTATCAGAATATAGAAAAGATGGGAAACCAATGCACCGCAAAGCTAAACCAAATATTATACGTTTTACCAATTTTAACAAACATGGTGACTTGGAAAATTATTGCAGAAAGCATTTATTGCTTTATGTACCCTTCAGAATAAATGAAAAAACATTGAGGCATGGTTTCCATTCATGGCATGATGCCTATTCATATCATAAAAACACAATTAATACTAATCGTATCAAATACAATTACCACATAAACTCTAAATGGGGCGATATTGACAAAGCTATAGATGAAATCTATTCTGAAAATAGTCACATACCAAATGAATTGATCATTTCAAATCAAAATCCACAGAAAGAAACATACAACATAGAAGACGATATTCAAACACTAAAGCATAACAAATCAAAAACTCAATTCTCTAATGCATTTGAAATTGGAAAACATCCACATATTATGGACAATGTTGAATACTTCAATTTGAGACGAATGTTAAACAGTGAACAACAAGCAATTGTAAAGGACATTGTGTTGAAGAAATTAAAAAATATCAAAACTCCACTACACTTGTTTCTAACAGGTGGAGCAGGCACTGGCAAAACTTTTACTGCAAAAGCAATATTTCAATCTCTCCTTCGCATATATAATAACTCCATTGATAGTGATCCGGACAAACCAAAAGGCCTACTAGTTGCTTATACAGGAAAAGCAGCTTACAATATAGGTGGAGTAACATTACACTCAGCATTTCGAATACCTTTTAACAAATCAGAATTCATTCCATTGAATACTGAAATCTTAGATACAATGTCAAAGCATTATCAGCAGCTGCGTGTGCTATTAGTAGATGAGATTTCATTGGTAGGTGCAACATTTTTACGGTGCATCGACAAGCGATTAAGAGATATAATGCAAATGCCAACCACATACTTTGGAAATCTTGATACAATTTTTTGTGGTGATTTATATCAAGCACAACCTGTACTAGATTCAGTTGTATTTGATAATACACCAACACTGACTGAATTAATGCCATACAACTTTTGGAAACACAACATAAAATACTATGAGCTACAATCAACTATGCGGCAAATAGATCAGGAGTTTATTGCAATACTCAATAGAATACGTGTAGGTTCACAAACAGATAATGATATACAGTACTTGAATCAAACTTGTTTACGCTCACCACCCATAGACCCAACATTCCCCTATCTATTTTACAGAAGGAAAGATGTTAATGCACATAATCAAAATATGTTGTCAATAGTTCCAGGAGAGCTAATTGTACTGAATGCAATTGATGAAAATGACAAAAACTACAATGAAATACATCTGTATAATCACACAATGTCTTTACCATCTCAAATACTTTTGAAACCAAACATGTTTGTAGAAATTTATGCTGGTAATTATGATACGCAAGACGGTCTAGTCAATGGGTCAGATGGAACATTTAAAGCATATACCATATCCAATGCTTTTGACATTGTTTGGATAGAATTCAATGACCCAAACATTGGCCACCATCAACGTGTTAAATTAACACAATGTTATAACAATGACATTGATAAACAATGGACACCTGTACTTCACACCACAAGGCCAATACAAAAAATCTCAAACAACAAGAAAATAACTATTAGAAAACAATTTCCAATTCAACTTGCTTGTGCTAGAACAATACATAGATCTCAAGGACTCACAATGCAAGGCTTGGCATTTGATCCTACGGCCATAAGGCAACATGGATTAACATATACAACACTTTCGCGGACAAAAATAATCCAGACATTATTCTTGTTAAAGCCTCTTACCAAGCAAAATTTCAAAATAAAAGAAAAAATAGTCCTTGAAATGTCTCGTCTAAAATCAACAGCACACTGGCAATTTGAAAATGGAGATATCAAACATAAGACTAATTCAGAACTACTATTGTGCACATTAAACACTCGCAATCTACACCTACATATTGAAGACATGATTAATGACACTGATATCATGGCATCTGATATCTTATGCCTTCAAGAAACATATATCCAAGACTACCATACAAATAATTTTTTCAAAGATTTCAATTGTTACTCAACATACCATATACATGGACTAATGTCTATAACCAAGAAAAACATATTAGTCTATAAAACAATGCAACATTCAACATCATATACAGAAGCAATAACATTAACAATAAGCTCTATGAACAATGAAATTAACATATGTAACTTATATGCCAAGCCCAATGCTCCATTTGCAGATATTATAGCAATCACCAGGCAAGTATTCTCATGTATTGATGGAAATAAAACCTTGTACCTAGTGGGAGATTTCAACATTGACATGTGTACAGAAAACTACAAAAAAAAACAGCTCCTGAATCATATGCAAAACCACAATATGCATTTCTTATTAAGTAGGTGTCATGCTCTATCTAGACCATTGATCGATCATCTATGGACCAATGCACTAACAAAAAAAATTGAAGTTTACAAATCGGAAGCATATTGGAGTGACCATCTTGCTACTTTTTAAAGATTTCAACCCTCTCAGAACACTCAATGTTCTTAAATATCTCAACTATTTTTCTTCAATAACATCCAAATCAACAAAAAACATATTTTGACAAATCCAATCCATACACAAACTACTGTTCAATTATGTATCATCCAATTTACTAACACAAAAAAACCAAATTTACAAATAAAAAGCATATTACAACAACAACCCCACTGATTTTCCCTAATTTTAATCCTTTCACAAAACTAAATATTCTTAAATATGCCATTTGTTTTAGTTCAAAAGCATCTAAACGAACACCCTCAAAATATTGTGAATCAAATCAATAAATAAAACAATCCCTAATGTCCATGAAGAAAACACATATGTATTACATAGCTTCATCATTTCAATACAATTTCATTTTCTTCTGTCTACAAATTGTCTTATTCTTTTATTCCATAGCACCAATTCTACATATTCTGATATAACATTAGAACAACAACATATTATCATTTTGCCTGCAGAAATTTATGCAAATGACAAATTGATAAAAAAATACAGGTTACAATGGACAATGCCAAAAGAGCAGAAGAACAAATGGACACTATTAACCAACAACAATTGAAAAGGTAAACAATATTCTTAGGTTACATGTACACTGTACCTTGTCAAGATTCTAGATTTCAACTAATTTTGTTTTGTTTTTTCCAGATCAAAAGTAAAGAGTCAAAATCAAGTTTCAATTGAAGACTTGAATGCACGTAAAGCAGGCAACATTTTCCAAGGCGATGTCATTGTGAAGTATAAAGCTATACTGGATAAGACAAACAAGACATGTGAAGTACTACGCGCAGACCTCACAGACACAACAGGTGAAATGACTATTACGCTAAATGTAACTGCTGATCTCATTGCTCACTATGAAGACAAAATAATTCTAGGTTCGGGACTATCCATATCCAACTTCCAGATTGCACCTAGAACAGATTATGATCGTGGAGATTGCGACTGCATACTGGTTCTAACAAAGTCCTCAATAGTGGAAATCATTCCACGACTTTGTATTGACTATAAATTCATCCCCAGCACAGCCATAAAACAATTGTTGGCAAGTACCGAACAATATGCTACAGGCAGCATAGGTGTATTTGTCACAAGAGCAAAAAAAATAGGTCTGCAATATATTGTTGATGTGCAAGATGGAGATTCAGAGTTCGACAAAGCCCAGGTACACTTTTCAAGGTTCCACATACTAGTTTTAGCTTTAAATCATTTTGAAAATTTTATTTTATATGGTAACTGCACTATATTTTAACATGCTTATCTCTTCCAACTCTTTATCATATCTTCCCAGCTCGAACAAAACAATGTTTCAGTTAACTTGAGACCACAACCCCTCATGATCCGCTGTATAAGTTCTCTCAAAAGTCTGCCTGCATGCTACACTGTAATAATATTCATTTTTCTCCTCTCATTATTTGCAAACAATGGTTATCTAAAGTTAAACTTTAAGCCCTTTTGGGTTCTTGTAATTTCTTGTGATTTCTTGCAATCCTGATGTGCAAAATGGATCAAATTCTAAAGACTCTCCAAGTCTGAGCATGAGCCTTTGATTATTAAAAAATAGAGAAATAGAGCCGTCATTTGCAGGTCAGCTGCCCCATTTTGGAGTGGCCCGGTATATTGCTACATTCTTGGGAAAACAATTGCCTGCACTAACTTATTTTCGTGCACCCATGTTGTGGAGTCCAGACCTCTCTAGTGCAAAAGAAATTGTAATGACTTCTGCAGTGATTTCATGCTGAGATTGAAAACATAAGTGTCTATCCAATCCACATTATTGTATAATTACTTCAGAAATATATGTTCCCTCTATACTTTTAAAAAGCACCGTAATAATGTCAGCTTGCAACCGACATCTAGCCAATGTCACTTCGAGTGGTCAAGTCCATTGTTGCTGAATTTTAGCCAAACTTTTCTTACTCACCCCAAGTGATATGGTGTATCTGTATTGAATAATCTCGGTCTGTCTCATACATAACAGTTGAATTGACTTAATTACTATAGTTTCAAACTCAAACAGGAAACTTAAGTGCCTCTCCAATCAACATTAATGTATAGCTACTTGAGATAAATAAATGCTCTCTAAAATACTTTTAGAAGACACTATAATAATGTAAGCTTCCACCCAATATCTCATCGCTGTAGGGCAAACCCTGTTTGACATTTTACTGTCAACAATAGCAATAACAATTGCTAAGCTCTTCTATGAAGATTCCACCAACTGAATAGAGGTTTTGACATAAAAGCTCCAACTAGTTACGAATTGGAGAAAAACCCTATGGCAGCTCATCTAGAACATCCAAGTTTCGAACTCAGGCTGCTAATAAGCAGACACTTGTCTTTCAACCTTGAGCCTCACCAGTTCAAAATTAAGCATCCAGATTCAGTCCCATTGCTATTAGATTACTGTTTGATCATTATTGATTAAAGACTCAAGTAAGTATTATTTTAATCTGCTTTCCATGTGGAATACAGTGTGCCCCTCTTCTCCTTAGATACTTGGTCTGGACTCTGCAGTGATTCAGATTTCAGGAGCAATCCAGGGAAAAAAAGTAAACACTAAATCACTTGATCTAAAGTGTTATCAACAAGTATGAATCTACTGACAACAATGACAGTACAGAAAGGAAATGTAAAACCAACCACATACACAACAATAAAACAATATTGACAATAAGAACTGACAGTACGAGATACATATAACAGCTTTGTAAAAAATAAAAGTCCGAGAAATGCATATAAGCCACAAAAAAAGGCAACTAAATTCACAGAAATGCATTCAAGCCTCAACACAGAGCTGCTATCTGCAGGAATGAACAACGGTCTGATGTCACGTCTCTAAGTAAAATTCTAAACATTTTATAACACCAGTAAATTGCACATAAGTCAACAATTCACTCAGTTCGATACTTTTTAGAACATAGAGTAATGTATCTCTTCATAAATAGGCGACTACTTCAAATCGATTTTTTCATCAAATACAAATGCAAAAGTAAAAGCTGTTTGTCTCAGTAAAGCTTCAAAATAAAGCAAAAATTAGGAATTTAAAGTGGACAACATGTTCCAAATGCAAGAGGCGCATGTACTTGTTTATGCTTTGACTATCTCCTTTCTTGTTTAAATTGTTTCTAGTTCTTGAACCTAGTTTTCAATTAACATACATTACTGTTTTGCAGTTTCATTTCTTACTTACACTATTTACACCTACAGCTGCAGATGCACCGGAATTTTGAGGACCATTTTGTAAAAATCGAACAACAGCTCCGAAGCAATGAATTTCCACTTATCCTTTTCAAAAATATTGTCAAACGGATCAATGCAAAAGACAACATGCTTCACACTTGCCAGTCAACATATATTGATGTATTAAATGACAAAAGGACCTTGGATCACTTAAACAGTTTGCTGCACTCAACATTTGAGGTAACAACTCTTGAAATCTCCAATCTTCTCCCTAGCAAATCTAAAACAAAATTAACAAAAAAAAAACCTTCCTAACCAAACAATACTTTCATATGTATTGCAGGGACAAGGAACATTGAAAATAGCTAATGCATTTTCCAGTCCTTTCCACGCATTTTGCTCAAAATGCAATTATAAATTTGATACCTATGGAGCACTTGACAATGAAACTGCCCACTGTGATAGATGCAAGGAACAGGTCGCGTATATCTACTCACACTATCTCAAGACTATTTTGACAACAGACAACAAACAGACAATACATTGCTCATGCGCCAACAATATCATCCAAATGCTACTGCCAGACCTGCAACAAATCAGCTATGATGAATACCTCAAGGATAAATCAGCAGTCATCTTCATGTTACAAGACTTCAGCAGAAAAGGGCAATTTGCATTGAATAAGTCCAATGTCATCATTGATGCATGTTGTCCTAAAGAATGAACACAAAGCATACGAAACTACATTTTTGTTACATATATCTTATACACGATACCTCTTTAATACTCTCTTTACTCTCTAAACTACACATTACCTTATAATTTTACCTAATTTTATATGTAATTGGTATTTTTGAGTACAAAATCAAACCCCTTAATCAAATATGTCTTAAATTTTCTTTTCGTTATAAGCAAATATTGGAAAGCTTCTTAAATTCTCTCAACCAAAATAAGAATGCTGTAAACTTCTCTCTCATTATGCATACTATGATAATCTGCACTAAAATCGTCTTCAACTTTCTTGCTTCATTGATTTACCTCACGAAGGCGTCAACTTTTGTGTCTGGTTTTGCATGATCTTACTGGTAGTGGCAGTTGTATATATATGATGACACATTGTTAAAAAATATTCATTTCTCTCTCCGGTATCTATAAAATCTAATTCTATATATGCAAGTGTCCAAACACTATAAAGCATTGATTCTATTTAAGCAACAGCTATTTAGTCGTTGAGAAGAATCCATTCACGTGTCAACCAACCGTGTACTAAACTGTCAAAGAGAATGACTACTCACATTTCACCAAGTTGTCTCAACTTTTATACACTTTTAAAAGTGTGAATAACTGTTATCATACATATGGTTTATGTTGTCTGTTTTCTAGACATAAATTTTCAAATTTTTTTTGTTGTGATGGTTTTAAGATTCATGGTACAGCTGACTTCTAAAATTGATACATATTAACATAGACATGGTACAAATTTTATAAAAGTTCAACAATGGTTTTAGGATTTTAAAGTGTTTTTTATTTTTTTACAAGTTTAGGCATTTACATCTAGAACAGGACACCATTAGATGGAACACAACACTCCATAAATGGAACCGTTGCTATTCCATGGCCACTGCATTACCATTCAAAATGAAATAACATATTTTCCATCTACAACAGTTGTTCAGCATTGCAGATGGGTTTTCTAATAAAAGCCAAAAAGTAGAGAGTTGCTTGCATTTCTTGCAACATAGCATTGTTGTCAATTGACTGGATATTAATGTTGCAAACGTAATGAACAAATCAACACATCCACTCAAGATATCTTGCACATGAATGTAAATGTTGCACATAGAATTCTAGCCTACCTAATTAAAGTCTTTTCCTTACCTTACCTCTTTCAGGACCTTAGCATTTTGATGTATCATATTCTCTATACCTTTCACTGACTGGACCTATACATGACACAATGCTAGACATGATTGGAGCCAGTGTATCTTTCATTTTCTTCTCAAAATAAAAGAGTTCTTCTCAGGCCTCCAATGGGCCGCAGCTTCACAAAAATACCAATTGAACTGTTTATGACAAAATGGCCATCGTGCAGTATAATTTTGGGTCTGAAGAAGTGCACTAGGGTAAATACAATAGAAAACTAATTAAGTGCAACTAAGGGCCAGTCAAACACTTCATAGTGTTGTAAAAAGTCTCTTAGCTTTATTAAGATCTGAAAAATGGTCATAAGTCCAATCTATTTCGATTGCTGGACTGTTAAAAGCCATATTTTTCTCCCAGTTGTCAAAATTGTTAAACAATCAGTATCTTTTAGTTATGCGCTTTATTATACCTTGATTTAGTAAATACTCTACTACCAATACTGTTTAGTAGTCACACTATGTTATTAACTGTTTTCTAAGTCACAGTCACAGTCTATCAAATTAACTGTTTTCTAAGTAATTTGATAGACTGTGACTGTCCATGCACATTTTGGCTGTAAATATGTAACCTGTAGCTTTGATCCAATATGTATATAGAAAAGCACTATGACTGTGCATTCACATTTTGAAAAGAACAACATCATCATCATCATATTGTTGAAGAAGAAAAGGAGGATATGGAATATGATCATGTTGCTGAGGAAAGGAAAATCATGGGAACGTCATCATGATATTCGGGCTTCATTGAAATGCTGAGGATGACGTCATCGTCATCTTCGTTAAAACAAGGGGATAAATGTAATATCAGGTCGCCTAAGCACCATGATCAGGATGATGAATGTAATATGACCCCTTTGCGCCCAAGGCAACCCTCTCGAAAGATCAGGATGATGATGAGCATCGGGATATTTGCTTCTTCGTCGAACTTAGAATAAGACGTCATCATCATATTTCGCGAACCAGATCGTGCTTGAAAAATATCCTGTTCAAGGAAAAATGTGATGATGATGATGATCAGAATATTTGCTTCTTCGTTTATTGGATCGGCATGACGTCATCATGATATTCCGAGCCTTTGTTAAACTTAGAACATGACGTCATCATGATATTTCGCCAACCGGATCATGTTTGCGAAATATCCTGCCAAAGCGAAAATGTGACGATGATGATCATCAGGATATTTTCAAAAGGTAGTATTTCATCGGCAGGAGGACTTTACGAAATATCGGGTGAACAAACAACATCATGATGATCTTCACAACATAACAGCATAAAACAATATGATGATGACCCTCCTCATCGAATTATCATGATGGCGTCATCATGATATTTTGTCTTTGAACCACAAGGATGACTTGAGGTCATCATCGTATTGCGCTACAATGATATTGTAAAAAAATGATCATGCTGTTTAAGGAATGAAATATCGCCCTCTTCTGAATACATAGGCTGTTCATCATGATATTGCAAAAAATGCGATCAGGAGGATATGAACATGATGATCCCCTTTATCGATTTATGATGATGACGTCTCCATCACTCAGCAAATTTCAGCGAATGACCCTCCTGAAAGATCAACATGATGATCATAGTTATGCAAAAGGAGATCAAGACAATATGAAGTTGTCATCATCATATTTCGAACTTCAGTAAATATCATGATGATGGCCTTGCGATACGATATCATATTCCCTTTATTTTTTTACAAGTTTAGGCATTTACATCTGGAACAGGACACCATTAGATGGAACACAACACTCCATAAATGGAACCGTTGCTGTTCCATGGCCACTGCATTACCATTCAAAATGAAATAACATATTTTCCATCTACAACAGTTGTTCAGCATTGCAGATGGGTTTTCTAATAAAAGCCAAAAAGTAGAGAGTTGCTTGCATTTCTTGCAACATAGCATTGTTGTCAATTGACTAGATATTAATGTTGCAAACGTAATGAACAAATCAACACATCCACTCAAGATATCTTGCACATGAATGTAAATGTTGCACATAGAATTCTAGCCTACCTAATTAAAGTCTTTTCCTTACCTTACCTCTTTCAGGACCTTAGCATTTTGATGTATCATATTCTCTATACCTTTCACTGACTGGACCTATACATGACACAATGATAGACATGATTGGAGCCAGTGTATCTTTCATTTTCTTCTCAAAATAAAAGAGTTCTTCTCAGACCTCCAATGGGCCGCAGCTTCACAAAAATACCAATTGAACTGTTTATGACAAAATGGCCATCGTGCAGTATAATTTTGGGTCTGAAGAAGTGCACTAGGGTAAATACAATAGAAAACTAATTAAGTGCAACTAAGGGCCAGTCAAACACTTCATAGTGTTGTAAAAAGTCTCTTAGCTTTATTAAGATCTGAAAAATGGTCATAAGTCCAATCTATTTCGATTGCTGGACTGTTAAAAGCCATATTTTTCTCCCAGTTGTCAAAATTGTTAAACAATCAGCATCTTTTAGTTATGCGCTTTATTATACCTTGATTTAGTAAATACTCTACTACCAATACTGTTTAGTAGTCACACTATGTTATTAACTGTTTTCTAAGTCACAGTCACAGTCTATCAAATTAACTGTTTTCTAAGTAATTTGATAGACTGTGACTGTCCATGCACATTTTGGCTGTAAATATGTAACCTGTAGCTTTGATCCAATATGTATATAGAAAAGCACTATGATTGTGCATTCACATTTTGAAAAGAACAACATCATCATCATCATATTGTTGAAGAAGAAAAGGAGGATATGGAATATGATCATGTTGCCGAGGAAAGGAAAATCATGGAAACGTCATCATGATATTCGGGCTTCATTGAAATGCTGAGGATGACGTCATCGTCATCTTCGTTAAAACAAGGGGATAAATGTAATATCGGGTCGCCTAAGCACCATGATCAGGATGATGAATGTAATATGACCCCTTTGTGCCCAAGGCAACCCTCTCGAAAGATCAGGATGATGATGAGCATCGGGATATTTGCTTCTTCGTCGAACTTAGAATAAGACGTCATCATCATATTTCACGAACCAGATCGTGCTTGAAAAATATCCTGTTCAAGGAAAAATGTGATGATGATGATGATCAGAATATTTGCTTCTTCGTTTATTGGATCGGCATGACGTCATCATGATATTCTGAGCCTTTGTTAAACTTAGAACATGACGTCATCATGATATTTCACCAACCCGATCATGTTTGCGAAATATCCTGCCAAAGTGAAAATGTGACGATGATGATCATCAGGATATTTTCAAAAGGTAGTACTTCATCGGCAGGAGGACTTTACGAAATATCGGGTGAACAAAGAACATCATGATGATCTTCACAACATAACAGCATAAAACAATATGATGATGACCCTCCTCATCGAATTATCATGATGGCGTCATCATGATATTTTGTCTTCGAACCACAAGGATGACTTGAGGTCATCATCGTATTGCGCTACAGTGATATTGTAAAAAAATGATCATGCTGTTTAAGGAATGAAATATCGCCCTCTTCTGAATACATAGGCTGTTCATCATGATATTGCAAAAAATGCGATCAGGAGGATATGAACATGATGATCCCCTTTATCGATTTATGATGATGACGTCTCCATCACTCAGAAAATTTTAGCGAATGACCCTCCTGAAAGATCAGCATGATGATCATAGTTATGCAAAAGGAGATCAAGACAATATGAAGTTGTCATCATCATATTTCGAACTTCAGTAAATATCATGATGATGGCCTTGCGATATGATTATAACATGCGCATGCAAATATGCCAAAGGTGGATTTTCTAGGGCTGATGCGCATGATATGATAACATTAGGTAATGCTCAAATATCATCATAATGCTCGCTATACAAACACCGCTCCACAGGGAAACTTACCCTGGCCTAAAGTTGATATCATCATGATATTTGAACCTCAGGATATTATCGAGGGGGGGGGTTCAAATATGATGATGATGATCATCTTCATGTAACCAAAACCGCGTTTATAACATACGACCCTCCTAAAAGAAATCATGATGCTGGCAATGCACATAAGGCCATTTGACAGGTAAAGGGCACTACCACCTAAGATTGACGTCCAGATATTACGACTACATCATTTTTATCGGGTGATAGACCAAGATCATGATAATCTTGACAACATGTTCATGATGCACCTGACCTTTCACATATGGAAGAATTTTTGAGTAAAGTAAAAGCCAAACCTGCATAGAATTTCAAGCTCTTTCTAAATATGAGGTCATAGAAACAAAATACAAACTTTGACAACCGACCTCATGATAATGACCTACCTTATCCAATATCATGATGATGATGCACCTGACCTTCATTTTTACCAAACCGCCAGAAAATAGAAAAAACACAAGCAAAAGCAAAAAACAAACATCAGCAGCGGTCCCCGTTTTGCTAAGCAGCATAATGGGGCGTGTTGTGAACATCACAACAACTAGCAACCAAAACAAAATAATTAAATTCAAAGTGTTCAAGGAAACTAGATGAAATGAACTGATAACTTCCAACTATGTTTTCTTGCAAATTACTATTCAGCTCGAGACTTAAAGTATTTAATTAAGATGCATGAATTTCCATCTTTAGTTTACTTGTGTGCACGTGATTCATTATCCTCATCTTGAAGATCGATTGAACAAACCAATGACTAACATTAGCCTACGTAGGTGAGGATATTCCCTCATAGCCGACCGCATAGACCCTTGCTGCCAGCGAGCATCTATAACCCCGGCAAAGGTATCATTACAATTCTCCCAAGTAGAGCCCCACTGCCAGCAAGCATCCATAGCCCCGATAGAGTTACTTAGACAACTTAATCTAGATTTCCAGTATAATCTGCTTTATTTATTTATTTATTTATTATTATTACTATTTTTTTTTATTTTCTTTATTTTCTAATTTTGAAAGATTTCATAAGATATACAATTTGTAACTTCATGATGCAAGGAGTAGACACTTGCTAAAATTAAGCTAAGAATTGTAATACTAGCAAGGGTGACCTCTGATTTTTCACCTAACATCTACACTGGTATGTTCAACAAACCCAAGGATTTTAGGTGTGTCATCATGAGAAACCTGGTTCAAATCCTCAATCACATTTATTGCATACAAAACTTCAGAACATGAACAACTCTCTGCATTCATGGCAATGACAGCTTATGTGTAAATTACAAATGGTTAACCTGAATATCCTAAATTATATACTGTTTTGAATAGTTGCTAGTTTTGCTCCTTAATACTCTACAGTAAAATAAAGATCCCTACTGAAGAAACAACAAACAAACCAAACAAACAGGCTGTACAAACAGAAACAAAAAGCAAAAACAAACAGAAGACAAGCTATACAAATAACTAACCTAAAAGCAAAACAGCATAACAAGAACACAAAAACAAAAGCAACTACCCTACCAAACTATATACAAGCCTCTGTGAGTCATCTGGTGAACAATTCTTGAAAAAAGAGGATATAGAGGATCATGCAGCTGTTGTACACAATCAGACATTCAGTGAACAGTCTAATTTTATTGACCTGCAACAATCTTGATTTTGATCATTTAATTTAAAGAACTCGGTCATAACACTAGGATTTTCTTTCTTTTCTATCACTTCACTACTTTCTACAGTAGGGATCTTATCAGTTTTAGTGCATTTTAATTTTGCCAATACTTGTTTACACTTCTTTGCCAAATCATATTCATTAAAACTTTTCAGGTCAAACCCAGAGGTTTCCTCTTGACAAATATTCCTTACTAATTCCATATATTTATCAAATATATCAAGACAAACCTCACTTTCCTTTTCTTTTTCATTAAATCCTTTTTGCTTATTATCCAAAAAAGGCGCATGAGCTATGATCTCTCCTCTACATTTTTTAGGATATTTATACTTTTCACAAACCGTAATCACAACTGGATCCTAATGAAAAGACAAATTTTTTTCCTTACCATCACATGATTCCTGGACAGACATCTTACTATCCTTTATTCTTACAATTAGTTCCATCTTTGTATCCTCTGCACATTTGACAACCGTAGATGCTACATCCTCCTATCGCTCAATAATCTCCTCGTTTTCCTGCCAAATTTCAGCCTTATACACATCTGACAAATAGATTAGTCCTTTCAAATATAAATCTAATTTTGTGACAAAAGATATACAATTAAGCTCACGATGCTCTGCGGACTAATGTATCCTACACCTTCCAAATAAACCATAGCTATATAGATTTTTAGGATAAAGCTGCTTATTCAAAACTTTCTAAACTCAAGGAATGTCAACTTGAAAACTATCCCTATGTAAGTCCATTGAAAATGGGACCTTCTTTCAACCCTTTAAGCCTTTCAAATTTTATGACATCTAACATATCTCAGAATACAACATTCAAAACTCAAAATTTTGACCCTAAACCAAATCAGGCCCTCCTTCTACCACCAAAAACTGTTCCTAATTACAAAATACAGTGTTCTAGCCCTCCCTCTACCACCAAAAAACTATTGATGATTACAATATACAACCTTTCGGCCCTCCTTCTAACACCAGAAAACTGCTAATGACTGTTTTGATGCAATCATAACAATAAGTTAAAATTCACATATAATAAACTGAAACTATACTTCAAAGATAACAAGGAACCATTTGAGATTCAACTAATCCCAAGTCTACAATGGTTCAGTTGGTCAAGTTCAGTTGGTCAATGTGAAGCCATAATGTTCAAGGGGCCTTGCATAGTTTAGGTTTGTTTTGTGGTTTACTGGCCTAAGAATATGCAAAAAGGTCATAGATTTCAACAAGTATTCTGTTCATTTGCATAAAGATGATACTGTGCTGCAAGTTTCAAAGGGTTTTCTTGGATTTTTTGCAGCTTTCTTTTTTATCTGTCTATGAAGACTATCTACTTATAGCTCTATTGTACATGCTTCTTCAAATTTCAGACAATTTCCTTTGGATTTCTATGTTTTCAACTAAATATTTCAGATGGGTTGGGAAAAGTTACAAAGATCTACTCAATACCTCATTTAATCTACCAAAGGATCTAATAGTTTCTATCATACACTATGTAAATACCACAGTAATTTGATCAAATCCACAGTAAAAACCCTAAATGTAAGTTCTAGCCATTTTCACAAACATACATTTAAAATTCCAAGCTCTCAGAGAAGATATTTCAAAATACAAAGAAGGGCAAGAGAACACTCAGAAGACAGATGCAGAACTCCAGATTCTATTGTTTTAGAAACGAATAGTCATACATGATGTACAATGCAGGAATGACTCTTAGTTTCATTGACCATACTACAAAGAACTTACAACCTTTACAGATACAATAAGGCAACCAGACATTCCACGCGCACCTTACTGCAGACAAACAAGTGACCTCCTTCTTCTACTTCTAAACTATGCTAACCTAACTTGCTATGTTTTCCTAGAATCCCTGTGTCTACACCCTAAAAATCCCTGTTGTCAAGTATTACAGTCTAGAGACGCACAATATAAAGACAACACAAGCAATAAGTATTTCATTTATCACATAAACAAACAGAAATTAAAATAATCGTTTAAATCCACGTGACTATCCAAAATCGTGGAAATCAGATCCAAAATACTCTCAAACACGCCCAATATCCATTCAAACCACTCAAAATTCACTGGGTCAACCATCACTAACCGGGAAAATGCCACAGGCACCCAAAAAAAAAACACTTTAAAATTCCACCGCTTCATTTCCCACCCATCGACATGATCATCGCCATCAGCATGTCAAAAAAAACATGTTGGTCAATATTTACTTCATCATCATGGTATTTCGCTTCTACATATTGCGGAAAAGAACAACATCATCATAATCATATTCTTGAACAACAAAAGGAGGATATGGAATATGATCATGTTGCCGAGGAAAGGAAAATGATGCTAACGTCATCATGATATTCGGGCTTCATTGAAATGCTAAAGATGACGTAAACGTCATCTTCGTTAAGATCAAGCGATAAATGTAATATTGGGTCGCCTAAGGAGCATAATCAGCATGGTGAATGTAATATGGCCCCATTGCAGCCAAGGCAAACCTCACACAAGATCAGAATGATGATGAGCATCGGGATATATGCTTCTTCATCCAACTTACAATAAGACATCATCATCATATTTCGCGAACCAGATCCTGCTTCAAAAATATCCTGTTAAAGGAAAAATGTGATGATGATGATGATCAGGATATTTGCTTCTTCGCTTATGACATCGGGCTGACGTCATCATGATATTTCCAGCCTTTGTTAAACTTAGAACATGACGTCATAATGATATTTCGCCAACTGAATCATCTCTGGGAAATATCCTGCCCAACAGAAAATGTAACGATAATGGCCATCAGGATATTTTCAAAACGTTGTATTTCATTGACAGGAGGACTTTACGAAATATCGGGTGAACAAACAACATCATGATAATCTTCACAACATAACAACATAAAACAATATGATGATGACCCTCCTCATCGAATTATCATGATGACGTCATCATGATATTTTGTCTTCGAACAACAAGCATGACTTGAGGTCATCATGATATTGCGCTAGGGTGATATTGTAAAAAAATGATCATGCTGTTTAAGGAATGAAATATCGCTTTCTTCTGAATACATGGGCTGATCATCATGATATTGCAAAAAACGCGATCAGGAGGATATGAAGATGATGATCCCCTTTATCGATTTATGATGATGATGTCTCCATCGCTCAGCAAATTTCAGCGAATGACCCTCGTGAAAGATCAGGATGATGATCATAATTATGCAAAAGGAGATCAGGACGATATCAACTTGTCATCATCATATTTCGAACTTCGGCAAATATCATGATGATGACCTATCATCATGGTATTGCAAAAAAGCCGATCAGGAGGATATGAAGATGATGACCCCTTTATCGATTTATGATGATGATGTCTCCATCGCTCAACAAATTTCAGCGAATGACCCTCGTGAAAGATCAGGATGATGATCATAATTATGCAAAAGGAGATCAGGAGGATGTCAGGTTGTCATCATCATATTTCGAACTTCAGCAAATATCATGATGATGACCTATCATCATGGTATTGCAAAAAAGGCGATCAGGAGGATATGAACATGATGATCCCCTTTATCCATTTATGATAATGATGTCTCCATCACTCAGCGAATTTCAGCGAATAACCCTCGTGAAAGACCAGGATGATGATCATAATTATGCAAAAGCAGATCAGGAGGATATAAACTTGTCATCATCATATTTCAAACTTCAGCAAATATCATGATGATGACCTTGCGATAGGATTATAACATGCGCATGCAAATATCCCGACGGTGGATTTTCTAAGCGTGATCAGCATGATACGATAAGATTACATGGTGTTGAAATATCATAATGATGCTCACTATACAAAGACCACTCAACAAGGAAACTTACCCTGACCTAAACTTGATATCATCATGATTTTTGAACCTCAGGATATTATCGACGGAAGGTTCAAATATGATAATGATGATCATCTTCATGTAACCAAAACTGAGTTTATAACATATGATCATCCTAAAAGAAATCATGATGCTAACAATGCACCTAAGGCCATTTGACGACTAAAGACCACTACCACCTAAGATTGACGTCCGAACATTGCGACTGCATGATTCTTATCAGCTGATAGACTAGAGTAAAACGCAAACCTGCATCAAATTTCAAGCTCTTTCTAAATATGAGGTCATAGAAACAAAATATGAAATTTGACAAACTGACCTCATGATAATGACCTACCTTATCCAATATCATCATGATGATGCACTTGACCTTCATTTTTACCAAACCGCCAGAAAACAAAAAAAAAACACAAGCAAAAGCAAAAAGCAAACATCAGCAAGGGTCCCCATTTTGCTAAACAGGATAATGGGGCGTGTTCTGAACATCACAACAGCTTCTTAACATATACTTGACCAATATATGTTTACTTTTAGCGAAAATTGATTTTAAAAAAATTGGAATTAAAGGCACAATATATACATTTATTTTACAATAATCATTAGTACTGCTATAGCAATCCTAAACAATTTCCATTGCTTTAATTATCAAGACAATCTGGACACACGAAGTACTTAGAAAAAAGAACTATGGTCCTTAATACACAATGAAATAATCTGTTCAGACTATCTTGTATCCAAGATTTCATTGCACATTTTTCATCTAATACTTTTTCCTCTGTTCTCAATCTTCTATTTGGTGGTCTCAAGACTAAATTTGACATATCAAATCATTACTCACATGACCTTTTCTCATCCCATCAACTTTTCATTTCTCACCACATACTACACCAACATTAAATGCATAAAGGCAGGAACATGACGCATTGCGTCTCTTGTTTATAAATTTGTAAATGTAGTTAATTATTTTGTACATTTTTAATACAACAAAATCTTTGTAAAAAAACACTCTAACATAAATATATTGAAAAGTAAATTTATATATTAATGATTTATAAATATTTTTTTATTTAAATTATTAATTAATATTTATTATAATTATAAATGTAATATATTTTTTAAAGTAAAGAAGTAATAATTGGCAATATAAATATAATTTTCTTATATATTTATTTTATACTCTGCATAAGTATCCTAAGATCCTAATTTCTAACAAAAAATCTACACTTCAAAAAAATTAATTGTATTATTTAGCAATTAAGAGGTTACAATATAAATATTAGGCTATGCCTTTATAAGAGTATCATCAAAATTCAAATTCTAGAGCAATTCTAGTAGCATAAAAGTACCTACAAATCAAATATGCATACTCCATTCCCAAGCACAATTAAATAGACAAATATCAAACCACAAATCAAGAGTAGTTTTCCAAAACCATGTACCAAATCCATGAGCAAGAAAGTGGTTCCCAAAATGACACAAATTCTAATATCCAAGTTGGGCATAGTCTTCTAGGCTATTTTTAGAAGATGTTCTTAGATATCATAACCTATCATAGAATACACATTCAAATATGCCTTATAACTTGTCATAATGCTAGTCAAGATTCTAATGTATTTTCTCTATAATCATGCTATTACATGTCATAATAATGCATCGTAAGAACATCTCTTATAATTCCATAATGACAAATTAGATGCTCTTACAACCTCTTACACACTCCCCAAAGTGTTGGAAAAATAAAAAATAGTACCAAATTAAAGTGGGATGCCTCATTTTAAGATATGAGACGAGAATAATAAATACATACAAATAATTGATAAATCAAACAATTAGGATGCAAGGTTGACACACCTTTCCCAAAAAATAGTCATTTAAGTACTATGCAAATACACCAAACCCCTACCTTATTGGGAAGGTGTGACACCTTGCATAAAAGTAATATTAATAATGGAAAAATAAATATTTAATAATGGTGAATCTAGAGATGTAGATACCACATGGGATAGGCATTCTTGGGGACACTTGTATGTTGTATGGGAAAGTAAACAAATATATAGTGTGGGAGTCACATTAAGAAAATATTTAATTTTGGGGTCATAGTTTAGTGAGCTTATGTTTTTGAGCCACATGGTTTATGTAATACTAATTAGTGTTTATAAAAGCAAGTACATGAGTAGTTGTTGGGGTTGGCTAGATTGAGAATCCCTTGTAGCTGCACATGTGATTATATAGAGCATGGATTGGGAAGTGTGGCTCCATTGTTCTCATTTTCTTGTTAACATGGACATGTGCAACTAAGTTTCTTGATGTTTCAGAGGCCATGCATGGAGACTATGCAAGTGTATTGTAATCTAATCCTTCAGATAATTCATTGAGTTTTATGGGTGTTTTTGGTGGCTAGGTTTTTCTTGAAAGGGTTTTCATAGGGTGCATTTGGTATTATTTTGCAGGTATGCTTTGTTATTATTTTACATTATGGATTCTATATACTTGTTTTACAATTTTCTCTCATGAGGGTTATGCATAGAATTGATACATTTTACCTACAATTTCCATTCATTTGGTATCAAAGCCTAGTTTTTTTAAGTTGTAGGAGGAGACACCTTCTTGGTATTGTTGCCTTTTATTTTAGTGGAATATATGCATAGTTGAATCCATGATATTTTAGGGAAATAATAAAGGCATTTTAGGGTTTCAAATATGTTTTTAGTTTTGGGGCATTTCATATTTGGGATTTTTTGTGGGATTTTATTTTACAAGGGTTTTGAAAGATAATATTTATATATGGCCTAATAGACCAAATCAAACCTCACCATTAGATCTAGAAGGCCCAAAAATGTATAAATTGATACAAAAATCAATAGAGTTTTGAGTTAGAAGTTTTTCTACCGTTTTGGGGTTTGGTAGGATCTTAGGTAGTCAGATTACATATAGTCATGTAGATCTGTATAGGCCATACGATGTCATGGTCTAACAAGAAAAGTATCCTAGTCATATTTGTTCTATGTAAACATCTTGTCATCTAGTACAATTGGTCTAAAATTTAGTGATTTTCTATGAGTTTGAGGTACATTTTTAACAAGGTATGGATTGCATAAGTGTTCATGGAGAAGCCACCAATCACATGGGATGGATAGCCCTTGGTCATTCCTAGGTGAAGGGGGATTAAGGCTATCCCATGCTTACACTACCATTGGTGGCATGATCTATCACTCCGGTAAGTCAAGCAACCTAATCACTACCTATGCTAGACACTGCTTTGCTCAAGCTACACAGCCAACATACCACTTAGATCTATCACAAATTCACCACTTCCACCAGTAGTTAGATGGAAGAACCACCCACCTATAACTAGAGTGTTTCTTTCAAGAGGCATAACTTTCACCCAAGGTATCAGATTTTTTTTACTTCTTATAGTTGATGGAAAGATCTCTCTAAGAACTATGTGATGATACCAATGGTTTTTATACAACTTTCTATCTATGACAAAAAAAATTATAGTTGGAAGATGATTTTTCTCCCATTTATTCAATAGGTCATATCTTATGTCCACGATGTGTAATTTTGGACTTCTTATAGAAAATGAAGAGAATTTCTATAAACATGATATTGGATCAAGTGTTTGGTCACTTTGTGGACTCTAGAGAGTTTTATAGTTATCTAGTTAGCTTGTGGAGTTAGATCTTTAGGATATTTTTATTTAGTGTTGATTGTGGTACATGCAAGTGTTTGGATTTCTTCTAATCTTTTAGGACATGGATGATACAAATGTGTGAGATTTTAATTATTTGGTATTTTGATGTACATACATTAAGGGTGGTGATAGTGTTGTGATGGAGATTTTTGTACGCATGAATCTTTGAAACAACATGATTCTTTATGTGGATACATAGTCAATGGTGATGGATTGATTCTTGGATTATAGGTGGTTATCTATCTTCTTGGTTTAGAGATCATGGCTCTAAATACTCTTTGGAATTTGTTGGTGGTGAAATTGAATATTTTGATTATGTGAGGGACATCATTGATATTTAGTTAGGATATGGTTACCATGATTCCATATGTATCTTGGTATCATGTTTAGTGAGAGCTTTGGTAGTGATGCGAATATGTCACTTAGTGATGTTGATCTTGTGTAGTGGTTCTTAGTGTCATGATAAGCTCTTGGATTCTATCTCTTGTATGTAGTGAGAGTTCATTAACATATTTATTTCTAATTCTAAGAGATGCTTATATTCATGTGGTTTGGAGATGTTTACATTTGTTACAATAGAGAACTCTTGGAGTCTTTGGTTTATGTGTTACTATTGCTTTGTTAGTTTGATTATAGATGATCCTTGGTTTAGAGGATGGCTTATTGTGCTATGGTGGATATTGGATTACTAGTTAGAGTTATTGGCATGATATGGATGCTTTTGAGAATACTTGTTGATTGGGGGCTGATGATCTTCCTTGGTGAATATACAAATCATGTGGCCACTGGGGGTTCCTAGAGTCTGCATACTTTTTTTAATTTTAGTGGGAGCATTGGTCATGGTTTGGGAGGTAAGTAATGATTTCATGGTGAGTTCCTAGATTCTATAGAGGGAGCTTTGATGGTGGTTTGTCGTAATCTACTAGATGAGTATTGTGATCATTTTTCCTCATGAGCTTCTAGTTATTATGGTGTTCTAGTTGGAGTTTAGTTGGCATGAGATGTTCACTTGTACACCTATATTAGATTTGGCTGAGGCTAGAGATCTCTTATGTATAGTGATCACATGTTAAAATGGTTATTCTTTAATGAGGTTTCAACATAAAGATCAAGGAGCCTACACTTTGAGTTGGATGTGAGTTCAACATGGACCTATTGAGGAGATTATTCATGGAAAGAGTCATTGTGTCTTAGTGCATCTCAAGAGGAGTAATCTCACTATACACTCTTGGTTCACTTAGTGGTGAATTAACCGATAGGTTTGCTCCCTATTTTTAAGTGCATTCCTTCTTTATGTCTTGTATTTTCATGTGTGCTTGAGTCTTGAGCTATGGATGTTAGTTTTTAGAACTTGTTTGAGGAGTAGATGCATGGTTATGGTTCATTATCTCCTTATATTTGGATCTTTTGAGGTCCATGTGTTTTTAAGAGTATAGGAGATGGTTAGTGAATTTGGGCATATTCCCTTGTTGAGGTAATGGATTTTTTGTTAGTTTCATCTTCCTTTAGTTTGAGATGTTACATCCTACTAATTATGGTGTGTTTGACCTTCGGGTTGAATGATTGGATGTTGAGGAGAATTTTATATTTGGTGTTTTGGCAAGGACATCTCACTTATAACAACTTTAGCACATTGGTGTTGGTTGAAGGACTTGTTTTTGATTTGTAGTTTTTCTCTTAATGGTCTAGTGCTTCTTCCTAGAGGTTCATGTTCACATGACATTGGAGCTAAGCGTTGTGTGAAGCTATTGTGATCACTATGAATGTTGTCATTTACTATTATTGTACTTCATTATTTTTAGTAACAATATGGAGGCTCTTTAATCTCTATCTTCTATGATGTGGAGATCTTGGGAGAGTTATAGTGATTAGTGATGAGAGTTATTTTGTAGTAGTTTAATTTGTAGATTTGCAGATCAATGTGTGTTATTTGACACTATGTGATAGATGATTTATGCATACAATCTATGTAAGTGCTATTGGTGGAATTTTGGATGGTTTGATTAACTTCAAATTTGACATTACCCATGTAGTGGAAGTTTCAAGATGTACATTTATGTGTCCTTTGTTGATGTTCTCATTAGCAATGATGAAATTCTTCAAGTTTTCTTCATATATCTGTGTTTATTACCTAGGAGGACTTCTTTGTGCATGATAGTGTCTATATACAAACTTGTGATTATACATTGGTTTGGATATGTTAATGGTAGAAGGTCTACCTATGATTATTAGTATACCTCATTTTTTGAGGTATGGTTAATTGGATGTGTTAGCAACTAATTTTGGTTTCTATTCCAACTGTTGGCGAGTTCTTGGCACTTACTTAGGCCTATTTCTTACCATTGGAATTGGTTTTTGTGTTTTGATATTAAGTTGAGGAAAGATTTAATAATATTTCTATGTGATAGTGCATCAAGATCTTTGGATAGATCTTATCTTCCATGCTTTGGGGAAGATGAGAGAGTTCTTGTTTGAGATGGTGGTAACCTTGGTTTCTATTGCAGGTATCTTGATGGAGCACATGGATATTTAGATGGTGCATGTAGACTATAGTTATTGTTTCCTTGATGATTGAGTTTACTTTTGACCCCTTATGCAATGTATACAACAAGTGGGAGAATGTTGGGAAAGGTGTGTTGTACGTGCCTTGTATAATAATATTAATAATGTAAAATAAATATTTGATCCTAATGCATCTAGAGATGTGGATACCACATGGGATAAGCATTCTTGGGAACACTTATGTGTTGTATAGGACATTGAATAAATATTTAATTTTGGCTCATGGTTTTGAGACACATGGTTTATATAATACCACTTAGTGGTTTTGTGCAAGCTTGTTTTGTAAAAGCAAGATCATGAGTAGTTGTTGGGGTTGGTTGGATTAAGTATATCTTGTAAGTTACAAATGTGATTAATGAAGCATATATTGGAATGCATGGCTCCTTGGTTCTCATTTTGTTATTCACATGGAGGAGTGCAATTGAGTTGTTTGAAACTTCAAAGGCCTTGCATGCAAACTCTACAAGTGTATTATGATATTTTTTTTAAATAACACATTAAGTTGTATAGATGCTTTTGAAAACTAGATTTTTTAATCCCAAAAAGGTTTTCCTAGGGGTACATCTAGTGTATGCTTTATTATTCATTTGCATTGTGGATTCAAATATTTTCCTCTCGTGAGAGTTATGTGGAATTGATATATTTTGTGTCCAATTTCCTTTCATGCCTAATTCCTTATTTTGAAGATCTTGATGAGTGTGATATTTGTGAACTATATGAAGATACATGTCTTAAAAATAAAATTATAAATTAATCCTTGTGGTTATACTTATTGTTTCACTATTAGCTATTTTTGAAAATCATTGTCAATGTTAATAAATTAAAATACCTTTGAAATTTCTTCTTTTTTATAAAATCACAAAAAATCTCTCAAATTATTACATTTGAAAAATTCTTCTAAATTAGTAAAAATACCTAAAGGTGCTATCAAATGTCTAAGAGACACATATTTATATACTTGTTGGTCAAGGATGGTATATAATGACATTTTATAACAAAAAATGGAGTGCTTGGCTAACAAGGGTATAAATATTGCAAACATGAATGACTTAAAATATGATTGTAAATTTATCGAAGTTCTTACAGCTAATACTTATTGTGACACTCTTGGATATCTTTGAACATAATCATCAATGTTAGTAAACTAGCACTTGCACCCATAGGAGGTTCAAGGAATATGCCGATAGGAATAATTGCGAGTATAGAAGATTTCTTGGTGTGTATTTTTTGTTTTTTTTCACAGCGTGAGACAATTCTGAGCACTATGATGCTCACATATAAAGCCTATCGGCTAATTAAAATATCTTTGAAGATTCTTCTTTCTTATAAAAAAATACTTAAGAGTGCTATCAAATGGTTGAAACACAAATATTTATCACCTTTTTAACTAAGCAATGTGTCTAATGTCTTTAAAAATATAAATATGTAGAGCTTGGCCAAAAAGCTATAAATATATTATCTCTTCTATTATTAGTACTTCGCCAAGGGGATATCAAGGTTTGTGAAAATAAGACATGACATTTATGGATGAGCAGGTCAGAAGTTTCTAACCAACTTGGTGTAGTTTGTTAATTAATTTGTCTAAATCTAGATTACACTCCCATGACAAAGTTCTAAATAGAGATTTCTCCATATCTAAAATCCTCTATTTACAACTATTTTATATAGATTGGAATGTCAAATCTAAATATAATATGTAAGATTTTTTCTAACCAACTTGGTGTAGTTTGTATAATTATTTTGTCTAAATCTAGACTACACTCCCATGACAAAGTTCTAAATAGATATTTCCCCATATCCAAAACCCTCTATTTACAACTATTCTATATAGATTAAATGTCAAATCTAAATAGAATTTGTAGGATTTTGTGTTTTCTTGTTGAAAGTTGAAGAGAAAAATAAATTATTATTTAGTATGTAGGTTAATTAATGTAATAAGACAAATACCACATTATAACATATTCTAATTGTATAATAATGGATTTGATATAATAAATAAACACTAAAATTTCAAATTCATTCAAGAAGTGATGATACACACAATAATGGGTGTACTATATAAAATTACAACTCTTTGAATTCAAACAATGTGTATAGCACAAAAAATACAACTTTTTGATTTATTTTTATTTTTAAAAAATTGCATTTTAAAAACTAGTGATAGCATCTAAAAGTTCTATCAACATGTTGATAGACACAAATATTAATAACCGTGTCTAAAAAGTACTATAGCCAATAAATTTGTAATAGGGCTACAAATATTAATCTTATAGATACTACTACTAATTTTTAACTTTATTTTTATTGATTTTTATAATCCAAGTTAAAGATCCATGAGCATCTATGGAACCAATAGATTATATGAAAACATAAAAATATAATAATTGGATCTAAAAAGTACTATAGCCAATAAATTTGTAATAGGGCTACAAATATTAATCTTGTAGATACTACTATTAGTTTTTAACTTTATTTTTATTGATTTTTAGAATCTAAGTTAAAGATCCATGAGCATCTATGGAACCAATAGATTATATGAAAACATAAAAATATAATAATTGGAAAAGTGCATCTACAATTATATCGCTTACAATCAATTGTAGGTATACTGCTACAACTTAGAAGTCATTCTTTGGGGATTCAAACCTTGATCTCTATCATAAAAACCTTATAACCTTACCATAGTTAATTGTTACAATCAATTGTAGGTATACTACTACAACTTAGAAGTCACTGTTGGGGGATTCAAACCTTGATCTCCATCATAAAAACCTTATAACCTTACCATTTAAATACAACCCTTTGACAATTCAAATCAAATGTTACCTTCTTCATGCCCTTATAATACTTTTCTCTAAATCAGTGGGAATGAGAATTTACAAATAGAGAAGAAACTTTTAATCAGAGCTACTATAACAATTGCACTCTACTTAAATATCATCCATTTCAATGGTCAAAAAGTCAATAATAATTTTACACCTCATCTATAACAAAAAGTGGTAAATATTTGTCCTATTTTTATTGGCCAAATATTTGTCCTATTTTTATTGGCCAAAATTGACTTTTAACTATTGAAGTGGATGATGTTAAGAATTAGGACTTGAAGCTTAACATCCTCTTGAATGACCTCATTTGACTGAGCACAAGACACTTGTAAACTGACAAGAATATTAAAACTCTTGGAAAGAATTAAACACTGTAAAATTGATTAAACATACGGGAAGGGGATAGGACAACAAAGAATATAGACATCATTCAGTTATCCAATACTTGGCCTAGGTTTGCATGTTGTGATTAGATGAGATTAAAAAAATCACTCATCTAATCACAAAGTAGAAACATAGGACAAGATTTAAAAAATCACTTATCCCTGCACATGGCCTAGATTTACATGGGTGATAGGATAAGAGAAAGAAAAAAAATCACTCATCCTATAGCTCATTAACGGACCCACAATTTATCCTAAAGCTTGACTAGGGGATTTAATATTAAATGTATGGGAAAGGAATACTAGTGCTATGGACAACATGTACGTAGCTGCGAAGATGATGGCAATAACAGTACCTTCGCAGATTGGACCCAACTTCATGGCAACAAAAGCTAAGTAACTGCACGCAGTGAAAATGATAGCGAGGGCCACCAACTTTTTCACTCTTGTAAAATTGAATGTGGGCAGGACCACTGTGGCCGCAATTATAAACAATGTGGTCATGAGTGATAAGGTAGCTGGCATCAGTACAGCTTGACGAACCCCTTCATCTCTGTCCTCATGGCTGCTTGGAAGAGATGTGATGGCGCTGCAGTTGGCTGCCATAATAATACCTGAAATTATTGACAATGTCTTGCGATCTTGATAGACTTTTTCCTCATCTGCGGCTTCTTCTGGGCAGAATACAGCAGTCAGAAAAACCTTTGCTTTCCTTATAACCCTTTCTTTTGCTTTCCTTACAAACCCCTCTATTTTCACACTTTCATTATTGGTGTGGACGGGGATGCATACATCTTGCCCCGATTCTCCATTAATCACACCAGCTTCCTCAGCGTCCATTTCAATGTCTACGACTCTTCCTCGGCCTCTTGCGTCTGGCTATCTTCCACAAAATTAAACCCTAGGACGGACAGACTAGGCTACAAGACTAGGAAATAAAACATTTTTGATAACCCAAGGAATGAAATGGCATTTCGCCGCCCGATCCATGTCAATAGCCTTGAAATCAGAGCGTCTTTATAGGAAAGACGAGTGCTGTCTTGCCAAGGAAGGAAGCAAACAAGATATTTCAGCGAGTAATAACTTCTTCTAAGTTTAGTGGTATGAGGCAGGAAAGTCCCGGTGCACTCACTTCGCGGTCTTAAACAGTGACAACTACGCGTTCCAGGGAAAATGCGATTGTTGGGAACGAAAAGAAAATCGCTTCTGGGTCCCCGCCTTGAAGCTCCCTTTTATCGTGTGTGGATGGTGGCACGAAATACGTCGCCCAAAAGTTAAACCCCAACGAAGGTTCCTTGCATTCAACTTCAGACACTTCAATTTTGTAACCAGTCACTTCTAGATTTCTTTCGGCCTTGCTTGTGAGATTTGACAAATCACAATGTGAGTATCTTTGAGCTGCATTTTAATAAAGGTATGTAGTAGTGAGTACTTGTCTTTGAAGTATTTTAATAATAGTATTTGTTTTGTAATTGAAAAATTAATAGAAATATATATACTTAAATATCATCTATATCATCCACTTCAACGGTCAAATGATCAATAGCAATGTTACCCTTGATTCACAACTAAAAGTGATAAATATTTGTCCTATTTTTATTGGCCAAAATGGACCTTTGACTGTTGAAATAAATGATATTCAAAAATAGCTCAAACAATATAATAATTATGTTAACTTGTTTCTATTTTCTATTTTCAAACTTTCAAATATATAGTGCATAAATTATTTGAGGAAACATAGATAAATGATAGCTATGACCACTCTACTTAAACATCATACAATTCAATGGTCAAATAATCAATAGAAATTTTACACCTCATTCACATCAAAAAGTAGTAAATGTTTGTCCTATTTTTATTGGCCAAAATTAATTTTTGATTGTTGAACTAGGTGATGTTTAAGAATAGGTAACTCTAAAAGAGTTAATTAATCTCATTCAATGTTTCAAATGACGCATTGTAAACAAGTGTTAGTTGAATAACACTTTGAAATCTAAGACATATATGCATTGTATTATTTATTTAAAAAGATCATCATTACAAATACTATATGATGAATAGAAAATAATTGAAAACATCCACAATAAAAAAATGTTATAAAATTAAAAATTCTACCTATATAAATTTATGTTTGCTAAACCAACCCAAACAAAGTGTTGATTTTGAGCAAATTTCACCATTACAATTTTATATAAATGATATATTTGCCCTTAAAATATGATAGAGGTGTCATTACTTGAGACTAGCTATCATAAAATAGATGGACCAAATTAACCATCAAATGTTTTAGTTTGACCATTACCACTAGATCTTTATTCACTTTGCATGCCTTGATTGGTCAATGGAATAAATAAGCTCAACAACCAATTGAAATATCTTGCATCTTATTTTAGTGGTTGTTGCATTCACCCTTAGATTTTGAAAGCCTTCATGCTTACTGTGGGATCAAACCTTTAGTTACGTTCACAAGTGGTGGTTGTATTTGGAACTTGGCCAATACTAAGAATCATTCATAGATGTGGAGAAATATTGTGATCACAACCCTTTGGAATGTCATGGATGTCAATTTAAATTTCAATGGCTTATATATGCAAGATTTTAGCTACTTGAGTATTCATGTGTTCTATTCCTAAAACAAGAAAATAACTTTACCAAGGGATATTAATCATTTTAGGTATGCATTCTATACTCAACTCTATGTGGCACTTGTTAGTGTCATTTTTTGGAATTACAATTTCAACTCTACATTCATACTTAGTTTTTAGTAATTATTTTCTCCCTCGTCCACAATTTATGTGCACTCATTAGTAGCACACACAATTCAAGGGAGCATATTTCTACTAATTCTATTTCTAATTTATCCCTAATCTCACAAGTGACACACACACACACACACACATTTGGTTTAGTGGTGGTACAGATTTTCTAGATTCAAAGAAATGATATCCTTTTTATCACAATTTATTTTTTCTAAGTATTTCTTCTTTGGTATGCTTGTGCACTTAGTTGTCTACACACCAAAGTGGGCGAAATATACAAGAGAAAAGTACATACCCTAACATTTTCCCCTTTTTATGTTACTTTAGGTTGATGTCTTGGATGCATGAATTTAGCGCATAGTTTGACTATTCTAACACATGCATTGATCCCAAACATAATCCATCATTCTATCAAGCCACATTTCTATCACTCTACTTAAATATTATCCACTTCAATGGCCAAATAGTCAATAGCAATTTTACACCTCATTCACAATAAAAAGCGGTAAATATTTGTTCTATTTTTATTGGTCAAAATTAACCTTTGACTATTGAAGATGATGACATTTAAGAAGCCTCTTCAATGGCCAAATAGTCAATAGCAATTTTACACCCCATTCACAACAAAAAGTGGTAAATATTTGTTCTATTTTTATTGGTCAAAATTAACCTTTGACTATTGAAGAGGATGATATTTAAGTCCTCTTCAATAGTCAAAGGTTAATTTTGACCAATAAAAATAAGACAAATATTTATCATTTTTTTTTTGTGAATGAGGTGTAAAATTGTTATTGACTATTTAACCATTGAAATGAATGATATTTAAATACAATGATTTAAGAATAACCCATTTTTCTATTCCAAACCTTTATGACGTTGTTAGTAACAACCCTTTCATTATTTTAAAAAATCATAATTGTAGTTCTATCCCTCTCATCCCCAACTTTCAGATTGGAATTCCCACACTGTTATTATTATAATGTTCGCATAATCTAATAATCTTAGATCATAACATTATTTTCAATTAATTATCAAGCTAATCCATCTCTTAATATCATGGACTTTCGAAAATCTTCAGTCTTTTGCTTGGCGAACACGTAAAAGTATAGATCGGTAGAAAACGAGAAATTGCATCTCTTGGGTCCCCATAAAGGACCAAGTAGTCGCCTCCCTTTTCACCGAAAGAAATTGTTCGGTTACGTATCATTATTTTCTTTAAAAGACACCTCATTCACAACATCCTACATTCCAGAGTCCAGCAATTTCGTGCAAATAAATCTTCTATTCCCTATAAGAAGAATCGGCAGGCGAGATATTTGCAGAAGAGAAGGAATTGCGCAACCAAATTTGTTTTGGGCAAAAGCTGGAAGACTAGTGAGATAATGGAAGGAGAGAGAGACAGAAATGTCATAACAGCTGCCTTGATTATGAGCACATCTTTCATGCTCTCCATAATTGATCTCACAAGTAACGATTTGCACAAAACAAATATGGTGACCTTGCAAGCATTTGTGATATTGGAAACAATGGCAATATATTCCTCGCTGGGAGTGCTCACGGTAGATTTGTTGATAGAAAGACATGAGCAGTCTCACACCGAAATAGACGGGCAGATCCGCACAATGGTGGTGTTGATGTCTTTTGGGTGCTGTTTAGCGGGTGCCTTTCTTGCCTGCAATTTTCTCAATCTGTCTCTTCCCGTAGTATAGCTTCTCCCTTGTTGCAGGGAAGTTAATATAGGAACCTTAAAAAGGAGATTCTATATTATGGTGAAGGAATTGTGGTGGATGCATATGCAGGGTAAAAGACTCAGTGTGCCAGCAATTCGAATTGTCTATCCAGCATAGTGGGTGTCCATTTGACCGTATTCCAATGCGCATCCAGTATGCTGGATAGATGTTGTCCCCGCATAGCAGGTTCCAGGCCCTATTATAGAAATGGACTCAGACTCCCCGCACTGTGACTCATTATGGAGAAATAGTGGACTTCGTCAATGGTACTTGTCCTCACAGTTTAGGTGCTGTAACACAGTGCATTTTACTACTTAACACGAAATCTTTTAAAGAACGACTTTATTGTCCACCGTCTTTGTTTTTCCACAATAAAAAGATTTCTCTGTACCATGCTGGATGTGTTTCTTCCAGCCTCTGTTCTCTTGCTCTTCATTCAGCTGTTCAATGTATTTTCCATATATATATATATAGAGTTTCCTGGCCATAATAGGTTCTCTCTATTTTTTTTTTGGCTCTAATGAGAGTTAATTTTATGTACTCTTTTTTTTTTTAAAGTACGTAAATGTAGTTAATTATTAGTACATTTTTAATAGAACAAAATATTAAAAAAAAAAAAACTGAACATAAATATATTGAAAAGTAAATTTATCTATTAATGATTTATAAATATATTTTTTATTTGAATTATTAGTTAATATTTATTATGATTGTAAATGTAATATATTTTTTAAAATAAAGACGTAATAATTGGCAATATAAAATTGAAAGTAACGAAAAACAAAATTTATATGTGATTATGGGAGGGTTTTAGTTGTATTGGTTGAATACAAATTAATTAATTTAGAAAATATGTCTTCATGTATTTGTTTTTGTTTGGAATATATGTTACAGAAAAACATATTATTGTTTGGAATTTTTTTGAACTAGATTCAACATTATAATTACATAAAATTGATTTTGATTGGTTAAAATTATTTATATTACATAAAATTAGAATTGAATGGATATTATAGCCAATTATATGTATTAACAAGAATGTCAATCTAATATTTTTGATGGCTTTTAAAACATTTAAAATCATAGGGAAGAAAGGGAAATGTGGATTAAGGCCTAGCAAAGGATAAATAAACAATGTAGTAACCATAACTAAATAATCCTATGAGTTGAGTCTAATAAATGTAAATAGAAGGTTAAAAGGCACTTAATTATTTAATAATGTAGAATGTTGATGTAGCTAATTTGATTGTGTTGAAACATTAGATGATTGGACATAGTGTCTTCCTATTAGATTTAGATTGTGAACCTATAGTTGATTTACCTTAGATGTTTGTTATGTTGTAAGGCATGATCACATATAGTTTTATCCCACTTTAACAAGATTTTGGCTACCTTGACACAATTCTATCTCCTATTGTTGCTGATCTTTTGCACTTATGTTAATGTATGATTTCACACCAGTGCAATGTTAATTTATACCTTTGGAGTTTGTTTTTCTAGGATTGAATTTAGGAGTTTCCTTAAACCTTAGTCAAACACCTTTCAAGTTGATTTTAGAAGAGTCAAAATTATAAAAACATAGTAATGCAAGATGTTTAAAATGTAGCATTTGGTCATGCAATGTAGATTATTTTGATAAAATCTCAATTATGCTCTCAAAATGATCCAATGATCTATAATAATGATTCTAAGAGATAATGGATGTATGTTCTAGAGTGTTAGGACTTGCCTTTAAATATGCCATCCTAGGTATTAAATTCAAATACTTTGGCACACAAGTGAGCAAGAAGCCATCCAATTTGGGAAAGGAGTTGACTTAGAATGAATAAAAGGCAAGTTTAGATAAAAAGGAGGAAATCATAATCATGGTTCTATCCCTTGGACATAAGCACATCTATGATAAGTTCATATGGAAAAATTCATATACTTTAGGCTAGTTACAAAACACAAAGAATGAAATTGTTAAAGATTGAGGAATTTGAAAAAATATGTTGAATTGAGTATTAGAATGACTTGTATAAAGATGAGGCCAAAGTGTGTGAAAAAACAGTGGGAAAAAGGGTGAAGTATGAACTTTTCTACTCTAAATTTTGCCCCACTTTTGTGTGCTTGTGAAGTACATGAATCATGAATAATAAAGTAAATAAGGTACTAATTTTAAGTGAAAAGAAAACTACAAAATAATATAATATGGATGACACATCTTTCTTTCTTCACGTTCTTGGTAAAGGTACATCTGCAAAGTTGCACAAATTTTACTTTCTATCACTTATAACAAGCACCCATTATGAACTTGAAGATAATGTCAACTAGTGATTTTTGAGATTTTATGTGCAAATTCTAAATATATATTTTAAAACAAATTTAAAAATAATTTGTATCATTTCTTAAGCATTTCATAATAACTTATGTTTTATGCTTTATATTATTTTTAATGAGCATATTATGCCATAACGCATAAGTTTCTTTAGAAAGAACATATATTTATAATTTATTAAACATAGATCATTAGCATTGACATTTACTGCATGCATATTTTATCATAATATTTTGCTACATATTTAATTTATTATTAATTTTTAATTTAGATTGATTATAATTTAGAGTAATATCATTCCATAATGCAAAAGATTATTTTTAACATCCAAATTACTTTTTTTTGTTGAAACAAGGACATCAATATAGAGTGCACATGTATTTTTAAGAATATTTTCTACATATTATTTTTTAGAAACATTTATGTTTTGTAAAACACCTATATTCACTAGACAATAAATATAATATTTAAATACTTATTTATATTTATTATAATACTTATCAAGTTTAGATGGATTCTAGCCACATATTTAGCATCATCATGTTCCTTTTCCCTAAGTCTAGATGACTTGTAGTTCTAGTTTTCAAGCTTCTAGTTCCCTAAGTATTAATATTTATTATAATACATTAATATACTATATGTTCTAGATTATCATACTTTTAATAATAACTAATTTTTTCATACAATGGAGTCTATCTAAAAATAGATATTACTAGTATAGATATCTTAATACATCTTTAGTTATTTTCTTTACTCATTTTTTTAAATTTTAATATTTATTTACTTAATAGATATCCTTATGCTACCTTTGACAAGGGAAACACTACTCTAGCATCTATATCCTATGAAAATCCTTCATCTTCACAACCTTTGTCATTTACCTAGTAATCCTATCAATCCCACCAATAATACTACCAATCCCACCACGAATCCTATCCATCCTATAGAACATTTTGGCTCTACATTTTATTTTGAGTCAAGGTAGATCAATGTCAATCCTCTATAGGCAACATCAATTTTGAATCACAAACAGGTGAGAATATTTTGGCCCTTATTGGGTTCAAAATTAAAACTTGATCAACCTAACACCTTCAAAGAAAGGAAATCATGAGAAGGAAACACATGGAGGCTTTTCATATCTCTAAGCGTCAATAGGTTTGATAGTATCTTTTGTTTGTGCCAAGATCCCAAGTGTCAGAAATTTTGCCTAGGGATGTGTGTGGGTTTGATAAAGGGCGGTCTAAGAAAGGAATAAAGAAAGGAGCTTCTATTGCTACAACTTTTCATATTCATGCTTCCTTGTGGAAGAACATTTTGACACACCCCAAATGAAGTGCCATGTGGCCACATGGAAAAGAGACTCAAGAGGTTCTAATAAGTTCAAAGTGTTGTGAATCCGTCGATCATAAGCATAGAGGATTTGATGGTGGGAAATTATGAAGGACCTTTCATGATAGATAAAAGGGTCAATACATTAGCAACAAATGGAGATGATCTACCAAGTCCTGACGCTAGCGAGAAAAATGCAAAAGCATTAACTGGCCTTAATGAAGATCACCTTAGAGTTAGGGTGATTCAATACTATGCCACCAAGAGTAGATGATTCTCTCCCAATGTAACATGTTAAGATAGTTATATTTCTATATATAGAGCAAAGAACCATTTTAAAAAGGGTTGGGCAATGTTTCTTCATTAAGCCAATTCCTACATTGTAGAAGAAGAATCTATAAGCTTTTGAGCCTTTATGTATGCTCTTCAAGGGTGGACTGAATGTTTTATGACTATGCCTTTGCACCTTTTGTAACTTGTTCGTTGTTTATTAATGAAGAAGAACTGATGCCCTATGCTTATTCTATGCCTATTGAGTTTGAAACACTGATGTATGCCTTTGTTTTTAGTTTCAATGAATGATGTTAGTAATTGGTTTAAATCATGCTCTTTTGAACTCTTAGCAACCACGAGTTAATATTGAGTTATATAGGGAAGCATTGTGCCTTTGTTACATCATTTCAAGTCTTATTTTCTAGCACATAACCTTAGAATAGATTATAATTTAAGTTTATTTCTTCTCTTTCCCCTCCCCAACATTTTCAAAGAATTAACGAGAAACTTAAGAAGAGCTAGCTTCTAAAATCCTAGAGGTTATTGTGTGATTCACAAAACATTTCCCATAATCACATGATTTCCCATTACTTCAGTGGTTGTTTGTGACAATGATTCAATTCCTAGATGCAGACAACAAAAAATGATCAACAGTATCTTCTAGCATGCCCAATGGGACTCAAACCCACAATCACCTGATTAGAAGTTAAAGTGTATGAGTAAAAGACCCATAACAAGATCATTTGGAACATCACATCTAGGCCTTTTAGTTCCTCCAATTGTAATAGTTACTAGAAGGATAGTGGTACATCCAAACCCACCACTTATTCAAATGGATCTACATGTTCCTAGGAACTTTGTAATTTAGAATAGTGGTATCCCATTGATTCTAACAATCCCACCAGCAATATGAGACCCAATTATGGATAATATCCTTAAGGTACTACCTAGATACACAGGGGAAGACTAAATAACTCTTGAGGGCATCTTCAAGTTGTGACTGATATCTATACAATTCACTATGTAACAGAGAAAAATGTTGCCTTAAGACAAATGAAAGCATCATTCAAAGGCAAGGCACTTTACTGGTATAGATATTTGCCCTTGTACTTGATAGAAATATGGGATCAGCTAGGATATTTATTCTTTAAAAGCTTCAGTGAGAAAGGAAATAGATCTTCATTACTGCAAGAACTCATCACCATAAGAGAGCACCACAAGAAGCAATCACTTACTTCAACACGCAGTTCCATAATACTTGAAAATAGATTCTGGTGACTTCTCACCCACCCCAAGGTATGACCACTGTCTTCTATTTGAAAGCTTTAACATTAGACATAGTCATAATGTTTTAGTCCTTAGGAGGACCAACACTCCCAAGCGCATATGACTTCGTAGTAAGAGTTGAAAATAACCTTATAGATGCTAGAAAGCTACCCCCTATGCCTTCTATGCCAGTGTTCCCTGAGCTATCTTTTTAAGAAGAAGCACCTAGAGCTATCTTTTTAAGAAGAAGCACCTAGAGCTAAGGCCCTCCTAGCCAATACAAGTTCATCTTCTTCCTCCTCTGCATACGCCTATTCTACTCCCCAAGTTCCAAGGCCGATGATACCAATTATCGAGGTTATCTCATAAATAGATGATATGAAAAGTATCTTATGAAGATTTTCAAATGAGATCATTAATCTAAAGAGACAATAAGGCTCATATCTAAGACCTCCCTATCAAGGCTACCAAAATCATAGGCCCTCATATTAGCCTAAAAGGTACCAAAACTCCCAAGGAGAAGGTATATCCCAACAACTTGTGCCAGTTCCTACTCCTTTAAAGAAAATCCCTCCTAACCAAGTGTGCAACTTGATTTTGAGATTGCAAAAAGCATTGTGGAGGATTCAAACACATGGTTTTTCCCCTGTAATGAAAGTCATGCAACTAGAGCTTGTCCACGAGTAAATATCTAGCAAATGGTAGTAGAGAAAAGACAACAAGAATTTCAAGGAGGGGACTAGACTGGGACATCTTCATGCCAATTACCAAGAGTGCAAATTCTTGTCTTAGTGGCCCAGATATAGGGAATGTTGCTGCAGCAAGAAGAAGAAATAGCTCCAAAACATGCATTTTTCTTGTGGATTAAAGGGGAAGACACTTTGTTTGTAAATGATCCCTCTACATCAAGGGTTCTATGGGTTCAGTCTGATTACTTCACATGATCAGAGAGACATATGGTAAGCAATTTGGAAGTAGTTGTTCACCCAGGAGCTCCTATCATTTAGACATTAAATTATAGGATACTTGTGAATGATCATGAAATAATGATGTAGATCAATGCAACACCAATTATCCTAGCATAAAAGTTGAGATATTTAGGATATATCTTGAAACTACAAATTCCTTCTATGCTCAATATGGTGGAGCAACTCAAGAAGGACCCAACTAGTATCTCATTGTGGGATTTTCTATCCATCTTAGAGCAGAAGACATTGCTCTGAGAAGTTTTGGAGGAGAAGAAGAACACAGTACCAAAAAAACTAGCAACCATTAGGGTGCAGAAAGAAGCAATGCAGCCCCAGAACATAGCACAAACTCAAATCCTTGCAGTCCTCATAAATGTAAAGAAAGAGGTAAGCAAACCTAAGCCCCCACATTTCTACTTAACAGTGATAATAGTAATAAATTGCTACACAACTCCATGGTAGACTCTGATGCCAGCACCATGATCATGCCCAAGAAGGTAATTGATTCCCTTCAACTAGAAAATGAACCTTTACAAAAGGGAGTCATGTAGTTGGATGTGAAGCAAGTTCAAAGAGTGGGAGGCATTAAATCTATATCCCTCATGTTGACCAAATATCATGGTTCTTCAAGAAGTGGTAATCATTGATATCTCTCCAGCCTTTGGCCTTTGCCTATCATGAGACTTCACTGCCAAGATTGGTGGATACCTATCTTTGGAATGGACTCACCTCATCCTCTAGACTAGGTATGGCTCTAAGATGAAGATCTCATCTGAACCTCTCCAATGGGAACATATCACTCATGAGGTGATAACAAACTTTGAATCAAGTCATACCATGTTGTCAAAAGAAGAGAAGCAAGAGATAGATATCCTTGGTTAAGAGACTAAGAATAATAGCCAAACCAATGAAGATGAAGTGCTCTTGTTCGAAGCTATGCAGGCCAACCCCTATGGAAATTATGATTCCACAGGATTTGGGGTGCATATTTTGATGAAGAACAAGTGATCCCAGAATGTGAAAATCTTCCGTAAAGCTTGGTGCAAGATTTAAACGAGCTTATGCAGTTGTGGAAACTATATTTTGATGATGCGAGGTGCTCAATTAGCTCCAGAGATGGTATATACCCCATTTCTCTGTAGGGAAAAAAGATTCTAAAGGCTTTCCACTTCTAGTTTAGCTATACCGATAACATGGCTGAGTATGAGGTGCTAATTTAGGGTCTCCTTTTGGCATAAAAGCTAAAAATCAAGCAATTGTAAGTATTTAGGGACTCCAAATTAGTCATAAAATAGGTAAAGGAGATGGCCATAGCTAAAAATATTAGAATGATGTTCTACCATCATAGGGTCTAGGACCTACTGGAAGGCTTCAAGGTGTTTAATATGGAAGTAATCCCAAGGATTCAAAATAAGGAAGTTGATAGTATGGCTTAGATAGGGTCCTAATTTGATCCAATGAGAGATCTCCTGGGAAATAAGGACACAATCAAATTGAATCAAATGATGCCAAGGGACATAAGATAAAATTATTTGTTGATACTAGGGATTACACTAAAAATGAGGTCCACCCTAGAAGGAAGGTGAAAGTAGGTAAGGTTACCACTCAAGCCGAATGGGATAGTCTTGTGTCCTTTTACAACAAATATGATAGAGTCATTTCCTAGAACTATGGATATCTCAAAGGCTATGACAAAGAAATAGCTCAACACACCATTGAAATAATACCCATGGCAAATCTAGTTAGAGAGAGACAGAGACCGATCAATCCAAAGATAGAGCCCCTCATGAAACAAGAGTTGAGCAAGCCAATTGAATCTAAGATTATCTTTCTAATAAAGAATTCAACATGGGTCTATAACTTGGTCTTGGTAAGAAAGAAAAATAGGGAACTAAGGCTTTGTGTCAACTTTTGGGACCTTAATCAACCATGACTCAAGGACCATTATACACAAACTTCTATGGAGCAAATATTAAAAGGGTAAAAGTTCAAAGTTGTGTCACAGCTTCGGCCAACTAAATAGTTATGAGAGAAAGGTTTCTAGTCAGTAGGTACTTGCCCAAGATGGTTCCTCCCAAAACCACATGGTGTATACATTGCACATACATGGCACAAACGTGGATAGGGGTTTTCAAACTGAAAAGTTTTGATTGATAGCTTACTCAACGATATAATTTTGGGCCAAACTATTAAAATAAAAAGAAAAAAAAAATTTGAAAAGTCTTTTTCTCCTCAATTGGAGTTGCTTCTAAAAATGTTCTTCTTGGAGCCGCATGAGCCCATAGAGTTGCCAACTGGGTTCTTGTTACCCACACCTAGCCCAAGTATGTTTTTAAAACCTTTTTTTATGTTTTTTTAATAAAAATGTGATAGAATATATTTTTTTAGTTTTTGTTTAATTAATTTATTTACAGATGTAAATTTATTTAAAATTTAAAAGTTACAAATAAAGTAAAACCCTAAAAACCAAACTAAAACCCTAAAAACCAAACTAAACCTAAAAACCATAGTAAAACCATAAAAACCATACTAAAATTCTAGATTAAAAAAAAAACCCTACTTCACACCTTTCAAAATCATATGTGGCAATTTTAAATCACTCCAAAAAATTTACATCAACTTACTTGGCAAGGCCCTTGCATATAACTAAGGTTTCATGTCAACATCATAAAAAATGATGCCACATCAACATGGTTTTTTGTTGAGGTGTCAAAAAAGACCCAAAAAAAGGGTGGACCAGTAAGTGTGCATTAAGTCATGTTTTATTGGTGTGTTGATGTGGTATCATATGACTGGTTTCTTTTTAGATTTAAAAAGAATGTTTCATTTAATTATAAGTACTTATAGAAAATACTAACAACCTTAAAGTCACTGTAGACATAAAAAATTGACCTAAGTTATCCTTCATCCAAAGATTTAATTAATTTTAATTAATTAATTAAATCTTACCTTTTATATGTAAATAATAAATTAAAATTAAAACAATTAATTTATTATTTACTCCATATGTTGTTGCATGAGATTTTAATTAATTACATAAATTAATTAAATCCTCCCTTTCCTCCCATTTCCCATCTTGTTAATAATAAATTAAATTTAACAACTTTAGTTTATTATTAACCTAAACCTAATCCCATTTGCAAAACAAAACAATAATAATAGCCCATTACCTTAACCCTAACCACCTTTTATCATTCCAAAAATTCGTGAAACCGTCCCCAAACTTTATAAAAATAAAACTCAGTTTCCATTTTAGCCCTCTGAAGAAATTACTTTTGGAGTTATGCAATTATGCGAGCAGCCACAATTTAATATTTTGCTAACATCAATATTTGTTTGGTTTCAATAGTTTATCATTATCGTTGAACCCATCTTCTGACAATCAATTGTTTGTGTAAGCTCTGGTGTTGAGTTTTTGCAAACTACATTGTGATTCTTTTTGATTCTTTTTGCTGCTGGTGGTGTCCTTGCATTCAATGGCCGAAAAGAAATATTGTCTTTCGCAGGGTTTTGTTATAGGATTAGAATAAAACCATATCTTCGCCAAGCGAGCATTAAAAAAATTTGCAAGATTTGCAGGTGAACTAAACCGGAGCATGAAGAAAAAGGGAAGTATTTCTTGAAATTCATACCATAAAATTTGTAAGTCGTCTGTTATTCCTTTTGGCATATTCCCTGAAACTCATTCTTGGTGCAAGTTAAGAATTATGGTTTAGAAGAAAGCCCTAGTAACCATCGGCATGTTATTGATAGGTTTTTATTGTGAGCTTTGGTGCCACAATGGCATAAACTGTTGTTCAGTGTAGTAATTCACGCCTTTTTAACAAACTCATGCTACATTTTTTTTGTAAACTCGTCGGTTTCGGTATTGGTCATAAAAAAGCCATGTGAAACCACCTCTGCAAATTCAGTTGCCAAGGACAATCTCACCTTTTGTTTGTGATGATCAGATTTCTGTAATAAAATCGTGTTGTTATTCTTCTCCCAGCGTACAAAAAAAATGGGTGCAGTTTTAATAATCCTCTCTGATTTATCATTCGCTATTTTAAGTGTGAGCATTATGGCGATCTGAAAATTCTTTCAGGCTGCATTTTGGCTGGCATATGTTAGCATTCTAGAGCTGGAACTACCTCACGCCATCAAATCACACTAGTAAATTTTCTAAACTCGTGGCTGTTCCTATCTACGTATTCCTCGAGCCTCGTGACACGCTGAGATATTCTCAAAACTCATCGTTTGTCCTCATCGCCATATTCCTCTATCAGCATATTCTTTGAAGTTTCTAAAATCACGGTGGTCTTTTTTTATATGTAAGTGTTAGAGTGCTTGGAAATTATCTCTCACCGTAAAATGAATTCACACCAAAAAATTGTTCTAAACTCGTCAGTTGTTCCTATCGCCGCATTCATTATTTATTAATTAGTTACTTTGTAACTATTTTGTCTTCTGAATCCGTTGTGAGGTGGTTAAGTCTTGGTTTTCTAATACATTGCTAATTTCTTTGTTTAATATTTCTTGAGTTGGCTTATAACTGTCCTCGAATCATTTTTGACAGAGATTGGCATCATTTATTTCATGCACAAAAATCTTCTAAAGCTCATCATTTATTTCTATCAATAAATCTCCCACGGGTTGTTCCTATTGGTGTATCCTTTGAACCGCTTACGGTTGTAAGTGCAAGTTAAAAGGTTTTATACGTGAGCATCACGATCTCCTAAAAATTGCCTTGAATGGAAAAAGGAATTGAGGATAGATTTTTATATTTGAGAATTATAGTCCCTAGAAAATTGTCTCACGCTAATGGCTTATTTTAAATGTTTTCATAAAGTTAAATCTTTGCAGTAATTCATTTGCTGGGCGTATTCTATTTTGAGATTTTGCCAGTAGCAACTAGTATTCCGTATCAAACCCTAACATTATTCTTGATCATAAACATTGAACAATAACATTTGTTATCCATCGTCAGTTAAATATTTGTGGTGTCCTATAATGTATCCAATGACTTTTGAGTGTTAAGATTAAACTGTCAACAAAACCTTAACATGAAGATCAAGAGAGAGTGTAGCAAGTATTGAAGCATTATCCATATCAAAAACTTTTTCTTCTAACTAGCCAGACTAGAGCAATCTCTGAGCATGTTGTTGTGCAGAAATTGTTACACATAATCAAAGTTATTTGCTAATAGCTAATGACAAGCTAACCACTAGAAAGACTATTTGCTTGTAACTCAAAGAATTTGTGAACTACCAGATTGCCCATTTTTAGCCCTTGGAGGCTATTTTATTCAAACAGGCATAACTTTTTCAATTGTTATCAGATTTTCAGGTTTTTATAGGTTCGAGAATTCAGAAAGAAAACTACTAATTAGTGTGTTGCAGGTTCGATTGTTAGAGAATCTAATCTTGAAACCGTGTGTCTTCTTTTTATAGATTAGATCACATCATAAGCAAGGGTCAAAATTAACAAGTGTTTGCCATGTTCTGTGGTTTGCATTTTTGTCATTGAATGCATATGCTCTTCTCTTGTGTCAATCGATCTTGAGAATCAAAAGCATTTCTTTGACATTTTGTATAACCACCCACACATTTGGATTTGGAATTAAAATGAACCCCGTGCGAGTGTGAGGCAAAGGCCTTGTGTATGCTCTCTCCTTGCATTTTGTGTGATCTGGGAGATCAAAAACAACGTGTTTCCTTTCTTTTGTTACCCTTTAGAGTGGGCCTTCTCTTGAAACACATCTGAAAGGAGAACTCACTTGTGACCCCAAGAGGGACTTTCGTCTGGCCCGCTATATAAATTGAGGATAAGGTGAAAGCCAAGTCTAACCAGTATTAGCGCTCACCATACAATGCTAGTTTGAAAGGAGGCTTACCTTAGTGTTTATTAAACTCCTAGCAGGGTTAGTTAGACGTTCATGTGGTGTTGGTCCCCCAGATATTCACTATGAACCTTTGTTTAGTGGCCAAAAGTCCTCTATTTGTTGATGCAAAAGGGTAACCTTTGAAGCCGCCTCGATTCTCATAGTTCTTAGCTGAGATAGCAGGGACAATCCTAATGTTTGTTGGGGGGATGAGCCTTGGGAAATCCAGAAATTGGTATGCGTGAGAAGTGAGTGTCATGGAGGGGAGCGGGTGTTACCAAGATCCTGGAGATATCCACTTTGAATAAGCACAGCTAGGAGATTTAACAAATATTGTCCTTTCCTAGGCTAGGATCGTGCATGTTTACAAGTGTTTGCAAAACATCAAGGTGTCATAAAAAACAACCAATCAAATTGTCATGTGTCTTATATGATTGATGTGTGTGCTTACCTGATCATCATCACCACTACAACTTGTCTCCTATATCATCAACTTGGCTTTCAAAATCAGGAACCTTTCATCCTCATGTCACATCTCAAGTTGAACCTTGATGCTTTGAATCATAAGAAGCTCTTTCAATTGATCATTCATCCATATCCATTCCTAAAATCTCTTTCCAACAGTGGACTCCCATTATCCTATTGATCATATATCAACATCCAAGTCATCAAGAGACAAAACTTTTTCTAATCAATCCCATACCGTTCCATTTTCTTAAGAGGCCTTGACCATTCTTAAGTTAGTGTATCCTTGCCATCTTATCTTTTCTACTCAATAAGGCCTAACTTCCCTTGGGTAGAGGTGTTATCTTTATCTCCTTTCTTGCTTAGGCATATTGTAACCTTGAGTGTTTTAAAGGAGACCTTTATCCATATCCAATCCTAAGGTCCATCTGGTCTCTTTGAATCATCATTTTGATTCTATTTTATCCTAAATCAAACAATTCATATCCACATCTTGATCCATATCATTTTTCCCCTCTTTGGAGTCCTTCATATCATCCAAAACTATCCATCCTCAACCAACTGACCAATCTTTTAAGAGATTTTTACCATTCCAAATCGTCATCTATTTTCGTGGTTACTACTCATGCCCAAGACAAGAAAAACAATATCGAGTTCACTCCTAAAAAATGGTAGCCTCAATCCTTGGGATTCGAAGAAGAGCCCATCCATGATCAAATCAATTCCTCTCAACAAAATCCTAGTTCATCATCATATTTTCATAATGATCCACTTGGAGACCTTTCAACTTATGTAGACGTTTGAGATGATGTATAAGACCAACCAGTTACTCCCAAAACTCCTAAATCTGCACATGTCTATACTGAAACAAATCCAGTTGCACTTCAACTCCAGCAAGATCTTGAAACTTTACAACTTGTTCATCTATCCACGGATCATGATCCTGATTATTATATGCAATATCTTTATTATTGTGGAGCTAGAGTCCTTGATGATATTTATGAGAGAGAAAAAGCATGAAGAAAGTAGAAAAAACTAAGGCTAAAGCTCAAACTAATTCCTCTCTCCATCAATCATTTTCAACACCTATGTCAAATGTGTCCCAATCTATCTCATCAATCTCATCATCATAGACTTTCAGCTTGGGGATGCCTCAAGATACATCTACAATCCAACCCCCCTCTTTCCATCAACCACCTTTAACGTCTATGTCAAGCATTTCCCAATCTATCGCATCACCACAAAATTTCACCTTGGTGATACCACAAGATACCTCTATTCCTACAATCCAACCCCCCTCTTTCCATCAACCACCTTCAACATCTATGTCAAACATCTGGCAATCTATCTCATCACATACTTACACGTTGGGGATGCCTCCAGATTAATCTACTCCCGTGATCCAACCCATTCAGTCATCACTTGCACCTTCATCACTTACACCCCCGTTGATTCCACCATTTGGAATCTCACAATATATCCCCTTGATCGAACCCATTCAGTCATCACTTGCACCTTCATCACTTCCTTCATTAGGGTCATCTCTTACAACCCCTTCAATTCCACCATTAGGGATTCCACAATTTGTCCCTATATCTTCTATAGAAAAAACCTCTAAAATTCCCTCATCTCGATTAATCCCCAATACAACTCATTTTTCCATACCTCAAACTTATTCTATCCACATCCATCACATCAACACTCAACCAACCTAGGTATCTACTTCCATACCCTCAACCTCACGAAACTATAATGCTACCAATGTCTCATCCTCAAAACCTATTGATCCCGAAGTCCTTCAGCTACAACAACAACTCACCCAATCACACCAACAACTTGCCCAATTCCAACAACAACTCACCCAATCACAACAACTTGCCCAATCACTACAACAAAATTTGAGACTCCAATCAGTCCAACAATCCCAATTATTGTCACAACATCAAAATCACCCACAAACACCACCCCAAACACAATTACACAATCAATTAATCAACACTCCACCCATTCAAGACAAAATTGAATGAATCATAGATAATCAGATTGGTGCTCGACAAAAGAAATACTCATTTGAAGAACTATACCTTGATCCATTTGACAAATCTTTAATCATGATACCTTTTCTTGAAAATCTTGAAATACCAAAATTTGACAAATACAAAGGAAAAGGTGACCCTAGAGATCATATTCGTGAATTATGTATCACATGCATGGAATTTCGACACAAAACTACATACTTAATGAGACTTTTTCCTAAAAGTCTGGCTGGGTCAGCCCTTAAATGGTTCTCACATCTCCCAAGAAACATCAAATCATTTGAACAACTAGCAGAGGAATTTTGTCAACAATTTTACCTACAACATCAAACAAGACACCTCCATGCAAGACCTTTATAATACCAAACAAAAAGGAGGGAAAACCCTTGCCTCTTTCCTACAAATATGAATACATTGTTAGTCGACTTCCTTGCCATATTCCCAAGAAACAACTTGTTCCAATTTTTGTTCAAAATCTTAATCAAGAGCTAGCTTTTCACTTACAAGTACAATGTTCTGATTCATTTGAGGAAATCATGACAAAAGTCAAGATGATATAAATGACCCTTATCAATAAAGGTCTCATTAAAATTTACAAAGAGAATAACAATCGCGATTCGAACAACCAAAACAATGATAAATCTTGATACTGGAACCGAAACAAGAACATTGTGAATGATGGAATCACTAATATAAAACATGTCCAAAATATGCAAAACAAACCATTTGTCCTCAATTCTTCATCAATTCATAATACACCTCGAGATCATCCACCAAATATACAAAAGAAATTTACCCTTCTAGGACTGAGACCACCACACAAATTTTTAGACTTAGCAGAACCTCTTGAATTAGTTTTTCAGAAAATTAAACAAGTAAACATGATTGAACTTCCTGAAATTGGTAAACCTTATGATGATAGTCGACCAAAACCCTATTGGTTCCGAGAAGATCAATATTGTGAGTACCGTTGTGTCAATGGTCATGCCACTAATTCATGCATGAGACTGAAGCATTATGTCCAAGTTCTAATTGATCAAGGAGAGATAAACATAGATCAAATACCTCATGAGTCTGCCAATGAGAAGCTCAAAGCCTACCAAGAACCATTTCCTCCACATGGGCAAAAAAATAATAGAGCCAATAATGTCGATAACACATCACACCATGAAGTTCATTACTACTATAGCAACCACAACTTAGTTAGCCATATTGAGGGTTCATATCCTCATGTCAATGTTATAACTATTAGAGGTAGAGATCTAGAGTGTGATGTCACTACACAAAGAGGTTGTATCATTGTTCAAGGAAATCCTCCTCTGCTTAATCACACAAGACCTCCTATTTCATCCCATAATCCCACAAGACCTCCCATTTCATCCCATAATGTTCCTAAATATAATATCCTAGATCAATTGAAAAAGACACCTGCCCAGATCTCAATCCTAGAGCTTTTAAGAATTTCTCCCCCAACGCAAACAAATCTTGGATAGAGCCCTTCTAGAATCTCAAGTACTAGGTGATATTGATGTAGATTAATTCCAATCTATGGTGGCGGCTCTTACATCTAATCCTCGCCTCATCTTCACAGAGCCAAAAAACTCCTCTCTCGATCATTTCCATAACGAAGCCCTTCATCTAGAAGTTATTGTTAACCAACGTATTGTGAAAAGGGTCTTGATAGATGGTGGATCATATTTGAATTTGTGTACCCTCTAATTAATAAAACAATTGGGATACTTCGATGAGAACATTGAAGAGAAATATCAAATTACAATCAGAGCTTATGATGATAGAGAAACAAAATCGGTAGGCACAATTAGACTCCCAATCAAGGTTGGACCTATTATAATGGAAACTACATGTCAGGTCTTAGATCTTGCTCTCCCCTACAAAATTCTCCTAGGCATCCATGGATTCATTCCATAAGAGTTGTACCTTCCACATACCACCAATGCATTAAAGTCCCATTTAATGATTGTGAGATTACCATACAAGCAGACCCTCACCCATTTCAATACTGTAGATGATCGGAGGACCCCTACTGACATCAAAATTATTGCCCAACCATCATCCAAATACATTGAGCCATCCACCCTCACCCCATCTTCATCATGGACACCATCCACTTCTAGACCAAAGATCAAGGCTAAGATCAGTGATAAAGGCATGGTGGAATACACTCCGTTTCATATCAATGAACTTCCTCTTTCACCTAAGAGTTATGGCCAACCTTGTCAAATTAATCAAGTCTTGGTTACTCGTCCACAATTGAAAATTTTCAAATATTGGGTGCAAATGAGTCAAGAAACCATTGAGGAAGATATCTCTAAATGGCTCTATAGTGAAGAAAATGAATAGAGACAATTAGCATTGAGTATATATCACAGAGGTTATCCTATCATTAAAAAGTTAGGCTATACAGAAGGTTGGCTTGGGCAACAACAACAGGGAATCTTAGAACCTTTAGAGTTTCATTGTTGACCCAAGCATGCTGGGCTAGGGTTTGGATCCACTAAGCATGAGTCACCTGATGTTGAGTTTATCTTAGACAAAGTGCCACAAGCTTTTCCCGTGGTTGAGTCATTTAATTGGGATAGTTTCATAGATCCTTTTGAAGCAGTTGCCGATGCCTTTGAGGATAATTCCATCTATACCATCACTTATTCCTTTGATCAACCATCTTCCTCATCCACCCCATCAACTTCATCTCATTCATTATCCCTTGTTTATCCAGATCTCATTGACTAGGACAAACATGGACGTCCTATCCTTGATGTCTTTGAAAATGATGAGGCTATTGGTGAATTTCTAGGACTTCGTACTCACTTACCAATTGGAGAACACAAGATCAGTTACACTATTGAACTACACTCTGATGCCTACTTTGGGGAATCTGTTAAATTGCTTAGTCAAAAAAATGAAAATTTAAAAATAACGTCCCCTAGTGAAAACCACTTTGTGGCACTTTTGGACGATAAAAAAAAAAAAAAGATGCATCCAATGGTGAAAACCTCTCTGAGGTGCCAGAGGATGAGGAATTTAACCTTCCCAAAGTGGGGACACACCAAGAAAAGTCCACTGTACTCATAGAATAGACACAAGAGATGAATCTTGGAACTATAGAAGAACCCAAGATCACATATGCAGCAAAGTCACTGTCAGAATCTGAAGCTCAGGACTTCAATTCTTTCTTCAGAGAACAAGAAATCAATTTTGTTTGGTCCTATGTACATATTCCAGGATTAGATCGATCACTAATAGTACATTATTTAATAGTCCATCTAGGAACAAAACCTGTCAAGCAAAAATTGAGAAAGATGCATCCCAAAATTGCCTTAATGGTCAAAGTAGAGTTAGAAAAGCTCTTGGCAGTTTGTTTCATCAAACCAATAGATTATCTTGAGTGGATCTCCAACATTGTACCTATAGCCAAGCCAAATGGAACAATCAAAGTTTTTAATAATTTTAGAGACACCAACAAAGCTTGTCTAAAAGATGATTTTCTATTACCGAACATTGATATCATAGTGGATCTAATAGCAGGACATGAGATACTATCATTAATGGATGGATTTTCTGGGTATAAGCAGATTAGAATAGCTAAAGAAGATCAACATAAAACCTCTTTCATCTGTGTCTGGGGAACATATTGTTCGCTTGTGATGCCTTTTGGTCTAAAAAATGCTGGAGCCACATATCAAAGAGCAATGACTGCTATTTTTCATGATATGCTTCACAAATAGATGGAAGATTATGTAGATGACATACTAGCTAAATCCAAAACTAGAGAGGGTCACCTATATGTTTTGGAAAACATTTTTTATCATCTTGAAAAGTACAATGTGAGGTTGAATCCTAAGAAGTGTGTGTTTGGAGTAACATCTAGAAAGCTTTTGGGTTATATCATGTCTAGAAGAGGAATTGAAGTTGATCTAGCAGAAGTCAAAGCTATAATGGAAATGCCTCCTCAAACTCTACAAAAACGTAGATCTTTGAAAGGAAAATTACAATCCATAAGGAGGTTTATGGGTCAACTTGCAGACAAGTGTCAGCCATCTACTCACCTATTGAAGAAAAACACAATTTATTTGGGATCAAAACTGCCAAGAAGTATTTGATAAACTTAAAGAGTACTTGGGATCTCCTCCTATGTTGGTGCCACATATTCATGGAAAACCCCTTATTTTATATATCTCAACAACATCTGCAGCATTAGGGGCTCTTTTAGCACAAAATGATGAATATGGTAAAGAATGAGCAATCTATTATATCATTAGAACCTTGGTGGTCTATGAATTGAATTATTCACCTATTGAAAACGCATGTCTCGCAATTGTCTTTGCATCACAAAAGCTTAGACATTACATGTTGATTCATCAAAATAAGCTTATATCAAAGATTGATCCTCTCAAATATCTACTATCCAGAGCAGCTTTAACTGGTCGTATGGCAAAATGGGTGATGATGCTTAGCAAATTTGACATTGAATACATTGATAGAAAAGATATAAAAGGATAAATAATAGAAGATCAATTGGCAGAAGCACCTATAGAATTAGATCATCCAATAGTAACAAAATTCCCTGATGAATCAATTTTGGACATAGAAACTATTCCCTCTTGGCAATTATATTTTGATGGTTTTCATACTCAATGTGGCTCCGGAGCTAGAATACTCTTTGTTACACCTCAAGGCAATTATATACCAAAATCATTTCACATTCAATTTCCATGTACAAACAACATCGCCGAATATGAAGCACTAATCAAAGGATTGAAATTGGCTATAACCTGGAATATCAAAGACTTACAAGTTCGTGGAGATTCTCAATAAGTGATCAAAGAAGAAAACAATGAATATCAGACAAAAGATAAAAAGTTAAGGCCATACAAGAAACTAGTTGATACATTCAAAACATATTTCAACAAGATCACATTTGAAAAGATCTCAAGGCTTCACAACAAAGCTGCTGATGCTATGGCCACAATTGGTTCAATGATAGAGATGCCTAGAAATGATCCCACAATTGAATTCCTAATAGAATAGTTGTTTATACTAGCTTTCGATATCCTAGAATCAGAGTTGGTATGTGATATTGTTGGTCCTAACTCCAATTAGTTCAATGAGATCAACCATTACCTTGACAGCCAAATACTCCCACCAAATCTTTCAAAATCCCAATGTTGCTCCTTCATTCGTTGTTCTTCCCAATATGTCCTCCTTGGTGACATGCTTTATTGAAGGTCACTAGATGGTGTCCTGCTTAAATGTCTTAATCCGGAAGAAGCCCAAACTACCTTACATGAGATACACAAAGGCATATGTGGTTCTCATTCTAGTGGTCCTTCCTTAGTCAAGAAATTACTTCCCTTTTTCCCGTTTAGTTCACCTACAAATCTTTTAAATTTTTTAATGCTCGCTTGGCGAAGATATGGTTTTATTTAAATCCCATAACAAAATTGATTTCTCATTTTCTGAAGAAAGAATTGAAGTCTTGATTTTTAGATTCTAACAGTGACTTTTTGCATATGTGATCTTGGGTTCTTTCGTAGTTCTAAGATTCATCTCTTGTGTCTATTTCATCACCCTGGTCTTTATACCTTGTGCATAATGCCAAGTGTTATATCAAACATCATGTTGCTCAAAGTTTAATTAGCATAACTCCACTTTCTTCCCTCTGTTTCCTTTTTCAAGAGCCTATCCATCTCCTTCATCCCTGCATATCCTCTTAAGGGGGGCATTATCTACCAATGCTTCATTTTTATGAGCCCCATCTGATCTCTAGCCTACCCAAAATCTGAATCCAAAACCTATGTTTTAGTCTTCTTTGAAACAACATTGTTTTGCAACATCTTCTCAAATAGGGGCAAAATGTAGACATAAAAATTGACCTAAGTTATCCTTCATCCAAAGATTTAACTAATTTTAATCAATTAATTAAATCTTACCTTTTATACCATATTCCATAAATAATAAATTAAAATTAAAACAATTAATTTATTATTTACTTACCATATGTTGTTGCATGAGATTGAAAATGTAGACAAACTAAAGAGTTTATTATGAGGAACTCAAAAGTACCAACACACATAGACATACATAGGTGGACGAAAGAATATGAGGAAGGGATGAATAGGGAAGCTGGTGACAATGGAATGCAAAATAGAAGACAAGACAATGCAATATGACCAGATGATACTGAGTAGATGTGTATTACAAGATATGGATGGGGGATGAAGGGAGACTAATTTTATTATGGATGGGAGATAGATGATGGAGTGATTTGAAAAAGCTACCTAAAGGATGGTGGGGATAGCTTCAACTTTTTACACATGGCACCTACAAACAAGTTTTCACCATGGTACTTATCTAGGGTGCCACCGAAGTGGTTTTCACCATTGAACAAAATGATTTCTCTTTACTATTTTGATTTTTTTTTAATAACTGGGATACTCCGAGTCAAGTATAGAACCATTTGAGATGGGCTATGTTGATAGGTTCTTCCAAAGGTTGACCTTCCGGAGTGGAAAGTTGGTTATCTCATGATCCATAGCTCTTGGTTTAGACAAAGGTCCCAACTGGTTAGGTTCAAACTTTCCTCTCTTTGTACGATCAGCAAGATTTATTTGATTTCTAGTAGAACAAGATTTCCAACCTCAAATTTACGAGGCTTCATTTTCTTGTTGTAACCTTGGCGCAGGTGATTTTGATAAGCTTTCAGATGATTAAGAGTTGTAAGTCGCTTCTTGTCCAATAGTTCAAGCTCTTGTAATCTTGACACATGATATTCTTCATCTAAAATCAAGTGTTGTAAGGATACTCGCAAGGATGATCTCAATGCGTAAAATAGCTTCTGAATGATATACCAAGGAATAAGGTGTGGCACCAGTAGGAGTGTAGATATTTGTTTGACAAGCCCAAAGAACGGGATGGAGTTGTAAGTGCCAATCATGGCTAGCCTCGTTCACCATTTTCTTCAGGATTTTTAAAAGAGTCTTATTAGTTGGTTCAGCTTGGCCGTTACTCTACGGATAATAGGGAGTAGAAAAGTGATGTTGGATTTTTAATTTATTGCAAAGCTCTTTGACATCTTGATTCTTAAATGGGTGACCATTATCTGTGACTATGGCTTGAGGACTACCATAGCGGAAAATGATATAATGGAAGATGAACTTAGATATTTGCTTTCCCATTATGTAAGTAAGCGGAATTGCTTCAACCCACTTGGTGAAGTATTTGGTAGTAGTGATAATAAATTTGTGACCATCTGAGGAGGATGGATGTATTTTTCCAATGAGATCGAGCCCCCATTGTGAGAACAACCATGGAGTAGTGATAGTTTGCAGTTCTTGTGTTGGTGCATGAATTAAGTCACTATGCTACTGACAAGGTACACATTTCTTGACAAAATCATGCGCATCCTGCTCCATAGTAGGCCAGTAGTATCCGATGCGAAGTAATTTCTTGACTAAGGAAGGATCACAAGAATGAGCACCACATATGCCTTTTTGCATCTCATGCAAGGTAGTTTGGGCTTCTTTTAGGTTAAGACATTTAAGCAGGACACCATCTAGTGACCTTCGGTAAAGCATGTCATAGAGGAGGGCATATGGCGAAGAATGGTGAATGAAGGAGTGATGTTGGTATTTTGAAATATTTGGTGGGATGATTTGGCTGTGAAGGTAATGGTAGATCTCATTGAACCAATTGGAGTTAGTACCAACAATATCACATACCAACATTGATTCTGGGATATCGAAAGCTGGTATAAACAATTGTTCTATCAGGGATTCAATTTTGGGATCATTTCTAGGCATCTCTATCATTGAACCAATTGTGGCCATAGCATCAACAGCTTTGTTGTGAAGCCTTGAGATCTATTCAAATGTGATCTTGTTGAAATATGTTTTGAATGTATCAACTAGTTTCTTGTATGGCCTTAACTTTTCATCTTTTGTTTGATATTCGTTGTTTACTTGTTTGATCACTAATTGACAATCTCCATGAACTTGTAAGTCTATGATATTCCAGGTTATAGCCGATTTCAATCCTTTGATTAGTGCTTCATATTCGGCGATGTTGTTTGTACATGGAAATTGAATGTGAAATGATTTTTGTATATAATCAGCTTGAGGTGTAACAAAGAGTATTCTAGCTCCAAAGCCATGTTGAGTATGAGAACCATGAAAATATAATTGCCAAGAAGGAATAGTTTCTATGTCCAAAATTGATTCATCAGGAAATTCTGTTACTATTGGATGATCTATTTCTACATGTGCTTCTGCCAATTGATCTACTAATATTTGTCCTTTTATACCTGTTCTATCAATGTATTCAATGTCAAATTCACTAATCATCATCACTCATTTTGCCATACAACCAGTTAAAACTACTCTGGATAGTAGATATTTGAGAGGATCAATCTTTGATATAAGCTTAGTTTGATGACTCAACATGTAATGTCTAATCTTTTGTGATGCAAAGACAACTACAAGACATGCCTTTTCAATAGGTGAATAATTAAGTTCATATTCCACCAAGGTTCTACTAATATAATAGATTACTCGTTCTTTACCATATTCATCATTTTGTGCTAAAAGAGCCCCTAATGCTGCTGATGTTGTTGAGATATATAAAATAAGGGGTTTTCAATGAATATGTGGCGCCAACATAGGAGGAGATCCCAGGTACTCTTTAAGTTTATCAAATGCTTCTTGGCAGTTTTGATCCCAGATAAATTGTGTTTTTCTTCAATAGGTGAGTAAATGGTTGACACTTGTCTGCAAGTTGAGCGATAAACCTCCTTATGAATTGTAATTTTCCTTGCAAAGATCTGATTTTTTGTAGAGTTTGAGGAGGCATTTCCACTATAGCTTTGACTTTTTCTAGATAAACTTCAATTCCTCTTCTGGACATGATATAACCCAAAAGTTTTCCAGATGTTACTTCAAACACACACTTCTTAGGATTCAACCTAACATTGTACTTTTCAAGATGATCAAAAATGTTTTCCAAAACATATAGGTGCCCTCTCTAGTTTTGGATTTAGCTAGTATGTCATCTACATAATCTTCCATCTATTTGTGAAGCATATCATGAAAAATAACAGTCATTGCTCTTTGATATGTGGCTTCGACATTTTTTAGACCAAAAGGCATGACAAGCCAACAATATGTTCCCCAGACACAGATGAAAGAGGTTTTATGTTGATCTTCTTTAGCTATTCTAATCTGGTTATACCTGAAGAATCCATCAATCAATGATAGCATCTCATTTCCTGCTGTCAGATCCACAATGATATTAATGTTCAGTAACAGAAAATCATGTTTCAGACAAGCTTTGTTGATGTCTCTGAAATCATTACAAACTCTAATTGTTCCATTTGGCTTGGCTATAGGTACAATGTTGGATATCCAGTCAGGATAATCTATTAGTGTGATGAAACAATCTGCCAAGAGCTTTTCTAACTCTGCTTTGACCATTAAGGCAATTTTGGGATTCATCTTTCTCAATTTTTGCTTGACTAGTTTTGTTCTTCAATGGACTGTTAAATGATGTACTATTAGTGATGGATCTAATCCTGGCATATGTGCATAGGACCAAGCAAAATTGATTTCTCATTTTTTGAAGAAAGAAATGAAGTCTTGAGTTTCAGATTCTGATAGTGACTTTGCTGCATATGTGATCTTGGGTTCTTCTGTAGTTCCAAGGTTCATCTCTTGTGTCTATTCTATGAGTATAGTGGACTCTTCTTGGTGTGCCCCCACTTTGGGAAGGTTAAATTCCTCGTCCTCTGGCACCTCAGAGAGGTTTCACCATTGGATACATATTTTATTTTTATTTTTCTGACTAAGGAATTTAACAGATTTCCTAAAGTAGGCATCAGATTGTAGTTCAACAGTGTAACTGATCTTGTGATCTCTAATTTGTAAGTGAGTATGAAGTCTTAGAAATTTACCAATTGCCTCATCATTTTCAAAGACATTAGGGATAGGAGGTCCATGTTGGTCCTAGTCAATGAGATCTGGATAAACAAGGGATAATGAATGAGATGAAGTGGATGGGGTGGATGAGGAAGATGGTTGATCAAAGGAATAAGTGATGGTATAGATGAAATTATCCTCGAAGACATCGGCAACTACTTCAAAAGGATCTATAAAAGTGTCCTGATTAAATGACTCAACCGCGGGAAAAGCTTGTGCCACTTCATCTAAGATAAACTCAACATCAGATGACCCACACATAGTGCATCCAAATGCTAGCCCAACATTCTTAGGTCGACGATGAAACTCTAAATGTTCTAATATTCCCTGTTGTTGTTGCCCAAGCCAACCTTCCATATAGCCCAACTTTTTAATGACAGGATAACCTCTGTGATATATACTTAATGGTAATTGTCTTTGTTCATCTTCTTCACTATAGAGCTAATTAGAGATATCTCCCTCAATTGTTTCTTCACTCATTTGCCCCCAATATTTGAAATTTTTCAATTGTGGATGAGTAACCAAGACTTGATTAATCTGATGAGGTTGCCAATAGCTCTTAGGTGAAAGAGGAAGTTCATTGGTATGAAACAAAGTGTATTCCCCATGCCTTTATTACTGATCTTAGCCTTGATCTCTGGTCGGTAAGTGGATGGTGTGGATGATGAAGATGGGGTGAGGGTGGATGGTTCAATGTATTTGGATGATGGTTGGGCAACTTCATTAGTTGGGAAATAATTTTGATGTCAATAGGGGCCCTCTAATCATTTGCAATATTGAAATGGGTGAGGGTCTGCTTGTATGGTAATCTCACGATCATTAAATAGGAATTTAATGCATTGGTGGTATGTGGAAGGTACAACTCTCATGGCATGAATCCATGGATGCCCTAGGAGAATGTTGTAGGGGAGATCAAGATCTAAGACCTGACATGTAGTTTCAATTGTAATAGGGCCAACCTTGATTGGGAGTCTAATTGTGCCTACCGATTTTCTTTCTCCATCATCATAAGCTCTGATCATAATTTGGCATTTCTCTTCAATGTTCTCATCAAAGTATCCCAATTGTTTTATTAATTTAAGGGTACACAAATTCAAAGCTGTTCCACCATCTATCAGGACCCTTTTCACAATACGTTGGTTAAGAATAACTTCTAGATGAAGGGCTTCGTTATGGAAGTGATCACAAGAGGAGTTTTCTAGCTCTGTGAAGATGAGGTGAGGAGTAGATGTAAGAGCCCTCACCATAGGTTGGAATTTATCTACATCAATATCACCTAGTACTTGAGATTCTACAAGGGCTCTATCCAAGATTTGTTTGTGTTGAGGGGGAATTCTTAAAAGATCTAGGATTGAGATCTGGGCAGGTGTCTTTTTCAATTGATTCAGGATATTATATTTAGGAACATTATGGGATGAAATGGGAGGCCTTGTGGGATTATGGGATCATGGGATCATTTCTAGGCTAGCATATGCCTAATGGCACCATGATATGAAAGATCATGATGAGGTTGTGGTAGGTATGTTGCAAGGACCGATAACAGACATAAGACAATAATGAGTCAACACGCACAAGCAAAACAAGCAAAGCATGCAAACACAATGTTGCCCCTAATCAGAAAAGAGAATCATGAATCAAAAGACTTAATCATGACATAAGAGACAAAGCTAGTGACATCTCAAAAGATTAATACAATAAATGGAAAAGTGCCTATTGTGGGAAAGATATATCCCTGGATAAGGTAAGGATGTGATAAGGTAGGTAAATGATGGTTTGGCATGAGGGATCCACAACTTGGTTACTGTGGTCAAGATCAAATCGCTAGGTGGTGAGTTTTGCAAATTTGCCTAAGAGTGTCAAAGTGTTTTTGAGATATGGCTTGGATTATGTGAGCATCAAAAAATGGTTTGTGTGATTTTTGTGTTTTTATGAGGCTAATGATTTGATGGAGGGGAAGGATGAGAATGCGATGCTGAAAACTTTATTATGGGATTGCATTAGACTGAAAATGTAGACAAACTCAAGAGTTTATTATGAGGAACTCAAAGGTACCAAGACACGTAGACCTACACAAGTGGAAAAAGAAATACGAGGATGGGATGAATAGAAAAGTCAGTGGAAACAGAATGCAGAATACAAGACAAGACAATGCAATATGACCAGATGATACTAAATAGATGTGTAATACAAGATATGGATAGGGGATGAAGGAAGAACTAATTTTATTATAGATGGGAGATAGATGATGGAGTGATGTGAAAAATCTACCTAAAGGATGGTGGGGATAGCTTGAATTTTCTACACATGGCACTTGCAAACAAGTTTTCACTATAGTACTTATCTAGGGCACTACTGAAGTGGTTTTCACCATTGGATGAAATGATTTCTCTTTACTATTTTGATTTTTTTAATAACTGGAATACTCCGAGTCAAGTATAGAACCATTTAAAATGGGCTATGTTGATCTAGGTTCTTCCAAAGGTTGACCTTCCAGAGTGGAAAGTTGGTAAGCTCCTGATCCATAGCTCTTGGTTACGATAAAAGGTCCCAACCAGTTAGGTTCAAACTTTACTTTCTTTGTACGATCAACAAGATTTATTTGATTTTCTGGTAGAACATGATCTTCAAGATCAATTTACGAGGCTTCATTTTCTTGTTGTAACCTCAGCATAGGCGATTCTGATAAGCTTTCAGATGATTAAGAGGTGTAAGTCACTTCTCGTCTAACAGTTCAAGCTCTTGTAATCTTGACACACGATATTCTTCATCTGAAATCAAGTGTTGTAAGGATAATCACAAGGATGGGAGCTTGATCACAATGGGTAAAATAGCTTCTGAACCATACACCAAGGAATAAGGTGTGGCACTAGTAAAAGTGTGGATATTGGTTTGATAAGCCCAAAGAGAGGGATGGAGTTTCAAGTGACAATCATGGCCAGCCTCGTTCATTATTTTCTTTAGGATTTTCAAAAGAGTCTTATTAGTTTCTTTAGCTAGGCCATTACTCTGTGGATAATAGGGAGTAGAAAAGTGATGTTGGATTTTGAATTTATTGAAAATCTCTTTGACATCTTGATTCTTAAATGGGCGACCATTATCTGTGACTATGGCTTGAGGAATACCATAGAAGCAAATGATATAATGGAAGATGAACTCAGATATTTGCTTTCTCGTTATGTAAGTGAGTGGAATTACTTGAACCCATTTGGTGAAGTATTCGGTAGCAGTGATAATAAATTAGTGAAGTATCAGGAATTCAATTTTGGGATCATTTCCAAGCATCTCTATCATTGAACCAATTGTGGCCATAGCATCAGCAGCTTTGTTGTGAAGCCTTGAGATCTGTTCAAATGTGATCTCATTGAAATATGTTTTGAATGTATCAACTAGTTTCTTGTATGGCCTTAACTTTTCATCTTTTGTCTAATATTGGTTGTTTACTTGTTTGAACACTAATTGAGAATATCCATGAACTTGTAAGTCTTTGATATTCCAAGTTATAGCCAATTTCAATCCTTTGATTAGTGCTTCACATTTAGTGATGTTGTTTGTACATGGAAATTCAATGTGAAATGATTTTGGTATATAATCACCTTGAGGTGTAACATAGAGTATTCCAACTCTAGAGCCACATTGAGTATCAGAACTGTTGTGATGTTCACAACACGCCCCATTATGCTCCTTAGAAAAATGGGGACCCCTGCTGATGTCTTGCTTTTTGCTTCTGCTTGTGTTTTTTCTGCTTCCTGGCGGTCTGGTAAAAATGAAGGTCAGGTGCATCATCATCATGATATATGATGAGGTAGGTCATCATCATGAGGTCTATTTGTCAACGTTCATATTTTCTTTCTGTGACCTCATATTTTAAAAGAGCTTGAAATTCCATGCAGGTTTGCCTTTTACTTCACTTGAAAATTCGTCCATATGTGGAAGTTATGCACGGTCAAAGTCTTGGTCAAACCTGATATTCACAGGAGGATCATCATATTTTTTTATCCTAAATCATGTTGATAGGATCATCATGATCTTGGTCTATCACCCGCTAAAAATCATGCAGTCGCAATATCCGGACGTCAATTTTAGGTGGTAGTTCCCTTTACCCGTCAAATGGCCTTGTGCGCATTATGCAGCGTCATGATTTTCTTAGGAGCGTCATATGTTATAAACTTAGTTTTGGTTGCATGATGATCATCATCATCATCATATTTTAAACGCACCCCCCCCGATAATATCCTGAGGTTCGAAATATCATGATGACATCAACTTTAAGTCAAGGTAAGTTACCCCGTCGAGCGGTCTTTGTATCGCGAACATCATCATGATATCTTTGCATCGCCTGATCTTAAAATATCATGCTGATAGTATAAGATCACCCTGACTTAGCAAATTCATCATCGGCATATTTGCATGTGCATGCTATAAACCTATCGCAAGGTCATCATCATGATATTTGCTGAACTTCACGAAGATGATGATGACGACTTCATATCACCCTGATCTTTCACGAGGATCATTTGCTGAATTTCGCCAAGTGCTGGGAACATCATCATCATAATTCGATTAAGAGGATCATCATCTTCATATCCTCCTGATCTCCGGTTAGCGAATATCATGACGATCACCCTATCTATTAAGAAGAAGCCGATATTACATTTCTCAACAGCATCATCATATTTTGTAATATCACCCTAGCGCAAATATCATGATGACCAACTCATCCTTGTGCTCCGAAAACCAAATATGATGATGACGTCATCATCATATTTTTATCCTGTCATATTGTCAAGATCATCATGATCTTGTTTGTACGCCCGATATTTCGCAAAGTCCTCCTGCCGATGAAATACAACCTTTTGCAAGTATCCTGATGATCATCATCATCACATTTTCCCTTCGGCAGGATTTTTTTTCCCAAACATGATCCGGTTGGCGAAATATCATGATGACGTCATGTTTTAAGTTTAACGAAGGCTTCGAATATCATGATGACGTCATCCCGATCTTATAACGAAGAAGTAAGTATCCTGATCATCATCATCATCATTTTTTCTTTCAACAGGATATTTTCCAAAACCCGATCTGGTTCGCCAAATATGATGATGACGTCTTATTCTATGTTCGACAGAAGCTAATATCCTGATGATCATCATCATCATCTTTTTTCCTTCAAACAGGATATTTTTTCAAGCACGATCCGTTTGCCGAAATATGATGATGACGTCTTATTCCAAGTTCGACAAAAGCAAATATGATGATGATCTTCATCATGCAGATTTTTCTCGAGAGGGTTACCTTGGCCGCGAAAGGGTCATATTCACTTCATCATCCTGATCATGCTCCTTAGGTGACCCGATATCACAAATATCCCCCTGTCTTAACTGGAAATGACGATGACGTCATCCTTAGCATTTCAATGAAGCCCGAATATCATGATGACGTCACCATCATCTTCCTTTCCTCGGCAGCATGATTATATTCATATCCTCCTATTCTTCTTCAACATGATGATGATGATGATGTTGTTCTTTTCCCCGATATGCAGAAGCGGAATATCATGATGATGAGGTATATCGACTAACCTGTTTTTTGACGCACCGACAGCGAATATCATGCCGATGGGCGGGAAATGAGGCGGTGGACATTTTAAAGTGTTTTTTTTTGGCGCCTCTGGCATTTTTTCAGTCAACGATGGTTGACCCGTGAAATTTTGAGCAGCTCGAGCGCATTTTGGACGCGTTTTTTGGAGTTTTCTGGATCTGATCTCCTCCATCTTGCGCTGTCACCTGTATTTAAACGCTTATTTTAATTTCATGCTATTTTTTATGATAAATGTGAAACTTATTGCTTGTCTTGTCTTGCAGGCTTGCAGTTGAGGAAGCAGCTGGAAAGTCAATACAGTGACCTCATGGAGGCAGAAGATCTGATCTCAGGAGCAAGAAGATAGAGATGAAATGCAAAAGGCCAAGGCCATTCAAGTGAAGAGGAAGGTCGCAGCTGGAGGTATTATCACAACAGACAAACAGAAGTTATTACCCAGCTGCCGGAACTTCTCAGAAGGGGCAATATTTCGCCCAGATTTGACCACTACTCTGAGATATTTTTGAGAACTGGTTCACCTGCATTTATTGCTGTAACTAGGGGTTTGAACCAGGGGTTCAGTTAGGTTTTTGCTGTAGTGAGGACAATCAAAATGTCTTTATATTGTGCCTCTCTACACTGTAATACTTTACAACAGGGGCTACAACAGGGATTTTTAGGGCCTACAACAGAGATTCTAGGAAAACACAGCATGTTAGCTTAGCATAGTTTAGAGTAGAAGAAGGAGGTCGCCTGTTTGTCTGCAGTAAGGTGCGCGTGGAATGTCTGGCTGCCTTACTGTATCTGTAAAGCTTGTAAGTTCTCTGTAGTGTGATCAATGAAACTAAGAGTCATTCTTACATTGTAAATCATGTATGGCTATTCGTTTCTAATACAATAGAATCTGGAGTTCTGCATCTATCTTCTGAGTGTTCTCCTGCTCTTCTTTGTGTTTTGAAATATCTTCTTTGAGAGCTTGCAATTTTAAATGTATGTTTGTGAAAATGCTCAGAACTTACATTTAGGGTTTTTACTGTGGATTTGATCAAACTACTGTGGTATTTACATAGTGCATAACAGAAACACTTAGATCCTTTGGTAGATTAAGTGAGGTATAGAGTAGATCTTTCTAACTTTTCCCAACCCATCTGAAATATTTAGCTGAAAACGTAGAAATCCAAAGGAAATTGTCTCAAATTTGAAGAAGCATGATAACAGAGCTATAAGTAGATAGTTTTCATAAACAGATTAAGAAGAAGGCTGCAAAAATCCAAGAAAACCCTCTAAAACTTGCAGCCCAGTATCACCTGTATGCAAATGAATAGAATACTTGTTGAAATCTATGACCTCTTTGCATATTCTTAGTCCAGTAAACCACAAAATAAACCTAAACTATGTAAGGCCCCTTGAACATTACAGCTTCACATTGACCAACTGAACTTGACCAACCGAACCATTGTAGACTTGGGATTAGTTGAATCACCAAATGATTCCTTCTTGTCTTTCAAGTATAGTTACAGTTCATGTCATGTGAATTTTAACTTATTGTTATGATTGCATCAAAACAGTCATCAACAGTTTTCTGGCGCTAGAAGGAGGGCTAGAAGGCTGTATATTGTAATCATCAACAGTTTTTCTGGCGCTAGAAGGAGAGCTAGAAGGCTGTATATTGTAATCATCAACAAGAACCATCAAAATATAATTGCCAAGAGGGAATAGTTTCTACATCCAAAATTGATTCATCAGAAAATTCTATTACTATTGGATGATCTAATTCTATAGGTGCTTCTGCCAATTGATATGCTATTATTTGTCCTTTTATATCTTTTCTATCAATGCATTCAATGTCAAATTTGCTAAGCATCATCACCCATTTTTCCATACGACTAGTTAAAGATGCTCTGGATAGTAGATATTTGAGAGGATCAATCTTTGATATAAGCTTAGTTTGATGACTCAACATTTAATGTCTAAGCTTTTGTGATGCAAAGACAACTATGAGACATGACTTTTCAATAGGTGAATAATTTAGTTCATAGCCCACTAAGGTTCTACTGATATAATAGATTACTCATTCTTTACCATATTCATCATTTTGTGCTATAAGAGCCCCTAATGTTGCTGATATTGTTGAGATATATAAAATAAGGGGTTTTACATGAATAAGTGGTGCCAACACAGGAGGAGATCCCAAGTACTCTTTAAGTTTATCAAATGCTTCTTGGCAGTTTTGATCCTAGATAAATTGTGTTTTTCTTCAACAAGTGAGTAAATGGTTGACACTTGTCTGTAAGTTGAGTGATAAACTCCTAATGGATTGTAACTTTCCTTTCAAAGATCTGAGTTCTTTTAGATTTTGAGGAGGCATTTCCATTATAGCTTTGACTTTTGCTGGATCAATTTCAATTCCTCTTCTGGACATGATATAACCCAAGAGTTTTCCAGATGTTACTCCAAATACACACTTCTTATGATTTAGCTTGACATTGTACTTTTCAAGATGATCAAAAATGTTTTCCAAAACATATAGGTGACCCTCTCTAGTTTTGAATTTAGCTAGTATGTCATCTACATAATCTTCCATCTGTTTGTGAAGCATATCATGAAAAGTAATAGTCATTGCTTTTTGATATGTGGCTCTGACATTTTTTAGACCAAAAGGCATGACAAGCCAACAATATGCTTTCCAGACACAAATGAAAGAGGTTTTATGTTGATCTTCTTCAGTGATTCTAATCTGGTTATACTCGGAAAAGGCATCCATCAATGATAGCATCTCATGTCCTATTGTCAAATCCACTATGATATCAATGTTCAGTAACAGAAAATCATCTTTTAGACAAGCTTTGTTCATGTCTCTGAAATCATTACAAACTCTTATTGTTCTATTTAGCTTGGCTACAGGTACAATGTTGGAGATCCACTAAGGATAATCTATTGGTTTGATGAAACCAACTGCCAAGAGCTTTTCTAACTCTACTTTGACCATTAAGGCAATTTTGGGATGCATCTTTCTCAAATTTTTCTTGACTGGTTTTGTTCCTAGATGGACTATTAAATGATGTACTATCAGTGATGGATCTAATCCTGGCATATGTGCATATGACCAAGTAAAATTGATTTCTCATTTTCTAAAAAAAGACTTAAATTCTTGAGTTTTAGATTCATACAGTGACTTTGTTGCATATGTGATCTTGGGTTCTTCTATAGTTCCAAGATTCATCTCTTGTGTCTATTCTATGAGTATAGTGGACTTTTCTTGCTGTGGTCCCACTTCGGGAAGGTTAAATTCCTCATCCTCTAGCACCTCGCAGAGGTTTTCACCATTGGATACGTCAAGTTCACCAGTGTATACAACACAATATAGATTTTGTTGAAAGATTTGAAAACTATATGCAAACCCTAAAATCTACATTAAGTGCAACAAAACCATAATGATAAACTATTGAAACCAAAAACATAGTGATGTTACTAAAATATTAAAAATGTGGTTGCTCGCATAATTGCATAACTCCAAAAGTAATTTCTTCAGAGGGCAAAAATGGAAAATGATTTTTATTTTTATAAAGTTTGGGGACGGTTTCAAAAGTAGTTCGAATGGTTAAACAAATTTTTGGAACGGTAAAAGGTGGTTAGGGTTATGGTAACGAGCTATTATTATTATTTTGTTTTGCAAATGGGATTAGGTTTAGGTTAATAATAAATTAAAGTTGTTAAATTTAATTTATTATTAATGAGATGGGAAATGGGAGGAAACAGAGGATTTAATTAATTTTTGTAATTAATTAAAATCTCTAGCAACAACATATGGTAAGTAAATAATAAATTAATTGTTTTAATTTTAATTTATTATTTACGGAATATGGTATAAAGGTAAGATTTAATTAATTAATTAAAATTAATTAAATCTTTGGATGAAGGATAACTTAGGTTAATTTTTTATGTCTTTTAAATGGGTGATGATGCTTAGCGAATTTGACATTGAATACATTGATAGAAAAGTTATAAAAGGACAAATAATAGCAAATCAATTGGCAGAAGCACCTATAGAATTAGATCATCCAATAGTAATAGAATTTCTTGATGAATCAATTTTGGACATAAAAACTATTCCCTCTTGGCAATTATATTTTGATGGTTCTCATACTCAATGTGGCTCCGGAGCTGGAATACTCTTTGTTAAACCTCAAGGCGATTATATACCAAAATCATTTCACATGCAATTTCCATGTACAAACAACATCGTCGAATATGAAGCACTAATCAAAGGATTGAAATTTGCCATAACCTAGAATATCAAAGACTTATAAGTTCATGGAGATTCTCAATTAGTGATCAAACAAGTAAACAATGAATATCAGACAAAATATGAAAAGTTAAGGCCATACAAGAAACTAGTTGATACATTTGAAACATATTTCAACAAGATCACATTTGAACAGATCTTAAGGCTTCACAACAAAGCTACTGATGCTATGACCACAATTAGTTCAATGATAGAGATACCTAGAAATGATCCCAAAATTGAATTCCTGATAGAATAGTTGTTTATATTAGCCTTCAATATCCCAGAATCAGAGTTGGTATGTGATATTGTTGGTCCTAACTCCAATTGGTTCAATGAGATCTACCATTACCTTCATAGCCAAATCATCCCACAAAATCTTTCTAAACCCCAACGTCATTCCTTCATTCGTCGTTCTTCCAAATATGTCCTCCTCGGTGAAACACTTTATTGAAGGTCACTAGATGGTGTCCTTCTTAAATGTGTTAACCCGAAAGAAGCCCAAACTGCCTTGCATGAGATACACGAAGGCATATGTGGTGCTCATTCTAGTGGTCCTTCCTTAGTCAGTAAATTACTTTGCATAGGATACTACTGGCCTATTATGTAGCAAGATGAGCATGATTTTGTCAAGAAATGTGTACCTTGTCAATAGCATAGCGACTTAATTCATGCACCATCATAAGAACTACAAACTATCACTACTCCATGGCCATTGTCACAATGGGGGCTCAATCTCATTGGAAAAATACATCCATCCTCCTTAAATGGTCACAAATTTATTATCACTGCTACCGAATACTTCACCAAATGGGTTGAAGCAATTCTGCTTACTTACATAATGGGAAAGAAAATATCTAAGTTCATCTTCCATTATATCATTTGTCGCTATGGTATTCCTCAAGCCATAGTCACAGATAATGGCCACTAAACAAAGGTTCGTAGTGAATATCTGGGGGACCGGCACCCCACAAGCATCTACCAAGCCACCTAAGGCTCTACCTAACCTTACTACAAGTTTAATATACTCTAAGGTATGCCTCCTTTTGAGCTAGCACTGCATGGTGAGTGCTAATACCAATTAGACATGGCTTTTGCCTTATCCTCAATTTATATAGTGGGCTGGATGAAAGTCCCACTTGGGGTCACAAGTGAGTTCTCCTTTCAGATGTGTCTCAAGAGCAGGACCACTCTAAAGGGTAACAAAAGCAAGGAAACATGTTGTTTCTAATCTCCTATATCACACAAAATGCAAGGAGAGAGCATACACGACACCTTTGACTCACACTTGCATGGGGCTCATTTTAATTCCAAATCCAAATGTGTGGGTGGTTATACAAAATGTCAAAGAAATGCTTTTGATTCTCAAGATCACCAAGTGATGCAAGAGAAGAGCATACACATTCAATGACAAAAATACAAACCACAAAACATGGCAAACACTTGTTAATTTTGACCCTTGCTTATGATGTGATCTAATCTATAAAAGGAATATAGATTTTATTGAACAATTTGAAAACTATATGCAAACCCTAAAATCTACATTAAGTGCAACAAAACAATAATGCTAAACTATTGAAACCAAACAAATATTGATGTTACTAAAATATTAAAAATGTGGTTGCTCAGATAATTGCATAACTCCAAAAGTAATTTCTTAATAGGGCAAAAATGGAAAATGAGTTTTATTTTTATAAAGTTTGGGGATGGTTTCAAAAGTAGTTCGAATGGTTAAACAAATTTTTGGAATGGTAAAAGGTGGTTAGATTTATGGTAACGAGCTATTATTATTATTTTGTTTTGCAAATGGGATTAGGTTTAGGTTAATAATAAATTAAAGTTGTTAAATTTAATTTATTATTAACATGACTATTAATTTTCATGATATGCTTCACAAATAGATGGAAGATTATGTAGATGACATAATAGCTAAATCCAAAACTAGAGAGGGTCACCTATATGTTTTGGAAAACATTTTTTATCATCTTGAAATGTACAATGTCAGGTTGAATCCTAAGAAGTGTGTATTTGGAGTAACATCTGGAAAACTCTTGGGTTATATCATGTCCAGAAGAGGAATTGAAGTTGATCCAGCAAAAGTCAAAGCTATAATGGAAATGCCTCCTCCTCAAAATCTAAAACAAATCAGATCTTTGCAAGGAAAATTACAATCCATAAGGAGGTTTATCACTCAACTTGCAGACAAGTGTCAACCATTTACTCACCTGTTGAAGAAAAACACACAATGTATCTGGGATCAAAACTGCCAAGAAGCATTTGATAAACTTAAAGAGTACTTGGGATCTCCTCCCATGTTCGCGCCACCTATTCATGGAAAACCCCTTATTTTATATATCTCAACAATATTAGCAGCATTAGGGGCTCTTTTAGCACAAAATGATGAATATGGTAAAGACCGAGTAATCTATTATATCAGTAGAACCTTGGCGGGCTATGAACTAAATTATTCACCTATTGAAAAGGCATGTCTTGCAGTTGTCTTTGCATCACAAACGATTAGACATTACATGTTGAGTCATCAAACTAAGCTTATGTCAAAGATTGATCCTCACAAATATCTACTATCCAGAGCAACTTTAACTAGTCGTATGGGAAAATGGGTGACGATGCTTAGTGAATTTGATATTGAATACATTGATAGAAAAGATATAAAAGGACAAATAATAGCAGATCAATTGACAGAAGCACCTTTAGAATTTGATCATCCAATAGTATCAGAATTTCCTAATGAAACAATTTTGGACATAGAAACTATTCCCTCTTGGCAATTATATTTTGATGGTTCTCATACTCAACGTGGCTTCAAAGCTGGACTACTCTTTGTTACACCTCAAGGCAATTATATGCCAAAATCATTTCACATTCAATTTCCATGTACAAACAACATCGCCGAATATGAAGCACTTATCAAAGAATTGAAATTGCCTATAACCTAGAATATCAAAAACTTACAAGTTCATGGAGATTGTCAATTAGTGATCAAACAAGAAAACAATGAATATCAGACAAAAGATGAAAAGTTAAGGCCATACATGAAACTAGTTGATACATTTAAAACATATTTCAACAAGATCACATTTTAACAAATCTCAAGGCTTTACAACAAAGTTGTTGATGCTATGACCACAAATGGTTCAATGATAAAGATGCCTAGAAATGATGCCAAAATTGAATTCCTGATAGAATAGTTGTTTATATTAGCTTTCGATATCCCAAAATCAGAGTTGCTATAAGATATTATTGGTCCTAACTCCAATTGGTTCAATGAGATCTACCATTACCTTCACAACCAAATCATCCCACCAAATCTTTCAAAATCCTAACGTTGCTCCTTCATTCACCGTTCTTCCCCATATGTCCTCTTGATGACACGCTTTATCGAAGGTCACTAGTTGGTGTCTTGCTTAAATGTCTTAACCTGGAAGAAGCCCAAACTACCTTTCAAGAGATACACGAAGGCATATGTGGTGCTCATTCTAGTGGTCCTTCCTTAGTTAAGAAATTACTTTGCATAAGATACTACTGGCCTACTATGGAGTAGGATGCACATGATTTTTTCAAGAAATGTGTATCTTGTCAGTAGCATAGCAAATTAACTCGTGCACCAGCATAATAACTGCAAACTATCACTACTCCATGGCCGTTCTCACAATGGGGGCTTGATCTCATTAGAAAAATACATCCATCATCCTCAGATGGTCACAAATTTACTATTACTGCTACTGAATACTTCACCAAATGGATTGAAGCAATTCCACTTACTTACATAAGACGGAAAGCAAATATCTAAGTTCATCTTCCATTATATCATTTGCCACTATGGTATTCCTTAAGCCATAGTCACAGACAATGGTCACCCATTTAAGAATGAAGATGTCAAAGAGCTTTGCAATAAATTAAAAATCCAACATCACTTTTCTACTCCCTATTATCCACAGAGTAATCACTAAGCTGAAGCAACTAATAAGACTCTTTTAAAAATCCTGAAGAAAACAGTGGATGAGGCTGGCCATGATTGGCACTTGTAACTCCATCCTACTCTTTGGGCTTATTGAACCAATATCTGTACTCTTACTAGTGCCACACCTGATTCCTTGGTATATAGTTCAGAAGCTATTTTATCCATTGAGATTGAGCTCCCATCCTTGCGAGTATCCTTACAACACTTGATTTCATATGAAGAATATCATGTGTCAAGATTAAAAGAGCTTAAACTATTGGACGAGAAGTGACTTACAACTCTTAATCATATCAAAGCTTATCAGAATCGCCTACATTGAGGTTACAACAAGAAAATGAAGCCGCATAAATTTGAGCTTGGAGATCTTGTTCTACTAGAAAACCAAAGAAATCTTTCTAATCGTACAAAGAAAGGAAAGTTTGAACCTAACTGGTTGGGACCTTTTGTCGTAACCAAGAGCTATGGATCAGGAGCTTACCAAATTTCCACTCCAGAAGGTCAACCTTTGGAAGAACCTATCAACATAGCCCATTTCAAATGGTTCTATCTTGACTTGGAGTATCGTAGTTATAAAAAAAAATTTAAAAATAATAATAATAATAATAGTAAAGAGAAATCATTTCATCCAATGGTGAAAACCACTTCAGTGGCACCCTGAATAAGTACCATGGTGAAAACATGTTTGCATGCACCATGTGTAGAAAATTCAAGCTGTCCCCACCATCCTTTAGGAATCTTTTTCACATCACTCCATCATCTATCTCCCATCCATAATAAAATTAGTTCTCCCTTCATCCCCCATCCATATCTTGCAATATACATCTACTCAGTATCATCTGGTCATATTAGATTATCTTGTCTTCTATTCTGCATTCTGTTGTCATCGGCTTTTCTATTCATCCCATCCTCATATTCTTTTGTCCACCTGTGTAGGTCTATGTGTCTTGGTACCTTTGAGTTCCTCATAATAAACTCTTGAGTTTGTCTACATTTCTAGTCTCATGTGATCCCATGATAAAGTTTTCAGCACCACATCCTCATCGTTCCCCTCCATCAAATCACTAACCTTATAAAAACACAAAAATCACGCAACACAAACACAAACCAATTTTTGATGCTCGCACAATCCAACCCATATTTCAAAAACACTTTGATACTCTTAGGCAAAATTGTGCAACTCGACACCTAGCGATTTGATCTTGACCGTAGTAACCAAGTAGTGGATCCCTCGTGCCAAACCATCCTTACCTTATCTAGGGATATAGCGTTCCCACAATAGGCACTTATCCATTGATTGTGTGAATCTTTGTCTTGAGGTATCATTACCTTCATTACTCACGTCATGATTAAGTCTTTTGGTTCTTTTTTTGCTTTTATGTCTAGGGGCAACATTGTGTATGCATGCTTTGCTTGTTTTGCTTGTGCATGTTGACTCATTGATGTTTTGTTGTTTGTTATCTGTCCTTGCAACATAGCTACCACAACATCATCATGGTCTTTCATATCATGGTGCCATTAGGCATATGCTTGCTTGCGACTTTACTCCTTTCTTCATTTGATGCATCGTCACCCTGGTCTTTATACCTTGGTGCATAATGCCAAGTGCTATATCAAACATTAGGTTGCTCAAAGTTTAATTAGCATAACTCCACTTCCTTCCCTTCATTTCCTTTTTCAAGAGCCTATCCATCTCCTTCATCCCTGCATATCCTCTTGAGGGGGCATTATCTACCAATGCTTCATTTTTATGAGCCCCATGTGATCCCCAGACTACCCAAAATCTGAATCCAAAACCTATGTTTTAGTCTTCTTTGAAATGATATTGCTTTGCAACATCGTCTCAAAGAGGGGCAAAATGTAGATATAAAAAAATGACCTAAGTTGTCCTTCATCCAAAGATTTAAATAATTATAATTAATTAATTACATCTTACTTTTTATACAATATTCTGTAAATAATAAATTAAAATTAAAACAATTAATTTATTATTTACTTACCATATGTTGTTGCATGAGATTTTAATTAATTACATAAATTAATTAAATCCTCCCTTTCCTCCCATTTCCTATCTCGTTAATAATAAATTAAATTTAACAACATTAATTTATTATTAACCTAAACCTAATCCCATTTGAAAAACAAAATAATAATAATAGCATGTTACCATAACCCTAACCACCTTTTACCATTCCAAAAATTCATTTAACCATTCAAACTACTTTTGAAATCGTTCCCAAACTTTATAAAAATAAAACTCATTTTCTATTTTTGCCCTCTAAAGAAATTACTTTTGGATTTGTATAATTATGCGAGCAACCACATTTTTAATATTTTAGTAACATCAATATTTGTTTGGTTTCAATAGTTTATCATTATTGTTTTGTTACTCTTAATGCAAATTTTAGGGTTTGCATATAGTTTTCAAATCTTTCAATAAAATCTATATTGAGTTGCATACAGTCACAACTACTAATGCTAAGATTTTAAAATTATTTGACCTTTTAAATCTAGAAATCCTATCACTGCTAGGGGAGAGGACCCAATTGCTGAGCATATTCCAATAGTTGTGATAGTATTGTTAGATAATGTGAGAAGCAAGAAGTAAGCCAGGATCTGATGTCGGTCATAGATCACATACAATCTAGTCGATAGATGATTGAAGATCAAAATAGTGGAATGGAGAGAGAACCAAAGAGACAAATGCAAGAGAATTTAGAGAATGCTCACATTACTCCCCCTTACTAGTTACCGAACTGGTATTTGAACTAGTTAAGGTGAGAGGAGAGTGTTGTATATATAGCAAATAAAGGGCAAATACATCCAAGAGGTGTAATAACTCTAACTACTTGGTTAAATACAAAACATGTGGCATAACCTCCTCAAGTAAAGACAAAAAGGAGGTGGCACAAAAAGCCAAAAGAGGGTGAGAAACCTAGCTACCCCATAACCTACACAAGTAAAGACAAAATAGTGGTTATGAGAGGTGGAAAAATAAGCCAAAAGGTGTGTAACTCAACTACCCATGTGTGGGAGAGAGTGACACATGTAGCTAATGTATTTCACCATGTGTTCTCAAGTTAATCACATCTACTAAACCTAAGCAAGCTTTTAATAATGTGTAGGAAAAAGAAATTTCTCTGAGGAAAATAAAAAACCTACACTAACACCCCCCAAGTAAGCATAGCTTAGGTGGGTGAAAATATATGGGTCCTGACAAATTAATCCTAGTGAGGTACCCATGTACAAAGAATTCCTCCTCCTTGAAGAAGCCCCCCTAAATAGAGAGAGAAAACACCCCCACAAAGTATAGAGAGTGAAAGCAAAGGACTATCCTAAAGCAGACACTAGCTGCACCCCTAGAAAAGCTCGCAGATGATGGAACTTGATCTCAATGAAGGGTTTGGTGAAGATGTTTGTGATTTACTCCAATGTTTGAATGTACTTCAGATCAATGATGTTTGCATGAATCATCTCGTGTTTGTAGTGCATATGTATCTCAATGTGATTCGTCCTCTAGTGATGGACTGGATTTTTTGAGATTTGTACTGCAGTTTGATTATCACAAAAGATGGTTGTCGGATTTTTGAATGAAATGCCAAACTCAGTGAGAATATTCTAAAGCTAGATGGCCTCGATGGTGGCATTAACTGCCCCTTAATACTCAGCCTCTGTAGATGAAAGAGCAATTGCATACTACTTCTTACTTGACCAGCAAGCTGGACTAGAACTGAGTGAGACAAAATACCCTGAAGTAGACCTGTGATCTTGAGAATCGCCTGCCCAATTTGAATTTGTGTATCCCACCAAGTCAAAATCCATGCCCATTGCATAGTGAATCCCATAACTATGAGTGCCTTGAAAATAGTGGAGAATCTTCTTAGCTACTTTCCAATACAACTCATGTGGCTCTTGCATAAACCGAGAGACCATGCCCAAGACATATGAAATGCCAAGCCTCATATGAGTCAAATAGATGAGAATCCCAACAAGATGTCAGTATAAAGTGCCATCAACCAAGGGTGAAGAACAATTAACCTCAAGTTTGACCCCTGATAGAAGTGGAGTCAGTGTAGGCTTACATCCAACCATGCAAAATCTTGAGAGCATGTCAAGTTCATACTTGGGTTGTGCCAGGAAGATACGTAAATATAACTGAGTGATATCTATCCCTAAGAAGTAGTGCAAAAGACCCAAGTCTAACATCAAAAATCAATCATGAAGAGCAATTTTCACTACTTTGATTGTGGATGAATGACTCCCTATGATCAACAAGTCATCAACTTAGAGAACTAGAAATGTCAAAGTATCATCCTGCTATAGAATGTAGACATTCGGATCATAATGGAATTGAGTGAACCCAACTGATAGAAGGAAGGATTCTATCTTGGCATACCAGGCTCGAGGAGCTTGTTTGAGTCCATAGAGAGATTTTTGAAGTCGGTAAACCAGTGAAGGATCCTTAACAAACCCTTGTGGCTATTCCATGTAGATTTCCTTCTGAAGATCAACATGAAGAAAAGGACTCTTCATGTCCATCTGATGAACTTGCCAATGATGGGTTGTAGCTACAACAAGTACAAGTTAGATGGAAATCATTTTGGCTACTAGTGAAAAAGTCTCAAAGTATTCAATCTCAGGCACTTGGGAGAATCCTTTGGTGACCAAGCAAGCCTTATGCTTGTCAACTGACCTATCTGCTACAAATTTTGTTCAATAGATCCACTTGCATTGAACAAGTTTTCTTCCCTTAGGAAGAGGGACTAAATCCCATGTATGATTCCTTTGCAAGGAACTAAACTCTTCTTGCACTACTGCATCCCATTAGGGACACTGGAAACTTCCTGAAAAGTCTACAGATTAGAAACTGAAGGAACAAAGATATCTAGAGCATGTTGAAATTGTGACCTTGTTCTTCTAGTATTTGAAGGATCACCAACCCAATCACCTGTTGACTGTAAAGTCTGATGAGTCCAAAGAGACCATGTGGTAGGAGAGTCTAGAGGAGAATCATTGACCTTTGAATGATGACTAGGAGGAGAGGGTTGATCCTCATCATCATGTCTTAAGTGGAGGAAGAAGAATCTTAATCATGGTCAAGAGGTTTAAGATCCTCTGAAGAACTATCATCATGTTGTAAGGTCTCTAATGTGATGGTTGATGGAGAAGTGGTAGGAGAAGAACTAATGAGTCCTCCTCAAAATGAGCACTCCTCTCGATGAAAAACTCATGTGTGGTAGGATGAAGAAGCATGTAGCCCTTGACACCATCTAGGTACCCAAAAAATATGCAAGGCTTGTTCTATGGATCCATAGCCTTGCATTTCTTTACTAGAATGTGGGATCATGTAGGAGAACCAAACACCCGAAAGTGCTTAACTATGGGTTTCCAACTAGTCCAAGCTTGGAAAGGATTTACCCCCTTCACAACTTTGTGAGGAACTCAAATTTGGATATAAAATGCACAGTTGATGGCCTCTACTTAGTACTGAGGTTACATAGACCTAGAGTGAATCATACAATTGACCATATTTTTCAAAGACATGTTCTTGTGTTCTACAACACCATTCTGTTATGGAGTGTAGGGAACTATGTGGTGAAGATAAATGCCCTCACAGGCACAAAACTATTCAAACCTATAGAACTTGACATATTCCCTCCATTATCTATATGTAGAATCTTGATGGCCTTCCTTGACCATTTCTTTGCAAAAGCTTTGAATTCTTGAGAAGAATCAAAGACCTCAGATTTCTACTAGAGAAAGTATACCCAAGTATATCTAGAAATATCATCAATAAATGTTAGAACATATCTATTCCTACTAAAAGAAGAATGTGGAAATGGTCCTGCCAAATCACTGCATACCAAATCTAGAAGTTATATGGCCCTCCATGCTTTGCCTTTTTCATAATAATCCTTAGGATGCTTACCAAGAATGCATCCCTAGCAAACTCCATTAGAAAATCAAATAGAAGGCAATCTTGAAACCATGTCCTATTGACTAAGCTACTGCAAGTAGTGGTAATTCAAGTGACCAAACTGCTGATGCCACAAATGGCTCACCTCATCTGAATGAGTGAGTGGAATTATTGAAAGAGAGTTAGGAACAAAGTGAGAAAACTGATACAGTCTGGAATGATGATCTTCTTTTCCCACAACAACTATAAACCCATCATGCAACTCACTAACTACCACTTTGTCTGGAGTGAACTCAACCTGCTTTCCAGAGCTAATGTGAGTGATGATAGACAGACAAGAGATTAGTTGACAAAGATGGAATATAGAGAACATCCTGAAATGCTCCTTTGCCCACATCTACAAACCCTCTCTCATGCACTTCAACAAGAGTGTCATAACCCATGAGTATGGCAGGCATATAACATGGCTCTAAGGAGGAAAAACCATCCTATGAGGAAGTCATGTGGTGCGAAGAAACCGAGTCAATGATCTAGGTATCATGTTGTGAAGAAAATACAACTAGGGCCTTGCCCTTTCCTTTCCCCTTAGTCTTTTCTATGTCCATTGAAGACCCTTCTGATAAACTCTTCTTGATAGAGTTAGGCACCTTGATATTGTTCTTCTCAAGAAGATGTGACAGGTGATCAATCTACTTATTTAAACACTTATGCTCATCTTGTCTAGGCCTCTTACAATAAGAACATTTGACCTTCTCCTTCTTAGCTTCATCACCTTTTGATGAAGAGGTTTGATTAACTTCCTTTGAAGAAGTATTTTTCTAATCTTTCTTCTTCTCTCCTTGGTTCTTCTTTTCCTATTTGTTAGACCCTTTCTGTTCTTTTGTGTCCTGATTTACAACCAAGGTATGTGACTTAGAGGGTTTAATTGTACCCATGTGAGCTAGTTTATCTTCCTCCTTAGTGAGTTTTGTAGCAAACTTATCTAGTGAAGGCATTTTACAGTTCCAACCAAGGGAATTTTTTGTAGCATAAAAGGTAGAAACAAAGAGAGAATAGTTTGAACCAAGCTTAGAAAGAATGCTTAAGATCATTTGTTTTTCTTCTTTTTCAATTCCACACTATTTCAACTGCAATCTAATGGCTTTCAACTTTATGAATAAGTCTTATATGGTGTCAAAATTGCCAGGACTCAATCCTATGAGTTCACTCTCTAATTGATGACCCCTTAATTCATCTTGCTTACCAAAGAGGCTTTCCAGTGTGGTCCACACATCATTGGGTATTTTAGCAATTTCAATATGAAAAAATAAGTTAGGAGAAACAAACATACATAGTGTACTAAAGGCTTCATCACATTTGTTAAACTATATTATCTTTTCTGCATCTTATGCAGGTTTTATTTCAAGTCCCATTGTAACCCCATGATAGCCATTCCTTTTGAGATAGATTATCATCTTTGATTTCCATTCAAAATAGTTATATGGTGTTAAAATAGGAACTCTTGAAGCATCCATTTGTACAAAAAAGTAAACTAAAATATAGAAAGAGAAGTGCGAAAAAGAGACACATGAGAGGCCCTCCTTTTTACTAGTTTCTGAAATGACCCCCCCAGAAATTACAATGTTGGCACTTTATAATTAGTGTAATTTACAATGCAAATGTCAGATATTCAGACTCTTATAGGGCCCAAAATGGCCAAGACATTGAAACTATAGCTCAAGTACAATATGAGATCAAATTAATAGCACTGATACAGAGTAAACAGAAAAATATGAACCCTAAAAAAAATGGCACAAAAAACAAAGTCCGTTTGCACAAGTTATGGCTCCTAGAAGGTCTCAAAACAAGAATTGCGCATAAAATTCTAGAATAATCTTCAATTTCTGGGAATTTGGAGAGTCAAATAAAAAAACCAACTTTTCCATGTCATAGAGTGCAAAATTCTACCCTAAATAAAAAAATCACCAAAATAGGGCTATATATGGTTGAGAATAGGCCCTCTGAAGTTCTCCTGTCAAACTAAAATCACCAATGGAGAGGGTTTAGAAAATTCAAACTCAATCCTCCTGTGTCATGCTGATATCACCTCTAAATTTGGTAGAAATTCTGTAATTTTGGCAAAACTGCCAATTTTAGTTACAACTAGATAGTTTTAGCAAACTCCAATTTTGGTGAATTACCAGATGCAAATGGAGGAGTTATGTTTCTAGCTAGACCACCAAATTTAGCTAAGTCACCAAAATAAGACACCAAACTTGGTAGAGGTGGAGTGTGGGGTAGTTAGTGGTGGTGGAGCCATGCTTGGGTGGCGCTGCTTGCTAAGGCCCACTTAGGGGTAGTGGTTGTCAAGTGCCTTGATGTGGTTGTTGTTTGGGCCACTTAGCAACTTAGAGGTGAACTAGGTTACAAGTATAGAGAGTGCCACTCTGAGGGTAGTAGGAGGACCTAGCCCACTTGGGGTGAAGCCCTATTTATCAAGGTCGATCCCTTTGTTAAAGGCAAAATCCCTACTAGATTTTTATAGCACTTAAAGCACTTTTATCCTTAGTGCTTAAAAGTGATTAATACAATGCTTAAAGGGTTTTTTTGGTTTTAAATCCATACGATTGTACTATATGACATTCTATACAAGCCAGAAGCAAAAAATATTTTGCCTCAAAGGGCAACTTCACTGAGTTAGACTTTTGGATAGTCGATCTTTAGGTTTTTGGGGTTTCTGAGCATGGTGCCAAGGTCCTTTTGGGCCGAAAATGCTTTGATTTGATGGATACCCATTGGACCTCCTCTGAAAACCTTTGTAGCAGCTAGGTCCTATGATTTCCAATTTTAGGGAAACAAAAGCCAATCTTGACTTTTTCGAGCCTTATGGACAAATTTGGAATGGTCAAAAATGCCTCCAAGATTACTGAAAAGCTGCAATCACCTAGATTTCACAGGAACACAAATATGCATGCTAGAGTAAATAGATGCTTATTTTCCTTCAAACTATTCTAATTTTCTAGATAATTCAAGGATGCAAGAGAAGAGATAACTAGGTTTTTGAGAAAAATACTATCATTGGATTAGTCTCAAATCTCTCAAATATCAAAATTACAAAAATGAACTAAACTACACAAACATGCTTTGATACCATGTTAGACTCTACGAGAAGTGTGAACTGAGCTAGGATCTGATGTCAATCATAGATCACATAGACTCCAGTCAACAAATGATCGAAGATTAAAATAGTGGAATGGAGAGAGAATCCTTAAAGAAAGAATCAAAGAGACAACTGCAACAGGATTTAGAGAATGCTCACATTACTCTCCCTTACTAGTTACCGAACTAGTATTCGTACTAGTTAAGCTGAGAGGAGAGTGCTATATATCGCAAATAAAGGGAAAATACATCCAAGAGGTGTTATAACTCCAACTACCCAAAATATGTGAAAGTTTTACCTACTTGGTAAAAGCCAAAACATGTGGCATAACCTCCTCAAGTCAAGATAGAAAGGAGGTGGCACATAAAGCCAAAAGAGGGTGAGAAACCCAACTACTCCATAACCTACTGAAGTAAAGACAAAATAGTGGTTATGAGAGGTGGCACAATAAGCTAAAGAATGTATGTAACTCCACTAATCATATGTGGGAGAGAGTGGCACATGTAGCTAATGCATTTTTCCACATGTCCTCATATTAGTTCCACATCTAGTAAACCTAAGAAAGATTAATAATGTGTAGGAAAAAGAAATATCCCTAAGGAAAATAAAAAAACCTATACAAACACTCCCTTAAACATAGCTTAGGTGGGTGAAAAGATATGGGTCCCAACAAATGAAGCCTAGTGAGGTACCCATGTACAAAGAATTCCCCTTCAAAGAAGAAGCCCCCCACAAAGGAATAGCCCCCCCAAATAGAGAGAAAAAATACCCCCAAAGTATAGAGAGTGAAAGTGAAGGACTAAGAAGCCCCTCTTGAAGTAGACAATGGTTGCACCCCTAGCAAAGCTCATAGATGAAGGAACTTTCTCTTAGTGAACGATTTGGTGAAGATGTCTCAGATCTACTCCAATGTCTGAATGTACTTGAGATCAATGATGTTTGTATGAATTAGCTCCCAGATGTAGTACATATGTATCTCAATGTGTTTCATCCTCTGGTGATGGACTGGATTCTTTGAGATCTATATTGTACTTTGATTATCACAAAAGATGATTGTGGGCTTTCTGAATGAAATACCAAAGTTAGTGAGAATATTCTAAACCCAGATGGCCTCAGTGTTGGCATTAACTGCCCCTTGATACTCATCCTTTGTAGATGAAAGATAAATTATAGACTTCTTCTTTCTCGACCAACAAACTGGACAAGAATCAAATGAGAAGCAATACCCAATTAATCCTAGCTAGGTTAAAATACTCTTTCTGGCTGAGCAATAGTAGTATAATCTTCCTAGTGGCTAGTTGAGTCTTAGATATAATTGTATAGAATTGGATTCTAGTTAGATTCCATTTTAGTTTCAAGTTTTATAAACTACATTTTTTGTGGAACCAAACTGCATTCACTAGCATATCCCTACTTCTCCTTCCCTTGTACTTTTCTTGTTTGGCACAAAGTAGAATTCAACAATGTCAGATCTCTTTCTTCAAACCTTTAATGCTTTTGATAAATCCTTCAATAGTGAAGATTTTGACATGCTCAATGAAGCCCTTGACAACTTCATCCATGACAAATCTTTCTCTTTTAAACAAAAAACAAAATCCTTCTCCTAATATGATTAACACAATTTACGTTTTCAGTTCATCACAAGAGATCGTGAAAGTAAAAATTGTAGTACATTTTAGATCTAAGATGCAAACACTTGCTAAACCAGTCATGAATGTTTAGGGTGCTTCAAACACACCCCACCTTGATGACTATTTTTACTATTTTCTAATTCTATAAAGTTAAATTTGACAATGGATCTTCATTACCATGCGGCAGCCTACACATATAACACTAGGCAAAAAAAAAAAAAGAATTTCTCTGTCCCTATTTACCTTTCCACTTCTTCTCTGACTCTACCTCCACCTCCTAATTTGTCCCAAAATCCCCTAATAGATTATGATCTAGTATAGTAGCTTCGAGTTGGGTAAGTGCAAGAAGTTGGGTCCACTTTTAGTGGAAGCCTCAACACAAAATTTTTTCAGAAATGATGGATTTTGGCAATATGGTTGACAAACATTTTTTAGATTTTTTGGATGAAATTAAAACCCATTTAAGATGACAATGTATAGTTTTAAAATATATATATTTTTTAGTTTTGGACATATTTTTGTATTTATTATTTAATTTTTAAACAAAAAGCTTCAACTTTTTCGAAGAAATGGACTTTGGCAATATGACTGACAACTTTTTTAAAAGAAGTTTTTGACAAAATTAAAACCCATTATAGATGAGATAGTGTAGATTCCAACTATATCATTTTTTTTACAATTGGATTATCTTTTCTATTTTTCAATTAATTTCTAATGAAACAAGTCCATAAACTTGAATTATCAAAGTTTTTTAGTATTTTAATAACATTTTATTAAAATAATTTTTTGAAAAAAAAATTGTATGAAAAAATACTTCAAACAATTCTTTTCAATTTGAAAAAAAAATTCAAAAAATGTTAAGGTTTGGTTGTCTTATGTGTGACGTACATGACGATTTTCAAAACACCAAATATGGCCACTAAAAAATTAACAAAAAAACATCTATTCAATAGAAAATTAAAAAAAATGGAAAACATGCTTAAGTGAGTTACAAATCTTTTCCCAAAAAGCTTTAGAAAAATATGATTATTTATGTCAAAATATGGATGACGTACACGTGCATGGTATAGTAAAAAGAGGTGACTTTTAAACAGTGGTTCTTAGAAACACCTATTGTAAATCAATTTGTATTATCTAGGTATTCAAATAAATTACATATTTGGAAACTAGACTCCGAGTACTACATTTTACGATTAGTGACTTTTTTCAAGATTCCATTTCTAAGTGCTTCAAATTTTGAGGTCAAATGTGACAAATTCTAAAAATCAGGGAAAACACTTCCACTTTTTGGCCAAAAAGTGGACACAACTTCTTGCCAGCACCTAGCTACTCTAGGGAGCTAAGATCTGTCTTTGGGAGCTCATTCAGAGTTATCTACAATATCATGGTATGCTCCAAGAATCCCTGCAGAAGATCCCCATTACATCCTTTGCTAGGACAAATGATGTAGTTTCCTTGCTCTATTGCATCTACACAAATACTACAAATATTATATTTCAACAATATGAACTACCTTCCTTGGAGGTACAGAAGTTGAATGATCATTTCCTTATTGTTGTTGTAATTAATAATTTTAGAGTGAAATGTACCCTTATTGATAATGGTTCCAGTACTAGTATTTGTGGTGTAGATCTGCTAAACTGTATTAATATAGATACATCTTTCATATCCCCTACTATGCTTTCCATCCATGGTTTTAAAAATGGTAGTAAACAAACACTACAAATAATCACACTTCTAATTGAATTGGGCCCAATCACTTTGCCTACTCTCGTCCATGTCATGCCCAATGTGTTGTCTTATAATCACCTCCTTAGTAGACCATGGATTCACACCATGGGCATAGGCCTATCTAACTTGCATGGATCAATAAAATCCATCTTTGAAAGTAAGACCTATATTATTACAATTGATCTAGCTCTTATGCAATATTTTCAACAATACAGATTATGTGACTCAGCCTCACACTTCCCCTACCCTTCATAATTTAATTCCTTCATCTTCTACTAAGAAACATTCCTCATCTTCAACTTCTACACCTGAAGTTGATCATGGTTGTTATGGAAAAAAATGTGTACACCTCCATAGTAGAAATGATGAGAGATAGAGAGAGTGTGCCCTAGGAGGGCAAAGGCAAATATGGAGTAGAATGAAATGCTGGAGCAAATCATGAAGGAAAGAAGTCACCATGAACATGGAAACCCTAGCATGCTTGATGTAGTGTCACAATTGGATGCAAGAAGTTGGTGTAGCCCAAATAAATAAGAATATCTTTACAAGAGGTGCAAGAAGTTAGTGCTGCAATACTAATTCACCATAGAGAGCTTTAGAGAGTTAGAATCCTTCAAGAAGTTAGAGATCACATAGAGAGGTTGAAATGAATAAACTAACTTGCTTTTAGATGCATTCCCATAATATCACCCTAAATATCACCCAACCAATTTCCTTCTTGTGTGTGTAGGTAACACTCAGAAGAATCAATAGAAAACAAGTTACAAGAAGCAGGAACACAGAAGGGTGAAGGCACATGAAGTTTAACATTTTGCAAAACCCTAATTAGGATCTAGGGCACCCAAGCACCATGGTCCTTTGAGTGCTCAAGTCTAGATCTAGGTTCTCCTATGTTCATTGGTCTCTAATGTGCTTTCGATTTGTCCCTATCTATTTCTGATAGTTTGTTATGCTTGATCTTGCTCATATAGGGTTTCTTGTTTTTCCCTAGTTTGATTGGTTGGATTTGGTTAATTCTCCTCTATACAAAAATAGGACAAAGCCCATATAGTTTGGCTCTCCTTCCTTGGGTAGAAGCCAAGCTCGGCTTTTGTTCTAATGTTGGATAGAAGAGGGTTTTGACTTAGTTTGATCTATTGGGCTAGTCTCTCCTTTTTGTTTAACAATGATGTTGACACATCCTTTAATGCATGTCCTAGTAATGATTGGGACTCACCTAGATTTTACACCCTCCTTTGTTGGAGAGTGTAAACTTGACCCCCCTTATTCTGACATTCCAAAAGAATCTTCAAATCTCACATCTACAAACAAGTCTTCTACATCTAAAAAAAAATTATTCCATTCCTTCTACTAAGGATACATGTGATTACACTTCATGCATAAATTATGCCACTAATGGTGATCCTCTGTATTTTAAGGATATTCAATCATGTTATGGCCATGGTTTTCACATTATCTCTAGTGTAGGATATAAAGGAAATGAATGCAATAAACATGAAGAAGGTATCAAGATCCCACTAGAGCCTAATCCACACAAGTCCATATCGGGTCTTGATTACGATCCTCATCAACCCTCTGTCCCCTCTTATCAAGACTACCTAGATGTGAATATGATTTTTGCCTCTTTTTATTCTCTTTCTCTTCCTCTTGTATATCCTAAATTTATATCTCAAGATTTGGATTCTTATAACTTCCCTCCCTTGGATTATTTTTCTAATGATGAAGAACTTGCTGAATTTCTAGAGATATATGAGCACATGCCATTATATCATCATGACCAAGGGTTTCAATTTTTCTTAAATGCACAAGCCTACTTTGGGGAATTTATTTCTTTTTAGGTGAAATCGTCACATCCCCTAGCAGCTCTTGAGTGTACCCTTTATTGGATCTCCCAGAACATAGTACTCTCCTTGTTGGAGATACTTTTGATGTTCTGATGGATCCTCAAGTAAAGGATAAGGTTATTAAGATTAGGAAATACTTGTCCTCTAAAGAGAGATAAATGCATTATGATCTTCTTCATGAATTTCCTAAGTTATTTAATTGATCATATGCAGATATGCTCAGTATTGATCTGAACATCATGGTCCATAACATAGTGCTATATCCCGATGCCCAACCTGTAAAATAGACAATTCAAACAATGAATCGTAAGGTGGATTTATTGGTCAAGGATGAGACTGAAAATATTTTACAAGCTGGTTTCATCAGCTCGATTGACTATTCACCTTGGCTCTCAAATATTGTGGTTGTCACTAAACCCGACAACTGCATCTGAATGTGTATCAATTTTCATGATCTTAATAAAGCATCCTTGAAGGATAATTTTCCTTTACCTAATATCTATAACATTGGAAAATGTCCCCTTGGGGGCTTTTCCCTCCTAAGGTTTAGCTCCCAGGTCTTTTATCTACATTTAGGACATCTTGCATCATATTTTGACATTTTGATGAAATGATCCCTAAGTTTCATGACAAATGGGACCTAGTGGGATCCCTTGAACCTAACCCTGACCAAAATAGGGGGGAAGGACTTGGGCACCCGTGCCCTATTCCTACCCTATTTTGGGTCAATCCCAAATTTTGGGTGTCATCTTGTGACCGTTATTTGGGTCCTATGTTGACACGGTAAGTTTTAATTACAAAATTCTTGGCAGGAGTGTTTGTAGTTGCATATAAAAGTATGTTTAGGAATTCATTTGTAAAATAGATGGCCATTTTGAACTTTAAGCATTCTAAAGGAGATTCAAGGCATTCATTGTGTGACAAGAGAAGATTTGTGTTGTCTATGTGTTTGTATTTGCAAATTTGAGCATCCATCTCATCATGGCATGAAGAGCTTCCTCCTTCCATGAGATCTTCACTACAAGGTGACATCATTTGTGTTTTTAAGAATCCATCATTTAGTTTTTGTCTCTACCTCACAAGGGCACACACTCTCTATCTAACAATGGTGTTTGGAAGACTTGAATGTCTCTTCGGAGCTTGATTGAGGTAGGCCTCTAAACACCACAACCCCCTCCCAAAGTTTTCATGATTGTAGGTTACAAGTTGAAGATATAGGAAAAGTGGAGCTCCAAGAGGGCATTACAGAGTGTCGGATTTGTAGATCAAAGTTGTAAACAGTACCCTAGACTTAGGTGCCCACTCTATAGTCCTCCAGATTCTGTGACAGGAAAATCTTTGTGATAGCAGAAACAGGTTGCAAGCTGAGCTTCCAAATCCTGACAAAAACCTAATCCTTGGACTTGGGCACCCACTCATTAGTCCTTGACTATTCCACTTCTGAACCTCAAAAATAGATGCACAATTATTTGTCATTTTATATCTTTCTATAGTAGCATTTTCTGATATTCGTCTGTTTGCTTCCATATTTGTATAATTAGGGTTTTGATGTATAATTGAGCATAAGTGGACATAATTGACAATCAAATCATACAAATTCAAGTTTCCCTACATCTCATAGTGACATAGGGTATGATAGTACATTGCAACTCAACCCTAGGTCCTTGAATGAAAGGGTGAAAGGAGGATACACACACAAAACTACCAAAAACAAACTAGATCAAAACTCGACCCTTTACATTTTGGTGAACCCATGTTGTTGGACTTGTTTGCACCTTGCTGAGTGTTTTTCTTAATATTTTCTTTGATTTCATTCATTCATAGTATCATTCATCTTATTGCATTGGAAAACTTACAAAAAAATTGAAAAATTGGAAAAATTGGGAAAAATTGCATTTTAGGGTTTGTGTGTTGCATTAATTAATTTGAATTTCATCACATTTCTGATTTTTGCATTAGATCTGAGATAAATTGCAGAAAATTACAAAAATTCAATATCTTGAATTGCATTTTTGTCATAAAATTGCTAGGGTTTTGTTGGAAATTTTGCACTTTTCATATAACCTAGTAATTTCAAAAACTAGGGTTTGTAGGCAAAATCTTGTTTCATATTTTTATACTGATCTTAGACACTCATTAAAAATTCTATAGGGTTTCATTTTAGTGTAAATTTGCATTTAGATCTCAAAAATTTGTATTTTTATATAGAAAATTTCACAAAAACTAGTGTTTTCATTGATTTTTCCTTAGATGTGCACTTGCATTTTGCATGGTAGGGTGTGAAAATAATTATCAGATCTGAGTGGACTTAATTTTCATCATTAGGTCTTGGGATTGAAAAATGGTGAAAAATTGCATATTTTAGGGCAGTTTCACTAGGGTTTGACTGATCATCATCTTAGATTTGAATAAAAAGTGTGTTGTAAGGGATCTTATTGATTAATTGGATTGATATTAGACACATTATTTTCTTCACCTGATCAAATTCCTTACAACACCTTTTGTTTCATATATTTGCATTGAAAAAGTATAAAAAATAAAGCATTTTAGGTCATTTTTGCACATAATTTTGCCCTTGTCTTTTGCATAACTATTGAAAACATTTAAAAATATGATTTTTCATTTATGTTACAAGATATTTAACCATGGAATATTCATCTCCTTACTCTTTGGTATCTTTACATGCATATATCAAAAACTTAGAGAGTTTCTACAAATTTCTTAATATGAATCCTCATGTTCTCACTTACATCCAAGCCATGTATTACAAGGATATATTTAAATGCACTTCATTTGAAATCCTTGACTATGTATCTAATTATGACAACTTCACATCTCTCATGAATGCATACCCTTGGGTAGTAGAAGATTTGATGAAACACATTGAGAATGATGAGAATGAAAGTTCTCTTAATGCTTTGGATTTAATAGCTAAAACATGTAATGATGACATAGAAAATGATTCCTCCTATGAGGATATACTAGCACAAGAGGATGAAATAATTGACACATTCTTGAACATCACCCTACCCTCTTTGAAAAATAAAACATTAGTGGATAAAGGGCTCCCTCTCAAGAAGGATTCTTCACGGGTGTAAAAAGACTATTCACCTAACGACCATTTCGTGCATGAGACCTCTATAGATAATACATTAGACCTTCCACATTTGATTGAAAACTCAAGAACCTTCAATGAGAGGACTATGGATAGCTCTAGTCCTCCAAACAATAGAGTACCTTCCTCTCATCCCATTGCTCTCTTTGGCCAAGATGTAGCATTAGTGGATGAGAAAAGGTCTCTCACATTAAATCTTTTAGGGATGGATGTTGGGTGCAATCAAGAGGGAAATAGTGTCAATTCAATATTCATTAATAGGTTTTGTAACAATATTCCTAAGATGGTTGTGCGGGAGGCACCTAGTGCACCTTCTTGTTTAAAGCCGGTGATTATGGTTTAGGGTGTTCAAAATGTGTTACAACAACCACACCACAATGTGATTGATCACACATACAACACCTATAATAACAAGCAAAGTAAGAAAGCACCACATGTGCCATCTCTCTTCCATTTTCTCAACCTATGCTCCCTCCACCACCTTGTCTTACTCATAAAAGTGGTCAAGAATATGATCTTGTCGAGCAGCTTCGTGCTACTCCGGCTAAGATCTCTCTCTAGGATTTAATACAAACAATGCCTACATACCATGGAATGCTCCAAGAAGCTTTACAAAAGGTGATTGTTCTGCTTGCTGTTAAGCCAAATGATGTAGCAGCTCTATTAGATTGTATGCATGCAACAAAAATAGATATTCTCTTCCAACCACATGAATTACTGTCAATTGAAGTTCAAAACCAATATGATCCTCTTATAATATTTGTCACAATAAACAAAACATTGGTTAAGAGAGTTATGATTGATAATGGATCAGCTCTTAATACTTGGGGCATTGACTTATTACATAAGATTAAAGTTGATACATCTGCCATCAAGCCAAAAATGTTAAGTATCTATGGTTTTGGTAATGTGGGATGACAATCCATGGGCACTATAACTCTGCCTATACAACTGGGATCTGTGATGGTGCCTACCCTAATTCATGTCATGTGTTGTTCTCTATCTTACAACATGATTCTTGGTAGACCTTGGATTCATGTGTTGGGGGTAGTCCCTTCCACCTTGCATCCCTCAATCAAATATATATTCAAACGTAAACTTCATACTATTCATGTTGATCTTGAACTAGATAACTGTTTACATATTGAAACACAAAAACCAATTTACAATCATATGAGCTTAAACAATTTACTATCTGCTTCATCGATGCCTCTAGCCATGAATGATGTTGTGAAATATTCCATACCATCAAATGCACTCTTTAGTGATGATTAGGGCTTATTAGATTTTAATCCTTGCAGTATAGGGGGATATAAAATTAATAGCCTTGACACATCAAAAGTAGCATTGATCTCACCTAAGAAATCTTTCGAAGCACCTAAGAAACCTAACTCCCCTCGGTAGAAAATAAAAATAATACTCTCACTTATACCACAAACTATGAGATCTATGAGGCTTCACGATCCCCTAAAGAAATGACATCCCTCTATGGTCGAGGATTTAAAATCCTTTATAAAAATTATGACTATCTAGGTAAGGGATGTGGTGTAAATCAACAAGGAATTCAAGTACCTATAGAATATGCTTCAACACATTACTCAAGTGGCATTAGATATAATCCTTTTAATTAAAATAAAGCCTCTCGTCATCCTAAACTCAATGTTAATGAAGTTTCAACAAGACCAAAACAACATGAAGACTATATTAGATATGCATGTTCCTAACATTGGGATGAAACAGGTAAGTATTTCTAACCCTTTACCTCTCTTGTGATGTGCTTCTCCCATGATGTGTTATGTGTATTTAGGCCTCCTGGGTTGACCCTTAATTCTCTTGTAAGGTCAAGGATACCAGGAGACCACCTCTGTTGTGACCTTCTTCTATTTGTAACATACATTAAAGTGGGGTCTAAATGTAACATCATAAAATGTTCCCTTGGGGGATTTTCCCTCCTAATGTTTAGCTCCCGGGTCTTTTATCTACATTTAGGACATCTTGCATCATATTTTGACATCCCGATGAAATGATCCCTAAGTTTCATGACAAATGGGACCTAGGGGGATCCCTTGAACCTAACCCTGACCAAAATAGGGGGGAGGACTTGGGCACCAACACCCTAGTCCTGCCCTATTTTGGGTCAATCCCAAATTTTGGGTGTCGGCTTGTGACTGTTATTTGGGTCCTATGCTGACATGGTAAGTTTGAATTACTAAATTCTTGGTGGGAGTGTTTGTAGTTGCATATAAAAGCATGTTTAGGCATTCATTTGTAAACTAGGGCTATTGTGAACTTTATGCATTCTAAAGGTGAGTGAATGCATTCATTGTGTGACAAGAGTATATTTGTGTTGTCTATGTGTTTGTATTTGTAGATTTGAGCATCCATCTCCTCATGGCATGAAGATCTTCTTCCTTCCATGAGATCTTCACTACAAGGTGACATCATTTCTATTTTTAAGAATTCATCATTTAGTTTTTGCCTCTACCTCACAAGGGCATACACTCTCTATCTGACAATGGTGTTTGGAAGACTTGAATGTCTCTCTGGGGCTTGATTGAGGCAAGCCTCTAAACACCACAACCCCCTCCCAATATTTTCATGATTGCAGGTTATAGGTTGAAGATACAAGAAAAGTGGAGTTGTAGGAGGGCATTACAAAGTGTCATATTTGCATATCAGAGTTGTAAACAACACCCTAGACTTGGGCACCTACTCTTTAGTCCTCTGGATTCTATGACAGGAAAATCTCTATGACAGCAAGAACAGGTTGCAAGATGAGATTTTAGATCCTGACAAAAACCTAGGCCTTGGACTTGGGTGCTCGCTCATTAGTCCTTGACTACTCCACTTCTGAACCCCCAAAATAGGTGCATAGTTATTTGTTATTTTACATCTTTCTATAGTAGCATTTTCTGATATTCATCTGTTTGCTTCCGTATTTGCATAGTTAAGGTTTTGATGTATAATTAAGCATAAGTGAACATAATTGACAATCAAATCATACAAATCCAAGTTTCCCTACATCTCATAGTGACCTAGGGTATGATAGTACATTGCAACTTGACCCTATGTCCTTGAATGAAAGGGTGAAAGGAGGATACACACACAAAACTACCATAAACCAACTATCCAAATTCCACCCTTTACAATATCAATATGATAGTTGATTCCATGGACGAACATGCCTTGCTTTCTTTTATGAATGGCTTCTTAGGTTATAATTAGATTCTAATTAACCCTAATGATCAACCTAAAATTGCTTTTACATCACCATGGGGTAATTATTGTTTTGTGATCATGTTGTTAGACTAAAGAATGATGGTGCAACTTACCAATGTGCTATGAACCTAATATTTCATGATTTTATTCACAATATCTTAGAAGAGTATCTCAATGATATCTTGGACAAGTCTATTTTACAAAAAGATCATGTAGATTATCTTTATCACATCTTTGAGCATATACACCTCTATAATATGCATCTCGACCCCCATAAGTGTATCTTTGAGGTTGACTCAGGCAATTTCTTTTGGGGTTCATAGTCTTGCATTGTGGCATTGAGGTGGATACTAAAAATATCAATGCTATTATGAACATGGCACCCCCTAAGAACATATCTTAGCTTTGAAGGTTGCAACAAGAAATTCAAGCTATTCACCATTTTATTTCACAAATCGCTAACAAGACTCTTCCATTTACACATATTCTTAACAAGAATGCTTTTTTTAATGGAATGTTGATTGTTAGAAGATCTTCAAGGATCTTAAGTCCTACCAGGCTAATCCGCCTATCCTTATCCCAGTTATTTCTAGTTGTCCATTTCTTCCTTATAATTTGGCTTCATCTCACACTTTAGTGCTCTTATTAGCCCAACATGATGATTAAGTTAGGGAACATGCCATTTATTACCTTAGCAGAAACTTACTTTATTATGAAACTCATTACACACTATTAGAAAGGCAATGTCTTGCTCTTGTTTTTGCAATGAATAAGCTTAGACATTACCTTCTCTATGTGGATAGGTGTGTCATCATTAAATTTGATCCTCTTAAACATCTATTTTCTAAAACATATCTTTGAGGTCACCTCGCTAAATGGGTTATGTCACTTATGGAGTTTGATCTTAAATTTGTGTCACAAAAGGAAATGAAAGGACATTTTGTAGCCAATGATTTGGACGATGTCCCTTCTCATTTTTCTATTCCTAATAAAGTCTCATTCCCTAATGTTCATATTATGTCCTTAGAAGATGATTAGTCAGGGACTTGTTCTTCGATGGATATATATGTTTAACTGGCTTTGGGATAGGTGTTGTATTAATCCCTCCTTCTAGTAAGTTGATTGGTCTCTCATTTAGTCTAAATTTTCATTGCACTAACAACATTGCCAAGTATGAATCCCTTATCATTGACTTGTGTCTCATGTTATATCTTAATATCAAACATATTCACATTCATGGTGACTCACAATTGATTATAAAGAAAGTTACAGGGTCTTATTAGGCTAGAAAAGATAAATTGTCTCAATATCACGATTGATCACTACTTCAACAGTTTTCCTTTTTGTCTATTGATAATATTCCCCATAAGGACAATCATCATGTTGATGCCATGGAAAGTGTTGCTTCCCTTATACCATGTGGTGATTATATGGTTGAATATCATCTTATAATTCATGTTCTTTTGTCACCAACTCTTGGTGATTCTACTTCACTAGATTCTCTTTTTGCCATAATGTAGACTTAGAGGAATGGTACTCCCATATATTCACTTATTTGAGTGATGATACCTTGCCCCTAAAGTTCTTAAAAAAATCTTGAACTTGCATTTGCAAGATCATCATGTGCTATATTATTCTCTCTAATGTACTTTACCGTTGATCCTATAATGGTCTTCTCTTATGTTGCTTAACTAAGGCTAAAATCCCCATTACCCTTTACAAGGCCCATTCAAGTGCCTTGGGGGGGTATTTTGGTGGATGTTCCCTAGTTCAAAAACCTCTCTAAATGGGATACTATTGGGTGAGCATGGAACATGATTTCTTTGCTTTCATTAAAAAGTGCGTACAATGTAAGCAACATATTAACCTTATTTGAGCTCTTGCATAGAAACTACATTCCCAGGTATCACCTTGGTCATTCTCTATTTAGGGCTTAGATATTATTGGAATAATCTCACCACCTTCTTCTTGAGGTCATACCTTTATCGTCATAGTTACTGATTACTTCATGAAATGGATCTAAGTTGTTCCACTTCGATCCACCATTGCTGAAGTCATCTATCACTTTCTCCTAGATAACATTATCTCTCGTTTTGGACTTCCTTTCACCTTTATTTTTGGTAATGGTACACTATTTAGGAACAAGCATGTGAAGTAATTTATAGAAAAATTCCATATTAAACACCACTTCTCTACGCCATATTATCCACAATCAAATGGCCAAGCAAAAGCCTCTATTAAAACTATCAATAATATTCTTTGCAAAACAATCAATAAACATGGTAAAGATTAGCACACTTAGCTTTCTTATGTATTATGGGCCTATCACATGAGTATTTATATAGCTACTAGAACAACCCCATAAAATCTCATTGATGAGGTTGATGCTATCATGCCTCTCAAGTTGGAAATTTCCTCATTACAAATTTACTTCCAAGGCCTTATTGATCACAATACCTACTGTATTCAGTGTCTTTTGCAACTTGAAATGCTTGATGAATAGCACCTCCATGCTCTTGAGCACCTTCAAGCATACCAAAATACCTTAAATTATGGTTATAATTAACATGTTCTTCATATATCATTTGAAGTACAGGTAACTTGGTGTTGTATGAAAACCAGCAAAATGTGAATGCTCTTGTCGGTTTGAAAGGAAAATTTAGCCCAAACTAGTTGGGACCTTACGTCACCTTTGTCTATAGATCTAGAGCATTTGGTCTCTCTAGGATGGATGGTAAGCCTCTTAAATAGACCATTAACTTTATGCACTTGTGTCTCTTTCATGCTTAATTTCTTCCTTTATGTGACATTTATGTAGATAAGTATTGAGTATTTTTTACTCCTAGCTTTCCTTATGTCATTTGACCATTAACATGTTTTATTTTTCATGTTATGGTCCATTTCTAAATTGTATATTTGGATTAGATATGCAATTTTTATTTTAAAACATCAATGCATTAGTAAATGTTAAAGTGTTATTAAACAATTTGCATTTGAGTTTTATGCTTTTGTTTTTCTTCTGAACATGTTACATGTTGTCTTGAATGTTAGTTATAATTTTCATTTTCAAGTAGAAATTGTAGACACTAAAAAATGACCATGTCTTCGCATCACTTACATCTCTTCAAATCTATCTAATCACCTGCATTCAACGTTAATTAAATAATCTAATTATTTAATTAATTTCATCAAATTCTTCCAAAACTCAAAAATTCAACATTAATTGAATAAATTGTTAATTATTTAATTAATTTCAGCAAAATCAACTTTACTCTTCCAAAATTAAATAATTTTAATTATTTAATTAATTCATAATCCTCTTTCAAATTTCAAGTCTACATTAATTAAATAAATCCCATTATTTAATTGATTCATCACAAATCCTCTCTTATCTATAATTAAATGACTTACATTATTTAATTAAATTCAATTATTCTTCTAAATTAAATAAATCACACAAATTTATTTAAATTATCTCAATCCTCTAAAAATAAATAAAATCAAATATTTTATTTATAATCTTTATATTCCTCTCTCATGCACAAGCAATTAAATAAATTTATTTATTTAATTTCAATTATCTTTCCAATTCCTCTAAAAGTATCATGATAACTCGTGTGCACAATCAATCTTATTTTTAGAACTCTAAAAAAAGCAAAATTACAAGTTGAGTTATCTATTCAATCAATCTTGTTTTCATCATATCTTAATAAAAATATCCTTATGGATTGACACATGCTGTGTGTAGATTCATCATCGATCTTCCGTGAAACCTATATAAACCCCTCTCATCTTCATAGAAAATCCTCTTCGATCACTTATTCTCAGGGATCCTTTACAGCGCTTTGAGCATACACCGCATCATTGAGCACCTTTTATGATCTGTTGACATTGATCTTTGAGCACTTTGAGCATTCGCTTGTTGCAAACATGGTAAAAGCAACATATATGAGCAATCCACATTCAACAAAAGAGAACAATACAATTTGGTAAAAGCTTTCTTGTTTTATTTGATTTATTCATTGATCATGGCTTTTTATTTAGATAGATCTCTTTATGTTATGGGTTATTGATTTGGTTATTATCATAGTTTTTGATTTTATCATTCGACATCTCAATTTTTCTCATACACATTCTGGCATGCCTGGTGGGACCCATTAATCCCTCTTTTTCTTTGAGAAATTAATTTTTTTTAAGTACAATATGGAACATACATCAACACAGAAAAGCACCTTTTGTAGAGCAGTACAATGCTTTTGAGGGATCCTGCGGCGCCTTTGGTAGCATAGAATCGCACTTTTGGTATAACAGTAAAGTGCACATGGTAAAATAGTAAAGCGCACTTGGTACAACACTAAGGCACACTTGGTATAACAGTAAAGCGCTTTTGGCTGGGATGACAGGCTTGCAAACTTTAAAACCCCATAACTTTCTCAAAACTTAATGAAATTCGATGCTTTTTTTAAAAATTGCATAGAAAATCATAAGGAATCCATTGGTGATATTTAATATTTTTTATCTTATCATAATGGTCACCAATTTTCCATATTTCACTTTGCTTTTCTAGGGTTTCTAACTTATTGTTAGGGTTTTTACTTGATTTCTGACATCTTGTTATTTTCTTTGGAACTAATAACACTTGTTGCAACATCTTAGATAATCACTAAATTATTCAATCATCCTTTGATCTGGCTTTCTTGACGAAATATTATTTTTTGTAGGCTAGTTATTACACTGCACATTTGGTAGTACAGTACCATGCGTTTGGTAGTATAGTAGCTCTCTTTTGGTAGCATAGTACCACACTTTTGGTAGTACAGTACTATGCTTTTGGTAGCACAGTACAATGCTTCTGGTAGCATAGTGGGTCACTTCTGGTTCTACAGTAACTCACCTTCTGTAACACAGTGCAGAGCTTTCAACAATATAGTAAGTCACCTTTGGTAATACAGTCAAGTGCTTTTGGTCAAATTCATTTATTTTTTCTAAACTTGTGATTTTTTGTGGAACTAATCAACTTGTTGTAGCTTCTTATAACTCAAACAGAGTAAATGGGTTTCCGTAACATGTTCAGGCAGGATGAGCGTTGAAGAAATTCAATCTATTGCACTAAGTCTTAGAAACATATTGCTTTCTTAAGGGACAAAACATCTTTTTGCAATCTAAGTCTTAGGAACATATTATTTTCTTAAGGGACAATGGACATGAATGCAAAAACACTTCAATTTCCTAAGGGACAATGGACATGACTACCAAACACTTCAATTTCATAAGGGACAATTGATGACTACAATTGTGTGTGTGCCTAATTTAGTTGCAGCTTATTTTTTCTTATAACGGGACGATTGAACCTTTGTTTGACGTGCTTGCTCTTACATTTCAGTTATTCCTTTAGAAGGGCCTACTTTTAGATTGCACTTCATCCAAAAGGGACAATCCTAAGTGGACTTTTACTTTGAATCGCTATATAAGAGGGATAAGGTGAAAACCAAGTCCTAACCAACGTCAGCCTTACCTTGTGGTGCCAAACTGAAAAGAGGTGTACTAGCTCTTTGTGGAAATAATTTTCACATTGAGTGAAGTGTTTGATACTCTTAGTAGGATTGGTTAAAGCTTTTAGTATCTTGTCACATTGCTCGTAAGGCATTGGTCCCTCAAAGTTACTAAGAACCATCTAGATAGTGACTACCTGATCCACCTCCAAACGTTGCGGTAATCATTAGTGCAAGGGGAATCGATTTAAGCCCTTAAGATACTCACCATTAGATCCCTTGAGAAGAGATAGTATTCCCTCAGCCATAAATTTATTGTGACCTACTTGAGATTTCTAAGGGGAGGGTGGGATATCCCTACTTATCGTCTCTCGCAAAGATATAAATGTTTGACACCTTTATGGAATGACATTTGGTCGACGGAGTACTAAATTGTGAGCTGATCTACTGCAATGAAACCTTGTCTCTAGGGATAAAAAGTGCTTGATATTGTTTGCAATTATCTTATACACATGGAAACATTAGGTTTTTTTGTGAGCCTCAAACATACACTATCTGTTGTGTCAATCCTTTTTGTCACTTTGTTTGTTGTGTTTTCTCTCGCCAAAGCAAATCCAATCAAAATCAAATCCAAAACTATCAAAATTTGCCTTATAAACAACACTAACACTACTTCAGCACCTCTGGTATAACAACAACTCACCTGTGGTATAACACTAGCTCTCCTTTGGTGTAACAGTACCTCACCTCTGGCAAACCTACTTCAGCACCTTGGGTATAACAATAGCTTGCTTTTGGTCTAATAGTATCTTGCCTTTGGTATAGCAATACCTCACCTTTAGCAGCTCAGTCCAATGCCTTTGGTAACACAATAGCTCACTTTAGGTAACACAGTCCTGTGCCTTTGGTCCATAAACTGTGCATCAAAACTATCATTCCAAAAAAAAAAAGCAAAAACCATAGCAAAAAAAAGCATATTGACCTAGTGTATCCCATGGTAACCACTCAACTCCAGCAAACTATGAAGGCTAAGCAAGTCACCCCAAGGAAGCGCAAATTGCCTCCTCATACGCCTTAACCAAGCCAATCCAACATGACTCCCAAGGTTACTCCAAGGACACCAATGGCAAAAACCAATCAACTTTCAAAACATGCCACAACAGGACCAACCTAACAATCCTCAAGAAAGTCATATTCCTTTGCTAGATGTGACTCAATTCACCACCGGCATGCCTCCAAATTTTGTTCCACAAGGTTATACCACAATTCAAGTCCCATCTCAAGAAGAGCGACACTTTGAAATAGGTCAATCCTCTCGAGAAGATAGATAAGACCTTGATGAAATCATACAAGATCCTAGAGCCATGGCCACCTTTGACAAGATCCTTAGCGAGAACCAAGATCATTTCTTTCACTTGCTAGCAGAGCAAGGAGCCAAATTACCCAAAGGTTTTGATCTATCAAATATTAGTGAGCCTAACAAAGACACTATAACGGCGGTCCAAACCATGTCAACTATGACCACACCCATACCCGAACAAAGCTCACAAGAGAGAAAAATTGCACAATATGAGAATCCTCTTTATCAAAATCCAACGGCAGAGAGACCCATATCACCACTCCTAAATCCTATAAAGATCTACAAATAACAACAAGAGACTATACATCATCAAGCAGAACTAGCAAGATAGTCCACTCTAGCAAAATCAAACACACAAAACACTCCTAAATTACCCACACCAATCGCAAGTGGAACATTGGCTAGCCCACCACAAGAAGGTTTTCCACCAAATTACAATCCGGTAAACACTTATGTAGCCATGCAACAAGGGTCTCATCAAACACCCCCACCAACATCATCTACCCTTCATAACCTTCAACCACACAATCCCAATCAACCTCCACCATCACAAAACACATCTACTTATGTCCCTCCACCACAACGTTCATCAACACTAACCATTTTCAACATATTCCCCAATCAACCTCCACCATCACAAAACACATCTACTTATGTTCCCCCACCACAAGGTTCATCAACACTAACCTTTTTCAACACATTTCCTAACCACCCTTAACATTCCCAAAACCAAACTTCCCAAAGCTATGGTCCACCACCGCAACCACAACCAAACTTTAGCTTTCCTCCACCAAACTCATATCAACAACCATCACAAACCCTACATTCTTACCTAGTGCCACTCCCACCTCCTCAAAATAAAAACACCCAAATGTAACCCAATCTAAACCCAACATACAACACATATGACCCCAACCAATCATACGACCCTTACAACACCAATGCCCATGGCTTCCACTACAATCTTCCATATTTGCAACAACAACCACTTATAGGACAATAGGAGATGTTTCCAACCCCTCCCACAACTATAGAGTTAAAACTTACAAAGGTACAACAACAACTATCTGATCTTACGTTTGGCCACACCAAGAAGACCTTCTCTTTGGAAGAAGTTTGTCCTTATCCATTTGATCAGTCATTACCCATGATCCATTTTGCTCACAATTTCACTATTCCCAAATTTGATAAATACAAAGGAAAAGGAGACCCAAAAGACCATCTTAGAGAATTCTATCTTGCTTGCTTCGAGATCTCACATAATGACCCATATCTTATGTGTCTTTTTCCTCGTAGTCTTGGAGGTCACTCTATAGAATGGTTCTCACACCTCCCCATGGGTATGAAATCCTTTAATGAGCTTGTGAAGAAATTTGCCACCCATTTCTCCTACAACACAGAACATGAGATCTCCATGACTGACCTGTGCAATAATAAACAAAAAAATGGAGAAACTTTCATTTCATTTCTACAAAGATGGAGACGAAAGACTAGAAAATTCCATTCAAGATACCAAAAAAGTAGCTTGTTAGCGTATTTGTGCACAACCTTAACCAAGAATTAGGTTTTCATTTGTAAATCCCTAGTGCTACAACCTTTGACAAAATTACCTACAAGGGCATCAACATTAAAAAAGCCCTCATTGCTAAGGGCATGGTCAAAATCTTTAAAGAAACCAAAGACAATGCTCCTCAACAACAAACAAATGATAAAACCAAGTTTTGGAACAAAAATAAAAATGTGGTCAATGATGGTGTGATCGATTCTAAACATGTCCAAACACTGTAAACACCCCTTCATCTTCCCAAACTGAGTCAACCTTTGCCTCAACAATAGCGACAACAAAGGCAACCATACCAAAACTAACAACGATGACAACAAGAGTGGCCTCAACAAGATTACCCACCATGGCGTCAATTCACTCCCTTGGGAGAGCCCATAGAGTCTGTTCTACAAAAAACTTTTACACTAGGGACTCATCACCTTACCACATGCTCCCCCATATGGTGAACTTTTTTACAAAACCGCATGGTATAGAGACAATGAATATTGTGACTTCCATAGGAGCAAAGGACAGAGAACTGCATCATACATGAAACTCAAACATATAATTCAAAATCTTATCAAAAGAAACCTAATCTCTTTTGAGGATGAACCACCAACTCAACACATGAACAAAGACCTTAACATGTATAAGGAACCATTCCCTAACCATGGCCAAGGTCCTCCTCCAGATAAAGGTAAAGGTATTAATAAAGCTTCCACTTCTTATGACTCCATTGTGGGTCATTTTGAAGAAATTCATGTATCTACCCTCACAATCAAAGGCAAATCTATGGATTGTCTTGTTACAACTTGTCATTGTTGTGTCACCATTCATGTTTCTACACCAAGTCTCCCAACCCAATTGGATTACAATTTAGTCGATCATCTAGGGAGGACCCATGCATAGATCTCTATCTTGGACCTTTTACGGTCGTCACCCACACATAAAGTTGTGCTAGAAAAAGACCTACAAGAGTCTTTGATTCCTAACAACATAGCAGTTACAAATTTCCAAGCTATAATAGGTAACATTGCCTCACCCTAAAATGTGGTCTTCTCTAAAAAAGACCTCCCATCTCATGATCCATGTCACAATGATGCACTTCACATTGAGGTTCTCATCCATAAACGCAAGATCAAACACATACTCATAGATGGTGGTGTTGGTCTCAATATCTATTCTCTAAAGCTACTAAAACAATTGGGATACTCTAAGGATCATGTCAATTTTGATCAAAGTATTACAATCAAAGGGTATGATGATGCTGAGCACCAGTCAGAAGGTGTTATCCATTTGCCTATACAAGTAGGCCCTGTCATGCTTGAAACTAGATGCCATGTCCTAGACATTGAGTTACCTTATAACATTATCCTAGGACAGCCATGGATCCATGCCATGAAATTTGTTCCATCAATGTACCATCAGTCTCTCAAGTTCCCATTCAATGGTACAGAGATCACTATCCCAGGCGACCCTAATCGTTTTGAATTTTGCCATGTCTTGCAAGGCAATTATAAGAATTGCAACCAAGTGCCCAATAATGACAAAGCCCTTGAATCCCCACTATACGTTAACCCTAAAAATCTGACAAAAGCCTCTGCAAGTGAACCTAATCCTCTTCCTGAAATCAAAGCTCACATCTATGATATAGGCTTTGGAACATATGATATCTCAAAATCTTGTTGTGTAGGGTGGATGCCTTTATCCCCTAAATCCTACGGCCAACCGCCCATTGCCAAAGTCACTAAAAAAGTAGCTATTCCTCCCCCAGCATCCCTAACCCAATTCCAAGAGGGAAAATTATTGGCAGAGGAAACTATTGAAGACATCTCTTCTTGGCTCTATAAGGAGAAAGAACTAGTCACAATACTAGTCAAGAAATATGGCAATGGCTTAAGGATAGTCAGAAACATGGGCTATAAAGGCAAAGGTGGCCTTGGGAAACAAAATCAAGGAACAATGGAATCTATTATTGTGACAAAGAAACTAGACAAGAAGGGGTTAGGATTTGGTAAGAAGGAATCACACGCCTTAGACATTGAGTGTATTCTTGACAAGTTGGCAGAAACTTCTCTCGCAGGTTTGATGTATAATGAAGATATCATTGATGACTCTTCCCTCCATATGACTGACCTATTTATAGAATCCTCTGTTTTCATGCTATCATTCGTATCCTTAACATCCACCACTAGCACCCAGATTGTAACACTTGTCTACCTTGAACTTATCAATTGGGACCAACAAGGGTCCCGCGTTCTAGATGTATTTCATAATGACAAAGCTATTGCTACATTCATGGGACTCTGGGATGGTATCCCTTTTGGTGATCACAAAGTTGGTTTTGTAATGGAATTAGAACCAACTACTTATTTTGGTGAGAATGCCAAATCCTCCAGTTACAAAAGTAAAAATAAAGAAAGATCTCTAGGTGAAAAACACACTACGGCACCTCCTGATTACAAAATAGTAAAAACATAGGACATATCCAAAGGTGAAAACCCAACTGTGGCACCTAAGGATGGAGGATTTGACCTTACCCTACCATCTAAGTATTAAGATAAATTAGCTCTCCTAGTGGAAGATTCTACACAAATAAATCTTGGCACAGAGCAAAATCCTAGGACCACATTCCTTGTAGCATCATTATCAGAAACAGAGCACAAGAATCATAACAAATTCTTCCTACAAAGAACCATCAAGTTTGCGTGGACCTATGCAGATATGCTAGGGTTGGACCCTAAGCTAGTAGTTCACTATCTCATAGTAGATCCAACAGTTAAACCAGTCAAGAAAAAGCTAAGGAAGATGCATCCATAGATAGCTCTCTTGGTGAAAGTTGAAATACAGAAGTTTCTAGACACAAAGTTCATCAAGCCTGTTGATTATTCAGATTGGGTCTCAAACATTGTACCTGTGGCTAAACCCAATGGGGGCATCCGCATGTGTAATGATTTCAAAGATCTTAACAAAGCATGTCCCAAAGATGACTTCCCACTGCCAAACATTGATATCATAGTAGACTCGACCACTGGTCACAAAATGTTGTCCCTCATGGATGGATTCTTTGGAAACAATCAGATAATAATAGTGGAAGAAGATCAGCATAAAACAACTTTCACTTGTCCTTGGGGTAACTATTATTGGTGCATCATGCCATTTGATCTAAAGAATGCAAGGGCAACCTATCAGAGAGAAATGACAGTGATATTCCATGATCTCTTTCATCACATCACGGAGGACTATGTGGATGATATACTAGCAAAATCTTCTAGGGCAGATCACATACAAGTTCTAGGATAGATCTTTGATAGGCTCGAGAAATACCAAGTAAGACTCAATCCAAAGAAGTGTGTCTTCGGGGTAACATCAAGAAAACTCTTGGGATACATAGTATCTCGTAGAGGCATTGAAGTAGATCTAGCAAAAGTCAAATCTATAGTGGAAATGCCACCACCAAAGAATCTAAAAGCATTAAGGAGTCTTCAAGCAAGATTATAGTCTATTAGGCATTTCATCTCATAGCTAGCAGATAAATGTCAACCATTTCAACACTTGCTTCGAAAGGATGTCTCATATTGATGAGACGATAAGTGTCAAGTGACATTTGATCAACTCAAGGAATATCTAGCTATACCTCCTATCTTGGTACCACTATTCGTAGATAGACCATTGATCTTGTACATCTTAACTACACCTACAGCCCTAGGGGCTCTTCTAGCACAACATGATGAGTCAAGAAAAGAGCATGCAATCTATTATATCAGTCAAACCTTGGTGGGATATGAACTCAATTATTCACCTATGGAATCTTGAGCTTGTTTAGCAATAGTGTTGGCTTCCCAAAAGTTACGGCATTACATGCTAAACCAACACACTAATCTCATAGCAAAAATTGATCCATTGAAGTATCTATTAGCAAAAGTAGCTCTCATAGGTAGGCTAGCTAAATGGGTCATGATCCTTAGTGAGTTTGACATTGAGTATGTGGACTATAAAACAATCAAGGTGCAAGCCCTAGCAGATCAATTAGAAGAAGCACCCATGATAAATGTACATCCTATGGTATCTGACTTTCTAGATGAGAATCTCTTCACTCTTTCTACCTCAATAATGTGGAAATTGTACTTTGATGGTTCCTACACAGAGCATGGATTAGGGGCTGGCATCTTATTCATCACACCTCGAAATGACTATATTCCAAAGTCATATCAACTTGCAGTTCCTTACACTAACAACATAGTCAAGTATGAAGCACTCCTCATAGGTCTCCATATAGCAGTTCAATGGGACATCACCGAATTATAGATATATGGAGACTCACAACTAGTCATTTGATAGGTCACAGATGAGTACCAAACAAAAGATGAAAAGTTGGTCCCCTACAAGAACTAGTGGATGTCTACAAGAACTAGTGGATGTCTACAAACCACACTTTTCTAGCATCACATTTGAGAAAATTCCAAGAGAGCATAACAAGGTGGTAGATTATATGGCTTCTGTGGGGTCACTTATAGACATGCCAGCAAACACACAAAGATATGAATTCTTCATTGAGCAATTATTGATACCAGTCATCGATGTTCCAATTACTGAAATCATCTACGAACTTGTTGGTCCCAATTCTCCATGGTACGAAGATATCTATGACTACCTTAAAAATGGTACCTTTCCCATTGACCTATCTGCTACCCAACACAAAACCTAAGTTATCTGTCGATCCTCCTATTACACCATCCTGGGTGATACACTCTATCATCGGAGTCTCGATGGTATCCTCTTGCGATGTCTTAATGCGGAAGAAGGTGAATCTACCTTACAAGACATACACAAAGGTGTCTGTGGCATGCATTCTACCAGTCCTAATCTTTCTAAGAAGATACTTAGAACAAGTTATTACTAGCCTACAATAGAGCAAGATGCTTTACAGTTTGCTAAGAAGTGTCTACAATGCCAGTAGCATGGAGATTTGATTCACGCACCAGCTCATGAACTACAACCTGTGACTACTCCATGGCATTTTTCTCAATGGGGTCTCGACCTTGTAGGACAAATCCACCCATCCTCATCCAATGGCCACAAATTTATCATTACCACCACTGAGAACTTCACGAAGTGGGTCTAAGCCATTCCCATTACCTATATCACCGGTAAGCAAATAGCCAATTTTATCCTAAACTACCTCATTCGTTGGTATGGTATTCCCCAAGCCATTGTCACTAATAATGGGAGGCCATTCAAGAATCAATATGTCCGTACCTTATGCATACAATACAATATCTAGCATCGTTTTTCAACTCCCTACTATCCACAGAGTAATGGCCAAGCTGAGGCTTCCAACAAAACCATTCTCAAAATCCTCAATAAAATGGTCAATGAAGCTGGTTGTGATTTGTACCTGCAACTCAATCCCGCCCTATGGGCCTATCACACTAGTATCAAAACACCAACTAGTGCCACACCGTATGCCTTGGTCTATGGCTCTAAAGCCATTCTACCTATAGAGGTCAAGATCCCATCCCTCAGAGTATCCATGTAGAACCTAATTGATGGAGAGGAGTATCGTACTTCCAGATTAGCTAAGCTAGAATTACTAGATGAGAGGTGCCTTACTGCACTTAATCATCTCCATGTCTATCAAAACTGCCTGTGGCATAACTACAACAAAGCTATCAAAGAAAGATGGTTTCAAGTGGGTGATCTTGTCTTAAAAGAAAATCAGAGAAATCAAGCAGATTGAGAAAAGAAGGGCAAGTTTGAACCTAATTGGTTGGGACCCTTTATTGTCACAACAACATATGGGTCAGGAGCTTATACTTTAGCTACACTGGATGACATTCCTCTAGATGAGACACTTAACAGTGTTCATCTCAAGAAGTTCTATGCCTAATCCTAAAAGTATCCAAAAAAAACACAAAAATAAAATAATCTGTCGTCTAGTTAAAACCTGGTAAATAGGCGTCTTGGATAAGTACCATAGTGAAAACCTGGCAAACAGGCGCTATGTGTAAAGTCAGCATCCATCATCTATTGAGTCCTATTAATTCCATGTCCATTTCATAACAAACTTCATCCCTCCATCCATAATAAAACCATTGACCTTGTTTGCATTTCCATCTCCCTATCTAGAATAGCTTGGAAATTTGTCAATGTCCATCGTTGTCATCCCACATCTTGATTTTATGTCAACAGTTATCACTATATTGTCCTAGGTCAAACTTTCTATGTCTTCTCCATCCATCACCAATGCAAATACCTCTACCAGAATGGGGGCAACTCTTTCCTTAACCTAGGTCTAGGAATGGATCATTGTTTGTTGTTCACAAACACCTCAAACACCTCAATAAGCAGCAAAACACAAACACATCAATCGTTCTCCTTTTCACAGATAACACCCTTTAATGGACACATCACTCCTACGATAAGGCTATTATCTTCCCTACACTTTTCCTACATCATCACATCAGCTAGAACTACATATTATCTCATCTCAATCTTAAGGTACCTTGATCCCATGGATATGGGTATGTAGGCAATCTGGAATACGAAGGAAGTATCCAATACTCAGGTACATAAGATCTCATCATTTGACCTACCCAAGCCCAAACACCTTGACCCACTAATCACTTTACCCATAACTACATATTTATCACTTTCATCTTTCATCGTAATGTGCCTTGATCCCGTGGATACAGGGTATGTAGGCAATCTGGAATACGAAGGATGTATCCAATACTCAGGCACATATGATTCATCATTCTTCACCCACCTCAATCCATTGACATTCCCTTTTTCTAGTCTTCCATTTATCAAAATCCATTCACCTCGACTTGACTAACTCAAGTAGAAAAACAACAAACAAACGCATCCTTTCAAAGCAAAAGTCCTTAACAAACTTGAAGCAAAGTAACTTACTTACAGAGTTGTATATTGTCCTACATATTGATTGCTAACATCAGCTAAGTTAATCTCAACAAAGCAACAGATCAACAAACTTGTCTTATACAAGGTGTTCCATGATCAAGACCAACACACACATCTTATACAACATGTGGCATTTCTTGAAACAAGACATTATCTTTTCAACAGACAACACCCTTTAATAGACAAATAGCTCCTATGATAAGGCTGTTATCTTTCCTATCCAATCTATCCTGAGCAACCTCTTTGGCAAGAGAACATGTTGGCTGTATGTTTACTTTGTAAGTTAGTCAAATTGCTTTTTGGTTTATCTTTTGTTCCTTTGTCCATTACCTATTCAAGGCTACCTTGATTTATCTATAATCTTGGTATGTTGCGATGAAGTACGGATTGGGGGCATAGTCATTGCTTTTGTGTGCCATGTTTGAGGAATGATCTTTAGCATCTTTCTTAGTAGCATATTTATCTTGTGTGTGTTACTACCTAGCATCTTACATATTAATACACTTTTTTGTATTTATGTATTAAAGTTTATTTTATGTTCAAGACTTGGCTCATTCACATGTTCAACAAGGTCATATTATGTCTAAGGGATCTAAGATCAAACTGCTTGCTTGAAAGTTCAACGTCCACGAACATGGATATCTTGGCACCTTGGTCATTTATACCTTGGTGGCAAACTATCCACGTGCTATATCAAAAATAACGATTGCTCTTTATCAACATTTGTGAAACCAATGCAACAAGCTCATTCATTTACCCATCCATTTATCCATGGCCTTATATAGTTTTCAAGAAAAGATTGATCAACAATCTTACTCTCATGTTCCAGTCTATTTCCACTTTCTTCTACCTAACCTAGCCTATCTCCAACACAATCTTCTAGTTGAGCGTCAACCCAGTCCTTCTGTCATTTCCCTGTCTTTCCTCTCGAGGGGGCATATGCTGGGGCAGTTACCTACATTGGGGCATCAAAAATTGTATCATGTCTTCAACAATTGATTTCTTTGAAGCAACGCTGTAAACTACATTGCATTAAAGAGGGGCAAAATGTAGACACCCAAAAATGACCATGTCTTTGCATCACTTACATCTCTTCAAATCTATCTAATAACCTGCATTTAGCATTAATTAAATAATCTAATTATTTAATTAATTTCATCAAATTCTTCCAAAACTCCAAAATTCAATATCAATTGAATAAATTGTTAATTATTTAATTAATTTTAGCAAAATCAACCTTATTCTTCCAAAATTAAATAATTTTAATTATTTAATTAAATCATAATCCTCTTTCAAATTTCAAGTCTACATTAATTAAATAAATCCCATTATTTAATTAATTCATCACAAATCCTCTCTTATCTATAATTAAATAATTTACACTATTTAATTAAATTTAATTATTCTTCTAAATTAAATAAATCATGCAAATTTATTTAAATTATCTCAATCCTCTAAAAATAAATAAAATCAAATATTTTATTTATAATCTTTATATTCCTCTCTCATGCACAAGCAATTAAATAAATTTATTTATTTAATTTCAATTATCTTTCTAATTCCTCTAAAAGTATCATGATAACTCATGTGCACAATTAGTCTTATTTTTAGAACTCTAAAAAAGGCAAAATTACAAGTTGAGTTATCTAGTCAATCAATCTTGTTTTTATCATATCTTAATAAAAATATCCTTATGGATTGACACATGTCATGTGCACATTCATCATGGTTATTTGATTTTTCTCCTCCATTGATTTTTTTAAATTATCTAGACCATTGATCGATCTTCCTTGAAATCTATATAAACCCCCCTCATCTTTATAACAAATCCTCTTTAATCACTTATTCTCAAGCATCCTTTATAGCACTTTGAGCAGACATCGCATCATTGAGCACCTTTTACGATCTGTTGACATTGATCTTTGAGAAATTTGAGCATTCGCTTGTTGCAAACATGGTTTCGCAACATATATGAGCAATCCACATTCAACAAAAGAGAACAATACAATCTGGTAAAAGCTTTCTTGTTTCATTTGATTTATTCATTGATCATGGCTTTTTATTTAGATAGATCTCTTTATGTTATGGGTTATTGATTTGGTTATTATCATAGTTTTTGATTTTATCATTCGACATCTCAATTTTTCTCATACACAAAAATTACCTCATTCTTTACCATGTAGATTATTTAATTGTGTATAACAATTAATTTATCCCATTCAGTTATAAGAATTTAATTAGATAACTCTCTTCATTAATTTACCAATTAGATCTTCATTGTATTTAATTGTGTAAATTTCACAATTGTGGTTTAATTAAATCATTCTAGTATTTAGTTTTAAACACTTTTACAAAGTTGTTTAATTAGATCATAATGTCATTTAGTTAATAACTGTCATCACATGGAAAAACATAATCATCATCACATCATAAAAGCACATCGCTCCAAAAAGATACAATCTTGTATATATATCTCGAATATTTCTCACTACATGATATACAAAAAAAGGCCACTACATCAAAACATGGTGTATCAAAATACAAGTACATAATCTGTGCCAGGCATTGGGATCGTGACTCCCTAACCCTTGAGGCCCTAGTGGTCACTGATGCATAAAAGGATCCTGGCGAGATGCTACAAATCATAAGTGGATATGGGCGGGTGCAAAAAGTTGGGGGGGGCCAAAAAGTGGCCAATTTTTTATTTAAAACATGTAAGACATAACATGAGCATGTTTTGTTTTACTATTAAAAAAAAAACCTGCATTGAGGCTCATTTCTTCATTTTGCTTTCTTGCACCCGTGGTCTTCAAACCCTAAGGAGCATGCTCACATTATTAGAGACTAGTTTCGACACCAAATTCTCACTGATTCATCACCAAAATGCCGCCACGATGTTGGAGAGACTAAAGGAGTGAGTTGTATTTGTTTTTTTGTGTGAATTTGTTTCTAAATATGTAGGTTTAAGTTAATTTTTGATGTAAATTTCCTTAATTGATAGGAATTGATAATGCACCTCCTCCTCCTCTTGAAAATCCACAAAATCTTGAATCACCTCAACATGAAATACCTATTGAAGAATTACCACAACAACAAACACCTCCATTCATTCCTCAAAATTCCCCTGGAAAACAAGAAAATCTAATGGGACAAATTGAAAACAATAAAAAACAAATTGAGGACATAATTGCAAGGTTGAAAGATTCTGCAACTTCAACCTCGCATAGATCCACACTTGCTCAATCTCTTGAATCTATGTTATCAAATGTAGATTCAATTAGCAAGCAAACATCTAGTTGGGTAGAAAAGAGGAGAGAATTTAGAGAGTACTATGCAAACAAGTTGTCACATGAGCAAGTCAAAAATGAACAAATTAAAAAATTGGACTCAAGTGTGTTCCATTTTTATAGACCCACAAACAAATCAACCTCTACCCCTTACATGCAAAAGGTTCCCTATCCATTGGTGCAACAACCATGTGATAAGGGACAATTTTGGGTAGAGGTGGTGGATGGTTTTTGACCATCCTCCATGCAACAATAATGAGGTCCTAAATACTTTTTTAGGAAACTCTATTGCGAGTTTGTAAAAAATAAAGTGCCAAACTATTTTGATATCTAGGACTTCCAAGGTAGAGGTGGGGGTCAACACAGGATAGACCAAGGGCACATGTTGACCCACAATATTCAGTGAGATGAGCACTCGCTAGACTAGCCCATGAGCATGTGTCCATCCCTTCCATTGTGAAGGAGAGTGCTAAGGTCAAGACACTTTAGTCCATTAGTGCCTTGACCCAAAGCATCATAGAGAATGTTAGTCCTGTAGCACAACATGGGCCGCTGGAGAGTTCAAGGAGTAGCGTTCCACCTCATACTTGTCAGGCTTGCGGGTTAGCCTATGGTTATGACCCCATGGATAGTCAGGATGCAAGTACATAGGCTACATCTACAACTGAGTAAATGGTGATGACATATACCCTCTTGAGTGAGACTTTCAGCCTTGATACTCAGGTAAATGTTTACAAGTTCATTGAATTTAATTTATTAAATTTCATTTTTGAAATGCAAGATTAACTAATTTAGTTTGATGATTTAATAAAATTTTAGGGCCATAGCATTGATGCAGTTTTCACAGGTCTTCACCTGCATATTACACTATGACATCTACTATCAGGGTAGGTAACTAGTAAACAATTATAAATATTACATGTGAATAGCGTCGTTATATGAATGGTATTCTAATATCTAATTTTGGATGTTTAATAGGTTAATATTGGAGATTTCATGGCAACACTTGCCAGTGGTGGTGGACTTCAAAGCTTCACGGAGGTAATAAAATAAATAATTTAATTAATGAATTATACTTACTAGATTTTTGTATTTTATATTTATATCGTTGATTACATTTCATTGCACATCTTTCAATCTCAAAGCATTACTATACATTGCATAACTAATACCTAGATGTTGATATCTATGATAAAATTTCAATTACACTATAGTTATTTGAAAAAATGCCTCAAAGAAATGTGGTCTCATGGAATGCCATGACAAGAAGATGCATAGACAAGGACATCACAATGAGACCACATTTCTTTGAGGCATCTTTTCAAACAACTCACTACCTTGCCTATGCTACCACATTTTCCATACATGTCTACCAAAGCTTGATCCCCTTCACACTATTGTTTGATAAAGTATCTCTAATAAACTCATCCAATTACCACCAATTAGACCCCAAGACATGACACCAAAGAGGGGTACGAGCCTATGACATCTTATATAGCATATGATTGACTCCAACATCATCTAGGTTTTAGGTATTAATTATGGGGGAAAAATAAGTCACCCCTAACCAAAATCATCAAATCTACACTAACCCATTCCCCTACAAACTATTTCAATCCTATTGGCTCAATTTCTTCCATCCCTACTTTTGATCCTACATCTAACCAACGTAAGTCTAATGAGGACCCTTCATTTAATACTACTATATTCTTTGAGATGAAAGAGAGCACAAAATCCTCCAAGAACTCACATAAACATGTACCAAAAGAAAACAATAACAATGGAGACTTGAGGAAGCATAAGAAAGAGCTATAGTATATCACCAAGAGAGACAAATCTTCACAAGACTTCACAACTAGTTGAAGAGCCATGAGAGTTTACAATAGAATGCATGAGAATGAAAAGTGAAATTCAAAAATCCACCACATGAGATGGAAAACCTAGAGATAGAGTCAAAATAGAGACATTCTGAGTTGCAAAGAGGTGTTACTAGAATCTTGAATCATGAGCCTAATATATTCTAACAATGGACCATGACTATTTTCATTCCTACAACCTGATAATGTTTCATTAGTTTGATATGTTTATAAATGAAACTTGACTATTTTGACACAAATATCTTCACCAATGAACCACCATTGTTTCGAGCCTATAATTTAATAATTGCTTAATAGGTTGATAACTACACCAATGAACCATGATTATTACAAACTTGTACTCTAATAAAGGTCCATGTAATTTATGTCTAAATATCAATAAACCATGTATTTATATGGAGGCCTTTTACATTTATCTTCTTGGTTGGAGTCCTTTCCATATAATTGGTGTTTTTATCACTTTTAGTAATAGGTGGAATCTCTCATCCTGCTATTTTTTTTAATTTTTAAAATAATTTACCAATTCATGGTTATGCTACCTCACAAGCCTACCCCACCCTACCACCAACCTAAACCTAAACTAACACCTTCACTCCCTATCTAACTTCTTAAACCTAAAATTGATGCTACTATGGTCCCTCCTTTATTGACCCTTATACCACACAATAGTCATGAATCTTCATCTAATTTGTATATATGCATGTGACTTGTGTGCTTTATTGTGTGTACTTCCATGTTTAGGTGAACGTGTGTGTATGTTAGGAGCCATGACTTGCATCACTATTATAGTTTTCGTAATTGAATAATGTTGTTTTATTTTTAGACGATGCAAGCTATGGAGACACCTCCTGATGTTCATAGGGCAATGGAGCATGGTGTGTCCACTGCGATTCATAGCTCCATGCCTTTGATGGGGGTATGAGGTAGATTAGTAAATTTCAAATTACATTTGTTGTTATAGTTGTTTAGTTTTGAAAATCAAATGATTATTGATTTGAAGTTTAATTTTTATCTAGATAGTTTCTATAGGACATTACATCACCACAACCTGATTCTGGTACTAAGACAAATGAGGAGACAGATTATATGGTAGCGGTAAGTGATTATTTTGTTAAATGTTTCATTTTTTATAATGTAATTTTTATATATTAATGTCTATACTTTTTATTGTAACAACTACATAACCATGAGCAACTAAATAGGAGGAGCATCCTTCAGGTTCATAGTAGACCACCCTCATACACATCTCTATCCCCTCGAAGATCAAAGGATGTCCATGATCTATTCTCTTAACTAGACAAAGGTGAATAACTTTTTATTATGTTCCTTTGTTATATGCATGTATGGCATTTGTGGACATATAATTTATATTGCATATAGTTGACATTGTATGCCTATATGACATTCTTGTAAGCCTATATGGTTATTTTGTATATATGTTATACTTATATATTGATAGTTATTGATGTATGTCTATATGGATATTTGGTTAATACAAATCTTTTTTGTTGATGGCGTCCATATTTTCATTATAAATCCACATGTCAATGGATATTTGTAGATGGTTTAGTTCAAATATTTAATGTCCAATTGTATTACATATGATGTTTGTTGATCCAATAAGCCATCTATTCTTATTCAAGTATCACCTAAACCTCATTCTAGAACTAAAAGATAAAAGTTGTATATAAAATAAAAATGAATCATCATGTTGAATATCAACACAAGATTGTATATTAAAGTCATAAAAACTTGGGTTGTGTGTGGTGAATTTATTATAGTGGAAGTGGCATCAAACAAGTATGGTAATTTCTCCCCATGTAATAGACAACTAGTGAGATGGAATCTTAGTCCTACATGCACAATAGATTGGGGCTTTCTTATCTCAATATTGTATGATGTCACAATCACTCTTGATGGTATATGTGGAATAATCTCTACTTAAAATATGTAAGGGTTTTCAAAGGGCTTGAATGACCATTTATGACATGTTTACTAGAATTTGGAGCCACATCATCCTCATTAGACTAGCTAGATTAAATGGTGAAATAATTACATGCGTGTGAGGCCTCTTCAAGAGTTAATGATGATGATTTTATGCCTATCTCAAATAAAATGTACGCAAGTCAAACTCTCACACAAGTGTAATCTGATCGCCTTGGTAATACTTAAGATTCTTCAGAGAATTTTGTATAGGATTTTTTACCCTGGTTTGGGCTAAAACTCTATGCCATCAAATCAACTTTGTAGGTATCATTTTTCCAAATTATTTTTGTGTAATTTTTATCCAAGGAAATGTACAATTGAAAAAAAAGTAGTTATTTTCATCACTAGTTCATGGTTGAAACGAAATATTTTTATAGATTCTCTTAAGTGTATTCTTGGGTGATTCAATACATTACTCTTAGTGTATTCTTGGTCTATCTAGCATGTCTCAATGCCTTTCCCAGACAAGGTTCAATAAGGTGGCATTTTCAAGGGTTTGATAATCAACACACAACTGGTTAATAAATTTGATTAAAACATTTAGTAACACCAGAAAAATTTGATAATTTTTACATTAGTCAATATTGAAGGTAGACCAATCATCAGAAATGCGTAAAAATAAATTTTCTACTTGATACATGTCCCATTCATTTTTTTCCCTGTAGAAGATAGCCATAAATCACCCAAAATAGAATATCATCCTCTTTATCTTATTTGGACTAGTTTTCCTTTTTAGCAGCATTTATTACCTTTGCAATAGACTTTGAAAAAGTTGTAGGCTTCTCTTAACTCTATAGATTCAGAACATTTCTAATTTTGGAAATAGTTCAAGCTGTAGAGATCATATGGCCTGTAGTTAAGGCTTTTATTGGTTAACTCAACAGTTTGGTCTCCATACCTATGGCAAGATAAACATGGCAAGAAGTAAGAAATAGAGATAAAACATAACATATAGAAGATGAATCATGGATATACCTATGATTTACAACTACTTCTGGCGAATTTTTTCCACAACTAATGATATTGTTGTGAATGTAAGACCCTGACAAGTGATTGGAGGAATTGGAACCAATTGTGGGCCATTTATGTCCCCATGAAAAGTCTAATGTAATGATGGAATTTCACAACAAGAAAGAGTGTTAGTTCAGGTTAGATTCTCTTATTTTTAAGCACAATCACAATGACTTCACAGTACACCATTGATGAAACCTATTACAACCCCTTACATTTGCATTGAGCATAGCCTTCTAGCCAATGCACAACACATTTGCCTCTTATATGTGCCCTTTTATAATGAAGGATAGTGACCATGCATAGCATACATGTGTGCAACTAGACATGTTGGCACTAATGTTTGGCCCCATGAAGAACAAAACAAACAGTAGCCTACCTTGCAACTTTACACTACATGCATCTGACCATTTTTGGGCAGCAGAAAAACTTTCACCATAGGCAAACACCTTAGAGATATAAAAAAATGAGAGAGGTTATTGTAGAGCGACCCTACGTAATCCTGTAGCCTTAGATGAAATGTTTCTAAGTGATACAATTTCTGAGTAATAGCTCATCAAAGATTGTTGCCTTTTTACAATTTGGTCTCTTAAGGGATATTGTCGGTACACTGTAACCCAGACTGTTTCGACATGTTTGGGTGTAAAATAGGACCATGCATAGCCTAAAAGTACCCATCCGGATGTGTTGGAACTACCAGTTTGGCCACACAAGGAGCAAAATGAAAGTTACACTCATTTACAACTTTACACTGCATGCATTTGACCATTTATGAGGCACCAGACAAACTTTCACCACAGGCAAATGCCTCAGAGATATAAAAATTGAGAGAGGTTATTGTAGAGGGACCCTACATGATCCTATATCCACTGATGAAATGTTTCTAAGTGACACATTTTCTGAGTAACAACTCGTCACAGATTTCTACTTTTTTGCACTTTGGTCTCTTAAGGGATATAGCAGGTACAATGTAGCTCAGACTGTTTCGACATGTTTGAGTGCAAAACAGGACCATGCCTAGCCTAAACATACCTATCTGGATGTGTTGGAATTATTAGTTTGGTTGCATGAGGAGTAGAACAAAAGTTACACCCCTTTGCAACTTTACACTACATGCATCTGACCATTTTTGGGGTAGCAGAAAAACTTTTGCCACGGGCAAATGCCTTAGACATATAAAAAACTAAGATAGGTTATTGTAGAGAGACCCTACATGATGATGTATCCTTAGACAAAAGTTTCTAAGTAACACAGTTTCCAAGTAATAGCTCATCAAAGATTATTGCCTTTTTGCACTTTGGTCTCTTAAGGGATATCACTGGTACAATGTAGCTCAGACTATTTCGGCATGTTTGGGTGAAAAAAAAGACCATACATAGCCTAAACATACCCATCTAGACACATTGGAACTATTGGTTTGGCCACATAAGGTTCAGATTGAAAGTTACACCTGTTTGCAACTTTACACTTCATGCAACTGACCATTTTTGGGGTAGTAGAAAAACTTTCACCATAGGAAAACACCTTAGAGATATCAAAAACTGAGAGAATTTATTATAGAGGGGTTTTACATGATCAGATTTCTCAAACAAAATGTTTCTAAGTGTCATGGGTTCTGAGTAACAGCTCGTCAAAGATTGTTGCCTTTTTGCACTTTAGACTCTTTAGGGATATCGTCAGTAAAATGTAGCTTGAACTATTTCGGCATGTTTGGGTATAAAATAGGACCATGCATAGCCTAAAAGTACCCAGTGGATGTGTTGGAACTGCCAGTTTGGCCACACAAGGAGCAAAATGAAAGTTACACCGATTTACAACTTTACACTGCATGCATTTGACCATTTATGAGGCACCAGACAAACTTTCACCACAGGCAAACGCCTCAGAGATATAAAAATTGAGAGAGGTTATTGTAGAGGGACCCTACATGATCCTATATCCACTGATGAAATGTTTCTAAGTGACACATTTTCTGAGTAACAACTCGTCACAGATTTCTACCTTTTTGCACTTTGGTCTCTTAAGGGATATAGCAGGTACAATGTAGCTCAGACTGTTTCGACATGTTTGAGTGCAAAACAGGACCATGCCTAGCCTAAACATACCTATCTGGATGTGTTGGAATTGTTAGTTTGGTTGCATGAGGAGTAGAACAAAAGTTACACCCCTTTGCAACTTTACACTACATGCATCTGACCATTTTTGGGGCAGCAGAAAAACTTTCGCCACGGGCAAATGCCTTAGACATATAAAAAACTAAGATAGGTTATTGTAGAGAGACCCTACATGATGATGTATCCTTAGACAAAAGTTTCTAAGTAACACAGTTTCCAAGTAATAGCTCATCAAAGATTATTGCCTTTTTGCACTTTGGTCTCTTAAGGGATATCACTGGTACAATGTAGCTCAGACTATTTCGGCATGTTTGGGTGAAAAAAAAGACCATACATAGCCTAAACATACCCATCTAGACACATTGGAACTATTGGTTTGGCCGCACAAGGTTCAGATTGAAAGTTACACCTGTTTACAACTTTACACTTCATGCAACTGACCATTTTTGGGGTAGTAGAAAAACTTTCACCATAGGAAAACACCTTAGAGATATCAAAAACTGAGAGAATTTATTATAGAGGGGTTCTACATGATCAGATTTCTCAAACAAAATGTTTCTAAGTGTCATGGGTTCTGAGTAACAGCTCGTCAAAGATTGTTGCCTTTTTGCACTTTAGACTCTTTAGGGATATCCTCAGTAAAATGTAGCTTGAACTATTTCGGCATGTTTGGGTATAAAATAGGACCATGCATAGCCTAAAAGTACCCATCTGGACATGTTGGAACTATCAATTTATCAGGAGAAAGATGAAAGTTACACCCCTTTGCAACTTTACACTACCTTCTTTTGATAATTTTTGGGGCAACAGAAAACCTTTCACCATGGGCAAACACCTTAGAGATATATAAAACCTAGAGAGTTTATTGTAGAGGGATTCTACTTGATCGTGTTGCCTTAGACAAAATATTCTAAGTGTCATGGTTTCTGAGTAACATCTCGTCAAAGATTGTTGCCTTTTTGCACTTTGGACTCTTCAAGGCTATCACTGGTATAATATTGCTGATACGGATGTAAGGTATTAACTTAGATTTTAGAGAAAAGTAAAGACTAGGGATTTTAGGAGGTTGAGGACTAGATAACCCTAAATATAATACAACCTAAGTGTTGAAGACCACATGAAGCAGACATAAGGTTAACTAAGACACATTAAACAACGAGTATAACACACAAAACTTACCAAACTAGGTCTTTAAAGACAATACACTTAGGGTTTAAAACATAATTAATAACTTTAACTTAAAAACCCTAACTAGTTTTGAATGTTTAAACCTCTGTAGTTGTGATATGAACACTACCACTATGACATGCTTTAGACTTCTAAAACTTCCAACAAGAACCACAACTCATCAATCAACATCAACATGACCTTAACACCATATTTTGTGATCAACATCAACATCATGAGGGTACTAAAGAAATCTTTGACACATGAAGACACTGAGAACACTAAAGACATGGAGCACAAAGAAGCATGAAGACATGAACAAACTCATGTCATGAGGAAGAAACACAACCTAATCCAACTCCTAAAAGCATGACATGTTATGATAAAGAACCACAACCAAATCCAATGATCCAATGGCATGAACCAATGACATAAACAAATATGTCCTACTATTGCAACATGATAAACATGAATGTTATGAACTAACATCCAAACCCTAATATGAAATCAATCTTGATATGACATGAGTGAAAGATGAGTGAACATGATTAAGACCAATAAGGATCAACTTCATCCATCACTTAGATCTAACCCTATGAAGCATAACATGATGATGATGTAAACATCAAATGTATACCATAGCAAACAAATCAAACCAATGATGAGGCATTCACTGCTCAAGTTCATACCACTGCTTGAGTGAGATCTTCACTATTCAAGTTCATGCCTTGTCTTAAATCACTACAACTCTATGCATCACATCACATACTCTATGAAGAACCAAGTATCTTTAAATCACAAAACCAACATATCCTGAAAGCATAATGGTATCATCAAGCCCTATCTCTAAACCCTCAACCCTCAATCCTCAACCTTAAACCTTAATCCCTCAACCCTAAACATTAATCCCTTATCCCTAAACCCTAAACCCTAATCCCTCAACCCTAAACCCTAATCCATTATCCCTAAACCCTAAAACGCATACCTAAAGCCTTGATCCTCAACACTATACCTTAAACCCTAATCTATAAACCTAAACCCTAATCCCTTATCCCTAAACCCTAAATGCTATCCCCATTCCTAAACCCTCAACCCTTGACACTATATAGGTTAAACACTAAACCCTATCCCTAAACCCTCAACCCTAATCTCTTGACCCTCAACCCTAATCCCTCAACCCTAAACATTATCCCTGAAGCCTCAACCCTAAAACCTAATCCCTCAAGGTCCTAAACCCTAATCCCTTATCCCTAAACTCTAAACCCTATCCCTAAACCCTCAACCCTCATCCCTCAACCTTAAACATTAATCCCTCAACCCTAAACATTAATCGCTCAACCCTAAACCTTAATCCCTCAACCCTAAACCCTAATCCCTTATCCCTAAACCCTAAACCATAAATGCTATCTCTATTTCTAAACCCTCAACCCTTGACACTATACCTTAAACCCTAATCCCTTATCCCTAAACCCTCAACCCTAAACCCTAATCCCTCAACCCTCAACCCTATCCTGAAACCCTCAACTCTTAACCCGTAATGTTAAACCCTAATCCCTCAACCCTAAACCCTATTCCCTCAACCCTAAACCCTAAACCTTTATCCCTAAACCCTCAACCCTCAAAACTATACCTTAAACTCTAATCCATCAACCCTAAAAACTATACCTTAAACCCTAATCCCTCAACCCTAAACCCTAAACCCTATCCCTAAAGCCTTAACCCTAAACCCTAACCCCTTATCCCCAAACCCTAAATGCTATCCCTATTCCTAAACCCTCAACCCTCAACACTATACCTTAAACTCTAATCCCTTATCCCTAAACCCTAAACCATATCCCTCAACCCTCAACCCTTAAACCTTAAACCCAAAAACCTATCCCTAAACCCTCAACCCTTGACACTATATCTTAAACCCTAATCCCTTAACTCTCAATCCTAAAGCCTCAACCCTCAATCCTTAAACCTTCAACCCTAAACCCTATCCCTAATCCCTCTACCATCGACACTCTACCTTAACCCTAATCCCTTGACCCTCAACCCTAAATGCTATCCTTAAAGCCTCAAATCTAAACCCTAATCCCTTATCCCTAAACTCTAAACCATATCCCTAAACCCTCAACCGTTAACCTTAAACCCTAATCTGTCAACCCTAAACCCTAAACTCTATCCCTAAACTGTCAACGCTCAACACTATACCTTAAACCCTAATCCCTCAACCCTAATTCCCAATCTCTTATCCCTAAACCCTAAATGCTATCCATATTCCTAAACCCTCAACCCTCAACACTATATCTTAAACCCTATCCCTCAACCCTCAACCCTTAAACCTTAAACCCTAAAACCTATCCCTAAACCCTCAACCCTTGACATTGTATCTTAAACCCTAATCCCTTAACCTTCATCCCTAAAGACTCAACCCTAAATCCTATTCTTAATCCATCTACCCTTAACACACTACCTTAACCCTAATCCCTTGATGCTCAACCTTATCCCTAAACTCTCAACCCTTAACCTTAAACCCTAATCCCTCAACCCTCAACCCTCAACACTATATCTTAAACCCTAATCCCTAAACCCTAAACCCTAATCCCTCAACCCTAAACCCTAATCCCTCAACCCTAAACCCTAAACCCTATCCCTAAACCCTCAACCCTTAACACTATACATTAAACCCTAATCAATCAACCCTAAACCCTAATCCCTTATCCCTAAACCCTAAATGCTATCCCTAAAGCCTCAACCCTCAACCCTTAAACCTTAAATCCTAAGCCCTATCCCTAAAACCTCAAACCTAAACACTATAACTTAAACCCTTATCCCTCAACCCTAAACCCTAATCCCTTATCCCTAAACCCTAAACCTTATCCCTAAAGCCTCAACCCTTATACCTTAAATCCTAAACCCTATCCGTAAACCCTTAACCCTCGACACTATACCTTAAACTCTTTACCTTATCCCTAAACCCTTAACCCTAAAGCCTCAACCCTTAACCTTTAAACATTAAATACTAAACCCTATCCTTAAACCCTCAACCATCAACACTATACCTTAAACCCTAATCCCTCAACCCTCAACCCTAATCTCCCAACCCTTAAACCCTTTAACCATCAACCCTTATACCCTTAACCCTTGACCCTTGACCCTTAAACCTTAAATCCTTAAACCCTTGACCCTTATTCACCCCTATCCTCCCCTATCTGCCTCACCCCCATCTCTCCCTAGGTTGTAGGTATCTCAATTTTATATCTCTCACAGCTCTCTAGATATTTCCCTTCCTCTCCACCTCTCTCAACCTTGAACATTATCCCTCAACTAGAAACTCTCAACCCTCAACCCTATACCCTCAATGATATACTTAAGCCCTAATCCCTCAATCTTCAACCATATACCTTAAACCTTGAAGCATACACCCACAAACCCTCATCCCTATACCCTATAACCTCACCCTTATACCCTAAACCCTAAATATTGTGCCTCAACCCTATACTTAAATTAAACCTAAACCATACACTCTCAACCCAAGTCACCTTATACCTTATATACCCTCAATCCATATTGTAAACCCAAAACCCAATATCCTAAACCCTAATCCCCATGCCTTACACACTTAATCTTATACACTCAACAAGCTGAATATTAACCCTCAACTATAACCCTCAACCCTCTAACCTCTATCCTCTTCCCTCTACCCTCTACCCTCTACCTATTACTTAAGCCCTAATCCATCAATCCTCAACCCTATACCTTAAACCCTAAACCCAAAAAAATCAACCCTCAACCCTAAAAACTATATGGGATCAAGTCCTTATATACCCTAAACCCAAATCCCTTACATACATACATACATACATCTACATACATTACAATCAAACATGCATACATATATACATACATACAAGCATGGATACATGTAAATAAATACATACAACCATACATACATACATACATACAATCATACATATACACATATATACATACATCAAACATACTTAGGAACCTTGAACATAAATCCTTCCAAGTGAGACATAACGTGAGCGTGTATAGCATGCTCACATTATGTTGAACTAGGCAAACATCAGGCAAACCTGCGAAAATGAAAAAAAAACCAAAACATAACGTGAGCACGTTATATTTTGCTTTGGGAATCCTAAGCCTTAGGCTTGGGATTTGCTTTGGATTTCCAACCCAAAGGCTTCGAGTGCCTTCCCAACGTCCAAAGATGTGTTTTTGCATATTCTACAGGGTTTCACATAATTTTGTTTGTGCTAACTCTCATATTTGCACATGTTTCAAGGTCAAACAAATCGAACACCTGACTAATGTTAGTTTTTCTTTTAGCTATTTAACAATGTAATTTTTTTCACATTTTGACAATGTTAATCCCTTCATCTTTAATTTCTTTTGTTTGTGTGTCCGTGTTTGGTCTTTTTTTTCATTATAAATTAACCGTTCATTGAAATTTCAAATAAATTATATTTTTATAAACTAGACTCCATTCTACACATATTAAAAAAAAAAATTCCAATTAGTTTTCAAAATTTACAAGGGTAACACGGCCAAAATTCTATTTTTTAGGATGTGTCCACTTTGAAAATTAGTAAAAAATCAAATATTCATTAAAAAATTATCAAAAACATTAGGCATAAACTACATGTTGTTATCTAATTTCTCACTGGAGTGATTTTAAAAATACCAAAAAAAAGTTAACCTTTTGAGGGAGCCACAAAACATGCTATGTTATGTTTTTTTGACAAAAACAACACCAATTTCTATGGCTCCCTCTTTTGAACCTCTTAATCTATGCCATTTTATAAAAAAATAGTAGTTTAGAAAGTAGACTCAGAGCACTATGAACATTGTTTTTTTTGCATCTTAAAATTTTGATTGTAACTATACTCAATTTCTCATCCAAAGTTAGTATTTCTTGATTTTAGAAAAAAAAAATGGCCACTTAAGACCCCTTTTTGGCCCCCCCATCTTCCTGCACTTACCCATATGGCTCCGTGACTGCATACCTCTAACTATTCCTCTCAACTCCACCACATTCAATGTCAAGTCTATCACGTGTTGCTATAGCTATGTGACCTGGGCTCACAGTTGGCTCATCTCATTTATCAGGCTCTACACCTTGGGGTGATCTAATCTTGTTGCTAGTGTGCTCTAAGAATCTAACCATCTCTATAGAGAATCACGTGTAGCCTCTACACTCTTGGCTCTCCTCACTTCTTGGTCAGACATAGCGCTAGCCTAGTCCTGCTTGGTAGCGATAGTGGTGACCTCTAAAGTAGCTTGATCTCTCTCAATCCACCTCTCCTCTAATACAGCCCTCAGCTCTACCATAGGCTCAAAATATTTAAGTGTCACCCAACAGTCTGCTAAGGCCTATAACTAGCCCACACACCCTACTAGAGATTAACACTGGGCACCATCTCCACCAACACTCGACCTATGTAGTTGAGCAATGCTTGTGTGTGTACTGTGGAAAAACAAACAAAAGTGACATTAGGTATCTCATCATATCATCAAATCAAAATAATCAAGATACATATCTAGTGTTCTACTCAAATCCAAATACAAAATCACAAGTCTAACCTGGATCCCTAACCTTCTAGTTAGGATCTAAAGGTGTTGCTTGTGTCATGCTAGGTGTGACCATGATTATTGTAGCTACTCTTGTCATCGATGCTAAGATGGATATTGTAGAAGCTGCACTACTAGACTTTCCTCACTCGCTCTAGCTAGGTACTATGCTGGCTAAAGGTGTGGCTTGTGCAACTCGAGGTTAGGCTCTTAGCCTCTCCACTGCAATCACACTACTCCCACCTTGTTTTCACCTCCCCATAGCTGGCCTAGGATCCTCCTCATCACCACTCTCCCTCTCGCTCTCTATCCTCTCTCCTACCTCCTCATCTAAGTCCTACTCTGTCATCAAGCAAGCATCTCTAGCAGAAGCGTCATCAGGAAAGATAGGTGCTAGTCTCAAGGTAGCCCACATGCTATGAACCCTAGAGTCACCACACATTTTCTATATGTCAGTTGTTGGGGCACGATTTGTATCCTTAGACTTAGGATCACTGATCTCCACATCTATGACAATGGGATGAGCCTGATCACCTAGTCTCACTACAACGCGATGAGAGCACACACATGTTAGTGGCACACTAGGAAGGGTCTACACCTGGCCGAACTACCTCGTGACTCGGTCATAGTAAAATGAAACTATGATGTGCTCGAGGTGACCCACTAGAATATGATCCCCTTGCAACCTTGCTAGTTGCCATGTTTGTCCGACCCAAGCATGCATTTGTCTATAGGGCTGCCATAAAATGTCTATGCCCTACACTCTATCAAATGTTTGTCTCAAATTAACAAGTTTTTGAACTGCCATGGCCTCTTGAGACCATAGGCATGGGCTCGGAGCTCCATTCATGTCATCATTGTAGGTATACCTATCAGTTGGATACATGTGATATGCTCAAAATCCCACACCTATAATAATGTGCAAGTCATGAGGCTCCTGCTCTCATAATGGGCATTTCATCCTAAATCATGGTACACGTGTGCAAACATGTTGTGACCCCATGTGAATACAAACCCGTATCCTTCTATCACCTTGATAGTGTGCATTAGGCTTGTCTGGAATTGTATGCCTTGTCTATCAGGAGTGATCATGTGGACAACAAAAAATAGCAATTAAAATGTGATGGACTACTGGGATCTTGTCTCCTCTATGTACCAACCACCACAAATGTATGTTCCCTAAGGGATCCCTAGGGATGGTGCACCTGAGAGCATACATCTGCCCCTCTGCCACATAGCTGGCTTATCTCTACTCTACTATGAACATGACTTGTCCTTGTACTAGAAGCCATAGAATCTCCTACACATCCTTTAATATGACCATCATCTCTTCCATTGGAAGATAGAAGATAAAGGTGTCCACATCCAACCTCTCCATCAATGCCATCAATATACGATCATGAAATTGCATCATTGGCATTGTGTACACCCACCATAATCTAATAGCTTGCGGTTACACCACATCCTCCAGTGATAATGTAATATGTTGATCTCTCAACAATGCATAATATGAGCCACCAGTATGCTCCCACATAGTTGGATCATACTATTATCATCAAACAATCATTTTGTCATTTTTCTATCAAATTTCATCAACTTCTACAATTTTACAAATTCTAAAAATTTTCTTGTACTAACTCTTTTGGACACAAGCTCCCTTTCTAGATACCATATGAAGGACACTTATGCACATGGAGGATGTGAGCACCCTAGCTAGATCCTAGAACCCAAGAAGGATGCTAGTGCTTCACGAAAAAATTTTCTAGCCCAAAAAAACAAGGAAAAAAATAATGACGAGAGAAAATTTTTCTTGCCCCGCGCATGGTGATCCCCTACACCATGAGCTACCTTAGTGCATCTAGCCATGGTGCTCAATACACTCATCTATGTAGAATTTTGGCTCTCCAAACTCTCTTAGGTGCTCGAAAACTCTATTAAAGGTTAATTCAAATCAATAGTAAAAGCGTAAAACATTTTACTATTTATAGAAAAATTTCAAATTTTTGGAAGCACTTTTCATTCAAACCTTCATAACTTGGGCCTAAAAACTCAGATTTTTGCACCATTCATTGCGTTGGAATCTTGGTTTCACCTTATTTCTCACCATACCAATTTCACTTTTGTACTTTTTTATTAAATAACTCCATGAAGCACATTTGAAATACTTACATTTTTTTTGATGTGGTGGACTTTACTCCCTGTTTCTACCTCATTATTTTAGTAAGATGACATAAACATGAGGGCATCTAGCCACCCTTATTTTAGTTTCAATTTATCTTTCTTCTCATCATAATTCTCTTAGTATTTTTTTATTTATAACACTTTTTTTAACCTTGCAGGATTATATGTTTTCTAACAAAGTGATTTTGTAGGTTTGTAGTACCTAACACTGTAGTTTTGCAGATTCTCAGCTCGAGGGAATCATTCTTCCACCTAGAGAATTCTTGCATCCTCTACAGTATCCTTTTGGGTAACTTTTACATGCTTATTTTCTTTGAGAATTTCATTTTTGTACTTTAGCATAGCTTATCACCTAGTGTCATCAGCCCGCTAAAGTGGGGGAAACATGTAGCATAGAAAATTGTGTACCCTCACAATTTCATGATATGTTTTCACTCACTTTAGTGTCCACACCATAGCATGCTTTTAGGGCCATTTAACTAAAATCCTTAGCCTAATTTTTCCATCATCACTCATATTTTGAAAAGTTTATTTCAAGCAATTGTTTATTATAATTTTTTGAGAGCATGTGTAATGTTTGGATGAATATTCTTTGGATACAGGCACTACACATAGACATCTTTGTATTGTGCTAGAATCCAGAATATTCCAAAATTTTAAACATTTCTTCTCTAGCTTATTTTTTGGAATACCATTGAAGGTAATGCTCATGCAATGGTAGAATCGTCCCTTCAGCATACCCAATCCCTTGAGATTCCATTTTGGCATGTAAAATAAAAAGTTTGAGAAAAAGGAAGCTCTCTTGGATTTTGATCTCTCTCTTTTTGGTTTTTTAAAAGATTATTGGACTTCTCTCATGTTTATAAGGGTTTTCAAGTAGATTCTCAAAGAGATACAACCATCTTGGATTGTTGGCAAGACCTCTATGTTGTGGATGTTAATTGTTGTTTCAAGCTCTCCACTCTTGGATTTGGGGTTAACTTCTAAAGGTTGTTGAAGCTATTCATTTGTAGCTTCAGGCTTCAAAGAGTTCACAACCTCCTTTGTGATCTTATGAATCAGGTAATATTGTTCTTTTGGAAAGAAGTAATATTATTTTAAGGTTCTTGTTTGATTGTTTTGCAATGCATTGTTCATGTTTTGGAAAATATTTATGGTTTAGACCACCACCTGCTTGAGTTTACACACACTAGGGTATTTCCCCATAGACAAAGGCAATACTTATAGATTTATTTTGTTCCTAATGCTCTTAATTCCTAGATGCACTTAAGATAAGAGCACACATGAAATATTTTATCTTTTATTTCATTTGCTCTTTCGTGGAGGTTGGAAAACCAAAATGGGGGTTTGACTAAGGCACATCCCTATAACAACCCAACAAGTTTCTCTAGTTTGTGCATTATGCAAGTTGTGGGAAGAGTTCAAACACACATGAGTTTTCTCTTTATTCCCTTGTTCTTTATCTATTTTTCTCTCTAGGTTAAATGTTTCATTTGCACATGTTTTAGTTGTATTTCATTTTTAGGAATTTATTTTATCTCCTTGTCAATATTTGGTAATGTTATAGATTTTGTAAATTCATACAGTACAAATTTTTTTTTTTGTTGCTATTAGGACGACAACACCGCACAATAATGTCCCTGCCATGTGTTGGCATTTGAGGCCGAGGCTTCCCCACTTTGGTGTCAGGTTCCTCTCTTTCCTCTATTTCTTGTTATGTTACTATCTTGTTAAAATCATTTCTCAAATTCTAGAAAGCATTGTTTTTATGTTCATTTCTATAGTTCTTTCTTATTAAAATTGTTAAGTTTCTAGGAAAAGAACCCAATCAGGCCTAGTTGGGTTAAATTACTCTTCCTGGTTGAGCAGAAATAGTATAATCTTTCTAGTGGTTGGTTAGGTCTTAGATGTAATTGTATAGAATTAGATTCTATTTAGATTGCATTAGATTTTTAATTTTTATACACTACAACTATATACATTTAATCCATGGATTAAGTGAATTTGAAACATGCTTCATATCAATGGTGTCTTCTTGATAGTAAGATAATTTGTGTGGTCAACCTAAGTATGTTTATGTAGTCTGGAAATAAATATTTATTAGGAACCTTTGGGATACTAAATTCATTTATTCAATCTATGTCATGTGATAGGTGATTAGATTAGTGACTTTATGGTTCAACTTTTTATAGAAGATTGCACTATATTCCATATTGCTTGCAACACATTGAGTCATGCAAAGATTGATTTGAAATCAGACTTGTTGCTCCATTGAATGGTGTTTGGAGTGTATGTAAAACAAGCTTCGATTCTCTAACCCTTTTCTTCTCCCCCTCTATTTGTACTTTATAATACTACAATTATATTAGGATTAACATTAGCATTTTTATGATAATAAATTTATTTATATATGTGGTAGAAAATATAATTGTCTTTTCAACTTCTATGTTACACAATTCTAAGATTTGAAGCTAATATTGTTATCCCAAGGATTTAAATTAATTTTCTACTTAAATTGATGCTTAAATTACTTTTGACAAGTATGAAAATTGCAAATTAAATCAAAAGTAAATTTGTGTACATGAATTTAAACTAGATTAGTGGTGTATATTGGCTACTCATGTCCAATTATACCTTTTTAAATCACTAAATTTTGTGAATGACTTTTGGTACTCCACTGTAGCCATGTGAATGAGACTACCAACAAGCTCTCCTACTAAATTATTTTGGATAACCTTACAAATTGCAACCGTAAGAAGACTCTTGAGACTAAACACCTTTCAAGTAGGGGCACCATCATTGTTCAAACATGTTAGCATGCTAGGACAAATGCCAACTACTTAGATGACAAAGCCTTAAATAGACATTCCCCCATATCCAAAACCCTTTATTTACCACTATTTTATATAGGTCAAAATATCAAATCTAAATACAAATTAAAAGGTTGTAAAAATTGAAGAGAAAAATGAAACTTTAATGAATATGTAGGTTAATTAATGCAATAAGACAAATACCACAACATAACATATTCTTATTGTATATTAGTGGATTGTGATAATCAATAAGCATTAAAATTTTGAATGCATTCAAGAAGTGACAATACACCCAACAATGTGTGCACTATATAAAAATGCAACTCTTTGAATTCAAATGATGTGTATAGCACAAGAAATACAACTTTCTAATTTCTTTCAATTTTAAGAATAATACATTTTAAAATCTAGAGATAGCATCTAAAAGTTCTATCAAATGGTTGATTGCCATAAATATTAATAGCCTTGTCCAACAAGTACTATAGATAATAAATTTGCAATAGGGCTATAAATGTTAGTTCATGTGGACCATTTGATAACACCCTTACATGTTGTTACTATTTTTTACCATTATTTTCACTAATTTTTAGTGATTTAGTCATTTGATTGTAGTTTAATATTTCCTTCTTAGAATGTTTATAGATTGAAATTTAGTTAGAGATCCATGAGCATCTATGTAACTAGAAAATTATATGAAAAGATGAAAAGATAATAACTTGTGTTTGTGTGAATGGGGTATATGACTATAGATAAGATATCATAGGCCTTGCAACGGTGCCATGTAGCCTATGCCCCATGCATATACAATGAATGGTTGTCGGCAATTAGCAATTGGTGGTAGTAGCTATCCTAGGCATCATAGCCTAGCAACCTATCTAATAATGACACTCCACTAGTGGTAAAACCTTAGGCAACACCACCCTAAACTAACCCTGTAGTCCCTCCTCCACTTTGCCAGAAGTATCAGCCCCAACAATGACAAATATTTCATGAATATTCTATCAAATCTGTCACAAAAGCACCTTGCTTTCAGATAGTGGTTTCCCCTCAACATGCTTGTAGTTTTTTATCTATGAAGGCAATTTTAGAGTATGGATGACATGTTTTAGTAATACAATATTGGTTTTATAGTCAAGAGAGCATTTCATCCATTCTAGAATATTCCATTAATTGGTGTTGATGACATCACGCTAATGTTAGCATAATTGTTCCCTCCCAACCAACCCCTTCACTATTGGTGTTTTGGTTTTGACACATGAACTTTAGAGGTTGTGTGTTTGGGTCATATTGGCTCCTTTTTTGAGCAATTTTTAACTAGGCTAATTTTTTGATAGCTTCATAGTGGTGTAAATGGTTTTTTTATGTTAGTGGCTATATTTTCCATAACTTACAATTTTTCACAAGTGATGTTGAATGGTTTTCATGTTGGGACCTTTTGAGGCTCTATTCAGGCTCATATGACTTCTTCTCAAATGCAATTTTTTTAAAAATATATTTTTTGTCTACTTCACAATGGTGCTAGTGATTTGTACTCATTATGATGGAAATATATACTTTGAACATTTTAACCTTATTTTGATAGATGCAAAGCCTCGAAATGATATTTTCTAGGGGGTTCTTATTTGAGTAACTTGTGGGAGAGGGGGATGTTACTATAGTTTTGCATTTCTCATTTGTTGGATTAGTCAACTTTGAGGATAATCTTCATGGGTATATCAGCTCATCCTCTAATTTTTCAATTGAAAAGAGAGAACTATAAGGCTTGGCGAGATGGTATGATAAAGTATTTCAAATAGCTTAACTTCTTGCCCTATCTATATTAACTTGTTGCTCCACTAACAAACAATTGTTAGAACTTTGTATGGTACCTCAAGCATTATCATGTAATGAGATTTATTGGTTGTCATATTGACATCAACACATTGTTTTCCATATTAGGCATTGGGACTCCTCATGCTTGTTGAACTAAAATTTGGGAAATGTATGGAGATCCAGATGGCCCTCCATTCGCAAATGATCTTGTTTTGGACTATCTTGTTCCCCTAAATTATTGTAATAATATGCCAGCTCATGATGATACAACATAGATGCTAGACTAGTGGGAAAGTGTTGAACAACAAAAGGTCATTGAGACTTATCTTGCTCCTTCTCATCCTACTAAGATATCAGTTGATTCTTTAGATTTTAGGACTCCTAATTAAAATCCAGAGAGTTCATTTTCTTTATCTACAAATTACTATCCTAGGGTTTAGGAGTCTTGCATTCTAGCATTGAAAATTTCATCTACAAGTGTTCATACTCAAACATCTTATGTGGACACATTATCATAGGATGGCTAGTATAGCTGCATGATATTCATTGAGGTTTCATCTCCTCCATCTCCTACTTCTCCAAAGTTTGGTGCTGCTTCAGATGGGGCTTCTAGCGATTTAGTGGAGTAAGAATGTTATCTTCCAGATACAACTACTTGGGATGAGTACTTGATAGACACTGCAAGTTTTTTTTATGAGTCCCTTCCTACATACTTGAAGAACACCATTGAGGACTTTCATCCTTTGATATTAGCTTGTTTCAAGTTGCATAATCTTCTTTAGATGTTATGAAGGCACATTCAAACTCTCTTGTTCTATCTCCAACTATTCATTTGTCATAGTTTAGCATTAGCTTGGAGATCCTTGAGCAGCATTCAAAGGACTCATCTTCATATTTGGATCAAATTCTATGTCCATTTTCATAAGGTTTTGATTTGTCACTTTCTTCATTTAAGATTAGGACTCTTGATTTGATTGTGGCACCTCACAACACTGAAGTGGAAACCCCTGAACAACTTATGGAGACATACATTTTTGTCTTTCTCCCTCATATTCCTTTTAGGAAAGGGAACACATCCTACATACAACTTTGACTTTGTTTCTTCCAAAGAGGAAAAATGTTGTTCAATAATTTTGGATCATCTTTAACATCATCAAGATATTACACATTGATTGTGTTGCATGTTCTCTTTTCTTTCTCTTATGAGAGGGACCTTTTTCTCACACGAGAATTTATCCTTCTCGAGAGCATTGGTGAATGAATACAGCAGTAAGTACAAACTTTGCTTTCTTTGTAATCCCCCTTTGTCTTAACTTTTTAATAATTGATGTCATGGACAGTGATGCATACATCTTGCCACGATTCTGCATTAATCACGCAAGCTTCCTCAGCTCTCATTTGAATGTCTACTATTCTTGCTCTGACTAGCTTGCACAAAGTTAAACCCTACGATAGGCTAGGCTAGAAGACTAGGAAATAAAACACTTTTTTTTTCCCAAGGAATTGGGCCTGCCTGATCGATGTCAATAGCCTTGTAATCAGGGCGTATAGGGAAGACAAAGGAAGCAACGCAGCTATTGGAACGAGTTTAACATTTTTCAAGTTTCTTGTTACGAGGCAGGAAAGTTCCAGGGTCTTGAACCGTGGCAACTACGCGTTCCAGGAGAATGCAATTGTTGACATTGAAGAGAAAACACTGCCTGGGTCCCCGCCTTAAATGGGCTGGGCCCCTTTTTCTCCTCCGTGGATGGTGGCACGAAATATTTCGACTAGAAGTTACGCCCTACGGAGGATCCTTGCCTTTGCCTTGAAACACAGTAATTTTATATCAATCACATCGAGATTTCTTTTGACAATGACAATATGAGCATTTTCGAGCGGCCTTTCCTTGCAAATGGGAAGTGCTTCTACGAAATTGCCGACTTGTGTAATTGGTTGATAGGTTTTTTCCCAGTTAGTTGTCCTTTCAAATTGGAAAATATAATTAAGTTGTTTGAATTGTCTTAATTTATGGGAATTTTTTTAAGATAATTTTTTAAAAAAATTTACATGATCTATATTCTCTATTGATGAATGCACTGTTGTGAGTGTTAGTTTTATATGTTTTTTTTTGGGTCTACAGTAATAAGAAAAATCATTTATGTTCATATATTTTCTTTATTTGGAGTTTTTAATATTTATTAATAAAGTTCTTTTAATAATAATAAATTATGCGAGAAAATAATAACTAATACAAATATCTCATGGAAAATAATTAAACAATAATAAAACTTATGACTTAGAGTTAGGATAATAATAATAAGTACATAATTAAATTTATGGATTTAAATAAATTAAATATGATACATAGCTAGAATTTGGATGAAAGAATGTGTATTATTGAAGATGTCAAGTATAGGTTCACCAATATGCAAAAAAAATATGACTCTATGAAGATGAATACCTTAAAATTTGTAAACTAAATGTACTTTGCTCTAGTTCATATTCGCGCCTGCAAAATTGAACTTCACACCTATGAAAGTGACTCAAGCATGTGAAATTGAACTTGACCCACAGAAATTGTCTGGTAGAGAATTGATGGTTGTCGCATTTGTGCCTCGGCTTACTATACCTATTTATAAAGTGGAATAGTGTCAATAAAAACCATTTGGGAACTTGATATGACAAAATTTATTCTCCTTTGGTCAAAGGCCAAAAGAGAAATGATTTAACAATGACGAACCAAGATCGAAGACAACAAGAAAGCATATAATAAGCCTAGGATGATGTACAAGAAAATGATGTAATGTTGATGTTCTAGTTATGTTGGGTATGGGTGTATCATAAATGCTTATTGATCTACAATTTTAAAAAATAATAATGAATTCGACCATATTCTTAAATACAACATAACACACAAATTCACACAAGTGTACATCAAGTTGGCTCATAATGGCTAGTAGGAAGAGGTTGGTAAAGTTCAATTCAAAATTTATGTTTGAAAAGTATGAAGTTTAGATCCCTACAATTAGAAATGATGGGTCAATTATGCACACATATCTAAACTAGGGTGGTAATGAGAGATCTAGTAATCAAACTTGTCACTAGGGATGAGTGAAGATGGATACATGTTGGGATAAGGTTGTGAGTTCAATGTAATACAAGAATACTTGTAGGCTTGTTATTGCATAAAGAAAAATCTTGTTGAAGTGGGCCCCAAAACATAAACTAAAAAAAGGCGTGAGTATAAGATTTTAACCATTACAAAAGTATATCATGACAATAAATAATATTTGTTTAGCTATTCTCTTAACTGATCATGTCTTTTACATCACATGATCTATTTTTTTTTCATGTTTTCAATTGATATTGGTACTTGTGAGGAAAAGTGCTATTGTTTTTTGTAGGTTTTACATCCTCACACTTGCTCTTCTTGAAGGAAAAACTGGGCCATGTTCTCAACATGCTTTCCAACTATGGCCTACATTTGATGGTTGCATGGCTATATTTATGCATCTTTGCAATAAAATACAATCAAAATTCAAAAAGTAAAGATTGTATTATATCAAAGGAGAGATTTTGGATAGACCATCAAAATTTATATAGGATTATAATTATATAAATTTGGTTTATATATAATTTTGTTTATATTAAAGTATGTCTTAGTATTTTAAGGGCACCTTGAAATTGATAACCATAAAAAAATTGCTTGACATGTAGGTTTGACCATCAAATTTAGGCCATATTTCCAACACTATCGACAATACAACAGTAAATACATTTTAAGTATGAATTATATACTCACCTCTACATGTCATTTGTCATTGTCATTTTTCTTGAATCACAATTTCACTTTTACATTCATCCTCAATTTGTAGTCACTATTTTCTCTCTCCTCCATAATTTGTGTGCACACAATTGAAGGGGCATCTCTCTCTCTCTCTCTCTCTCTCTCTCTCTCTCTCTCTCTCTCTCCTCTCTCTCTCCTCTCTCTCTCTCTCTCTCTCTCTCTCTCTCTCTCTCTCTCTCTCTCTCTCTCTCTCTCTCTCTCTCTCTCTCTCTCTCTCTCTCTCTCACACACACACACACACACACACACACATGCATGCATGTGTGCATGCTTCAATGGCTCAAATCCCTACATCCAAAAAAATGAATAATTATTATCACAATTTATAGATTTCTATGTATTTCTCTTTTTGTATGCTTGGCCACTTAAATTTGCAAACACCAAAATGGGAGAAAATATAGAGGAGAAAATTGCACACCCTAACATTTTCCCCTCTTGTTTTATGTCATTTTAAGTTAATGTCTTGGATGCATGATTTCAACACATTACTTGACTATTCTGAAGCACTCATTAATCAAAGACAAAATCCATAAATTTAAATATGTCCACAAAGAGCCCACTTTGATGAAACTATGGAAGAAGCTAGGTGAGGTATATCAAGCAAAATCATTAGTTAATAAAATTTTATTGAGGAAGAAGTTGTATTCCTTAAGAATAGATGAAGGTAGATGAATTGTAGACCACTTGGAAGCATTCAACTTGTTGGTGGCTCAATTGGCATGTCAATTGGTGTAAAAATGGATGAGGGGGAGAGATGTCATATCCTACTTTGTTCTTTGCCTGATTCATGGGATTCTCTTGTTATGGCTATAGGAAATACTTCTGTTGTCTTAAAATTTGAAGATGTTGTGGATTATTTTCTTTCTAAAGAGATGAGGAGGAAGTTACCCATCAATGCCAAATAGGCCTTAAATGTTTGTGGAAGACTTAAGGAAAGAGGTAAGAAGAACGAGAATCTTGACAAGTCAAGATCTAAGTCCAAGGGGAGATCAAAATCTCCTAGAAATTCTGAAGTGATATGTTGGAACTATGGAAAACCTGGTCATCTTTAGAAAGAATGTAAGAAGGAAAATAAGAAAAAGTAAAAGAAAGTTGACTTTGATTTTGATTCTAAAAAGGAGGATGTTGAAGCCTTCATAACAGTTTTGGCAATGCATGCAGAAGATAATGCATGGTTAATAGATTTACATGCATATTTTTGCATGTCATCTAACCATGATTGATTTTTAGATTATCAAGTATATGATGGAGGTAAGGTGTACCTGAGTGATAACACTCATTTGAAAATAGTTGGCCATGGTAAATTTAAAATCAGATTTCTTGATCTAGTAGAATAAAAGAAATTAAAGGTGTACTGCATATCCTTGGGTTAGTAAGAAATTTGTTATCTGTCAATAACTAATTGAAGTGGGTGTGCAAGTTCTCTTTTTTGATGCAGGTGTAAAGATGAAAAGAGGTGCTATGATTATTGCAAGAGGTGTCAAATTTGGCACAATGTTTAAAATTGATGCATGCACTATTGAGTATCATAGTACTTTTGTAAAGACTAAATCATTAGATTACTCATTGTGTAAAGAAATGGTTGTTCTTTTTAGGTACCCAAGGGTGATCTATCTACAAAAACCAAGATTCCTACAAAGAAGACTAAGTTATGGCACCAAATATTAGGCCACAAAGGAGAGAAGGGTTTGAAAGGCCCTAAAATATAAGAACCTTGTTGAAGGTCTTAATGATTGTAATCTTGAATTTAATTTTTGTAAATATTATATTTATGGAAAGCAAAACCATGTTCATTTTTACTAATCATTTCATAAGTCAGGATGTATTTTGGATCTTTTGATGTTCCTTCCATTGCAAAATTATTTTATTATGTTACCTTCATTCATGATTATAGTATAAGGACATGGGTATTATTTTTAAAGAGTAAATACAAAGTTTCAGTTGTTTTAAAGAGTTTAAGGCTATGGCTAAAACTTAGACTAGAAAGAAAATAAAGTATTTGAGAACTAGTGATGGTGGTGAATTTTGTTCTATAGATTTTGTTAAATTGTGTAAGAACTATGGAAGAAAAAGACATAAGATAAGACCATATTCTCCATAGTAGAATGGAGTTGTAGAAAGGATGAATAAAATGTTGATAGAGAAGGCTAGGACTATGCATCGTTGGTTCACAAGCCTTCATTGATACATCTTAGAGTTTTTGGTTGTAAGGAATATGCAAATGTGCCAAAGAAGTGAACATAAATGGATAGTAAGTCTATGAAATGTATCTTCATCAATTATGGTTATGGTGTGAAAGGATAGAAGCTTTGGGATCTTGTTTCACAAAAGGTAATATATTCCAAAAGTGTGGTTTTTAAAGAAACTAAGCCTTCTTTTGTTACATTGCAACCAAAACAATGTGAATAGAAATATGTGATTTAACTTTCTTCTATGCCTGAGAAATTTGAATCAAGGCCCCAAGATAGACAAGAAGTTGATGACAGATCATCAAGCTCTGAATCTTCAGAAGAGGTAAAAGAAGAGGAAGAACATCCACCTTAACTTATTTGAGGGTCTACAAAGCATAGACAAACACTAGAAAGGTATGGATATTCAACTAATGATTGGAAATTTAGTTTTTCTTTGAGTACTAACATAGATGAACAAAGATTTGTACATGAGCCATTATGTCACACCCCAAATTTTGACTATACTTTACTTTTTACTTTTATGTAATTAGTGGATAAACTTACTGTTGGAGTACTTGACAACACTGAGAGGGGGGGTGAATTAGTGTTGTAGAAAACAAAATAATTTATTCACTTTTATTTTCAAAATTTAAAAATAGAAGCAGATGTTGATTTAGGCTTTATCTACGCAAGAGATTATGCATTAAAGAGCTAAACAAACAAGTATAATGGACAAATGAGTCATGTAACAAATGAGACCATAAGACACATATTTCAAGAGTGGAAAACCCTCTTGGCAGTAGAAAACCACCCAGTAAATGCCTCACTGGCTATAGAAAAATGTCTCACTGACTTTTATCACTGCCTCACTGGCAACACAAGCCTCACTGGCAACATAAGCCTCACTAGTAACACAAGCCTCACTGGCAACACAAGCCTCACTGGCAACATAAGCCTCATTGGCAATGATCATTTTGTCTTACTATACAACACATAGGGTTTCTTTGTTTCTCTACAATCCAGATCTTGACAGACTCATTTATTTGATACTCAAGAATACATAACCAAAACTGTGCACATCAACTCAGAAATATTTTTGCATTATAACACACTGCTATTGTCTCAATGATAGTGTAAATACAATATCATCAAGATCATATCAGTTGTTTACATCTTATGCTTTTTTTATATTCTCTCAATGCCTTCGTTCTTTCATGAAACAGTTTGAATATATAATTGAAACAATTTAACTGTGCATAGAACTTGCCTTTTGAAAAAATAACTGATTGATCCATATGGTCGAACAATGCTATTTGCAAAATTGATTTGAGAACATTACAAGGTTTATCTCATTTGGTTACAACAACTGTCTAGAATAATCATTAAACTATCTTTTCAACAATATTAAACAAGATAGTTAATAAACTATCTAATCTATCAAGAAGAAACAAATCAAAACTACCATCATGGAGAAACCCTTAGATCATTGTGGGTATTTCTTTTTCAAACCCTTAACAGTTTATACTCAACAAACCCTGCCATTAAGAGAAAGAATAATCAACAAATCTTGGCAAACCCTAACCAAGATGAAAGTAGTTTAAAACCATTTTGTGTTCAACCCAGCTATTGATAACTTCCTTTCAACAAACTAAACTGCTTCATAGTCAACAGATTAAGTAAGCACATAGCACATATAAATGTGACATGAAATCCCAACACAATAATCTTAAGTTACAACATATGTATAACACTTTAAAGATTGTCACAAGATTTGTGACCTCGTGCCCTAGGAACAAGCAACTCAATCACCAAAACACAAATAACCCATGAAAGAAACAATAACGTGTATCCTTTGTGTGAACTTTGCAAATTACCAGGAAATGAGCCATGTAAACACTAGGGTTACTTAAACCCAAAATAAATTTATTTTCTTGCTTAATAAAACATTAATCTTTTCACCATATAACTATTAAGCAAATGTAAGAACAACAACGACCAAGAAAGATATCACCTAAAATGACAACTAAAAGCTTTAAGCTCAAAAATACCCGTCTCACTTCCTCAGTTAGCATTGTCACCTCATAGATCAAGAGATTCCATATATTTCACCTTTTTTTTCATGATTTTGTATCATTAACACAGAGTCAAACCCTAGCTCAAAGAGAGAGCCATTTCTCTAGGTTAAACATTGCAAATGAAATGATAAGTCTTACTTTTTCTTGTTTATATTTCTGTGACCTGTGATCCTGGTGTGCCCTAAGTTGCCTGGTGACATCAAAAAGAAAAATGAACCTTGTTACCTATTATTAAAACCAAAACCTGCTGATTGAATTAAATCCCTTAAGTGGCTCGAATGTGACAAGTTTATAACATTGAAATTAAAATCCAATGTCACCTTTTAAACAAAACAAATGACAAGGTAATGCCTTGACCCTTAGTCACCTTATATCATTTAATGTAACAAGTGATGTCCTTATAAATGAGAATGTCAAATTGATCAAGAAGAATCATGTAATATATCAACTGAACCAATGCAACTTAGATTAAAGGAAGATGGAATAGGATCTCAACTGTGACTTCAACAATGTACCAAATTACCAAATCAACTAAACTCATGCTAACTGTACTGCCGTTTGACATCATTGCCAAACACTAATGCCAACTAGGGTCAACAAACTCCCCCTTTTGGCATTGATGTCAAACCAAAACTAATAATAGACTGAATAACCAATAGCATGAGAAAATCAAATGAAATGAAAGTGAACATAGCATCAACTAAAATGAATGAATAGCCATGATACCACTATAGCATGAATGAATAGCCATGATCCCACTATAGCATAAAGTTCCAAATGACTAATCAACTAATGACTGTACCATCATGACCATCAAAGAAACTGCTATACCAATTAAATAAATGACTACAATCAACTGTACTAAAATAAAATGAGAACTGAAACATGAACATGTTATACCTATTTTTCTCCCCCTCTTGACGACAATACCAAAGGTGAAACTGAGAGAGAAAAAATTAGTACCAACACCTGGAGCAAGAATCAATAGAGTAAAGTATGAAATCATTGTCCACACCAACAACGAATGTCAATTACAGAGTCAAACTGATCAAGTAACAAAGAAATGTACAATAACCAGGGAACCTGTACACATACAACTGATCATCACAAAATTTTCAATAGAAATATCAACTCAGAGAATCATCAACATCAACAATATCCATCCATAAGAACTATAAAAAATTGCCAAAAACACAATCACCAAGCTGTCAAGCCAACTGTAAATGCCAACTGAAAAACATCAGGGATGAAAAATATGCTAATAAGCCCCCCTGAGACCAAGATTAGAGCTGAATTATTTTAGAGAATCAAGAGAGAGGACACCAAGTTGATCCCTTAGGCTGTCAAATGTTTCTTTTGGGAGTGGCTTCATAAAAATGTCAGCGACTTGATCACCTGAAGAGACATATTCCAGAGCAACTTCATTTGACAAAACTTTTTCTCTTAACAAATGATAACTAATGTCAATATGCTTTGTTCTAGAATGCATTAAAGGATTCTTAGAAATGTTTATTGTGCTAGTATTATCCCATAGAATCCTAACAAGCTTAGATACATCAACTTGAATGTCTTTCAAAGTCTGAATTATCCATAACACTTGTGTGCAACAAGTAGAAGTAGCAATATATTTTTCTTCACTAGTTGACAGAGACACATAATCCTATTTCTTGTTGTACCAGGATACCAATCTACCACCTAGAAAGATTGCCCCACCAGAAGTGATTTTCCTGTCATCAACACTGTCTACCCAATCAGCATCAGTGAATTTGCTATCAAAGAAAATCATTGTGTCTTGGATAACACATGCCATAATCAATAGTGCCTTTAATGTATCTAAAAATCCTTTTTACAACATTAAGATGCGATTGCTTAGGTGCAGATTGAAATCTAGCAGCAAAACACATTGCCTGCATGATGTTAGGTCTTATTGTTGTCAAATATAAAAAGTTGCCTATCATTGATCTGAATAAGGTATGATCTATATTAGGCAAGTCAAAATCTTTACCCAATTTATAGCCAACTTCCATAGGTGTGCCAACTGGTTTGTACTCATCCATTTGAAACCTTTTTAGCATCTCTTTAGCATATTTCATTTGAGATATAAAACAAACTAATCTTGCCTTATTTCTGACTACATTCCCTTGCTCATCAAGTTTATTTCTAAAAACCCACTTGGCACCAATAACATTTTTATCCTTGGGTCTAGGAACTAACTCCCATATTTTATTTTTCTCAATTTGATCTAGTTCTTCCTTCATAGCATTAATCCATGATTCATCTTTACTAGCTTCAACATTTAAGTTTTAGGCTCAAATTGAGAAAGTAAACAAAGATGTATCTACACACTTGCATTTGTAAGCTTCCTCCTTGTTTGAACTCCTGTAGATTTATCTCCAATAATCTGTCCTTGAGGATGGTTCTTTTGAACAGACTTAGAAGGAGTCTTAGATATTGACACCTGAAGTGCAGCAGGTGCACTCACTGGATTTTCTTCCTCTTCCTCTGATTTCTCCTCTTTTTCAGATGGAATAACTTATTCATTTTCTTCATCTTGTTGTTTAAATGGCTGCAACACTTCATCAACTTTTACATTAGTGCTTTCAACCATTCTTTTCAATCTTTTATTGAAACATTTATAAGCTTTACTGTGAGTGGAGTAACCTAAGAATATACCTTCATCACAACGAGATTCAAAACTTCCTAAGCTTTCATCATCTCTCTTAATAAAACATTTATTGCCAAAATTTCTAAAATATTCAACATTTGTAGGTCTACCATACCAAAATTCATAAGGAATATAGTTTGTTTTTACCCTTAATTGTACTTTATTCAAGGTATAGACTGTTGTATGAACAACCTCTTTCCAATAGACATTTGGCAAATTTGCATCATGCAACATTGTTTTGGCCATTTCGTTCATGGTTCTATTTTTCCTCTCAGCAACACCAGTTTGTTGTGGTGTTCTAGAGGTTGAATATTGCCTCTTGATTCCATTTTCTTCACAATAATCAATGAACTCTTGTGAGGTATATTGCCCAACTTTATCAGATCTAAGGCATTTTATTTTCAGATCTGATTCCTTTTCTACCATCTTCCTATTAATATTAAATCTATTGAAATCTTTAGACTTATGCTTCAAAAATGTAACCCAAGTCATTCTGGTGTAATCATCTATGAAAAGCATGAAATAACATCCACCATTTAAAGAGCTAGCCCTTGTAGGACAACATAAATCAAAATGAACTAATTGCAAGGGCTGAGTAGAAGAATACTCCTTGGGTTTGAAGCTTACCCTGGTTTGCTTACCTTCTTGACATTCTTTGAAGCTACTATTGTTGGGTTTAGAGATTATAGGCATGTTTCTCACATTCTAGTTTTTGCTAATTTTAATCAAATTATCATAATTGATGTGTCCCAACCTCCTATGCCATAGTTGGCTTTCTTCTACTTGACTCATGAAGTACACATGTCCATGTTTTCTATTGCTTAAAGTGTCATGAAGATTATAAATGTTGCCTTTAGTCCTTAGACCAGCTGCAACAGCCTGCCCAGATTTTTTTCTTGATTTCACAACCTTGTGCACTAAAAGTTACTTTGAAACTATTATCACATATCTGACTCACACTTAGCAAATTATGAGTCAAACCTTCTACATAGTAAACATCATGTAGAGGAGTATCATTATCAAGCAAAATAGTACCTATACCTTTGATCTAAACACAAAAATCATTACCAAACTTGACAAAACCACCAAAGAAATCCTCATATTTAACAAATTTACTTCTATCACTAGTCATATGGTGAGACCAACCACTGTCAACAACCCACAAATATTTCTTTTGAGCATGAAAGGTTGTTTGAACAAACATCACATCAGCCTTTTTAACATTTTATTTCATTCTCCAAACCAGCTTAGTCTTTTCAACATTAGGAGATGTCTTAAATTGAGCATTAGACTAAATATAAAAAATAGATCTGCAAAATCTTGCTATGTGACCATGATTTCCACAAGTAAAGTATTTCAGTTTGTTCAAAAAATTAAACAGATTTCCATCAACAAAACTAGGCTTACTTCTAGATACAAATCTGTATTCATTTGCCTTGTGTCCATATTGATTACAATTAAAACAATAGCCAAAAAATTGTAGATTTAATCTAAGAGGATTACCTCTTTTTGCAATGGACTTTTCAGCAGCTCTAAACCCATCATTGTTAGAATTTGAACATTGTCCTTTTATCATCCCCAAGCCACTCTTATCATTATGTGACTTTTGTTTGCCTAAGAGATGAGATAATTTGTCACTACTTTCACACATTGCAAGATTTTTCCTCAAACTAACAATCTCAGCCTCTCGAGCACAACACTTTTTTTCTTTGACGTTCAACTGTTCTTGAGTGACTTCTAAAATTTTCTTGTTTTCCTCAAGTTGCAGTTTTAGATATGAGATTTGTTTTTCATGGTCAGTAATTTGATTTTTCTGCACTATGGTCTCCTCTTTAAGTTTCTTTATTTCACAAAGGGCACATTTGAGTTCACCCTCAAAATCAACCTCAATTTTAGATTGATCTAATGCATTTTCAGTTTCAACTAAATTAATTGTTGCCATGAACAAGGTTTCATCACCTTCTTCAGCAGATTCCTCTGAGCCACTATCAGTAAGATTGATAGCAAACAAACTTTCCTTCTTTTTGAAGACAATTTTCTTCTTAAAGTTATACTATTTTTTATTACTTTGTTTTTTATTGTCTTCCTCATCACTATCAAGTTCTTTGTTAGGACAGTTTTCTACATAGTGTCCTATTTTGCCACAATTGAAACACTTAAAGGGTAACTTCCCTTTATATCTACCTATTGAGCCTCTTTTTAGTTTGCTTACAAAAACTGACACATCATCATTCACTTTTTCAGACTTAGAATTTATTTCATTATCCTTTTTAATAGTTTTGAAAGTAGTTTCTTTGTTAGGATTTTCATTGATCTTTCTCATTCCATAAGCAATAAAAATACCATGAAGAGCATCTATGGTTAATTTCTTCATGTCTCTTTCTTCAACAATAGAAGTCTTAGAATCATATTTAGGACACAAGGCTTTTAACACCTTTTTAAGAATAGTTACCTCTTTTATTTTTTCTCCTAAACCTCTCATAGTGTTTACAGTTTCTTGGACTCTTTGAAGGTAATCAGATACCTTCTCTTCATCTATCATTTTTAAGCATTCAAACTTGTTTCTCAGAGTTTGAAGTTTTGCTTCTTTTATATCCTCATTACCCTCATAGATGTTTGACAACTTTTCCCATATGGACTTAGTTGTTTTGCATTCCATGATCTTGACTAAGACATCATTGGATAGACCACGACAAATGGTATTTGTAGCCTTTGCATCACAATCATAATATTTTTTCTCATCAGCAATAGATGGTGTTTCTGGACCAGAATAACTAGTTTCAATTACATTCCAGACATCAAATCCTAAAGACTTTATGTGACAACTCATTCTATACTTCCAAAAAGCATAATCAGTACCATCAAACAATGGTGCTTTGAAAGTAGAAAGACCTTCCTGGGATGACATGGTATGTACCCCACCAGGAATCCCTTAGGTTAGTTAAACCTTTTAGACAAGGGTCTGGCTCTGATACCACTTGTTGGAGTACTTGACAACACTGAGAGGGGGGGCTAAATTAGTGTTGTAGAAAATAAAACACTTTATTCACTTTTATTTTCAAACTTTAAAAATAGAAGTAGATGTTGATTTAGGCTTTATCTATGCAAGAGATTGTGCATTAAAGAGCTGAACAAACAAGTATAATGGACAAATGAATCATGCAACAAATGAGACCATAAGACAAAGATTTCAGGAGTTGAAAACCCTCTTGGGGTAGAAAAACCACTCAGTAAATGCCTGACTAGCTTATTCAAAAATCATACCTCACTTGCTACAAAAAAATGTCTCACTAACTTTTATCACTGCCTCACTGGCAACGTAAGCCTCACTAGAAACACAAGCCTCACTGGCAACACAAGCCTCACTGGCAACACAAGTCTCACTGGAAACACAAGCCTCACTGGCAACACAAGCCTCACTGGCAACATAAGCCTCACTAGCAATGATCATATTGTCTCGCTGACATGATCACTTACAACTTCTCAAAAATTAGATGAAAATATACAATACAGAGTGTTTCTCTATTTCTCTACAATCCAAATCTTGATAGTCTCATTTATTTGAGACTCAAGAATACATAACCAAAACTGTGCACATCAACTCAGAAATATTTTTTAATTACAACACACTGCTATTGTCTCAATGATAGTGTAAATACAATATCATCAAGATCATGTCAATTGTTGACATATTATGCCTTTTTATATTCTCTCAATGCCTTCCTTCTTTCATGAAACAGTTTGAATCTATAATTGAAACAATTTAACTATGCATAGAAATTGCATTTTGAACAAATAACTAACAGAGCCATATGGTCGACCAATGACATTTGTAAAATTGATTTGAGAACATTACAAGGTTTATCCCATTTGGTTACAACAACTATCCAAAATAATCATTAAACTATCTTTTCAACAATAGTAAACAAGATAGTTAATAAACTGTTTAATCTGTCAAGAAGAAACAAATCAAAACTGCCATCATGGAGAAACCCTTAGATCATTATGGGTATTGCTTTTTCAAACCCTTAACAGTTTATACTTAACAAACCTTGCCATGAAGAGAAAGAATAATCAACAAATATTGGCAAACCCTAACCAAGATGAAAGTAGTTTAAAACTATTTTGTGTTCAACCCAACTATTGATAACTGCTTTACAAAAAACTAAACTATGTCACAGTCAATAGATTAAGTAAGCATAGAGCACATATAAATGTGACATGAAATCCCAACACAATGATCTTAAGTTACAACATATGCATAACACTTTAAAGACTATCACAAGATTTGTGACCCCGTGTGCTAGCAATAGGCAACTTAATCACTAAAACACAAATAACCCATGAAAGAAACAATAATATATGCTTTGTGTGAACTGTACAAATTACTAGGAAATGAGCCAAGTAAACACTAGGGTTACTCAAACCCAAAACAAAGTTTTTTTCTTACTTAATAAAGCATTAATCTTTTCACCATATAATTGTTAAGCAAATGTAAGAATAACAAAAACCAAGAAAGATATCACCTGAAATGACAACTAAAAGCTTTGAGTTCAAAAATACTTGTCTCACTTCCTCAATCAACATTGTCACCTCATAGACCAAGAGATTCCATATATTTCACCTTACTTTTTCATGATTTCACATCATTATCACAAAGTCAAACCCTAGCTCGAAGAGAGAGCTATTTCTTTGAGTTAAACATTGTAAATGAAATGATAAGTCTTACTTTTTGCTTTTTTATATTTATGTGACCTATGATCCTGGTGTGCCCTAAGTGGCCCAGTGACATCAAAAATAAAAATGAACCTTGTTACATATTATTAAAACCAAAACATGTTGATTGGGTTATATCCCTTAAGTGGCTCGAATGTGACAAGTTTATAACATTGAAATTAAAATCAAATGTCACCTTTTAAACAAAATTAAGAACAAGGTAATGCCTTGACCCTTAGTCTCCTTATATCATTTAATGTAACAAGTAATGTCATTATAAAATGAGAATGTCAAATTGATCAAGAAGAATCATCATGTAATATATCAACTGAACCAATGCAACTCAGATTAAAGGAAGATGGAGTAGGATCTCAACTGTCACTTCAACATTGTACCAACTTACCAAAGCAACTGAACTCATACCAACTATACTATCATTTGACATCATTGCCAAACACTAATGCCAACTAGGGTCAACACTTACATAGATTAATGATTTGATGTTTAGACAAATATCAAGCAAAATCAATGATTTCATGAGTTATGATTAAATACATAGAATTTAAAATGTGATCGTATGTTATTGAGATTATTTATTAATGATGTTTAAGGATTTATTAATGGTACATTGATCACAATTTGGTTACTGTGACTTGTTACCAGGGAACAGATTATCAGCCTTTGAGAAAGGGAGGGAGAGCATCATCCAAGAGAAGTGGATAGACATTGGAAAGAACATTTTATTTCCACCTAAGTTATGTGCCTTCTAAACCTAGTGAACCAATAGTGAGATTAGTAAGTCACATTGACCTAACTAGTCTAAGTTTGGTTTTGACTTGACAGACGTCGATTATTCGACAGTTTATTTTAGGTATACGTTTTGTCAAGAAAAACCATGTTTGGATAGTTTGTGATTGACGACAGATTATGGTTGATTGTGATTATCCTTCTTATGAGATATGGATATAGTTTATATTAGTAGTAAAAAAATACTTCCTTTTTAAGTAAATCTTGATTGGGATTTCATCGTGATAATCTATTTTCTTTTTCATCATCAACAATTTGGGAGGGGTAGATTCTCAACCCCATTCTCATGTCTTTCTTTGTATTAAGAATGTGATGCAGCTTGGTCCAAGAGCAATCTTGCATCAACCAAAAACATTTACATTTCAACTATTTGTTTGCAATTTAGTTTGTTCCTTTCCATTTTCTACTTCAGTTCAGTCAGAAGCAATTATGTATTTTAGCTTGCATTCTACCATAGTATTGTTTTAGACCTTGCGGAGCTGGACTTAACATCTTGATACATTTATTTATACCATATCCAAATCTTAGAGCATTTTGATTAAGTATTGGAAAGTTATCGCTATCATAAGATCAACTATTTTCTCATAACAAAGCATCCTGACAATCTCTGATAATCAGGTAAAGGAGAAGACTTGCAGAGTATTCCTTGATCCATGGATCCTAAAGACACATCATTCAGTGATCCTTGGTTCATATGTGACCTTCCCTAAGATCTGCACATCATTCCATTCATTTGTGGAGGAGTTCTACATGATTAGGTCTGACCTATCTATGTACACATGTTATAGTTCTTCATTGGAGTTTGTGATCTTCCTTGGCCAATGCGGAGGAATCTATTGTTTCGAAGATGATATATATTAATGTAATAGATCCCTAGGAAAGTAGTTAGCATAATTCTAAGGATCAAGAAGATAGATAGTTTTTCTCTTTTGCAAAGGGACTTCAGAGCTATATCTTGTGCATATTTTTAGATTTTGTAATTAGGCTTGTGAGCCCTAATTGTAAGCCTGCATGGTGCTAGCTAATCTATATTTGAATTCTATGATATACAGAATGATTGAATTTGTATTTGTTCCATATATTTGAGTTATTTCTATCATGTTTACTCTTTTTGCATGATCTGGACAGTTCATTCTGTGAACCCTCCTACCATGACTGCACCAAGTGGTATCAGAGTGAAAGTTCAAATCTTTGGGAGTGAATTGAGTGAAGTTGGTGAGGGAACTCTGTAAGATCTTGTTGTGGATAGAGTGTTGAATCAAGGTAGGTTACTTGTGTCACAACCAATCATCAATTGTGAGGTAGTTGTCACCTTGTAGCCCGATCACCGAACTGAGGCAGTTTACACTTGATCCTAGGAAGAATGCCACCGAGGAGAATCCTTGCTATTGGGACAATGGATTGTAGGATGGATGAGATGATGGAAATGATGAAAATAATGAGAATTCAATTGGATGTCATTGAAGAAGATAGGCGAAGAGGATTGACACCTAGACCTAATGTTGAAAGTGACGATGAAGAAGAATTTCAATCTGTTGAACAAATTGGTAAAACCCTAGGAGGTGATGAAGAAGAAGAATCATATCAAGTCAAGATGTTGCAAGCTATTTCAAAGATTGGAAAGAGACTTAGAGTTGATGTACCACACTACATTGGAAATTTGAATCCTGATGAGTTGATTGACTGGAGAAATGACATGGAAGAATACTTTGAGTATGAAGAAATTGAAGATCTAAAGAAAGTGAAATTTGCAAAAACAAATTTGAAAGGACATGCTGCTATATGGTGGAAAGAAGTTTAGTTGGATAGAAACAAAAGAGGAAAAGAGAAGATTACCAAATGGGATAGGATGGTGAGAAAATTGAAGAATTAGTTTGTACCTACTGACTATGAGTTGGAGCTGTTGAAAAGATTATAGAACCTAAGACAAAAAGAGAAATCTATGGAGTATACTAAAGAATTTCATAAGATGATTATAAGGAAAGGACATAGTGAAGCAAGCAAGGAGAAAGTGGCTAGATACATCAATGGATAGAGATTAAACACTCGAGAAGAACTATGTTTGGTGAGGATGACATCTCTGGATGAAGCATACTAGTTTGCCCTAAAAGTTGAAGAGAAGCTAAATAAGAGGCACGATCAGAGACAGAGAGGCACAGGATATAGATTTCAGAAAGCCAGAACATTTTCTAGATGAGATAGATCATTTGTGGAGCAGAACAATTAGGAGAACACATTCAAGGAGGACAGAGATAATAATGCATACCAGAGAGATGTCAGAAACGTTTACCGGAGAGGAAACCCTAGCACATACCAGAATGAAGGATACAAGAGAGAAGAAAGAGGATTTGATAAGAGAACATTTAGAGGCACCTATTTCAAGTGTGGAGGTGAAGGAGATAGAGTATTTGAATGTAATCATGGGAGTACAAGTTAGAGGACAGAGAACAGTGGAAGAGCAGCCTATGTTGAAGAAGAACCTATTGGATCACCCAGTTCAGTTGGTAAACTGGAGAAGGGAGAAACACTTGTGATGAGGAGAGCACTATTTCAAGTAGAGACAAATGAAGAACCACTGCAAAGGAAAAGTTTTTTTAGAACCAGATGCAAATCAGGTGGTAAGTGTTGTAAAGTTGTAATTAATAGTGGTAGTTTTGATAACCTAGTTTCAGAGGAGATGGTGACTAAGCTAAAGTTAGAAACCTTGAAACACCCTAAGCCCTATCAGATAGCATGGATTCAAGATGATCATAAGGTACTGGTGAGTGAACAATGTTTGGTGAAATTTCATATTAGATCTTACCATGATGAAGTTTTGTGCGATATTATGCCTATGGATGTTTATCATATTTTACTAGGTAGACGTTAGCAGTATGATAGAAAAGGTATACATGATGGGAGAAAGAATACATACACTATAACATCAAATGGGAAGATAATTACCTTGATTCCTTTGGAAGATGATCCTAAGAGTGGAGTAGCTGGGAATGCTAGAATTTGTTTGGTAGATGGAAGGAAATTTTTGGATGGTTTGAGACATGAGAATATGTGTTATGCTTTGATTCCTAAGAAGCCTAAAACATTGAAGAAGGAGATTGAAAAATCACAACCGGAGGAGATAAAAGAGTTGTTGATAGAGTATGAAGACATCATATCAGATAATGTACCTGAAGGATTACCACCTATAAGAAGTATCAGTCATCACATGGATCTTATACTAGGAGCCAGTTTGTCTAACAAAGCTGCACACAGAATGACACTGGTAGAGAATGAAGAACTGAATAGATAGATACAAGAATTGTTGAGGAAAGGTTTGATTAGAGAAAGTTTGAGTCCTTGTCCTGTACCTATAGTGTTAGCACCTAAGAAGGATGGAGAGTGGATAATGTGTATTAACTCTAGAGCAATAAACAAGATCACAATTAAGTATAGATTTCCCTTACCTAGGATGGATGATATCATGGATTGTTTGAGTGGAGAAAAATATTTCACAAAGATAGATTTCAAGAGTGAATACCATGAGATTAGAATCAGAGAAGGAGATGAATGGAAGGCTGCTTTTAAGATAAATGAAGGACTATATGAGTGGTTAGTCATGCCTTTTGGATTGACAAATGCACCAAGTACTTTCATGAGATTGATGAATGAAGTCTTCAAGAAATTCTTGGGTGAGTTTGTGATTCTATACTTAGATGACAATCTAATTTTTAGTAAGACAAAAGAGGAACATTTGTGGCATATTAGACAAGTATTACAGAGGTTGAGAGGAGAAATTGTTGATAAACATCTAGAAGTGTAGTTTTATGAAGGAAGAACTAGTGTATCTGAGATTTGTGATTTCTGTGGAGAGATTGAAGATGGACCCTAAAAAAGTAAGAGCAATTGTTGAATAGCCTACACCAGAGAGCATGGGAGAGATCAGATCATTTCATGGATTGGCTAGTTTCTATTGGAAGTTCATCAGAAATTTTAGTTTAGTTTGTAACCCTATGACAAAGACAATGAGAGGTGACAGAAAAGACTTTAAGTAGACATTAAGAGAATATAAAAGTTTTGAACTATTGAGATAGAAGGTGACAGAGCAACATGTTTTAGCATTACCGAATTTCAATAAGGTATTTCAAGTAGATTATGATGCAAGTGGAAATGCAATAGGAGCAGTGTTGAGTCAAGAAGGTAGACATGTAGCATATTTCAGTGAGAAGTTGAATGATGCAAAGAGAAGATATTCAATTTTTGATCAGGAGTTATATGCCATAATTCAAGCCTTGAAGAAGTGGAGACATTATTTTTTGCCTAAGGAATTTGTGTTGTATACAGATCATCAAGCCTTGCAATATTTGAACAGTTAAGGTAAGTTGAATAAGAGACATATGAGGTGAGTAGAGTTCATGGATAGTTATACCTTTGTGTTGAAGCACAGGAGTGGTAAGTCAAACAAAGTTGCAGATGCCTTGAGTAGGAGTAGGAACTTGTTGACAGAGATGAGAGTTGAAGTATTGGAATTTGATGAAATGAAGAACATGTATGAGGGAAACATTGATTTTGTAGAACCTTGGAAAGCATGTAAAGAACCTATTGTGACAGATAGGAGTAAGTGGTTGGACTATTTCATTCAAGAAGATATGTTGTTCAGGGGAAATCAGTTGTGCATACCTAGAAGTTTAATGATAGACAATTTGATCAAGGAGAAACACAGTGGTGGATTGGAAGGACATTTTGGCATTGACAAGACAATATCATTGGTGAGTGAAAATTACTTTTGGCCTTAGATACATAAGGATGTTAGGAAATTTGTGCAGAGTTGTAGAGTTTGTCAAGTTACAAAAGGGAGTAGTTAGAATACTAGATTGTATAAACCTTTGACAGTACCGAAGAAACCTTGGGAAGATGTAAGCATGGATTTTGTGATGGGATTACCTAAGACACGGAGAGGACATGATTCTATATTTGTAGTGGTAGACAGATTTTCTAAAATGGCACATTTCATACCTTGTAAGAAGACAATTGATGTAGTGCATGTAGCAGACAGGTCTATTTTTCAAGGAGATTGTGAGATTGCATGGATTAACTAAGAGCATAATTTTAGATAGAGATACCAGGTTTCTTGGATATTTTTGGAAGACACTTTGGAAGAAGATGAAGACAGATTTAAAGTTCATCTTAGTATTTCATCCACAGACTGATGGACAGACAGAGGCAGTGAATAGGAGTTTGGGAAACTTGTTGAGATGTTTGGTTGGAGAGAATACATGAAGTTGGGATTTGATTCTTTCACAAGTAGAGTTTGCATAAAATAATTTAGTAAATAGGAGTACAGGAATAACACCTTTTGAGATTGTTACTGGAGTAAACCCTAGAGGAGTTATAGAATTGAGAGACATGGGAATGATAGAAAAGAGGAGTGCAGAAGCAGAAGAATTTGCAGGACACATGGAGATAGTGTATAATCAGGCGAAGAAGCATTTGGAGGATATGAATAACAAATATAAGAAGCAAGCAGATGAGAAGTGAAGACACAAATAATTTGCAGTTGGTGATGAAGTGATAGAATATTTGAGAAAAGAAATATTTCTAGTTGGGACTTATAACAAGTTTAGGATGAAGAAGTTTGGACCTTGCAGGATACTCAAGAAATTTGATTCAAGAAATGCATATGAAGTGGAACTACCAGAGACATTAGGCATTTTACCTATTTTCAAAATTGTAGACCTATGAAATAGAGTTCAGTGACAGCATGGCAAAGGACTTGACAAAGCAGTTACCACAACAAGCACTAGAGCGGATTGAAGACATTTTAGATAACAGAGTTGGACATAGCACCAGAGGAAGATAATACAAATAATATCTGGTGAAGTGGAAAGACAGACCGAAAGAAGATTCATCATGGATTTCTCTGGCTGAGGTGGACCATCTTGGTTTTCCTCTAGCCCTAGCAAAGTGAGGGACTCACTTATTCAATTACCTCAGATGTCTAATGCAGGAGCATCCCTGGTTCAAGAGCAATCTTGCATCAACAAAAAACATTTGCATTTCAATTTGTTCGTAGTTTAGTTTATTCCTTTTCATTCTCTAGTTCAGTTCAGTCAGAAGTAGTTCTATATTTTGGTCTACATTCTATCACAGTATCATTTTAGACCTTGTGGAGCTGGACTTAGTATCTTGATACATTCGTTTATACCATACCCGAATCTCAGAGCATTTGGATTAAGTACTAGAAAGTTATCGCTATCAGAAGATCAATTGTTTTCTTAGAATAGAGCATCTTGACAATCTCTGATAATCAGCTAAAGGAGAAGAGTTGTGGAGTATTCCTTGATTTGTGGAGCCTAATGACACATCATTCAATGATTCTTGGTTCATGTCTGACCTTCCCTGAGATCCTCACATCATTCCATTCATTTGCAAAGGAGTTCTACATGATTAGGTCCGACCTATCTGTGTACACACGTTACAGCTCTTCATTGGAGTTTGTGATCTTCTTTGGCCGACGTGGAGGAATCTATTGTTCTGAAGATGATATATATTGATGTAATAGATCCCTAGGAAAGTAGTTAGCATAATTCTAAGGATCGAGAAGATAGATAGTTTTGCTCTTTCACAAAGGGACTTCAAAGATATATCTTGTGCATACTCTGAGATTCTGTAATAAGGCCTATGAGCCCTAATTGTAAGCCCTCATGTTTCTAGCCAATCTGTATTTCAATTATATGATATACTGAATGACTAAATTTGAATTTGTTCCATATCTTTGAGTTATTGTTGTTGTGTTTACTCTTGCTGCACGGTTTGGACAGTTCATTCTGTGAACCCTTCTACCATGACTGCACTAGAATGACATGATTTCATTTATTTAACAATATTATGTTGATGTATATATGGCTAATGATATGATTTATTTGTTAAAACTCTTTTTTTAATTTTATCAAAGAAGTTCCTTTTAGTAACGTGGATGATGGAAAACAATGTAAAATCATCATGTGTTTGCGAGAGCCTAAACTCTATCCTCCATGTTAGATATGGATTAGGAGGAGTATGAGAGTGGTCAGTATGACCCACTCCTCCACTATGTCTGTATGCAAGAAAAACATGGAAGTAGGTAGGAAAACTACCATAGACTCTACAAGTTGAGGGAGAGGCAGTTTATGGGGTTTTACAAGCCCATTTTGGGTGACCGAGAAATAGTTCCACAACATTTGAGCTCTAAAGTTTACTAACAAAGCAGTCAGAAAGGAGGGAGAAACCTTGCAAAGAGAATAGGAAGTTCTTGAACAACGAAATAGAGTAATTTGGGTATGAAAGAAAGGAGCTTGGGAATAATAACAAACAAGTTCATCTCTTGAATGTTAGTTTATTGAATAAGTTTTGATTTGTTTATGACAATGAAATATTTAGTTTATATGAATAGTTGATGCTTGCATTAGTATAGAGTCATACTTTTCTTTACTATAAACTATACATAGTGTATGTTTTGATTGATAATATGTGTCTTTAAGGCTGAGAAGATAAATCTGATAATCTTTATATATAAGGCAAAGAACTGATATATCCAAGGTCAACACATTACCTTTATATCTTTGTATACATATGGTTTAATTCTGTTGGGAATTAATGTGTCTGAACCTTTGCAAATTCTTAATGTTGTATTTATTTATCCCATGTTGAGTTGGCATAGTCAGCACCTTGTGTACATGCAACAGGATAAATTTTGGTGACTTTGGTAGCCGTGGTTTCCCCCTTGAATAATTAACAGGGGTTTGGGGGTAGCGCCCCCAAGATGGGGTCAAGGGGTAGAGCCCCTTGCAGGCTCCTAGGGGCAGCACCCCTAGTACGCTCCCTGTCATGGTATAGGTTAGGGTCGAGGGGTAGCGCCCCCGTGGGGGCTCAAGGGCAATGCCCCTGAAACCTCAAACGACTTTTTTTTTAATGACAAGTGTCGGTGAGTATTTTTGCACAAGAGAAAGGCATCTTTGGGTGATCAAGGGAGGTTATGACATGTTGTAAGAGGAATATGATATTTTTAGTCAGTATATGACATATTCTCTTACAGCTATAAGTGCTGTCAATTATGATGGATTCTATGAGAGCTGTAAGGTATGTCAGAGCATATGTCATAGCCTATCTTGGGACAAGGCACCCACTTTGGGATGGGATGTTGGACAAGTGTCCTTAGGAGTGGGCTTTGGGGCATGAGTCCAAGATGGATGCCCATCTCTATAAGGTTCCATATTTGCCTTGTAAACTCTATAAAAATAGGTGCTTGGATGGGAGATATATAGTTTTTTGTACAAGTACTGTTCTACTGCCAGAATATCTCCATATTCAACATTTGAAGACTCCTGAAAGAGCATTGGCTTTGAAACTGTATTGTAATCTGTTATTGTTTACTACAATATATTTGAGATGTGTTTTGGAGTGTGGGGTTTTTCACCCGTAAGGGTTTTCCCCATGTATATCTTGTCTCTCTCTCTCTCTCTCTCTTCTATCTACTTTCTGTGTGTATGTGTATTGCTGCAATATCTCTATTATTGTGTTAATAATGTTGTAACTGGAAAGGTTAATTTTAATTTGCACTCTACTTCCCTCACTAGATTAGCGTAGGAAGTCTGTTCCATGTACCTTGCTTCCTTTCAAATTCATACCTTTTTTCTGTTGAAGATAAACCACGTAAGGGAAGTTTCGACACTTTACTAAGTGTTCCTTCTATATGAATATATAGCTGACTATATTTTGTAATGGCTCAACCCAACTATATTTGTAATGGTCGTGTATCTATTCTTTATCATTCAAGCTAATAAGATGTATTCTTTATCAGTCAGGCCGAAGAGTTGTATACTTCTTCATACTAAAGAGTATAGACTTTAGCAGGCCAAAGTAGTGCATGTCATTGGTACGCAAGATACCAATGTTGTCTTAGTTTTATGATTATAACTATGATGCTTATATCTATTGTAACTCAACCGAGTCACTGAATGAGACCTAGATGTGTCTTTTATTGCATTCATGATTTTTTAGTATGATATTAGTCATCATGGGATCATCATGGTATGACCCTAGTAATATATATATGCTCATAGAAATGATATGATTATATCTTGCATGAGGATGAAGTGCACAAGTATTGAATCTTTTTATATCCATAGTAGTGAATGGAAGGGGGTCAGCCAATTTGAGACCTATCATATTATTCTCTTTAAACTCTTCTATTGTTGATATAAAACTATGTTAATGATGTCAATGCTATGTAATTTAGTTATAGTTTTGCTATAATAAGATGGGAACCCATGCTACTTATCTTAAGTGAGAAAGATAAGTTCATTAAAAACTAATTAGTCTAAATAAGACTAAAGTTTATTATTATAGTATGATATAAGAATCTAGATTGAATGTCATTCTATATGATGGGTTAGAGAAGATAAATCTCTAAAGAATAACCTAGATATGTTCAGTAAACATAAGATTCTCCTTATGGTTATGTTGTTGATTAACACTAATCTATTTGTAGTCGACAAGGGTTAGTTGAGAATCCTTAGATCAAGACAAATGCCTAAGAGGAGTTATGAAGCTTTTGACAAAGTTATATGCTAATGTTGATATTAGACATCAAACCCAAAAATATAAAATTGTCGAAACAAAGGAGAGAGTGACAAGAAGTCATAGAGGCTTTCTTGAAAGAGGGTGCTGCCACAATAATGGGTTACACTTTTTGGGACATCCTGATTTTTGTTGAAATCACATATTTTTAGAAAATATAATGATTTAAGCCTTGAAAGGTTCCATTTAAAGGATTTTAATTAAAGAGGGTTTGATCAAACCCCCTTAGATAGAACCATGCTAGTTTTAAACCATACCTATAATGGAGTCTCCTCTACACCTATCAAAATGCTGATAAAAAACCACTTTTGATTTACCTTTTGGGGGATTAAATGAATTCATTTAAAATTTATGTTTTTTAAGTATGTATTCCTTATTATAAGCTTCCTAAAAATTATAATTTTAGCTATATTTAATTTGATTATTATATTTTTTTTATTTCTTGTGAATGTGGGTTTTTCACCGAACATCAAGTTCTCTATTGTACACACATGGAAAATAAGTAAATTACTGAAAAAAAAATATGAAAAATATCTATTCCCTAGGTATTGATGTCCTTATTTCAACAAAAAAAGAAAAATTGAATTTTGATATATACAAAAAAAGTTATGTTTTACAGAATACACCTATATCTAAATTATAATTGGTTTGACTTCAAAACTTAATTAAGAAAAAAATATTCAGCAAAACATTATGAAACCAAATGCATGCCCTATATATCGGTGTTATCAATCTAAATTCAAATGAAATAGAATTTTATCCTTTGTAGAAAAAAAGTTTTGTGCTATGGAATAAACATCACTTTAAAAAATGGTGTTTACTATTAAAAACTAGTTATCAAAGGAGATGCAAAAAAATTTACAATTTAACTCCAAATTTAAAAAATATATATATTTAGAATCTACAAACAAAATCTTACAAATCACTAGTTCACATCATCTTCAAATTCCTAACGGTTTAGCAGCGCTATGTGTTAGAAAGTGAAAATTTAGTTCAAAATATTGATTTCGATGTTAAGTTTGGCCAAAAAGTGTAATCCATTATTGTGGGATGACCCAAGACTAAGCTCTCATTTTAAAATGTATTTTTGGTATTGTATTCAAGAATTCAGGAATAGTGGACTATGGGTGAAACTTAGTCAAGTCACTCTATGACTAGTATTAGTCAAACTAAACTCACTGTAGGATGAGATAGTTTCCAAGTCAAGTTAGAGGTGTGTGAACTCACGACTACGTTCATTGTGAACGTCTATTTATATTGAATCTTTGGACAAAGTAATACATCCATCTCTAAATGCATTAGTTAGTTCATAGTGTCCAGATGGCATGACCAATCAGAATGATCATACTTATCTAGAAGGGTCTAGAGTTGTATGGTCGATTGAGTTATGTAGAACACAACACTAGAACTCAGATGGCAAAAACCTATTTGTGGTAGGGCCACTTCCATGAAGGAAGGTGTGCAGGGGACCACCAATTTGTGGTTAGAGGTAAAGCACTCAGGTGATGCTCTCCCTCCCAAGCAGAAGACAAGCCAAGACTTGAGTTATAGATGTCAATATTCTAGATGTAATATTCTTTATGTATTGATGTAAAACTATTTATATTGCCAAGAGAAGAATATTTTTAAATTAAAAGTGAAAGATTTCACTATGATTCTAACTTGAATGAGTTGTAATTTCAAGGATGAAATATTCTGAAATGATATGATTTTTCTTATAAGTATGCAAATGTTATATGTATTTTTAAAAAATAGAGAAATTTTGTTCATGTTTACCTTGTTCATTTACTTTTCTAGTAAATCCTATGTGTAATTTTGGGTGTTATGAGAAGGCATGTTACACATTAGGTATGAATGATGTAGAGTCTTGGAAAATATCCATGGATGAAGATATGACAAATTTGGAAAAGAATGATACATGGGACCTTGTACCATTGTCTGAAGAAAGAAATTCTATTGGTTGTAAATGGGTGTTCAATAAAAAGATTGGTTTAGATGGAAGTGTTGAAAAGTATAAGGCACGATTGGCTACAAAGGTTACTCTCAAGTTGAGGGTGTTGATTATGGTGAAATATTTTCTCCTATTGGAAAAATGACATCCATTAGATTCTTGTTATCTATTGCTACAAATTATGACTTAGAGGTTGAGCAAACAGATATGAAAATTGCATTCCTTCATGGTATTTTGGAGGAAGGTATCTATATTCCATAGCTAGAGAACTACGTGGTGAAAGAGAAAATGTATTTTGTTTGTAAATTGAAAAATTCCTATATGGACTAAAACATTCCAAGGGTGTGGTACCAAAAGTTTTATACTTATGTGTTGAGTTTGGGATTTGAGTGTTCTAAATCTGATCACTATGTTTAAATTTTAAATTTGATGGTTATCATTTCCTTTTTATTGCTTTGTACATTGATGACATGTTTTTTATTGGCAAAGGAAATGGTATGATTTAATAACTTAAGTCTAAATTAATAAAAAAATGAAATGAAAGATCTTGGTGAGCTACTAGACACATTTTTGGGATGGAGATACACAGAGATAGAGAGAACAAAAAGATTTGTCTTGGCCAAAGTAAGTATGTCAATTCAACTTCACAAACGTTTAACATGCAAGATTGTAGGCCATTATGTGTTCCTGTTATAGTTAGAATGAAGTTATCTATTTCATAGTCTCCTACATCCCCATCAAAGATGGAAGAAATGAGCAGAATGCCTTACTAGAGTGCTATTGGTAGTTTGATGTATGCTATGCTCTGTATTAGACTAGACATTGCCCAAGCAGTGGGAAATCTTTGCAAATATATTTCTAATCCTACTAGAGTTCATTGGAATGTAGTTAAAAAAGTCTTTAGATATTTGTGGGGTACCTCAGAGTATTCATTATTTTTTCATGATATAGGAGATAAGGATTCGTTGGTTATATGAGTTTGTGTGCATTCAAACTGAGTAGGTGATGTTGATAGCAGAAGATCTACCAATGCTTATACTTTTACTAAATAAATGATGGTGCAATAAGTTGGATGAGTAACTGACAAGCTATGGTCACTTTTTCCATTACAAAGGTTGAGTATATAGTGGGAACTCATGTCTATAAAGAATCCATTTATCTTAAGAGACTATGTTTAGATGTTGGATTAAAATAGGGTGTAGTGACAATTTATTATGATAGTCAGACTGTGATCTACCTAGCAAAGAACCCAACATTTCATACTAGGACCAAGATTATTGATGTTCAGTATCATTTTGCAAGAGATATGGTCAAGGATAGTAGGGTGAAGTTGGTTAAAGTAGACACTTTGGTGAATTTTGTAAATGCATTAACTAAGCACATGTGCATAGAGAAGTTCAGATGGTGTTCAGAGTCTATGGACCTTTCAACCTCTAGCAATTGATTCTTTATGGTATGTTTTCTTTTGTCTCTTGCAAGATATTCAACAAGTAGGAGAATGTTGGGAAATTACATGTATAAACTTTGCAAAATTCCCATTGTTATTTATTTATAAAAATCTTCCTACAGTTAGTTATTGTTATTAGTAATATTTCACTCTAGCATGGTTTGGGGCATTGGAATTTGATGTGGCAAGTACATGCCAAGTGTCGATGCCTTGTAGATGATTGGAATAATAAGTTTTTTATTTTGACATTATATTTAGCAAATGCTATGATAGATTATGTGACATGTGTAAGAGTCAAGAATGGAGGGAGTTACATTGTAATCAATGACCAGTTGTAAGATGTGTAAGAGCCTAATTTAGACTAGAACATTAACCAAATTAGGCACCCATAATAGGTGGATGTAATTAAGGATTTATGACAACTATAAGATCATAAGAGAATAAGATATGTTTAATTACACATTATTTTGTAAAACATTATGATTTCTAGGTTGCCAAAAGTCTATAAATTGTAGGCTTGAGGAAGTGGTATTTTCATAGTGAGTTTGTAGTGCATAGATGCTATCAAAATACCATCAAAATTCTTCCAAGATTAATTTGATGGTGATACTCCTGTAATAAAATTGCTCCACAAGTGTATGTAATATTGTGATTGGATTTTTAATGCATTGAGTAGGCTTTTGGAGTGTCTAGTTTTTATCCTGGAAGGGTTTTTCCCACGTATATTTTATGTTATGGTTTTATTTCATATTACTGATTTGAATGTGTTTCTATAGTATTTCTATAAAAATTTTCATATTAGATTTAATTTTTTTTGCATAGTCCTAGTGTAGCCATGGTTAAGAGGGTCCACAAGGTGAACAGTCCAGACCGTGCAACAAGAGTAAACACAAGGAAAGCAACTCAATTATAGAATGTAAATGCAAATTTAGTCATTTAATATATCATAGATTCAAAATACCAACATGTTGGCCACAAGCAGGCTTACAATTAGGGCTCATAGGCCTGATTCTCTAGTTACAATGTATGCACAAGATATAGCTTTTAATCACCTCACAAAAGAAAATCTAACTTATGAATTATCTATCACTGATTAACTATCTTCCTAGGCATCTATTACGTGATTATATATCATCTCTAGATCCCAAGATTCCTCCATGTTAGCCAAATTAATTACAAACTCCAATGAAAGAGATGTAACATGTGTACATAGATAGGTCAGCCCTAAACATATGGGAATCCTTCATAAATAAATGGAATAGTGTGTAGATTTCAAGGAAGGTTGGCCAAGACCCAAACTATCTTGAGTGATGTGTCATTTAGCTCCCTAGGTCAAGGAAATGCTCTACAAGTCTTCTCCTTTAGCTGTCTATTTGAGACTCTAAATGCTCTGTTCTGAGAAAACAATTGATCTTGTGATAGTGATATCTTTTTGGAAATTGATCCAAATGATCTAAATTTTGGATATGATGTGCATGAAGATGTCTAGATGCTAAATCTAGGTCTGCAAGGTTTGAAATGAAACTATGGCAGAATGCAGACCAAAATATAGAAACTGCTACTGATTGAACTGATTGTGTTGAACTAGAAATGAAAAGAAAACAAAATAAATGCAAATATTTTTGGTTGATGCAAGATTGCTCTTGAACTAGGGATGCTCCTGCATCAAACACCTAGGGTTATTGAAAAAGTGAGTCCCTCACTTTGTTGGGGCTAGAGGAAAACCAAAACGGTCCACCTCATCCTGAGAAATCCAAGATGAGTCTTCTTCTGGTCTGCCTTTCCACTTCACAAGAAATTCTTTGTATTGCTTTCCTTTGGTGATGTGTCCAATTATGTTGTCCAAGATGTCTTCAATTTGCTTTGGTGCTTGTTATGGTAGCTACTTCTTCAAGTCTTCTTTAATACTGTCACTGGTTTCTGCTTAATGATATTGATATAGGTCTACAATGTTGAAAATAGGTGATATGTCCAATGTCTCTAGTATCTTCACTTCATATACATTTCCTGAATCAAACCTTCTGAGTATCCTACATGGTCCAAACTTCTTTATCCTCAACTTGTTATATGCCCCTACTGGAAATCTTTCTTTTCTCACATATACCATTACTTCATCTCCAACTTGAAATTATTTGTCTTCTCTTCTCATCTTCTTGCTTCTTATACTTAATGTTCATCTCCTCCAAATGCTTCTTCACTTGATTATGCACTATATCCATGTGTCCTAAAAATTCTTCTGTTTCTACACTTGCTTTGTTCTCCATGTTGATATCTCTCAACCCTGCTACTCCTCTAGTGTTAGTTCCTGTCACAATCTTAAATGGTGTTCTTCCTATTCTTCTATTCACTAAATTATTCTATGCACACTCTGCTTGTGATAGAATCAAATCCTAATTTACTGCCTTATCTCCATCCAAACATCTCAACAAGTTACCCAAACTCCTATTTACTACCTCTATCTATCCATCAGTCTATGGATGAAATACTAAATTGAATTTCAAATGTGTCTTCATCTTCTTCTAAAGTGTCTTCCCAAAGTATCCAAGAAATCTTGTATCTCTGTCTAAAATTATGCTCTTAGGTAATCCATGCAATATCACAACTCCTTGAAAAATAGGTCAGCCACATGAATTGCATCAGTTGTCTTTTTACACGGTATGAAATGTGCGATCTTTGAAAATCTTTCCACTACTACAAATATAGAATCATGTCCTCTCTGTGTCTTCGGCAATCCCAATATGAAATCCATGCTTATGTCTTTCCAAGGTCTCTCTGGTCCTGTCAAATATTTGTACAATCTAGTATTCTGACTACTTCCTTTTGGAACTTGACATACTCTACAACTCTGCACAAACTTCCTAACATCCTTATGTATCTGAGTCCAAAATTAATTTTCACTTACCAAAGCCACTATCTTATCAATGCCAAAATGTCCTACGAATCCACCACTGTGCTTCTCCTTGATCAAATTGTCTCCCATTGAACTCCTAGGTATGCATAGCTGATTTCCTTTGAACAACATATCTTCCTAAATGAAATAATCTAACCACTTACTTCTATCTATCACAATATATTCCTTACATGCTTTCCAAGGTTATGCAAAATCAAGATCTTCTTCATACATGTTCTTTAATTCTTCAAATCCTAACACTTCAACTCTCATCTCTGTCAGCAAGTTCCTTCTTCTACTCAATGCATCTGTAACCTTTTTTGATTTCCCACTCCTATGTTTCAATACAAATGTGAAAGTCTGCATGAACTCTACCCATCTCATATGTCTCTGATTTAACTTCCCTTGGCTATTCAAATATTGCAAAGCTTGATGATATGTATACAACACAAACTCCTCAAATAGTGTCTCCACTTCTTCAAGGCTTAAATTATGGCATAGAACTCCTGATCATAAATTGAATATCTTTTCCTTGCATCATTCAACTTCTCACTAAAATATGCTAGTACAGGTCTACCTTCTTGACTTAACACTGCTCCTATTGTATTTCCACTTGCATCACAATATACTTGAAATACCTTATTGAAATCTAACAATGCCAACATTGGTTTCTCTATCACTTTCTTCTTCAACAATTCAAAACTTTTATTTGCTCCTAATGTCCACTTAAAGTCATTTCTGTCACCTCTCATTGTCTCTATCATAGGGTTACATACTGAACTGAAATTTTTGATGAACTTTTGGTAGAAACTAGCCAATCCATGAAATGATCTGACTTCTCTGATGCTCTCAGGTGTAGGCCACTCAACAATTGCTCATTCTTAGGGTCCATCTTCAATCCTTCTGCAAAAATCACAAATACCAAGTATACCAATTCTTCCTTCATGAAACTACTCTTCTTAATGTTTATCAGTAATTTTTCCTCTCTCAACCTCTACAATACTTGTCTCAGGTGCCACAAATGTTCTTTTTTTTTGTCTTATTCAAAATCAGAATATCATCCAAATATACAATAATAAACTTACCCAAGAATTTCTTCATAATTTCATTCATCAATCTCATGAAAGTACTCGGTGCATTTGTCAATCTAAAAGGCATTACTAACCACTCATACAATCCTTCATTTGTCTTAAAAGCAATCTTCCATTTATCTCCTTCTTTGATTCTGATTTGATGGTATCCACTCTTCAAGTCTATCCTTGTAAAATATTTTGCTCCACTCAAACAATCCATAATGTCATCCATCCTAGGCAACTTGGTAATCTATACTTAGCTGTGATCTTGTTGATTGCACTAGAGTCAGTACACATTCTCCATTCTCCACCCTTCTTTAGTGCTAGCATTGCAAGTACTGCACAAGGGCTTAAGCTTTCTTTGATCAAACCTTTCCTTAATAATTCTTGTATTTGTCTATTCAATTCTTCATTCTCTACTGGTGTCATTCGATGTGTTACTTTGTTAGGCAAACTAGCTCCAGGTATAAGATCCATGTGATGACTGATACTCCTAATTGGTGGCAATCCTTTAGGTACATTATTTGATATGATGTCTTCATACTCTGTCAGCAATTTAGTTACCTCCTCTGGTTGTGATTCTTTAGTTTTGTCTTTAGGTTTCTAGGCTTCTTAGGAATCAAAGAATAACACATATTCTCATGTCCCAAACCATCCATAAATTTTCTTCCATCTACCATATAGATTCTAGCATTCCCACATACTTCACTCTTAGGATATTCTTCCAAAGGAATCAAATTAATTCTCTTTCCATTTGATGTTATACTGTATGTATTCTTCCTCCCATCATGTATAACTTTTCTATCATATTCCCAAGGTCTACCCAACAAAATATGGCATACATCCATAGGCATAATATCACTACTTCATCATGATAAGATCCAATATGAAATATCACCAAACATTGCTCACTCACTAGTCACCAAGCTATCTGATATGGCTTAGGGTGTTTCAATCTTTCCAACTTTAGCTTAGTCACCATCTCCTCTGAAACCAAATTATCTGAACTACCACTATCAATTACAACTTTACAACATTTACCTCCTAATTTGCATCTGGTCCAGAACCAAATTTTCCTCTATGGTGGTTCCTCATTTGTCTCTTCTTGAAATAGTGCTCTCATCATGACTAGTGATTCTCCTTTCTCAGGTTTACCAACAAAACTAGGTGATCCAACAGGTTCTTCTACATAAATTGCTCTTCCACCATTCTTTGTCTTCTTGGTTTTACTTGATTACATTCAAATGCTCTATGTCCTTCACTGCCACACTTAAAACAAGCTCCTCTGAATGTTCTCTTATCAGGTCCTCTTCCATCTCTTCTATATCCTTCACTTCGATAAGAATTAGGGTTTCCTTTGCGGTAGAAAGTTTTGTCATCTCTTTGATATGCATTATTATCTTTGTCTTCCTTCTTGAATGTGCTTTCTTGTCTGTTATGCTTCACAAATGATCTTTCTCCTCTGAAAAATATTCTACTCCTCTGAAATTTACCTCCTCTACATCTCTATCTCTATTCATGCTTCTTATTCAACTTTTCTTCAACTTTCAAGGCAAACTGATATGCTTCTTCCAAAGATGTCATCCTTACCACACTTAGTTCTTCTTGAATGTTCACTCTCAGTCCATTGATGTATCTTGCCACTTTCTCCTTGCTTGCTTCACTATGTCATATCCTTATGATCATCTTATGAAATTCTTCAGTGTACTCCTTCACAGATTTCTCATTTTGTCTCAGGTTCTACAATCTTTTCAACAGTTCTAACTCATAGTTAGCAAGTATAAACTGATTCTTCAACTTTGTCACCATCCTATCCTATTTTATGATATTTTCTTTTCCTCTTTTGTTTCTATCCAACTGTACTTCTTTCCACCAAATAGCAGCATATCCTTTCAACTTAGTCTTTGTAAATTTCACCTTCTCTAGATCTTCAATTTCTTCATACTCAAAGTATTCTTCTAGGTCATTTATACAATCAATCAACTCCTCGGGATTCAAATTTCTAGTGTAGTTTGGTACATCCACTCTAGGTCTTTTTCCAATCTTTAAAATAGCTCACAACATCTTCACTTGACTTGATTCATCTTCTTCTTCTAGGGTTACTTCATTTTGATTAGTGGATTGAAATTCTTCATCATCATTGCTTTCAACATTAGGTCTAGGTGTAAGTCCTCTTCTACGATCTTCTTCAACAACATCCAATAAAACTTGCATTATTTTCATCATCTCCATCATCTCATCCATTCTTCCAACCATAGTACCAACATCAAGTATTCTCCTCGGTGGCATCTCTTCCTAGGATCAAGTGTAACTGCCTCAAATTTCGTGATTGAGCTATAGGGTGACAACTGCCTCACAATTGGTGATCGGTTGACAACACAATAGTCTGCCTCAGGCTCAGCAATCTATTCATAGCAAGATCTTACAAAGTGCCTTCACAAACTTCTCTCACTTCACTCCCAAAGGATTCAAAACTTCACTCTGATACCACTTGGTGCAGCCATGGTTAGGCGGGTCCACAAGGTGAATAGTCTAGACTGTGCAGAAAGAGTAAACACAACAAAAGCAACTCAATTACAGAATGCAAATGTAGATTTAGTCATTTAGTATATCATAGATTTGAAATACAAACATGTTAGCCACAAGCGGGCTTACAATTAGGGCTCACAGGCCTAATTCTCCAGTTATAGTGTATGCACAAGAAATAGATTTGAAGCACCTCACAGAAGAAAATCTAACTTATGAATTATCTATCACTGATTAACTATCTTCCTAGACATCTATTACATGATTATATATAATCTCCAGATCACAAGATTCCTCTACATCGGCCAAACAAATTATAAACTCCAATGAAAGAGATGTAACGTGTGTACATGGATAGGTCGACCCTAAACATATGGGAATCCTCTGCAAGTAAATGTAATAGCGTGTGGATCTCAGGGAAGGTTAGCCAAGACCCAAACTATCTTAAGTGATGTGTCATTTAGCTCTACAGGTTGAGGAAGTGCTCCGTAAGTCTTCTCCTTTAGTTGTCCATCTCAGACTCTCTGAATGCTTTGTTTTGAGAAAACAATCAATCTTCTGATAGCGATATCTTTCCAGAAACTGATCCAAATGATCTAAATTTTGGATACAATGTGTATGAAGATGTCTAGATGCTAAGTCTAGCTCTGCAAGGTCTGAAATGATATGTGGCAGAATGCGGACCAAAATATAGAAATTGCTACTGACTAAACTGATTGTGTTAAATTGGAAATGAAAATAAAATAAAATGAATGGAAATATTTTTGGTTAATGCAAGATTGATCTTGAACCAGGGATACTCCTACATCAAATCCTCCTCTCAAGATTAGTGTAGGAAGTTGTTTCTCTATTCTAGCTTCCTTACAAATCTTGCAAGAATGTGTAATGTAGGAAATAATGGCAATATATTCCTCTCTAGGAGTGCCCATGGTAGATTTATTGATAGAAATTTTAGGGCACTCTCACACAAATGTGAGTGGGCAGACCCATGCAACGGTGGTGTTGATGTCTTTTGGGTGTTGTTTAGCAGGTGCCATTCTAGCATTGAAATTCCTCAATCTCTCTAGACTATGACAATGATTATGTAGAAATAGTGAGCTTCATTGACGTTACATGTCCTCATTGTTTAGGTTCTATAACACTGTGCATTTTATTATTGAACATACAATTTTGTAAGGAACAACTTTATTATTCACCATCATTGGTTTTTCAAAATAAAATTTAAAAAATAAATTGGAAATGTTTCCTAGCAATAATATGTCCTTTGTGTTTCTTTTCTTGGTGTATCCACTTCTATATGGGAGTTCATTTTGTATACTCATTCTTATTGTAGTTTATAAATGTAATTAATAATTTAATAATTTTTTGTTTGAGAAAAATCTTTGTAAAAAGAAAAATGAATATAAACATATTAAAAGTAAATTTTCATATTGATCATTTATAATTTTTTTTGAATTACTAATTAGTATTTAATAAAATGTAATCTAAATTATTTATTAAATTTTTTAAAGTAAAGAAGTAATAATTGGCAATATAAAATTGAAAGTAAAGAAACAAAAACATAATTATATGTGATTATGTGAGGGTTTTACTTCTATAAGTTGAATACAAATAAATTAATTTGGAAAAGATGTCTTTATGTATTTGTTCAAAATACATGTCATAGAAGAATATATTTTATTGTTTGAAATTATTGGAATTAAATTCAAACATTATAATATAATTATAGAAAATCGATTGTGATTACATGATTATTTGTATTAATTAAAAATAAGAGTTGAATGGATAAGAATGTCAATCTAATAATTTTGATGGTTTTTAAAACATATAAGATCATAGGGAAGAAGTTAAAATATGGATTAATTTAAGGCCTAAGAAATGATAAATAAACAATGTAGTAACCATAACTAAATAATCATATGTGTTGAGTTTAATAAATACAAATAGAAGATTAAAAGGCACTCAGTTCTTTAATGATGTTGAATCTTGATGTAGCTAATTTTCTTGTGTGAAAATATTCAATGATCAAACCTTGAGTAGATTGCTATTAGAATCCCAGGTATACAATGACTACCTTGGTGAGCTTGTCCACCACCACTAAAATAGCTTCATGTCTATTTCAAGACATTGGGAGACCTTGCACAAAGTCCCTACTTATGACCTACCACTTCCACTCTAGAATATCATGTGGATATAGAAGTCCTGTTGGATGTTGATGCTTAGCCTTGACTCTCTGGCACTCTAGGTGACTTCCTACAAATCTTGCAGTGTCATTCTTCATTCCTTTCCAAAAAAAAGAGGCTTCACATCATCTAGGAGTTTAGTTACTCTAGAATGACCTGAAAATGGTGCGGACTGAACTTCCTTCCATACAAGGTTTCTTAATTTTGCAGAGTTTGGAACATACATCCTTCCTCTATATCTTAAAAGCCCATCTAGTTTAAAATAGAACCCTTCATACATTGAGTCTTGAGGATTTACTATGAGATCCTGCTAAACTTGCTCATAGTACTCATCACCTGTAGAATTTTGTAACACTAAATCCTTGAAGTTCTAGTGGATGGAGACAATTAATGAGATATGCCTCCATCGACTCAGAGCATTTGCTACTCGGTTCTCTTTACCTTTGATATAACTTATCTCAAATTCATAGTTGGATATCAAGTCCGACCATCTTCTTTATTGAGCATTTAGATGAGGCTGAGAAAATATATACTTAAAACCTTGATGGTCCAATCTCAGTTCAAATGGCTTTCCTAGAAAATAGTGTCACCAAACTTGCAAAGCATGCACAAATGCTGCTAACTCTAAGTCATGAGGAGCATAATTCTGCTCATATGCTCTCAGCTTTCTAGAATCATAGGCTATCACTCGCCAATTCTGGATAAGCACACCTCCTAAACCTTCACCCGAGGCATTAGTGTTTACAATAAATTGACTTTCTAGATCAGGAACTTTCAATATTCGTGCAGTTGTCAACCTCTCTTTTAACTGATTAAATGCCTCTTGACATTTTATGACCAGTCAAAACACTTTCCTTTTCTTTGAAGCAAAGTGATTGGGTTTGCAATCTTAGAAAAGTTCAATACAAACTTCCTATAATATCCAACTAACCCCATAAAACTGTGCACTTCATGCACATTCTTTGGCACAGGCCACTCAAGTATAGCTTTAATCTTCACAAGATCTATTGAAATCCCTTCATCTGATATTATATCTATTGCAAAACTAACCACAGATGTTGCAAGTGCTCTTCCTCAATCTTCGAATATATAAGAATGTTGTTAGGAAAGTGTCTCAACCTTGCAACTACGAAAGCTTACTCTTCTTCCCAGTTTTGGTCTTTTTCAATACCCTTTATCTTGAAGAATGGTCTAGAACTTTCAAAGTTTCCAAAAGGGCTAAAAATGGCAAGACTTAGCATTTTTAGTAACTCTACATTTGACCTCGAATTGATGCAAAATTTTGTTGGGAATTAAGGTGTCTCAACCTTGGTAATTCCTTGTATTATTTTATTGTATTTATTTATTTATTGCCTATTTTATATTTTGGATGCAAATCCTATGTTGTCATATTGTGGGAGTTGGCACAGTGATGTGTCATCCTGCATGGCATATGCCCACATGTAAATTTGTCCTGACATGAGGAGATAGGTGTCCCACTTAGTGGCAGGAATATTTTTCCATGTGTCAGCATCTTGGAATGTGTGTAAGGGAATATTGACTGAAACGATCATGACAGATTCCTATGACGAAGTTATGACATGTAAGAGTCAGAAATAGAAGATCGTATGACATGTATGGACATGTGTTGAGAAGCATCTTTGAAAAAGACATCTTTGGGCACCCCAAGGTGGACTATGACATGTTGTAAGAGAATATGCTATTTATAGCCTATGTATGATAGATTCTCTTATAGTTGTAAGTTATGATAGCTATGACAGATTCTATGATGGTTGTAAGAGTCGTAAGAGCATCTGGCATTGCCCATTTTAGAAATAGGTGACCTCCTTGGGATGGGGTGACTTGATAAGTGTAGGAGCATCCTACAGTGTTGGACAAGTGTCCATAGGCATGGGTTTTGGGCCATGAGGCCATGTTGGATGCTCATCTCAATGTGGAGCCATTTTTGCTTGTATTTGTTATATAAATAGGTGCTTTTGAGAGGAGAAGTACTACAGGTTCTATAGGTACTGTTATGCTGTCGGAACATCTCCAGATATGAGTGTCGAAGACTCCTGCAAGAGCATTAGCTCTGTGATTGTATTGTAACCTTCTTTGTTTATGGAATACATTTGAGCCATGTTTTGGAGTGGGTTTTTTCACTCGATAAGGGTTTTCCCCACATATATCTTATGTCTCTCTTCTTCTGTCTTACATGCTTATGTATGTGTTTGATGTAATATCTCTATTAGTGGGTTAACATAGTTGTAATTATAAAGATAAAATTGAATTTACACTCTCCTCCCCTCATTAGATTAGTGTAGGGAGCTTTTTCTGTACACCTAACTTCCTTTCAAATTTTTGTCAAAAGGAGTGAAACTGCTAAGTAAACATCTCAGGTAGGTTTCAACTCAAGATCATATCCAGATTGTGAGATATTAAAGTTTCTATTTTTTGAAACTGCCAAAAAAAGTTTTAAACTCAGTTTTGAGGCACTCAGAAGTCCCAAAATGCACTTAAAGTTATTGTAACTGACAAAGTAGGTTTTATCTTGATAGATCTCTTCATGATCTTTCCAATGCATTAAACAGTTTATGAATTAGACACCTGGATCAAAATTTATGACCTCTGGAAGTTGAACCTCCTATTTTTGGGAAATGTGAAAACATGTTGGACACTCAAAAGAGTTGTAAATGGGAGAGTTACACATGTTGGTGTGTGACTTGGCACATCACAAGACATCTTTGATTGGAGATAATTTGGGTGCCACTTTTGGGTGGTTTTGGCTCATGGTTTTGTAATTACCATTGACGGTTTACTGTATTGTATCTCCTATATATCAAGAGCTTGAGATGGAGGTTATGTGTAAGAGTCTTATAGATGTTGAGTTACCTTCTAGACCTCTGGTTTGTTATACTCCTTTGAAATCTTTCTCTACAAGTATATTGTAATCTTTTTGATTCCTAAATAATATATTGGGCGGCTTTAGAGTGTGGCATTTTTTACCTGAAAGGGTTTTCTCCACGTATATCTTGTGTTGTGAGTTTTGCATTTGGAAGTTCTTATTATCTTTTTGTTAATGTACATCTTCATCTGTACCTATAAAAGTTAAAATTTGCATAAATCTTTCCTCATTAGATTAGTGCAGGAAGCATTTCCACATACCTTGCTTCCTTTTAGTTGGTATTAGAGCCTGATCACCTTTGATTCTAGTTGTTGGGTAGAGGGTTTTTTGAGTTGAACTTCATTTGAGTTGGAGCTTGTCCAAAGGATTTTGAAATCTTTGTTGCAAGAAAGAGATGGTGAGCACATTTGGGAGGTTTGACATAGAGAAGTTTAATGATAGTAATTTCAAGTTGTGGAAACTCAAAATAGAGGACATGCTTGTAGATCAAGATTTATGGGATGCAATATATGGTACAAAACCAACGATAATGTCTCAAGCAGTCTGGGATCTCAAAGATTGAAAAGCTAAGGGTTTGATAAGAATCTGTTTGGATGATTCAGTGCTCCTAAATATCCATGAAGAGAAGATTATAAAGGATCTTTGGAAGAAGCTTGGAGATGTTTATCAGGCTAAATCCATGGTGAACAAGTTATTTATGTGAAAGAAATTGTATTCACTGAGGATGGAAGATGGATGATCTATCACTAATCACCTGAATACATTCAATATGCTTGTTGTCCAGTTTAGCTCTATTGATGCGAAGATGGAGGAGGAGGATCGATGTATGACATTATTGTGTTCCTTACCAGATTTGTGGGATCACCTTGTTATGGCCATTGGGAGTACCACTACCACCTTCAAGATGGATGAAGTGGTTTCTTCATTGTTGTCTGAAGAGATGCAGAGAAAGTCTTCTGAATCAGCTAAGAAGGCTCTTGCGGTTCATGGTAGATCTAAAGAGAAGGGAAAGAAAAAGGAAGATCCAATCCCGTGGGAGATCTAAGTCTCCTGAAAAGTCCAAGGACCTATGTTGGAACTACGACAAACTTGGTCACTTCCGCAAGTAGTACAAGGAGGAGAAAAAGAAAAAGAAGAACTATGATTCAGATTTTGACAAGTCATCTTAGGATGAAGGAGAAGAATTTGTTGCTGCATTGGCAACACATGCATCTGAGGATGTGTGGCTTATTGACACTGGTGTATCTTTTCACATGACCTCACATTGGGGTTAGTTTTCAAAGTATGAAGAATATGATGGTGGAAAGGTGCCATGGAAGAGTCTTGATTAGATTCCCTAATGGACGAGTGAAGGAGATCAATGGTGTTCTGCATATCCCTAGTTTGGCATGGAACCTCCTTTCTGTAAGTTGAATGATGTGGGTGTGTAGGTTGTTTTCTTGAATGGAGGATGCAAGATGACTAGAGGATCTAAGGTGTTGGCTAAGGGTGTTTAGATTGACACTTTGTTTTAGCTTGATGCATGTGTGGTTCAGTGCAATAGTACCTATGTTTTGAAGAAGAGAGCTTCAAAGTCTTCCTCCTCACCATTGGAACCATCAGTGAAGAGGATTGTTGCATCTACTTTCAATGGTCATTCCTTCTGGGTACCTAAGGGTGCTCATTCTATGGAAATGAAAGTTCCAACTGAGAAGACAATGTTATGGCACCAAAGGCTTGGTCACATTAGTGAAAAGGGTTTGAGGACCATGAAAAATAAAAATCTTGTTGAGGGTATGAATGACTGTAATCTTGAGTTCAATTTCTGTGAATATTGTACTTATGGAAAATAAAACCATGTTTAGTTTTATTTCAGTTCTCACAAATTGATTGAGGTGTTGGACTTGATTCATTCTAAAGTGTTTGGTCCTATTAATGTTCCTTCGATTTCAAAATTTGTTTACTTTGTTTCATTTATTGATGATTACAGTAGGACATGGGTGTATTTCCTTAGAAGCAAATCTAAAGTCTTTAGTAAATTCAAAGAGTTCAAAGCTCTTGTAGAGAATCAAAAGGATAGAAAGATTAAGTGTTTGAGGACTGACAATGGTGGTGAGTTTTGTTCAGTAGATTTCGATAAGTTATGTAAAGAACAGCGGATTGAGATGCACAAGACAACTCCGTATACCCCTCAACAGAATGGAGTTACAGAGAGGATGAATAGAACATTGATGGAGAGCGCAAGGAGTATGCTAAGTGGAGATGGCCTTGAACAAAAGTTCTAGGCTGAAGCTGTTGCTATTGCTTGCTACTTCGTTAATAGGTCTCCTACATCAATGCTCATTGAAAAGACACTTATGGTGGTATGGTCTGGTAGAAATCCTTCATTGAGACACATTCAAGTATTTGGTTGTGAGGCATATGTACATGTGCCTAAGGAGAAGAAGTCTAAGTTGGAGAACAAGGCTATGAAGTGTATCTTCATCGGTTATGGCATTGGTTCGAAAGGGTTCTGTATAGAAGAAGTGTGACCTTCAGAGAGATCAATCCTTCATATGTTGTCTTGCATCTAGATAAAGAAGAGAAGAAAGATGATGTCATTCATCTTCCTTCCACCCTTGAGAAAGTTGAACCAAAAATATCTATTGGACTTGATAATGAAGAGAGATCTAGTAGCTCAAAAAAATTATAAGAAGATGAAGAATCTCAACCTTAATCTTTGAGGAGGTCCATGCAAATAAGGTAGAAACCTGATAGGTTTGGTTATTCGTTGCATGATTCCAGTTGTATTTTTGCCTTGATTTCTAATAGTGATAAGCCTAGAACTATTAAAGAGGCTATGGGTATGAAATATGCAGGTTCCTGGAAGGAGGCCATGGAAGAGAAGATGGCTTCTTTGGAAAATAATAATACTTGGGACTTGGTGCCTTTGCCTGAAGGACAAAAACCTGTTGGATGCAAATGGGTGTTCAAAAAGAAATTTGGTGTAGATGGTAGTATTGAGAAATACAAGGCTAGATTGGTTGTGCAGGGGTATTCTTATGTGGAGGGAATTGACTATGATGAGATTTTATATCCTATTGCAAAGCTAACATCTATTCGGTTCATGTTATCTCTTGCAGCAATGTATGATCTAGAAGTGGAATAGATGGATGTGAAGACAACATTCCTTCATGGTGACTTGGAGGAGGAAATCTATATGTCATAGTTAGAGCACTACGTGATGAAAGGTAAAGAAAATCTAACTTGCAAGTTGAAAAAGTCCTTGTATGGCTTGAAATAGTCTCCTAGGATGTGGTGCAAGAAGTTTGATGCCTTTATGTTTCAAGTATTGGATTTCTGAGATTGAAATTAGATCATTGTGTTTATTACAAGTTTGAGAATGATCGCATTCTCATTATTGCATTGTATGTTGATGATATGTTACTCACTGGGAATGGTAAAAGTTTGATTTCATATTTGAAGTCTCAATTGTTAGCACAGTTTGAGATGAAAAATCTAGGGGCAGCTCAGTACATTCTAGGGATGGAGATCCGAAGAGATAAAGCAAACAAAAAACTTTGGTTAGATCGGAGTAAGTCTGTTAACACTATGTTGGAGAGATTCAGCATTGTAGATTGCAGACCTTTGACTGTTCCTATTATGATGGGGACAAATTTATCTATTGTAGATTGTCCAAAGTCTCCTTCTGAGATGGAGGATATGAGCAAAGTTCCCTATGCTAGTGCAGTTGGTAGTTTGATGTATGCAATGGTCTATACAAGACCAGACATTACCTAAGTAGTGGGAGTCCTTAGTCAATTTATAGCTAATCCTGGATGGGTACATTGGGATGTAGTGAAGAGAGTGTTTAGATATTTGTAGGGTACTTCTGAGTATTCCTTATGCTATCATGGCTATCCTACTAGATCTCAACATTCTATAAGTATTGTTGGATATGTGGATTTTGATTGAGCAGGTGACATTAACAGCAGGAGATCCACCACTGCTTATGTGTTCACTATGTTTGGTGGTGCTATTAGTTGGATGAGTAAGAAACAACCCATAGTCTCTTTGTCCACTAATGAAGTTGAGTACATGGCAGCAACTCATGCTTCTAAAGAAGCCATTTGGCTTAAGAGATTGTGTTCTAATGTTGGCTTTCATGCAGGGAATATTACTATTTGTTGTGACAGTCAAAGTGCCATATGTTTGGCGAAGAATACTACTTTCTACATGAGGACTAAGCATATTGATGTACATTACCATTTTGTTCATGAAATGGTAGAGGATGGGAAGGTAAAATTGGAGAAAGTTGGCACTTTAATGAATGTTACAGATTCCTTGACAAAACCTATGAGCACAAAGAAGTTCAGATGGTGTTCAGAGTCTATGGGCCTCTCAGTCCGTAGCTATTAAATCATGGTGTTGATACTCCCTTTTTCTCTTGCAAGGTGTTTGACAAGTGGGAGAATGTTAGGAAAAGTGTCTCAACCTTGCAACTATGAAAGGTTACTATTCTTCCCAGTTTGGTCTTTTTGAATACCCTTTATCTTGAAGAATGGTCTAGAACTTTTAAAGTTTCTAAAACAACTAAAAATGGCGGGACTTACTATTTTTAGTAACTCTACATTTGACCTTGGATTGACCTAAATTTTTTCCCAAAAGGTGTGAAATATCTAAATAAACATCTCGGGTGAGTTTCGACTCAATATCATATCTGGATTGCGAGATATTAAAGTTTCTATTTTTGAAATTGCTGAAAAAAGTTTCAAACTCAGTTTTGAGGCAATTAGAGGTCCCTAAATGCCCCAAAAGTTATTGTAACTAATGAAGTGGCCTATATCTTGATAGATCGCTTCATGAGCTTTCTGACACATTAAACAGTTCGTTAATCAGACACCCGGATCAAAAGTTATGACCTCCGGAAGTTGGACCACCTATTTTTGGGAAATGGGAAAACGTGTTGGACACTCAAAAGAGATGTAAAGGGGAGAGTTACATCTGTGTGATTTTGCACATCACAAGACATATTTGATTGGATATAATTGGGGTGCTACTTTTGGCTGGTTTTGGCTCATGGTTTTGTAATTACCATTGACGGTTTACTGTATTGTATGGTTTTGTAATTACTATTGACAGTTTACAGTTTACCATTGGCTTGAGATGGAGATTGTGTGAAAGAGTCTTATAGATGTTGAATTACCTCCTAGATCTCTAGTTTGTTATACTCCTATGAAATCTTGCTCTACAAGTATATTGTAATCTTCTTGATTCCTGAATAATATATTGGGTAGATTTGGAGTGTGGGATTTTTACCTGAAAGGGTTTTCCCCATGTATATCTTGTGTTGTTAGTTTTGCATTTGGAAGTTTTTATTATCTTTCTATTAATGTGCATCTTAATCTGTAATTGTAAAAGTTAAAATTTGCATAAATATTTCCTCATTAGATCAATGTAGGAAGTGTTTCCACATACCTTGCTTCCTTTCAAATGTCATCTAGAAGCACTAGAAAAAAATTATCCAAGCAATCTCAAAAAACACTATTCATCAAATTCATGAATACTGCAGGGGCATTCGTAAGTCCAAATGGCAAAGCTATGAACTCATAATGTCCATACATTGTTATGAAAGTTGTTTTATGAATGTCTTCATCTTTTATTCTTAGTTGATGATATCAAGATCATAGATCAATCTTTGAGAATATTGTTACACCTCGCATCTGATCAAAAATATCATCAATACGCAGTAGAGGATACTTATAATTTATCATTTCTTTGTTGAGCATATGATAGTCTATACACAGACGCAAGGTTCCATCCTTCTTTTTGACAAAGATCACAGGTGCTCCCCAAGGAGAAATACTGGGTCTAATCAACCCTTTAGCCAACAACTCTTGAATTTGGGCTTTCAATTCCATCAACTCCATAGTAGTCATATGGTATGGCACCTTTGAAATCAGTGCTAATCTAGGTATTATATGAATAGTAAAATCAAAAGTTGTTTTCAGAGGTAATCCCAAAAGTTCATCTGGAAAGACATCCTGAAAATCTTAAAGGAAAGGATAGTTCTCCAAACATACATTTTGTTTAATAGGATCCTCTTCTACTTATTCCATTTTGACTGCAAATAGTTGACATCCTTTTTTCCTAGCCCTCTTCAATTGCATATATAAGAGATTTCTCTGATCTTGACTTCTCTTTGTGTGCCTTGTAGATAGACTTTGTTTCCTACATTGTCTAGACACTCAATTGTTTTTACAAAACAGTCAAGATTGGCCCTTCGTCTCCATAACCAATTTATTTCTAAAATAACATCATATGAACCTGGGGGGGCTACAAACAAATTCACCTTATTTGAAAAACTAGGAATATTAATTTTGGCTTCAAATAGGTATTTCTCTACCTAAGCATTAGTTTGGTTCGCATATTCAACTGATCAAGGTATAGCCATATATCCAACTATTCTAGAAAATTTATTCAATACTCTTGGAGAAATAAAACTTTTAATTCCTCTAGTATCAATTAGAATAGAAATAGGAACTCCAAACAAAGTACCTGTCATCTCTATAGGAGTAATCTGATACTCTACCTGGCGATTGTCCAATGTTGCATGGATGCTTTGTTGAAAAGCTGCTTGCTAGCTAGGTAATGCATTACTACACTGCTGAACTCCTTGGCTCTTGGTTGGACATTGATTTTTGTAATGATCTCCACCACAAGAGAAACATCCCCCAGGAGGTCCTCTCTTTTCAGCAGGTTTGCTTGAATTATTATCATTCTTTCTGAAATTGTTCAATATTGTTTTTCTTCTCATTTCTAGCTCCATTCTTGTTATTTCTTAAGCCCTTTTCACTTTTCTTACTCACATCCTGTTTATCATTCCTTTTCTTGAAACGTTGAGAAGCTGGTGACTTATTAAACCTCTTGTGACTCTTCTTGAGATATGTAGAAATTAACTTCATTTTTTACTCTTGTTTGATTACCTTCTCAAAAACTTGGTCCATAGTGTTAGGACCATGCACATCCACTTCTCTACCTATCTAGGCATTCAGACCCATGATGAATTTCTTGATTCAGAACCTTTCATCCTTCTAATATTATGGCACATACTTCAGGAGATGGGTGAACTTTTTCCCAATATTCAACCAAGTGCTGACATTTCTCCTTGTCATAGATTATAAGAATTTGTTATCTTTTGGTTGAAGAAAATCTATGGTAACCACCTCTGTTGAAATATGACCACAAACAGATCATAGGTTAAGCTTAGAGAACTTAACCCTAGTTTCATTTTCTTGTTCATCCACCACATGGATGCTTCACTTGCCAGCTAATAGGGACCCCATACTACCTTGGTTATCTTAGAGCAGTTTTTGATCTCAAAATATTTTTCCATCTCTGTCAATCAAGCTTTTGCAGCATCACCACTTACTGATCCATCGAACTTGGGTGGCATCCATCTCTTGGAAGTTCTAAGGTAAGTCTATTTCTCCTTTCTTCTTAAGACTTAGTCTTATCAACATCCTCCCTTCACTCACTATGAGTACGGGGTTCATGGGCATAATCATCATCTCCTACATGCGAGTCCTCTTTTTCTCCTTCAGATCTATCTTGGCCCCTCACATTTTGTTCCAAGTTTCCAAGCCTTTCCTTGGTTTCATTCAACATGTTCAATATTTGATCTAGCTTAGTCATTGGGTTTTCGAAAGGATTCAACTCTCCCTGACTATCTCCAAGATTTCTTCAAGTTTGAACCATGACGATACTCCATATCACATTTGATATTCATATTAAGTTATAGATTAAATTAAAATTCAAAAATAACGCATTTCATTAATTCAAAATTCATCATTAAATCTATTCACAAAACTCAAATTTGGGAAAAAACAATCTCATCTTTATTATAGTTTATTTTGTGTATAAATACATCCTTATTTAGATAGATAACTCAACAAAACTACATGTCACTATCGATTAAAGGACATTCCTCAGGTTCCTCTTCCCCATCAAAATCCAGTAAAACAAACTTAGAGGATGGATGTACACACAGGTACTCCTCCAACACCACTTTTTCCTAAAATAGGGGCATCACGACCACACCCAAACGACATGTTGCGACTAGCAGACAATTTACTTGGTTTAACTACATGAGTAGGAACAATGGGTTTCTTAGCCAGTTTGATTCGTTATTTCTTTTCTAGTTGAATACACTTAAGAGCATTACTCAATGTTTCAAAATCTTCCAGCCATGCACCCTCAACATAGTTAATATATCCTTGGAGTTTTACCTCCTCAGTTAGTTTTTTCTTAACCACTATCTTGGTTAAGTTCTTGGGGAATAGACTTCGTGGCAATTTTCTTGGTTCATCTCCATGCCATTCTAGCATAATACCAATTTCAAAAATTAGACAATCTATTGAATGTTGACAAGTTTTCTTGTAGTGAGATCCTAGGTCCATGTGTTGAACCCAGTAGCTCTGATACCATATGTAGCATACCATCTCATACAACTTGGAATTACTCACAAAATTTACTAAGAAAGTAAATGAACAAGTTTAATCATTTGTGAAATTTTTATTTTTTATTTTTTAACATTTGTATAATCACATAGAAATAAATGTATATCTTTTCTGAATATTTTTCAACCATGAAATTACAATATATTCAAAGATAAAATCATAGTGAAATCATTTCACTTTACATTTACAAATAATTTGCACTTGGCAATATGAATAATTTTACATAAGTTTGAAAATCATAAGTCATAACATGAAGTATACTACATCTAGAATTTGGCATATGTCTCACAAGTCTTAGCAAGTCTTCTACTGCAGAGGGAGAGCATCATCTGAGTGCTTTTCCTCTAACCACAAACCAGCGGTCCCCCACTCATCTTCCATTTGGAAGTGGTTGCACCCTTCACAAAGATCATAGACATAAGGAACCAACTAGTTTCCATCTGATTCCTAGTGTTGTGTCCTATGTAACTCAATCAACCATTCAACTGTAGACATTCTTCTAGCTAAGTATGATCATTCTGATAGGATACACAATCTAGACATTGTGAACTGACTAATCCATGTAGAAACAAATGCATCACTTTGGCCAAAGTTTCCCTATAAATAGATGTTTGCAATAAATGTATTCATGTGTTCACACACCTCTAACTCGACTTGGAAACTACCACATCCTATAGTTTTACTTTCTTGACTAGTATCTCTAGACATAAATTATCTTGACTAAACTCAAATCCTAGTCAATCTGACATAGAATTTAATCCTTATTCTAGGATATATGTAATATATGGGTTTAGGTGACTTTAACCTTTTAGAGAGTCCCTCTAAGTTTCATACTTGCAAATACTAGGGTCTATGACTTCTTGTAATTCTACTCAATTACCCAAAGATTGAGTAGTCTTGTGTAATATATCAAGTTTTGACTCTATCAAGAAATCATTTATTTTATCGTAAGTGCCTCTTAGACTCTTCCTAAATTATAATTGTTTTGATCTATGGTTTCTTGACCATTCACTATTGACCATAACAAAAAAAATACTAATTCAATGTTATAACCGATTTAAGAGTTTTCAAGTTTTCTTAACTCTTCTGGGTCGAATCTAGGGATTTAACTTCTCTGTCCCAACACATTGAAATATCAAATACTCTTGTTTTCTAAAAGTAAAATTTTATAATAATACAACATGGAAATGATAACCTCTAGTCTTCTCTTGACCACTTGGGTATTATTTGAATTCACATTTCTCATATCATATATTAAAACATAATACAGAGGTTTATCCTCATTCATATAAGATCTTACTGAATACTATCATTATCATAAGTACTCTTGACTAAGTTCAATCTTTCAACCTAAATAAGTTTGAGTCTAAATAATAATAATATGATATTTTCAACCTCTTGGTCTTCTTAAGTCCTCTGATTTTTGATAGAGGATAGGTTATGAACTCATATATAACATCCTTTGCATATCATGATAATGCTTATCATTACTTGTATTAAGCATATGTGATATTATATCACTATACTTAGGTGTTTTCAATGATATCAATATCATTTATATATTCTATATAAGTGAATAACTATCACCTCAACTTCCAAATATAAACAATAAAACTTATACATATAAAACATTGGGAAAAATAAATCTATCACTATCTAAACTTACTCATTTCGACTCCTAGGTTTAAATCTTAGTTCTCATAATGTTCAAACTCTGCACTTTGTATATATAACTTATCCAATTATATCATTGTGGCATTAATAAAAAATGGCCACTATACTTTATATTTCAAAAGTGATAAAAGAAATAATCTTTTCTATCCATTTTATATGCTAGGTTTCTACATAGTTTCAGTGTTTGACAGCTAAGAGAAACCTATATTTTCTTGAGTAAACAAATTTGAAAGACAAGTTTCTATATACCATAAGCCTCTATGTAAACAATGTTATTCATATCCTTTTTCCATAATCTTGTGTCTATCAGGAAACAAAGTTTACTATATACTTTCTAGATATGGTTCTGAAAATACAATACGATGGCATGACAAAGTTATCTGCCATAGCATTCCTATTGTAAGCTATTAAAACATCCTATTGTTTATTCTCTACAATTCGATATTGTTGTTCAATAACGTATTTATTGTCTCTCTCATAACATACATATCTATGTTTACATATTTGCTATTGCCATAATATCACTACTTTGTATAACTCTGAATGCTTGTTATATGAATTCATATCTCTGTCTATTCATACAAAATGATAATATCATAGTTTAATAATAGAAATAGTTGTTATAAGAGATACCCTTACCTCTATGTTATCTCTCCTTCTTGTGGATTCCTTATGATAATAGAGCTCTCTGCAGTCTCTCACTGTAGATTCCTTATGATAACAGAGTTCTCTATAGCCTCTCGCTATGTATTCCTTATGATATTAGAGCTCTCTGTAGTCTCTCACTGTGGATTCCATATGCACTTAGAATGGCATATCCGTATAGTCCAGACTATCCCCATCAAACTAATACAATATCCCTCGATATTATATCTTTTTTAAGAGGCTTTACTCTCCAAAAACCTCGGTTATTCTTCCCACTTTTATGCCTGCTTTTGCTCTATGGTGGCATGCAAGTTGGTGGAGTTATTAGTCAATAAGACCACTCCCAATTGATTGAGACTCCTCCTTTCTCTCCACAACCAACATGGAAGAAAGGAGTCGAGTGACGACAAGCACAAGAAGTGGTTTTTTTTAAATTAAATTTGCAACTTTACCACATTCGTTAAAATGTTCAATGGCTACAAAACAATTGATTTAAACTAATAGTCCATATTAAATAGATATATAACAACATAATATAGGTCTATACAACATATACTTACATTGCTTATAACACTCGACAAGATATAAGAATGGGGTCGAGGTATTCTCCCCCTCTCAAAATTGTTTAAATGTCAAAATAGATTAAAATAATAGGATTCCAATCGGGAATTACTGATAATAAAATAGTTTAACTACTATCGACCATTTCCTTGTCAACAGTCATTTACTATCCTGACTTATTTTTTGACAAAAACTTTAGCTTAATGGATCTAGTTGACAATCGATGATTTGTCAAGTTAAAACCAAACTTAGACCAATTGGTCAAACATAAATTACCATACTTGATGAGGGTTCACTAAACTATGATAGTACAAGACTTAGATGGAAAATAATCTACTCTTATACACACATCTATTCTCTTCTCTTTGATGATGATCTCCCTCTCTTTCTTGGAGGGTGGAAAACATGTTTCCTGGTTACAACTTGCAATCACCAAACTAGGATTAGTGCATCGTTAGTCAATCCATAAACCTTATGAATAAATAATAATGACATCTTATAATCTTATGTCTAAATTCTAATCATATCAACATAAACGTATGATATCATTGATTTATGTTGACATTCTTACATAACATCAAATCATTAATTCATGCATAATTAATTACTAATTACATGCAAGTAAAAAGTAAATCATAGTCAAAATTTGGGGTGTGACAATTAGTTCAAGAGAGTTACAATCAACTAAATATTTTTCTATTGAATATGGATTCAGTACTCACTATAATTTAGATTCACTACACAAACAAAACACACACACACACACACACACACACACACACACACACACACACACACACACACACAATATAAACCTACTCTCTGTTTCACATGTTCACAAAATATAGATATTGGAAAGTTAGTTACAATAAAGTTTAAATATATTTTCTATTGAATTTATATAGATTTGTACTATTAACTATGTCTAGATTCACTACCCACATATATAGACATGTACAAATATATGTATGTATCTAGGTATGTGTGTATGTATATACATAGACACAAAATTGTTACATTTACATCCAATATAAAGATTGGTTCAAGAGAGTTACAATCAAGAAAATATATTTTAGGTTGAATATGGATTCACTACTCACATATACATATGTATGTGTGTGTATACACACACATAAAGTTGTTGCATTTTCATGGACAATATAAACAAGTCCTTTTTATTATTACAAACTCATCAAATATATAGATTGGAAAGAGAGTTACAATCAATTTTAAATAAATTTTGTATTGAATTTACATAGATTCATGCTACTCAAGTGCTATGTTTAGAGTCACTGCTCACATATATGTATAATTATAATATTCTTTTACTGTGTGTGTACATACATACATATTGTTTAGAGGTGAAAAGGGGGATGAATGGAATGTGTGAGTACACTAGATCAAAACCTCCTTTCACTCCAACATACCAGGACAAACACCATGTCAAGCCACTACAAGATTGAAGAGGGCTCAACTATAGATCTTTGTGCTCTTGTTTGTCAATGGAAGATAAGATTCAACCAAGCTTTTATCAAATCCTAGGATAAGTATGAAGGAAACCCTAGTTCTAAGATAATCACAAATTCAAACAGATGATCAACAATAGAAATATGGAAACCAAAAGTATAGAGAGGATCATTAATATGTCGGAACCTGTCTCCTGAAAGAAGAGGTGTTGGAGGACAAATTTGGCAACCGCCCAAGTCCAAATGTCAGAATCTCCCAGAATTTAGAACTAACCAAATGCCATAGAGGATGTCTAAAATTCAGATCTAGAAGCTTGAAGCCCTATAGACTAGGGCAGCAACCACCCAAGTCCATTTAGAGGGGTATTCTGGCACTGTTTATGGATCCAGAAACTATAATGTCTGCACTGCTTTCCTGTAGCTCCACTTTTCTTGAAACCTGTACCTGTAACCTGTACACAAGATGACAAGAGAGGGGTTTGGGGGTTGTGGTGTTTAGGAGCTTGCCTCAGTCAAGCCTTGGGTTAGCATTCAAGATTTCACAACACCATTGTTAATGAGAGAGCATGCTATTGTAGAGCAGAGGATTAAAGATAATCTAAATGATGAAATGATTCAAATGATTCAAAATTGAAATGATGTCACCTCAAAGGTGAAGCCCTTGGGAGGATGAAAGCTCTTCAACTCACAAGGAGATGGATGATGAATCCATATATGCAACAAAAACACAAATACAAACACAAATATTCAACAAACACAATGAATGCCATGAATTCTCTTTGCTCCAATATCATAAGTTTGCGTTATCCATCTAGGTGTAAAATGAAGTCATAAACTCACATATATATGCTTTCCTGCTAACATTTACAAATTTAAATCACAAGAGCCAACAAGGAGAAACATTTTGGAAGGGCCCAAGATGACATACCAAAAGTGTGCCCCAACCAATTAGGAGATGCTTGGATAGTTGGCACCCAAGTCTAGGGGCCTAAATTTGGTCAGGGATAAGTAAAAATAGGTCCCCAAGGGTCCCAAAATGTCTTGGATGTCAGGACATTTCCTTTGGGATGATCAATTATAATGTACAAATTAAGTATAAGGAAGCAAATAGGACCTAGGAGCTAAACTAGGAGGTAAAAAGACATGTGGCCACTTTTTACTTCATAACATTTAGACCCCACTTTAATGCATGTATGACATTATGATCCATACATGCATTAAAGTATGGTCAAAGTACATCAGACACACTAAACACACCCTAAGTTTGAAGACTATCGCTAGCCCCCAAGCTTAAGAAAACACTTAACCGTCACATAAGACACAATGAATACAATAAGGAAACACACAATACATGGAGAATACAGTGAAGAATGCAATACATGGAGAAGACATGAGCGCAGTCATGCAATACACAATGAATACATGAATAGAAGACATGATTATGCAATTACATATCCATATATAAAATGCTAATTAAAGTAAACAAAATAGATACGTGAAGACACACAAAACACATATAGCGTAGGGAGGGACTCATTACCACACAACTTTATACTATGCCACAAACACACAAGACACATAGAGAAGACATGTAAAACATGCGGAAGACACATGAAATACATGAATGTCGTATAGTATGTCATAGACACACTATACATCTTATACACGGAAAACATGAGTAATAGGTAGGAGCTCATCACTACTCCGCTATCTAAAACACACCAAACACACCTAATGGTTGAGCTATGCTACCACAACCACCAAAGACAAGATTAAGGCTGAATGACTCAAGATCCAACCCTGCCTCGCAATGTGGACTTTGTATAAAAGGATGTGCACTAGCTCAAGAGATACACCATCCTACCTTGTGATGAGGAATTTGTATAAAAGGATACGTACTAGCTCAAGGAATACATCATCCGGCCTAGTGATGAGGGATTTCTTGCTTTGTATATAAAAGGATGGGCACTAGCTCAAGAGATACACTATCCTACCTCGTGATGAGGGATTTCAAACACACTTTGTCAGTGTCAAAATAATCAAGTAGATACCATTGTATATGACCCCACCTTAAGGTGGTTGATCCCGCTTACCAGTATCAAGCACATTAAGGTAGAGTGAAAACACATAAGGGAACAAGAGCTTTTGCAAATCCCATGCCCCCAAAGGTGACATGTGTCATGATCGCAAAATTCTACCACAAATAAATTAATATGATTAACAATAGATAATCTTTGGTTAGAAAATCTTTCTCTATGGTAACAACCAAATCAAGTTATAGAAGATATGCATGAAGTTATTTATCAAGGACCAAGCTACACTCACAAGTTCAAAATTCAGTATAGTCATTGGGCTTATACTGTAGGTATCTCATAACTGAGTGTAGCAACAAGGTGAGATGAAAAACAATCCAAAGTGCATTGTAGCAGATTGAGAGTGTTATAAAATGTCTGTTACAAGAGTTTTCATGACATGATATATCACATGGAGTGATTTTACTAGTCAAGCTTCAGATATATATATATATATATATATATATATATATATATATATATATATATATATATAGATCAACCCCATCTTCATATATGGACTAGGTCCATTTTGCTTTTTTGCTAAAGGGACACACGGTCCTTATCAGTATTTATTTGTTTTCGTCATCTACCGACAAGGTAGAATCACTAAAGAATGTAAATAATAAAAAGAGAGAGGACAAGAGTGACTTGAGTTTACAACATGGGGAGATGCCTAAAGACATCCCCCGATGTTATTCCCCCAAGGCACAACACAAAACAATAAAGTAGATGAGAGCAAAGATAGAAGAATGGTCACAATAGAGGTGGTCTCCTTTTATCCTTGACCTTACAGGAGTATCAAGGGTCATCCAAAGAGACCTAAATAGCACAATCATAGGGGAACACAACACATAAGATGAGGCCATGTAAGTGAGCAAAGGTATGCTATGATAAAGGTGACTAAATAGGGTTAGAAATACTTACCTATTATCTTGATCCTGATCTTTATATTTATTGTTAAGGCTCTATCATTTGTTCTTCCTTCTCATTGAATTATGTTGTCCACATTGTCCTGAAGGTTTTCTCTTGCAATATGTAAAAATGGTAGAGAAGGAGCCTCATAGATTCCCATTTTAGTCGAGTGAGGTGATGAAGGAGCCGATAAGATGGCCATTTCAATTGGTTTAGGAGGTGTTGGAACACCTTGGTCCTTAGGAACAATAGTTTCCAAGGTATGTAAGTGTTCGGGTAAGGGTAAGTAATATGTTTCTTTATGTAAGATGTAGTCAAGGAGTGTTTTAAGATCGAATGATGAATTTTCAGTATTAATAGGTTGGAGGAGTTGTTCACAAAGAGAATCTTCATCATCCAATGCTTCATCTTCGCTAGGGAGAGCATTGGTAGGAAGAGATGGTAAAGTAGTGTTAAGGAATTTTTCCATAATTTCTTCTTCTTGTGCCAAAATATCCTCACAAGATGAGTTTATGTTAGGAGAAGGCTCAAAATCCTTAGATGAGTCACACAAGGCTATGTCAACGTCATATGTCTTAGAGATAATGTCCATTATATCATCTTGAAATGTAGGAAGAGAAGGAGGAATGTCTTCATCATTACCTTCCTCGTGATCTTTCATGGAGATGAAATTACTGAGATTTTTGAAGATCAAAGGGTAGATACCCATGAGAGTGGTGAAGCTTTCAAAATTAGATATGTAACAAAGGATTTCATATGTGGAACTCATGGAAATGTCAATATCATAATTGTATGCTATTTGTTGTAGGACTTGAGGATGCTTATCAGTGATTTTGTTAGTTGACATCTATGATGTATGCAAACAAAGCCTCCATGGATGAATAACAAGATGCATCCATGATGAATAGATTAAGAAAATCAGGTTTTTAAAGAGAAAAACACACAAATTTCACAAAAAACCAAGTAAATAAGATTGAAATAGTTCTACACAACAAGGCAAGATGAATGATGTAAAAGTTTGTTTAAATAAGTTTGAAGAAAGTGTATAAAACTCTTAATGTTGAAATACACAATGTGTAATTGCAAAAGATGAAAGTTTCAAAGCTAGGATGCAAAAGTATGCACTATGATCCAACACTACACTTCAAAATCAGATTTGAGTGAATGTTGAAAAGGAGTAACAAAATCTGAAAATGAAAATTTGACTACAAACCCTAGTTTTTGCAAAGACTAAGTTATATATAAAATGTAACTTTTGAAGCAAATCCCTAGAAAATGCGACTTTTAAATGCAATGTTTGAGATGAAGTAATGATGAATTACTATAATAAAAATCAGATCTAATGAAAATATTAGAAAATTAAATCTTTTTATGACATGCAACACAAAATATGCAAAACTATGCCTTAATGCAAGACTAGAATGCTTGTTTTTTCAAAAAAAAAAATTAAATGTAATGCAAGATTTTTCAATGCAAGATGGTTAATATGATATGATTGAATGGAAGGAATTATTACAGTACTCAGCAAGATGCAAGTTTAGTAAGAACATGGGTTCACCAAAATGTTAAGAGGTGAAAAGGGGGATGAATGGAATGTGTGAGTACACTAGATCAAACCCTCCTTTCACTCCAACATTCAAGGACAAAGACCGAGTCAAGCCACTACAAGATGGAAGAGGGCTCAACTATAGATCTTTGTGCTCTTGTTTGTCACTTGCTCCAAGGAAAGATAAGATTTAACCAAGATTTTATCAAATCCTAGACTAAGTATGAAGGAAACCCTAGTTCTAAGATAATCAGCTTGAAACATATGATTGACAATAGAAGTCTTGAAACCAAAAGTATAGAGAGGATCGGTAAGATGTCAGACCCTGTGTCCCAAAAGTAGAGGTGTCAGAGGACAAATTCAAAAACTACCCAAGTCCAAATGTCAGAATCTCCTGGAAGTCAAAACTAATGAAATTCTATAGAGGATGTCTAAAACTCAGATCTAGAAGCTTGAGGCCCTATAGACTAGAGTAGCAACTACCCAAGTCCATTTAGAGGGGTATTCTAGCACTGTTTCTAGATCCCAAAACTATAATGTATGCACTGATTCCTTGTAGCTCTACTTTTCTTCAAATTTGTACTTGTAACATGCACACAAGATGACAAGAGAGGGATTTGGGGGTTGTGGTGTTTAGGAGTTTCCCTCAGTCAAGCCTCGGGTTGGCATTCAAGCTTTGCCAACACCATTGTTAATGATAGAGCATGCTCTTGCAGAGCAGAGGATAAAGATAATCCAAATGATGAAATGACTCAAATAACACTGATGTCACCTCAGAGGTGAAGCCCTTGGGAGGATGAAATCTCTTCAACTCACAAGGAGTTGGATGATGAATCCATATCTGCAACAAAAGCACAAATAGAAACACAAATCTACAACAAACACAATGAATGTAGGTTGAATGCTCTTTGCTCCAATATCCTAAGTTCGTGTTATCCCTCTAGGTGTAAAATGAAGTCATAAGCTCACTTATACATGCTTTCTTGCTAACATTTATGAATTTAAATCACAAGAGTCGAAAAGGAGAAACATTTTGGAAGGTCCCAAGCCAACATACCAAAAGCTAGCCCCAACCAATTAGGAGAGACTTAGGCAGTTGGTGCCCAAGTCTAGGGCCTAAATTGGGTTAGGGATAAGCTTAAATAGGTCCCCAAGGGTCCCAAAATATCTTGGGTGTCAGGAAGTTTTCTTTCGAGATGATCAATTATAACGTATAATTAAGTATAAGGAAGCAAATAGGACCTAGGAGCTAAAATAGGAGGTACAAAGGCATGTGGCCACTTTTTACTCCATAACACATACATACGTACATATGTACATACATTATGTATACATACACACACACACTACATACATAGTATGTTTGTGTATATGAGAGTAGTGGATCTAAAGATAGTGATTAGTAAATATATATTCAATACAAAATATATTTACTCAAGAGTATAACTTGCTTGGACCAATCTATATATTTCATGTTTGTTACAATAGAGAGTAGGTTTATATTAGATGTAAGTGTAACAATTTTTTGTGTATACACATACAAAGAGATATATATTTCTATATATGTGAGTACTGAATCTAAAAATTATATATAAATTCATAACATAATATATTTAAACTTCATTGTAACTATCTTTCTAATCTATATATTTGATGAAATTATAACAATAAAAATTAGGCTAATATTGGACTTATAAATTAAATAATTTTATTTGTGTGTATATATACATATGTACACATACGCATATCTATATATATACATGTGTGCATATATATGCGTAGTGAATCTATATTCAATAGAAAATACACTTACTTAGTTGTAACTCTTTTGAACCAATCTATATAATTGAGTTCTATTTTTTTTAAAGTGCTTATTTTTTTTATGCTCTATCCAATGATGGTGATTTTGCACTAAGTTATAAAGTGCCTTTTTCATCTCCATTTTTGTAAGAAAATATATGCACTAAAATAAAGTGCCAAAACAAAGGGTGGAAATTAAAAAAAAAAATAAAGCGGGGGGGGGGGGAGTAACAAAGAGTTGTGCTTAAAAGCACTCTAAATTTTCTTCTTTCAAGATTCTAAAGTGGTAAATCAAAACTAAGCATGGATCCTAATCAACAAATTAGTCCTCTAACACCCTTTAATTATCATGAATGGAAGATGAAAGTTTAACTTTCACTCAAAAATAAGGGGTTGTTTAGAGTAACTATGGGCACTGAGAAGGAGCCAAATGCAGTTAAAGATAAAGAGAAGTGGTTCAACAAATGTGACCAAGCTTTTGGCTTTTTATGTTTATGTCTATCTCCAGAACTCCTCTTTCATGTTGAGACCTTAAAAATCCCACAAGAAGTATGGCAAGCCCTTGAGAAACTCTTTGGGAAGGTCAATGAAATCAAGAGTCATGAGTTAGAAAATGAACTGATAAGTCTGAGTCCAAATGATTTTAGAACTTTACAAGAGTACTTCACCAAGTTCAAATCACTTTTCTTACAACTAAACAAATGTGGGATAGAGAAAAAAATATGATCAATTCATCTTATCAACTCTATCTAAATTGGGTCCTCAATATCTAGTCTTTGTGTCAACTTTTTACTCCACAAAGAGGGTTTTAGGTGCAACATGGTCAATGCCTAATATTAATGATTTCATTGCTGGCCTAATTACGGATCAAGATAAAATCATACAAATGGGGACCATAAGTTCTTATAAGTCACAAGCACTAGTTGCTAAAAGTGGAAAATTCAAGTGACAAACAAAGGTGAGAAAAGCAAGGATAAAGCAATACGAGTGTAAAAAACACAAAACAGGGAAATATAAAAGACTATGTGAAATGTTCTTTTTTGTAAAAAATTAGGACATAAAGAACTTGATTGTATGAAGAAAAAGATTAATGAACTCACTCAACTTCTTGAGGAGAATAACATCGTTGTCTCTGAATCTTCATCATTAGACACCTACAAGAAAACAAGGGAAATCAAAGGGGCATGCTCTTACAATTTCCATAGTTCACAAAATTGACACCTGGCTTCTTAATTTAGGAGCTTCCCATCATATGGATTATTCACCATATCTGTTCACCTCTTTGGATCCAACAAACATAGCAGAAAAATTAACAACAGACAACATGTCATTATGTGTATGTGGACAAGGAACATTTGATATTAGTAATGGATAATTCACCAAAGTTCTTTATGTTCCATCATTGACTAAAAATATTCTCTCAGTCTACCAAATAGCAAACAACGAAATAGGGAAGACAGTAGAATTCGGGCCCAATACAGTTGTGATAAGAGACTTACTAAGTAGGGCAATTGTAGCAGTTGGGAAGGTGGATGACTCTACTCAGCTTTACACATTTTCATATTTTGCACCTGATGATCATACTTCAGTGATACCTACACCAGCATCCAATATGGATAGTTACTCTCCTCCATCTTCACCTGTTGATTCTCAACAGTCTATTGAGGATATCAATAGTCATATGTGATTGTAGGATATTGTTTTGTATCATGTTTTTTTAAGTGTCTTGTATATGATTTTCTCTCTTTTCGAAGGATAGTTTTTTTCCCACAAGGTTTTCTATCTTTCTCCACTTTATTGGAGATTCTATTGTACATGGGTACCTGAATAGGCTAAGTTGCTAGGACCCATCATTCTGCCCACCTAAGTTATGCTTAAAGGGGGTTGTTAGTGTAAGTAATATTTTACTAATTATTTAATTACTTTATGTAATTATTTACACTTGTAGTTAAGCCATCATAGGTGGCTTCATTAGCAACTTGGGGGTTTTTACAAAACTCTTCCAAGATGTGTGGCAAGAGTTCTCCCCATTTGTGAGGAACAAACTTGCCACCTCTAGTTTCTTGCATGAGTTGACTCCTTATGAATTTCAAACTCTTTGCATTATATGTACTCTCCTTCATTGTAAATCTACATTAAATTCATTCCATTATCTAGCTTTCTTTTATCTTGATTCTTCTTTTCTCTTCACAATTTTTGGTGCTCCAAAATGTCCAGTTTGATCTGTCAACACCAACCATAACAATAGATAGTAAGTTTATATTAGATGTAAATGTAATAGTTTTGTGTGTGTATACATACATACATACACAAACACACATAGATACATACACACTATGTGTATCTCCAATATAAACCTACTCTATATTGTTAAAAACATCAAATCCAAACCCTAAAATATAAACCCTAAACCTAAATCTAAAATCTAAGCCCTAATTTTGTGTTCATAAAACTTGAAATAAAAAGTTAGATACTTTAATAATTGTTTGTGAATGAAAATTTTAATCAAATCTAATGTAGCCAAAATTAGGGCTTACTATTTTAGTTGTAGGATTTGGGACTTAAATTTAGGTTTAGGGTTTCAATTTTATACTTTAAAATTAGTTCTAGGGTTTAGATTCGGGAAGAGAAAATACTAGATGTATCCATGATAACATGTAGAAGATAGTTTATATAAACGTGTATACCAGTGACCTTTGTTTGAAGACTCTGGTTGTCACTTTTCTAGGTGATAGTCATTGTATGGGATATAAAGTGATAAACAAGAAAATGAGATTTCTTCTTTTTCTAAAAGAAAACTTAAACAAATGCCTCTGTTCAAAATATTTTTGGATGAAGGTACTTTTTTATTTAAAATTATAATATTAAAAACCATCTATCAAGGGTGATTTCTTTGAACAAATATTTTTCTTACAGGATGTTCAATTGAAGTACCCTTTGTTTGAAAATTTGGACTTCATTGGAAGGTATTTGAGATTTTTCTTCAAGTTGGGGTCATTTAAGGTGCAAGTCATTTAAGGTCTTGCACCATTAGTGGGATACACTATTGTGAGATGATCTTGTGTGAGAGTCAAACAAAATCACCCAATAACAAAATTTTATGTCTACATGACCTTCAAAATTTGCTTTCTAAAAAGTATAATATAAAATATATTTTTTAATATTATATTTTATTTATTTTATAAGATAGGTTCATTACAAAAATAAGGTCCTTTATTTGAGAGACATTGGGAAAAATAGAAAACTATGACAATTTTTTTAATAAATTGCACCACACTCTCCATGGATGTTCATGTTATTTTTTTTTTAAATCAATTTTGATAAATAGCGAAAGAGAAGTCTATGGTTTAAGTTTATATTCATACCAAGAGCCTTTATTAAAGAAACATTGGGAAACATAGTAAACTATGACAATTTTTAACAAAAAAATCAATTTTGATAAATAGGGAAAGAGAAGTCTATGGTTTAAGTTTCTATTAATACCGACAAAAATAAGGACCTTTATTCAAGAGACATTGGGAAAAATAGAAAATTATGAAAAAAAAATTAATAAATTGCACCACACTTTGCATGGATGTTCTTTTTTTAACAAAAAAAAAAATCAATTTTGATAAATAGGGGAAGAGAAGTCTATGGTTTGAAAAATAGAAAACTATGACAATTTTTTTTAATAAATTGCACCACACTCTCCATGGATGTTCTTGTTTTATGAAAAAAAAAAAAAATTTTGATAATTAGGGAAAGAGAAATCTATGATTTAAGTTTCTATTAAAACCAATTAAAAATTTAATAAGAAATAAAATATTTAATGAATAATTACTTAAAAAATATCCATGCACTATATATTATAGTTCATGGTCTAATTCTAAGAAATCTTGGAAAGATTTTATTTGTAGTAAAAATTGTGTTAGTAAAATTTCATTCACTAGTAATAAATGAATTATTGAAAACTAATAAAAATGGTAGAAATATTTTTTTAAATGTTTAGAGAATTATAAATTGAATCTATAAGAAAATGCACAAATCACTAGTTTATATTGTCTTTAATTTTTTTTAAAATTTGTTAAATATAATTGACATAATGTGTTAAATGTTGTTTTTTTCTAAATTTAATGTTAAAAAATGGCTCCATAGTGTGGAAAAGTGGGATATATTATTGTGCTTTCAACCTATATGTTTGACATGGCATATGGAAATATTAAGATGCAGAGAATGAATGCTTGGATGAATGTTGAATATGTGGAAATATGTACAAATATGCACATATATGAATAAGATAGGGTTAAATATGAAAAAATGGGTAAATGTGAATGAATAATAATATGAAAAAGCTAACCCTATGGGGCACTCTCAAAATAAACCTAAAACTAAATTTAAAAAAGAAATAACATATGTATACAAATTTCACCTGTTACAGCGATAAAATTCCATAGGCAAAATATAAGTGTGATTTCAAGCTCCTATAAGCCGACATCTAAACCATAATACAAATTCATGGGTTCCAAAACATTGAATAACTAAACTAAGTTTAAAAAGGTAAGACGATAGGTATATCCTTTAGTGTGGACTTACTCTGAACTGTTAAATGTCTTTGTTTTTAGATTTCTACTCACATTAACTTTGAGAGTGTAATAAGCCTTGAAGAATCATTCATGAGAAAGGACACTGTCGCTATTCAATGAGCTTCAACAAGCACAAATTTAAATAGGTGTTAGCAATGTTCAGCTTGGCTATTCCAAGAAGTATGATCGTATGGCATGTGGGTCTGTGTACCACCACATCAACAATCAAACTGATCTGAATGCATGAATGGCTAAGCTTTCCTCATCATTCTAACCATCTTTTATAGAGCAGCTTTTAGATCTGATCCAAACTTTTGTGAGTCGCTCGTTGTGAACAGCAGTGCTTCATCGTTACAAATATATATATTTCAACAGTGCAGCATATCTTCCTGCTTCTTTGCATGGCTGAATTTGTGAGGAGTAGATTCTTCTTTTACCACAAAGTTATGCATGCTTAGTTCAATCTGAAGGTATACAAAGCAAGGTTGTGCTACAAGTATTTTTTTCCAATAAAAAGAGCAGGTTCCATCTTTGCTGCACAGCTGAATTTTGGGGAGGAGTATTTCTGGTGAACAGAGGTCAGCTGGCCTTCTCCTCCATTCTTATGAAAATCCACCATCAGCATTGCACATTCTCTGGAAAACAAGATGACAATGCTAAAGAATGAGAGAGGATAAAACACAAGGAAGCAAAAACTCAGTTTCAGCAACATAAAAAATAAAAGTTTTATGACATTGCAACTCACATAAGCTGATCTTCAGTATATGAAGTCTTCGACTGCATCTTACTATTCCAAGATGGAACCCTTGTAAGAATACATTGGGCAGTATATAATGCTGCAGCTGCTATCATTGATGGCTGGTACTTCAGCATAACACTGTCCACCAGGGCTAGTTCCATGAGAAAGGAGGACACCATTTCCAACTGACAAGCCACGGTTGAGTTCGGTCAGAATTAGATTACATTGGATGTGATAAAATGAATCATTCTTTAAGTAGCACGTAAGACTTACATCCTTATCAGATCCAGCTGCTTTAAGAAATTTCTCCATGAAGACATAAGGAGTAGGAACAGCAATAATGAATCTCAAGGTGTTGAGAATTGATTTCTCCTGTGATCAGGAGTATTCCAACACCATAAGCCAATTAACCCTAAAATTAGGAAATGGGTGATTTGATTCTTTTATGAAACTTAGACAGATAGATAAAGTATCCACAAACCATTATCAGAACATCTGCCCTTGTGTAAATGTTGTTGGTTATGTCTAAAAAATCTCGAATGAGTGGAGCACAAGCACAGGTCTCCTCATGTTTGCAGGCCAAAAGCACAGAAGTGAATCCAACAAGCTGCAATGAATTTGAAACTACTATTTGCTTCGACAGATATCTATCAAGAATATTTATTGCCAGGAACAAAATCTTGGGCATGAGATCGAATTTCAAATGCAGCTGTACACAGTAAAACAAAAGTGATTGGTATATGAAAATTTTAATGTGGAGAAGAGAAAGACGCCATCTAGAAATTCAGATAAGAATGAAGACCTCAATGATCCAGTCCACTAAAAGAGCTCTCATCTTCTGCGTGATGTGACATTGCTTAATCATGGAGTGAGGATGAGCGCATGTAAGTACCTGTCATGACATTTAGATGATAAATTAATAGGTTATATGAAAACCCATATCAGAGTTTTCTATACAAAATATGTAGAACCATTCAGTGTTTGTGATCGTTAAGTTCACAATCATCTAATTCTAAAGATCTAAAACCCTCTAAATAGGTGTGAACATGGCACTTTTAACTGCTAGAAGCTACACTCTATTTAAACATCATTGAAGTCAAACGGTCAATAGTAATTTTACACCTCATCTACACTAAAAATGGTAAATATTTATTCCATTTTTATTGACCAAAATTGACATTTGATTATTGAAGTGAATGATGTTTATCATTTGAAATTGAAAGCGAACCGTTTGAAAATACAAAAAGCATAGATTCAACAGACCTCATTTTTATTTCTGAAATCTACTGTCGTGGATGTTGCTTGGGAGGGAGGATTAATTTCATGGTCGACTGACACATTTTCAAATGCATTCCAATCTTGCCCACTGACATCGAAATTCTTGACATCATGGTTGATATGATTTCTCTCTCTTACAGTACATGGGATTCTTCTTGATTTGAATTCCAATTTCAAATGCTCCCTAACATCATCACCTGATGCAGAACCCTGTAGTTTTGCATTACTAACTCTGCATTTGCAGGAGAGCTCACCAACAAGGTTCCCGATATCAGCCAAGGCTTTCCTCTTATGTGTAAGTGCCATGGCCATCTCTCTACACCTTGATTATAACTCCTGAAAACGAAAAAGTCCTCCAAACGAACATCTTTCTTCCTTTGAACTAAATTAGATGAAACCCTATTGAACTCACAACTGATGGGACTGTAAAACTGGTAAAGATAAAGAAAGAAACTTCTGCTTATAAAGAAAGTAGAGAATAAAGGCTTAGTTTTCCAAAATAAATGAACATGAAGGTTAGGGATCGGGTAAAGACACATTAAAATTATAATTTTAACTTCTATTGAAAACAAGTTTGTTTATTGGTTAGTCTTCCAAAATGAATGAACATGAAGGTTAGGGATTGGGTAAGACACATCAAAATTATAATTTTAACTTCTATTGAAAATGAGTTTGTTTATTGGTTAGTCTTCCAAAATGAATGAAAATGAGTTTGTTTATTGGTTAGTCTTCCAAACTGAATGAACATGAAGGCTAGGGATTGAATAACACACATTAAAATTATAATTTTAACTTCTATTGAAAATGAATTTGTTTATTTTAGTCTGTCCTTTTAAGAGTTAATTCTTCAAAATTAACGGTCATAAATTTAAAATATTAAATTTAATCACCAAGATTAAAATGAATAAAATGTAATGGAATAAAAAATCTGATTTTTTTAAAATTATTTCATTTTATAATTTTATTATAAAAATTTATAAAATAGTTTTAAAAAAATTTGTTAAAAAAAACTTATAGTTAAAAAAAATATTTGTAAACATCATATGTGTAAGTGCCATGGCCATCTCTTTACACCTTGATTATAACACATGAAAATGAAAAACTCCTCAAAACTAACATATTTCTTCTTTTGAACTAAATTAGATGAAATCCTATCGAGAGTAGTTGTAACTCACAAGTGATGGGACTGTAAAACTGGTAAAGATAAAAGGAAGAAACTTCTACTTATAAAGAAAGTAGAGAAAAAAGGCTTAGTTTTCCAAAATGAATGAACATTGAAGGTTAGGGATTGGGTAAGACACATTAAAATTAAAATTTTAACTTCTATTGAAAATTTGAATTTGTTTATTGGTTAGTCCATCCTTTTAATAGTTAATTCTTCAAAATTAAACGGTCATAAATTTAAAATATTAAATTTAATCACCAAGATTAAAATGAATAAAAAGTAATCATGTTAAATATTTGATTGACTTTATTTTTATTATTTTATTATAAAAATTTATAGAATAGATTAAAAAAAAAATTGTTAAAAATAACTTATAGTTAAAAATAATATTTTGTAAACATCTTATGTAAAATTTAACAATTATTAAAAAAAATTATAACTAAATTTTATGAGTTTGAACTTTTAATTAAATAAATGGTATTGGTTTTTACCAATTATTTTTTTTTACATTATTTTTAAGTAAATAATAATAAATTTTAGTTTTAATATTTAATTAAATTTTTAAACATTTTATAACATATCAAACAATTATGAAATTTATTATATAAAATTTAATAAGGAATTAACACAAATGGCAATGAGAAAATAAATTTAAAAACTTTAGTTTTCATTAGAAGTGAGTTTGTTCATAATAGTTAATTCTTCAAAGTTAATGCTTATATAATTTGACATCTTAGATTTAAAAATAAATAAAATGTAATGAACTAAAAATATAGGTTTCCTTAAATAAATTTCATTTGAAGTTAAATATTTGGTTTTTACTTTATTTTTTATAATTTTATTATAAGAATCTAGAGAATAAATTAAGTGATTTTTGTTAGAGTTTATTTTAGTAAGGGTAAAAGAGGAGTTTTTAAAAGGGCTTTAACCCTTTTACCCTATAGAACTCAAAATGGAGCAAAATGACTTTACAATAATAAAGTTACAACAAAAAAATAATGAAACTATATAACCTATAAAAAGTGATAGGGCTTGTAGGTGGGAATTGATATCTTTGGTGCTCACCTGTGGCCTTCTTTCCACCCTTAGTGCATGCTGAAGGTCCCTTTGAAGACTATCCACCTTGGTGATTTTTAACTCTTTCATTAAGTATTCTTATGTTGTTCAAAGAGATTTTTTATTGTGACTGTGCTAAGTTTTACAGTTTTCTATATATTCCTTCTTATTTTCTCAATATCCTTCTCCATCTTTCATAGTCTCTCCTCCCTAAGGGTCATTTTCTCCTTCATGTGAAGGATCTCCTCCCTGTTGTTCAACTCTTCATGAAGACTTGTTTGGATCCTATTCCTATTCATCTCAATGAAGAGCCACTTCAAAGTTTTATGATGGTTGTCCAGTTCTTTATGAAGTTCATTAGTTTTGTCTACTAGAGTATTGATCACTAAAGTAGCATCATGCAGAGTAGAAGAGGGACAATGTGTAGCATTTGACTAGTCTTGGCACCCCAAGCATAAGCCTTATACCTTAGGGATTTTATTTTCCACATCAATATTCTCTCAAGTTTGAACATCTTCATTTTCCCTTTGGCCTGATTGTTAATAGTGTGCCTTCTTCCATTGTTGTTGGTTTCCCCATATGGGTTCTCCTAGCCCTGTCTAGGTTATGGACTAGAGAAACATCTCCACCATCACTAGAAAGATCATCACCATAGTCAAGGTCAAAGGAATTAGTGGGGCTTCTAGAAGAGAGGACCACATGGTCAAGGGAGGGCATTGAAGGATTAGGGTAGGAGGAAAGGGATTTTATTATAAGTTTGTGGGGGTGGGAGGGGAGCTCTTCAAAAATGGGTAGTCACAATAGGCTTGGGTTTTAAATTTAGGGTATATATATAAGGAAGTAAAATCAAAGATTGATGTAGTGGGAGTCTTCTTTTAATCCTTTTTCCTTCTAGCATAAAAAACTATAATGATGAAAGAAGGAAAAAATAGGAAGCTAATCATCCTTTTGTGCCTAAAATGACTAGGGAGGGTGAACTAGTAAGTATCTAGATGGCATTATACTACCTTCCAAGGTAATATAGCACATGATTTGGAGAGGTACCTCTGGTCGAAGCTTGGGAAGGGAAACCCCAACATATCTAGATTGGGCCCTATTGAATGTCTCCTCTTCTTTAATAAATCTATTGATTACCTCTTCTTTGTTCCACCTATCTTTAAACATTTTTCTCCCTTTAGTTAATAAGTTGGTGACCATGGCCAGAAGACCCTCAAATATATGAGCTTCCACTCTGGAATTCTAATTTTCCACATATTCCCCTAATAACATGCTATCAAAACCATTTAGCACCTCCATGTATGATGTGAGACCTCGATTTTAGAGAATTATCTAGATTTTCTTGTTCTTTTCATCAAATAACAAGTCAATAGTTTAATCATATTTCAGTATCATCCTATTTTGTCCTTTCTCTACTTTATCTACCCCTTTTGCAACAACCTTTTGATTTTGTATCTCAAGTCTCTACACCAAACGTGAGTGGAGAAACAATAGGCTTCTTGGAAAATGATAAAAGCCTCTTAAAGGTGTGGTATTCACCATGCCTACTAATAATGCAAACCATCATCAACGTGAATGCAAAGGATTTGCTATAGTGATGAAGCATTAGCCAAGTCATCTTGTGATCACCACCACCTCAAATGGGAGATAATAATTTTGTAACCATTTTCATGACCCTTAAATCATGACCCCTTAGTGAGAAAAGTACTTCACTATCTAATGCATTCTGTATAAACATTTCAAATTTCCGCATGTGCCAATCTTGAAATGAGGATAAGAGAGTCATTATTAAGATTATCAATGGACCATCTAGGGACAAAACTCCATTAAAGAAATTTGATGATATTTAAAGAGTCCCCCTCCACCTCCAAAGAACTCATATAATGTCAAGGGCCATGGATAGACCCCAAAAGTTTGCTAAAGATTTGGTAAAATGGCTAGACTAGACACTTAAGGGCAAAAGCATCAAGGATCATGTCAGAACAATCTCTAATGGCCCCACCATCCCCAACTAGTCCTGAGTTACCCTTAGAGGCCCCATAAAAGTTGAGATTGAATTGAAGTTTGGGTTTTAACTATTGAGAAAGGTGGTAGAGGGAGGGGTGTTAAGAGGAGACATGAAGCTACCATTTGAGGGAAAGTAAGGACTTAGAGGGTATGACAGGGAGCTTAGGGAGTGAGAGAGATGTGATAAACATGAAGCTGAGAGAAAGTTTTCCTTAATGGAAGAAAGAAGGACAAGGTCACTCTATGAGTAGAAGAAGAAGAGACTCTAAACATTATATTGTTCCTTTCAATCCAAAGGCTCTAAAGGACATGGGCAGGCTCAGTGATCAAAGGAGAAAAAAAAAAGACCACTATTGAATAATATCTAGGAGTGTGGATGGAAGAACCCAAGAAAAATTCAAGAGGGAAAAGATCCATCCTTAGACAACATGAGAGAAAATACAAGAAACAAACAAGTGTGTCACACTTCTATCTCATTACAACATAGAGAACACCTATTTACATGATGATGAGGCCCCTCTTAATAAGGTTGTCCACAAATAATATCTTATTCTATGCAATAATCTAGGAAAACATACTTATCTTTAGGGTGATTCTCTTTAGCTAGAAGTTGTCCCAAAAAGTACTAGGGAAGGGGATGGCAAGGGTAGTGGATTTTTGTTAGAGTTTTGATTTAGGAATGACATTTCTTTATCTTATATATAAAATTCAAGAATTATTAAGAAATGAAATTTTAACATTCTAATAAAAAATAATGAAACAAACATAATAACATTGATATTAATTAATATATAATTGATATTAAAAATGGCACAAGTGGAGCAAAAATCAATAGAAAGGCAAAGAGAGTGAAGGAAAGAAAAGGAGTGATGGGAACAAAGTAGTGTAGAAGGAATTAAATAATGTCACAATATCAAAGGATTCAAGGGGACGATATAAATTGAATATGAAATAACAACCATAGATAATTGGCTATAAATTGGAGTCAAAAGACTCCCAATAAGAAAACTAGAGGTACTTTTCATCAAAACAACCTAGGGTTCTAATTTAGGGCCTCAATAAATCACAATTAAAAACATGGAAACAAACCTAAATGGAGTTGGTGTGGTAAACAATTTCATTTTTGGAAGAAAATGTAGGTGTTTTTTTGGTAAAAGTTGGCAAGCACCTAAATAAATTTTATTAATTAAAAAGAAGACAGAAAGGCTAGGCATAAGCAACTAGAAAAAGATGCCAAAGGCTACATTACACTTTCTCTCTCCCCCTCAATGGTGTTTGGTAATGTAGGAGCATTTGATTAGGGCCTGAAAGGGCTCACTTCCACTTGTAGACAAGGGTCCATGTTGAGAACTATCTTCAATTTCAACATCAAAAGGGGATAGCTAAGAAGAGTCATTAGGATGATGAACTTCTTTCTCCTGATCCACCTTTTCATCATGAACATCAATCCAAATAAAAAAATTTCCTTGGATAGAGAATCCTCCTTCTCCTAGAGAGATTCAAATTTGTCATTTTGATCTTGTGGAGGAAGTTGGGAAGAACATAAATATGTAATCTTATCAAAAGAATTTTCCAAGGAAAGGGAGGCCTTCTCCCAAAGAGATTTAGATTTGACATTTTCATCTTGTAAAGGAAGTTGAGAAGATCATGAATATGAATTTGCAACTTGTGGAAGAACATCTTTCCACCATGAGGCTTGGCATTCTTGTTTCTGTCTAATTGGACAGGCAACAACAACATGACCTATGTTGTAATATTTCCTACACCGGAATGGAATCCCTTCATAATATAGAGGTGTTGATTTGAGTTGGAGACCAAATTTCAACACCCTAGTAGAAATAAGGGCCAACAAAATCTCAATCAACATACAGAGGAATAGTTTAAATTTTTGAAATAATTTGGTTGTGATAGATAGGAATGGGAATCCATTTAAGACAACACTATAAGGATACAACCTTCTTTATTAAATGGGAAAATTATTTGTTAACTGAGGAATGAATTCAATAATTATGGAGCAAAGAAAACTAGGGAAAATTTTTAAAATTTATATCCATTCCGAAAGATATCTTCCTTTTTAAATGTGAATCCATGAGTAGAAAAGAATAAATTATTAAGGGAGACCCATAGTTGATGGATGTTTTAGGTTCTACATTTAGGATTGGGAACCAAACTTTTATCCACTATATCACATCATCTCCAATGTTCCAATGTGGATTCACCTCTACAACTTTCATGTATAGTACTAGAGTGAACCAATCCTTTAAGAGATTAGAAATAATTTGGTAACTTATGATAATAGATAAAAAGTGCAAAGGAGAAGCAATGGTCTATGATCAAATTTACATATTCATCAATATTGTGTGTTTGTTTCCAACCTCCATCAAGATCCAAACTGTTAAGAGGTAAAAAGAGAGATGATGGTGTTGAACACAAGGAATATTGACAGGGGGAGGGTGAATCAGTATTCTATAAAACCATTTCTTCAAAATTTCTTTGATCTATTTACCAAATTCAATAACATGAAACTAAAGCAAACATAAGAAAAGCAACCATAGAGTCATAACACATAGACACCAGGATTTGTACATGGAAAAACCAAAAAGGGAAAAACCACGGTGAGTGTTAGCTCACAATATTTTATAATATCAAAACTATATTACAGGAAGGCTCAGTGCCTTAGGGCTCACTGCCCCAGGACTCACTGTCCAAGGACTCATTGTTCAAAGAAGTGCTCACTGCAATAGGCTCACTACCATAAAGAAAGGAAGATAGAGAAAGGGTAGCTCATTGCTAAGAAATAACTATTACAAATGCATCTACTGAATGTTGGAATACAGTTCCATTGATAGTTCAAAATATAGATTCAAAGGCCTTCATTATGTCTATTATGTTTCTCTTCCCTATTCACATATTCTTTGTTCTTCAGTCTTCTGAACCCTTACTGCACTTTTCAGATCACAAGAATCGTATACACAACAACTTCGCAACACATTTGTATCATCATCTATCTTCAACATTGAAATCTATCAATTATATATATCCGCATCAAGGTTTGACTCAAAACTAGGTCGACATGCTAAAAATGAAATGTGTACATAGAAGTTATACTTTGTCGGCTTGATCTTTTACACAAACAACAATGCGAACCTATACAATCCTTCAAGAACCTTCATATAGGTGTGGACCTATTATAGAACCACTTAGGATTATGATCTAAACAAAATACCTTTACCGCACATCAATCCAACTGTGTGTTAGCCTCATCCTTAAGTATATACTCAACCATCATATCTATCATATCATAACTCCAAATGTGGAATACACAAGACTCTAAAATTCATACCAAACATTCATTGTGCATCACCAATCATACCTTCATAACCGTAGGTCATAATATTTTTATGTGGCAAGATGCGGATCTTAGAGCTATTGACTCTATCTTTGAGAAACACTGTCCAATTGAATGTAGATGCTTGGAAGCTTGTAGATGATCTTCCGGTAGACTTCAAACTCTGCAAATCTAGAATTAGTTACTTCTCATATGTGTTTACAACACCTCAAAACCACAACTTAAAACAACCAATACTAGAGGAATGCGGACTAAAATCCTTAGGTGATCTGCACTGTTTATAATTGAATTATGCTTACCCAGTCTTAGGCAATTCACAGTATGGCTTTCAGAGGTTGTCAAGACATGAAACTTGGAATATAATACCATCGAACAACTATATGCAACATACCAAAGTCTTCATCTGCGAAGGAGTATCAATCAATTCTTTGTCACTAACTCAATAAGCTACCAACACTTAGTTAATTTGACTAAGTTATTCTTACCGGACCAAAATGTTATACACAACTTGTCTTAAGAGTTGTTCCAAGTCATATCTGATTATTTCCATCAATGACAACATCAAATCTTCAACATATCAGGAATGTCTCTTAACCATGTTGCCAACAATCTCCCCCTTTGGCATTGATGGCAACACTTAGTGAAAAATGCTCATACTGCTCCCCCTTACTAAGTACACTCTGTTCTTGTTTTTCCCTTAAGATGTTTGACCATTTTTCACTGGTTTTTCTTCTCCCCCTTTGACATCAATGGAAAAGGTGTATGTACAAGTGACAAAATTATATCAAAATTACAAAACAATTATACTTTTCTGCATATGTACAAGTGCAATCATATAGCTTACCTATAAAAAAGTGGGGAGGATGTATGTTTATATAGATTTCAGTTGAGCAATTTCTCCATCCCACTTAGCCTTAGCACTGCTAAAAAATTGAATGTTTCCATTCACTTGAAACACAAATTCCTCTTCTTTCTCTACAGTGGTAGGCACATTAGTTATTGCTTTTATTTTTGTTGCCTCTGCTAGAAGACCAATCATAAAATCAATCTTGGATTCTATTGTTTCTCTGAGTTGGCACATTATGCTCTTAGTGGCCTCTTTCTTACCTTGTAGACTTCTTATCTTTGTATGAATGACTTCTATTTCTATTTTCTTGTTGATGATGGAGTTGATTCTGGATCAAATGTTTCTAAGGATTTTATCAATTGAAGCTCCAAGTCATCTATTTTCTCCTTCATTTCTTATGTGGTTTCAGGCCATGTTAGACAAAATTTATATATATTGTTGTCTTTCTTTATAGTAGTATTTATGTTCTTAATGTTGGTATCTAACAAAAGTGTATCCTTAGCTAACTTATCCTTCATCTCAATTAGCATGTTATCATTTATTTCAACCCTAACCTTATTATATCCAGCTTTTTCAAAAGATTCAAAAAGTGAACTTACAGAATTTATGAGCCTTTTAAGTTGCTCAGATGGTGCTAGGGATGTGTCCTTCTGCAGTCCAGGCATCAAATTTTCTAAAGCATCAGATGCATTATCAATGAGCTCTCTATCCTGAATGTAGGATTTTAATATTTCTTCCTGAGGTCTAGCTTAAGCAATTGTCCCTAATTTTAATTTCTACAAAGGTGACATGTAGCCCAAATTGATTGGCCCTTGCAGTAACTCAAGTGAATAAAAAATCTATGCTTCTTGCTGCTTCTCCAAAAATTCTCTAATATTGCCAACCAAATCTTGAGTGGCAGTAGTGTCTCTTACCACTTCTTCTTTATTCCGCTCCAGTGGATCTTGGTCCATAGCTTCTTTTGTGGTTTCAAGCCATGTTAGACAAAATTTATATATATTGTTGGCTTTCTTTATAGTAGTATTTATGTTCTTAATGTTGTTATCTAACAAAAGTGTATCCTTAGCTAACTTATCCTTCATCTCAATTAGCCTGTTATCATTTATTTCTACCCTAACCTTATTATATCTAGCTTTTTCAAAAGATTCAAAATGTGAACTTACAGAATTTATGAGCCTTTTAAGTTTCTCAGATGGTGCTAGGGATGTGTCCTTCTGCAGTCTAGGCATCAAATTTTTGAAAGCATCAGATGCATTATCAATGAGCTCTCTATCCTGAATGTAGGATTTTAATATTTCTTCCTGAGGTCTAGCTTGAGCAATTGTCCCTAATTTTAATTTCTACAAAGGTGACATGCAATCCAAATTGATTGGCTCTTGCAGTAACTCAGGTGAATAAAAAATCTATGCTTCTTACTACTTCTCCAAAAATTCTCTAATAGTGCCAACCAAATCTTGAGTGGCAGTAGTGTCTCTTACCACTTCTTCTTCTTTATTCTACTCCAGTGGATCTTGGTCCATAGCTTCTTGCTCATCAATTTCATGTTCTGGAGGACTTATCTTGGCTTGTTCATCATCTTACTCTTCTTGATCACTAGTCTCATTTTGCTCTGGAAGGATTTCAACATTCTCATGAGTTTTATCCTCTTCTTGCTCCTTCATCTCTTCATTCTTCCTTAGGCTTACTGGAGGAATCTTTGTTTGATTCAGGTCTTGTTTAGAGTTTACTTTCAGAAGGGAACTATCATTACCAACATTTTGTTCTTCCTTGTCATAAATATTTGGGATATTGTGCTCTCTTAGGACATTGAGAGTTATTTTTTATGTGTCCTCTACCAATTTTTCTATGTCTCCAGACATCAAAATGTTAGTCCTTGTCTTTATGTCAAGTATTCTTCCAATTGTTTTGTTGACTTTTGTTTTCTCCTCAGCAGTTATATCTAGACACAACTTTATCACAGCATGCTCTCTTAATTCTACATCTTTTGCCATTGTTTCCTCCTTTCTAGTAGACATAATACTACCCTAGCTATCTGGTAGATTTGTAATTACTTCAAGGAGGGATTTGTTAAACATCTCCAAAAATTTGATCACTGCAGTTTCAATAATGTTTTATCTACATCATTATACTCATCATATAGTTGTGCTATTGGTTTAAGATTTCCATGAGCTGCCATAGCATTTAGGACATCTTCCAAATTTATTGTAGCCTCTACTTTCTCAGGCTTTGTTTGCCTTGGCTTTTTCTTGTTTCTTCCCTTAGTGGAGGGATTGTCTTGTTTGCTTCTAGAGATATCACTTGCCTCTGCCTTCATTTTCTCTACATCTTCATCTATCTCAGTCTCCTCATCATCATCTCCTATACTAACACACATCCTTTTTGCTTTTGTTTTCTTTCTCTTGTTCTCTTTTGCAGTGGTTTTCTTTGTAGGTGCTTCCACACTCACTGAAGGAGTGGGACTAAAGAACTTGGATGTTGTTTTAGTAGAGATTGAACCTCTTGTCCTCCTTTTTGGTACTATAGGCTCCTCTACTTTCTTTTCAGGATCTACCAAAACCTTTTATGATTCATCTTGCTTCTTTTCTTCAGCTTCCCTTGCAGCTTCTGCCTTTGCTCTAGCTTCTGAAATTTGTTCTTTTGTAAAGCCCTTGCTCTAGGCATATTATTTTGCCATTTTTCTAGCCTTCTTTACACTTTCAAGCTTTCTCAATTCAACGTGAACTTTGACAAAGATTTCTTCTTAGGTTCCAAATCTTTCTTTAGTGGTGTCCCTAGGTTTACTTAACATAAGGTCAGCTAAGCCAATTAACACTTCCTCAGTTACTTCATACCCCAAGGGAGGGACCCACACTATACTTGGTTCTACTGCTACCATTATACACTGATCTTTATTCACAATGAAACATATTCCATTTTTGTATTTTTCAACAATTGTCTTAGGTATTCTTTCCCTTGATTGCATGGCCTTTTGAAAGTTTTTGAAATAGCCCCACAGGGCTTCATTTTGAGCATCATGGCTACCTAAACTATTCAAATGATTCCTAATTTGTGTGGCCATGGGTTTTCTATCATACCATACCAAATTCTTCATTATGGGCAATTCTTTCATAAAGTAGAAGAAAAGGTAATTAACATACCATATTTGAAGGGATATTTAGACTCCTTTGTCTTCTTCAGATTTTTCATCAACTATTGCCAGAGAAACTCACAGAGATCATAATCAACATTCTTCTTAACCATCTCATAAGCAATGTAGATGGTTGTACTAGAGATAGAGTTCTCCCAGTTTGTGAAGTATATCTTGTATCCAATTATCATCGATGCAAATCTTACTCCATGGTCTACAATTATGTTAACTGTTAATGCCCTTTTGTTGAATTGAGCTCTAGTGACCTCCATCATAATGTTATTCTTTATATCCTTTAGTACAGGCACCATTTTGATAGAGTTCAATCATGTTACAACCCTTATATCCTCCTTTGTAATCATGAAGGGTATGTCAAGCCACATGAATTCATCATGAATTCTTCTCATTACATACCAAACTCATTTGTCCTCTGTGAATGTTGGGAAGTCTATATATTGTATGAATTTCTTCTTTTCCAATGCCTTGTATTCTTCCTTCAAATCAAAATCATCACCACTCAGATGTTTTAGGTATAGGTCTATAAGTTGGCTACCACCATGTTCTTCTAGGGAAACATGGATGTATGCCCTAATGTCTTCCTCATGCATCACACTAGAGGGAACTTCTAAAAATGCACCGTTAGGATTGACTTCCATAGATTTGAATGGTGTTTTTTAAATTTCAGTCAAGTTCTCTCAGTTATATCAATTAATTGTGGTGTCACCATTTCCACAATAATTCAAACAATTTCATAGTAGGGTTTTAACTATAAATCTCTCTTTTTGCTAAAATTAGGGTTTTCTCTACATTGAATCATTGGAAATCACTAAAGTCTCTTAGGGTTCTGCTTCTGATCTCCTTGGATGTTTGAAAACTCAAATGAAAAATGATTAATCTTTCATATACCACCCTTTTTAACCTTTGTTTTCAAAAACCTAATCGTCATAAATGTTGTTCTCCCAAAAGTTGTCAAACACTTCACTGTTAAGCATAGTCGCTCAAGATTGCTTCGCAATGTACCACATTAGATATTTTTTAGCTGAAAACTTCTTCAAATGATTCATTCAATACTTCTTTGACTCCTACCTTAGTGTTTGATCTCAGCACCCACAATCTGGCTAAGGGATTAGGATATTCAATAAAAGCTCCTCATGAGCCAGAGCTCCCAATTTACTTCCCGCAGGAAGTATCTACACCAGAGGCTAGTGTGGATCCATCCTTGACTTCTTTTACATCCTTCTTAATCTAGATACTACTCATTTCCTTCTTGGTTTCTATTAGATTAACCTTGTTCTTTCCCTTATCTTCTTTTTGCTTTGTTTTCCTCCTTTCTACAGAATAGTTTCTTTTCACATTCTTGCTTTTGCAAAGTTTTGCAATATGTCCAGGTCTATTGCAATTGTAGCAAACAATATTCCTCTATCCTTGGTTCCTTCCATTTATTGGACTCATTCTTGATCTTCATTGGTTAGTCATATGCCCAAATCTATTGCATGCAAAGTATTTTCCATTGAAAGATTGAGTATTCCTTACATTGTTAAAACCATTCCTTACTAGACTTCTACATTCATTTGATCTATGACTAATTTTCTTGCAATTAAAACACTGACCAAAGATTGATGGAACATTTTGATTCCCTCTAGTCCTACACTGAGTAGCCTTATGACAAAACTTATTGCAATTAAAACAATAGCCATTGAAAGATGGGTACCTTTGAGCATTTGGTTGCTGGACCAAAGGTCTTCTAGGCCTGTTTCTCTAATTCTAGACTTGGTTGTCTTTGACTCTCTTCATCTCAGTGTCAACTTGTCCTAATTTAGAACTTTCTCCTTTTTCAAACCCCAAACTTGCTTGTCATCTGGCCTTTTTTGATTGTCAATCAGCTCATCAAGCTTTGTAGAGCTTATTTTGAACTTTTTTGTAACTGTTAGCTATTTATAGATCATGTCTCAGAAGCACAACATCTTTTGCCAACTTTTCACATTCTTCATACTTGCCTTTCACAACTTGATTTAAATGCTCCTCAACCTTTTCTTTTTCTTCAATTATCATTGATAAACTATTTAGAGTTTCATTTGCTACTTTCAATTCTTCACTTATCTCTTTGCTCCTTTACATGGATTTATTAACTTGCTCCCTTAGCTTTAGGGTGCATTCATCAGCTTCCTTGGCATTCTCCCTCAAATCTTGAATATTTTCTTCATACTTATTAAGGTCTTCAAGAGCAATTTTTAGTTCTTCATTGCTGACATATGTGCAATTATCAATTGTAACACTACCTAGATGAATTTCTTCTGGAGGAGTAGGATATCTTTTGGCTACCATATGTTCACTTTCCCAAATCTTCCTCAAGCTATTAGACTTCTTCCAAGGAACTTTGCTCTGATACCAGTTGTTGAACACAAGGAATACTGAGATGGGGGGTCAATCAATATTCTATAAAACCATTTCTTCAAAAGTTTTGTGATCCATTTACCAAATTCAATAACATTAAAGCAAAGAAAACATAAGAAAAGAAACCATAGAGTCAACACATAAACACTAGGATTTTTACGTGGAAAACCCAAAAAGGGAAAAACCACGGTGAGTGTTAGCTCACAATATTTTATAATATCAAAACTAGATTACAGGAAGGCTCACTACCCAAGGATTCACTATCCAAAGAAGTGCTCATGTAATAGGCTCACTGCCATAAACAAAAGAAGATAGAGAAACAGTGGTTCACTGCCATGAAAGAATTGTTACAAATGCATCTACTAAATGCTAGAATATAGTTCCATTGATAGTTCAAAATACGTATTCAAAGGTCTTCATTATGTCTATTTTGTTTTTTGTCCTATTCACATATGCTCAGTTCTTCAGTCTTCTGAACCCTTACTGCACTTTTCGGATTACAAGAATCACATACACAGTAACTTCACAACACATTCACATCATCATCTATCTCCAACATCAAAATCTATCAAGTATATATATATCCGCAGCAAGATTTGACTTAAAACTAGGTCGGCATGCCAAAAATGAAATATGTACATAGAAGTTATACTTTGTCGGCTTGATCTTTTACACAAACAACAATGAGAACCTATACAATCCTTCAAGAACATTCATATAGTTGTGGACCTATTATAGAACCACTTAGGATGATTATCTAAACAAAATACCTTTACCACACATCGATCCAACTGTGTGTTGGCCTCATCCTTAAGTATGCACTCAACCATCATATCTATCATATCACAACTCCTAATGCGGAATAAACAAGACTCTAAAATTCATACCAAACATTCATTGTGCATCACCAATCATACCTTCATAACTGCAAGTCATAATATTCTTGTGTGGCAAGATGCAGATCTCAAAGCTATTGACTCTATCTTTGAGAAACACTATCCAACTAAATGATAATTCTTGAAAGCTTGTAGATGATCTTTCAGTAGACTTCAGACTCTGTAAATCTAGAATTAGATACTTCTCGTATGTGTTTACAACACCTCCAAACCACAACTCAAAACAACCAATATTGGAGGAATGTGGACTGAAATCCTCAAGTGATCTGTACTATTTATAACTGAACTCTGCTTACCCTATCTTAGGAAATTCATAGTATGGCTTTCGAAGGTTATCAAGACATGAAACTTGGAATATAATATCATCAAACAACTATATGCAACATACCAAAATTGCAAACCAAATTCTTCATCTATAGAGGACTATCAATCAATTCTTTGTCACTGACTCAATAAACTGCCAACACTTAGTCAATTTGACTTTAAAGTTATTCTTACCAGACCAAAATGTTATACACAACTTGTCTTAACAGTTGTTCCAAGTCATATCTGATTGTTTCCATCAATGACAACATCAAATCTTTAACATATCAGCAGTGTATCTTAACCATGTTGCCAATAGATGGAATGTATGGATTCACTAGATCAAACCCTCCTTTCACTCTAACATTCAAGGACAAAGATTGAGCCAATCCACTACAAAATGGAAGAGGGATTAACTACAGATCTTTGTACTCTTGTTTGTCAAGGAAAGATAAGATTAAACCAAGCTTTTATCAAACCCTAGGTTAAATATACAAGAAACAGATGATCAACAACAAAAATATGGAAACCAAAAGTATAGAGAGGATCAGTAAGATATCAGAACCTATCTCTTGAAAGCAGAGGTGTCAGAGGACAAATTTGGCAACCACCCAAGTCCAGATGTTGGAATCTATCATAGCTAAAAATTGATGAAATGCTAGAGATGATGCCAGAAACTCATATCCAAAAGCTTGAGGCCCTATAGACTAAGATAAAAACCACCCAAGTCTAGTTAGAGGGATTTTCTGACACTGTTTTTGGATCCTGAAACTATAATTTCTGCACTACTTCCTTTTAGCTCCACTTTTCCTAAAATGTGTACCTATAATCTGTACAAAAGATGAGAAGAGAGGGGTTTGGGGGTTGTGGTGTTTAGGATCTTGCCTTAGTCAAGCCCTGGGTCAGAATTCAAGCTTTCCCACCACCATTGTTAATGAGAGGGCATGCTCTTATAGAGTAGAGGCCAAAGATAATCTCATCAATGAAATGATTCAAATGGCAATAATGCCACCTTGGTGGTGAAGCCCTTGAGAGAATGAAAGCTCTTCAACTCACAAGGGGATGGATGATGAATCCATATCTATAACAAACACACAAATACTAACACAAATTTCTAACAAATACACAATGAATATCTTGAATGCTCTTTTCTCTAATATCATAAGTTTGTGTTATCCATCTAGGTGTAAAACAAAGTCCTAAACTCACTCATATATGCTTTCATGCTAACATTTACGAATTCAAATCACAAGAGCTGACAAGGAGGAACATTTTTAAAGGTCCCATGCTGACATACCAAAATTTAGCCCTGACCAATTAGGAGAGACTTGGGCGGTTAGTTAAGATAGGTCCCAGGGGTCCCAAAATGTCCTAGGTGTTGGGAAGTTTCTTTCGGGATGATCAATTATAATGTAAAATTTACTATAAGGAAGCAAATAAGATAGAGGAGCTAAACTAGGAGGTAGAAAGGCATGTGACCACTTTTTACTCCATAACACAAACAAAGAAAGGGATTTGGAATTAGAAATTTGAATTAGAGAGCCCCTTTGCATTTTTCTCAAGCTACTCAAAATATAGATAGAACACAAAAGGGTGTTTGAAGACAACTAGTTAGGATGTTACCCACTAAGTTATTTAATAAGAAGCATCAAATGTACTTTTTCAAAAGAAATTCTAAACATCAAAAAATAATCAAGAGGAATAAGGTTTCATGGAGGCTCCCATTCTAGAAACAAACTACAAATTTGATGCTTTGAACATCCTCAAAGATAAACTAAATTTTGATATCACTCTCAATCTTTCTAGTATCACCAACACAAAAGGGACTAAATCTACTTAAAAGATAGAAAGATCAAATTACAAATCCTATCATAGCTATAAATGTTGAGAAAATGAATGATCTTGATTAGGAGGATCCTCTAGAGAATTTGGAAGTGAATTCGCTAGAAGAAAGGATATTGAGTCAAATAAATTCCAAAATTGACAAACATAATTATGGGGAATAGAAAAAGAGGGATAGTAAATCAAACAAATAAGTCTTAGAAAATGATGGAGAAGAAAAAGGATAGATGAAGATCAATAACATGAAGCTAAGGTCTAGGAAGGGAGTGTCCCTTCATAGCAACCAAAGAAGGTCACATCATGGAATATTAGGGGACTAAATGCCACTAACAAAAGATGCTTTCTCAAATGTCAAATAAATATTATCATGCTAAGATAAATTCCTTTTACAAGAAATAAAACAATAAAAATTATTTTGATACACTTATGGACAAATGGAAATAGTGGAAGGGTAACTTTGTGGAGTCTTTTGGTGCCTCTAGAGGTTTGATTATTCTATGGAGATTGACAACTATCAAGCTAGATGGTGTAGGATTTAAGCACAATAGGTAGGTGTGTAAATTTTCAATTGTTTCTATTAACTTAAGTTTCTTCTTGATAAATGTATATGGGCCTATTGGATGTGTCTGAAAAAGGGGCCTAAGATCAAATTACTAGCATCTTAGAAACCATCAACCATGAAATTGTAAGTATTCGGGTTGATTTCAATGCAATCCTCACAAGCTTGAATAGAAGTGGTGGAATTGGAAGAGAAAACCAATCCCAACTTGACTTCATTAACTTTTTGAACAAACCTAATCTTTAGGACATCATTCCTAGGAATGGTTCTTTCACTTGCACAAATCATATATTAGGATTTTCTTATATTGTTGAGAGATTAGATCATTTACTTTATTGTAGTGATTAGGCCAGATTCCCCTTTCTTTCTGAATACAACATTCTCCTTATTTTGGCTATGATCATTACCCGACACAATTGGTCCTTACTAAATATCAAAAACATATAAGAAGTTTGTTCAATTTTGAAAACATGTGGGTGAGATATCTTGATTTCTTGGTTAATATTTAGTCATGGTGGGTTGCAACTCGTATCCAAAAAGGGTTGAAAATATTTATCCTCTTTAGAAAACTATGTTACATCAAGATATATTAAAATAGCAGAACAAGACACATCTCAAAAATATTTTCCAAGAAAAAGACAATATTGAGAAGAAAATGATAAACTTAATGAGGAAATGATTACAACTGGAATGGAACATGAAGGATACAAAAAAAAGAAGGAATTAATCTAGGGTAGAATATTTAAATCTTGGCCAAAGATGAAATATACTAGAAACATAAATTAAAGGGGGATTGGCTAAAAGATAGGGATAATAGCACCAAATCCTTTGATAATTTAACTAAAATTAGAAAGAATCTCAAAAAAATGCAATGATCAAGTATTCAAAAAGGAAGATCCTTGACAAATATAGTGAGTTCAATGAAGAGATAGTGAAATACTTTCAACTTAACACAATAATTGGGATGGTTTTGATTTGACCAACCAAAACAAATCATTACTACATATTCCAAAGTTGGTAACTAAAGAACAAAATAATCTTCTTGTGGCTCCCTTCAAGAAAAAGAAATCAAGCTAGTTTCTTCCAAATTCCATCAAACAGATCTCTTAGGCCTAATGATTTCCTTGGAAGCCTCTTCTATAATTGTTGGCATATATTAGGTAGAGAGGTGCAGAAGACAACTAAGGAATCCAAGAAGAAAGGTATGATGCTGAGAGATCTCAACAACACTTCTATAGCATTGATTCCAAATAATGACTCCATTGAATCATTTAAGGATTATTGGCCAGTTTTATTACGCAACACAATATATCAAATAATATCCAAGGCCATGGCTAATAGGATCAAACTCATTCTATCAAACATCATTGCTAAGGACCAAAGCGGTTTTGTTTCATGTAGGTCAATAATGGTTGAATTAATTCGAGATAATGACACAATTCACTCAATAAATATCAAAAAGAGTAGTTGTATGCTTGTCAAGGTTGCTATGAAGAAAGTCTATGACATAGTGGACCGATGCTTGTTGGTCAAAGTTATGAAAAACTTTAACTTTGGAACAAGTGGCTAACTTGGGTATTTAGTTATATTTGAAGCCTACACTATTCCATACTATTAAATGGAAAGCCCAAGGATTTTCTAGTTCTTTGAGAGGCCTACATCAAGTTCATATCTCTCTTTTTTTCATAATCATGGCTAAAGCTCTGTTATGTACAAAATGAGATCTAGGCTAACATCTACATCATCCTAAATCAATATTTCTCTATATAAAATATGAACATGAATCAAGGAAACTCTATACTCATCTACAATCCTCAAAGGAGAGCTAAGAGGTATCCTGATTGGTCCCTTTGTTTCCAAGGAGAGAGATCTTACGACCAATTACAACATCTAGGGTTTCTAGGGCTAAAATAGAGAGATCAAGAGTTACATACCTAAAACCGTTAAAAACCCAGAAAGCAGTGGCAAAGAGGAGCTAAATAGAGCTAATAGAACTTGATTCTAGAATATTTTGGTACTCCAAACAATAGGGTTAAGGGTGGTAGATGCTCTAGTCCTCGATTAGGGTTTTGCAAGATTTCTAGATCTAACTGCCATTGCCTTCATGTATTCCTGTCTTTTGTAACTTGTTATCTTCATATTTCTCTAGATGTGACCTACACACAAGAAAGAAGGAAAGAGTGTTGAACACACTGAGATACTAAGAGGGGGGATGAATCAGCATATACAAAAACTTAACTACTTTATTTGCAGATCAAATCAAATTACTTAGAAATAGAAAGGAAATCATGCACCACATTAATCAACATAATGACACCAAGATTTTTATGTGGAAAACCCAAAAATGGGGAAACCCACAGTGAGTGTTAGCTCACAATATATAATGCTCACTGTAATAAATATTACAACTTTGTTATAAGGCTACAACCCAAGGAAGCTACTACTCCATTCTGACTTTGTTTTAGGGCTACAATCAAAGGAATCTACTACTCCCTGAAGAAAGCTCACTGCTATAAAAGATTACAATGATAACATAAATATGAACTACTGTGAAAGAAGCATTTGACTTATGTTAATGTTGTAGTCCCATTTTTCTACACAATTACTCCATCGTACTAACTTTACACACTTCATCCTTCTCATTTTGTTCTATTACTTTTAGACTCTTCACAAATGATTTTCTTCCTCTATATATATCCTATGTAACATCTCAAAACATTAATTAGGTCAGCATCAAAAAGATTTTTAGATGAAACATGTAATTCTCCATCGGTTAGCTTCAAAAATATAGTTTCTAGAAGGAAAATAGGTTTCAGATCTCAAAACATCACAACAGGACCCAAAACATGTCACAATACATCTTTCAATGTCAAAAAAAGTGATCAGGATCCACCACACATGAAGAAACTAAACTATCAGCCCAAACAACACTACCACTACTAACTGTCCATCTTTGCACCACCAAGGAGATCAAAAACATGATGCAAACTAGGATATGAGAAATGTATTGTGTCAACACAATCCATACACCCTTCACCTAAAGTATCTGATAATTCTATGCATCCACTTGAGACATGAAACATATTGAACTGATAAAAATAGGGCATTCGAGACTGGCTGTGACATCAAAACTTAGGATATTGCATTGCGGACCACCAAGTCAACTCAAATTCTCATGTATGAGTTCATTCATCATTTTGAACATATCCTTAGAACTGTACAACCATATCTATCATTTAGAGAAATGCAAAGACATTTAACTCATTTTCACTATGATCAAGATTCACATATATACATAACTTAAGGTGACTTAAACATCATGTGTGGTACTGGGAACAAGAAGGAATTACTTGTTCTTCAAATATGAGATGTATTGGGATATGTAGAGTCTCTGCATACACTCATATTGCCAATCTGTATAATCTCCATCTTCAACAAGTACTAAAACATGTTCTCTAAGAACAACTTAGACATCTAGAATTATCTGTATTACTTCTATCATTTGAAAATTGACCTTGTGGACCATCAAATCACTTGATACTACAAGGAAGCATGTATTTCACATATTTAAACATGTTCTCAAAACCACATGGGCATAACTTCTCTTCCGGAGGAATGCAGAGCATTCCAGTAGGTCTCCACCATTACTTTACTCTGTCTAAGCACTAACTGGAACTCTATCACTGATAACTTTCTTTTCTAAAGGTGTAATGAGCTGAAATACTGGATAACATACCTTCATATCTCAATTAACTTATATCTTGAACCGCAAGACTAAATGTTGCTTTGTAGAGAAATGCAGACCAAAATATTGTGACTCTACCTTAGGGTATACACTGTGAATGCCTTAGTAAAACTTCTACAGCTTATCTCTAAGTGTGGTACACCATCCTGGTAGGTTATCAATGTAGACATATAGGAAACATGTTAGAACAAGTTTACACACCTCCGCATTACACTTAGACACCAGATTGGTGAGCGCATCACACTTAGACAACTTTTCTCCATCTATTATAATATTCAGACTGACTTGCCTTAAGCATGTTGACCCCGTGTCTTCAACTATGTCAAACCATCTCTCAAATCTTCTATTATGTCAAACATGATGACCTTTTGTCAAACCATCTCTCTCAAATCTTCCACTATCCATCAGCTTCATTATCTCTGACCTTAGGTTGACACATATAGAGTTGACATCAATGATAATACATATTGCCAACAATCTCCCCCTTTGTCATTGATGGCAACATTAAAAAACAAAATGTGTACAAACACTCCCCCTTAGATGCATATTTCTCTCTCCCCCTTTGACATCAAAGACAAAGGGCCTAACATCTTATATCATCCCAAAACTATATAAACTACCCCTTACTATATGATTTCTACAAACAATACCCCCCCTAAGATGGAAATGCCCCAAAACTGGATGCTATGTACATAGAAAGACACTATAAACCTTCACAAAACTATATATTGCCAAAATTGTCTTATCTTCAATACTCATTCAACTCACTTAGAAGGTAGAATAAATTTGTACATTACCTTGAGATGCATAAGAGTGGATACCAAATTTGCTTTTTTCTGAGGCAAGAATGTGATTTTGGCATTCAAACTACATACATAAGTACTCAACCTCCTCAATGTTGCTTGGGGTCTTCATTTTCTGCTCAATCTTTTTAGCTTCACCTAGCAACTTTGATAATGAAGCAAGTCTCAAGTTGATTGCTTCTCTCAGCTGACCAAAATGTTTCTTTATTTGTTCCATTTGGTCCTATGGTTGTGACATCTATGAATGTAGATTTTCAATTTGTGCCCTAGTATATCCATTCTTGTCTTTTGACAAGTCATATACTTCAGCCAATTTAGAAATATGCAACTCAATGGAGTCAATCTGAACTTTGGTGTTCTTGGTGGAATTAGGCCATTTCAAGCAGAACAGGTATAAAGTTGTGGCTTCATCAATGCATCCCTTAAATATCTTTAGATTTTCTTGTAGTTTATTGTGTGCATTACCACTCTTATTAGATATCTCAGCCAACCTTTTATCATTTATCTTCCTTAATGCTTCTTGTTGTCCTTTTTTTTCAACATGAGAAGAATGATCCTTAAAAGAATCCATTAATAGCTAAATAACTTTTTTTCTGGAGGCAAGGAGGAGTGAATGATTACCTCTGGTCATCCTTCCTGAATCAACTTCACTCCATCTTCAACTAAACTAATCTTCAAGTTTTCTTGCAAGAACTCCTTTCTTGCAGAAGCATGGAGGATGTCACCAAGTTGTAGCTTATGTAGTGGTGAAGTTTGACAAGTTTACTTGCCCCCCATGAGTGGGAATCTGCAGAAGCTATGATGTGATCACAGGTTGAAACTGCATCTGCAAATCTAATAGGTCCTTAAAGGCATTTGATCCTAAAGAAAATTGACCTATATCCATAGAAGTATCCTTAACTTCCTCATCTTTCTTCTCCTCTATTTCACTTTGATCCTTTTCATCTTGTTTTTCCTCAGTCTTCTCTTATTCATACTGAACTTTCTCTTTGTGTTCCTCCTTAGCATTATCTTCTTTTCTTTGCTCATCTTTTCATGTATTGTCCAGAGGGGGGTTGTCATATTTTGCATTGGAATCAGTATTCACTTTAGCTTGATCTCCTAAACTCCATTCTTTTGTGTTTTTTGGAGGAGGTGTACCCATATTACCTTGATCCTCTACATTTTCTATTTTAATGTTTTCTAGAGGATCAGTCTCCTTATTTTGTTTATCATCTTTCTCAGTCATATCACCACTTTCCACATTATCTTCAAAGGATGACAGATCTATAGCATCTGATATATCCTCAATAATTACCTCAGTATCTTTCATCTCTTCAAGAATTTTTGTTGTTTTCTCTATTATTTCTTTTTCTAATCTTTCTATTTCTTCCTTGTCCTTTCCCATCAGAATATTTATTCTTATTTTTGTTCTAAAATCCTTTGCTTGTTTTTGAGATATGTTAATCTTTTCTTCATCAGTGATGGATGGACCAACCTTTTCAATAGCATGTTTCCTCATCTCAACCTCTTTTGTCATGGCTTCATTTCTCTTATTGGTGAGTATATCTGCAAGGTTTACAAGAAGTTGATCAATGAACTCAATTAGAGCCACATTAAAGGTCATCATGTACCTGATTATAGCCTCCTCGATTATAGCTTTATCGTTGTCAGGCATCTCATCATAAAGCTCTGCAACTTTTTTAGAGTACCATGTAGTGCAATAACATTGACTGTGGCCTCAAGCTGCAAAGGCCTATATTCTGATTTTTCTTTAGGAGCACATTTTATAACTTTCTTTACTTTTCCTTTTCACCTTCCTTTGAAGTTTTCTACTTCTTCTTCTCTTGTTCTTTTCTTTCTTCTCTCTAACATACAATATTCCTCTTTTTCTTCTTCTTCATCCTCTTCATCATCTTCTACATTTACCAGATTTATCTTTCCTCTTTTTGCTTGTACCTTAGGTCTATGTTTCTTTGTCTCTACAGTCTTGGTCTATATAAGGACTTCAACAACTCTTCACTTGCTAGGAAGGGTTTGAGTTGATCTAGAAGGGTTGGAGGAAGTAGCTACAATAGGGATAGATCTATGTGTCCTTCTTAGAGTTTGTGTAGCAGAAGTGGTCTGAGCTTCTCCTATAGGACCCTCAAGAGTGTCCAATATTTCTTCCATTTTTGACTTCATCTTTTCTGCCTTTTCTTCCACATCTTTCCTGATTATTTTGTTGGTAATTTCATTATAAGTCCCAAATATCATAGCAACAGGATCCTTAGGCTTGCTAAGCAACATATCAACATATCCAATCAAATCATGTACACGCACCTCATAAGGCAAGGTGGTTATCCAAAAGGTCCTTGGTTCTACTACCTCCATATAGCAATTATCTTTATCCACCATAAAGGTTATATCATGTTTTGTATTTCTCTACAATTGTTCTAGGTATCCTCTCCCTCATTTGCATGTCATTATGAAATATTTTGAAGAATCCCCAAAACATTGTATCACAATGTTTATGATCAAGAAAACTTCACATGTAGTCCTTAATTTGATGAGCAACAAGGGTGTCTCTTTTCTAGACCATACTCTTCATGGCAGGCAATTCCTTCAGGAAATAGAACATAAGACATATGATTAAGGATCCATACCAAAATTTGTACCTTGTTTCCTTTGCTCTCTTCAAGTTGTCTATCCATTGTTGCCGTAGAATCTCACAAAGGTCATAGTCCTTCCCTTCCTTCACCATTTTGTTGGGATAAGGTGTCATTAATCTTGTAAATCCCATTATTGTATTATTCCATTTGTTATTTGTAATTACCCATAAGGGATGTACAATTTTCACCGGCAATGGTAAAAATTATTTATTGTCCACAGTAATTATGGAGTTACTGCACAGTAAGTCTTGGAGTTACTGGCGGTAGTTATGGGATGTTACTTACTGTGGAAAATGGTATTTGGTCAAAGTGGGGTGCACATGTGGAGGAATACTCTATTTTTAGTGTTATGATGCACGTCATAGATGTTGTAAGAAGGTGTAAGAGATTCTATGACAATTGTAAGTTGTCATAAGAATCTATGACACTTATAATAGTATATGACGTGTCATAAGATGTTGTAAGTGGCTATTTTTGGCCCCAATCCATTCAATCTTACATGGGCACATTTTTCCAAGTGTAGGATGCATGTATGACAGCATTTATGACCCCATTAGAGCCTATTATTGGCCATGGACGCCCAAGGTTGTACTGTTGACTCTTGACAAGTGTTATGGACTTGTAAGAAGTCATTTAATGTCTTGAGGTTGTGTAAATTCTATATAAACCATAACATAGTAGATGAGATGCATATAACAGTTTACAGGTACCTAGGTTCTGCCGGCATGAAGGTTGGAGGACAGAGGACGTGAATGTATTTGTAATCTCCTTTTGTGAAGATAATACAACTTGGCCTCTTTTCTTGGTGGAGCTTTTTACCCGCAATGGTTTTCTCCACGTTAAACATTTGTCTTATGTGTTTCATTCTACTTCTGGTATATTTTTGTATTGTGTGTTTATGTTTTGTTGCATTCTCCATTAATAACACACAGTTAAAGATTGCTGAAATTTATCTCAAATCAGATTACCATTGAATTAGTGTTACTTTCATTTCTAACATTTGGTATTGGAGCCTGACCAGATTTCACTCTTGGTTGGTAGTGTGGAAGCTGTAGCTGTAGTGGGAGATTTGGTTGTGTTTGTTTTGCAGATCTTGTGTTGTTATTATGGCTACATCAACCTCCTAATTGAACATTGACAAGTTCAATAGAACAGGGTAAGAGTTGTGGAAGCTAAAAATAGAAGATTTGTTGGAAGAAAGAAACCAATGGTTGGCTATTCAAAAAGAGAAGAAACCCAATGATGTCTCTCAAGATGAGTGGGATAGACTGGATATGAAGGCACAGGGAACCATTCGGTTGTGTCTTTTAGACTCTATCCTGTTGAATGTCACAAAGGAAGAGACTGCATACAAGTTGTGGAAATGATTGGGTGAGATCTATCAAGCCAAGAGTATGGTAAATAAACTTTATTTAAAAAGAAAATTGTTTTCCATGAAAATGCAAGAAGGTGAATCAGTTGTAGAGCATTGAAATTGTTTTAATTTGTTAGTGAGTCGGCTTGATTCAATAGATGTTGAGGCTAGTGAGGAAGATAAATGTATCTTACTTCTTTGTTCTTTACCTGAGTCTTGGGAGAATGTTATCCTTGCTATCACTGCTAACCTTGCGGATCTGAAGTTGGATGCTCTTGTTTCAGTGCTACTGTCATAGGAATTAAGGAACAAGAGTTTGGATAGTTTAGGGGATGCTCTCAGTGTCAGGGGAAGGTCTAAGGAAAGGGGACCTAAAGGGGCTAAGGACAGGTCCAAGGGCCAGTCTAAGACTCCTGGTAAAAAGTACAGAGTTAAGTGTTGGAACTGCGGTAAAAGGGGACATGTGAAAAAGGAGTGCAGAAACCCCAAGAAATAGTGGGAGAGTGCTTCAGATAAGTCCTCGACTGCAGGTGAAGAAGTTTTACTTTCTGCATGTAATCTTGTTTCTAATGATCACTGGTTGATTGACTTAGGATGCTCGTTTCATATGACTCTACATAAGGAATGGTTCTCCTCATATGAAGAATATGATGGAGGTAATATCTACCTTGGTAACAACTCTACATATCTGATTGTGGGGAAAGGAAAGGTATTATTGTGTTTCAGTGATGGGAGAATTAAAACCCTCCCTGGTGTTTTGAATGTTCCTAGATTAGCTAGAAATCTGATTTTAGTTTTGAATTTGAATGATTTGGGAATGCATGTGACTTTGACAAGCATGGCTGCAGATTGGTGAGAGGGAACTTGGTGGTAGCAAAAGGGAAAAGATTCAGGAATTTCTTTAAGCTTGAAGCCACTATAGTTTGTAATGCCTCTTATGTTTCTAAGGATTTTGAAAACACTTGTATGTTGTGGTACCGTAGATTGGGCCAAACAAGCAATAATGTCTTAAAAACTATTAAGAATACAAATTTGTTGGATGGTTTCTCGTATTATGATGAGCACATTGATTTCTGTGAGCATTGTGTGTTTGGTAAACAAAATAGAAAATCATTTCCTTCAGGAAGTAATAGAGAAAAAGAGAAGTTAGAAATTATTCATACAGATGTGTTTGGACCTATGGATAATGAATCTATCAGAAAATGTCATTTTTTTGTAACCTTCATTGATGATGTATCGAGATTTACATGAATTTATTTTATGAAGCATAAATCTGAAGTTTTCAATAAGTTTAAGGAATTCAAAGTCTTAGTAGAGAACCAATCAGGTTTAAAGATAAAAATATTAAGATCTGACAATGGAGGGGAATATTTCTCTGAGGAATTTGATGAGTTTTGTAAGCATGCAGGTATAATCAGACAAAAGACAACTCTGTATACACCACAACAGAATGGTGTTGTAGAAAGGATGAACCAAATAATTATGGAAAGGGCCAGAAATATGCTTAGTGATGCACAGTTGGATAAATACTTTTGGGCAGAGGCTGTGTACTACTTGCTACTTGATAAACAGATCTCCTTATAAGGCTCTTGATTCAACACCTTATGAAGTGTGGATAGGTAAGAAACCTTTTGTTTCACATTTAAGGGTTTTTGGTCATGAGGCTTTTGTTCACGTGCCTAAGGAAAAGTGATCTAAGTTGGATCCAAAGGCTGAAAAGTGTACATTCATTGGATATGGTGATAATGTGAAAGGTTATAAGCTTTGGAATCCACTAACATGTAGGATTATCTTTTCTAAAGATGTTATTTTTAGGGAACTTAGAGCTATTTCTGAACCTGAGAAGCCAAAAGAGAAAGAAGAAAAGGTAAGAAGGTGCACTTTGATTTAGAGAAACAAGATGCACCTCAAGAAGAACAAAATGATGGATTAGGGGGTGAAGAAGAAGAAGAAGAATCAATTAGTTCTGATGAAGATGAGTCTATTGTGACAGAAGAAGTTGGTACAGATGATCATGCAGAAGAACAAGTAGAGTCCCTTACTCCACCCTTGAGGAGATCCACAAGACAACAGAATCTAGTTGATAGGTATAGCCCACTAGATTTTTGTTGTATATATACTTTATTGAGTACTAACGATGAACCTAGATCCTACAGGGAAGCTATTTCTGCAGATGATAGTGAGTCTTGGCAACAAGCCATGCAGGAGGAGATGATGGCTTTAGACTCTAATAACACCTAGGATTTTGTTTGTTTGCCCAAAGGAAAAAAGGCCATACGATGTAAGTGGGTCTTCAAGAAGAAGTTTGGAGCAGACAGGTCATTGGAGAAGTACAAGGCTAGACTGGAAGCCAAGGACTACTCCCAGAGAGAGGGAGTTGATTTTGGTGAGATATTCTCTCTTGTTGCTAAATTGACTTCTATTAGATTTCTCTTATCCATTGTTGCAGCTTATGATTGGGAGATTGAGAAAATGGATGTTAAGACTGCATTCTTGCATGGAGATCTTGAAGAAGAAATTTAAATGCAACAGCCTACAGGTTTTGAGGTAAAAGGAAAAGAACATTGGGTTTGCAGGTTAAAGAGGTCTCTCTATGGTTTGAAACAGTCCCCCAAAATGTGGTATCAAAAGATTGATTCATTTGTTTTGAAATTAGGTTTTGTTAAAAGCAAGGAGGATCATTGTGTTTATATTCATTGTATTAATGATTCTATACTGGTTATTGCTTTGTATGTTGATGACATGTTGTTTTTCAGCAATACTAAGGGTATGGTTAGTGAGCTTAAAACCTAACTTTCAAGTGCATTTGAGATGAAGGATCTTGGTACTGCAAGGTATATTTTGGGAATGGAGATTAGGAGGGATAGAGTTAACATAAAGCTTTGGTTGTCACAAAGTAAGTATGTGAATACTATTTTGCAGAGGTTTAGTTTGCAGAACTGTAATTCAATTAGAGTTCCTTTACCCATTGGTACTAAGCTTTCATTAGATATGTGTCCAAAGACTAAGGATGATCTTGAGGATATGTCTAATGTGCCATATGCTAGTGCTATAGGGAGTTTGATGTATACAATGGTTTGTACTAGACCAGATATTGCCCAAGCAATGGGAGTTTTGAGCAGATTTATGTCTAACCCTGATAGACAACATTGGAAATATGCAAAGAATGTGTTTAAATATCTTGCAGGTACTCCTGATCATTGTTTGGTTTATTCTGGTACTAATAGTGCTAATAAATCCTTTGACATATAGGGTTTTGTTGATGCAGATTGGACATGTAACTTGGATAGTCGAATCTCCACTAGTGGCTATGTGTTTACTCTATTTGGAGGTGTAGTGAGTTGGATGAGTAAGAGGCAGCCCACAGTTGCTTTGTCCACCATAGAAGCAGAGTATATGGCTGCAACTTATGTCTCTAAGGAGGCAGTTTGGTTGAGGAGACTGTGTACAGGTATTGGTTTTGATTGCAAGAACATTCAGATTGGTTGTGATAGCCAAAGTGCTATCTGTTTGGCTAAGAATCCCATGGATCATGCTTAGACTAAGCATGTTGATGTTCAGTATCACTTTGTTTGAGAGTTGATTGCAAATGGAGAGATTGAGCTGAAGAAGATAGACACTCAGGAGAATGTTGCAGATTCATTGACCAAGCCTATGAGCACAAAGAAGTTTGTGTGGTGCAGAGAGGCCATGGACCTTGTTTCTAGTGCCTAATTATTTTTCATTTGATTTCCTATGGGTTGATTTACAATGTATAATGTCAAGTGGGAGAATATTGGGATAAGGTGCCATTAACCTTGTAAATCCCATATTTATATTATTCCATTTATTATTTGTAATTACCCATAAGGGATGTACAAGTTTCACCGGCAGTGGTAAAAATTATTTACTATCAATGGTAATTATAGACTGCATGTTAAGTTCCAAAGTTACTGGTAGTAGTTATGGGATGTTATTTACTATGGTAAATGGTAATTGGTCAAAGTGGGGTGCATATGTGGAGGAATAATCTATTTTTAGTGTTATGACACATGTCATAGATGTTGTAAGGTGTAAGAGATTCTATGACAACTGTAAGTTGTCATAAGAATCTATGACACTAATAATATCATATGACATGTCATAAGATGTTGTAAGTGGCTATTTTTGGCCCCAAGTCGTTCAAGCTTGCATGGGCACATTTTTCCAGGTGTAGGATGCATGTATGATAGCATTTATGACCCCGTAAGAGCCTATTCTTGGCCATGGACGCCCAAGGTTGTACTGTTGACTCTTGACAAGTGTTATGGGCTTGTAAGAAATCATTTAATGTCTTGAGGTTGTGTAAATTCTATATAAACCATAGCATAGTAGATGAGATGCATATAACAGTTTATAGGTACCCAGGTTCTACCGGAGTGAAGGTTGGAGGACAGAGCAAGTGAATGTATTTGTAATCTCCTTTTGTGAAAATAATATAACTTGGCCTCTTTTCTTGGTGGAGTTTTTTTACCTGCAAGGGTTTTCTCCATGTTAAACACTTGTGTTATGTGCTTCATTCTACTTCTGGTATATTTTTGTATTGTGGGTTTATGTTTTGTTATATTCTCCATTAATAACACATAGTTAAAGATTGCTAAAATTTATCTCAAATCAGATTTCCATTGAAGTAGTGTTGCTTTCATTTCTAACACATTTGATAGGAAGTGTAGATGGCAGTTGTGGTAGCAAAACCTTCTCTGTTGGTGTAATATACTTTATATGTGATGCCCATTGTGGCATATCGGACCCCTAGGTTAGTGATATCATCCACTGTTAGGGTTCTCTTGTCAAACTTTGCTGTGATAAGCTTCATAATTTCCTCATTCTTCATAGATTTAATGTAGGCACAGGTTTGAAGGAACATAATCCATTCACAACTTTGATTTCTTCCTTTGTGATCATGCAAGGTTGGTCAAGGCAAAAGAAATCCTCATGGATCTGGCTTAATGCAATTCTAACCCAATCTTCTTCATAGCGGAAGTTGGGGAAACCCTTCCACATGTCTAGCCATTAACATTTGCAAACTCTGGCTTAAGTTGAAAATCATCACCTAGAAGATGATCATTCCTGAACTATTTTAGCTTCAAATGATCATATTCATCTAGCTGTGAGTGAATATATATCTAGACATCCTTTCTATGCAACACATTGGTGGGTACGTAGGAAAATGCTCCATCCTTATCAATCTCAGTGGATTTAAATGAATGTTTCTTGAATTTTGGTCTCGGCTTCTCCACAACCTCAACCACTACAAGTATTTTCATGATAATTCTTTTAGAAAACTAGGGTTTAACCAGTAAATTTGAAGAATACTTGATAATGTTGTCATTAGGGTTTGCACACAAGCTCTATTGAAGATATTCTTCTCTTCTATGCTCTTTCACACACTTGAATTCATTCAAATGAGATCAAATTTGATCAAATGAAGACTAAATAGGCTTCTCCCCAACCCTAGCTACTCCACATTTATCGCATTTCTTTGTTGTTGACCTAATCAAATTTTTACTATATAGAAATCTATGATCACTCAACAATCCTCCACAAAGAGTCCATTTTCTCTAGAAATTTGATCAAATATCATCATATCATCAACTAGACATATCCATATCACTTTTAGCCATTATGGTGAAGATTTGAGCATCATATGCATTCAGCGGTTTGAAAGGTTTTCATTTGCTACTCCCCCTAAAACAACACTTCCTCCTTTTAGTTTCTAGAGGATCCATCTACAGCAAGAAGAGGTACAAATCCTTCCATTACTTCATTATCTTCTTTCTTCCTCCATGCCATGTCCATTTCCTTCTTTAGTTAAGCAATATCAATATTTTTTTGAGGAACGAAAGACCTTACACTCTTTCCCTTGCAGAACTTTGCATTGTGTCATGATTTATTGCAATTGTAGTAGGTGGTATGGGATTACAGAGCATAACCACCTCTTCTCACATTATGCAATTAGCAGCCTTATGACCATACTTGTTGCATGTGTAGAAATAACCATAAAAGGGCTGAGCATTATTCTTATTATTCCTCATCATCTTACTTTTGCATTCTTTAATCTTATGACCAACTTTGTTGTAGGCATATCACTGACCATGAAATGAATAAGAGTTTACAGCATTGTACCTTGGAGGCCTAAATGAATTCTAGTTCATCTTGCTTCTACATTCAACAACCTTATGATGAATCTTATTGCAAGTGTATTAGTTACCATTCAAGGCTTGAATGTACCTGGTAGGAGCAATTTGCTTAGGAGTAGGCTTTTTGAAGTATTTCTTCTTGCTCCGAAAGTTATTCTTTCTTTGTCTCCAGATAGGGATGAATTCATCTTCTTTTGCATCTCCAGAGGTATTCTTCTTAGGATCTGTTGTCCTATTTTGCTTCCAAGCCAAATAGCCCAAATCCATGAAATCTCTAAGTGTTTTCCCCTTTAGAAATATAAGGAAAAACATCCCAAATCGACTAAGTCCAAAAAATCTTGAATTTGTCTTGTGTTTTTAGTAGTTTCATAATTCAAAGTTCTTCCCTTCATCATGTCATCCTAATTGTATCTAAGATCCAACTCTTTCCCTTTGAAAATTTGGCTAAGTGTTCAAAGTGTTTTGGAGTTTTGGACTTCGGACCTTTCTTCTTCCCTCATTTTTTCTTTTGAAGATAAAAGACGAAAGGTCCAAAGCCCGACCTCCGACGATTGTTAAATTTTCTAAGGCATTCCACCATTTCGTAGAGTCTTTCAGGTAGGCCCTAACAAGCTTTCAGAACTGTAGAAAGCTACCAAGTGGTCATGGCATCATCCAGATCAACTTTTAATGAGGAAGGAGAAATATGGAAAGCCCAAAGGCCAACTTCCACTAAAGCCTTATATAAATAATTCTAAGTGTTTCAGACTTCAGGGATCAGACCTTCCTTCTTCTTCCTTCTCATGGAATGTAGAAGACAGAAGGACCGAAGCCCGAACTCCACTGAAACTTTATAAATTTGGCTAAAGTCCTTAGAGTTTCGGGGCTCAGAATTTCCTTCTTCTTCCTTCTCTAGGAATGCATAAGATAGAAGGCCTATGACATGAAGTATGTTGATATTATAATCTTCCTTTGTATAGTGGAGATCAGGGGTGGGGTTTTCTACTTTTTGTTTCTCTCCTGGAAGGAAAAACGTTGAAGGCATGAGGTTTGATCTCCAACGACTTCCATAATCTTCAAAAACAAAGGGAAATGAAGTGGAATCAAGGGTCCATCATGGTTAATCTTGATGAAATCTTGCTGAAGAGGAAGAATACAGGCCAAATTGAAAGTCACACGTCCATCTCCAGCTAGAATTTGTCATTGGGCATTTATTGTTACAAGGACAGGTTCAAGCACAAGTTTTCAATGTAGATATTTGTTCAACTACTTCTAAGAAGATATTTTATGCATTTATGTCAAAGACAAATAGATGTTTCCAGACATTCCCTTTGCAGAAATATCTTCTAACAGGCCCATAGGGTGAATTTATTATAGTAGGTGATGGTACCTCATTATAAAAATCTATATATGCATGTAAAAGGATGTATTTCTATTGGTTGGTCACTGGATCATTATTTAGACTGGAGTGCTTGTTGCTTGATCTTGACCTCATGATATTTCCCAGAACTAAATGAATTTGATGAACTGTGTACTCTTCTGGTCCTTTATATCTTCATTTCTAGTTCAACTATGAGGGGAAAGTTATCAGTCAGATCCTTTCCGATTTGTATTTAGCTTTTCTATCTTTGTAATGGCTATTTAGCCTCTTTGATTAATACAAGGAACTAATTCTGCCTCACTCATTTTCTTTTACAATGTGTCTGTTTGAATGTTACTCATTTATTCTATAGATAAAAGAACCCCTCTATAAGTTCAACATTCATTTTTGGCCTCTGTTAAAGATTGGATGAGTCCGTGTTTGTTTATTCAACCTTTGTGGTCACTATTGTGTTATGTCAACTCTAACCAAACATACTAAACCTTGGTGTATCACCTTTCCCTTTCTATATTCCTTCTCTCTCTTTTCCTTGGTGATCGATAGCATAGGTTTAGTTGAATTCTCTAGACTGTAAGTCTAGAAAGAGGAACCAACCTTCTCTAGAGATTTGATTTCCTTTGCAAGGTCCCACACCTAGAAATCATCCCAAGGTTTCACTGGATTGTTGCAGCACTAAACCGCTCCAACACATGGTACAAATCAAAGTGACAACATTCTGGCATGCCTGGTGGGACTAGTCTAATGATCCTCATCATCCATTAAGGATTTGTGGTGTGCTCGTTTGTGTATCCTTCCATTTAGAGCAGTCTATCCAACACCATGGTGACTCTACTGATCAAATCTACTAGTGAAAGCAGCCCAAGTGCCTAAAGAGTTTCAACGATTAGGATTTGGTGTTTCTCCTAGTCTAATTGCTTTTAGAAGCATTTCAATCACTGATGAGTGCCAGGTACCACTTAGATAAACACACCTTTTTACTCCCTTTTTCCATCTTTCCATTCTACCTATCCTAGTATTCTACACTATAGAAACTATAAAGTATTGTTTTAATTGCACTAATGCGAGATGAATTACTGAAGATTATTATTTTTAATGAAAGGAATTATGTTATAGTAAATTAATGAAATTGTGCAGAAAAGTATCTTTTTGGGTTCACAGGTATAGCTACACAAGTGAAAAGCAATTTTGAAGATCTTTGAAGGTAGTCCTAATTATCTTAGGAGCTAGATATGGTGAACACTACATTGGACTCCAATGGTTCTAAAGTGTTGGAGGATTTCTGAAGGAGTAGGAGAGAAAAGGAGGTGGTGATCTCTAGAGCTATGCCTTAGTGGAATCATGGATGCATCTCCAGAGCTACTAGCAACATCACATAGTTTCTGCAGCTAGTGGCATTAGTACAAAGTCTCTGGCATTACTGACAACCTACATCTCTAGAGGTGATTGCAGTGCTACGAAGTCTATTCATCCAGCACCAAAGTGTTCTTATGAAAAATCCATTTGTCTACCAAGGATTTGATCCCTTTTCTATTTATTATTGCATGATTTTCAAAGACTTGTTTAATAGATATATTTCAGGGCCTCGCTACCCATTGTTTTTTAAGTTAAAACTTTGGATTTAGTGGAACTTCAATACCACTAAAGCCTTTTCAAGTTTGCATGATTATACTTTTTAGTTAGATAGTTAGTTGTATGTCTTAGTTAGGATAAGAGATTGGTTATATCCCAAAGATGAACTGATAGATAGAAGAGTTAGTTCCAAAAGATATCTTATTGCTTGGACTAATATATATTTTGATAGGAACAGTAGAAAGATATACAGATTTTTTCTATTAAAGTATTTTTGCAACTTCATTTTCAGAATAGAACATATACTTTTGAATACAATGTACATTGATGGGACTGGATTAAAGTAAGATTGTGTTATTACATTTCTACTATGAGTTTCTTGTTTAGCCTTTGGTTCTGAAAGTGTGGAGCAAGGGCCCACTCCTGCCAATAGACAGGAGGCTAGTATCTTTGCTTCATTGTCTCATTTCCAGTTATCATTAGAAGTACAATTTTCTTGCTTCCATAAGATAGGTCAATTACTATTTAATAGTTATTTTATGATAAATTCATGTTTTCAACTTTGTGTGAACTAGAATAGATTCTTTTCAGCAATCTCCTGCTTTAGCATTATTTTGGTGTTTTTAGAATTTCATTTCATAGTAGATAATTAATAGTAGTAATCCCTTAAGATAGTCAAATCAGTAGGATTAATTAGAGGATTATTGGCTATAAAGTTCCTTATTGCAAACATCCTAGGACACAACCCTAGACTTGACACATGAAAAACATGATTAAATGTCAAGGTACAATGACCCTTGTTAATCACTTGGCGACTCCCTGGTATGAGCCTATTTCTCAAAAGAGCAGATCTGTTTGGTCTTTTTCCCATATTGTTTGAATGATTTATGTTTCTTTTCATGCTATATTATGTTAAACTACTATGGAGGCTCTAAATATCAGCACCCACATGATGATTATTTCCCTCCCTTTTGTCAAGATAAACACCGTTGGCCTCCATATCGGCCTTTTCAGGCCCAAGATACCTCTGGTTTTATGCCATATAGTCTTGTTTCAATAGAATATCAGCATTCTAATGATGCTTACCTCCCACCCACCCCTACTCAGTCTTCTTGGCAATCTAATGATGCTTATTTTTTACCCCAAGAAAACTACTTCATCCCTAATCAATATGATTGCCCTCCTAACCCACCTCAAGTGGACTATGATTTTGATAACATGAGTCCCATGGATATAATGATGGACCTACAAAGGATGTTGGAGGAAATTCAAGGAGTGGTAGAGTATAACCAGCAACAAGAGGAGCTTTCCAGGCCCATCTTTAGCAACAACAACAAGAGGCATAAGAAAGGGCTTTTCAAGAAAACCTTGCTATGTGGATCATAGAACAACACATGAGGCAAATAGCCCAATCAATTCCATCCATTCCCAACTTCAGGTAACCCCTCCCTTCTACCCAAGTTCATCCTATAGTGGAATTAACCCCTAAATTCCATATCCCAAGATTTAAGCAGGGGAACCCTTATATGCCCTCTTTTCCAAATTTTAAAACCCCCACGTCTACCACTATAAATCAGCTTACAACATAGTAGCCTCGATTTCACAATTTACAAGGTTTTAGAAGCTTTCTCTCTCTCCACAAGACCTTGTTCATGTGCAAGCCCAATTTATCACTCCCCAAGAACAAATTTTCCAAGAACCCTCTCACTTCTAGGAAATTCAAAGAAATATTCAGGCCTCTTTCCCTGACACTATTTCACTTTTCTAGGATGGACATGTTGTCTACCAATCTAGTTAGTGGAATGAGCCAAAGATGGAGGTGGATGAGAAAGAAATTAATGAAGAACACTTTGTTGTTTCTACACTCACAAAGGTGGAATTATTTGAACCTCTTACACCTGTGAGTAATGTTGATTCAAATAAAGGGTTAAATCCTCTAGATATTGGTTCTTTTGAATCTTTTTCTCGCGCATCTGATCAAGTCAACAAGAATGTAATGCAAAGATTACATGGGGAGAACCTTTAAATGTAGAGACAACTTGAGCAGAATCTAGTGGAGTTGAAGTCAAAACATGAGGGCATGGAGAAGGGGATTGCTCCAATAGCTCCAAGGGTGGATGGTACCACTTTTTTTCAGGAGTTGCCTAGTTATATTGAATGTGAAGAAGGAATGCAAATGCCAATATCAACAAAAGTTTTGGAGAAACATAAGGACATGGAGGATGATGGCAAGTTGTTGTAAAGTGAGGCCAAATATGATAACAAGGTCCCATATCACAAAGAGGAGCATATGAGTAGTCTTATACTGAAGAGTTTAGATGACTTGGAGGAGGCTCATTTCTAGGATGAGCTTGATGTTTTCTACTCCAATATGGAAAGTAAATCAATGCCTCTAGATGAGGTAATTCCTTAGGCATTTGGGCAAATTAAGGATGCAGTCATTCCTCTAATTGATATAAGGAACGGGGCATTTAGACCAGCATCAAGAGAAAGAAACAAAGAAGAGACATGAGATCAACTCTGTTGATTTGCATGTCATTTCAAGGGGATGCCCTATCAGGCATCTAGCACAACTAGAGACATGTGAGGAGTCCCTAACTATCATGCTTACTTCAAAGCATGAGATTGAGCATCAAAATGGACTAGATCAGCCAATTTTTCCACTTCCAGGAAGCTACACTTCTGATTAGTGCGAGTAGATAGGTGAGCTTTTCTTTGTCCTTCAAGAAGTACTTTACTATGTGGTTGTATGTCCATCCTTTCCCCACCCCTTCTTAACTACCCACAGATATGTGAAGCATTGTAAATTGTTAAGAAAGGGCAATTACTTTCAAGAACCTGTTAATAGATTTATTTGTGGTCATTTCCTTGTTCTTAGTTTAGGTTTAGGATATGTTTGTTTCTATTTTAGTTTTCCCTTGTTTTTGCACATGCTACACTCTCATTAGGAGAATGCATGCCTTGTTTCCCTTTTGTGGTGTTGTTTTGAGGCAGGTTTCAGTTGTTTTCAGCATACTTTATCTCTTTTTGACTCTATGCCCAATGAATTCTTAAGGCTGCTGGTTCCCTTTTGTTTAATAGGAAAACACCCCTAAGAAGTCACCAAAATGTTGTCCTATTTTGTTTCCTAGATGAATAGCCCAAATCCATGAAATATCTAAGTGTTTCCCCTTTAGAAATGCAAGGGAAAACATCCCAAATCGACTAAGTCAAAAAAATCTTGAGTTTCTTTGTGTTTTTAGTAGTTTTGGAGTTTGGAGTTCTTCCCTTCATCATGTCATCCTAATTGGCTCCAAGCTCTGACTCTTTCCCTTTAAAAATTTGGTTACGTGTTCAAAGTGTTTCAGAGTTTTGCACTTCCAACTTTTCCTCTTCCCTCTTTCTTTTCTTTTGAAGATGGAAGATGGAAGGCCTGAAGCCCGACCTCCAATGGTTGCTAAATTTTCTAAGGCATTCCACCATTCTACAAAGTCTTTCAAGTGGCCCCCAACAAACATGCAGAACTACAGAAAGATGCTAGGTGGCCATGATGTCATTTAGATCAATTTTTACCAAGGAAGGAGGAAGATGGAAGGCTCGAAGGCTGACTTCTGTAGAAGCCTTATGGAAATAATTCTAATTTTTTCAGACTTCAGGGATCAGACCTTCCTTCTTCTTGCTTCCCATGGAACATAGAAGATGGAAGGCCCAAAGCCTGAACTCCACTGAAACTTTAAAAAATTGGCTAAAGTTCTTAGACTTTTGGGGATCGAACTTTCCTTCTTCTTCCTTCTCTGGGAAGGCGTAAGACAGAAGGCACGAGGCTTGAAGTCTACCAATATTGTAATCTTCCTTTGTATAGTGGAGCTCAAATGGTGGGGTTTTCTTCTTTCTCCTTCTCTCTTGGAAGGCAAAATATTGAAGGCCCAAGGCCTGATCTCCGATGGCTTCCATAATCTTCAGAAACAAAGGTAAAAGAAGTAGAATCAAGGGTCTACCATGGTTAATCTTGATGAAATCTTATTTATAAGGTAGAATAAAGGCCGGATTGAAAGTCACATGTCCATCTCCATCTGGAATTTGTCATTGGACATTTATTGTGGCAAGGGGAGGTTCAAGCACAAGTTTTCAATACAAATATTTGTTCAACTACTTTTGAGAAGATATTTAATGCATTTATGTCAAAGACAAACATATGTTTCTAGACATGCCCTTTGTAGAAATATCTTTTGACAAGCTCATAGGGTGAATTTACTATAGTAGGTGATGGCACCTCATTGTAAAAAGCTATATATGCATGTAAAAAGATGTATTTATGTTGGTTTCTCATTGGGTCATTATTCAGATTGGAGCACTTGATGCTTGATCTTGACCTCATGATATATCCCAGAACCAAATGAATCTGATCGACTGTATCCTTTTCCGAGCATTTCTATCTTCATTTCTAGTTCAACTATGAGGTGAAAGTTATCATTTTGTGTCTTTCATATATGTATTTAGCTTTTCAATCTTTGTAATGGCTATTTATTCTCTATGATTAATACAAGAAATTGATTCTACCTCTCTCATAGCTTCAAATTCCATGTCTTCAAATACAGGATCTACCTCATCTTGTTAGGCTTCTCAAAGGTACTTGACTCTGATGCCAATTGTTGAACACACTGGGATGCTTAGAGGGGGGTAAATCAACATATACAAAAACTTAAGTACTTTATTTGTAGATCAAATCAAATTACTTAGAGAACATAAAGTAAAGCATGCACCCCATTAATCAACACAATGACACCAGAATTTTTACATAGAAAACCCAAAAATGGGAAAAACCATGATGAGTGTTAGCTCACAATATATAATGCTCATTGCAATAAAGATTATAACTTTGTTTGAGGGCTAAAACCCAAGGAAGCTACTACTCCCTGAAGAAAGCTCACTACTATAAGAGATTACAATGATAACATAAATATGAACTACTATGAAAGAAACATCTGACTTATGCTGATGTTGTAGTCCCCTGTTTCTACACAATTACTCCATCATACTAACTGCACACACTTCATCCTTCCCATTCTGTTCTACTACTTTCACACTCTTCACAAATTACTTTGTTCTTATATATATATCTCCTCTGCAACATCTCAAAACATTAATTACATCAGCATCAAAAAGATTTTTAGATGTTCAACATGTAATTCTCCATGGGTTAGCTTCAAACATATACTCTATGAAATGCAAATAGGTTGTGAATCTCAAAACATCACAACATGACCCAAAACATGTCACAACACATCTTTCAATGTCAAAACAAGTGATAAGGATCTACTACACATGAAGAAACCAAATTATTGGCCCAAACAACACTATCACTGCTAACTGTCCATCTTTGCACCACCGAAGAGACATCAAAAACATGATGCAAACTAGGATATGAGAATTGTACCTTGTCAACCCAATCCATACACCCTTCACCTGAAGTATCTGATCATTCTATGCATCTGCAAGACATGAAACATATTGAACTAATGAAAATAGGGCATTCCAGACTAACTATGACACATCAAAACTTAGGATATTGCATTACGAACCACCAAGTCAACTAAAATTCTTATGTATGGGCTCATTCATCATTCAAAACATATCTTTAGAACCACACAATCATATCTATCATTTCTGGAGGAATGCAGAGACATTTAACTTAGTTTCACTATGACCATCATTCATACATATACATAACTCAAGGTGACTTAAACACCTTGTGTGGTACTGGAAACAAGAAGGAATTATTTGTGCTTCAAACCTAAGATGTATTAGGATTTGTAGATTCTCTGCATACACTCATATTATTGATCTGTATACTCTCCATCTTTTGCAAGTACTCAAACATGTGCTTTGAGAATAATTTAGACATCGAGAACTATCTGTCATTTGAGAACTAACCTTGTGGACCATCAGATCACTTGATACTTCAAGGAATCATGTATTGCATATCATTAAACATGTTCTCAAAATTGTATGGGCACAACTTCTCTTCTAGAGGAATGTGGAGCATTCCAACGGGTCTCCACCATTGCTTTACTTTGTCTGAGCACTAACCAGAACTCTTTCACTGATAACTTTCTCTTCTGAAGGTGTAATGAGCTGAAATCTTGGATAAGATATCTTCATATCTCAATTAACTTATATTATAAACCACAAGACTAAGTCTTGCTTTGCAGAGAAATGCGGACCAAAATACTGAATCTACCTTAAGGTATACAATGTGAATGCCTTAGTAAAACTTTTTCAACTTATATCTAAGTGTGGTACACCATACCAGTAAGATATCAATGTAGACATATTGAAAACATGTTAGAATAGGTTTACACACCTCTGTATCACACTTAGACACCAAACTAATCACCACATCACACTTAGACACCTTTTCTCCATCTACTAGAACTTTTCAGACTGACTTTCCTTAAGCATGATGACCCCATGTATTCAACTGTGTCAAACCATGTCTCTCAAATATTTTATTATGTCAAACATGCTGACCTTGTGTCAAACTATCTCTCTCAAATCTTCCACTATCCATTAGCTTCATTATCTCTGACCTCAGGTTGATACATATAGAGTCGACATCAATGACAATACATATTGCCAACAAAGAGGGTTGGTGCTATTTAGGAGCTTGCCTAAGTCAAGCTCTATGAATGGTGTTTCCACATCAAGAATAGCAATGATGATACATAAAGGGAGAATTCCCTAGGAGGACAGAGGCAAATATGAAGTAGAATAGAATGCTATAACAAAGCATAAAGGAAGGAAGTCACCATGAGCATGGTGATGAGTGCCAAGTAGCACCCATAATAATACACCTTTTTACCTCTTTTTTTCCACCTTTCTTAGTCCATTGTCTTGATAATTGCACCAAAGTAGACTGATAAGATTTGTTCTAATTATATTAATGAGAGATGAATTACCGAAAGTCATCATTTTTTATTGAAGGACTAATGTGTATCAATTTAATGGAAATATGCATAAATTCTCTCTTTTTGAATCTACAGGTGCAGATGTTCGGGCAAACGTAATTTTGATCATCTCCATAGATGGCCCTAATAATCTTTGTAGCTAACATGAAGGATACCACACCAATCTCTAATGTTTTCCAATATGATTGGAGAGATTTTGAGATAAGAGGATCAAGGGTTAATCATCTCTAGAGCAGGACAGAAATCATAAGCACATCTCTAGAGCTACAGACAAATAGTACGCACCTTCGGAGCCCTCCTTAATGCACTATAGAGTTCCAGAACTGCTATCAATCAACACTTCCATTATCAATTGGAGTGCTCCAAGGATTACTCATCCAACGCCTGAGTAATCGAATGAAGACTCTAGTTAACTGCGAGAAGTTTAATTCCTCTTTTATTGATTTTGCATGAGTTCTTGACAAACTGATTAAGTACCTATATTTCAGGGCCTTGCTACCCAATTGTTATTTGAAACTAAGACTCTAGATTTAGTGGGACTATTGTTCCATTAAGATCTATTTCAATTGCATGATTTTACTTTGTAGTTAAATAGTTGATAGAATAAGAGATTGATGTTATCTCATAGATAAACTGGTAGTTAGAGTAAGTGATATCTCATCGTTGGATTTGATATAAATATATAAGTTAGTAGAAGAAGAAAGATATAGATTATTATTGTAATATCATTTTGATATAGATGCTTTTCTGAATACAAAAGAATACTGATGGGATTAGACTAAAGAAGAATTGTGATATTACATTCATGTATTGATTTATTTCCTTAGTCTTTAGTCCTGAGGGTGAGGAGCAAGGGTCCACTCCCGCCATCAAGACAGGAGGCTAGTATTTGTTTGTTCATTATCTTGTTTCAGATTCTACATAGGAATATAGTTATTGTTTTCTCATAGATAAATGCATGCTTCAATTGAATGGATTAGAATAGATAAATATTAGCAATTTACTATTTCAGTTTTGTTTCCAGTATTCTTAGAATTTACTTTCATAGCAGATAAATCAACAGCATTAATTTCCTTAGCAAATAAGATTAGCAGAATTAGTTAAATGAACTGACAACTATAGGATTGCTAATTGCAAATAGCCAAAGACACAGCCTTGGATTTGACACATGAAAAAATGATTAAATTATGAGGACCAACGACCCTTGTCATTTTTGGTGTCATTGTCGGGGATCTCTATGTTAATTAGGGAAACTTAGTTAAACAGATTTTTAGAATAAATTGAATCTATATGGTTAGAGTTAGGTATTCAAAAGGAAGATACATAAAATAGACAGCCCAGAAGCAAACAATAGGAGAAAGCAGTAGGGTGGCACAAGATCTTGTTGAAGAGAGGCACCTAGAACCTACCTTGGAATTGCACCCCAACTCAATAATTCCTCAAATCTTCCAAGTCCTTCCCTCTCTGAATATATCCAAGAATTGAAAGAAAGATTCCAGGAAGATACTTTGACAGAAACTAATTCCTCAGAACCCCACACCGAATCTTAAAGAGATGAACTAGTATCAAACATGGATGATAATCAGGCTGCAAGAACCTTCTCATTTCCCATTGTTTTGGCTGCTGGAGATAATGCCCCCTTCTAGATTTGCCCTAGATTAAACCCTACAATCACAATTATGATACATTAGGGTTAGGGAGATGACTTACAAGTAGTTATTTCTTCATTATGCTCTTGAATAGAACTCCTGCAATCATCACATAGAGAACACAAGTATAATATATATACATATAAACTAATGCCATTGTTAGGGTTAGCTGCAAATATATAAAACTCATAATAAAATTCCAACACTACTTACTGTCAAACACTTCTAGAGCATCGAGATAGGGACATGATAGATTTGACCCAGCCAACCCATACTAAGCCCAAGAGCAGAACTTTGGCCCTCCTGGCTTTGGTGGCAAGACTTAGACATCTACCAAAGTGGGGTACTTAGCAAAATGCTGGTCTTACTCCTCTATCCATGCCTTATCACTTATAATTAATAACTCATCATGGTAGGAATGGTACGGGGATCATAGCGGAGTTCTCAATTTATCCAATCTAAGCCCAAGAGCAGGACTTTGACCCTCTTGGCCTTGATGGCAAGGCTTTGACATCCATCCAAGGTGGGGTAATTAGATGGAAACCTTCTACCCTCTTACCTATGTCTCCTTCCCTTCCTCCATGATGAGGTTCCATATATTTTATATATAAAAGATATTGATGCATAATAAAACAATATCATATACTGTATTATTATCTCGTATTCTATACATGATTCATTATACATAAGTAATGTAAATTGCAAGGGATAATAATTCTTGATTGCAACTATATTATCAAACTTACAAATTATTATTAATATATGTTACTTACTCTGATTCTAAGTTCTTTGGCTGCTGCTCTTTTTGCAAATCTAACTGAATCTCTGAATACTATTTATCTCTTACTTCTAATACTTTTAATATTTTCTGATGCCTTCTTCTCTGTATTGAATACTATAATATCTCTGCTACTTTATATATTTTTTATAATATATATTTTTCACTTCCCTTTTACTGTTGATGTACATATATATATAATGCAGATCTAAATATATGTATTTATCCTATACTCTTCTTATATTTTCTTCGGATGATGTTTTCCTTCTATTTCACAACCTTTATTTATTTCCCTTTCAAAGGATATGTTCGAAGAGGCATGTCTCTTATTATTTTTATTACTTTATATTAATTACCTTTTGTGGTAAAACTAGTTCTAACCATACTAACTCGGTTATCATAAGAGGATAGGTTAAAAGATGTTTATTTATTTTATTTATATTTATATTATATCATTTATATTATAATAAATGATATATTATATATTTTATATTATTTATACTATATCATTTATATCATAATAAATGATATATAATTTATATTATATTATTTGTATTTATATTATAATGTAAGATAATTATAAAAATATTCGTATTTATATTATTAGATATATTTATAATATATTATATTTATATATATTGTTATTTACAATATGGATATTATATTTTAATTATAATAAAATATTCATCTAATAATATTATTTATTAAATAATATATAATCTATGTAATTATTTCTATCATCCGAAATAATATTTACAAACCCTCTTTATCATGTTCAAATCTTTACTTCAACAGTGTCTTGATATGGGGACATGACAACCCTCCCCACTCAAGATTGCTTGTCCTCAAGCAAGTTGTTTACATATACATATATTTTAATTTGTTTTTATGCAATAAATATTTTGAGCTAGTTGTTTACATATATTTTAATTGTTTTTTTCATGTCATTTCAAGCCGTAGGTTACCCATAGAGATATTTTAATTATTTTATTTTACTATTTCATTTAGTATATTTACTTAATGTAATTTTAAGAGTTATTTTATTCTTATTTTTTTTTACCTTATTTACTCATTACTTATTACATATTTGTAAGTAAATTATTTTTAGTTTTTGTTGCATTTAGCAATGTATTAAACACCATTATTCCAGCAATTCATGAAATTCATACTGACAATTTTCATTGATTCTTTTTTTTAACTATTATTCACAGGATGGCAGGATGACTGCTCTGATTATAACTGAACTCTGCTTACCCTGTCTTAGGAAATTTATAGTATGGCTTTCAAAGGTTATCAAGACATGAAACTTGGAATATAATATCATCAAACAACTATATGCAACATACCAAAATTGCAAACCAAATTCTTCATCTATAGAGGACTATCAATCAATTCTTTGTCACTAACTCAATAAACTGCCAACACTTAGTCAATTTGACTTTAAAGTTATTCTTACCAAACCAAAATGTTATACACAACTTGTCTTAAGAGTTGTTCCAAGTCATATCTGATTGTTGCCATCAATGACAACATCAAATCTTTAACATATCAGCAGTGTCTCTTAACCATGTTGCCAACGGATGGAATGTATGGATTCACTAGATCAAACCCTCCTTTCACTCTAACATTCAAGGACAAAGATTGAGCCAATCCACTACAAAATGGAAGAGGGATTAACTACAGATCTTTGTACTCTTGTTTGTCAAGGAAAGATAAGATTAAACCAAGCTTTTATCAAACCCTAGGTCAAATATGCAAGAAACCCTAGTTCTAAGATAATTAGCTTGAAACAGATGATCAACAACAAAAATATGGAAACCAAAAGTATAGAGAGGATTAGTAAGATGTCAGAACCTATCTCTTGAAAGCAGAGGTGTCAGAGGACAAATTTGGCAACCACCTAAGTTCAGATGTTGGAATCTATCATAGGTCAAAATTGATGAAATGTTGGAGATGATGCCAAAAACTCATATCCAGAAGCTTGAGGCCCTATAGACTAGGACAAAAACCACCCAAGTCTAGTTAGAGGGATTTTCTGACACTATTTTTGGATCCTAAAACTATAATGTCTACAATGCTTCCCTATATCTCCACTTTTCCTAAAATGTGTACCTATAATCTGTACACAAGATGAGAAGAGAGGGGTTTGGGGGTTGTGGTGTTTAAGAGCTTGCCTCAGTCAAGCCCTGGGTCAGAAATCAAAGGTTTCCCACCACCATTGTTAATGAGAGGGCATGCTATTATAGAGTAGAGGCCAAAGATAATCTCATCGATGAAATGATTCAAATGGCAATAATGCCACCTTGGTGGTGAAGCCCTTGAGAGAATGAAATCTCTTCAACTCACAAGGAGATGGATGATGAATCCATATCAGCAACAAACACACAAATACACAATGAATGTCTTGAATGCTCTTTTCTTTAATATCATAACTTTGTGTTATCCATCTAGGTGTAAAACAAAGTCCTAAACTCACTCATATATGCTTTCATGCTAACATTTACAAATTCAAATCACAACAGCTAACAAGGAGGAACATTTTTAAAGGTCCCATGCTGACACACCAAAATTTAGCCTTGACCAATTAGGAGAGACTTGGGCAGTTAGTACCCAAGTCTAGGGCCTAAATTGGGTCAAGGATAAGTTAAGATAGGTCCCAGGGGTCCCAAAATGTCCTAGGTGTTGGGAAGTTTCTTTCAGGATGATCAATTATAATGTAAAATTTACTATAAGGAAGAAAATAGGACATAGGAGCTAAACTAGGAGGTAGAAAGGCATGTGACCACTTTTTACTCCATAACACAAACAAAGAAAGGGATTTGGAATTAGAAATTTGAATTAGAGAGCCCCTTGGCATTTTTCTCAAGCTACTCAAAATATAGATAGAACACCAAAGGGTGTTTGAAAACAACCAGTTAGGATGTTACCCACTAAGTTATTTAAGAAGAAGCATCAAATGTACTTTTTCAAAAGAAATTATAAACATAAAAAAATAATCAAGGGGAATAAGGTTTCATGGAGGCTCCCATTCTAGAAACAAACTACAAATTTGATGCTTTGAACATCCTCAAAGATAAACTAAATTTTGATATCACTCTCAATCTTTCTAGTATCACCAACACAAAAGGAACTACATCTACCTAAAAGATAGTGAGATCAAACTACAGACCCTATCATAGCTATAAATGTTGAGAAAATGAATGATCTTGATTAGGAGGATCCTCTAGAGAATTTGGAAGTGAATTTGCTAGAAGAAAGGATATTGAGTCAAATAAATTCCAAAATTGACAAACAGAATTATAGGAATAGAAAAAGAGGAATAGTAAATCAAACAAATAGGTCTTAGAAAATGATGGAGAAGAAAAAGGATAGATGAAGATCAATAACATGAAGCTAAGGTCTAGGAAGGGAGTGTCCCTTTCTAGCAACCAAAGAAGGTCACATCATGGAATATTAGGGGACTAAATGCCACTAACAAAAGATGCTTTCTCAAATGTCAAATAAATATTATCATGCTCAGATAAATTCCTTTTACAAGAAATAAAACAATAAAAATTATTTTGATACACATATGGACAAATGGAAATAGTGGAAGGGTAACTTTGTGGAGTCTTTTGGTGCCTCTAGAGGTTTGATTATTCTATGGAGATTGACAACTATCAAGCTAGATGGTGTAGGATTTAAGCACAATAGGCAGGTGTGTAAATTTTCAATCTTTTCTATTAACTTAAGTTTCTTCTTGATAAATGTATATGGGCCTATTGGATGTGTCTGAAAAAGGGGCCTGAGATCAAATTACTAGCATCTTAGAAACCATCAACCATGAAATTGTAAGTATTCGGGTTGATTTCAATGCAATCCTCACAAGCTTGAATAGAAGTGGTGGAATTGGAAGAGAAAACCAATCCCAACTTGACTTCATTAACTTTGTGAACAAAGCTAATCTTTAGGACATCATTCCTAGGAATGGTTCTTTCACTTGCACAAATCATATATTAGGATTTTCTTATATTGTTGAGAGACTAGATCATTTACTTTATTGTAGTGATTAGGCCAGATTCCCCTTTCTTTCTAAATACAACATTCTCCCTATTTTGTCTATGATCATTACCCAGCACAATTGGTCCTTACTAAATATCAAAAACATATAAGAAGTTTGTTCAATTTTGAAAACATGTGGGTGAGATATCTTGATTTCTTGGTTAATATTTAGTCATGGTGGGTTGCAACTAGTATCCAAAAAGGGTTGAAAATATTTATCCTCTTTAGAAAACTATGCTACATCAAGATATATTTAAAATAGCAGAACAAGACACATCTCAAGAATATTTTCCAAGAAAAAGACAATATTGAGAAGAAAATGATAAACTTAATGAGTAAATGATTACAAGTGGAATGGAACATGAAGGATACAAAAAAAATAAGGAATTAATCTAGGATAGAATACTTAAATCTTGGCCAAAGATAAAATATACTAGAAACATAAATTAAAGGGGGATTGGCTAAAAGATAGGGATAATAGCACCAAATCCTTTGATAATTTAAATAAAATTAGAAAGAATCTCAAAAACAATGTAATGATCAAGTATCCAAAAAGGAAGATCCTTGACAAATATAGTGAGTTCAATGAAGAGATAGTGAAATACTTTCAACTTAACTCAATAATTGGGATGGTTTTGATTTGACCAACTAAAACAAATCACTACTACATATTCCAAAGTTGGTAACTAAAGAACAAAATAATCTTCTTGTGGCTCCCTTCAAGAAGAAGAAATCAAGCTAGTTTCTGCTAAATTCCATCAAAAAAATCTCTTACGCCTAATGGTTTCCTTGGAAGCCTCTTCTGTAATAACTGGCATATATTAGGTAGAGAGGTGCGGAAGACAACTAAGGAATCCAAGAAGAAAGGTATGATGCTGAAAGATCTCAACAACACTTCTATAGCATTGAATCCAAATAATGACTCCGTTGAATCATTTAAGGATTATTGGCCAATTTTATTACACAACACAATATATCAAATAATATCTAAGGCCATGGCTAATAGGATCAAACTCATTCTATCAAACATCATTGCTAAGGACCAAAGTGGTTTTCTTTCATGTAGGTCAATAATGGGTGAATTAATTAGAGATAATGATACAATTCACTCAATAAATATCAAAAAGAGTAGTTGTATGCTGGTCAAGGTTGATATGAAGAAAGTCTATGACATAGTGGACCGATGCTTGTTGGTCAAAGTTATGAAAAACTTTAACTTTTGGAACAAGTGGCTAACTTGGGTATTTAGTTATATTTGAAGCCTACACTATTCCATACTATTAAATGGAAAGCCCAAGGATTTTCTAGTTCTTTGAGAGGTCTACATCGAGTTCATATCTCTCCTTTTTTCATAATCATGGCTAAAGCTCTATTATGTACAAAATGAGATCTAGGCTAACATCTACATCATCCTAAATCAATATTTCTCTACATAAAATATGAACATGAGTCAAGGAAACTCTATACTCATCTACAATCCTCAAAGGAGAGCTAAGAGGTATCTTGATTAGTCCCTTTGTTTCCAAGGAGAGAGATCTTATGACTAATTACAACATCTAGGGTTTCTAGGGCTAAAATAGAGAGATCAAGAGTTACATACCTAAAACCATTAAAAACCTAGAAAGCAGTGGCAGGGAGGAGCTAAACAGAGCTGATAGAACTTGATTCTAGAATATTTTGGTACTCCAAACATTGGGGTTAAGGGTGGTAGGCACTTTAGTCCTCGATTAGGGTTTTACAAGATTTCTAGATCTAACTGCCATTGCCTTCATGTATTCCTATCTTTTGTAACTTGTTATCTTCATATTTCTCCATATGCGACCTACACACAAGAAAGAAGGAAAGAGTGTTGAACACACTGAGATACTAAGAGGGGGGATGAATCAACATATACAAAACCTTAACTGCTTTATTTGCGGATCAAATCAAATTACTTAAAAATAGAAAGTAAATCATGCACCACATTAATCAACATAATGACACTAAGATTTTTATGTGGAAAACCCAAAAATGGTAAAAACCACGGTGAGTGTTAGCTCACAATATATAATGCTCGAGATAAATATTACAACTTTGTTATAAGGCTACAACCCAAGGAAGCTACTACTCCATGCTGACTTTGTTTTAGGGCTACAATCAAAGGAAGCTAGTACTCCCTGAAGAAAGCTCACTACTATAAAAGATTACAATGATAACATAAATATGAACTACTGTGAAAGAAGCATTTGACTTATGTTAATGTTGTAGTCCCATTTTTCTACACAATTACTCCATCGTACTAACTTTGCACACTTCATCCTTCTCATTTTGTTCTATTACTTTAACACTCTTCACAAATGACTTTCTTCTTCTATATATATCCTCTGTAAAATCTCAAAACATTAATTAGGTCAGCATCAAAAAGACCTTTAGATGAAACATGTAATTCTGCATCGGTCAGCTTCAAACATATAGTTTCTATAAATAAAATAGGTTTCAGATCTCAAAACATCACAACAGGACCCAAAACATGTCACAATACATCTTTCAATGTCAAAAAAAGTGATCAGGATCCACCACACATGAAGAAACTAAACTATCGGCCCAAACAACACTATCACTGCTAACTGTCCATCTTTGCACCACCGAGGAGATCACAAACATGATGCAAACTAGGATATGAGAAATGTATTGTGTCAACACAATCCATACACCCTTCACCTAAAGTATCTGATAATTCTTTGCATCCACTTGAGACATGAAACATATTGAACTGATAAAAATAGGGCATTCAAGACTGGCTGTGACACATCAAAACTTAGGATATTGCATTGCAGACCACCAAGTCAACTGAAATTCTCATGTATGAGTTCATTCATCATTTTGAACATATCCTTAGAACCGTACAACCATATCTATCATTTAGAGAAATGCAAAGACATTTAACTCATTTGCACTATGATCAGCATTCACATATATACATAACTTAAGGTGACTTGAACATCGTGTGCAGTACTGGGAACAAGAAGGAATTACTTGTTCTTCAAATATGAGATGTATTGGGATATGTAGAGTCTCTACATACACTCATATTGCCAATCTGTATAATCTCCATCTTTAGCAAGTACTAAAACATGTTCTCTAAGAATAACTTAGACATCTGGAATTGTCTGTATTACTTCTATAATTTGAAAACTGACCTTGTGGACCATTAGATCACTTGATACTGTAAGGAAGCATGTATTTCACATATTTAAACATGTTCTCAAAACCATATGGGCATAACTTCTCTCCTAGAGGAATGCAGAGCATTCCAGTAGGTCTCCACATTGCTTTACTCTGTTTGAGCACTAACTGGAACTCTATCATTGATAGCTTTCTTTGCTAAAGGTGTAATGAGCTGAAATATTGGATAACATACCTTCATATCTCAATTAACTTATATCTTGAACCGCAAGACTAAATGTTGCTTTGCGGAGAAATGCAGACTAAAATATTGTGACTCTACCTTAGGGTATACACTATGAATGCCTTAGTAAAACTTCTACAACTTATCTCTAAGTGTGGTACACCATCCTGGTAAGATATCAATATAGACATATAGGAAACATGTTAGAACAGGTTTACACACCTCTGCATCACACTTAGACACTAGATTGGTGAGCGCATCACACTTAGACAACTTTTATCCATCTGTTATAACATTCAGACTAACTTGCCTTAAGCATGTTGACCCCATGTCTTCAACTATGTCAAACCATCTCTCTCAAATCTTCTATTATGTCAAACATGATGAACCTGTGTCAAACCATCTCTCTCAAATATTCCACTATCCATCAGCTTCATTATCTCTAACCTTAGGTTGACACATATAGTGTTGACATCAATGATAATACATATTGCTAACAATCTCCCCCTTTGTCATTGATGGCAACACCAAAACAAAATGTGTACAAAGACTCCCCCTTAGATGCATATTTCTCTGTCCCCCTTTGACATCAAAGACAAAGGGCCTAACATCTTATATCATCCCAAAACTATATAAACTGCCCCTTACTATATGATTTCTGCAAACAACACTCCCCCTAAGATGGAAATGCCCCAAAACTAGATGCTATGTACATAGAAAGACACTGTAAACCTCCACAAAACTATATACTTCCAAAATTGTCTTATCTTCAATAAACCTTCAACTCACTTAGAAGGTAGAATAGATTTGTACATTACCTTGAGTTACATAAGAGTGGATACCAAATTTTCATTTTTCTGAGGCAAGAATGTGATTTTGGCATTTCCTTGTTGTTGACCTAATCAGATTTTTACTATATAGAAATCTATGATCACTCAACAATCCTCCACAAAGAGTCCATTTTCTCTGGAAATTTGATCAAACATCATCATATCATCAACTAGACATATCCATATCACTTTTAGCCATTATGGTGAAGATTTGAGCATCATATGCATTTAGCGGTTTGAAAGGTTTTCATTTGCAACTCCCCCTGAAACAACACTTCCTCCTTTTAGTTTCCAGAGGATCCATCTACACCAAGAAGAGGTACAAATCCTTCCATTACTTCATTATCTTCTTTCTTCCTCCATGTCATGTCCATTTCCTTCTTTAGTTAAGAAATATCAATATCTTTTTGAGGAGTGAAAGACCTTACACTCTTTTCCTTGCAGAACTTTCCATTGTGTCATGATTTATTGCAATTATAGTAGGTGGTATTAGATTGCAGAGCATAACCACCTCTTCTCACATTATGCAATTAGTAGCCTTATGACCATACTTGTTGCATGTGTAGAAATAACCATAAAAGGCCTGAGCATTATTCTTATTATTCCTCATCATCATACTTTTGCATTCATTAATCTTGTGACCAACTTTGTTGTAGGCATAACACTGACCATGAAATGAATAAGAGTTTGCAACATTGTGCCTTGGAGGCCTAAATGAATTCTGGTTCATCTTGCTTCTACATTCAACAACCTTATGATGAATCTTATTGCAAGTGTAATAGTTACCATTCAAGGCTTAAGTGTACCTGGTAGGAGCAATTTGCTTAGGAGTAGGCTTTTTGAAGTATTTCTTCTTTCTCTAAAAGTTATTCTTTCTTTGTCTCCAGATAGGGATGAATTCACTTCTTTTGCATCTCCAGAGGTATTCTTCTTAGGATCTGTTGTCCTATTTTGCTTCCAAGCCAAATAGCCCAAATCCATGAAATCTCTAAGTGTTTTCCCCTTTAGAAATATAAGGAAAAACATCCCAAATCAACTAAGTCCAAAAAATCTTGAATTTGTCTTGTGTTTTTAGTTGTTTCATAGTTCAGAGTTCTTCCCTTCATCATGTCATCCTAATTGGCTCTAAGATCCAACTCTTTCCCTTTGAAAATTTGGCTAAGTGTTCAAAGTGTTTTGGAGTTTTGGACTTCGGACTTTTCTTCTTCCCTCATTTTTTCTTTTTAAGACAAAAACGGAAGGCCCGAAGCCCTACCTCTGATGATTGTTAAATTTTCTAACGCATTCTACCATTTCATAGAGTCTTTCAGGTAGGCCCTAACAGGATTTCAGAACCGTAAAAAGCTGTCAGGTGGTCATGGCATCATCCAGATCAACTTTTAACGAGCAAGGAGAAATATGGAAGGCCCAAAGGCCAACTTCCACTAAAGCCTTATATAAATAATTCTAAGTGTTTTAGACTTCAGGGATCGGACCTTCCTTCTTCTTCCTTCTCATGGAATGTAGAAGATAGAAGGACCGAAGCCTGAACTCCACTGAAACTTTATAAATTTGGCTAAAGTCCTTAGAGTTTCAGGGCTCAGAATTTCCTTCTTCTTCCTTCTCTGGGAATGCATAAGACAGAAGGCCTAAGGCATGAAGTCTGTTGATATTATAATCTTCCTTTGTATAGTGGATCTCGGGGGTGGGGTTTTCTCCTTTCTCTTTCTCTCTTGGAAGGAAAAATGTTGAAGGCATGAGGTTCGATCTCTGATGACTTCCATAATCTTCATAAACAAAGGGAAATTAAGTAGAATCAAGGGTCCACCATGGTTAATCTTGATGAAATCTTGCCGATAAGGAAGAATACAGGCCAAATTGAAAGTCACACATCCATCTCCAGCTGGAATTTGTCATTAGGCATTTATTGTTACAAGGACAGGTTCAAGCATAAGTTTTCAATTAAGATCTTTGTTCAACTACTTCTGAGAATATATTTTATGCATTTATGTCGAAGACAAACAAATGTTTCCAGACATTCCCTTTGCAGAAATATCTTCTAATAGGCCCATAGGGTGAATTTATTACAGTAGGTGATGGTACCTCATTATAAAAATCTATATATGCATGTAAAAGGATGTATTTTTGTTGGTTGGTCACTAGGTTATTATTCAGACTGGAGTGCTTGATGCTTGATCTTGACCTCATGATATTTCCCAGAACCAAATGAATTTGATCAACTGTGTACTCTTTTGGTCCTTTCTATCTTCATTTCTAGTTCAACTATGAGGGGAAAGTTATCAGTCAGATCCTTTCCAATCTGTATTAGCCTTTTCTATCTTTGTATTTAGCTTTTCAGTACCCAAACTAGGCTTCTTATAGGGGTCCTTCAAACTGGGGAAATAATCAATGGAATCTAGTATGGCACAGGCCTTAGAATATTCCTCCTTGGGGGCCATAAGATTGGCCAAACCAACAATGGTAGAACCAACATTGGCAAAATCAGCCTGGGGGAAATCAACCATGGCCACACCAGTTTGGATCACAAAACATGCAACCTCATTGGGGTCCTCAACAGGGTTATAATCAACAATACCAGGGACAACCTTGATGTTTCCAACCTCAACAACAAGCATTGCTAATTGGAACCCCCAACACATAAGGATAGTCACAAAATGAGCTAGTTAGCTAGCCACCTTTACCAGCCCAACCTATACCAAACCCAAAAAATAAACAAGGAGCGGCTGTTTACATGAGAGAACAAGAAAACATAGCTGGTATTAATGCCATATATTCTAATAATCTCTAGTTGCGTTCTAGGAAATTACTTCCAAGACAATCTCTTCCAACTATAGTTGAAGTAACCAATGATGAGGAACCTAAAAATGCATCCACTCAAATTCAAGAGGAGATTACTATCAAAATAGTGTTGAAAGAACCATCCTTGGATAAATCCAGAGTTGCTCCTAAAGGAACAGCTCCGGACAACACCCCTAGAAACACTTCTGCTAAGAACTCTAGAGTTGCTCTAGAGATAGAAAAACTAGCATCATACCTAGAATGGCTCAAACAACATGTCCCTCAGGAAAAGGTCTTACAAAAATAAGTCCAATCTACCCTGGAATCAAAACTTCTACAAGAAATTAGACAATTGAACATTGAAATTCCGCTCCTACAAGCAATTAGGGATATGCCTGAACTGAACCAATTCATCAATCAACATTGTGTTAAGACCTAGGGTAGAAAGAAAACCTTTCCTACCACCATCCAGGTGGAAGGAAAAGTGGTATACCTCCTAATGGGAGAAATGCTCCTCCCAAAATATGGACACCCTAGGAACCCTATCATAACTGTTTATATCTTAGGAGTGGAAATATCTAATGTTTTGGTTGATTTGGGAGTAGCAATAAATGTAATGACAGTCCACACTATGGACAAAATAGCTCTAATGGGTATCTAGTCCACATCCATAATCCTTTAACTGGTTGATCAATCGGTAGCTATTCCAAAAGGGGTGATAACTGATGTTCCAGTTGTGGTAGAATCATGGGAATTCCTAGTAGACTTCCTGATATTAGAACCTAGAAACTATTGAAATGCATATACATTGATATTAGGAAGGCCATGGCTTGCCACAGTAGTAGCATATATTGATTGTTGAACAAAGGATATGGTCATTTCCAATGGAATAGATTTGAAGAAAATATCTTTGTATCCTCCAGCTAAACCATCAATACATTATTCAGGAAAAGTGTGGGTAGATAAGCTGAATAACATGGAAAATAGTGCCTTTGTAGCTATGGTTACCATCAAAGAACATTTGGGTGAGTTAGAAGAAGAAATCCACTATGATACAAGAGAAGATATCACCCACATTCTTATTAACAAAGTGATGCAGAGTGAAACGCAACGGGAGCTAACTAACAGGAAGGAAGAGCCAATAATACAAACAGCATGATAAAAATCCCTATCGGCTCAGCATCATCATCATGTTTCCTAAAAACACCAACATCATCATCATATTTCGGATGAGCAGAATTATCCTCCTGCCGACTACTATTCACCTCCTCCGCCTGTCGCCTATCATCATCATCATGATACTCAACGGGCGCAAACATCCTCCTGTTGCACTGTTCATCGGGCGCCAAACACTAGCGGCATCATCATGATCTTCAACACTCTCTTCGTCAGCAGGATATCCAAATATCCGGTTGTTCCAAATATCCTGATGATGACACATTCAACACCTTCCCTTCGACGCTCCGCTAGCCGACGACACAAGCAACAGCATCATGATAAGACTTATCCGGTTCCCCCGAAACCTCCTGATGATGTTAATACAATTTCCTGCCTACGCCGATACCTAACCACTTAGCGACAACAGGATCAACATGCATAGGGGGATATCTCAATATCCTGATGACGATGACGTCATGTGCGGATGACGATGACGTCACACAATATCCTGATGACCTCTTCAGCACTTGTTCACAAAAACTGAACTTTCACTCCCGCATCTGTTAGCGATATGCGGATGATGAGCACTCACAGAAGATGATCCTGACGGTGATATATACACTGAGTATATATTTGACTTACAACATCCTGATGTACTTGCAACTTGCAAACTTCAACAGTTTCATAACCCGATCTTCACTCTATGCCGATGTACTCTTCTTTGGCAACTCCTGACGATGATCACCCCGACGCACTTGCACTTCATGCAACTAACCGCATCATGCCGATCTCCTCCACTTATCCGGATGATGATGCCCAACGCGACTGCAGGATATTTGCAGACATATCCTGATGATGCCGTTTTCACGAACCTTTAGCCTTAGCGAAATTTCACTTCGCCGATCCTCCAGGGATGACCTGATCCACTCTCAGAGTGACCTTCCAAACTCTCTCAGCTCGACCTAGCACATGAGGATGCTAGGCTTCTCAACACCTCTCGACCGCGATCCTGCACACCTGCATGCGAACAAACAGAAAACACAAACTACCTCCTAACCTACTGTACACAGCCATTCCACCGATTCGACGAATCAACCGGTGGAATGGATCAGCATGTCCATGAAACCACCAGATCAGCAAAATGATTAAACAATGGAATCCAACCAGATAAAGAACACAAACAGGATCTCTTTATTGATTTCAAAGATGCAATTACAATGATCAGTCTCTCTCTGCAATCTGACTTCTCAATGCGATACAATACTATGATCGATGATATCTCTATCTGTCTGTCTATGCAATATCAACCGATCCCCATCCTTAAATAGATTTTCCTACGAGTACTACTGACCCGACTCCAAGCGGCTGGGAACTCTCCAGGCGGCTGGGAGATCCAACCGATCCTACAGCATGACAGCTGTTCTAACAAACTTAACTAAAAATAGTAAAAGCCTGGTCAGCATGATCTTATCATGATCAGCGTGACCTTATTACATGTATTTGGTCTTACCAGACCTTCTTGGAAACATAAACAAGACCTATAACAAACTAACTGCCTCATGGAGGCCAGCTGTCAGGTAGGTGCCTCTGCACCACAAAGATATAATGGAACTAGACCAAGATTCAAAAAGAGTTTCACTTCTGCTCATTGTACCCTACAAAACATTATTCCTTGTAGAGAGACCTTTTATAGAGACTTAGCCACATTCCACATGTTGCTCCCACATTCTTTCCCCCTCAATACTATGACTCCAAGATATGGATTGAATACATCTATGGATCAGATCACAAAACAGGTCATGATTTTACTTGGAAAACACTGAATATCAACACCCAGTTAGCAGAAAAATAGGAAGAAGCACTTCTCAAACTCCTAATTTCCCATTCAGCAGCTTTTGCTTGGGAGTACCAAGATATGAATGGCATCCCTCCTAAGATTTATACTCATCATATATACAATGAAGATGTCAAACCTATCAGACAACCCCAGAGAAGATTGAATCTTGCTTTAAAAGATGTTGTTATTATCACATAGAATTGCACCCTACTTGGAGAGAGTCCAAGCATTCTAATCACATAATGGGAATGATCTCAAAGTGTGGGACCTTGCGAACTAAGATCAGACCTTCAGAGAAGGCTGGCTTCCTATTTCTAAGCCTAATGCTTAGAGGGATAAATCTAAACCTAGTGCTAATGCTTGCAGGGGAAAAGAGTTAGAAGGAAACTGAAATGAAAAGGGTGAAACACTAGATTTAGTGAGCAATGGTGATCCTAGAAGAGAGACACAAACAATGATCTCAATCATGAAGGGAGTTCACACAGATTTATAGGGCATATTGAGGCTTTGATATGAAGATCTAACCTATAGAGGAGCCATTTTACTCACAGAATAGATTATAACTTCAAGTAAAACACAGAAATTGGGACATAAGAGAGGTAAGAAATCATGAATATATTGATCATGAAGGTCAAAAAACTATTACATTATAGAATATTCAGTAGCAGAAGTAGACATAGTGTAGCTAATCGCATTCATTTGGTGGATAAAAGGAAGATAGCAAAGGCCAGATTTAGGCACAGTGAGTCGCATTCCCATACCCTACAATTACACTAAGAGGTCTAACTACAAAAGAATTGGTAGCATAACACCCCAAAATAAAACCATTCTCCATTAAATGAGGTTACATTGCATTTTATAGGTCAAGTTCCTGTGCAGAAGGCAATGAAGTTGCTCCACAGGATCCGAGGTCATCAATGCAGGAATAGGGGCGTAGAGATAGGGGCATGGTGAAAGGATAGGAACCATGTCACTGGCACGTTTGCAACCCAAGAAATGGCTACCTACATGCAAAAGAGGGTAAACCATGAAGTGAGGAGCACAAAAGTCGTTGTAGGCCTTGAGGATATCTACCAGCGAGCTAGAGGAACCCATGTGCATTGAAGAATTTGACCATCCACCATGAATGCACCCACAAAGCTCACCAACCAGAGTTACTGTGAAAATATCAGCCTCTGCACATGCCAAAATGGTCGCTGAAACATCCAGTCGGCTAAGCATGCAAGTCTAGATTATATTTTGAAAGTGAGAAAATTCCCCTCAAAAACTTGCCAAATGAAAGAGGAGGCAAAAATAAGCACTTTTGCCTTTTGAAGCATGTTGAAATTCACCAGAATCAGAGAGATATCCATGGTCAAAGTTGTGATCAACTACACCCTACACTTGTATGTCGCTTTGCATATGCAAGTCTTTGAATCGCCCTTTGTATATGCTTTTGTATGTGCAAATGTATATACAATACAATTGCCAACATACAAAAGTGGGCCTTTACATTTGTATCACCTTTTGTATATATGCCCTTGCCACGTGTCATCACTCCATTAGTCACTGAGTTGAACCTGGGACCCACCACTACATCCTCCTTATTGGCCATCGGAAAGACCTCAAACTGAGCCAGCAATACACATAGTCTCGACGAAAATCCATTGTATGTGTCTTTGTACATCACAATTGTATATAGGAGATACAATCACATGTACATACAAGTATGGAACTCAACGAATTATCAACCAAAATGGAACATTGAAACAGGTCCAACTTGTATCTTTTCTTTTTTGCATATCGACACATACATGCACTTCAACACACAAACTGCGGACCCCACCACTAAGTTTGCCAAATTTAATTTCCCAGTCAGGTCCGCATTGTATATCCCTATTGTATCTAACCTTTGTATATGCAGTTGTATATAGGATTGTATATGGGATGATACAATCGCATATACATACAATAGGCAGACCCCAACATTTTTATGAAGCAAATTGAAATTAACATCAGATCCGGCCTTGTATCTTACCTTCTTGTATGTTGCACCCTTTTGACCTTGTATATGCAATAGACAACTGTGGACCCCAAATGATTATCCGCCACATTCAATTCCCCAGTCACATCCAGATTATATGTATTCCCTTGTATATTGCCTTTTGTATATCGCATATACAATATGAATATACAAACAAAACTGCATACAATCGCTTGTACATACAAGAATTACATCTGACCTTTGCAAACTAAATTACATAATCTTTCAGGTCTCAAAACGTATCTCAAGATTGTATATGCCTTTGTATGTGCAATTATATGTACAAAGATACAATCACATATACATAAAAAAATGGACACACCTTTTGTATCACCCTTTGCATCCCGCCGATGTATCTTTGTATATTCTTTTGTATATTGCCTTACATCTTTGCCCTTTGTATCTGCCCTTTGCATATGCAGTTGTATTTGCAAATGTATATGCAAATATACATACCAAAATGCATACAAAGAGACTAAGCATGAAACTGAGAAATCCCTGTGATGGAAGATACTTGAAGCTTAAGGATTTTTGGGTTTTTCTGGGTTTTCTTCAAGGAATCTCCAGACAAGGCTCTGGGATTTTTGGCAAGGCAGAGCATAGGTAATTGTAGGATTTAAGCTTTGTAGGGTCATTTTCTAAAGGATATTCAAGGAGTATACAAGGTGAACTATTTAACTCTGGACGTATGAAAATAGGTCAACAGTTGTTAAGATTGAAATAGAAAAACTACTGCAAGCAGGGTTTATATATTCAATCTTAGATAGTCAATGGGTCTCACCCTTAGTCATAGTGCCTAAAAAGAATGGGAAGTGGAGAGTGTGTATCGATTATAGAGAACTAAACAAAGCCACAAAGAAGGACTACTTTCCTTTACCATTCATTGACCAAGTGTCAGACAACCTTGCAGGGAGGAAGTACTTCTCATTCCTGGATGGGTTCAGTGGATATAACCAAATTCAAGTAGCACCTGAAGATCAGGATAAAACCACTTTCACTTATTCTTGGGGAACTTTTGCCTACAAAGTTCTTCCATTTGGGCTATGTAATGCTCTAGCTACATTCCAAAGGCTTGTTTTAGCCATTTTTGTTGAATTAGCTAATGAGTGCATGGAAGTCTATATGGATGACTTTACTGTGTATGGGAACAAATTTGAAGAAGCTCTCATAAACCTAGAAAAGGTAGTAAATACTGTGAAAAAAATTAACTATCACTGAGCCATGAAAAATGCTTTATAATGGTAGGGGAAGGAATTGTATTTGGGACACCACATCTCAGCAAATGTGATCAAAGTAGACCAAAACAAAATAGAAGTGATCAAACAATTACCCTCACCTAAAAATTAGATAGACATTAGAAGTTTTATAGGTCATGTAGGCTACTATAGGAGATTTATAGAAAATTTCAATAGAATAGCCGCTCCTATGTTTTCCCTACTTAACAAAGACACTGACTTTTTATGGACAAAGGATTGTCAATCATCATTTGAAACCCTTAAGGAGAAACTTACTATCACACCTGTTTTAAGAGGGCCCAATTGGACTTTGACATTTCACATACAAACTGATGCTTTAAATGAGTCTATTGGGGCAGTCTTAGGGCATAAAGAAGAGGGAGAAGGTATGCATTCCATCTATTACATTAGTAAAAACCTTACCTCTATAGAAAGAAACTATACCACAACTAAAAAAGAATTCTTGGCAGTCATATATGCTATAAACAAATTCAAGCATTATATCACCGGATACAAAATATTTGTACATACTGATCATATAGCCATCAACTACTTAATGAACAAGCCAATAGTATGTGCAAGGATAATTAGGTGGTTATTGCTATTGCAGGAATTTAACATTACCATAGTCAATAATCTAGGAAAATTCAATTTGGTTGCTGACTTTTTGTCAATATTGCATACAAATGGAGAGAACCAACCAGTGGAGGACAAATTTCCAGATGAACATCTTTTGGCTATCTCCTCTACTGTACCTTGGTTTGTAGACATAGCTAATCTTTTAGCTACAGGCTTGTTTCCATCTCATTTTACCTCAAAACAAAAAAAATACTTACTAAAAGAAAGATTATCTTACAAATGGTTAAATGGTTTACTATTTAAGTGTGGTCTTGATTTCATTTTACACAGGTGTCTAAAAGTTGATGAAATTTTTTATGTCTTAAGGGCATGTCATGATGAACCATCTCGTGGGCATTATTCCTCACACAGAACCATCCACAAAATTCTAGGAGCTGGTTACTATTGGCCCTCTATTCATAAGGATACCAAGAAGTATGTGTAGTAGTGTGATCAGTGCCAAAGGATGGGACAACCAACCTTTACCCAGGAAATATCACTTCATCCTCAAGTAATGTTGGAACCATTTGAGCAATGGGGTCTAGACTTTGTGGGACCAATTTCTCCACCATCATCAAGAAAAGAATAGATTTGGGTATGCACAGACTATGTAACTAAATAGGCTGAGGTTCAGGCATTACAATTTGCAAGAGAAGAAAAAGTTGTTGATTTCCTCTATAACATATTCTTCTTAAGGTTTGAAGCCCCAAGATCAATAGTTTCAAATAGAGGACCTCAATTCACTTCTCAGGTAATCAAAGCATTCACAGACCTATATCAAGTTAAGCACAGAAATTCTTCACCTTACCATCACCAAGCTAATGGGTAGGTGGAGGTGACTAATAGGGAAATAGAAAATATCCTGACAAGGATAGTGGCCATGAATAGAAAGGATTGGGCTAGCAGGTTACCTAAAGCAGTTTGAGCTTACAATACCACCTAAAAGTCCACAACCAAGTTCTCACCATATGAATTGGTTTATGGGAAGTGTGATAGGTAAAAAATTAGGTTAATAAGACCAAGCATAGCCATGAAAACCTAACCCTACCATCATCAAATAATCTAATCCAAATGAAACCAAAAACATGCAATTCAAGCACAATATCACCTAGATCATGTGATTCCTTGTTTATGATGTGGATTGCTTCTTCAACAATGAACAATTATGAAGATAAAAGTTGTCATGATGAATGAATGATAATGATGATAAGCTCAATGGATGCTATGGATACTCAAGTGCTCAATATGCTCAGGATGATAATGTAGATGTTATATGAATGCTGGATAGATCTAGTATGGAATGAGAGCGTGTTTATATAGAACTCAACCAAAATCAATCAATGGTGGAGATTTAGTGGCTATGTGAATGATAGACATAGGTGAATTTGTAGATGACAAGTGGAGAGAAGATAGGGCTTATGTGTGCTTGTGTACATAAAAAGTACTACATGTGAAAGATATTAAATAAAAAGGTGTAGTACCACTTATCTTTTTTAAATGAAAGAGGCACACATATCAACTCATGAGATAAATGATAAGATAAATTAATTAAAAAAATAAAATTTATTTAATTAATTGGAAAGTGGGATTATGAAAGGAATTTTTAATTAAATGAATAAAATTTATTTAATTAAAAATAGATAGAATGAAGATAATTAAATAGTTAAAGATTGTTTAATTATAGCTTAGAGGAAATAGCTAATGAGTTAATTAAATAAATATAAATTTATTTAATTAATAGAAGAAAATAGATGTGTTAGGGATATTGCTCAAGTGTGTTAGACAAATGTAGATGATGGATAATGCGATGTTTGGATGCTGATGACAATGAGTCAATTTTGGGTGTCTACATTTTGCCCCTCTTTGATACAATGTTCGTTAGAACATTGTGTCAAAGAAGATACGATATTCGTTCGATAAACAAAGTTATGCCCCAGTGTAAATGGTAGGTGATGCCCCCTCGAGAGGTAAGCCAAGCTAACCAGGAAGGGCTGGATTGGCTCACGATAGAAGAGAAGCTAGGACATCAGGTTGAAACGAAGAAAATGGGGGTTGGGTGGGAAAAAATGGGATGATGCAGAAGAAAAAAAGGCTTTGGCATAGAAGAATTAGGGTTTGGATAGGGCTATAAGTAGGTTCTGCAGAGGCAAATAGGCTCCGTTGTGCTTAGAAAGCTATAGAGATCTCAGGCTCCTTAAAGTTGGTGTGTGACAAGAGTAGAGCTATCAAGATGGTGATTCCACGCAGAGATCATCGTGCCAAGCAAGTGAGGACACATGGACGACCAGAGGGATTAGACGTACCGGTATGTATCAAAATTTTTGCTAAAAGCATGATTTTGATAGGCTAGAAGCATCATAAATGCACACACGTCACCATAAATGACTAGGTCTTAGGATAGGCAATGCAGGTCACCTGTGTAGGAAAACAAGTCGCTTACAGTAGTTTAGGTCACTTTTAGGCATGGCTTGGTCGCATATGGTAAGAACAGGTTGCTTTTAGTTAGCTAGGTAAATAGAGGCAAAATGCGCATAGAGATCAAGTCAAGTCACTTATGGGCTAGAAACAGGTGCATGCATATGTTTAGCTCGCTTAGAGAGAAAAAATGCTCACTTATAGGATATAGTTCACTTATAGGCTAAAGTTAGGTGCATATAGAAATTTAGCTTGCACTTAGTCAAGAAGTAATTGCATAGGTAAAATAGGTCGCATATGGGTGAGAGATGAGCGCATGTAGTAAAATAGATCACGTTTGATCAGTAGATAGGAGCATATGGAAAAATAAACCACTTATGGTAAATAAAAGCTAGGATAGAAAAAAGAGCAAATTTGATAGTAGTTGTAGCGCAAGGGACTAAAATGACGAATGAAATGATGTAGGATATACTACCACCTTTGTTATCACGAGAGCCACATCCTAGGGATTTGTGGTTGGTGAGATTGCTGGATGCAGAGGAGCGACTAGTGTTAGAGATCCTCAGGTTAGAGCATGTGTCAAGATTGGAGCCGGTGCAGGCACATCAAGGACTAATGACAGTGATGGTGGAGCGATGGATGAGTGAGCATAGTTCTTTCTTATTGCCGACAGGAGAGGCTATGATCACACTAGAGGATGTGTTTTAGATTCTATGGATTCCTATAGATGGGGACCGAGTAGATTATGATCCTGATATGGGTCCAGCTGCAGTCAGGAGATTGTTCAGGACACCAGACATTGGAGTAGAGGGCTCAGAGATTCGTATGGCTAGGATGGAGGAGTTATGTGACAGACTGCAGCAAGTGGTAGTGGCTATTATTAGATGGCTGGTAGGAGATAGACGAGCGAGAGGCTTTCTAGTAGGATGGGGAACAATGATGGAGGGGATGTTCTCCTATGGGACGAGATATGCATGGGTGGAGTGTGTGCTTGGATAGCTCTATCATTTCCTGCATGATTGTGCATATATGTTCAAGGCTAGTATGTCTGCAGGAGTTACAGTTTTGCATGTATGGGCTTATGAGCATATTCCAGTGATGAGGCCAGAGGGATGGGTGGCTAGAGAAGCAGGAGAACCTTTGCTAGGATGTATAGAGGAGCATTCACATACCGGCAGCGCAGAGGAGTAGTGTATTGGTAGAGGAGATTGGATGAGGTAGATAGCTTTATATGGAGGCCATGACTAGGATGTGAGAGATGGGATGAGGAGGATACTGAGCTTGTCTATGCTAGGTAGGTGAGATATATTTTTGGATGTGGGATATACATTATAAAGTGGTATTTTCCAGAGAGGGTTTTAAGGCAGTTCAGGTTACCACAGGTAGTGCCATTTTTGGGAGGACTAGACAGGAGGTGTTTGATTGGGGGTCAGAGGTTGTGGTTGACATGGCTTTGGCAGAGAGAGATGGTCTATAACTAGCTGTATGGCAATGGGGATAGGGTCCTACAGATCTAGGCATGCTGCCAGATTATGATGCATACTAGGTGACAATGAGACCGATGCGGCTGACACGGGTTGGTGAGATAGGGGAGATAGGGATGGAGAGACCAGTTAGGAGGAGGTGACGACGGGCTCCACTAGCGCAAGCTATTGTACCAACAGCGCCAGGGATACAGATATAGGGATAGGTGCTAGGACAGCCTCAGATACTTGCACAACCTCAGGGGTAGATATTAGTAGGTGATGATGTTGGGATTCAGCAGTTGCAAAGGCGGTAAGAGAGGAGAGGAGATGGAGGTAGCAGGCTCAGATGAGATTAAGGAGGGTGGAGTTAGATAGACACTAGGCGGTGATTGGCTTGCGGCATGCTAGGGCTCAGGCTCAGACATACCAGGCTCAGTTACAGTTGAGAGTGTAGGCTAGGGATGGACAGGATGATGGTGCACTTGCTAGACTGATAGGGGAGAGAGATGCAGGTAGATAGAGCGAGTAGATGGTGAGATTAGAGTGAGATACGACTGTATAATAGGTGCAGGCGATGAGAGCAGAGAGGGATACGGCTATGTAGTAGCTACAAGGGATGACTAGTGAGCTGGATAGAGTAGTGACTACATTGGGTACAGATGGGGCTATGATGTACTTGGCCACATAGTTGACACAGGTATAGGTAGAGCTATAGAGAGTATAGGGTGAGGTAGAGTACTATAGAGGCTTATACTATGGGGTTGTGCCAGCAGAGCAGAGGTAGCCTAGCTTCAGGAGCAGGTCAGGGGCTTCAAGTTCATAGAGGTCAGGTGGATCTCGATCAGTAGCCTCATTGATGGGTCCACCGAGAGATAGAGGGACAGGTGCAGGACCCAGTGGTGGTGTTCAGGGCGAGGGAGCTACCAATAGTCATTAGGGCTACCTAGTTTATGTATATTATGTTGTATCATGATGAGGCATAGAGCTGCTTGTACATACATGCTTTATGGCTCAGCTTGTATACACTTGTATATTGACACACACACACACACACACACACACACACACACACACACACACACACACACATATATATATGATGGCATATTGCTGATCTATATGATGATGTAATGGATGCATTATTGGTATTATGATGGTTATGCATGTTGTATTTGTGTTTTCATGGACTATGTATGGATGTTTATGCAAATGATATGAATGGACATGTAATGATAATGCAAATATGTAAATGGACTTATGCATAAAAATGGATGGTAATGAGATGATATGGACTTATGTATGTGTAACACACTTGTTTTGCAGGATAAGAGATATAGACGAAGGATGATGAAAATGATTGATCTTGGCTAAGGACTATATAGATGAATGATAGGATGAATAGATGGTATAATGGGCATCTTTAAAAGTAATTGCTCAAGAATGAAAAGAGATGCAATCCTTATGTTATATATAGCATGTGGATGTTATGCACCAGGGTATAGAAGATCAAGGTGTCGAGATATCCAATGCAAAACTAGAATGCTACAATCTTGTCTAAACACATGAGGTCAAGATGTTGAACCAACATGCACAAGATATGACTAGCAGCTAGTGTTTTGAGATGGACTTTGACACTACAAGAAATGGTTTGAGCTTATCTCCACTATGCATAGTGATAGCTTGCTGGTTATATGTATGGAGCTAGTCTTGACATAGAATAGTCTCAAGTGCATAAGAGACTATTTAGATTCTCAGATGCTAGATATATTGATATGTAAGATGCTAATCCCAACACGTAAAAGATACCAATATGCTTAGGAAGAGAATAAGATCATACCACAAACACGGCATACGAAAGCAATAAGACTATGCCCCATTCTTTACTTCATCGCAACATACCAAGATATAGATAGATCAAGGCAATCTTGATTAGGCATAGAAAAGGGACAAAAGATAAATCAAAAAGATAAAACAAAAGATACTATCATCATGTTCTCTTGCCAAATTTAGGTGCTCTTAGATGGATTTAAGATAGTGCCTTTTTGAGAGGAAAGCTGCATCTTGTTGAAGGCTAAAGATGTGGGTAAACTACTATAGCAAAGGTTGGCTTAAGGCATGCAGACAAATAGCTTATGGATTATTCTTGATTGGTTAAAGTACTTAAGCTTTCAGTATACACGTAGTTTGCTTCCTACTTGAGCTAATCAAAGAGAAGAAAATGGAAGATGAAGAGAAGATGAAGAAGATGGGGTGGATCATCTGTGCTTGAGTACTAGAAACTTCCTTCGTATTCCAGACTACCTACATACCCTATATCCATGAGATCAAAGCACATTCAGGATGAAGATGAGACATGATGAATATGTAGTTCTAGGTTTTATTGATGATATAGGTGATGAATGATGGAAGAATGTGAGATGAAAGATTGGAGGATGATTAGAAGAAAGATGAAAGATGGATGATGAAGAGAAGGGGCTATCATCTTAGCCTGAAAAAGAGTGCTTCCTTTGCATCTCATATTGCCTACATACCCTGTATCCACGGGATCAAGGCTTTAACAATAGAGCTGAGATGTAGTTCTTACTTATTACACTAGTGAGTTATGTTGAAAGAATCAACTTTATTTGCTTGGATGTTTGCATTGGCGATGTTTTGCGATTTTTGGATGTCAGATGAGCATGAATTGATTACAAAGATATGAATCATGGTTACAAATTATTTGCCACGTTTGTCATTGGATGAATGCTATAGTTAAAGTTGAAAGTTTGTTGTGTTGTGAGCTAAAGTGTTTGATGTGTTATGAGCTAGAGATAGCAGTATCCACTTACAAATAAGACTCAACAAATGCCCCTAGTGCAGGATGAGATTTATTATGAAGGAGCGATGATGAAGAAGGTGTGTGGTCAAGATGTTAAGGTGCCAAAAGAGATAGTTATCGCATAATGTCTCAAGTATGATAGCTAGCATTGATAGAGGCAAAGATGGAAAAGACTGTTTATTGCGATGACATGTGGATTATGATATGGATTATGTGGAATAAGATGGCAAAATATGCTAGGAAAAGAGATGATCAAACAAACCAAATAGACAATGGAGGTTGGTCACTACACATAGCACTTGTTTGCCAGGTTTTCACTATGGTACTTATCCAAGGCACCTGTTTACCAGGTTTTCACCAGAGAACAGATTATTTATCTTATTCTATTATTTTTTTGGTATCCAAAGTGCCACAAAGTGGTTTTCACTGTTGGATGGATTTTTTTTTTTGGGATAGCTGAGATTTAAGGATAAAACTTCTTGAGATGAATGTTGTTGACTAGTTCATCTAAGGGAATGCCTTCAGGTGTTGAAAGAGTATATGCACCTGATCCATAAACTGTTATGATGATGAAAGGACCAAGCCAATTTGGTTCAAACTTGCCCTATTTCTCATGGTGTTGCTGATTCCTTTGATTCTCTTTAAGGACAAGATCTCCAACTTGAAATCTGTGTTCTCTAATTTTTTTGTTGTAGCTGCGGTGTAGATGGTTTTGATAGACTTGGAGATGGTTGAGTTCTGTAAGACATCATTCATCTAGGAGCTCAAGATCATGGAGTCTAGATACTCGATATTCTTCCTCTGAGATGGTATGTTGTAGAGATATTCACAGTTAGGGGATCTCAACCTCAATAGGTAAAATAGCTTCAGTGTCATACACAAGAGCATAAGGTGTGGCTTTAGTGGTAGTTTTGATACTTGTTCTATATGCCCATAATACAGGATGGAGTTGTAAATGCCAATCCTGACTAGCTTCATAGACCGTCTTTTTGAGAATTTTCATTATCATTTTATTAGAAGCCTCAGCTTGACCATTGCTCTGAGGATAGTAAGAGGTAGAGAATCGATGTTGGATATGGAACTTGTTACAAAGATCTCTAACCTCTTGATTCTTGAAGGGACGACCATTATCTATGACAATGGCTTGAGGAACTTCATAATGGCAAATGATATAGTGTAGAATAAACTTAGATATTTGCTTGCTTATGATATAATTCATTGGTATGGCTTCCACCCACTTTGTGAAATATTCAGTGGCGGTAATAATGAACTTATGACCATTTGATGAAGTAAGATGGATTTTACCTATGAGATCAAGTCCCCACTACGAAAAAGGCCATGGAGTAATGATAGGTTGAAGCTCATGTGCTGGTACATGTATTAAATCTCCATGTTTCTGGCATTGTAAACATCTCTTTGCAAATTGTTGTGCATCTTTTTCCATGGTTGGCCAATAGTATCCTACTCGTAGAAGTTTCTTAACAAGGTCGGGACAGCAGAAAGTGAGCCATAGACACCTTCATGTACATCATGTAAGGTTACTTTTGCTTCCTCAGAATCAAGACACCTAAGTAGGATACCATCAAGACTCTGGCAATAAAGGGTGTCTCCCAGAATAGTGTAACAAGAGGCTCGACGGATAAAAGTTTTGCATAGGGTGTTAGATAATTGAAGTGGAAAGGTTTGATTATGGAGATACTCGTATAAATCCTCATACCATGGCAAATTGGGCCCAACAATGTCACATATAAGCTCAGACTGTGGAACTTCAAATGCTGGAATCAAAAGTTGTTCAACCAAAAACTCACATTTATGTGTATTAGATGGCATATCTAGAAGAGACCCAATCATAGCCATGGCATTTGCTGCTCTGTTCTGTAGTCTTGGGATTTGTTCAAAAGTAATACTATCAAAATACTTTTTAAAATCATCAATCATTAGCTTGTATGGAAGAAGCTTCTCATCTTTTGTTTGATATTCACTTAAGACCTGTTTGATAACCAGTTGAGAATCACCAAAGACTTGTAACTATTTGATAGCCCATTGTACTGCCATGTGCAATCTTGTGATTAAAGGTTCATACTCTGCTATATTATTGGTACATGGAAATGCAATTCTATATGATTTGGGTATACAATCTCCTTGAGGGGTAACAAACAATATGCCTGCTCTTGATCCATGTTATGTATATGATCCATCAAAATATAGTTGCCACCATGTTGGAGAAGTTAAATTGAACAATCCTTCATTAGGGAATTCTAGATACATTAGGTGAATATCTGTGATGGGTGCTGTAGCTAATTGATTAGTGATGACTTGTCCTTTGATGGTTTTTCAATCCACATATTGTATGTCAAATTCACTTAAGATCATGACCCATTTTGCTAATCTTCCTGTGAGGATTGCTTTAGAAAGAAGATATTTAAGTGGGTCCACATTAGATATGAGCTTTGTTGTTTGGTTCAACTTATAGTGTCGCAACTTTTGGGAAGCAAACACTAATGCTAAACATGCTTTTTCCATAGATGAGTAATTGAGTTCATATCCCACAAGAGTTTTGCTGATGTAGTAGATGGCTTGTTCTTTTCTTGAATCATCATGTTGAGCTAGAAGGGCACCCAATGCTGCTGTTGTTGATGATATGTAGAGAAATAATGGGTGGTTAAGCACATGAGGTACTAACATAGGAGGTGTTACTAGATATTCCTTTATTTTATCAAAAGCCTGTTGACACTTTTCATCCCACTTAAAAGGTTCACCCTTATGAAGAAGATGCTGAAAAGGATGACATTTATTTGCTAGTTGTGAGATAAATCTGTGGATGGACTATAACCTTCCTTGTAGACTAAGGAGTTGCTTGAGATTTTTTAGGGGAGGCATTTCCATGATAGATTTTACCTTAGCTAGATCGACTTCTATCCCTCATCAAGACACAATGTATCCCAACAGTTTTCCTGATGTTACCCAAATACACATTTCTTTGGGTTTAGTTTGACTTGATACTTTTCTAATTGATAAAAAATTTGTGCTAATACATGTAGATGTCCTTCTCTTGTCTTAGATTTTCCTAGGATGTCATCAACATAGTCTTCCATGATAGTATGAAAAAGGTCGTGAAAAATAACTGTCATGGCTCATTGATAAGTAGCTCCAGCATTCTTGAGACCAAAAGGCATTACAACCTAGCAGTATGTGCCCCATGGACAAATAAATGATGTTTTATCTTGATCTTCCTCTGCTATTCTGATTTGATTATACCCTAAAAATCCATCCATCAAAGATAGCATTTCATGTCCAGTTGTAAGATCTACAATGTTGTCTATGCTTGGTAGTGAAAAGTCATCCTTAGGACATGCTTTATTAAGATCTCTAAATTCAATGCAACAACAAACTCGTCCATCAGGTTTTTCTATAGGTACCAAGTTTGAAACCCATTCTAGATAATCAATAGGCTTTATGAACTTTGCTTCTAATGGTTTTTGAATTTCTTCCTTGACCAATAAAGCTACATGCGGATGTATTTTGCACAATTTGTGTTTAATAGGTTTTGCATTAGGAGATATTGCTATATGATGTACCAGAAGTGATGGATCTAGACCTGGCATGTCAGCATAATTCCATGCAAAATTTATAGCTCTTTTCATAAAAAATGTTGTGAAGTCTCTTCTTTCCTACTCTGATAGTGATGCTGCCAAAAAAGTGATCTTTGGATTTTGTTCTATACCCAAGTTCATGTTTTGTGATTGTTCAACTAGCATGGTTGATTTCTCATGATAATCAATGGCAACAGGAAGATCAAATCCCCCATCCTCAGGCACCTCAAAGAGGTTTTCACCTTTGGATACATCCTTTATTTTTACTTTTTCACGGTCAAGAGGTGCCTTTCGGTTTTCACCTAGTGACCTATTCTATTTGATTTTTTTTATTTCACTTTTGTGACTGAAGGATTTAATACTTCCACCAAAATATGGTAGTTTAGGTAAATTCATCATGAAACCTGCTTTGTGATCACCCAATGGAATACCTTGTCGTAAGCCCATGAATTCTGCAATAGCTTCATCATTTTCAAATGTATCTAAGATCGGTGCCCCTGTTGGTCCCAATCGACAAGGTCAGGATATACAAGTGAAAGGGTAATGGAGGAATGGTTGTGGCTAGAGGAAGCTGTGGAAATCATAAAGATGGAGTTTTCTTGGAAAAAGTCAATAATATGGAGGTAGGAGTCATCCATAGTATCCAAACTAGAAATATCTCCTACCCGGAAGGTCCAACATCAATATCAGAAATACACTTAATGTCTTTGAGTCGCAGTACCTCTGGCTAATAACCAAGGCCTTGCTTATTAAACTTCTTAGACACAATAATGGGTTCAATAGGTCCTTGTTCCTATGATCCCAATCCACCATGTCCTTTGTAGCCCATGTTCTTTATGATGTGGAACCCATTGTTGTATCACTCCACCTCTAGTTGGAATTGGTCATTTTCATCAAAGAATATCCAAGAGTCTATATCATCAATGTATTCATCATCTAGGAATCTGTCTTTAATGAATACTGTGGGTGGGGCTTTGATGACAGCAGAAGATGAAGTTGGTTTGGATGTAGAAGGTTTACCATAAGATTTTGGAGATAAGGGAAGGATGCCAACACAACACGATTCTTGTAGTGTGTATTCACCAACGCCATGTTTGGTGTACTTGATACAAAGGTTAGAAGCGGCTTTGCTAGATGATGACTTGAGTAGGTCAGATGGGTCTATATAAGATGAAGATGGATATGCCTCGATGTTGATAGGAATGTGGTTCAGACTCTGATATTTAGCTTGAAAGGCCTAAAAAAACTCAAAGGGATTGGGATCAACATGGATAGTAATCTCAACACCATTGTGTGGAAATTTAAGACATTGATGGTATGTGGAAGGAACTTCGTTGAGGGCATGTATCCATGGACGACCAAGGATGATGTTATAAGGAAGATCAATATCAAGAACCTGACAACGGGTTTCTGTGGTGACCGGCCCAACTTGGATAGGCAAGAAAATAATCCCTTCAGTGTCTCACTCTGCATCATCATATGCTCTGATAGTAATAACCTTGGAGGTGTCAGCATCTTTCTTAGAATATCCCAATTGTTTTATTAATTTCAAAGAACATATATTGAGACTAGTTCCACCATCTACCAAGATTCATTTGATACAGCGTTGTTTAACAAACACTTCAATGTGGAGGGCTTCGTTGTGTGAAGGATGAATGGAGGGCTAAAGATTTTTGTCAGAGAAGGTTAAATGACAAGGGGCTGCAATGCTAGCGACCATAGATTGGAATTGTGTGATATCAATATCATTAGGCATCGAAGATTCTTGTAAGGCTTTGTCAAGGATAGCTTTGTGAGCAGGGGATATGCGAAGCAACTCAAGAATGGATATGTGCGTGGGTGTTTTGCCAAGGTGATCCAAGATATTATAGTTAGAGAATGGTCTAGGAGGATGGAGATGTGCTCCTTGAATGGTGACTCAACCTCTTCGAGTGGTTACATTGCAATTAGGTGCTTTGCCTTGGATAGTAATGGTAGAAATGTGAGCATGGTCAATGCGGCCAATGGTAGATGATTCATAGTTGTACTGAATGGCATTTCCAACATGAGGGTTACTTGATTTGTCATGAGATGGAAGTGGATTCTTGAAAGCCTCTAGATCATAGTTCGATGTTGATTGTTTTGTAGGTTGAGTTGTTGATGGTGTAATTTTGATTAAACCTTGATCGATGCAATCTTGGATAACATGTTTTAAGCACATACAACCATTTGTTTTGTGTCCTTTAACTCTATGGTAATCGTAATACTCATTTTCTTTGTACCAAGGAGATTTGAAGAGTGGTTCTCCATTGGGTGGTGCATCCAGTAACATAATATCACCTACTTGGAGAAGCTTTTGAAAGACAACTTCCATAGGTTCCGCTAATGGTTGTAAATTGTCGGCACGGATTGGAAGTTTTTCGTTGTCACATTCGTTCAAAAGGTTGTGTTGTTGTGGAAGCAGCTTGAATGTTTATGGGAGCTCTCATAGTTTGTATGTTCTTTGCATCCACAACACCATCATTGACAACATTCTTATTTTTGTTCCAAAAGCGAGACTTATCATTAGAGTTTTGAGGATAGTCTTTGTTATCACGAAAGATCTTGATAGTTCCTTTAGCAGTTAAAGCTTGTTCAATGATGGTTCCTTTGGAAACAAGTTCATCAAAGGTGCTAGTACTTTGCAATTGTAATTGGAATGACAGCTCAAGATGAAGATTTTGAAAAAAAGATATCGAGCTGTTGCTTCTCAGGTATTTCCCATGATAGTTTGCTAGCCATATTATGCCATCGTTGAGTAAATGAAGAAAAGGCTTCACCATTGCACTGTTTATTGTTGACAAGGTCATTCATGTTCACCTCATGTTCAATGTTAAAAGCAAAGTGTGATCAAAACTTATTCACTAATTCTGAAAAAGACTTAATTCCCAAAGGTAAATGAGAGAACCATTCAAGAGCTTGTCCTGCTAAGCTTCGAGGAAACAGTCTCAAAAGATATGTATCGTCATGAGCAACATCGAGACATGCCACAAAGAATGCTCTAAGATGGTCTTCAGGATTTCCTTTTCCTTTGTACTTGTCAAATTGTGGAATTTCAAAGTGTGGCGGAAAAGGTGTCATATGAAGAGACTTGTCAAATGGATATGCACATATGTTTTCTAGAGAAAATGTCTTCTTGCCTTGTCCTACCACTTGGTTGATCATTTGTTGAACATCTGCCGGAGATAATTGCTATTGTTGTAAAGGGGGTGAAACATGGTATGATGTATATTGAGGTTGTTGTTGTGGGATATATGAAGCCATGACCATTTGTTGAGGTTGCGTACTCACAATGTATGTCAAAGAATTGGTATGTGATGCATATGTGGTTGAGGAGTGCTATCTTTGAGACTCAAGTGGTGGTTGGGTATATTGTGATGAATGGGCACCAAGATTTGGCATCACATGAGAAGTGGAAGATGGATTGACACTAGTTAATGGTTGGGAAGTTGGAGTTGGGTTTGTGACATGGTAAGTGATGGAAGGATTGGTAGATGCGAAAGAAGGATGGATACTTGGGTTTGTATTTTGGACAACATGGGGATTGATATGCATCATATGTTGGGTGACAATAGGCAAGCCTTGGGTAGCATAAGATGGATTGATGGTTTTTGAAGGATTGGAAGAATATGATGGAATGGATGCAAGTTGCTCAACATAAGTGACCGTAGTGCTAGGATTGGCTTGAGAAACTATAGGATGATCACTCATGTCAATAAGACTAAGATTGGGATTATATGGTGTAATGGAGGGATTAGTAGAGATAGTGGAAAGCGTATGAGATGTGGTATTCATATGGGATATAGCAATTTGTGATGGTCGTGAAGCTTGGACTATGGGTGTTGTTGGGATAGTTTGGGAGGCTTGCACACTATGAGATATGGGGATAGCTTGTGATGTTTGGGGTGTTTGTGCTTGGACGACATGGACAGATTGTGTTACTTGAGGCATGGAAATGGTCATGGTAGGAGGAGTATGTTGAGGAACGTGGAAAGGTGGAATGTTCAAATTTTGTGAAATGAAAGGGAGCACATTGGTTGGTGTTATCAAAGGTTCTAGAGTGTACTCCGAGCGTGGTGGATCAAATGAAGTAACAATAGGCAGCAAAAGAGATGTGGTCGAAGATAGAGCTTGTGATATGATAGGGGATGGTCTGACTATAGTAGATGGTCCCTTTGCAACAATAGCAGGAGTGTTTGGATCATGCTCTCTAATAGCGGATATGTCAAAATCTCCTCGTAATTTAGAACCCATGTGAGAAAGTTGCAAGAAGTAGTGATTAGGCTCGGATAAAACAAGTCTCTCAACTTGATCCCACACATATGTATCTTGAAATTCTAATAAGTCTTCTTGGGATTGTTCTTCAAAAGTCTCCAAAAATGTTTGAGGTTGCACTTGTTGTGAAGATGACTCTCCAATGGTATACCCATGAGGCATAAACATGTGAGGAGTCATACCAGTTGTAAATTGAGTTGCATCTTTAAGAGGTGTTGATCTAGATTGTTGCATCTTAGCTCCCATCTCAGCTTGCAATTTGGCTTCCATTTCAGCTCTCAGTTTGGCTTCCATTTTAGCTCTATATTGACTCCTAGTTTGAGGCATGATGTTGATGTTGAAAATTGAAGTTTAGCTTTTCAAGATTTTGAGACCCAAAAAAAAAGATGATAGTTTGTTGGTTGGTTGATTGTTGATTGCTTTGTTGTTTTGCTTGGTTGCTGATTTGTTTGGTTGGCTGGTTTGCTTTGGTTGGTTTGGTTTTACTTTTGTTGTTAAGTTGCTTGGTTGATTTGTGGTTGGATGGTTTTCCCTAGAGAATAGCTCACACACTCAAGGGAAAATTTGTTTGCTAAGGGGTTGCTATGTTGCTAATGTTGCTGAAGCTAAAGCTAGGAGATGATGTTTTGTTGATTGATTAAATTGATTGGTTGGATGTTTGGTTTGCTAGTTTGGGATCTCAAAAAGATGAAAAGCTCATGAAATTCAATTGATTGGTAAGCTCAAAGTAGGAGACAAAGTTTAGGTATCTGCTAATGATCAGAGATAGGTCTGAAAGCTAATGCTGAGGTTGAGCAAGCTAGATTTTTGGCTAATTCGACTGAATCACTAAGATTTACTAGTATTAGACCACAGGCAACAAGTGATAGCTCATATTTGACTCAGAAAAGGCCAAAGGTGGCTGGTAATAGCTTAAATGCGAGATGGTTTAGGTTCTGACAGTAGGTTGCAGTGTTAACCATAGGCGAGCCAATTTTTTCATAGGCAATTAATGTTGACTCAAAAGCAATTTACTACTAATCAGAAGTGACGTAGGTTAGACCAAAGGCGTCAGACTATTATTTAAAGGTGATCTGATTTAGGCAGAAAGTAGCTAACTATTGTTTAAAAGTGACTCTATTTAGGCAAAAAGTGGCTAACTGTTGTTTAAAAGTGATTTTGTTTAGGCAAAAAGTGGCTAACTGATGTTTAAAAGTGATTCTATTGTCTATATGAGGGTAATTTAGGCTCAAAAGTGATTATGTCTATCAGGAAATATGTCTAATTTGTGATTTTTGATAAGAAAATAGTAATTATAGTCACTCACACTCACAACAATCACAAACTTGTACAACCTAGGCTACGAAAGGACTGTATTTGTTGAATCCCCTGGCTGTGCTTATTCAAAGTAGATAGCTTCAGGATCTTAGTAGCACCGGCTTCCCTCCACTGCACACACTTCTCATGCATACCAAGATCTAGGTTTCTCGAAAGGCCTATCCCTCACCAAACCTTAGGATTGTCCCTACTATCTCTTCTAAGAATCACGTGAATCGGCGCAGCTTCAAAAGTCCCACCTTTTGTGTCAACAAATAGAAGGTTTTTGGCTACTACACAAAGTTGCTAATAAGGGCATCCATTCAGGTGGCTATACATGCGGTAGCGCTACTCTCTATTATGGAATCTCCCAGCCTTCAAGGGTTATGTCTTGGAGGGTTTTGGGGGAGGTTGGTTGTCAGTATAACACAACACCACCCATTGTTTGTGGCTTTCGACACAAACACTTTTCTTATATAGCGGTTTAGAAGGACTTGGCTTTATCCTGTTACTGCTTGGGTCGTATCCCTTCTCACACTGGGAAGGAGGCCCTCTAAAGATAATAACAAGTTCTCATACACCCAAGATCCCTTTGATAGGCACGGGGAGAGTATACTTTTGTTATTAAATTTGGGTTATAATCAATCACATGCAAGCAATCAAAAAAGATAAATCAAGCACGAAGCAAGCAATGATTTGTTTTAAGCAGCAAGCCCAAATGTTCCTAATTTAGTGAAAAACCACAAGTCTTGGACCGATCGAAGCTGCAACAGCTATGTTAGTAGTTTGATAACCTCCTTTTCTTAGACAATCAATAAGATGCTACACAAATACCTAATTAGTAGCCAAGAAAAAATAAACTACAAATGATACAGACTAAAAGAGACAGTTTACTAGAGGCAATCTACTGTCGGTCAAAAGCGAACTAAATTTTGTCACAAGCGAAATGCTATAGATCTTAAGTGATACCGAGAGTGCCAAATGCGGATTGTTAAAGCTCACAAGTGATGCAAATTTGTAGGAAGCAATTGATTATAGATCATAAGCGACTCAGATTTGCAAGAGAAACAACATGCAATAAAAACCCTAGTTTTGCAATAAGTGATTAGATTAGCCAAAAGCGATCACTGTCAGATGAAAAGTGATTCAAATAAATGTATAAGCGACCACTGTCAGTGTAAAAGTGATGCAAAATAGATAGAAAGTGACCATTGTTAGTGTAAAAGTGATCCAGAAAATGCTAAAGGTGGCAGGTTTCAGCTCAGAAGTGATGCACGTATTCAAATAGCAACAAATTTTTGCTCAAAAGAGACTAGAACTTGCCATAAGCGCTCAAAAAATTTGATCTTCATAAAAACAACTTCAAACAACAAAGTTAATCAAGGACGTGAGTCCCACCAGGCATGCCAAAATGTGATAGGTAAAAAATCAAGTTAATAAGATCAAGCATAGCCATGAAAACCTAACCCTACCATCATCAAAGAATCTAATCCAAATGAAACCAAAAACATGCAATTCAAGCACAATATCACCTAGATCGTGTGATTCCTTGTTTATGATGTGGATTGCTTCTTCAACAATAAACAATTATGAAGATAAAAGTTGCCATGATGAATGAATGATAATGATGATAAGCTCAATAGATGCTATGGATACTCAAGTTCTCAATATGCTCAGGATGATAATGTAGACGCTATATGAATGCTAGATAGATCTAGTATGGAATGAGAGGGTGTTTATATAGAACTCAACCAAAATCAATCAACAGTAGAGATTCGGTGGCTATGTGAATGGCTAAGATTAAATGATAGACATAGGTGAATGTGTAGATGACAAGTGGAGAGAAGATAGGGCTTATGTGTGCTTGTGTACATAAAAAGTACTACATGTGAAAGATATTAAATAAAAAGGTGTAGTACCACTTATCTTTTTTAAATGAAAGAGGCACACATGTCGGCTCATGAGATAAATGATAAGATAAATTAATTAAATAAATAAAATTTATTTAATTAAAAATAGATAGAATGAAGATAATTAAATAATTAAAGATTGTTTAATTATAGCTTAGAGGAAATAGCTAATGAATTAATTAAATAAATATAAATTTATTTAATTAATAGAAGAAAATAGATGTGTTAGGGATATTCCTCAAGTGTGTTAGACAAATGCAGATGATGGATAATGTGATGTTTGGGTGCTGATGATAATGAGTCAATTTTGGGTGTCTACAGGAAGAAACTCATTCTGTCTATAGAATTTGAACTACAGACACTCAAAACTTCACTATATATTGGTCTACCATTGTCTATAGCACAACAAAATAGGATTCTTTGACTCAATGAGTTGGATGAAATCCGTATAGAAGTCATACATCAAACAAAATTTATTCAATATCAAAGAAAACAATGGCATGACCAACACATTAAAAGGAGGACATTTCAGTAGGGCGATTGGGTTCTCCTATATGATTCTAAGTTCAAGGAGTTCAAAGGGAAGTTACAAACTCACTGGATGGGCCCTTACCAAATAAGAGAAGTTTTTGAAAATGAAATAGTTTTGCTAGCACCCATTGATGGAAGCACAGATTCATTCTTAGTAAATGGCCACAAAGTCTGAATCTATAAAAGGCCATCAACTAAGGAGGAATTTACAAAGGACTTGTGCTTGGTTGTAGGGGTCACAGCCTTTGTCATAGATTGAGATTGAATTTTTTTTTAAAAGGAAGGTTGAAAACCAGCAAATGGCGGCCTTCTTGAAAAAAAAGAAGATGAAAACTAGTAAATGGCTATCTTTCTTGACCAAGGGGATTAAAAACTAGTAAATGGTGGTTCACTTCTTCTTGCAGGATTGCAATAACCAATCTATGGAGCCAATCAAATGTTAGGAGCTACTAAAACACATGTTCGTAGCAATCTAGGAGCACCTCTAGCACTTCAACAATAAAGAACCATTTCAAACAATAAAAACAAGGAGGGGACCCACCTCTCCAGGTATTAAAGTGGGGACATCATAGGATGAGGTCAGCATTACTCATCCTCCATTTTGTGACATAAACAATGATGAGATCAACATGCACATCATCAGCAATCAAAAGGTAATTGCTTATGCATGCGCAAGTCATCACAGATTGCTCTGCTGACGTCACTTGACAGTATGTCATTTCTAGACCACTTAGTGGGAATAATTTATGAATACGTGACAATGAAGATGTTGATGCCAGTTCAAGCCACAAAGGATCTGCTCACGTTTCGGGCCACATCGAATCTCATCAAATCTACAGTGCTGTAGCCAAGTACATTGGGCCATCATCATGAAAAGTGATTTAAATTAATTAGTAGTTGTCTTGTCATTTCTATTTATAGGTACAATTATTGTGACACATTTCCTTGCCATTATTTACCTTTTAATTCATGCATGCCGCCTTATTTGTCACGCTATCGACCTCTCTCTAGAGTGTCACATCACTCTCTGCAATTATGACTGCACAATCATGTTCAAATAATCTCAAGCCACCTTCCCATAATCTAAGTAGTTGCAATTAACAGATCAAACCCAATTCAAAGATTGCAAAATTCTCCAAAATGCTTGGGGATAATATTCAATTCTACTACCACAATCCTCGTAGAGTGAAAAGAGAAAAAAATAAACTACAGAGTGAAATGCAGGTGGTTAGAATTTCTGGAGAAGTTTGAAGGCTTTCAGGAAGACATTATGGATGATTTCTTGTGCAACCTAAAGAATAACCAAACAATTGTGAGAGGGATTCATATCAATGTCTCTCCCACCATTATCATCCATATTTCAGGGCTACCAAAACAAGGTGAAAGGTTTTACCATCTAAAAACCCTATATGTTGATTTGATTAAAAATTTCTCTGAAGAAGGTGAACCTGAAATACAAATGCATTTAAGCAAAATTGAAGTCAAAGGAATTGTTAGGACCTCACTTCCACAACCATGGAAATCTCTAGCTATGTGGTTAGTGAAATATTTTACATGTGATGGACAATTCTCTATAGTTTTAGGACCAATAATGAAAATGTTAATTTTTCTAAGGCATGGGTATGCCCTTCCAGAATTTAGTATAAATATCCCAAACTTTTTGTATTCTACTATTAAAGCCTCTGCAGACAAGTATCAATAGGGGAAGGGTCCCATGAAAAACCACAGTCTCATTTTCTTGATTGTAAAACATCATTTTATGTCCCAAGCTGATGGGGAAGCCTTATGGTAGACATTCTTAAAAAACAAACCATAGGACAGGACACCCAAAAGGGCATAGGGTATAGATGAGACTTCCTCTATTCAACAGGATGAAGAAGCAATGCCTTCCACTTCCTCCCCAACTACTGAAAAGGAAAAAAATTAGAAAAAAATAATGGAGGAAACTTCAACTTATGCCCCTATTACTGCAGCAAGAGAAAAGGGAAATAAGTTTTGGGTGAAGTCTCAGCTGCCATAGAACAGCTAAAAGAACCTATTATAGAGAAACTCTCCTATATGACCCGCTCAGAAAAAAGGAAAATGACCTTGGTTGAGAAGTCTATTCTAGCCAAGCAAACAGGGGAGGCAGTTATTATAGAAGAGGATATTATAATGACCTCTACCTAGACTTCTGACCTCAAGAAGCAGGGGAAAAAGACAAGGCAAAGTAAGAAAGAAAAAAGGACTTCAAAGACACCTAATTCTAGAAGACACTACTAGACCGAGGAAGAATCTAGTGATTCAGATGAAGTTCCTCTGATTAGGAAAAAGAAATAAAGAGAAGTGGTTAAGGAAGCTTCCCCAGAGCCACATGTTCATCCAAGTTCTCAGATTCTAGTGCCACATCATTCCCATGCTCCAGAGACAGAAGAGAGAGACACCTTCACCATTTATTCATTCTCTGAGGATAATGCACCTACTACAAAGGCATAGGATCCACTTGTGCTATAGAGAAGCCAAAGAAAGAGGCAGCCTACTCAAGCTAAAAAAGATACTGCTCTCTTAGCTGAGGTTCTCTTGGGTTTCTAAACTTCCATGGATGAGGTTGGACCTTCATCAACCCCAATAATAGCATAAGGAAGTCAAGAGGAAGCTTAGAATAAGGAGATTGTAGGGGAAGTTGAGAAGGGACATGCAACTGACAATGTAGAGCAAAGAGCTATGGAAGCCCCTGAGGAGGAACAGACAAAAGGGGGAGCAACAGGGAGTTACTATCACCCCTCTGATCAAGAGGGCATAGAGGTCCCAAGGGAATAATTGCTGCTAGAGGAAATAGACAATCTAAAGAGACTATTATGGGGGAAAAATTTAATCATTACTGACCTCAAAAAGGTCATGAAAGAAAAAGAAATGGAACAAAAGCAGATAATTGAAGGACTGCAAGTAGAACTCTAGGACAAACAAAAGATAATTGAAGAGAAAGAGGTGGAAATCAGAGACAAAGAAATAAAGACTTCCCAAAGAATTAGAGAAAAAGAAGAAGAAGCGACACAAAATATCTCTGATACTATGAAAGCTCGAGACAATAGTCTCACATTAATTGCAACACTCATTGAGAAGGTGCAAAGTCAGGCCAAACTATTGACATGGGCCAATAATTGAATAGATGATTAGGAGGAATACAATCATGAGTTAACTGGCCCAATTGCAACCATGGAATAGGGGATTCAAATAAATCCATATTTAGGACCGATTCCAATAGATATCCCTAAGGCCTTGTTTTATTGGGAAAGAAGATGTCAGGTATATGAGACCTCCAAACCAATATTGTAATTGCAAAGAGCAGTAACTGCCGTGTCACGGAGAGTACAAACCTTAGAGGAAAAGGTCATTCAAGTAGCCTCCATTTCAGGTAAGATCATATCTTTCAGACCTCCCAATGGTAGTTATGCTCTATTTTTGCAAGAACAAATCTTCCAAAGAAATATATCTTTGATTTTGTCTGATTTAACTAAGGACATCAAAACTGAGGTAGGCTTCATGGAGGCATACATAAAAGGACCTGATGAGGATAAATATTTCCTATGTGAGTTGTATTTGCATGGTTTCTGCATCAATGATCATACCTTCCTTATCAACTACTTTGTAGGGGAATGCCAACTTAGGGCATTCATGTCACTAATGAGAAATCATCAGATTTGGAACGAAAGGATGGAGGCTTATACAAAGAAGGATGCAGAAGCCTCTTCCTTAGGAGGGAATGTACAAATCCCAATGCTTTTAAGATTCATTTTAGGACAAACATTTACTCCCCAGAAGGTAAGACCAAGATTTTGCCTTTATATCAGAAACATCTATAGGAATGTTGTATTGATTTTGGTCTCCTCATAAATAGTTTATCTAATCAAATTCTTCTAGTGGCAAAGAGAAGGTGGAACACTTTAACTAAAAAACAAAAGAAGAGAGAAGTAGTGTCCCCTGCCAACCTAAGGTTGTTTATGAGGAAGACCAGGACATTGTCCAACTTGATGGATAAATACAAACTAGAGTGGATAGGTGGTCATTTCAGACCTCCTCTCATTATTGAGCCACTATCTATCTAGGCTGAACAAATGGAAGATGCCAAATTTTAAGAATGGTTGAAGCAAGTTGAGCAGTTCAAGGGGAATGGCAATATAGACCGCACTACTTAGCCCACATATGCAGATGATTTCAATTTGACTGATAGAATATTCCACCTAAATAAGTCTAGATTATGAAGAGCAGGAGGACTTGCTAACCTTTAAGTTTGGGTGGATGATGAGTGCCAGGTAGTACCCATAATAATACACCTTTTTACCTCTTTTTTTCACCCTTCTTATTTTGTTGCCTTGATAATTGCACCAAAGCAGACTGATAAGATTTGTTCTAATAATATTAATGAGAGATGAATTACTGAAAGTCATGATTTTTTATTGAAGGACTAATGTGCAATAATTTAATGAAAATATGCAGAAATTCCCTCTTTTTGAATCTACAGGTGTAGATGTTTAGGCAAAGGCAATTTTGAGCATCTTCAGAGATGGCCTTAATAATCTTCAGAGCTAACATAAAGGATACCATGCCAATCTTTGATGTTTTCCGATATGATTGGAGAGATTTTGAGATGAGAGGACCAAGGGTGAATCATCTCCAGAGTAGGACAAAAATCATAAGCACATCTTTGGAGCTGCAGACAAATAGTACACACCTTCGGAGCCCTCCTTAATGTACTGTAGAGTTTCGGTGCTGCTATTAGTCAACACTTCTAGTGGCAATTGGAGTTCTCCAGGGATTACTCAACCAACGCTTGAGTAATCGAATGAAGACTCTATTTAACTGCTAAAGTTTAATTCCTCTTTTATTGATTTTGCATGAGTTCTTGACAAACTGATTAAGTACCTATATTTCAGGGCATCACTGCCCAGTTGTTATTTGAAACTAAGACTCCAGATTTAGTGGGACTGTTGTTCCACTAAGATCTATTTCAATTGCATGATTTTACTCTATAGTTAAATAGTTGATAGAATAAGAGATTGATGCTATCTCATAGATAAACTAGTAGTTAGAGTAAGTGATATCTCATCGCTGGATTTGATATAAATATATAAGGTAGAAGTAGAAGAAAGATATAGATTATTATTGTAATCTCATTTTGATATAGATACTTTTTTTAATACAAAAGGATATTGATGGGATTAGACTGAAGAAGAATTGTGATATTACATTCATGTACTGATTTATTGCCTTAGTCTTCAATCCTGAGGGTGAAGAGCAAGGGTCCACTCCCACCATCAAGATAGGAGGCTAGTATTTGTTTGTTCATTATCTTGTTTTAGATTCTGCTTAGGAAGATAGTTATTGTTTTCTCATACATAAATGCATGCTTCAATTGAATGGATTAGAATAGATCAATACTAGCATTTTACTGTTTCAGATTTGTTTCCAGTATTCTCATAATTTACTTTCATAGAAGATAAATCAGCAGCATTAATTCCCTTAGCAAATAAGATTAGTAGAATTAGTTAAATGAACTAGCAACTATAGGATTCCTAATTGCAGATAGCCAAGGACACAGCCCTAGATTTGACACATGAAAACATGATTAAATGCTGAGGACCAACGACCCTTGTCACATGGAAACCCTAACTTTCTTGATGTGGCATGATCACAACTGGACTCAAGAAGTTGGTGCATCCCAAATAATTAGAGAGATCTTCACAAGACCTACAAGAAGTTAGTGAAACAACACTAATCTACCATAGAGAGCTTTAGAAGAGAATAGAGAACATGAGGGAGAAGAAGAGAGAGTGCAAGTGTGCCTAGATTTCTTAGATGTTCAAATGAATAATCTAACTTGCTTATATATACATTCCTGCTCACCAACAATGAATAAAACCAAATGGGGCTGACATGTATAAGCCAAGGAGGTGTTCTAAGTTGACACAACAAAAATAGTAGTTGTGGCTAACATCTAGGACCAGGGTGCTAGGCACCCTAGTCCTTTAGCCTCACAAACTTCAGGGAGTGTCATTTAAAGTAAGCTTAGACCAATCATAAATTAATTTTGTTAGGTTTATTCATCAAGATCAAGATTTAATCATTTAATGTTCAAAAAGGTGTTAAAATAGGTCTTGATTAACAAAGGTAAACATTTTACTCCATAACATTTAGCCTTCACTTTAGCGTGGGTACAAACTTATGTTTGAACTCACACTAAAGTAAGGAGAGGACAAATTTCACTCACAACAAACATAGAAGTCATATAATGTCACCAAAATTGAGGGGTGATCAAGCCCCCAAGTTTAGGATTCTAGGAGTCTATGATGAATTACATATACATAAGACATAAGGCATAATTTTTATATATATGAAGCACTTAGAAAACATGAGACAAGACAAGACATACACAAGGCATACACTTGAGAAATCACAATGTATACACTCAATACACAAAGTATACACATCATACACAAGGAATACACATGGAATACATGTAAAGAACTCAAGTAGAAGACATAAGGAATACATAGATAATACATCTGAAGCACGTATGAGGCATGAAGAATACATAAAGGACAAGAATATAAGAGGAGAATACATGCATCATACAACAACCACAAGAAGCGCATAATGAAAGACCTTGAGTCATCATGACAAAAGAGGCCTCAATCTAAAAGGTTTTCTCAATCATCATGCATCATTCCTTAAGATGCAATGAGAAGAATACTAAGAAAGAGTTAGTTAGAAATGAGAAGAACAAGAGGATACAAACACATTATAAACATGATCTACATCAAGAAAAGTGTTTCCACTAAAGGGAACACATAACCCACCTCTCGCAAGAAGATTTACATGAAGCCTTTCAAAATAAGAAGGTGTTGCAACCATACCCAAAGCTACTATAGAAAAACTCAAGTTGGCATTTCCAATCCTTCTCCCAAATGTGCAAGGACCTTCAACCAGAAGAACAAGATAGACTCAAGATCTTGCTTTCAATCTTGCCACAATCCTTTCTAAGAAAGTGTAGTAACAAAGATAACCAACAAGTGTTTTGATAGAAATATGAGAGTAGGGCTCATAGCATGATATATGCCCCCACCTTAAAGTGATTTCTAACTCCTTCAAGGAGCAATTATATTTAAGGTAGAATAAGGAAGAAATATAAACACATGCCCAAATGATTGTGTTCTCAAAAGCTACATCACCACAAGGGGTTGCCCCCAGGATGAGCAAACGAAGGTGATTCTTGCAGGGATGATACATGATGGCTTGTGTAGTGTATGATGCCAAGAATTGCAACAAGGTGCCATATAAATATGAAAACAATGGAAGAAAGATCACATGAAAGCAGATTACACATAAATTGAATCAAAATGAAGGGATACTAAATCATCTAAAAGAAAAATAAGGAAATTGCACATCACGACATATAAAAGAATAAAGATACATATAGAAGAATGACACAACATGATCTTCTCCTTGTACCTTTGTGTTAACAAAGGTGCATCAAGGAAAACTAACAATCAACAAAACATCACCATATGGGGATAACAGTACGTGTTGACCTATTTTCCTCTACCCGTAGTCAAATAGCCCAACTTAAAATTCTTGTTGAAATTCCTTGGAACTTAACTATGCAAGCCTAAAAACCTTTAAATTTTAGTAAAAGTCCCTGAAAATTCATCAAGAGATTCATTGTAAAAAACCCAGAAAAATCCAAAAAATTTGAATCTTTTGCCTCAAATTTTGCCCCCCTTTTGGCCTTTATTGGTAAACTTCTAGTTTCTTAAACTAGCAAAAAATGACTAAGGCATGAAGGGCTCTTTCTCCCTTTATTGGAAAAATCTAGGTTTTATGAACTCAAAGAAAGTTCACTTTTTCTCAAGGTTCACCAATTTGGCAATTTGCCAATAAAGCATCATAAGGGCGGGTGTCTTCAAAACTGTCTAAGGAAAAAGCAAAGGAAAGAATGCCTTTATTGGTGATTTTGCCTAGTTGCAAACTTCCCAAAAGTTCAAAAATTCATTGGTTCGTCGACTGGGCAATTTCTTGATAAAGGGAAGGTAAAGGGAAGGATTGCGAGAATCAGTTAAGTTAAAAGAAGGAAGTAAAGGCTTGTCAGCAAAGTCCAAGAAGAGCGAACTTTCCTTAAGTTCAAAATTTCCATGGTTCGCCGACAAGGAAAATCAATGATAAAGGGTGAAGATAAAGAAGTGGATAAGGCAAAGAAGAAGGCAGTCGAGAGAAGGAGTTCAAGAAAAGATAGATTTGCCGACAAAGGGAAGTATTGGCCAAGGCATGGCAAGTTCAAGGTTCTCTTGGTTCACCGATAGCATACTTTTGCTGATAAGGCAAGAATGAAGGCCAATAACAAAGTTCACAAAGGCAAACTTTTGCCGATAAAGGAGTGAAGGAGAGCCAAAAGTGAGGTTTGGAAAGTCAGGATTTTTCCAATAAGGAAAAAAGGCAAGCCCAAATGGTTCGAAAAAAGAAGATTTTACCGACAAGGGAAAAAGTGATGGAAAAAGCAAAGTTCAGCAAAATGAATTTTTATCAATAAAGAAGATAGAGACAAGTTAGAAAAAGTAACATTTCACCAATAAGGCAAAACATGAGCCATAAAGAGTTCAGAAAAGAATAGTTTTGCCGATAAGGCAAAACAAAGAATGCATAAATGGTCTGTAAAGATAGATTTTACGGATAGGGCAAAATTCAGGCCAAATTTTCTAGAAAATTTAGAAATCAATGAAAGAATAGAGAATTGTGAAGAATTGTAAACTTTAAATATCTAAATGTAGATATTTGAAGTGTTGTAAAAGTCGTGTAAAAAATGGTTTTGGACGGAAAATATATTTGATTTTCCTCATCTGCCATTAATGCAGATCTAATCTACTCAACTACTCCATTTTAGATATTTTTGCATTGATTGTTGCAGGTGATGAATCAGTTGGTACATTGAAGAGGCAAAATATCTCCCAGCAACTCCATGATCCAAGATATTTTCTACATTGAATTCTTGTAGATAGACATCCCTTTTGGTAGGGATATTTTCTAATAGGCCCATGGGGGTGAATTTATTGATGAAGTGACTTAGGTCAATGTAAATCAATTGCTATATATACATGTAAAAAAGATGTAATGAGGGTTGGATACAGAGACATTTTTGTACTCCAAACAAAGCCCTTTGTTGTAACTATGCCTTCTTGATGAAATACATACTGTGTTTTACCTCTTCATTCTTTTTTAGCACTGTGTAAATTAGGATTGATTTTTATGTGAATTTTGTGTTGCTTACAATTTTTTTTTGCTTCTTACCTCTGTTAGAATTAGCTAGATCTATGTAAGTTGATCAGCTATATTTCTTTATTTTATGCATTTTTAGTTCAGTGAGAGCTCCATATCCAAACTTGGTGTATCACCTCCATTAATTTACAGCTTTATCCCTCTTCCTCTTTTCCTCAATGGTGGATAGATTAGGTTTAGTCTTAAGAATAGATGAATCTCTCATTCAATGAAGGAACCAACCTCTCTCTGGAGATTTGGCCTCCTTGTAGGGTCCCACACCTAGAGGTCATCTCAATGTTTCACTAGATTGTTGAAATTATTAAACCTCTCCAACACAGGGTGCAAATTTAAGTGACAATAGTTTCTGGCACACCCGGTGGGACTATCTGATGATCTTTATCATCTATTGAAGAATTATGGTGTGCTCTTCATTGCATCTTGCCATTCAGGGTAGTCTTTCTAACACCATGGTGACTGTACTAATCAAATCTACTAGTGTAGCCAGTTCAAGTACTTAAAGAACTCTAAGGATCAATATTTTGGTGGTTCTCCTAGTTTATCCTTCTCTTAGAAGCATCTCAAATCACCTGGCAACTATTCTTGGTATGTGTTTAGTTTTCTCTTGTTGCAGACCTATTTTTCTCTGTTTAGATATTTTCTCTGATTATTTAGCATTTTGATGCTTTAAAATGTCAATCTTTTATGGGAGTTATGGCTACTCCCCTCCACCCTACCAAAATCCAAATTTTTTGCCTCCATACCACCAATATCAGACCCAAAATACCTCTAGTTTTGCATTGTATGGCTCTACTTCAATAGAATATCAACATCCTTACAGTGCTTACCTCCCACCCACCCCTGCTATGTCTTCTTGGTAGCCTAATAATGTTTATTATCAACCCCAAGGAGATTTTTCTGACCCTAGTCAGTGCAACTACCCTTCTAATCAGTTCCAAGATGTTGATTATGTGAATAGTAATGCATTCAAAGAGCTCATGGGCATGCTCCTAGAGCTTAATAGAATTTTGGACATTATGAAAAGAAAAATAGGGTATACTTGGCCTTAGCAAGATTATGGTCTCAACATCAGAAACATTGGTGATCTGAAGGAGGCATTGATGGACCTATAGAGGGAGTGGGATGAGTTTCAAGAAATGAAGGAGCGTGACTGGCAGCAAGAGGCACAAGAAAGAGAAATTTAAGAAAACCTTGCTATGAGGATTGCAGCCCAAGACCAACAGATGAGGCAAGGAGCCCAATCGGTTCCATCCTCTCCTAGCTTCAGGAAGCCCCTTTCTTCAACCCAATTTTAGCCTATAGTAAAGTAGCCTTGACTTCATAAGTTTCAAGGTTTTAGAGCCTCTCTTCCTCCACAAGCCCATGTTCCTGTGCAAACTCATATTATCACTCCCCAGGAATAAATTTGCCCAGAACCCTCTCCTCTCGAAGAAATTCAAGAAGATATTCAAGCCTCTTGCTCTGATGCTATTTCTATTTTTAAGAGTGGACCTATTGTCTATTGGGCTAATTGGGAGAATGAGCCAAAGGTGGAGGTGGAAGAGAATGAGACTAAGAAGGAACAATCTACTATTCCTATGCTCACAATGATAGAATTGTTTAAACCTCTTACACCTGTGAGTACTGTTAATTCAAATAAAGGGATAAATCCTCTAGACTTTGGTTCTTTTGAAGCTTTTTCTTATGCATCTGACCAAGAAAACAAGGTTGAAATGCAAAGATTGCATGGGGAAAACCTTCAGCTATAGAGACAACTTGAGAAAAATCCAGTGGAGCTGTAGTCAAATGATGAGGGCATTAGCGATGAGGTTGTTATGGAGATTGCTCAAGAAGAGGCTGACAATGCCACTATGGAGATTTGTTCTTGATTATCTGGCAGGGATATCAGCTTCTTGTTGGGGAAGATTTCTCTATTGAGCATGTGCATGGCTCATTTTCTGAGCCTAATTTAGAAAATCATGAGCATCATGATCAAAAGGTCAAGGTAGCCTTATCTCCAATTGAGCCACAAGGGCTAGAACATTCATACCAGTAGTAAGGTTGCAGAATCAGAGCATGAATATAAATGCAGTAGTGATGGTTTGCATACCATCTCAGTGGGATGCCCTATCAGGTATTTGGCCCAGTTAGAGACATATCACAAGGAGTCCCTACTTGTCATGCTTGCTTCAAAGCATGAGGTTGAGCATCCAAGAGCGCTAGATCAGCCCATTTATCCTCTTCTAGGCAACTACATTTCTAATCAGTACAAGTGGATAGGTGAGTTTTTCTTTGTCCTTGGGGAAGTATTTCATTACCTTGTTGTATGCCCATCCCTTCCCAACTTCTTTTTAACTGCCCACATCCATGATAAACATTGTAAATTGTTAATAAAGGGCAATTACTTTCATGAGCCTATTAATGTCTAGGTTTGAGGTTATTTCCTTTGTTGTTAGCTTAGGATTCTAGAGTAGGTTTTATTTTAGTTTTAGGTTTACTTTCCCTAAGTGCTCTTGCATAGGCTGCATTGTCATTAGGAGAACACATACCTTGTTTTCTTTTTTGTGGTATTGTTTTAGGAGACAGGGTAGTTGTTTTTGACCTATTGTAGGTCACTTTCAGACTCCATGCCCAATGGATGCTTAAGGCCACTAGTCTATTTGTTTAGCAGGCAAACATCCCTGAGAGGTCACCAAAATGTTGACCTATTTTCCTCTGCCCAGAGTCAAATAGCCCATCTTAGAATTCTTGTTGAAATTCCTTGGAACTTAATTGTGCAAGCCTAAAAACCTTCAAATTCCAGTGTTTTGTCTTGTAAAAATCCTTGAAAATTCATCAGGAGAATCCTAGCAAAAACCTAGAAAAACACAAAAAATTTGAAGCTTTTTCCTCATTTTTTGCCCCCCTTTTGGTGTTTATCAACAAAATTCTAGTTTCCTAAACTAGAAAATGACTAAGGCATGAAAGGCTCTTTCTCCCTTTATCATAAAAATTCAAGTTTTATGAACTCAAAGAAAGTTCAATTTTACTCAAGGTTCACCGATTCAACAATCTGTGGATAAAGCGGCATAAGGGCAATTGTCTTCGAGATTGTCTAAGGCAAAAGTAAAGGAAAGAATGCCTTTATTGGTGATTTTTCTTAGTCACAAACTTCCTGAAAGTTCAAAAATTCTTTGGATCATCGACTGGGTGATTTCCCAATAAAGGGAAGGCAAAGGGAAGGTTTACGAGAATCGACTAAGTTAAAAGAAAGAAGGAAAGGCTTGTTGGCAAAGTCCAAGAAGAGTGAACTTTCCTTAGGTTCAAAATTTTTGTGGTTCACCGACAGGGCAAATCGTTGATAAAGGGTGAAGATAAACAAGTGGCTAAGGCAAAGAAGAAGGTGGCTAAGAGAAGGAGTTCAAGAAAAGGTAGATTTGCTGACAAAGGGAAGTTTTGGCCAAGGCATGGTAAGTTCAAGGTTCTCTTGGTTTGCCGATAGTATACTTTTTCCAATAAGGCAAGGATGAAGGAAGGCCAATGGAAAAGTTTACAAAGCCAAACTCTTGCCGATAATGGGGTGAGGGAGAGCCAAAAACAAGGTTCAGAAAGTCAAGATTTTGCCGATAAGGAAAAAAGGGCAAATACGATAAGGCAAAAAGAAGATTTTGCCAACAAGGGCAAATGTGATGGAAAAGGCAAAGTTTGGAAAAATTGTTTTTTCCAATAAAGAAGATAGAGACAAGGAAAGCTAGAAAAAGTAACATTTTTCCAATAAGGCAAAACATGAGCCAGAGAGAGTCTAGAAAAGGATAGTTTTGCCGATAAGGCAAAATAGAGAAGGTAGAAATGGTCTGTCAAGACAAATTTTGCCGATAGGGCAAAATTTACACTATATTTTCTAGAAAATTTAGAAATCAAGGAAATAACAAAGAAACGTGAAGAATTGTAAACTTTAAATATCTAAATGTAGATATTTGAAGTGTTGTAAAAGCCATGTAAAAAAGGGGTTTTGGAGGGAAAATATATTTGATTTTCCTCATCTGCCATTAATGTAGATTTGATCTTCTCAACTACTCAATTTTATATATTTTTGCATTGATTGTTAAAGGTGATGAATCAGTTGGTGCATTGAAGAGGCAAAATATCTCCCAACTACTCCATGATCCAAGATGTTTTCTACATTGAATTCTTGCAGACAGACATCCCTTGTGGCAGGGATATTTTCTAACAGGCTCATGGGGGTGAATTTATTGATGAAGTGACTTAGGTCAATGCAAATGAATTGCTATATATACATGTAAAAAAGATGTAATGAGGGTTGGATACAAAGCAATTTTTGTACTCCAAACAGAGCCCTCTATTGTAACCATGCCTTCTTGATGAAAGACATACTATGTTTTACCTCTTCATGTTTTTTTAGCACTGTGTAAATTAGGATTGATTTGTATGTGAATGTTTTGTTCCTTACAATTTTGTTCTGCTTCTTACCTCTATTAGAATCAACTAAATTTGTGTAAGTTTATCAGTTATATTTCTTTATTTTGTACATTTTCAGTTCAGTAAGAGCTCCATATGTCAACCTGGTGTATCACCTCCATTAATTTATAGTTTTATCCCTCTTCCTCTTTTCCTCAATGGTGGGTAGATTAGGTTTAGTATTAGCAATAGCTGAATCTCTCATTCAGTGAAGGAACCAGCCTCTCTCTAGAGATTTGGCCTCCTTCCAGGGTCCCACACCTAGAGGTCATCTCAATGTTTCACTGGATTGTTGAAGACCATTAAACCTCTCCAAAATAGGGTACAAATCCAAGTGACAATAGTATGTACAATCATAACACAAATTAAATGGAGAGACCACACTTGCAAGTCAACCTATAACAAATTGTCCTCCCCCAACTTGCCTATTATAAAATGGATGGAGGACAAGCTACTCTAAGGACTACATTAAGCATGGTGAAAAGTTCTAGAGCCACACCATCTTCAAAATTGTTGAATTTTGTCACCCAAGACTCCTCATTCCTTAGTGGAATAGCCAAGCGCTCAATGATTTGCATAGTAACGAGTTGTTGAATGGTTATTGTGTTGAATCTTTTTGTGTGTTGGAAGAGGAAGAGTGATTAAGCAGTCTTTGAGTAGAATTGGAAAAATACACTCTTGTTGAGATAGAAGAGAAGATATAGGGGGAGTAGGAAGCAACCCTTTTTTTTTAACATGATGGAGAGAACATAGGAGAAGGTTAGAAACATAAACCTACATTAGATAAGTACAGTGTTAGTTCAAAGAGTTCCTTAATTCCTTGTTCTTTACATCCTAACCCATTTCCATTGTATCCAAGCTTAAAAATAAATTTGAATCCACACCCATAATGCATCCCCAAATCCAAAGGAAGATGAGTGACTACATTATTATCTTTTTTGAAATGAGAAGTGTGATTATATGTTGACAAAGAAGTAGAAGGGTCATTCTTTTTATCATGATGAAGAGGGTCAACCTTTGTTTCAACAAACCCATGGGGGTTGAGATCTAAACAAAACTCATCATTACCAAGACATGCAAATTAGAAGAAGATGATTCATTAGATTGAGATGATACTTTATCACAAATGTCTACCATTTCTTTAGAAGAAAGTGGATCTTCTTCAATATTAAAATTTCCATCATTATACTTTTGAGTTTAAGTTTTTTAGGAGTAGGAGATCATGTTAAAGAAATTGTATTTACCTTTGAGGTTTTTTGTGTGAGGGTGAGATTGTATATTCACCCACATAAGAGGGTGTAAAATCTAACGAACCCCAATCATCACTGAAAAACGTATTCAAAAGACTAACACTATCCTGACCAACACTGTTGTTAGCAGCAGAGGGTAGTGGTTTGTTTTTTGTTTAAGAAGGGATCAAAATACTTAGAGGACTTTGATATCTTTCTTCCATTTGCAAGAAAATTTCCATAACCGAATCAACTTCAATTGTATGGAGCTTGTTTTCAAAAATGAACTTTATTGAACAATGAAGGGTAGACAAGACTGACCCCATGGCATGAATCCATGGTCTACCAAGAAGAAGATTGTATGCAAGATAACTAGGCATGACATGGATAAGGGTAGGAAAGGTCACAAGTCCAACCTTAATATCTAAGGTGATTGTACCTAGTGATTGTTTACAAACATTATCAAAGCCACGGATATTGAGTTTATCTGATTTGATGAAAGATGTATCAACATTGAGTTTATGTAACAAGTCTATGCCCCAAACATTAAGACCTGATCCATCATCAATCATAGTGTGTCTCATCCTCATTTTATTAATAATGAAAAATATCATGTAAGAGGCTAATATTTGTTTTGAACTTCTATGGGAGGTAATTCATGTTGTTGAAATAAGATATTTGATGTTGTCACATGCATACAACTAAATAATGATGCTACATCATTTGGTCTAGAAGAAGGTGGAACAACTACCTTTTGTAGAGCCTCTTGGAGCATTTTCTCATGTGTAGGTGATGTTTGTATTAAATCCCATAGAGAGATCTTAGCCCGAGTAGCGCAGAGCTACTCAACAAGATTGTATTCTCTACGAACATGTTGGGAAAGACAAGGAGGTGGTGGAAGAAAAATTTGAGAAGGTGGAAGAGAAGTGGGCATACTCAGTGCATGCTTTCTTTGCTTGTTATTATAGGTGTTGTGTGTGTGAACAACTACATGTTAATGTGATTGTTGTAATACATTTTGAACACCTTGATTCCTTTGAGTATTTTTCTTTGCATAGTTGAGAATATAACCTGGATGTCAAGATTGTTTTGGAACACATCGAATTGTAATCATAGGTTTAGAGAAAGGAGGAGGATTAGGTGCCTCATGCATAATGAATTTAGGAATATTTTGAATATCAATGTACTTATTCACTATCCCCTTAGTGGCAGAATAAGTCTATTAATGATGATGGAATTTACATTGTTATCTTTTTTATTATGTTTATTATCCCTCCTCGAGGGATTCACTATGAGGGAAGGCTCTTCATTCACTAATGCTTCATCTTTTGAAGGGAGAGCATTGGAATGAAGGGAGGGTGGAGTGATGTTAAGAAAATTTTTGATGATTGTATCTTTAGTGATGTCCAAGGGTCTTGAACATGCAACCAAAGGAGGAATATCAAGGGTCGTCACATCCTTAGTGATATCCAAGATATTTGAACATTGAACAAAATGAGGAAGATCAATAGGATGAATCATGGAATCATCATGTACTATTGTAGAAGAAGAATCAATATTCTCAACATCCTCTAATGCCGCATCTCTAGAAGAGAGATCATTCAAATGAAGAGAAGGTAAAGTAATCTTAAGGAATGTGTCAATGATTTCATCCTCTTGTGCTAAGATCTCTTCATAAGTATGAGGAATCTTAGGAGATTGATCAAATGGATACAAGGGCATAGGAAATGCTCTATTTTTACCATATTTAAGGAATGAAACATCAATTTCACAAATCTTTTGAATAAAGTTGGAAAATGATGAAAGAAAATCCATGTTTGCATTTTGATAGTTTTGTTTATGTTTTTGCTTTCAAATTTCAAAGAGAAGATGAATGAATATTCTTTCTTTCTTGATTAAACACATATGACCAATATTATGAGGTACACAAATTTAAAATCAGATTTATCAATCATTCAACATAGAAAATATATGAAAATAAGATTTCAAATACAACCACTAAATGCAAGACTAGCGAGGGTTTATCATCAAACCCTAGATGTTAAATGCTTGTTCTCTAAATCAAAATTATTTGATGCAAGAATGCAATTTTTAAAAAATGGTAATTATGATTTTATACAACAATGCTAAATCATATTTGAACAACTAATCAACATCACCAAGATTTGAAATAAGATTGTACTCAGTAAACCCTAGGTGCAAGACTAGCTAGGTTTTCTAAAAATGTAATGTTTTTGAAAAAACTAATAATAGATAAGTGAAAATGCCAAATATACCACTAGGAAATGATTAAATAATGTGATACCAATCAGATCTGATGCAAAAAATATAAATTTATATCATGCTATAATGATCTAAATTTATGGAATATAGACAATGTGATAGATATGTTTTTTTATAAAACTAAATCAAATGCTTAATTTTATAATTTCAAATGCAAAGATGTAAGGATGTTATTTTCTTCAAAACAAATATTATATGCTATAGAAAATGAAATTAATTTAGATAACTAAATAATGCAACAACACACTAATCTAAAAACCTTAGGTTCAAGACTAGCTAGATTTTCTAGGGATGCAAGGTTTTTGTAAACCCTAGCAATGAAATAATGTTAAAATAAGCTATGTAGTTATACAAAATAATGAATGATTGTAACCTAATCAGATCTAGGGTAGAAAATAACTCAGTTATGAAGCAATAAGGATACCAAAGTACAAGATACATCACCAAAATGTTATGTAGAAAATGAGATCTAGGCTAACATGTACATCATCCTAAATAAATCTTTCTCCATATAACATTGGAACACAAATCAAGGAAACTCTATGATTAGCTATAGTCCTCAAAGGAGAACTGAGAGGTCTCTTTATTTTCAAGGAGAGAGATCGTATGACTAATTACCAAATCTAGGTTTTCTATGGCTAAAATAGAGAGATCAGGAGTTACTGACATGAAATCATCGAAAACCAAGAAAGTAGTGGTAGGGAGGAGCTGAATAGAGATGATAGAACCTAATTCTATAAGGGTTTGGTCATTGGAACAAGGGTTCAAGAGAGCTAGGCACCCTGGTCCTCGATAAGGGTTTTGCCAGATTTCTAGATCTAAGTGCCTTCGCCTTCCTGTATTCCTATCTTTTATAACTTGTTATCTTCATATTCCTCTTGATGCAACCTACACACAAGAAAGAAGGAAAGAGGGTTGGTTCTATTTAGTAGCTTGCTTAAGTCAATCTCCATGAATGGTTTTTCCACCTCCACAATGGCAATATATTCCTTATCTTTATTGAATAATTTCTCATCCTTTACAATTGACACAATTCCATGAAAAGACAATCAACATGTAAATGTGATGGCAAGCATTGATTTCCTTATATCCCTTGATGATTGTTTGGGGAATTATCAATATATCATTCATAATCTCAAATAACCTTCAATGTTAGAAGTATCTGATGTTGCCTTTTATAGTAATATAGATTTAGTTGAATGATACTCCCATATATTCCAATATTTGTGCAATGGTACCTTTCCTAATCTAGCATCCAAAAGTGCCTAAACTTGCATACACAAACTTGTGGCATGCTATATCATCTTATCAAATATACTATCTCAATGAAGATATGAAAATCTTCTTCTTCATTATCTTAATAAATATGAGATCTCGATTGCCTAAGAAGAGGCACATTCAGGTGCGTGCGAAGAACATTTCGGTGGGAAATCTCTAGTTCAAAAATTGATTCGTATGGGTTATTATTGGCAGAACATGGAACGTGATTCCTTTCCCTTCATAAAAAAGTGTATTTAATTTCAATAACATAACAATCTCATTTGAGCTTCTGCCTAGGAAATTCGTGCTCAAGTTTCAACTTGGCCACTTTTTGTGTGGGGATTGGATCTTATTGGAAACATTTCACCTCCTTCTCAAGGGTGCACTTTCATTCTTATAGCTACTGACTACTTCACAAAATGGGTCAAAGTAGTTCCTCTCTGATCCATGATTATTGAAGTAATCTTTCATTTCATTCAAGATAACTTAATCTCTCGATTTGGCATTCCTTCCACTTTCGTTTCTAATAATGGTGCATCATTTAAGAACAAAGATGTGAAGAAATTCCTAGAAAAATATAATATTCAACACCGCTTCTCTACACCTTATTATCCACAATCAAATGGATAAATGGAAGCTTCTAACAAAATAATTGGATAAATTCTTTAGAAAGTTGTTAACAAACATCAAAAGTATTGGCATATTCAACTATCTTATGCGTTATGAGCCTTACTGAATGAGTGTATGTATAGCTATAGGTTCTACTCATACAACCTTGTGTATGGTGCTGATGCAATCATGCCTTTGGAGTTAGAAATTCCTTCACCGTGAATTTCACTCAATGAAAATCTAGATGAAAATACTAAAAGAGAACTATGAATTCAACAACTTGAGATGCTCAATGAATAGCACATAAATACTGTTGAACATCTCCAATCCCATCAAAATACTATTCAACACTCATACAATGAATGTTTTATTCATCATTCATTTAAGATTGGAGATCTTATACTCTACAAAAATCAATGCAATTTCAATGCACCTCTTGGTGAAAAAGGGAAATCCAACCCGAATTACCATACATCATTACTGAAGTCTTTGGATCTCTTGGTGAAAAAGGGATATTATTCTTAATCTTTATTTTCATTTATATGCTAATACTTTCTTTATAAAGAAATGATTATAAGATAGTAAATTCAATCTTTCTATTTTATTGTTTGCTTCAATCCTAGGAATAAAATATGTAGTTTGTCTTGATTCAATAAGTTTTTTTTCTTAGTTTCAAAAATTACTTAGTTGTTAGCATATAAAATGTTAGATGTGCACCATGTTCAATAATCATTGTTGTATCTAATTTAAAAATATTAAAATATTATTTAATAAGATCACAATTGAATTTTCTTAACATGTTTATATACTTTAAAATTTTCTAATTAAACATACTTGTGTTTATTAGATTCTCCAATTTGTAAAAGCATGTATCAATTAAATCATTGATTGCATTTGTTAAACAATTACACAGTTGTTTACACAAATTGCATTGCCTTTATATTTGACATACATGCAAAAACTATTAGATCTTTGTTGCATTTACTTCATAGTAGATCACTCATAGCTTCTAAGGCACACACAATAAGCATCAATCAATACATTATATATATATATATATATATCATAAATATTTGATTACATAATAATAAAAAATCCACCACTACATCAAAATGTATATATATATATATATATCATAAAAGTTTGATTACATAATAATAAAAAATCCACCACTACATCAAAATGTGGTGTGTCATAATACAATGCAAATGTCTCATCAAGGTGTTGGATCGTGGCATCCAGATCCCTCGGGACTTGGTGGAGCCTGAGTGACGGATGGTTGTCTGTGTGAGGCTATTGATCATGAGTAACTCTTAGAGGTACTCCAAAATCATATGCCCCTAAGCTCTCCCCTAAGCTCTCCCTCCTCCCATGTTGAATCTATATACATTTGGTAAAATTGATCTCTCTTGACTTGCAACCGATCCACCTCCACCTATAGATAACTCATAAAACCATGTGATCAGTCCCTAGTGTTGCTACTGCCATATGTTGATCTAGTTGTAGTTGAAGTGCCTCACATGCCTCCTTAGCACTCACTGCTCTCTATATCACTTGATCTCTCTTGACCTCAAACTGATCTCATGCTACTTGTCCCTCCTCATAGGCTACTCTGAGTCATGCGACAGGATCAAATAACTTTGCATGATGACCTATTATGTGTGGTGGCCTATAAAAAGCCCACACTCACTGCTCAGTCAACTCAGTAGGTACAATCTTTACTATGACTCAACCCACAAAGTCACACCAATCCCTAGTACCAACTACAGAACAAAAACAAATATCGATGTCTCAATAAAAATCATATAATACATTCAATAATTCAATAAACATAAGTAGAATAATCAATTACTCACCAGGATCACATTCTTTCTAGTCTAGATCAACTAGAATGGTGACTATGTTGATGTCTATAGTCATCCTCACTGTTGGGGCCATCATATTGGCACCACCACGCAATTCCCCGCACTTGAATCAATGTTGCACTCCTCTGGAAACATGTAGTGGTTGCAAGCTATGAGGATGGACCCTAGCTCTCTCCTCTTAGGCATCTTATTGCATCTTGAGGAATGATGCATAGAGATTGAGAAAACCTTGTAGATTAAGGTCTCTTTTGTCATGCTGACTCAAGGTCTTCCATTATGTAGTTCTTTTGGTTGTTGTATGATGCATGTATTCTCCTCCTATATTCTTGTCCTCTATGTATTCTTCATGCCTCATGCGTGTTCATGTGTATTCTCTACATATTCCTTATGTCATCTCCTTGAGTGCTTTTCATGTATTACATGTGTGTTTCATGTGTATTCTATGTATACCTTGTGTATAACATGTATACTTTGTGTATTTCATGTATCCAAATTTGTGATTTCTAAAGTGTATGCCTTGTGTATGTCATGTCTTATCTCATGTTTTCTAAGTGCTTCATATATGTAGAAATTATGCCTTGTGTCTTATGTATATGCAATTCATCATAGACTTCTAGAATCCTAAACATTGAGGCTTGATCACCCCTCAATTTAGGTAACATTCTATGACTTCTATGTTTGCTGTGAGTGAAATCTATTTTCTCCTTACTTTAATGTGAGTTCTGTAACATTGGAAAATGTCCCCTTGGGGGCTTTTCCCTCATAAGGTTTATCTCCCGGGTCTTTAGAGTGCATTTAGGACATTTTAGTTCATATTTTAACATCCCGATGGAATGAGACCTAAGTCCCATGGAAAATAGACCTAGGTGGACCCCTTGAGCTATACCTTACACAAAATAGGGGGGAGGACTTAGGCGCTCATGCCCTAGTCCTGCCCTATTTTGGAGTAGCCCCAATTTTTGGGTGTCAGTGAGTGACCGTTATTAGGTCCCTTTGCCGACACGGTAAGTTTGAATTTCAAATATCTTGGCGGGAGTGCTTGTAGATGCATATATAAGCATGCTTAGGCATTCATTTGTAAACTAGATGGTAATTGTGACATTCAAGTGTTCTTGAGGTGATTCAAGGCTTTTTATTGTGTTGCAAGAGCAGACTTGTGTGTTTTGTGTGTTGATATTTGTAGATTTGAGCATCAATTCCTTCATGGCATGAAGAGCATCTTCCTCCATGAAAGCTTCACTAAAAGGTGACATAATATTGTGCTTTTATTATTGTTTCCTTTGGTTTTTGGCCTTTACCTCACAAGGGCATGCCCTCTTCATCTAATGACAGTGTTTGGAGACTTAAGTGTCCTCTAGGGTTTGACTGAGGCAAACCTCTAAACACCACAACCCCCAAACCAAGTCTTGTGATTGTAGGTTACAGGTGTGTATCTAGGAAAAGTGGAGTTGCAGGAAGGCTAGGAAGACATCGGGGATTCAGGATCTGAAGAAAAGTTGGACAAAGGAGCACTTCTGGGACTAGGGTACTCGCTCTAGTGTCCTCCGTAGACTATTTTTAGAAAATAGAAGTTATAGGGTTGATCAGTGTTTGAAGGAGATCCAGATTCCCTGAAAAAGAAAGTACCTTGGACTTGGGTGCCCACTCCAGTGTTCCCAACTGTTCCACTTTGGAACCCCAAAAATAGGTACTCTGTAATTCTACATTTTACTCCTGTTTGTAAGAGGTTTTTCTGTAATTCATTAATTTATTGTCATGTTTGCATAATTAGGGTTTTAATAGTCAATTGGACATAGGAGAAGGAACAATTGATAGTTAATTCCCTAATCCAAGTTTTGCTACATCTGAAAGTGACTTTAGGGTATGATAGTGCTTGTCATTCGACCCTAGATCCTTCAATGTATAGTGGAGAGGTAGATTTAAACATCTAAACAACAAAAGATTAACGAATCCAATTTCCTACTAAACATTTTGGTGAACCCATGTCTTTGAACTTCAATTGCAACTTGTTGAGTGTTTGTCTACAGATTTGGTGTGATTTCACTCATTTATTTGGTCATTTACCTTATTGCATTGAGAAAATTTCAAAAAAATTGAAAAATTGGAAAAATACAAAGAATTTGCATTGTCGGGCTTACTAAATTGTGTCAGTTCTTCCTAAATTTTCCTAATTTATGATTTTTGCATCATATCTGATATAAAATACAGAAAAATACAAAAATTCAAAAATTTTCTTTGCATTTTCATCATTTAATTGCTAGGGTTTTGTTAAAATTTTGTCAATTTTATATAACCTAGTAATTCCAAAATATAGGGTTTGTAGGTATAATCTTTTATCAGATTTTTCTATGAATTTTAGAGGCTCATTCAAATATACATTTGGCTGTAGTCTTGTATTTTAGTGTGAATTTGTATTTAAATTTAAATTATTTGCATTGAAAATTTCAACAAAAAACTAGCAATTTTGGTAAATTTGCATGGGAATTTTGCATGATTGAGCTTAAAAATCATTTTCAGATCTGATAATATTTAATTATTATCATAAATCAGACTTAAAACCATTCGCATAACATTTTGTTCCAAAATCTCAAACCTAGGGCTTCGAAAATGACAATTTTCACTAAAATTGGCCTTATCGACTCTCCAAACTTGCACCACAAGTGTATTGTGAAAGATATTTTGGAATTTATTTTTTGTTATCAGGATAATAATTTTCTTCCCCTCATAAAAATCTTCACAACACCCTTTTAATGGGCTCTTGTAGTGAAAATTTGGCAAAAAACTACACATTTTTTCTATTTTTTGCCCTAGGGTTTGACCTAGTTTGCACTCCAAGCATGTTGTGATCAGTTTTATGGATTGAGGTGATTTATATTATTGATATTCTTCACTTTCCATCCCAAAATTTCTTACAACACCTCTTTTTCTAGGTCTTGGAGTTGAAAAACCGTGAAAAACAGCCTATTGTTGCTATATTTTCACTAGGGTTTGACCTTAAATTGCACTAAAATCATGTTGTGTTGGATATTTTAGCACCAAGTGGCTGTTATTACTGATATTTTTTTCTTTCCATCATCATTTTCCTCACAACACCCTTTGTTATGCTCTCTTGCATTGACTTTTGGTGAAAAAAGTGTCTATTTTGACATATTTTCACTATAATCAACTTGGCATTATCTTAAATTTTTATCAAGAGTGTGTTGAGAGTTAAATTATTTCTGTTTTGGACTGATATTAGATGTATAACCTGCTACCCTTGACCAAAATCCTCATAGCATCCTTTGTTTCATTTATTTGCATTTGAAAAGCATTGAAAAATCAAGCATTTTTGGCTACTTTTGCTCTTACCTCTTGCACCAATTTGGAAAAGCTTTCAAAATCTGATTTGGCATTAGTTTGAGCATAAAATAATGGACTCTAATCACAAAAGAAACAATAGGTTCCCTCCAAGACCTTACATGAAAAGAAAGGCCCCTGAACCTGAAATTATCTTTACTCCTCATGATAGAACAATCGGTGATTCCGAAGGACCTCTTTACATTACTGTGAAAATAATGGGAAACCCTGTGAATGGAACTCTTATTAACCCTAATTGCATGACTAATATTTCCACTAAGGATTTCCTCTTCTCACATCAACTAATGCAATGTTCTTATGATCTCTTGAGCATGATGATTAAGACGCATAAGGGAACTGTTATCAAGCCTCTGGGTAAGTTATCTTTGTTAATAACATTATCTGGAAAACATGTCAAACAATGGTTCGTTGTTGTCCCCATTTTTGACCTCTTTCTCATTAAATTGGGACATCCATGGATAAAAGAAATGAAATCTATCCCTTCAACAATACACCATTGTTTGAAATTCCTTTTGGATGGCCGTATAATGACCGTCCCTCGGAACAAGTATAAACCTTTGGTTCAAGAAAAACATTACAAATTGAATTACTTTTGGGATAAAACTAAAGTACCTAGTCATCCTACACAAGAAATGACAAAACAGAAACAACCCGCATGTGAAGAGAACTTTAGACCAAAAGGACATGGTCCCTATGCTGAGGTTCCTCCCCTGAAATCCTTATAAGGATCGGGAGATCATTGTCAACAACAAAGTGTTCCACCGCAACAGATGAGGTTTGATCCTAGTGCCTCATCTTCTAATTTGTACAAACCTATGAAAGAAGATAGCCCTATCTTACAAAAGATAAGTGGTAAAACAAAATGATATAGAAAATCAAGAGAAAGAAGAAAAAAGAAGACAAGAATATGTCATAAACCTTGCCTCTCAACAAGAAAACATTGATCTTAACAAAGACAATCCTAGCGATGAACAACATGATGAACAAGATATGAATTTGGCTATGGTGCCGTATGTCCCACTATCCTCCATCATTAGGGAATGGGACGATGACGATGACGATTTTCTTATAGACAATTTCTAGCCCGACAGGGGCCCTACAAGTAAGTATCTCTAATCTTTTATTTCTCTTGTGATGTGCTTCCCCTGTGATGTGTTATGTTTTGTTTAGGCCTCCTAGGATGACCTCAGATTCTCCCATAAGGTTCAGGATACTAGGAGACTACCTCTGTTGAGATATTCTTCTATTTGTACCATCATTCTTCCAAATTGCCTCTCTCTCTGATTTCATTATTGTTTGTTGTGTCTTACGGACATAGCATCGTGGTTGGTGACATGGGAGCACCCTCCTACGTGATTGTCCCTAAGACACTTGTTTCTCCTCTCTTATTTATTGTTTCCTTTCCTCTAGTGTTTCCACCTAGTGGGTGGATGATGACAAACATTTATATTGATGCAGACCTAGTGTCCCTTTCGAGAGCAATCAAAAAATGGACTATAGTTCCTAATATAACGATGGGGTTGTATATTTTATCTGACGCTTGGCTAGTGGAAGCACTCATGCTTTCTACATAGTGAATTTGATGATGTTTCTATTGCATTTACAAACCTTAACAATACTATTGCTCTATGCACCTTTGTTTGCCTTTGAATCTAGCCTTAGTGGTACTTGATTCGGAGAGCTTTGTGATATAGCCCCTGGTTATCCTTAAACTCTGAATTCATTGCATAACCTTGGCTCTTTGTGTGGTTAATCATATGCATTGATGTTGTTTTTTATCATTATGTTGTAGAGACTAACATGTTTCTTTTAGGGATGTGTTTGTGGGAACATTTGATGATCGTAAAGTACATGTCACCTCCAGGGGGCACGGGCTTTGTGAAAGTCGGTGTTCCCTTGTGTGTTTTCTTCCTACCTTAATGTGCTTGATATCAATAACTAATATCAACCACCTTAAGGTGGGGGCATATATAAGGTAAGCTATTTATTATAGATGTTAGCAATGTATTTGACCTCAGATGCATAGACCTGCGCCTGAGTAGTACATCGTGCATCCTGAGTTTGTTTGCAATCAATCATGTAAGCCCTCTACAGAGGTGGGATATCAAGCATATTCTTTTTCTTAAGCCCTTTGCAGAGGTGGGGATGGTGTATTTCTCAGAGCAGATTGCATCATCCTATAATTTTCAAAAGTCCTCTATGAAGGCGGGGACCGGTTCTGTGACTAACTCAACCCTTAAGCGTGTCTTCAGTGATTGTTGTGGCGAAGCCCAATTGTTGGTGTGTGCCTATAATATGCCTGAGATGGTGATGAGCCTAGAAATAGGGAACACACCATCGCTTGTCTGCTGTGTTTTCTCTGTGTCTTCAAGTATGTGTGTTTTGGCATGTTTGTTGCCCCATATGCATAGACCAGTACCATTGAGTAGTACTTCATGCATTTTGGGAGGTTTTACGTGTATTATATGTGTGTTGCCCCATATACAGTGACCAATGCCATTGAGTAGTGCTTCCTGCATTTTGGGAGGTTTGTTTACTTTCTAGTACTTGCATTTGCATTTCATATATATGATAAAAAGAAAAGAAAAGATATCATTTTTGTCTTCCATGCATTAATGTGTCTTCTATGCATTGACTGTCTACTCTATGTTCTATGTGAGTGTAACTGTCTTCTTTGTGTTTTGTGTGCCTGTTACTATCTTCTATGTGATTGGCATGTCTTCTCTGTGCTTGGTGTGTTCGTTGTTTTTGTGACCTTACTTTAATACATGTATGGGCCTCCTGTTCATACATACATTAAAGTGGGGGCTAAATGTAATGTTAGAAAATGTCCCCTTGGGGCCTTTTCCCTCATAAGGTTTAACTCTCAGGTCTTTAGAGTGCATTTAGGACATTTTAGTTCATATTTTAACATCTTGATGGAATGAGACCTAAGTCCCATGGAAAATAGGACCTAGGTGGACCCCTTGAGTTGTACCCTGCCCAAAATAGGGGGGAGGACTTGGGCACCCGCACCCTATCCCTGCCCTATTTTGTGGTAGCCCCAATTTTTGGGTGTCGGTTAGTGACTGTTATTAGGTCCCTTTTCTGACATAGTAAGTTTAAATTTCAAATATCTTGGCAAGAGTGCTTGTAGATGCATATATAAGCATGCTTAGGCATTCATTTGTAAACTAGATGGCAATTGTGATATTCAAGTGTTCTCAAGGTGATTCAAGGCTTTTTATTGTGTTGCAAGAGCAGACTTGTGTGTTTTGTGTGTTGATATTTGCAGATTTGATCAATTCCTTCATGGCATAAAGAGCATCTTCCTCCATGAAAGCTTCACTACAAGGTGACATAATATTGTGCTTTTATTATTGTTTCCTTTAGTTTTTGGCCTTTGCCTCATAAGGGCATGCCCTCTTCATCTGACAATGGTGTTCAGAGACTTAAGTGTCCTCTGGGGTTTGATTGAGTCAAACCTCTAAACACCACAACCCCCAAACCAAGTCTTGTGATTACAGGTTACAGGTGTTGCGTCCAGGAAAAGTGGAGTTGCAGGAAGCCTGGGAAGATATCAGGGATTCGGGATCTGAAGAAAAGTCAAACAAAGGAGCACTTCCAAGACTAGGGCACTCACTCCAGTGTCCTCCGTAGATTGTTTTAGGTAAACAAAAGTTACAGGGATGATCAGTGTCCAAAGGAGGTCCATATTCCTCAAAAAAGTAGGTACCTTGGACTTGGGCACCCACTCCAGTGTCCCCGACTGTTCCACTTTAGAACCTCAAAAATAGGTACTCTGTAATTCTACATTTTACTCTCGTCTGTAAGAGGTTTTTCCATAATTCATTAATTTGTTGTCGTATTTGCATAATTAGGGTTTTAATGGTCAATTGGACATAGGAGAAGGAAAAAATGATAATTAATTCCCTAATCCAAGTTTCCCTACATTTGAAAGTGACTCTAGGGTATGATAGTGCTTGCCATTCAACCCTAGATCCTTCAATGTATAGTGGAGAGGCGGATTTAAACATCTAAAAAACAAAAGATTAATGAATCCAATTTTCTACTAAACAAGTTCAAATGTAAGTTCCTACCCATGCTAAAGTGGGGGCTAAATGTTATGGAGTAAAATGTTTACCCTTGTTAATCAGAACCTATTTAACACCTTTTTGAACATTAAATAATTAAATCTTGATCTCAATGAATAAACCTAATAGAATAAAGTCAGGACTAGTCTAATCCCACTTTAAATGACACTCCTTAGGGTTTGTGGGGCTAAAGGACCAAGGTGCCTAGTGCCCTGGTCTTAGATGTTAGCCCAGACCCTATTTTTGTGGTGTTGGCTTAGAACACCTCATTGTCTTATATATGTCCACCCCATTTGGTTTTATTCATTGTTGGTGACTGGGAATGCATATATAAGCAAGTTAGTTTATTCATTTGAACATCTAAGTAATCTAGGCACACTTGCCCTCTCTCTTCTTCTACCTCATGCTCTCTATTCTTCTCTAAAGATCTCTATGGTGGATTATTGTTGTTGCACTAACTTCTTATAGGTCTTGTGAAGATCTCTCTACTTCTTTGGGCTACACCAACTTCTTGAGTCAAGTTGTGATGCAACATCAACCAAGCTAGGGTTTCCATGCTCATGGTGTCTCCTTTCCTTTATGCTTTGTTATAGCATTCTATTCTACTTTAGATTTGCCTTTGCCCTCCTAGGGCACACTCTCTTTATTTCTCATCATTGCTATTGTGGAGGTTGAAACACTAGATTCATGGAGTCGGGGGGTCTAGGGACTGCACACCCTGATGGGGTTTCAAGGGCAGTGCCCCTAAAACCACATTTTATTTATATTTTATCATTGTAAATCTGGACCGTTTGTCATTAGGTCATAGATCTGACGGTTGATATTTGTCAGTTTTGTTACCCTAGAAGGCAACCCCCTTTTATAAGGATATTTGTACTATATTTTTAGTAGAGCTGAGAGTAATAAGCACTGTTGGATTAAAGATTGAAGAAGGAGAGGAAGTGCATGTATTGTAATCTCATATTTGAAGATTATACAACTTGGAGCCCTTTTTCTTGATGGAGTTTTTTACCTGAAATAGTTTTCTACATGGTACATATTGTGTTATGTGTTTAGTTCTTAATGCATGTTATTTCTATGTAGTGGGTTTTATTTTACAATCTCCATTGATTCTACATTATTTAGAGGACATTAATAAGGTTTGAATCAAATTCCTGTTGTGTGGTTTGCACCTTCATTTCTAACACAACTCTTGATCTCTCTATTTTAGCCCTAAAAACCCTAGATTTGGTAATTAGTTATAAGATCTCTAAGTGGCAACAAAAAGACCAATCAAGAGACCTCTCAGCTCTCCTTTGAGGATTGTAAATGATTATATAGTTTCCTTGATTCATGTTCCAATGTTATGTGGAGAAAGATTGATTTAGGATGATGTACATGTTAGCCTAGATCTCATTTTCTACATAACAAGCTCTAGGGAGGTCAATTCAATCTACCAATAGATTAGGGTCTTAGGAGGCTATCAAGATAAAATAAGAATGTCAATCTAATCATCCACAAATAGTTTATATATGACACTCTTATTTTGGAATGTCTTGGCAAGTGAGAAGTAAGAATAATGAAAAACACCTTGCATAATTATAAAAGATCTTCAAGATGAGAAATCAATCTATCCAAAACTAGTATTTTCTTCTTTTTCATAGAAACAAGGAAGAAATTAATTTTTTTAATTATAATGAGCTTCAAAATTGGCTCTCCCCCAAGTACATATTTAGGTATCCAAATATTTGAAGGCTAGTGTAGCTTGACCTTGTGGGAAGCTCTTATTTCCACTTGTACTAACAACATGGTTTCTTGGAAGGGAAGATCATTATGTTGGGTTGGGATAATGATAATGTTAAAATAATTAATATTATCTATTCCAACATTCCTAATGTCCTACCTAAAAATGCCCTAAAAAATAATCAATAAATTGGATCAAAGCATGCATGCATTCTTTTGGTAGGAGAATTCAAAAGGAAAGAAAATTCCTTTGATAGCATGGGACTCCATTAATATACCCAAGAAGGCATGAGGGATAAGCTTTAGAAGGAATGATTCACAAAATAAAGCCCTTGGTGAAAAGATGATATGGGGAATTTATTCTAAACCCCAACTCAAATGGGCTAGAATACTCCAAAAACATTTCTTGGACTCAATAGATGTCACGTGGATCATAAATGTCTGTAAGCCTCCTAAAGGGTCTAGTATTTAGAGATTTCTTCTATCTTGTATGAATATTATTTCTAAAGATGTCACTTGGTCAGAAAGACACAAGACTATCGGAGCAACATCTCAAGGCTGGGCCAATAATGGTTCTCACACCGATGCCAATGCTTTGCCAACCCTTCATCAGTGAAACCTTGCATATCAGCTGATAAATCCTTACTCCCACCGATACAGAAAGTCTACCCGATGACTCACTACCATCGGTGAGAGCAGAGCAATCAGTGTAACATTAACAAAGTCTGCCGATGCTCCAGTGTGGCTGATGACCAAAGAATGAATGAGGTTCCAAGTAGTATCTTGAGACATTAGGTCTCTTCAATCTCCCACTTATCGAAGAGATTACTGCTACCTCTTAATCCTCATATGATTATTGAGAATTATGGGCCCGAAGACCCATTTCATCTGAACACCATTTGAACTTGGCCATGCTCACTGGTTTAGTCAAGGCATCTGCAACATTTTCCAAAGTATCAACCTTTTCCAGCTTTACCTTTTTGTCTTCCACCATATCACAAACAAAGTGATATTGGACATCAATATGTTTTGTCCTAGCGTGAAAAGTAGGATTCTTCGCCAAATAGATAGCACTTTGACTGTCACAATGAATTTGTATCTGACCTGCATCAAAACTAACATCAGAACACAACCTCTTCAACCAAACAGCTTCTTGGCATGCACGAGTAGCTACCATGTACTCTGCCTGTATTGTGGACAAAGTGACTACACCCTACCACTTTCTCATCCAACTAATAGCACCACCATTTAACGTGAACACATATCCACTGGTGGATCTTCTACTCTTCAATGTCCCTTGCCTAATTAGAATCAACATATCCCTAAATGCTGATAGATCTCTGAGACCCAACTGAGTTTCCATGATAGCAAATAGCATAGTCAAAAGTTCCCTTCAAATACCTCATAACTCTCTTCACAGCATCCCAATGTGATTTTCCTGGATTTGCATAAATTGGCTCAAAACTCCCACTGCCTGGGCAATGTTTGGTCTGGTACAGACTATTGTGTACATTAAACTACCAACAACACTTGCATAAGGCACTTTTTTCATGTTGTAAATTTCATTCGAAGATTCTGGACAATCTTCAACAGATAGTTTCATTCCCTACAAAACTGGAACAACTAACTGTTTGCAATCAAACATATTAAATTTATTAAGAACATTGGTAATATATTTTCTCTGGCTAAGCCAAAGTTTTCTCTTAGATCTATCCCTTTTGATTTCCATTCCCAAAATGTTCTTCGCTGCCCCCAGATTCTTCATTTCAAATTTCAAGGACAACTAAGATTTTAAATCTAAGATCATCCCCTTACCATTGCCAATGAATAACATGTCATCCACATACAGTGAAATTATAAGAATCTGATCACCATCAGTTTTAAAATAGACACAATGATCAAATTTAGATCTCACATATCCCAAAGATAAAACATATGTATCAAATTTCTGATACCACATTCTGGGAGATTGCTTCAAGCCATAAAGAGACTTTTTAAGTTTACATACTAGATGTTCTTTACCTTTTTCCACAAAATGCTCTGGATGGGACATATAAATTTTTTCTTCAAGGTCCCCATGAAGAAATGTTGTCGTCACATCCATCTGCTCAATTTCAAAGTCATATGCTGCTACAAGTAACAATAGAAATCTAATGGATGTCAGCTTAGCTACAGGAGAAAGGATTTCTCCATAATCTATACCTTCCTTTTGAAAATACCCCTTAGCAACCCGTCTTGCCTTGTACTTGTCAATACTACCATCTGGACCATATTTCTTTTTAAATACCGACTTACAACCCACAGGTTTACTACCTTTAGGCAAGGGCACCAGATCCCAGGTTCCATTTTTCTCTAACAATGACATTTTGTTATCCATGGCTTCCAACCAAGAATCTGAATCTGGTAAACTAATAGCTTCTTTCACAGTCCTAGGTTCATTAGTATCAGTAAGCAAAGCATAGGCACAACTTGAATCAAGTACTGAAAATCCATACCTATCTGGTTGTCTTCTTTCACATGTAGACTGCCTCAATGGCTGAGGTGCAGGTTTAGGTTCTTGCTCTGGATCTAAATCTTTAGAGCTACTCAAACTCACTTCTGAATCATCTACACTTGATGCTTGTTGTTCCTATTTTATAGGGGTTAGAGGAATATTAACAACACTCTTTTCTTTCTTTTCTTTTGTCTTCTCTAGTTGAGGATCAATAACCAAAGGTTTTAGCTCTCTGAAAATTACATTCCTGCTATAAATTACTTTCTCAGTTTCAGGATTCCAAAGCTTGTACCCTTTAACACTGACTCCATAGCTAATAAAGATACATTTAACTGCCTTGTAATCTAGCTTAGATCTTTTTACCTCAAGAATATGAGCATATGCCTCACAGCTAAAGACACGAAGATATCTTAGAGAGGGCTTCTTTCTAGACCATGTTTCCATAGGCGTCTTATCAACCAATGCCGAAGTAGGAGAATGATTCAGTAAGTAACAAGCTGTAGCAATTGCCTCAGCCCAGAACCTTTGTTCAAGACTAGCATAACTCAACATACTTCTTGTTTTCTCCATCAATGATCGATTCAACCTTTCAGCAACTCCATTTTACTATGGAGTATAAGGTGTAGTCTTATGCCTTTTTATTCCATGATCAAGACAAAATTTATCAAAATCTACATTGCAATACTCACCACCGTTATCTATTCTCAAACATTTTATTTTTCTACCAGTCTGATTTTCCACAAGATTTTTAAAATCTTTAAACCGACTGAACACTTCTGATTTATTTTTCAAAAAATATATAAATGCCTTCCTTGAATAATCATTAATAAACGATACGTAGTATCTTGATTTAGATAGAGAAGGAACATCAACTAGACCAAAAACATCAGAATGTACATAGTCCATAACACCATAAGATTTATGAGAACTAGAGTAAAAAGAAACACGGTTCTATTTTCCATATATGCAATGTTCGTAGAAATCAAACTCTAGATTACAATCAATTAGCCCATCTACCAGGTTTTTGTTTTTCAAGGTTTTTAAACCTTTTTCACCTATATGACCAAGTCTATGATGTCAGAGCATTGTTTTCTCTGCAGGAAGTTTAACTTCCATAGAGTTTGCATCATTTGTTACAATAGTAGCTTTTTCAGATTTTACAGAGACATTATAACATCACACTAGTTTAGCATCTAACCTATACAAGGTTCCAATGCATTCACCCTTTGCCAGTACAATAGAACCTCTAGTCATCTTACAGCCACCATTCACAAAAGTAACTTGCACTCCAACATCATTAAGCTTACTAATAGAAAGTAAATTTCGAGCCAAACCTAGTATGTGTATTACTCCATTCATTCCCTTTATTCTACCATCTGAGAAATGGATTTTGACTCTTCCTCAGCCAACAATTTCCAGTGTCAAATCACTTGCCAAGAACACCTTCCCACCAGCATACGGTTCATACTTAGTGAACCATTCTCTGTGAGATGTCATATGAAAATATGCTCCTGAATCCACCAGCCATACATCTTCAGATGTAGGCATTGCCAAGGCAGGATTGAAGGCATCAACATCACTCTGAGAAGAATCGGTGTCAGAGAAGTTCTTCTTCTTCTTTTTCTCCTCTTTGCAGTCTTTTTTGATGTGTCCTTTCTGCCCACAATTCTAGCACTTCACCTTGGACTTTTTGCCAGGAGATTTCGATCTCCCCTCTAATTTGGACTTAGACTTCTTGTCCTTCTTCTTGTCTCTTTCCTTTGATCTACCTCAAACGAATAGGGCCTCTTTGGCCATCTCAGAAGATTTTCTCCACATCTCTTTAGATAATAGTGAGGCAACAACTACTTCAGTTGTAAACGTGGTTGTTGTACTTCCAATAGCCATCACAAAATGATCCCATGAGTCAAGTAAGGAACACAACAGAAGCATACAGCAGTCCTCCTCTTCTATTTTTACACCTATAGACGTCAACTGAGCAACAATCATATTAAATGAGTTCAGATGGTCTGCTACAGATGCTCCTTCATCCATCTTTAGAGAGTACAACTTCTTTCTAAGGAAAAGTTTATTCACCAACGACTTGCCCTAATAAATATCTCCCAACTTCTTCCACAAAGCGTTTGTAGCCTTCTCCTCATGGACGTTCAATAGAACAGAATCCGCTAAACTTAACCTTATCAGTCCTCTGGCCTTTCTATCTACTAGGTCCCAGTCTTCTTGCTTCATGCTTGAAGGTTGAACCCTAGACATAGCAACCCAAAGATCTCTGTCGACTAGCATATCTTCAACCTTAAGCTTCCACAACTCAAAGTTTGAGCCATTAAACTTTTCAATGTCTATTTTTCCTGATGTACTTGCCATCTTATTTAACAAAAAAGACCTCTACAGAACTCCCACTCACAGAACTAACACAAAAAACCCAACCTACCAACAAGGATAACACAACTAGCTAGGCTTTGATACCACTTGTAAGGAAAGCAGAGGTGTAGAATATAGCTTCTCTAATGTCAATTCTAAGGGGATAATGTAGACAGGTAACGTTTAAATCAAATACAAAGATGAACATACCAGAAAAATAGAATAAGCATGCAAGATAACAGAGAACAACACCAAATGTATGTGGGAAAACCCTTTTGGGTAAAAAACACACCACCACAAGAGAGACAGTCTTTATTTACAGTAAGCTTAGAAAGATTACAATAAAGATCCTAGCCTTCTTGCTCGGGTATCAATTCTTAAATCATACACTCAGTTCACTTCCACTGTACATCTACAAAAATGAACAATATGATCAAATCTCATCATCAACAAACTGACTACTTCACCAAATCTGTATATGCCACAGTCTTCAAGAGAAAAACCATATGAACTTCTGCCCTAACTATTCGTTCCAATTGACTCAACATCACTGTCTTCCAACAATCGCATAACTACCGTCTGATTGTTCACATTCAAGGGGACTCATTAGTCCCACATGCAACAAACATCGGTCATAGCCGTAATATATATGCATGACCACAAGAATGTTAAATGTCGACAAGACCAACAAGTCTACCATTCACTGTCCATCGGAAAGACTCTAGAAATCAGAGAGATATCTCCAAACAATGCCGATGATTATTTTCTTGCCAATGTCCAACCCTTCAATCTCCATCGGAGTAACAAAAACTGTCGAAGTGACATTTCAAAAATGCACCGATAGTAATGGTCTTGCCAATCCAAGCCTTCATCGGAAAGACACAAGACTATCGGAGCAACATCTCAAGGTTGGGCCGATAGTGGTTCTCACACTGATGCCAACGCTTCGCCAACCCTTCATCAGTGAAACCTTGCATATCAGCCAATGACTCCTTACTCCCACCAATACAGAAAGTCTACCCAATGGCTCACTACCATCAGTGAGAGTAGAGCGATTGGTGTAACATTAACAAAGTCTACTGATGCTCCAGTGTGGCCAATGACCAAAGAATGAATGAGGTTCCAAGCAGTATCTTGAGACATTAGGTCTCTTCATAAACCACATGCCTCTTTCCTTGGCCTTCATATTTTTCATAAGTATGCTGTGAGGAGTATAGAAATAGAAGGTGACTCCATGATGATCATAAATACCATAATTTAAAAAAAAATCATCCAACTAGAAAATAAAAAACCTATTATAGTGTTGGTAAATAGATTTGTCACTGTGAAAATTACTCAACAAAGGGGGAGCAACAAATGTACAAACTGTTCAAGAGGTTGTAATCGAACAAACCAACCTTCCTCTATGTTTAAGTGGAGCAACTTCCTTGTATGATGATGAAATTTTTTGGGGTATACTTTTAACTAGAGAAAGCAAGAAAGGTGACCTAATCTAAAACATGGAAATAAAGGAAATAAAGGGGGAAAACCCTAAGTAGAAACAACTTTTAGTTTTTCCTAGAACAATAGAAAGGAAATTCTTTTGAAAATTACACCAAGACTAACACTTATATTTATCTAAATAAAATTTTATAAAGGGAGTATAATGAGGATATAAATGCAAGAATTTACTCTAATATAAGAAAGAGCAACTTGATAGTTTCCAAAATGCAGAATTTGAATGAAAACTATTGAATATCAACCTAGATTATACCAAATAGTTTGCAATAAAGATGGAAAATATATCCCACCAAATGATAGAAATTCACACAAAGAATGGCTAATATTCTAACGTAAGAAAGAAAAATAGCATAAATGAGGTAATACATAGGCTCATAGATTCGAAATATTATTCCTTTATTAATTCTTAAAGGAAAACACATAGATTTTCTCTTATCTATCAAAATGAGAGGATCCAAAAGTCTCATATTTACATTTCAGCCAAGTTGTATAAATAGGCTTTTCTTTAATATCTATCACACAACTACTTTTTGTTTATAGATTTAATAACAAATATAAAATAGTCATTAACTTTTTCAAATAATGTTATAAAACAAAATCACTTTCTAAAGTTATATTAAAATAATTTTATATTACATTTGAAAAGTATAATAAAGTGACTTTCAAACTATGACTAAATCCTTATTTTTGCTTCTCCAACACATTATCTTTGGTAGCCTCAGATTTATCTAGTGAAGATGATAGCCCTTTGTATATTCTTAATAGTTTGATAGTTGGCACCATCAATTTGGATCTTGGGACTATAGTATTAAGCATCCTCAGTTTCCAGGTTGTTAGACTTTCTTTGAATTCTCTTAAATTCCCATGCAATGCTAATAGATCTTTCCAAAGATTGGTTTTGGCATTTGATATTAAGGCCAAATTCTAAAATTTATTCACATCAATGATCTCCTTATTGAGTATTTCTTTTGAAATGAAATCCTTGTAGTTTTTCTTAATTGATTGAATATATTCCATGCCAAAGTAATCCCTTTTTAAGATATCTACTTCAAAATTTAAACAAACTTTTTAAATTCAGAAATAGTTTGTTTAATGACTATTGTCTTCCATTCAATGCTTTTTATCAATGTTACTACATTAAATTCTTTAGGCTTAATTGATATTTTTTTGAAAATTAACATTTGCAAATCATATCTTGACATTTTATCTATGTCCTTAGATGCAAGTTGTCAAATTGTATCCTCTTTCTTTATTATATCAAGTCCTTCATTTAATTAATTAACCTATACATCAGCTTCTGGATACAATTCTACAACTTCTTCAATACACAACAAACCATCAACAATTATCTATTCGATCTAGATCCCAGGAAATTTCTCATACATTTGATACTTGCTAATGTTTTCTATAGCATCTTTATTAATCCCATTTATATTTAAATTATCTTGAATTGGTGATAATGTTCTTACAAGTTGAGTAGGTGTGTCTATAATAGATCTAATATAAGATGTCAAAATTTGAAGCTACTCTTCAAGATATTCTTGAGTTACCTTCTCTTTTTCAATTCCATATACCAATTTAACAATAGTAATTTGGAAGTTATGAATATCTCCCTCATGAGCTGAGGGACCAAGCTCAATTCTAGAAAGTTTAACTCTAGAATATCTCCCTCATGAGTTGAGGGACCAAGATGTCCTTGTTCACTTTTATCATTTTTAAGATTTTCTATCTCCGCATACTACTCTGTAGATGAGTCAATCATCAACCTAGAGGTCACTTGTGCCTTTTTGGGTTTTGGTCTATGACCTTGTAACAACATAGCCACCACATCCAAATCAACATCAATCATCTCGAGCTATACTTCTTTTTCTTGTTTACCACTCATTTTAGCCATTGAGAGGTGTTAGATCTAGGGCACACAACTGAGAGGGGGGTGAATCAGTTGTACAAAAACTTACTTTCAATTCAAACACTTAAATCCTCTTGTTATTTAATAGCATATCAATTAATCACTCATGAAAGAATAAAGCATAAACACTAGAGCAGATACACATCAACACATGAAACACCAAGATTTTGACATGGAAAACCCGGTCAAGGGAAAAACCATGGGGTGATTAACCCAAGGATTATTCTTTGTTAGAAGAATAAGAAAAATAGATGGCACATGCCAATTAGAGCTTACTACCTGAGCCCACTGCTCACAAGAGGCACACTGCCTACAAGAGATACACTGTCTACAAAGTAACAAGTATTACAAACTTGAACTGGAGATTGACATCTTTACCATGTCTGGATCAGTTCCATTTAAGCTTGAAAACTCCTGCTCTGCCTTTCACTCTTCTTCGCTATGCCACACCCATCCACACCAAGACACACTCCAAAATGAATTCACAATCCCTTATTTATACAAGGCATCAACTTAGGAACAATCATCTAAGTCGGCAAACACCTATAAGATCATTCGTAAGACATGTAATACATCCGGTCGGCCTATTTTAGGAAGAACACCAATATCCGTGGTTATTCTTCAAATGCAAACTCAAACTTTAATGTGGACCGCCAATAAGAATTGTATACGATCCAAAGATCACCAAAACCTTTCCTGATACATCAAGAACATCCGCACTTTTTTAGCTTACTGGAATTCTTCTCTTCTTCATCTGGAACTTCAAGAACATAGTCTGTCATCACTGTCACAATGAAAAAGGTGCTTCCGGACCTCCAAACCATGGACAAATCTATTTGTCACTTCATACAGACTTCTTCAACACTCCCTCCAATCCACAGAGTGAGATCATGCAATTCCAGAGCTCACCGGACCTTTCTGTGACCCTCTGTCACCTCTGAACACCTACCGGAACCAATTCTACTGAAGCGACCATAACTTCTTTAGATCATCATGCAGACCTCTAAAATCTTGATTGGAACATCTCAAGACTCATATCTACAAACCCTTTAAACTGCATCCTCTAATCCTCAACCTATTTAGGACTTTTTCCTTCTTGTCATCATAGTTCTTCAATGTTCCTAATTGAGACTTATTCTCTCAATATCCTCAGCACACAACTCATTCAATCCTCCTCATTAATGCAATATGAGTATGTTGACATCAATGACAACATCAGTTATCCTCATACTTGCAACAATCTCCCCCTTTGTCATTGATGGCAACATATGATGTGAAAACCATCAAGACAAGAACTTCTCCTTTCTGGCATAGCTCCCCCTATCAGCAACAACTATTCACATGTCTTCTCTTCCTTTATTGCTCCTCCTTTGATCATCAACCACTTGTTTTTCACACGTCTTCTCTCCCCCTTTGACATCAATGGCAAAGGGCTCATACTTGCAATTCTAACACATCAGAATCATATCAACTGCTCCCCCTTAGTAGTAGCTCCCCATCATCAATCTGGATCACAAGATATGTCTGTGATATCCACCAGACTGATGCACATCAGTGCATCCTAGTTCATCACTGGAGGGGCCATGACCCCTAACTTTTCCCTGAGATACTCAAAAGAGTCCTTGGGAAGAGGTTTAGTAAAAATATCTGCAAGCTGATCCTTGGAGGGCACATACTCCAATCTAACTTCACCCTTCTTCACTTGCTCTCTTAGAAAGTGAAACTTGATAGATATATGCTTAGTCTTAGAATGCAACACCAGATTCTTAGAAATATTTATTGCACTTGAATTATCACAGAAAATTGTGATAGGCTCCTCATATTCTACTTGAATATCTCTTAGCATCTGCTTCATCCACAAAAGTTGAGAGCAACTACCTGCTGCTACAATGTATTCTTCTTTAGTTGTAGACAGGGATATTGCCTCTTGTTTCTTGCTTAGCCAAGAAACCAACCTTTTTCCCAAAAAGAATGCTCCTCCACTTGTACTCTTCCTATCATCCACATCTCCTACCCAATTTGCATCTGTGTATGCATGAAGAGAAAAATTATGATCTCTAGGATACCATAGACCATACTCAACTGTTCCTTTTAAGTACCTAAAAATTCTTTTGATTGCCATGACATGAGATTCCCTGAGATCAGCCTAGAATCTTGCCACAAGACCAACAACCTGCATTATATCTGGTCTAGTCTGAGTGAGATACAATAATCCTCCAATCATTGATCTGTACTTGGTCTGATCTGTCTTAGGAGAGTCATCATCTTTGCTCAACTTACATCCAGTTGCCATGGGAGTGTTCATTGGCTTTGAATCTTCCATTCCAAATTTCCTCAGTAATTCTTTCACATATTTGGTCTGAGAGATAAAGATTCCTTTCTTTGACTGAGTAATTTGCAGACCCAAGAAGAAATTCATTTCACCGAGCATTAACATTTCTAACTCACTTTTCATTTGATTTGCAAAGGTTTTACACATACTATCTTTTCCTCCAAAGATGATATCATCAACAAATACTTCAACAATCAAGATGTTTTCATGATCAATTTTGAAATATAGGTTACTATCAGCAGTACCTTTGTTGAACCCAATCTTCAAAAAATGTTTGTCCAGCCTTTCATACCATGCTCTTGGAGCTTGCTTTAGACCATACAGTGCCTTCTTTAATTTGCAGACCATATCACCATGCTCAAATAACTGAAATCCATCTGGTTGTTCAATGTACACCTCTTCTTCTAAGTCACCATTCAGGAAAGCAGATTTGACATCCATCTGATACACTTTGAAATCTTTGAAGGCAACAAATGCAAGAAATAGTCTGACTGCTTCAATTCTTGCCACCGGAGCAAAGGTTTCCTCAAAATCAATCCCTTCTATTTGAGAGTAGCGTTTGCAAACTAATTTGGCCTTATTTCTGATTACTTCACCAACTTCATTTAGTTTGTTCCGAAAGACCCATTTGGTTCCAATCACATTCTTGTTTCTAGGTCTAGAAACAAGATCCCAAGTGTGATTTTTCTCAATTTGCATTAATTATTCCTCCATTGCTTTTGTCCAATTTTCATCATTGCATGCTTCATTTATTGTCTTAGGTTCAATCTTTGAAATCAGACAACATTCATTTGAATTTTGAGCAACATTCCTTCTAGTTTGTACACCTTTGCTTTTGTCACCTATGATCTGATCTTCAAAGTGGTTTAGTCTTACATACCTTGGAACTTTGGGAGTTTCTTGCACTTCTACTTCTTGATCATGCTCATTCAAACCTATCTCTTCTTCCTGATTTACCAGATCAGTCTAAATCTGACTTTTAGGAGAGGATGGAGCTCCTTGAACTAGAACATCATTCTGATCATCTTCATCATACTCATAAAATCTTGAGGGCTTCTCAATACTTTCATCAACCTTCACATTTGTACTTTCTATCATCTTTCTCAGTCTCTTATTGTAACACCGGTATGCTTTGCTTTGAGTGGAGTAACCCAAGAAAATTCCTTCATCACTTCTAGCATCAAACTTTCCTAGATCTTCATCTCTTTTAATGTAACACTTTCTACCAAATACTTTGAAATATCTCATAGTAGGAGTGATGCCAAACCAAAGTTCATAAGGAGTCTTACCGGTATTGCTTCTGATTTGAACTTGATTGAGAGTCTAGACTGCAGTGCTGACAGCTTCTTTCCAAAACATCTGGGGAACATTTGCTTCCATCATCATTGTCCTGGATGCTTCCTAGATGGTCCGGTTCTTTCTCTCAACTACTCCATTCTGCTGTGGAGTCCTAGGAGCAGATAACTGTCTCTTTATACCATGCTTCTCACAAAAATCTATGAATTCACCGGATGTGAATTCACCACCTCTATCAGACCTCAGACATTTCAGTTTTAATCCGGTTCGATTCTCTACCATAGCCTTGAAGATTTTGAACTTCTCAAATGCTTCTTATTTCTCTTTCAGAAAGGTGACCCACATCATCTGGGAATTGTCATCAATTAGTAACATGAAGTATCTATCACCTTGCATACTCTTGATTCTTGTCGGACCACATAGATCAGTATGAACTAACTCCAATAATCTGGTAGAGGACTGATCCTTGCTTTTGAATGAGACTCTGCTTTGTTTACCTAGATGACATTCTTTGCACAAGCTATTTGTAGGTTTTACCAATTTTGGAAGATCTCTTATAGCCTGAGTATTGCTTATCTTGATGATGTTATCAAAATTTACATGACACATCCTTCTATGCCATAACCAACTCTGATCAATTTGAACAAATAGACAACTTTTATCAGAACCAACCAAGTGGAAGATATTACCTTTAGTTTGAGTACCGGATGCAATCTCTGTTCTAGATCTTTCAAGGATTTTGCATTTTCCATCCTTGAATCAAAGATCATAGCCTTTTTCCACTAACTGTCCAACACTAAGAAGATTGTGCTTCAAGCCTTCAACATATAGTACATTACCAGTTCTGTTTCTTCCATTAAAAGAAATAGTTCCTCTTCCTCTGATTCTACCAGCAGAATTATCACCAAACTTTACCACTCCTCCTTCATACCTTTCCAAATCTAAGGACTTGTTCTTATCACCTGTCATATGGTGAGAGCATCCACTATCAATAACCCAATCATCCTTGTCTTCAACTTGGGCAGCCAAAGCTCTTTCTACAACCTTATGATTGACAGATTCAGAGGATATTGGATCTTCTTCCTTGATGGCAATAAACACCCATTCATTTCTGGATTTGTTTCCTATCTCTGATTCATCAACTGTTACTCCTTCATTATCATCTTCTTCATGAACATAATAACAATTCTTTTGGAACCTTTGTCTATTAGAGTTTGACCTTGTAGATCTTTCTAGACATCTTGAGGCAAAATGACCAATCTTATTGCAGTTGAAGCACTTAAAGGGTAATTTTCCTTCATACTTACTGGATCCTTTTGGTAGTCTCTTTGCAAAGAGAGCTTCAAGTTGAGCTGTTTCTGCTTCTTCCACTTCCATGTCTCTTCTTGTTTGATCATACCATGACAGCTTCCTTGAAGAGTTTTCTCCCGGATCAAATCTTTGTTTACCTTTCACAGAGGCACTAGCTTTGAATGCAGATTCAGTCTTGGGGGGATCATCTCCAAACTCGGTCATTTCAAATGCAGCTAGTTTGCCAGCCAATTGGTCTCTGGTGATAGTTGTATGGGCTCTGAATTCATCAATGGCAGCAACCTTGATTTTGTAGATAGCAGGAAGAGATCTAAGAATTTTGCCAACAATCTCATTTTCATCCAAAACTCCACCAGCATTCCTAATTCCACACACTAGCTCATTTACTCTTGGCATAAAGGTAGTAATATTTTCATCATCTCTCATTTTTAGTCTTTCAAACTTCCCTTTGAGACTCTGCAACCTTGCACTCTTAACATACTCATCTCCTTCATGCAAAAGTTCTAGTTTAATCCAGATCTCATAGGCAGTTGGCAGGTCAATAACATTTGAAAGCTCTAAATCAATTAATGCACTTAGAAGAGCCTCTTTGGTTCGCAGATTGTTTTCAGCATCTGTGATTTCATTTAGAGTTGTCAGACCACCCTGTGGAGGTGTATATGCTTTTGTGACCATGGACAAGTACGCCTTTCCCATACACTCCAAGTAACATTTCATGCGGCCTTTCCAAAGAGTGAAGTTGGTTCCATCAAACTTCAGACTATCCTTCTTGTATGATGACATCTTGGATCTCCTCAAACGGTTAAGCTCTTTTTAGAGGAACCTAGCTCTGATACCAATTGTTAGATCTAGGGCACACAACTAAGAGGGACACTTAAATCCTCTTGTTATTTAATAGCATATCAATTAATCACTCATGAAAGCATAAAGCATAAACACCAGAGCAGATACACATCAACACATGAAACACCAAGATTTTGACGTGGAAAACCTGGTCAAGGGAAAAACCATGGGGTGATTAACCCAAGGATTATTCTCTGTTAGAAGAATAAGAAAAATAGATGGCACATGCCAATTAGGGCTCACTGCCTGAGCACACTGCTTTCAAGAGGCACACTGCCTACAAGAGATACACTATCTACAAAGTAACAAGTATTACAAACTTGAACTGGAGATTGACATCTTTACCATGTCTGGATCATTTCCATTTAAGCCTAAAAACTCTTGCTCTGCCTTTCGCTCTTCTTCGCTATGCCACACTCATCCACACCAAGACACACTCCAAAATGAATTTACAATCCCTTATTTATACAAGGCATCAACTTAGGAACAATCATCTAAGTTGGCAAACACCTATAAGATCACTCGCAAGACATGTAATACATCTGGTCGGCCTGTTTTAGGAAGAACATCAATATCCGTGGTTATTCTTTAAATGAAAACTCAAACTTTAATGCGGACCACCAATAAGAATTGTATACGATCCAAAGATCACCAAAACCTTTCCTGAGACATCAAGAACATCTGCACTTTCTCAGCTTACTGGAATTCTTCTCTTCTTCATCTAAAACTTCAAGAACACAGTCTGTCATCACTGTCACAATGAGAAAGGTGCTTCTAGACCTCCAAACCATGAACAAATCTATTTGTCACTTCACACAGACTTCTTCAACATTCCCTCCAATCTGCAGAGTGAGATCATGCAATTCCAGAGCTCACCGGACCTTTCTATGACCCTCTGTCACCTCTGAACACCTGCCGGAACCGGTTCTACTAGAATGACCATAACTTCTTTAGATCATCATGTGGACCTTTGAAATCTTGACTGGAACATCTCAAGACTCATATCTACAAACCCTTTAAACCACATCCTCTGATCCTCAACCTATTTAGGACTTTTTCCTTCTTGTCATCACAGTTCTTCACTGTTCCTGATTGAGACTTATTCTCTCAATATCCTCAGCACACAGCTCATTCAGTCCTCCTCATTAATGCAATATGAGTATGTTGACATCAATGACAACACCGGTTATCCTCATACTTGCAACAAGAGGAAGAGGGTATATTCTAGGGATTAGAGGTAAATGAGATAGGAGGAAGGGTATTCTTGAGAAAAGTATCTACGGTGTCCTCTTTATGGGGAGACGAAGGTGGTGATTTATCATTACAACATCTTGAGATTTAGGTGAGGGTGGAGGTTATGAAGGCGTAGGATTTTGAGTTGGAAGTGGGTTTGGATTATCATTACTTTTAGCTTCATATTGTTGCACATCCTCTTGTAATTTTTGAGGGGTTTGAGGCATTTTTACCTATAGCTTTGATTAGCGTTCATTACCTCCTTGAGTACTAAAGTTTTTAGGTCCACCCCTTTCTTTATATCTTCCCCATCTTCTCCTACTAATGTATTTGATCTTGTTCTTGATATATATACATTAGTATTTGTTGTAGCTAAATATGTTCCACCCTATTTTTATTCTTGTCTTTATTGTTTAGAGGATGCATTTTGAGGTCTCATAGCTATGTGTTTAACTATTTTTCATGAAGACATTTCTTGGATTTATTTGACAAAGGACATTTCCCTTACGACAAATTTCTCCTTTTCTTACTAATAGATGTGTGTAAGAGGTTTGAATTGAAGAGCATCTATATAAAATTTAACGATCATATCAGAGCCTTCATCTTCTAGATCAATAGTGTCCGACCCCAACTCAGTGGGGGATGAAGATACCTAGACTCTAGGTGTAAATGATCTCTTACATAATTCTTGTCATCAAAAGGATATCTCATGCAACAAAAGTGCATGGGGTATATGCACAAAGTTGTGGGACCAAAAAGTCACCACTTTGGCTTTTTGGTCCCATGCAAGAGAAAATGTGAGCACATTATAATGTGCTCGCATTATATGTTTCATAAATTTAAAAAAAGAAAAATATAAAACCCCACATCCATTCTACATTTTTGCAAGAAAAAACTAGTCACAAGAGTGTGAGTGCATTGGAGGAAGGAGAAATCAAGCAAGTTCTAAGTGTAATTAGTGCTTTCACCATGCCACCTCACCAATCCCACTCCCAAAAATGTCGTGAAGGAAATGTAGAGGGTTTAGTAGCCAAGAAGGTAGGGTTTAAATGCAAGGGTAGTAGCTAGTGATGGACACATCCATATTGGATGATCTTGTTCTCAAAGATGATGTCTTATAGCATACATTTGGTATTGACTCCTAGGTAATTTTTTACAAGGTTCATCTTGATTTAATATATTTGTATTTGAAATTTGTAATTAATTTTATATGACTATCTCTATTATAAGCCAAAATTAATGTATGTAATTGTCTGTGCAATGAAATTCTAGGATCAGAGTCTACATCATGCCTCTGTTATCCATCCAGTGGCCAGTTATGAGAGGAGGTCAAGTCAACATGTATGTAATTTATCACATGATTATAAATATAGTACATATATCAATGGTAATCTTCTTTAGGGACAATTTGATAATTTCAATAGGAAACTTCACCAGCACCTCTGCGATTTCCTTGGTCCCCTGGATGTAAAACCACTTTTACGAAGGTAAATTTAACCATTTGTAATCACTATGTTGTTTAGGTGAAAATTGGATTTGTTTAGTTTAGTGTTTAAATCCTCCTTTCACATTTTACATTCAAGGACCTTCGGATCAAGTGGCAGAGCACTATCAAGTCCTTGGTCACTTACAAATGTAGGGAAGCTTGGATTAGGGTGTTTGATTGCCAATTTTCATTCTCTTATGCTTAATTATCCATCAAAACCCTAATTATGCAAATATGGTAGTAAATAGATGAATAACAGAAAATGCTTCTGCAGAAATATGTAAAATGATAAATCATAATGCACCAGTTTTCAGGGCTCCAAGGTAGAAAAGTCAACGACTAAAGAGCGGGCGCCTAAGGCCAAGGCCCTGTTGTTTGTTGAGATCTAGAAACAAGGTCTGCAACCTGTATCTGTTGTCCCAGAGATTTTCCTACTGTAAAACTTTGAGGACTAATAAGTAGGCGCCCTAGTCTAGGGTGCTCATTTCTTCTTTGATCTACAATTTTAATACTCCAAGATGCCCTCTTGCAACTTCACTTTGTCTGCATCATCAACCTGTAACCTATAATCATAAAACTTTGGGAGGGGGTTGTGGTGTTTAGGAGCTTGCCTCAGTTAAGCCCCAGAAGGACACTTAAGTCTTCCAAACACCTTTGTCAAATAGAGAGTGCATGCCCTTGTGAGGTAGAGGCAAAATCTAAATGAAATAATGATGAAAACATAATATAATGTCACCTTGTAGTGAAGATCTCATGGGAGGAAGATGCTCTTCATTCCACGAGGAAATGGATACTCAAATCTGCAAACACAAACACATAGACAACACAAATCTACTCTTGCAACACAATGAAAGCCTTGAATCACCTTGAGAATGCATAAACATAACAATTGCCATCTAGTAATCTTCTAGTTTACAAATGAATGCCTAAACAAGCTTTTATATGCAACTACAAACATTCCCTCCATAATTTGGTAAATTCAAACTTACTGTGTTGGCCTAGGGACCAAATAACGGTCATAAACTGACACTTAAAATTTGGGCCTGACCCAAAATAGGGCAGGACTAGGGCATGGGTGCCCAAGTCCTCCCCCCCTATTTTGGGTAGGGTTAAGATGAAGGGGTCCCCCTAGGCCCCATTTGTCATGATACCTAAGTTTCATTCCATCAGGATGCCAAATTATGATGCAAGATGTCCTAAATGCACACAAAAGACCCGAGAGCTAAAGTTAAAGAGGGAAAAGCCACCAAGGGGACATTTTCTGACATTACATTTAGCCCCCACTTTAATGTATGTATAAACACAAGGCCAATACATGCATTAAAGTATGTTCACAAACACAACAAGCATGCTAAGCAAGGAGAAGACATGCCAATCACATAGAAGACAGTAACAAGCACACAAAACATGGAGAAGATAGTTATAGTCATGCAAAACACGGAGAATATAGTAAATGCATAGAAGACACATTAATGCATAGAAGAAAAGCATGATTTCTTTTCTTTTCTTTTTCTCATATATATGAAATGCAAATGCAAGTACTGGAAAGTAAAAAAACCTCCCATAATGTAGGATGCACTCATCACACAGGTCTTTAAACTGCATATATGGGGCAACACACATGCAAGACACACAAAACCTCCCAAAATGCAGACTGCATATGGGGCAATAGACACACCAAACAAAGGAGGCATGCCAAACACACACACTTTGAAGACACGGAGAAAACACGGAAGACAAGAGATGGAGTGTTCCTATTTCTAGGCTCATCACCATCTTAGGCACATTACATGCACACACCGACAATTGGGCTTTGCCACAACAATCACCGAAGACATGCTTAAGGGTTAAGTTAGTCACAGAACCGTTTCTTGCCTCCGTTGAGGAATTTTGAAAATGCAACCCCACCCGCATCATGGAGATGCCTTACAGTGAAAAGGAAGCATGGCATACAACCCCACCTGCATCACAGAGATGCCTTATGGTGAAAAGGAGGTATGAGCTCAAAAGTATACAACCCCAACAGCATCATGGAGACACCTTATGGTGAAAAGGAGGTATACGCAAAAGATTTCAAGATTGTTCAAACACACTTTACTAGCATCTAGAACAAACAACTTACTTTATATATGCTCCCACCTTAAGGTGGTTGATATCATGCATCGATATCAAGCATGTTAAGGTAGGAAGAAAACACACAAGGGAACACAAGCTCTCACAAAGCCCATGCCCTCCCGGAGGTGACATGTACTTCACAATCTCCAAATGTTCCCACAAACACATCCATGCAAGAAACATGTTAGTGTCTACATAATCATGATAAACAACAATAATGTATATGAATAACCACACAATGAGCCAAGGTTATACTATGAATTCGGAGTTCACGGATAACCATGGGGCTATATCACGAAGCTCTCCAAATAGAGTACCACCAAGGCTAGATTCAAAGACAAACAAAGGTGCACAGAGCAACAATATTGTTAAGGTTTGTAAATGAGATAGCATACCATCAAAATCACTACGTAGAAAGCACAGAGTGCTTCTACTAGCCAAGCATCTGATAATTTATTACAACCCCATCATCATATTAGGAACACTACATCTGCATTCGCTCGCTAGATAGAAACACTAGAGGAAGGAAAATAATAAATCAGAGAGGAGAAACAAGTGCCTTAGGGACAATCATGTAGGAGGGTGCCCCCAGGTCACCAACTTCAATGCTATGTCTGCAAGACACAACACACAACAATGAAATCAGAGAGAGAGGCAATATAGAAGAAGGTCACAATAGAGGCGGTCTCCTAGTATCTTGGACCTTATAGGAGAATTAGGGGTCATCCCAGGAGGCCTAAACAACACATAAGACATCACGGGGGAAGCACATCACGAGAGAGACAAAGGGTTAGAGATACTTACCTGTTAGGGTACAATCATTAAGAACATGCATATCTGGGATATCTATCATGATGTTTTGATCTTGTGGAATTAACATTAAGTTTAGGACAATGAGAAGCTTTCTTTTCTTTAAAAGGATTATATCCAATACCACTTGAGTAATGTGTTGAAGCAGATTCTATAGGTACTCGGATCCCTTATTGATTTACATCACATCCCTTACCTACATATTCACAACTGTTATAAAGGATTTTAAATCCTTGACCATAAAGGGATGTCATTTCCTTAGAAGATGGTGAAGCCTCATAGGTCTCGTAATTTGTGGTATAAGTGAGAGTACTATTTTTATTTTCTACCAAGCTGATTTTAGGTTTCTTAGGTGCTTCAAAAGATTGCTTAGATGAGATTGATGCCACTTTTGATGTGTCAAGGCTATTAATTTTATATTCTCCTATACTACAAGGATTAAAATCCAATGGGCCCCAATCATCACCAAAGAGTGCATTCAATGTTCTAGAGTCTTTCATAACATTAGTCATTGATGGATAACATCGCAAATTGTTTAAGCTCTTATGGTTCTAAAATGGTTTTTTTCTTTTCAATATGTAAATAGTTATCGGGTTCAAGATCAATATGAATAGTATGAAGTTTACCTTTGAATATAAATTTGATTGAACGATGCAGGGTGGAAGGGACTGCCCCCAATGCACTAATCCAAGGTCTACCAAGAATCATGTTGTAAGATAAAGAACAAGGCATGACATGAATCAGAGTAGGCACAATAATAGGTCCCACTTGTATAGGTAAAGTTATAGTGCCCATGGTTTTTCGTCCAGCATTATCAAAGCCACAAATGCTAATGTTGTCTGGTTTGATTGTAGATGTGTCAACTTTAATCTTATGTAATAAGTCAATGCCACAAACATTAAGAGTTGATCCATTATCAATCATAACTCTCTTAACCAATGATTTATTTATTGTGACGAAGATAACGAGAGGATCATATTGGTTTTGAACTTCAACTGATGGTAATTCATGTGGTTGAAAGAGAATATCTATTTTTGTCACATGCATACTATCTAATATGATTGCTACATCATTAGGCTTTGTAGTAGGTGGCACAATCACCTTTTGTAAAGCTTCTTGGAGCATTCCATGGTATGTAGGCAATGTTTGTATTAAATCCCAAAGAGAGATCTTAGCCAGAGTAGTACAAAGTTGTTCGACAAGATCATACTCTTGACCACTTTTATGAGTAAGGTGAGGTGGTGGAGGGAGCATAGGTTGAGAACATGGAAGAGAGATAGGCACATGCGGTGCTTGTTTACTTTTCTTATTAGTATGGGTATTATATGTATGAGCAATCACATTTTGTACACCCTGACTTCCTTGAGTAATTTGCTTTGCATAGTTGTAGATGTGATCTAGGGATCTACCTTGAACAGTAATCACTGGATTTAAGAAAGAGGGTGCACTAGGTGCCCCTCAGACAATCATCTTAGGAATATTTCTATAGAGTTTATTAATCAATATTGAATTAACATTGTTTCCCTCTTGGTTGCATCCAACATCCATCCCTAAAGGATTTAATGTGAGAGACCTTTTCTCATCCACTAATGCTACATCTTGGCTAGGGAGAGCAATGGGATGAGAGGAAGGTACTATATCATTAGTCAGACTAGAGCTATCCATAGTCTTCTCATTGAAGGTTCTTGATTTTTTAATCAAAGTGGAAGGTCTAATGGATTATCTATAGAGGTCTCATGCACCAAATGATCGTTAGGTGAATAGTCTTTCTCTACCCATGAAGAATCCTTCTTGAGAGGGAGCCCTTTATCCACTAATGTTTCATTTTCCAAAAGGGTAGGGTAATGTTTAGGAATGTGTCAATGATTTCATCCTCTTGTGCTAGTATATCCTCATAGGAGGAATCATTTTCTATGTCATCATCATATATTTTAGCTATTAAATCCAAAGCATTCAGAGAACTTTCACTCTCATCATTCTTAATGTGTTTCATCAAATCTTCTACTACCTAAGGGTATGTATTCATGAGAGATGTGAAGTTGTCAAAATCAAATACATAGTCAAGGATTTCAAATGAAGAGCATTTAAAGATATCCTTGTGATGCATAACTTGTAAGTAAGTAAGAACATGAGGATTCATATTAAGAAATTTGTAGAAACTCTCGAAGTTTTTGATATATGCATTTAAAGATACCAAAGAGCAATGAGATAAAGATGCCATAATGAAATGTCTTGTAACATCAATTCAAAATTAGATTTTAAAAGTTTTCCAAAAGTGTTACAAAAGACAAGTGCAAAACTAAATGCAAAAAATGGCCTAAAATGCTTGATTGTTTGTACTTTTTCAATGCAAATGAATGAGACAAAAGGTGTTGTAAGGATTTTGATCAGGGGCAGAAAATTATATGTATGATATCAGTCCAAAACATAAATAAGATCCTTCACAACACACTCTTGATGCAAATCTAAGATGACGATAAGTCCAACTATAGTGAAAATATGTCAAAATATGTAATTTTTTCACCAAATATCGATGCAAAAGAGCATGAAAAAGGGTTTTGTGAGGAAAATGATGATGTACAGCCAAATATATCAGTAATAACAGCCAATTAATGTCAAAATATTCATCACAACACACTTTTAGTGACACTTAAGGTCAAACCCTAGTGAAAATATAGCAAAAAATAGGCTATTTTTCACGGGTTTTTCAAATCCAAGACCTAGAAAAAGGGGTGTTGTAATAAATTTTAGGAGGTGTATAAAATAAAATCAATGGTATCAGTCACCTCAATCCATAAAATTTCTCGCAACACACTTGGAGTGCAAACTAGGCCAAACCCTAGGGCAAAAATAGTAAAAATGTGTAGTTTTTCACCAAATTTTCAATACAAGAAGCCAATAAATAGGTGTTGTGAATATTTTTAGGAGGAGAAAAAAATAATTACCCTGATAGAAACCAATTAATTCCTAAATACCCTTCACAACATGCCTATGGTGCAAATTTAGAGAGTTGATAAGGCCAAATCTAGTGAAAATCAATGTTTTTCAAGCCATAGGTTTGAGATTTTGACACAAAATGATATATGAATGTTTTGAAATCTGATTTATGATGAAAATGAAGTGTACTCAGATCTAAAAATTAATTCCAATCTCTAAGATGCAAAATGCAAGTGTAAATCTAATGAAAATGCATGAAAATTGCTAGTTTTTTGTTGAAATTTTGTATGAAAAAATGCATATATTTGAAATCTAATTGCAAATTTACACTAAAATGCAAGACTACAGACAAATAAAAGTTTGAATGAGTCTCTAAAATTAGTATAAAAATCTGAAAGAAGATTTTGCCTACTAACCCTAGATTTTGGAATTACTAGGTTATATGAAAATTGTCAAAATTTCTACAAAACCCTAGCAATTATATGATAAAAATGCAATGCAAATTATTGTATTTTTGTATTTTTCTATATTTTATATCAGATCTGATGTAAAAATCACAAATTAGGAAAAATTAGAATGAATTGATGCAAATTAGTAACCCAAAAATGCAATTTTTTCAAAATTTTCAAAATTTCCAATTTTTTTCAAATTTTCTCAATGCAATAAGATGAATGACTATATGAATGAATGAAATAAACACAAATATGAATAAAAGAAATCATAAAAGTTCCAAATTCAATTAAAACATGGGTTCACTAAAATGTTTAGGTGAAAATTGGATTTGTTTAGTTTAGTGTTTAAATCCTCCTTTCACCTTTTACATTCAAGGGCCTTTGGATCGAGTGGAAAAGCACTATCAGATCCTTGGTCACTTAAAAATGTAGGGAAGCTTGGATTAGGGTGTCCAATTTTCCTTCTCTTATACCTAATTATCCATCAAAACCCTAATTATGCAAATATGACAGTAAATAGACGAATAACAGAAAATACTTCTACAAAAAGATGTCAAATGATAAATCACAATGCACTAGTTTTCAAGGCTCTGAGATGGAAAAGTCGAGGGCTAAATAGTGGGCGCCCAAGTCCAAGGCCCTGCTTTTTGTCAAGATCTAGAAATAAGGTCTGCAACCTGTATCTGTTGTCCTAGAGATTTTCTTATTGTGAAACTTCGAGGAGTAATGAGCGGGTGCCCTAGTCTAGGGTGCTCATTTCTTCTTTTATCTACAATTCTAACACTCCAAGATGCCCACCTGCAACTTCACTTTGTCTGCATCATCAACTTGTAACTTAAAATCAAAAAAACTTTGGGAGGGGGTTGTGGTGTTTAGGAGCTTGCCTCAGTCAAGCCCTGAAAGGACACTTAAGTCTTCCAAACACCTTTATCAGATAGAGAGTGCATGCCCTTGTGAGGCAAAGGAAAAATCCAAATGAAATAATGATGAAAAAATAATATGATGTCACCTTGTAGTGAAGATCTCATGGGAGAAAGATGCTCTTCATTCCATGAGGAGATGGATGCTCAAATCTGCAAACACAAACACATAGACAACACAAATTTGCTCTTGCAACACAATGAAAGCATTGAATCACCTTGAGAATGCGTAAACATAACAATTTCCATCTAGTAATCTTCTAGTTTACAAATGAATTCCTAAACATGCTTTTATATGCAACTACAAACATTCCTACCAAGATTTCATAAATTCAAATTTACTATGTCGTACTAGGGACCAAATAACGGTCATAAATCGACACTTAAAATTTGGGCTTGACCCAAAATAGGGCAGGACTAGGGCGCGGGTGCCCAAGTCTTCCCCCCTTATTTTGGGTAGGGTTAAGCTCAAGGGGTCCCCCTAGGCCCCATTTGTCATGATACCTAGGGCTCATTCCATCGAGATGCCAAATTATGATGCAAGATGTCCTAAATGCACATAAATGACCTAGGAGCTAAACATAAAGAGGGAAAAGCCCCCAAGGGGACATTTTCTGACATTACATATGTATTTAGATAATGTTATGTATCTATTTTGGTCAAATAACCTTGAACTCTATTTTCAGTTGTTGAATATGGAGACTCCTCATCTTCATGAGTCGGTGGAGGTAGGCATTGCTGCAACTATGTTGTCTTCAAATCCTTTGATTGAGGTATGAGCCAATAACATGTAAATGTCATTCTATATTTCTTGTTTTGTCTCATGTCATTTGATGTACATAAATGATATTTATGTTTAGTCAATTTTGCTTCTTGATGCTTCTCACAAGAGGTCACAACTCCAACCCATCCAGCTATGGATGAAGAGAGAGAAAAGATGATCGAGAGGGATCTTCATCTAGCGATAACTGATTGATTACATATGTGGTGTTATATATTTTGTGTTTTCTATATTAATGTGCATCTTTTTTTATTGTATTAATAGTTGGAGCTACGAAAATATCTGTCAAGGAGGTCTAGTCAATGAGAGAGACGATGAGTCACTGATTGGCTCTCCATATTCATGGCCAAGCAAAGGCCACAAATTATTTCATAGCAGTTCATAAAAAAGTAGATTTTGGGACATTGTTATGTATTCCTAGATGGTTTTCTATACATACTTTTGTATGTTGCAGATGTATATCTTTATATATGCCTGTATGGCTTTGTTTGTACATGCCTGTATGGCTTTATATATAGACTAGATGTTATGTTCATAACATTATGTATATGACAATTTACATTAAATATTTAATATGATGATCAATTATCGTTACAGGAATTTGATTTTACACATGTCAATTGCATTTTCATGAAATTTTATAAATCATTTTCAAATAATCCATATTGTGCATAGCTTACAACCATTGCATTCCATGAGACTGTGCATTTCTTTAAGGCATCATGTCAAATAGTTCACATGCCTTGTCTATGCTTCCACACTTTGCATACATGTCTACAAGGGTAGATACAAATACAACATGTGACAAAATTCCTATATCCTTTATGCTTTGATGGTTGTCCACACCCTGTTCCCCAAATCTCATTTTTGCATAGGCAAGGAGGATGTTGGTTAAGGTTGTGCAATTTGGTTTTAGATGTGCCAATTGCATTTGGTTGAAAGTTTTTTTTTTTGCATTTTCTTGAAAGATTCTAAAGCCTTATGAAAAATCCATTTTGTGCATATCTTGCAATCATTGTACTCCATGAGACAACATTTCTTTGAGGCATCGTGTCAAATAGTTCATGTGCCTTGTATATGCTTCCACACTTTGCATACATGTCTCATACGGTAGTTGCAACTGCAACATTTAACAAAATTCATATATCCTTTATGCTTTGATGGATGTCCATACTGTGTTCCAAAGATACCACTTTGGCATAGGCAAGGAGGATGTTGGCTAAGGTTTTAGATTTTGGCTTTACACCCGCCAATTGCATTTGCTTGAAATTTTCTAAAGCCTTATCAAAAAATACATTTTTTTCATATCTTGCAATCATTGCATTCCATGAGACAACATTTCTTTGAGGCATCATGCCAAATAGTTCACATGTCTTGTCTATGCTTCCACACTTTGCATACATGTCTCCGAGGGTAGTTGCAACTACAACATCTAACAAAATTCTCATATCTTTTATGCTGTGATGGATGTCCATACTATGTTCCAAAGATCCCATTTTAGCATAGGCAAGGAGGATATTGGCTAAGGTTGTGGAATTTGGCTTTACAACTACTAATTGTATTTTCTTGAAAGTTTATAAAGCCTTATCAAAAAAATCCATTTTTTGCATATCTTGCAGTCATTGCATTCCATGAGATGGCATTTCATTGAGGCATCATTTCAAACAATTCATGTACCTTGTCTATGCTTGCACACATTACATACATGTCTACTAGGATAGTTGCAACTACAAGATCTGACAAAATTCTCATATCCTTTATGCTTTGATGGATGTCCATATCATGTTCCAAAGATCCCATTTTGGCATATGAAGGGAGGATGTTGGCTAAGGTTGTGGAATTTGGATTTACCTCTTAATTGTATTTTCTTGAAAGTCTCTAAAGTCTTATTAGCAAATCCATTTTGTGCATATCTTGGAATTATTGGATTGCATGAGATGGAATCTCTTTGAGTTGTTATGTCAAACAGTTCATGTGCCTTGTCTATGCTTCCACACTTTGCATACATGTCTACTAGGGTAGTTGCAACTACAACATATTTGACAAAATTCCTATATCCTTTATGCTTTGATGGATCTCCATACCCTATTCCAAAGATCCTATTTTGGCATAGGCAGGGAGGATGTTGGCTAAGGTTGTGAAATTTGGCTTTACAATCGCCAATTGCATTTTCTTGAAAGTTTCTAAATCCTTATGAACAAATCCATTTTGTGCATATCTTGTAATTATGGCATTGGACATGAGATGGCATTTCTTTGAGATGTTCTATCAAACAATTCATGTGCCTTGTCTATGCTTCCACACTTTGCATATATGTCTACTAGGGTAGTTGCAACTACAACATATCTGACAAAATACCCATATCCTTATGCTTTGATGGATATCCATACTATGTTCCAAAGATCCCATTTAGGCATAGGTAGGGAGGATGTTGGTTAAGGTTGTGGAATTTGATTTACACCTACCAATCACATTTGCTTGAAAGTTTCTAAATCCTTATCAACAAATCCATTTTGTGCATATCTTGCAATTATTGCATTCCATGAGATGGTATCTCTTTGAGGTGTTCTGTCAAACAATTCACATGCCTTATCTATGCTTTGACACTATACATTATGAATATTGAAGCTAACTTTTATTTGGCTAACAAATAAATATATTGGGAAGCTATTTCCAATAACTTATGATATGGTTTCCATATAACTAGTTTTTGTATATAAATTATTAGTTCAATTTTACACTTTTATGTTAAAAAAAATATGGAATATTAAACATTCAATAAAGCATTTTTGTTAAGAGAATGGTTGGTAAAAGGAAAGGTGCATCCAATCATAGGATTTATCATTTAGGCCTTTATAAGTTTTTTTTAGATGAACCTAACAATTCATAGTTTAAATCATATAAGGAGATATAATTTGTTTATGCTAAATTATTAGATTGATGCTAAGTGTTAGTTAACATATTTGTTGTACTCTTCTTTTTGTATACATTTCATAACAAACATGATATTGAAACTACTAGATTTGATATGATAATCATAGATAATTTCTCATTTTACATGCTAGACATATCCTCATTTCACCTTCTATATGTTTGACATCATTTTCCTACCTTCATCTCACCTCAAATATATGTTTGAAATTATATTTTTAGTTAAAGAGAGACTTAGAGAGACCAAGAGGGAGATGATATGTTTGACATTAGGTCCTCATTTCACCTTCTATAGGTCTAGCATAGCCTCATTCCACCATCTATGTGGGTTACAGAAAGAGCAGAATGAGGAAGAGGGGAAGAGAGAGACACATAGGGAGAGACACGTGTTTGGCATGATTTGTATATCATCATTTCACCTTCTATATGGTTTTTGGATTCTTTACATATCCTCATTTCACCTTTCTATATTTACTTTACACAGGTATCAATTGCCTTTGCTAGAAAGTTTCAAAAGCCTTATCAAAATATCTATTTTGTGCATATATCTTGCAATCATTACATTACATGAGAAAACATTTCATTGAGGTGTCATGCCAAACTATTCACACGCCTTGTCTATGCTTCCACACTTTGCATACATTTCTAAAAGAGTGGCTACAAATATAACATATGACAAAATTCCTGTATCCTTTATGTTTTGATGGTTGTCTATACCCTATTTTGAAGATCCCATTTTAGCATAGGCAAGGAGGATGGTGGATAAGGTTGGAAACTTAGATTTACATCTGCCAATTGCATTCCATGAGATAACATTTCTTTGAGGCATCATGTCAAATAGTTCACCTACCTTGTTGATGCAGGAACATAGGCTCAAAACCAATCAAGTGACTTTAGGAGATGGAAAGGAGGAAATTTTCATGTTTCCAAGTGGTCTTGTAGGTCAAGACATCCATTTAAGTCATTTAGATAAGGGTTTCCCATTTTCCCACCAAAATAGACTATTTGAAAACTGTGATGATTCCATGAGGTGTAATATACGTGAACAGACCTAATCCAATGAGTTAGACACCTTGAAGCAACTTATTTTGCATTTTATAGTAAATTGAGTACTCTCAGCCATTGAGAGACTAATTTTAGTAAATTTTGATTTTCTCCCAATTCTATCATATGTAGGTATATACAAAGATACAAGAAATATTTCAAAGGTTGGTCACATGTGTAAGTGCCATTTTGAATAATCCCTAATCTATTTGGCCTAAAGAGACCCTGTTTTGGTGTATTTTTGAGAATTCTTGTGTTGGGTGAGTGATTTCTGCAATGGAAGTGTTTATACATGTTATATATGCCTATTTACACCTTCCATATCAATCTTAGAGTTTAAATCCACATGCAAGTCTCTGCTATTACATACAGTCCCCAAAATAGGCCTAATTTGATTGTAGCAACCCAGTTTTTTCCTATTCCGTACAAAACAACCCTATCTCATTTTAACATATGTTTTACAATGACCAAAAGGGCATCGAAATCAGGTCTCAAATCTCCATTATCAATTGTATGAAGGAAGTTATGATAGGAAAGGTCTCTGAGAAGGGCTACAAACTCCTAGGCCACTTACAAGGCAAGCACATGTGGATTTATCTTTCTTTTACAAAATGAGGAAGATAGTAAGAGAGAGAGACACACACATTTGGCATGATTTGAATATCCTCATTTCACCTTCTATATGGTTTCTATTCTTTGTATATCCCTATTTCACCTTTCTACATTTTCTTTACACCAGCCACTTTGCATACATGTCTATTAGGGCAATTGCAACTACAACATATGACAAAATTTCCATATCGTTTATGCTTTGATGGATGTAATTAGAACACATTCCATACCTCATGGGGTCAAATGATTATGTCAATGCATCAGGGTGGGTGGGTGAATACTAGGGGAGGTTTCTTTTCAGTGGCGAAGCCCCTTGGTCATTATTAGCTACATCGAACACAAACAATCTCACAAGAGCCCTAAGACAAAAAAAGTGTCAAACTTTGGACTGGCTGTTCCATAAAACTATGACACTTAGGAACATATTATTTGCATGTATAGGTGGATGTCAGGTCCACCTACAAATACCTACCTTGATTTTTTAAATCAATTTCATTTTCCTATGGTGCCAAGGAATGCATTGTTCCAAAATGCTTTAGTTTCATGCAGTGGAAAGGTGCTAGGAGTGAGATTTTACATTCCACAACTTGTGGGGCTGAACCACCAATGCCAACACATTGGGATGGGCAGGTAAATTCTAGGGGATGTCTCATTTTAGATGCCAAGTGTCCCAGTCATTTGGGGCAACAAGCTACTAACAAAGTACCTTAAGATCCCTAAGAGCAAAAACTACCAAACTTTGACAGAGCATCTCTGAAAATTCATGGCAGCTAGGAATGTTTCATTTAGACCTACAGGTGCACATGGGCTCTATCCATAACAACCTCTCTTGGTTTTGGTCAACTCCAATCCATTTGACCATACCGAAATCAAATGCATTCATGTAAAATGCTTCAGTTTCATGTAGTGGAAAGGTGCTAGGAGTGACATTTTGCATTCCACAGCTCGTGGGGTTGAACTGACAGCACCAACATGTTGGGTTGGTCAATTAAATGCTAGGGGATGTAGTGTTTGGTGCACCAAGTGTCGCAGTCATTCAAGGTAACAAGCTACTGGTAAATTCACTTAAGATCCCTAAGAGCAAAAAACTGATGAACTTTAATGGAGCAGTTCTCAAAATTTGTGATAGCTGGGTATATTTTTGCTTGCACCTACAAGTGCAACTATGGTCTACCCACAATACCCTCTCTTAGTTTTGGTCAATTTCAATCCATTTGACCATGCAAAAATCAAATACATTCTTGCAAAATGCTTCAATTTCATGTAGTGGAAAGGTGCTAGGAGTGAGATTTTGCATTCCATGGCTCGTGGGGCTAAACTGATAGCACCAACATGTCGGAGTGGGTGGGTAAATGCTAGGGGATGTCTTTTTTGGTGTGCCAAGTGTTGCAGTTGTTTGGGGCATTAGGTTACTGACAAAGTCACTTAAGATCCCTGAGAGAAAAAAACTACCAAACTTTGATGGATTTGTTCTTGAAATTTGTGGTAGATGGGAATGTTTCATTTAGACATATAGGTGCACATGGGTTCCATCCACAATAACCTATTTTGGTTTTGGTCAACTCCAAACCATTTGACCGTGCCAAAATCAAATGCATTCTTGCAAAATGCTTTATTTTCATGGAGTGGAAAGGTGCTAGGAGTGACATTTTTCATTCCACAACGTGTGGGGCTGAACTGACAATGCCAATGTGTTGGAGTGGATAGGTAAATTCTAGGGGAGGTATCATTTCATGTGCCAAGTGTCACAGTCATTTGAGGAAATAGGCTACTGGCAAAGTCACTTAAGTTCCTATGAGAAAAAAAATGTCAAACTTTGACGGAGCAGTTCTCAAAAGTTGTGGTAGCTGGGAATAATCTATTTGGACCTACAAGTGCATGTGAGGCCTATCCAAAATAACCTCTCTTAGTTTTCCTCAACTCCAATATGTTTGATTGTGCCAAAATCAAATGCATTCTTGTGAAATGCTTCAGTTTCATGCAACACAACCTTGCCAAGTGATATATTTTTCATTCTTCTTGTCGTGGAGATGAACCAACCATGCCAACATGTCAGGGTGGGTAGGTAAATGATAGGGGAGGTCTCTTTTCATGGGCCAAGTGTCTCAGTCGTTCCAAGCTACAAGCTACCGATAAAGTGGAAAGGTGTTAGGCATGGAATTTTGCATTCCATAGGTCATGGAGTTGAACTGACTATGCCAACATGTCAGGGTGGGTGGGTAAATGCTAGGGGAGGTCTCATTTCATGTGCCAAGTGTCTCAATCATTCTGCATTGCAAGATACCTACAAATTGAAAGGTGCTAGGAGTCAGATTTTGTATTCCAAAGCTTTTGGGGCCAAATTGATAACGTCAACGCATTAGGGTGGATGGATAAATGCTAGGGGAGGTCTCATTTTGTGTGCCAAGTGTTGTAGTCATTCAAGGTAGCAGGCTACCAAAAAAGTCACTTAAGATCCCTAAGAGCATAAAACTACCAAACTTTGACTTAGTAGTTCTTAGAATTCATGGTGGGAATGTTTCGTTTAGACCTATAGGTGCAAGTGGGGTTTGTCCATAATAATCTCTCTTAGTTTTGGTCAACTCCAATCCATTTGATAGTGCCGAAATTAAATGCATTCTTGCAAAATGCTTTAGTTTTATGTAGTGGAAAGGTGCTAGGAGTGAAATTTTGTATTCCACATCTCATGGGTCTAAATTGACTACACAAATACATCAAGGTGGGTGGATAAATGCTAGGGGAGGTATTTTTTCATGCACCAAGTGTCCTAGCCGTTCGAGGTAGTAGGCTACAAACAAAGTCACTTAAGATCTTAAGAGCCAAAAACTGCCAAACTTTGACGGAGCAGTTCTAGGAAGTTGTGGTAACTAGGAATGTTTTGTTTGAACCCACAAGTGCATGTGGGGTCTGTCCACAATAACTCTCTCAATTTTGGTCAACTCCAATCTATTTGACTTAGTATTAGGAATTTCTTCAATATTTACTTGAGATGGGATAGATGATGTACCTTCAATTGGAGATGGAAAAGATGATGTACCTTCAATTGGAGATGGAAAAGATGAAAAACCTTGAAGTTGAGATGGAGAATATGGTGTACCTTCAACTTGACATGTGAATGATGGCGTGCCTCCAACTTGAGAAGAGAATGAATATGTACCTCCAACTTCACCTGTGAAAGATGGAGTGCCTCCAATTTGAGAAGAGAATAAAGGTGTACCTTCAACTTGACCTGTGTAAGATGGAGTGCCTCCAACTTTGAGATTCAATTTCCTCATTGAATGGAGGTTTTGTATTCATTCCATTTGTGTCGTCAATTCTATCTCTCTCTTAGCTTGATTAGATGATTCGTGTTCTTCTTCAATTGGCAATGGTGGCATGTCTTCTTCTATGGTTGACAATTTCCTACTTTCGTGAAGTCACCTCATTCTTTCTTTTTTCCTCTCATTCTTAGCTTCACACTCTTCTAGTTTTAGAGTCTTTGCTCCTTTCCTCAGCATGATGATGACTTCTATACGCATCATGAATAAGACATGGATAAATTAGTCCATCTTGGTACAATAGATTAAAGTAATCTCATACACAAATCTCAAAATATAATCATATAATTAAAGTGAATAAATTATAAATCTTAAAATTTAATGTTTCCTAGGGTGGTAGGAACAATCTCTAGGTTGATTTACAAATGGTGGTAGGCACAATCTCTAGGTTAATTTCACATTTTCTTAACATATCTTTTCAAACACGCTTTCTTAACCTCCCATGGATACACCTACTCAAGACAAGATACAAGAAGTCACTAGCACTAAGGAGAGTTATGACAAGCACATTGTGATGGACCAACCATTCCAAATGGAAACTCATAATGTAAAACTAGACCTACCAGCATGTTAGGACAGCCCAAATTCTTATATTGTAGGTGGTAAATTAGTTATAGTAGCTTATGAAGACAAGTATGAAGTCATCTCAAATCAGCAATTCATTGTCAATCAAGGTCATGGGAGTAATGATCACAAAGGTAATGAAGAAAAAACCAATGGATTATCACAATCAATTAATACAAATCTGTCAATTGGTAGTAAAGAAGACTTTGAGTATGATGGTACACCTAGTCCCAATGATGAGCATGAGTTGGCAATGGTACAATCATCAAACATTAGGAGAATATCTTTGGTTTGACTAGCAATGATGTGACAATTGGTCTAAGTGGTAAGAGACTAATCAAGACTCCTTTCCTTTAATAGATATGTTTGAAATGTTAAGAGACAAAATACTAACTAACATTAGAAACTACCTTTATGATGCAAGACTTGAAGAAAATCATGGTGAACACAAAGAGCATCAATTATAGTTTGAATTAGCTACTCAAGATAGCCAAGGGGTGAAATCATCAAGAAATGAGTAATTTTAAGGATAATTATGATGACAGAGTTGTTGGTGATCTTTTGACTGAGTTTTATGATGACAAAAAGACTAACATATAGAGTTTATTGCAACCTAACCATTCTGATTTCTTGGAGAAACCTAGAGATGGCAGTCCAAAAAATTTAGAGGGTACTCAAACAAGAAAAAACTTATCTAGTATAGGTCCAATAAATGAAACTCAAACTAATTTTTTAGAGGTAAATGGCCAAGAGTATGATAGTGACAACTCATTACTAAATGAGAACCAATGATATCAGATTTGTAGCATCAATAACACTAAATTGTATGTTGATACAACTAGTTACATTAGAGAGAATAATGATAATACTTTGTTATAGGGAGGTATCAATGACATAGTTCAAATTGAGAGAGTACAAAAGAGTCTTGAATGTCATGATGTTGTTTCTCAAGGTCATGGTTCACTTCCACATTGACAAGAAGAAGAATTAGAGATGTGTACTTACAATTTTGATAATGTTTAAAATTCTTTAGTGTTAAATAATCAAGATACAACAAATTCATGTATATCATATTTTAATGATTCTAATTCTATTAATACACATAATGATGACTTTTTTAACTTAGATAGTTCCACTTTTAGTGATTATGAGTATTCTTATGAGAGTTTTATGGATGAACAATGGTGGGATGCTTTGTTAATGGTGTCTTTGATGCTTCATAAATCATAGTTAACCCTAAAATGTGAAATAAGAGGCTAGTGACAACTTGATGAAATTGTGGCAATCTAGGCTTTGATCATGACAATGACTTAGGGTTCTAAACTTTGTGAAAACCATGAACTTGTTATCCACTTTGATGGGTTTAACATGCAATATCCATAGACCTCAATACCCCATACTCTAGAATGGCTTAAAGAGAAGTGATATGTAAAAGTTGCATGATCGTTGTAAGAACCTCATATACAATAGCCTACCCTTGTTTATATCTCCAAAAGATCTTCATGTTGTCTTCACTACTCACACCCAAGGTGTGTGTTTTAACAATGTGGGGAGGCTTATGTTGTATCCTTCACATGTCCAAATGATTCTTCCTATTGTACCTAAAGGCCAGTCATAAACAATGGGAATAACATCATGACTTAAATTGCTAACAATGGCTCCCAAATACTCCATTTAGGATCCTTATGAAAGTTCTTCCAAGTGAGTATGATTTAGTCTCTAGGTTGATATGATAGTTCTTCCAAGTGAGTATGCTCAAGTGACAATCCTTATCTTGATTTTAGCATGATGATAATTCATTGACTAACATGATTTCCATTAGTATCCTTCTAATTGTTTAGGTTAGTGTTTGAATTAGGATAATAGCAACATGTGATAATTTTCACTTTCTCATGATAATTTAACTTGTCAAAATGATAATCCTCTCACTTCCCTCATGACTATCCTATAACATGAGATTTCATGCTTTAACATAATCATAAAGTGATGAAAATGAATACATTTAAAGAACATACCTTAGATTTCGAGATTCAAGTTGCCCAATCCTCAAAATTTTGGCTTCAAAATCCTTAAAAATTTGATCTTTTTGGCAAGTTCCTTCATATTCAATGTTGAATTCTATATATAACCCTAATAGGATTAGTGAAAATTAAGAAACAAACAAACATATATCATCAAATTCAATATAAATACATTAAAATTAGCATTGAAATAATATGAAACATGAAACTATTAGTTTAAACAATCAAATTCTATCTAAAAACTTGTGATTTAGTTCCTCTATGTTGAAAAACCAAAAAATAGTGGTGGATTAAGCAAAAAATGATTATCAAAATGTTAACTGGTTAAAAAAGTGTTTTGTTATCCAATTGTACATGAAAAGTAGGGAATAACAAAGCATGTGGGACTAAAACATGGATCCCAAATGCTTTTTTGTCCATTTTTTTTGGTTCACAAAAATGGACTCGCATTATAACGTGAGCGTGTTTTATCAAGCATGGAAAGTTTAAGTGCTTTCATGCTTCAAAAGTCTTAATTGTTGTCATGCATGGAAATTTATATGTGTTTTAAGTGCATGGAAAGTGGGGAGGGAGGTATAGAGGTGAGAGAGAGGGTAGGAGGTATAGAGGGGACAAAGAGGGTAGGAGGTAAAGAGGGGAGAGAGAGATAGAAAGAGAGAGAGAGAGGAGATGAGGTAAAGAGGGGAGGGAGAGAGATAGAGATAGAGAGACTACTGTTGACATGAAACCCTAAACCTAAGAAACCCTAAACCCCTAAACCCTAAATAATGCTTCTAAACCCTAAACTCAAGCAACCCTAAACATCTAAACCCTAAATAATGCCCCTAAAACCTAACCCCTAAACCTAAGCAACCCTAAACCTCTATCTCTCTATCTCTATCATCCCTCTACATCTCAATCTCTCTTCCTATGTCTTAGGCCATATACCCCACTCTCTATCTCCCTATCTCTCCCCTTGATGTCCTCTATATCTCCCTATTGGTCCTCTCTCTCTAAACCCTAAACCCTATACCTCTAAACCTTAACCCCTAACCCCTAAACCATAAACCCTAAATAATGCCCCTCAACCCTAAACCTTAAACCCTAAACCCTAAATAATTCCCCTAACCCCTAACCCCTAAACCCTAAACCCTAAACTTGAGCAACCCTAAACTCATAAACCCTAAATAGTGCCCCTGAACCCTAACCCATAAACCCTAAACCTTTCTCTCTCTTTCTCTCTCTCCCTATCTCCCTATCTCCCTATCTCTCCCCTCTCTCTCCCCTCCATCTCTACCCTCTCTCCCTCTCCCTCCCTCTCCTCTCCCTTATCGACAAAACAAATGGAAACATAAAAACTAGGACACACAAAGAGGGATGATGATATAAATTGGGAGGATGAAATGGAAACATGATAAAACATAAGTCCATTGGATGGGAATAATTATGAGAGGAGAGGTGTAAGATAGTAAAATATGGAAAAATTAGTGGGATCTAATGGTAAATTGGAAAGGAAAAGGAAAACTAGGAGGTAGATGAGAGAGAGAGGGGGGAGGGAAGTAGAGAGTGAGAGAGAGGGTAGGAGGTAGAGAGGGGAGGGAAGTAGAGAGTGAGAGAGAGGGTAGGAGGTAGAGAGGGGAGGGAAGTAGAGAGTGAGAGAGAGGGTAGTAGGTAGAGAGGGGAGGGAAGCAAAGAGTGAGAGAGAGGGTAGGAGGTAAAGAGGGTAGGTAGGTAGAGAGTGAGAGAGAGGGTAGAAGGTAGAGAGGGCAGGCAAGTAGAGAGTGAGAGAGGGTACGAGGTAGAGAGGGGAGGGAAACATAGAGTGAGAGAGAGGGTAGGAGGTAGAGAGGGGAGGGAAGAAGAGAGTGAGAGAGAGGGTAGGAGGTAGAGAGGGGAGGGAAGTAAAGAGTAAAAGAGAGAGGGTAGGAGGTAAAGAGGTAAGAGGGAGAGGAGGGGAGAGAGAGACCTAGAGGGGAGGGAGAGAGAATAATAGAGATGGGTAAGGTGGGAGGAAGAGATGATTTTATTTCACCATAACATGAGCATGTTATAATGCACTCATGTTATGTGAATGCACATAATGTGAGTGCATTATAATGTGCCTATGTTATGCTTTTCTTTGGTAAATTCCAAGCCTTTGGATTGGATTTGCCTTGGACTTCTAGACCAAAGGCTTGGACTGTGTTTTGGACATACAAAGATGTGTTTTTTTTCTAGATTGTAACAAAAAATTACATAATCTAGAGCATGCTCTCCATCAGGTTTACATGTGTTTCAATGACAAGTTGAAAAAATACCACCATAATCCTAAGATCTCTCATAGCTTTCTAACCATATAATGTTTTTCACATTTTGAGTATGTTAAGGATTTCATCTTTAATTTCTTTTGTTAGTGTATCCGTTTTTTTCAAAAACTAGTGTGTGGTATTTTTGACTTTGTTTTAAACCATTCATTGAAATTTCAAATAAATTACATTTTTAGAAAATAGACTCCATTCTACATGTATTCCAAAAAAATAGATTTTTTATTAGTTTTCAAAAAATTTAGTGGGGAGCATGCTTAAATTTCTATTTTTCAGGACGTGTCCACTTTGAAAATTAGTAAAAAAGCAATTATTCATGAAAAAAATATTAGAAAAATTAGGGATAAACTACATGGTGTTAGATAATTTCTCACCGAAGTGATTTTTGAAATATTAAAAAAAAGTTAACATTTTAGGGGGAGCACACCAAATGTTATGTTATGTTTTTTGAAAGAAATAGGACCAATTTGTGTGCTCCCCCTTTTTGAACCCTTAATCTCAATGATTTGTGAAAACAATTAGTAGTTTAGAAACTAGATTCGGAGTACTATGACTCTTGTTTTTGTTGTATCTTCAAATTTTGAGTGTAACTATCTTCAATTTCTCATCCAACACCAATCTTTCCTGATTTCAGAAAAAAAGTTGCATCTAAGACCCCATTTTGGTCCCCCATCTTTGTGCACTTACCCAGTGGGTCACCCTAACTTGACCCCTCCACCTGACGCACCATGTCATCTGAAATTAAATAAATTTTCCTTTGCTACCTGGTCGATGATGTGGACACCCTAAATATTCCATTATGTTGTTCATACCCTTGCCCATGGTTTACTCTGTATGTTGTTCATCCCCTTTCTTTAGCAATCTACACCCTCTAGTCACAATCTTCATTCTCCATGCATTATATTTCACAACAACAAATGTTTATCATTTTGAATAAATTAACATGATCTACACATATAATTCCTATTTGTTTACTAGTGGATGAGTCTGATCTCCTTTATCTATACACAGACACACATTTAGGTATATATATGTGTGTGTGTGTATACACATAAAACTAAAAGAAGCTTCCATTTACAACCACAAACAACAATAGATGGAAAAAATCCCATTGCAAACAACAAAAACCAAACTGAGATATGTGTCTATACAATCACATTGATATAGCTATTGTCCACTTGATTCTACTAAAATTTCTAGCCTAGGGTAATTTCTATAGTAGTGGGTCAATCCCATGATTTCAGATTTGAACCTACCTTTTCAAAAATCAAATTCAAATTTTGGCCATTTGTGCCCCTTCAATTTTCTACTTTGAGCTAACTAAGTACACATTTTGCAAAATTTAACACTATGTCCTAGTAGTGAAAGATATTCTTTAATTTATCATACACACATATCAAATAATGGATTCTCATCCTAGAGCATTCAAGGAGCAAGCAATAGCAAAACACTTGGAATAGGTGAATTAAAAGGACTAACAAAGATGCATATCATCATTTTGAGACCCTTTCTTACTATCTTTAATTTTTTACACACTTCGAAGGGTTGACCTAGGAGAACATGTCTCCTTGTGTCACAATGTTAGCCCATGCAAGGTATTTCTAAATACTGACAATCTTCATATATCATAAGAGAGTAGGAGCAGAGTTTGCATAGGGTCAAGTCTGAACTTAGAGGACAAGTCTATAGTCATTGAATCAACTAAGATGTTGGACTAGATTCTAGATAGAGTAATGATTCTATATCAATTACCAAATCAAGATATTGCATGCATAAACCATACGATAAAAAAATAGAAAAAATCTCATTGCAAATAATAAAAAATATTTTAATACCCATGAATAAACAATAACCCCATTTTAATATTGAACCCTCGTGATTACAACCAATTAGAAAACAAAAAGAACCTTCTATTTAAGTAGATAAAACACTGTCACACACACACACATACATGTATGTATATATACATATATGTGACTGTGTGTGTTGCAACTATGTGCTAATTGGTGTTGTCATTGATGTCAATAAGCTTGTGTTGTCATTGGTGTCAACTGTCTTCTGATGAGGTTGTTGTTGTTTGACTAAGTTGTCTTTCTAAAATTGATTTGGTTTCTTTGTAGAGGTGTTAAAGATGTTGAGGATATGCTTCTATTGTTGGTTTTCAAAGTGCTTTTGAGAAAATTTGATTAACTATGGAAATAGTGTGTTGAAGAAGTCTTTTAGCTTACATGTGTTGTTTGAGTTTTTGCTTTGCATTTCTTTTGTGTTGGAGATCTGAGTATGAGGTTTGGATATATTGTTTAGAAGTGTTTGAAGATGCTAAATCTAGAATTTGGTGCTTTGAATCATTTGGCAGTGGAAGTTGAGTTCACCAGTTTGAGAACACTATTTGACAGTGTTTACAGTGTATCTGGGAGAAAGTATTTTGCTTCGCATTTCTCTGCAAAATGGTTTTAGGTGTTGTGGTTCTGGATGTGTCATTATAAAGTCTATATTTTTCTTCATCTCAAATAGTTCATGGTTTGGTGCTACACAAGTATATTTCTTAAGTTGCAGATGATGATAGAGCATGATATAGCTGGTTAAGTACTTCGATGTGAATTTTCTTTAGGTGAAAGATGTTTCAAAGGAATTTGTTGGTTTTCAGGTGCTTGTAGATGTTTCTAGATCATTTTTGATCTTGGTACATGGTCCACATGTCTTCATGTGATTTTTAGGAAGCATACATTTAAAAGTTCATGGTGTTAACACAAGGATGGTCGACTTGGTTGTTTACACTATTTGCAGTTGTGCTTTGGTGAATGTGAAAGCATAATGAAGCATGTAAGAGTGGATTTAGGTCTGTGCTAAAGTGTGATGTGGTCTGCATTCATTCCCTTCCTCTGTGGGAATGTTTTGGTCTAGAACTAATTTGAATTTTATGGGTTAAGTTGTGTTGCTAACCTTGGAGAATGTTTTCAAGGATGATTGGTGTAGTCACAGTTAGGAGGGTCCTCAAAGAGAACAATCCAGACCGTGCAGCTAGAGTAACACAATGGAAACAATTCAAAGATCTAAAGAAAATACAAGTTTGGTCATTTAGTATATCATAGAATTCAAATAGAGGTTGGTCGGCAACATGCGAGCTTACAATTAGGGCTCACAAGTCTGATTATAGAATATGCACAAGATATAGCTTTGAAGCTCCTTTGCACAAAATCTAAACTATCTATCTTCTAAATCATGAGAACTATTAAAATATGCTTTCCTAAGGATCTATTACATTAATTTATATCATCTCTAGGATAATAGATTCCTCCATGTCAGCCAAAGATCATTACAAACTCCAATGAAGAGCTGTAATGTGTGTACATGGACAAGTTAGACCTAAATGAATGGAACTCCTCTGCAAATAAATGGAATGATGTGTAGATATCAGGGAAGATTAGCCATGAACCAAACACCATTAAATGATGTGTCATTTAGCTCTACAAGTTAAAGAACACTCCGCAAGTCTTCTCCTTTAGCTGATTGTCTAAGACTATTAGGATGCTATGCTCTGAGAAAATAGTTGATCTTCTTATAGCGATATCTTTCCGGTACCTTAACCAAATGATCTAACATTTGGATATGATGTGCTTGAATGAATCTATATGTTGAATCCAACTCCATAATATCTAAAATGGAATTGTGGTAGAATGCAGACCAAAATACAAAAAATTGCTACTGACTGAACTACCTGAACTAAACTGGAAACTAAAAGAAACAAACTAAAATGCAAACAAATTGAAATACAAATGTTTTTTGTTGATGCAAGATTGCTCTTGAACTAGGGATGCTCCTACATCAGACATCCAGGGTTATTGAAAAAGTGAGTCCCTCACTTTGCTGGGGCTAGAGGAAAACCAAGGCGATCTACCTCATCCTGAGAAATCCATGATGAATCTTCTTCTGGTCTACCTTTCCACTTCACAAGATATTCTTTATATTGTCTTCCTCCAGTGATGCATCCAACTCTGCTATCCATATATCCTCAATATGCTTGAGTACTTATTGTGGTAATTGCTTCTTCAAGTCTTCTTCAATGTTGTCAATGAACTCTGCTTCATGATATTCATATAGGTCTGCAATGTTGAAAATAGGTGATATACCCAATCTCTCTAGTAATTCCACTTCATATGCATTTCTTGAATCAAACTTCTTGAGTATCCTACAAGGTCCAAACTTCTTCATCTTCAACTTGTTATATGTCCCAACTAAAAATCTTTCTTTTCTCAAGTACACCATCACTTCATCTCCAACTGCAAATTCCTTATGTCTCCTCTTCTCATTTTTTGCTCCTTATACTTGTTGTTCATATCCCCCAAATGTTTCTTCACTTGATTATACACTGTCTCCATATGTTCTACAAATTCTTCTTCTTCTGCACTCCTCTTATCTTCCATACTGATGTCCCTCAATTCTGCTATTCCTCTAGGGTTCACTCTGGTAACAATCTAAAAAAGGTGTTCTTCTAATACTCCTATTCACTAAATTATTGTATGCAAACTCTACTTGTGAAAGAATCAAATCCCAACTTCTTTCCTTCTCTCCAACCAAACATTTCAACAAGTTTCCTAAACTCCTATTCACTACCTCTGTCTATCCATCAATCTGTGGATGAAATGCTGAACTAAACTTCAAATCTGTCTTCATCTTCTTCCAAAGTGTCTTCCAAAAATATCCAAGAAATCTGGTGCCTTTGTCTAAAATTATGCTCTTAGGTAATCAATGCAATCTCACAATCTCCTTGAAAAATAGGTTAGCTACATTCACTGCATTAGTTATCTTCTTACAAGGTATGAAATGTGTCATCTTTGAAAATTTGTCTACCACTACAAATATTGAATCATGTCCTCTTTGTGTTTTCGACAATCCATTACAAAATCCATGCTTGTGTCTTCCCAAGGTCTCTTCGATACTACCAAAGGTTTATACAATCTAGTATTCTGACTACTCCCTTTTGCAACTTGACAAACTCTGCAACTCTACTCAAATTTCCTAGCATCCTTATGTATTTGAGGCCAAAGTAATGTTCATTCACTAAAGCCACTATTTTATCAATGCCAAAATGTCCTACCAATCCACCAAGTATATTTCTCCTTGATCAAATTATCTCCCATTGAACTTCTAGGTATGCACAACTGATTTCCCTTGAACAACATATCTTCCTAAATGAAATATTCCAACCACTTACTCCTATTTGTCACAGCAAGTTCCTTACATGCTTTCTAGGGTTCTGCAAAATCTATTTCTTCTTCATACATGTTCTTCAATTCTTCAAATCCCAACACTTCAACTCTCATCTTTGTTAGCAAGTTCCTTCTCCTACTCAATGCATCTACAACTTTGTTTGATTTCCCACTCCTATGCTTCAATACAAATGTATAACTCTGCATGAACTCTACCCATCTCATATGTCTCTGATTCAATTTACCTTGACTGTTAAAATATTGCAAAGCTTGATGATCTATATACAACACAAACTCCATAGGCAACAAGTAATGTGTCCACTTCTTCAAGGCTTGATTTATGGAATAGAACTCTTGATCATAAACTAAATATCTTCTTCTTGCATCATTCAACTTCTCACTAAATATGTTATAGGTCTACCTTCTTGACTTAACACTGCACCAATTGCATTCCCACTTACATCACAATCCACTTGAAATACCTTATTGAAATCTGGTAATGCCAAAATAGGTTGCTCTGTCACTTTCTAGTTCAACAAATCAAAACTTTTATCTGCTCCTAATGTCCACTTGAAATCTTTTCTATCTCTTTTCATTGTCTTTGTCATAGGGTTACACACTAAATTGCAATTTCTAATGAACTTCCAGTAGAAACTAGCTAATCCATGAAATGATCTAACTTCTCCAATGCTCTCCGGTGTAGGCCATTCAACAATTGCTCTCACTTTCTCAAGATCCATCTTCAATCCTTCTGCAGAAATCACAAATCCCAAATATACAAATTCTTCCTTCATGAAACTACACTTCTTAAGGTTTATCAACAGTTTCTCTTCTCTCAGCCTCTGCAATACTTGTCTAAGGTGCTACAAATGTTCTTATTTTTTCTTACTGAAAGTCAGAATGCCATCCAAGTATACAATAACAAACTTACCCAAGAATTTATTCAAAACTTCATTCATCGAGCTCATGAAAGTGCTCAGTGCATTTGTCAATCCAAAAGGCATCACTAACCACTCATACAATCCTTCATTTGTCTTAAAAGCAGTCTTCCATTCATCACCTTCTCTGATTCTGATATGATGGTATCCACTCTTTAAATCTATCTTTGTGAAATATTTTTCTCCACTCAAACAATCCATGATATCATCCATCCTAGGTAAAGGAAATCTATACTTAACTATGATCTTGTTTATTTCTCTAGAGTCTATACACATTCTCCATTCTCCATCTTTCTTAGGTGCTAAAACTATAGGTATTACACAAGGGATCAAACTTTCTCTGATCAAACCTTTCCTCAACAACTCTTGTCTCTGTCTATTTAGTTCTTCATTCTCTTCCAGTGTCATTTTGTGTGCTTCTTTGTTAGGCAAACTAGCTCCTGGTATAAGATCCATGTGATGACCGATACTCTTGATTGGTGGTAATCCTTCAGGCACATTATCTGATATGATGTCTTCATACTCTATCAGCAATTCAGTTATCTCCTCTAGTTATATTTCTTCATTCTCCTTCTTCAATGTTTCAGGCCTCTTAGGAATCAAAGCATAACACATATTCTCATGTCTCAAACCATCCATAAATTTCCTTCCATCTACCAAATAGATTCTAGCATTCCCACATACTTCACTCTTAGGATCAGCTTCCAAAGGAATCAAGGTAATTCTCTTTCCATTTGATGTTATAGTGTATGTATTCTTTCTCCCATCATGTATATCTTTCCTATCATACTGCCAAAGTCTACCCAACAAAATATGACAAACATCCATATGCATAATATCACACAAGACTTCATCATGATATGATCCAATATGAAATTTCACCAAACATTGTTCACTCACTAGTACCTTATGATCATCTTGAATCCATGTTATCTGATAGGGCTTAGGGTGCTTCAATCTTTCCAACTTCATTGTAGTCACCATCTCCTCTAAAACTAGGTTATCTGAACTACCATTGTCAATTACAACTTTACAACATTTACCTCCTGATTTACATCTAGTTCTAAACAAACACTTCCTTTGCAGTGGTTCCTCATTTGTCTCTTCTTGAAATAGTGCTCTCCTCATCACAAGTAATTCTCCTTTCTTAGGTTTGCCAATTGAACTCAGTGATCCAACAAGTTCTTCTTCCACATAGGTTGCTCTTCCACTATTCTCTATCCTCTTGCTTGTACTCCCCTAATTACATTCAAATGCTCTGTGTCCTTCACCTCCACACTTGAAACAGGTTCCTCTGAATGTTCTTCTATCATGTCCTCTTCCTTCTCTTCTGTATCCTTCACTTTGATATGCACTAGGGTTTCCTTTGCAGTAGAAAATTCTATCATCTCTCTGGTATGTAGTGTTATCTCTGTCATCCTCCTTGAATGTGTTCTCTTGTCTGTTCTACTCTACAAACGATCTCTCTCCTCCAAAAAATGTTCTACCTCTCTGAAATTTACCTCCTCTGCCTCTTTGTCTCTGATCATGTCTCTTATTCAACTTTTCTTCAACATTCAAGGCAAACCAATATGCTTCTTCCAATGTTGTCATTCTTACCAAACTTAGTTTCTCTTAAATGTTCAATCTCAGTCCATTGATGTATCTAGCCACTTTCTCTTTGCTTGCTTCACTATGTCTTGTCCTTATGATCATCATATGAAATTCTTCAGTGTACTCCTTTATAGATTTATCCTTTTGTCTTAGGTTCTGCAATCTCTTCAACAATTCCAACTCATAGTCAGCAGGTATAAATTGATTCTTCAATTTTGTCGCCATCTTGTCCCATTTTGTGATCTTTTCTTTTCCTCTTCTATTTCTATCCAACTAAACTTGTTTCCACCATATAGTATCATGTCCTTTTAGCTTCGTCTTTGCAAATTTCACCTTCTCCAGATCTTCAACTTCTTCATATTCAAAGTACTCTTCCATGTCATTTATCAAGTCAATCAACTCTTCAGGGTTCAAATTGCCAGTGTAATTAGGTACATTGACTCTAGGTCTCTTCCCAATCTTTGAAATAGCTCACAACATCTTGACTTGATTTGATTCTTCTTCTTCATCACCTCCTAGGGTTTTGCCAATTTGATCAATAGATTGAAATTCTTCTTCATCATCACTTTCAACATTAGGTCTAGGTGTCAATCCTCTTCACCTATCTTCCTCAACAACATCTAATTGAATTCTCATTGTTTTCATCATTTCCATCATCTCATCCATCCTTCCAGCCCTTGTTCCAATAGTAGGGATTCTCCTCAGTGGCATTATTCCTAGGATCAAGTGCAAACTGCCTCAAATTTGGTGATTAGGCTACAAGGTGACAACTGCCTCACAATTGGTGATCAGTTGCAACACAAGTAACATGCCTCAGTTTTGGTGATCTATCCATAGAAATATCTTACAGAATTCCTTCTCTAACTTTGCTCAATTCACTCCCAAAGATTTGAACTTTCTCTCTGATACCACTTGTTGCAGTCACGGTTAGGAAGGTCCTCAAAGAGAACAATCCAGACCGTGTAGCTAGAGTAACACAAAAAAAATAATTCAAAGATCTAAAGAAAATATAGATTTAGTCATTCAGTTGTTTAGTCAAAAATTAGATTCGTTAGTCTTTTAATCCTTTGTGATCTAGATGTTAAAATCCACCTCTCCACTATGCATTGAAGGATCTAGGGTTGAATGACAAGCATTATCATACCCTAGGTCACTTTCAGATGTAGGGAAACTTGGATTAGGGAATTAATTATCAATTTTTCCTTCTCCTATGCTCAATTGACCATTAAAACCCTAATTATGCAAATATGACAACAAATTAATGAATTACAGAAAAAGCTCTTGCAGACGAGAGTAAAATGCCAAATTACAAAATACCTGTTTTCAGGGTTCTGAAGTGGAACAATCGAGGACACTGGAGCAGGCATCCAAGTCCAAGGTACCTACTTTTTCAAGGAATTTGGACCTCCTTTGGACACTGATCAGCCCTATAACTTCTATTTTCTGGAATCTGTCTGCAGAGGACACTGGAGTGAGCACCCTAGCCCTAGAAGTGCTCCTTTATCTGACTTTTCTTTAGATCCTGAATCCTTGATGTCTTCCCAGCCTTCTTGTAACTCCACTTTTTCTGGATGAGACACCTATAACCTACAATCACAAGACTTGGTTTGGGGGTTGTGGTGTTTAGAGGTTTGCCTCAGTTAAACCCCGGAGGAGACTTAAGTCTTCGAACACCATTGTCAGATAGAGAGGGCATGCCCTTGTGAGACAGAGATAAAAAACCAAAGGAAACAATAATAAAAGCACAATATTATGTCACCTTGTAGTGAAGCTTTCATGGAGGAAGATGCTCTTCATGCCATGAAGGAGTTGATGCTCAAATCTGCAAATATCAGCACACAAAACACACAAGTCTGCTCTTGCAACACAATAGGAAGCCTTGAATCACCATGAGAACATAATAGCTTGCTAGTAATCATCTAGTTTACAAATGAATGCCTACACATATTTATATATGCATCTACAAGCACTCCTGCCAAGACATTTGAAATTCAAACTTACCGTGTCAACAAAGGGACCTAATAACAGTCACTAACCGACACCTATAAATTGGGGCTAACCTAAAATAGGGAAGGACTAGGGCTGGGAGCCCAAGTCCTCCCCCTATTTTAGGTAGGGTACAGCTCAAGGGGTCCTCCTAGGTCCTATTTGCCATGGGACTTAGGTCCATTCAATTGGGATGCTAAAATATGAACTAAAATGTCCTAAATGCACTCTAAAGACCTAGGAGCTAAACCTTATGAGGGAAAATCCCCCAAGGGGACATTTTCCGATGTTGCATCAGTATATCATAGAATTCAAATAGAGTTTAGTCAACAACATGCGAGCTTACAATTAGGGCTCACATCCCTAATTACAGAATATGTACAAGATATAGCTTTGAAGCTCCTTCGCACAAAATCCATACTATCTATCTTCTAAATCATGAGAACTATCAAAATCTACTTTCCTAAGGATCTATTACATCAATATATATCATCTCTAGGACAATAGATTCCTCCACGTCAGCCAAAGATCATTACAAACTCCAATGAAGAGCTGCAATGTGTGTACATGGATAGGTCAAACCTAAATAAATGGAACTCCTCCATAAATGAATGGAATGATGTCTGGATCTTAGGTAAGGTCAGCAACGAACCAAACAACATTGAATGATGTGTCATTTAGCTTCACAAGTTGAAGAACGCTCCGCAATTCTTCTCCTTTAGCTGATTGTCTAAGACTGTTAGGATGCTCTACTCTAAGAAAATAGTTGATCTTCTTATAGCGATATCTTTCTAGCACCTTAACCAAATGATAAGAAATTTGGATATGATGTGCTTGAATGAATCTAGATGTTGAATCTAGCTTCACAATATCTAAAATGTAACTACTCGATAGAATGCAAACCAAAATACATAAACTACTACTAACTGAACTGCCTGAACTAAACTAGAAAATGAAAGAAACAAACTGAAATGCAAATGTTTTTGGTTGATGCAAGATTGCTCTTGAATTAGGGATGCTCCTGCATCAATGATGATGGTATAAATAAGTGTCAAGAATTTGTGAATGGGGGTGCGTGAGGGGATATGATGTTTATGATGCAAATTTGATCAGTGCAGTGAGAGCCTCCATGTGTTAGGCTACTGGATGCAGTGAGCAGAAGGTGTCTACTATTTTTAGTGTTGCTGCGAAGATGTGATTTGTGTTGTGATGGATATTGAGCTTCATTGGAACTGAACTCCATGCATAGTTGTCTTGTGCATTCAACAGTGTGTATGTATGTTTATACAAAGATGTCTATACATATATGTGTGTATATATATTTAAAAATAAACATATATATATATATGTTTATATATATATATGTTTATATATATATATGTTTATATATATATATGTTTATATATATATATATATATACATTACTTACAAACATAGATTGACATATGAAGCATCCACAGTTGGAGGTGTAAGGCACACCAATCAAGCAATCAAAACAAGAGGACAAAAATCAAACAGCTATCAAACTTATTAGCAATTTCTAATTTTTTAACAAGCAGTCAAAAAAGAGAACACAAAGTTAAGAGTTTAGACCACACAAGCATTCAACCAAGTCAATTAGCCTCTCACATTATACCTCTCCATTATTTCCTTTTGTTATACATTTCCTATCTCATATACTTTTTTACCTAGTTCTTTTACAAACATAATTGTCCTACAAAACCATGATGTATTCAACTTTGTATGTGTATAAACCATGTCAGTTGCATTTATATTTTGCAAATCATTGTAAATCATTTGTGTATGCCACCTAATATGAATAATAAAATACTAGTGAATAAACAAATATGATGTGTACATTGATTGGTGCCTATTTGTGCTATTTTCAAAAATATTTTGACTATTATTTAAAACAATTAAAAATAATCATTGGACCCACTTTGGTGAACTCCTATACTCATAATCTAAATGCATGAAAATCCTATCAAATAGGACTAAATTTTAGTAGAGAACTATTCTACATGAGCAAACCATTCTACTAGTGAACTATTCTACTAGAGAGCTACATTAAGGAGACTTTGTTGCCCAAAGGCATTTTGGCTTAAGCTATGTTGCAGTCTACATATCAAACTAATTTTTTGATAATTGCAACATAGCTCAACACTAAAAATACTTTAGTGTTATCAAGACTCCCTATCTCAACTATTAAATAGGGTCAAAGCAAACTATATGTTAGCATGAATAAGTTGTGAAAAATATGGCTTCAAAAACTAGATCTAAATGCATGAACATCCTATCAACTAGGACTACATTCTACTAGACAACATGGCTAGATGAACGAACCATTCGAATACCTAAAGTTGAACATGAAAAAACCTAAGCTACTATGAGGTGGTAGCATTGGGGAGACTTGGTTACCCAAAGGCATTTTGGGTTAAAAGCTATGTTGTTGTCTACATATCAAACTGATTTGTCGATAACTGCAACATAGCTTAACACTAAAAATGCTTTACCATTATCAAGTTTCCAAACAATGTCCAACTTCATATGAGCTATCACTAAAGTAGGGCCATCTCCAAAGCCTAAGTGACCATGTTTTGGTGTCATCTGTAGTGACCATACGTGATAAGAAGCGTCAGTAATGGGGTGACAGTGTTTGATGAATGGAAATGACTGGAGCATTGAACACTCCATAGCTCTGAAATGTGGTGGCACAATGCCTAGGGAAATACGGATTGTAGAGTAGTAAATGCAGCAACAAAGTAGTGAATGAGGGAGTGGTGTTGTGTTAATGTGAGAGTGTCAGAAGTAAAGGTGGTAGAATGCTCACATGCCACATGACATGCTGAGCACAACATACGATGTGGGTCCCTGCCACCAGGGGGTTACTTATGTCCGGTCATCGGTCGACATTAAAAAAGGGTCAAAAAATTGCCCCTGTCAAAAACATGTCGTCCACGTGGTAAAAAATAACCCAACCCCATAAAACAAAATATTTACTGAGTCTACCTCATCACATGCATGTTTGAGTATAAATGCATATGACTCAAATGAAGAAATGCCATCTAAAACAATAAATAATGTGAATCCCATGTCGACCTTGAAAGTTAGGTTGCACTATTATCATGCTCTCAACATATCATTGTAATCAAACAAGTTTTATGTTGACCATTGGATATTTACAAAATGAAAATCATTGACATATGCCAAACATAGATCTGAACTTCCCTTTCATTAATATAAGCCAAAATACAAACCGTGGTAGTAAAAAATGTAAAAAAAAGACTCCCTAGGCTGCAATTTCAAACTTGTTTGTCTACAATGATTGGTAGCTACCAATCTCATTCAAACCATGCTGGAAAAACTTGTTGAATTGATGTGATAGAGCTTGTTGTTGCCTGGTTGCTTGACAAATTAATCCCAACCATGTTCTCCTCCCTTGGTGGTGGACTTGAGTGCTACTCAAATGGGATGGGGTTAGGGATAGAAATTGAGTATTGCTCACTTGGGATGGGGATAGAGTTGGAAATGAAGTACTATTAATATGGGTTGGGATTAGAGTTGGAAGTTGAGAGCTGGTCACATGGGATGGGGTTAGAGTTGGAAGTTGAGTGCTAGTCACATGAGATGGGTTAGTGTTGTAGGATAGATAGGGACATGAATGTTCATCATCTCCCTAAACAATATATGATTTTCTAGAAAAGGGTTTAGGGGGTACTTAAATTCCTTTGTCTCTCAATATTCTTCCTTTCCATTTCAAGCTCTCTTTCCTTTCTATCATGCTCCCTTTGAATCTTCTCTTTCTCCTTTTCCTACTCCTTTTCCTACCTTTGTAAAACTTTTTGTTCTCTTGCTTGCCATGCAACATCTCTATCTAATTTGTCTTGATCCTTTAATTCCCTTGCAACAAATGATGTGTTGCCTTTATTTCCTCAATATGTTGTCTCTTTTAGATTTTTATCTCCTCAATTACTTTCTTCCTTCGCTCTTGCTGCATTAAAAGGTTCATGTAGTCATTTGTTGTTAATAGTCAGGACTGTCAGCTCAACTAAATTCTACTATCCTCTGCAGTCTTGGGTCTTTCCTTCACAATATGAATGGGTAGTTTAAGGAATTTGTTGATGCGTCAATCTACTTGGGAACCTAATGATTGGCTATAATCTCCACGAATGCTATGTTCAGCTTCATTTCAAACTACCTTGATATCCTGGCTCACATCTACAATATCTCCACCATCAGCTTCTCCACACTTGGCATAGTAATGTACCATTTTAGGTACATTCAATGTGGGCAGTTGAGAGGGGAAGGAAAATGTGCTATCTTCTTGTTGGGGATGCTAATCAATTCCCAAGTTCATGGCTCCCTCCACCAACCATGTGTTAGAATCAAGGCAGACAACCGAGAGGGGGGTGAATCAGTTGTCCCGAAACTTCCTCTTATTAATTACTTAAATCCTTCTTGTAATTTAGCAGCATAATCATAAATTAATCATGAAAACATAATGCAATCATTCAAGAGTAAAAACACATTAACACATATGACACCAAGATTTTGACGTGGAAAACCTGGTTAAGGGAAAAACCACGGGGTGACTAACCCAAGATTGTATTCTCTGTTAGAAGAATAAAAGGAACAAAATGGCACATGCCAATTAGGGCTCACTACCTGAGTACACTGCTCACAAGAGGCCCACTACCTACAGGAGACACACTGTCTACAAAATAATAAATATTACATACTTGAACTGAATAATAGCATCTTCACCATGCTTGAGTCAGTTCCATTTAAGCCCAATACTTCTGCTCTGCTTTTCGCACTTCTCCTCTCACCACACTCTCATCTCCACCAACATTTTTTGAAATAACTTCACAACTTCTTATTTATACAAGACATTTAACTTTGGGATAATCATCCAAGTTGGCATACATTACAGAGAAAATACAACTTGACTAATTACAAAAGACTTCACGTGGATCAACACATTATGGGCTACACAGATCTAAGACTTCAATCTTCTTTTAGGAACACACCATGCTATTTGAACATCTTCAAGATCATCTGCAGGATGTGTAACTCATCCTGTCGGCCAAACTTAGGAAGAACAACATTATCCAGAAGTAATTCTTCAATTACGATCTCAATCTTTAATGCAGACCACCAACATGAATTGGACACAATCCAAAGACCTCCACAAGCTTTCCTGAATCACCAATAACATCCACACTACTTCTGCGTACTAAAATCATTTTCTCCTTCATCCAGAACCTCAAAAACATAGTCTGTCATCACTGTCATATTGGAATAGTTTCTTGCGGACCTCCAGACCACAAACCAATTGAGTTGTCAATTCACATTGACTTCCTAAACACTCCACCAAATCTGCAGAACAAGATATTGCATTTCTGGATCTCACCGGACCTTTCTATGTCACTCTGTCACCTTTGAACATCTGCCAAAACTGGTTTTACTAAAGTGGCCATAACTTCTTCAGATCATCATGCAGACCTCTTAAATCTTTACTAAATTATCTTAAGAGACATATCTACAAACCCTTTGAAGCGCATCCTCTTATCTTCATCTCAGCTAGGATCTTTACCTTACTATCTTCACTATTCTTCTCTGTTCCTGATAAGACTAATTTTGTCAATATCCTCAGTATACAACTCATCCAATCCTTATCATCAATGCAATAGGAGTATGTTGACATCAATGACAACACCAGTTAGGTCCATACTTGTAACAATCTCCCACTTTGTCATTGATGGCAACATATGATGTGAAAACTATTTTAACCATCAAGACAAGAACTTCTCCTTACTGACTATCATAGCTCCCCCTATCAAAAACAACCATTCACATGTCTTCTCTTCGTTTATTGCTCCCCTTTTGATCAACAATCACTTTTGTTTTTCACATGTCTTCTCTCCCCTTTTGACATCAATGGAAAAGGGCACATACTTGCATCAATACCAACTGCTTCCCCTGAGTAGCAGCTTCCCATCATCAATCCAGACCACAAGATATGACTATGAGATCCACCAGACTGATGCACATCAATGCACCTTAATTCAGAACTGAAGGGGTAATAACCCCTAACTTCTCTTTGAGATACTCAAAAGAGTCCTTAGGTAGAGGTTTAGTAAAAATGTCTGCAATTTAATCCTTGGAGGGCACAAACTCTAATCTGACTTCATTCTTGTTCACTTGCTCTCTCAAAAAGTGAAACTTGATGGATATATGTTTTGTCTTTGAATGCAACACCAGATTTTTTGATATATTTATTGCATTTGAATTATCATAGAAGATTGTGATAGGTTCGTCATACTCCACTCTTACGTCCCTTAGCATTGGCTTCATCCACAATACTTGAGTGCAACTACCTGTTGCTGCAATATATTCTACTTCTGTAGTGGACAGAGATATTGCCTCTTGTTTCTTGCTCACCCAAGAAACCAATCTTTTCCCTAAAAAGAATGCTCCACCACTGGTACTCTTTCAGTCATCCACATCTCCTGCCCAATCTGCATCTATATATGTATGAAGTGAGAAATCATGATCTCTAGGATACCATAAACCATACTCAACTATCCCTTTTAGATATCTAAGAATCCTCTTGATTGCCATGACATGAGATTCTGTAGGATTAGCTTGGAATCTAGCAACAAGACCAACAACATTCATAATGTCAGGTGTAGTTTGAGTAAGATACAATAGTCCTCCAATCATTGACCTGTACTTTTTATGATCAGTCTTAGGAGAGTCATCATCTTTGCTCAATTTACATCTGGTTGCCATGGGAGTACTCATTGGTTTTGAGTCTTCCATCCCAAACTTCTTCAACAATTCTTTCACATATTTGGTCTGTGAAATGAAGATTCCTTTCTTTGTTTGAGTGATTTGCAAACCCAAGAAGAAATTCATTTCCCCAAACATAGACATCTCAAATTCACTTTTCATTTGATTTGCAAAAGTCTTGCACATACTATCTCTTCCTCCAAAAATGATATCATCAACAAATATTTCAACAATCAAAATATTTTCATGTTCAATTTTGAAGTACAAGTTACTGTCAGCAATACCTTTGTTGAAACTAATCTTCAAAAGATACTTATCCAATCTTTCATACCAGGCTCTTGGGGCTTGTTTGAGTCCATATAGTGCTTTCTTCAACTTGCAGACCATATCACCATGATTAGACAATTGAAATCCATCTGATTGCTCAATGTATACTTCTTTTTCCAAGTCACCATTCAAGAAGGTAGACTTGACATCCATCTAATATACTTTGAAGTCCTTGAAGGCAGCAAAGGCAAGAAATAATCTAACTGCTTCAATTCTTGCCACCAGAGCAAAAGTTTCTTCAAAAGCAACTCCTTCTACTTGAGAGTAACCCTTGCAGACCAATCTGGCTTTGTTTCTGACTACTTCACCATCTTCATTCAATTTTTTCCGAAAGACCCATTTGGTTCCAATCACATTCTTGTTTCTAGGTCTGGGAACAAGATCCCAACTGTGATTTTTCTCAATTTGCATCAACTCTTCCTCCATTGCTTTAGTCTAGCTTTCATCATTGCATGCTTCATTCACTATCTTTGGTTTAATCTTTGAAATCAGACAATAATTTTCTGAGTCTTGAGCAATCTTTCTTCTTGTTTGAACACCTTTGCTTTTATCACCTATGATCTGATCTTCAAAGTGATTTAGTCTTACATACCTGAGAATTTTGGGAGTTTCTTGCACTTCTATTTCTTGAACAGGTTCATTCAGACTTATCTCTTCTTCCTGATTCTCTGGATTAGTCTGGATCTAAATTTCAGAAGGGGTTTGGACCAAAACATCATTCTAATCATCTTCATCATGTTCATAAAACCTTGAGGGTTTTTCAACACCTTCATCAACCTTCACATTTGTACTTTCTATCATCTTTCTCAATCTCTTGTTATAACACCGATATGCTTTTCTTTGAGTAGAATAACCCAAGAATATTCCTTCATCACTTCTAGCATCAAATTTGCCAAGGTCTTCATCTCTTTTAATATAACATTTGCTACCAAAGACTCTGAAATACTTCACAATGGGAGTGATGCCAAACCAGAGTTCATAAGGGGTCTTACCAGTATTGCTTTTGATTTGTACTTGATTAAGAGTATAGACATCAATGCTTACAACTTCTCTCTAGTAGATCTGAGGAACATTTGCTTCCATCATCATGGTTCTAGATGCTTCCTGGATGGTCCGGTTCTTTCTTTCCACTACTCCATTCTACTGTGGAGTCCTTGGAGCAGAAAACTATATTTTTATCCCATGTTTCTCATAGAATTCTATGAACTCACCGGATATGAATTCTCCACCTCTATCAGACCTCAGACATTTTATGTTTAATCTAGTTTCATTTTCTACCATGGCTTTGAATATTTTGAATTTCTCAAGAGCCTAGGATTTCTCTTTCAGAAAAGTCACCCACATCATCTGGGAGTGGTCATCAATTAATAACATGAAGTATCTATCACCTTGCAAACTCCTAATTCTTGCCAAACCACATAGATCAGTATGAACTAAGTCCAATAATCCAGTAGAAGATTGTTCCTTACTTTTGAATGTGACTCTGCTTTGCTTACCCAACTGACATTCTTTGCACAAACTATTAGTAGGTTTCATTAGTCTTGGAAGATCTCTTACAGCCTAAGTGTTGCTTATCTTGATGATATTATCAAAATTCACATGACACATTCTTCTATGCCACAACCAAATCTGATCAATTTCAACAAATAAACAACTTTTACCAATACCAACCAAGTGGAAGATATTACCTTTTGTTTGAGTACCAGATGCAATCTCTATTCTGGAACTTTCAAAGATCTTACATTTTCCATTCTTGAATTGGAGATCATAGCCTTTGTCCACCAACTGTCTAACACTGAGAAGATTGTGCTTCAGACCTTCAACATATAGTACATTACTGGTTTTGTTCTTTCCATCAAAAAAATAGTTCCTCTACCTCTGATATTTCCATTAGAATTATCACCAAATTTTACAACTCCACCTTCATATCTTTCCAAATCTATAAACTTATTTATGTCACCTGTCATATGGTGGGAGCATCCACTGTCAATGACCCAATCATCTTTTTCTTCAACTTGGGCAGCCAGAGCTCTTTCTACCATTTTATGATTGACAAATTCAGAGGGCATTGGATCTTCTTCCTTGATGGCAATAAACACCTATTCACTTCTGGATTTGTTTCCTGTCTCTGATTCATCATCTATTACTCCTTCATCACCATCTTCATGAACGTAGTAACACTTCTTTTGAAATCTTGATCTATTAGGGTTTGGCCTAGAAAATCTTTTTGGACACCTTGAGGCAAAATGACCAATCTTATTGCAGTTAAAAGATTTGAAAGGCAATTTTCCTTCATACTCACCGGATCCTCTTGGCAGTCTTTTGCAATGAGAGCCTCAAGTTGTTTAGCTTCTAATTCATCCTCTTCCAGATCCTTTCTTTCTTTCTCATACCAAGAAGATTTTCTTGAGGAACTTTCACCTGGATCATATATTTGTTTTCCTTTTGTAGAGGCACTAGCTTTGAACGCTGATTCAGTCTTGGGAAGTGCATCACCAAACTCAGCTAACTTGAATGCAGATATCTTACCAACTAATTGATCCCTTATGATAGTTGTTAAGGATCTAATTTCCTTAATAGCAGCAACTTTGTGTTTATAAGCAGGATGTAAGGATCTAAGAACCTTAGCAACAATTTCATCTTCATCCAGAACTCCACCAACACATTTGATGCCACATACAAGCTCATTTACTTTTGTCATGTAAGAGGTGATATTCTCATCTTCACTTATCTTCATGTTTTCAAACTTTCCTTTCAGACTTTGTAGCTTGGCACATTTAACATACTTGTCTCCTTCATGCAGAAGTTCCAATTTTTCCCCAAATCTCATATGTAGTTTTTAGATCTATAACATTTGTCAACTTTGAATCAGATAAGACACGTAGTAGAGCTTCTTTAGCCCGAAGATTGTTTTCAGCATCTCTGATTTCATCTAGAGTTCTCGGACCATTTTGTGGAGGAACATACCTCTTTCAAACCATGATCCAATATTGCATTCCCATACATTGCAAGTGACATTCCATGCGACTTTTCCAAAGAGTGAAATTGGTTCCATCAAACCTCGGGCTATCCTTCTTATAGGAAGACATCCTGGATCTCCTCAAGCAGTTAAGCTTTTTTAGAGGAACTTAGCTTTGATACCAATTGTTAGAATCAAGACAGACAACTAAGAGGGGGGGAGGTATATCAGTTGTTCCAAAACTTCCTCTTATTAATTGCTTAAATCCTTCTTGTAATTTAGCAGCATAATCATAAATTAATCATGGAAACATAATGCAATCATTCAACGGTAAAAACACATTAACACATATGACACCAAGATTTTGATGTGGAAAACCCGGTTAAGGGAAAAACCACGGGGTGACTAATCCAAGATTGTATTCTCTGTTAGAAGAATAAAATGAACAAAATGGCACATGCCAATTAGGGCTTACTACCTTAGCACACTGCTCACAAGAGGCCTACTACCTACAGGAGACACACTGTCTACAGAATAATAAATATTACATACTTGAACTAAAGAATAGCATCTTCACCATGCTTGAGTTAGTTCCATTTAATCCCAATAATTCTGCTCTATTTTTTGCACTTCTCCTCTCACCACACTCTCATCTCCACCAACATTTTTTGAAATGACTTCACAACTTCTTATTTATACGAGACATTTGACTTTGGGATAATCATCCAAGTCGGCATACATTATAGAGAAAATACAACTTGACTAATTACAAAAGACTTCATGTGGATCAACACACTATTGGCTACATAGATTTGAGACTTCAAGCTTCTTTTAGGAACATGCCATGCTACATAGAACATATTTAAGATCATCTGCAGGATGTGTAACTCATTCGGTTGGCTAGACTTAGGAAGAACAACATTATCCAGAAGTAATTCTTCAATTACAAGCTCAATCTTTAATGCGGACCACCAACATGAACTGGGCACAATCCAAAGACCTCCACAAGCTTTCCTGAATCACCAATATCATCCACACTACTTCTACTTACTGAAATCATTTTCTCCTTCATCCGGAACCTCAAGAACATAGTCTGTCATCACTGTCATATTGGAATAGATGCTTGTGGACCTCTAGACCATGAACCAATTGATTTGTCAATTCACATTGACTTCCTAAACACTCCACCAAATCCGTAGAACAAGATATTGCATTTATGGATCTCACCGGACCTTTCTGTGTCACTCTGTCACCTCTGAACATCTGCCATAATCAGTTTTACTCAAGTGGCCATAACTTCTTCAGATCATCAGGTGGACCTCTCAAATCTTTAATGAATCATCTTAAGACACATATCTATAAACCCTTTGAAGCGCATCCACTGATCTTCATCTCAACTAGGATCTTTACCTTACTATCTTCACTGTTCTTCTCTGTTCCTAATAAGACTAATTTTCTCAATATCCTTAGCATACAACTCATCCAATCCTTATCATCAATGCAACAAGAGTATGTTGACATCAATGACAACACCAATTAGACCCATACTTGCAACACCATGATGGTTGGCTTGGCTAAGATGAAAGGCTAAGTCCATCTAGGCTTTGTACTTGTTGACTTCTAGCCATGTCATCAAGCAGTTGACCCCCCACTGTAGATTCAGGTGAATCATGAAAAGTGCTTTGAGTTGAACCTTGCATAGTTTCCTCTCCCACTGTGTCTACTATTGTAAGATGTAAAACAACATCTGGAAGGCTTGATAGCAATGTGTTGACAACTTCCACTTGTGAAACATCAACCCTAGAAAGACTAAGGATGTTCTACACTGTAGAAACATCATCGTGCATGCTAAATTGAAAAGTGTTGTTGGGGTGCATGTCCTCCATTAGAGCATCTAGATTGAGGGGCTATATACTTGTTCTTTTAAATCTAGTTGTGATGTTTGAAACTATGAGTGCTTTTTGAAATGACTTGCTGCCCAATTCTACCAATTCTGCTCTTTTTATTTCCATGTTCATAAACCTTGCCAGCAACGATGCTCTTTCTGATTTGAAGCATGATGTAAATGCTGAAAATACACTCATATCCAATGGTTGTAATTTGTGTGATGTGTGCAGTGGTAGTGTCAGCAAATTAGTACTCAAAGGCTTGGCTTCTTAGATGGTTATCACAGCTACATGGCTTCCATGGTCATCAAATATCAGCAAGTGCCTATTTGTCAACGATACACCACCTAGAACTGATCATGCAAAATGATGCATTTAGTTCATAAACAACTCTTTAGTCATCTAAGAGTGGGGCTGGGAAGCCATGCAAGCACCTAGTTCACAATCAACAATGTAGATTTTAAGCTATTTTTTACCTTTGAAAAGATAGAACCCTGATATACTATGTCCGACAGCATTAACACAAAACAAATTTGTTATCCATTCCCTGCTCTTTGGAATTATGTATGAAATGCTTTTGCTACCTATTTTGGCTAACACCCACGTCACATTATTTATCCCAACCTAATTCCAGTTTCATCACAATTCTAAATTCTATGTGGTTCGTATGGATTGGCTTCATACGCTTTGGACAATGTATCATAGAATGTAGCAACAATTATAGGCCTAAGGTTTAGAGCTATGTCTCTATCAAGGCCTTCCGCTATCCTCAATGTTAATTCAAGATGGTACCTTTTAAATCTAGTCCACCATGACTTGCCAGGTAGCCCATCCTTAAATGGGTTTAGTCATGTTTAGCAAATGTGTGCAACTTTTGCTTTGAGATTAATAGTCTCTAGCCCATGGCACACTGCTACCATTTCTTTACACCATTCCACTATCAAACCCTCTTCAACTACTATCAAGACTATGGGAGGGCCCTTTTTGATGTTGATGTTAAACCCCCTAACTAGTTGTTGAGTGTTGTGGTAGGTATTCCCCACTTTTTAGCTACACTTGTCAACATGCCATTATCCTCCACATCTTTCAATGCTGATTCCATATCCTCTTTCCTCCACTCCTATTAAACTGAAACTTTCTTTCTTCTAGCAACTCCATTGACTTAAATAACTAGTCAGTTGGTTGAGGACTACTCTCATTAGCAACTTGAGTGTCTTTATCCAGTGGGAATCTAACTCCTCTTTTTTTTGGAGGCATGGTTGTCTTTAGTCTCTTAGTGCCACAACGGGTCCACATTTGACCTTAGCTCTTCATCTGCACATCGGAACAAATACCGTTGAACACCAATTTTGAAATTTAGGATCTTTTGAATCTTTTCAGTACAAAGTTAAAGAAACAAAGAGCCTAAAGCATTGAATTGGACATCCCACTAACCTATGTTGATTAGTAGAGAGGCTTGCAGGGTGGTGTAACCTAACTATCAGGATCTGCTTGGGCTTGTATGTGATAGGTACATCAATTATATTTACTTGAGCATGCATGTAGTGAGATTGACAGTGTAAACTCTCTACAACAAGATAACAATGAAGAGCAGCAATCAACTTTAATAATATTAATAATAGATTTCACAAACAATACAACAATTGTCATACCATTTTCTTCATCTCTGTAATTGCATTTTGTAACTTGAGTTTGTAAGTTTAGTCTATTGGGTTTTTCCCAACTGAATGTTTCCTAAGCATCCCTACAAGGTAGCCATCACTCATCAATATGATTCTTAGGTCAAGGGCCAACAGTACAAGAGACAGACTCTATAAATATCTCATCTCCTTCTTTAGGCTCTGCATGACCTAGGGGGTATTCCCTACTCAACATCCATAAAATAAATCTGTGAACTTACTGGGATATTGATACAAAGTAGATAAATCCTCTCTAATATAGACCAAACTGTGAAATAAGTGCAAAAGGGGCTAGATTTGGGCCTTATCATCAGTTGTGAACCAAAGCATTTGAAACCTAATTTAACTACTTCTAAAATCATAAAAGTTTGTGATTAAGATTTGATTGTATTATATGTTTGTATGCAAGATTAGGGCTTTGAATAATAAGCCCAACACAAGAACATATTGGTGCCTATCTCAGGACATGGAGTTAAATAGACATACATATGTGAATGTTTATCATAAACTTGAAACAATAATCAATTTTCAAGGGGCTTGTCTAGCATCTGTCTTACAGACACTACTCAAGACTGAGTATTTAGTTATCTCTTCTTACAAATATCCTCACTACAGCATTTTCATCCCAACACTTAACCCAAAACATTTAATTTGTTCCCTAAACAAAAGTAGAAGATTAAGCATTCAACATAGAAGACCCATGTTCCAAAACCTTGAATAACCCTTAGCTATTTAGATTCAGAAGAAGAACACACACACAACTTGGAGACAAATAACAAAATACATGCAATAAAGCATTACTCATTTAAAACAACATGAAACTAATAAATTTTATGCATAAAACATTCAACATACAATTCATAAACTCACAAGAGATAGAGCAACCCAGTAGAATTGTATTTTATTACTTCTCCAAAATTCCCAAATCTTCAACAACTAGAGAAATGAGTAACACAACTCTTTTATAAACCAAGAATATGTACTCAGTATTAATTACATTGCATTTCAAATTACTTGGGATACACAAGAACCACCAAAAAGGCATTGGGGAACATTGATTGCATTAGAGAGAAGAGGAGAGGAATGGTTGAACTTGGGAGACGTGTAGCCACCCGAGGACTTGCCTTGTTAATGCTAGGAAGATAGTGATTGGCTTGTCAATCCTTCGATCCATATCTGTCCTTCCACTCAACATATGTCTTTTCAGCTAGCCAAGGGAATGAAATCACTTCTGCTATCTTTCCATTATGGCTAACATATCTAGCATCTAGGATACTCTTCACATTTTTGCAAAACATCTCAAAACTCATTTCAGCCATGTGCAACTTATCAAGTGATAAGCTTAATACATGCATAGTTGGATCACCCTTATCACAACAAGTGGGAATTAATTGACAACCATTATCAATGATTTCCTTTTTCCACTTGTCAAGGTCCTTAATCTTCCCATCAGCTTCCAAAATATGAGGCAACCACTTAGTGTCCAACCTTTTAATGGCTTGCTTCTTTTCTTTCAAAACTGTATCCAACCTCAATTGAAATTAGCCACATCCTTAAAATGCTTTAGTACATATGCCATTGTTTTTAATTCAAGGGGTGCATTTGCATCATATCTAGCACACCTGATGAAATCCCTGATCTCTCCTATTCTTGGCAACCACTTAGCCTTCACACTTGATAGGTTTTTCTTATCAAACTCATGCTTCTCATAGGCTATCCTCAATTCTGAGTAAGACCTATAGGTCTCCTCCACTCTGGCCAAGATTTTAGTCACTCTGTTCTTGATCCAATTGGTGACCACATTCTTAACTTTGTTCTCCTTTTCCTCCTTCAATCTTTTGTTATCCTCTTTCAATTCTCTGATTTCTAAAAGGAGAGGCTCTGTGTCCACCAGGAAAGATTCTTCTATTGGAATCACAGGTGGAGGAGCTAAAGTACTGGCTTCTAGTGATAATTGGTGCCTCAGCCTACTATTTTTTGCAACTTCCTAAGCATATTTGAGCTGCATCTCATTGTGATCCTTTTGTAGTTTATTAGTGACTACTACAAACTATGCAATTTGGACATTTAGGCTTGCATCTTCGGGAGCAGGGGTGTCTAAAACTCTTATATTATTACATCTCCCACCAATTCTCCCAATCCAACCCTAGGCTTATTATTGTTTGGGGCTAAAGCCCATATTGCCAGTGTTTCAAATCTAGGGTTAAAAGTTGCACCAGAGAGAGCCTTTTCAATCTACTCACCTAGTACATCTGAGTCATCTCTGGTGATTGTATCAAATGCAATGGCATCTGATATGGTCTAGTAATAAAGAAGCAAATTATTACTTTTTGAAACCAATGCTCTCCCCTCCTCTGGATTCATTATACTTATAGATTGATGTACCTCCTTTAAAACCCTTTGGGTAATGACATCATATTCTATAGGGTCTGCCCCAACCTTAGCATCTTCAATCTTCTTTTGAAACTCTTCACTTCTCACCTTCAAACAATAACTTCTGAATTTAGGAGTGTTGACAAATTCATCATCCTCTAGGAACTAGCTACAAGCCATCACCCTAACATCTTCGATATCCACAGTTGGGTTCCTCATTGATCTCACTACATTAGTTTCAGGGGATGAATAAGGCCTCAATCTATCAAGTGAATTAACCTGTGGGGCCGCTTCTTGCACATGTTCTTCTTCCCTTTCTAGATCAACTATCTCAATTTCTTCAAGATTTTCTAAGTCAATGATTTTGGCCTTCTTGGCAGGGGATGGGCCAACTGATTCCCTTTTTACACTATGTCCTCTACTAGAGCTACCAGGCTCATATGTGGGTATTTCCTTTCCTGTAGGGGCATAACCAATTAGCTGTTCTACATTGTCCAACATTTTGTCAATTCTTTGAATCAGGTCTGCACTTCTCCAAATGCACCCTGATATGCAAGATTTGAAAGGAAGCAAGGTACACGGAAAACGCTCCTGACACTGATCTACTGAGGAATGATTTATGCAAATTTTAACTTTTATAGTTATAGATTAAGATGCACATTAACAGAAAGATAATAACAACTTCCAAATGCAAACACAAAACTCACAACACAAGATATACGTGGGGAAAACCCTTTCAGGTAAAAAACTCCACACTCCAAAGCCGCCCAATATATTAATCAGGAATCACAAAGATTACAATATACTTGCAGAGAAATCTTTTACAGGAGTATATCCAACCAGAGATCTAGGACGTAATTTGACATCTATAAGATTCTTACATACAACCTCCATCTCAAGTTCTTGATAAATAGGAGATACAATATAGTACACTGCCAACAGTATTTACAAAACCATGAGCTAAAACCACCCAAAAGTGGCACCCAAATTATCTCCAATTAAAGATGCCTCAACATGTGTAACTCTCCCCTTTACAGCTCCTTTATGTGTCCAACACATTTTTACATTTCCCAAAATAGAAGGTCCAACTTCTAGAGGTCATAACTTTTGATCCGGGTGTTCGATTGACAAACCGTTTAATGCGTCGGAAAGCTCGTGAAGAGATCTATTACCTTATAACCTACTATGCTAGTTATGATAATTTTTAGGATGTTTAGAGAAGTTTCAATTCTAGTAATTGAGTTCAAAGACTTTTTCTGGCAGTTTCAAAAAATAGAAACTTTAATATCTCGTGATCCAGATATGATCTTGAGATGAAACTCACTTGAGATGTTCACTTAGCTGTTCTACACCTTCTGGGAAATATTTTTGGTCAATCTAAGCTTAATCAAAGGACTTACTAAAAATAGTAAGTCTCACTATTTTAGCTCATTTGGAAACTTTGAAAGTTCCAGATGATTATCCAAGATAAAGGGTATTCAAAAAGATGAAAACTGGGAAAAATAGTAATCTTTCAAAGTTGCAAGGTTGAGACACTTCTCTTAACATTCTTCCACTTGTCAAACACCTTGCAAGAGCAAAGGGAGTATCAACACCATGATTTAATTGCTAGGGGCCGAGAGGCCCATAGACTCTGAACACCATCTAAACTTCTCTTTGCTCATAGGTTTTGTTAAGGAATCTGCAACATTCATCAAAGTATCAACTTTCTCCAAGTTTACCTTCCCATCCTCTACCATGTCATGAACAATATGGTACTGGATATCAATATGCTTAGGCCTTGCATGGAAAGTAGGATTCTTTGCCAAACATATGGAACTCTAACTGTCACAACAAATAGTAATCTTCCCTGCATCAAACCCAACATCAGAACACAATCTCTTAAGCCAAATGGCTTCTTTACAAGCATGAGTTTCTGTCATGTACTCAGCTTTAGTAGTGGACAAAGTGACCATAGGTTGCCACTTACTCATCCAACTAATAGCACCAACAAACATAGTGAACACATAAGCACTGGTGGATCTCATGTTGTCAATGTCACCTGCCCAATTTGAATCCAAAAATCCATGAATACAAAGTGAATGCTGAGGTCCTATAGGATAACCATGATAACATAAGGAATACTTAGAAGTACCCCACAAATATTTGAACACTCTCTCCACTGCATCTCAATGTACCCATCCAGAATTAGCCATAAATCGACTAAGGACTCCCACTGCTTGGGCAATGTCTGGTCTTGTATAGACCATCGCATACATCAAACTACCAACTGCACTAGCATAAGGAACTCTTCTCATATCCTCTATCTCAAAAGGAGACTTTGGACAATCTTCAATAGATAACTTTGTCCCCATTGTAATAGGAATAGTTAATGGTTTGCAATCCACCATGTTGAATCTCTCCAACACGGTATTAACATACTTACTTTGGCCTAACCAAAGTTTTCTATTTGCTCTATCTCTTCTGATCTTCATCCCCAGAATGTACTGATCTGCCCCTAGATTTTTCATCTCAAACTATGCTGACAATTGAGACTTCAAATCAGAAATCAAACTTTTACCATTCCCAATGAGTAACATATCATCGACATATAATACAATAACGAGAATGCGATCATTGTCAAACTTATAATAAACACAATGATATGATTTTGATCTCTGAAATCCAACACTCAACACAAAGGCATCAAACTTCTAGTACCACATCCTAGGGTACTGTTTCAAACCATACAAAGACTTTTTCAACTTGCAAACTAGATTTTCTTAACCTTTCACCACGTAGTGCTCTGGCTGTGACATATATATTTCCTCCTCCAAGGCACTATGAAGGAATGTTGTCTTCACATCCATTTGTTCCACTTCTAGATCATACACTGCTACAAGAGATAACAGGAACCAAATAGATGTCAGCTTTGCAACATGGTAGAGAAAATCTCACCATAGTCAATTCCCTCCACCTGAGAATACCCCTTCGCAACGAATCTAGCCTTATATTTCTCAACACTGCCATCTACACCGAATTTATTTTTGAACACCCATTTGCATCCAACAAGTTTTTGTCCTTCAGGAAAGGGTACCAAGTCCCAAGTATTATTCTTTTCTAAAGAAGTAATCTCTTCTTCCATGGCCTTCTTCCAGGAACCTACATCTTTCATACCCATAACCTCTTTCATAGTTCTAGGCTCATCAATGTTAGAAATCAAAGCAAAAATACAACTGGAATCATGTAATGAATAACCAAACCTATTAGGTTGTTGCCTTATTCATGTGGACCTCCTCAAAGATTGAGGTTGAGGTTCTTCATCTTCTTCTAAACTTTCAGAGCTACTAGAGCTCTCCTCATTATCAGGTCCAATAGATGTTTTTAGTTCAACTTTCTCAGGAGTGGAAGGAAGTTGAATCACATCATCTTTCTTCTCTTCTTTCTTTGGCTGCAAGACAATAGAAGAAGGATTGAGCTCTCTGAAAATCACACTTCTGCTATATTGAACTCTCTTAGCCACTGGATCCCAAATCTTGTACCCTTCCACACCGATGCCATAACTGATGAAGATACACTTTACAACCTTGTTCTCCAACTTAGATCTCTTCTCCTTAGGCACATGTGCATATGCCTCACAACCAAATACCTGAATGTGTCTTAATGAAGGATTTTTACCAGAACATACCTCCATAGGTGTCTTATCAATGAGCACTGATGTAGGAGATCTGTTAACTAGGTAATAAGTGGTAGCAATAGCTTCAGCCCAGAACATTTGTTTAACACTAGCTCCAGTTAGCATACTCCTTTCCCTCTCCATCAATATTCTATTCATCCTCCTGCAACTCCATTCTACTGAGGGGTATACGGAGTTGTCTTGTACCTCTCAATCCCCTGTTGTTTACAGAACTTGTCAAAATCTGTTGAATAGAACTCACCACCATTGTCAGTTCTCAAACACTTAATCTTTCCATCCTTTTGATTCTCTACAAGAGTGTTAAACTCTTTGAATCTATTAAAGACTTTAGATTTAATTCTAAGGAAATACACCCATGTCCTACTATAATCATCAATGAATGAAACAAGTAAACAAATTTTGAAATTGAAGGAACATTAATAGGATCAAACACATCAGAATGAATCAAGTCCAACACCTCAGAAGATTTGTGAGAATTGGAATAAAACTAAACACGATTTTGTTTTCCATAAATGCAATATTCACAGAAATCAAACTCAAGGTTACAATCATTCATACCCTCAACAAGATTTTTATTCTTCAGGGTCCTCAAACCCTTTTCACCAATGTGACCAAGCCTGTGGTGCCATAACATTGTCTTCTTAGCTGGAAGTTTCATCTCCATAAAATGAACACCCTTAGGTACCCAGAAAGCCTGACCATCAGAAGTAGATGCAATAGTCTTTTCCACTGCTAGTTCCAATGGTGAGGATGAAGACTCTGAAGCTCTCATCTTTGAAATAGAGGCACTATTGCACTAAATTGCACATGCATCAAGTTGAATCAAAGTGCCAATTTGAACACCCTTAGCTAACACCATAGATCCTCTAGTCATCTTACATCCTCCATTCGAGAAAATAACCTACACACCCATATCATTCAATTTACTTATAGAAAGAAGGTTCCGTGTCGAACTAGGGATATGCAGAACACCATTGATTCCCTTTACTCGTCCATCAGGGAATCGAATTAAGACTCTTCCATGGCCAACTATCTTTAGGTGAGAATCATCACCCAAGTACACCTTTCCACCATCATCTTCATACTTCGAAAACTAACCCTGATGCGAGGAAATGTAAAAAGATGCACCAAAGTCAATAAGCCATACATCCTCAGATCCATGTGTTGCCAAGGTAGCGACAAATGCTTCTCCTTCATCATGAGAGGACTTGTTAGAATCTGAATCATAATTCTTCTTCTTTTTCCTTTTCTCCTCCTTGCACTCCTTGCGGAAGTCACCAAGTTTGTCGTAGTTCCAACATAGGGCCTTGGACTTTCTGGGAGACTTAGGTCTCCCACGAGATTTGGATCTTCCTTTTTCTTCCTACTTCTTATCCTTTTTCTTTCCCTTCTCTTTAGATCTACCACAAACCGCAAGAGCCTCCTTAGCCGATTCGGAAGACTTTCTCTGCATCTCTTCAGACAACAGCGAAGAAACCACTTCATCCATCTTGAAGGTGGTAGTGGTACTCCCAATGGCCATAACAAGGTGGTCCCATGAATCTGGTAAGGAACACAGTAATGTCATACATCGATCCTCCTCCTCCATCTTCACACCAACAGAAGTCAATTGGGAAACAAGCATATTGAATGTATTCAGGTGATCAGTGACAGATTCTCCATCTTCCATTCTTAGATAATACAATTTCTTTCATAGGAATAACTTGTTCACCAGGGATTTAGCGTGATAAACATCTCCAAGCTTCTTCCAAAGTTCCTTTGTAGTCTTCTCTTCATGGATATTCAGGAGCACTGAATTAGCCAAATAGAGTCTTATCAAGCCATTAGTTTTTTGATCTTTGAGATCCCAGTCTTCTTGAGACATTGCCATTGGTTTTGTACCAAATATGGCTTCCCATAAATCTTGATCTACAAGCATGTCCTCCATTTTGAGTTTCCACAACTTGAAATTACTTCCATTAAACTTCTCTATCTCAAACCTCCCAGATGTGCTCGCCATCTCTTACCTGCAACAAAGATTTCAAAATCCTCTACACAAGCTCCCGCTCAAACAAAGATTAGCTCAAAAAACCCACTACCCAACAACTAGAACCAAAGGTGACCAGGCTCTGATACCAACTGAAAGGAAGAAAGGTACGCGGAAAATGCTTCCTACATTGATCTAATGAGGAAAGATTTATGCAAATATCAACTTTTACAGCTACAGATTAAGATGCACATTAACAAAAATATAATAACAACTTCCAAATGCAAACACAAAACTCACAACACAAGATATACATGGGGAAAACCCTTTCAGGTAAAAAACCCCACACTCCAAAGCCGCCCAATATATTAATCAGGAATCACAAAGATCACAATATACTTGTAAAGCAAGCTTTTACAGGAGTATATCCAACCAAAGAGCCAAGAGTTAATTCGACATCTATAAGATTCTTACATACAACCTCCATCTCAAGTTCCTGATATATAGGAGATACAATACTATACACCGCCAATGGTAATTACAAAACTATGAGCTAAAACTACCCAAAAGTGGCTCCCAAATTATCTCCAATCAAAGATGCCTTGTGATGTGCCAAAACACACACCAACACATGTAACTCTCCCCTTTTATAGCTCTGTTATGTGTCCAACATGTTATTACATTTCCCAAAATAAAAGGTCCAACTTCTAGAGGTCATAACTTTTGATCCGAGTGTCCGATTGACAAATCATTTAATATGTCAGAAATATCGTGAAGAGATCTATCACCCTATAACCCACTATGTTAGTTATGACAATTTTTAGGACATTTAGAAAAGTTTCAATTCTAGTAATTAAGTTCAAAGACTTTTTCTGGTAGTTTCAAAAAATAGAAACTTTAATATTTCGTGATCCAAATATGATCTTGAGACAAAACTCACCCGAGATGTTCACTTAGCTGTTCCACACCTTCTGGGAAATATTTCAGGTCAATCTGAGCTTAATCAAAGGACTGACTAAAAATAGTAAGTCTTGCTATTTTTAGCTTGTTTGTAAACTTTTGGAAACTTTGAAAGTTCCAGACCATTATCCAAGATAAAGGGTATTCAAAAAGACCAAAACTGGGAAAATAGTAATCTTTCAAAGTTGCAAGGTTGAGACACTTTTCTTAATAGGATTAATTATTTTCTTCATCTTCTCAGTTGTCATGATAGTGTCCCACTTAATCCTTAAGTCATGGACATCATCCATTGTAAAACAATTCTAGGCAATGTCTTCACTATAATCAACCTGGTGAAAATATTTGGGCCTTCCCTTATTAACCCTCACTTTACTAATGAAGCCATCAGGGTCAAAATACCTTGGATGCTCTAGATACATCCCAAAACACTACATGACTAAATAAATCTAATTCAATCCTCTCATATCAGCTATTTAAAAGTCATTAAATCTGAGCGACGAAGGAAAGAATAAGCCCTTCTTGTGCCTCCTTAGGTGCTCCTTGTCAGAATCATTCAATTGCTTAATAACTTCCAAGAATGCCAGTCTCTTAGGCACATACTTAGGCAATATATGAGGTGGGGTCTGACATCCATAGACCCTAATGCAAGTAGTATTCTAATGGAAAAACCAATCACCCCAATTGTGATTAATCCCCAAGTGAGGAGTCCTATCTAAAGGCCTCAAAAAATCTAGCACATCGGGATGCAGCCTTTCTCCTTCTGGTTCCTAAAATCCAAGGACTCTCCTCACAAAATATTCTTCAAAAATGACATAATCTATTGTAGTGTAATTCATGTCGATCATGCAAGTCCATAGTTGTACTGGTAGCATGTTCCCTTGAGCATATGTACTCTTAATATGCAATTTTTGATGCCACATTCTAGATAAAGCAAATAAAAGCATGTGACATAGTAGGGAGTACTATGCAAACTCAACATGGACATCCATCTTAGGTAGGTTGTTCTTAATTTTTGTCATCTGATCATGCATATGGTCAGCAATGTAAGTTGCATAATCATATGGCTCCCTGACCTCTAGATTCTAAATATCAACTATTATCATCACTAAGGAAATGGACATCCTATCAAAAGCATCCCTACCCAATACTTGACACAGACTGTAATAGGTCCTGACAAAATAATCCATAAACATATTGCAATGAAAGGGTTCCTTCTCATCAGCTGAAATCTTAACTAGCTTGCCATCCGGACCTCTGGGCTTGTGCTTAGCTAGGTTGTAATCTCTATAAGCATGTTTCATAGTCTGATATTTTCTTTTCAAAGCAACAAGGTCAATTGGCTTACTAGCAGTAGGGTCTAAATTGAACACTGTGGCAATGAATTCTTTAGTGAACTTGATTATATTCGAACCATTTCTAGCCATGACTGTCCTTGTGGTAGGATCATACCTCAACGCTATTTCCCTAACTAGGTCAGGGTTGGGGAAGACATTGGAATAGATGAACTTTGCCAAATCATATCTCTAGGCATGAAAAATAGGGACCTTATAATCCATTCCCTTATACCAATGTTCAAACAAGGGATAGGCACTATGGTATCCTGACAATTATAACAATAGTCCAAAAATTTATCCTCAAGCCTGCCTGGGCCCTACAATTTCAAAGCTGTCCTAGTAGAACTAGGGAGCTGGATCATGAGATCCTCATCTAAGTTGTGCTTAGAAGTGGAAGGTTAGTTGACTTAACTCATTTTTGTGTTTATGTAGATGAACTAAGGTTTTCACTACAATGAATTATTTCTTAACACCTTGAAACAGACTAACGATTGAACCACTAAAAGATGGAGGAACATGAGCAACTTACTTGTTTTGGTGCTAACAGAGGTTCAAAATTACACTAGCTTGCTCGTTCTGAAGCTCCTTTTGCTTTGAATGCAACTTATGCTCTTGAAAATGACAAGGAATTCCCAAATTTTGCCCATTTTATGCTAAATTCCTTCACAATTCTTTGTATTAATGGAGGTTGTGATGGTCATTACTTTTTTTGTGCCACAGACACTTGGAAATCTTCCTCTTTTGAAAATTTGAATCTAGGCCATCGATCATTTCCTTACATTCTAAAATCTACGGCTTTGATTGTTTGACTAGATTTGGCAATCTTCGTGGCCTCTTTTGAATAGTCTTTGTCCAATCAGAACGGGCTAAGTCATCAGTACTCCTCTTGTAGTTCACACCGCTTATTGTTTGGACTAGACACATGGCACCATTTCGCGGCATCACAGCTAGAAATGGCCCACCACATACCTACAATGTGATGGTGTGATTAAGCCTCCATGCGCCCTCTTTACACTTGCCTTTAGATTCATCATCATAACGATGCCACATATCACCATCTCGCAACCACACGATGAAGATTCCTTCCTATGAGATTCCCTTGTGATGATGCACAGCCGTCAAATTAAAATTTCTCCTACAAACCACATTTAGATTGACACTTAGCAGAAAAAGGTTAACAAAGGTAGAATTCTTAGTGGAACAAGATGTAAGCATAAGTCTTAGGGTAGGTGTCATTCCATTACAGCCGCACAATGGGGTAATGACATCACTAAAGGTAGGTTGCGATGCTACGATATGTACTTAAATGAACTTTAGGATTTAGCGGATAACTTAAGATATAAAAGGCTTTGATTTTACTGGCGACAACGGGTAATTCCTAGGTTAAGGGGCTAGTCAACCTATGAACATTGAGACATGAAGTTATAACTTAAGTGACTGACAACCTACTAAAGACAGTCAACACAATAATATAACATAAATTGCAACACTTAGGGAAATAAGGGTAAAAGGATCTTCTAAGGTAAACACTTAACATTTCAGACCTAAATCCCTAAACCCTAAGGGGTACCACCATTGGCTCTGACTGGGGACGTACAAGCATGAGATTGCAGCGAGAACTAGATTTACTCCGGGGTAGACCAGACTAAAACATAGAAAGAACTGACTATACAAGCATGTACAACATTTACAAATTATATACACCTAATTTACGCTATACACAGGAATACATTCATTCATGAGAAATAGGGTTTGAGGAATTGACTATGCACTGGTACTTCCTACAACTCACCATTCAAGGCCTAGAGAAAATAAGAATCTTCTCCATGTGTATTGCTTATTAGATATGCGCCCATCCATAAGGGCTCAAATTTACAATGCTTTCCCTTATCCTGACTTCTTACATTCCAGACAAGGACTACATCATTTATCTGAAACTTCCTTTCTATAGTCCTTTTATCAAATAGGTATTTCACCTTTTGTTGTTTCTTGAGATTTGTCTTATGTGCGCCTCTTCTAGTCTCATCTAGTGCAATTAATTAATTTATCCTTTCATTCGTTGGATCTTCTATTTCTTCATCATTCTCTTGTATAAATTTGTAGACTGGCAAGAGATTGTTCACTAGTAACTTGGCCTCTGTGCCAAATACTAACTCAAATGGTGACCTCTCAATTACCTTCTTCACTGTCACCCTATCAACCCATAGTGTTAGTTTTAACTTTGAATCCCATGCTCTTTTGTTCTTATCAATTATTCTCTTAATGATATTCATAAGACTTTTATTACTTGATTCTGCCTGACCTTTTCCCTATGGATGATATGGTGATGCATGAGATAAGTTGATTCCATAGTTATTCTAAAATTCAACAAATTCACCAGACCTAAAACACATGGCATTGTCTGTGACTAATTTTACTGGCACTCCAAACCTGATAATAGTGTGCTCCAAAATGAAATCAATCACTAGTTTACTTGTAGCTTTCCTAACTAGAATGGCTTCAATCCATTTAGTGAAATAGTCAATAGCAACCCAAATCCAACTATGTCCTCCACTTGATTTTTCTGAGATTTTCCCTATAAAATCAATTCCTCATTACTGAAATGGAGCCTCTATTGACATAGTTCTAAGGGGAAAGGCACCTTCATATTTGAGCTTCCTAGAAAACCTCTAACAGGGATCACATTTTCTTACCATCTTTTGTGCATCAAAGAAGAGTGTTGGCCACCAATATCCCACCCTTAGAATTTTGTGAGCAGTTGTCTTAGCAGTATAATGTCCACCACACACTCCCTTATGCATGTCACCCAAAATATTCTTACCTTGATTTTCATCCACAAATTTAAGTAGCACACCATCATGATTCTTCCAATATAATTCTCCTTGGACAATAACATACTTGATAGCATGTAACTTCAGGGTTCTTTTTTTATTATCATTTAGATGAGCTAGACAATTTAAATTTTGCAAGAAATATATAATGTCCTTGTACCATTCTGACTCTAACATGTTTATAGCTTCATCATGAGCCATATTGACTTGACATGCTTCCAAATTTGACTATGCCATCAGCTTAGCTAAACCTTGTCCCCTTACCAATTTAGTAATCTGTATTTCAATGTTGAACTCCTGTATTTTGTTTATCCATCTACATCTTCTTCCTATCACTTCCTGCTGAGTAAATATATCTTTAACTGCTGCATGGGGTACATATGCAATAATCTAAGATCCTACCAAATAGGGTCTAAAACTTTTAATTGCTCTGACTAATGCATAAGCCTATTTTTCCATGATGTCATACTTCAACTCCGCTACCTGTAGTAATTTGATAAAGAAAGCAATAGGCTATTCAAAACCTTCTTCATTTTTCTGTAATAAACAAGCAACAATTGTGTGAAAAGAAGCAAATGAGAACAATTGAAAGGGCTTAGAAAAATTAGGGGATTTCAACACAGGAGCCATCTTAATAGCTTCTTTAATATTCTGAAAAGATTGGGTTGCTTCATTCCCCCACTTTATAGCTTCTCCTTTCTTTAACATCTTAGAATTATCCTTTGTAATTTCTACAAAGTTGGGAATGAACCTTCTGACAAAATTAATCTACCCAAAGAAAGATTGAATGCCTTTCACTATCTTGGGAATTTGAATTCTTTCAATTACAATAACCCTTTCAGGATCAATCCTGACTCCATCTTTGGAAACTATGTACCCCAGTAGTTTTCCCTCTACTACCCCAAAAGCACATTTCTCTGGATTGAGTGAAATGTAATACTCTAGTGCTTTAACAAAAATATGTTCTAAATGCATGCAATGTTGCTCTTCCTTCTTTAAATAAGCAATTAGGTCATCCTGATATACAACTAGAATTGAGTCAATTAATCCTACAAAAGTAACATCCATAGCTCTCTGGAATGTAGCACCTGCATTTGTCAGCCCAAATGGCATCCTTACATATACATAAGTTCCCCATGGAGTTGTGAAGGTAGTTTTGTATTGTTCTGATTCCTATACCTTCACCTGATTATATCCTAAAAATCCATCCATCATGGATAAGAGCTCACATCCTGTTACTCTCTGCAACATAGCTTCCATGTTAGGCAGTGGGTAATTATGCTTTAAAGAAGACACATTCAAATTCCTAAAATCTACACAGAGTCTTATATCTCCATTCTTTTTTCTGACTGGGACAAGGTTGGACACCCAAGTTGAGTGTCTGATAGGCATTATTATTCCAGCTTCTCTAAGATTTATTAGTTCTTCCTGCATCTTTAGAGCCAAAGTAGGGTTGATAGGTCTTTGTTTTTGTCTAAATGGCTTAGCTTCAGGCTTCAAAGGGATCTCATGCTGGAATAAATCTTCTCTATAGGCCTTTAGATCCTCATATGACCATGCAAAGACATGTTTGTATTTCCTTAGTAACACTATCAACATATTCTTGATGTGTGGCTTACGTTGCTTACCAATATATACCTTTTTTGGGGCATGATGTGTTCCCAAATTTACCTCTTCTAAATCATCCTTGTTTGTGGGAGATGCCTTGGTAACAAGCTGGTCCCTGCTATCCAATACTCTTTCTAAAGCTACTAACCCTTTGGGAAATTTTTTTGTTTTAAGAGTTCTATTACTTTTTTCCCCAAAAGAGTCTCTTTTCCATCTATGACTTCCACAAAGTTTTGGAAGTCAATCTCTTGACTCTCATACTCATCTATACAATGAAAGAACCTTAATAAGTCTTTATCATAATCAAAGACTTGCCAACTGCATATGTTATCTGGCACTGCTGGTCTAATCTTAACTTCAACATTTGTGATATCAGACAAAGTGATATCATCTAGCCTGATTGCTACATTAGCTAAAAAATCTACCATGATATTTTTTGATCTTTCCACCCAATTTATTGAAAAAGCATCAAATAATTTAATAGTATCCCAGACAACATGCTTATATTGTTTCAACCTCTTATTTTTTGAACCATATTTATCTCATACCTAGGAAACTATTAGTTCTAAATCTCCAAACACTCTTAACATCTTAATTCCATGCTTTAATGCAACATTCAATCTTAGTAACAGAGCTTCATATTCTACAATGTTGTTTGTATAGGCAAACTTCAGTGGAAAAGAGAATTTATGGAGCTTACCTATTGGAGATAGAAACACCACTCCAGCACCAAAACCTTCTTTTGAACATGCTCCATCAAAATACATAGTCCAAAGACCATATTGATCAGGCTTCTCAATGCAAAGATCTTTTTCTTTATTTTCTTGGTCATTTGAGACAATTCTTAAATTTTCACAGTCAGTATCCACAAAACAAACATGTTCTTCTAGTTCCTGGTCTTCAACTATTTCTAGGGACCTTTCCTCTCTAACCAATTTGACATCTCTACCATTCATAGGGATCATGGCATGTGACAAGTCTAATTGCATGCTTCCTCCAATCAATGAAACCCATCTTCTTGACAACATCACGCCATACTATATGGCTTTATATCAACTACTGTTATATTCATTTTGTAGGTCTTTTTTGGATAAGCTGCCAGCATAAAGTCTACATCTTTCATGATTCCTATAACTGGTACCTCCCTAGCATCCATTGCATAGCACTTCCCACAAGCCTTACCTATTTTCAATCCAACTTGTTGCATAATAGCTAGAGGCATAATATTTTTTGATGCACCTAAGTCAAGCATACAATTCCTGATTACCTTTTCATTGATGACAAGGGAGACATAGAATGGCTCAACCTGTGAAGGGCACTTTGTCATTGTCATACCCAAATATACCTCAGGAACCTCTTCCTCATCAATACACAACTCTTGTATTTATTTTGATCCTCAACAATTTGTTTTGGATGATGAGCTACCCCTGAAATCAGAGACAAAGCCTTGTTTCTGTACTCTTCAATTTTCATCATTTCCATCAATGGGACAAAAAATTTCATCAGGGTTAAAGCTTGAGTTATGTCAAAGGGGGCATAATTTTGTATAACAGTTGTAGCTTGAACTTGGCCTTTACTCTTATCCTCAGTTGATCTAGTCTTGGCTTTAATGGTCTTCTGATTATCATCCTTGACAGGTGAACCCTTAATCTTATCCTTACTTTGGGGAATTTTACCTTTTGAGTTTTGAGGATCTTGACCTAGTTTTTGTTTCAAATTTTTCTTGTTATTATTCCATTGCTTCTTATGTGGTTTAGTTTCTTTATGATTATGCATAGGTTGGTTTACAAAGATACCCCCTGACTGACCTGAATCACCAACTTGAGCTTTACTTCTGAGGTTATAGTTATTCTTAACCTAAGCCATAGTAGCAGCAGTAAGGGCTTTGATATCTTCATCAGAAGGCCACCTTAAATTATGTAGAGGGATGTGTGAGTTCTGAGCATACACATGGTTATCTTCACATCCTCATCAGAGAAAGTCTACTAGGAGATATGATTCATATAATTCCTCCTTTCATCAGCATCTATTTCATCAGAGTACTCTTCATTTGTAAAGAGCATGTTTACACTATCATCTTCCATATAATGTGACTCATTACATTCATCACAGGTAATAGTATCATTATACAAGGACTGAGTAATCATACACTGTGACTGTGAGTGAGGCATTTGACATATTATGCACCATGGAGTGTCATCTACAATATTGATAGCTTCCCTCAAGGGATCAGGGGTCTCCTTAACATTTTGAGCTCTTTGATCAGTCTTGTTATTTGGGAGGATGGGTTTACCATTGTGCTAGTTTGTGTTATATGGCATGTCATGTAGTTGTGGTCTCTTTTCTTGTCTCTCATAAATTTGTTTCTTAGGACCCAATCCTTTCTCATTTTTGGCAAGTCTATAACTTAGGTCCTTAACAATAGATGTCAACTTATCCAGCTCATCCTCAGAAGTAGATGTATCACCTTGAGTGCTTTGAGACCTATTATTTGGGTTCTGCAAAATTCTTATATCATCTCTTCTATTAGTCTTATCGGATGCTTTTTTATTGTTTTCAATGTTGGTTGCAATTCTGAAAGCATCCTTAAGGCTAGTAAGACTCTTATCTCTTAACTCATAAGCTATTTTGGCATCAAAGGCGTTTATGTATAGTACCATGCACATTGGTTCATTAGGCCTCATGTGAGGTGGCAGCTTATTCAGTGCTCTAGTAAACCTAGCATTAAAATCAGCCACATGATCATTTGACCCCTTACCAATACCAGTGAATTCACTAATAATAAAACTAGGGTCAGTCTTGTCTCCATATTATTCTCTAAAATCCTCCTGAAGTCATCCCATGATATGACACTCTGATCAAGTAAATTTTTATACCATTCTCTAACTTCATCAACCAGGGATTGCATAAGGGTGCATGCATAAAGATGAGTCCACCTAAGGTGGAAGTTTCAGAGTTAGAAAAAAATCCAAAATCGGGTAACTAAAAACGAGATCCCATTATAGATCAAGATCTTGAGCCTAAAATCTAGGACAGGATCCTGTTTCTTAGTGAGATCTCAAACCTAGGACCAAAAAATAGGATCCCATTTCCCAAAACGAGATCTCGTTTAGAATGGGATCCTATTTTACAAGACGGGATCCCATTTCTAAATGGGATCCTAATTATTGAAATTATTTTTTTTTTAAATGCCTGCAACCCCATTTTTCCCAATGATAGGTGACAAACAGAATGGGATCCCGAGTGCAAGTAGAGCATTTTTGGCCATCAAAAGCTCAGGTAAGTGGATTTTTCCACTTTTTTAATTTCTCAATCATCTCTGATGAATTTTTTTTATATTTTTCTTTCTTTTTTAGTGTAAAATACAATCAAAATTTAAAACCTAGACTGTTATTAGGGTTTGAATTTATGAGTTCAATAGTTGTATTTAGACATTTTAGTTGTAAAATATAATTCAAATTTTGAAAGACTTTATCATATAAAAAGATAGATTTTGAACAAACTGTCAAAATTTTGTTTAAATTTGAGAATTCAATGGCTATATTTAGACATTTTAGCTATAAAATACAATTGCAATTTTGAAAATACTGTATCATATGAAAGGAGAGATTTTGAACAAACTGTCAAAATTTGATTTCAATTTGAGAGTTGACTAGCTGTATTTAGGCATTTTAGCTGTACAATACAATTGAAATTTTAAAATGACTATATCTTATGAAAGGAGAGATTTTGAACAAATTATCAAAATTTATATAGCATTGGGATGATATATATATTTGGTTTTTATAAAATTTACTTATAGTAAAGCATGTCATAGTATTTTAAAGGCATTATTGAATAGATAACTATCATGTAAAAAATTAAAACAAACCATAATCAAACCTTTATCACTTCCTTCATAATCAAACCTTTATCAATCCATCTCCATGGTTTCCCAAATCTAAATCATAAAATAAAGGCTCTTGCAATGTTGTAGCAATAATGTCTAAGGATGCAAATTAGGTATCTAATAGAAAATTCCATCTCATTTCAGATTTAGTACCTCTTTCCCTTCATTTTTTAATCATTTTTTGCTTCAAATGTGTACCTTTATGTTGATGATGATTGTTAGTCATAACAACATGCATAAAAATTTACACAACAAACCTTTATTATCTTATAAATTATGATCAATTTAGCATAAATTGATGACTCCAAGGCTCTGTTGATCAGGTCATGACCTTCTGACGTTACTCAGAGGTTGATGTGACATGTTGTTTTCCATTTCAAGGGGTCTTACATTTGTCTAGATGATGTATGATGCAACTGTATCCTATAAATTCACTTCGCAAAGAGGTTATTTCTACTCTATTCCAAAGATCACTATGATATTTATAAGTTTGATCAATTCTTCTGATCATTGACCATCATGAACTTGCACATTCTTTTACATTGTGTATTTATTCAAATAATGTGTTTGCATGTGGATATTCATGTGTTTATCATGGATATTTATTTGTATTGACATAATATTTATCAATTTGACATTCTTTCACTCAAAATATACTCTATATTTTCAATTATCTATGAGATACCTGCATATTTCATGTTTATTTACTTTTGATTGTATGTTATTTGCAATTATGGAGATGATTTGTAATGAAATTCAAAGAAATTTAAAGAAATATTCCTAATTCTAGTGAACCTTTAGTTATTGAATCACATACACACAAGATACAGTCATGAAGAGAAGGAATCAAACCATAATTCACCAGGTTGTTCCATAGCTAGTTATGGATGATGCTAACTTCGAAGGAACAAGGAATGAAAATAATATATGCAGGTTGATAAGTGCTCCAAGGGACACAACTAATCGATGCAGATATCCTAGATCTCATCCACTGATTACTCAAGATTTACAATGAAAATGTAATCAACACAACTTCTCTTTCATTAAGTATGCAAAACATGTACATTTACAATAACTTTGAAATAAGTCCTAAATTCTTCAGCAATCAAATTTCAATTAAGTTTGAAATGACCAAAAGATTGCACTCCTTCACCTTTTATAGAATAAGGAAAGGAGGCGGTTACAACTGACCAATGGTCAGGATTTATCAATTTAGATCAATGGCTAACAATTCTCCATTGACTTAGTCAACACCCTCATTTGTGGCACAAGTTACCAACTGGCAACCATCTGTATGACTTGCTACTTATAAGTTGCTCATGTATATGTTTACTTGGTGATGCATTTATACTTATTCTTCATCTCCTTCCTCTTCACTCCCTTCTTGCTCATTGTTCTCTCCACTTCCTTCACTTTCACTATCACTATCACCTTGGTAAACATCCTCTCCCATATGGACCTTTATCGCTATCCTGATAGATTCATATGCTTGCACTATTCTATCTATTTCTCCCCAATCTTGGACTTTAGCTTTTATTACTACATGTTCATGTTGCAAGTATGGGTTTCACCAGTGTTGTCATTGATGTCAACATACTCATATTGCATTAATAAGAAGGATTGGATGAGCTGTGCACTGAGGATATTGAGAAAATTACTCTTAATCAGGAACAGTGAAGAACAGTGATGACAACAAGGTAAAAGTCCAAGATAGGTTGAGGATCAGAGGATGCAGATTAAAGGGTTTGTAGATATAAGTCTTGAGATGCCCTAGTCTAGTTTTTAGAGGTCCGCATGAAGATCTAAAGAATTTATGGTCATTCAAGTAGAACCAGCTCCTGTAGGTGTCCAGAGGTGACAGAGTGACACAGATAGGTCCGGTGAGGTCCGGTAATGCATTATCCCATTCTACGGATCTGAGGGAGTGTTGAGGATGTCCCTATGAAGTATCAAACAGATTGGTTCATGGTTTGAAGGTCTGGAAGAGCCTATTCATTTGTGACAGTGATGATAGACTATGTTCTTGAAGCTCAGGATGAAGGAGAGAAGAATCCCAGTAGGATGATGAAGTGCAAATGTTCTTGGTGATTCAGGGAAGGTTATGATGATCATTAGATCATGTCCAGATCATGTTGGTGGTCCACATTGAAGTTAGAGTTTACATTTGAAGAATAACCACCAAATATTGGTGTTCTTCTTGAGACTGGCTGACCAGACATATTACACATCTTGTGACTGTTCTTGTAGGTGTTTGCCGACTTAGATGATTGTTCCTAAGTTGATGCCTTGTATAAATAAGGGATTGTGAAGTCATTTTGAAGTGTGTCTTGTTGTGATGAGCGTGTGGTAGCGAGGAGAAGTGCGAAAGGTAGAGCATAAGTTTTTGGGCTTTAATGGAACTGATTCAAGCATGGTGAAGATGCTATTTTCCAGTTCATAAAGGTGATACTTATTTCTTTGTAGACAGTGTATCTCTTGTAGGCAGTGAGCCTCTTGTGAGTAGTGTGCTCAGGCAGTGAGCCCTAATTGGCATGTGCCATTTGTTCCTTTTCTATTCTTCTAACAGAGAATACATTCTTGGGTTAATCACCCCGTGGTTTTTCCCTTAACCAAGTTTTCCACGTCAAAATCTTGGTGTCTTATGTGTTGATATGTTTCTGCTTTTGATTTGAATGCATTATGGTTCATAATTAATATTCTGCTAATCACTAAAGAAGATTCAAGTGCTTAATTTGAGAAAGTTTCACACAACTAATTCACCCCCCCTCTCAGTTGTGTGCCCTAAGTCTAACAGTTTATGGGAGTGGAATTTAGCCTTGAGGGCTTCCATCTTGCCTTTCCTGCTGCTTAATGTCTCATTATATGTTTCCACCTTGACATTTATCCTCATGATTCTATTCATCAGTTCCTCTGTCTAGTGGTTCAGGGGGTCATTTGCTACTGGCTTGAAATTATCATGTAGAGCCTTAACAAAAAAATCTGCATCCTGATTCTCAATTTTACCTTCTAAAGGTTCCAGGGTCTCTGTCTCATATGTCATCATGCTATGCAGTTTGACACTGATGTCCCTAAGCTTGCCACTACATTTCTTTAACACATCGCATTTGAACCTGATATCTTCATACCAAATCCCCGTCAGCAGGGCAATGTTATTATCTAATACATTGTTACTTATCAAAATTTGTGGATCAATTCTTCTTATCTCACTCAGAGCACCTAGGTCCTTTTCCAATTTGAATGACCTTCTACCTGTTTCATTTTGCATCTTGTCTACCTTTCTCTTTAATGTGCTCAAAGAATTCCATCTCTACAGAGAGGTATTTACAACCTCTTCAGCTCCAACAAATGTTGATAACATCCATTTCTCTAACACCATCACCTCATACTTCCTCAAGTCCAATTTGGTAACCTCATCATGTGATATAATAGTCAATGGGATGGCCGGATCAGCAGGTACATGATCAGGGTTAATCAATCCTTTTATAAAAGAATGCAATTAAGCAATGTGCTCTTTATGTACCTTATTCTTCTCCTTTTCCCTCTTTACCCTTTGGGTTAGAGAATCAATAATATTATTTCCCTCTTGACCTTCTTGGTCCTCATTTGTAAAACCTAGATCAACATTAGTGATCTGAAACTCTTCCAGGCTTATTTTGCCTTTCTCCTTTTCAAGTATAGGGAGACCTAATTGTGCGGTCCTCCTATCTATAGTAGGATCTCTTTTTATCATGGATGTTAGCCTGGCCTTTCTCCTTGGCTTCATCATGCTCTCAGAAAACAGGGTAGAGACATCAAAATCTTGAACCTCCACTTGTTGCACATGTATTTCCCACCACAGTGAATGAGGTATATCACCCCCAGATTCTTGATGACCTCTTCCTATGTCATGGGTGTCCTGCTCTCCTGTATCAGTTTCACTCCTTGGTGTTGAAGGCACCTTCCTGATTTCTTCCTCATGCAGTTCATCATGAGGGGAATCTCACTAGGGATCCTCCTGTTGAGGGGCTTCCTTTTGTAAAGGCAGATCTTGTGAAATATTCACATTTTGATCTTGTGCCTCCTTTGGTGAGTTTTCCTTTGGAACTCCATCACCTTTCTTATTTTGTTCATCCTGTGATACATTAGTCCCCTGCGAGGCTTGTGCATTTTGACCTTGGAGATCACCTTGATCAGCCTTGGTCATATCTTCTGTTTCCTTATCAGTACCCCGGTCATGGGTTATTTTTTGTTCTCCACATTTTAGTGTATTGATATTTTCGGCACTAGGCCCCGTCTGACCTAATTTTTCTTCAATCCCTAGCGCTTTTCCCAGATCTCCTTGCTCAGTATGTGGTGGAGATGTGCTCTATTTCTACTAAGTATCCTTGTGAAGAATCTCTTGATCACCCTTTCCTTAAGGCAATGATGAACCACTTTGGGCCTGACTAGCACTATTGTCTGGTATGTCCTGATCACCCCCACTCTGTTGTTGTGTTTCTGATATTTTTGGTTCCATGGGTACCTTATTTTTTTCTTGATCTTGATTAGGCACAGCATTATCTTTCTCTGTATGCCCTGCCTCTTCAACCCTTTTAGGATCCATGGGTGGATTATTGTCTTTATTTGGGCTTACATCACCCCTATATGTCAGGTCTATAGCTGCAGGGCTTGTGACTTTTTCAACCAAATTATCTAGCCCTATTTGTTGGACTAGTCTCTCAGGACTATCTTGTTTCATTTATTCCATCTATTTTTCCTCTTGTAACGCCCTCATTTGGGCTAATGGGGTCCCATGAGAAGTCATCCTGGTGTTAGCAACCAAGGTTTCCATATGTTGAGCGGCCACATCCTGGACTACTTCATCATCTAATAGTTCTACAGTATCATCCAAAGGGAAAGGAGACTCCTTACTAGCCATGAGCACTTCTCTTTTCTGCTTCTTGGCCCTCTTAGTTTTAAACTTAATTATTGTAGGAATGGGGACATCATGCTGTAATTCTTTTCTAAAAACTTCACTGCCCCTTCCTCTCAACATGATAGGATCAGTGCTGATATCCCCCCTCATGGTTTTTCTCTACTTCTTGGGTGGTGACATTTGTGACAGACCCTTCCTCTTCTTGCTTGCTATCAGCAAGTCATCATCTTTGGGTTCTTTATTCAATTGTTCCTCTTCCAAGGAGTTATCCTCTTCTAATTCATGTTGTAGGGTTTGTCCTTCCACCTACATCTCTGTGCTCTCAGTAACATGCGTCAAAATCCTCTTAGTCTTTGGTTTCTCTGGTGGAGGCCGTGATGTGGATATATGAGCCAATGTAGATGCATGAGCTGATGTAGATGCACCCTCACCCTTAGTAGCAACTTCTTCTACGATCACCCCCCTTGGTTCATTTTCAACCTTCTTACCCTTGGAGGGTATCTTCTTTTGTTTTTTAGTGGGTAATCTCTCCCCATTAGATTTTATCTTCTCAATAAGGAAATCATCATACTCTTCATCAGATAATTCTTGTCTCTTTTTCTTATTATCAACAGTAAGGGCCATGCCCCTCTTCTTTAGTTTGGCAATATCTGCATCTACCCAACTTTGGTTCAACTGGATCACCCCTTGTATCATCTGATCCAAGGATATATCCTCTTGTTGTGTGAGATCAGGAGCCGATATGGTGTCATTATACACCTTCTTGTCTTCATATTCATCAGACATTATCTTCCCATCATCCTTATGCAGTTGTGCTGGCACTGGGATGTAGTCAAAGGTCCTAATTTGATTCAAGGTGAGCCTTTAATATTTCCTTCTTCTCACCTCAGCTTCATGATCACAAACAGTCCAAAAATCTTCTAGATGCTTTTGGTGTATCTGTTTTCCTAATAGCTTCTACATCCTGCCATAAGGATCATATGATCTGGCAATAGGAAATGGATGTAAGTACATTAGTTTTAGCCCTCCTATAGCATGCTCAATGCTTTGTGAATCTGGGCATGAATACCATCCCATGTATATTGGGAATAAAATAGGGGGAATTTTCTTTTGCTTCTTATAGGCCTCAATCGATGTAGACACCTATCTAACAAACTCCATCAAAAGGACCCTATCATTAGGGTACTTGAGTAACATGAGGTGTTGTTCATCAAAACTCTCAATTCTACTATACGAAAAGTTAGCAAACTGGATGAATCATGTTCCATGTTTGTAAATAACCTCCTGAGCTTTCATGCTTAGCCTTTTGGTCCAATCCTCCTCCATTGTTCTAACCAGATGCATTGAAAATGCATCATTTACCAATTTGTAATCTTGGAGATACACTTTTCTTTGTAATTGGGGATAATGATCCCATATATGCACATCATCTGCATCACTATCAACCTTACCTACTGTTCATAGGCCATCAAACATTCCTCTGAATGCGCAAGAGTATACCACATATGAAGTCATGTAGAATAAGCATGCCTGTCCTCCCAACTTCCTCTTCCCCTCATCCAGTGAATCACTGGTGATCTTGGCCAATAGGGGTTTGTTATCTAAGTATAGCACCATTTGGATGATCCCAAACATCTATTTCTCAAAATTACCAGCATGAGGTCTTCCAGTCATCCTACTCAGCAAGGCAATTATTTATTGATATTCATCATCAAAATCAAACTTGTACAAGTATACTGGTAGCTTGGCTGAAGTTGTATAAGTGCTGCTCTTTGACCTCCACTGATACATCTTCTTCCTGGCATTCTTCTTGTTATTGTTGTACTCTCTCTCCAGTTTATGGAGATCCACATTGACCACCTTATTTCCTACCGGCAAGTTGAACATGGTGGTGAGGCCCTTGACTAAGAAGTCAGCATATATCCTACCATGTTTATCCACTCGCCTGGTTTCTAGGTTATAATTCCTTGCACATTCAACTACCAATTGTAGGGCATCCATGGCATAAGGAAAACCAGTTGTGTGCTACATGCCAGTGGTAAACACTCTGTCCAGAATAGGATTCTATGTATCATTATCCAACCTTGTTGACCATACATCTAGGTCTGTACTCCCTCGATGTGTATCACTAATGACCCCATATTTTGAATTGCACCCCTTCTAGTTACAAAAACATGGGCTTTAGAAACTTAGCCTCAGGCCTGTTTCTTCTGACTTTGGCCATTGATTCCTACAACAAACATGATATATTTTACCCTATGGTACCCATATGTATTTTCAACAATATCATGCATCTTTTATCTACTACCCTTGATTTTAACCCTCTCTATGCATCATCATGCGGATTTGCCCTAGTAAAGATAAACATTTTAGCTGGATTTACAGAAAATGACAATGGGGAGGTCTTTTGAAGTTACTTACCTGATAACGCTTTCCTTTGGATTATATGAGTGATTACAGGAAAGACTATAAATGTGCAGGGTCACCCGTTCTATTCTGTTATGCTGAAGGATCCAATCTGCTGGTAGGTAGCTAATAAAGGTTTGACTTCTAGAGCTCTGTAATTTTCAATTTATCGCAAGGTGAATGAAAATGACCTTTGAATTTCACTTTTAAACAGATCAATAAGACAAATTAGGGTAAAGTGTGTTGTCTTGATTAAATCCGTCGATCATTTGTATGGAATTCATAGATGCCGCCAAGTGTTTGATTCATAGTTGTAATCGGCGGGATTTCATCTAACGCGTTAATTGCATTTAATGTTAGGGGTGATCTTCAAAAGATCAGGGATATTCAGAAATATGACTCCCTGTGGATAATATGACCTCCATCTTGCGTAGGATAGTTGTATACTTAAGATCAGGTGATATGGTCAACTTTTGACTATGAAGCATATTGGGTCACAGAATTAAGATCAGTGGTACTTCAAAATATTACCCTCCCTTTTGGGAATAGATCATGATGAAATCATCATGTCATCAATGTTCTTTAGTTATCAGTTTTTAGTGATGTCATTGCCATATTAGGAAATATGATGGATATTGGATATATGACCCCCCACAGGTCAGATGAGACGATGATGTCATCATCGGGGTGATTTCTTTTGTTCATTGGAATTGGATGATGTCATTGTCATATTGGCATAGGGTGATAGCTGCGAAGGGGTGATATTTGTAGGATGACTAATATTAGGAAATATGATCCCCCCAGAATATGAGAGGTTCTTTGATGGGTAGATACTGACTCTTATTTAATTTTGGCATTCGCGTATCAGGCACCTAGTGGTTATCAGGTGATGATTCTAAGTCTGGGTGATCTTATCAAATATGACTAATGTTAGAATTATGACACCCCCCCAAAAAAAACATGAGGGTTGACCAAACTTTGACTCAACATAACTTTCTACTCTTAGACCACACTGGGGTGATCCAAAAGGCAAACCTGCTTAGAATTTTGTGTACCTTCCAACCATGAGGTTAGTAATAGAAAATGCTGACTTTGACAACTGACCTCATCTAGTGGTATATCCATCGTCTCAAGGGTGACATATATGACTAATTTTACCAAACTGCCCAAAGCAAGAAACAAGCAGGCAACAAGCATAAAGAAAAAGTTGGGTCCCTATTTTGCTAAGGCAAAATGGGGCATGTTGTGTAACCACACAACAACTTGCCACTAAAGAAAATAACCAAATTCCAATGATTCAAGTGACGCGGTCACATTCTAGCATAGCATTTTAACTCTTTCTAAGTATAAGTATTATGACCATTCTGAATGGTATGATGTTCCTCATTCCAACAATGCTAGCAAGGGACCAAGTGTGTGTAGATGATCAATTACCCTCATCTTGAAAGTAAGTTGAAAACATGAGTAACTGATGTTAAGCTACATATTTTGAGATCATCCCTCATAGCCAACTGGGATAGAGCCTTGCTAGTAACCGGCATCCATAGTCCCGACAAGCTTATCTATATAATCCCCCTAAGTAGAGCCCCACTGCCAACAGGTGTCTATAGCCCTGGTAGAGTTACTCAGATCGCCTAATTCCATTCTTTTGAATTTCCAATATTTATCTCTTTCATTTATATGATATCATGTAAGCTTAGTATGCAAGGTGTGGTTACTTGCTAATTTAGGTTGGAGATTGTATTGGTAGCAAGGGAGTCTCTTTGGATTTTTTACTTACATCTATACTTATGTGTTCCACAAACCCAAGGCTGTTAGGTGAGTCATTATGAAAATCACCTTAGTTAAGAAAAGGCACCATGATGAAAAGGATACCATAGACCTAATCACCAATACTCCTCAAAATGAGTGATAACCTATATAGGAATTTGTTCTTATCACTTGAATCCTAACAATTTGGTTAGTTTCTAAGGGTGATAAGATGCCTCATCTTGACTACCCAAAACAACAACTCAACAAAAAAAACAAACAAACACACATACAACACAAAACTGTACAAACAACTATACAATACATATATTATGATACATATGACCCACATTACCTACTTCGGGCTAGGAAATAATGTTTAAGGAACTGCCCATTAACTGGTAATGTGACGTGCTCACTGGTTAAAGTCTTAAGTCTGTAGGTACTGTCTCCTAGGATTTCTAAAATTTGAAAAGGGCTTCTCCAAAGTTTATCAAATTTACCATGGTCACCTTTCTTCTCATGTGCTTTATCCCATGCTAGGACTAGATCTGAAATCCTAAAAGCCTTGACTTTGGCTCTTTTGTCAAACTAGTGTTTGAAAATAGCCTAATGTTTAGCAAACTGATCAATTGCTCTGTTTCTTTTTTCTTCTAGGTGCATTAGTTGAAGTAACCTGACTTCTTGTTTGCTATCTATTCCTAGATATTCTTGTACAAACTGCAATGTGGGGATCTTCAGATTGACAGGGAGGATTAGATCCACCCCATACACTAACTGATAAGGAGAGTTTCCCAATGCAGCCTTCATCCTAGTTCTATCCACCCACAAGGCATATTTCAGTAGGGTATTCCATTCCCTAGGATTTTTCTCTATCAATTTCTTTATGATATTTAATAAATTCTTATTTGTAGACTCTACTAGTCCATTCCCTTGAGGATAGTAATTTGAAGAAAACTTCAAAATGATTCCATGATCAAAAGCCCAGCTTGATAATTTTAATGATGCAAAGGCAGGTCCATTGTCACATACTAAAGCATAAGGAACTTCATACCTGGTTACTATGTTATTCTCCAAAAACTTGATCACATCTTCTGCAATGCATGTCATGCTACTGACAACTTTAGTCCACCTAGTGCAGTAATCTGTGATAGTCAATACATACCTATGACCTAAAGATGATGGCAGGTTGATGGGTCCTATAAAATCCATGCCCCATTGAGAAAATGGGCGCATCTCCATCACTGGATGTAAGGGTTGAGCAGCATATCTTTCTCTATTGGCTGACACTTGGCACATATGGAAACATTTGATATGCTCAGCAGTATCTTTGAAGATAGTGGGCCAGTAGTATTCTACTCTAAGGATCGCATGGGCGGTAGCCAGGTGTGATCCATGTACAGTTCCAAATTTATCATGCAGCTCTGCAAGCACTTTATCTACTTCTTGCCTTTCTAGGCATCTAAGATATATTCCTTCATAGTTCCTTTTGAAAAGGATTCCTCCTTTTATCATGTACTTTTGTGATCTTATTTCAAGGCTCTCCTTTGTGAGGACTGCAATTTGGATGGGCATCTTCCAGCAATCAAAATATGTTTGATATCAGAATACCATTCTTTAGTTTCTCTAGTATTCATCACATATTGTTGACTCATGATGTTAGGATCAATTTTTGATATCATCTAGCTCAAGGCTTGTCCTCTTACTAACTTCATGGGCCTTATGTCCATATCATATTCTTGGAGAACCATTATCCACTTAGCTCTCTTCTCACCAGGCTCACTTTGCATGAGGAGCATTTTTACTGTTGCATCTGGTACTACAACAATTATCTTGCTTCTTAAGATGTAATGCCTAAATTTCTTAACTGTTTGGACTAGAGAAAGGGCTTGTCTTTCAACATCCTTGTATCTAATCTATGCATCCTTGAACATACATCTCATAAAAGCTATAGGCTTCTCTTCTTTATCTTCATTTCTCTGTGTTAATGCTACTGCAGATGTATGCTCTGAAGTGAATGAATAAATGTAAAAATCCCTTGTATAATCAGGGTTGATCAGAACAAGGGCATCAGATATGGCTTTCTTGATGTCCTCAAAAGTTGTTCTGGCTTCAAGGGTCCACTCAATTTTGGCATCCTTCTTGAGCATTGCATTCATTGGTCTAACAATCTCTACAAAACCAGTAATGAATTTTCTAACGAAATTTATCTTACCAAAATAAGATTTGAGCTCTTTCTTGCTTCTAGGAAATTGTATCTTCATGATTGATTTTGCCCTTGTAGGGTCAATGATGATCCCATTTTCTGTTATCAAATGACCTAGTAACTTTCCTATAGTTACCCCAAATATGCATTTCTTAGGGTTTAATGATATACCGTACTATTCACATTTCTTAAGTACCTTCTTGAGGTCTTCTACATGATTTCCTCTCTCCTTGGAGAAGACTGTCAAGTCATCCATATATATGACTATACATTTGCCAATTAACCCCCTAAAGGCTATATCCATTGCTCACTGAAAAGTAGCTCCAGCATTTATCAGTCCAAAAGGCATGCACCTCTATGCAAATATACCCCACTTGGTAGTGAATGCGGTTTTTAGTCTATCTATTTTGTCTACCATCACTTGGTTATAACCTGAGAAACCATCTAAGAATGACATCATCCTTGCACCATTTACTATTTGTAAGACCTCATCCAGTGAAGGTAAAGGGTAATTATCCTTTTCAGAGGCTTTTTTCAAATTTCTAAAGTCTACACACAACCTGATATCACCATTCTTCTTTCGTACAGGAACCAATTTGGCCACCCATGTTGAATGTCTGACTGGGAATATGATCCTGGCATTAAGCAATTTCTTTACTTCTTAAAAAATGATGGGCTCCAACAGAGCATTGACATGTCTCTGTTTTTGTCTAAAGGGCTTGGCATCTGGCTTCAGTGGTATAGTATACTCATAATGATTGAGGTATCATAAGTTTTCAACTAATCATAAGTCCAGGTGATCACATGAACATAATCCTTAAGTGCTTGGGTTATGCATGTCTTCTTCTTCTGTACACACTTTTCCAATTAGGACATTCCTTTTTTCTTCATCTTATCCTATGTTGACTGGTGAATATTCTCCTCCGTCAGTCTTAGGGAGATCTTTTTGTTTCAGCATATTGTGCAAATTGAATGCTCTTTCTAATTCAATCATTCCCTTCGGTATCTTCTTGCTAGGTAGATCTATGATCTCCTCTTATTCCCAAATGTGATCTTCCACATTTCTTTCATCTATAATATGTGCATCAAACACATCTATATTCAACATGAAGTCCAAAATGTGTTGGTCATCATCAAACACTTGATTGATGACATTATCTGGTACAGAAGGCACTGATACTAATTCAACTGAAAACCTCTTCAAACTAGATATGGATAATGGTTCCAAAGTACTTGCAGCTTGAGCCAAGGCATCTACTATGTGATTTTGTTCTCTAGGCACATAGGTGATGTTGAATGCATCAAAGTCTTCTATAAAATCCCACACCCTGTGTCTATAATTGGACAACCTCTTGTAATTGCAAGAGTATATGCCTCTTACTTGTCTTACTACCAATTTTGAGTCTCCATAGACCTGTAGAATCTTCACTTTCTTCTTGAGTGCAAATAATATCCCATAGATTAGAGCTTCATACTCTATCACATTATTTGTACATGGGAATTGTAATCTATATGTTGCTAAGTAGGATTTACCAGCTAGATCAATAAGATCTATTCCTACTCCAGCTCCTTGTTTTGATTTAGATCCATCAACCCTAAGGATCCATGGCTCATCTTTAGTTAAAGGTCTATCAGAACCTTCCTTCTTCCTTCTGGCTCTGGTGGCTGCACCACTTGATATCCATTTCAATTTTGATGTTTCTTTCTTTTCTACTTTGACTTGGTCTGATTCATATGAAACTGGTGAATCTTTGTCCTTTTGACCTATCATGACATGATCATGAGTATCTTTTTGTATTTCAACATCTTTCTTTTTATCATCCTACAATTGATCTTTTGAGTAAAATAATTCCTTATTCTTCAAGATATGCAAACATAGTGAACAAGTGGTTTCTGAATGTGATGCTTCATGTAACCTGCACCATCCACTGATTAGAGCATTTTGTATGGGAACTTTCTGTAGCTTCATCTTTTGAATTTATTTTGACAAAAATTCTTCAAACTTAGTCAAATTACTTTCCTTGTCCTCATCTGACATTTCATAATCAGACTCAAACAATCCATCCCCGGGGTGATATTGTCTTCATTTTTAAACATATTTCCATTACAGACTAGGATCTCTTTGAGACTATAATCATAACTTTCATCTTGATGTATGCTTCCCTCTGTACCTATAGATGATAAACAAGACTCAGTATCGCTATAACTATTAGTATTACTTACCTCAAGTGATGACATTTTTCTCTCACTACATGTCTGTTCGAGTTCCATCATGTCTAAGCAAGCATCACAGGTTCTTTCAGAATGCGCCTCATTATGCAATCTGCACCAATTCTCAATTAGAACATTTTCATCAGACATATTTAACCTTTGACAACATTGCATCTCTCTAGATAAGTATATTTCAAAATTTCTGAAGCTATTTGACTCATCATCATTATCTGAACTATGATCAGATTCTATAATCATTTGGTCAGCTAAGTGATCATCCTTGTGAGTGTGAATGCCACACATGAGGATTTCTTCAATCCTGATTGTTTGGGGTCTGATGGTATAAACTCCAGGTTCAACATCTACATACATGATCTCGTTGGTTTTATTATATTTAGTGATCATATGTTTCATGCGGGGTTCAACATCTATCCTGATCTAATTGGGAATCCCTTTCCAAGGTAGCCACATGTGTCTGAAGTCAGTGGACATGTATCCATTGCGTGTCTTTGACCAATCCCTAGTAAGCAACATTCCATATGTGTCAGGAATATCTACTTCCTGAATGTCAATGTAGTATTGAATTCTTGGGTTTGATGCTAACTACATATGAATGTGATTTAATTCTCCTACAACACTTACTTTAGCTTTATCTAGCTGTGTTACCTTCTTCAATGATTCGGCAGGGTGTAACCCTAAGGCATTACATTAGTAGAAGCACCTGAATCTACTAAGCAATTATGCAAATTCTTACTGAACATCCTTATGGTAAGGAGAAATGGAGGTGACTTAGTCTTATCTCTATAAAGAGTCATGTGTGAAGTTTCACCAGCTTGGACGGTGGCTGAAGTTTTGGATTTGACATTGGTATCCCTAGTTGTGTGATCTTTATTCAAAGTCTGATTTGAGGGATGGCTGTCTTCTTCTGGAGTAGGGTCATCTAAATATTTCATGAATGCCCTTTTGATGGCTGGGGTTTTGAGCAGCTTTGACAATGACAAACTAATTTTGATCTTTTTCATTTCATCAACCATGTATGTGACCAATTTGTCAGATTCAGGAGACTGATTATTAGTCTTTGACCTTGCATTTTGTGGTGCTAAGTATTGAGTGTTAACCTTGGGAAACCTAGGGTTATTTCTAGCTTTAGGATTAGGAAGAGTGTTAAAATTATTGGGGGGCAAAGATGTAGTTAGGGGACCAGTGGATCAATTTGAGTTATTTCTAATATTGTAGTTATGTCTACCCTAATATTGCTATTGATAAGCATGCACTTCCTCATGTTCAGCTAATGGCTCATTCTCATCTTCAAAAGGAAAAACATAGTTCGCTTCAAAAGCCATAGCTATTTCTTCACATACTAAGGTATAATTCTCATGGGCTGAGGTTATCTGCTGGTGAGGAGGGTGATTGTCATAACTTTCTAAAGAGTCATATCCACAAGGGACAATTTCATTTCCTTCTACAAAAGGAGGATTATCTGCACTATTTGATACTTTAGCTTAAAATATGTTGGCTACTATCCTAAACTGAGGACAATCCAATTTAGAATGAGCATTGGTGTTATGGATCCTAGACCAGTTGGTAAGAGCTGCTTCTGCCAAATTTACCCTAGTAGTTTGCTTAGGTTCACTAGGAGGCTGATTGTCTAAGGGTGATGGCAAATAACCATTGTTTGGCCTAGTGTTCCATACTCTAGGCTATCTGGGAACATTGTTGTTTCCACTGTTGTTATTATTGTTGTAATTCCTATCATTATTATTATATCCTCTGTTTGGATATCTAGATTTATCACTGTTGTATCCTCTATTCTAATTCGATTGAGAATAGAAATTTTGACTTCTCAAATGAGTGATTTTAGTTGTCAATTTCCTCAACTGTGCTGACATCTCTTTAATTTCTTCTTTTTCATCCTAAGCCCTGGCTACTACATTCTCAGCTTGAGGTTTGAAAAAGGAAGAATTGTTATTATTGTTAGTCTGTCCTACACCTTGAGGTACTTGTGTATGTCCTGGATATTGTACCACTTTGCCATTTCCATTTGGAGGTGGTATGATGCTAAGTGGAGGTACTTGTAAAGGGCTTGACATTATAGCTGGAGGCATCATAACTCCACTAGTCTATTGTTGAACATGATATGCAGGATATGCATGAAGTAAAGGAAATGTAATGTTAGGCGTTGGAGCAGGGATCAACTATTGATTGACTTTTATAGCTTCTTCAAAAGCTCTAGCCAAAGTTGTAACACCAGGATGTGTCCTCCTAATAAACATGGAAGTCAAAGGATCCAATGTTGAGTAGTATATGCTCCTAGTAGCTTCATCTTCTACAATAGAGGGAGCTACCAGTTTTGAAAGCATCTTTTGGAATCTAGCATTGAAATTAACAATAGGTTCTCCTTCAAATCTCTTGATTGTGGCAAACAGGTGATAATTCATTGAAGGATCTATAGGTATCTTGAATCTATCCTTAAAAACTTTCTCTAAGTTGGCCCATGAACTAATTGAACCTTGACCAAGACTGATATACCAATTATATGCTTCTTCCCCTAAGGAAAATGGGAATAATCTGCATACCACATCCTGATGCTCAATTCATGCTCCACAACAAGCTTCCTTGAATGTTCTGATGTGATCATCAACATCCTGGTATGGATGATATTTAGGACAAATCTTGTCAAGATTTTTAGTCAAAGGATGAAATGCAGTGAAGGTCAAAGGTGACTCAGCAGCAAAGAATGACATTGTGACTGGTGGAGGTTGGACTGGAGGTGTTACAGTGGTTCTGTAGGTGTTTGTGACCTGATAGGGGTTATTGGAGTATGTTCTGGTGAAGCCTCTGATGTATTAGAACTAGGAGTGTGATGAATTTCTACTGTTCTAGGTCTGAGTCCCTAGATAGACAATTCCTCAAAGTGTCCACTGGATCTGGACCTAGTATTTGGCCTAAGAGCCAAGATTTCTACAATTTATGGAAATTTGTCTTGTTTTATTGTAAAGATTGACTAAAATACTTGTGCAAAGGATGTATTTACAACCAGGATCCAAAACTGAATGAATATTTATGAAATATTTGCAGAAATGGTGCAAATATGAACTGATATGAGGCTTCTGCACACAGATATTAGGATATCAGGTGTCACAAGAAAAATTGAATGATAACTTATCCTTCAAGAACCACAGGAATTGATTGCAAAGCTTAAGATATTTATGTTTGATTTTGAAATATTTGTGATGACCAGGCATAAAAAACTCAAAACAACAAATCTTTGCAAAAATATTTAAAGTAATTATCCTTGAGAACATTACCTCACTTCTAACATAGGAAAATACACGCATCACTAAATCACCTTCTAGGCAGTGAAGATAGGCCCACCTTCTAGTGCCAATTTATGTTGATGATGATTGTTAGTCATAACAACATGCATAAAAATTTGCACAACAAACCTTTACTATCTTGTAAAGTCTGATAAATTTAGGATAAATTGATGACTCCAAGGCTTCATTGATCAGGTCATGATCTTCTGACGTTACTTAGAGGTTGATGTGACATGTTGTTTTCCATTTCAAGGGGTCTTACATTTGTCTAGATGATGTATGATGCAACTGTATCCTATAAATTCACTTCGCAAAGAGGTTATTTCTACTCTATTCCAAAGATCACTGTGATATTTATAAGTTTGATCAACTCTTCTGATCATTGACCATCATGAACTTGCACATTCTTCTATACTATGTATTTATTCAAATAATGTGTTTACAAGTGGATATTCATGTGTTTATCATGGATATTTATCTGTATTGACATGATATTTATCAATTTGACATGCTTTCACTCAAAATATGCTCTGTATTTTCAATTATCTATGAGATATCTACATATTTTATGTTTATTTGCTTTTGATTGTATGTTATTTGCAATTATGGAGATGATCTTTGTAATGAAATTCAAAGAAATTTAAAGAAATATTCCTAATTATAGTGAACCTTTAGTTATTGAATCACATACACACAAGATACAGTCATGAAGAGAAGGAATCAAATCATAATTCACCAGGTTGTTCCACAGCTAGTTATGGATGATGCTAACTTTGAAGGAACAAGGAATGAAAACAATATATGCAGGTTGATAAGTGTTAGAATCTGAAAAGATTAATAACCCAGAAAACTAGTGCAAAGAAAAGATATTAAAACTATGAATGCAAATGATACAAAATCAAAATAGCAACACAGACAGAGTGAAGGAACAAGGAATGAAAACAATATATGCAGGTTGATAAGTGTTAGAATCTGAAAAGATTAATAACCCAGAAAACTAGTGCAAAGAAAAGATATTAAAACTATGAATGCAAATGATACAAAATCAAAATAGCAACACAGAGTTAGTCATCAAGAGAGTAATGCAAATGCTAGAAGCAAAATAGCATTAAGAGGATGCAAAAGCAAAAGATGCCAAATACAAGCCAGGTAGCCTGCTTATATAGACTAGGAAGAGAGAGGAGGTGGCAACACCGACCAATGAGGAGCAACCATCTATCGGACTAAAGATAGTAAAGTATCTTCCCAAGATAGCTAATGGATGCTCACATGTAGGAAGGTGACACCTTGCAACCACTCACCTAATAAGACATGCTTTATTAACCTAAGCAAGATTAATAGAAGTGTAGGAAAAACCTAGGAATATAGGAAAAATAAATAACCCATCTAGGAAATAAAAACCTACACTAACACCCCCCCATAAGTGAAGCTTAGGTGGATGTAGAAATGGGTCCCGACAAATCAAGCCTGATGAGGTACCCATGTACATAAAATTCCCCCCCAAAGAGAGAGAAAAGAGACCCCCCCAAAAGTAGAGAGAGTTAGGATTCCGAGTGAGAGGAAGAAGCCCCCCCAGAAGATGAAGCATCCCGCACCCCCAGCAAAGCTCGCAAATGAAGGAACTTGCTCTTAGTGAAGGGTCTGGTGAAGATATCAGCAACCTGCTTGAAAGTCAGATAGTAGCGAAGGTCGATGACGTGGCCATGGATGAGCTCCCAGATGTAGTGCATGTGAACCTCTATGTGTTTGGTCTGCCGATGATGGACTGAATTTCGTGAGATCTGAATAGCACTCTGGTTGTCACAAAATATGATTGATGGCCGTCTGATCTGGATGCCAAACTCAGTGAGAAGATTCTGAAGCCAAATGGCCTCAGTAGAGGCATTCACAGCCCCCCGATACTCGGCCTCAGTAGAAGATAAAGCAATAGCAGATTGCTTCTTGCTCGACCAACAAACAGGACCTAAACCAAGTGAGAAGCTGTAACCTGAAGTAGACTTGTGATCCTGAGAATCACCCGCCCAATATGAATCTGTGTAGCCCACCAAGTCAAGCTCAATGCCCGCTGCATAAGGAATCCCAAAACTATGAGTACCCTGAATGTAGTGAAGGATCCGCTTGGCTACTTTCCAGTGCAGCTCATGAGGCTCCTGCATGAATCGAGAGACCATGCCTATAGCATATGAAATGTCAGGTCTCGTATGAGTCAGATAAATGAGACTCCCAACAAGCTGTTGGTACAAAGTGCCATCAACAAGTGGAGAAGAACACTGAGCCTCAAGTTTGACTCCAGAAAGAAAAGGAGTCAGAGCAGGCTTACAGTCAGCCATATGAAACCTCGAGAGCAAATCTAGAGCATACTTGGACTGTGTGATGGTGATCCCAGAAGAAGACTGGTAGATCTTAATCCTGAGAAAGTAATGCAACAAGCCCAAGTCAGTCATCAAAAACCTGTCATGAAGGGCAGTTTTGACAGCCCCAATGGTGGATGAAGAACTCTCGGTGATCAGCAAGTCATCAACATACAAAACTAGAAATAGGAGTGAATCATCCTGCTGCAGAATGTAGACATTGGGATCAGAATGGCACTGAGTGAACCCAACTGATAGAAGGAAGGAATCCATCTTGGCATACCAGGCCTGAGGAGCCTGTTTGAGGCCATAGAGAGACTTCCGAAGACGACACACAAGTGAAGAATCCTAAAGGAACCCTTGTGGCTGCTCCATGTAGATCTCCTCCTGAAGGTCACCATGAAGAAAAGCACTCTTCACATCCATCTGGTGTACTTCCCAACGATTAGCTGCAGCAATGGCAAGAACAAGTCGGATGGAATTCATTCAGGCAACTGGCGCAAAAGTCTCAGAGTAGTCAATCCCAGGAACCTGGGAGAATCCTTTGGCGACTAAGCGAGCCTTATACTTGTCAACTGACCCATCTACAGCAAATTTTGTCTGATAGATCCACTTACATCGAACAAGTTTTCTTCCCTTAGGAAGAGGGACAAGATCCCAAGTGTGGTTCCTCATCAAGGAACTATACTCCTCCTGCATAGCTGTATCCCACTCAGAAATACCAGAAGCCTCATGAAAAGACTGTGGATCTGAGGCAGTAGCAATGAAGACATGTGGAGCATCCTGGAACTGTGAACGAGTTCGCCTGGTGTCTGATGGATCCCCAACCCAATCACCTGCAGATTGCAAGGTCTGTCTAGCCCAAAGTGGACCGAAAGATGGAGAATCTGGAGGAGAATCATCAACCACTGAATGATGACTAGGAGAGGAAGGAGGTGAGTCCTTTGAATCACTCTCTACATCAGAAGTGGAGGTAGAAGACTGCTCAAGTGAATTTGACTCATCAGAAGATCTGTCATGTATCCCAAGTGACTCCAATGTCAAAGTAGAAGGAGTTGGAGAAGTGATAGAAAGTGAGCTCGAAGAGCCCTCCTCAAACTAAACACTCCTCTCAATGAACAACTCATGTGTAGTAGGGTGGAGCAACCGATAACCCTTCACACCATCAGGATAACCTACAAATATGCAAGGTCTGCTTTGTGGATCCAAGGCCTTGCGTTTCTCTGTAGGAATGTGGGCCCATGTAGGAGAACCAAAAACTCGAAAGTGCTTAACTGATGGTTTCTGACCGCTCCAAGCTTCAAAAGGAGTGACTCCCTTCAAGGCTCGATGAGGAACACGGTTCTGGATATAACAAGCATAGTTAATGGCCTCTGCCCAATACTATGGTGCAAGAGATCTGGAGTGAATCATGCAGTTCACCATTTCCTTCAAGGACCTATTCTTCCGTTCTGCTGAGGATTGTATGGAACTGAATGCTGCAAATCAATCCCCTCTAAAGTGTTAAAACCTCTCAAACCGATGGTTGACATACTCACCACCATTGTCAGTGTGCAAAACTTTGATGGCTTTCCTAGATTGCTTCTCTACAAAAGTCTTGAAGTCTTGAAAATGATCAAATACCTCTGACTTCTATTTGAGAAAGTACACCCAAGTATTTTGAGAAAAGTCATCAATGAATGTGAGGACATATCTACCCCTGCTGAAAGAAGGATGCTGAAATGGACCAGCCAAATCACTGTGAACTATCTCTAGTATCTGTAAAGCTCTCCATGCCTTACCTTTGTCAAACTTTTCCTTAGGATGCTTACCAAGAATGCAACCTTGGCAAACACCACCTGACAACTGAACTGAAGGCAACCCTATGACCATGCTCTGCTGGTTGAGCTGCTGCAAGTAGCGGAAGTTAAGATGGCCAAACCGCTCATGCCATAATCTACTCACATCATTAGAATGAGTGAGCAAAATAGTTGAAGGAGGATCAGGAACAAAGTGAGAAAATAGATAGAGCCATGACTAATGATCTGCTCTCCCAACTGCAACTGTAGAATCACTGTTCAACTTACAAATCTCCACTGAATCAAGAGTGAACTCAACCCACTTGCCTGAACCTGTGTGAGTGATCTGGTATACCGATAGGAGATTAGTTGATAATGAGGGCACACAAAGAACATCATGGAATGTACTATCCCCCACATCAACAGACCCTCTCACACACACCTCAATAGGAGTGTTATCACCCATCAAAATAGAAGGCATAGTACACAGCTCCAAGGATGCAAGTTCTTCCTTAGATGAATCCGTGTGGTGCGAGGCACCCGAATCAAGAACCCAAGTGGATGGTGAAGAAGCAACTACAACAAGGGCCTTGCCCTTTCCTTTTCCCTTGCTATTTTCTTTTGCCTTATTAGACCCCTCATTAGAACTCTGTTTGACAGACTCAGGAACACTGATATTATTCTTCTCAAGAATGTGTGTCAAGTGATCAATTTGTTTCTTTAGACATTTATGTTTATCATGATCGGGTCTTTTACAATAGGCAAATTGGACCCTCTCTTTCTTAGGCTTGTCGCCCTTGGAATATTGGGTCTCATTAGTTACTTTTGAAGCAACCGGTATCTGATCCTTCTTCTCCTTGCTATTCTTTTGTTTCTTATCCTTACTATTGTTGTTACTACTTTGTCCTTTTTGTTCTTTTGTGCCTTGGTTGGCAGCCAAGGCATGTGACTTAGAGGACTTAAGAGTGCCCATCTGAATTAGCTTGTCCTGTTCCCGAGTGAGATTGACAACAAAATCATCTAAAGATGGCATGGTGAATTGAGTACCAAGTGCACCCTTAGTAGCATAGAAAGTAGAAATAAACACAGAATATTCTGAACTTAGCTTAGAGAGAATACTAAGAATCAGTTGTTCATCTTTCTTTTCAATTCCACATTGTTTTAACTGCAGCCTTAGTGATATCAATTTAGTGAAGAAATCCTGGATTGTGTTGAAATTGCCTGGACTTAAACTAATTAGTTCATTTTCCAACATATGACCCCTCATTGAATCTTGTGTACCAAATAGTGTTTCTAGTTTTGTCTAAATTTCATTTGGCGTATTCAAAGACTTAATGTGAAAGAGCAAATTAGGAGAAACAGACAAACACAATGTTCCATATGCCTCATCACATTTGTTAAACCACTTAGGCTTATCTTCATCTTTAGCAGGTTCAGTTTCAAGTCCCATAGTTATCCTATTTAATCCATCTTTCCTTAAGTGAATTGTCATGCGTGATTTCCACTCAAAGTAATTGTATGGAGTTAGGATGGGCAAATTTGTTTGATCCATGATGAAGAAATGCAGAGAAGAAGTGCTGAAAAGAAGAGAACCCAACCAAGACAACCCCCCCTTTTCACTCAATCAAAGAACCCCCCCAAGAAAATATGATTTGGCACTTTATATTAGTGCATTTACAACTACTACTAGCAATAAATACTGAGTGGTTTTGATTTCAATGCATTTACAAAACCCTTATGCTGAAAATACAACTTTGGCATAATATCTAAAGAAATAAATAGCACCACTGCGATCTACTCAAAAAATCATGCACTTTCAAAAAAATAATCACCTCGATACGAGGTCGTATGTGAAAGTTATGATCCTCCGAAGTTCCCAAAACGAGAACTGTGCAATGTGACGACTGAGAATCTACAATTTTTAAAAAATCTTGGCATCAAAATCAAAAAAATGACTACACTAGTGCATAGAGCACGAACAAATAGCCAAAATAAAAAAAAAATTCGTGGGAAAAGGAGTCCGTATGAGCAAGAACGGAGCATTTGAAAACTATCTTCAAAACTGTAGCTGCCAATGGAGAGGGATCCTGCTGTAGCTTTCTGAGCATGTTTCTGTAAAATATACAGACTGCATGCAAAAATAGAACGATACCCAGATGGTTTTTCTATGCTGTGAACAAAACCTAGAAGGCGTTTTTCTTGCAAATGCACATAAGATGTTGATCCAGTGTAAATAGAATGCCTTTAGCTACAAAAAATGACCCCAACAACCAAAAAACAACATGCAAAGGCTGAATCAGATGCTGGAACCTACAATATTGATTCAAAAGACCAAATATGCAAGCTGGTTGTCAAATTTGAGCTCGAAACCCCGGTTCCGCAACTGTGTATGACGATCTCTGATTTCGGTGAAACGAAAGCCAAATCTGACTTTCTCAAGCCTCCTGGACGCGTTGGAACAACCGGAAATGCTGCCAGTATAACTAGAAATGCTGCAATCACCTAGATTTCATAAAACACATGTGCAACCCCAGAGATTAAAATTTTTTTTGTCAAACTTTTATGATTCTCAAGATCATCCGAAGATGCAAGAGAAGAGCGTACTGGGTTTTTCGAAAACCTGCAATAAGATTTATTAGCCCCCCCCAAATCTCTCAAATATGGAAACTAAAATCTACTCTTACACATAGAATAGCTCTGATACCATGTTAGAATCTGAAAAGATTAATAACCCAGAAAACAAGTGCAAAGAATAGATATTAAAACTATGAATGCAAATGATACAAAATCAAAATAGCAACATAGAGTTAGTCTCCAAGAGAGTAATGCAAATGCTAGAAGCAAAATTGCATTAAGAGGATGTAAAAGCAAAAGATGCCAAATACAAGCTAGGTAGCATGCTTATATAGACTAGGAAGAGAGAGGAGGTGGCAACACCGACCAATGAGGAGCAACCATCTATCAGACTAAAGATAGCAAAGTATCTTCCCAAGATAGCTAATGGATGCTCACATGTAGGAAGGTGACACCTCACAACCACTCACCTAATAAGACATGTTTTATTAACCTAAGCGAGATTAATAGAAGTGTAGGAAAAACCTAGGAATATAGGAAAAATAAATAACCCATCTAGGAAATAAAAACCTACACTAACAATAAGCGCTCCAAGGGACATAGCTAATCAATGCAGATATCCTAGATCTCATCCACTGATTACTCAAGATTTACAATGAAAATGTAATCAACACAACTTCTCTTTCATTAAGTATGCAAAACATGTACATTTACAATAAATTTGAAATAAGTCCTAAATTCTTCAGCAATCAAATTTCAATTAAGTTTCGAATGACCAAAAGATTGCACTCCTTCACCTTTTATAGAATAAGGAGAGGAGGCGGTTACAACTGACCAATGGTCAAGATTTATTAATTCAGATCAATAGCTAACAATTATCCATTGACTTAGTCAACACCCTCATTTGTGGCACAAGTTTCCAACTGGCAACCATCTATATGACTTGCTACTTATAAGTTGCTCATGCATATGTTTACTTGGTGATGTATCTATACTTATTCTTCATCTCCTTCTTCTTCACTCCCTTCTTACTCATTGTTCTCTCCACTTCCTTCACTTTCACTATCACTATCACCTTGGTAAACATCCTCTCCCACATAGACCTTTACTGCTGTCCTAATAGATTCATATGTTTGCACTATTCTATTTATTTCTCCCCCATCTTGGACTTTAGCTTTTATTATTGCATGTTTATGGCAGTGGAATTTATCCTTGAGGGCTTCCATCTTGCCTTTCCTGCTGCTCAATGTCTCATTATATGTTTCCACCTTGACCTTTATCCTCATGATTCTATTCATCACTTCCTCTGTCAAGTTGTTCAGGGGGTCCATCTACTACTAGATTGAAATGATCATGTAGAGCCTTAACAGTAAAATCTACATCCTGATTCTCAATTTTACCTTCTATTTTTCCTTCTAAAGCTTCCAGGGTCTCTGTCTCATATGCCATCATGCTATGTAGTTTGACACTGATGTCCCTAAGCTTGCCACTACATTTATTTAACATATCACATTCGAACCTGATATCTTCATACCAGATCCCCGTTAACAGGGCAGTGTTATTATCTAATACATTGTTACTTATCAAAATTTGTGGATCAATTCTTCTTATCTCACTCAGAGCACCTAGGTCCTTTTCCAATTTGAATGACCTTCTACCTATTTCATTTTGCATCTTGTCTACCTTTCTCTTTAAGGTGCTCAAAGAATTCCATCTGTGCAGAGAGGTCTTTACCACCTCTTCAACTCCAACAAATGCTGATAACATCCATTTCTCCATCACCATCACCTCATGCTTCATAAGGTCCTATTTGGTAACCTCATATTGTGATATAATAGTCAATGGGATGGCCGGATCAGCAAGTGCATGATCAGGGTTAATCAATCCTTTTATAAAAGAATGCAATTGAGAAATGTGCTCTTTCTGTACCTTATTCTTCTCCTTTTCCCTCTTTACCCTTTAGTTTAGAGAATCAATAATATCCTTTCCCTCTTGACCTTCTTGTCCTCATTTGTAAAACTTAGATCAACATTAGTGATCTGAAACTCTTCCAGGCTTTGCCTTTCTCCTTTTCAACTATAGGGAGAGCTAATTGTGCGGTCCTCCTACTTGTAGTAGGATCTCTTTTTATCGTGGATGTCGGCCTATCCTTTCTCCTTGGCTTCATCATGCTCTCAACAAACAGGGTAGACACACCAAAATATTGAACCTCCTCCACTTGTTACACATGTATTTCCCACCAGAGCCAATAAGGTATATCAGCCCCAGATTTTTGATGATCTCTTCCTATGTGATGGGTGTCCCGCTCTCCTATATCAGCTTCTATCCTTGGTGGTGAAGGTACCTTCTTGATTTATTCCTCACGTAGTTCATCATGAGGGGAATCTCACTGGGGTTCCTCTTGTTGAGGGGCTTCCTTTTGTAAAGGAGGATCTTGTGAAATATTCACATTTTGATCTCATGCCTCCTTTGGTGAGTTTTCCTTTGGAACTCCATCACCTTTCTTATTGTGTTCATCCTGCGATACATTCGCCCCTGAGAGGCTTGTGCGTTTTGACCTTGGAGATCACCTTGATCACCCTTGATCATATCTTCTGTTTCCTTATCAGTACCTTGGTCATTGGTTATTTTATGTTCTCCACCTTTTGGTGTATTGATATTTTCTAAACTAGGCCCTGTCTAACCTGATTTTTCTTCAATCCTTGGCACTTTTCATGGATCTCCCTGCTCAGTATGTGGTGGAGATGTGCTTTGTTTCTGTCGAGCATCCTTGTGAAGCATCTCTTGATCATCCTTGCCTTGAGGAAATGATGAACCACTTTGGGCCTGACCAGCACTATTGTCTGGTATGTCCTGATCACCCCCACTTTGTTGTTGTGTTTCTGATGTTTTTGGTTCTGTGGGTACCTTATTTTGTTCTCGATCCTGATCAGGTGTAGCATTATCTTTCTCTGTATGCCCTGCTTCTTCAGCCCTTTTAGGATCCAGGGGTGGATTATTGTCTTTATTTGGGCTTACATCACCCCTATATGTCAGGTCTACTGCTACAGGGCTTGTGACCTATTCAACCAAATTATCCAGCCCTATATGTTGGGCTACTCTCTCAGGACTATCCTATTTCATTTCTTCCATCTGTTTTTCCTCTTGTAACGCCCTCATTTGGGCTAATGGGGTCCCATGAGGAGTCATCTTGGTGTTAGCAACCAAGGTTTCCATATGTTGAACGGCCACATTCTGGACTACTTCATCATGTGATAGTTCTATAGTATCATCTAGAGAGAAAGGAGGCTCCTTATTAGCCATGAGCACTTCTCTTGTCTACTCCTCGGCCCTCTTAGTTTTAAACTTAATTATTGCTAGAATGGGGACTTCATGCTATAATTCTTTTCTGAAAACTTCACTGCCCCTTCCTCTCAACATGATGGGATCAGTGCTAATATCCCCCGTCATGGTTGTTCTCTACTTCTTGGGTGGTGATATTTGTGGCATCCCTTTCCTCTTCTTGCTTGCTATCCACAAGTCATCATCTTTAGGTTCTTTATTCAATTGTTTCTCTTCCAAGGGGTTATCCTCTTCTAATTCATGTTGTAGGTTCTCTCCTTCCACCTGCATCTCCGTGCTCTCAATAACAGGCCTCAAAATCCTCTTAGTCTTTAGTTTCTCTAGTGGAGGCCATGATATGGATATATGAGCTAATGTGGATGCATAAGCTGATGTACATGCACCCTCACCCTTAGTAGCAACTCTTTCTATGATCACCCCCCTTGGTTCATTTTCAACCTTCTTACCTTTGGGGGGTATCTTCTTTTGTTTTTCAGTGGGTAATCTCTCCCCATTAGATTTTCTCTTCTCAATAAGGAAATCATCATACTCTTCATCAGATAATTCTTCTCTTTTTCTTATTATCAACAGTAAGGGCCATGCCCCTCTTCTTCAGTTTGGTAATTTCTGCATCTACCTAGCTTTGGGTCAGCTAGATCACCCCTTGCATTATATAATCCAAGGATATATCCTCTAGTTGTGTGAGATTAGGAGCCGATATGGTGTCATTATACACCTTCTTGTCTTCATATTCATCAGACATTATCTTTCCATCATCCTTATACAGTTGTGCTGGCACTAGGATGCAGTCAAAGGTCCTGACTTGATTCAAGGTGAGCCTTTGATATTTCCTTCTTCTCACCTCAGCTTCATGATCACAATTGGTCCAAAAATCCTCCAGATGCTTTTGGTGTATATGTTTTCCTAGTAGCTTCTACATCCTTCCATAAGGATCATATGATCTGGCAAGAGGAAATGGCTATAAGTACATTTGTTTTAGCCCTCCTATAGCATGCTCAATGCTTTGTAAATCTAGGCATAAATACCATCTCATGTATATTGGGAATAAAACAGGGGGAATTTTATTTTGTTTCTTATAGGCCTCAACTGAAGTAGACACCTGTCTGACAAACTCCATCAAAAGGACCCTATCAGTAGGGTACCTAGGTAACATGAGGGGTTGTCCATCAAAACCATCAATTTTGATATACGAAAAGGTAGTAAATTAGATGAACCATGTTCCATGTTTGTAAATAACCTCTTGAGCTTCCATGCTTAGCCTTTTTGTCTGATCCTCCTCCATTGTTCTAACCAAATGCATTGAAAATGCATCATTTACCAATTTGTAATCTTGGAGATATACTTTTCTTTGTAATTGGGGATAGTGATCCCATATATACACATCATCTGCATCACTACGAACCTTACCTACTATTCATAGGGCATCAAATGTTCCTCTGAATGTGCAAGAGTATACCACATATGAGGTCATGTAGAATAAGCATGCCTATCCTCCCAACTTCCTCATCCCCTCATCTATTGAATCACTAATGATCTTGGCCCATAGGGGTTTGCTATCTAAGTATAGCACCATCTAGATGATCCCAAACATCCAATTCTCAAAATTACTAGCACGAGGTCTGCTAGTCATCCTGCTCAGCAGGGCAATTATAGATTGATATTCATCATCAAAATTAAACTTGTACAAGTATACTGGTAGCTTGGCCGAAGCTGTATAAGTGCTTCTCTTCAACCTCCACTAATACATCTTCTTCCTAGCATTCTTCTTGTTATTGTTGTACTCTGTCTCCAATTTATGGAGATCCACATTGACCACCTTATTTCCTACCGGCAAGTTGAATGTGGCAGTGAGGCCCTTGACTGAGAAGTCAGCATATATCCTACCACATTTCTCTACTCACCTGGTTTCTGGGTTATAATTCCTTGCACATTCTACTACCAATTCTAGGGCATCCATGGCATAAGGAAAACCAGTTGCATGTCATGTGCCATTGGTAAAGACTCTGTCCAGAATAGGATTGTCTATATCATTATCCAACCTTATTGACCATACATCTAGGTCTGTACTCCCTTGATGTGTATCACTAATGACCCCATATCAGAATTGCACCCCTTCTAGTTGCACAAACATGGGCTTCAGAAACTTAGCCTTAGACTTGTTTCTTCTAATGTCAACCATTGATTCCTGCAATAAACATGATTTATTTTACCCTATGGTACCCATATGTATTTTCAACAATATCACACATCTTTTATCTACTACCCTTCATTTTAACCCTCTCTATGCATCGTCATGCAGATTTGCTCTAGTAATGATAAACATTTTACCTAGATTTATAGAAAATGACAATGGGGAGGTTTTTTGAAGTTACTTACCTAATAATGCTTTCCTTTGGAATATATGAGTGATTACTAGAAAGACTATAAACGTGCAGGGTCACCCGTTCCATTCCATTATGCTGGTAGGTAGCTGATAAGGGTTTGATTTCTAGAGCTCTATAATTTTTGATTTATCGCAAGGTGAATGAAAATGACCTTTGAATTTCACTTTTAAATCTAGATCAATGAGACAAATTAGGGTAAAGTGTGTTGTCTTGATTAAATCTGTCGATCATTTGCATGGAATTTGTAGATGCCACCAAGTGTTTGATTCGTATTTGTAATCGGCGAGATTTTGTCTTCTGCGTTAATTGTATTTAATGTTAGGGGTGATCTTTGAAATATTAGGGATATTCAAAAATATGACCCCCATCTTGCGCAAGATAGTCGTATACTTAAGATCAGGTGATATGGTCAACTTTTGACTATGAAGCATATCAGGTCACAGAATTAAGATTAGGGGTACTTCAAAATATGACCCTCCCTTTTGGGAATAGATCATCATGACATCATCATGTCATCGATGTTCTTTAGTTATCATGTTATAGTGACGTCATCTCCATATTAGGAAATATGATGGATATTGGATATATGACCCCCTGGAGGTCAGATGAGATGATGATGTCATCATCAGGGTTATTTCTTTTGTTCATTGGAATTGGATGACATCATTGTCATATTTGCATAGGGTGATTTCCGCGAAGGGTTGATATTTGTAGGATGACTGATATTAGGAAATACGAACCCACCCAGGAATATGAGAGGTTCTTTGACGGGTAGATACCGGCTCTTATTTAATTTTGATGTTTGCCTATCAGGCACCTAGTGGTTATCGGGTGATGATTCTAAGTCTAGGTGATGTTATCAAATATGACTTATGCTAGAAATCTAACCCCCCCCCGAAAACATGAGGGTTGACCAGACTTTGACTCAACATAACTTTCTACCCTTAGACCACACTGGGGTGATCCAAAAGGCAAACTTGCTTAGAATTTTGTGTACCTTCCAACCATGAGGTTAATAATAGAAAATACTAACTTTGACAATTGACCTCATCTAGTGGTATATCCTTCCTCCCAAAGGTGACATATATGATTGATTTTACCAAACCACCCAAAGCAAGAAACAAGTAGAAAGAAAAAGTTGGGTCCCTATTTTGCTAAGGCAAAATGGGGTATGTTGTGTAACCACACAACACTGTACAACAAGTACAACTCACAATCATGATGTTTCCATGGATGGAACAATAACATATCTCCATTCCATCAACTAATAAATTTCTCTAGCTAGATCATCCCTACAATCACAAGTTAAACAAAGCATCAAAATTCTTCATTTTTAATCATAAATCGTCAGAATATATTCATCTTCATACTCAAATTAGTCCTAGACAACTAGTAGTCAATCCTATCTCCATTATCAAATTTGGTTGCCATAGGCAACTTCACCAAATTTAGGATTTCATCATGTTGCCATGCATAAGAGATCCACCTCAAGGTAGTTTTCCAGGTCTAGTTATAATCTTGCAGATGTTCATTATGATTCTAGGGTGGTATGATAGTCCATTGGTTTCTATGACATCTTGATAGCATAGATGCATCTGAACATTCACCCTTCATGGATATATTGGTAGTAAAATAGAGTTTTAAATTGTTCTTAAGGTTTGGGACAATCATAGTGATCAATAGTCTATGCAATTTCTCATTTTTCATTCATGACTGCCTTCCACCTTATGATAGTATCCTAACCTTCTTACCTCATCAGCTATCTTAAAAGTGGAAGATTTAATCATTACCACATGGTTATGTCTCTTTCATTATGAAGATAATGCAATTTAATATCTAGAGGAGTCTTACATCTTAACAACAATTTCATTGTCCCTTTGTAACATCATGTGAATGTGACAATCTTCACATGTTTCCTTGATGAACTTTTGATAACAAGGGAAGATGACAATCTTATGATTGATAACTAATCCTAGAGAAATCATGATGTAACAACCCAATTGAACTCCTCATGACAAGTTTGTTATTGGTTTAAGGTTATCTTAAAGGTCCATAACAATCTAGGAATTTAATAACAATTAACAGTCCTTAATGGTCATGACAATATTATACAAGATACTAAAGTTCATGCTAAGATGATGATTTCCTCTTTACTATAAAATGGTAAGGATCAACACAATTGTTCCTATCATATCATAATTGAAATAAGACCGATCAAGCAACCTAGTACTGCACATGGTGCATAAATGATAATCTTCTTATGGTTTTCTTGGTATGTATAATGAAACCCACTTAGTTAGGGTTTGATGGATTGCCCTCTAGGCAATCAAATCCTTGTCTCTTAGAACTCCATTTAGATTACGATCATGGCATTCAATTCTAAAACCACACTCTAAGAAATGGATGCTTACAAATGAGTTTTGATTCACTCAAATCATCACATACTCAAACACTTATCCAACTTATGAATTCATGATTGATCCAATGCTCAAACGAATGCAAGCATGACTGTTGTATTTGTTGACCAAGCTTATTGATAGTCATAAAGTTAGAGAAATTCATCCAAAACCATTACAAACTATTTCTATCTTTGACATAGGAAATGTTGGATCTTCTAGAATGAGTACTTAACATCAAAACAATAGCCAACTCCAAAGAAAAATTAACAAAATTGAAACCTTGGACCTAACATATGATGACAAACCTTGACAACAAATTCATTATGGTAGTCCTAATAGCCCTACTGCTATACTCTAACTACTGTGAAAATACAATGCTTGGCTAATGATATCTCTCTGAGTCCTTAAGAGGCATCTTTTGATATGATAGTCCTTCATATTGACAAAACCTTGATACCAAATACCTTATGATCAAACACCATAATGATAGTCCTAGATAACAAAATCAATTATAGGACAGTCCTATTGAGAGGGTTGTGACAAGATGAATGAGAGGATAACTCATAAGCATAACATGACCTTGATAATATATGCATGCAAATGCTTTTTTACAAACCTGCAGATAGTCTTTCAAAACAAAGATACACTTTTATGCCCATGACTATCCTAGTATTTGATTGAACCTAACATGATTGTCTATATAATCGTATTGATCTTTCTTGTCTCCCTCACTACTTACTCATGATCCATGTACCCTTTGAAATTTATTTTACCACTAGTAATATAATCTGTATCTTTGACTTGCTATAGACTTAGACAATGGTAACAATCTCCTCTATAATTATTATGGAAAACAATATCATGGCATCTATATCTTCAAGAAAATGGCACCTTTAAACCACTTTTTCCCTCTACAATCCTTTCAAATCTTGGCGCCAAAGTTTCATTTGGGGTTTTTAGGACTTGTTTAAGGGTCTGCAAAAGTTTAAAGGCAGTTTAGGGAGTTTGGGGACCTTTTGCAAGGATTTGTGAGATCCTACACCAAGTGTAACAAAATAATAACCTCTCCCAAAGCCTTTATAATACATTGTGACCACATTTTAGACTTTATACATGAAGGTATACAATGAAATAATCTTGAAGGTCATCAAATGGGAAAATGGAAACTAGGACCACATTAGGAGTTATTAACTACATGACTAAACATATGGCATATACTCCAAAACTCCTTTCAAGAGATGAATACTATGAATAACATAAAGGGATTAGCCCTAAATGGGCATGATCCTCACCAACATGTATGAAGACTTGAGATATTAACTTTGTCCACCTAATAAGAAAATGACATTTAATTCAACTTCTAAGGCCAATATCTATCTCTCTTATAATAAATGTACGCCCTCAACTGGACTCAAACCATTAAGATATACACACCTAAAATCAATTGTCTAAAAGTCCAAAGATCACTAAGCTTATTATCATAAGAAGATAAACAATTTTCAAGATAACCTTATCAACAAAGAGTATCAAGACACAATTAGGACTCATACCATGGGATGAAACAAACCAGACCACCAAGAATTTTCCTAAGATAAGAAACAAGTGAGACAATCTAAAATATAGAGTTGTTAGAAAGGGTAAGCTCCCATAACAAGCCAAATAGTTCATTGAGTTGCAACTAGAAGACAAGGCTCCACACAAGTATTTCTTAGACTGAATACAATCATGACTATTGCTTCATAAGGATAGAAAACTAATCCACAAGGATTCTCCAATATTGGTAGACATGGTAATTCCAAGACCATTCTAATGGCAAGTGGTACATGTGGAAACACTTCAGTGATAAATACAATACACCAAAGCACTCCTATATGATCTTGTGATAACACAAAGACCAAACAACCATCTCCAACAAGTGTTACACATGCTCCAATAGTGGCATAGTGCACTCTATATAATATCAAACACTCTTGCAATAACCAAACCTCATCCAAATAATCTGTAGCTTCTACCATGGTTTCTAGATTGTCCAATACACTTCCAAGCCAAACTGAAAGGTCCAATTCACATAGATTCTTATTGCATCATTTTGAGTATCAAGTTCTTTAAACTTTAGATAGTGTAGTTGATGCAACATATAGGTAGATAACTTAGTGATACACCTTTCTCAAGGGTACATGCCTTGTATGTAAAACAAACAACTAAAAAAATTACATTTACCATTTAGTTTTATATCTTTCTTTGTATTTGCATTGTATGTCTTATAAGCTACGAGACATGCCTACAACTTAATCTAGATCCTCATCTAAATAGTTTTCCACCAAGAATCAAAATTTAGGTCTCGAATGAAAATCCCAACTTCAATTTGAAAATTACATAGTTCACTATAATAGCTCTTACATTTTGAAATTTGTATGCACATGTATGTACGTTTAATTTAAATATTTCAAGTGTAATTTCTTGAAACATGTATAATTTATCTAGTTTATTTATAACTTATAATTTTTCAACATGTATATATTTAATTATAATTTATATATATAGATTCTTGAAAATTAATTTCGTAGTCAAGTTTGTATGTTTATATGTATATATACAGGTTTGTAGTTTTTATATATATCATCATGGATGATATTCACTTTGATATTGAGGACTTCCTCAATGTACAAGATGAATAGGCACCATCTCCACCCCCAGCCCCACCTCTAGATGCCCCACCTCCACCCCCACCTAGACCCCCACTTGGAACTGACCAGGCTTGCCTACGATCCATAAATAATGAAAATATGGATTGCATACAAGAAAAACTCAATTCCATTTGCAGTGAACAATTCATGCCACCTCACGTGGTACGTTTTGTAACTTTGGTGCAAAACATTGTAGATTCTGTGAAGTCTATTGACTCAGACTTCGATAGATTCTGGAAATGGAGAGAGGAGAGGCACCAATTTTATGCTAATGGCCTCTCCTATAAGGATATTTTGGATCTTAAAATCACAAAAGGTCATTTAGTGCAATATTTTAGACACCCCATCACAAATGAACCTATTCCTACAAATACGAAAAGAATATCAATCAGGTGGTGTAGACATGAAGGAATGTCTACCAATTTTTGGGATAGATGGTGGATGGTGTTTGATTATCCACCTCATGCTAATTGTGAGGTTCCTTTATATTTTTTGAGAAAATTATATGTAGAGTTTATTATGAATCAGAAACCCAACTATTTTGATTTTAGATCATTCTAGGGTATTGGTGGTGACATGCCACAACAAAGGTTGGGGACACAGATTGATCCCCAATGACCCATGCCTGTTCAAACTCTTATTGACCCTCCTACTACTACCATTCCTTCACCCTTCTAGCATCATGCGGTGGTATCTGCACTAGGCACATTTAGTGCACTCTTAGGTAGCCTAGATGAGTAGACTTCTATGATGGTAGCTCAGGTTAGACACCATGGAGGAGCTGATGGTGGAAGTGGTCCTAGTACCACTCCACATGTGTTGATGCCTCATACATGTACGAGTTGCAATCAGTTGTGTTATGGACCTTATTAGGTAGCTACACCCACTTCAGCTACACATGCAGCATCTGATTATATGGGTGAATCATTTGTTGATTATCTATTTGCTGAGGATCATCCCACTGATCATTTGACACAAGTATATATATAGGTTACACACATGTTGAATTTATAACAATTTTAAGCATGTGTTTTTAATGAACATAGAGATCAATTAAATTGTAATATTTTAACAATCGAATTGTTTGGTGTAGATGATGGCAATAGGGACCATTGATTGATTTAATTTTTCATCAACACCTATTCATCTTGGGCACCCATTTGGGGTATTTTGAATGATTTATATTTTAAATAATTTTATTTACTTGATTTTAATTTGTAATTCAGTCTTGAACATGTACATTAAATATTTATGTTGGTTCAAGGTTCTTCCACATTGAATCCTCCATTTGAGGGTGTCTTGAGCACTCCTCCATCATTGGGAATCTCACATGACCCTTTTGTATGTATATTGTTTTAAAAAACTATATATATACTTAGATTTTTCTATTTAGAATTTGCTATATCTAAAAACGTGAATGTACTATTTAATATATATTTAAAATATATGTCTATGTAGGTTGACACAATAATGAGGATGGGTATTATATCACGCTTGGATGATCCAAGTTTATATCAGGAGTCGACTGCATTTCAGGTTGTTGAAAAAATATCTATGTCTACGTGCAATATGTAGGTCTTTTAAATAGATTAAAACAAAAATTGGGTACCTACACAAGTGGATATATGTGTTAACCTAATTTGTACCCATGTGCTAAGTTATAAATGACCTTGTAGGAGCTTGTCAGTGACACATTTCATCCTGTTCATGCCATTCCACCTACAACACATGCAGAGCAGGAGGACAGAGGAGATGGGCAGCCTAATACAGTATAATTTAAAATTTATATTATATTTAAAGTCAATTAAAATATACATTGTGAACTTAAAGTAAATTTCAATAGAATATATATGTTGACATGTGTTAAAAGTTCTTTTTCTTTTATAGCTTGAGACATGTCATGTAGCTAAGCCTATAGAGACAGGTCCTAGAACAGAGGATGCACAACAACCTCTTATGGTATAATAATTTAAATATGATATATTATAAATTAAATTGAATTAAATCATTTTTAAAATTGTCTTACATCTAATTTCAAATTTTTTTCTCTTGTACATGTAGATTGATTCAGAGCATGTAGAGACAGGTCCAGATGCACCAGAGCATACCTCTTAGCCTCACATGGTAATTTAATTTTATGATAAATTATAAATTAAATTGTCGTTATATCATTTTTAATCATCTTACATCTAATTTCATCTAAATCTTTCTCTTCTACAGAGTGATTCGGGTCATTTGAGTAGTTTACATGGTATGAAGAGGTCTCTTGATTACAGAGACAATATGAGTTAGGTTATTTCATGGGCTATATTTGACTATTTCATAGACTACATATATACTATTTCCCATGGACTTTATATATTGTTTCATCTAGACTTTATTTCATTTCAGTATTTTATGTCCATAAACATTTAAGTGAAATAGAAATGACACTAGCTATCTTATTCAATATCATTTTTATATTTAAATATATATAGAAATTGGGGTTCTAATAAAAAATAACAAAAACTAATTAGTTTTTATATTGAGAAAACAATTTAACATCTTATAATTGTCTATATCTACTTAGCTTCCAATGCCCTTTATAAATGTAATTTTGGATAGTAAGGTTTTCACAAAGTGGTTTCAAGTATTCTATAGTAATATGCCTCATCAAGGTTATGGGAAATTTTTTACTTCATTTATTATTGTTGGCAATTCTTAGATATCATACCTTTAGAAATTAAATAATGAAGATTATCAAAATTTTGTATTAATAGAATGAGCTAACTAATGTATAGATAAAAAAAGAAGTTGGCTTTTATCTTAATATCATGATGTTTCGGTTATGGAAATGTACCATCTTTTTTATATTAAATAAGTAATGGTCAATATGAAAGACTTCTACTATTTTAACTAGTAATGTGTTTTACTTGTAAAAGTTCTCTATAAAGGGAAAAGACAGAGAGAAAGTAAGTTCCTCCAAGAGGATATGTTTTTTTGATTGAATCATTCAATATAATAACAATGGTAATAAGTGTCATATATGAACTAATGAAAGGATTTACTTCACTTTCTTGATTCTTTTCATATATTTCTTGGAGGATTATGCCACATGTTTGAAGGAGTTTTACACATATATTTCACTCTTACACCTTTATTAATTTTATTATTCCCTTGGAAGTAGAACTCCATAATGAAGCAGTTGCATTCTTGGGATTCTTCTTGAATAGCTAGTTATGGTGCCATATTTGGAGGAGATATTAGAAAAAATGAAAGGAGAAATTTTTTAATAGATTCACAAATATTTTACTAGAATGCAAGCTAGTCTTGGAATGTAATGTTAGAATGCTAGTGTGCGAGAAAAAATATTCTCCAATGATCTAACATTGTTTGACGATGTATTAAGCACACAAAAGAATTTAAGATCAATATTATAGTAATATAATATAAAGAAACTATCTGAATGTGTAATTAAGGCAAAGGATGTTGATAAATAATAAGGATGTACATAGTAAAGTAAGAGAAACAAATAGTGACTAAATGCTCAATTTTGAGCTTATAGAAAGTTACAAGTCTATTTGAATCTTTTCAAACATAAGGATAGTAGTTCATAAACCTCTAAAATATTGAAAATATGGTGAAATAACATGGTTTATGGACCTTAGTAAGTTGACAATTGCATGCATAGTGAATGTCAATCATCTATGCAATTGTAGCAATGTGCTTCAGTGGTTTTCAAAATTGCTTAGGGCTGTCCAATTGGAAGGAGATTAGTGTTAGAGCCTTAGAAGTTTGCAAGAAAGGTGGTACATTCATCAACAATGGTTTGGAGACCACCAATACTAGAAGGGAAATGAAAAGGAAATTATTTTGAGACCATAGAGTGTCTAATTAGAAAGAAAGATGTTGTAAATTAGAGATTCTAGCCAATTAAGGGAAGAACATAGTTTCTTATGTAATGTACAAATGGAGCCTAGAGGCTCTCTAAGATTTAGTCTAAGTAGACAACTACTTCAAGTAGTGAGGAAAATATATCCAAATGAGCTATTGAAAGATACTTGTGGCAAGATATTGACTAATCATGATAGGAGTTACATCAACATATTATTAGGATCAAAAAAACATTTGTTCTAAGGTCTCTTTCTATGTCAAGAAATAGTTTTTGTGTAGACTTGGTCTGTATTATTGTTCAAGTTCACAAGCAAGCTAGTGTGCTTGAGAAGGCAATGAATTTAAAAAATTGAAGCACATGTTGACCTCATTAGTGAGTTCAAGTGCATGTTTAATATTAAAGAGGGACTACATGATCCTAGTATAAGATGGTTTATTGTGTACATAGATGATGAAGAAGAGATGATGCTAGTATAAGATGGTTGATTGTGTACATAGACAATGAAGAAGAGATGATGCTTGTGGGAATGAGTAGATTAAATCTATTTCATTTCACTTCTTTTGGAGAGATAAATATTGATAGATTTATGTAAGAGAAGTAAATCCAACAAAACTTTAAATATAAGAGAAATAAATAATGTTATCTTATATAACAAGATAATTTATCTTCAAAATATACTTTGGAAAAAGATCTAGTAAAACTAGTGCTCACTTACTATATTAATTCAATTGTTGACAGTAGAATAATATATTTTACACTTGTTAGTTAATCAATAGTCTATGTGTAAGCATTTATAAACACTAGCTTAAGAAACCACTATGTTATATTTCATCCAAATCTTGTCTATGTTACTTTATATGTCGGAATATGATGTCTTAAGGGTTCCTAATGGGACTTCTTAAGGGGATCAAAGAATTCAAACTACATGTCTCATGTTGGATCACAATTGATATAATTAAGTATTCTAGACCAATTAGGGTGACTTGACATCATAACAAATGCTATAATTAAGTAGTAGAAATTAGGATGACTCATCATTTAACAATCACAAAAGTTATACAAATATAATGTTAATGTTAATATAATTTATGTCGTAATAGGATGTCTTAAGGGGTCCTAATAGGACGTCTTAAGGGGATCAGAGAATTTAAACTACATGTCTCATATTTAATCACAATTGATGTAATTTAGGATGACTCATCACAATAATACGATGTCTTAATTTATGTCATAATAGGATGTCTTAAGGGGATGTCTTAAGTTCTCAAAATTTGATGAAGTTGCCCAAGGCAACCAAATTTAACAATAATACAATCAAATTTAAAGTAAATTCAAAGTAGGCAAACATGCGCATTTAACAAACAAAATATATAGAATAAAAATTATGATATATAAAAGTGTAGAGTATAACTTTGTACATACACATGTATACAAATTTGTGTACAAAATGTGTAATAATGTAATTGTGTATGTACATATATGCCAACTCAAAAATAATGTTTACAAAATGTGTCTATGCCATCTCAAGAAAATCCAAAACTTGTGGGGAATGTAACAGGTCTTCACGCCACCTGATATAAAAATAATACAAGCAATATCAATATATCATCAAAACATGTATTTTAATTTATATAAAACTATCTAAATACACAACTTGTACCTATATTTACAAGTGCCTCACACATGTACATATAGGTTTAATTTGCATCCTCTCAGGTTTTTGTTTCAAAGTATATGATGAATTTGTGATGATGGCCTAAGGATATAAAAGAACAATTTAAATCAATTTCAACTAATAACGCACAAGAAATATCAAAACATGTATTTAATGTATTTAAAAGAACAATGTAAAACTATTTAACTATCTTTACCTATATTTACTCATTCCATTGTACCATCTCCATCCTCTCTTTTTTCCAACACATCGATGATTGTCTCATGCTCTTCCATAGAAATTGTCCATAGCTCTTTATTTGTAGGTTTTCCACAATACCTCTCCAATTTTATATTTGTTGCCAACACCAAATGTGAGTAGTGTATAATCTTCTTATGTGTTTCATAATCTTCAAATGCAAGAAAACCATTCTTCCTTATTAGGTATTTTCATAGCTAAGTACCAACAACCACCACCGAATCAATTAGATAATGATAGCCATCATCAAAGAAATTCTCAAAATTTGCTAAAGGGGATCAAAGACTTGTTATCAAAATTTGCTTAAGGGGATGTCTTAAGGGGATCACCGAACCTATTGGATAAAGAAAGCCATCATCATCTTCTTGAGCTGTTGTTAACTTATGTTTAGTATCCACACAACGAGCCAACCAATATTTTGTTTCCTCTTCATTCTCCTCAAGTGCAACAATAGCATACACATATCCTACAAAAAAAATTTGATTCAATAACTTGCATATGTCCATAAAATTTGACCAATCTACATACATGTATTCATATATATTACACATAAATAAATAAAAGCACTACAAAATAGTAATGAAGTGAAATAAAATGAAATAATTTGAATTAAATTACCTTCTTATACAAGATCTGAAACATGGTCATAATCGTCTGATGCAAATAGTTGATCATTGTCTTCAATTGTTTTTTCATATTGATCATGTGCTTATGTAGGTGTCAATAGTCTTTGCTTCCACTCTTCAACTCATTCTGTATTCTCACATGCTTCCCAATCTCTTGAAATACAAAACTAACAAAAACATACAAGCTCCCTTGTCCAGATAGTCCATGTACTTGCATTCAAACTCCTAAATGAATGCCATTTGGTAGATCCAATGATTGTATCACAATCAAGTCTTGCTAGAATGTTTTCTTCTTCAACCAACAAAAAGAATCGACAAACTGTAGAGTACTCATTTGATTTAGGTGTACATAATCTTGTATTGTACCAATCCACAATTCCACTTGCATCTTTAAATTTTACTGCATCCTCAAATTTTAATTGTTGTCTAGCAAGAATTCTTTTAACACACACACCAGCTCCATCATGTTCTCCTTTACCATGTTTAGCTTCAAAAAAATTCTACATATGTTGGACATTATGTTTCTTGTGAACCCTACTTAACCAATAGAACATTCGAGCATTCTTGAACTGCCCTATACAATTATCTGACCATATGAGATATTCTATCATCTGGATTCCTCTTTCTCTTAAATTTGCATAAAATATATTGAAACAATATTGAACAAACTCTTACAAGTGTAACCGGTTGTCACTCAAATAGAAATGATACTCCCTCAAAAAATTTATATCATCCTCTGTGCTATCATCTACATGTTTATAAACAATATGAACAAACATAGCCACCTACACTAAATTGTAATATTGTGATTGGATTTCCTCTTGCGGAGCTAGAGTATAGTTTTCCACAAAATCAACCACTAATAGTATAGTACCAACTGGAAATGTGTTTCTACATGCACGAAATTGTCTATCAAGCCATCAAGCTTGTTCAGAGTGCTTGACATAGTTTGGTACAATATTACTCTTAAATTCTAATATGAATGCATGTACACTAACCTTTTCTGTAATTAAATTACAACACTTTCCAATTTTTCCATCTTTTAAAGAATATTCAACATTCTTAAATCTTTTAACACCCACTAATTGTTGTCCAAAATCATTTTGAACACTTTCATGCATACAAACTCTTAAGAAAAAAAGATTACCACAACTAGTGCATTGTCCAGAAATACATGAACTTAAATAAAATAATTTCCCATTAGATCTTTCACAAAACAAACTTGATATAAACTCCTTTATTGTTTCAAGTGGCATATTAATATTACATTCATGTATAATCATGTTAGTATGTAAAGTACAATGTATATATCGAAACACATCATAATAATAATGAAATTGAACATGTGTTTTGCAACAACAAGATATTCGTTGTTTATTAATCTTTACATACCATGGTTTGCATTTTTCAAAAGATCGTTGACTTATTCTAATATTACTATGTAACATTAATTCACCACAAAATTTTTTATTGAATTTAGTTTGCATTGTATCTAATAGGTGTTTTGGATGAGGATCGCAAACTTTGTACCCCACTCTTAATTTTAAAACATCTCTAGCATTAGATGATACCCTAGTATTATCATGCCAATATGTTTTTAGTAAAGATTTGACTTCAACATTCAGTTTCATGTTAGATCTTGGGAGTCAACCACTAAAACTCCAACATTGGTTGATTGGATCATTTTCTATACTTTCTCTTCTTTTTGCCACTCTTACCAATGTTTTAGGATGTATTTTTAGAATTCCATCAATATTGCTTACCATTCTTCTATTCAAAGTTTCTTTATTAACTATAGCAATTGTTATTGTTGACCTATTTTCCTCTGCCCAGAGTTAAATATTTCATCTTGTATTTTCCTTGAAAATCCTTTAGAAAATGACCCTACAGGGCTTAGATCCTTCCAATATTCATGTTGTGCCTTGCAGAAAATCTCAAAAATCTCACCTTGAGAATCTTTGCTAAAAACCCAGAAAAACTCAGAAACCCTTTGTCTTCAAGTGCTTTCCATCGTAGATAAATCTCAATTTCATACTTAGTATTTATATATGCATTTTTGAATGTATGTTCGCATGTACATTCACCTTTGTATGTTCACATATGTAAGGGAAATGTACATCGGTGAGATACAAGGCACCATATACAAAGGGCATATGCAAGGGGTGGAATGCAGGTTTGAATGTATGTTCGCTTTGTATGTTCAAACATACAATCGCACATACAAAAGAAAATATACAAATCGGCACATATGCAAGGTCGACATACAAGGCTGAATATACAAAGGAATGTGGGGTCTGCTTTGATACAAGGGTGATTGTATATTGGGCAGTTGTATCTTACATACAATCTGTAGTATACAAAGCGCATATACAAAGGTAAGATGCAATTGGTGGGGTCCGCTGAATGCACAATGTGATTGTATCTTATATACAAGTCACATTGTATATGAGAGATGCAAAGGGACATACAAAGGCTTTTGCATATCGGCGATATACAAAGGCAAATGTATATCGGGCACATGCAAGGAAAAGTTGCAAGAGAAGATACAAAGGGTGGGGTCCACCAATTATATATTTGCGATTGTATGTTAGCGATATACAAGGCCAAGGTACAAAGAAAACATACAAACTGGACCCGACCCAGAAGTCAATTTTGGCAAATACAAAGTTTGAAGTCCGCGGCTTGTATATTGAGTGCTTTGTATATTGAGATATACAAAGAAAATATACAAAGGTAAGACATACAAGGTGGATCCGATTGGGGAATCAAATGTAGCGGATGGTCTTTTTGGGGTCTGGAGTTGTATGTATAAGTACATTGTATATGCTGAAATACAAAGAAGAAGTGATACAAGCTAGACCTGCTGCAAAGTTACAATATGGATGATGATCTTTTGAAGTCCGTGCATTGTATGTATATTGGCGATTGTATATTTGCATATACAATCAGATATACAAAGGTTTTTTTTGCATACACCTAAATGAAGTGTTTGTATGCAGTTTTCCCTTTGTATATTTCACATCAGATATACAAAGGTTTTTTTTGCATACACCTAAATGAAGTGTTTGTATGCAGTTTTCCCTTTGTATATTTCACATTGTATATGCGGTATACAAAGGTTAGATACAATGGCGATATACAAGGTAGACCCGATTTGAAAATCAAATTCGGCATATTCACCGTTGAGTCCGCAGTTTGTATGTTGAAGTGATTGTATGTTGGCATATACTTTTAGAAATACAAGGAGAATGTACAAGGACTGTCGGCAAGACAATATGCATCGGGCGCCCTGTTTTTGGTCATTCTGACGGCTGATGGAGGATGCGATTGCTCAGCGATAGGTCTTAGGACATCTCAACGGTGAATCAGGTGGTGCCACGTGGTAGGGGCGGCAGATGCAAAAGGGCATATACACAGGCAAATGGGTATATGCAAAGGTAGATTTAACGCTGATTCAAAGGGCACATACATTTGTATATGCAAGGCGATTTGAATATGCAAAAGGAGGGAAATCGCATAAATGCATAGTGGATCCAACAGTTAAATGCATGAGCGCTTGTATATACAATTGCAAAATACAATGATATACAAGCACATATATGCAAAGCGATATACAAGTGCAATTTGACCGTAAATTTGACCACCTGTATCTTCCACATCCTGGCGAATTTCAATAGGATTCAAAAGACAAAAGTGCTTGTTTTTGCCTCCTCTTTCATTTGGCGGGGTTTATACATGATTTTTTTCACTTTCATTTTTGGATCTAGATTAGCATGTTTTGGCAACTGGATGTTTTAACAACCCTTTTTTTAGCAGGATGCAGATATTTGTTGCATTCATTGCTGCAGGTAGAGGAAGCTGCTCGTATTCAATGCTCAAAATATCTCTCTACCACCTTGTTTCAATTTCATATGTTCATTGTTGAAGATAGACATGGAAGCTGCTCGCATTCAATGCCCAAAATATCTTCCACCGATTGATGGGTGCATATCGATGATGTAGCAACTTACATTGAAGATTCCAAATATCTTCCATCTGCCCCTATTCCAGATATTTTATGCTATAACTCCTTGCAGTTGGATGTCCCTTCAGAGATATTGTTTTAGCTGCAGCTCTTTGAGCATATTTTTGTAATTGGCTTAGGTCAGATTGAAATGCTATATATGCATAGGGATGAGATGTAAATGGGTTGGAAAATTTTTAGCATTTAGGCTTTTTTGTTTCCAAATAGAGCTTTCTACTACTGTAACTGTGCCTTCCCATTGAATATATGCAAGTTATTTTACCTCTTTTACTAAGTTTTAGTTTAGTGTGAATTTGCACTTGATTGTCTGTGAGTATATTATTCCTCTCAATCATTTTGTTTCTCACCTCTGCTAGAACCATTTGAATCTGTGTATGTCTACTTGCTGTATTTGGTTATGTTGTGCATTTTCTCAGTACTATGAGGGTTCTTTTGTTCAACTTGGTGAATCACCCATTTATTTTCAAGTTTTTTTGTTTATCTTTCATTTAAAAGTGTTCCTTCTCCCTTTTCCTCTAAGCATTCAGTAGTTTTAGGTGATAACCAATTAAGGAATCCGGCCTTCTCCGGAAGCCTGATCTCATTTTGCAAGGTACCACACTTCGAGATCATTCCCATGTTTCTCTAGATTGCTAAAGTTTGACAACTACAGCAAGGGTGTAAATCTAAGAGACAACAGTTTCTAGTATGCCTGATGGGACTTGACAATCATTTTTGCTGGTTATGATATGCTACTAGCATTATCAGTCCTTTTAAGAGGTAATTTTCTGCATATCTGGCGACTCATGCTAAGAAAGGACAAGTAGATTAGTGCTATTGTCACATTTCATGAGAAAAATTCAAACCTAGAGTTCAAGTTCGTTTGATTACTTGCAGCTGTCTCCACCTAGAAGATAGAGTATAGTTGTGGTAAGGACTCTAGTTTCTAAAAGGGTACAATCAACTCCACCAAGTTTCAGGCCAGTTGCACCTATAGCCCCTGTAACAGCTCAAGCAAACCTACCTCTAGCTATTCCAATGGCAAGAAATTAGCCATTTGTGGCTTTTGATGGGGGCAGCCCATTGAATTTGACAGTGCATGATGTTATACCCATGGGATCTTTGAAGAGTCTGCCCTATTTCACAGGGGAGAATCAAACTACCCCAATCAAGCACATTAGAGATGTAGCTTCTCTATGCGGTGTTCATCATGTAACCCAAGAGAATGTAGCCATCAGGCTACTGGCTACCTCTTTCAAGGGAAAAGCATTACAATGGTTTAAGATTTTACCAGTGCAGACCATAGGAACCTGGGATGATCTAGGTGATAAATTGAACAAACAATTCCAAGATAAATCAGATAACCTATCATTGGTTGAACAAATGATTACAATAAAGAGAGCTCCCCAAGAGCAAATGATGGATTTCAACTTCAAATTCCAAAAGACATCGGACAAAATTCCTGCCATCATAAGGCCTCCATCAGAATATACTTTTTTGTATTTTTTGAAAGCCCTAAATAGTGATATTTTAGTAAAGATTCAGTCATTGGGAGGTACAAGCCTACCTGATGCATACGAAATAGCTTTTAGAGCAGAGAATAACTTGATTCAGGTTGGAAAAATAGCACCTAGACCACCAGTGCCTATTTTTCTGGAGATTCAAGCTTCAATGCCTTTGCCCATCCCATATTTTGCCCCTTTACTTGCTGTAGCAGCATTGCCAAATATTGCCAATTCTGAACCTGTTGTTTCTAGCTCATCTCAAGAGTTTAAAGAGATCAAAAATAGCCAGCAAAAAATAGAGAATATTTTGCAAACTTTTAGGAATGAACTGGTAAACATCAAAAAGTAGTAGTCCCAGAATAGACAGCCTTATCAACAACCTTATCAAGGGCAAAACCAACCATACCAAGCTAATAGGCCACCATATCAAAGCAATTATCAAGGTCCCAAGTAGAATGTCAACCAGAGGCCTTTTTAGCCTTACAATTCGGCACCTATTAATGCAGTTAGGGACCTTGTCCCTATTCAGAATAACCTTGCTGCAGAGTATGAATGGTGTTTTTCATGCAATCAACCACACAGTCAGGCAGCCTGTTCAAATATGGTGATAAATCAAGCACTAATGGTACAAAATGTTGCAGCCTCTTAGCCAAATACACCTCATGATGGGGCTTTTCAACAATAGGATCAACCTCAAAATGATTATGCCTTCATAAATTGGTAGGAAGGTGAATTCTGTGGTGTAAATAGAGACGATGTCTCAGTTGCAGCGAATACAAGAGCTAAAAAGAGGGGTTATGAGGCAGATCAAGTAGTAAACAAAGGAAAAGGACTTGCTGATGCTTCTACATCCCATATTCCCCATATTTTACAAAGAAATACTTTAGCAACAGCAAGGGAAATGCCTCATTTGTAGGTTGATGTTGTTGCTACAAAGTCACATCAGAAGGTAAGTGTCACTCCACCTTTCAATATCATTGAAAATATGAAGAAGATGAATGTGACAATGTCTATGTGGGATTCCCTAGCCATCCCAGGCCAAAAGGGGATGTTGCAATCTGCCTTATCTAATTTAAAAGTGTCCAATGATACAACTATTGACCCAACTAGGGTTGTCCTTACCAATTCATCCCAGGATAATAGCAAACAGCTGAACAAAAGTGCTAAACCACTCCCATTTTATGTGTCATTAATAATTGGAGACAAGTTAGTACATAACTGTATGGTGGATAGTGGTGCAAGCAGTTCTGTGATGCCAAAACAGATTGCAGACCAACTAGGATTGAAATACTAGCCCCTGGAGAAAGGTGTACTCCAACTAGATGGCACATCTATTAATACTGTAGGTGTGATCAAAGAACTAGGTCTCACTCTGCACACTTGCCCAAATGTTTCTATTTCCCAAGAGGTGTTCATCATAGATTTGCCTCCCTATTTTACCATGTGTTTATCAAGAGAATTAACAGCCAAAATAGGAGGATATTTATCCTCAGACTAGTCCCATATGTTTTTTAGGACTAGATATGGCACAAAGGTAACCCTAAAGTCTGAATTGCTTATCGGGTATCACATAGAGCCTTATACCCCAAGTGTTGTTAATGCAAATTGCTTTATTTCTGATGATCCTGAGCTTATTGCTGCTCAAGAACTACAAGCTAAGAGTATACTAGAAGTGCTATTAAGGGAGTGGGCCTCATAAAATATTGTAGATGATCCTAAGGGACACATTCAAGAAACTGGTATGGGGTTTTACATACTTCATGAACCTAAAATAGAAATTCCAAACCTTGTAAAGAATGCAAAACAGCAGATAGAGCAGCAAGAGGAAGTATGGAAAATGTACTTTGATGGCTCTAGGAACAGGAATGGATCTGGTGGTGGTGCAATGCTTGTGTCTCCACAAGGTGAAAGATATTATTCTTCTTTCCATTTTGCCTTTTCATGCACCAATAACACTGCCGAATATGAAGGGTTGATTCAAGGTTTACAGTGGGCAAGAAAGAGAAAAATTGGCTGTCTACAGGTGTTTGGGGACAGTGAACTTATTGTAAAATTAGGTAAGAGGACTACATGTTACGAAGAATGATACTCTGAAATGCTATAAGCATAGGGTATGGGACATGATTGAAGAGTTTGATGCTTTCAATCTGATCTTTATTCCAAGAAATCAGAACTATCATGCTGATAGGTTAGCTGCAATTGGGGCTCAGTTTGATATCCCCAGTGATATTTAAAGAGAAAAGGTGCAGCCTCATGTGAAAGTAGTTGATAGGCCCTCTATCCCTGACAATAACATTCATTGCCAAGTTTTTGAGAGTGATGAGTAGATCCTACGTTTTCTATTAGAAGAAGATGAGTTTTCTGTGATAAATTAGGATAAACTCAAACAACAATATGGCAATGATCAAATTGTTCAGTTAAGAACAAACAAGCTACCCAAGGGATTGGTAACCTTGGAATCTATTTTTAGTACTGATGATCAGCTAAAGAGGAATAAAACTAGCATGCAGGTAAAAGAGGAACATTACAAGGGGCTGGAAATTTTCAAAGGTAAGCTCCTCAAAATTGGTAAAATTTGTTTGCCTAAGGATAGGAGAGCTTTTATTGCTCTTTGTCAAGAGTTTGAAGATGTGTTTTCTTGGGATTATTCAGACCTAAAGGGGTTTGACCCTCATATTGCCCAACATACCATAGAGTTAGAACCAGGTACAAAACCTGTGAGGCAGAAACAAAGGCTTTAAATCCAAAACTTGAGCCTCTGATGATTAAAGAGTTAACCAACCTGATCGAGGGAAAGATCATTTTCCCAATCAAGCATACTTCTTGGGTCTCCAACCTTGTCCCTGTGAGAAAAAAAAAATGGAGAGATTAGGTTGTGTGTCAAATTTAGAGACCTTAATAGAGCCTCCTTGAAAGACCACTACCCGCTGCCCTCAATGGAGCAAATTTTACAAGTAGTGGCTGGTTCCGAAAGATTCTCCTTGCTTGATGGATTATTTGGCTATAATCAAGTGTTAGTCAAGGAGGAGGATCAATTTAAAACCGCTTTTACTACCAAATGGGGCACTATGGCCTACAAAAGGATGCCTTTTGGTCTATCAAATGCTAGCTCTACTTTTCAAAGAGCTAAGGATATGGCTTTTAAGGGTTTGCTGTATAAGTTGGTGTTGGTATACCTTGATGACATTACGATTTTCTACTATATAAGTTGGTGCTGGTATACCTTGATGACATTACAATTTTCTCCAAGGATGCATCTGAACACTTATCCCACTTGAGGCAAGTATTCGAGAGATGTAAAGAGCGTGGGATATCTCTCAATCCCAAGAAATGTATTTTTGTTGTGCATGAGGGAAAGCTTTTGGGGCACATCGTGTCAAAGGAGGGAATTTCCATTGATGCTGAAAGGGTAAGAGCTATTCTGGAGCTGCCTTTACCCAGTCACATGAAGGGACTGCAAGGTTTTATTGGCAGAATTAATTTTCTGCAAAGATTTATACCTAACGTTGCAAATCTATTGAAGCCTTTGACCTCTATGCTAAAGAAAAATATAGTTTATAGTTGGACAAAAGAGGCCAAACTCAACTTTGAGTCCATAAAGGAGTCATTATCAGCTACACCAACACTAGTAAATCCTGATTTCTCCAAAGATTTTATCTTGTATGCTTATGGCGGTCTAAATACAATCTCTGTGATTCTAGTACAACAGCAGAGTGACGGCTTTGAAGAGCCAATCGCTTTCTTTAGTCAGGGGTTGGAGGAGTATGAGAAGAAGTATAGCTTCATTAAAAAATATGTCCTTGCAGTGGTAAGGAGCCTCAAGAAGTTTAGGCATCTTATTTCTAATAATAAGATACATTTGATGGTTGCTCACCCTAGCGTTAAAGAGTTCCTATTAGGTAGGGATGTAAATGAGAAAAGGGCTAGGTGGATCACCAAAGTCATGGAATATGACGTGGAGATCAAGATAACCAAGCTTGTCAGAGGCAGAGGACTCAGTGAATAGTTTGCTACCAATTCTAAGAATGAAATAGAAAAAGAGGAGGAGGTGCTTCTGACCATTGAAGATGCACAACAAGATGATACAGTAGCAGTGGGTACAAGTTGGGTTAATAACATGACTCAATTTTTGTAAATTGGTAACTATCCAGCAAGTCTAGATAGAACCAAAAGAAGATATTTTAGACTGCAGTCCATTCCATATGTTTTAATAAATGGCATCCTTTTTAGAAAGGACTTTAATGGTGTGTTGTTAAGATGCATTGATAATGGTCAGACTGACAAAGTGTTGCATGAATTTCATGATGGAATAGCAGGGGGTCATTTTTCCCCAAGGACTACTGCTTAGAAAATAATGAGAGCTGGATATTAATGGCCCAGCTTATTTAAGGATGCCCATGCATGGGCTAGAAAATATATAAAATGTGCCATTTTTATTGGCAAAGAAAGGCTGCCAGCTTTACCTCTATAGCCAATTCAAGTAGAGCAGCTCTTCATGAGATGGGGCATTGACTTTGTAGGTCCCATAACCCACCATCAAGTGCAGGCCACAGGTGGATACTTACAGCTATAGACTATTTCACAAGGTGGACTGAAGCAGTGGCTCTAAGGGAATCCAATGAAAATGTTGTCTTGAACTTTTATCATGATTTGGTGTCCAGATTTGGAGTGCCTGAATCAATCATCTCAGACAATGCTTTAGCTTTTGTTGGATTCAAGATAATTGATTGGGCTGTTAAGAATGGGATCTATTTGAACACTTCATCAAATTATTACCCACAGGGTAATGGTTTGGCTGAATCTACAAATAAGAACCTCATAAGGATTATTAAAAGATCAATGGAGGACAACTAGAGGACTTGGCACACTAATCTGAAATATGCCTTATGGGCAGATAGAATAACTACCAAGAGGTCTATTGGGAACTCCCCATATATGTTAGTTTATGGGAAAGAGGCAAGATTGCCTGTGTCTATGGAGCTGCCAGCACTTGATATCATGAATCAGCTAGAGATGTTTGAAGAAGAAGATCCCATGGCTGTCAGATATGCTCAGCATATGGAGCTTGAAGAAATCAGAGATAAAGCTATGAAAGCTATGGAGCATCATCAGCTTCAGACAAGAAGAGCTTTTGATAAGAAAGCCACTCCTAGAATTTTTAGGGAGGGTGATATGGTACTCAAATGGGATGAGTTGAAAAGCAGGCCAGGGAAGCACTCCAAGTTTGATAGTTTCTGGAGTGGCCCATTTGTCATTACTGAATGCAAGGAGCACAATGCATTTTAGTTATCAAGCATGGATGGAGAAAATTTGCTTATCCCAGTCAATGGGATGCACCTAAAGAGGTGTTTTGAGGTATGACTTACCTTGTAAAATAGTAGATTAGGTTTCTTTCTTTCAATAAGTGCTGCTACACAATAGTTTAGATCCCTTTTGTTTTCCCTAAGTATTGTCTAGCATAGTTAGAGGGTTGCTTTTAGGCTTTTGGTTCTGTTTTGGTCTTTCCAAGTGTTCCTCACTGCTAATATACAGAGTTACTAAAATCATGATTGTTTGTCAAGATATATTTTTAGTCTCTTTATGACTCCATGCCCAATGGATGCTTAAGGCCACTGGTCTAATTGTTTAGCAGGTAAACATCACATAGAAGTCACCAAATTGTTGACCTATTTTCCTCTGCCCAGAGTTAAATATTTCACCTTGTATTTTCCTTGAAAATCCTTTAGAAAATGACCCTATAAGGCTTAGATCCTTCAAATATTCATGTTGTACCTTGTAGAAAATCCCAAAAATCTCACCTTGAGAATCTTTGCTGAAAACCCAAAAAAACCTAGAAACCCTTTGTCTTCAAGTGTTTTCCATCGCAGATAAATCTCAATTTCATACTTAGTATTTATATATGCATTTTTGAAAGTATGTTCACATGTACATTCACCTTTGTATGTTCACATATGTAAGGGAAATGTACATCGGCGAGATATAAGGCACCATATACAAAGGGCATATGCAAGGGGTGGAACGTAGGTTTGAATGTATGTTCACTTTGTATGTTCAAACATACAATCACACATACAAAAGAAAATATACAAATCGGAAACATACAAGGCAGAATGTATATCAGCGCACATGCAAGGTCGACATACAAGGCCGAATATACAAAGGAATGTGGGGTCCGCTTTGATACAAGGGTGATTGTATATTGGGCAGTTGTATCTTACATACAATCTGCAATATACAAAGCGCATATACAAAGGTAAGATGCAATTGGTGGTATCCGCTGAATGCACAATGCGATTGTATCTTATATACAAGTCGCATTGTATATGAGAGATGAGAAGGGATATACAAAGGCAAATGTATATCAGGCACATGCAAGGAAAAGTCGCAAGAAAAGATACAAAGGGTGGGGTCCGCCAATTGTATATTTGCGATTGTATGTTAGTGATATACAAGGTGAAGGTACAAAGAAAACATACAAGCCGAACCTAACCCAGAAGTCAATTTTGGCAAATACGAAGTTTGAAGTCCGCGGCTTGTATATTGAGTGCTTTGTATATTGCGATATACAAAGAAAATATACAAAGGTAAGACATACAACACAAATCTAACTGGGGAATCAAATACAATGGATGGTCTTTTTGGGGTCCACAGTTGTATGTATAAGTACATTTTATATGCCAAAATACAAAGAAGACATGATGCAAGCCGGACCTGCTGCAAAGTTACAATATGGATGATGATCTTTTGAAGTCCATGCATTGTATGTATATTGGCGATTGTAAATTTGCATATACAATTAGATATACAAAGGTTTTTTTTGCATACGTCAAAATGAAGTGTTTGTATGCAAGGGGTTTGTATGTAGTTTTCCCTTTGTATATTCCGCATTGTATATGCGGTATATAAAGGTCCTGGATACAATGGCGATATACAAGGCAGACCCGATTTGAAAATCAAATTCAGCATATTCAGCATTGAGTCCGTAGTTTGCATGTTGAAGTGATTGTATGTTGGCATATACTTTTAGAAATACAAGGAGAATGTACAAGGACAGTTGACAAGACAATATGCATCGGCCGGCCTATTTTTGGTCATTCTAACAGCTGATGGAGGATACAATTGCTCAGCAATAGGTCTCAGGACATCTCAGCGGTGAATCAGGTGGTGCCACGTGGTAGGGGTGGCAGATACAAAAGGGCATATACACAGGCAAATGGGTATATGCGAAGGGGGATTTAATGCTGATTCAAATGGCACATACATTTATATATGCCAAGTGATTTGAATATGCAAAAAGAGGGAAATCGCATAAATGCATAGTGGATCTAGCAGTTAAATGCATGAGTGCTTGTATATGCAATTGCAAAATACAACGATATACAAGCACAGATATGCAAAGCAATATACAAGTGTAGTTTGACCGCAACTTTGACCGCCTGTATCTTCCACGTCCTGGCAAATTTTGACATGATTCAAAAGGCAAAAGTGCTTGTTTTTGCCTCCTCTTTCATTTGGTGGGGTTTATACAAGATTTTTTCCACTTTCACTTTTGGATCTGGATTAACATGTTTTGGAGACTGGATGTTTCAGCAACCTTTGTTTTAGTAGGATGCAGATATTTGTTGCATTCATTATTGCAGGTAGAGGAAGCTGCTCGTATTCAATGCTGAAAATATCTCTCCACCGCCTTGTTTCAGATTTCATATGTTCATTGTTGAAGATAGACATGGAAGATGCTCTCATTCAATACCCAAAATATCTTCCATTGATTCATGGGTGCATATTGATGATGCAACAGTTTACATTGAAGATACAAAATATCTTCCATCTGCCCCTGTTCCAAATATTTTATGCCATAAGTCCTTGCAATTGGACATCCCTTCAGAGATATTGTTTCGGCTGCAGCTCTTTGAGCAAATTTTTGTAACTGGCTTAGGTCAGATTGAAATGCTATATATGCATAGGGATGAGATGTAAATGGGTTGGAAAATTTTTAGCATTTAGGCTTTCTATTTCCAAACAGAGCTTTCTACTACTGTAACTGTGCCTTCCCATTGAATATATGCAAGTTGTTTTACCTCTTTTATTGAGTTTTAGTTTAGTGTGAATCTACACTTGATTGTCTATGAGCATATTGTTCCTCTCAATCATCTTGTTTCTCACCTCTGCTAGAACCATTTGAATCTGTGTATGTCTACTTGTTGTATTTGGTTATGTTGTGCATTTTCTCAGTACTGTGAGGGTTCTTTTGTTCAACTTGGTGAATCACCCCTTTATTTTCAAGTTTTTCTGTTTATCTTTCATTTAAAAGTATTTCTTCTCCCTTTTCCTCTGAGCATTCAATAGTTTTAGGTGATAACCAATTAAGGAAGCCAGCCTTCTCCGGAGGTCTGATCTCATTTCGTAAGGTCCCACACTTCGAGATCATTCCCATGTTTCTCCAGATTGCTCAAGTTTGACAACTACAACAAGGGTGCAAATCTGAGAGACAACAGTTATAGCTTGTCTTGCTACATTCTTATCTTTAGATTGACTATTCTTTCCAATAGACTCAATGGCACTAGAAATAGTAGACATAGCATGATTTAGTGATTGATCTTTTCTTGGTTTAACAAAAATGCCTAACATTTTCATTACTTTTCTCATTTTCCACATTCTCATTAATTGCATCAATAGTTGACATTGAAATGATAGTTTTTTACGATAAAAAAATTCTTTGTATAATCTATTGGCTTGTGTTCTTATTTGTCTCCAAGAAATCTTACCAGGAAGATTATCCAAAACATCTCTTTCATTTTTTTAAAAAAAAATCTCATTTTCAACATCACATCCTGGATTTTCATTTTGATTTTCAACTTCAAAACGATTTTCATTTTCAACAACAAAATGTTTTTCATTTTCATTTTCAACAAAATAATTTTCATTTTCATTTTCAACAACAAAACAGTTTTTGTTTTCATGTTCAACAAAAAGATTTTTATTCTCATTTTCAACATTTTGTCTCAAATCTTGATCTCTATGAATATTATCAATCTCAACATTGTTATATCTAGCTTCTTTTAAATCTCATATCAACACCATTTTCATTTCATTCAAAGGTGGATTTGCAAACGTACCTAGATTTGTGCTTATTGAAACATTCTCCATAGCAATGAAAGGGGGATTTGAAGACATACTAGGAGTAGTTTGTATAATCGTATTAGTTTCCACATTCACCTCTTGCAAATTTGTATCATCTACATCCATGGTCTCCTCAATGTTTTTATCTTCAATAGTTGTGGAATTGGATGCTTCAACATTATTCATTGATCAAATTTTTATTCTTCTATCTATTTGTCTTTTTGCCTCCTCTCTCTTTGCTTCAATTTCTTCAGAGGTCAATAACTTCCTATCTTTCCTCTTATTACGAGTTTGTGATCCCATGACTAAAAAATTCTGAAGTATGTACAAATGAATGTCAAAAACTTGAAATCTTTCCTTCTTTGTTCAGGTCCTTCAAACAAGTAGCAATTCAACAAAATTTCACTCAAACAGTGTCCCTATGATGGCTCCTTTCAAAATTCAAACAAAATCCCAAGTTGATGGACTTGCAGAAGACAAAAGATGGTAGAGAATGTTGCAAATGTCATTGTTGGTCATACATAACAAGTTGCAGGGCCAACAGTGATAGTCTTATTAAAAAAATGGTCAAATAGTAAACGGGATCCCATTTCTACAAAATGGCATCCCGTTACAGACGGGATCTCGTTTATTAAACGGGATCCCGTTTCGTTCTGTATCGAAAGAGTAAGAAATGGGATCCCGTTATTTAAAATTTGAATTTTAGGCTTAGGTTTTTCTTTGTAACCTGGTTCAGGAAAAGCTTTGGGGACCTGAACCTAACCTCTAGACTTGGTTTGACCTACAACTTGAAAGTCCTGTCAATGTCACAACAAAATAGTGACTTTGGGCATATGTCTGATGGCCTTTTTTGCAAATTTTTTTGATGAAATTAAAACCTATTATAGATGAGATAGTGTAGATTCCAAATATGTAATTTTTTTTTGCAATTGGATTATTTTTTCTATTTTTCAATTAATTTCTAATGAAACAAATCTATAAACTTGAATTATCAGGGTTTTTTAAATATTTTAATAACTTTTTATTAAATTTTTTTTTTTGTAAAAAAAATGTACGAGACAATTCTTTTCAATTTCAAAAAAAATTCAAAAAATGATAAGTTTAGGTCATCTTATACGTGACATACACGCCAATTTTTTAAAACACCAAATTTGGCCAATAAAAATTTAACAAAAAAAAATATTCAATAAAAAATTACAAAAAATATGGAAAACGTGCTTCAGTGAGTTACAAATCTTTTCCCAAAAGGATTTATAAAAATATGATTATTTAGGTCAAAATATGGATGACGTACACGTGCATGGTATAGTAAAAAAATTAACTTGTAAATAGTGGTTTTTAGAAACGTCTATTGAAAATCAATTTCTATCATCTGGGTATTAAAAAAATTACATATTTGGAAACTAGACTCCAAGTACTAAATTTCATATTTACTAACTTTTTTCTAGATTCCACCTTTAAGTGCTTCAAAGTTTTAGGTCAAATGTCACAAATTCTGAAAATCAGGGAAAACACTTCCACTTTTTGGCCAAAAAGTGGACTCAACTTCTTGCACACACCCACAAATAGTTTCATAAAGACATCCTCGTGTTCAACTTCAAAGTTATCCATCACATTTTGAAAGGCCTTCAAATGATCTTCTTCTAACACATCATTATTTCTTGAAAACTTTGGTATCTCAGACCTTATATGTTTGTCAATAGGATTGGGATAACTAGGAATGCCATTAAAATCTAACTCTCTGAACGAATCCAACTGCATAGGCTGTCTACCAAAATGATTGACATTTGCATTCCTATTAACATTTTGTTTTTGTATTTTATTTAATGGTATCCTATTGTTATTTATATTTTGTCTTTGATTATTTTGTGGATTTTGATTCATGAGTTGATTAAGTCCCAGGTCATCTCTGAGGATATTCTAATCATTTTGTTGATTATAAACCTCATTCGTATGTTGACTTCTGAGCACATTCACATTATCAAGGGTGGGAACTGAGTCTTGTTGAGCCATTTTTAGAGATTGTACCTTTTGTTTCATATCATCTCTTATTCTTAAAGCCTGCAAATATTCTAGTTCATCTCTGAGATTTATAATTTCCTCTGCTTAATCATCATCTTTTGGCATAGAAGTAGATGGTCTTTTTCCATTAGGGTCATCATTATCTCTTAGGGACTTTGTATCTTCAAACCTATCAGAGGGATCTAAAAAATGGCATTCCTGAAACACCTCTGATCTCATTCTCAACCTATCACCTTATTGTCTTTCATACATTTCTTGGATTTCAACCTCAACATTTGAAAAATAGGGCGGTTGATGTCCCGAGGATCTAGGATTATCTTGGATATCATCATTATTTCTAGGGTTGGGTGAGCCTTCATGACCAGTTTAGTCCGTTTTTTCCTGTACATCTTTTTTTAGGTAGTTCTTCAAACAAAGGGTTGCACAGGGGTCTTCTCCCCTGCATACAAATTTTATCTTACTGGCTGGGAGATTTGTTCGGAGTTGCCACCCACAACTGGGTACTAAATTTTAGACTGGGGTTCTTGCATAGAGCAGCCCCCAGTAGAGTCATCAAATCTATTAGGTTTTTTCCCAATTGAATGTTTCCTAAGCATCCCTACAAGGTATCCATCACTCATAAATAGGATTCTCAGGTCAAAGTCCAACAGTACAGGAGACAGACTCTATAAATGTCTCATCTCCTTCTTTAGGCTCTGCATGACCTAGGGGGGTATTCCCTACTCAACATCCATGAAATAAATCTGTGAACTTACTGGGATATTGATACAAAGTAGATAAATCCTCTCTAATACAGACCAAAACTATGAAATAAGTGCAAAAGGGGCTAGCTTTGGGCCTTATCATCAGTTGTGAACTAGAGGATTTGAAACCTAAAACTACTTCTAAAATCCTAAAAGTTTCTGATTAAGATTTGATTGTATTATATGTTTGGATGCAAGATTAGGGCTTTGAATCATAACCTCAACACAAGAACAGATTGATGCCTATCTTAGGGCATGGAGTCAAATAGACATACATATGTGAATGTTTATCATAAACTTGAAACAATAATCAAATTTCAAGGGGCTTCTCTAGCATTTTCCTTACAGACACTACCCAAGACTAAGTATTTAGTTATCTCTGCTTACAAATATCCTCATTGTAGTGTATTCATCCCAATACTTAACCTAAAACATTTAATTTGTTCCTTAAACAAAAGTAGAAGATTAAGGATTCAACACAGAAGACCCATGTTCTAGAACCTTGAATAACAATTAGCTATTTAGATTCAGACAAAGAACCCACACACAACTTGGAGATAGATAACATAATACATGCAATAAAGCATTACTCATTTAAAACAACATGAAACTAATAAAATTTATGCATAAAGCATTCAACATACAATTCATAAACTCACGAGAGATAGAGCAACCCAACAGAACTGTATTTTATTACTTCTCCAAAATTCCTAAATCTTCAACAACTAGAGAAATGAGTAACACAACTCTTTTATAAACCAAGAATGTGTACTCAACATTAATTACATTGCATTTAAAATTTCTTGGGATACACAAGAACTGCCAAAAAGGAAATAGGGAACATTAATTGCATTAGAGAGAAGAGGAAAGGATTGGTTGAACTTGGGAGACATGCAGACGCCTGAGGACTTGCCTTGTTAATGCTAGGAAGATAGTGGTTGGCTTGTCAATCCTTCAATCCATATTTGTCCTTCCACTCACCTTATGTCTTTTCAACTGACCAAGGGAATGAAATCACTTCTGCTATCTCGCCATTATGGCTGACATATCTAGCATCCAGGATACTCTTCACGTTTTTGCAAAACATCTCAAAACTCATTTCAGCCATGTGCAACTTATCAAGTGATAAGCTCAATACTTGCATAGTTGGATCACCCTTATCACAACAAGTGGGAATTAATTGATGACCATTATCAATGATTTCCTTTTTCCACTTGTCAAGGTCCTTAATTGTCCCATCAACTTCCAAAATATGAGGCAACCACTTAGTGCGCAACCTTTCAATGGATTGCTTCTTTTCTTTCAAAATTGTATCTAACCTCAATTGAAAATTGGCCACATCCTCAAAATGCTTTAGTACATCTGCCATTGTTTTTAATTCAGGGGGTGCATTTGCATCATATATGACACACCTGATGAAATCCTTGATCTCTCATGTTCTTGGCAGCCACTTAGCCTTCACACTTGATATCCTTTGCTTATCAGACTAATGCTTCTCATAGGCTATCCTCAATTTTGAGTAAGACCTATGGGTCTCCTCCACTCTGGCCAAGATTTAAGTCACTCTATTCTTGATCAAATTAGTGACCACATCCTTAACTTTGTTCTCCTTTTCCTCCTTCAATCTTTTGTTATCTTCTTTCAATTCTATGATTTCTGAAAGGAGAGGCTCTGTGTCCACTGGAAAATATTCTACTATTGGAATCACTAGTGGAGGAGCTGAATGACTAGCTCCTAGTGATAATTGCTACCTTAGCCTACTATTTTCTGAAACTGCCTGAGCATATTTGAGCTGTAGCTCATTGTGATCCTTTTGTAGTTTATTACTAATTGCTTCTACAAAATGTGTAGTCTGGACATTTAGGCTTGTATCTTGGGGAGCAGGGGTGTCTGGAACTTTTTTTATTATTACATCTCCCACCAATTCTCCCAGTCCAACCCTAGGCTTCATATTGTTTATGGCTAAAGCCCATATTTCTAGTGTTTCAAATCTAGGGTTAAAAGTTGTACTAGGGAGAGCCTTTTCAATCTTCTCACCTGTTACATCTAAGTCATCTTTGGTGATTGTATCAAATGTAATGGCATCTGATAGGGTCCAATGAGGAAGAAGTAAAATATTACTTTTTGCGACCAGTGCTCTCCCCTCCTCTGGAGTCATTGCACTTATAGATTGATGTACCTCCTTTAAAACCCTCAAGGTAATGACATCATATTGTGTAGGGTCTGCCCCAACCTTAGCATCTTCAATCTTCTTTTGAAACTCTTCACTTCTCACCTTCAAAACATAACTCCTAAATTTAGGAGTGTTGACAAATTCATCATCCTCCAAGAACTAGCTACAAGCCATCACCCTAACATCTTCAATATCCACAGTTGAGTTCCTTATTGATCTCACTACCCTATTTTCAGGGGATGAATAACGCCTCAATCTATCAGGTGAATTAACCTATGGGGCCACTTCTTGCACATGTTCTTTTTCCTTTTCTAGATCAACTACCTCAATTTCTTCAGGATTTTCTAAGTTACTGATTTTAGCCTTCTTGGCAGGGGATGGGCCAACTGATTCCCTTTTTACACCATGTTCTCTACTAGAGTTGCCAAGCTCATATGTGGGTATTTCCTTTCCTACAAGGGTAGAACCAATCAACTACTCTACATTGTCCAGCATTTTCTCAATTCTTTGAATCGGGTCCTACACTTCTGCAAATGCACCCTGATATGCAGGATTGATTCTTTTCTTCATCTTCTCACTTGTTATGATAGTGTCCCACTTAATCCTTAAGTGATGGACATCATCCATTGTAAAACAATTCCTGGCAATGTCTTCACTATAATCAACCTAGTGAAAATATTTGGCCCTAACCTTATTAACCCTCACTTTGCTAATGAAGCCCTCAGGGTCAAAATACCTTGGATGCTCTAGATAAATCCCAAAACACTACATGACTGAATAAATCTGATCAAGTCCACTCTTATCAGCTATTAAAAAGTCACTAAATCTGAGGGACGAAGGAAACAATGAGCCCTTCTTGTGCCTCCTCAGGTGCTCCTTATCATAATCATTCAATTACCTAATAACTTCCAAGAATGACACTCTCTTAGGCATATACTTAGGCAATATATGCAGTGGGGTCTGACATCCACAGACCCTAATGCAAGTAGTATTCTCATGGAAAAACCAATCACCCCAATTGTGATCAATCCCTAAGTGAGGAGTCTTGTCTAAATGCCTTAAAAAATCTAGCACATCAGGATGCAACTTTTCTCCTTCTGGTTCCAAAAATCCAAGGACTCTCCTCACAAAATATTCTTCAAAAATTGGCATAATATGTTGTAGTGCAATTCACGTCGATCATGCAAGTCCATAGTTGTACTGACAACATGTTCCCTTCAGCATATGTACTCTTAACATGCAAGTTTGGATGCCACATTCTAGATAAAGAAAATAAAAGCATGTGACACAGCATGGAGTACCATGTAAACTCAACATGGACATCTGACTTAGGCAGGTTGTTCTTAGTTTTTGTCATCTGATCATGCATATGGTCAGTAATGTAAGTTGCATAATCATATGGCTCCCTAACCTCTAGATTTTGAATATCAACTGCTATCATCGTTAAGGAAATGGACATCCTGTCATAAGCATCCCTACCCAATACTTGACATAGACTATAATAGGACCTGACAAAATAATCCATAAACATATTGTAATGAAAGGGTTCCTTCTCATCAATTCAAATCTTAACTAGCTTGCAATCCGGACCTCTCAGCCTATGCTTAGCTAGGTTGTAATCTCTATAAGCATGCTTCACTGTCTGATATTTTCTTTTCAAAACAACAAGGTCAATTGGCTTGCTAGCAGTAGGGTCTAAATTGAACACTATGGCAATGAATCTTTTAGTGAGCTTGATTATCTTTGAACCATTTCTAGCTACGACTGTCCTTGTGGTAGGATCATACCTCGACACTATTTCCCTAACTAGGTTAGGGTTGGGGAAGACATTGGAATAGATGAGCTTCACCAAATCATATCTCCAAGCATGACAAATAGGGACCTTATAATCTATTCTCTTATACCAATGTTTGAACAGGATCTAACTAGGGATAGGAAATATGGCATCCCGATAATTATAACAATAGTCTAGAAATTTTTCGTTGGGCCCACCTGGGCCCTGCAATTTCAAAGTTGTCCTAGTAGAACCAGGGAGATGGATCATGAGATCCTCGTCTAAGCTGTGCTTAGAAGTGGAAAGTTGGATGACTTGACTCATTTTCGTGTTTATGTAGATGAACTAGGGTTTTCACTACTATGAATTATTTCTTAACACCTTGAAATAGACTAACGACTGAACCATTGAAAGACGGAGGAATAGGAGCAACTTACTGGTTTTGTCGCTAACAGAGGTTTGAAATTACACTGGCTTGCTCGTTTTGAAGCTCCTTTCACTCTAAATGCAACTTATGCTGTTGAAAATGACAAGGAATGCCCAAATTCTACCTCTTTTATGCTAAATTGCTTCACAATTCTCTATATTAATGGAGGTTGTGACAGTCATTACTTTGTTCATGCCATAGACACTTGGAAATCTTCCTCTTTTGAAAACTTGAATCTGGGCCATTGATCTTTTCCTTACATTCTGAAATCTATGACTCTGATTGGCTGGGTAGATTTGACAATCTTTGTCACCCCCTTTGAATAGTCTTCATCCAATCAGAACAGGCCAAGTCATCAGTACTCCTCCTGTAGGTCACATCACTTTTTGTCCAGACTAGACACGTGGTACCATTTCGCGGCATCACAGCTAGAAATGGCCCAACACATACCTACCACGTGACGGTGTGATTAAGCTTCCATGTGCCCTCTTTACAGTTGCCTTTAGATTCATCATCAGAATAGGGCCACGTGTCGCCATCTTGCGACCACGCTACGAAGATTCCTTCCTATGAGATTCCCTTGTGATGATGCGCAACTGTTGGATTAAGAGTTCTCCTGAAACCACATTTAGATCAACACTTGGTAGCAAATGGTTAGCCAAGGTAGAATTCTTAGTGGAACAAGACGTAAGCATAAGTCTTAGGACATGTGTCATTCCATCGCAGCCACGTAATGGGGTAATGATGTCACTAAAGGTAGGTTGTGATGCTGTGATATGCGCTTAAATGAACTTTAGGACTTAGCGGATAACTTAAGATATAAAAGGCTTTGATTTTACTGGTGATAGCAGGTAATTCCTTGGTTAAGGGGCTAGTCAACCTACTAATATTGAGACATGAAGTTATAACTTAAGTGACCGACGACCTGCTAAAGTCAGTCAACACAGCAATATAACATAAAGCGCAGGACTTAGGGAAATAAGGGTAAAAGGATCTTCTAAGGTAAACACTTCAACATTTCAGACCTAAAACCCTAAACCCTAAGGGGTACCACCATAGTTGAAGAGTTCATAGTGATGCTCTAAATAGAAGATTTGTGATGTTATAAGTTTGATTTGACAGTTTGAAATTTTGATTTTGTATGTTCTATCTTTGATTTTACAATTTGACATTGTGATGTTCTATGTGTTGATAACTGAGAGGGGGGGGTGAATCAGTTATCCTAATTATTTCCCTTATTGAACTTTCCTTTTAATTGATGCAGCATAAAATCAAACACAAAAACATTAACCATGAAATAAGAAACACATGACACAGTATTTTTGACGTGGAAACCCTGTTAAGGGAGAAAACCACGGGGTGATTAACCCAAGAATTATTCTCTGTTAGAAGAATAGGAAATTACAAAAATGGCACTTGCCAATTAGGGCTCACTGCCCGAGCACACTGCTCACAAGAGGCCCACTGCCTACAAGAAGACACACTGTCTACAAAGTGATGAGAATCACAGTCTTTGAACTGATTGGAAGCATCTGCATATGCTGGAGTTCAGTTCCGGTTAGGCTCAGTACACTGATCTGCTGCACTTCATCTTTCCTCTGTTCTTTATTCTGCTATCTTTCACATACCGGATTCTTTTTGCTACCTCTACTCTTATCTGGACTTATTCGCATATATCTCCACCTCAATACCTCACTTCACAACTAAATCCATCCTCTATATATATCCGCACAAGTAATTTCATCACCTTTCTAGTCGGCATCCGGAACAGTCTAGTTTCTTATAAACTCTCATTCTGTCGGCTGAATCCTTCCTCACCAAGCAATGCGGATCAAGTATATACTTGTAGATATCATTAATCATGTCGGCCAAACATGATTCATGCCTTCACAACCTCTGTCATCAACAGTAACCCATCCGGAAAGCAGTCTGATACTCTGCCAGTCAGTTCTTCCTCTGTTATCATTGTCTCTCAGGAATCCGGTACTCAACCAATCATATCTTTTTCCTTGTCCATCACCGGAGGCTAAATCCTTGGAATATACCACTCAAGGTAGTCCTCTTGACTTCCCCAAATCCGCACTGCACCAAGACACTTCCTCTGAGAGATCCGGACCAATCTGTCGGACCTTGCCACATGCTCTGTTCTTCTTCACCGGACCACAACATTCTTTATTCTGACTTCTGGTAGAGACACATTATGACTTGCGGATATGTGGGATGACCTTTGTTGCCATCAATGACAACAACCATGAATCCATATAGTGTCTCTTGCCAACAATCTCCCCCTTTGGCATTGATGGCAACACTTAGTGAAAAATGACTAAGTGTTTTCACTATGCTCCCCCTTTGCTGATGCTCTGTCTTTATATACAATTTCTGGAACTCCCCCTTAGTTGGATTCCTCATTTTTCACTGCTCCTCACTCCCCCTTTGACATCAATGGCAAAGGGTGGGGTCCGCACACCAAAATTTTCAAAAATTTTCTATACATAGCCGCATATTTACATACTCACATATACTGAAGAATGTCTGCAAAGGATGTCTGCAATTGAATCATTTCTGTAGCCCAACTTTGCTTCATTCTATCCAAAATTGAAATGTGACCACTTAACAAAAATGCAAACGCTTCTGCCCGCTTGAGATCTGTCGGATCTTTTGTTTGGGCGGTGGTCTGAGCATCACTGATGGCCTCATGCATAGTTTCCAACTTAGGGATTATAATCCTTCTAAGTTCTCCCATCCGGTTAGTGATGTTCTTCCTTTCCTTCTCAAGATTTTTTATTTCATTCAAGACTGCAATGGTCTGACATTCTTGATTTATTATAGAGGAAGAGAGAGGATCAAAACTTTGAGATAAGCTTTGTAGCTTATCCTGTTCCTCTTTTATTTTCTTGTCAAATGCTGCTGTTGCCTTTGACCAGGATATACAAAATTTGTAGATGTCACCGCCATCCTTAAGAGCATTCTCTAAGCTCCTTATTCCAATGCTTACAATCTTCCTATCCTTAGAGATTAATTCTAATATTTCTGAAAATCTTTTATCCAAAAATTCCTTCCGGACCTTTTCTTCAGCTGATTTTTCTAGAGAATCAAAATGTGTATCAACACTGCTGACTAAGGTTTTTAGATTACCGGAAGAGGAGGCTGTCGGATCTATCTGGATTGATGGCATGATTTTTACAAGTACTCCGGAAGCAACCTCTATCAACTCACAGTCTTCCATATGAGACTTCAGGAGCTTTTCATTTGCCTTGGCATTTGCAAATGAGGCTATCTTCATTGTTTGTACCGGAGAGAGAGAGTCAAAATCAAATGGACCTTTTAGAAGCTCCGGTTCATCAATCTCTAGAGTTTCTTTGCTCAAAAATTGTTGAACAGTTTGTGCAGTGTCTCTTGCCGGAGACAGATGTTTCTTTTCTTCTGCAGTCTTAGAACTGTCAACCTCTTTGTCTTTCACTACTGCTTCCTTCTCCTGTAATTGCTCTTCTTCTTTGGATCCAGAGACTGTAGGGGAAACCAGAGGAGAGATGCTAGTTTGTTCATGGGCCACTTCTTCTGGAGCAGAGGGTCCCAAGTCCTCAGCTGTTTCTGTACCTAAATCCTCTACAACCGGAAGATTGAACCTTTTGAAGGCCTTCCGGAGGATCTCTTCTGTTTCTTGGGCCACTTTGTCAGTCTCGCCAAGCATGAGTTGATTCATCCTGGCTTTGCTTCTGAACTCATCTTTGCAGTCCTTGAAGATAATGTTCATTGTCTTGGGATCAATTTGAGGATATAGCTGAATAGCTATCTGCTCCCGGATCTCAAGATCTTTAGCATGAGCATTATTCTTTCTTACTTCCATTTCCTTTTCTAGGCTTTTAGGAATAAGAGATATTATTTCAATGAAAGCCTTATTATATATGTTAAGATATTTTACTGTGGCCTCCTGCAGAGTCTTTTGGTCGGCCTCACTGAAGTCATCATATGATTCAGTCATTGGTTGAAGGTTTCCATCCACCGTGACCGACTTGATTATGCTCTCTAGTGACAGAGTGGGCTTTTCAACAGTTACCTCTGCCATTTCATCCTTGTCTTGGCCTGTGGAGGGCTTACCGGATCCTTTCTTTTTCTGTTTCTTTATTTCTTTTATTCCCTCATCTGACTCTATTTCCTCTTCATCCTTTTGGCTTCCATAAGCCCTTGTGGCTTTTGTCTTGGATCTCTTACCGGATGCCTGGACTTCCGGTTTTGAACTTTTGGTTGAGGGAGGTGCAGATCTCTTTGATGATCTGGTCCGGGTGGGAGCTTCAACCGGAGCACTTTCTTTACTTTTCTCTTCTTCCTCGGCCTTCCTCCTCTTTTCCCGGCTGGCATCAAGTGCCTCCTTTGAGATGCCTAGGCCTTGAGCAATGTGCTCTACTTCTTTTCTCACCTTTCTTTTAATCTCAGGTTCCCTGAGTTCTACATGTATTTTTACACTCAGCTCCTCAAAGGTTCCAAACCTTTCTGCCTTAGGATCTTTGGGCTGACTTAGCATGTGTTGAACATGCAGCTCCACTATCTGTTCATCTACTTCATACCCCATGGGCATGATCCAGACAGTCCTTGGCTCTACTGCCTCCATTAGGCACTGATCAGTGTCAACCATAAAGCACACTGAGTCTTGGTATTTTTCAACAAGAGACTGGGGAATTCTCTCTCTTGCTTGCATCATGCTCTGAAAGTTTTTGAAGTATCCCCATAGAGCTGTATTTCTCGCTTTTGCATCCCCAAGTCCATGCAAATAGTCTCTTATCTGGACTGCAACAGGTTTGTCATTCTGCCATACCCATCCACTTGTTCCGGGTAGCTCATTTATGAAGTAGAAGAATAGACACACAATAAGAGTACCATACTTAAAGGAATTCTTCTTATCCTTCTTGATTTTCTGTATATTTTCCATTAATTGGCTTAGCAGTAGTTCGCAGAGATCATAATCTGCATTCTTTCTTAGCATTTCATAGGCAGTGTATACTGCAGTTCCGGATACAGAATTCTCCCTGCTGGAGTGATAGATCTTGTATCCTATTATCATTGATGCATATTTGATATCCGGATCCGAAATGTCTTCAATGGTCATTGCCCTCTTATCAAATTTTGATCCGGTGGCCTCAGTTACAATGTTGTTCTTGACAGATTTGAGGATAGGTACCCCTCCGGAAGAGTATAGACCAGTTACTGCTCTAATTGCCTCTTTTGTGATCTTGTAGGGTCTATCTAGCCATAGAAAGTTGTCATGCATCCTGCTCAGTACATACCGGACCCATTCATCTTCTTCAAAGCAGGGGAAATGAATAAATTGCTCAAATTGTTTCTTCTGGATATCCTTATACTCTGGTTTAAGCTCAAAAGCATTGTCTATCAGCTGCTTGTGATAGAGGTCTCTTAATTTGAATTCCCCAAATTCCTCAATGCTTGCATGTATGTAAACCCTAATGTCTTCGGTGTGTAAAACTCCGTGAGGAACACTAGAGAAGGCTCCTAGTGGATCTACCTCCAATGATTTGTAGGGATGTTTCTTGAATGAGGGGCGAGGTCTATCAGAGATCTTAACTATGTTTGGAGTAGCCATTCTTCAAAGATTTGCAGTGAGGTAATGAAAAACGGAGAATACCTTATGCGCCTTCGGTTGGCACGGAGTGGTTGGATTGATTTCTTTATGCAATAGCTTCGGCAGGAGATCCTTGGTGTGCTTGATGAACCTTGTTGCAGACCTCCACTTTTCGCTTCTTCTCGAGTGCAGAATGAGCAAATGTCCTTTGAGAAATCCCTTAAATTGCTCTGCGAACCCTAATATCTGTCTGCAATAAATGCTTCACCTACATCATTCCGGTTTGCCTTGTCTGGATAGCTTGGAGTATCCCGGATTAGTCCTGATCTGTGGATATCATCCGGATCTTTCAATCATGAATAAATCGAGGTAACATATTACAAGAACATCCCAAACACTCTGTCCAATCCGTAGAACAAGATAGTGCATTTCCAGATCTTTCCGGACCTTTTTGTAATCCTTTATCATACCGGAGCATCTCCCTGAACAGGTCTTATTTGATCGATCACAGCTTCTTCATAACTCCATGCGGACCTCTGAAAACTTGACTGAAGTATCTCAAGACTCATATCTACAAACCCTTTGATCCGCATCTTGTGCCACATCCGGTACCACTTGTTTGGCTGGGGGAACAAGATTTTCTTTGAGTCTCCCCTTGAGCCTGAGCTCACTTTTTAATTTCCGGAAGAAATATCAGCACCAGAGTCTGGTGCGGATCCAACCTCTACATTCTCTGAACTTTTCTTCACCCAAATCTTGCTCATCTGATTCCTAACCTCATCCGCATTCATCTTTTGTTTACCCTTGTCTTGATTCTGATTATACACCGGACCTCTTTTGTCCTGATTCTTGTTTCTGCAAACTTTAGCATTATGACCGGACCTATTGCAGATTTGGCAAATAACATTTCTTTGCATATTTGACTGATATCCTCTTGATCTGCATTGATTAGCCATATGACCTACTCTATTGCATGTGAAGCATCTACCTTTGAATGATTTGTTTACTTGCATACTTCTGCATTCATGGGATTTGTGTCCATACCTTTTGCAGTTGAAGCACTGTCCGGAGAAGGATGAATTAATCTGATTCATTCTCATTCTGCACTGATTAGCTTTGTGACCAAAGTGGTTGCAGCTGTGGCAGTATCCATTGAAGGATGGATATCTTTGAGCATTTGGCTGTCTTACCGGAGGTCTTCTAGGCCTGCTTCTTGGATTTTCTGATCCAAGATTCTTCTGACCGGATCCGGAGCTTTCTCCTTTCTCATATCCCAAACCATACTTGTCATCTGTCCTCTTTTGACTTCCAAGAAGAACTTCAAGTTGAGCAGAACTTATCTTGAATTTCTCTTTATATTCATTTGCTGTTTGAAGGTCTCTTTTGAGAGAGGCAATTTGATCCTCAAGTTTTCCTTCATTATCTTTGGCATCTTCAAGATCAGATTCAAGATGTCTGATAATCCTGTCCATCTGGTGGCATTCTTCTGATTTTTCTTTAAGAGATTGTCTTAGATTGTCTTCAGCCTTTCTTTTTTCTTCAATCTCTTGAGTAAACTTTATAGTTCCTGATTCCATTTCATGTCTTAACATAATGACTTCTTTTGATAACTTTTCACATAACTTGGTTTGCTCAGTCAATTCTTCATTTGTATTGCTCTCTTCACTTTGTCTTGCCAACTGTTGAAGCAGCTCCTTTCTCTTTTTCATAGAGAGACTTAATTTGTCTTTTAATTCTCTCATGAATTCATCAGCCTGTTTGAGTCTTTCCTTTAATTCACTGACTTCAGAATTTGACTGTTCAAGATCCTCAAGAGCAGTCTTGAGTTGTTCCCTTAAACCATATGCATCCATTTGAAATCCCAGATCTTCCTCAAGCTGTTAGGCTCTATTAGGAGGAACTTGGCTCTGATACCAATTGTTGATAACTGAGAGGGGGGCGTGAATCAGTTATCCTAATTATTTCCCTTATTGAACTTTCCTTTTAATTGATGCAGCATAAAATCAAACACAAAAACATTAACCATGAAATAAGAAACACATGACACAGTATTTTTGACGTGGAAACCCTGTTAAGGGAGAAAACCACGGGGTGATTAACCCAAGAATTATTCTCTGTTAGAAGAATAGGAAATTACAAAAATGGCACTTGCCAATTAGGGCTCACTGCCCGAGCACACTGCTCACAAGAGGCCCACTGCCTACAAGAAGACACACTGTCTACAAAGTGATGAGAATCACAGTCTTTGAACTGATTGGAAGCATCTGCATATGCTGGAGTTCAGTTCCAGTTAGGCTCAGTACACTGATCTGCTGCACTTCATCTTTCCTCTGTTCTTTATTCTGCTATCTTTCACATACCGGATTCTTTTTGCTACCTCTGCTCTTATCTGGACTTATTCGCATATATCTCCACCTCAATACCTCACTTCACAACTAAATCCATCCTCTATATATATCCGCACAAGTAATTTCATCACCTTTCTAGTCGGCATCCGGAACAGTCTAGTTTCTTATAAACTCTCATTCTGTCGGCTGAATCCTTCCTCACCAAGCAATGCGGATCAAGTATATACTTGTAGATATCATTAATCATGTCGGCCAAACATGATTCATGCCTTCACAACCTCTGTCATCAACAGTAACCCATCCGGAAAGCAGTCTGATACTCTGCCAGTCAGTTCTTCCTCTGTTATCATTGTCTCTCAGGAATCCGGTACTCAACCAATCATATCTTTTTCCTTGTCCATCACCGGAGGCTAAATCCTTGGAATATACCACTCAAGGTAGTCCTCTTGACTTCCCCAAATCCGCACTGCACCAAGACACTTCCTCTGAGAGATCCGGACCAATCTGTCGGACCTTGCCACATGCTCTGTTCTTCTTCACCGGACCACAACATTCTTTATTCTGACTTCCGGTAGAGACACATTATGACTTGCGGATATGTGGGATGACCTTTGTTGCCATCAATGACAACAACCATGAATCCATATAGTGTCTCTTGCCAACACTATGTTCTATGTTCTATGTTTGATTTTACAATTTGACATTTTGATTTCTTATGTTCTATGTTTGTTTTTATAGTTTGATATTGTGACGTTCTATGTTTGATTTAACATTTTGACAGTTTGATGCAATATGAATATATGAGCAATAGTTAGGTAATTCCATATTAATTGTATAATCTTGTTAACTAAGTGCACAATCTCATCTTCTTCATGTCAAACATGGATATTGTCTTGTATAATCTTGTTAACTACCTAGAAAATCTCATTTTCTTCATGTCATTCTTGTTTTGGAAAGAGTAATCTAAATTTTAGATTAAGAATAACAATCACATCTTCTTCTTGTTTTAACTTTGTACCATCATTTAAGCAGTTTGTATAATAGTTGTGGGTTTGAAAAGTCTACAATATCATCAAACTAAATGCCTACAAGCTTGTCAAGACCAAAAGAAACTATGTCAAGAGTTCTCAAAGTCCATTAAAAGGTTTCAAGTACTATTAGATAGTTTGGAGTACTGTCAAATATTAAGTCTGCATATCTTGCTTGAACAAGAACATATAGAGGATTGTAGCATCCATTTGAAGGATTGTGTGAGGTCTGATCATCATTAGGGGTCCTATATCAAGCCATAGTAGGTCCAAGAGCATGCAAATTAGTGGAAGACCATGTGTGCAGGCTTATGAGGTCCTTGAGTAAGTGTTTCCTATTATGCATAGTTATGTATACTTATTAAGAATTTTTAGAGACCAGCCCACTATTTTAGGTAGGAAAATGAATTTCTGTAGGTTTGCGAAGGCACAAGAGTGTCCATTTTAATATCTACAAGGTCTATTATGGACATATAATTCTGTGAGGTTTTTAGAAGGTCTCAAAAAAGCCTGAAACATTACAACATTGTTGCAGACCTTTGACAAGGTATCCATGAATCTTATGCATGTGCTTATAGTCCTACTTTGCTACCTAAACATTCCAATGGGTGTCCATATTGATTGGGAAAATGCAAAACACAGTCCAAAAATATCTTGAATTGAAGATTTGGAAACATTAAAAGACAACAAACTCAGTTCCAAAGACACATAAATCAAACTCATCTAGAAACCTAAATCAATCTAGTCTTACTATATTAGGGGAAACCATCTTAACAGAAAGGCCTATTGAGAATTTTAAGCATAACCACCAAAATATGAGACGGAGAAGATATGACAATTTTGAGTGGACAAGAAAACTCGGAGCTCTTGCTGCTGGAAATAGCAGACCAAAACTTTCAAGACAATTTTACACTTTGGTTATTGATTATTTTAACAGTTTGGACTTGGATCAAGATGCAAAGAAAACAACCAAAGTGCATTGCATGTCCAATTTCAAAATTTTAAATCTCCTGCATTGAGTTTACATTTCTAAAATTTGATCATTGTTCACTAGCTTATGTTCCAAAACACCTTGATTTGAACATCTAGGATCATTTATCTATAAGCAGTCCTAGGTTATTAGACACCATCAAATAGGATACAAAAGTATCATCAAATCATATTGCAAGACATTATTTACACTATATCATCAACATTACATAAGTGCATACATCAACATCGACATTATATGCATTAGATTACTTTCTTGGCATGTATTTGATGTTGTTTCATGGGAAAGGGATTTATAGGTTATTTAGATTTAATGAACATCTAGTAAATTTATCAAAGGTTATAAATACTCAAAACCCTTGTTTCAAGGCTTATAAAAACACAGTCCAAATAACATTTGAAACCATTTTCCCAATCAACTTTTCTATCTTCAGGTAACTCTAACTCATGCCATTTCAATGGTTGTTTCAAAAACATTTTAAATCAAAACATCAATACAGCTTAAACCAAAACAATTTTTTGTGAGAATTGTGCCACCTTTATTTCCCACACTCTCGCATTATGTGTGTTCAAACTATATTGTTGTTTGGTTTAAAATGTATGTTGTTTTGGTTTAAACCGTATTGTTGTTTAGCTTAAAGTGTTTAAACTGTATTATTTTTATTTACCTACAATTTAAGCTAAACAACAATATAATTTAAATAATTTAAGCTAAAACACATTAAACAAAAACAACAATATAGTTTAAACAATTTAAGCGAAAACACTTAATGAAAACAACAATATAGTTTAAACAATTTAAGCTAAAATACTTAAAATCAAAACAGCAATACAGTTTAAACTAAAACAACATACATTTAAAACCAAAACATACATTTATGGGATGTTAGAATATTGAACTTATAGTAATGTGGATAGCAGTGTGCAATTTGAAGACTTTAGGACTCTTCTGTATGGGATTTTGGAAAATTGAACTAGAAAAACTAGGAAGGAAATTTTTGTGATCTGTGAACTCTCATTTGATTAGTTCTGATGCAATGTGTTTCATCACATTGTTTCAAAGAATAAAAATTTTATGTGATTGATGCATGCCCCAATTTACCCTTGGTATAGGTTAATGATGATAGGATGCCCCCTCAGGAGATTGGTCAGGATTAATTTTTGCAAAAGGATGATGAACGATCTCACGATGAGAGAGGTTGACAGGATAGACGGTAAAAGAAATTAGTTGATGACAGGTGAAATCAGACAACAAACATGTCCCATCATGTACAAGGTTAAACACCTCCAATTAGGGTTCCATGCACTATAAATAGGAGTGTGGGGTCATATTCCTAGTCATTTGCACACTTGTCTTTTGTGGAGAGCTTACAAGAGATCAGAGCTCAGGTGCTAAGGAGAGTCAGTGACAATGTAGCAGGATCTAGTTGAGTTGCACTGCTTTGAGAGGATCTGACGGTTCAACCATCTAGTAGAGTACAACCCAGCATTAAGTACACTTTCAATTTTAGCTTAGGTGCATTTATTGTGGTCAAAAAGCTAGGCCAAACTCAGGTAAACTATGAATGCGCAGCAAGAATGAATTTGCGTATTTGCCCTGCGTTTCGGCACAAATGTTCTAATTCTGTGCAAATACCTAGAGAATCTACGCAAATGTAGGATAGACCTGCACAAACGCAAAGGCCTTCTGCACAAATGATGTAAATCTGTGCATTTGTTATAAATCTATGCATGTGTTTTAATGTTGTGTAAACATGCCCGGAATTTGAGCATATGTATGCTTCTATGCAAATGCAAGGGGATGTTGCGCATTTGGCCTAATTCTACCCAAATACTGAATAGAATTGCGCATATACCTTAGATAGCAAAATACTTAGCAAATTTGATAAAGTCAGCATCATGATCGATGTTCGCCAACTGATAATTCATCTCTGAGATTAATAGAATCTCAGGAGAGATGATAGGATATACATCCTAATAAAATAGCTAAGTACTTGATGTTTGATAGATAGATATGTAGTTTAGTTGATTTCATTTGATTAATGTTTGGTTGATTGCAGGAGGAGCTTAATGACGTACTCATGTCTCGAGAGTGATTTCTAGTGACACAGCTTTTGAGACTATACTTGACAGAGATTGACCATCTGGTTCTAGGATTGGTAGGGTTATCCTATGTTTTCTTTATGCCTGAGATTTGGGCTAATCTCGGTATGCTGACTACGCTTTTTGAGCTATTTCACAACGAGGATGGGACCTTCCATCTTCCTACTAGGGAGATTATAGTGACATTAGAGGATGTCCATCGGATTCATTAGATTCTGATAAATGGAGAGCTCATAGAGTACGAGTCTCAGACTGGAGCAGGACTGGATGAGTGTCGTCAGGTCCTTAATGATGACACCATCAAGGGCGCGGAGATCAGCTGGGCAAACATGGTTGCCTATTACGATCCTCTTTCATCAGTTGTCACCAGGTTGATTGGAGGGATAGCACGTACCCTGATAGGAGGTCACACGGGTTTGCAGTTGGATGGGGGAGGACTTTGGATTGAATCGTCACAGAGGGGACTCAATTTTTTTGGGGTCTGTGTCTACTAGCACACCTCTATCACGACCTGCATCAATTTTTTTTAATGATGGAGCTACCAGTTTCTCATGTAGAGTTTCACTGTTATAGATCTGGGCTTGGTGCCACATTGCCATTACTTGGCCCATTGGTATGGCCCCCCAAGGTAGAGATCAGCCTTACTCTTATATGTTCTAGGAGAGTCTTTCCCAGCCCAAGCTGGGGAAGCTAGAGTATTGGTGCCATGCATCCAACAATGTGGATTTAGTTGTTTGGTGACCTTACCTAGATTGAGAGGTATGGGATGAGGATGCATCAAAGCTGCCGCTTTATTTTCAGATGAGATGCCTGATAGGGAGGACTCCCTACATTCTTGAGAGGCACATCATTTCTCATGTGTACCGGTAGTTTGATAGGATCTAGGGGATGCCCTAGGGAAATGCCATCTTTGCTAGGACGCACAAAGAGCGTCCTCGATGGGGTCCTAGTGCTTCATTTGAACAGGCGCGAGCAGAGTTCTTACAGATACCTTACCAATCATGGCCGATGAGGTGATCAGTGGTAGATGTAGGCATGACACAGAACTATGCTGATTATTTTGTAGCACACCCGTTCCCTCACTACTCAGAACTTGGAGAGCTGGCCCTAGAAATGTTAGAGGAAAATGTGAAAAATAGCATTAAACAACTAAATATCCAATAACTCAATGAAATTGTTGCAAATATAGTAAACAAAGATATTACCTTCATAGACTGATTTACCTCGTAGCTTCCATTGTTGCCTATCTCGTATTGATCTTATGGATGAGTTGAGCTCTCAAAAGTTGTGCTTCCTTGCTATTGAAGATGACAATAGGAGAATGGTTGTAAAAGGATAATGCAATGAAGATTAAACTACAAATGCAACTCTAATGAAGATGGATGATTGATAATGGAGACATGGTTGGATTGTTGTGATGGTAATGGGATTATGCAAATGCAATGAGGATACTTTGCCAAAGGCATGCTAGTAGGATTTCTGTAGAGTAAGATTACTAAAGCTTGAGTGGATGAAAATGAGGGAATGAGGGTTCCTTTTATAGGCTTGAAAGAGAGGCCAACTCTAAGTGTCAGTAGATCCATGACTAGAGGAATTATGTGTGAGGTGTATGGTTGAGGAAGCTTGAGGGAATGTGCACAAATTAGAAGAGGACAAGGGTCCAGGCTCCTTTCATGATTTATGGGAGTTAACAGAATAGATTGAAGAGTTGACTGAGATGACTGACCAGTTAAGTGAATTGATTGACTAGATAACTAGGTTGATTGGAGAGTTAACTGATCTTGATTGGAGGAGAAATAGGACATGTGGGTGAGGGAATATTAGATAATTAAATATTAAAAATATTTAATTATGTGTTTAATATGGTGAGGCAGAAAGGTGAGGTGGAAAGGTGATGTAGATTTATGAAATTAGGACTCTGGGATAGATGAATTTAGAATTATTTAATTATATAAGACATTAGAAGAATTAGGGTATTTAATTAAATAAAATGATTTTATTTAATTATTGGAGGGATGTGAACCATTTAAATAAATTAGGATATTTATTTAACTGATAGAAGAAGTAGGAATTAAAATAAATAATAAATATTTATTTAATTCGACTTAGCCATTTTTAGGTGTAGACAGGTTCAAATAGTTTTTAATGTGCTTCATTTGAATGATTTGATGGATGTCTATAAATTTAAATTTGGTATTAAATTTGATAGGTGGTTGATTTGGTCGAATGCTTATTTGGTTTGTGTGAAATTAAATGGAAGAGTTAATTGATTTGGTTGAATGCTTGTTTGGGTTGGATTAATAAATTTATGTCCTCTTGTTTTGATGGCTTGTTTGGTGAGCCTTAACCTTCGATTGTGTTCATTTTTGAAGGTATTAACTTGAAGGGACTAGTAATTGGTCATTTATCAATGGATGGAGTGCACTTCAGGAGGAGTTACACTTGGGCATTACTCATTTTTACTTGGGACTCCAACTTTTGAAAATATGAAGCTTTTCTAGGAAGGTAGTGGATATTGGATGGAATAGTTTTTAACGATAAATGTTTAAAAATGTTTTTTTAAAACCAAAAAGGAAGTCTCTTGATCTCTTGTCTCATTTCAGTTGCATTGCATTTATGTTTTGTGAATCCTTGTAAATCATTTGTGTATGCCACCTAATATGAATAATAAAATACTAATGAATAAACAAATATGATGTGTACATTAATTGGTCTTTTTTTGTACTTTTTTTAAAAATAATTTTAATATTAATTAGACAAATAAAAGCCAACTTGTGGCCCCACTTTGGTCAAGTCCTATACCACATATAGGAACCCGACCCACTATGGGGCTCTCTCCCCTGGACATTTACAATCAAATCTTTTGTATAAAAGACTTACCAGGGACTATATTAAAAACCAGCAGCTTACACAACCTCATAAAACTAGAGGGCAATACACAGGGAAACAAAATTGTATCATACATGCCCTTAAAATCAAGAAGCATTATCTAGCACTGAAAGAGAGTATCTCAGATTATAGACAGCATTGTAGTATTTAATAAATCCCATGAACCAGAACTCATGATCGTCTACAGTCACCACTTGAACATACTTTTTAGCAGGATGGTCTCTGCTGATAGACGGATCCACAGTCTTTACCTTCACCAGGGGTATCGCCACCTACATACAACACAAGCAACCAGTCTCCTCATTTACAGAAATAAATGGATGCAGAAGATATTTTTTATTGCTTGAGATGCGGCTTATTTAACTCACTCTGTAGTAAGCCCAGTGCTTCTCCCCCGAAGAAAGAATCAAGGAGAGCGGGCGGTCGCTGCAGAAGGAAATGTTGAGCGTGGAAATGAAGAGGGTGCCACCGACGGGGCCTGTCGAAGTCGATAAATAACAGGCGTAGGTTTTCCGTAATTTTTCATGGGGTTGGACATGAAATGTGTGTCTGTAGAGGGATTTAAATCCTCCTTTTTTTAGCACCTTGGCCGCCACGCTCATCTTCCCCCACGCCGCCTTTGGCACGCTTTCTCCTGTTTTCACTGCATTTTGCACCAAAACCATCGAAATTTAATGGGTAAAACTTAAACAGATCAAACATTATTTGTTATTTGAAACATTTCAGAGATGAGCGTCACAAACACCAGAATGTTATATGACGCCATGCTATAGCGTCATGGACACTCTGATGCTTGAAATGTTCGACGCCATAGCATATAGCATCACAGATGTCCTGACGTTATAGCATTGCAGATGCCTTTGATGCTATAGTATGACAGATGCCCTTGATGCTATAACATACAGAGGCCCTGAAGTTATAGCATCACAGACACCCTTAATACTATAGCATCACAAGCATCACAGATGTCCTGCGGCTATAGCATGAAACTATAACATCACAGACACCCTTGATACTATAGCATCACAATATCATCACAGACAGAAGAGTTTAAAGTAGTTGAAAACTTGCCACAGGTACACAAATTGACCATATTCAAAAACAGATGATTCTAAACAGTCAACCATTATCAACTGAACAGGTCGAATAGATTTGTTAAATTCAATAGTTGTTGTGCCAACTGTTTATGGTGAGCCATCACAGACACTCTTGATTCTATAGCATCATAGATGTCCTGACGCTATAACATCACAGACTCCCTAGATGCTATAGCAGGCAGACAAGATGTCCTGATGCTATAACATAAGGAAACCTATGAATCTGGGGGGCTCGGATTGGAAGTACCCCTTTTCTGAAATCGGTGCAAAATTTGAAAAGGTACCTTCTTAAAAAAAACATGCTAAAATAAAACGCTACTTTCAATTCATATAAGTTTTTTAATTGCATCCTGGACATTTTTGTGGTACCCGTCCTAGAAACTCAGAGAAGCCCTATTTTTTGGAAATGCGGGCACTGGACTTACAGTTAACCCACACATTTGAGGCCAGATTCCCAGCCTTCCTCCACGCATTTGACACTAAATTCTCCGCCTTCTTTGACAGTTTGTTGAAACCCTTTGCTTTTTTCTCCATTGGATCTGCACACAAACACCCTGAAACAATGAAACTAACTAATCATACTGCTAAGTCATTCCATTGTTGTGATCTATTCAGAATAAACTAAGTACGTACTTTTTTCCGGCGGGGGTGTTTCGAGAAGGTAAGGATTGATCCGGGTGGGCTGTTTCCCCTCCTCCTCAAATGGGGTTGCTGGAACCCCCATGACTTGGAAGCTCCATATTTCCACCTCTTCTTCCTTGCTGTGATAATCTGCTAGAAGAAGCTCCTTGTAGGTATCGTCTATGCTCCTCCTTGCCATTCCCATCTACAAACTCAATTCAAGCCACCAGATTATTTGGGAAGTTAAGATTTCATCTAACTGTATCGATACATATCAGTTAATGCTATTTATGCTGCTATTTCTTGGGATATAGAGGCTCCCTGTGAAGTGAAATGTCCGATTTCTTCCTTCATATCCATTTTCCAACCACAAACTAAGCATTTTTCGATACACTCATGTGTATGCATGGAAGTTCCAATATAATTTTCACGGTGGACAATGGTTCATGTTCTCAAAAGTATGAGGTGTTATCTAGTTGTCACCATGGTTGCAATACATGCAGCTCATGCATGGCCCCGATCTATAAGGACTCCCTGTTAAGTGAAAGTCAAATGGTCATTTCCCATGGCAACGAATCCAACGATAGTTGGCTGCAATATCTTTACAGCTATTTTTATGATTGGATATGTGAGTTCTTATGGTTCCTGAATACATTTTTTTCTAATAAGAGTAAGAATATATTTTTAATCATGCATCGTTATAGTTGCAAAACAACATCTTTTCCTAAGAATAATCTAGGCCAAATAAATAAATGTGTACATATGAGCATGAATCAACTTAGATTAATTAACTAATAATATAAACCATTTAAATCGAAATGTTAATTTAGAAAATAAAATGCAAAAGAATTAAGTACATAGTTTTTTATTTGATGAGAGAATATGAATATTCATCATAGTTTAGAGATTTTATGAATTTCAAGTATGGACTATTTTTAAACTTTATGTAGACCTAAAAAATCTTTGTGGATTGATCTTGTACCTAAGAATCAATTCCACGATGTGTAGATTTGATCTGTAACCTATGGATCTGATATAGAAAAATGTGCAGTTCTACTCTCTACTTCATAGGATTCTCTACTTGCTAACTATTAAGGACTAGTGGTATTTAAAATTACCTGGGGGAGATTGTCGAATTATTAGGGTCAAGTTCTCTTAGGTCAGCCCCCTTGAAACATTGGCTTTATGACCATGAAATGATTAGTAGACAATAGGCAAGCATGCAAGTGATCTAAATGTTGAATCTATTGTAATATTCTAACTCTTTTTAGTGCTCTAATTGACATGCTCCTTGTAAATGTGAATGATTATTCAATTATTACTTCATTGAATGCTCCCTTTAATGTCCAAATGAATGTATTTGAATACAACAACATAACAATTTGTCACACAAACATGTACCAAGTTGGCTCCCATAGCTATGAGAAAATGGTGGGAACTGGTCATTTGAATCTTAAAACTTTGATTTTTGAGTTAGATCCATATCATGTGGGTGTTGGCATGAACATGGTATATTACCTAATTGATTTACCTCTTAGGTCCTATTCGCACTAGTTTATTTAAATTTACTTAGGGATTTCTTAGTGCATTATCACTTTATGTCTTAAGTCATAAGATTAAGACACATGTCATAATCTTCTATTGTCCTATGTCTCACCTTGGCCTAGATAACCAAGGGTTTATCATTGTAATCTTACTCATGTATTGTATTGTGTATTTGTATCTTTCGATGGAATAGAATTATTATTTCATGTTGGGTCTCTCTTGTGCTTTCATTGAATCTCCTAGATCTTGGGTGGCTACCACCATAGCCAAATCTTACATAGTGTAGAGCATTCTATACCAACTCTTATATGGTATCAGAGCTTGTGGGGTTGTTTTATGTTAGTCTTTTGACAAATCTAGGTTGTAAATCATGGTTTCTCTTGAAAAGTTGAGTATACTCTTGTTTACATTGAATGATGACCTAGAGAATAAAAAAATTTAATACAAATACTAGATTTGGGAGGGTTTATTCTTTGTGGTTTTTTATCGCATGATACTTTGGATGATTCCTAGAGTAAACTAGAGCTTACTATTGAGTTCAAGTTGTCCAAGAAAGTTAATTTTTCCTTTTTATTTATCCAAATTAGACATTGGAGGCCAGATCTATAAGGGTTTGCATTTTAGAAGTGGTTGCAAAATCCAAAATGTAGCTATATTTTTGGAGCAGTTTAGGTCAAATTTGACTCTGTCATCACATCCAAAAGGCCCAAAAACCTATAGTTTGACTATCATTTCATCAAGTTTGGTGCACTTGTCCTGGAGCCTAAGAAAAATCTCCTCCCACCCTGTTATATGAATCATAGGAAATATTCCTTGTGTAGGAATTTAATATTCTACAAAATATTTTGTGCACTACTTGTGTAGGTAGCTACATTGTACTATACAAATGTATTTAATATTATATTTCATAAATTATTTTTTATTTATTTATTAAAAAATTGAATATGTGCAAGGTACTATCATTCCCTACTCAATTTACAAAGTACAGAGGCCCATGATGGTGCCATGTGGCATAGCTTTGTGCGACCACACATCATGGTAGTTAGACTAGTTGTAAAACTATATTCTGGCTATGAAACCACCTATGTAGTATCGAAAATAGTTTCAGGTCCTTAGCATAGTTTTAGAAATTTTCATAGGTAGTTTTACAATTCTAGAGAATATTCTATCCACTGGAGAATATTTCATCCATGATATTGCTGGCATCATCATAATGTCAACGTGATGTTAAAAGGCCTCCTTCCCCAAATTTTTCCCCTTCACAAATTGCATTTTTATTTTCGTACCTAATCTTTGTAGGCTCCGTTCTTAGTCATGTATTGGCTCCTTTTGTGAGTAATTTTTTTTATCTTGGGTAGAATTTTGAGGGCTTTGAAATGGTGTAGATAGTTTTTTTTATTTTGGCACGTCTAGATTTTCTAGAAATTATAGATTCTCATAAGTGTTCCTATGCAGTTCTCATTTTTAGAACTTTTAGAACTCCCTTCAAGCTCATACAACAACATTTTTTAGTCCAATTTTTTTGAAAGTGCATAACATTTTATATAATTCTTATTGGTGTAGTTTGATCTATTCCATTCTCAATCAAAATTATAGTTTTAGCTTCGTGGTCTAATTTAGCATCTACAATGTACTAAGATAAAGACCACTTTATTGATTTCATAGGTGGTAGTTATAATCACACTAAGTATAAAGTGTCAGATCATATATTGTTGGGGTCTCATGATTCTTTAATTTTATTTTATTTTTTTTGGGGGGGAGTAATCTTGTTATTCTGTATTTGTTTTATTGGTTTCTTGGTTGAGTAATCTTAGGTGAGCTTTATCTCTCACTCTCACTCCTTTCCATTTCAGTATTCTACATTATCCTCCCAAATCATAGAAGGTAAAATATAGTTACTATGGGAAGAAAAATCATATTGAAGATGAATGTTTACTAAAGAAACTTCTTCATGATCTAATCACATTATTTTGTTAGATTCTTCTAATCCAACATGAGCATACATCTAATATTCACACTCAAACATCTTGTGTGGACACAACATTCAAGGATAAGTAGTGTAATCAAATGACATGCATTGATATATCATCCCCATCACCATATCCTACTTCTTCAAAGCTCAATTTTTCTTTAAATGGGGCTTCCCATGATTCAATGTAGCAATACCATCATCTTCTAGATTTAGCTACCTAGGATGAGTTCTTGACATACATTAAATTTTTGTTTTGTGAGTCTTATCTTGTAAATTAAGAATATTCATCTCTTCTTTGATGTTAGCTCTTATGGATTTGTTGTTAGGAAAGGTGTCTCAACCTTGCAAATACAAAAGGTTAGAACTACTCTTCCCAATTTTGGTCTTTTCGAATAGGTCCTTTATCTTGAAGAATGGTTTAGAACTTTCAAAGTTTCCAAAAGGGGCTAAAAATGACAGGGCTTACTATTTTTAGTAACTCTACATTTGAGCATGGATGGATCCATAATTATCCCAAAATGTGTGGAACTAGCATGTAATCATCTTGGTTGAGTTTCAACTCAATATCATACCTAGATTGCAAGATATTAATGTTTCTATTTTTTGAAACTCCTGAAAAAGTTTCAAACTCATATTTGAGGCACTTAGAGGTCCCTAAATGCCCTTAATGTTGTCATAGCCCATGAACATGTTTATAGCATGATAGATCTCTTCATGTTCTTTCAAACACATCAAACAGTTTCTCAATCGAACACCCAGATCAAAAGTTATGGCCTCTAGAAGTTGGGCCTCCCATTTTGGGAAATGTGAAAATGTGTTGGACACTTAAAAGAGATGCAAAGGGGAGAGTTACACATGTTTGTTGGCAATATGTGTTGTCATTGATGTCAACCCTATATGTGTCAACCTGAGGTCAAAGATGTTGAATTTGATGGTCAGTGGAAGATTTGAGGGAGACGGTTTAACTAACTTAAAAACATAAGATCAGCATGCTTAAGGGATGTCAGTCTAGAAAACCTAGTAGATGGAGAAAACATGTCCAAGTGTAAGAATGGAAATCTTCTTGATGTCTAAGTATGATGCAGAGGTAAGTAAATAAGTTCTAACATGTTTTCAACATGCCTACACTAATATCCTACCATTCTGGTGTACCACACTTAGACAAAAGTTACAGAAGTTGGGGTAAGGATTTCACAATATATATCCTAAGGCGAAGTTACAATATTTTGGTCCACATTCCTCTACAAAGAAAGATTTAGTCTTTTGGTTCAAAAGCTAAGTTGATTGACATATGAACATGCTATATCCAAGATTTCAGCTCATTACAACTTTAGTAGAGAAAGTTATAAGTGGTAGAGCTTTGGACTGTGATTTGAAAGTGTAAAGCAATGATGGAGACCTATTGGAATCCTCCACATTCCTCTAGAAGAGAATTCGTGCCCATGCGGTTTGGAGAATATGTTTGGAGATGTGTAATACATGCTTCCTTGATGTATCAAGTACCTTGATGGCCTGCAAGGTCAATTTTCAAATGACAGAAGTAATACAGACAGTTTCAGATGCAGAAGTATTCTATAGAACACATGTTTGAGTACTTGTGGAAGATGGAGAAGGTATAGATCAGATATATGAGTGTCTGTAAAGACTCTACATGCTTCATAGTATCTCAATTTTGAACCGCAAGTAATTCTCTTTTATTTCCTATATTGTGTAAGATACTCAAGCTAGTTAGTAAAGAGTTGTATATGACTATCCTCTGGATTATAGTATACCTGAGTTAAGTCTTTGATTTTCTTCAGAAGTGATACATGAGGTCATGTAGATCTAGGAATGTGTTTGTAATAGTACATAAGTTCATTTCTAAGAGTTTCAGATGATTTGGTGTACTGCAAATTTGTAAAATCCTAAGTCTTGGAATATTGTCTGTCTGGAATGATTTGTTTTCATCAGTTCAACATGTTTCTTTTTTTACGAATGCATATACTAATTAGATACATTAGGAGATTAGTGTATGGATAGTGTTTAGAAGATACACGGTTGAAATCTTGGTCCGCATAAGGTTTTTGGCTTCTCCCCAGTGATGTGAAGATGGTCAGTTAGCAGTGGTACCATTGCTTGGGCTAATAGTCCCGTATTCCTTCATATGTAGTGGATCCTAATTGGTTGTTTTGGCATTGGAAGATGTGTAGTGATGTTTCTTGGATCCTGTTATGAAGTATTGTGATCCACAACCTATTTACTCTTCATATTGTATATGTTTGATGTCGACCTGTGGAGAATCACACGTTTCATCTAAAGGTCTTTTTAGTGCCGACCTAATCAATGTTTTGAGATGTTGCAGAGGATATATATATATAGAAGAACAAATTCATTTGTGGAGTGAATGACAATATGTGAATGTGATAGAGAAGAATGAAAAGGATGAAGTGTGCGAAGTTGGTATAATGGAGTAATTGTGCAGAAAAGAGGACTGGAACATCAACATAAGTCAGATGTTTCTTTCATAGAAGTTCATAGTTATATTATCATTGTAATTCTTTGTAGCAGTGAGATTTCTTCAGGGAGTAGTAGCTTCCTTGGGTTGTATCCCTAAAACAAATTTAGTAGGAAGTAGTAGCTTCCTTGGGTTGTAGCCCTAAAACAATGTTGTAAACTTTTAAATAGTAGTGACCAATATATATTGTTAGCTAACACTCACCATGGTTTTTCCCAATTTTGGGTTTTCTACATAAAATTCCTGCTGTCATTGTGTTGATGAATGTGGTTCATATTTTACTTTCTATTCTCTAAGTAATTTGATCTGATCTGCAAATAAAGTAGTTAAGTTTTGATACATGTTGATTCACCCTCCCCCCTCTCAGCATCCTAGTGTGTTCAATTGGTATCAGAGCCAATTACCTTTCAGAAGCCTAACAAGCTGAGGTAGATCTTGCACTTGAACACGTGGAATCTAAAGCTATGGAAAATGATGTATTTATTCTAGAACTAGATCTAGAAGCAATGGAACCTGAAGGCCAGGCCTTAAATTTAGATGAGGTAGACCTTGAAGGAGAACTCCAGTCAGCACTTAAATATCTGGATGAAGCTAGAGAACTAAATTAGGAATATGAGGACTTGCTTGAAAAATCAAAGGAGCCAATTGTGAAATTGAAGACATGAGCTAAATAATCAAAGAAGAGATTGGCAAACTAAAAGATCAAATAGAAGGAGATAAAGGAGGTGACATTAAACTCAAAGAGGCAAAACATATGATCTCTAGTTTGAAGGTCATCGTTGAAGAAGGCAAGAGGATTGAAGACTATTTAGATATCAAGCTCAATGAGAAAGCTATTGAATGTTTAAAAATTAAGGAAGAAGTTGTCACTTTGAGAAAAGAACTGGAAAAAAGAAAAAGAATAGATTGACAAGGGGTTAAAACTAAAATGAGGTTCTAAGATTCATGATGAATAGATCAACTCTCAAAAACCATCAGAAGAAAAATTTGGTCTTGGTTTTGAAAAAGGGAAAAGACCTATAACCAGTGCATATGCAAACTTGTATGATAACTTCAAAACAAAAGGAAAGTTTGAAACAAAGGGGGAAAAAGCCTACATTGAAGATCCTAAGAAGAATGCCTCCGGAGATGCAAAAGAAGATGAATTCATTCCTATTTGGAGACAAAGAAAGAACAAGAAGAAGAACTTTAGAAAGCCTACTCCTAGACAAACTGCTCCTACCAGGTATTCTCAAGCCTTTAATGGTAATTTCTATGCTTGTAATAAGTTTGGTCACAAGGCTATTGAATGTAGAAGCAAGATGAATCAAAATTCATTTAGACCTCCAAGGTACAATGTTGTGAACTCTCATGGTGAGTGTCATGCTTGCAACAAAGTTAGTCATAAGGCTAATGGATACAAAAGTAAAATGATGAGGAATGATTTCATGAACAAGAGCAATGCTAGGACTTCTCAATTCTTATATAGTTACTGCTACACATGCAACAAGTTTGGTCATAAGGATGCTAATTGCAGATCTATTATAAGAAGTGGTTATGCTTTGCAAACCAATATCACCTACTACAATTGCAATAGGTTAGGACACATTGCAAGGTTTTACAAGGGAAAGAATATTAGACCAACTCCTCAAAAGAGGATTGACATTGGTCAACAAAAGAAGGAAATGAATAAGATATGGAGGAAGAAGGAAGAAAATGAAGTAAAGGAAGGATCTGTACCTCTTCCTGGTGTAGATGGATCCTCTAGAAACTAAAAGGAGGAAGTTCTAGTTCAGGGGGAGTTGCATGTACAAACCTTTCAAACCCCTGAATGCATAAGATGCTGGAATCTTCAGCATAATGGCTAAAAATGATATCGATATGTCTGGTTGATGATATGATAATGTTTGATCAAATGGACTCTTTGTGGAGGATTGCTGAGTGATCATAGATCTATGTATAGTAAAAAGTTGATTAGGTCAAGAACAGAGAAATGCAATCAATGCGGAGCAGCCATGGTTGGTGAGAAGCCTATTTAGTCAATACTTGATCAAATTTGATCTAATTTGAATGAATTCAAGTGTGTGAAAGATCAAATAAGAGAAGAAGATCCTTAGTAGAGCTTGTGTGCAAACCCTAATGAATGCATTATCAGGTATTCTTCAAATTTGCCAATTAAACCCTAGTTTTTTGAAAGAATTATCATGGCAACACTAGTAGTAGTTCATGTTGTGGAGAGACTAAGACCAAAATTCAAGAAGCATCCATACAAATCCACTGAGACTGATAAGGATGGAGCTTTTTCTTGTGTTCCCTCTAATGTGTTGCATACGAAGGATGTCTAAATATACATCCACACATAGCTGGATGAGTATGATCACCTAAAATTGGAACAATTTAGGAATGATCATCTGCTAGGTGATGATTTTCAATTGAAGCTGGAGTTTACAAATGTTGAGGCAAAATGGCTAGATGTATGGAAGGGTTTCCCCAACTTCCTCTATGAAGAAGATTGGGTCAGGATTGCATTGAGCTGAATCCATGAGGATTTCTTTTTCCTTGATCAACCCTATATGATCACTAAGAAAGCCATCAAGGTTGTGACTGGATTGTGCTCCTCCAGACTTGTGACTATATTGAAATTTGTGAAGAATGAGGAGGTGATGAGACTTACCAAACTAAAATTTGATAAAAGAACTCTAACTTTGGATGGCATCGAAGACCTAGGGGTCCGATATGCCACTATGGGCATTGCTTACAAAGTGTACTACACATACAAAGAGGGGACTACTACTGCCACCGCCATTTACACTACTTATTAGATGGTGAAAGAAGGGAAGGACTATGACCTCTGTGAACTCTTGTAGTAACAATTGTTGGACAATTTGAAGAGAACCAAGGAGACAAAGTACAAATTTTGGTATGGTTCTTTAATCATTTGTCCTATGTTTTCTTTCTTGAGGGAATTACCTGCAATGAAGAATATGGTCTACAAAGTAGATACCTCTATTTCTCATCAAATCAAGGACTATATGTGTAGTTTTCCTAATTATAAAAATTGTGACACAGTGTTTTGGGGTTTTTTCAAAACATTTCAAAATGACATGCAAATGAGGGAAAGGATACTAAGAAAAATAGTAGAAAAATACAAGAATGATATAACTTTCATGGTGGACAAAGACAATTGATATATGGAGGCAATAGAGCCAAGAACCTTTTCAATAACCACCTTTCCCTATGAGGTTTCTGAATATGATTTGATTGGATATGCGAATATGTTGCTCAGCAAGCCCAAGGATCCTACAACTAAGAGATTTGGGACATATGAAGAAATAACAAAAAAATAATAAGGAGGGAGGTAGAAGAGAAGATAGAGAAGATGAAATCAAAGTTAGAAGAGATGCTTAATACTCCTGAGGGCTTAGCAGAAGAACATGCAACCACCTCTACCTCAGAAACTCCTAGAAGAACAAGTAGGTCTATCCCTGCTACTGCTACTTCTTCAAAATCCTCTGAACCTGCTCCTATACCTTCTAGCAGGGGAATAACTGCTACTGAATTTCCTATATAGACCAAGACTACAGAGACAAAGAAACACATACCTAAGGTCCAAGAAAAGAGAGGAAAGATCAATCTGATAAATATAGAAGATGATGAAGATGATGATGAAGAAGAAGAAGAAGAAGAAACTAGTATGCTTGAGAGAAGAAAGAAAAGAGCAAGAGAAGGAGAGGAAGAAGCAGAAACAACCAAAGGAAAAGGAAAATGAAAAGAAAATAAATCAAAAGAAAATCCTCAAGAATAATTTGAGCATGAACCTCTACAGCTTGAGGCCTCTGTGAATGCTATTGTACAACATGGTGCTTTGAAACAAGTTGTAGATCTCTATGATAAGATGTCTACTGATGACAAAGCTACAATTGAGAAAGCAATAATCAGGTACATGATGGCCTTCAATGTGGCCCTAATTGAGTTCATTGATCAGCTTCCTGTAAGCCTTGCAAACCTACTCACCAACAAAAGAAATGAAGCCATGGGAAAAGAGGCTAAGATGAGAAAACATGCAATTGAAAAGGTTGGTCCATCCATCACTAATGAAGAAAAGATCAAGATATCTCAAAAACAAGCAAAGGAATTCAGAACAAAAAGAAGAATAAATATTCTGATGGGAAAGGACAATGAAGAAATAGGAAGATTGGAGAAGGAAACATTAGAGACAACAGCCAAAATACTTGAAGAGATAAAGAATGCTAAGGTAATCATTGAGGATATATCTGATGATGTAGATCTGTCAGCATTTAAAGACAATGTGGATAGTGGTGACATGACTGAGAAATATAAGGAGATTGATCCTCTAGAAAATATTGAAGCACAAAATACTGAGGGTCAAGATAAAGTAAGTACACGCCCTCCAAAGAACACAAATCTAGGTACAAAACATGACAATCCTCCTTCAAAGAATACTGGGAAAGATGAGCAAAAAAAAGAGGATAACCCTAAGGAGAAGCAGAAAGAGAAAGTTCTAGATAAGAGTGAGGAAAAACAAGATGAGAAGACTCAAGATGAAACAGAAAGGATAAAACAAAGGAGGAACAAGATGAAAAAGACAAGAGTGAAATAGAGAAGAAGGAAGATGAGAAAGTTGAAGATATAGGTCAGAGTTCTTCAGAGTCAGACTCTTTCAAAGACCTATTAGATTTGTAGATGTAGTTTCAACCGATAATTACAACTCAACTTTTCCAGATCCCTACTTATGAATGGCAAGTAGATTTGTAAAACATTTCACCCCTTCACAAACTTCAACTTGGTGATATATTACATGCTTCAACAAGAAAAGAATTCCTACAAGAAAACTTGAAGAAGACAAGCTTAGTTGAAGATGCAGCTAAGTTGATTCAGGAAGGCCTACCGGAAGTAAGTATTGATCCCTCTTTGCCTCTAGAGAAAAAGCTAAAGTTGTTGATGGATTCTTTTTAAGGATCATTCTTCTCATATTGAGAAAAAATCAAAACAAAAGGCTTTAAGGAAGATAAGTGATAAAAGGTTGGCTGAGATGTCTAACAAATGTGTCAATGCACATAACAAACTACAAGGAAATTTGAAGATATTTAATGGGTGCATTGATGAAGCCACTACATTATACCTATTCTACTTAAGATGGCTAAGTTCCACCAAGACCATCAAAGCTCAAATTGACTCCATTGAGCCACAGATCTCCAAATTGGCTGAAGTATATGACTTGTCAAAAGACAAGAATGGAGCAACTAGGGCACAAGTTGAAAATCTTCATGCACAAATGTCACATCTACATGACTAGAGAGAATAGATAAAGAAACAATTTGGTCAGCTAAGGGAAGCAGTCAATTTGAGACTTGCTTCATTGCTAAGGTTATTAGGTGAAGCTAAGAAGATTGAGCAGAAGATAAAGACACCAAGCAACATTGATGAGGTTGAGGACTTATGTATGAAATTTGAATGTCAAAATCACATTCTTGTCTTAGAGAAAGTAAATTGGGTATCCACTCTTATGCAACTCAAGGTATTCTATAAAGCCATTCTACCTTCTAAGTGAGTTTCAAGAGTATTGTAGATAAGAAAAATTTGGATGTATAGAGACTTGCAAAGGACAGTAGTGTTATACTGTGTACATAGCATCAATTTTTGAGGCATTTTCATCCTAGGCCGAGTATTGTTTGTAAAAATTATATAATAAGGGGGAGTTTATATAGTTTTGGGATGATATAAGATGTTAGGCCCTTTGTCCTTGATGTCAAAGGGGGAGAGAGAGGAATATGCATCTAAGGGGGAGTATTTGTACACATTTTGTTTTGGTGTTGCCATCAATGACAAAGGGGGAGATTGTTGGCAATATGTGTTGTCGTTGATGTCAACCCTATATGTGTCAACCTGAGGTTAGAGATGCTGAAGCTAATGGTCAGTGGAAGATTTGAGAGAGACATTTTGACTAAGTTAAAATCATAGTTTCAACATGCTTAAGGGAGGTCAGTTCGAAAGACCTAGAAGATGGAGAAAAACTATCCAAGTGTAAGAATGGAAATCTTCCTGATGTCTAAGTATGACGCAGAGGTGAGTACATATGTTCTAACATGTTTCCATCATGTCTGCACTAATATCCTACCATTCTGGTGTACCACATTTAGAGAAAAGTTACAGAAGTTGGGCTAAGGCTTTCACAGTATATATCCTAAGGCAGAGTTATGGTATTTTGTTCTGCATTCCTCCACAAAGCAAGATTTAGTCTTTTGGTTTAGAAGATAAGTTGATTAACATATGAACATGCTATATCCAATATTTTAGCTCATTACACCTTCAACAGAGAAAGTTATAAGTGGTAGAGCTCTGGACTGTGATTTGACATTGTAAAGCAATGATGGAGACCTATTGGAATGCTCTGCATTCCTCGAGAAGTTGTACCCATGCAGTTTGGAGAATATGTTTGGAGATGTGTAATACATGCTTCCTTGATGTATCAAGTACCTTGATGGTACACATAATCAATTTTCAAATGATAGAAGTAATACAGATAGTTCTGGATGCAGAAGTATTCTATCGAACACATGTTTGAGTACTTGCAGAAGATAGAGAAGGTATAGATCAGCTATATGAGTGTCTACGGAGACTCTACATGATTCATAGTATCTCAAGTTTGAACTGCATGCAATTCTCTCTTATTTTGTGTACTACATAAGATACTCAAGTTAGTTAGTAAAGAGGTGTATATGACTATCCTTCAGATTACAGTATACCTGAGTTAAGTCTTTGATTTTCTCTAGAACTGATAGATGAGGTCATGTGGATCTAGGAATGTGTTCATAATAGTGCATAAGTTCATTTCTAAGAGTTTTAGATGATTTGGTGTACCACAATGCAAAATCCTAAGTCTTGGAATATCATAGTCTGTCTGGAATGCTCCATTTTCATCAGTTCAACATGTTTCTTGTTTTACAGATGCATATACTAATTAGATACTTTAGGAGAATGGCGTATGGATAGTGTTGAGAAGTTACATGGTTGAAATCTTGGTCTTCATAATATTTTGGCTTCTCCCCGGTGATGTGAATATGGTCAGTTACTAGTGGTACTGTTGTTTGGGCCAACAATCCAGTATTCCTTCATATGCGGTGGATCTTGATTGGTTGTTTTGGCATTAGAGGATGTGTAGTGATGTTTCTTGGATCATGTTATGAATTTTTGTGATCCTCAACCTATTTACTCTTCATATTTTATATGTTTTATGCTCACATATGGAGAATCACATGTTTCATCTAAAGGTCATTTTGGTGTTGACCAAATCAATGTTTTGAGATGTTGAAGAGGATATGTATAGAAGAATAAATTCATTTATGGAGTGAATGATTGTATGTTAATGTGATAGAGTAGAATGTGAAGGATGAAGTGTGTGAATTCAGTATAATGGAGTAATTATGTAGAAAAAAGGACTACAACATCATCATAAGTCAGATGCTTCTTTCATAGCAGTTCATAGTTATGTTATCATTGTAATTCTTTGTAGCAGTGAGCTTTCTGATGGGTTCAAATATTGGCTTCTTTTATGTTTTTTTTATATGCTTTCAGAATTTATGCCTATGATATTCTAGATACTTTTCCAAGACATTAACATCATAATATGTTGTCTTTTTATATATTATGCAAACCTTGAACATATTCTATCAATATGAAATATGATGATAATATTTGTCAATTGAATGAGTTAGACATGAGTATGTATGCATATAGATGAGATTTTATAGTTTAATTATGAAGGTTATTTGCATGCATATGTTCTATGGATTAACCCCTGTGCAGCAGCGAGTATGTGGCATCGAGGAAAGGAGAATTCGTAGCACATTGCAAAACAGGGTATTAAAGGAAGTCACAGTCAAGTGCTAACTAAAGCTAAATGTGATCATTATGGAATAATAAATACAGAAGAAGAAGACTTGTTCTAGGATTCTAATCACAACTTATGTGTTTCGTATATGAGTTGTTTTATAGGGATTCTTATCTGAATAGGACTCTCCTTCCCCTATTCAGTTGGAGTTAATAAATCAATCTTACTCTGTATCCTAGTATCTAGGAATGGATTGATGGTTGAAGGTAGTTGGTAGTTGCATAAAACTCTCTCGTTTCTGTATAAGTTAGGAGGGATGAGTTCGATGTCAAGTTAGTTTTTTTCAAGTTACTTTATTTTATAGTTGCTCAGCTGTTACTCTATTTTTCTATGTTGGAAGATCAAGACATGTTTTATTAAATATAATCTAAAAAGATTTTCTTTATGATATGAATTGAATACAACTATGTGTTATGAGAATGCGTGAGAATCTAAAGTATATTTGATTTCTAGTTAAGTGAGATCATCCTCTAAGCTGGCCACTCAAGGTACTAATCCTCACATCATCTATTTCCTTATTTATTTATGCATTTTTAGTTAAACTTGTTTCTCTGCTATTTCATAAATTGCATTGTGAGTTAAGTAAAATATCTTAATTGTCATTTCTAGTAGTTGTGGTTCATGAACAAGTGCATGATTTGTCTACTTTAAGTCCTCCAGAGATTAGCATTAGTTGTCTTATCATTTCAAATGTTTTAAGTTAATTCTACAATTTCCTGTCATTAGCAGTTATCTACATCTTATGGTGAAGGTAACCGTAGCCACTAGGTTCTGTAACTGTTCTTATTATTCTTACATTTTTATGAATTCCAATAAAGTAGAATTACCTAAATATGATTGAATAAGCTAGTTTAGGATAATATGAGTCTTTGAAGGCATATATAGTGCAAGTATCATCATAATCTTATGCTCCTTGGTTAATAATTTAATGTAGGAAGTACAATGATAGAGTGGATTGTTCGGATAGGTTTACCCCTGAATTATGTTAAGTCTACAACGCATTAGTTTTCCTCTACATTTTTGGCGCCATTTCCGGGGATGATACTACCTTCATAGGCTCATTTTTACATGCTTTCATAGTTAAAATTTTTATTCTAGCATTAGGATTAATAAATTTACTTTTCAAGAAACACTAGAAATTATACTAACATTGTGCAGGACCACTGGAATATAAAGGCAAATTCACTGTATGCGGAGGCAGAGAGATAACCGAGGCAGATTCCTCCCTTCAAATTTTCACACTAGTGAAGAAACAACTAACTTTATCAATTATAAGTAGAAAGTGCTGAAGAAGAATTTCCTCTTACATCTTCATCAACACCTTCTACATCTTCATCAGCTTCTTCCACAACTACAGAAGGGACCTTCAAAATCATGGCAAATGCTGCAGTGGAGGATCAACTAGAGCAAGAAACGTTCAAGTTTCCTATCAATGATCAGGATAGGGCTATAGTGCTGAAAAATATTCCACCATTAGCATTACCAGTCTTCTATGGCTTGGTGACAGAGGACCCAGATACGTCCCTATTTGAGTTTTATATCTTGTGTAGGAGATATGACTATACCTCAGATGCTCATAGGCTGAAACTCTTTCCTGCTACCCTCAAGGATGCATCTTTGAGATGGTTTATGGGGTTGGGAAAAGATGTCATTCCAAACTGGGACACTATGAAGGAGAAATTCTTGGAGAAATACCAAGATTACTACCGAGGACATAATAGGAGGAGAGATGACATCTTCAGGATGTCACAAAAGGAGGAGGAACCACTTGAAGATTATAGTGAAAGATTCAAGTTTTCTCTGAAGAAAAACCCCCAAAATAGATTATCTGAAGAATCATTAAAACTGGTTTTCTTGAGAGGGGTTAAGGATAATTGCATGGATTCTTTGAATCTCATTGGGCAAGGTGATATTTCTCAGCTACCTTTTGAGTCAATTTGTAAAGTCTGCTGAAATTATTCAACGACTTTCCCCAGATGACCAAGGGGAGAAAGGACATCAATTACAAACAAGGTAAACAATGCAATTTCAAGAGTGGAAATCAGTAATTTGTTGTCCACTATGAAAGAGGACATAATCGGCCATATGGCTACATAGCTGGACACTCTTCACATCAAGAAGAAACAAGAAGAAGTTGATGCAATTCTTACTGAGTACTATCCCAGTTGTAGGCAAAGGAAGGCCAATTGTAAATGCAAGAGAGTGGCAAGCATCCAACAAGAAAAGGTAGAAAGGCCATAATTCTAACCATTTGAAGGGGAGGATGGACAACTATTCTTCATTGCTCAAAGGAGACCTTGGTAGCAAAGACAAGGTATGCCCTCTGATCCACTTAATTTTAATTCACCCTTTCCTTCTGCAAACCAAAATTTCTCTGCTTGGAATACTCAATAGTGGCTTGGCAATCCAAATGCATGGCAAAACCCACAATGGCCTACTCCACAAACTGGTTAGAACTAATAACAACCAAACCCATGGCCTCAACAAAATTTCCAACGTCCCAACTATAACCCCCAGTGGCCTACTCAGCAGCAGAAGTGGCAGCCTCAATGGAATAGTGGCCAACAATGAAAACAAAATGCACATTTCTAGCAACCTATGCTTCCATCTTAGCCACAGTAGCCAGCCATAATGCCCCCATCAACACCTTAGAATCCACCTCCTAGACCTACCCAAATCACTGCCCAACCTGCACCTAATCCTAACAACAAGCCTATTTAGCAGGCGTGTACTAACAAGGTGATGCAATATCCCACCTATGGGGTAGAAGTGAGTAATGTTCATCTCAGATCAGGGAAGCAACTTGCAGACCCTTCATCTCCCCAAATTATAGAGCTTGAAGATGAAGAACCCATAGTGGAAGCCTCAGATAAACCACCTTTGGAACCTGAAGCAACTCAGGTACCTCAAACCATTTCACATCCTAAGTCTCCTTTCCCTGAATGCTTGGCTATCCAGAAACAACCAGCACAGTTTGAAAATGACCTTATAGGCCAGTTGCAAGATATAAGCATAAAGATTCCCTTAATCCAAGCCATCAAAGATATTCCAATCTATACTAAAACTATTAGAGATCTCTGCATAAAGAAACCAGGAAGGAAGAGGATAGACCCAAAGATAGTTCATGTTTTGGGTAACCTTGCTGACATAATGTTGGGGAATATAATTGTTCCCAAATATACAAATCCTAGTAGTCTAGTAGTGGATGTCAAAATCAATCAGACTCTGATTAAGAATACTCTGATAGATTTAGGTGCTGCAATTAATGTAATGACTAAGGAGACAATGCAGACACTCCAGTTGAACAACCTTAGGCCTACTCAGACAGTTTTGCAATTAGCTGATAGGTCCATAGTTAAGCATGAAGGAGTCATTGAGGACTTGGTAATTGCATTAGATTCTTGGGAATACCCTGCCAATTTTGTAGTCTTACAACCCAAGATTAATCTTGTTAGTTATCCTCTTATACTAGGCAGACCATGGCTTGCCACTGCTAATACATTTATAGGTTGTAGGTCTCGTAACATGATCATATCCAATGGGACTGTGACCAAGAAATTGGTTTTATATCCACCAGCCCAACCATACCATGAGCTTGAGCAGACCATTTGGCCTACCCTGGAAGATGAGGACAGCTATTCCCTACCAACCTTTATGACTATTGAATGCAACACCTTACTAGATATTCAAGATGAAGATGAGTTAATTTCTCACATTATACAAAATGACTGTGGGAGGCACCCACAATAGCAGGATTGTCTATCTTGCTTACAAGACCCTCTAAGCAGCATAATACCCAATAGTTCCTCAGAGGAGGTATCCCAAATATTTCATGCTTTATTACCCTAGCAATGCTTACCAGTATTACCTAGCCTTGATTTGTCTTCTCTACAAGAACTGTCTAAACAATTAGAAATCAAGCCAGGAAAGATGTTGGCTATTAACAATGCATTGACTGATGAACAATAGCACTCCCTGCATGAAGTATTATAGACACACTCAGCAGCATTTGCCTGGGATTACAATGACATGAAAGGTATTGATCCTGCCTTGTGCATGCACAAAATATACATTGATGATGGCTATAGACCTATCAGGCAGTAGCAGAGGCGCATGAACCACACTCTTAGAGAGAGTGAAAACTAAGCTTCAAAAGCTTTTGGATGCAAGCTTTATAGACCCCATTTCAGATAGTGAATGGGTTTCACCATTGGCCATAGTGCCCAAGAAAGGTGGCAAATGGAGAGTTTGTGTTGATTATAGAGAACTAAATATTACTACCAAAAAATATCACTTTCCATTGTCATTTATTGACCAAGTTCTTGACTCTTTGGCAGGCAAGAAATATTTTTTATTTCTTGATGGTTTCAGTGGCTATATCCAAATCAAGATTGCACTAGAGGATCAAGATAAGACAACATTTACCTACCCTTGGGGGACCTATGCATATTCTATCTTACCCTTTGTTCTGTGCAATGCTCCAGCCACTTTTCAAAGAGCAGTCCTTAGAATTTTCTCTGATTTTGCCCATGATAGTATGGAGATTTATATGGATGATTTCACCACATATGGTGAAACATATGATGAAGCTTTACATAATTTGGAGAAAGTTTTGAAGAGATGCACAGAGCACAACCTACCTTTGAGCAATGAAAAATGTTTTATGATGATGACACAAGGAATAGTTTTGGGACATTTTATCTCAACTGCAGGCATACAAGTTGACCCAAAGAAGATTGAAATTATATCTACCCTACCTATTCCATAGAGGCAGAAGGATGTAAGGAGTTTCCTAGGACATGCAGGTTATTACAGGAGGTTTATTAAGGATTTTAGCAAAATTGTTGCACCTGTGTTTACTCTGTTGACAAAGGACAGTGAATTTGAATGGACACCATACTGTCAGACTTCCTTTGAAAAGCTAAAAGCATCCTTGACACAGGCTCCAGTTCTTAGATGTCCAAATTGGACACTGCCTTTCCACATCCACACAGATGCATCAAACTTTGCCATTGGAGTAGTTCTAGGCTAGCAAGAAGGAACTAAGGAGTATGCAATATACTATGTAAGTAAAAACCTATAGGGAGCTGAGTTGAACTACACTGTGACAGAAAAAGAAATGTTGGTAGTTGTTTATGCCATTAACAAATCCAGACACTACATTACTGGTTATAAAGTGTTCATACATACAGATCATGCAGTAATTAGATATTTGATGAATAAGCTAATAGTGGGTGGCAGACTTGTCATATGGTTGTTGTTACTACAAGAATTTGATATAACAATTGTTGACAAACTAGGGAAAGCTAATGTAGTTGCTGATTTTCTATCTAGACTACCCACACAATCATCTGAAGGAGTGGTTGATGACTCTTTTTTCTGATGAGCATCTATTTTCTCTAACTATACACACTCCATGGTATGTAGACATAGCCAATTATTTGGTTTCAGGGCAGATTCCAAGTTACTTTACTCCAAGGGAGAAAAGGCAGCTAGTTCACAAATATTTTCCCTATTCTTGGATTTATGGATTCCTATTCTATATTGGCCCAAATAACATTATTCAAGGTGTATTAAAGAGGATGAGATGTTTGATATATTGAAACCCTGTCATGATGAACCCTGTGGAGGACATTTTGTAGCCAAAAGGACAGCCTTCAAAATATTGACAACAGGATATTACTGGCCAACACTTCATAGAGATGATGTCAAGTATACCAAAAACTATGATAGATGTCAGAGGATGGGGAGACCTACCAGAAGTGATGAAATGCCTTTGTAGCCACCAATCTCATTAGCTCCTTTTGATAAGTGGGGACTGGATTTTGTTGGCCCTATCTCTCCTACTTCAAACAACAAGGAATATATCCTAGTATGTATTGATTACTTAACAAAATGGGTGGAAGTTAAAGCCTTGCAATTTGCTAGAGATGGCAATGTGGCAAAATTTTTGTATGAGGACATCTTCACTAGATATGGTGTACCAAGGGAGATAGTGACTGATCAAGGCCCACAATTCACATCAGATTTAATTACTAGACTAGTGGAGGAATACCAGATTAGACACAAAAAGTCTACTCCCTACCATCCCCAGGCGAATGGTCAGGTTGAAGTAACCAATAGAGAAATTTAGACAATATTGACAAAGATAGTACAGCTTCACAGAAGAGATTGGGTTTCTAGGTTACCAAAAGCTGTTTGGGCATATAGAACTACCTGGAAGACAACTATAGGGTTTACACCTTATGAATTGGTCTATGGCAAGACAGCAGTCCTGCCTATAGAATTTGAATACAAAACCATGAGGACAGTAGTAGAATTAGGGATGGATTTGACAGAAGCTCAAAAGGACAAACTACAACATTTGAATGCTCTTGATGAAATTAGATTAGAAGCCATCCACCATACAAAGGTTATATAGAAACAAAGAGTCAAATGGCATGACAAGTATATCAAGACTAAAGAATTCATTGATGGTGATTAGGCGCTTCTTTATGATTCAAGATACAAAGACTTCAAGGGCAAGATTCAATCCCAATGGTTGGGGCCATATGAGATTAAACAAGTATTCCCTAATGGTGCAGTCCAATTATAGACCATTTATGAGGTTCGATTTTCTTTTCTAGTCTATGGACATAGGCTGAAATTGTAAAAGAAACCACTTCAGAAGGATGATTTTCTCATTTCTCTAGCCACTCAATATGGTACTCTTGGCACTCCTGATGAAGGTTCTATGGCACCAGCTGATACACCATTAGAAGATGATCGACCACTTCTATCTAGTGATGCAGAGGTTGAGTTCCAATACTTAACCCCTGTCGCTGCGACTTGATTTTTTTTCTTTATAATCCACATGCACACATAGCACATGACTATCCATGGTAATCACAGTTAACTTCAGAGGGACCTATTTTTCACTCTCGGAGGTACCTATTTTTAACATGAAGTAGGGACCTATTGCAGTTGGGACCTGGTATAGTGATTCTGTACACATTCAGTCGAGACTTGTACTGCGGGTGCTCGTAGCAAAAAGCGTTTGTAGAAATTTTCAACACTTTGGCAAAATTCCATTCTTCTTCCTACACATTTCATTCCTTCTACATGTGCTTCATCCATGTTCAATAAACCAATAGTTGTGGCATGCTTGTTCAAATCACATTCACAAGTTGTTGCATCAACTATTGCGATTTGTCACATCACATCAATTTTGACATACCCACCACCCTCCCATCTACTCTATGCATATCACTCTGCTCATGCCAAATAAATGCCAAGTATGTGCTCTCCAGTTCCAAGGCACACTGCTCAATGCTCTCCATAACAAATGCACATAAGGTAACCTTTAATGATTAACATAAAATTTCTATTTATATTCATTATTACTTATTGTTTATTTCATGCATGCAGCAATATATCACCCTTTCCATTTTATCATTACTCTTTCATCCCTGCAAATTCATTCATGAAGTGCGATCACTTCACCTTTCAGTTGGGGGGAGGGGTATATGGTCAGTTTATTTTTTTTATTTTTTCCACCAAGTTTTTAGAAGCTATCAAGGTTTTCATGTGTCATTTTCCATGATAGTCGACCTGCCCTAAATTATGAGCTTGTTGTTTCCCTGTGAGTGAGCTGAAATTTCAAAAAAAATCATAAGAAAGAGCTCTAAAAGCTACGGTTGGGTGGGAGAATTGAAAGGTAGTCTTCTGAAGGTGGTAGAATTGAAATTAGGTAGAATTAAGAATTGATGAGAGTGTAGAATATAGGTGCAATGGGGGGTGATGTTATCAGAAGAGAGCCATCAGTGCATAAGGAGACATTAGAGGATGTATTGGTTCTACCACTCTTTACCAGAGTGGGGTGGTTAGATTACTTTATGAAATTAACGAAGTATGATAATGAAATGGAAAGGGATTTTGCGGCAATGTTGCAGTATGATGAAGCAACAGTCAAGGGATTGGTTCTAGATGCCTCTGAAACAACCATTGCCCAAGTCACCGGATTACCACGTACAGGGTCTGAGTATCCAGCTCGTGTTGATGCAGCTATAGCGAGGGAAGAATTCTGTGAGCGTGGAGAAAACCTAGACTTGACCACACAAGGTATAAAGAGATTATCCCTTCCATTCTTTTGGGGGAAACGTGCTTCATATATTATCAAATATATTACTTGTGATGGTCGACATAATTTGTTGTATACTGTACATTTTAAGTTGTTGAATAACATGAGTCATGACAAGCTAGTTAATGTTCCCAATTATCTTTATAATATGTTGAAAAGAATGACATTTGAGTATCAGAAAAGGCAAATAGAGACTACATTGTCCCATCATTGTTTGATAGCACTATTGGTTAAAAGGAGTTTGAGAATTCAACACCCACAGGTTGATTGGGATGCTTTTAACCAATGCATGGATATTTCAAAATTATTGGAAGTAGATGAACCTCAAAAGGAGCCAGAACTAGATGTTGAACCTAACATTGAACCTGATATTGAACCAGATGTTGAACCTGAAGTTGAACCTGAACAAGAAGAGCCACAGGAGGAAATTCCTCTAGAAACTAGGCTAGTGATAGTAGAAGAACCCTCACCTCTTAACCCTAAACCTATGAGAGGAGCTATGAGAAGTGATGCTTCTACTTCTTCTAAGAAGAAGAAGAGTAAGAAGAATGTAGAGAAGCATAAGGGCATTGAGAAAAAGAGGGTGCAGGGGAGAGGAAGAAGAGGGGAAGTAAGAAAAAGAGAAAAAGTGAAGAGAAGCTAGAAACTGTCACACCTAGGCATTCCTGAAGGCTAAAGAGGCAGAATGTGGGAAAAAGAGTTGATAAGGAACAAGGGAAACCAGAAAAGGAAGAAGCACGACAACAATAAGATCCAACATTGTAGCTTTAGAAAAGGAAGGAAATGCCCCTGAGAATGTTCCTACTGATGCCAATATACCTGCTAAGTGAAGAAGGTATGTTTCTTCATCTTCTGGTTCTGATTCAGAAGATATTTTCATTGCAAAGAAGATGGGAAAGCCAGTTCCTAGTAGTCCTGCTAAAGAAATTTTTGATGTCACTAGAAATAGGGATGAAAGTTTTGATTTTGGAAAAGAAAAAGAGTTGTTGGAAGATAGGAATATAATGCAAGAACTTCAAGAAGCCCTTGATAGGATAAAACAATTAGAAGAACAAGTAAAACAGTATGAGGAAAAGGATAGGGAAAAAGAGATAAGAATATAAGAGTTGGAGGAGAAAATTCAAACCTATGGTCATGGAACCAATATGGATCTATTAGCATAGGTGGTTGAGAGTAAAATGGAAAATGAGGGAAGTGAAGCACCAATTCTATAGCCTCCTATAATAAGACCTCCAACATGCCTCACTGTTCTATCTTTGGGTTTTGAATTGATGAAGTTCAATAACGAATTCAAGAAAGAAAAGGAAAACTATGAGGAAGAGAAACAAATTCTTAATGCATCATTAGAAAGTAAAAATTCTAAATTGAAAAGGTTGGAAGGGAAGCTGATAGAGGTAATTGATAGAGCAATTCAAATCATTGAGTGTAGACCTCCACCTAGAGTTTATACATTATTTCTTAAAGAAAAATTTCTCAGTTTTCAGTTTAATAGATTCATTAATGATCAGCCTATTTATATCTATTCAAGGCATAATTTTTTCCAATTATTTCAAGAAGTCAGTCTGGAGGAACAAGATCAGTTGTGTGAATATTGTTTTCACAATTACTTGATGGTAGAAGATATAGAGTGGAACCCCTTAATTCATGTTGGGGATTTTCAAGTTACAACATTGTCATCTTACTTTAGGAATGAGTATCTTAGAGGGGAACTGATGGATAGGTATGAGGAACAAGAAAAGAAAGTGCCACTGCAGATTAGGAAAGAATCCTTAAATCTCAATGTGATCTTGACCCAATGGTTAGCACTCCTCTCTCATAAGGGTCTAGGTAAAGTAATTATGGATTTGAGAATCAGGGATTATAGAAGGATACAATAGTTAGCAGTGTCTATTCTTCAGAACTGCCAGAGGTATGTGCAAAATAGATGGGATAGTCTAACCCCATAATTGCAGAATAAAGAGCCTCACTCTTTCCACAATTTTATGATAATGTTTGAGAGATTGTGCAAGTACATCTAGATTTCATAGCAAAGAGGAGTGGCATGGCTACCCCTTTCTTATCACCCTCCTATTCTCCTTTATCTAGTACCATACTGGGCAGGAGGAAAAAGTGATGAGTGTAGGAGTGCAGAATCAATCAGGATGGATAGACTTGCATGCTATAATGGTTTTTATCTCAAGAAGGGACAGGGGGTCAGAGAGGTTATGGACCTTAGGTAGATTACTTTGCATTATAACCTTTTCTTCTAGGTGTTTAATTGAGTGTTTTGCTTGAGCACAAGCAAAATTCTAGTTGGGGGGAATGATGGGTTTAAATATTGACTTCTTTTATGTTGTTTTTATATGCTTTTGGACTTTATGCCTATGATATTCCAGATACTTTTCCAAGACATTACCATCATAATATGTTGTTTTTTTATATATTCTATAAACCTTGAACTTATTCTGTCAATATGAAATATGGTGATAATATTTGTCAATTGAATGAGTTAGACATGAGTATGTATGCATATAGATGAGATTTTATAGTTTAATTATGAAGGTTATTTGCATGCATATGTTATATGGATTAACCCATGTTCAACAACGAGTATGTGGCATCAAGGAAAAGAGAATTCACAACACATTGCAAAACAAGGTATTAAAGGAAGTCACAATCAAGCACTAACTAAAGCTGAACGTGATCATTATGGAAGAATAAATACAAAAGAAGAAGACTTGTTCTAGGCTTATAATCACAGCTTGTGTTTCATATATGAGCCATTGTATAGGGATTCTTATCTCAATAGAACTCTCCTTCCTTTGTTCAGTTGGAGTTAATAAATCAATCTTACTTTGTATCCTAGTATCTAGGAATGGATTGATGGTTGAAGGTAGTTGGTAGTTGCATAAAACTCTCCCGTTTCTGTATAAGTTAGGAGGGATGAGTTTGATGTCAAGTTAGTTTTTTTCAAGTTACTTTATTTTATAGTTGCTCAGTTGTTACTCTATTTTTCTATGTTGGAAGATCCAGACATGTTTTATTGAATATAATCTGAAAAGATTATGTTTATGATATGAACTAAATACAACTATGTGTTATGAGAATGTGTGATAATCTGAAGTAGATTTGATTTCTAGTTAAGTGAGATCGTCCCCTGAGCTGGCCACTCAAGATACTAATCCTCACTTCATCTATTTCCTTATTTATTTATGCATTTTTAGTTAAAGTTGTTTCTCTTCTATTTCAAAAATAGCATTGTGAGTTAAGTAAAATATTCTAATTGTCATTTCTAGTAGTTGTGGTTCATGAACAAGTGCATGATTTGTCTACTTTAAATCCTCTGGAGATTAGCATTAGTTCTCTTATCATTTCAAATGTTTTGATTTAAAATTCTACAATTTCCTTTCGTTAGCAGTTATCTATAGCTTATGCTGAAGGTACCCATACCACTAGGTTTTGTAACTATTCTCACTATTCTTACATTTCTGTGAATTCCAATAAAGTAGAATTACCTAAATAGGATTGAATAGGCTAGTTTAGAAGAATATGAGTCTTTGAAGGCATATATAATGCAAGTACAATCAAAAGCTTATGCTCCTTGGTTGATAATTTAATCTAGGAAGTACAATGATAGAGTGGACTGTTTAGATAGGTTTACCCCTGAATTGTGTTAAGTCCACAACGCATTAGTTTTCCTCTACACTTTCTTCAGGGAGTAGTAGATTCCTTGGGTTGTAGCCCTAAAAAAATGTTGGCAGGGAGTAGTAGTTTACTTGGTTTGTAGCCCTAAAACAATGTTGTAAACTTTTATAGCAATGAGCATTATATATTGTGAGCTAACACTCACCATGGGTTTTCCAAATTTTAGGTTTTCCACATAAAAATTCTAGTGTCATTGTGTTGATGAATATGGTGCATGTTTTACTTTCTATTCTCTAAGTAATTTGATCTAATCTACAAATAAAGTAGTTAATTTTTTATACATGTTGATTCTCTCCCCTCATCTCAACATCCCAATGTGTTTAACAATGTTGTTGTGTGATTTGGCACATCACAAGGCATCTTTGATTGGAGATAATTTGGGCACCGCTTTTGGGTCATTTTGGGTCATGGTTTTGTAATTATCGTTGACGATTTACTGTATTGTATCTCCTATATATCAGGAGCTTGAGATGGAGGTTGTGTGTAAGAGTCTTATAGATGTTGAGTTGCCTCCTGATCTCTAGTTGGTTATACTCCTGTGAAAGCTTGCTCTGCAATTATATTGTAATCTTCTTGATTCCTGAATAATATATTGGGCAGTTTTGGAGTGTGGGGTTTTTCTCATGGGGTAAGTGAATAGAAATAGTATACAAAAAATGGCCAAATGAGTCATTTTTTCAATAACGTGCTTGTGTAATGTTTAAATGGTCATAACACAATTACATTTTGTAGTCCACAAAACATGAGCGCATTCCACAAAATGCGATCACATTTGTTGAACACAAAACATGAGCACACCTTCCCATTTCATTTGGTTGAAAGTTTCTAAAGACTTTGCGCATTTTGTGTTCCACAAAACACAAGCAGATTTTATTGAACACAAATGTGAGCATACACCTGCCCATTACATTTGGTTAAAAGTTTCTAAATACTTTTGAATAAATCCATTTTGTTAGTATCCTACAATTAGGGCATTCCATGAGAACACATTTCTTTGAGGCATTATGTCAAACAATTCACATTCCTTGTCTATGCTTCCACATTTTGCATCTCTATCTCTATCTTTCCTTCTCTCTATATACATATATATCTCATTGTCACCCTCCCACTCTCTATCTCTCCCTCTATCCCTCCCCCCTCTCTCTCTCCCTCTCTATCCATATCCCTAAATCTCCCCCCTCTCTCCCACTCTCTATCTATATCCCTCAATCTCCCCTCTATCTCCCCTCTCTCTCTCTCCCCTCTCTATCCATATCCCTCAATCTCCCCCGTCTCTCCCACTCTCTATCTATATCCCTCAATCTCCCCCTTTGTCTCCCCTCTCTCTATCTTCCCCATCTCTCTCTCAATGTCTCTATTCTCCATCTCTCTATTAGTACCTCCTCCTCCATCCCTCTCTATCTCTCCCTCCATCCCTCTCTATATCTCCCTCCCTCCCTTCCTCTCTCTCCCTCTCTTTATCTATATCTCCTAATATCCCCCCTCTCTCTCCCCTTCTCTCCTCCTCTCTATCTCTATCTGTCTTTCAATCTCTATCTCCCCACCTCTCTCTTCAAGGATCCTAGCTTCAAGAGTCCTGATCTATTGGATCATGGTGGCTATGAGAGCTCCTAAGGTAGCATATCCTATGTTTTATATTTCTCCATCATGAGGTGGGTTTTGTTTAGTAAGTGAGGACTAAGTAGTCATGTTGGTTCTTTCCTCAAGGAATCTTTCTAGTACCCCTTGGCATGCTTCATCTCATTCATGTTGATAAGCTATATGGGGAGCCTCTCATGCTATACAAGATTCTTCTAGGTCTTTCTCTAATAGTCTCACCTCATTGTCAATTCAAGTGGTAGTGTCTTTGTAGTTTGTAATGTGATGACCCTAATGATGGATTTTTTATCAGATGAGAACTTGAGTGCTCTAATTTGATCTAGGTTTGGTTGAATTATAGTATCTTGGTTCCAAACTAGGTTATCAAAAGTGATGAAGTTATGCGGTCATTGTTGTCCACCATTTGAGTTAACATATTTATAAGCATACCTATTTGAGATAGGTGCTAATGGATTGGGAAGGACGTGCCAATTGAATGAAGGAGGGATAACTAGGTCTAAGGGACCTTGTCCCTATTGTGTTACTGGTCTAGACATATTCAAGGGTACCATAAGTACCACACAAAAATGGGAAGACAAGGTGGATGAAAGGTGGAAGAAAGAAAATGAGAGGGATTGTCTAGAAGGATTTTCCTTTCATGTTAGTTTCACCAAAATATGTGATATTCTAAATCTTCTCATCACAAAAAGGGAATGAGGTGGAATCAAAATGGAACATGCAATATGTGCTACACCCTTATTGATGGTATGGATTGACTTACTCCTGCTCTTCCAAAAAAGTCTAGCCAAGCAAAGGAGAATTTGACTAATCACTCTCTTCTCATGGGAAGAGGATCTGATAGATGGTAGTGATATGATTGTGTGGAATGGGAGTCATGTCAACAAGTCCACTCACTTCACAAGGAAGGATTTCCTAGTGGTAGACTATGGTGTTGATTTGAGGTGTGGAATGTGGAGTAGTTGTCACTTGAATTGTTGGGGTGTTTAAACATTCTCTTTGCAATGCTATTAAATTGTGAATCTAACATCAATGTGTGCAATGATCTTGTATAAGAAAGTGGGTTACCTTAAGCGAGTATCTTCTCTTATCCATCTCTATTCATTGTGTTCTCTTATTTTCCTAAGTGTGGGCACATTTTCTTGAATTTTGTCAAGGACCAACTCAATCCAATCTTTTGTAATCCTAGGACACATTTGGTGTGAAAAGACAAGTGAAGGATAAAGAAATTGAAAGATAGTGATTATTTGGGTTGTTTCTTACTTTGATGAAGTTGAAATTTTTTCTATATTTGCTTTTCCATTTTTCATTTTCAAGTAGTTGAAAGAGTTGTTTACTTTGGTTTTCAAGCATTAAAAGAGTTATTTTCTTTACATTTCAAGCATTGAAAGAGTTAGAGAGGGAGAGAGATAGATATATAAATTTAGAGAGAGAGAGATAAATAGAAATATCAAGAGGGAGAGGGAGAGATAGAGAGAGATAGAGAGGGATATGGACAAGGAGAGAGATATAGAAAGAGATGGAGAGAGAGAGAGAGAGGATGGAGAGAGAGGGAGAGAGGGAGGATAGAGAGATGGAGAAATAAAGGGATCGATAGATAGAGATATAGAGAGGGAGAGAGGAGGTGAGATATATAGATAGATAGAGAGATCTAGATGGAGATGGAGAGATATATAAAGAGATATAGATAAAGAGAGTTAGAGAGATCTATATGGAGATAGAGAGAGGTGGGGAGATAGAGAGGGAGAGATAGATATATAGAGATAGAGAGGGTGAGAGGGAGTGATTGGGAGATAGAGAGATAGAGATAGATAGAGATGGAGAGGGATGGAGAGAGATTAGAGAGGGTGAGACTGAGAGATTAGATAGATAGATAGATAGATAGATAGATAGATAGATAGATAGATAGAGTAGATAGAGATATAGAGAGGGAGAGATAGAGAGGGAGAGAGAGAGAGAGAGGAGAGTAGATAGAGATATAGAGAGGGGGGAGAGATAGAGGGTGGGGGAGAGAGAGGGGAAGATAGAGAGGGAGAGATAGATAGAGGGGACAGATAGAGAGATATAGACACAAACATGTTTTCATTGAAAGCTCCATTTTTTACTCTCTTGTGTCTTTATCTCTCTCTTTCTATTTTTCTCTTTTTATTTGTTTCTCATTTATTTCTTTGTATTTGTTTATCTTTTTTGTTTATTCTTTCTTTGCTTTTGTCCCTCTCTTTCTCTTCTATTCTCTCTTTTCTTTTGTCACTCTCTTTCTCTTCTCTTTTTCTTTATCTAATTTTCTCTTTTTATTTCTTTTTTATCTTGTCTTTGTTTCTTTCTTTCTCTCTTTGTCTCATTTTTTCTATTTTATCTTGTCTTTGTTTCTTTCTTTGTCTCTTTGTCTCATTGTTTCTTTCTTTGTCTCTTTCTCTTGGTTCTTACGTGTTTTATTCAAAGGTTCTAAAAGCACCATCCTTCTAGCAAATGTTAACTCTGCTACCTCTAGATCTTGCACATTATCTGCCAACTTATTTTGCTCTATACAACCTTCTCGTTATTCCCTTTCACTCTCCATACATTGCATGTGTGTTTTAAAGAAAGAAGTATTTTTAGTTATCCAACTACCCATGACCTCTCCCTCATTTTATGCCTTAAGGTTGACATAATGGAGCTCCTTCTCCTCTCCACTCCTCTTGGAATCTAGGAGGGGGCATGATGGGAGAAAGATTCCACTCAAAAAAATTAATTCTCCACCTACTTAGGAACATTTATCCATAGCTATCAATAAACCATATAATATTATAACGTGTCAAATGTATTTGACTATGTTTTAAAAATCAAATTGTGGTTTAACCATGGTTCTCTTGAACATTGACATCGAAAAAATGATGAATAGTTCAAGCTATGAAGCCGACTAAATGGCCCCATTTTCACAAAAAAAATAAGTCTTCGTTAATTCGCCTAAGATTTATTTTTTAAAACTAATAAGTTAAACTATTTCCCCAAGTAAATGATGCATAATTAAAGTTGATTCGCAAATAATTTATAATATATTTTAAAATGTTGAACATATTCCCCATTAATAATATATTTTAGCCATTAATTTTGGACCATATTCGCCATTAATAATATATTTCAGCCATTAATTTTGAGCAATATAACCATTATCATGTAACAAGAAAGGCCTGGAATTTTCTTATACTTATTTTTTAATTTAATTTTTAATGTGATATTTTTAAAATGTTTAATTTATGTGTTTTTGTATTTTCAAATCATTCATTCATTCTTTTATTTCATGGAAGGAAAACATGAGTTACAAAAGGAAATAAGTAAAGGATTTATTCCTTTTTCCCTTCTGAAAAAATACAATCTCTGAAAAACCTTGCATGTAACCCAAAATAATAAAATCATGTACAATCCTCTGCATGCAATCCAAAATAATAAACCCTGTACAATCTCTCAAAAATCTCTGCATGCAACCCAACATATTAAAACCCTGTAGCTGTAATACAATTGTTAAATAGATCTCTAGAAGATTTCTTTAACCCTGCAAGCAAAGCAAAAGGAAAAACATGCACAATAAAATGAGAAGAATAAAAAAATAGAAGGAGAAACCCAAATGAGATATGTAAAAAATAAGATCAATAGAAATTACCTTCCACTTGCATAACCTCCTTCTCTCATGAAAATATAACTTCACACCAAAATGATTATGAGAAAATGAAAGGGTTAGGTAGGAACAAAAATATTTATGCAATAATTTATTATTTTAGCAAGTTTTTAATATAATAGAAATTACATAATTAGATCATAAAATGTAGTTGACTTCACTTTAGTAGAGTATCATGTTTTTTTAATTGTTTTAAAATAGTTGCACTCATAGCAGTATTTGTTTTAGAGTTAGAAATAAATTTTCATATTTATATTTTATTATTTCATATATAATTGAATTTTAAATATTTTATTGTATTTTAAACATGAAACAAAATTATATTTTATTAGCTTTATTCTTTTTTATTAGCTTTATACTTTTTTATTAGCTTTATTAGCTTTATTCTTTTTTGTTAGTGTAATGAATTTTTAATTATTATTATTTTATTTCACTTAGTTGACTTCACCTTTAGTGGAGTAATTGTTTTAAAATAGTTGCACTCATCATGATAGTATTTGTTTTAGAGTTAGAAATAAATGTTTACTTAGTATATTTTTCATATTTATATTTTATTATTCCATATATAATTCAATTTTAAATATTTATTGTATTTTAAACATGAAAGGGATTTAGCCTTTTTTTTTAATGTTAGTGTAATAAATTTTTGATTATTATTATTTTATTTAACTTAGTTGACTTCACCTTTAGTGGAGTAGCTTGATTTTTTAATTGTTTTATAATAGTTGCAATCATAGTAGTATTTGTTTTAGAGTTAGAAAAAAATGTTTACTTAGAGTTAGTATAATTTTCATATTTGTATTTTATTATTCCATATATAATTCAATTTTAAATATTTATTGTATTTTAAACATCAAAGGGACTTATATTTTATTAGCTTTATTCTTGTAAGGTTAGTGTAATGAATTTTTAATTATTATTATTTTATTTGACTTACTTTATCATTTTAAATTGCCTTAGGAAAAGGGTTAAATTTTAGAATTTAATTATAAATTTATATATTAGTTACAAATTTCATTTTAATTTAATTTATTTCTTAAATGTTTAGACTCTAGATGAGACATCCTTTTTGTAGGAAGAGTACCTATGGTTAAATTTTCTTGGTCGAAACTCATTAAACTTTAGTTGACATAAAAAAATTAGGATGCAAACCAAACTATCCTTAGGTGAGAAAACTATAATCTAGTGATAATTATTAGGTTTATAAAATTGTCTCCTACCCAACTTCAAAATTTATATATATATATATATATATATATATATATATATATATATATATATATATATATATATATATATATATATATATATATATATATGGGGTTGACCAAATATGTAAATTTTTAAAGTAAGGATTCTCCATTCTAATTAATTTCTTTAGTAATTATTCGCTAAGATTCATCATTGTTTTTTTTTTTTTTAGCGAGTACTTACTAGGATTCACCATGGTTTTATAACATTTTAATTAATGTGCATAGATTCGCCAGGAAAATTAATATTTTTTTCAAAAAAAAAGAAAAATTCGCTAGGAAAATTAAAGCTCTTAGCTAGGTTTCGCCAGGATTTTATAACTTTTTTTAGGGGTCTTTTCTTAAAGTTATCCCTGTAATACACTTTAAATGCTTAAACATGCATTTGATTGTAAGATATCGACGATGGTTCTTCATCAAGTCAATTTGCACAACTGGACTCACAACTAGGTCGACAACAATTTGACTAAAGAAGGATATTATAAAAATCAAAAGGTGTACTGACACCTAGCAACTACTAAGTGTGTGTGTGTGGGGTTCTTAGATAGCACTTTAATCATTTTTTTCTCGTGATCTATCACCCTCTCCCTAGTGATGCTCTCCCTCCTCTTTCGAGAGGGAAAAACATTATTCCTACATCCACCCCAATTGTAAAAGAGTAGTTAGTCTATTACATCATTAAACCACATGCATAATAATATTACCACATACAATATCCATTGCACATAAAATAATATAAAACATATGCATTTTCTAATTTGGAACAACATTACTTTAATCATCACTAATTTCACTAACTAATTATCTATATACTTGAAATAAGATGATAAATATGTTTTCTTTTAGGACAGGTGTGACATATCTCCCCCTTAGAAATCATCATCCTTGATGATTGTGTCCATATCAAAACAAAATTAAACAAATAAGTTCTTTTACATCATGTTTACATAAAAAGATGTGAAATTTTTTGGTAAAATTCATGGTAATCCTCCCAGGTAGCATTGTCCTTTGAGTATTGGTCCCACTGGACCTTGCATTGGGTAACATCTCTATTATGCAAGTGGAGTTTGCATGCCTCGAGCACTTTGAGTGGCTTGATCATGACCACTCTTGGGTCATGTACCTAAAGAGCATTCCAATCAAGTATATGATTAGATCCTAGTATATATTTCTTCAAATATGACACATGGAAAAGATCATGCATTCTATCAAGAGCTGGTGGTAGAGCTATCCTATAATAAATCAGATTAACCACTTCTAGGACTTCAAAAAGTCCTACAATTCTTGGTGCCAGTTTGGAAAACTTTCCAAAGTTGATAGGACTCTTATGTGGCTTGACTCGCAAGAGAACTTTATCACCTACTAAAAATTGTCGGGGTGTACGCTTGACATCAACATAGATTTTCTTCCTATCATTTTCTTCTACCAATCTTTTTTTGATCAACTTTACTTGCTCTTCCATTTCTAATATCATTTCTGGTCCAAGGCAAATTCTATCTTCTAGCTTGTCCCAACTTATAGGAGTTTAGCACTTTCTGCCATACGATGCTTTAAATGGAGCCATCTTAATTGTAGAATGGTAAGAATTATTGTATGCAAATTCAACTAGTGGAAGGTACTCCTCCCACTTATATTGTTGATTCATGCAATACATCCTCAACAAATCCTCCAGTATTTCATTAACTCTCTTATTTTGACCATCTATCTCTGGATGATAAGTTGATCTTATATTCAATTGTGTCCCCAATGCGGAGAACAAAGTCTGCCAAAACCTTGAGGTTATTCATGCATCTCTATCCGAGATTATCTTTTTAGGCACCCCATGCAATCTAAAAACTTCTTACATGAATTTCTTGGCTAAAATGGTTGCCCCATCTATAAGATTTCCAGGCATGAAATGGGATACTTTAGAAAGTTTATCTACCACAACAAGAATAGCATCATGTTTATAACACAACATAGGCAATCCTTGGTAAAAATCCATATTGATTACCTATCATTTCCATTTAGGGATGTCATGAGGATACAAGAGCCTTGTCGGGTGCTGATGTTTAGCCTTAACTCACTGACATTCTAGACACCCTGCGACAAATCTTGCGGCATCATTCTTCACTCCTTTCCAAAAATACAATGGCTTCACATCAGCCAACAGTTTTGTCACTCTAGGGTGACCTGAATATGGTGTAGAATGCACTTCTTTCCACACGATGCTTCTCAAATATCCTTGATTTGGAACATAAATTCAATTGTTATACCTTAAAAATCCATTAGGTTCAAAATAAAACCCTTCATACCTTGTATCTTGGGGATTTTTGATAGAACTTTCAGAATCTGCTCATAATATTCATTTCTGAATGAATTCTTCAGTACCTGAGCTTAGAAATTATCTAAGTGCATTGACACTATTTCTTTAATATGCCTTCTACGACTTAAGGAATCAACCACTCAATTTTATTTTCCCTTAATATAATTAACCTCAAATTCATAGTCAGAGATAAGCTTTAACCATATTCTTTGTTGGGCATTAAGGTTTGGTTGCGTGAAGATTTACTTCGAACCTTGATTCTCAGGTTTCAATTCAAATTGCTTCCCTAACAAGTAATGCCTCCATACCTGGAGGGCATGTACAATTGCAGCTAATTCCAAGTCATGAGGAGCATAATTCTGCTCATAGGATCACAACTTCGTAGATTCATAGGCCACAACTTAGCCTTCTTGCATTAGAACTCCACCCAACCCTTCTCCTGAAGCATCGGTCACAACTCTAAGAATTGGTGCTGAATTCAATTTCTTCTTGTTTTATTATATACAATATCCTTCTAATTTCTTTATTTACATTTAGTATTTCTATCATATGTATCCTTTGTATCTAGTCATTCTTCTACTCACCTTATTTCCACACATTTTAGGTTTAATTTATTTATTTTTAGTTACATTATTTTCTCATCTATTTAGTCACCATGGTAAGCATACATTCCATTATCTCACATATATATTATTTACTTATACATTTATTTTCCTTTTTCTATTTCTTTTTCCTTTACTGGTCTATCTCCCCTCATGTTAAGCTCTGTGCCCACACTCCCCTCTCTCTTTATAAGTAACCATCTCTGCAATTGCAACTTACTTATTCTCTTCTCTTCATCCTAATGATGGATCATAGAGTGTGATCCGAAACGTTGATCTAAAAAAGCTACACACAGTCTAATCTAGAAGCACATATTCTAACTCTTCACACTTGCTGGACCATTCAAATCAGTTTCCCTTCCTTTGCAAGGAAGTGATGGGATGAAAAATTCTAGAAAAGTTCAATACAAACTTCCTATAGTATCCTGCTAATCCCATAAAACTACAAACTTCATGCACATTTTTAGGCACAAGCCATTCCAGAATAGCCTTTATCTTCAAGGCATCTACTAAAATTCCCTCTATAGAAATGATGTGGCCTAAATATTGCACTTATTTTTGAAAGAAAGTGCATTTGGATAGTTTTCCATATAGTTTGTGCTCTCTAGGCCATTGCAAAACTATCTGTAAGTGTTATAAATGCTCTTCCTCATTACGAGAATAGATGACAATATCATCTAAAAACACCAAAACAACTTTGTCCAAACAATCTCTGAATACACTATTCATCAAATTCATGAAGGCTGACAAGGCATTCATCAATCCAAAAGGTAAGACCGTGAACTCATAATGCCCATACCTTGTCCTAAAAGTAGTTTTATGAATGTCTTCATCTTTCAACCTTAACTGATGATATCATGGCCTTAGGTCAATTTTAGAAAACACAATTGCTCCTCGCATTTGATCAAAGAGATCATCTATACGTGGCAGAGGATACTTTTTATTTATTGTTTCTTTATTAAGCATATGATAATCTATACAAAGGCCTAGAGTGTCATCTTTCTTCTTAACAAAACTTATTGGGGCTCCCCATGATGAAACACTGGGTCCAATCAACCCTTTTGCCAACAATTCCTGAAGCTGAGCTTTCAACTCCATCAGTTCTATGGTGGTCATCCGATAAGGTGCTTTGGACACTAGTTTAGATCGAGGAATAATATTAATAGAAAAATCAAAAGCCCTTTTATGGGGTAGACCTGGAAGGTTTTTGGGTAATACATCTCGAAAGTCATGGAGAAAAGGGTTTGTTTCTATTGAGGATTCCTTAGGCTTTTCCATAGCTTCTCCATCCTCATCTAACTTGTCCATCTTAACTACAAACATCTGGTAGCCCTTCCACCTTGCTTGCTTCAATTGCATAGTGAAAATTTTCCTGATTTTCATTTCATGTTGAAACCCTTGAATCAGGATGGCATTACCAATGTTGTCTAGGTATTCAACTAACTTATAGAAACAATCAACCTTTGCCATATGTTGCCATAGCCATTTCATCCCTAAGATGACATCATAAGACCCTAGAGGTGCTACATATAGATTGACCTCTATGGAAAAAGTGGGTAGGTTTAATCTAGCTTCAAACAGACATTGCTCTACTCGAGCTCTTAACTGATTTGCATACTCTATTGTCCATGAATTTTTCCATGAAACCAACTTTCCTAGGCATCTTATTAAGTATACTAGGAGCTACAAAATTCTTAGTTGCTCCTGTATCTATGAGAATAGAAACTAGGATTCCAAATAGCGTACCTCTCATTTCAATAAGAGTAACTTGGTACTATGCTTGGAGGCTATCCAATGTGGCATGGATTCTTAGCTAGAAGGTTGTCTATTGACATGATAAGGGTTTTCTATGATATGGGTTGTCTTAGCTCTTAGTGGGGCACTGACTAGCATAGTGGTCTCCTCCACACGTAAAACATCCTCTGGGTGGACCTTTCTTTCTTGAAAATTGGTTGGGATTATCATCATTCTTTTTAGGATTATTATCCATGTTCCCATCCTTGGGTTCATTTATGTTGAATCTAGAACTTTTACCATGGTTTCTCCCTCTGGATTCCTAATTTTTATTTCTCCTTTTGAAAGATGTCGAGGAATGACTCCAATTGAATCTCTTTCAGGATTTTTCCTAATATGTTGAGATGGACTTGAGCTTTTTCTCCTATTTGATGGTTTTCTCAAATATTTGATCCATGGTCATGGGTCCATAAACATCTACTTCTCCTCCTATTTGAGCATTCAAGCCCATAATGAACTTTCTTATTCTAAACCTCTCATCCTTATAGTATTGTGGTACATATTTCAATGATCTTGTGAATTTTTCCTAGTATTCAGTGATAGTCATATCTCCTTGACACAGATTTTCGAAATCTATCATTTTTTGGTCAAAATACAATTGGGGCAACCACATTTTCCTGAAGATGGCCACAAATTTATCCCATGTTAGACTTAAGGAACTCAACCCTAATTTTAGTTTCTTATTCATCCACCAGGTGGATGCTTCTCCTGCTAACTGATATGCTCCCCACACAGCCTTAGTGATCTAAGAGTAATTTCTTATCTCAAAATATTTCTCCATCTCTATTAGCCAAGCCTCAATTGTGTCTCCACTCACAGTTTCATTGAATTTAGAGGGTGTAATCCTTTTCATATCCCTAGCTAACTCATTGGTAAGATGAGTTTTTACCTCATGGTGAACCAGAGAGTCTTCTTTACTTACTCTTAGCTCACTCTGAGAACTATATTCTTCTCCTCTTATAGAGTGATGTTCATGATTGTTTTCTCCCCCTCTAACTTCATGTTCTAAGGTCTCCAATCTTTCTTTGATTGCATTCAACATGGATAAGATTTGGTCTAATTTTTCCATAGGGTTATTTTTAGGATTTGGGTCGTCTTGGCTCCCTCCTGGATGATTTCTGGTGTATTCCATAATGGTATTATCCACACCTATCATTGCATAGAAAGTTATTATAACAATGAACCTTTTTAATGCTTAACATAAAACTGCAAGTTCATAAATGTAGAAACTCAGAGATATTTCACATATGCCATTGCTATACAGAAAACCAAAATTTTCTTTATTTACATAATGGATTTTTACATCCTTATTCAAATACAAAACTTTTTCATTTACATATATAGAAGTTTCTACATATCACTTTCTGACAGAGGAATTTCTTCAGGTTCCTCTTCCCCGTCAGAATCAACTAACACAAACTTAGAGGGTTGATGTACTCATGAGTATTCAACCAACACCTCTTTCCCTATTAGAGGTGCATCTTGATCGTACTTGAAAGGCATATCACGGTGGGCGGATGGTTTACTGATCTTAATAGCAGCAGGAAGTGACAACTTTTCTGCTACCTCCGACCATTTCCTCCTCTCAAGGTGGATATGTTTGAGTGCATCAACCAGTGTTTCAAAATCAATGAACCAAGCCCAATTTTCACTCACTGGTTCCTTCATTTTTGGTTCAAGAGATGGCTCTTTCTTAACAGTGAACTTAGGCAACTTCCTAGGTTTTGTTCTCTTGGCTCTCTTACAGGTTCTTCTTCCTACCATTCTAGCACAAGAATAATCATTTTAACATTATCATATATGCCAATCTATGGAAACTTGCAATGAGCTCATAGGTCCAAGTGTTGAACCCGGTACCTCTAATACCATATGTAACATCTCAAACTGAAATATTAAATAAAACACTTACAAATAAAAACATTAAATGCCAAATTTTCATAATAATTTTTTTTAGCATACAAAGTAATGCAGGTTCTTTTGCATTTACAAATCACATGATATATTACATTAGTTTATGCTCGCTTTACATGTGACTTACAAATTTTACAAATTTACATATACAATAAAATGTTGTCTTCTTCTCACAAGTCTTCAGCAATCAACTGCAAGAGGGAGAGCATCACCCTGGTGATTTTCCTCCAACCACAGACTAGCGGTCCCCCACTCACCTTCCTACTGAAAGTGGCCCTTCCCTTCACAAGGGTATAGATAATGAGAATCAATTGATTCCATGTGTCATCTGAGAAATAGTGTAGTGTCCTAGCATGAAACAATCAAGTTTACAACTTATAGTCTATCTCTAGCTTTGTACAGCCCCTCTGATTGATCAAGCTATCTGGAACACAGTGAACCGACAATGCAAGAAGTGACATTTGCATTACTTTGGCCAAAGTTTTTATAATAAAAGAGTCGACTGTTCACACACTTCTTTCTTGACTTGGAGACTGACATTCTTTCTATGTTGAGTTATCAACAAGGTATACTAGGCAATTAAAAGATAAGACTGGTTAGTCCTCAACCATACATTGAGCCCATCTTTATTTTCTCACAATCCTCAGGTCTATGACAACTATCAACTACTCAATGGTCAACAAGCCTATCTTTCTAAATCAAACATAGTCTTATAGCAATAAAAGATAAGACTGGTTAGTCCTTGACCATACATTGAGCCCATCTTTATGTTCTCACAATCCTCAGGTCTATGACAACTATCAACTACTCAATGGTCAACAAGCCTATCTTTCTAACTCAAACATAGTCTTATAGTTTTATAGCCATTTTATCAAATCTAAGAACTAACTTTGTTCTCTCAAGTCTAGTCAGAGGTGTTTGAGCATACAACTCTTAGAAGGACTTCAACTTCATTTTAACAAGTTACTTAGGGATATTACCCTATAGCCATTTATTTGCATTACCAGTGAACCTTTTACTATAGGTCAACTAGACAGTTACAAGACAAAAGTCTAAATGACTTAAATTGTGCATTGAACCCCTCTTTGCATTCTTGCAATCTTGGGTCAATAACATACTATTGGCAATCCTTAGCCAAGACAAAATAATACAAAATTCCAGATTCATGTCCACATCTTCTATGACTGCCAAGAGAAACTTACATATGTTTAATGCTAGTTATTCACTACCAAACAAATGTATTGCATGCCAAGTTGTTAGCTATTCAAATTCTAACCACCACAACATAAGTTATGGTATCCATCTTTGTCACAGGTCAAGCAATTTGCTCCATAATTTTCTAATATGTACTCTTATCATTTAGTTTCCTTACGACCTTAAACAAATGTATTGTTTCATTCTAAACAATGTAGAATTTTGGCAAATAAATGACTACATGACTAAAATTTTAGTCACGACAACCAAAAATGACTAAATTCTACTAATTTTTTACAACACAACTATAAATGACTAAATAAATGACTAATTTGATCATCGTGTAAAAAACACAACTAAATAATTAGTCCAAGGGAGTGATATTTTATGGTTAAACATTATAAAAAGGCATTTTTATCCTTTAATGGCCTTTTTCATCAAATCCACGTGAAGTTGAGCTAGTGATAAAGTTAAATTTTATATTTTTGCAAGAAAGGATGAAAACTTGCATGGGTTTCCATGTATGCAAGGAGTTCTCTCTTTGTTTTTTTTTGGCAAAAGGACTAAAACAACACAGGATCATGAGGAAAGTTTTAATTTTGAGAGGAAAACCCTTACTTTCTAATTTTACCATTTCAAGATGGATGCCTTCTCTGTTGTTTGTTGCTTTGAAGAGGAAGGTTGCAATGTTTCTGGGTGGTTATTTGAGTTTCATTCAGCTAAGATCATGGGGCAACTTCATGGCAACATTTCGGAGCATTTTCAATCTTCATTTGAATGGTTGGTTGTTACCTTTACCTCTTTTCTACATTTTTCCATCTTCCTGGGGTTGCTTTGTTTCATTTCTAAGTTGTAGAAGGCAAATAAGGGAGTGTTTTTCTTCATGTTCTTGCATATCAATGTCTTCTTCGTCCATTTGAAGGCTCTTTCCCTTATTCCCATGGGTTAGGGTTTTATTTTGTGTTTGATATGCATTTTCAGTTTGAAATGCTGCTTTGTAGAGCTCTATTTTATATATTATGGAGGTAGCATTTTGCAATAGAAGTTTTTAGATTCAAAACCCTTGCAATCTAGCCTTTGTACAATGTTTCAAATCATTATGCTTTGGGATCTAGGGTTTCAAGAGTGCAACAAAGAGACAATGGTTTTGTTTCATGGATATTGGCTTGTTGTAGTACCATTAAATCCATTGTGCTAGGTTCATTAAGGAGGTAGTAGTCATCAAAAATGGAGATCAATCTAACTGTGCATCAAAATGATGATCTAGTCGCTTTGACAAGGAATGGGAATCAAGTCACTATGAGGGCTAGTGATTTTGTAGTGGCTGTGTGTATTAATGAGTTTATTTTGTCTGAGAATATAGATGTGAATGTCATTGTGAACTTTTGATGATATCCAAGTGACAATAACCATTCAGATGTTAAATGATCTTCACTTCACCATGTGCTTTGATACCATCAAAGTCTTCTTACCTTCAAACCCTATCATCAAACTCAGACTTTACTATTTTATGCAAAACAATGTTGACTATCCATTAAAGAATCAGACCTTGACATAAGCTATTAACTTGACTATGCATAACTTTGTATTGTCCTTAATGTGCAATAGTAATTTTCTTGACTTTATGTCACTACTCCTCAAGCTTTTAGGTATGCAACCCCAAAAAGCTCACTGCCTCTTAAAAGCATAGTGTAAATGATGCTAAGACTACCCCAAACTATATGTTACAAAAGATACAAGCTTTAAATAAGATATAATGTTGTCCTTGAGCTATGATAGTCAAGACTTAAGCAAGGTTGCTGCCTCTCTTTGACAGAGAAAAGAAAGGTTGAGACAACAACTCTTTCCCCATGGCAACTGAAAATACAATGACAAACTCTTTCCCAAGGTATTCACACCTATATCCATTAGAGTAACTGTTTCATCATTCTGCACTCCTCAATGATCCCTATGATGACTTCATACCAATGAGACCACAATGTATTATATATTTCATATTACCAAAAGACTATGACTATGTTTTCTAACAAAAAACATGTCACTATACTTCATTATTTGGTTTCATTTCACTATGCTTCAATAGGGAACTAAAATAGATTTCAACTTGTATTTCCATTGTCATCTCTTTGTCATTGTAACCCTACTAATCTCACAACATTATGATAGCATATTAACACTGTCATCTAAAACATAGACTTGTACCTATCAAAGATAGCATTTTGGCCATTTTTTCTATTCACTGCTTCTTCATGAATTTAATGTATACATAAGCTTCCTACAGTAGGGATACTAGATGCAAATGTTACAAATATTTGAACAAGGTTTGAAGGTGTCCTCCTTAATGTTGTTTCAAGCATGTTATCCATCACAGACCTCATGTGCATGGTCTACTCCTTGACAACAAAAGCTCTGCCCTCAAATTTTGGAAACTTAAATCTGTGATTACCATTGTAATCTTTGTCACTGTAACCTACTTGCATAGTGATTCTCTTGAACACTTTCTTTGTCATTAGTGACCACTCAAACCTCATAACTGCTTTGTCCTTTTATCACTATTAATCTGGCATGCATACTTCATAAAAACTACAAATACCCCACATAAAATCTTCATCCAATTGGTATCTCTATCATTTGATTTTATGTTCTCTATAACTAGTGCCCATGAAATTTTATGTGTGCTCTTTGGTCTTGAGAACTAGAAGGTCTAAGAACCCTAGTACATGTTTCTACCATTTGTATAGTCCATTATTTGTAAGGAGGCCATTGTTTTCATTATCCTACACCTTTCTTTGTATTCTTTAATGGTCACACCATGATGACAAATATGGAAATGAGGTCACAACTCATAAACATTGTGTCTACACCCCATTACCTCTCATCTAGTTTATTTCTTCATATGCTCTACTGCACCCATTTGAAAAAGAACAAGATTCATCTCTAAAGAATATTTGGTTTCCCTAAAAAGAGTTCATCAAGATTTAAACCCTTCCACTAAAGGACTGCACCATGCATGATTGCCACAGTGACTTGCTCACTGTGTAATGTTTGATAGCATAAAACCCCTAGGGTTACTCCTCACTACTTCCTAGATTACCCAAGAATGACATGATGACACATTCCTCTACCTTTTAAATGACTATATCAAGTGACTGTATTCCTGCCTTCAAGGCAGTGAAGGTTCATTCAAGGTATGGGTTGTTATCAACATTTGAACATCATTGATGTTCACATCATCATTCAAAATCATTTGCATATTACTATTCTTCATGGTCTCATACAACACAAGATCTAAAGGTAGCCTCAAAATGAACCAAACACTCTCAAACAAAAGTGTGAAACCCTAGCTCGAGTATGGAAAAGAAAGAACTTCAAAATGACTATGTCCTCATGCCCTGAATTGAAATGGTGCCTGGATATGTGTACTGGTACACTAGTGTCTTGAGGTGACTATTGCCAATATTTATTCTCTTTGTAAGTTATGATTTAATGTTATCACAAAACTAAAAGGTAAAACCCAGAGGTATACTATTGTTTGTTGGACATAATCTTTTAATGCCTTGAGTTTTTTGAAACACCTTTTTGTACCTTTGGGTGTCTTCCTTGAAGAAAGTTTATTCTTGGTTATTAAGTACAACAGGATCAATGGCATATCACTTCATGTTGTGGTAGGTTCAGCCTATAGAACAAAGAGTGATGTTGTATGTAGTATATTGTGTAAGTTTAACACTCAATACATGCAATACACGCTGCCACAATTAGTTGTGCTCCTGAATTTTTTTGAAGGTCCCTAAAGGCAGGTTTTTCCTGCCCATGGTTTTATACCCATTGTATTGTGATATCATTTAGTAGTTTCCTATGTTGATGTGGCTATATATACTTGCATGGATTAGGTTTGAACACAAGTGTAAAATATTTTGTTTTATTGTGAAGGATGAGTTACACTAAGTCAGTGTTGTTGTTGTGTTTTTGGTACAACGGTTTCAATGGGTAAAATCTTTTGTTATATTGTAAGTGTCATTTCTTTTTTGACAGTATTATATCTCATCAAGTCACATTCTATACTAGTTATGTAATGAGAATTCAATTTTTAAAATAAGTTATAATGTTTTTTATGGGCTTATTCGCATTGCAGAAAAGGTATTTCCTCTTCAGCACTACCCTACAAGAGGACTCCCCCAAGTTGGCTGAAGATTTCATCTCTGGATGTAAGTTGCAAGCGATGATATTTTGAATTAATGGTTATATCTTAATTATTTGTCTTATCTACATATTAGATGAATTTATGGCTTAGATCATCAGTGATACTACTTGGATGGTTATACAGACCTTTGAATTGATCATATAGTATTTTCTCCCTCATTTAAGTTGGATTTACTTTTAATTTTTTAATATTTATTAAATTGGATCCATTATATTAAAGGCAAAATCATATTGTTCACTTTTAGTCATTCAATAACATTCTTTTATGCAATTGTTAATTTTGTGGGAATGTTAAATGTCTAACTTGGCATTCCAATCTTCTTTGTAGATTATTGTGCATGCTCTTGCTTTGCATGTTGTTCTTATGAGTGATAGTTATGTGCAATTGTTAATTCTCTTGGACTAATGCAAACTACACATAATCTTCTTGATATTTTTCTTCTTCAGGTTGAGGAGAATATCTACAAGTTTGCGAAGAAGGGTTTGAAACCATCACAAATTGGTGTAATTCTTCATGACTCCCATGGAATTGCTCAAGTCAAGAGTGTGACAGGCAGTAAGATATTACAAATTCTGAAAGCACATGCTATCTAACTTTGAGTTTTAGGCTTTATTTATAAATTTTGACATTCTAGCTTTTGATGACTGGCTTAGAAACCTATTATGTATGGCCATGAACTTTTATAGTATTTTTCCTAAGATGAGGATTTTTGCAGGCCTTGCACCAGAAATACTAGAGGATTTATATCATCTAATTAAGAAGGCAGTTGCAGTAAGGAAACATCTTGAGAGGAATCACAAGGATAAGGCTTGATTTTAGATGAGAGCAGAGTCCATAGGTTGAAAAGATATTACAAGAGGGTCAAGAAGTTGCCACCTGTTTGGAAATAGTAAGATATTCCTTATTTTATTATTCTTGTTTATCCATATTTATGAGGCATACAATGAATATAACTTGTTTTTTTTCTGTAATCTTTGTTTTTACTGTATGTTCAATGGGGGCATGTTCCTAGTAAATGTGTCCCTTAGTTTACAAGGATGCAGTAGGAATGTCCCTGGGCTCTCTTTGCAAGGAATGATTAGTTTAGAGGACATCCCCACTACATCTTCTTTCCCATTGCCTAGTCAACCTCTTTCCCTAGTCTATGGCGGGGTTTCTTGTGCTCCTGGGCCATACTTTTCTGAGTTTGGGTGGGGTTCCTTGTGCACCCTATACCTTTCCCCTACAAATAATCTATAATCTTTTCTAGCAAATTTTCTCTCTGGCCATGCATTGTCTCTCCAACTTAGACAAGATTTTACTAGTGTAAAAGAAATAGTCTTTTTACTGATATTAATGCTACCCCCTTCTATCTAGGATTTTAGGGAGTAGAGGCTCTAGCTAAGTATCCTTGCCTTTTTTATCCACATTAAAAGGGGAATATATGGAAGAATGGTTACTATTGCTTTCTGAATTAAAAAATAGTGATACTAATGAAACTAGTTAGGATTATGTAGATATATAGTTTCATGGTGGCATGGTGGAAGTTGGTCTTTTAACCTGTTTGATAATGAATACAATTGAACTTGAAATGGTTTTTGTTACTAGTTCTGAGTCTTAACTCTTAAGTGATAATTAGTGTTGACTGATTAAAATTTTTGTTGCTACTAGAAAGGCTCCTACTACTGCTATAGGTGGCATTGATTGATTAAAAGTTCCCAAACTATTTCCCTGATGCTTGGAATTGCTACCACTGCTCCATAATTACCATAAACTTCCTAAAACCTGCCCCAACATGAAAATAGGACATGTGTATCATGAGGTTTGAAGTGGCAATTGATTCCTTAAGGTGTAGAATAAGGTTTTGAATATTTCATACATTACTAACTCTACCTTTACATCTGCAAATCATCTTGTTTATCTCTTGATGGTCTTCTTCAAAGCTGATTGTTGTTTAATTTTTGCTTGGTCTTTTACTCAAGAAGTTACTATCCTCCATTATTTCACTACACTATCTCTTGTCTTTGTTCATTGTCATTGAAACCTCTAGGGACACTGTCCTATCTTGATCCTTAAGACATTAGTGAAGATTGTCCTTTTGACCAATTAAGGTGATTGCATTATGGACTGTGCCCTCTTTAACTTTGTCATGTCTTTCCTTTAAAGACTTATCACCTATTTTGAGTACTGACCTCTTCATGACTTTGCTCCATGATTTCAAGTCTTTGAGCTTTTTCCACCTTTCTTGAAGATTTTTCCTTAAACTCTATTATTGTCATTGTCCATTGCATTCCTTAAAACTTGTCCTTTATCACCACTATCAGATACTTTGCAATGTTATGCCATTCTTTTCTGAACTTTAAATACTAAGCTCTTCATGGTGACTTGACTACTCTTAGTGCACTATCTTCATGCTCTATCTTGCCTAATGGCTGTACAAACTCCCTCAAACTACTCTTTATGAGATCTTTCACTATCCTTTCCTTGAGCTCATTGCATTTTTTAAACCTCCTACATGAGCATACATGGTGGATTATCTCCTTGAGGTGACTGTGTTTTGATAAAAAAAGTCCTAAATTGTTAATGACTACCCCTTCCTAAAAATTATCTTCTAAATTTATTTGACTTTGATACTGCCCTACATTCATGAGGATTGTCCTCACAATCCATTCTACATTTGAACCTAAAGTTTATTCTTTGTTATTGAGAATGTGGGAACCAATTCTTGCTGAAAAATAGGATGTTGTTATGATTGCCACAAGGGGAATATTGAGGCCACCGAAGAAAGTCTTGGCTACAATTCAACCCCACAATTGATATTGACTGCTATCAATGAGGCCACCTTGGAAGATGTTGTCTATCCTATTGTCCATAATGAAAAGTTAGCAATTGCATTTGGTTTGTTAAACATGGCCCCTAGTACAACTATTAGAGTTGTTAAGAACCTTCAAGTATGTTCTAATTTTCACACTGCATCTAAATTCATCTCCAAGATTGTTGCAAGAGAAATTGTTTTGAGATCGGGGGGACTTTAAAGCAACTCCCATCGATATGATCTGGTCTCTTCGATGAGCTTTATGATCGTCAATACGAATCGCTTTATCGAAGGAACTTCAAAACACCTCCTTTTGATACAACATAGTCTCCTTGATGTACTTCATGTTATTAAATGCATGGTCGTGCATATGTTGATCATCAGACAACTAAAGAGATAATGTTTATAGTATGATAAGGTTAGATCATTAGGGTAGTCCTTATAGAGCTGGATATATCACAATGGAATTCGAAGATGATGTGAGCAGGTATTGCAGTAATATAAATGGGTTTGTGATAAGATTTTGGGGAAGGACTGTTCTATCGAAATCACCCACTGAATCAACTACTTCAATCAAGTTCCTCTATTGATGCTTCCCTCACTTGTGGGAATTGAAGTTGGAGAAAGACTAGGCACTCCCTATTCCCTTTTATCTGAGCATAGATATCTACAGAGGGAAAGTTATTAAATGTGGATCCTTCCATTGGAGGGACCTTAAAACTTTGTATCCTAATATGTTATATTCTCCTCGATGATGTTCTTTTATACAAATTATTTTGTCAAAGAGACTTTAGAACAACTCTTACCAATATGGTATGGTTTCTTCGATGATGTTTGTTTTATCAGGGACACTTGAAAGTAGCTCCTACCGATACAATGCAGTCTCTTCGACAATGTGTATGGTGCAGTCTCTTCGATGGTGCCTATGTGTGAATTGAATATTTGGATGAGGGTATGAACATCCATCAAAAGAGTATTTGGAAGTGGATTTTTATTAGATATTGTAGTTGCAAGTTCCACTTTGGATCACCAAAGCCTTCACAAAAACTTCTGCACAAAATTCAATAGTGAAGAACTTATGTACAAATTCTCTTTTGAATGATTTCAAATTGCGATCAATTATTTGTAGCTTATAATGTGTAGATGAGATTTGACATTCCTTGTAGTTTCCTATGTCATTCACGAAAGCAGCATAAAATCCCCAAACCTATTAGGTGTGGCAATTCTTAAATATACTTGTACACATACATATATTATATGTCTATATGTATGTGTATGTATGTATTTCCATATATAATTGTAAGGAATACAATCTCTTTTACATAAATCTAGGATAATTAAGTAAATGCAAACAATTGCAAGAGAAATTGTTCTAAGAGATGTGAACCATTTCCATCATTTTAAATAGGGTCAATGTTCTTGTGGAGAATAATGGTGGTGCTAAATGAAACAATCTGATAAATAAGCTTGCACTATAATAATGTGCATTACATCAGATATCTAGTAATAATGAAGGGACATCCATCAAAGCATAATAGCAAGGATTTTTTTGTCATATGTTGTAGTTACAAGTGCCCTGCTAGAAATACATGAAAATGTGGAAGCATAGACAAGGCAAGCGAACTGTTTCCAAAAATGCCTCAAAGAAATGTGATATCATGGAATACTGTGATTAAAGGATGTGTTCAAAATGGGTTTTTCTAAAAAGTCCTTACAAAAATTTAAGCAAATGCATCTAGTGGGTGTAAAGCCTAACTGATTAGAAATAGTGACCAGCATTCTTGATGTTGATTGCCTTGGTTGTACCTTACCTCTCTCTACATGCTAATTGTCTTTGCTTCTTTTGTTAATAGTCAAAGTCTCTTTGTTCATAAGTACCCCTAGTTCTTCTTTAAAACAAATGGCAAGACTGTGAAGCTTGACAACCCTCAAGATTGTTGAAACATGCATAGTGATGTTTCAATGACATACAAGGGTGCCTGTAGGTTGATATGGGACAATGGGTAGGATGCACAAGGAAAAAGAGATTTGGAACTAATGAAGAAGAAAACATATAGAAGCTATCACAAAGTCTGTAAAGTCATTGCAAATCCTTGAAAGACTATGGGCACAGTGTTCAAAAATCACTAAAACTTAGTATAAAGATGCATAGGTTTATGAACTATGAATGGACTATGAAACCCTAAAAAGCATTAAGGAAGCACTACAATCTTGGATAGGGTCATCACTGTATTCCAAGGCTATATGAGGAGAGTTTCTCTATCATCAGGAGATTCACAAATGGACAAAGGTGGTGACATGGTTATTGAACTCTGCCAATGAAGTTGTCTAGAGTAAAGAACTCTACCAATAGGTTAGGGTCTGCATAGTGAACCTAGATCTATGTCAACATAGTCAAACACTTGTACAAGTTTAGGAAACGCTACAAAAACCATACCAAAAGACATGAAGGACCCATGCATCAATGTCAAACACATTTTGAAACTCTATAAAATATGTAAGGGTTTATGAGGGTATTGTAGAAACCTAATAATAGTAGCAAGATGCAGAGGAAAGAGACATCATGGCTAGTAAGTGAAAGTCTATAATAATTTTTTTTAAAAATACAAATATGTCTAGATGTATGAAGGTTTTAAAACTCTTGCATAAGCTTTGTATAAGTTGAAAGTCTTCATGAGAACCCTAAAGAGTCCAAGAAGCCTACATAAGAGTAAAATAGTAATATCAAGATGGTTTAAAAGTGTCTGTAGGTTTGGAAGTCATTCAAACTTTGTATAGGTTCTCTCAAGACTTATCAATTCATCTTGGAGGCCCTGTATTATAACCTACAAGTTTGCATATTCTTAACAGTTGATATGGATTACAGTGAAAGTATCATCTTGCCTATGCATAATAGAGTGATGGAGTATCATAGTGAATGCACAGTAAATGGTACATATGCCTAATACAGTATTCTATCAATGATCAGTGACAATAGTTGGTATGACAATGATGGTTTGCAATTCTCTAACTGTGACAGTTATGAGCTTATACTTCTTTCTTGTGACAGTGAAAAAGTGGCTTGCTAATGATAGTGGTTGCTTGTGATAGTGGTATGCATCTACATCCTTCTTTGATCATTGGTTGCACATCATTAGTGTAAAAGGTAATGGTGTTTGTTGATGTAATGTAAGTTTCAAAGGTGTTGATAAAAGTTGATTCAAGGTAAGGTACTTATACATATAAGTATGATAGGGTTGTTTCTTGATCATTTAGATATTCAGTGAAAGTGAGTATTGTTATTTATGCTTCATAAAGTTGCAAGAGGTGTGATTGTATGATTATAAGAGATACAAGGTTGGGACATGTCATGTTTTGATATGACCAAATGTGAATAGATATGATCTTTTGAGATAGTTATATTGTCAATGCACAGTGAACAATGGCATATTTACTTCATTTTCTTCTAATAGTGGTTACTTGGTTTCAGACATGAATGCTTTCCTCATTGGTTTCAAACATAAGTGTCTTTGTTTGCAGTTGGTTTGTAATGGCAGTGATTATAATGACAATATACAGATCCATGTGTATTATGCCTCATGTTCCTAATGGTAGCAATTCTTTGATGGTGTGATAGTAAGCCTTCTAACTTGACGGTGCCTTTTCATGATTTTAGACGGTGCTTCTATATGTTTCTTGTCCTTATATCCCTTCTACTCAGATGATTAGTTGTAGGTCTCTACTGGTAGTGTTATGACTATTTGTATAGCACAGTGGAGTGGTATGTGGAGTAGAGTGGAGTATCTTGATGGTCTTGCAACATAAAGCCTTTGTTCTATCTTTTCTAATGATATGCCTCTTTGCCAGTGTATAGTCCATTTTCCTTGCTATCACTATGCTTTTGATGAACAAAGATCTATGGTATTGTGGATGCATTCTTTCCTAAGTTTCCAATTGAGATAGAGACAGTGAATGGTTTATTGACAGTGATAGTTGTCTTTATTTGCTTGACTTGACAGTGTTGATATGACATGATAGTGATATTGGTTGTTTGGTTTATGACAGTGACTTATAACTCTTGTGTCAGTAGTTGCTAGTAGACAATGTTCATGAAATAAACTTTGATGTGATAATAGTACAATGTCATTGTTGATAGTACACCTTGATGAACTGGATAGTACAGTTACCTCACCATGCAGTAGTCCTCTTCCAATGGCTATTGACATCTTGTATGGTCTCTATGCTACAACCAGTTTGTGTTCATAGTGATTGCTTGGTAACTCAAACAAATTTCTTGAGCTTGTGACAGTGGTATACTTCATCACTAATATTGTAAATTTTGGGTAAAGCACTATACAGAGTTGCCTGATATTAAATGTGTCATTGTCAACACCCATGCTATCAAGCCACAGGTATGTGAAACATGATGTGCTCTTGAAATTGAATAGAAACTACCAATTCCCTTACTGATTACAGTATTTCTGAGGCCCTTGTTGAATTCTTTGGGACCCTTTCTAGAGAGTGGGCATTGGAGTGCATGAAAGATCTCCTTCTTGTCAACCTGAGGGGAAATCTCCAAATATTTGTCCAGGTAAAAATTGTGCACCTGTTATTTATTTCAAATTAATAATGTTGGGTCTAGATGACATTAACAATTGCTCTCTTATTTTTCATGTTAACTTCTTTCATGTCACGCAGGCTGCCAAGGAATATTTTGAACAATTGGGTGTAGATTTATGCATCAAGTTGTTTGAATAGTTCAAGTCTTATGAAGGGCTATTTTTCTTCTTGGGTGCATATTTGAGCTCCAGGTGATTTGACTTTGGATTGTCACTTGTATCATTTTGTCACTGATAGTCATTAATCTATTTGAGGAGGTAATTTTGTAGTAGCTTGGGAACCTTGTACTTATATGGTAAACTATATTTTCAACATCATTGGCAGTGAGGATCCCGACATTCACTTTAAATACATTGAAGTAGTAGCCAAAACTAGACAAATCAAGGAGGTGGAATGTGTAACCAGAGAGTCAAACTTCTATGATGTTGAAAAGACAAAGAACTTTCTTCATTTTTCAAGTAGTTCTTTCATGTTTAGAGCTGTATAAGAAAAAAATAGAGCATTGTTACTTAGTTTTCTCAGTCACAGTACTGAGAAACACACTTTGTAACATTTTTCAAAGCAAAGACACATATTTAAGTCTTGTATTTGCTGTAAGAACACCTTTTCTTAATAAAATTTTAGTATTTTGCCTTCTTAATAGTTGTTTCATTATGTGCAAATGAATGATTGATTATGTTTTTATGTGTTTTATGTTTAAACCTCAAAAGCATTGTCTCATTTCTAGCACTTTTAGGTAGAAATTATTGAACAAAATGAATAAATGACCAAAAATGAATAAATGACTAAAAATTAGTGAATAAATGACTAAAAATGGTTTAGTCATAAATTTGGTCATGTTATAAATGACCGGCAATAAACGACTAATGGTCACGTGACCAAGCTCAATGAATAAATATGACTAAAATAATGACTAAATTAACGACTAAATATACTACCAAATTGATCAATCAAAACAACCAATAAATGACTAAAAATGGTTTAGTCATAAATTCAGTCGTGTTATAAATGACCGGCAATAAACTACTAATGGTCACGTGACCAAGCTTAGTCATTTATATGCAATTTTAGTAGTGTTTTTAGTAATTTATTGTTGTTTTTCTACTAGTGCTATAGTGACAAGATAGTCAGCCTTTGCAAGCATAGGCATTGACACTAGATAAGACTTTTGTTGTATTAGGTGGCTCGACTTCATACAAGGCTCAATTAAGGATAAACTTACCTTTCAGCCTCTACAGGCTATTATTCATTGTTTTGTTGTATGCCACTTCCATGGTAGTCGACCTATACAAGAATTAAGAGTATACTGGCCTTCTTCTAACATGTATAGATATACAGAGTTGTCTACCATGTATAAGGAATTCATAAATAAAAGCATTCCAACCTTCTATAGGCACTAATAAGAACACAGAGTAATTATAATTTTAAACTCATTTCTACCAGCTTTGGTATAGGGATTTTAGCCTTTTAGAGATGACATAGTGCATGTATCTAACAATATCAGCCTTATGCAATAGATACAAAATAGAAATATGTTGGCCTTGTGCAAATATTTTCATATAAAAGTGTATAATTCTTCTACAAACCCAACAAGAAGGATTGCATTCTTATCGGCCTCTACAGGAATAAGTACACATATAGAGTTATCGGCCTCATGCAATTTATATAATAGTATTTCAACCATGAATAGAGCCTAGATTCTCCAAGTTCTTAGCCTTAGTGGCTACAGAAGTAGGTTTCAATAAAGAGTTACAATCAAAGTCAAGATTTATCAGCCATTTAGTGGCTTTGGAAAGCATGCACCATAATATAGATAAGTGCCATGCCATTAGCCTTTTACACAAGTGTAAGATAGTTTATTCAAATGGCTTCGATGGGATATTGGGCAGGCTCTCTATAGCTAAGACGGTAATAATATAGATCTGCGGTAGCCTTACTATATTTTAAAGATTACATATAAGTGTTTCATTATTTAATCTAGAGCAAGATGCAGTGGCTTGAGAGTTTGAAACATCATTAACAAAGACAGCCAAAGTAAATAGTTTTTCTAGAGTTAAAATAACAGCATTTGATACTCTTAAACAACCATGACAAAGATTCATGGTGTAGAAGGCTACTACATGTTTGAGAAAGATTTACTAAATAACAAGATGCTATAGTAATAACATTAATTGTATTATAACATGGCACTGCACTCTCTCTACAAAAAGAATCGACTCTATGATCATACCTTGATTCTTACATTTTTTATTCAAAGGTTCTAAGCACCGTCCTTCCGGTAGATGTTAACTCTGCTACTTCTAGATCTTTCACATTATTTGCCAGTTTGTTTTTCTCTACACAACCTACTCATTGTTCCCTTTCCTTCTACAACATTGCATGTGTGTTTTAAATAAAGAAGTGTGTTTAGTTATCTAGCAGCCTCTCCCTCATTTAATGCCTTAAGGTTGGCATAATGGAGTTGTTGCTCCTCTCCACTCCTCCTGGAATCTAGGAGGGGGCATGATGGGAGAAAGACTCCACTCAAAAATATTAAGTCTCTACCTGCTTAGGAACATTTATCCATAGCTATCAATAAACCATATAATATTATAGCATGTCAAATGTATTTGACTATGTTTTAAAAATTAAACTATGACTTAACCATGGTTCTCCTGAAAATTGGCATTGATTAATACACTTTAAATGCTTAAACATGCATTTGACAGTAAGATATCGATGATGGTTCTCCATCAAGTTGAATTGCACAATTGGACTCACAACTAGGTTGACAACAATTCAACTAAAGAAGGATATTATAAAAATCAAAAGGTATATCGACACCTAGCAACTACTAAGTGTGTGTGGGGGAGTTTCAAATAGCACTTTGATCATTGTTTTCTCATGATCTATCACCCTCTCCCTGGTGATGCTCTCCCTCCTCTTCCAAGAGGGAAAAACATTGTTCATGCATCCACCTCGGTTACACAATAGTAGTTAGTCCATTACCTCATTAAACCATTTGAATAATAATATTGCCACATACTATATCCATTGTACATAAAATAATATAAAACATATGTATTTTATAATCTAGCACAATATTACTTTAATCATCATTAATTTCACTGACTATCTATCTACTTGAAATAATATGATAAATATGTTTTCTTTTAGGATGGGGTGTGACAACTATCCTCAATATATTGAAGAAAATAGTCAATGAATCTGGTCAGGATTTGCACTTGCTACTCAGTCCTACTTGGTGGGCATATCACACTAGAATCCACACACCTACTAGAGCCACACCATATTCACTTGTCTTTAGATCTGAAGATATCCTACCAATCAAGATCAAGCTCCCCTCTCTAAGGGTATCATTGCAACATCTTATTCATGAGGAAGACTACAGAGTTGCTCTCTTGCAAGAACTAGAAACACTAGATGAATGACGTCTTAATTCTCTTAATCATCTCACATCCTATCAAAATCATCTTCATCATAGCTACAACAAGAGACTCAAGGAGCACAAATTTGAAGTTGGTGATCTTGTACTTAAGGCAAATCAAAAGGACCTTCAAGATCAAGATAGAAAAGGAAAATTTGAGCCTAGTTGGTTGGGCCCCTTCATCATCACTAGCCATTATGGGTCTGGAGCATATCAAATTTCTACACTCGAGGGTCAACCCCTTGAGGAACCTATCAACATCATTCACCTCAAGAGGTTCTATGCCTAACCCGTAGGGTATCCCAATTGTATTTAAAAAAATAGTAAAGAGAAATAATTTGTCCTATGGTGAAAACCACTTCGGTGGCGCCTTGGATAAGTACTATGGTGAAAATCTATTTTCAAGTGCCATGTGTAGTAGCCTTGCATCCACCATCTATTGATTAATCATTTTGACTCCTAATCTCCATCATGTAGGTTTCGTTCCATATTTCACACCATTATCCATCTACCATTATGTTGTCATACATGGCGTGAAGTATTCACGTAATTTCATTTTCTTGTCATACCATAATAAGTCATTTTATCCACCTACCATAATAACATAGTGATGCAGAGGCAAATTGGATGGGAAAGGATAGACAAACAAGACAAGGTTCTCTTACACCTATAAGCCCAAAAACAAAGATCTTTACACAAAAGTGGGAACAACAGTTAAGGGCTTTGAATTCTTCATGGAAATGGTGTTTGGACATGTATTAGAACCCATCCCATCCATTGGAAAATGTGGATCAAACTTTGAACTATTAGTTCCTTCACAAACCTCAAGAAACGCTGGTAGCCCTACAAACAGAGAACAGTCCCAATAACATTTTGTATAGACACCCAAATGCAACTCTCAGACATGCAATAGATACCCATTATGCCTCCACACAACATACTCCAGAATGGGTTTGGGTTGTTTTGGAAAGTATGCTTTAACCAATAACCCCCCTAATGGTTTTTAGCCCTAAATAGGCCTAGTTTGTGAAGCAAGTACCCTTGGATAGAACCACCAAACTCTATAGACCCCTTGGCCACTTCACATGGATGAAAAAACAATGTATTTCAAGGGTTTTTTGGTCAGGATTCAAGACAATTTCATTCTATGCTTGTTTTCCCACTTCAAATGCAAAAATAACAAGGAAAATGTTGCTACAGTCACCTAGGGCATCAATTTAAACACACCAAAATAACTTTTTAAGTCCTGAGCCTTGGTCAACATGTCAATAACTCCCTCTACTTCCATTCCACTAAGTTTTATAGGATTCCCACGGTGGAATGAGGTTTTATGACATTTTTCCTACCAAAATCCTAGTTAACCTAGTTAACAGAGCAGTTTTAGGAAAAACATGATATCTTCCTCTAGGAATCGAGTTAAGACCTCACACTAGATGCATTTGAAAGGTAACTCAATCCTATTTCCAACCATATATGGATTTCCCCTATATATGTCTACACAGAACCGTACCAAACGCTGCAACGGGACTGTTGCAGGGAAAATTAGAAAATTACAGTCCATAAAACACTCATATCTTTCACAAAAATAAATCATTTTTCATGAGACAAAAAGAATATTAAAGAATATTCATAGGGATAATACCTTCAACAGAGGAGGAGAGATTAAAGGACAATACTTGTCCGTACAATGGCCTGAAAATAATAAAAATACAGGAAATTATAGAAAAATAGAGTATTCTATTGATTTCTTCACTTATACATCATCCCTCAACCTGCCTCAAAGTTTGTGAGGATTCAATATGCCTTAAATAACCAAAACCACCACCTAAAACTAACTTTCTAACTACTTTGTCCCTTCACCTTCCACTTTCTTACAATTTGTTGCATTTTTTGCAATTTGTTGCTTATGACAACTTTTGTCAATTTGTGCAACTTTTACATTAGGTATCAAATGACATCAAAATGACTAACTAGGACCTTTTACAAGTTAAATGTAGCCATTTAGGCCTTATTACAACATAAGAATACCTATACAAAATCAAAATCCTAAGTCTACCTCATGGAGGCATAATCATGCTAGGGTGCACCTGCACCATACAACCAACCAACAAAGATTTCCAAGTCCCTTGGAAATGTACCTGTAAAACAAATCTACCTTTTCCTACATCTCTGTCTAGCTTCATCTTTCACTCTGTCTCTTCAGCTTCAGGCTTCAAATCTTCACATCAATGGAATAGTGACCAACCAACCAACAATAGCAAACTACCATCAACATTTCAGAGTATCTTTAGGCTCCCTCTACTCCTAGCAATGGAGTACTCTCAAACTAATCAAAACCTCAATGACTACCACATAATGCTCAATCAAATGTCTATCCTACATGCTGCTTTACAGACCCATTCCTCTCGTCCAACAGCAGATCCTGGAGATGCACTACCACTCTCTCTCTTAGTGGCCTCACTCTGCACCCTCTTCCAGCCAAATCTCTATTGGTGAATGGTCTTGACAGACCTCAACATCATCTGCCCACACTACAGGAATCCTATTCCTTCTCGCAACTAGATGGCATGAGCCTCTGCAACAATCTAACAACTACTGTCAGCCTGCAAAATACCTTCTACAATCTCCATCTTCAAAACGGTCACCAACCAAACATTTTGCTTCAACTCTTCAGTTTTTTCTTCAACTCTTCACCTGCCTTCTCAGTGATAGAAAATACACAACACCTCTACCTAGATCTTTTGCTAGCTCTGATACCACTATGATGTAGAGGCAAATTGGATGGGAAAGGATAGACAAACAAGACAAGGTTCTCTTACACCTACAAGCCCAAAAATGAAGATCTTTACACAAAAGTGGGAACAGTAGTTAAGGGCTTTGAATTCTTCATGGAAATGGTGTTTGTACATATATTAGAACCCATCCCATTCATTGGAAAAGGTGGATCAAATTTTGAACTATTAGTTCCTTCACAAACCTTAAGAAAGGCTAGTAGCCCTACAAACAGAGAACAGTCCCAATAACATTTTACACAAACACCCAAATGCAACTCTTAGACATGCAATAGATACCCATTATGCCTCCCCACAACATACTCCAGAATGGGTTTGGGTTGTTTTGGAAAGTATGCCTTAACCAATAACCCCCCTAATGGTTTTTAGCCCTAAATAGGCCTAGTTTGTGAAGCAAGTACCCTTGGATGGAACCAACAAACTCTCTAGACCCCTTGGAAACTTCACATGGATGGAAAAATAATATATTTCAAGGGTTTTGTGGTCAGGATTCAAGACAATTTCATTCTATGCTTGTTTTCCCACTTCAAATACAAAAATAACAAGGAAAATGTTGCTACAGTCACCTAGGGCATCAATTTAAACACACCAAAACAACTTTTTAAGTCCTAAGCCTTGGTCAACATGTCAATAACTCCCTCTACTTCCATTCCACTAAGTTTTATAGGATTCCCACGGTGGAATGAGGTTTTATGACATTTTTCCTACCAAAATCCTAGTTAACCTAGTTAATAGAGCAGTTTTAGGAAAAATGTGATATCTTCCTCTAGGAATCAAGTTAAGACCTCACACCAGATGAATTTGAAAGGTAACTCAATCCTATTTCCAAACATATATGGATTTCCCCTATATATGTCTGTATAGAACCGTACCAAACGCTGCAACGGGACTGTTGTAGGGAAAATCAGAAAATTACAGTCCATAAAACACTCATATCTTTCACAAAACTAAATCATTTTTCATGAGACAAAAAGAATATTAAAGAATATTCACAAGGCTAATACCTTCAATAGAGGAGGAGAGGTTAAAGGATAGTATGTGTTTGTACAATGGCCTGAAAACAATAAAAATACAGGAAATTACACAAAAATAGAGTATTCTATTGATTTCTTCACTTATACATCATCCCTCAACCTACCTCAAAGTTTGTGAGGCTTCAATATGCCTTAAATAACCAAAACCACTGCCTAAAACTAACTTTCTAACTACTTTGTCCCGTCACCTTCCACCTTCTTACAATTTGTTGCATTTTTTGCAATTTGTTGCTTATGACAACTTTTGTCAATTTGTGCAACTTTTACATTAGGTATCAAATGACATCAAAATGACTAACTAGGACCTTTTACAAGTTAAATGTGGCCATTTAGGCCTTATTACAACATAATAATACCTATACAAAATCAAAATCCTAAGTTTACCTCATGGAGGCATATTCATGCTAGGGTGCACCTGCACCACATAGTCACTCTTACCATACTCATCCATAGCATAATAAAACCTTATCTCTTGGGGGCACATTGCTGACACCTAGTTATGGTGTGGATTGTTCTCCTAGTTTCCTTAAGACATTTAGAAGGTAAGTCTTTCATATAAGTCTCATGCAATTTTATTTATATACATATTCCAAAAATACCAAAAAAATTAAAATATTCCAAAAAAATACAAAAAAATCAAATATCCCAAAAATCCAAGCAATAAATTTTACCATACACCATGTATTCCATAATAAACTTTCTCATCATCATGGTCATAATAAACCTTTATGTTGCCATTTCCCCTATTTGACATTCAAGCAAGACAAAAAACCTATACAATGCATCGTACCTCAACCAAAATCACAAGCATTAGTCTACATGACAAAATGATATCCAGTCACTTTATTAATTGCCACATCATACGATAACAAACAACAATCATCATCCAGCCTCATCTAGGGATATATCATTCTAGCCATTAGATGCCTATCCAAATATCACTATAACTCCTTGACAAGAGATGCAATGGTAGTGTGACTTGTGTCATCATTTGGTCTTTTATATTTTTATTTTTATCTTGTCTATGTCCTTCTCATGCCTTATCAAATCCACCTAGATCCATTAATATCTTGGTGTGTTATGATTAGCAGAGAATGGGGCATAGCATTTTACGTGTTTGTTGGATATTCTTATCACTACAACTAATATTCATATCTTGTGTGTAGTCGAATCACTTTTGCATACTAGTCATCCTTTGCATCTAAGGTCACATTATACCTTTTGTGCATTTGGACTTAATGCTCTAAGATTTATTCCTCACATGTTTAGACAAGGTTGTATTACACTGTGTATAAGGATACTCCTTTTTGTTTGCAATTTCAAGTCCATGCAAAGGATACACAAGTCATCCTGGTTCTTTATACCTTGATGCATAATATCCTGTTGCTATATCAAATTAGGACTTCTCTACATATTTTACCATCATAATCATTTCCATACCACTCCATCATACCAATAGCCTATATCCATTTCAATGTCCTATTCTAGAGTATTCTTTCATGATCCACCCTTATTCATCCTAAGATTTCATCCTAACAATCCATCCTAACTATCCATTCCCTTTCCACATTTCATCCTACCATTTTCATTAGTATCATGACCAAGTCAAAAAAATCATAGTGCATCATCATGTTGCTCCATAAGTCTTGTCCATCACCAAACACATGTTAACCATATCACATTATCATAATAATATTATCATTTTACCATTCACATCTTTATACCATTCATTTCATTAAGAATATTCATTTTTTTATTACCATCCATTTATACATCATCATAACATAAAAAACCATAACATATCCATATCCATTGTATATCCATACGTCTACATCCTACATCACATGAGTCAAAACACATATAACATCATATCCTCTCCATCTCCTAGAACACCAGGGGCACCCACCTGTGCAACTTGTGCAACCTACCCTCCATCAGCGTTGTTGTCTCCTCTAGCTCCTCCCACCTATCCACCCTCAACACATTGTCTAACGCGGCTCTGAACTAGAGGTGCGACCACCTGCCCTACCTGTGTCCCTAGGAGAATGAGTCTCACGGGCCTATGTGTGATCCACCATGCATCATAGTATGCACTAGTGCCTACATCCTCAATGTCTACACCTGGTAGTACCCATGGCATTGGTAGAAGCCCCTAAAAATCTACCAATGGTATCTATAGATCTAGGGCCTACCCCAATGTACCTATGTCTCATGTCACCCTCGAGAACACTACCTCATGAATGGGAGTAGTTTGTCTCTCCCCAAACTATCTCAGTACCTGATCTGGCATGTATCACTCCACTGTTTGTTTCATCCTCCCCAAAATGTACCTTTTCTATCATACATATGTCAACTTCTCTGCATCATCATTCCATGCCTCACAATCTCTCCATGGTCACCAGGTCACTGTGGTCATCTCATCTAGGACCCTCCCCTAGTAGTCCCTGTATGCTGATAATGTAAAATCCATGCGTATAACCAATAATATGGGTGATCTACACCTCTAGAGCTATCACATAATGGCCCAAGTACCACTATATGCTTCCATGCCCATACATGTAGCAATGTCATGCTGCATCCCAAGTATTGGCTCCTATTGTACACATAGTTGTGTAGCTCCCTATATAGATGCACTAACATGTAGGATCCCCAAGAAAAAAACTCTTCATCCATCATCCTCTCTAGGACGTCCCTCCATCCGATCATACAAAGTATCGAGCTCACCTCCTCGGAACCAACACATATAGAATCAACCCTGCTATGAATAGTGGTAGAGGGGCATCTATTTGAATCTGACTCAAATCCAGTTGTGTCCTATCTATGGGTATATCGCCATCAACAAATACACTCTCCAACACCAAAGCCCCTATGTGTAAGTCATACCTCACTAAGGATCTATGAATTGGGATCCTCAGTATCTGCCATACATCCTCAAGTGTCATTGTCATCTCTCCAATGGGTAAGAGGAGTGCACTCCTCTCACTATGCCATCTCTCTATGAGCGCAATTATCATAGTTGTGTGCACTTGAATCTCTAGCATCCTCACAATAGGTAGCATACCAATCGCTACAAGGAAGTCTCACTCCTCCTCAGTAAACTATGGGAAAAGCCTCATAGTCTGCGGTCACCTCCTCGGAACCAACACATATAGAATCAACCCTGCTATGAATAATGATAGAGGGGAATCTATTTGAATCTGACTCAAATCTAGTTGTGTCCCATCTATGGGTATATCGCCATCAATGAATACACTCTCCAACGCCAAAGCCCCTATGTGTAAGTCATACCTCACGACCTATGAATTGGGATCCTCAGTATCTGCCATGCATCCTCAAGTGTCATTGTCATCTCTCTAGTGAGTAAGAGGAGTGCACTCCTCTCACTGTGCCATCTCTCTATGAGCGCAATTATCATAGTTGTGTGCACTTGAATCTCTAGTATCCTCACAATAGGTAGCATACCAATCACTACAAGGAAGTCTCGCTCCTCCTCAGTAAACTATGGGAAAAGCCTCATAGTCTGCGGTCGCCTCATGCATGACTGGATAGCTAATGGTTGCTCATGCATCCATCCAAAACCACTAAGTTAGCCATTTGCATAAGTCCAAAATCCTGACCCCTTTTGCATTATTGCAAAGGCACGTCTCTTTCTTGCATAGGCACACTATTTCACATAGGCACGCCATTTTGGCCCCCAGGCAAACTTTTATGTACAGGTGTGTCATTTTCCCACCCAGGTGCTACTTTTTGCAAAGGCACATCATTTCCATGCATAGGTGCACTTTTTTCTTGACACTGATGCTCTGTCCAACCATGCCGGCGTGCTTTAGCTTGCACGGGCATGGATTTTACACCGGTGCATTATTTATTCACAAAGGCATGCCTTTAGACCCTAAGGATATTCTTTTCCAATGTCATGTCTATTCTTTTTTGCCCTTTCCTTAACATTTATGACACCTACCCAACCCCCTAACCTACCCATGAGACCCTAGGTTTAGTCACTTACTGGTATACCAACTACTACCAGTCACTAGAAGCTCCTGACTCACTCATTGTGATGTCTATGTCAAGGAATCACCACTCTATCCACCATTGCTTTGTCTTTTTCTTCTCTCTGGATTTTTGTTAAGCTTATGAGTGCAAATGAGAAGAAATGGGCCCCTGGTAGTATTTGTAGGCCCCCAAGGCCTAATTTTCCCCCTAGCTTAAGTTTTTCATCTCCCACCTCCCCTTTTTCACCTCTAGCCCCTCATTTTCATTCATGTTTCACCTTCTTCATCCTCATCACCCGTTGTCAATCCTTTACCATTCCTTTTAAGATTTTACCTAAAAATTTTAAATTTTTGAATAAATTCTCGAGGGGGCATCCTTTATCCATTATTCCCTTTTTCCATCATCGACTGGGGCATCTTTTCATTCTTTGTCATGACGCCATCTTACAGGGTGTCATATCAAAGGGGAAAAATATAGACACATGAAAATGACCATGTATCCACCTTCATTTTCGACACACTCCTAACAACACTTTACATCCTAACATGTCTTCTAAGTTAATTAAATAATTTTATTATTTAATTAATTAACCCATCTTTCATTAATCCACTTTTTCCAAAATTAAATAAATAAATTTTATTTATTTATTTAATTTCCCATTTCCTCTTATTAAATTAATTAATAAATTCTATTTATTTAATTAAGTTATCATTTCTAACAAAAATTCCTCTCCATAAATTAATTAAATAATCCCATTATTTAATTAATGTACCGACTCACATCCTTATTTTCAACCACTCCCCACTATTATTAATAATTGGTCACAATTATTAAAATAATGAATTCAAAATTAAATTCATTTTTAATCTCTAGCATCCACCTCATACCACATCTTTTTAATCTCTACCATTCACATGGAAGAATGCTCTAGAAGAATCTTATCCTGAACCTATAATCCTCTCAACCAATTCTAGCCATAGATCTAATCTTTTAATCCTATCCATCCATCATATCATTCAACCATCTATAAATTGAGACTCTCACATCATTATCACAACATATCTTTCATATGCAAGTACATATTGTCAAAATTCCATATCATTATCATTATCTTTTACCTTCATTATAGCCATTTCATACCTAGATTATGTTGGTTTTGTGAGCAGTCTACAATGCATAATATACCCATAGAACAAAGATAGTAGAATTAGGGTGCACTCTACTCTATTCTCTCTAAGTTTGAGGACTTGGTTTGAGGTGAAGGTATTGACTTGTATTACATTTATCTTCATTATTTACCTTGGATCATAATTCTGCATACATATAGTATTCCTTTTTCTATGTCTGAGCGTAGACTAGTGGAAGAATTTTGTGTTCCTGTCTCCCTTAGTCAGCCATTGAATACATAATTTTTGTTTCTAGACATTTTCTTCCCTCAACATAAGCTTATGCCATTCCTCCCTCAATTTTTTCTCCTGCTAGCAAGTTTCCAAATCATACTGTCTAGAGGCCATTCTATCCTAAATATCTATAAGCTTCAACAAAATATGTTCCTTTTATTTGAAAACATTACCAAAGGTAATAATTTTCTATCCCTTAACTCTATCATTCACATACTTCATTTTTTGAGCTAGACGAAACATAGTTAAACTCTTAAAATGGGTATTCCACCAATTCTCCACAAGATCATGGAAGTCACTATGAGAATCCCACATGATTTCATATCTAAAAGGATAGGAGCCTTTTTCTTTTCTGAGTAAACCAATCAAGAAGGGGATTATGATCCAATCCCACTATCAGAAGAGAAGGTGAAGGTTGACAATAATATTCCAAGAATTGCAAATAAGGACTCTATCAAGCTTCACTTGGAAAGATTATTTCCCATATTTTTGTTGGACCGAGTGAAAGTGCTAATAGTCAATTCCACATCAACAAGCTCGGTAGTAGTCAAAAAAATTGTCAAATCAACCATGTTATCAGAAAAATCTTGTAAACCCTAGAGATTTTCTAAAGGAAAAAGAGGAGTATTGAAATCTTCAACAAGCATCCAATTATGATTTAACAAACTACCTGATGTCTCAAACAACTTCTCCTAAAGTTGTTTTCTGGCTGCTTTTGAATTAGGAGCATACACATTTGCAAGCATCCAATCCTCATTAGACAGCATATGAGAAAGGTAAATCACAAGATAGTTTTTGGAAGATTCAACCATCCTACCAACAAGGTGAGAAGGATTCTACATAGTAACAATCCCTCCTAAAGCACCTTCCACAGGACTAATGTAATACTTTGCACCTGGCTAGATCTTATTAACAACTTGGGAAAAGGTTGAATAAATTATCTTCACCTCCTAAATCAAAATAATATCCACTTTGTTGTCAATGATATAGCTCTTAAAAAGGAACTACTTATGGGGACTATTAAGTGTTAGGATTAAGGTGCAATCAACCTTGTAAATCCTATGTAATTTATTCCTATTATTATTTGTAAATCACCCATAAGGGATGAGGGGTTTCACTATTAGTGATCTTGTTTCAGCCACATGTTTATATCTAGTACCCGGTGCTAATTCATCTGCGATAGGGGGGTCGCAGGGGGTTTCCCCCCTACCAGGGGTTTGGGGGTTGTGCACCCCAACAAGGGTTCGAGGGCAACGCCCCTGAAACCACATTTTATTTATATTTTATCATTGTAAATTTGGATCATCCGTCATTAGGTCACAGATCTGACGGTCGATATTATGTCAGTTTTCTTTCCCTAGAAGGCAACCTCCTTTTATAAGGATATTTGTACTATATTTTTAGTAGAGTTGAGAGTAACAGACGTCGTTGTATTGAATAGTGAAGGAGAAGAGGAAGTGGATGTATTGTAATCTCATATTTGAAGATAATATAACTTGGAGCCTCTTTTCTTGGTGGAGTTTTTTTACCTAAAAGGGTTTTCCATGTTACATACTGTGTTATGTGTTTAGTTCTTAATGCATGTTATTTCTGTGTAGTGGGTTTTATTTTTGTTGCAATCTCCATTAATTCTACATTATTTAGAGGACATTAATAAGATTTGAATCAGATTTTTGTTGTGTGGTTTGCACCTTCATTTCTAACATTAAGTCCCCTAACATTCCAAGAAACAATTTTCATTTTAAAAAAGTGTTGTCTTTAAGCTCTATTCCTACTGCATCAACCAACCTACTAGAGAACTTATTAGGGTTCCACCTAGGGACAATCTCCCAAGTAGAATCTTTCTCAAAAGTAGTGTAGATCTCAGCTCTAGGCCAAAATTTACTTCCCATTTAAGGAAAATTGGATTCATTCACGTTATCTTCATGAATTAAGATGACCACCTTATTCTAAACTATATATATACTGAGCAAAAACTACTTATGGGGACTATTAAGCCTCATATTATTCTATAATAAAATACACATTTGTGGGATTTCCTAGATGCAGTCAACTCATAGGTTCTTTGTTTTCCACTTGCAATCTTCTTGGCCACCTCTCTTGATCTAGTTTTTCTTTGTGATGGTCAACCTACCTTATTATCTAAGCCAACATCTATTGATTTCTTGTTATCCTTTTTATGATGGGTAAGTGCATGGAGTTGTGGGACCAAAAAGTTGCCACATGACTTTTTGGTCCCATGCAAAGAAAAATGCAAGTGCATTATAATGCGAGTGCGTTATAATGCGCTCGTAAGATTTTTTGCCTAAAAGTGCAAAAAAGTCTGATTTCGTCATTACTCGTGGCTAAAAGAGTGAGTTTGGAAAAAAAAAATAGACATTATAGCATGAGAACATTCAAGGAAGGTGAAACCAAGCAAGTGCAAGAGAGAAATCGACATTTTCATGATGCCACCTCACCAAACCCACTCCCGAAGACATCGTGAAGAAAATGTCGAGGTCTAGCAGCCCAAGAAGGTAGGGTTTTATTAATTTTTGTGAGTTTGAAAATAATTTTTTACTTTTGCAATGTTTGATTAGTTTTTTATATTGCATTTATAGTTAATGAGGTGGGAGAAAACACAAATCCAGCCGAGGAGGGTCAAAACAACCCCCAAAACCCTCCAAACCCACCTTCACGTCCTCACAATGTAAGAGATACTAAAGAAAACTACTTAGGGCAAATAGAAGAAAACAAAAGACATCTTCAAACCCTTATTGAAATGTTAAGCAATCCAAGTGCAAGCACTAATCGTAGGAGAGCGTGTGCAAAGTCATTAGAGATGATTGTTTCCCACACCGAATTGGTGGCAAAACAAATCATAGAATTTCATGACTATAGGGAGAGGTGTTGGCAATACTATGCCGATAAATTGTCTTATGAACAAGTGAAGAATGAAAAAATTACAAAATCTGCATTATGTGTACACTTTATTAATCCTAAAACTAGCCAAAGATTAGAAGAAACTTGCAAATAGTTCCCTATTCATTGGTGTAGGAATCAAGATATATCCCAAAACTTTTGGGATAGATGGTACATGGTCTTCGATGAGTGCCCATGCAACAACAATGAGGTGCCACAATATTTCTTGATGAAACTCCATTGTGAGTTTGTCCTCCAGAAGATTCCTAATTATTTTGACCTTCGAGAGTTCTAGGGCAAAGGTGGTGTCTCTACCCAAGATAGAGAGGGGGCTCAATGAGACCAAAACCATGCACCTAGACCCTTATTGAGGCTAGAACGTGTGTCACTCCCTTCGACTTTGAAGGAGAGTTTTGAGGTGGAGACATTACATTCATTGACTTCTCTCACATAGTCTCTAGCATAGCATGCTAATGATCTCACCCAGGCCGATGAGGGTGAGAGTAGTAGGTGTCATTTATCCCCACATTTGTGTAGTTCATGTGGGAACCTTTACTATTATGAGACACTGGACTCATGGTAGGACTCTCGGTAGAATGTTGCGATGTAGGGGCAGCATCCAATGATGGACACATCCATATTGGATGATATTGTTCTCACCGATGATGTCTTACAGCGTACATTTGGTATTGACTCTCAGGTAATTTTTTACAAGTTTCATCTTGATTTAATATATTCTTATTTGAAATTTGTAATTAATTTTATATGACTATCTATATTATAAGTTTAAAATAATGTATGTAATTGTCTGCACAATGAAATTCTAGGGTCAAAGTATTCATCCTGCATCCGTTAGCCATCCATTGGCGAGTTATGAGAGGAGGTCAAGTCAGCAAGTATGTAATTTATCACATGATCGTAATTATTGTAAATATTTCAATGGTAATATTATTTTGTGACAATTTGATGATTTCAATAGGGAGCTTCACCAGTACCTCCATAGTTTCCTTGGTCCCCTAGATGTAAAACCACTTATATAGAGGTAAATTGAACCATTTCTAATCATTATGCATTTAAATAATGTTATGTATTTATTTTGGTCGAATAATCTTGAACTCTATTTTTAGATGTTGAATATGGAGACTCCTCATCTTCATGAGTCAGCATAGATAGGCATTTCTACAGCCATGATGTCTTCAAATCCTTTGACCAAGGTATGAGCTAGTAACATGAAAATGTCATAATTTTATATTTCTTGTTTTATCTCATGTCATTTGATGTACATAAATGATATTTATGTTTAGTCAATTTTGCTTCTTGATGCTTCTCACAGGAGGTCACAACTCGAACCCATCCAACTACAGATGAAGAGAGAGAAAATATGATTGAGAGTGATCATCAGATAGTGGTAAGTGATCGATTACATATGTGATGTTATGTATTTCATATTTTCTATATTAATGTGCATATTGTTGGATTGTATTAACAGGTGGAGCTGCAAGAATGTTTGTCGATGAGGTCTACTCGACGAGAGAGAGAGGATGAGTCACTAATTGTCTCTCCATCTTCACAATCAAACAAGGGCCACCGATTATTTGATGAAATTCCATAGAAAACTAGTTTTTGGGATATTTTTTGTATGCCTAGATGGCTTTGTATACATACTTTTGTATGTTACCGATGTATATTTTTGTATATGCCTATATGGCTTTGTATGGACATGCCTATATGGCTTTGTTTGCACATGCCTATATGGCTTTGTATATAGACTAGATGTTATGTTAATGACATTATGTATATGATAGTTTATATTAAATATTTAGTATGATGATCAATTATCATTACAGGAATTTGGTTTTACATGTGCCAATTGCATTTGCTTGAAAGTTTATAAATTGTGTTTAAATAATCTATTTTGTGCATATCTTGTAATCATTGCATTCCATGAGACTATGTATTTATTTAAGGCATTGAATGTCAAACAGTTCACGTGCCTTACCTATGCTTCCACACTTTCCATACATGTCTACAAGGGCAGCTGCAAATACAATATGTGACAAAATTCCTATATCCTTGATGCTTTGATGGTTGTCCATAGCATGTTCCCCAAATCTCATTTTGGCATAGGCAAGGAGGATGTTGGATAAGGTTGTGCAATTTGGTTTTAGATGTGCCAATTGCATTTGGTTGAAAGTTTCTTTTGTGCATTTGGTTGAAAGTTTCTAAAGCCTTATGAAAAATCTATTTCATGCATATCTTGCAATCATTGTATTCCATGAGACAACATTTCTTTGAGGCATTGTGTCAAACAGTTCATGTTCCTTGTATATGCTTCCACACTTTGCATACATGTCTCACAGGGTAGTTGCAACTACAACATTTGACAAAATTCCCATATCTTTTATGCTTTGATGGATGTTTATACCATGTTCCAAAGATACCATTTCCAAGGTTTTTGAATTTGGCTTTACTGTTGCAAGTATGGGCCTAACCGGTGTTGTCATTGATGTCAACATACTCCTGTAGCATTAACTATAAGGATTGGATGAACTGTGAGCTGAGGATATTCAGAAAATTGATCTTAATCAGGAACAGTGAAGAACAGTGATGACAGTAAGGCAAAATTCCAAGATAGGATGAGGATCAGAGGATACAGATTAAAGGGTTTGTAGATATGTGTCTTAAGGTGATCCAGTAGAGATTTTGGAGGTCCACATGAAGATCTGAAGAAGGTGTGGCCACTCAAGTAAAACTGGTTCTGGTAGGTGTTCAGAGATGACAGAGTGATACAGACAGGTCCGGTGAGATACGAAATTGCATTATCCTGTTCTACGGATTTGAGGGAGTGTTGAGGAAGTCTTTGTGGAGTGTCAACTAGATTGGTTCGTGGTTTGAAGGTCTGCAAGCATCTATTCCTTTGTGATAGTAATGACAGACCGTGTTCTTAAGGTTTTGGATGAAGGGGAGATGGATTTCAGTAAGCAGATGAAGTATGGATGTTCTTGGTGATTCAGGCAAGCTTGTGGAGATCTTTGGATCATGTCCAATTCATGTTGGTGGTCCGCATTGAAGTTGGAGCTCGCATTGAAGAATAACTTCTAGATGATGGTGTTCTTTCTGAGACTGGCTGACCAGATGAGTTACACATCTTGCAGATGTTCTTATTGATGTTTGCCGACTTAGATGATCATTCCTAAGTTGATGTCTTGTATAAATAAGGGATTGCAAAGTCATTTCAAAGGTGTCCTTGTTGAGATGAGAGTGTGGTAGTGAGGAGGAGAGCGAAAGGCAGAGTAGAAGTATTGGGCTTAAATGGAACTGATTCAAGCATGGTGAAGATGCTATTTTCTAGTTCAAGTAGGTGATACTTATTTCTTTGTAGACAGTGTGTCTCTTGTAGGTAGTGAGCCTCTTGTGAGCAGTATGCTTAGGCAGTGAGCCCTAATTGGCATGTGCCATTTTGTTCTTTCTATTCTTCTAACAAAGAATACAATCTTGGGTTAATCACCCCGTGGTTTTTCCCTTAACCGGGTTTTCCACATCAAAATCTTGGTGTCTAATGTGTTGATGTGTTTTTGCTCTTAATTTGCTACATTATGTTTCCATAATTGATTTATTATTATACTATTGAATTACAAAGTGGAGTTAAGTGTTTAATTGGAAGAAAAGTTTTGCACAACTAATTCACCCCCCCTCTCAGTTGTGTGCCCTAAGTCTAACAATTGGTATCAAAGCTAAGTTCCTCTAAAAGGAGCTTAACCGCTTGAGGAGATCCAGGATGTCGTCTTACAAGAAGGATAGTCCAAAGTTTGATGGAACCAATTTTAATCTCTGGAAAGGTCACATGAAATGTCACTTGCAATGTATGGGAATGGCGTACTGGACCATGGCTACAACACAGTATGTACCTCCATAGGGTGATCTGAAAACCCAAAATGAAATCACAGGTGCTAAGAACAATCTACGGACCATAGAGGCTCTTCTAAGGGCATTATCTGATTCAGAGCTCTCAAATGTTATTGACCTACCAACTACTTTTGAGATTTGGCCAAAACTAGAACTTTTCCATGAAGGAGACAAGTATGTTAAATGTGCAAGGTTACAGAGTCTGAAAGGAAAATTTGAAAATCTGAAGATGAGAGATGATGAAGATATTACTACTTTTACGCCAAGAGTAAATGAGATTGTTTGTGGAATTAGAAATGCTGGTGGAGTCCTAGATGAAAATGAGATTGTTGGCAAAATTCTTAGATCCCTACCTACTTCTTACAAAATCAAGACTGCTGCCATTGAAGAATTCAGAGCCCATACAACTGTCACAAGAGACCAATTGGCTAGAAAATTGGTTGCATTTGAAATGACAGAGTTTGGAGATGACCCCCCCAAGACTGAATCTGCATTCAAAGCCAGTGCCTCTGTTAAAGGTAAACAAAGGTTTGATCCGGGAGAGAATTCATCAAGGAAGCTATCATGGTATGAAAAAGAAAGAAAAGATCTGGAAGAAGAAGTAGAAACTACTCAACTTGAAGCCCTTATTGCAAAGAGGCTGCTAAGAGGATCCGATAAGTATGAAGGAAAATTACCTTTTAAGTGTTTAACTGTAATAAGATTGGTCGTTTTGCCTCAAGGTGTCTGGAAAGGTTTTCAAGGCAAAATCCTAACAAGCCAAGGTTGCAAAAGAACTGTTACTATGTACATGAATATGATGATAATGAAGGAGTAACAGATGATGAATCAGAGATAGGAAACAAATCTAGAAATGAATGGGTGTTCATTGCCATCAAGGAAGAAGATCCAATGTCCTCTGTATCTATCAATCATAAGACTGTTGAAAACGCTCTGGCTGCCCAAGTTGAAGAGAAGGATGATTGGGTCATTGACAGTGGTTGCTCTCACCATATGACAGGTGACAAAAATAAGTTCATAGATTTGGAAAGGTATGAAGGAGGAATGGTAAAGTTTGGTGATAATTCTGCTGGTAGAATCAGAGGTAGAGGAACTATTTCTCTTGATGGAAGGAACAAAATTGGTAATGTACTGTATGTTGAAGGTTTGAAGCCCAATCTTCTCAGTGTTGGACAGTTGGTGGACAAAGGCTATGATCTCCGGTTCAAGAATGGAAAATGCAAGATCTTTGAAAGTTCTGAAACAGAGATTGCATCTGGTACTCAAACTAAAGATAATATATTTCACTTGGTTGGTACTGGTAAAAGTTGCTTATTTGTTCAAGTTGATCAGAGTTGGTTGTGGCATAAGAGGATGTGTCATGTAAATTTTGATAATATCATCAAGATAAGCAATACTCAGGCTGTAAGAGATCTTCCAAAATTGGTGAAACCTACTAACAGCTTGTGCAAAGAATGTCAGTTGGATAAGCTGAGCAGAGTCACATTCAAAAGTAAGGAACTATCTTCTACCATATTATTGGACTTAGTTCATACTGATCTTTGTGGTCTGGCAAGAATCAGGAGTATTCAAGGTGATAGATACTTCATGCTACTAATTGATGACTATTCCCAGATGATGTGGGTAACCTTTCTAAAAGAGAAATCAGAAGCTCTTGAGAAATTCAAAATATTCAAGGCTATGGTAGAGAATGAAACTGGATTAAAATTGAAGTGTCTGAGGTCTGATAGAGATGGAGAATTCACATCTGGTGAGTTCATAGAGTTCTATGAGAAACATGGAATAAAGAGACAGTTGTTTGCTCCTAGGACTCCACAGCAGAATGGAGTAGTGGAGAGAAAGAACCAGACCATCGAGGAAGCATCTAGGACCATGATGATGGAAGCAAATGTTCCTTAGATCTATTGGAGAGAAGTTGTCAGCACTACAGTCTATACTCTCAATCAAGTTCAAATCAAAAGCAATACCGGTAAGACTCCTTATGAACTTTGGTTTGGTATCACTCTTACTATAAGGTATTTCAAAGTTTTTGGTAGCAAATGTTACATTCAAAGATATGAAGATCTAGGAAAGTTTGATGCTAGAAGTGATGAAGGAATATTCTTGGGTTACTCTACTCAAAGCAAAGCATACCGGTGTTATAACAAGAGACAGAGAAAGATAATAGAAAGCACAAATGTGAAGGTTGATGAGGGAATTGAGAAACCCTCAAGGTTTTATGAATATGATGAAGATAATCAGAATGGTGTTCTGATTCAAGGAGCTCAAGCCTCCTCTGTAAGTCAGATTCAAACTAATTCAGTAAATTAGGAAGAAGGGTTGAGTTTCAATGAGCCTGATCAAGAATCAGAAGTACAAGAAATTCCCAAAGTTCCCAAGTATGTAAGACTGAACCACTCTGAAGATCAGATCATAGGTAATAAAAGTAAAGGAGTACAAACAAGAAGGAGAATTACTCAAGATTCAGAAGAGTATTGTCTGATTTCAAAGATTGAACCTAAGACAATGAATGAAGCTTGCAATGATGAAAACTAGACTAAAGCGATGGAGGAAGAGCTGATGCAAATTGAGGAAAATCACACTTGGGATCTTGTTCCTAGACCTAGAAATAAGAATGTGATTGGAACCAAATGGGTCTTCCGGAACAAACTGAATGAAGTTGGTGAAGTAATCAGAAATAAAGCCAGATTGGTCTACAAGGGTTACTCTCAAATAGAAGGAATTGATTTTGTGAGGGTAAAATATCGAATCAATCAAATGAATTAAATAAGACCCAAACATCAACAGAATAGAGAAACAAAGAAGATTCAAATGAACAAAGCAATGAACAAACACAGCAAACCTCTTCCGTTTCGAAACTTCTGTTGTTCGCCTATCACGAATCGTCCTTTCGCAGATGAGATGAGCCCTCAGAGAGTGCAATCTTTTAAAGCTGTTTGAGGAAGTCGATGGTGAACGACTATGGTGTGATGTGCAATGAAGGTGAGCTCCAATGCAACAATGGTGATCTCAATCTTGTAGATGACAAGTGGGTGCCAAAGGCGCGCTGGTGATATTTCTGCAGAGTAACGATGTCAAAAGCCTGGATGATTAGAATGAAGGGATGAAGCTTCATTTATAGACTTGGAGGAATAGGAATCAACGGTTGAGAAAAGATATGAAGATCAACGGTTGAGGATGGTTGAGGAATGTGCAACCAGTGGAAATGTGACAAGTGTCCCAGCTCCATTATGAAAGGTGGGATGTGACAAAACTGATTGGAGAGTTAACTCCATTGACTGGTCTGTTAACAGAATTGATTGATCAGTTAGAAGAGTGGATTGTGGAACTGACTGGGTTGATTGAGGATTTGACTCAACTGACAGGTTAGTTAACAGATTTGATTGATTGGTTAACTAACCTCTGATTGGAGAAGAAATAGGTCATGTGGGTGAGGGAAAATAAGATAATTAAATATTAAATATATTTAATTACATGTGCAACCTGATGAGGTGGACAAGGTGAGGTGTAAAGGTGATGTGGAATTTTGAATTTAGAACTTTAGGATAGAGGAAGTAGGATTAATTAAATAATTTATGATTATTTAATTGTGAAGGACAAATAGAAGAATTTTAATTAAATAAATAGAATTTATTTAATTATGGAATAGTGAATCGATTAAATAAATTTAGAATATTTATTTAATTAATAGAAGAATGGAATAAATATTTAGAATATTTATTTAGGATGATTTGTGTCATTTTTAGGCGTATACATTTTGCCCCTCTTTGATGCAATGCAGTTTACGGCGTTGCTTCAAAGAAATTGATAGTCTGAGTGATGATACATGCCCCAGTTTGCCCCTGGTACAGGTTAAATGACGATAGGATGCCCCCTCGGGAGATTGGACGGGAAAAACGGCGAAAGTTTTGGAGACGGACGATCTCACGACGAGGAAGGGGTTAGGATAGGTTGGAGGAAAAGGGATGCGGTCAGGGATGCGGGAAGAAAACGGGAGGAAAAACGGACACGGGAAGTAGTCCACAGTCATCACCTAGCCAGAATTAGGGTTTGGAGGCTATAAATAGGAGCTGGGTCCACAAGAATAGTCATTTGCACACTTGGTTGATCTGGATTGGAGAAAGAGAGCTCAGAGCAAACTTAGAGCAGCATGGTGGCCAGAGCAGTAGACATTCCACACGAGGAGCACCGATTCGAGCGAGTCCGACGATTCGGGCGGCCAGCAGAGGCAGGACCCCCGGTACGTGCTTCAAAAAATTTCTCCTAGGGTCGAGTTTAGGTGTCATAAATGCCCGTAGAAAATAGGTGAAATGAATGCGCCGAAACGCAGAACGGCGCATATGCCTCGCGAAGCTGCGCTTTTGCATTTTCGCGGCGCATATGCCGGTTTCGGCGGCGCATGCGTTAAAACGGCGCATTTGTGCATTCTAGTTGCGCTTTCGTAATTGGGCGGCGCTTTTGTATTTCTGCCGCGCATGCGTGAAATGTAGCAGCGCATTTGTTAAAGTTGCGCATATGTGGATTCTTGCGGTGCATGCGTAATTTCGCGGCGCATGCGTGGATTTCTGCGGCGCATGCATTAAAACGGCGCATATGTGCCCTGTAGCAGCGCATATGCATTTTTGCGGCGCATAAGTTGATTTTTGCGGCACATATACCAGAAATGGCGCATTTACCACCTGTAGTGGCGCATTTGCTTGGGATGGCAAATTACTTAGCCAAATTGATTCGATTAGCGTCCTGTTTGACGCAGGAATCGATGAGCTATCTCTGAGATTTCAGGAATCTAGTCAAGAGATGTAGTGTGCTGTTTTGATCAATTTGAAATGCTAAGTTTAGTTGATATAGTTCAATAGATATGTTGAATATGGTATATGCAGCTTGAGACTGACGCCTTGCATTGTGTGTTTGCAGGAGGAGATACGAGAGACTCTGCAGTCGAGGGAGACGTTCCCTATGCCTCTATTGCAGAGATACATGCTGACGGAGGCTGACAGAGTGGCGCTTGGTGCCATGGGTTTAGATTATGTTTGCTTTATGCCCGAGGTGCGGGCGAACCGAGGACTGTTGACAGCGGCCATGGAGAGATTCCACAGCGAGGATGGGACCTTCCACTTCCCTACTGGAGAGATGACTGTGACGCTGGAGGATGTCTACCGGATATTGCACTTGCCCATAGTAGGCGAGTTGGTGGAGTACGACGCACAGCGGGACGCGGGACTCACCGAGTGTCAGCGAGTATTTGATGATCCCGAGCTGGTGGGACAGGTCATCCCTTGGCAGGATATCTATGACTGCTACGACTACTTCCCTGGGATTGTGGCAGGGCTGATTGGGGGCGTTGTATGCCCGGATAGGAGATCGCACGGGTTCCCCATTGGATGGGGCAGGATCATGGAGCGGATGCTGACCGAGGGCACCCGATATGCATGGGGACCCTGCATGCTAGCCCACCTCTACCATGACATGCATCAGGTGGTGTACCACCGCAGCACGAGTCTATCGGCTGGGGTGTTGCTGTTACAGTTCTGGCTGTGGGAGCACATAGCGGTGACCAGGCCGATATGCGTCTTTGCGAGGCAGAGGGGAGAGCCATATAGCTATGGCTACACAGGAGTGATTTCCTAGCACAGGCTGGGGAAGCTAGAGTACTGGCGGCATACTTTGGATGGGGTAGATGTGGTCGTCTGGCGGCCATATTTGGATTGCGAGCCCTGGGATGACGAGGGAGATGAGCTACCCTTCTGCTTTCAGACCAGGTGGTTGATAGGTCGGACACGGCATATACTGGAGAGACAGATGGTGGGCCGAGTGCTGCGACAGTTTGGCAGGAGACAGGGCATGCCACAGGGACAGGCTATGTTTGCCCGGACTCATGCAGAGAGGGTCAGATGGGGGCCGATGGCTTCGTATGAGGAGGCCCTGGCAGACTTCCAGCAGTTGCCTTACGTGGCATGGGACATGCGTAGAGAGATAGCAGATGCGGGGGTCACACAGGAGTATGAGGACTGGATTACTGCACATCCATTCCTGAGATATTCAGGACCTGGCATGCTGGTGCCTCGTATTGATGAGGCGGACTCAGAGGAGGAGGGAGAGGCTGGCCCAGGGCGGAGGGCCGCTAGAGGAGGACGAGGACGGGGTGGCCGAGCTGCAGAGAGGCCGAGGCAGCGGAGGAGGATAGATCGGGCTGGGCAGGCAGTGCCAGGACAGGGGGAGGTACAGCAGCAGGTGCAGCAGCAGGCACAGATGCCACCACCCCAGCAGGTACCACAGCAGCAGGTGCCGCAGCAGCAGGTGCCCCAGCAGCAGGGGCTAGGACAGGCAGAGGCCGCACAGGGGCCAGTGCAGGGTGAGGCACATGAGAGGACTATAGCCAGCCTGAGGGGACAGGTGCGAGAGCTGCAGGCTCAGCTGAGGAGAGTGGAGAGGATGCGAGATACAGACGCAGTGGTGATCGCTGGTTTGACTCGCGAGCGAGACATGGCAGATGCCTGGGTACGCCTTATCTGAGTAGAGAGGGACACAGTAGTAGCTGCCATGGGCACAGACGCAGCGAGTACAATTTTGGTTGGGCAGGTGCAGCAGGCACAGGCACAGGTAGGCCAGTTGCAGACGCAGTTGGCACAGGCACAGACAGACCTAGCCAGAGCGCAGCAGCAGGCACAGTACTACCGAGGCTTGTACCATGGGGCCGTATCCTCGAGCCAGAGGGCAGGGAGCTTCAGGAGTCAGTCTGGGGTGGCTCACAGAGCAGGTCCTTCGCAGTCAGGGGCATCCGTGATGGGACCTCAGCAGTCAGGAGCTGGCAGTGGTGGCCCACAGCAGCAGGGGTAGACACAGACCTGATGTTGTACATTTTTTTTTTTTTTGGGACATGTATCACCATCTATTTAGATGCACATTGTATATGACACTTTGATTTTGAGAGAGATGGTGATATTGTACATTTGGACCTCTTTGTATATGATAGATTGGATGATGTGATTCTATTGCATAGTTAGATGGGCTATATGATGCTATATGAGAAATACTTTGATATGCTGCTATATGATGTTTATATGATCTAATGTGACAAATGAATGCAAAATGTAATATGATGTCTATGTGATGATGCAAATGTATGTATATGAAACATGATTTCTATGTTATGATGTAAATATAGATGTGATGTCTATATGATCTAATGCAAATGTATATGTATGGAACATGATTTCTATGTGACGATGCTGTATAGATATGTGAGATGCTATTGGATGTTTATATGATGTAATGCTTTGAATGTATGCAGTTGTAACATGAGTACTATGTGGTGATGCAACTATATATGTGATGCACTTAGCTATATTGTTTGATTTTCTGGGCTTTTAAGATTAAGATGTGATGCAAATGTATTGGTGACCTAATGCATTGGATGGTGCATTCTACTAACCTACTCATGTGCATGACTAGTTTCTACAAATGATATGATATGCTCCTATATGCCTTGTTTTTGTGATGTCCAAATGTACTCTATCGACATAAGAATGACATGATGGATAGAGGAATGGTTGCGAAAGGATGACTTAGGAATTTTTCTTGATATCGTTACTCTGCATAGTTTGAATAATGAGGATTGTATGGATGGGTGTATGGATATAGTATGGATGCTTTGCTTTTAGATTGCTTTATTTCATCATTGGGCATTTTGTTTTTGGTACTTTTCTGAAATGTTGTAAGTGAATACAAGCATCGAGGTATAATTGAACCGAGATGACCTGAGTATCGCTTACATGGATTGTGATTTAGCAAGTTAATACAAGCATCTAGTCAAAATTGAATCTAGATGACCTGAGTACTTCTTGCGTTTCAACAAGCAAGGATTCCCCCCGTTCATGTTAGACCTTTGATGTCCTCGATGATCTTTTGCCGATCATGTCCTAAGACAAGGCTTCACATTACTAAAGTTTAATCCCCAAAATAGCAAACAAAGAAAGTAATCATGCCCCCATCATAGCATCTCTAGCTTTGTGGCATCCTTGAGTAGCATAGGAAGGTATGATAGCAAAAATCAAGACTCTATAACTTAACCCTAGGTTCCAATCTACAAAAGCACATTTGCGTTGATATGTGTTTATTTCTTGCCTTAATTTTGCATAAAATCATTTAGAAGACCTTGGGTATTTGCTTTGCATTGGATAGGTTAAGATGCTCATTGTCGGGATGTCTGCTTGAAGTGCGGGTGTTTGCTTGCGTTTGCTTACCTGATGAGAAGGTTGCACTATCCTTATTGAGAAGATGGACCCTAAGGGACTGACCTAGTGCCTCAGGGGCTCATTGCTAAATGGCCTTGCCTACGTGGCGACGCAGAGGCAACGTAGTTCGGGGTAAACCCTAATGGACCATGGATGGACCAGAAGAAAGACGACAAGAATGTAGACAAGAGAGGAGATGAATGGGACCCTGGGAGAGATGGAAGCCTCGGGGGCGCATTAGAATAATGGCCTTGCCTACGTGACGGCGCAGAGGCAACGTAGTTCACGGATTCGGACCGTAGACACTGACGAGAGACACTACACTAGGCTTACATTGAGGAGACGGTATGGGACAAAACCTTGGTTGACAAGGCCACAAGGTGAGTATCAAGCCATGATAGGTAACTGTCAAGCGTTTATTGTGGGATGGATATGGGTCGAATGAGGAAAATAGAGGGAGAATGGGCTCAAGGTGATTGGGTTCCCAAAGATGGAGAATGCGGTTTGTCACAAGTAACGCCTGTTTACCAGGTTTTCATCACTTGCTTTTATTTGCACGAGAAGCTAGAAAGTAACATGACGCCTGATTGCCAGGTTTTCCCCATGATACCTATCCAAGGCGCCTGTTTGCCAGGTTTTCACCAAAGGACGATTTTTTTTGTATGCTTGCTACTTTTTTCTGATTTTTTATTTTTTTTGTATTTTCTCTTTGTAACTTTTTCTTGATTTTTTTTTTTTGATTTTTTGATTTTTTGACTTTATTGTACCCCCTTGCACTGGGGTTCTCTTAGGTATAGAACCGGCGAAGGTGCATGCTATTGATTGGATCATCAAACAACTCACCTTCTGATGTGGCCAACTGATATGCCCCCGATCCGTAAGCTGCTACAATTACATAGGGTCCAAGCCAGTTAGGCTCGAACTTGCCTTTCTTTTCTCTGTCCTGCTGATTGCGAGGGTTCTCTCTTAGGACGAGGTCCCCAACCTTGAAGCATCTTGGTCTAACCTTGTGGTTGTAGCTTCTTGACATCATCTGTTGATAGGCTTTGAGATGGTCAAAAGCTTTCTGGCGCCGTTCCTCTAGCAGTTCTAGCTCTTGTAGTCTGGAGACTCTGTACTCTTCGTCTGATATGAGACCTTTCAACGACACCCAAAGGGATGGGAGTTCGACCTCAATGGGAAGGATGGCTTCGGAACCATAGACGAGGGCGTAGGGTGTAGCACCTGTGGGAGTGCGTATGCTGGTTCGATAGGCCCACAGAGCGGGATTGAGTTGGACGTGCCAGTCGTGACCAGCTTCATTAACAGTCTTCTTTAGGATTCTCAGAATGGTTTTGTTCGATGCCTCAGCTTGGCCGTTACCTTGGGGGTAATATGGAGTGGAGAAGCGGTGTTGGATTTTGAAACGTTCACAAAGTTCCTGGACATCCTAATTTTTGAAGGGTCTCCCGTTATCCGTTATGATGGATGAAGGGATGCCATATCGGCAGATAATGTAATTCAGAATGAAAGAGGAAATTTGCTTTCCTGTGACGGTCGATAAGGGAACGGCTTCAATCCACTTTGTAAAGTACTCAGTAGCGGTTATGATGAATTTATGGCCGTTGGAAGAAGGCGGATGAATCTTTCCCATGAGGTCAAGTCCCCACTGGCAAAAGGGCCAGGGTGTCGTTAGAGGTCTCAACTCCTGAGCAGGTGCATGAATCAGGTTCCCATGTATCTGGCACTCTTTGCACTTTTTGACGAACTGATATGAATCCATTTCCATATTGGGCCAGTAATAACCCAAACGCATGAGTTTCTTAGCTAAGGAAGGACCGCTGGAGTGTGTTCCACAGATCCCTTCGTGCACGTCTCGCAAGGCAGTTATAGATTCTTCTTGTTCTAGACAACGGAGTAAAGTACCATCCAGACCACGTCGGTAAAGGGTATTGGCGATAATGGTGTAACGGGAGGCTTGTCGGATGAAAGTTCGTTTTTGGTTGGAAGAGAGGTCTAAAGGAAGGATATTGTCCTTGAGGTAAGTGTAGGTCTTACCGTACCAAGGCGAATCAGATCCTACTAGGTGGCAAATGGAATGGGTCTCAAGGAGATCATAAGCCGGTTGTCGAATTGTTTCTACTAAGAACTCATACTGTGACTCATGTTCAGGTATCTCAAGAAGAGAGGCTATGGTCGCCATTGCATCTGCTACTTTGTTCTCTATCCTGGGTATTTGCTCAAACGAGATGGTCCCAAAATGTTCTTTGAGGTCGTCGACCATTCGCTTGTATGGGATGAGCTTCTCATCTTTGGTCTGATACTCGTCGTTGACCTGGTTTATGACAAGCTGAGAATCACCGTAGACACATAGTGCTTGGATTTTCCACTCAGTGGCCATCTTGAGACCAATTACCAAAGCCTCATACTCTGCTATATTGTTAGTGCATGGAAATAACAACCTATAGGACTTTGGAATTGTGTCGCCTTGGGCAGTGATGAACAAGATACCTGCCCCCGATCCATGGTTGGTGTAAGACCCGTCGAAGTAGAGTTTCCAAGGAGATGTTGACAGAGTGAATAAAGATTCATCGGGGAACTCAAACTGCATTGGTGAAGTGTCTTGTAATGGTGCCTCAGCTAGTTGGTCTGTGATGATTTGCCCCTTGATGGCTTTTCTATCCACATACTCTATATCATATTCGCTAAGAAGCATAACCCATTTGGCTAGTCGACCTGTGAGAGCTGCTTTGCTGAGAAGATATTTTAGTGGGTCGATCTTGGCAATGAGTTTGACAGGATGTGCCAACATGTAGTGTCGGAGTTTTTGTGAGGCAAAAACCACCGCAAGGCATGAACGTTCCACCTGTGAGTACTGCAACTCGTAGCCCACTAAGGTTCGACTGATGTAGTACACAGCTCTTTCCTTGTTCTCATAGTCTTGCTGCGCTAGGAGAGCCCCAAGAGCAGTAGGTGTAGCAGATATGTAGAGAATCAAAGGTTTTCCTTGGATCGGAGGCATGAGTATAGGAGGATTCATGAGGTACTCCTTGAGCTTGTTGAATGCCTCTTCGCACTGCTCATCCCATTTAAATGGAACGTTCTTATGTAGGAGATGGCTGAAAGGATGGCACTTGTCTGCCAGCTGTGAGATGAACCTGCGGATGGCCTGTAGCTTGCCCTGTAAGGATCTCAACTGTGTTAGAGTTTTGGGCGGAGGCATGTCCATGATTGCTTTGACCTTGGCCGGGTCTACCTCTATGCCGTTTGCTGACACGATGAAGCCTAGCAGCTTGCCCGATGTTACCCCAAACACACATTTCTTAGGGTTCAATTTTACTTGGAATTGGTCCAGCCGTTGGAAGACTTTCTCTAATGTGTCCAGGTGTGAGTCCCTGGTGAGTGATTTTGCCAGGATGTCGTCAACATAATCTTCCATGGTCACATGCATCATGTCGTGAAATATAGTTGTCATGGCCCGCTGATATGTAGCACCTGCGTTTTTCAGCCCAAATGGCATGACATTCCAGCAAAAGGTACCCCATGGACAAGTGAAAGCGGTTTTGTGCTGATCCTCTGGTGCTATTTTGATCTGGTTGTACCCTGAGAATCCATCCATAAGTGACAGCATTGTATGTCCTGCCGTGAGGTCGACTATGATATCGATGTTAGGCAAGGGAAAGTCATCCTTTCGGCATGCTTTGTTTAAATCTCTAAAATCGTTGCATAGTCAGACCCTGCCATCTGGTTTAGACACCGGTACAATATTAGATATCCATTCAGGGTAATCTATGGCTCTGATGAACCCCACGTCTAACAATTTCTTGAGTTCTTCCTTGACCAGGAGGGCAATATGGGGATGCATTTTTCTCAGTTTCTGCTTTACGGGCTTCACCCCTAGATCCAATGGCAAGTGATGTAGAATCAGGTTTGGGTCTAAACCTGGCATGTTGGCATATGACCAAGCAAAGCTGCCTCTCTTCTTCTTAAAGAATGGTACAAACTTGGTTTTCTCAGGCGGCGTGAGAGATTTTGCAAAGTGGATAATCTGAGGCTGCTCTTCGATTCCAATGTTCACTGGCTCTGTTGGCTCTACCACGATCTGTGACCTTTCTTGATACATGTCACTTGGGAGGGTGTCAAGCAATCCATCGTCAGGTGCCACAGTTGGGTTTTCACCTTCAGATACGTCCTTTCTTTTTACTGTTTGATGATCTGACACTGCCGCATGGCGGTTTTCACCGTCAGATCCCTTTTTGATCTTTACATTTTTGTGAGTAGAAGGCTTGGCACCCTCCCCGAAGTAAGCTATAGTATTGAGTTCGATAGTGAAACCGGCTTTATGATCTCCTTTTGGTAAATGATCTCTAAGTCCCATATAGTCAATGTAGGCATCATCGTTCTGGAACATATCTAATTGAGGGATCCCTTGTAGGTCCCAGTCAATAAGCTCAGGGTGTAAGAGGGGAAGGGAGTCAGATGAAAGACCTGATTCATTGATAGTGTGGATGGAAATATTAGGAGCACAGGTGGGGGTAGTGTTCTGGGTGGTACTTTCTTCCAGGTTGTTTATCGCAATGGAATCGATACTTTCCTCGAAAGCCATAACTTCAGGGAGGGGCAAATCAGACTCCAGTGGTCTGTCCCGTTGCGTTTGTCTCTCATGATATGGGCTAAGGGTTTGGATGGTGTCAATCTCCTTGTCATCGTAGGAGTGCTCTGTCAGCTCGTCCCATTCATATTGATTGGAATCATCTGAATCTGCGTCACTGTCCACTTGGAGTGTTTGAATTGTCTCCACTAGGCAGGCATTTTCTTTGGCTTTACCTTTACCTTTGTACCCTAGGCCAGTCGTGTTTCTAGCCGAAGAGGAGGAAGAAGGTTGTATAGGTTCGATGATCCCCTCTTTTCTGAGGCCGATAGGGCCTTGTCCTTCATATCCCATCCTATGCAAGATGGTTTCACCCCGCCCATATAGCTCGGTAGGGAGTCTAGGTGGCTCTTGGGATGTGCTTTCTTCTTCGGCATAAAGCCATTCCAAAAGATCTCGCTCCTCTGATTCATCAGATAAGGTCCCCCATTTTACAAAGGGGTTTGCGGGAGTTGTAGGAGGAGCAGAGGGCTTTGGAAAATGCCTGGGTTGATGCTTGGGCTGGCCAAAGGAGCGAGGAGACAAGGGCATTTTTGCAAGGTTGAGGCTGTGCTCAATCTGGTATTCCCCCACACCATTTTCTTTTATGGTGATTTTCATTGGTTTGGGCCGTGAAGAGGAAGCTTCGGCAGTATGGTCTTGTGGCGGAGTAGGGGAGATATGGGCTTGATTGTTGGGAATGACACATTCCAGTTTTGCTTGGAATGAGTTGCAATGCTGGTAGGGGTCGGGGTCGCCGTGTATGGTGACCTGCTTGCCATCGTGTGGGAACTTTATGCATTGATGGTAGGTGGAGGGGATAGCTTTCATGGCATGGATCCATGGTCTCCCTAGTAGAATATTGTAATCAAGCTCCCGATCAAGGACTTGGCACACCACATCTTTAATTACCAGTCCCACTTGAATGGGTAGGACAACCGTGCCCTTGGTGGTTCGTTCCTCTTCGTCATAGGCTTTGATAGTAATTTTCCGTCTTGGATCTACTGCCTGTTCAGAGAACCCCAATGCAAGGACTAGCTTCAAAGTGCAAATATTTAAACCGGCACCCCCATCAATGAGAACCCTCTTGATGCGGTGCCTGTGCATGTATGCGACAATGTGTAGAGGAGTGTTGTGGGGTTGAGACATGGAAAGGTCATCTTGCTCTGTAAATGAGATGGAAGGGGAGGATGTCAGATTACCCACCATGGTTTGAAATTTTTCTTGGGCTAGGTTAGTGGGGACAGTAGTTTCCACTAAGGCTTTCTCAAGAATCTCCTTATGAGAAGGAGATAGACGCAAGAGCTCCAATATAGAAATGTGAGCTGGAGTCTTTTGCAATTGGTCGATGACATTATATGGGCGGGAGTTAGACGGAGATGGCGACGGCCTTGGAGGAGTGGTGTTGATCGTGACTCTACCACTGCGGGTAATTATACTACAACCAGTTTCGTTAGGTCCTGGTTGTTGGTTGGGGGATATGATGTTGACTTGCGGAACATGCTCAGAAATGCAGTTAATGGTGTACTCAAAGGGAACGCTTGCATAGTTAGCATTACTCGACCCACTGTTCTGGTTTGGCCTGTTGCGATTGTTGTCATTATTGTTATGGCCATTGGAGTTGTTGCCATTGTGACCATTGTTGTGGTTGTAACCATTGTTGTTGTGGCCATTGTTGTGATTGTTGTTATACGGCCAGTTGTGGTTTAGGAGAGGATCTTAGTAGGCCACATGAGATTCATTGGAGGTATGCTGTTGTGTCCCTCCCTGATTCTAGTCCAGTATATCTTGTATGACGTTCTTAAGACGGATGCAATTATTGGTTGTGTGCCCCCTTCCTCGATGATACTCGTAATAATCTGTGTCCTTCCAATAGGGAGGTTTGACTATAGGCTCATAGTCGCTTGTTGGTGGTAGAGAAATTTCATTGTTAGCCAACAACTTCCTGAGAGCAGACTCTTGAGATTCTCCTAACAGCGTGAATTTTCTCCTTGGGTTTGAATTGAACCAAGGTCTAGATTCCCGAGGGGGTGGCTTGTTGAGTGCACCATTATTTGCTTCTTCCTTAAGAGTGAATATGGGTTGTTGTTTAGGGGCTGCCGCCTTGGCATCCACTACTCCATCGTTGACCACATTCTTGTTCTTGGTCCAAAACTTTGACTTGTCCGTCGTGTAATTGGAAGGAGGTGTGTCCTTGTAGAGCTTGAGAGTTCCTTTAGCGATCATAGCTTTCTCAATGAATAGCCCCATTTCAATGACTTTGGTGAAGGAGGTAGGGCATTGTATCTGGATCTGATAGCTAAGATCGGGATTCAAATTGTGGACAAACATTTCCAATAGTTGTTTCTCAGGCATGTCGTAAGAACACTTACTAGCTAGCTGTCTCCATCGTTGTAAGAAGGTGGCGAAAGACTCACCACCTTTTTGTTTGGTGTTGCATAGGTCTAGCATAGATACTTCGAGTTCTATGTTGTAAGAGAAGTGCGTTATGAATTTATTGACAAGTTCATCAAAAGTTTTGATTCCTGGTGGAAGACGCGAGAACCACTCCATAGCTTGACCTCCTAAAGATCTTGGGAATAGTCTCATTAAGTAGGTCTCGTTGTGAGCTACTTCTAAACATGCTGCAGTGAATTCCCAGATATGAACTCTAGGGTCCCCCTTCCCTTTGTATTTGTCAAACTTCGGGATTCCGAACTGAAAGGGGAATGGTTTCATGACCAAACTTCTGTCAAAGGGGTATGGTGCTATATCTTCTAAGGAGTAGTTCTTGGAACTGGTGCTGATCTTAAGGTTGGAGATTTCCAGCTTTAGACTCTCAATTTGTTGTCTCACATCCGCCATAGGAGCATTTTGATCTATGTGTTGTTTTCCTCTCTCATTGGCCTGGGGGACCGTGTCATTTGTGCCTCTCTCATGTGCATTTGGGACTGTGTCATTTGTGTCCCTCTCACGTTCATTGTCTGCATTTTCCATGATGGAGCTAATGTCAAAGTTTGCGGGGAGTTTGATTCCGAGACTAGCAAGATGATGGAAATATTTGGTGGGGTCCTCAAGGAGCACTTTCTCCACTAGGCGTTGGAATTTGCTATCTTGCATGTGTGCCACTAATTCCTCACGAGAAATTTCTTCATCATCATCGCGTGGTGGGGCGACGTGATCGGAAGAGTCGGCCATTTCAGTTAGCTTGTTGTACTGGGATCGAGTAAGAACCATGCAAGGTGGGGTGGGACGAAATGGACTAGGATTAGAAATTTTGGCAAGGTGTCGACTAAGACTGTAATGAATGGGATATCTAGGACAAGACTTGGACAAAGGGTTCTCTCGCTCAATGACTTCAGGTAAGACGGTTGACACAAGACTTTAGCCACTAGCAAGGGTAGTCGATACCAGTCTCACTGTGTAGGGCTTAGTCGTTCAACGAGACTACTAGCAAAAGGTACTGTGACCTACTAGGCTTACGTGAATTCACGAATGAAACGAAGAAGGACCTATGTCGACTCGGTATGGGACAGAATGACGTTGGGGCAAGAGTGACTAGGACAGAAGGTGACTGGGATGACCGTCGAAAGAGAGAGAAATGGGTAAAACGGATGAAGATTGACTGCAAGGTTGATTCTGACCTCGGAAAATGAAACTAGACTGAAATGGGTACTCTGAACAGCTGACGAAAATTTCTCAAAAATAGGGCAGATGCTCACTGTCACACATGCACAGAAACAAATGCGCAGCAAGAATGGGCAAATGCGTCGTAAGTCGCTGTACATGCGCCGCTCTGGTGAAGTATGTATGCGCAGCAACAGTGTGTAAATGCGCAGTAGAAAAGTATATGCACAGCAGGTCGGCGTAAAAGTGTAGCAAGTCGCTGTAAAAGCGCAGCAGAACAGTGTATATGCACAGCAGAAAGGTATAAAAGTGCTGTAAGTCGGTACAAAAGCGTAGCAAGTCGCTGTATATGCGCAGCAGAAAAGGGTATATGCGCAGTTCTGGTATTTTTTTGGCAAATTTTTGGGATTTTTCCCTGTTTTTGGTATTCTTTGGCTGGAAAAGGTCTTCATGATCTGATATTATAAATTAATTTAGCAAGAAAACACAGCAAGCACAAAGAGTATTTTGTAGTTTTCCATTGTTTTTGTAGTTTTTTTCGACTCTATTTTGGACAAAAGCAAGCACAAAATCCTAGGCGAGAAATGGATTATAAGGGATTTGGGCCACTAAAACAAGAGGTATATAATTCGGGCAACCGTTCAAGTGGTTACACGTGCGGCAGCGCTACTCTCCGTTATGGAGTCTCCCAGCCTCACAGGGTTGCGCCTGAGAGGGTTTTGGGGGAGGTTGGCCGTCAGTGTAACATAACAGCACTCGTTGCAGGAGGTTTTCACCTCAAGCACAATTTATTTTAAGTGGCTCGGTAGGGCTTGGTGTTAGCCTGTTACCACTCAGGGTCGTTCCCGCTTGGACAAGCGTGCATCCAAGGGCAGGCCCCTCCTAAAGGTTAAACAAGTAAAATGACAAGTCTGGCACTCTGATCACCCAGAAGAGGGGAGAGCATAAGCCTATTGTCATTCGCAGGCACAGAATACACTGATTAATCCACCCTAGTTAAAAAGATAAAAACTAAATGGGCTAAGTTACTCAAACAAAACTTTGAAGTGATTTTCAACAATATTGCAGTGGTTCGATTTTAAATCCCAGAAAGCAGTTGTGAGTTCAATTTTAAATCCACATTGCACGAGATTTGTTAACTTTGAAATTCAGGTCTCACGATATAGCAATGGTTCATTTTAACTTCAGAAAGCAGTTGTGAGTTCAATTTTAAGTCCACGTTGCACGAGATTGTTAACTTTGAAATTCAGGTCTCACAATATAGCAATGGTTAATTTTAACTGCAAGATCAGTGATGAGTTCAATTTTAAATCTTAGATAGCAATAACTTGGAAGTTTGTTTGCAATGCAAGCATGAAATAAACCAGTTATTTCCTCCCTAATTAAGACTAGATGAAGATTTGTAATGAACAACCATTTTACTCTTTCCCAGAAAATGAAATGTGAGCTAGTTAGATGCAACTACATGTAGCTAAACCCGCGCCTATCCTGCAAAACCGCTCCAGCAAACACCTACAAAAGGGTTAGCGTTAGCAAAATACTCTAGAAAAGTATTAAAACCTGAGCCAGTTACAAATGCGCAGCTTCAGTGATCAGATGCGCAGAAGTGATCAACAGAAGCGCAGCATTAACGAATGCGCCGTAAAAATGAACAGATGTGCCGTTAAAATGAACATATGCGCAGTTTTAACGTATGCACAGCAACAGTCATCAGAAGCGCCGTAACAGTCAACAGATGCGCCGTTTTAACATATGCCCAGCAACAGTCTATGGAAGCGCAGTAACAGTCAACAAATGCGCAGTTTTAACAAAAGCGTTGTAACAGTCTGTAAAAGAGCGGCAAGAATACACAGATGTGCAGGATTTTCAAAAGCGCCGTAACAGTCTTCAAAAGCACCGTAAAAATGAACAGATGCGCCGAAAGAACCTGTGCGTGACTCTGCGGGACCTGTATGGAACCTGCCTTCAAAAAAGCTCAAAAACGGTGAAATAAAGGGGCAACGGCCCCACGGTGGGCGCCAAAAATGTAAGGGTAAAATATCGAATCAATCAAATGAATTAAATAAGACCCAAACATCAACAGAATAGAGAAACAAAGAAGATTCAAATGAACAAAGCAATGAACAAACACAGCAAACCTCTTCTGTTTCGAAACTTCTGTTGTTCGCCTATCACGAATCATCCTTTCGCAGATGAGATGAGCCCTCAGAGAGTGCAATCTTTTAAAGCTGTTTGAGGAAGTCGATGGTGAACGGCTATGGTGTGATGTGCAATGAAGGTGAGCTCCAATGCAACAATGGTGATCTCAAGCTTGTAGATGACAAGTGGGTGCCAAAGGCGCGCTGGTGATATTTCTGCAGAGTAACGATGTCAAAAGCCTGGATGATTAGAATGAAGGGATGAAGCTTCATTTATAGACTTGGAGGAATAGGAATCAACAGTTGAGAGAAGATATGAAGATCAACGGTTGAGGATGGTTGAGGAATGTGCAACCAGTGGAAATGTGACAAGTGTCCCAGCTCCATCATGAAAGGTGGGATGTGACAAAACTGATTGGAGAGTTAACTCCATTGACTGGTCTGTTAACAGAATTGATTGATCAGTTAGAAGAGTGGATTGTGGAACTGACTGGGTTGATTTAGGATTTGACTCAACTGACAGGTTAGTTAATAGATTTGATTGATTGGTTAACTGACATCTGATTGGAGAAGAAATAGGCCATGTGGGTGAGGGAAAATAAGATAATTAAATATTAAATATATTTAATTACATGTGCAACCTGATGAGGTGGACAAGGTGAGGTGTAAAGGTGATGTGGAATTTTGAATTTAGAACTTTAGGATAGAAGAAATAGGATTAATTAAATAATTTATGATTATTTAATTGTGAAGGACAAATAGAAGAATTTTAATTAAATAAATAGAATTTATTTAATTATGGAATAGTGAATCGATTAAATAAATTTAGAATATTTATTTAATTAATAGAAGAATGGAATAAATATTTAGAATATTTATTTAGGATGATTTGTGTCATTTTTAGGCGTATACAGATTTTGAAGAAACTTTTGTTTGGTGGCAAGAATTGAAGCAGTCAGATTATTTCTTGCATTTGCTTCCTTCAAGGATTTCAAGGTGTATCAGATGTATGTTAAGGCTGCCTTCCTGAATGGTGACTTGGAAGTAGAAGTGTACATAGAGCAACCGGATGGATTTCAATTGTCTGATCATGGTGATATTGTCTGCAAGTTGAAGAAGGCACTATATGGACTGAAGCAAGCCCCAAGAGCATGGTATGAAAGACTGGACAAACATCTTATGAAGATTGGTTTCAACAAAGGCACTGCTGACAATAATTTGTATTTCAAAATTGATCATGAAAACATCTTGATTATTGAAGTGTTTGTTGATGATATCATTTTTGGAGGTAGAGATAGTATGTGTAAAACTTTTGCAAATCAAATGAAAAGTGAGTTTGAGATGTCCATGCTTGGTGAAATGAATTTCTTCTTGGGTCTACAAATTACTCAAACAAAGAAAGGAATCTTCATTTCTCAGACCAAATATGTGAAAGAATTGTTGAAGAAATTTGGGATGGAAGATTCAAAACCAATGAATACTCCCATGGCAACCAGATGTAATTTGAGCAAAGATGATGACTCTCCTAAGGCTGATAAGACAAAGTATAGGTCAATGATTGGAGGATTGTTGTATCTCACTCAAACTAGACCAGACATTATGCAGGTTGTTGGTCTTGTTACTAGATTCCAGGCTGATCCTAGAGAATCTCATGTCATGGCAATCAAGAGGATTTTTAGATATCTAAAAGGGACAGTTGAGTATGGTCTGTGGTATCCTAGAGATCATGATTTCTCTCTTCATGCATATACAGATGCAGATTGGGTAGGAGATGTGGATGACTGAAAGAGTACCAGTGGTGCAGCATTCTTTTTAGGGAAGAGATTGGTTTCTTGGCTAAGAAAGAAACAAGAGGCAATATCTCTATCTACAACTGAAGCATAATATATTGCAGCAACAGGTAGTTGCACTCAAGTTTTATAGATGAAGTAGATGCTAAGAAATATCAAAGTGGAGTATGAAGAACCTATCACAATCTTCTATGATAATTCAAGTGCTATAAATATATCTAAGAATCTAGTGTTGCATTCAAAGACTAAACACATATCCATCAAGTTTCACTTTTTGAGAGAGCAAGTGAACAAAAATGAAGTCAGATTGGAGTTTGTGCCTTCCAAGGATCAGATTACAGACATCTTTACTAAACCTCTACCTAAGGACTCTTTTGAGTATCTCAGGGAGAAGTTAGGGGTTATTGCCCCTCCGGTGATGAACTAAGGTGCACTGATGTGCATTAGTCTGGTGGGTATCACAATCACATCTTGTGATCTGGATTGATGTTGGGGAGCTGCTACTCAAGGGGACCAGCAAGTATGATTCTGAAGTGGTGGAATTGCAAGTATGTGCCATTTGCCATTGATGTCAATGGGGGAGAGAAGACATGTGAAAAACAAGTGGTTACTGATCAAAGAGGGAGTAGTAAAGGGAGAGAAGACATGTGAATGGTTGTTGTTGATAGGGGGAGTTGTGACAGTAAGGAGAAGTTATTGTCTTGATGGTTTTTCACATCATATGTTGCCATCAATGACAAAGGGGGAGATTGTTGCAAGTATGGGCCTAACCGGTGTTGTCATTGATGTCAACATACTCCTGTAGCATTAATGATAAGGATTGGATGAGTTGTGAGCTGAGGATATTGAGAAAATTGGTCTCAATCAGGAAGAGTGAAGAACAGTGATGACAGTAAGGCAAAAGTCCAAGATAGGATGAGGATCAGAGGATGTGGATTAAAGGGTTTGTAGATATGTGTCTTAAGGTGATCCAATGGAGATTTCAGAGGTTGAGGATTTGAGGGAGTGTTGAGGAAGTGTTGAGAGATTGTAGAATTGCATTATCCTGTTCTGCGGATTTGAGGGAGTGTTGAGGAAGTCTTTGTGGAGTATCAACTAGATTGGTTCATGGTTTGAAGGTCTGCAAGAATCTATTCCTTTGTGACAGTAATGACAGACTATGTTCTTGAGGTTCTGGATGAAGGGGAGATGGATTTCAGTAAGTAGATGAAGTATGGATATTCTTGGTGATTCAAGCAAGCTTGTGGAGATCTTTGGATCATGTCTAGTTCGTGTTGGTGGTCCGCATTGAAGTTGGAGCTCACATTGAAGAATAACTTCCAGATGATGGTGTTCTTTTTGAGACTGGCCAACCGGATGAGTTACACATCCTGCGGATGTTCTTGTTGATGTTTGCCGACTTAGATGATCATTCCTAAGTTGATGTCTTGTATAAATAAGGGATTGTGAAGTCATTTCAAAGGTGTCCTTGTTGAGATGAGAGTGTGGTAGTGAGGAGGAGAGCGAAAGGCAGAGCAGAAGTATTAGGCTTAAATGGAACTGATTCAAGCATGGTGAAGATGCTATTTTCCAATTCAAGTAGGTGATACTTATTTCTTTGTAGACAGTGTGTACTCTTGTAGGCAGTGAGCCCTAATTGGCATGTGCCATTTTGTTCTTTCTATTCTTCTAATAGAGAATACAATATTGGGTTAATCACCCCATGGTTTTTCCCTTAACTAGGTTTTCCACGTCAAAATCGTGGTGTCTCATGTGTTGATGTGTTTCTACTCTTAATTTGTTGCATTGTGTTTCCATAATTGATTTATTATTATAATTCTGAATTGCAAAGTGGAGTTAAGTGTTTAATTGGAAGAAAAGTTTTGCACAATTGATTCACCTCCCCTCTCAGTTGTGTGCCCTAAGTCTAACATTTACACCCGCCAATTGCATTTGCTTCAAAGTTTTTAAATCCTTATCAAAAATCCATTTTGTTCATGTCTTGTAATCATTGCATTCCATGAGGGGACATTTCTTTGAGACATCATGCCAAACAGTTCATGTGCCTTGTCTATGCTTCCACACTTTGCATACATGTCTTCGATGGCAATTGCAACTACATCTAACAAAATTGTCATATCTTTTATCCTTTGATGGATGTCCATTTTGGCATAGGCAAGGAGGATATTGGCTAAGGTTGTGTAATTTGGCTTTACACCCGCCAATTGTATTTTCTTGAAAGTTTATAAATCATTATCAAAAAATCCATTTTTTGCATATCTTGCAATCATTGCATTCCATGAAATGGCATTTCATTTCAAGGCATCATGTAAAATAGTTCACGTACCTTGTCTATGCTTCCACACTTTGCATACATGTCTACTAGGATAGTTGCAACTACAAGATCTAACAAAATTCCCATATCCTTTATGCTTTGATGGATGTTCATACTGTTGATGGTGTTTTTAGCACACAGCAACATAGGTAAGATATGAGATATCTCACCTCTCTTGAAAGGAATCCTATCCTAGATAGGCCTACCCCAAGGTTTATACAGCTAAGTCTTAGCTTGCAGGAATAACTTCAATGGGGACATATCAGATGTACCAACTTAGGGGACTTACATGCAATGATAGGGTTTGATGAAACTATAACAGCAAAGTGTGCAAAACCCTATGATACTTTTAGCAGATTAACAATGTAGATGTTGCTTGAAACCTAATTCTAACAAAGTTGGATTAAATAAATTGAAAAAGGTAAAGGTTGGAGAGGAAATGTGTAATCCTAAGTGACAATCACAATGAAGGAAATGTTGATAGATAAACACTTTCAATAAACCACTTTCCACTTTACCAGGTTGCAGAAACCACAATTTTGCAAAAAATGATTCAATCACCAAAGGAATCTTAAGATTTTCAAATCTCATTCATTCATTAAATACCCTAACAATGGCGTAATTTAACTCATGAAATGCAATTGAACTGAATTCAATTGACGAGCCCAGGCTAACTATGCATAGTAACTTACAATCAGCAACCACCAATAGTATGGACCAAAGCACTCATCAGATATCTTCAACATTCATTCAAAATTGCAATAGCACATTTAATTAATCTTAGATTTGAAGTGAACCATGAAAACCAAAATAGACAACACAATATGCAAATTCCTAGTAACTTACAAAGCTTGCTTTGTATAAATCAGAATTTTGGCATAGTCTCAGCAATTCACAATCAAGAGTCTATTACAATGAGGAAAAGGATGGCCCTTTTTATAAAGGAGACACCATACCAAGTTTTTGATGGACGGTGGAGATTATCTCAACACCAAGGGTCTAGATTTACATTGCATTAAATGAGATACAACAATTTGTTACATTATCGTGTTTACATTTGTCCTCTAGGAAAAAGACAAAATATAGCCTTAAAATACATTGAACTTGGACAAAATGAGTAGCCATTTGGCAGTATATGACAAAGAACCAATTTTCAAGGAAAAAGAAAGTCAAAATAAAGTCATGTGACCCTCAAAACTGTAACTGAAGTGGAGTGATGGGATTTCAAATTCTAGCTGGAATATTCTATAGATCCTCGTCATCCACGTTGACTTTATTCTTCACAGCTTCTCTCTTGTTGTATGCTGTAAGAGCCGATAATGTCAAATTTATATCTATTGGGTCTAGATCCTTGATGTAATTTATTCTAAATTTTAGCTAGTCAACCTCATGTGAGAACTTGTAGTAAACAACATCTCTTGATCTCATGTTTCTTCCAAATTCTACAAATGTAGCTCTGAGATCACTTTCTCTAATTTCCCAATCATATTAAGAGGTGACTCTCCATGAATAACAACTTATCTTTACACTCCTGCATATTTACTAGGGCCATATCATCAATATCAAAATTTGTACAAGCTCTTAATACATCATTTATCTTTTCAATTACCTCCATAATCTGGGCTCTCGCTATATCAAAAGAATCTTTAGCTTTATCAAAAACTTCTTTTCTTAGTCTAATCAATTCTAACCATTGCTCAGGTTTATCTAATTTATCCTAGGTCAGAATGCCCTCTGCTAACAAAACCTCATCAAGGAGATTAGCCACGGATAGCACTCTAGGATGTATATGGCAGTAATAGTCTTCATGTACAATCAGTATTGATTTCTTCCCATTCAAACTTCAATATGCAAAAATCCTTATGTAACTCGATTGCAAAAAGAATCACCTCACGGCCTTCTGCGTAAACTTTATGAAACCATTCAACTGTGGCTGCTACAGTAGTCTTAATTTTATCAAAATTTGTCAGCTCCTCTTTAGAAAGAAGAGATGGTGCTGCCTCCGGCTCCCCATCAGAATTCATAGGCTTCATCAAAAACTTTATGCAAGCCCAGAGTTCTTCATTTTGCTACCTCAATTGTTGCTTGGTCAGTTCATCTTTATTCAATCTATCCAGAATGCTAGATACTAACCCCTTGAATTCCTCTATTTCTTGATCCTTAGAGGCTAGCCCCAGATTTATTGTTGTAACTATATAATCCTCTGGTCTTATGTCCTCCTTATTTTCTTGTACTGGGGGGGACTGCCACCTCTGCAATATGGGAACCACTAGTATCTTTATAGATTCTAGACTAGACTTTGGCCTTCTTTTGTTTTTTAGGCTTCTCCAGTCTGGCCAAAAAGGTGTACAAATCCAAGGACATTACTTCTACCTCAGGAGGCTTATTGCTTAATCTTTGTTGTAACCAATCTGGTGTAGTAGAAGAATGTTTAGGAGAGTCAATGTGACTATCTCCCTTATTCAAAGAATCATCCACATTAATATTTTCTTCCCTAAGGCTTGATATGTTCCTCTATCATCTGATTCATTCTGATCTGGTGCTTGTTCCATATGCTCATCAGGTTCATTATCCTTGGTTGGTGATTCAGGCTGCTCCAAATGTTGTAGATTCTTTGTTACAGCCTGTTGTGCAACTTCTAAAATTGAATCACTGACCTCCTTGTCAGGATTGTCCTCTATGTTTACGATAGCTACAGCACTAGTAGAACCTGTAAGGAGGGTTTGTATAGTATCATCTTTATTTATATCTTCATGTGAGTCCAATTCTAGATATACTTTCTCAATGCCTGGTAATGAGGGAACTAGGAGAGGTGCAGGCATTAGCACTTTTGTGGGATCATTGAATGGTTTAGTCAAAGAATCATTAATGGTCATCAAAGAATTAGTTGCAGTAGGAGGTAGATACAATTTAGAAATATTGGAAAATGATGCAAAGCCAGTAAAAGGAGAGGGAGGAGGAGATGACAGCACATAAGAGATAGAAAGTGGGGTGGAAAGACCAAGCAATGGCAAGGTGAAAGATGGTGCTGATAGGATGGTAGAAATGGGAGGTAGGGATGAAGATGTGAAAGAAATAGAGAATGGAGAGAAAGCGAGAGCAAGAAGACTTAAGGATGTAATGGCAGGGAAGGTGCTGTTGGAAACAAGGTAGATAACTGAGAGGGGGGGTGAATCAGTTATCTTAAATAATCAACTTTCTTTTGTTCATTAACAATTAGTGCAGCATCAAAACATATAACCATACATTATCATGAGAGCAGAAAAGAAATCAACACACATAACACAAGGATTTTTACGTGGAAAACCTAGTTAAGGGAAAAACCCCAGGGTGACTAACCCAAGATTGTATTATCTGTTAAAAGAATAGAAAGAACAAAAATGGCACTTGCCAATTAGGGCTCACTACCCAAGCACACTACTTACAAGAGGCTCACTACCTATAATAGTTTATAGAAAGAAACTAGGTACTCGAACTGATGAGAAGCATCCACATATGCTGAGGTTCAATTCCGGTTAGGCTCAATATACTGATCTACTACACTTCATTCTTCCTCTTTTTTAGTGCTGATGTTCTGTCACATATCGGACCTGTATTGCTGCTTCTGCACTGCTCTCTACTTTTCTTCGCACTTCACTACTTATCACACACCACTTCACATCAAAATCTATGTGGTATATATATCCACACAAAGGAATTCAACATCTTTCTAGTCGGTATCCAAAATACTCAAGATTTTCCCAAACTCTGGTCTGTCGGTTGAATCCTTGCTTACTAAGTAATGCGTATCAAAGAGATAGTTATAGAAGTGATTAATTATGTTAGCCAACCATGATTAATCCCTCAAGAAGCTTGATCACCATCAATTCCTCATCCGAATTAAGGTCTAATGCTCTGCCATTCAGTTCTTCCTCAATCTACTCTGCCAAACAGGAACCCAACACTTAGGTGCTCATATCTTTTCACTCTTTCATCATCGAAGGCTCAATCTCTGGAATGTAGTAGTCATGGTACTCCTCTTGACTTTCCCAAGTTTGCACTTTGCTGAGATACTTCCTCTAAGAGATCCGGACCTAATTGTCAAACCTTGCTGCATGCTCTGTTCTTGCTCACCAGACCAAAATACTCTTCAATCTAACTTCCGGTATAGACATGCCATGTGCTACAGATGTGTGGAATGGTCTTTGTTGCCATCAATCACAACACTCATGAAGCCACACAGTGTCTCTTGCCAACAGGTGCATGGAGCAATAGACAAGATGGGAATAGCAGAAATGGATGGCAAAGAAGAAATGGAAGGAGCAGGTGAAGATAAGATGGCGGCAGTTGCAATGGTGGATGTAGGAATAGAAGGAGCTGGTATTGGGACATTTGCAACAATTGGTGAAGCAGGGGAAGTTGTATTCACAATAGAGGCAACAGTAGATGCAGTAGTGGTTGATACTTTTGGATTCTTTGCCTTTGAAATATCTCCTTTTCCACTTGACATATCCTTTCTTTTTTCTATCCTTGTTCCAGTGGAGAGAGGGAGTTCATTATTCTATGGTTTAGAGGCATCTTTCTTAGCCTTTCCTTTCTCTACCAAGGGAATATTTTCCTCACTATCTCTGTCAGCTTCTTTAGCTTCTTTTTGTCCTGTAGCATCTTCTAATTCTATGGGTTGATCTTCTTCATCACTGCTAACCCTTTCTTTGTCTTGCTCTGCATAAGTTAGAGCTACCCCATTCTGATTCAAGGTTGCTACTTGAGCTTGTGCCCACGCTTTACTAAACCTAATTGGTTCTCTCATTGTCATATCTAGAGAGCCTTCCTCTGAATTTGCCCAATTTGGAAATTGAATAGGCTAATTAAATAAAGCCTCCCAAGGACCTCTTTGGATTACATCATTATCATCTATCAATTGGTCTGGGACTCGTATAATTTTAAACCTTTTGATAAAGTCAAGAGACAACCTAGAATACTTTCTCCTTAACACATCATAATCATCTTAACAATTAGCCCAGAAGTCCTCCAAGTGTTCCTTGTGAAATAACCTTTTGTTCACATACCTTTCCATAACACCAAAGGGATCAACATGTCTTCTCCTATGATAGTAGTATAGATTTAGCAATTGTAATTCTGTATCTGAATGCTCTGCTGCCCTTAGAGTGATGCAGGAATAGTTGCCACTTCCTAGAAGTATAGGGAACTTGATTGATGCTCTATTCAAGTGTTTCAAACTTTCTACACAAGTGAACAGTTGCCTTGTGATTTCTAAGAGTACCACTTTATCAGTTGGGTACCTTGGAAGTTTTTATGGTATACCAGTGAAACCTTGTATCCATAAGTAAGTGAATTTTTGAAACTGGATATACCATCTCCCATATGTTTGCCCGATAGCTATAGCCTCAAGAGATATCCTTCTTGCCATGTCATTTTATAAAATCCAAGTAATATGCATAGTGAATGCATCATTAACTTGCTTATGGTGCACCAAGGATTGGGAGACTTCTAATTGAGGATAACATTCATAAACCTTTAGTTGACCATCTCCATTGCCAACTTCCCCCAACTTAGATAGACCAGGATATACTACAGTTCTGGTCAAAGAATACACAATATATGAAGTTCAACTAAAGGTTTCATCTATCTAGAAGTTGATGAAGTCCTCATGAATATTGTTACTTAAAATCTGGGCCCAATGTATCTTTTTTTCTCCATGCAAAATCTCCTCAATATATGCAAACATCCACCCCTCAAACATAGAAGCAGTGGATAGCCCCATGATCCTATTTAAGAGTGTCACCAAATCTCCAACCTCCTCTTAGAAATCACTTATGTATAGTGTGTGATGTAGTTTTGACAAGGCTGACCTCTTATTCTTCATCCACCCTTCATTTATCTTCTTTCTACAAGTCTCTGGGCCCTTCTTATACATCTTTTCAGCCTCTTCCTTGTCCACTATGGAGAGCTTTGGGAATTGGGGAATGTCAAAGATTTTTGCAATTGATGGTGCACTAAGGTCTACTAAGACCTATCCATCTAGAGCTCGTATAGTTCTTGTAGCTTGATCATAGTTGTTAGCACAGGCTACAATTAATTCTAGACATTATACTGAAGTTGGGAATGCAGTAGCTTCTACTATCCCATTGTCTCTAATCTTTCTGGCCAATGGAGTTGGGTTCAGGCCTAGGACTTTGATCCTGAACTTTTCTATGTCTATATGGCCAAGGTCAATGTCTCCAATGTTATACCATGCTGAGGTGATCTTTCTTACTGGAGGGATTCTCTTGAATTCATACTTCATGTTGACTGTACGAGAAGACATCTAACCTACAGGACAAGACCTAATAAGTAACTCTTGCAGTTTGTTGTCCTAGGAGTTCCAGACTTAGGTTTCTAGACAATTAGATGGTTACAATTCATATCCTAAGTCAAGAATTATCAAATAAAACCAATGTCTAAGCCAAAAATCCTTTAAAATCCATTTAGAAGACTCAAGATATGCATGATGTTCCATCCATTAACATTTACTACACAAACTTACAAAAAGAAATAGAGAAAAGCAGTCTAGTGGGCTTTTGTGGCCTCACTGGATATGTGTAATAAATGCTAATCTAAAGTGCATAATCACCCAAATTTGAACCAAAACATGTGAATTATCATTGTCTTTATGCATCTTATTAAATCACCTAATAAAACATGCCTTTTTCCCTTAGAAAATTCTTCAAATTTTCTCATTTACATAGTTAGCGAGAGTTTGCATCTTCACTAGATCTAGTGGGATTTTTGGCCATCACAAGACATAGCAAGGGGTGCTGCCACAATAATGGGTTACACTTTCTGAGACATCCTGCTTTTTACTGAAATCACATATTTTTAGAAAATATAATGATTTAAGCCTTGAAAGGTTCCATTTAAAGGATTTTAATTGAAGAGGGTTTGATCAAACCCCTTTAGATTCAAACCCCCTTGAATAGAACCTCGCTAGTTTTAAACCATACCTATAATGGAGTCTCCTCTACACCTATCAAAATGCTGATAAGAAACCACTTTTGATTTACCTTTTGGGGGATCAAATGAATTCATTTAAAATTTATGTTTTGTAAGTATGTACTCCTTATTCTATGCTTCCCAAAAAGTATAATTTTAAATATATTTAAATTGATTATTTTATTTATTTATTGTTACTTGTGAATGTAGGTTTTTCACTGAACATCAAGTTCTCTGTTCTACACACATGGAAAATTACTAAATTAGTGAAAAAAAATTCTAAAAAATATCTATGCCCTAGGTATTAATGTCCTTGTTTCAACAAAAAAAAATGGATTTCGATACATATAGAAACAATTATGTTTTAAAGAATAGGCCTGTCTAAATTATAATTGGTTTGACTTCAAAACTTAATTAAAAAAAATTTAATAAAACATTATAAAACCAAATGCATGCCCTATATATCGGTGTTACCAATCTAAATTCAAAAGAATCAGAATTTTATCCTTTGTAGAAAAAAAATTATGTGCTACAGAATACACATCACTAAAAAAAATGTTGTTTACTATTAAAAACTAATTATCAAGGGAGACACAAAAAAATTTACAATTTAACTCCATTTTTTTAAAAAATATATTTAGAATCTACAAACAAAATCTCACAAATCACTAGTTCGCATCATCTTCAAATTCCTAACAATTTAGTGGCTATAGGTGTCAGAAAGTGAATATTTAATTCAAAATGTTGATTTCAATGTCAACTTTGGCCAAAAAGTGTAACCCATTATTGTGGGATGACCCTAGGGTTTTGGTAGGTCACAGGATGTGTGCAAAGGGCATGAGTCTAAGCGCAGCTTCTCTTTAATGCCTTAGTAGAGTTTAGGCAGTGGATGGATATAGAGGAGAATTTAGTTATCATTGGATCAGTGGGACTTTAGTGGGTGACTGGATGTGTCCAAAGTGTGTCGGATTTGGCGCAAAGGTTGTTCACTATCCTTGGCAGGGATTAGCTTCTTGATAGGATAAGCGGAGATTTGTCAGGTCAGTGGATATATCATGTGAAGGGTACTTTTAGCGCAAATCTGGCAACCTTTATTATTAGCACAAACATTACTCAAAACCTCAGTGGGGAAATCAGTTGACACAGGATCGGTGAGATTTCGAGGTGCTATCGGATGTGTCCAATGATAGCCCATTTTAGCATAGAGTTCTTTATGAATGATTTGGTGAGACTTTCTCCTTGTACTGGATAGTGGAGCTTTTGGCATTGACTGGGCATGTCCAATAGGAAGGAAAAGTATCACAAATCCTATGACAGGGAATTTTAGCGCTTTTTGTTTAAAGGTGTCTGGTGAGGAAATGTAAGTCAAGTGGATGAGCACAAATTTTGGGCATTGCAAGATATATCTAGTATGAGGTGGGGTTTTAGCACTAAATCTAAAAAGGAGGTTAGCGGGGATTAAGGTCTTCATCAAATCACTGAGGTTTTAAGAGTACTTAGAATATGTCTGGAGAAGTCATGTTTTCGCGCAAATCTAAATTAGGGCTTTGACATAATATGTTCTAAGCTAGATTTCCTATGATTTTTGAACACTTCTGACCTAAGATTTTCATTAAGGCAAAAGTTTAGGATTCTAAGAAGCACTTTAATGTAAATTCTTCAAGAAAGAAAGAAAACCCAAACCCAACATATGCATATGCAAATTTGAAACAAAACCCCAAATTTAGACTCAACAATTGACCATTCAAAGGGATCTTCAATGAAAACTGAAACAAAATAAACAAAAGATCAAAGAATGAACTTCCAAACCAATAAAAACCCCCATTCAACAATGAAAAAAGATGCAAAAGTAGTGTTTTAATGGCACTGACCTACGAATGCTGAATTGGAGATTAGAAAGGATCTAATGCACCTAAAATGCGTTCGAAAGCTAGTCCAAATCGTCAAAGGTTGCTCGGTCAGTGCAGGAGCTCAAAATATCAAATATTCAAATGTAAAATGAGTCAGTTACAAGTGATTAGGCCATATATACTACAAATTAATCGACATTCATGGCAGAGTATAGCGACAGTGTGTCACACATTCACCAATTTGCGGAGTTTTGACATTGTCTAGACCTTGCAGGGATTTCATGGGAGACCGAAAATACCCAATGAGGTGTATTCTTAGCACAAATTTGGTCAAGGTCACTTTTAGCGCAGGATATAGCGAAGGGGAAATCAACCAACATTGTACTGGGGGGCATTATGGTGCCACCTGGATATGTCAAGTGAAGGGTGTTTTTAACACAAGTCCAGGGCCGATGGCTTTTAGTGCAACTCTGCTAATAAAAGGTTTGTGTGGATATCTGGTGTCTCTGTATATGAGTGCAAAGTGTAGTGATATGGTATTTCAGTGTAAAAGGCCATGAAGCCTTGGAATTTGGTGGCAAAGGGACTCGCTCTGTCTTGACTTGATTTCTTTAAAAATTTAAGCATGTTTTAACTAGATGAATGCGAGTTTGACCCCCACATGGACACATTTGACCTTGTAAATTCAACATTACCCAAAAGGAACTGACAAAGACTAAGCCAAACTTCAAGAAGAATCAGAGATAGGGTTTGATGAAACTATGACAGCAAAGTGTGCAAAACCCTATGATACTTTTAGCAGATTAACAATGTAGATGTTGCTTGAAACCTAATTCTAACAAAGTTGGATTAAATAAATTACAAAAGGTAAAGGGTTGAGAGGAAATGTGAAATCCTAAGTGACAATCACAATGAAGGAAATGTTGTTGATAGATAAATGCTTTCAATAAACCACTTTCCACTTTACCAGGTTGCAGAAACCACATTTTTTTAGAAAATGATGCAATCACCAAAGGAATCTTAAGATTTTCAAATCACATTCATTCATTAAATACCCTCACAATGGCATAATTTAACTCATGAAATGCAATTGAACTGAATTCAATTGAAGTGCCCAGGCTAACTATGCACAGTAACTTACAATCAGCAACCACCAATAGTATGGACCAAAGCACTCATTAGATATCTTCAACATTCATTCAACATTGCAATACCACATTTAATTAATCTTAGATTTGAAGTGAACCATGAAAACCAAAATAGACAACACAATATGCAAATTCCTAGTAACCTGCAAAGCTTGCTTTGTATTGATCAGAATTTTGGCATAGTCTCAGCAATTCAATATCAAGAGTCTATTACAATGAGGAAAAGGATGGCCCTTTCTATAGAGGAGGCACCATACCGAGTTTTTGATGGATGATGGAGATTATCTCAACACCAAGGGTCTAGATTTACATTGCATTAAATAAGATATAGCAATTTGTTACATATTTGTGTTTACATTTGTCCTCTAGGAAAATGACAAAATACAACCTTAAAATACATTGAACTTGGACAAAATGAGTAGCCATTTGGATGTATATGACAAAGAGCCAATTTTCAAGGCAAAAGAAAGTCAAAATAAAGTCATGTGACCCTCAAAAATTGTAGCTAAAGTGGAGTGATGGGATTTAAAATTCTAGCTGGAATATTCTATAAATCCTCATCATCCACGTTTAATTTATTCTTCTCAGCTTCTCTATTGTTGTATGATATAAGAGCCGATAATGCCAGATTTATATCTACTGGGTTTGGATCCTTGATGTAATCTATTCTGAATTTTAGCTGGTCAACCTCTTGTGAGAACTTGTAGTAAACTACATCTCTTGATCTCTTGTTTCTTCTAAATTCTACAAATGTAGCTCTGAGATCACTAACTTTCTCTAATTTCCCAATCATTTTAAGAGGTGACTCTCCATGAATAATATGATGTAGCTTATCTTTACACTCCTGCATATTTATTGGGGCCATATCATCAAGATCATAATTTGTACAAGATCTTAATACATCATTTATTTTTTAAATTACCTCCATAATATGGGCTCTGGCTGTATCAAAAGAATCTTTAACTTTATCAAAAGCTTCTTTTATCAATCTAATCAATTCTAACCATTACTCAGGTTTATCCAATCTGTCCTGGGTCAGAATACCCTCTGCTAACAAAACCTCATTAGGGAGATTAGCCAAGGATAGCACTCTAGGATTTATGTGGGAGTAATAGTCTTCATAAGCAATACAATCATTATTAACTTCTTTCCATTCAGACTTCAATATGCAAAAATCCTTATGTAACTCGATTGCAAAAAGAATCACCTCACAGCCTTCTGCATAAACTTTATGAAACCATTCATCTGTGGCTGCTACAGTAGTCTTAATTTTATCAAAATTTGTCAGCTCCTCTTTAGAAAGAAGAGATGGTGCTGCCTCTAGCTCCCTATCATAATTCATAGGCTTCATCAGAAACTTTATGCAAGCCCATAGTTCTTCATTTTGCTGCCTAAATTGTTGCTTGGTCAATTCATCCTTATTCAATCTATCCATAATGCTAGATGCTGAACCCTTGAATTCCTCTATTTATTCCTCCTTAAAGGCTAGCCCCAGAATTATTGTTGTAACTATATAATCCTTTGATCTTGTGTCCTCCTTATTTTCTTATATTGGGGGGGACTGCCACCTCTGCAATATGGGAACCACTAGTATCTTTATAGATTCTAGACTAGACTTTGGCCTTCTTTTATTTTTTAGGCTTCTCCAGTCCAGCCAAAAAGGTGTACAAATCCAAGGACATTACTTTTATTTTAGGAGGCTTATTGCTTAATTTTTGTTGTAACCAATCTAGTGCAGTAGAAGAAAGGTTAGGAGACTCAATGTGACTATCTCCCTTACTCAAAGAATCATCCCCATTAATATTTTATTCCCCCAAGGCCTGATATGTTCCTCTGTCATCTAATTCATTCTGATCTGGTGCTTGTTCCATATGCTCATCAGGTTCATTATCCTTGATTGGTGATTCGAGTTGCTCCAAATATTGTAGATTCTTTGTTATGGCTTGTTGTGCAACTTCTAAATGTGAATCACTGACCTCCTTGTCAGGACTGTCCTCTATGTTTATGATATCTACATCACTAGTAGAACCTGTAAGGAGGGTTTGTATAGTATCATCTTTATTTATATCTTCATGTGAGTCCAATTCTGTACATACTTTCTCAATGCCTAGTAATGAGGGAACTGGAAGAGGTGTAGGTATTGGAACTTTTGTGGGATCATTGAATGGTTTAATTAAAGAATCATTAATGGACATCAAAGAATTAGTTGCAGAAGGAGGTAGATAAAATTTAGAAATATTAGAAAATGATGCAAACCGAGTAAACAGAGAGGGAGGAGGAGATGACAACATAGAAGAGATAGAAAGTGGGGTGGAAAGACCAAGGGATGTCAAGGTGAAAGATGGTGGTGACATGATGGTAGAAATGGGACGTAGGGAGGAAGAAGAGAAAGAAAGAGAGAATGGAGAGCAAGTGAGAGTGGGTAGAGTTAAGGATGTAATGGTAGGGAAGGTGGATGGAGCAATAGACAAGATGGGAATAGTAGAAATGGATGGCAAAGAAGAAATGGAAGGAGCAGGTGAAGATAAGACGGCGACAGTTGCAATGGTGGATGTAGGAGTAGAAGGAGTTGGTATTGGGGCATTTGCAACAATTGGTGAAGCAAGGGTAGTTGTATCCACAACAGAGGCAACAGTGGATGCAGTAGCAGTTGATACTTTTAGTTTCTTTGCCTTTGAAATCTCTCCTTTTCCAATCGACATATCCTTTCTTTTTGCTATCCTTGTTCGATTGGAGAGAGGGATTTCTTTATTCTATGGTTTAGAGGCATCTTTCTTAGCCTTTCCTTTCTTTGCCAAGGGAATATTTTCCTCACTATCTCTGTTAGCTTCTTTAGCTACTTCTCATCCTGTAGAATCTTCTAATTCTATGGGTTGATCTTCTTCATCATTGCTAACCCTTTCTTCCTCTTGCTCTACATAAGTTAGAGCTACCCCATTCTGATTCAAGGCTACAACTTGACCTTGTACCCATGCTTTACTAAATCTAATTGGTTCTCTCATTATCATATCTAGAGAGCTTTCCTCCAAATCTACCTAATTTGGAAATGGAACATGATGACTAAATAAAGCCTCCTAGGGACCTATTTGGATTACATCATTATCATCTATCAATTGGTCTGGCAATCATATAATTTTAAACCTTTTGATAAAGTCAAGAGACAACCTAGAATAATTTCTCCTTAACACATTGTAATCATCTTGACAATTAGGCCAGAAGTCCTCCAAATGTTCCTTGTGAAATAACCTTTTTCTCACATACCTTTCCATAACACCAAATGGATCAACGTGGCTTCTCCTATGATAGTAGTGTAGATTCAGTAGTTGTAATTATGTATCTGAATGCTCTGCTATCCTTAGAGTGATGCAGTAATAGTTTCCCCTTCCTAGAAGTATAGGGAACTTGATTGATGCTCTGAGCAAGCGTTTTAAACTTTCTGCACAAGTGAGCAGTTGCCTTGTGAGTTCTAAGAGTACCACTTTATCAGTTGGGTACCTTGGAAGTGTGTATGGCATCCTAGTGAAACCTTCTATCCGTAAGTAAGTGAATTTTTGAAACTGGATATACCATCTCCCATATGTTTGCATGATAGCTATAGCCTCAGGAGATATCCTTCTTGCCATGTCATTTTGTAAAATCTAAGTAATATGCATAGTGAATACATCATTAACTCACTTATGGTGCACCAAGGATTGGGAGACTTCTAATTGAGGATAACATTCATAAACCTTGAGTTGACCATCTCCATTTCCAACTTCCCCCAACTTAGATAGACCAAGATATACTGCAGTTCTGGCCAAAGCATACACAATATATGAAGTTTAATTAAAGGTTTCATCTGTCTAGAAGTTGATGAAGGCCTCATGAATATTATTACTTAAAATCTGGACCCAATGTATCTTTTTCTCTCCATGTAAAATCTCCTCAATATATGCAAACATCCACCCCTCAAATGTAGAAGTAGCAAACAACCCCATGATCCTGCTTAAGAGTGTCATCAAATCTCCAACCTCCTCCTTGAAATCACTTCTGTATAGTGTGTTACGTAGTTTTGACAAGGTTAACCTCTTATTCTTCATCCACCCTTCATTTATCTTCTTTCTACAAGTCTCAGGGTCCTTATACATATTTTCAGCCTCTTCCTTGTCCACTATGGAGAGCTTTGGGAATGGGGGAATGTCAAAGATTTCTGCAATTAATGGTGCACTAAGGTCTACCAAGACCTATCCACCTAGAGCTCGTATAGTTCTTGTAGCTTGATCATAGTTGTTAGCACAAGCTACAATTAATTCTGGTCATTGTACTAAAGTTGGGAAGGCAACAACTTCTGCTATCCCATTGTCTCTAATCTTTCTGGCCAATGGAGTTGGGTTCAGGCCTAGGACTCTGGTCCTAAACTTTTCTATGTCTATATGGCCAAGGTTAGTGTCTCCAATGTTCTGCTAGGCTGAGGTGATCTTTCTTACTGGAGGGATTCCCTTGTATTCGTACTTCATGTTGACTGCACGGGAGGACATCTAACCTGTAGGACAAGACCTAATAAGTAACTCTTGCAGTTTGTTATTCGAGGAGTTCTAGACTTAGGTTTCTAGACAGTTAGATGGTTACAATTCATATCCTAAGTTAAGAATTATCAAAGAAAACTAATGTTCAAGCCAAAAATCCTTTAAAATCTATTTAGAAAACTCAAGATATGCATGATGTTCCATCCATTAGCATTTACTACACAAACTTACAAAAAGAAACAGAGAAAAGCAATCCAACGGGCTTTTGTGGCCTCACTAGATATGTGCAATAAATGCTAATCTAAAGTGCATAATCACCCAAATTTGAACCAAAACATGTGAATTATCATTGTCTTTATGCATCTTATTAAATCACCTAATAAAACGTGCCTTTTTCCCTAAGAAAAATCTTCAAATTTTCTCATTTACACAGTTAGCAGGAGTTTGCATCTTCACCAAATCTAGTGGGATTTTTGGCCATCACAAGACATAGTGCTCAGTTTTAGTAGGTCACAAGATGTGTGTAGAGGGCATGAGTTTTAGCATAGCTTCTCTTTGATGCCTTAGTAGATTTTAGGTAGTGGATGGATATAGCAGAGAATTTAGTTATCACTAGATCAGTGGGACTTTAGCAGGTGATTGGATCTATCTGGAGTGTGTCAGATTTTGCACAAAGGGTGTTCGATGTCCTTGGTGGGGATTAGCTTCTTGACAGGATAAGCAGAGATTTGTCAGGTCAGTGGATATGTCACATGAAGGGAAATTTTAGTAAAAACTTGGCAACCTTTGTTATTAGCACAAACATTACTCAAAATCTCAATGGGGAAATCGGTTGACATAGGACCAGTGGGATTTCAAGGTGCTACCGGATGTGTCTAGTGATAGCCCATTTTAGCACAGAGTTCTTTACGAATGATTTGGCTGGACATTCTCCTTGTACTAGATAGTGGAGCTTTTGGCATTGACTGGACATGTCCAATAGGAAGGAAAAGTAGCACAAATCCTATGATAGGGAATTTTAGCACTTTTTTTTTAAAGGTGCCCAGTGAGGAAATGTAAGTCAAGTGGATAAGCACGGATTTTGGGCATTGCAAGATATATCTAGTGAAGATGTTTTTTTAGCACTAGATCCTATGAGGTGGGGTTTTAGCGCTAAATCCAAAAAGGAGGTCAGCGGGGATTTAGGTCTTCATTGGATCGATGGGGTTTTAAGAGTGCTTAGAATATGTTTGGAGAAGTCATGTTTTCGCGCAAATCTAAATTAGGGCTTCAACGCAATATGTTCTAAGCTAGATTTCCTATGATTTTTGAACACTTCTCATCTAAGATTTTTGTTTAAGGAAAAAGACAAGGATTCTAAGAAGTGCTTTAATGCAAATTCTTCAAGAAATAAAGCAAACCCAAACCCAACATATATACATATGCAAATTTGAAACAAAACCCCAAATTTAGACTAAACAACCGACCATTCAAAGGGATCTTCAATGAAAACCAAAACAAAACAATTGAATGATCAAAGAATGAACATCCAAACCAATAAAAAACCCCCATTGAACAAGGAAAAAGGATACAAAAGTAGTGTTTTAATGGCACTGACCTATGAATGCTAAACTGGAGATGAGAAAGGATCTAAGGCACCAAAAATGGATTCGAAAGCTAGTCCAAATCGTTGAAGGTTGCTCGGTTAGTGCAGTAGCTCAAAATATCAACGATTCAAATGTAAAGTGAGTCATTTACAAGTGATTAGGCCATATATAGTGTAGATTAATCGACATTAATGGAAGAGTAGGGCGACAGCGTGTCGCACATTTGCCAATTTGCAAAGTTTTGACATTGTCTAGACCTTGCAGGGAATTTTTTAGAGACCGAACATATCCAATGAGGTGTGTTCTTAGCGCAGATCTAGTTAGGGTCACTTTTAGTGCAAGACATAGCAAAGGTTCTTAGCAGGGAAATCAACCGGCACTGGACCAGGGGCATTATGGTTCGAACTTGATATGTCAAGTGAAGGGTGTTTTTAACGCAAGTCCAGGGCTGATGGCTTTTAGTGCAACTCTGCTGATGAAAGGTTTGTGTGGATATCCAGTTTCTCTATATATGAGTGCAAAGTGTAGTGACAGGGTATTTCAGTGCAAAAGGCCATGAAGCCTTGGAATTTGGTGGCAAAGGGACTTGCCTTATCTTGACTTAATTTCTTTGAAAATTTAAGCGTGTTTTTACCAGATGAATGTGAGTTTGACCCCATATGGACACATTTGACCTTTTAAATTCAACATTACTCAAAAGGAACTGATAGAGACTAAGCCAAACTTCAAGCAGAATCAAAGAAAGGGGGTCTCCATTTGATAAAATGGGGCGTGTGTGCAAGGCACAACAAATGGTGACTCTACTGGGGAAATGCTCCAGAGCATTTCAAGGTTAAATTTCAGTTTCGAACCCAGAATCTCTGTGTTTCCCACATATTAAATCAAACAACATGATACAATATCAAAGAAGTAGAGATCACTAACTTGGAACAATTATCAATATCCCAAAGGTTTGAGTGTGTGCAATTGCATTAATTTCCATCCGTTAGCAACCAAGATCATCACTGCAAACTTGTGTCAAGCTACATAGAGAATCAACACCTCATGAACTTTCTTGGAAAGGAGGATGAATGGGCAAAACAAGATGAATGCGTGTGTGGATGTGGTTGATAAGTCATGGAAGTGACATGATGAGGTGATACATGAGAGTTGACATAATCTGAACAATTTACCATGATGCTTGTTTACCAGGTTTTCATCATGGTACTTATCCAAGGTGCCACTAGAGGTGGTTTTCACCTTTGGACGAAGGGATTTCTCTCTTTTTTCTTTTTGAAATATACTGGGAAGGCGGAAGAGGTATGGATGAAAGAACTCATTTGTCTAGTTCCACGAAGGAATGTAGTCCATGTCAAGTATTAAATGTCATTGCATAAAAACCTGTTGATCTATCATGCTCATCGATGTTGGTACGGATAAATGAATTATGGAGTGCACTGTGAAAGGTCAAATGGAAGGTAAAGGATTATGTTGTGGAAAATGATGGGGATTATACGCAATGATGGATTGAGGACATTCCCAAAAGTATAGAGCACAGGGAGGTGAGACAAACATATGTGAAATGGATGAAAATGGGGAATGGAAGTATATGGAATTGATGTAAGATAGGAGAAGACCATGACCAATAGCTGCACATGTTGAAATAAATAGTGAAGCTTAGGTTTGGAGGGGATACAGAAAATAATGGAAACGCTTACTAGTGGAATGGAGGACATGAGATTTTAGAAGCCCGCATAATCTTTTAAGACTATCATGATTTTCTTTATGCTTCTTTCATGTGTGGGATGAAGGAATTTAAGAGTTTTGAATGGAATGAGTGTTTTAGATGGAGTGAATGGAAGGGGATGCTTGGGATTTAGATGGATGCTTCTTCTAACTGGCCATTTCTTTGCTTAAGCATTGGAAACTTTTTATTCTTTAGCTATTTCTTCTTGGATGCATAGATTCAGGTGATCTTTTGAATGTACTTTGATTTAATCTCTAACATTTTCTAGCTTTTGCATTGGTGCTTGTAAGGCAAGAAGAAACTGAGAACCTTTACTGTACGAATGAGGCATCCAAATATGAGCTTTCAAATCCCATGGAGAGGAAGAGGGGGTGGGTAGAATATTCTTGTTTAGACAGTGTGCACATTTTTTTATCATGACGAGGGATCCAATGGAAAAAGTTAAGGGAAGCTTGATGAGTGAATGGATAAAGAGACAGGAAAATGAAAATGGGAGGTACTAGAACAACAATGGTGGAATGAATGAAAGGGGGTGTATGTCGTCACATGCCTTTGGGATATGTAGGATCATGAAAAATGGAATGGCTATATATACCATGGATGAAAAAGATAGTTCATGACGTGAGATTTTAGGATTTTCACTTAATTCAAGTACACAAAGATTCCTTTAGAGGCATCAGGATAATCTTAAGATGTGAGAGATATGAGACCTGAAAATACTTCAAGTGGACTGAGCTAGTGACTCTTTTCCCATGAACAAGCATCATACCATCTGAGAGTAACAATAAAACCCACATGAAGATCTAAGTGTAAAACCAAAGTTTCTCAAGGAAATCCTCTAGATTACTTACCCAAAGAGACCCTTTTGTTGGACTGCACAGCTAGCCACCATGTTTGAAAAATGGGGAACCCCAATAAAATAGGTGCAGGAAGCAAAATCAAAGCAAGCAAATCAGCTAACCTAAGCAAAGTGAACAACCCCCTAACAACTAAGGAAAATAGAAACAAAAGCAGGAACTAAACTAAAATAGCAACCTAATCGAACTAAAGAAAAACAAAACAGACTAAAGACTAATATATACACAAAAGAAGGTGCAGATGCCTCCTAAGCCTAAAAATAGTGCTTTAGGAACTGCTCATTTACAGGAAGCGGGAGTTCCTCACCAGTGAGTGTCTTCAACCTATACGTATTGTCCCCTAGGATCTTAGCTATTTGGCAGGGGTCTAACCAAAGTTTATCAAACTTCCCATGTTTGCCCTTTTTCTCATGGGATTTGTCCCAATATAGGACTAAATCATAGATACAGAAAGCCTTGACCTTGGATCTCTTGTCAAACCAGCATTTTACTACACCTTGGTGTTTGGCAAAGTTTTCAATGGCAGCATTGCATTTTTCTTCCAGATGCAGCAGTTGCATTAAGCGGTCTGAAATTTTGTGATCCAGTTCTAGATAGTCATGTATGAATTACAGCATAGGAATCTGTAGATGGATGGGAAAAATAGGCTCCAGTCCATAAACCAAGTGATAAGGTGATGTTCCTAGAGCAACCTTGTGTCTAATTGTATCTTCCCATAAGGAAAATTTGAGCTGGGTGTGCATGTCTCTAGGGTTTTTATCAAGCAATCTTTTGATGACCTCAAGCAGGTTTTTGTTCATAGATTCAACAACTCCATTGCCTTGGGGATAGTAGTTAGATGAAAATTTCAGCACAATACAATAGTCAAAAGCCCAGTTTGAAAAGTGTAAAGAAGAAAATGTTGGCCTGTTATCACAAATAAGAGAAAAAGAACAGGCAAACCTTGTAATGACATGCTTTTTAAGAAATTTAATTACCACCTTAGTTGTACATTACTTACAAGCTTGAGCTTCAAACCATCTTGTATAGTAGTCAATAGCAGTTAGAATATACTTGTGGCTTACAGAAGAAGGTGGGTTGATCATACCAATGAAGTCGAGTCCCCGTTGTACAAAAGGGTGTACCTCCACCACTTGTTGTAATGGCATAGCAGCATTTCTCTCCCTTGTAGTAGCAGTTTGACAAATATGGCAGGTTTGTGTATGCGCATGGGCATCTTTGAACAATGTAGGCCAATAGTACCCAGCCCGAAGGATCTGGCTAGCATTAGAATGAGATGAATCGTGGCCTATCCCAAACTTCTCATGAAAGCTAGTTTAAACTTGAGTCATTTTTATTTTGTCCAAGCATCTTGGGTAAATTCCTTCATGATTCCTCTTGTACAAGACTGACCCTTTAACCATGAAACCACTACTTTTCAGCCTTAAATCTTTTCTTTGAACTGAATTTAGGTGGGGTGGGCATCGTTGGTTAAGGAGGTAGAAAAAAATATCACCATACCATTCATCTTTTGAAATATCCTCCAACACATACTGCTGGGACTCCAACTCGGGATCTGTCTCTACCATAGTCTTAGTAAGCACTTGTCCTCATACCAATTTCATAGGTTGTATGTTCATATTGAACTCCTACAGTATCATGGCCCATTTCCCTCTTCTTTCACCTAATTCATTTTGCATCAACAATGCTTTAACTGTGGGATCAGGAATGTCAGTAGTCACTCTGCTTCTCATAATGTAATGACAGAATTTCTTGACTGCCTTAACTAGAGCATAGGCTTGTTTCTCCACATTTAGGTATCTAAGTTCAGCATCCTTCAATGGGGTACTCATAGAAGCAACTGGGCATTCATCATCGATTCCCCTTCTCTGTGTTAGCATAGCTACATAGGTGTGTTCTGAAGAAAAGGAGTATATGCAAAATGGTAAAGTATAATCTAGACTCACCAGTACTGAAGAATTGGCTATTGCCTGCTTAATTTCTGCAAAGATGGCCTTGGATTTGGGTGTCCACTCGATCTTAGCATCCTATTTTAACATACAATTCAGAGGTTAGATAATTTCAGCAAAGCTAGTAATGAACTTGCGGACAAAGTTGATCTTCCCAAAATAAGACTTTAACTCCTTACTGGCTAGAGGCTAAATCTTGGGGATAGCTTGGACTCTGTCAGGGTCTATTAATATACCTTCTTTTGAAATCATGTGTCCTAACAGCTTGCCTTCAGTGACTCCAAAGATACATTTCTTGGGATTCAATGAAATTCCATAATCTCTGTAGCATTGCAGTACTTTCCTCAAATTAGAAATGTGGTCACCCCTCTTCTTGAAAACTATGGTTAGATCATCCATGTAAATGATAATACATTTACCTACCAAGCCTTTGAAAGCAATATCCATGGTACATTGGAATGTCACCCCCGCATTTACCAGACCAAATGGCATCCTCCTATATGCGTAAATTCCCCATTTACATGTAAAAGTAGTTTTAAGTCTATCAGCATATTCAAACATCACCTGATTATAAATTGAATACCCATCCAAGAATGACATCATTTGAGACCCATTAACTATTTGCAGTACTTCGTCAAGAGATGGCAACAGATAATTGTCCTTTTCTAAAGCTCTGTTCAAATTCCTGAAGTCTACACACAGTCGTATCTCGCCATTCTTTTTGCGTACTAGTACTAGATTCGCCACTCATGTGGAATGTCTTACTAGAAAGATAATCCTTACTATCAACAATTTCTAAACCTCTATGAAAATCAAAGGCTCTAAAAGAGCATTGACTAGATGTTGTCTTTGTCTAAATGGCTTGACTCCTGGCTTGAGAGGTATTGTGTTGGTTATGATAGATGTTTCATATGTCTTCAGGTCCTCATAACTCCAAGCAATGACATCATGATAATCCCTTAGTGCCTAAATGATCCCTTTCCTTTCTTCAATAGTACATATCTTCCCAATGAATACATTTTTGACTTCTTCTTTTGTGCCCAATTTGTACGATTCACACTTCCCGCTAGTGGAATCAACTTGTTTCTTATGGGAACCAAACTAGTCTGAATCAAAAATCCTTTCTATCTCTACCATACTATGAGGGATGGTGTTAGTCTTTAGATTTAGGACTCCTATATCCATTTCAGCTAGCTCTGCTTCTTATTCATCAATTATCTACATAGAAAACATGTCTAAAGATGTAAGAAAATCAATGATGTATTTGTCATCTTCAAAGACTTGGAAGTGAGTGATATTGTCTGGTATAGACGGGGTTAGAACTAGTTCAACCATGAATTTCTTCAAATCAAACATGGTGAGAGGTTCCAACGAACTGGCAACTTGTGTTAAGGCATCGATGACATGGTTTTTTTTCTTTGGAATTACCTAGATATTAAAACAATCAAAGCATTCCATCAGATCCCAGACTCTATTTCAGTACCGGTTTAGCCTCTTATTGTGACAAGAATACTATAGCCTAATTTGTTTGACCACTAACTCTAAATCACCAAACACTTGAATTACCTTGACCTTTTTCTAGAGTGCCATTAACAGTCCATGCACTAATGACTCATACCCTGCTACAATGTTTGTACAGGGAAACTGCATCCTGTATGCAACCAGATAAGAATTCCCAGTGGGGCTGACCAGCTCAAAATTTGCACCAGATCCTTGTCTTGACCTTGACCCATCAAATCTCAATGTCTAGATTTGGAGGTTTGTAATCTCTTTCCCTGAAGTGGCCTCCTGTTTGTCTTGCAATGTAATTTTATGACCAACTGTAGGAACAGGTTCAGTAGAAGTCAACTTAAAATGTTTCTAGACCTAGTATACCACCTATTGACACAAGGAACAAGCAAACTCCGCATGTGATGCATTGTGAATACGACACCAATTTGGCAATAATAGTTCTTCCATTTGTATTTTCCTCCTAACTGCCAACTGATCACACATGAAATTAGCTACAAATCTCCTAAATCCTTTAGAAATCGCTGGTTCGTCATCAGAGGAAGACCCTTGATCAAATTGAAGACATATCTCTATACTTTCCTAACACTTGGTAAGTGATGGGTCAGGGGATTGATCACAAGTTAGCATAAGTATTTCCTCTACCTAGTTTACTTGAGGAAGATAGACTCCCAGGTCTACTTTTGAATATAAAATTTCATTCGTCTGGTTGTACTTCATAATCATGTGCTTCATCTTGGGCTCTCTCTCAATACAAATTTTGTTAGCCAACCCTTTCCATGGAAACCACATATGAGAAAAGTCAATGGTCATGTATCCATTCAATGTTTTAGACTAGTCTCTACTTAGCAACATGCCATATGTGTCAGTAATATCAACCATTTGGATGTTTATATATTGTTGCACTCTTGGATCAGATGCCAACTACATGTGAATTTGATTTATCTCTCCCATCACATTTACTTCTGGTTTGTCTAGTTGAGTAACCTTTCTGGAGGATTTGGCAGGAGTTAAACCTAGTGTCTTACAAACTAATAAAGGCATCACATTGGTGGAGGCCCCTGAATCTACAAGATAGTTGTGGAGGTTTTTCCCAAATATCCTAAGGGTCAGCAAAAAGGGAGGGTACTCCGTCTTTTCCTTGTACAAGGTCACCTTCTATTCAGTATATGTAACATGGACTCTATCTTTTTGTTTGTCAAGATTTTCCTTCTGTGGGATTTCTTTAGGGGAAGACTCAACCCTAACATTTGCTCCAATATCCTGAAGGAAGGTCATCCTAACCTCTAAGACTTCCATTAATTCAAATACTGACAAATTGACATTCATCTTTTTAATTTCATCCACTACATACTATCCTAATTTATCCATTTCAGACCTCTAGGAGGACTCGGCTAGTTGACTCTGATTTGTAGTTTGGGGTACCACCTTAAGGGGCTCAGGATTATTGGAAGCCTTTGGGTCAGGTGGGATCTGATAGTTAATCGGGGGTATGGAGGTTGTGAAAGGGCCCTTTGGTTTGTTACTTCTGAGGTTGTACATGGTTCTATTATATTGTTGGTAGGCATGTATTTCTTCTGCCTCTTCTTCCTCAGGTTGATTTCCATCTTAGAAAGGGAAGATGTAACTATCTAGCACAAGGGTAATGTCATACCTTTGAGTGGGTACCAATTCATACCCCGTAGGTGGAGTCTCCTGGGCTTCTACATTCTGGACCTCCCTTTAGAAAATGTTGGATGCTATCTGGAATTCATGATAGTCTAACTTGAGGTGTGCATTCGTATTGTGGATCCTGCACCATGAAGATAATGCTGCTTTTGCCAGTATCACTCGACCTGGTGAATGATTTTCTATATTCTAACTCACTAGAGGCAAGGGGACTCCATTATTTGTCTAAGTATTCCATGTTCTATTGGGCCTTTGGTAATTCTAATTTTGGTATTGGCTCTGACCCTGATTTCTTTGATGCAGATAAGCATTTTGGTTTCTTAGGTTTGTCACTTTAGCTGTAAGTTTCTTCATCTGCTTTGCCAACTCCCTAATATCGTCCTTGTCATCCTTGGTTTTTACAGCCTCAGTCGACTAAAGGAAAGCCATTTGTGCTTATGGTAGTTCTAAGATTGGAGCTCCAACATGAACAACTAAAGCTTGTGTTGCTATAGGGACTGGAATTGGGTTCATTACTGGGGTTTGGTTAGCTAGGGCCTGATTAATCAAAGGTATTTGGTTTGGCATGGCCATGGGACCCATATGATATAGTGGCCCTGTTGCAGTCTATCCTAACTGTGTGTTTACCGTAGTAGCTTCAGCATATTCCTCAGCTAGAGTTGTTGGAGCTGGGTTAGCTCTTCTGACAAACATGGAAGTCAACTTATCCAGCACTACATAGTAAATGGGCAAAGTCGCCGGTTGAGCGAGGTCAAAGGGAGCCTGAAGACGGTTGTATGCCTTATGAAATTGATTGTTGAAAGAACTTATTAGTTCTCCTTCAGCTCTATGAATCTCCAAAAAGGACCTGTAAAGGTCTGTAGAGGTGGTGGGCATCCTAAAGCGGTTCAAAAATGCATTTTTTAAACTCAGTCATGAATAGATAGAAGATGAAGGGAGGTAAGAAAACCAGTAATAGGATTCATCTTGTAGTGAGTAGGGGAATAGCCTGCGGACCACATCCTCATGTTATATCTGTAGCATGAACATACTTCTCTCAAAGATCTTAATGTGCTCATCAGCCATTATATCAAGTATATTACTGTGAAACTTTGAGCAGAACTTATCAGGATTTTTGGGTATATCATGGTAAATGTTGAAATTGAGTGGGGACTGATTATTGGCAGTGAAAAAAGCCATGTTTGGGAAAGTGAATTGAACTGTAGTTGGGTTTCTTGGGGCAAACTGTGCCCTTGGAGTTCTGGGCACTCCTTGATCTCTCCTGGTTCTTCTAAACCGAGTCAAGGATAACAACTTTTCTCCAGCTGAAATGGATCTAGTACATCTTTGTCTAGTCCCCAGGGTTACTCTCTGAAATAGAAGGATTTATAAGGTTAAAGCACAACCCTCCTCCTAGTGCCAATTTTGTTGATGGTGTTTTTAGCATATAGCAACACAGGTAAGATATGAGATATCTCACCTCTCTTGAAAGGAATCCTATCCTAGATAGGCCTACCCCAAGGCTTATATAGCTAGGTCTTAGCTTGGAGGAATAACTTTAGTGGGGATGTATCAGCTATACCAACTAAGGGGACTTACATGCAATGATAGGGTTTGATGAAACTATGATAGCAAAGTGTGCAAAACCCTATGATACTTTCAACAAATTAACAATGTAGATGCCACTTGAAACCTAATTCTAACAAAGATGGATTAAATAAATTGCAAAAGGTAAAGGGTTGAGAGGAAATGTGAAATTCGAAGTGGCAATCACAATGAAGGAAATGTTGTTGATAGATAAATGCTTTCAATAAACCACTTTCCACTTTACCAGGCTGTAGAAACCACAATTTTGCAAAATATTATGCAATCACCAAAGGAATCTTAAGATTTTCAAATCACATTCATTCATTAAATACCCTAATAATAGCATAATTTAACTCATGAAATATAATTGAACTGAATTCAATTGAAGGGCCCAGGCTAACTATGCACAATAACTTACAATCAGCAAACACCAATAGTATGGACCAAAGCACTCATAAGATATCTTCAACTTTCATTCATTAACATTGCAATAGCACATTTAATTAATCTCATATTTGAAGTGAACCATGAAAACCAAAATAGACAACACAATATGCAAATTCCCAGTAACCTGCAAAGCTTACTTTGTATTACTTAGAATTTTGGCATAGTCTCAGGAATTCACTATCAAGAGTCTATTACAATGAGGAAAAGGATGGCCCTTTTTATAGAGGAGGCACCATACTAAGTTTTTGATGGACGGTGGAGATTACCTCAACACTAAGGGTCTAGATTTACATTGCATTAAATGAGATACAATTTCTTACATTTTTGTGTTTACATTTGTCGTCTAGGAAAAAGACAAAATACAGCATTAAAATACATTGAACTTGGACAAAATGAGTACCCATTTGGTTATATATGACAAAGAGCCAATTTTCAAGGCAAAAGAAAGTCAAAATAAAGTCATCTAACCCTTGAAAACTATAGCTGAAGTGGAGTGACGGGATTTCAAATTCTAGCTGGAATATTCTATAGATCCTCATCATCCACGTTGACTTTATTCTTCTTAGCTTCTCTATTGTTGTATGTTGTAAGATCCAATAATGTCATATTTATATATGTTGCATCTGGCTCCTTGATGTAATCTATTCTAAATTTTAGTCGATCAACCTCCTATGAGAACTTGTAGTAAACTGCATCTCTTGATCTCCTGTTTCTTCTGAATTCTACAAATTTAGCTCTGAGATCACTAACTTTCTCTAATTTCCCAATCATATTAAGAGGTGACTCTCCATGACTAATATGATGCAGCTTATCTTTACACACCTGCATATTTACTAGGGCCATATCATTAAGATTAGAATTTGTACAGGATCTTAATACATCATTTATTTTATAAATTACCTCCATAATCTGGGCTCTAGCTATATCAAAAGAATATTTAGCTTTATCAAAAACTTCTTTTCTCAATCCAATCAATTCTAACCATTGCTTAGGCTTATCCAATTTGTCCTGGGTTAGATTAACCTCTGCTAATAAAACCTCATTAGGGAGATTAGCCATGCATAGCACTCTAGGATGCCTATGGGAGTAATAGTCTTCATAAGTAGTACAATCATTAAATTGACTTCTTCCCATTTAGAGTTCAATATGCAAAAATCCTTATGTAACTCGGTTCCAAAAAGAATCATCTCACAGCCTTCTATGTATAGTTTATGAAGCCATTCATCTTTGGCTGCTGTAGTAGTCTTAATTTTATCAAAATTTGTTAGCTCCTCTTTGGAAAGAAGAGATAGTGCTGCCTCTAGCTCCCCATCAGAATTCATAGGCTTCATCAAAAACTTTATGCAAGCCTGGAGTTCTTCATTTTGCTGTCTCAATTGTTGCTTGGTCAGTTCATCTTTATTCAATCTGTCCAGAATGCTAGATACTGACCCCTTGAATTCCTCTATTTATTACTCCTTAGAGGTTGGCCCCAGATTTATTATTGTAACGGTATAATCCTCTGGTCTTATGTCCTCCTTATTTGCTTGTACTGGGGGGACTACCACCTTTGCAATACGAGAACCAGTAGTATCTCTATAGATTCTGGACTAGACTTTGGCCTTCTTTTATTTTTTAGGCTTCTCCAGTCTAGCCAAAAAGGTGTACAAATCCAAGGACATTACTTCTACCTTAGGAGACTTGTTTCTTAATCTCTATTGTAACCAATCTGGTGTAGTAGAAGAATGTTTAGGAGAGTCAATGTGACAATCTCCCTTATTCAAAGAATCATCCACATTAATATTTTCTTCCCCCAAGGCCTGATCTGTTCCTTTGTCATCTTATTTATCTGGTGCTTGTTCCATATGCTCATCAGATTCATTATCCTTGATTGGTGATTTAGGCTGCTCTAAATGTTGTAGATTCTCTATTACAACCTATTCTACAACTTCTAAAATTGAATCACTAACCTCCTTGTCAAGACTATCCCATATGTTTATGATATCTATAGCACTAGTAGAACCTAAGAGGAGGGTGTGTGCAGTATCATCTTTATTTATATCTTCATGTGAGTCCAATTCTATACATACTTTCTTAATGCCTGGTAATGAGGGAACTAGGAGAGGTGCAATCATTGGCACTTTTGTGGGATCACTGAATAGTTTAGTCAAAGAATCATTAATGGCCATCAAAGAATTAGTTGTAGTAGGAGGTAGATACAATTTAGAAATATTGGAGAATGATGCAAAGCCACTAAAAGGAGAGGGAGGAGGAGATGACAGCACAAAAGAGATAGAAACTAGGGTGGAAAGACCAAGGGATGGCAAGGTGAAAGATGGTGGTGATAGGATGGTAGAAATGGGAGGTAGGGATGCAAATGAGAAAGAAAGATAGAATGGAGAGGAAACAAGAGTAGGAAGACTTAACGATGTAATGGTAGGGAATGTGGATGGAGCAATAGATGAGATGGGAATAGCAGAAATGGATGGCAAAGAAGAAATGGAAGGAGCAGGTGAAGATAAGATGGCTGTAGTCGCAATGGTGGATGTATGAGTAGAAGGAGCTAATATTGGGACATTTGCAACATTTTGTGAAGCAAGGGTAGTTGTATCCACATTAGAGGCAATAGTGGATGCAACAATGGTTGATACTTTTGGCTGCTTTGCCTTTGAAGTCTCTCCTTTTCCACTCGACATATCCTTTCTTGTTGTTGTCCTTGTTCTAGTTGAGAGAGGGAGTTCTTTCTTCTGCGGTTTAGAGGCATCTTTCTTAGCCTTTCCTTTCTCTACCAAGGGAATATTTTCCTCACTATCTCCGTCAGCTTCTTTAGTTGCTTCCCATCCTGTAGCATCTTCTAATTCTGTGGATTGATCTTCATCATTGGTAACCCTTTCTTGCTCTTGCTTTGCATAAGTTAGAGCTACCCCATTTTGATTCAAGGATGCAACTTGAGCTTGTACCCACTCTTTACTGAACCTAATTGGTTCTCTCATTGTCATATCTAGAGAGCTTTCCTTTGAATTTGCCTAATTTGGAAATGGAATAGGCTGATTAAATAAAGCCTCCTAGGGACCTCTTTGGATTACATCATTATCATCTATCAATTGGTCTAGGACTCGTATAATGTTAAACCTTTTGATAAAGTCAAGAGACAACATAGATTACTTTCTCCTTAACACATCATCATCATCTTGACAATTAGCCCAGAAGTCCTCCAAGTGTTCCTTGTGAAATAATGTTTTGCTCACATACCTTTCCATAACACCAAAGGGATCAAAGTGTCTTCTCCTATGATTTTAGTACAGATTCAGCAGTTGTAATTCTATACCTGAATGCTCTTCTACCCCTAGAGTGATGCAAGAATAGTTGCCCCTTCCTAGAAGTATAGGGTACTTGATTGATGCTATGTGCAAGTGTTTCAAACTTTCTGCACAAGTGAGCAGTGGCCTTGTGAGTTCTAAGAGTACCACTTTATCATTTGGGCACCTTTAGAGTTTGTATGGCATCCCAGTGAAACCTTGTATCCTTAAGTAAGTGAATTTTTGAAACTGGATATACCATCTCCCATATGTTTGCATGATAGCTATAGCCTTAGGAGATATCCTTCTTGCCATATCATTTTGTAAAATCTGAGTAATATGCATAGTGAATTCATCTTTAACTCACTTATGGTGCACCAAGGATTGGGAGACTTCTAATTGAGGATAACATTCATAAACCTTGAGTTGACCATCTTTATTGCCAACTTCCCCCAACTTAGATAGACCAAGATATACTATAGTTCTGGCCAAAGCATACACAATATATGAAGTCCATCTAAAGGTTTCATCTGTCTGGAAGTTGACGAAGGCCTCATGAATATTGTTATTCAAAATCTAGGCCCAATTAATCTTTTTCTCTCCATGCAAAATCTCCTCAGTATATGCAAGCATCTACCCCTCAAATGTAGAAGCAATGGACAGCCCCATGATCCAACTTAAGAGTGTCGCCAAATCTCTAACCTCCTCCTTGAAAACACTTTTGTATAGTGTGTGAGGCAGTTTTGACAAGGTTGGCCTCTTATTCTTCATTCACCCTTCATTTATTTTCTTTCTGTAAGTCTCTGGGTCCTTCTTATACATCTTTTCAGCCTCTTCCTTGTCCACTATGGAGAGCTTTGGGAATGGTGGGATGCCAATGATTTCTACAATTGATGGTGCACTAAGGTCTACCAAGACTTGTCCACCTGAAGCTGGTATAGTTCTTGTAGCTTAATCATAGTTGTTAGCACAAGCTACAATTAATTCTGGACATTGTACTGAAGTTGGGAAGGCAGTAGCTTCTACTATCCCATTGTCTCTAATCTTTCTGTCTAGTGGAGTTGGGTTTGGGCCTAGGACTCTAATCCTGAACTCTTCTATGTCTATATGGCCAAGGTCAGTGTCTCCAATGTTCTTCCATGCTGAGGTGATCTTTGTTAATAGAGGGATTCCCTTGATTTCATACTTCATTTTGACTGCACAGGAAGACATGTAACCTATAGGAGAAGACCAAATAAGTAACTCTTACAGTTTGCTATCCTAGGAGTTCCAGACTTAGGTTTCTAGATAGTTAGATGATTACAATTCATACCCTAAGTTAAGAATTATCAAAGAAAACCAATGTTCAAGCCAAAAATCCTTTAAAATCCATTTAGAAAACTCAAGATATGCATGATGTTCCATCCATTAGCATTTACTACACAAACTTACAAAAAGAAATAGAGAAAAGTAGTCCAGTGGGATTTTGTGGCCTCACTGGATATGTGTAATAAATGCTAATATAAAGCACGTAATCACCCAAATTTGAACCAAAACATGCAAATTATCATTGTCTTTATGCATCTTATTAAATAACCTAATAAAACATGCCTTTTTCCCATAGAAAAATTTTCAAATTTGCTCATTTACACAGTTAGCAAGAGTTTGCATCTTCACCAGATCTAGCGGGATTTTTGGCCATCACAAGACATAGCATGGTTTTGGTAAGTCACAGGATGTGTGTAGAGGGCATGAGTTTTAGCATAGCTTCTCTTTACTGCCTTAGTGGAGTTTAGGTAGTGGATGAATATAGCAAAGAATTTTGGTATCACAAGATCAGCGGGACTTTAGCGGGTGACTAGATATATCTGGATTGTGTCAGATTTTGTACAAAGGGTGTTTGATGTTCTTGGCAGGGATTAGCTTCTTGACAGGATAAGAAGAGATTTGTCAGGTCAGTGGATATGTCACATGAAGGGCACTTTTAGCACAAATCTGGAAACCTTTATTATTAGTGTAAACATTACTCAACACCTTAGTGGGGAAATCAGTTGACACAGGACCGGCGGGATTTCAAGGTGCTACCGGATGTGTCCGGTGATAGCCTATTTTAGCATAGAGTTCTTTATGAATGATTTGGTGGGGCTCTCTCCTTATTCTAGATAGTAGAGCTTTTGGCATTGACTAGACATGTTTGGTAGGAAGGAAAAGTAGCACAAATCCTATGACAGGGAATTTTAATGTTTTTTGTTTAAAGGTGCCCGGCAGGGAAATGTAAGTCAAGTGGATAAATGTAGATTTCAGGCATTGCAAGATATATCTAGTGAAGATGTTTTTTAGCACTGGATCTTGTGAGGTGGGGTTTTAGGTCAGCGGGGATTAAGGTCTTCATTAGATCGACGGGGTTTTAAGAGTGCTTAGAATATATCTGGAGAAGTCATGTTTTCGCATAAATCTAAATTAGGGCTTCGACGTAGTATGTTCTAAGCTAGATTTCCTACTACTTTTGAACACTTCTCACCTAAGATTTTCATTTAAGGCTAAAGCTGAGGATTCTAAGAAGCACTTTAATGCAAATTCTTCAAGAAAGAAAGGAAACCCAAACCAAACATATACACATTGAATATATACATATGTAAATTTGAAACAAAACCCCAAATTTAAACTAAACAGCCAACCATTCAAAGGGATCTTCAACAAAAACTGAAACAAAACAAATGAAAGATCAAGGAATGAATGTCCAAACCAATAAAAAAAACCCATTCAACAATGAAAAAAGAAGAAAAAGTAGTGTTTTAATGGTGCCAACCTGCGAATGCTAAACTAGAGATGAGAAAGGATCTAATGTGTTGAAAATGCATTCAAAAGCTAGTCTAAATCATCGAAGGTTGCTTGGTCCACGTAGGAGCTCAAAATATCAAAGATTCAAATGTAAAGTGAGTCATTTACAATTGATTGGTCCATATATACTACAAATTAATCACCATTAATGGCAGAGTATGGAGACAACGTGTCTCACATTCACTAATTTGTGGAGTTTTGACATTGTCCAGACCTTGTGGGGATTTCATGGGAGACTGGACATATCGAATGAGGTGTGTTCTTAGCGTAGATCTGGTCAAGGTCACTTTTAGCATAGGATATAGTGAAGGCTCTTAGTGGGGAAATCAACTGGCACGGGATCGATGGGCATTATGGTGCCAACTAGATATGTCAAGTAAAGGGTGTTTTTAATGCAAGTCCGAGGCCGATGGTTTTTAGTGCAACTCTCTTGATGAAAGGTTTGCACAGATAACTAGTGCCTTTGGATAAGAGCTCAAAGTGCAATGATAGAGTATTTCAACACAAAAGGTCATGAAGCCTTGGAATTTGGTGGTAAAGGGACTTGCCCTGTCTTGACTTGATTTCTTTGAAAATTTAAGCATGTTTTTACCAAATGAATGTGAGTTTGACCCCCATATGGACACATTTGACCTTGTAAATTTAACATTACCCAAAAGGAACAGACAGAGACTAAGCCAAACTTCAAGCAGAATCAGAGAAAGGGTGCCTCCATTTGATAAAATTGGGTGTGTGTGCAGGGCACAACACATACCCTGTTCCAAAGATTGTATTTTGCCATATGAAGGGAGGATGTTGGCTAAGGTTGTGGAATTTGTCTTTGCACCTGCCAATTGCATTTGCTTGAAAGTTTCTAAAGCCTTATCAAAAAATCCATTTTTTTCATATCTTGCAATCATTGCATTCCATGTGATGACATTTCTTTGAGGCATCATGCCAAATAGTTCACGTGCATTGTCTATGCTTCCACACTTTGCATACATGTCTCTAAGGGCAGTTGCAACTACAACATCTAACAAAATTTCCATATCTTTTATGCTTTGATGGATGTCCATACCGTGTTCCAAAGATTCCATTTTGGCATAGGCAAGGAGGATATTGGCTAAGGTTGTGGAATTTGGCTTTGCACAGGCACCAATTATATTTTCTTGAAAGTTTATTTAAAGCCTTATCAAATAAATCTATTTTTTTATATCTTGCAATCATTTCATTACATGAAATGGCATTTCATTTCAAGGCATCATGTCAAACAATTCACATACCTTGTCTATGCTTCCACACTTTGCATACATGTCTACTAGGATAGTTGCAACTACAAGATCTGACAAAATTCCCATATCCTTTATGCTTTGATGGATGTCCATACCATGTTCCAAAGATCGTATTTTTCCATATGAAGGGAGGATGTTGGCTAAGGTTGTGGAATTTGTCTTTACATCCGCCAATTACATTTTCTTGAAAGTTTCTAAAGCCTTATCAAAAAATCCATTTTTTTCATATCTTGCAATCATTGCATTCCATGTGATGACATTTCTTTAAGGCATTATGCCAAATAGTTCATGTGCCTTGTCTATGCTTCCACACTTTGCATACATGTCTCTAAAGACAGTTGTAACTACAACATCTAACAAAATTTCCATATATTTTATGCTTTAATGGATGTCCATACCATGTTCCAAAGATCCCATTTTGGCATAGGCAAGGAGTATACTAGCTAAGGTTATGGAATTTGGCTTTACAGCCTCCAATTGTATTTTCTTGAAAGTTTATAAAGCATTATCAAAAAAATCTATTTTTAGTATATCTTGCAATCATTGCATTCCATGAGATGGGATTTCATTGAGGCATCATGTCAAACAGTTCACGTATCTTGTCTATGCTTCCACACTTTGTATACATGTCTACTAGGACAATTGCAACTACAAGATTTGACAAAATTCCCATATCCTTTATGCTTTGATGGATGTCCATACCATGTTCCAAAGATCCTATTTTTCCATATGAAGGGAGGATGTTGGCTAAGGTTGTGGAATTTGTCTTTACATCCGCCAACTGCATTTGCTTGAAAGTTTCTAAATCCTTATCAAAAAATCCATTTTTTCATATCTTACAATCATTGCATTCCATGTGACGACATTCTTTGAGGCATCATGCCAAATAGTTCACTTGCCTTGTCTATGCTTCCACACTTTGCATACATGTCTCTGAGGGCAGTTGCAACTACATCTAACAAAATTCCCATATCTTTTATGCTTTGATGGATGTCTATACCGTGTTCCAAAGAACCCATTTTGGCATAGGCAAGGAGGATACTGGCTAAGGTTGTGGATTTGGCTTTACACTCGCCAATTGTATTTTCTTGAAAGTTTATAAAACATTATCAAAAATATCCATTTTTAGCATATCTTGCAATCATTGCATTCCATGAGATGGCATTTCATTGAGGCATCATGTCAAACAGATCATGTATCTTGTCTATGCTTCCACACTTTGCATTCACGTCTACTAGGATAGTTGCAACTACAAGATCTAACAAAATTCCCATATCCTTTATGCTTTGATGGATGTCCATACGATGTTCCAAAGATCCTATTTTGCCATATGAAGGGAGGATGTTGGCTAAGGTTGTGGAATTTGTCTTTACACCCGCCAATTGCATTTGCTTGAAAGTTTCTAAAGTCTTTTCATATCTTGCAATCATTGCATTCCATGTGATGACATTTCTTTGAGGCATCATGCCAAATAGTTCATGTGTGTTGTCTATGCTTACACACTTTGCATACATGTCTTTGAGGGCAGTTACAACTACAATATCTAACAAAATTTCCATACATATGATGTTTTTTACACTTTTTTTACTGTAACAGTCATATATATGACTATTTTTACACTATTTTTACTATAACAGTCATATACATGACTGTTTTTACACTTTTTTTGACTGTAACAGTCATATATATGACTATTTTTACACTTTTTTTTATTGTAATAGTCATATATATGACTGTTTTTACTTTTTTAGTAGTCCATATGACTGTAACAGTCATTCATCTGACTGTAACAGTCATAATAGTCATTCAATATGACTGATTTTTACTTCTAAAATAGTCCATATGACTGTTATCATAGCAAACGTGGGAATGGTTTCCTTTGGAGAAATGCCACTAAAACATATGTTGTCCCACAGTGAAAGAAACAGACCCATTTAACCTATTTTTACTGCTAAATCTGCTTTAACTTGACCATGACTTCTCAAACATGAAACCTTTAATCTAAAATCTCTGCTTGAAACTTTAGTTTGTCTTGCATGCAAATCATATGGGCATCTATCCATTGCCTAAACTTTAACTACTTTCATGGAATTAAACGTACCTTTGTCTCATTTGCTTACAACCTTGCATGTAGTCTTAGGTCTCCCCATGATGCTTGTGTTTGACATTTGTAGACTTCTCTGCTACTACCACTACTCTTTTGACCTTATGACTATCCCTTAAGAGTTGTTGACTATGGACCTCTACCTGTTGTCCTTTGGCATTCTCACCACTATCTCCATTTCATGTTTGAGCTCCTATTTAACCCTACTCCTTGACAAGACATCCAAGACTCCCTATATCATTGTTAAACATGGTTGGTAGTCTCCTTATCAGGCCTCCAAGCATTATACATGCCTCTCAAGGACCTAACTATCATCATGTCTTCTTGAGTCTCTTCACTATTTTTGTATTCTCCTTGTGTTTATGCATTTTCCCTTCATACCTGTGATGACTGCTCTAAGGTGTAGCTTACAAAAAAATTGAACTAGAAGCAGGAGTGTGACTACTTTTTTGGTGCAGATCTTGATTTTTTTAAATCAAATTCGTTTACCTATGGTGGCAAGTAATGCATTGTTCCAAAGTGTTTCAATTTCATGCAGTGGAAAGGTGTTAGGAGTGACATTTTGCATTCCATAGCTCATGGGCTGAATAGACTATGCCAATGCATCGGGGTGGGTTGGTAAATGCTAGGGGAGGTATCATTTTGTGTGCCACGTGTCCCAGTCATTCGGGGCAATAGGATACCAACAAAGTCCCTTAAGATCCCTAAGACCAAAAAATTGTCAAACTATGACGGAGCAGTTCTTAGAATTTGTGGTAGATGGGAATGTTCCACTTGGACCTATAGGTGCATATGGGTTCTGTCCACAATAGCCTCTCTTTGTTTCGGTCAACTCCAGTTCATTTGACTGTGCCACAATCAAATGCATTCTTGCAAAATACTTCAATTTCATGCAGTGGAAAGGTGCTAGGAGTGACATTTTGCATTCCATGGCTCATGGGGCCAAAGCATCAAAGTGGGTTGGTAAATTCTAGTGGAGGTCTCATTATGTGTGCCAAGGTTCCCAATCATTCGAGGTAGTGGGCTACCGACAAAGTCACTTAAGATCCTAAGAGCAAAAACTACCAAACTTTGATGAAATAGTTATCAGAATTCATGGCAGCTGGGAACATTCCATTTGGATCTATAGGTGCATGTGAGGTCCATCCACAATAACCTCTCTTAGTTTTGGTCAACTCAAATCTATGTGACCGTGTCAAAATCATATGCACTCTTGCAAAATGCTTCAGTTTCATGTAGTCATAAGGTGGTAGGAGTGACATTTTGTATTTCATACCTTGTGGGGCCAAATCAACTATGCCATCACATTAGGGTGGATGGGTAAATGCTAGGGGAGGTCTCATTTTGTGTGTTAAGGGTCCCAATCATTTAAGGCAGTAGGTTATCAGCAAAGTCACTTAAGATCCTAAGAGCAAAAATTGCCAAACATTAACAGAATAGTTCTCAGAATTTGTGGTAGATGGGAACATTCCATTTGGACCTACACATGCACATGGGGTCTGTTAGATTCTGAATCGGCAGAGTGTTTGTCAGTTCCAATGCACAAGCAGATTTGGCCAATAGATATGGGACGTTGCATGAGCTGCCTCCCCTTCACTTCTAGTTCTACTGCACCAAGGGGGGTATCCCTATAGCTAAAGATTTATCTTTGACTCACCCAATGACAGAAAGATTTAGCTTTACAACAATAGGTAGAATACTCTCATGTTTGGACCAAGATTTGCATGATAGATCACAAGGCTGGCAATGTTCTTAGACATATCTAACTGATTGAGGTATGAGAGTATGCAGGGGTCCAATTTCTACTTCCTACAAACTAACAGGGTGGAAATTTGAAAGGATTTGTATTAATGTTTTGGATGCAAGACAGGGGGTTTTGGATCATAACTACTAATCCAGAAGCAGACCGGTGCCTATCTTAGGGCAAGGAGTCAACTAGACGTATACAAGAGAGTGGCTTGCAACTGGCATTCAAGTTTCAAGGGGTTAGGATTGGTATTTGCCTTACAAACACCACCCAAGGATAAGTATTTAACTGTCTCTACTTACATACATACCAGCTGACATACAATCTTCTCCATACTCAACCTAAAACAATTTAATCCACTCCTTGAATGGAAGTTAAAGATTAAGCATGTGATACAGAAATCCATACCCTCGAATATGAGAAAACCTTAGCAACCAGATTTAAAAGAAGAGAATGCATACAACACATGGAGACAAATAGATAAACACATGCAATAATGTAGTTTTCATATAGAATGACAAGAAATTGAACATATGTGCAAGGTGCACTCAGATACAACTCATAAACTCCAACAGAAATAAAACAACCAAGAAAATGCTCTGTCTTTCATTATTTTTCCCCCAAAAAATGCCCAAGCCTTCAACAACCACCAATGAGTAACACAGTTTGCATTTTATAACAAGACTATGTACTCAGCAATAATTACATGGCAATTCAAAATTCTTGCCAAATACAACGCACCACAAAATGTTGCTCAAATCATTAAAAGTTCCAGGCAGAGAGAAAGAAAGGAGCAGGTGAGATCGGGAACTGAGCCGCCGACTAGAGATTTTCCTTACAAATCAGGTAGGTGGCCAGTCAATCATCGACCCATGCCTCTGCATTTCACCATTAATGGCCCAGCTACCCGCAGATCCCTTTGAAATGCAGCAGTGAATGCATAAGAAGTTTTCCCGCCTGAAATGCGGCCACAGATACAAAAAAAACCTTCGCCGCTGAGAGCTTAAAAGATGGTCATCGATCTTCCCCCCTTCGCTGAGATTTGCAGCCTCAAAACACTTGAAAAGTCATGCACCAATTAGAATGTGCCACGTAGGCACCCTGTGCTTCTATCACTAACTTTTTTGCCACTTATTTTGCCTTTTTCGCCCATGCATATGCATCTAAAAATGAGATTGTATATACATACAATCATTCGCAGACAAGGTGGACCCCCAAGACATTATGAAACAAAGTTGAACCTACATTTAGGTATGGGCATTGTATGTATCTCCCTTTGCACATTGGCATATATAAAACACTTTATACAACCTACGGATCTCAAATTTCATTAGCTGCATTTGATTCCTCCTTCGTGTCCGGGTTGTATGTCTTTCCTTTGTATATTAGCTTGTATGTTGCATATACAAATGCAATATACATGCAATCCACAGATTCCAAACCTTTATGAAGCATATTAGAACATGTTTGAAATCTGGCCCTTGTATCTGAACCTTTGCACTTTTCATTGTATATCCACGACATACAATGCATACATACATACAAGCTGCAGATTTCAACACCTTATGAGCTATATTACATTCCCCCTTCACATCTGGGCCTTGTATATGCGCACTTGTACATCACAAACATACAACGTGGATATACAAAACAAAATATACAATCCGGACATGTACCCTTTTATTAACCAAAATGCAATATCCATCGGGTCCGAGCCTTGCATATTCGGTTGTATGTGCCAACATACAATCGCCTTTGAATGCAACTGGTGGACTCCACCCCTTGGTTCTTACTTTGTATGTAACTTTTTCTTTGTATGTGCCTCTTGCATATTTCTGATGTATAATCAGCTTTGTATCTTGTAACATACAATTGTCCTTGTATGTATCCTTTGTATCGGCTTGTCACTGTAGCCAATGCATATCGGCGGGCCCCACCATTTGTATATCAGCCCTTTGCACATTTTCTTTTGCATGTTGCCAATGTATATTTCTTCTTCTATATTTTCTTGTATGCGCCCAATGTATCTACCCATTGTATGTCTGAACATACAACACAAAATATACATGCAACCTGATATACAAGCATAGAATATTCTCATAATCTACGATAGATTCCCCAAATGTACATGCAAACCCGGTATGCATACAAAGATGCATACAACCATTTTTTACCATTTTCAAAGGCCGATTGAAATTTCTGCAAGCCTGCCAAGGTATATTTGCATTTGCACATACAAGCCCCTTTGTATGAACAAAGATACATGCATTTAAAAATATTTTTGTACTTTTCAACTGCAAAGGCCAAAAGACTTCAAATTTTTTTTTTGGGGATTTTATGGAAGGGACCTGCATATTTAAATGCTTGAAACCTGATTATTCATGTAGGCACCACCACTAGCTCTATCTAGGGACCCATGCCTCTTGTAGGCATGGCGAGAACTTCAGATCTCTAGGATGCAAACCAGTGCTTTATCCATTGGGCACAGAGTCACACACTACACCAACCTGCATCACAAATCATAAATATTTTGAAATTTACTTGGTGGCCCAGAGCCACCAAAAATGAAAAACTAGAATTTTCCTCTATCAAACACTTGATTTTCTTCTGATCTCACTGGGTCAAGCCTGAAGATGTTGCCATGATTTACCCACAAACAACCCTTGTCAATTGCATATTCAACCATCTTATTTAGCTTGTCACTGTCAACCTTATGCAAACAACCTTCAATATCAAGCAACATGTGAATGTTATATTTACCAAACAATGTACTCCCATATGAAATATAACATTTATCATCATCTATATCAGCAATATGCATTGTAAAATGATCTCCCAGCTAAACTAAAAACTGAAAGTGCTTAAAGTCCACCATACAGCTAGGATCATTAGGCCTCATTTCATCATAAGTTGGTATATCAAAGAAAAAGCTTTCATATTCATAATTGTGCACATCATGTAAACAATTATCGGCTACACCAAATTGGAAAGGATCAGACACAAGCACATCCTTGCAACAATCTTCATGATATATGTTGGTCTCTCTTTTATCAGGATGAAAAACAGAATCCTCCTCAATAATAGTGCCTTGATTTTCACCATACTCAAATAGATCCTCAACATATGTATCAAAAAGGGTTGAACCAAGTGTTATAATTTCATTACAATATGCCACTGGTTCATGGGCAGCCAAACATGCATTTTCATTACCAATGAATTCCTTGTGTGGAGGAGTATTAGCCTGTGTGTCATAAACAAAACTATAATCAAATAAAGAACAATCATGCTCAGCACTACGACTAGTTTCAATCTCTGATTTCCCTTCATCATTTCCATGTGTATGAATAAAAGGTAATGACTCAAACATGGAATTGCTCCTCTGTTTGCTTATTTCTTCTCTATCTTGAGCACAATACTCAATCATCTCCACAAACCCACTCAAACAAGTATTCATTGTTGTCCATAACCTCATCATTGTTTTCAGAACCAGATACCTCAACATTGAAATGGGAGTCATCATTGATCCTCTCTTTGGCATCCTCAACTGGTGAGCAATCCAGTTGAGCATTGTTATCAGCATTATGTTCAAAAATAGTAGCATTGTCAACTGCGATCTTTTCATTTTCACATTTATCTTCAAATGATGCCATGATCACTTGGTCATTTGCAGCCACATAACTATTATTCACACCAAAGCCTATGGATAGGGAATTCAGTATGTGCTCATTCCTTATTTTTTCTGTATTTTCTAAAAACTTGTATGCCATCTGCACACTTGTTATATTGAATTCCCTCAACAATGCACTAGAGCCCTCTTCAAAAGATTCAAAATATATGCCAATGCAGGCTGAAGTATTAGGTCTGAAGTCTTCAGGGATTTGTGAAACGGCAACTGCAAATCTATGACTGAAATCAATAATGGGCTCTTCATCTTGTCTTCTAATTTCTATCAATCTTGCAACATGATCAATAGGTTCTCTTGCAAATTCTTCTCTAAAATAGTCAACAAGTTCATCCCAACAGGCAAAGGATCTCTTTGGAAAGCTCAAATACCAATCTCTAGCTCTTGCACCAAAGGATCTAACAAAAAACCTCATCCACATATCCTCATCTCTAAATGAATTTTTCTCCATAAAGCTGTGAAAGTTTTGGATATGTGCACCCCCATCACACACACCATGTCCACTAAATCTAGGCATCTGATTATAAATTTTAGCAGGCATACTTTCAACTTGATAATCAACCCACGACAAGTCTAGTTGGTCATACAAAGGATCAAAAGAATTGACAAGAGGTTTAGCACTTTGGCTACCAGACATAACAGGGTTACTATTTAACTGAGCTTGCCTAGCCTCTAAGGATATCAACCTATTCTTTATCACTTCAATTTTTTTACACAACATTTCATCCCCCTCTTGGCTGAGCATGGGTGAATACATATTTGGATTCATATAAACTTCACTTTTAGACATCTTATGTCTGCCTAAGACCTAAGGCTTCCCTTTGACACTTAACTTATGCAATAAAATAACAAATACAAGTGAGAAGAAACCAAGTACCTTTTCTCATCTAGACACTGCAATCTTGAACAGAACATTCTTGGATCACAATAATGCACATCAACCTTTCATGTGCACTAAAACTTTTTTTGCAGAGTCGCCACCTCTCCAAAGAGGATAAAATTTTCAAACAACTGAAAGTTCATCATAGAACAAATATTCTTCTAAGTTCATTCCACCAGCAAAGCACCATATTCACATGAAAGAACCGGATATGCAGCAATAATTTCACACTATTTGACTCTTGTTCCCCAGCAGAGTCACCATTTCTGTTAGTGACTCGGATGGGCAAAACTTCACCAGAGATTGCAAGATAACACTTTCATATTATCCCCAGTGGAGTCACCATTTCTGTTAGTGACTCGGATGGGAAAAACTTCACCAGAGATTGCAAGATAACACTTTCATATTATCCCCAGCAGAGTCACCATTTCTGTTAGTGTCTAAATCGGTAGAGGGTTTTCCAATTCCAATGCACAAGCAAATTTGGCCAATGGATACGGGAAGTTACGTGAGCTGCCTTCCCTTCACTTCTAGTTCTGCCGCACCAAGGGGGGTATCCCTATAGCTAAAGATTTATCTTTGACTCACCTAATGATAGAAAAATTTAGCTTTACAACAACAGGTAGAATACTCTCATGTTTGGACCAAGATTTGCATGATAGATCACAAGGCTGGCAATGTTCTTGGACATATCTAACTGGTTGAGGTATGAGAGTATGCAGGGGTCCAATTTCTACTTCCTACAAACTAACAAGGTGGAAATTTGAAAGGATTTGTATTAATGTTTTGGATGCAAGACAGGGGGTTTTGGATCATAACTACTAATCCAGAAGCAGACCGGTGCCTATCTTAGGGTAAGGAGTCAACTAGACATATACAAGAGAGTGGCTTGCAACTGGCATTCAAGTTTCAAGGGGTTAGGACTGGTATTTGCCTTACAAACACCACCCAAGGATAAGTATTTAACTGTCTCTACTTACATACATCCCAGCTGACATACAATCTTCTCCATACTCAACCTAAAAAAATTTAATCCACTCCTTGAATGGAAGTTAAAGATTAAGCATGTGATACAGAAATCTATACCCTAGAATTTATGAAACCCTTAGCAACCAGATTCAAAAGAAGAGAATGCATACAACACATGGAGACAAACAGATAAACACATGCAACAAGGCATTTTTCATATAGAATGACAAGAAATTGAACATATGTGCAAGGTGCACTCAGATGCAACTCATAAACTCCAACAGAGATAAAACAACCAAGAAAATGCTCTGTCTTTCGTTATTTTTCCCCCAAAAAATGCCCAAGTCTTCAACAATCGCCAATGAGTAACACAGTTTACATTTTATAACAAGACTGTGTCCTCAACAATAATTACATGGCAATTTAAAATTCCTGCCAAATACAACGCACCACAGAATGGTACTCAAATCATTAAAAGTTCCAGGCAGAGAAAAAGAAAGGAGTAAGTGAGATTGGGAACCGAGCCGTCGACTGGAGATTTTCCTTACAAATCAGGTAGGTGGCCAATCAATCATTGACCCATGCCTCTGCATTTCACCATTAATGGTCTAGCTACCCATAACTCCCTTTGAAATGCAACAATGAATGCATAAGAAGTTTTCCCGCCTGAAATGCGGCCACAGATACAAAGAAAACCTTCGCTACTGAGAGCTTAAAAGATGGACATCGATCTTCCTCCCTTCGCAGAGATTTGCGGCCTCAAAACACTTGAAAAGTCATTCACCAGTTAGAATGTGCCACGTAGGCACCCTGTGCTTCTATCACTGACTTTTCTGCCACTTATTTTGCCTTTTTCGCCCATGCATATGCAGCTGAAAATGAGATTGTATATACATACAATCATTCGCAGATAAGGTGGACCCCCAGGACATTATGAAACAAAGTTGAACCTGCATTTGGGTCCAGGCCTTGTATGTATCTCCCTTTGCACATCAGCATATACAACACACTTTATACAACCTACGGATCTCAAATTTCATTCGCTGCATTTGATTCCTCCTTCGCGTCTGGGTTGTATGTCTTTCCTTTGTATATCGACTTATATGTTGCATAGACAAATGCAATATACATGCAATCTGCGGATTCCAAACCTTTATGAAGCATATTAGAACAATTTTGAAATCCAGTCCTTGTATCTGAACCTTTGCACTTTTCATTGTATATCCGCGACATATAATGCATACATACATACATACAAGCTGTGGATTTCAACACCTTATGAGCTATATTACATTCCCCCTTCACGTCTGGGCCTTGTATATGTGTGCTTGTACATCACAAACATACAACATGGATATAGAAAACAAAATATACAATCCGGACATGTACCCTTTTATTAACCAGAATGCAATAGCCATCGGGTCCAGGCCTTGCATATTCAGTTGTATGCGCCAACATACAATCGCCTTTGAATGCAACTGGTGGACCCCACCCCTTGGTTCCTACTTTGTATGTAATTTTTTCTTTGTATGTGCCCCTTGCATATTTCTGATGTATAATCAGCTTTGTATCTTGTAACATACAATTGCCCTTTTATGTATCCTTTGTATCGGCTTGTCACTGTAGCCAATGCATATCGGCGGGCCCCACCATTTGTATATCAGCCCTTTGCACATTTTCTTTTGCATGTTGCCAATGTATATTTCTTCTTGTATATTTTATTGTATGCACCCAATGTATCTAGCCATTGTATGTCTGAACATACAACACAAAATATACATGCAACTCGATATACAAGCACAAAATATTCTTAGAATCTGCGATAGATTCCCCAAATGTACATGCAAGCCCAGTATGCATACAAAGATGCATACAACCATTTTTTACCATTTTCAAAGGCCGATTGAAATTTTTGCAAGACTGCCAAGGTATATTTGCATTTGCACATACAAACCCCTTTGTATGTACAAAGATACATGCATTTAAAACTATTTTTGCACTTTTCAACTACAAAGGCCAAAAGACTTAGAATTTTTTTTTGGATTTTATGGAAGGGACCTACATATTTAAATGCTTGAAACCTGAATATTCATGCAGGCACCACCAGGGTCCATCCACAATAACCTCTCTTAGTTTTGGTCAACTCAAATCTATTTGACCATGCTGAAATCAAATGCATTCTTGCAAAATCCTTCAGTTTCATACAATACAACCTTGCCAGGTGCCATATTCTTTGTTATGCTCGCCGTAGGGCTGAACGGACTGCACCAAGACATCGGAGTGGGTGGTTAAATTCCAAGGTAGGTCTCATTTTGTGGGCCAAGTGTCCGAGCCATTTTGGACAGTAGGCTACCGACAAAGTCCCTTAGGATCCCTAAGACCAAAAAACTACCAAACTTTGACGAAATAATTCTTAGAATTTGCGGTAGCTAGGAATGTTTTGTTTGGACCTACAGGTGCATGTAGTGTCCATCCACAATCACCTCTCTTGGTTTTGGTCAACTCTAGTCTGTTTGACCGTACCAAAATCAAATGCATTTTTCTAAATTGCTTCAGCTTCATGCAGGAAAGGTGCTAGGAGTGACATTTTGCATTCCATAGCTCGTGGGGCTAAATGGACTACATGAACACATTGGGGTGGGTGGATAAATTCTAGGGGAGGTATCTCATGTGCCAAGGGTCCCAATCATTTGAGGCAATAGGCTACTAGCAAAGTCACTTAAGATTCTAAGAGCAAAAATTGCCAAACTTTGATGGAGCAGTTCTCAGAATTCATGGTAGCTGGGAACATTTGGTTTGGACCTATAGGTGTACATAGAGTCCATCCAATATAACCTCTCTTAGTTTTGGTCAACTCCAGTCTGTTTGACCGTGGCAAAATCAAATGAATTCCTTAAAAATGCTTCAGTTTCATGCAACACAATCTTGTCAGGTGCTATATTTTTGTCTTGCTCATCATGGGGCCAAACTAACTGTGCCAACACATTGGGATGGGTGGGTAAATGCTAGGGGCGGTCTCATTTTGTGTGCCAAGCGTCCCAGTCATTCCAGGCTATAAGATACTTACAAAGTCAAAAGTTGCTAGGACTAAAATTTTGCATTCCATGGGTCATGGGGTCAAACCGACTGTGCCAACATATCTAGGTGGGCAGGTAAATGCTAGGGTAGGTCTCATTTCATGTGCAAAGTGTCTCATTTGTTCTAGGCTACAAGATACCAATAAAGTCAAAAGGTGCTAGGAGTGAGATTTTGCAATCCACAACTTGTGGGGCCAAACCAACAGTGCTAATGTATCAGGGTGGGTGGGTAAATGCCAAGGAAGGTCTAGTTTCATGTGCCAAGGGTCCCAGTCATTCTAGGTTGTAAGCTACTGGCAAAGTCACTTTGCCAGCTTGCAGCCTAGAATGACTGGGATGCTTGGCTGGTGCAGGAGCACCTTGGCAAATCAAAGTTGTCCTAGACAAATCTTTAATTTTTGGTTAAATTTGTAATGATTTAATATTGTATTGAGGTCCATCAAGTCATCTTTCATGTGTTAAGATCCTAGGAGGGGTCTAATGTTTAAGTCTTATGACAAGTTGTCATAAAAAATGGAAAATCCCTAAAAATGTATCTTTCAAAAATGTAAAATGAGGAAGGTGAAGGGTCACCTTGTTCCAATTCATTGGAAGGAAGTGGAAACTGAAGAGACAAATGAGGAATGCCTTTATTAAGGCCTTGTAACATCCAAATAAGGTGTGGGTGGTTGATTGGAAAGTTCTAATGAATAAAAGAACACTGTTTTTATTGTATTCCTTCAGAAATTTGCTGTTTTCAGTCATTGTACGGAATTGTACGGCCAAGTACTGGTACCAAATTGGTTGTAAGTGATAGTCCTATCAATCACCCTCCATTTCCTTTTGGTTGCATGCATTTTAGTTTCGTTTTGCTCAAGATATTGCATTTTTCGTGTAGACTGTCAAACCCTGATTTAGGGTAACCTGTTTTGGGAAAAATGCCATAACTTTTGTTTCCACCGTTGGATCTTTATGTAACTTGGAGAAAATTACTGTAACTATGTTATCTACAATCTGACCGAAGCGATTGACCTCATTTTGTGTTGTGTGGAAGTTATGGATGACTGTTCGTGGCATTTCACAGTGACATTTCTGAGTTTGAACCCTTGTAGCAGCATTACCAGTCCGTTTTTAGAGCACATTTTCCAAAGTAACCTATACCCATCTTAGAGTATGCTGTGGGGAGGCATAATGGGTATCCAATGCATGTCTTAGGTTGACATTTGAAGGTCTGTGCAAAAGGATAAGAGGATTGTTCTCTTTTTCTAGGGAGACAAGCCATTTAGAGGATTTGTGAAGCAAGTGTATGTTCCGGGAGTGATCTGCCTTAACCAATGGGTGGGATGAGTCATTTGGTACCCCAATACAACCTTTCCATGATCATACTGGAGTTTCCTTCTGCTGTTCCCACTTTTGCATAAAGGTCTTCGTTTTTGGGCTTGTAGGTGAAGTAGAACCTTGGGATTTATGAAGGAAGAGTTGCCTCAAAGAGTGATAAACTTGTAAAGTGAGTTGATTGAAACCCTTTGATATGAAATATGCTATAAGGAGTTGTGTTGTTCTTTATCCTCTGCATCAAATTGGTATCAGAGCTCAGAAGATTCTGAGCGTGTAGATAGAGCGCCGAAGGAGGCAACCTACACCAGGAGTTCGAGATGAGCATTGGTTTTTACTATCTGATTCTTGTTGAGAAGTTTTATGGTTGTAGGTGCAAGTTCACTCACTGCTGTAGGCAGACAGGAAGGTCTGTCAAGAGGGCCAAAGGAGATGGTCCATTGGTTGTCGCCAACAGTCTTGGGGAGAGAGGCAAGAGAGGACTCCCAGGTGAGGGACAGAAGTGTTGTTGTAGCAAGAAGGAGTGGACTTCTGATGCACCTTGGAGGCAGCCAGTCAAACTCCATTAATAGGAGTCACAGTTGGAAGGTAAAGATAAAGCAGAGGAGACATCAAGTCAGGGTTGAAGACATAAAGAGGTAAAAGTCATTTGAAGTAGACCACACAACTCTTGGGACAAGAGTTTTCTTCATGCTGAGGAGTATGGTGCAGGAGCACCTTGGCAAATCAAAGTTGTCCTAGACAAATCTTTAATTTTTGGTTAAATTTGTAATGATTTAATATTGTATTGAGGTCCATCAAGTCATCTTTCATGTGTTAAGATCCTAGGAGGGGTCTAATGTTTAAGTCTTATGACAAGTTGTCATAAAAAATGGAAAATCCCTAAAAATGTATCTTTCAAAAATGTAAAATGAGGAAGGTGAAGGGTCACCTTGTTCCAATTCATTGGAAGGAAGTGGAAACTGAAGAGACAAATGAGGAATGCCTTTATTAAGGCCTTGTAACATCCAAATAAGGTGTGGGTGGTTGATTGGAAAGTTCTAATGAATAAAAGAACACTGTTTTTATTGTATTCCTTCAGAAATTTGCTGTTTTCAGTCGTTGTACGGAATTGTACGGCCAAGTACTGGTACCAAATTGGTTGTAAGTGATAGTCCTATCAATCACCCTCCATTTCCTTTTGGTTTCATGCATTTTAGTTTCGTTTTGCTCAAGATATTGCATTTTTCGTGTAGACTGTCAAACCCTGATTTAGGGTAACCTGTTTTGGGAAAAATGCCATAACTTTTGTTTCCACCGTTGGATCTTTATGTAACTTGGGGAAAATTACTGTAACTATGTTATCTACAATCTGACTGAAGCGATTGACCTCATTTTGTGTTGTGTGGAAGTTATGGATGAATGTTCGTGGCATTTCACAGTGACATTTCTGAGTTTGAACCCTTGTAGCAGCATTACCAGTCCGTTTTTAGAGCACATTTTCCAAAGTAACCTATACCCATCTTAGAGTATGCTGTGGGGAGGCATAATGGGTATCCAATGCATGTCTTAGGTTGACATTTGAAGGTCTGTGCAAAAAGATAAGAGGACTGTTCTCTTTTTCTAGGGAGACAAGCCATTTAGAGGATTTGTGAAGCAAGTGTATGTTCCGGGAGTGATCTGCCTTAACCAATGGGTGGGATGAGTCATTTGGTACCCCAATACAACCTTTCCATGATCATACTGGAGTTTCCTTCTGTTGTCCCACTTTTGCATAAAGGTCTTCGTTTTTGGGCTTGTAGGTGAAGTAGAACCTTGGGATTTATGAAGGAAGAGTTGCCTCAAAGAGTGATAAACTTGTAAAGTGAGTTGATTGAAACCCTTTGATATGAAATATGCTATAAGGAGTTGTGTTGTTCTTTATCCTCTGCATCATTGGCATACGAAATAAGGCCTCCCCTAACATTTACCTACCCACCCTAACACATTGGCATAGTCAATTTGGCCCCACCATAAGCAGAACAAAAAATATGGCACCTATCAAGGTTGTGTTGCATGAAACTGAAGCATTTTGCAAGAATGCATTTGATTTCAGTACAATCAAACAGATTTGAGTTGACCAAAACTAAGAGAGGTTATTGTGGAAAGACCCCACATGCTCCTGTAGGTCTAAACAAAACATTCCCATCTTCCATGAATTTCAAGAACTACTCCATCAAAGTTTTATAGTTTTTTCTCTTAGGATCTTAAGTGACTGCCGGTAGCATGCTGCCTCGAATGATTGCGACCCTTGGTACATGAAATGAGATCTCACCTAGTATTTACCTGCCCACCCCAATGCATTGGTATAGTCAGTTCAGCCCCATGAGCTATGGAATGCAAAATGTCACACCTAGCACCTTTCCACTGCATGAAACTAAAGCAATTTGGAAGAATGCATTTGATTTCGGCACGGTCAAATGGATTGGAGTTGACCAAAACTGAGAGAGGTTATTGTGGAAAAACCCCATGTGCACTTGTAGGTCCAAATGGAACATTCCCAGCTGCCATGAATTCTGAGAACTATTCTGTCAAAGTTTGGCATTTTTTTGGTCTTAGGGATCCTAAGGGACTTTGTCAGTAGCCTGTTACCTAGAACAACTGAGATGCTTGGCCCATGAAATGAGACCTCCCCTAGCAATTATTTACCCACCCCAACATGTTAGCGCAGTCCGTTCAGTCCCACAAGCTGTGGAATGCAAAATCTCACTCCTAGCCCCTTTTGACTTTACCGGTATCTTGTAGCCTGGAATGAATGAGACACTTGGCACATGAAATGAGACCTCCCCTAGCATTTACCTTCCCACCTGGACATGTTGGCGCAGCTGGTTCAACCCCACAACCTATGGAATGCAAAATTTCAATCCTAACAACTTTTAACTTTTTCGATAGCTTACAGCCTGAAACGAATGGGATGCTTGGCACACAAAACAAGACCTCCCCTAGAATTTACCCGCCCACCCTGATGTGTTGGTGTAGTTGGTTTAGCTCCACGATGAGTAGAACAAAAATTATCACACCTAGCAAGGTTGTGCTGCATGAAACTGAAGCATTTTGCAAGAATGTATTTGATTTCTCCATGGTCAAACAAACTAGAGTTGACCAAAACTAAGAGAGGTTATTATGGATGGACCCCACATGCACCTATAGGTGCAAACAAAATGTTCTTATCTACCACAAATTGTGAGAATTACTCCATCAAATTTTGGTAGTTTTTGCTCTTAGGATCTTAAGAGACTTTACTGGTAGTCTGCTGCCTCGAATGATTAGGACCCTTGGCAAATGAAACAAGACCTCCCTTGGAATTTACCCACCTACCCGAATGCATTGGCATAGTTTGTTTAGCCCCACAAGCTATCAAATGCAAAATGTCACTCCTAGCACCTTTCCACTGCATGAAACTGAAGCATTTTGTAAGAATGCATTTGATTTTGACACTATCAAATGGATTGGAGTTGACTGAAACTGAGAGAGGTTATTGTGGATGGACCCCACATACACCTATAGGTCCAAACGGAACATTCCTAGCTTCCATGAATTATGAGAACTACTCCATCAAAGTTTGGTAGTTTTTTGGTCTTAGGGATCTTAAGGGACTTTGCCAGTAGCCTGCTGCCTCGAATGACTGAGGTGATTGGCACATGAAACGAGACCTCCCCTAGCATTTACCCACCTACCCTAATGCATTGGCATAGTCTATTCAGTCCCACAATCTATGGAATGCAAAATGCCACTCCTAGCACCTTTCCACTGCATGAAACTGAAGCATTTTGGAACAATACGTTCCTTGCCACCATAGGCAAACGAAATTGATTTAAAAAAAATCAAGGTAGGTGTTTGTAGGTGGACTTGACATCCACCTATACATGCAAAGAAGATGTTCCTAGGTGTCACAATTTGATGGAATAGTCGGTCCAATACTTGTCACCTTTTTTTTCTTAGGACTCTTGAGAGATTGTCTGCGTTTGATATAGTCGAGAACGACCATGAGGCTTTGCCATCAAAAAAATTAGTCATAATACCTTTCTACTAGATGAAAATTTAGTACTATAAAGGTGTTCTCACTTGATCCAATGTCTTGTAGGGCATCAATTGAGGCTGCCCTTACTGCTAGTATCAATTATTTGTCATTAAAACTCATTAAGACTCATTATAAAATAGTAACATCATTAAAACGAATTAAAACTCATAGTAACATTGGTAAAAATCATTAAATCTCATTATGAAATAGAAAGTAAAGGACATAACATCATGAAATAATCATGAAAACCTACCTTACTTTCCTTCCAAAGGCAACTTCATAAGGATTATGCCTACCTCCATCATACTAAAATCCTGCATTCAAATGCAATTGCACTATTTAGCTAAAATGAGTAGCTAAAATGTACAAGGTGAAATGACGATAGCAAATAAAAATAACATACCTTTCTTTCATTGCACTAATTCAATCCAATGAACCATCCGGATCTACTCTACTCTTTATTGTGTCAAGTATTGCCTCATGATTAGACTCATAAACCTTCCACAAGGTCCTGTTCAATGGTCTACCCCCATATTTGATCAAATGAATATTTGATGCCACAACAATGTTAGAATAATGAATAATCTTCCTATGTGTGTGAAATTCCTCGAACAACCACACATTAGACTTCTTCACTGGGTACCTTCTAATCCATGTTCTAGTAACAACCATTGATCTTGTAGGGTACTTAATGTTTTCTCCATCTCTAACAGGAGAATCTAATTTCTTTTTTGCCTCCACACAATGACACAAATAATAATCCATTCCTTTTTCATTATCTTTAGCTGCAATAACTGCATAAGCATGCCTTACATTGACATGTGCATTCAGCTTGATGAATATAGTCAACAATACAAGAAAAACTACAAAATAAGATGGCATATTGAATTTTAATAAATTTGAATGCTGATAATACCTAGTTGAACTAGGTCTGAAACATGGTCAAAATCAACCAATGATTCAATCTCTATGATTTGTAGTGTTGTCGGTGGTCGATACATGTCAATCGGGCTTAGGCCTCTTGTACACCAATCATCAACCTAATCCTTTGACTCACAATCATACCAAGCTTCATATGTACATGAAGAACAAGAGCATGCCATCCGTTATGTATGAATACCCATGAACCTATATTAGAGCTTCTAAAAGAGTGTAGCTCACTCTATCCTGTCAATGTACAACAATCCTCATATTTTGCAATGTTAGTATCATCAACCAACCAAAAATATCTACGAACTATAGACTTACCTTCATTACCTGGACCCATTGTAGCATTACACCATTCAACAATAGATCTCACATCTGTCAACTTTGCATTGTCTTTGTACTTCAACTCTTCTCATGCCAATGCTCTTTTGATACATGCTCCTGCACCATCATGTTCCCCCTTTCCATGCCTGACCTCACAAATTATCTAACCATATGCTATGTTGACGAAATGATATGCTCCTGCTGGCCAAATCATAGTAGAACATCTAAAAGCAACCTTGCATGAACTCCATAGAATGTGTGTGATCATCACTAATATAAAAATGATATTCCCTCAAGATCTACCTATTATCCTCTGTACTATCTTCTGCATGAATGAATTCTAGTTGCACAAATATAGCAACTTACGTAGAGTTGTAATACTGTGATTGCACCTTATTCTGTGGCTATAGTGTGTAGTTCTCTGCAAAGTCAACAACTTAAATGATGGTACCAAGTGGAAACATGTCCATGCATAACTTGAATTGTAAGTCCAACCATCGAGCTCTATGGTTATGCCTTTCATACTCGTAAATTATGTTATCTCATAAAATAGAGATTGCATATGTGTTGTCCATATGTTGACAAATTGGCAAATGTTGCAACCCACCACAATGATCACACATGTCATCCAAGCATAAGCTATTATGGAATAATTGACCATCCACTCTTTGACATAAGATGCTTGATATGAAATCTCTTAAAGATCTAGGTGGACACTTTATATTACACTCCTGCAAAACATTGTTAGTATGCAAATCTACACACACACACACACACATATAAATATCATAATGATTATAAAACTCAATATGTACTCTACAACAACAAGTTGTGTGTTTGATTTATTTTGACACAAAAAAAATTTACCATTTCAAAATACCTTTGACAAATTTTCACTTGAGGATACATCTCTTGAAATTTCTTGAAAATTTGTGTTTGAGTCACATCCAAAAAATTCTTTGGATGTGGCTCAAGGTTTCGACAACCAATTCTCCTTCTCATAACATCTCTTGCATTAGGAGATACCCTTGTGTTATTTTTCCAAAATTCTTTGATGAGGGATCTGAAGGCTTCAACAACAACTTTGTATTTCTATGGTAGAATCCCAAAGAATGCCCACAATTTATTGATGTTTGGGTCCTCAACTCTTTCACGTCTTCCAACAGCTCTCATTAGAGTTTTTCTACTTATTTTCAATGTTTGACATGTCTTTCTTGTAACATCACATTCCATAATTCCCATAAATTAACATAAGTATTCATCTTAACTAAGAATTAGAATACATCATGATTATCCAAATCATAGTTAAACAAGAATGAATTATTTTTATTACAATAATTAAACATGTTATTCTTTACCAGAATATAACAAAACTTTGAATTACAATATTCAATTACATCTCATTAGTGAATAACCTTCACTATGCATGTACAAAGCTATGCTCAAGGCATCAAATATCAAATTATACATAGTAACTGACTATTAAGTCATATAATGAAAAAGCACTACATTTGGAACTCTTGATATCTATCTTCATAACCTCGGCTTGTCTCATGCTTGGGAAGGAGAGCATCATCCAAGTGCTTTTCCTCCAACCACAGATCGGCGGTCCCCCACACAACTTCCTACCTGGAAGTAGCCCTACCCTTCATGAAAGGTATAGATATAAGAAACCATTAGGGTTTCCATCTAAGTATCTAGTGTTGTGTCCTTCATAATGCCTCTTGGTCACGTAACTATAGATCCACTCTAACTATGCATGACACTACTAGAGACATTATGCCATCTGGAGCACTGTGGACTGACAATGCATGCAGAGATAGTTACATTACTTTGGCTGAAGATTTACATACATGTACATTACGCAATGAATGTCGTCGTATGTCCACCACCCTAACTTGACTTAGAAGTTGTCTTATCCTACAGTATGCTTAATTCGCCCTCTCTCTAGGTCTACTAAAAGTGGGTTCAGTTTGATTCATAGTCCAATACCAGGACAATTGACTCTTATCTTAGGACTATATCAAATGTAATAGGGTACTTTCACAATGAGGAACCTATGACTCCTTGTCACTCTATTCCATTTTTCAACATGTTAAAATTCAACCAAGTTTTCCAACCTAGGTCTTCCATGGTTTACAGTTTCAAAATGATCTACCATATGGGTTATATTCAAGATCATAATAACATAGGTTTATCTACCCATGGTTCATAGTTTCAAAGTGATCTACCATAGAGGTTAAATTCAAGATCATAATATCATAGGCTTACATTGCCTTAGCCAATTAAGATGGTTTTAATAATAGACAATAACTCATATACCCATGTGAGTTTTTAATGTTAAATACTCCCTTCATGGAGTTTGGTCACAAGTAACGAAATGGTTTTGAATTACATTATAATATATAAGACTTAACTGGCTAATCTTTCCAGATCTCATAATGTTATAAGAAGAGGAGAATCCTCTCTATTATCCCAACATGCATGCAAAGCTATCTTTGAGTAAAACTATAATCTTTCATATTACAATCCTCCTCTTTTATCGAGGGGTCGATATATACTACATTTGGTTATCCTAAATAACCCTTCAATAGCAGTCAAGTTCTATGCATGATGTTCTCATGAATGTATTATTACCAATTTTCACCTATAGCTCAAATTGGCAGAGCTAAAAAAGTTCATTACATTTGACGTGAAGAATTTTTTAACACATTCCTACTATGCTTAACCATAACATATTTTAAGTGTTTAAGAAAAGATTGATTTCAGTTTTGTTGTTCAGAGTAAAGAAACATAAAGGAAAGTACATATTGAACACAAGGCATTGCTTTCATTCATTTCAGTGATGTTTCATTCATTTCACAATGTTTCATTCATGTTGCAAATGAAGTATACACAAAATCGCACAAGTGTTGCATTTGTATTCATTGGAAAGAAAAGAGTAATCAATGGTCCCACACAAGCCGTGGGAGTAGCTTAACCAATGTAACATAATATATGCTATGCATCTGAAGATAAAAGAAATGCATCTGAAGATAAAAGAAATGAAAGGAAGCATAAAGGAAAAAGCATATACATCATTGCCTGATATAGCTTTGGGGTAGATCTTCTTTGTCTCTTGCTCTTTGTCTCCTAATCTCCAAGTGAGCCTGCATCATGGTAAACAATTGGTTAGAGCTCCAGATATGAATCTTCCTATGTGTCCTACCAATAGAAATATAGCACATGTCATGATGCATTGGATCAATAAGAAAGATCTATCTAGAAAGATCAAATCATCATATGAACATTGAATTCATTATTTTATATCTAACTTGTTTGTGCAATGTGTAGGTACATGTACACTCATCATTATGTAGGACATTTTAGCATGTGGTAAAAAATGGGCTCCCACAAGGGTTGAACCTAGCATGCTGCCCCTTGATCTTAAGGGGAATATAAGATAAGATAAGAACTCTCAGATCAATAAATAAAAGCATATTCTGATTGAAAGTCAATAACAACACCAATACATCATGGACAGCTAATGAGGTAGAGCAGTCATAAATACCATTCATAATGACAAAGTATAAGAGCAAGTCTCTTTGCTGTCTATACATCATGCAAAGACATATTGATGCCATCAAGTGAACATATGGTGCATGGATATATATGATCTATGAGAATATAAACAATGGATACCACAATCATCTTGGATATAGTCACCTTGACAATAAATGCCTACTTTGTCATTATGAATAGCATTTAGAGCAATATCAAGAACATTATGACCATCATGGAGTAGTAGATGGATAGTAGTAGAACATGTATTTACCACTTTTGTTGTGAATGAAGTGTAAAGTTGCTATTGAATGCATGAAACAACCATAAAGGACAAAAATTAGTCATGATCATAGTTGTCCTATCAGTCATTAAGCATATTATTAGCTATAGGATAGTCATACCAATAAAAATAGTCCTATATCTATAATAGAGAGGAACAACTTGAGTCATGATTGATACAGTAGTATAAGTGCCATGTCAAATTTCTAGTATGCAAGAGAAATCATAAGAATAAAATGTCTAACTGCCTTAAGAAGTAAAGGAACAACAAATTGTTAGAGAGAGGTAGAGAGGAATTTGCAATGTTTCAAACCATGGAGCAGTCACCTTGGGGATAGTCCATTCATCATATAATCACCATATACCTCTGCCAAATGAAGATATAATCATATGCTACATGAGTCATGAGAGGAATTCATAATGCCATCAAAGAGAGATAAGGAGATATATCAAAGTACAACAGTCTTGATCAAAGGACAACAATTATCATTCAAATCAAAAGTCATGTCTATCATACAATTGTAGTCATTGCAATAATGTGCATCTACAGGAATCAAGAGTAGACCATAGTCGTGATAGCATATAGAATTTAAGAGTCCATGCCAAGTAGAAGAGAACAGTCCTAAGACATGGTAGAGCATGTCAGCATGACATCATTAGTATATAGGACAACAATGAGTCCACAACAAATGAAGAAGAATATTGTAACAATCAATAAAGATAGTCAAGAGACAAAGAACAAAGCTACAGGTCTAGGAACAACATTAAGAGATAACATATGGTGCCTTCTTCAACTAACCTTCTCTACATAATGCCATGAGTAATAGACAGACATATATGTGAGACAGAGATACAATGATAGAGATGCAAGTGAGGCCAAGAAGGATTATCAAAGAGCATAGTGATTTCATTCATTACAGGAGGTAGCAGTCAAATTGTAATATTAACCTCATAAGAATGGAGCAATATCATGCCACACCAAACATACATCATTGAAGGTTTTATCTTTGAAATCATGAGAGACAATGATGAAAAGAGAAGATACAATACACATGTATTTGATTCTATGCTACAGAAATGTATTGCTACAGGAGCTACCATTTTGCTACAGGGAGATAGCTTCATATATAGAGAGAACATAAGCAAAGAAAATCTTAACTTGAGTGAATATCATAGGCACAACCTTGCATTAGAAAAGAAATTTCTATTGTCTCTTTCAGAAAAATGAGAAGCATTGTCTCTTTTTGCCATACAGAAAGTAATGAAACCCTCGAGATCTTTCAGACTAAGAGATACTCAGAAATATGTTCATGAAGCCATGGCCATAGAGTATGGAGCAGCTTTAGAAAGTAGGGAAGCATGAAAAAAACTAAAGGGTCCTTTCATTTTACAGTTCTTAAGCTCAAATCGAGCATCTTTTACAGATAAAATAGGAAAGGGGTAGATTCAAAAACTTACCAAAGTTGCTGATAAAAAAATGCACTCAAAGGCTGCGGGTTTTCTCACAGAGAATACATTCCAAACTAGCAGTGTGGAAGCTTCAAAGACATCCATGGAAGCCTCATATTACAAAGGAGAGATCGATAAAAGATTAAAAAAATGGAATGCATCAGTAATATGATCATGGTTGTAGCTTAAAAGCTTGAGAAATGTTTTTGAAATGGAGAACATTATCCAGTTTTGTGTCAAAAAAACTTACCTCTGCGTTTTTCCTTCAAAATATCCATTGAGATCTTAAAGAAACAACAAGAATGGTGGAGAAATGCTCAAGATTTGAGCTCAAACCCTAGCAATATCCAAGCATGGCAGCGCAGAGTAGCAAGCAAGTGAAATACAATTTGCAAAATGACAACATTTAGGGTTGTTTCTCTTTTGTCATAGTTGCCCTAGCTCGGCTATGAGCTTTTGACTTTGTTTTATTTAGAAAATCATTGTTATCCAAAAATATGTCTAAGGTCAAAACAAATAATCATCAAACCTAGTGTTGAGTGAGGGGAGCTCGTGAGGGTTATTTTATTTCTTTTGATTTTCTACAAAGGCACTGAAAACAATAATGTAGATGTAAGTAGTGCAATATGGCATGGGAGACATAAGGGTTTGATTCATATTTTTACATATCATATCTCACATATGATTATGTTCTTTGACCTTTTGCATGTGAATATGTCTTTATTGGCATCATCATAGGATGCATGAGGTAATCAAGAAAATCAAAGGGGAGTTATAAGGAGAGTTATTATTTTTAAACTTTTTGAAAGTAATTGCCCTTAGTTTGCATCACTTAGAAATTGATAAACAAATGTAAACAAATAATAAAGTAATAAGTTATAAATTACTTTATTATTTGTCATAAAGTTGTAAAAGTCAAGAGATAGACAAATTTATAACAAATAGTAAAGTAAGTCATTTTGATTACTTTATTACTTGTTCACGTTGTTTCCTCATCCCAAAATCATGCAAAATTAGGAGATGGAGTTAACTGAGTTATTTTAGGAGTTTTACATGATTTTTGGTCAAACTAGGAGGGGTTTGGAGTACCACATGGTCAAACTAGGTGTAAGGGGCAGTATGGAGCTATTTGTACTCATTTTGGATCAGTTATGAGACCTATTTTCTAGGCTTTACTATTTTTCTCATGAGAGAGTTTTGGAATAAATAGAGAAACAAGAAAGTACTCTACCACTTGGTGATACTATCTCTCATCTCACATTGACAGTCTAAGAATGTCGTTTGGTTGAGCTGACTCAAACTTTGTCAAAATAACTCAATCAACAAGACAACACTGTAGACACCTAAAATTGACTTGCTCTACAAACCAATTTCTCCTATCTCTACACCACCAATTATCCCTCCTATTAATTAAATAAATTCATTTTATTTAATTAATTTATCTCTAATCATCTACCCTTAGCCATTTGTCTATCCTTTGTGATCAATTAATTCATCTAATTTATCACTATACCTTACAACACTATCCCTCATTAATTAAATAAATATTCTCAATATTTATTTAGTTAATTGGTCCATCTCCCTAATCCTTGTTAATTAAATAAACCATACTTATTTAATTAATCTACCCTACTAATCAACCTAAACCTAGCATAGTTGATTAAATAGCAAGCCTACCTATCCCCTAGACCTAAATTAATTAAGCTAAACACTTAATTAAACCATGCTTAACCCCTTCTTCCACACACTTTGAATAAAAATCATTTTTTTATTTAAAGAATCACATCTTCCTCTTACACATGTAAGTGTACATGTGTCCTTGACCTTCCCACTTGTCTTAGTCTTCATTAATGGAACTCTTCCCCATGTGTGAATTAAAAATTCACATATAACTTGTCACATCCAACACTTCCCCCAAAATGAATTTTTAATTCATTTTAATTCTCATCACCCTTCCCCATGTGAATTTAAAATTCACAAATATTGAGAGCCATCCACTCTCATTGACCTAATCTTAACCCTTGATCTCTCTTACCTGACCCTCTTGTGAGACTTGTCACAAGACTGCAACTCCAACCCAAACCCTAATCCTCAAGCATTCCTAGCTATTGATCTAAGCTTTCAATCCTCATTCTCCATCCTGTTATCAAAAATCTATAAATAGAACCCTCACCCAAGCCATTTTCATAACTTCTTCATCCTATCATCACTATGCAAAAATTTGTCTCATCTCCTCTCATCATACCCTTACCATGCCAAAATCATTCATCATCCTATAGCCATACTATCTCCTCTTGATCTCCATCCAATCTCTCATCAAATCCTCACCATCATATTGTGTTGAAAGCTAGAACAACCCAAATTCTCAAAACACTTGGGTAAAGCTAGGAGAGCTCTTGGGTGCACTCTCCTCCACCTTATCAAGGAGTAAGAAGATCTTGAGGTATATTTTATGTGTTTTCATGCATTTCATTTATGTTTTTAGCCTCTAACATTTTATCTTGTCTTCATTTGGCACGCCCGGTGGGACCCACAAGGTCCTAATCCAACATTTTGTGTGAGTTTTTGTCTTTTGAGATGTGGTTTTGCAGGTTTAGTGCCAAAAGCTCTTTGTTTAGCACTATTTGCTCCCGCAGTGGTGCTATTTACTCATACTGTGGCACTATTTACTTTTGTTTTGGCACTATTTTTCACGACATCCATACTATCTTTGAAGCTTGTGTTTTGGTTTTAATGCTTTTCTTTGAAGTTTTCACAAGCTTTTAGATTATCTTGCTCTCTATTTTGACAGTAAATACACAGAAAGAAGGGGAGATAATGGCAAAAATTTTTAAAAACACTTAGTTTTCTTTTGTCTTCCACCCTCACTCTTTTATCCTTTAATAACACTTTCTTGGGTGGTTGGAACTAATGGGGGGGTGTTTAGAAGGAATAAGAAGCCTTTTCATAGCATTTTGAATCAATATTTGCCATTAACCTCTTATTTTGCACCTCCTTTTGAAGTACTGCATCGTTTTGGCACCAAACTTACCTAGTTCGGTGCTATCTTTCTTACTGTAGAAGGTAAACTAAGGTAAAAACACAGTTTGGTGCTATTTTCTAGTAGTTTGGCCTATCTTGTATTTGGCACTATCTTGTATTTTGGTGTTATCATGTATTTTGGCGCTATCTTGTATTTTGGCGCTATCCTATATTTTGGCGCTATCTTGTATTTTGGCGCTGTCTTGTATTTTGGTGCTATTTTGCCCTAGATTGGCATCATCCTCTATTTTGGCGATATCTCCCAGATTGGCACCATCCATTATTTTGGCGCTATTTATCTCTGTTTTGGTGCTATTTTCATAACAGTTTCTCGAGGTCTGTGCAGGCCTCTAACACATTTTTTAAGGAAAAAGAACGTTTGTCCAAGACATTAAAATCAAACTACTAACATCTTTCACATGGATTTAGTAGCTTAGACACATTTTCTTTTGGTGCAACTAAAATAAATCTTGTTTGCAAACAATCTTAGGCACACTTCATTTTGGGCTATTAAAAGAACATTAGCAATTGTTTGGTGTCTTGTGCACTTGCACGTTTGTGTTACCCAAGGGATAGAATCAAATTATCCTCTCCCCTTTCCTTCATAAGGATCTTGGGTGAAGAGAAATGGTTCTACTCTCTTTTTATTTTTAGGAAGTGGGCCTACTCTTGAGACACATCCGTAAGGAGAACTCATTTGCGACCCCGAGTGGTGCTTTCCATTCGGTCCACTATATAAAAGGCCTAGGTGAAAGCCAAAGCTTCTTGGTGATGTATTCTCATTCCAACAGTTACCCAGTATCCACACACTTGTGTGTGAGATACGTCAACCCCATTCTCTCCTTGCAAAAGGATTGATGTAAGTGGCTGGGATAGGCTCTTAAGTGGGTCACTGCCACATGAATGAGCGTCAAGTCCCCGAATGTTCCCCCACTATGAACCTTTGTTTTAGTAGCCAAAAACCCTCTATTTGTTGGCGCAAGAGGTCAGACCTCTGAAGCTGTCCCACGTTCTCACAATTCCAAGTAGAGATAGCAAAGTACCTTAAGATCTGCACGTCTTAAGGACTTAGAACTTGGTGTGCCTGAGAAGTGAGTGCACTATAAGGGGGAGCTCCTACCACCAAGTTTCTGGAGCTATCTACCTTGAGTAAGTGTGGCTAGAGAAATCCAAGTGGGAACTCAACAAGTATTTTCCTTGCTTCGCCTTAGGTTGTGCATGATAGAAAAATATTTCACATTTTTCAAAATAAAACCTTTGGCCATTATGCTTGCTTGTTTTATTTATCTCTTGCTAAGAGCTCAAACCATCAAAAATCCAAATTCCCAATCAAATCCAAACAACATTCAACATCAGACCACCCATTTAGCACCTTCTTTCCTCTGTTTAGTGTCATCTATCTATCTCTTAGCACCATTTCCCTCTGTTTCAGTGCTATTTCCATCTGTTTTAGCTCTTTCATCCATGTCCAAAAATCAAATTTTCCCATCAAAAACATCAATTTTATAAGCCCATTTTTCAAAAAAAAATCCAGTCGGGGGCTACGCCCCCAAACCCCTGTCAGTGGGGGTTCACGTCCGGCCCCTCACACCCCCCTCATGTCAGGCTGGGTTTCCCTCCCAACACCACTAAACCACCCCCTCCATTTATCAAATCCCATTAATTGAGCTTATCTAATCCCTTTATTTGAGCTTAATCAAATTCATTGTAATCCACTTCATCCCTAGTCATAATTATCCTCATCATCCTTAATCCAATTCATTATCATCATCTTAATCCCATTCCTTCATCCATTTGATCAACATTATCCAAATCAACCCCAAGTCAAAATCATAACATCAATCCAAATCCAAAATCCTCATCCAACATCAATCATCTCTCATCCATTATCCACTCCAATCAAACATTCCAATCCCTAATCCTTAATCAATAATCATCATTTGCAAATCAAACCTTGGTTAAGGACTTAGTCTCCTCCATCCTCCATCAATTTTTCATCCAAAATCCCAATCATTATCAAAATCCCCCAACATCATTATCAAAATCCAAATCCAAATCAACCCAATCAAAAATCAAGACCTTAGTTGATCATCATCAACCTTTGTCAAAACTTGCTTGAGATCATTAATCTATCCTAAATAAGTCATCAACAATCAACCCAATCAACTCTATTGCCTAAGTGTCATTAGGCTACCTTAAGCATAGAGAAGCATCAATTATCCATCAAATCAAAATCAAAACAATCATCCTAAGGTCTTGAAATTTGATCTCCAACATCACAATCATCCATTATCCTCCATTATCCCATATCTCTCCAACAAAATGGATCCTTATGTGCAATGCAACACTTACAAATACTTAAATATGCCTATGAGGATTTTAATCCTATCATTAAGGAGAAATGCAAAAACATCATTAAAGATATCCCCTTAGCACACCTCATCATTGGATAATCCCAAAAACCTACCCCATCTTCATCATATCAACCTTCATCATACCAACCTTTATCCTATATATCCACCCCATCAACCTTATATCAACCTTTGACATCTTATATATCCACCCCATCAACCTCATATCAACCTTTACCCTCATACCAATCTCCATCCCTTTATACATCTATGCCATCATACTTATCCAACCAATCAATACCTCCAACTCATCCATCTCCCAACATTTCTCATGCTAACTTTGATCAAGGAAACACCAATATAGCACACCTTATAGAAAAAATTCAAAACTTACATCAACAACCATTTCCCCATGCAAATCCCCCATCCTCCAATCCCTCCATACCAATATCCCTCTAATCCTATCAACCTTAATCCATCACCATACCTACCTTACAATCCATCAATCACTATCCCCCCACCAAAATATCCCTCCAATCCTACCGACCTTAATCTATCATCCTATGCATCTCCCAATTCATCCATCCCTATCACCCATCCACCATCTAATCCACCATCAAACCTTCCAAATCCTAAGCCCACAACATCCAAAGAATCCTTGTGGGATTTCCTCCAAAGAACATCAACAAAAAATGAAAGCAAAGCTATAGAATCCGCCAAATTCCCCCACCCTTCCAAAACCACCATCTAATCCCACACCTATCCTTGAACCCATCCAAGATCCATCATTACCTAATCCCATCACCCACCTATCCAATCCCAATCCTAATCCTACACCATCCACCCTTATTATCCATCCATTATATTGCTCTTCAATCCATACACTCATGAAGGATACCATCCATTAGCTATTAGCAAGGAATCAAACACCCTCATGCAATCCAACACCCACAAAACCTCTTGAACAATATCCTATCATAAGTCAAGAACCATCATGTAGCCATGATCAAGAACCCATAAGTCAAGCACCTGTCACATCCATCCAAGCACCCAACACATCTATCCAAATCACTTCCATTTCTACCCAAACACATGAGCAATGTCAAGATCTAAACACCCCGTCTAATCCCATCCTTAATCCCCTTTCATCTAATGATTCACCTATTGATCCCACACCATCTCCTATCACCCTTTTATTAGCCCCCATTAATCCTTTACCGCCACCTATCAACCCCATCTCAAGTCCATCCTCTTATCCACTTAGAAAAAGCACTTTCATTTGCGGTGACTCTCTCGTAGGAGGTGAACAACTTCCATCCACCACCTATCCTCTTCCAACAAATAATGGACTCACTTCTTGTTTCCAAAGCACCAAACATCCCATTGTATGTCACATACTCCAACATATGAGCTATCAAGGCAAAGGCCTAGGCCTTCATGAACAAGGTATCTTGGAGCCCATCCACACCACATTCCATCCATCCTCGTATGGTCTTGGCTATACATCCCAAGGAAAACAATCTAAAAATGTTGGTACAACCCACCCATCCACCCTCCAAAATCCATTCATCCAATCCCCAACATGGTGCATCTCATCACACCCCCAAATGTTATCCCTCCTCCATCTTCATATCATTTTCAAAAGCATGTGACCATCCATCTTCCCCCATCAAATTTACCTCCACTACTTCCAATGCCAAACATCCCTATCCACAAATCCTCTTATCCTCCCATCTTCCCAACTCCTAATATCCCTATCCTCAAAACAAGACCCTTCCACCCATAAATCCCCTAAAATTCCAAATCAAGACCAACAAAGGCACACATCATTCAAACATGAAGCTTCCCCCAAATCCATGGGATTCAAAAATAAAAATTTGGATGCCTCCTTACATGAAGCAAAAAATATACATAAGCCTAAAGAAGCTTTCCCATCCAAACAAAATAAAAAATCCAAAAGGATACCAAGGCCCACACCATCAAAGAAAAAGAAAAAACAAAAATGGTGTGGGTCCCCAAGCAAAGAGAAAACAAAGCAAATGAGGCATCCACCTCCCAATCTACCCCAAAATACTAAACATCCCACTCCCCATCTAAAAATCCCATAATCCCTAAGTCTATTTGGGTCCTTAAAATCCCAAATCAACCCTCCAAAAATCCCCTATCTCGATCCCCATTACTACCCACCCCACATCCAAAGTATAAGCTTCCAAATATATCACAATGTGTGCAACCGTTTGTCTTGGTTCCCCTCCACCACATGGCATTCCCACATACCCCCATCTCTCCATCTTTCATCCACTATCCTACATATCTTCCCCATCACATCCCTACGGTCCATGCTTTTGCATAAACCTTACATAATCCACATCGCAATCCACTATCCACCATCCATTCCATCTTCTCCTATCTACCAACATCCATCCATCATCTGCCAACTATCCAACACGGGACCATCTTCCACTTGCTATGGAAACAGATGCTAGAGTCCCATCCAAAAAAAATCAAGAAAATAGTAAAGAAAAAAAATCCATCCAATGGTGAAATCCACTCCTTGTGGCGCCTTGGGCAAGTACCATGATGAAAACCCCTTGTGGGCGTCATGCATAATTCCTTCTCCATCCATTTTGCATCCCTACACTTGGGGGCAAAATCATACCTTTCATCCACATCCATAATATCCTTTGCATATCCTATCCATCATCTATACTTATCCTATCATATTCTTATCCACTATCCCCCTATTTATCCTATCATTTCCCATTCATTCTATCTACTATACCTTCCTCCTTAGATCTTGATAAAGATAAGGGGCAAAATATCAAAACATGCTTTGGACACCTCTCGGCATATGTCCCTTTCCAAGTATATCCTCCATCCATCCATCTACTACAAAGTCCATCCATTCAAATGTGAACCCATCATGCAAAATTCTAGGCATTGGGGCATATGATTCTTTGCAACCTAACCTTTGGAGAAAATCTTTATCCCCATCTTCCATCCATCTATCATGCATCCCTATCATGTCCCTCATCCCTATCTTCCATCTATCTAACATGCATCCCTATCACTTGTCCATTCATCTATCATGAATCACCTATCCATCATCTTTCATTGCCAATCCCCCTATACAACCCCATCATCTTCACCTCTAGACTTTGTGTTCCCTTGTCATTGGTATCTAGAACTTAGGCTATCCAAATTCAATCTAATACAACCATCTCATAATAAACCATATCCCATCCAAAACCTTCAAAAAATAAAAAATCCAAAAAAATAAAATATCCCCCTAAAAATCCCAAAAACATTTTTAAAAAAATCCAAAATCACAAAAATCCAAAAAAAAAATAAAAAAATTACAAAAATCCCAAAAACAATCAATATCATCACAATCACCCAAATCATCCAACACATAATCTTCCAACATCATCACATCTATCCTCAATCATCCTACATCATCACCACAAATTAGAACTACATATTATCACCACCCGCATCTTAATGTGCCTTGAGCCTGTGGAAACAGGGTATGTAGGCAGTTTGGAGTACGAAGGAAGTTTCCAGTACTCAGGTACATAAGATGCACCCATCCAACCTATTTGGATGGTCCCTATCCCCTAAGCTTACACTAGATCATCCCAAACATTGCATCACTTATCAAAACATCATCCCTTAACAAAAATCATCAACTATCAAACCAGCCTCAACCACAACTTGTAACCATCATATCTTGCACCAATCTTACAACATCATCAATCGATTCCTGCCTTAGGATATATCATTCCTACAATAGGTACAATCCATCATCATCCATCTTGGTAAGAGATACAATGGCTATTTGTTGGGTTCGTTGGTCTTTTTGTTATTAATTTTTATCTTTTGTCCTATTTGAAGATCACATCAAAGATACCTTGATCTCACTATATCATGGTATGTGGCAAAAAAATTTAGAATGGGGCATAGTCTTGATTTCATATGATGTGCTTGTGGGTTGATCTCATTACTTTAAGCTAGTATTCATATCTTGTGAATCGTAGGGTTGGCTCTAGCATATTGATCTCCTTTTGCATCTAAGGTTCTTCACATCTTTTGTGTATTAAGGGCTTACGCTATGAGTCCCCTTCCCTCATTTAGACAAGGTTGTACTATCTTGGGCATGCATGGGATCATCCCTTTGTCTACATGTCTAGTCCACGCAAATGTTGGATAACCATCATCACCCTAGTCTTCTATACCTTGGTGAAAATATCCACTTTGCTATAACAAACCTAGTATTGCTCTATTTTCAGCACAATAATCATCCATTTTTCAGTCCGTCCATCATCTAATCATCTACCCAAAATCACCAATCTTTCATCTCACCCCTTATCCTCCAAACCACCTTCAACCAATCCATTCTATCCATTTAGAGAGCACACCCGTGTTCTTGCAACCTGCCTATCCTCTCGAGGAGGCATCACCCTTACCAATCATTTCAAAAACCTTACCCTATTCTTCTAAACCAAAACCTTTTTCTATCCAATCCAACTCTATATTTTGACTTCTTTGAAATAATGTTACTTAGCTGCAACACCATTTCAAAGAGGGGCAAATATAGACACCTAAAATCGACTTGCTCTGCAAACCAATTTTCCGTATCTCTATACCACCAATTATCCCTCCTATTAATTAAATAAATTAATTTTATTTAATTAATATATCCCTAATCATCTACCCTTAGCCATTTGTCTATCCTTTGTGATCAATTAATTCATCTAATTTATCACTATACCTTACAACACTATCCCTCATTAATTAAATAAATAATTCTCAATATTTATTTAGTTAATTGGTCCATCTCCCTAATCCTTGTTAATTAAATAAACCATACTAATTTAATTAATTAATCAACCTAAACCTAGCATAGTTGATTAAATAGCAATTATTTAATTAGCTACCCTAGCCTACCTATCCCCTAGACCTAAATTAATTAAGCTAAATACTTAATTAAACCTTGCTTAACCCCTTCTCCCACACACTTTGAATAAAAATTAATTTTTTATTCAAAGGGTCACATCTTCCTCTTACACATGTAAGTGTACATGTGTCCTTGACCTTCCCACTTGTTTTAGTCTCCATTAATGGAAACTCTTCCCCATGAATGGAACTCTTCCCCATGAAGGGAACTCTTCCCCATGTGTAAATTAAAAATTCACATATAACTTGTCATATCCAACACTTCCCCCAAAATGAATTTTTAATTCATTTTAATTCTCATCACCCTTCCCCATGTGAATTTAAAATTAACAAATATTGAGAGCCATCCAATCTCATTGACCTAATCTTAACCCTTGATCTCTCTTACCCAACCCTCTTGTGACACTTGTCACAAGACTACAACTCCAACCCAAACCCTAATCCTCAATCATTCCTAGCCATTGATCTAAACTTTCAATCCTCACCCTCCATCCTTTTATCAAAAATTTATAAATAGAACCCTCACCCAAGCCATTTTCATAACTTCATCCTATCATCACTATGCCAAAATTTCTCTCATCTCCTCTCATCATACCCTTACCATGCCAAAATAATTCCTCATCCTATAGTCATACTATCTCATCTTGATCTCCTTCTAATCTCTCATCAAATCATCACCATCATATTGTGTTGAAAGCTAGAACAATCCAAATTCTCAACAACACTTGGGTAAAGCTAGGAGAGCTCTTGGGTGCACTCTCCTCCACCTTATCAAGGAGTAAGAAGATCTTGAGGTATATTTTGTGTGTTTTCATGCATTTTATTTGTGTTTTTAACCTCTAAGATTTATCTTGTCTTCAGACACAAAAATGAAATTGACTAGCAAAGACTAGATGTGACTTACGCCAACTTGCAAGGGTTCATAAGGACATAAATTTTGATACTTAGATGGCAATTGGACACATTTCCTGATATCTATTTCTTCCTCCCATATGATACTCTCCTTCCATCTTCAAAGGAAGATTCATTTCTTGTTCACATTCACCATCATCAAACCATGATGAGTGCATCATCTTCTGATTCTCAACTCATAATAATTAAATATTCATATCAACATGTAATTTCATATCTAACTATCATTAGTTAGTATTCTCATAATCAAAGATTAAATTAGATATTTCCACAACGTCTAATCATTAAACTATGGTTAATCCTCCTAATAACCACACAAAAATAAGATTAAGCCAAATCATAAGTTGGGGGTGTAACATATCTCCCCCATAAGAATCATCATCCTCAATGATTAATTGTCTTAAAAGTTAACAACATAATAAGAAAATGTTTTGAGAGCATTATAAAAAAAAGTTTTTCAGAAAAGATGAGGAAATCTTGCATAGATGTCATCAAAGTTTTCCCAGGTGGCATTTTACTCTACATATTGGTCCCACTGGACCTTGCACTATGTTATCTCTTTGTTACGTAAGTGTAGCTTACACATTTTGAGTGCCTTGATGGGCTCGATCACCACCACCCCTAGGTCCTTCACCTGTATAGCATTCCAATCAAGAATAGGAATTTGATTATTTGTTGTAATAAACTTTTTCAAATAGGTAACATGAAAAATATTATGCATCATGGCAAGAGCTAGTAGTAGAGCAATTCTGTATGCAACTAGGTTGACTTCTTCAAGAACTTCAAAGGGAGCCACATATCTAGGTACTAGTTTGGATGTCTTTCCAAATTTAATGGAACTCTTTTGAGGTTTTACCCTTAATAGGACTTTCTCTCCCACTAAGAAGTGCCTTTCGATGCATTTAGCATCCACATAACTCTTTTGCCTATCATTGGCTTCCGCTAGCCTTTTCTTAATTAGATGGACTTACTCTTCCATTTCAAATAGCATTTCTGGACCAAGGCTAACCCTATCTTCTAGCTTGTCCCAACTTATAGGGGTTCAACACTTCCTTCCATTTAATGCTTCAAATGGAGCCATCTTAATAGCAGAGTGATAGGAATTATTATAGGCAAATTCCACCAGAGGAAGATAATCTTCTCATTTGTATTATTGGTCCATGCAATACATTCTCAATAAATCTTCTAGAACTTGGTTTACCCTCTCAGTTTGGCCATCCATTTCAGGATGCTAAGAAGAGCTTATATTCAACAAGGTTCTAAGTGAAGAGAATAAGGTTTGCCAAAACCTTGATGTCATTCATGCATCCCTATCTGAGAGATAATCTTCTTAGGAATGCCATGCAACATGAAAATCTCTTGAATAAATTTATAGGCTATGATGGGTGCCCCATCCATCAAGTTCCCAAGTATAAAATGAGCGGCTTTGGTGAGTCTATCCACCACAACCAAAAGAGCATTGTGTTTATTCCTTGACATAGGAATCCCTTGCATAAAGTCCATGCTTATAATTTGTCATTTCCACTCAGGGATTTCATGAGGGTATATAAGTCCTACCAGGTGATGGTTTTCCGCCTTCACCCTCTGGAATTCCATACACATAGCTACAAAATTTGTAGCATCCATGTTCATTCCTTTCCAGAAATATAGGGGTTTGACATTAGCAAGTGATTTTGTTACTATAGGATGTCCAGAATATGGTGCAGAATGAACCTCCTTCCACACCATATTCCTTAACTCTACAGAGTTAGGTGCATACATCCTTCCTTTAAACCTTAATAACCTATCAGGTTCAAGGTTAAATCCTTCATATCTCAAATTCTAGGGGTTTTCCACAAGGGCCTATTTTACCTGCTTGTAAAACTCATCTCCCTTATATTTTTGTAGTACTTGATTCCTAAAATCAGAATGTATAGAGATCATTGAAGAGATGTGTCTTCTCCTACTTAGGGCATCTGCCACTCAGTTTTCCTTTCCCTGAATATATTTAATCTCGAAGTCATAATCTGAGATTCAAATTCCAACCATCTTTTTTGACGAGCATTTAGATGTGGTTGAGTAAACAAATATTTGAGCCCTTGATGCTCTATTTTCATCTCAAAGGGTTTCCCAAGTAAGTAGTGTCTCCACATTTGCAGTGCATGAATGACTACTGCCAGTTCCAAATCATGTAGGGCATAGTTTTGCTCATAACTTTTTAGTTTTCAAGATTCATATGCACTGACTTGTCCATCTTGGACTAGTACACCACCTAAGCCTTCTCATGAGGTGTCGATGGCCTTCTCATGAGGCGTCGGTGATGACTACAAATTGACCTGTGGGTCAGTACTTTCAAAATTGGTGTTGAAGTCAATTTTTCCTTTAGTAGGTCAAAGGCTTCCTGGCACTTTTCTGACCACTCAAATCTCTTGCCTTTTCTTTGCAAGGAAGTTATAGGGTATGCCAGTTTTGAAAAAAATTTCACAAACTTCTGAAATAACCTGCAAGGCCCATGAAACTTTAGACCTCATGAACATTCCTCGGTACAGGCCATTCCAAAATAGCCTTAATTTTTGTTGGGTGCATAGCTATTCCCTTAGCTGAAACTATGTGGCCCAAATACTATACTTCCTTCTGAAAGAAAGTACACTTAGAGAGCTTTCCATATAGTTTATGCTCTCTTAACCTCTGAAGAATAATCCTTAGATGTCGAAGGTGCTCTTATTCATTCTGAGAATAGATTAGGATGTCATCAAGGAACACTAGGACAAATTTGTCCAAACAATCCCTGAACACACTATTCATTAGGTTCATAAATGTTGTCGACGCATTCGTTAATCTAAAAGGTAGGATAGTAAACTCATAATACACCCATACCTTGTTCTGAATGTTGTTTTATGGATGTCCTCATCTTTTAACCTCAATTGGTGATATCCAGACTGAAGATCGATCTTGGAAAACATAGTTGCACCTTTCATTTGATCAAAAATATCCTCAATGTGAGGCAACAGGTATTTATTCTTAATTGTTGTTTTATTCAACATGTGGTAATCTATGCGTAACCACAAGGTGTCATCTTTCTTTTTTACAAATATAACTGGTGCTCCCCAGGGTGACACACTAGGTCTAATCAGTCTCTTATCCAACAATTCCTATAATTGAGCCTTTAGCTCCATTAACTCTATGGTGGTCATTCTGTAGGGAGATTTAGAGATAGGTTCCAAACCTAGAATAATATAAATAGAGAAGTCAAAGGCTCTTTTAGGAGGTAATCCCAGAAGCTCATCTAGAAATACATCCTCAAAATCTCTAAGAAAAGGATACCTGTAGACTTCTTTTTCCCAACTTCATTAAGTTTATGAGATTCATAAAACATTAAATCATCTTGGAAATTAGTTTCCTTAGACTCGTTTAGTTTTTCCATTTTGACAGCAAAAAGTTGGCATCCCTTTCTTTGAGCTCTTTTCATTTACAAGGAAGAAATTTGTCTTAGTTTGACTTCCCTAGGGTTCCCTTGTAGAAAAACCTTGTTTCCTAAGTCATCAAGACATTCTATTGTTTTGGCATAACAGTCCACTTTGGCTCGATGTCTCCATAACCAATTTATTCCAAGGATAACATCATATGAGCCTAGTGGGGCTACATATAGATTTACTTCTATGGAGAAACTCAGAAGTTCAACCCTAGCCTCAAACATGCATTGCTCTACCTGAGACTTGGTTTGATTTGCATATTCTACTGACCTTGTGTTTGCCATGAATCCAGCCTTTCTAGGAATTTTATTTACAATTTTAGGGGAAACAAAACATTTGGTAGCACCAGTATCAATCAAAACTAAAATCAGAATACTAGATAAAATACCTGTAGTTTCAATGGAAGTTATTTGGTATTTGCCTTGCCTATTGTCCAAGGTGGCATGAATGTGTTACTGGAATGCCACCTGCTAAGAGGGTAGAGGCTTTCATCATGGTTGTGCTCCCTGTGTTTTGTTAGGACACTGATTGGCATAATGATCTCCGCCACATGTGTAGCACCCTCCCACAGGTCCTTGCCTCTCCTACGGTTTCCTATAATTGTCTCCATTTCTCCTGGACTGATTATTTTCCTTTTTCTCTCCTTTGGATTTAGTTTGCTTATGCTTGGTCCCTTTATCATTTTTATCAATAAAATCTTGCTTTTTCCCATTTTTCTTAGAGGATTGAGAGGATTGGGACCAATTATATCTCTTTCGATTCCTTTCTCTATAAGCTGACATAGCTTTCAATTTTTGTTCCTATTTGATGGCCTTCTCATAGACCTAGTCCATTGAATTAGGACCATGTACATCAACCTTGCCCCCAATCTGGGCATTCAATCCCATTATAAACTTTTGAATGCAAAATCTCTCATCCTATTGGTACTACGGCACATACTTAAGCAGGTAGGTGAACTTTTCCCAATATTCATTTACAAATAAATCAACCTGTTTCAAATTCTAAAAATTTATAAGCTTCTGGTCATAGAACAACTAAGGCAACCATCTTTGCCTAAAGAGTTCCATGAACCTGTCCTAGGTAAGGCTTGTAGACCTCAATCCTAGTTCCATCTTTCTGTGCATCCACCATGTGGATGCTTCACCTGCTAGCTAGAATGCTCCCCACACTGATTTAGTGATCTCATTATAGTTTTTGATTTTGAAATACTTTTCCATTTCTGTAATCCATGCCTCCGCAGCATCTCCGCTTACTAATCCATCGAATTTGGGAGGCATGACCTTTTTCATGTCTTGGGACAATTCCAAAGCCATATGGTTCCTTCTATCCACTTCTTGTCTGGTCTCAAGTTATTCTCTTTGTGCTCACTTTGGGTGGTGTCATTATGACGTACCTCATCATCACTCCCATCATAGGCATCTCACCTAGGTCCTTGTCGACCCCTGACCTCATGTTCAAGTGTTCCTGCTCTTGCTCTTGTGTCTTGAAGCAAGGTGATGATCTGATCAAGTTTAGATTTGGAGTTCCCTAAAGGTTGCCCTTCATCCTAGCTATCTTTCATCTTGGTTCTTATCTGAACCTTTGCTACAATCTACTTCTTCTTGAAGTTTGCAGATTAATCATGGATTAGTTTTCCATATCATTGAATCCAATTATAACATAAATCTATTCTCATTCACATAATCTTTAACAAGAAAGGAAATATTTGTCAGAATTTTGTTCTCAATTACATTATCATTTTCCACGAATTACATATAATCCTTCTCAAAATTACAAAATTTTGTTTACACCTTGCTATTGCAAGTCATTTTCAGTTTGGGATAACTTCCCATGTTCATTTCTCAACTTTGAGGTTTATCATTTCAGTTTTAGGAGGTGGACATACATGCAAGTACTCTTCCACAACTTCCTTGGTTACATTAGAAAACTTAGGATTGCTTTCCACAGCCAGTGCTTTAGGTGCAGAGTGTTCTGCTGATGCATCATTAGGCGAGGAGCAGCATTACTAACTATTTTCCTCAACTCCTGCTTGATGCATTTTACGACATCAATGAAGGTCTTCTCATCAGTCAACCATGCTCCTACTAAGCAACCAGTATGTTCAACTCATTTCATTCTTGAGGTTCACTCCCTCAAGACCTTTTGATAACATAGGTAACATCCATTTTTCATTACCTTCTTTCTGGGTGTTGTTCTAATTCTTACCATTCTAGCATAGAACATCCAAACATTAGCATCTATTAATGTTGGATAAAATAATCATCAAGTAGTGAGCTCATAGGTCCATGTATTGAACCTGGTAGCTCTGATACCATATGTAACATCGCATTCCATAATGCCCATAAATTAACAAAAGTATTCGTCTTAACTAAGAATTAGAATACATCATGTGATTATCCAAATCATAGTTAAACAAGAATGAATCATTTTCATTACAATAATTAAGCATGTTATTCTTTACTAGAATATAAAAAAACTTTGAATTAGAATATTTAATTACATCTCATTAGTGAATAACCTTCACTATGCATGTACAAAGCTATGCTCAAGGCATCAAATATCAAATTATACATATTAACTGACTATCAAGTCATATGTTGAAAACGCACCGCATCTAGAACTCTTGACACCTGTCTTCATAAGCCTCGGCTTATCTCATGCTTGGGAAGGAGAGCATCATCTGAGTTCTTTTCCTCCAACCACAGACCAGTGGTCCCCCGCACAACTTCCTACCTGGAAGCGGCCCTACCCTTCATAGAAGGTATAGATATAACGAACCATTAGGGTTGCCATCTGAGTATCTGGTGTTGTGTCCTTCATAATGCCTTTGGGTCACACAACTATAGATCTACTCTAACTATGCATGACACTACTAAAGACATTATGCCATCTGGAGCACTATGGAATGACAATGCATGTAGAGATGGATGCATTACTTTGGCCAAATATTTACATACATGTACATTACGCAATGAACATCATCGTATGTTCACCACCCTGACTTGACTTAGAAGTTGTCTCATCCTACAGTATGCTTATTTCGACCTCTCTCTAGGTCTAGTAAAAGTGGATTTAGTTTGATTCATAGTCCAATACTAGGACAATCAACTCTCTTCTTAGGAGTATATCAAATGTAATAGGTTACTTTTGCAATGAGGAACCTATGACTCCTTGTCACTCTGTTCCATTTTTCAACATGTTAAAAGTTAACCAAGTTTTCCAACCTAGGTCTTCCATGGTTTACAGTTTCAAAATGATCTACCATATGGGTTATATTCAAGATCATAATAACATAGGTTTATCTACCCATGGTTCACAATTTCAAAGTGATCTACCATATAGGGTAAATTCAAGATCATAATATCATAGGCTTACATTGCCTTAGCCAATTAATATGGTTTTAATAATAGACATTAACTCATATACCCATGTGAGTTTTTAACATTAAATACTCCCTTTATGGAGTTTGGTCACAAGTAAAGAAATGGTTTTGATTTACATTATAATATATAAGACTTAACTGATTAAGCTTTCCATCTCATAATGTTATAAGCAACAAGAGGAGAATCCTCTCTATTATCCTAGAATGCATGCAAAGCTATCTTTGAGTCAAACTATAATCTTTCATATTACAATCCTCCTCTTTTATCGAGGGGTCAATATATACTGCATTTGGTTATCCTAAATAATCTTTCAATAGTAGTCAAGTTCTATGGATGATGTTCTCATGAATGTATTTAAGTGCCCTTAGCATGTTCATATGTTAAATTTTTCAAAAGATTATCATAACAGTTCGAGGTTGGTGCATCAGCCACATGTAGGTTGAAACCTTCAAACATATATCTTATACAATAGTTTTAATCATTATATCTCATGAGCACTATCGGCTTGAGCTCATCATAGGAGCTTTTGTGTTATCATTAAACTATTATCAACTATGCCATATCGGCACTCGACATGGTGTTTTCTATAGTGAGTTTTGGGCTCAGCCTTGAAGGCCTTGAGCGATAGTTTAATCACATTCAAAACAAAGTTTGTAATATGTTTCATTGGTAGCCTCAAGGGCCTAGAGTTTATCTCAAGAAAATACATTATCAAGATTAAACAGTAGTAACAAAGATATCGAGGATCTATGAATAAAGATTATCATGTCGATAGCTACGGCCCGAGGGCCTCATACGATATCCACGACAAACATAAGTTTTGACTGTCGACACAGTCGATGCCAAACAACAGAGAAATTTATTGTTTAACATTCAATCTAAATGTAAGTCTTTTCATACTTTGATTCTTACTTGAGATAGTTCATTAAGTGTTTCTGTTGTTGTCTATTGTTGGCTCCTAGTTGAGCACTGTCGTGCCAATATTCTCTGGCCTTCGACAATGACTTCTAGTTAACTGTATAATAACCTATTCTTGCTCTATCTCCCCCAAGCGTTGAGAATAACAACCAATGCCTAATCAAAAGACTTACCCAAAGCTAAGTTTCAATCTTCTTTACATGTCGAGCATGCAGGGAAACTACCACACGAGCCCACGAAGTGGTGGGTGGTTTCTCCACTCCGCCACCCCACGGTATCCTTGGAGACACTCTATCCATTACTTGTTATATGCAAGTGGACAGTGAGGATAAAGCTCCTAGTGGCCCAATAAGGTATCTTATCACTCCACTAACTATGGATGATGTCATCCAACATAGTTAACACAATATACATATTAATATTAATATGGTTCGATACAAAGTTTAAATAGTTATATCATAAAACTTGCCATACATCTTCATGATGTATGAAGATACTCAAAACAACCAAGATGTCATCATATGACATCATCACCAACATGGTGACACAATCAAAATGTGATTTAGGGGTCGAGCACTACTCCCCCTTCTTTGCTATAAACCCAAAGCATATTATACCAAGAATAATGGATTCAAAATCTAAGTTTGGGAATAAATAGAGAAACAAGAAAGTACTCCGCCACTTGGCGAGACTATCTCTCGTCTCACATTGACATTCTAAGAATGTTTTTTGGTTGAGTTGATGCAAGCTTTGTTGAAATAACTCAATCGACAAGACGACACAAAGAGGAAATCAACTAGCAAAGAAAAGACGTGACTTACACCAACTTACAAGGGTTCATAAGGACATAAATTTTGATACTCAGACGGCAATTGGACCCATTTCTTGACATCTATTTCTTCCTCCTGGATGATACTCTCCTTCTGTCTTCGAAGGAAGATGCATTTCCTGTTCACACTCACCATCATAAAACCATGATCAGTGCATCATCATCTAATTCTCAGCTTATAATAATTAAATATTCATATGAACATGTAATTTCATATCTAACTATAATTAGTCAGTATTCTCATAATCAAAGATTAAATCAGATATTTCCACATCTAATCATTAAACTATGGTTAATCCTCCTTATTACCACACAAAAATAAGATTAATCCAAATCATAAGTTGGGGATGTAACATTTCTAATGAGGCGAGATTTCTTTGTTTGTTGGATTACTATTGTTGATGTAATGACATGTCGTGTGACATTACTATCCTTGGTGCATGGTGTGGAACCCACACTCTCATATGCACTCATTAGATTCTTTAAAATTAATTTTTCACTTGAGGCATCCGATGTTCTTAGGCCAAGAATCTTCATAATGGGCCTAAATTTTAGATTTCTCATTAATTCAACAAATAGTTGACATCTTCTAGTTTCATTTAAGTTCTCAAAGAATGATTTCCATATCTTATTCACATATCTTTGCCAAGTGCGCTTAGGAAACTTATCTTGCATGGGCTTTAAAAAATTCTCATTGATATCAATTAGAAACTTAGGCTTCCTATGCAAAATTCTAGGAGGTGTTTTCATTAGTAAAGTTGACTCAACATTAGGAATTTCTTCAATATTTACTTGAGATGGGACACATGACGTACCTTCAATTGGAGATGAAAAAGATGAAAAGGCTTGAAGTTGAGATGGAGAAGATGGTTTACCTTCTACTTGACATGTGATTGATGGTGTGCCACCAACTTGAGAAGAGAATGAAGATGTACCTTCAACTTCACCTGTGAAAGATGGAGTGCCTCTAATTTGAGAAGATAATGATGGTGTACCTTCAACTTGACCTGTGGACGATGGAGTGCCTCCAACTTGGAGATTCAGTTTCCTTATTGAATGGAGGTTTTGCATTCGTTCCCTTTGTGCCACCAATTCCATCTCTCTCTTATCTTCATTAGATGTGTCATGTTCCTCTTCAATTGACAATGGTGGAATGTCTTCTTGTATGGTTGACAATTTCCTACTTTCGTGAATTCACCTCATTCTTTCTCTTTTCCTCTCATTCTCAGCTTCACGCTCTTTTGGTGTTAGAGTCTTTGCTCATTTCCTTGGCATGATGATGATTTCTATAAGCATCATGAATAAGACAATGATGATGTTAGAAGCATAATGAATAATCAGCATATGATAACTAATGAATAATCAGCATATGAATAATTAGCATATAGTTTCACATTTTCTTAACATATCTTCTCAAACACATTTTTCTTAACCTCCCATGGATACACCTACTCAAGACAAGATAGAAGAAGTCACTAGCACTAAGGAGAGTTATGACAAGCACATTGTGATCAACCAACCATTCCAAATGGAGACTCATGTAAGGTAAAACTATACCTACCAACATGTTAAAGGACGGCCCAAATTCTTATATTGTAGGTGGTGAATTAGTTAGAGTATCTCATGAAGACAAGTATGAATTCATGTATATGCTTAGATGTGATCATTGTTATCTCAAGTAAGTAGATGGGACTACATAGAACTTTGAGGGGGATTTTGCAACAAAAGCCAAAATTGGAGAAGGAAGCAACTCATAACAATTCCCAATAATGAAAATTGTAGACAATTCTTTTTGAATAGAGGAGTCCAAGAGACTATAGTAGTAGAGATTGTAGATTGTAGATTTGGAGGAAGGTGACTTGCCTTAGAGGGAAGATTTGAGGTAGAGTTCTACAGTTGATGCATTAGGGTTTGGGTAGATTGTAATAGTAGACTTATTGTTCCTTTATCAACCCTCATTGGAGCCTATCCTTGCATAGTTTGGTATGTACATGTGCTGATTCATAACAGCGGATCCTCCTTACATATGTAATTTGGCATGGTCACCCATTGCTTGATGTAATAATCAGACTTCATATTCAGCTTATGAAAGTAGTATATATTGTTAGACTTAGGGCACACAATTGAGAGGGGGGTGAATTAGTTGTGTAAAACTTTCTCAAATTTACACACTTAAATCTTCTTGGTGATTAGTAGTATATTAAACATGAAACATAATGCATTCAAATCAAAATTAGAAACTCATCAACACATAAGACACCAAGATTTTGACATGGAAAACCCGGTTAAGGGAAAAACCACGAGGTGATTAACCCAAGAATGTATTCTCTGTTAGAAGAATAGAAAGAACAAAATGGCACATGCCAATTAGGGCTCACTACCCGAGCACACTGCTCACTGCCTACAAGAGACACACTGTCTACAAAGAAATAAGTATCACATACATGAACTGGAGAATATCATCTTCATCGTGCTTAAATCAGTTCCATTAAGCTTAATACTTCTGCTCTACCTTTCGCTCTCTTCTTCGCTACCACACTTTCATCTCCACAAGACACACTTTGAAATGACTTCACAATTCCTTACTTATACAAGGCATCGACTTAGGAACAATCATCTAAGTCAGCAAACACCTACAAGAACATCTGCAAGACGTGTAATATATCTGGTCAGCCAGTCTCAAGAAGAACACCAATATCTGGTGGTTATTCTTCAAATGCAAACTCTAACTTCAATGCGGACCACCAACATGAACTGGACATGATCCAACGATCATCGTAACCTTCCCTGAATCACCAAGAACATCCACACTTCATCTGCCTACTGGAATTCTTCTCTCCTTCATCCAGAGCTTCAAGAACACAGTCTGTCATCACTGTCACAAAGGAATAGGCTCTTCCAGACCTTCAAACCACAAACCAATCTAGTTGACACTTCACAGGGACTTCCTCAACACTCCCTCAAATCTGTAGAATGGGATAATGCATTTCTGGATCTCACCGGACCTATTTGTGACACTCTGTCACCTCTGAACACCTGCCGGAACTAGTTCTACTTGAGCAACCATAACTTCTTCAGATCTTCATGCGGACCTCTGAAAACCTGACTGGAGCATCTCAAGACTTATATCTACAAACCCTTTAAACTGCATCATCTAATCCTCAACCTCTTTTGGACTTTTACCTTGTTGTCATCACTGTTCTTCAATGTTCCTGATTGAGACTAATTTTCTCAATATCCTCAGCACACAGCTCATCCAATCCTTCTCATCAATGCAACATGACTATGTTGACATCAATGACAACACTGATTAAACCCATACTTGCAACAATCTCCCCCTTTGTCATTGATGGCAACATATGATGTGAAAAACCATCAAGATAGGAACTTCTCCTTACTGTCACAACTCCCCCTATCAGCAACAACTATTCACATGTCTTCTCTTCCTTTACTGCTCCCCCTTTGATCATCAACCACTTATTTTTCACATGCCTTTTCTCCCCCTTTGACATCAATGGCAAAGGGCTCATACTTGCAACTCCATCACTTCAGAACATACCAGCTGCTCCCCCTAAGTAGCAGCTCCCCATCATCAATCCAGATCACAAGATATGACTGTGATATCCATCAGACTGATGCACATCAATGCATCCTAGTTCATCACCAGAGGGGCAATAACCCCTAACTTCTCTCTGAGATACTCAAAAGAGTCCTTGGGAAGAGGTTTAATAAAGATATCTACAATCTGATCCTTGGAGGGCACAAACTCTAGCTTGACTTCATCCTTGTTCACTTGCTCTCTCAGAAAGTGAAACTTGATAGATATATGTTTAGTCTTAGAATGCAACATCGGATTATTAGAAATATTTATTACGCTTGAATTATCACAGAAGATTGTGATAGGCTCCTCATACTCTACTTTAATATCTCTTAGCATCTGCTTCATCCAAAAAACTTGAGTGCAACTACATGCTGCTGCAATGTATTCTACTTCAGTTGTAGACAGAGATATTGCCTCTTGTTTCTTGCTTAGCCAAGAAACTAATCTTTTTCCTAAAAAGAATGCTCCACCACTGGTACTCTTTCGGTCATCCACATCTCCTGCCCAATCTGCATCTGTATATGCATGAAGAGAGAAATCAAGATCTCTAAGATACCACAACCCATACTCAACTGTCCCTTTTAGATATCTAAAAATCCTCTTGATTGCCATAACATGAGATTCTCTGGGATCAACCTGGAATCTAGCCACAAGACCAACAACCTGCATTATATCTGGTCTAGTTTGAGTGAGATACAATAATCCTCCAATCATTGAACTGTACTTTGTCTAGTCTACCTTAGGAGAGTCATCATCTTTGCTCAACTTACATCCAGTTGCCATGGGAGTATTCATTGGCTTGGAATCTTCCATTCCAAATTTCCTCAACAATTCTTTCACATATTTGGTCTGAGAAATAAAGATTCATTTCTTTGTTTGAGTAATTTGCAGACCCAAGAAAAAATTCATTTCACCAAGCATAGACATCTCAAACTCACTTTTCATTTGATTTGCAAAAGTTTTACACATACTATCTCTTCCTCCAAAGATGATATCATCAATAAATACTTCAACAATCAAGATGTTTTCATGTTCAATTTTGAAATATAGGTTACTGTCAGCAGTACCTTTGTTGAAACCAATCTTCAAAAGATGCTTATCCAATCTTTCATACCAAGCTCTTGGGGCTTGCTTTAATCTATAAAGTGCCTTGTTCAATTTGCAGACCATATCATCATCAGACAACTGAAATCCATCCGGTTGCTCTATATACACTTCTTCTTCCAAGTCACCATTTAGAAAAGTAGACTTGACATCCATCTGATATACTTTGAAATCCTTGAAGGCAACAAAAGCAAGAAATAATCTGACTACTTCAATTCTTGCCACCGGAGCAAAAGTTTCTTCAAAATCAATTCCTTTTATTTGAGAGTAGCCTTTGCAAACCAATCTAGCTTTATTTCTAATTACTTCACCAACTTCATTCAGTTTGTTCTAGAAGACCCATTTGGTTCCAATTACATTCTTGTCTCTAGGTCTAGGGACAAGATCCCAAGTGTGATTTTTCTCAATTTGCATCAGTTCTTCTTCCATTGCTTTAGCCCAGTTTTCATCATTACAAGCTTCATTTACTATCTTAGGTTTAATCCTTGAAATCAAACAATACTCATCTAAGATTTGAGCAATTCTTCTTCTTGTTTGCACACCTTTGCTTTTATCACCTATGATCTGATCTTTAGAGTGGTTCAGTCTTACATACCTGGGAACTTTGGGAGTTTCCTGCACTTCTAATTCTTCATTAGGTTCATTGTGACTTATCTCTTCTCCTTGAATTACCAAATCTGTTTGATTCTGAGTACCAGAAGGAGTTTGGGCTCCTTGAATCAAAACACCATTCTGATCATCTTCATCATATTCATAAAACCTTGAAGGTTTCTCAATTCCTTCATCAACCTTCACATTTGTACTTTCTATCATCTTTCTCAGTCTCTTATTGTAACATTGGTATGCTTTGCTTTGAGTGCAGTAACCCAAGAAAATTCCTTCATCACTTCTAGCATCAAACTTGCCTAGATCTTCATCTCTTTTAATGTAACATTTGCTACCAAACACTCTGAAATATCTTACAGTAGGAGTGATGCCAAACCAAAGTTCATAAGGAGTCTTACCAGTATTGCTTCTGATTTGAACTCGATTGAGAGTATAGACTGCAGTGCTGACAGCTTCTCTCCAATAGATATGAGGAACATTAGCTTCCATCATCATGGTCCTAGAAGCTTCTTGTATGGTCTAGTTCTTTCTTTCCACTACTCCATTTTGCTGTGGAGTCCTAGGAGCAGACAACTGTCTCTTTATTCCATGTTTCTCATAGAACTCTATGAACTCACCAGATGTGAATTCTCCACCTCTATCAAACCTTAGACATTTCAACTTCAATCCGGTTTCATTCTCTACCATAGCCTTGATTATTTTGAATTTCTCAAGAACTTCTGATTTCTCTTTCAGAAAAGTTACCCACATCATCCGGGAATAGTCATCTATTAGCAGCATGAAGTATCTATCACCTTGAATACTCCTGGTTCTTGCTAGACCACAAAGATCAATGTGAACTATGTCCAATAATCTGGTAGAAGACAGTTCCTTGCTTTTGAATGAGACTCTATTTAGCTTACCCAACTGACATTCCTTGCACAAGCTATTAGTAGGTTTCACCAATTTTGGAAGATCTCTTACAGCCTGAGTATTGTTTATCTTGATGATATTATCAAAATTCACATGACACATTATTCTATGCCATAACCAACTCTGATCAACTTGAACAAATAAGTAGCTTTTACCAGTACCAACCAAGTGGAAGATATTACCTTTAGTTTGAGCACCGGATGCAATCTCTGTTCCAAAACTTTCAAAGATTTTGCATTTTCCATCCTTGAATCAGAGATCATAGCCTTTGTCCACCAACTGTCCAACACTGAGAAGATTGTGCTTCAAACCTTCAACATACAGTACATTATCAGTTTTGTTTCTTCCATCAAAAGAAATAGTTCCTCTTCCTCTGATTCTACCAGCAAAATTATCACCAAACTTCACCACTCCTCCTTATACCTTTCCAAATCTATGAACTTATTTTTGTCACCTGTCTTGTGGTGAGAGCAACCACTGTCAATGACCCAATCATCATTTTCTTTAACTTGGGCAGCTAGAGCTCTTTCTACAACTTTATGATTGATAGATACAGAGGATATTGGTTCTTCTTCCTTGATGGCAATAAACACCCATTCACTTCTAAATTTGTTTCCTATCTCTGATTCATCATCTGTTACTTCTTCATTATCATCTTCTTCATGAACATAGTAACAATTCTTTTGGAACCTTGATCTGTTAGGATTTGGCTTTGAAAATCTTTCCAAACATCTTGAGGCAAAATGACCAATCTTATTGTAGTTAAAACACTTAAAAGGCAATTTTCCTTCATACTTAACAGATCCTCTTGGCAGTCTCTTTGCAATGAGGGCTTCAAGTTGAGTAGTTTCTACTTCTTCTTCTTCCAGGTCTTTTCTTGCTTTTTCATACCATGACAGTTTCCTTGATGAGTTCTCTCCCAGATTAAATTTTTGTTTACCTTTCACAGAGGCACTGGCTTTGAATGTAGATTCAGTCTTGGGGGGATCATCTCCAAACTCAGTCATTTCAAATGTAGCCAGTTTGCCAGCCAATTGGTCTCTTGTGATAGTTGTATGGGCTCTGAATTCATCAATGGTAGCAACCTTGATTTTGTAAGAGGCAGGAAGGGATCTGAGAATTTTGCCAACAATCTCATTTTCATCCAAGACTCCACTAGCATTTCTAATTCCACAAACTAGCTCATTTACTCTTGGCATAAAAGTAGTAATGTTTTCATCATCTCTCATCTTCAGTTTTTCAAATTTCCCTTTTAGACTCTGTAACCTTGCACATTTAACATATTGGTCTCCTTCATGCAAAAGTTCTAGTTTATTCCAAATCTCAAAAGTAGTTGGTAGGTCAATAACCTTTGAGAGCTCTGAGTTAGATAATGCGCTTAGAAGAGCCTCTTTGGTCCGCAGATTGTTTTCAGCATCTGTGATTTCATTTAGGGTTGTCGAACCACCCTGTGGAGGTACATATGCTTTTGTAACCATGGACCAGTATGTCATTCCCATACACTACAAGTGACATTTCATGCGACCTTTCCAAAGAGCAAAGTTGGTTCCATCAAACTTCGGACTATCCTTTTTGTAAGATGACATCTTGGATCTCTTCAAGCGGTTAAGCTCCTTTTAGAGGAACTTGGCTCTGATACCAATTGTTAGACTTAGGGCACACAACTAAGAGGGGGGGTGAATCAGTTGTGCAAAACTTTCTCGAATTTACACACTTAAATCTTCTTGGTGATTAGCAGTATATTAAACATGAAACATAATGCATTCAAATCAAAAGCAAAAACTCATCAACACATAAGACACCAAGATTTTGATGTGGAAAACCCGGTTAAGGGAAAAACCACGGGGTGATTAACCCAAGAATGTATTCTCTGTTAGAAGAATAGAAAGAACAAAATGGTACATGCCAATTAGGGCTCACTACCCGAGCACACTGCTCACAAGAGGCTCACTACCTACAAGAGACACACTGTCTACAAAGAAATAAGTATCACATACATGAACTAGAGAATAGCATCTTCACCATGCTTGAATCAGTTCCATTAAGCTCAATACTTCTGCTCTGCCTTTCACTCTCTTCTTCGCTACCATACTCTCATCTCCACAAGACACACTTTGAAATGACTTCACAATCCCTTACTTATACAAGGCATCGACTTAGGAACAATCATCTAAGTCGACAAACACCTACAAGAACATCCGCAAGACGTGTAATACATCCGGTCGGCCAGTCTCAAGAAGAACACCAATATCCGATGGTTATTTTTCAAATGCAAACTCTAACTTCAATGCGGACCACCAACATGAATTAGACATGATCCAACGATCATCATAACCTTCCCTGAATCACCAAGAACATCTGCACTTCATCTGTCTTCTAGAATTCTTCTCTCCTTCATCTAGAGCTTCAAGAACATAGTCTGTCATCACTGTCACAAAGGAATAGGCTCTTCTGGACCTTCAAACCACAAACCAATCTAGTTGACACTTCACAGGGACTTTCTCAACACTCCCTCAAATCTGTAGAATGGGATAATGCATTTCTGGATCTCACTGGACCTATCTGTGACACTCTGTCACCTCTGAACACCTGCCGAAACTAGTTCTACTTGAGCAACCATAACTTCTTCAGATCTTCATGCAGACCTCTAAAAACTTGACTAGAGCATCTCAAGACTTATATCTACAAACCCTTTAAACTGCATCCTCTTATCCTCAACCTCTCTTGGACTTTTACCTTGTTGTCATCACTGTTCTTCACTGTTCTTGATTGAGACTAATTTTCTCAATATCCTCAGCACACAGCTCATCCAATCCTTCTCATCAATGCAACATGAGTATCTCAACATCAATGTCAACACCGGTTAAACCCATACTTGCAACATATATATGTTCATCATTCTTGGTATGGTTCTACATGTTTTATATGCACTTTCATGCTAAATCTATTCTACATAGTGAGGCAAATCATTTGGTATGATCTTATGAATGTTTTCTATGATTTATGATTCATAATTGCCATCATTACAAGTTTGATTTTCAGCAGAGTTATGGTTAGGGAAAAATAACAAGGTATAGAAATTTAGGGCAGAACTAGGTTTTTTTTGGCATACACCAAGAGTATTACGAAATATCCCATTTGGGACATTATATAGATGTTCTACAAATAAAAGGCATATTTAATACCATCATTATAAAAATAAATTGGGCATTTTGAAGAGGAGTGTAGGCTCAAACAAAGTCACATGTGAAATAAGAAAGCAATTTTCACTTGAAATGAAGGAGACCATCTCAATTCTAATATTTTTTTCTTTTGTCATGCAGAAGAGAAATCTTAAGATAATGTTTAGTTTCTTGATTTTGGTTGTTCGAATCATATGATAGTTAATGAAGACTTATTTATGCCAGTTGATAAAGTTGTAAAGAGTGGATTAAAATTTGGAGACAATAAAGTAGTGTAAGTTGTTGGAAAAGACACCTTGGTTGTTCACACCAACAAAGGTGAGGTAAAAAGAAATCAATATACTTTATTAGTTGATGGCCTTAAGCATAATATATTGAGTGTAGGTTAGCTTATTGAAAATAATTATAGAGTTTTTTTTCATGATGGTAATTGTAAATGTTTTGATAAAAATGATGGTGGAAATAGTTGTAGCAGAAGTTCTCATGACAACAAATAGAATGTTTCCATTGCAAATGTGTTTATTAAAAATAGATGCTCTAAAATCAACTCTTGAGGATACTAATTGGTTATGTCATGGTCAGTATGGTCAGTTGACCTTTAAGGAGTTGAACATGTTACATACTAAGATTTGTGGATTGTTCAAGATCTTGTTGAAGAGTTTGATCATTATAAATTGATAAGATAGTGATAGAAGCCTATGTGGTAACCATGCATTGAGAGTTGGACATTGTGCTATGGCATGGAAATTTATTACATCCAAGTGTTTCTATGGTAGCAATTTCAAGATGCTTGGTGAAGAAATTGCTATTGCATCATGAGCTAAGTGAGTTGCTAGAGCATGTATGGTAGTGCAAGTGCACATGTGGCAATGTTGGAGTGCATGTAGTGACAATTGAGAACATGTATATGTTCTAGAGAATGTTATGAGGTATCACAAGTGATAAGAAGCAATTGAGAGTTTCTCTTTGTTATCGCAAGCCATAGTTTGATTTTGGTTGCAGTGTAGGAAGACATGTACACGGTTCATGTGTTTTGGTCAACAACTTTTGACTAAGTATGAAGACAAGTATGACAAACAAGCTAAGTATGGTGTACCCTTGTAAGCATTGAAAGTGTTGAATTATCACAATCAATCAATACAAATCAGTCAATTGGAAGTAAAGAAGACATTGAGTATGATGGCACACCTAGTCCCAATGATGAGCATGAGTTGAATGCTTTATATATTAATGATTCAAGATACACAAAAATCATGTATATATCATATTTTAATTATTCTAATTCTATTAATACACATAATGATGACTTTTTTAACATAGATAGTTCCACTTTTAGTGATTGTAAGTGTTCTAAAGAACATAAAGTGAATTAAATTAGACATAAAGAACATATCTTAGAATTCGATATTCAAGTTGACCAATCCTCTAAAATTTGGCTTCAAAATCCTCAAATTGATCATTTTGGCAAGTTTGATTATGAATTCTATATAACTCTAGAATAGGATTAGTGAAATTTATGAAAAAACAAACATATATCATCAAATGCAATCTATATCAATGGTAATTAGCTTTGAAACAATATGAAACATGAAACTTTCAGTTTAAATAATCAAATTTTGTCCAAAAATATGCAAAACCAGTTCTTCTACATTGAAAAAACAAAAAAGGTGGTGGATTGATCAAACAATGATTCTTAAAATGTCAAGCACCATGAAAAAATGTTTTCTTGTCTAATAGCACACATGAAAAGTAGGGAATAACAGACATGTGGGGTCTGAATCACAGATCTCGCATGTTTTTTTCCTTTTTTTGCTTCCCAAAATGTGCTCACGTTATAACATGAGCGTATTTTGGGAATCATGAAATCTTTATGCTTTCATGCATGCAAATAAGTATTTTAGTGTTTTCTCTCTGTGTATAAGTATATATTTATACTTGTATGTATCTATAAGTATATATCTATGCAAACATTTATGTATAAGTATATATCTATCTCTCTATCTCCCTCTCTCTCTCTCTCTAAACCCCTAAACCCTAAATAATGCCCCTAAACCTTTATCTCCCTATCTCTCCCTCTCTAAACTCCTAACCCCTAAACCCTAAACCTGATCAACCCTAAACCCCTATCTCCTTGTCTCTATCATCCCTCTACCTCTCAATCTCTCTGTCTATGTCTCTGGCCATGTCCCTCATCCTCTATCGCCCTATCTCTCCCCTTGGTCTCCTCTATATCTCCCTATCGGTCCTCTCTCTCTAAACCCTAACCTAAATCTCCACTAGTAGAAAACCAGGCAATAAATGACTAAAAATTGCAAATAAACTACTAGCTAGTAGTTTATTTGCAATTTTTAGTCATTTGTTTATTTGCAATTTTTAGTCATTTATTGCCTATTTTTCTACTAGTGCTCTAAACATTAACCTCTAACCCCTAAACCATAAACCATAAACCATAAATAATGCCCCTAAACCCTAATGCCTAACCCCTAAACCCTAAAATTGAGTAACCCTAAACCCCTAAACCATAAACCCTCAAAGCAACCCTAAACCTCTATCTCCCTATATCTCCCAATCTCTATCGGTCCCCTCTCTCTGTCTCTCTCTAAACCCTAAACCCTAACCCTTAAACCCTAAACCTGAGAAACCCTAAACCCCTAAACCCTAAATAATTCCCCTAAACGCGAGTAACCCTAAAACTCTATCTCCCTATCTCTCCCTTATCTCCCTATATCTCTATCATCCCTCTACCTCTCAATCTCTCTCCCTATCTCTCTGGACATCTCGCTCACTCTCTATCTCCCTATCTCTCCCCTATATCTCTCCCTCACTAGGTTATTGATGAAGGAAATGAAAACAAGAAAACTAGGACTCTCTCTCTCCCTATCACCAGGCTATCTCTCCCCTCTCTCCTCCATCTCCACCCTCTCTCCCTCTTCCTCCATCTCCCTCTCCCTTATCTACAAAGAACATGGAAATAAGAAAACTAGGACATGCAAAGAGGGATGGGGATATAAATTGGGAGGATGAAATGGAAACAAGATAATTTATGAAAGTTCATTGGATGGGAAGAATTATGATGAGAGGTGGAGAGGGGAGGGAAGTAGAGAGTGAGATATAGGGTAGGAGATAGAGAGGGGAGGGAAGTAGAGAGTGAGAGAGAGAGGGTAGGAGGTAGAGAGGGGAGGGAAGTAGAGAGTAAGAGAGAGGGTAGGAGGTAGAGAGGAGAGGGAAGAAGACAGTGAGAGAGGGTAGGAGGTAGAAAGGGGAGGGAAGAAGAGAGTGAGAGAGAGGGTAGGAGGTAGAGAGAGGAGGGAAGTAGAGAGTGAGAGGTAGGAGGTAGAGAGGGGAGATAAGTAGAGAGTGAGAGAGAGGGTAGGAGGTAGAGAGGGGAGGGAAGAAGAGAGTGAGAGAGGGTAGGATGTAGAGAGGGGAGAGAAGTAGAGAGTGAGAGAGAGGGTAGGAGGTAGAGATGGGACAGAAGAACTGAGAGAGAGAAGGTAGGAGGTAGAGAGGGGAGGGAAGAAGAGAGTGAGAGAGAAAGGGTAGGAGGTAGAGAGGGGAGGGAAGAAGAGATTGAGAGGTAGGGTAGGAGGTAGAGAGGGGAAGTAGAGAGTGAGAGAGAGGATAGGAGGTAGAGATGAGAGGGAAGTAGAGAGTGAGAGAGAGAGTAGGAGGTAGAGAGGGAAGGGAAGAAGAGAGTGAGAGAGAGGGTAGGAGGTAGAGAGGGGAGGGAAGTAGAGAGTGAGAGAGGGTAGGAGGTAGAGAGGGGAAGTAGAGAGTGAGAGAGAGCATAGTCCAGGTAGAGAGGGGAGGGAAGAAGAGAGTGAGAGCAAAGGTAGGAGGTAGGGAGGGGAGGGAAGAAGAGAGTGAGAGAGAGGGTAGGAGGTAGATAGGGGAGGGAAGTAGAGAGTGGGAGAGAGGGTAGGATGTAGAGAGGGGAGGGAAGTAGAGAGTGAGAGAGGGTAGGAGGTAGAGAGGGGAGGGAAGAAGAGAGTGAGAGAGAGGGTAGGAGGTAGAGAGGGGAGGGAAGTAGAGAGTGAGAGAGGGTAGGAGGTAGAGAGGGGAGGGAAGAAGAGAGTGAGAGAGAGGGTAGGAGGTAGAGAGGGGAGGGAAGTAGAGAGTGAGAGAGAGGGTAGGAGGTAGAAAGGGGAGGGAAGAAGAGAGTAAGAGAGAAGGTATGAGGTAGAGATGAGAGGGAAATAGAGAATCAAAGAGAAGGTAGGAGGTAGTTAGGGGAGGGAAGAAGAGAGTGAGAGAGAGGGTAGGAGGTAGAGAGGGGAGGGAGGTAGAGAGTGGGATAGAGGATAGGAGGTAGAGAGGGGAGGGAAGTAGAGAGTGAGAGAGGGTGGGAGGTAGAGAGGGGAGGGAAGAAGAGAGTGAGAGAGAGGGTAGAAGGTAGAGAGGGGAGGGAAGTAGAGAGTGAGAGAGGGTAGGAGGTAGAGAGGGGAGAGAAGTAGAGAGTGAGAGAGAGGGTAGAAGGTAGAGAGGGGAGGGAAGAAGAGAGTGAGAGAGAAGGTAGGAGGTAGAGAGGGGAGGAAAGTAGAGACTCATAGAGAGGGTGGGAGGTAGAGAGGGGAGGGAAGAAGAGAGTGAGACAGGGTAGGAGGTAGAGAGGGGAGGGAAGTAGAGAGTGAGAGAGAGGGTAGGAGGTAGAGAGGGAAGAGAAGGAGTGAGAGAGAGAGGGTAGGAGGTAGAGAGGGGAGGGAAGTATAGAGTACGAGAGAGGGTAGGAGGTAGAGAGGGGAGGGAAGAAGAGAGTGAGAGGGCGAGTAGGAGGTAGAAAGGGGAGGGAACTAGAGAGTGAGAGAGGGTAGGAGGTAGAGAGGGGAGAGAAGTAGAGAGTGAGAGAGAGGGTAGGAGGTAGAGATGGGAGGGAAGAAGAGAGTGAGAGAGAAGGTATGAGGTAGAGAGGGGAGGGAAGTAGAGACTCGGAGAGAGGGTAGGAGGTAGAGAGGGGAGGGAAGTAGAGATTAAGAGAGAGGGCAGGAGGTAGAGAGGGAGGGAAGAAAAGAGAGAGAGAGAGAGAGAGAGAGAGGGTAGGAGGTAGAGAGGGGAGGGAAGTAGAGAGTGTGAGAGAGGGTAGGAGGTAGAGAGGGTAGGGAAGTAGAGAGTGAGAGAGAGGGTAGGAGGTAGAGAGGGTAGGGAAGTAGAGAGTGAGAAAGGGTAGGAGGTAGAGAGGGGAGGGAAGTAGAGACTCAGAGAGAGGGAAGGAGGTAGAGAGGGGAGGGAAGTAGAAAGTGAGAGAGAGGGTAGGAGGTAGAGAGGGGAGGGAAGTAGAGAGTGAGAGAGAGGGTAAGATGTAGGGAGGGGAGGGAAGTAGAGAGAGAGAGGAGGGAAGTAGAGGTGAGAAAGAGAGAGGAGTGGAGGGAGTGAGTGTTTTAGTTCAGCATAACGCGAGTGCATTATAACATGCTCACGTTATGTTTTGGCTTGGATTTGCCTTGGGATTCCAACCCAAAGGCTTGGACTATGTTTAGGTAATCCAAGGACGTGTTTTTCCAAATTCTAACAAAATTCACATAATCTAGAACATACTCCCCATCAGGATTACACTTTTTTCAATGAAAAGTCAAAAAAATACCACCATAATCTTAAGCTCATTGTTAGCTATCCAACCATATAACCTTTTTCATGTTTTGAGTATGTAAAGGGTTTCATCTTTAATTTCTTTTGTTAGTGTATCCATTTTTTGTTTTTAACCGTTCATCAAAATTTCAAATAAGTTACATTTTTAAAAACTAGACTTCATTCTACACGTATTAAAAAAATCAATTTTTTTGTTAGTTTTCAAAAAAATTAGGGGGGAGCACGCTCAATTTTCTGTTTTTCAGGATGTGTCCACTTTGAAAATTAGTAAAAATTCAATTATTCATGAAAAAAATTATCAGAAAATCAGGGATAAACTACATGGTGTTAGCTAATTTCTCACCAAAGCAAATTTTGAAATACTAAAAAAATTTAACATTTTAGGGGGAGCACACCAGATGCTATGTTATGTTTTTTTGAGAAAAATAGGACCAATTTATGTGCTCCCCCTTTTTGAACCCCTTAATCTCAACTATTTTTGAAAAAAATTAGTAGTTTAGAAACTAGATTCGGAGCACTACAACTCTTGTTTTTGTTGTATCTTCAAATTTTGAGTGTAACTATCCTCAATTCTCATCCAAATTCTCATCCAACATTAGTCTTTCTTGATTTCAAAAAAAAAGTGGCATCTTAAGACCCCCTTTTGGTCCCTCATCTTTGTGTACTTACCCTGATGATTCTTCCGTTTACCCACATTCAATCATCCAAGATAGATTATGAGATCTGGGCCATCTCCTTAAGAAGGGATTCATTATTAGGAATAGTAGTAGTTCCTATTCCCTACCTTTGGCATGCTCCATTTTTATTGTTCTCTCACTACTCTGCCTACTAATTTATTCAAAGTGAATACCATCTTTGTTGTCTTTCTTAGCTGAGCCAAGGTCGTTCACTTTCTTCGCTGAGCCAAGGTCATTCACTTTCTTCGCATCCTCCTTACTAATGTTCTTTACTCTTGAGCCTTCATCCTAATCAGTGTGGTCTTCATTAATTTCACCTTCCTCCCTGATAGTGACTCCTTTAGGAGCATCAACATTAGTCTCCAAGATATGACTATCATTGTTTTCCAACATAGTTCTTCTCAGTTGTTCTTTTGTTACATGAGAATCATCAAAAATCCTCATCATTTTCTCTTCAAAGGGATACCTTGATCCTCCTCAAGCACTCCCTTGTTTTTTAATCATCTTTCTTTTTTAGGGATTTTGGGCACTTATTGATCAAATGACCAAACCTTCACAATTCTAACAATATGGACTTGAGTTTTCATGGAAAATCGGCTAAGTCCACTTCCCAAACTTAGATTGTAGGATTATCTGTAAAGGTAAGACTTTATTCATTTGTACATTAACACAAAATCTAACAAACACTAATCTAGTATTTTCCTTCCTAACTTTAATAATAGTCAGAAATTACCCAAAAGAGTTGTCTATACTTTCAATAACCTTTGGGTCCCAATATTCAAGTGGCAATCCTAGTAATCTCACCTAAGTTAGAGCAACAACACAAAGATCAGTTGTCTGGTCAAACCTGAGTTTCCATTTGCAAAGGGAGAGATTGTTACGATTGTTTTGATCAAAGAACTAAGGTCCTTCAGTCAAAACCCTAACCGCACCTTCCTGAGCAATAAGTGAAATAAAAATAATCCACCCACCATTAAACTCATAGAAACACTCCCTTTCAATTTCCAAACCTCATTATCTCATTTACATACCAAATCTATATTCAATCGAAAAGAAAAAAACTTACCCACTAAGGTGTTCTCCATAGTTGAAACTTCATCCATTAGTGAATCTAAAAGGTTGAAAATAATACCTTCCTCTATCTATAAAGTCTTTAGTAAATCTACACATCCTCCCCTTGAAGGTCTAGGACTTTTAACAAAGTTGACCTAGCTATTCTGACCTATCATGCCATTGGATCCTTTTGGCAAGATGCTAGTAGTACTGTACAAGGAAAGAGGAGCCCCTCGGGGGCCCCCCAAACTATCACCCATCAGCAAGAATCCCACCTATTATTTAGAATTCAAAAAACCCTACTGAAGCACCAATTATACAATTGATCAAATTCTATAAAATTATTATTTGAATACTTTCTATTCATTTTTGGTTTACATTTCATCATATTGGAGCAAATTTATTTGCACAATCAACATGGGACTAATTGCAGGCTTGGATGTTGTCAATTACAATCCTAGGGTTATTAGTTTGATTAGTCATGCTAACCATGGTTTCCTTTTGCAAGGATTAAATGAAACACTAGAGCATGTGTAGAAAATCAAATTTCATAAAAGAAAGCACTTAGATTTAAAAAAGGATTACTATGAAACCCATGACAAGAAACCATTTTAGAAGATAAAGCTCAAAGAAAGTATGTCTTCCAAAGGTTTTTATGTAGAAAATAAAGATATACATTTTCATTTACCACACCATGTTAAAGGATTGGTTGGATTTGGACTTCTCACCTTGAGGGTCAGTAATGGAAGCTTAAAGAGTTTGAACAAGGTGTTACATCCCCAACTTATGATTTAGCTTGATCTTATATTTTCATGGTAATCTAATGATTAACCATAGTTTAATGATTAGATGTTTGTGGAAAATATCAGATTAATCATTAATTATGAGGATACTGACTAATGTTAGTTAGATGTAAAATTTCAAGTTGAAATGATTATTTAATTATTATGATTTACAAATCAAATGATGATACACTAATCATGATTTTATGGTGGTGAGTTTGATTAAGAAAGTAATCATCATTTGAAGACAGAAGGAGGGTATCATCCGGGAGGAAGAGATAGATGTCAGAAAAAGGGGTTAAACTGCCATCTGAATATCAAACTTTGTCCTTATGAATCCTTTCTATTAGGGTGAGTTACGTCTCTCCTTGTTAGTCTTTTACTTTCTCATACCGATTTGACAATTGGATTCTTCTTGACGCCTTCAACGTTGATTTGACTAAATGCCAATGTTCGCAAGAACATCCATGTGAGTCATTTGCTGATTTCAGCAAGTTGTCGAGGACTCCTTGATTCCATGTCTATTTCCATATTATGATTTGTGACTATTACATCGATCACCATAAGACATATATATATATATATGTCTTATGGTGATCGATGTTCTAAGGGGGAGTGGTGCTTGACCTCGAAGTCACATCGTAAGAATGTGTCATTTTCTAATGGTGTTGACATTACTAACACCTTGGTTAATTTGATAACTCTTAAATCTTATATAAGGGAATATATAATATATATAAGTTACAATTGTCTTAACCTTTTAAGAGATTGAACATGCCTTAGTAACCACATTTTATTTTATTTTATTTTGTTCATGTATTTCTATGGCACTCGGCCAGCCACCACCCACGAGGAGTGGGGAGAGGAGTGGTGGCTAAGTGTTTGCTAAACTCTAGCCTTATCCATGTGCATCCTATTAATGATGGGAAAAGTGGATCCGTGAGATCCTGCGAGGTGGCAAACATTAAGCCATGCATAAATTGTTCTTGAAAGGCATGCAAGGTATCAGTTGATACCGGTTTTTGGAAAAAGAGTCTTTTGGCTTTTATTTTTTGGCATGTTATGTGATTCTTGTTTTGGGGAAGGAGGCAAGGAATAGGCAGAGGAGATAATCTTTCGAGAGTGTTAGAGATATCACTGCTACAAGAGTAGCATAGAAAGAAGTTGAACCTTATCATTTGTGTATGCCTAAGAGCCCTTCGGCAATTAGATAACCTATGACTGAGACTACCTACAGGTATGAACTATGGCCTATAGAATTGAATTTGATAATCTATTATTGGATATAGGTGTTCAATTGTTTCTTCTTGATACAAAAGGGCGTCGATGGTGTCGACCCATGACTATCATATGCTATTATCTAATGGCCTTCGAGGTCGTACGAGGTTTAGTACTGTGTTTTAACGTAAGTTTAAACTATTGTTATAAGTTTCTAAGGCCGCAAGTGCCTTTCTGTATTATCATTATGAAATCATTGTTATGGCAATGCACGACCAGCTTGGAGGTCAAAACCTATGCATTCTAAACCTATGATTCTTACCGTGTGCCACATAGCAAGGATTCAAACCACCTTAATATCTTTGTATCATCCTGTCATCATTATGATGACTGTGTAAAACCAAGGTGCTATATCATTATAGCTGTGTAGAACCCGAAAGGGTTATCAACTTATGATAAACTATTATTGAGCCTTGAATCCTTTTTTTTAATGTATCTTTATGACTGTTCATCAGCCGAGAAGGCATGAAAATATGGTATTCGTTAAAGAGCCTGATAGGGCAAAAATGTTTAATGAGTATGTGAAGACAAAGGGTATCGGCTTATGATATTAATACCACAGTGCCATGCATATAGTAACAAGTATTGCCGAACCATATTATAGTATTGAATACTCTAGTCTTAGTGGAAAATTTAAGTTGTACCATGTGCACTCAATATTATAACTTATCAACTTGAAGTAAATGATGTCAACCTTCGACTATTTTGTATTAGTATCCTTTGTGCATGTAATGTATACTGATGCTATAATGATTTCTCATGAAAATGGGAAGGTTCACGTAGACACATTGATGTCTTCTTGGCATCCATGAGTGCATGCCATATTCCCTATGGGAAAGTTAATCTTTTGATACATTCTTTTACAAGAATAAACCCTATGTTACTATAAACTTTGTACTTTAAAAGTAAGTGAATGCCATCTTTGTGAATGGCAAATATTCTTATTTAAGTATATGCTATCAAGAGGATCTCTTGAGATAGAACTTGTTAAAGGGGATTGACTCTATGAGTCATTGTAACTATTCCTTTTAATGATATGAACTAGCTATAAAGTTGAAATTAGGTAAATAAAGTAAAAACCAACTAGGTAAGGTTAAGTGTTGAAAACATGAATAAACTTATATCAATATGAAAGTGTGGAACAAAGTGATGTGGAGTCACAAATTCCCTATAGCAGTGCTTGATTATTAATGATAGTTATTATTATAACTATGATGCATCTTATGTATTTAAAAGATATGTTGACTCCTTGTTGAAGAAGGAGAAACTAGATAAGAGGTAAGTTATATTGCCTTGTAGGCGGCATTAAGTGCATGTTAGGTTTATTGGAGGAACTATTTCTCCTAGATAATTATATACTTATGAGAATGAATACTATGGTTAGTATGAAACTCTTGTATTGCAACGTGAAAGAAAGCCATCTCTTTTCGAATGGCCATACTTCACGAATGAGGTATAAAATATTAAAACCCATGAGAATACTTGAGATAGAGTCTTTTTAGTAAGATACTCTTATTAGACTATTATGATATAAGTCTTAAATGTCAATAATTTGAATGTAAACCTTGTGATAGGTCAACATGAAACTGTGAACCTAGGAAGGTCATAAGTTGGAAAATGTGGTTTGGCTATTGACATTTTGAAAAGATGGGAATAAGGTGACATAGAGTCACAGGTTCCCTGTTGCGAAAGCAACGTAACATAATTGAATGTACTCCTAAGATAGGAGTTGATTGTCTTAAAATTGGACTAAGAATGAATTGAACCTACCTTTCTTAGACCTAAGAGGTCAAGCTATGATTACTGTAGGATGAGACAACTTCTAAGTCGAGTAGAGGTGGTGGACATACGACAACGTTCATTTTGAAATGTTTATGTATATAAATCTTTGGGCAAAGTAAAACATCCATCCTTGCATGCATTGTCAGTCCACAGTGATCCAAATGGCATAATGTTTGTAGTAATATCATACATAGTTAGAGTGGATCTATAGTTGTATGACTGAGAGACATTATGAAGGACACAACACTAGATACCCAGATGGCAAACCTAATGGTTCCTTATATCTATACATTCTGTGAAGCGTAGGGACACTTCCAAGTAGGAAGTTGTGCCTGGGGGACCGCCAGTTTGTGGTTGGAGGAAAAGCACTTGGATGATGCTCTCCTTCCCAAGCATAAGATAAGCCGAGACTTATGAAGATAGATGTCAAAAGTTCCAAATGCAATAATTTTCTTTATATGACTTGATAGTCAGATTATTATGTATAATTATATATTTGATGCCTTGAGCATAGCTTTGTACATGCATAGTGAAGATTATTCACTAATGAGATATCATTGGATATTGTAATTCTAAGTTTTGTTATATTCTAGAAAAGATTAACATGCTTAATTATTGTAATGATGATAATTCACCTTTGTTTAACTATGATTTGGATAATTGTGATGTATTCTAACTCTTAGTTAAGATGAATACTTATGTTAAAATATGAGCATTATGGATTGTGATGCTACATATGGTATCAAAGCTACCAGGATCAATACATGGACCTATGAGCTCACTAATTGATGATTATTTTTTATCCAACATTAATAGATGCTAAGTTTTGGATGTTCTATGCCAGAATGGTAAGAATTAGAACAACACCTAGAAAAAAGGTAGCGAAAAAATAGATGTTACCTACATTATCAAAAGGTCTTGAGGGAATGAGCCTCAAGAATGAACCGGCTTGAGTAGACTGGTTACTTAGTAGGAGCATGGTTGACTGATGAGGAGACCTTCACTAATGCTGTTAAAGGCATCAAGCAGGAGTTGAGAAAAGTAGAGAGGATTGTTTCTCCTAACTCTAACGATGCATCAACATAACCCTCTGCACCTAAAGCACTGGCTATGGAAAGCAATCCCAAGAATTTTGATATAAATAAGGAGGTTGTGGATGAGTAGCTGCAAGTACTTCCACCTCCTAAAATTGAGGTGATAATCCTCAAGGTTGAGAAATAAACATGGGAAGTTATCCCAAACTGATAATGACTTGCAGTAGTAAGATGTAAACAAAGTTGTAATTTTGAGAAGGATTAGATTTAATCCATGGAAAATTATAATGCAATTGAGAACAAAATTCTAATAAATCTTTCCTTTCTTGTTAAAGATTACATTAATGAGAATAGATTTACGTTAAGAATGGATTCCATGATATAGAAAACTAATCCATGATTAATCTACAAACTTCAGGAAGAAGTAGATTACAGCAAGATTCAATTAAGAACTAGGATGGGAGATAGCCAGGATGAAGGACAACCTCTAGGGCACTCCGAATCTAAATTTGACCAGGTCCTTCCTTTGTTAAAAGAGACAAGAATGAGAGTAGGAACTCTCGAGCAGGAGGTCAAGGGTCGACAAGGACCTAGGTGGGATGCCTATAATGGGGGTGATGACAAGGTACGTCATAATGACGCCACCCAATGTGAGCATGGAGAGAATAACTCTGAGGCTAAACAAGAAGAGGATAGAAGAAGCCACTTGGCTTTGGAATTATCTTGGCACATGAAAAAGGTTAAGCCCCCCAAGTTCAATGGTTCTGTAAGTGGAGATGTCACAAAGGCATGGCTTACGAAAATGGAGTTAGGCTTAAGATCTACAAGTCTAACTTGGGATAGGTAATGATGCAGGTGCAGTTTGGCCAGTTGTCACCCGTATCGTGGAGGTGACAGATACCAGGTGCTATTCATTGCATCTTAGGGTTAGTCGGTTGTCATCAGTACCACGGAGGTGCCGAATGCCAGGAGCTACCCTTTGGTATGATAGGTCTTAGTCAGCTTTCACCAGTACTATATAGGTGATAGATGCCATGAGCTACCCTATACCAAGTTGGATTGACTTTCTCCAGTGGCATGGAGGCAATAGATGTCAGGATCCACTGACACGATGATTTAGTAGGTTGTGGAAATCTTCTTACTAGCCATAGCTTATGTATGCTGTTATACCTACTCCTTAACTAGTGATGACAACAAATAGTATGGGATGCTTGCTTGTCATCACAGTTGGTTGTGAATGTGTACATTGTTACCCTAGTCCTTAGCCAGTGTTGACAACAAGTAGTATGGGATGCTTGCTTGTCATCATTGTTGGCTACAATTTAGGAAAAATGATGGAACCCATGGTGTATCATTAGGTATACCAACATTCCTTTTCTAAGTTGTGAAGAGGGAGTCCATAGATCAAAAGAGATTACACATAGACATGTATCATTTTCTTTGAGATTTTGACGATGTATTTCTAGATGAGCTGCCAGGATTACCTCCTAAAAGAGCCTTTGACTTCTCTGTCGATATAATTCTAGGGTTGGAACCTATATCTAAATCTCCCTATAGAATGACCACTATAGAGTTAATGGAGCTAAGGGCTCAATTACATGAATTGTTGGATAAAGGGCTTATTAGACCCAGTGTGTCACCCTAGGGAGCATCACTTTTTTTTGTGAAAAACATTTCAAAAATCGCATACCGTATAACTTCCTTCCAAAGAAAAGGTAAGAGATTTGAGTGGTCAAAAAAGTGCCAGGAGGCCTTTGACCTACTGAAGGAAAAATTAACTTTAGCACCAATTTTGAAAATACCTGAACCAGAAGGTCAATTTGTAGTCATTACCGATGCCTCAGGGGAAGGCTTAGGTGGTGTACTAGCCCAAGATGGACAAGTCATTGCATATGAATCCCAAAAACTGAAAACTTATGAATAAAACTATGTCTCTCATGATTTGGAACTGGTAGCAGTCATTCATGCACTGCAAATATGGAGACATTACCTGCTTGGAAAACCATTTGAGCTGAAAACATACCATCAAGGGCTCAAATATCTGTTCACTCAACCACATCTAAATGCTCGTCAAAGAAGATGGTTGGAATTCATCTAGGATTATGATTTCGAGATTAAATATATTCAAGGAAAAGAAACCGGACCTGGCAGATGCCTTGAGTGGGAGAAGACACATCTCCTCAACAATCTCTATACATTCTAATTTTAGGAATCAAGTACTACAAAAATCCAAGGGAGATGAGTTTTATGAGCAGGTAAAACAGGCCCTTGTGGAAAACCCCCAGAATCAAAGATACGATGGATTTAACCTTGAACCGGATGGGTTATTAAGGTTTAAAGGAAGGATGTACATGTACCTAACTCTGTAGAGTTAAGGAATATGGTGGAAGGAGGTTCATTTTGAACCATCTTCAGGACATCCTAGTGTAACAAAGTTACTTGCTGATGTGAAACCCCTATATTTCTAGAAAGGAATGAAGATGGATGCTGTACATTTTGTAGCTACATGTATAGAATGCCAGAGGGTGAAGGCGGAACACCATCACCCGACAGGACTCTTATACCCTCACCAAATTCCTTAGTGGAAATGGCAAATTATAAGCATGGACTTTGTGCAAGGGCTTCCTATGTCAAGGAATAGGCACATTGTGCTATATTGGTTGTGGTGGATAGTCTCACCAAAGCTGCTCATTTTATACCTAGGAACTTGATGGATGGGGCACCCGTCATAGCCCGTAAATTTGTTCAAGAGATTTTTAGATTGCATGGCATTCCGGAGAAGATTATCTCAGATAGGGATGCATGAATGACATAGAGGTTTTGGCAAACCTTATTCTCTTCACTTGGAACCCAGTTGAACATAAGCTCTACTTATCATCCTTAGACAGATGGATGAACTGAAAGGGTAAACCAAGTGTTAGAGGATTTATTCAGAATTTATTGCATGGACCAGCAATACAAATGGGAAGATTATCTTCCTCTGGTGGAATTTTCCTATAATAACTCCTATCATTCTACTACTAAGATGGCTCCATTTGAAGCATTATATGGAAGAAAGTGCCGAACCCCTATAAGCTAGGACAAGCTAGAAGATAGGGTTAGCCTTGGTTCAGAAATGCTGTCAGAAATGGAAGAGCAAGTCCATTTGATTAAGAAAAGGCTAGCGGAACCCAATGATAGGCAAAAGAGTTATGTAGATGCTAAGCGCATCGAAAGTTATTTCTCAGTGGGAGAGAAAGTCCTTTTAAGGGTAAAACCTCAAAAGAGTTCCATTAAATTTGGAAAGACATCCAAACTGGCACCTAGATACGTGGGTCCCTTAGAAGTTCTCGAAGAAGTTGACCTAGTTGCATACAGAATTGCTCTACTGCCAGCTCTTGCCATGATGCATAATGTTTTTCATGTTTCCTATTTGAAAAAGTTTAATGTTGTAGATAATCAAATTCCTATTCTTGATTGGAATGCTATACAGGTGAAGGACCCAGAGGTGGTGGTGATCGAGCCCATCAAGGTGCTCGAAACGTGTAAGCTATGCTTACGTAACAAAGAGATAACATAGTGCAAGGTCCAATGGGACCAATATGCAGAGGAAAATGCCACCTAGGAAAACTATGATGACATTTATGTGAGATTTCCTCATCTTTTCTGAAAAACTTTTTTATTATGTTCACAAAACATTTTTCTTATTATGTTGATTGACTCTGAAGACATTAAATCATTGGGGGCGATGATTCTTATGGGGGGAGATATGTTACATCCCCAACTTATTATTTAGCTTGATCTTATATTTGCATGGTAATCAGGATGATTAACCATAGTTTAATGATTAGATGTTTGTGGAAAATATCAAATTAATCATTAATTATGAGGATACTGACTAATGTTAGTTAGATGTGAAATTTCAAGTTGAAATGATTATTTAATTATTAAGATTTACAAATCATATGATGATACACTAATCATGATTTTATGGTGGTGAGTTTGATTAGGAAAGTAATCATCCTTCGAAGATGGAAGGAGGGTATCATTTGGGAGGAAGAGATAGATGTCGGGAAAGGGAGTTAAACTATCATTTGAGTATCAAACTTTGTCCTTATGAATCTTTTCTATTAGGGTGAGTTACATCTCTCCTTGTTAGTCTTTTACTTTCTCATACCGATTTGACAATTGGATTCTTCTCGACACCTTCAATGCCGATTTGACTAAATGACGATGTTTGCAAGAACTTCATAGGTTTAAACTATTGTTAAAAGTTTCTAAGGCCCCAAGTGCCTTTCTATATTATCATTATGAAACAATTGCTATGGCGATGCACGCCCAGCTTGGAGGTTGAAACCTATGCATTCTAAACCTATGATTCTTACCATGTGTCATATGGCAAGGATTCAAACCACCTTAATATCGTTGTATCATCCCGTCATCGTTATGATGAATTTGTGTAAAACCAAGAAGGTGCTATATTATTATAGTTGTGTAGAACCTGAAAGGGTTATCAACTTATGATAAACTGTTATCAAGCCTTGAATCCTTTTTATTAATGTATCTTTATGACTATTCATCAGCCAAGAAGGCATGAAAATATAGTATTCGTTAAAAAGCATGATAGGGCGACAATGTTTAATGAGTATGTGAAGTCCGAGGGTATCGGCTTATGATATTAATACCATTGTTACATGCATATAGTAACAAGTATGGTTGAACCATATTATAGTATTGACTACTCTAGTCTTAGTGGAAAATTTAAGTTGTGTCGTGTGCACTCAGTATTATAACTTATCAACTCGAAGTAAATGATGTCAACCTTCAACTGCTTTGTTGGAATAAGGTACCATTAACCTTGTAAATTTCAATATTATATTTTATTCCATTTATTATTTGTTATTTGTAATTACCCAAAGGGAATGAGGTAGTCTCATTGACAGTTGTAATTTTGGAGTTACCGGCGATAGTTGGGAAGTGACATTTACGGTTAGCAAATGTAAAAACTCAAAGTAAATGAGGGTAGACATTCTCTCTTCAGGAATATACTATTTTTGGCATCTATGACAACTATCATAATGTTTGGTAAGTGAATCTAGGATAGCTGCAAGTTGTCATAAGATTCTGAGATTTTATGACGCATATGACGGATATGTTAGTTGTATATTTGCTATATTTAGCCCAAGGTTCCTATATTGGAAAGATACTCTTTTGTGGAATCTATGATGGTTATGACACATCATAAGATGTTGTAAGAGGCTAGATTTAGTCTTGGGAACCCAACTGTTGCATGGTTGTTTTTGGACAAGTGTAAGATGCTTGTAAGATGGTAATTAATGTTTACAAGTTGGAGAATCTTAGGAGAGAGAAGGTGAAAGCCTAAGATGAGTTAGAAAATGTTTCTATAAGTATGTGCCATGTATTAGTTGTTGCAATACATATTTTAGGTGCTTAGGTGCTGCCAGAATGCTGTCAGATTGAAGACTAGTGGAGAGAGTTGAAGTGTTGTTGTATTGTAAATAATTTTCAGATTAATACAAACATTGCCCGCCTCTTTCCTATGTGGAGTTTTTTACCCAAAAGGGTTTTCTCCACATTAAACATTGTTTTATGTGTTCATATTTCTAATTTTGCATTTCTATGAAGCATAGTTTTGTTTCTGTGTTATAATCTCCATTAATAACACACAGTTATAGATTGCAGAAATTTATATTGAATCAGATTTCCATTGAAGTAGTGTTGCTTTCATTTCTAACATGTTTTGTATTGGTATCCTTTGTGCATGTAATGTATACTGATGCTATAATAATTTCTCATGAAAATGGGAAGGTTCATGTAGACACATTGATGTCTTCTTGGCATCCATGAGTGCATGCCATATTCCCTATGGGAAAGTTAATCTTTTGATACGTTCTTTTACAAGAATAAACTGTATGTTACTATAAACTTTATACTTTAAAAGTAAGTGAATGCCATCTTTGTGAGTGGCAAATATTCTTATTTAAGTATATGCTATCAAGAGGATCTCTTGAGATAGAACTTGTTAAAGGAGATTGACTCTATGAGTCATTGTAACTATTCCTTTTAATGATATGAACTGGCTATAAACTTGAAATTAGGTAAATAAAGTAAACACCAACCAGGGAAGGTTAAGTGTTGAAAACATGAATAAACTTATATCAATATGAAAGTGTGGAACAAAGTGATGTGAAGTCATAGATTCCCTATAATAGTGCTTGACTATTAATGATAGTTATTATGATAACTATGATGCGTCTTATGTATTTAAAAGATATGTTGACTCCTTGTTGAAGAAGGAGAAACTGGATAAGAGGTAAGTTATATTGCCTTGTAGGCGGCATTAGGTGCATGTTAGGTTTATTGGAGGAACTATTTCTCCTAGATAATTATATACTTATGAGAATGAATACTATGGTTAGTATGAAACTCTTGTATTGCAACGTGAAAGAAAGCCATCTCTTTTCGAATGGCCATACTTCATGAATGAGGTATAAGATATTAAAACCCATGAGAATACTTGACATAGAGTCTTTTTAGTAAGATCCTATTATTAGACTATTATGATATAAGTCTTAAATGTCATGAATTTGAATGTAAACCTTGTGATAGGTCAACATGAAACTGTGAACCTAGGAAGGTCATAAGTTGGAAAACTTGGTTTGGCTATTGACATTTTGAAAAGATGGGAATAGGGTGACATAGAGTCACAGGTTCCCTGTTGCAAAAGCAACGTAACATAATTGAATGTCCTCCTAAGATAGGAGTTGATTGTCTTAAAATTGGACTAAGAATGAATTGAACCTACCTTTTCTAGACCTAAGAGGTCAAGCTATGATTACTGAAGGATGAGACAACTTGTAAGTCGAGTTGAGGTGGTGGACATACGACAACGTTCATTGTGAAATGTTTATGTATATAAATCTTTGGGCAAAGTAATACATCCATCTCTGCATGCATTGTCGGTCCATAGTGATCCAGATGGCATAATGTTTCCAGTAGTGTCATACATAGCTAGAGTGGATCTATAGTTGTATGACCGAGAGACATTATGAAGGACACAACACTAGATACCCAAATGGCAAACCTAATGGTTCCTTATATCTATACCTTCCGTGAAGGGTAGGGACACTTCTAGGTAGGAAGTTGTGCCCGGGGGACTGCCGGTCTATGGTTGGAGGAAAAGCACTCAAATGATGCTCTCCTTCCCAAGTAGAAGATAAGCCGAGACTTATGAAGACAGATGTCAAAAGTTCCAAATGCAGTGTTTTCTTTATATGACTTGATAGTGAGATTATTATGTATAATTTTGTATTTGATGCCATGAGCATAGCTTTGTACATGCATAGTGAAGATTATTCACTAATGAGATATCATTGGATATTGTAATTCTAAGTTTTGTTATATTCTAGAAAAGAATAACATGCTTAATTATTGTAATGATGATAATTCACCTTTGTTTAACTATGATTTGGATAATTGTGATGTATTATAACTCTTAGTTAAGATGAATACTTATGTTAAATTATGAGCATTATGGATTGTGATGTTACATATGGTATCAGAGCTACCAAGTTCAATACATGGACGTATTAGCTCACTACTTGATGATTATTTTTTATCTAACATTAATAGATGTTAAGGTTTGGATGTTCTATGCCATAATGGTAAGAATTAGAACAACACCTAGAAAGAAGGTAGCGAAAAAATAGATGTTACCTACGTTATCAAAAGGTCTTGAAGGAATGAGCCTAAAGAATGAATTGGCTTGAGTAGACTGGTTACTTAGTAGGAGCATGGTTGACTGATGAGGAGACCTTGACTGATGCTATTAAATGCATCAAGCAGGAGTTGAGGAAAGTAGATACGATTGCTGCTCCTAACTCTAATGATGCATTAGCAGAACCCTCTGCACCTAAAGCACTGGCTATGGAAAGCACTCCTAAGCATTTTGATATAAATAAGGAGATTGTGGATGAGTAGCTGCAAGTACTTCCACCTCCTAAAACTGAGGTGATAAATCTCAAGGTTGAGAAATAAACATGGGAAGTTATCCCAAACTGATAATGGCTTGCAGTAGCAAGATGTAAACAAAGTTGTAATTTTGAGAAGGATTATATGTAATCCATGGAAAATTATAATGCAATTAAGAACAAAATTTTTATAAATCTTTCCTTTCTTGTTAAAGATTACATTAATGAGAACAGATTTATGTTAAGAATGGATTCCATTATATAGAAAACTAATCCATGATTAATCTGCAAACTTCAAGAAGAAGTAGATTGCAGCAAGATTCAATTAAGAACTAGGATGGGAGATAGCCAGGATGAAGGACAACCTTCAGGGCACTCCAAATCTAAATTTGACCAGATCCTTGCTTTGTTAAAAGAGATAAGAATGAGAGTAGGAACTCTCGAGCAGGAGGTCAGGGGTTAACAAGGACCTAGGCGGGATGCCTATGATGGGGGTGATGACGAGATATGTCATAATGACACCACCCAAAGTGAGCATGGAGAGAATAACTCTAAGGCTAAACAAGAAGAGGATGGAAGAAGCTACTTGGCTTTGGAATTATCTTGGGACATGAAAAAGGTTAAGCCCCCCAAGTTCAACAGTTCTATAAGCGGAGATGTCATGGAGGCATGGATTACGAAAATAGAGTTAGGCTTAAGATCTACAAGTCTAACTTGGGACAGGTTATGATGCAGGTGTAGTTTGGCCAGTTGTCACTCGTATCGTGGAGGTGATAGATACCAGGTGCTATCCGTTGCATCTTAGGGTTAGTCGGCTGTCATCAGTACCATGGAGGTGACGAATGCCAGGAGTTGCCCTTTGGTGTGATAGGTCTTAGTCAGTTTTCACCAATACTATACAGGTGATAGATGCCATGAGCTACCCTATACCAGGTTGGACCGACTTTCTCCAGTGGCATGGAGGCGATAGATGTTAGGATCCACCGACTTGATGATTTAGCAGGTTGTAGAAATCTTCTTAATAGCCATAGGTTATGTATGTTGTTATACCTACTCCTTAACTAGTGATGACAACAAATAGTATGGGATGCTTGCTTGTCATCACAATTGGTTGTGAATGTGTACATTGTTACCCTAGTCCTTAGCCAGTGTTGACAACAAGTAGTATGGGATGCTTGCTTGTCATCATAGTTGGCTATAAATTAGGAAAAATGATTGAACCCATGGTGTACCGTTAGGTATACCAACATTCCTTTTCTAAGTTGGGAAGAGGGAGTCCATAGATCAAAAGAGATTAGATATAGACATGTATCATTTTCTTTGAGATTTTGAGGATGTATTTCTAGATGAGCTGCCAGTATTACCTCCTAAAAGAGCCTTTGACTTCTCTATCGATATAATTCTAGGGTTGCAACCTATATCTAAAGCTCCCTATAGAATGACCACTATAGAGTTAATGGAGCTAAAGGCTCAATTACATGAATTATTGGATAAAGGGCTGATTAGACCCAGTGTGTCACCCTAGGGAGCATCACTTATTTTTTGTGAAAAACTTTTCAAAAATCGCATACCCTATAACTTCCTTCCAGAGAAAAGGCAAGAAATTTGAGTGGTCAAAAAAGTGCCAGGAGGCCTTTGACCTACTGAAGGAAAAATTGACTTCAGCACCAATTTTGAAAATACCTGACCCAGAAGGTCAATTTGTAGTCATTACCGATGCCTCAGGGGAAGGCTTAGGTGGTGTACTAGTCCAGAATGGACAAGTCATTGCAGATGAATCCCAAAAATTGAAAACTTATGAATAAAACTATGTCCCTCATGATTTGGAACTGGCAGCAATCATTCATGCACTGCAAATATGGAGACATTACCTGCTTGGAAAACCATTTGAGCTGAAAACATACCATCAAGGGCTCAAATATCTGTTCACTCAACCACATCTAAATGCTCGTCAAAGAAGATGGTTGGAATTCATCTAGGATTATGATTTCAAGATTAAATATATTCAAGGAAAAGAAACCAGGTGGCAGATGCCTTGAGTAGGAGAAGACACATCTCCTCAATGATCTCTATACATTCTAATTTTAGGAATCAAGTACTATAGAAATCCAAGGGAGATGAGTTTTATGAGCAGGTAAAACAGGCCCTTGTGGAAAACCCCCAGAATCAAAGATACGATGGATTTAACCTTGAACCGGATGGGTTATTAAGGTTTAAAGGAAGGATGTACATGTACCTAACTCTGTAGAGTTAAGGAATATGGTGTGGAAGGAGGTTCATTCTGCACCATATTCAGGACATCCTCACGTAACAAAGTTACTTGCTAATGTGAAACCCCTATATTTCTAGAAAGGAATGAAGATGGATGCTGCAAATTTTGTAGCTACATGTATAGAATGCTAGAGGGTGAAGGCAGAACACCATCACTCGACAGGACTCTTATACCCTCATGAAATTCCTTAGTGGAAATGGCAAATTATAAGCATGGACTTTGTGCAAGGGCTTCCTATGTCAAGGAACAGGCACATTGTGCTATATTGGTTGTGGTGGATAGACTCAACAAAGCTGCTCATTTTATACCTAGGAACTTGATGGATGGGGCACCCATCATAGCCCGTAAATTTGTTCAAGAGATTTTTAGATTGCATGGCATTCCGGAGAAGATTATCTCATATAGGGATGCATGAATGACATAGAGTTTTTGGCAAACCTTATTCTCTTCACTTGGAACCTAGTTGAACATAAGCTCTACTTATCATCCTTAGACAGATGGACAAACTGAAAGGGTAAACCAAGTGTTAGAGGATTTATTGAGAATGTATTGCATGGACCAGTAATACAAATGGGAAGATTATCTTCCTCTGGTGGAATTTGTCTATAATAATTCCTATCATTCTGCTATTAAGATGGCTCCATTTGAAGATTTATATGATAGAAAGTGCCAAACCCCTCTAAGCTAGGACAAGCTAGAAGATAGGGTTAGCCTTGGTTTAGAAATGCTGTCAGAAATGGAAGAGCAAGTCCATTTGATTAAGAAAAGGCTAGCGGAACCCAATGATAGGAAAAAGAGTTATGTAGATGCTAAGCACATTGAAAGGCATTTATCAGTGGGAGAGAAAGTCCTTTTAAGGGTAAAACCTCAAAAGAGTTCCATTAAATTTGGAAAGACATCCAAACTAGCACCTAGATACGTGGATCCCTTCGAAGTTCTCGAAGAAGTCAACCTAGTTGCACACAGAATTGCTCTACCACTAGCTCTTGCCATGATGCATAATGTTTTTCATGTTTCCTATTTGAAAAAGTTTAATGCTATAGATAATCAAATTCCTATTCTTGATTGTAATGCTATACAGGTGAAGGACCCAGAGGTGGTGGTGATCGAGCCCATCAAGGTGCTCGAAATGTGTAAGCTATGCTTATGTAACAAAGAGATAACACAGTGCAAGGTCCAATGGGACCAATATGCAGAGGAAAATGCCACCTGGGAAAACTATGATGACATTTATGTGAGATTTCCTCATCTTTTCTAAAAAAACTTTTATATTTTGTTCACAAAACATTTTTCTTATTATGTTGATTGACTCTGAAGACATTAAATCATTGGGGGCGACAAATTCTTATGGGGGGAGATATGTTACATCCCCAACTTATTATTTAGCTTGATCTTATATTTGCATGGTAATCAGGATGATCAACCATAGTTTAATGATTAGATGTTTGTGGAAAATATCAAATTAATCATTAATTATGAGGATACTGACTAATGTTAGTTAGATGTAAAATTTCAAGTTGAAATGATTATTTAATTATTAAGATTTACAAATCATATGATGATACACTAATCATGATTTTATGGTGGTGAGTTTGATTAGGAAAGTAATCATCCTTCAAAGATGGAAGGAGGGTATCATTTGGTAGGAAGAGATAGATGTCGAGAAAGGGGGTTAAACTGTCATTTGAGTATCAAACTTTGTCCTTATGAATCTTTGCTATTAGGGTGAGTTACATCTCTCCTTGTTAGTCTTTAACTTTCTCATACCGATTTGACAATTGGATTCTTCTCAATGCCTTTAATGCCGATTTGACTAAATGACAATGTTCCCAAGAACGTCCATGTGAGCCGTTTGCTGATTTCGGCAAGTTGTTGAGGACTCCTTGATTCCATGTCTATTTCCATATTATGAATTGTGACTATTATATATATATATATATATATATATATATATATATATATATATATATATATCTTATGGTGATCGATGCTCATATATATATACATATATATATATATATCTTATGGTGATCGATGCTCTAAGGGGGAGTGGTGCTCCACCCCAAAGTCACATCATAAGAATGTGTCATTTTCTAATGGTGTTGACATTACTAACACCTTGGCTAATTTGATAACCCTTAAATCTTATATAAGGGAATATGTAATCTACATAAGTTACAATTGTCTTAACCTTTTAAGAGGTCAAACATGCCTTAGTAACCACATTTTATTTTATTTGATTTTTTCATGTATTTCTATGGCACTCGGCCAGCCACCACCCGCAAGGAGTGGGGAGAGGAGTGGTGGTTGAGTGTTCCCTAAACTCTAGCCTTATCCGCGAGCATCCTATCAATGATAGGAGAAGTGGATCTGTGAGATCCTACGAGGTGGCGAACATTAAGCCATGTATAAACTATTCTTGAAAGGCTTGCAAGGTATTGATTGATACCAGTTTTTGGAAAAAGAGTCTTTTGGTTTTTATTTTTTGGCATGTTATGTGATTCTTGTTTTGGGGAAGGAGGTAGGGAATAGGCAAAGGAGATAATCTTTCAAGAGCACTGGAGATATCGCTACTACAAGAGTAGCATAGAAAGAAGTCAAACCTTATCATTTGTGTATGCCTAAGAGCCCTTCAGCAATTAGATAACCTACGACTGAGACTACCTACAGGTATAAACTATGGCCTATAGAATTGAATTCAATAATCTATTATTGGATATAGGTGTTCAAATGTTTCTTCTTGATACAAAAGGTCGTTGACGATGTCGACCCATGACTATCATATGCTAGTATCTAATGGCCTTCGAGGCTGTTTAAGATACGAGGTTTAATAATGTGTTTTAACATAGGTTTAAACTGTTGTTATAAGTTTCTAAGGCCACAAGTGCCTTTCTGTATTATCATTATGAAATCGTTGCTATGGCAATACGTGACCAGATTGGAGGTTGAAACCTATGCATTCTAAACCTATGATTCTTACCATGTGTCGTATGGCAAGGATTCAAACCACCTTAATATCTTTGTATCATCCTATCATTGTTATGATGAAGTTGTGTAAAACCAAGAAGGTGCTATATTATTATAGTTATGTAGAACCCGAAAGGGTTATCAACTTATGATAAATTGTTATCGAGCCTTGAAGCCTTTTTATTAATGTATCTTTATGACTATTCATCAGCCAAGAAGGCATGAAAATATGGTATTCGTTAAAGAGCATGATAGGGCGACAATGTTTAATGAGTATGTGAAGGCCGAGGGTATCAGCACAGTGCCGTGCATATAGTAACAAGTATGGTCAAACCATATTATAGTATTGACTACTCTAGTCTTAGTGGAAAATTTAAGTTGTGCCATGTGCACTCAGTATTATAACTTATCAACTCGAAGTAAATGATGTCAACCTTCGACTGCTTTGTTGGAATAAGGTGTCATTAACCTTGTCAATTCCAATATTATATTTTATTCCATTTATTATTTGTTATTTGTAATTACCCATAAGGGAATGAGGTAGTCTCATTGACAGTTGTAATTTTGGAGTTACCGGCAGTAGTTACGAAGTGACATTTACGGTTGGCAAATGTAAAAACTCAAAGTAAATGAGGGAAGGTGTGCTCTCTTGAGGAATATACTATTTTTGGCATCTATTACAACTATCATAATGTTTGCTAAGTGAATCTAGGACAGCTGCAAGTTGTCATAAGATTCTGAGACTCTGTGACGCATATGACAGATATGTTAGTTGTATATTTTCTATATTTAGCCCAAGGTTCATATCTTGGAAAGATACTCTTTTGTGGAATCTATGACGGTTATGACACATCATAAGATGTTGTAAGAGGCCAGATTTATTCTTGGGAGCCCAACTGTTGCATGGTTGTTTTTGGACAAGTGTAAGATTCTTGTAAGATGGTAATTAATGTTTACGGGTTGGAGATTCTTAGGAGAGATAAGGTGAACACCTAAGATGAGTTAGAAAATGTTTCTATAAGTATGTGCCATGTATTAGTTGCTGCAATACAGATTTTAGGTGCTCGAGTGCTGCCAGAATGTTGTCAGATTGAAGACTGGTGGAGAGAGTTGAAGTGTTGTTGTATTGTAAATCATTTTTAGATTAATACAAACATTGAGCCTCTTTCCTGTGTGGAGTTTTTTACCCGAAAGGGTTTTCTCCACATTAAACATTGTGTTATGTGTTCATATTTCTAATTTTGCATTTCTGTGAAGTATAGTTTTGTTTCTGTGTTACAATCTCTATTAATAACACACAGTTAAAGATTGCAGAAATTTATATTGAATCAGATTTCCATTGAAGTAGTGTTGCTTTCATTTCTAACATGTTTTGTATTGGTATCCTTTGTGCATGTAATGTATACTGATGCTATAATGATTTCTCATGAAAATGGGAAGGTTCATGTAGACACATTGATGTCTTCTTGGCATCCATGAGTGCATGCCATATTCCCTATGGGAAAGTTAATCTTTTGATACATTCTTTTACAAGAATAAACCGTATGTTACTATAAACTTTGTAGTTTAAAAGTAAGTGAATGCCATCTTTGTGAATGGCAAATATTCTTATTTAAGTATATGCTATCAAGAGGATCTCTTGAGATAGAACTTGTTAAAGGAGATTGACTCTATGAGTCATTGTAACTATTCCTTTTAATGATATGAATTGGCTATAAACTTGAAATTAGGTAAATAAAGTAAACACCAACCAGGTAAGGTTAAGTGTTAAAAACATGAATAAACTTATATCAATATGAAAGTGTGGAACAAAGTGACGTGGAGTCACATATTCCCTATAGTAGTGCTTGACTATTAATGATAGTTATTATGATAACTATGATGCGTCTTATGTATTTAAAAGATATGTTGACTCCTTATTGAAGAAGGAGAAATTGGATAAGAGGTAAGTTATATTGCCTTGTAGGTGGCATTAAGTGCATGTTAGGTTTATTGGAGGAACTATTTCCCCTATATAATTATATACTTATGAGAATGAATACTATGGTTAGTATGAAACTCTTGTATTGCAACATGAAAGAAAGCCATCTCTTTTCGAATGGCCATACTTCATGAATGAGGTATAAGATATTAAAACCCATGAGAATACTTGAGATAGTCTTTTTAGTAAGATCGCCTTATTAGACTATTATGATATAAGTCTTAAATGTCATGAATTTGAATGTAAACCTTGTGATAGGTCAACATGAAACTGTGAACCTAGGAAGGTCATAAGTTGGAAAACTTGGTTTGGCTATTGACATTTTGAAAAGATGGGAATAGGGTGACATAGAGTCACAGGTTCCCTGTTGCAAAAGCAACGTAACATAATTGAATGTCCTCCTAAGATAGGAGTTGATTGTCTTAAAATTGGACTAAGAATGAATTGAACCTACCTTTTCTAGACCTAAGAGGTCAAGCTATGATTACTGAAGGATGAGACAACTTATAAGTCGAGTTGAGGTGGTGGACATACGACAACGTTCATTGTGAAATGTTTATGTATATAAATCTTTGGGCAAAGTAATACATCCATCTCTGCATGCATTGTCGGTCCATAGTGATCCAGATGGCATAATGTTTCCAGTAGTGTCATACATAGCTAGAGTGGATCTATAGTTGTATGACCGAGAGACATTATGAAGGACACAACACTAGATACCCAAATGGCAAACCTAATGGTTCCTTATATCTATACCTTCCGTGAAGGGTAGGGACACTTCTAGGTAGGAAGTTGTGCCCAGGGGACTGCCGGTCTGTGGTTGGAGGAAAAGCACTCAAATGATGCTCTCCTTCCCAAGTAGAAGATAAGCCGAGACTTATGAAGACAGATGTCAAAAGTTCCAAATGAAGTGTTTTCTTTATATGACTTGATAGTGAGATTATTATGTATAATTTTGTATTTGATGCCATGAACATAGCTTTGTACATGCATAGTGAAGATTATTCACTAATGAGATATCATTGGATATTGTAATTCTAAGTTTTGTTATATTCTAGAAAAGAATAACATGCTTAATTATTGTAATGATGATAATTCACCTTTGTTTAACTATGATTTGGATAATTGTGATGTATTATAACTCTTAGTTAAGATGAATACTTATGTTAAATTATGAGCATTATGGATTGTGATGTTACACAAGGCCCACTAGATACTTTTACTTTGAATATGTGTATAGTATGCCAAAGGTTGTATGGGAAAACCGTATCCTTATTTATGTATGATGTTGAACTAAAATTTGTGGATTCAAAGTACATTTAAGTTTCAAATAGAAAACATGGCTACATCCATAACCTTCCTATGAATAATTTTTTCCGAATTTTACCTTTACCACCTATGACAATTGAAGAGACATTTCATAAACACAAAATCATTGGCTATCATGGGATTACAAAACTAATCTCAACTACATAAACATAGTGGCAAAAAGTATTACATTGTGTGATAGACTTGGGGCTATGGTCAAGCATTCTAATGGAAAACCCTACATTAAAGATTAGGTTATGGTCCTTTTACAATGTAAAAAGTGGAGCTTGGTATGGGTTGGTCTAGATCATCTACCTCTGATGGAGCCTCATAAATGGTACTTATGGAAAAATAGAGAGAGAGATATAGAGGAATAGAGAAAGAGAGATAGAGTGGGACAAAGAGATAGAGATAAGAGATATGAAAAGAAAGAGAGTTAAAGAAAAGAAAAAATGACTTTCAATCAGTCGTTTCATGCCAACAATCCAAACATAACATGTGTCCATTGGGAACTACACTCAGGGAAACACGTCATTTGCTTAAGGACTTGATAATTCGCTTTTAAGACTTCTTTAGTGTACCCATTGCACACTAAAGTGTAGCTATCTCTAACAATACCAACATCCCATTTCCAACCTTCATTTATTCATACATGGCACAACCAATACAATTGGACAATTGGAAACAATAATGCTTATTGAAGTGGCTCAAAAATGGGCATTTGCAACATCTCAAAAGTCCAACAAATGGAAAGAATGCTTAACGCCAACTATTGTTAGTCTCCCCTTGTTTCACCACCATGTCCCAGCAGAAGATGATCAATGTTTTCAAGAATTCTGTTGGAGTTAACTGCTACTGTACCGGCCATTCAAAAACATTCACAATGATATTGGTTCATTAGAGCAATATATTACAACCCATTGGGAAAGCATTTCAAACAGCTACCATCCATAGAATTTGCACTATACATCTCTAGATCCATTGACAAACACTGATGATGAAACTCCTAACTAGGGGCATGCAATTCAAGAAGATAGTTCTAATGAATGGCAAGTCTTGTCAAGTAGTACCTAGGCCTGTCATTTCAACTGGATAGGCTCAACATGCTTGGAAAATAAGAAGAGGACCAGTTAAGGGCACTATCACTTGCAAATAATTGACTGAAAAAAAAAACTTTACTTGCATACATACTTTTATCCACTACTATTCAAAAATAACTTCACTTGCATGCATGTCAACATATTTAATTTACTCCATTTCTTTTCTAATGCAGGACAACAACACATATCACTACATTCTTTGAATGTTCAAATGATAGATGAACAACAACCATTCACTAGCAAAAAAATTGTATGCTCTCTTCTCAATAAATTTCTTCAATGTGCAATTATAAAGGAACCACTAATTACTTGTATCTACATGCTATCTTGGCATACCCATTTGCAACAAATGAATTATTTCCCTACATAATAAACATTTGCTCCAATCTTTGTCAATGCCATTGCAAGATCCATTGTAGAGCAACTTAAGGTGACATCATGCCCAAATCTAGATGATGAACTACTCGAAGCAATCATTCTCTTGTGCATTGGCTAGCAAGTTATGCAAAGTTCAAATTTGTGTGTGGGATCAGTTCTCGTAATGGTGTATTGGGGTAGGTTCAAACAATTAAAAATTAAGATGGCCATAAACCCCCTGATCTTCCCTTATTTGTTGTGGTACAATTCAACTATTACATAGGCGCACCTTCAAATCACAACAATCCAAAAAATGTGCCCATTGTCCCACTAAGTTGTGGTGCCCACCGTCAAATTCCTCTAAAAATGGCTTGGGCCTTAACAATACATAAATCACAAGATCTAACACTTGAAAGGAGAACAATCGACATTAACAACATTGATCGCCAATATGCCCAAGCCTCACATTTCAAAAATATGCACACATGCAACATAGTCCATTTCTTGCATTAAGAAAGCAAGAAGAGGGTTGATTAACAACTCTTCACAAGCAAATGGTTGACCGGTAGAAACAAACCAAAAATCTCCATCATTTCTATACATATTTGTTAATTGACCTATGAAGCTTTCTCCTTTTATTCACAACAAACTTTACTTACCATTGCAAAACAACAACACACATCATTACATAGTTTCAATGTTCAACAAATCAAAATGGACCAAAATAAATAATGCAAATAGTCTTTATCCTCGAATACTAATATTAGAAACAAATAAAAAATTCTTTTTTACTACTTTTACAAATACGCCCCCTTATTTATTGTTCTTAGCAACTCAATTTTACAAACCATGTATCTTTTAAATTCCCCTTAGGCAAAATAGTGTTGGCTTTTATCCACATGGAACTCCTTTCCACAACCATTCTCCGCGTACGCATTCCAAACAAATAGTATTTGCTTTTATCCACGTGGAACTCCTTTCCACAGCCATTGTACCCATTCCACACTAAGGTGCGATTGCTATGTTTATTTCCGGTATCTCGCGATATACGATCGTGTTCCCCTTTCATTATCATTCACTGTATAAGAGATGGCTACGAGCTAATGTAGTCAAATTTACAGCCTGGAGTGCCCCACCTTTGTAGGGGTATTTAGCCAGCAAAATAAAAATACGTTAAAAACTTAAATTTCGCCGACGAAAAATTGTTCCAATGTCATCTCTGAAACTGCGAGAGCAGTGAAACGTGACTTGAGGCCACTGCATATTGAACATGTATGATTTCGCCATCACTCTGAAAGTACAGAATTGAGACTAATTGTGTTGGCCGTGCACGAACAAATTGCTTTTCAATCATTTAATGCAATTGTGCATAATCGGTGCTAGACAGATGCATTTAAAAAGATGCTTTATCCTTAATGGTATTGACAATTAAATGCCTTCCTCCATACGCAATAGACTGTTACAACTGTCCCGTATCTCTTAAACAGGAGTCAAGCGGCAGGGGCACACCATGTGCAGGCAATGTTGTCTTATGTTGAAGCATTTATGTGAGCCTAATGTTTCAAAGTTAGTAGTTTAAGCGAGTTATTTGTGGAAGCAAGCTTTAGCAAGACTATTGGTTACCTGGTCAAGATCCGTAGTAGGAGATTGAAAGGAGTTTGAAAATAACTTACAGTTGCACCTTTTGATCTTTTAGATTGTTTGGTCTAGTGGAAGTCATTAAAAGTATTTCATTTCATTTCAATGCTCTAATAAGGCGTACACCAGCGTATGGATGAAATGACCCACAATGAAGTCCATACTAGGGGAGAGGACCCACAAGTTGAGCACCCTAACTTCACACCTCTCAAAATCATGCGTGGCAATTTAGAATCACTCCAAAAAATTTATAGTAGCTTACTTGGCAAGGCCCCTACTTATAACTAAGATTTCAAGGCCACACCAAGTTCACCAAAAAAAAAGGGTGGACCAATAGGTGTGCATTAAACCATGTTTTGTTGGTGGGTTGATGTGGCATCACATAATTGGTTGCTTTTTAAATCTAAAGGCCACATTTCATTCAATTATTAGTACTTATAGTAACACTAACAACCTTAAAGTCACAATTACTTGTACTAAACTTTAAAAACTATCGGGCCTTAAATGCACAAATACCATCTCAGCCATTTGAACTCACTCACTTATTGGGTTTTTTCCCCTACAACTTGCCTGCTCTTTACATTGAGATGGCCTCCACATAAACAATCGAATATAATGTGCCAATAATTTAGGTTTAACAGAAATTAATAATTTATGACTTGTTTTTATTAATTTTGGCTCTTTTTCAAGTTTAAATTGAAAAGATTTTTTATGTTTAAATTTTGAAATTTGTTTTATGTTTACATATAATAAATTTTAATAAATCATAAATATTTATTAAAAATTAGTTTTCTTAAATTCATCTATATATAATGTGGCCTTAAGCTACCAGTTTTTAATAATATTTTTTTAAATCTTAAATCATTTTATTTTCAAATAATTTTAAGCGAATCTTTATCTCTTACAGTCAACAAAGAGATCATGGATTGAAACGTAAAATGAAAGGCAATAAAAATTTGTCTATTTGACAGGCGGTGTTAGTTTGAAATTTGAGGCAATAAAAGTTTGAAGTTCCATTTAGAAAAGATTCCTTCTTCCCCACCATAATTTCTCTACCAATTTGAACAGATAAAATAAAATTCTCTCATATACCTCTTTATAATAGGTGTCCAGAATTTTCAAAAAGCATTAACAGTTAAGCAATCAGGCCATAGGCTGTTGTTGTCAATGTCGCTCCCAACAGGGGGACCTCATCATTTAGACTCTTTATTCATAGTTGTTTCCTGGTAAAGTCCCTTAATGGCCACTGGCCAAACATACAACTATCAAAAGTTTCGTGTTTGAAATGATATACAACTATCAAAAGTTCGTTGGCCAAACATTATATTATTCCGTGACGCATCGCTGCATGCCTAATTTTGTAGGCCCGTCGCAAGCCAAGTATCAGTTTCCCTATATTCTTAATTTCTCAAATTTAATCTAAGAGACAACCTTTTCTCCACCAACACCGAATCGGGATCCTGAAACTCTTTCCAAAATGATTACTACTTTTCGATAGCTTAACAGAAACTCTCTTTCTTCTGCCAGCACAAAACAGGAAGATATAAAATTTAAAGCGCAAACACCAGTTAATTGAGGCAATTTTGGTACTTGAAATTTAAAATCAACACTGCCATATATTTAACTAAATACAATATCATACACGTTGAATAGAGCAGATCAATCCCACACATTATAATTTAACAGATCATAAAATGGCGAAAATCCTCGGAACTAAGTACTAAGGAATATGTAAGTATAATAATATACAAAATTTATTTGACTCAAAACTGTCTTCGTCTTTAAAATGTCTGCATCCCAAATATCATTGTATGCCCAGAGACTGCATTCTCCTGATAAGGGAATTAGCGCCACTACGGTTCGAATCCTTTTCTTCAGGCTCAGATTTATCAGGGTGTGCTACCATGGACATGAGCAAGTGGTCATCGCCGTCAAGTATGTGCGTGATCTGCCTCATCGTAGGTCGCGCTTTCGAATCTCTCCGAGTACAGACAAGCCCCAGCTTCAGCAGCCTCCCAATTTCTTCACCATCAGAACTCCCCTGTAGCCTAACATCCACAGCGTTGGACAGCATTCCATTCTTTTCCAAATTCCTGATCCAATCCACGAGAAGAACATTCGGTGACCGGAAATCCGCCGCCATTCTGCCGCAAACAACCTCCAATACAACGACTCCGAAGCTGAAAACATCGGCGTCCGTCGTTGCCCTGCCGGAAGACACATACTCCGGCGACATGTAGCCGAAAATCCCCCTGACAGAACCGGAAGAAGAATGTTTGCCATCATCCTGTTGAAGAAACTCCGCCAGCGCGAAGCCTCCAAGTCGCGGGTTCAAATCCGAGTCGAGAAAAACATTTGCAGACGTGACACTCTTATGCACAACGGTTTGTTCCCATTCCTCATGCAAATAAAGCAGCCCCGCGGCGAGGCCCTTGATTATCCGGTAACGGCTGGCAAAGTCCAAAACGAAAGGCTTTTTCTGGAAAAACAGCATCTTGCTGAGCGATCTGTTCATCATATAGTCGTAAATGACGAGCACTTCTCCCTTTTCCGTGCACCATCCACGCAGCTGCACAAGATTCCGGTGCCGGAGCCGCCCCAGATTGTGAAGCTCATGTGCAAACCTTGACCGGAGCGCCGGGCAAGTCTTCATCCCCAACCGTTTCACCAGCACACGCAGGTTCGAATCCCGCAGAACACCACGGTACGCCGTGCCGAAATCCATCTCCGCAACCATGCTCTCGTCGGAGAAATTCCCAGTCGCCGCTAAAACCTCCCGGAGACCGAATTCCCTTGGCGCGTCCACCAGTTGCGCGTAATTACGCGTAAAGACGCCGTTGTTTTTCTTTTCTTCGCCGTCGGAGCTGACGGATTTCGGCTTTGGGGACCCCGAGCTGGATGAAGTCAAAAGTTTGGAAGAACTGATGTTATTGTCGGTGGTGCTGAGGCTGCCGGAGCTGCCGGAGGAAAGAGACGCGTAGAATGGCAAAGCTTTGAAAGAGGGCAACGGCGGGAGCTCCAAGTCGCCGTCCAGGGCCTGAATTATCCATTTCATTGTCGGCCGGGCAGACGGATCGTTGAGAGAACAGAGAAGCCCGATGTAAAGAAGTCGTTTCATTTGCTGCAAATCGTAGCTGTCCGGCAAGCGACTGTCGCCGGCTTCTAGAAGCCGGTTATTCTCGTACAAATCCCTGACCCAATCCACCAGCACAATCTGCTCGTCCGGGTAGCTCAGGTCAATAGCTCGCCGGCCGGAAGCCATTTCTAGCGCCACGACGCCGAAGCTGAACACGTCAGACTTTGCCGTCGATTTGCTGCGCCTCTGAAAAGTTTCCGGCGAAAGGTACCCGATTGTGCCACCGATCTGAGTGCTCTCCATCAGTTTGAAGCCCCGGTTGGAATTGTAGTAATTATTGTAGTTATTCTGTACTTTGAGGGATTCGAACTCGGTACCTGCATGTTCTAGCCAACGAGCAAGGCCAAAGTCTCCTAACCGGGCATTGAAGCCGGAATCGAGCATCACATTGCTGGCTTTGACGTCTCTGTGTATAATCTGCGTCTCCAGCTGCTCGTGCAGGTAATATAACGCCGCGGCTAAGCCGCAGACGATTTTATACCTTCGCTGCCATTCCAAAACCGGACCTTGGCGGCCAAATAAGAGCCTGTCAAGGCTCGAATTTGGCATATAATCGTAGACCAGCAGAAGCTCTTCTTCTTCAAAACACCAGCCCCTGAGCGACACCAAATTCTTGTGCCTTAGCTGACCAACGGCTGCCAATTCCGCCTCAAAGGATTTCTCCAGCCTCCGCTCCCCTTTCTCCGACACGCATTTCACCGCCACGGTTGAGCCGTCGCTTGGCAAAACCGCCTTATAAACGCTGCCGAAACCCCCGCTGCCGAGAAGCTCGTTCTTGCTGAAACCCTTGGTAGCGATGTAAAGCTCCGCATAGCTGAAGATCCGAGGATTTTCGGAACTGAATTTGCCAGACGGAATTATAATCATGCCCGCCGTGTCGTGAAAATCCTGGCCTTTCCGACCGCCATCGCTCGGCCAAATTTGCTTCGGCCATATCTTCCACCGCCACCGCCAATTTCGCTGCCGGATTCGAACCAGAGACCTCCGAATGGAAGAAGGAAAGCTTGGCGACCATTCGAACCCTAGCCAAAGTCGCCACTCATACTTTTGCAGCAGCCGTTCGAATGTAGAATCCACGAATTTAGAAGCCCGGCCCTGAAAACAGCCTCTCCTCATATCTCACCCCGCCAAACTATAAATGCACCGGAAAACTATCTCAACAAACTCAGATTCCGAGATCTTTTCACAAAATTCAGATCTTTTCACAAAATTCAACCATAAATTATTATTCCACTGAAAAACCCCCGTGCCTGCAAACAAAATCAAAATTCTCGACTGCGCAGATCCACAGTTCGAATCCTTGGAGAGCCTAATATAATGTCTCCTTACGCTAACCCCCTCATCTGAAACACAGAATTAATTACTCATATTTATGGCTAGTGGAGGTAGAGCGGGAAAGAGAGCGCATATATGCAAATATAAATGCAATTGTTTTCTGTTGGAGGTCAATGGGAGAATAAATAAACAAGTGTAAACGGAATTTCATTCATCGCGTAAAGAAAATTTCTCACTTTATCTATCCTCTGAATCCCAAAATTCCTCGATTAGGCAAAGTCCATAAAAGTTAAATTAGATTACTGTAAAAAAAAACATTTGGCGGACACTTTCAAATTTGAAAACGTCCTCCGAAATTTAAACATGGTTTAACTGTAGGACTAAATAAAAAGCGTGGATAAGTTCGTATTGACAGGTGGCATCAACTACCGACACGCTTTGACATTTGTAGCCCAATTTCCCGTATAAACTGAAATTTACTGCGTTTCACGTTAGATAAAAATGCTGCCGTATGAGGTGAGCTGGCAGTAGGTATGGATATTTGTTGAGAGTAGGTTGCGGGCCCGGCCATTTAAAAAAAAAATTGTCTCCATCTTGTGTTGGTGAATAATGGCGATGTTTTCATTGGCAAGCTGACGTCAGCAGCTCAAACATAACGTGTCACAGGTTTATGCGCCCACCAGAAATCTGGCAACTATACTGACAGCTTCCGAATCGATTAAAAAAAAAAAGCCTTCCACGTGGCAATGGCTGACGTGATAGAATTGGGTTTGGAATGTGAACGCCAATCACACGTGTTCTCTCTGTCGGTTAATAAATTATTACTATGCCGATAAGACAAAAAAAAGAATTGCCTAAAAATAATGTACTGCACTCATAATTTATGAGACGGCGAATAAATCGGGATTCTGTCAAATGATGGAGATTGGCTGCATCACGAGAAATTGCTCGGCTGCTGAAACCGTGCGTCGTAATTTGTCTCATAGGTAATATTTGGGCTTGTAAGGCCAAGATGGACTGTGTCTCTCACACAGTCAAGGATAAGATTTGCTTCAATGGCTTCATTATCATCTAGAAGTTAAAAAAGTCATTCCGCGTTAGGGTTCGGCGGCCGACCGTTATGTTGGGGATTCCTTATTCGTTCTGGAAAACGAGGTAAACGATCTAGAAACTAAGAAATGATTGTGCATGGGAATACAATATGTAAGATAATTATGCTCTCCTTTCTAGAGTGTTGAAATGACAGAATTTGTTGAATTTCCACACGCGCACTATAATGGAGTTTCAGCCTTCTATTGTATTGTAATTAAGACGTGACCTCAAACGGATAAAAAGAGTTTGAATTAATTGGTGTATGTATTTTTAACCCGGATGTCTCCCATGAGAGGTAGGGCTAATGAAATTTGCATACCCATGTCAATTCCCAATTTAGTTTTAAGCTCATTATGAGAAACATTCTCATATATCCATTAATGAAATTTGTATACCCATGTCAATTAATGAAATTTGTATACCCATGTCAATTCTCAATTTAGTTTTCAGTTTATTATGAGAATGTTTTATGTTTTGTATATTGATTAACGATGAAATCTTGTGTGAAGTTGAGTTCAATTTCCAATCCTTTACTCATTTCTTTTTACATATCTTCATGTATTTGGTCTTATTTTATATGTATCTACATACATTTTCATATACTTGGTATTTATTCCCTCGCACAAGTATTATCACTATTTTATTTTGGGTCAACCCTGTGGGTGTGGGATTGATCTAGTGGTTGCAAATCTAACTCCTAAATTTTAAAAATTCAAATTCAAATTTCGATGGACTCCCACCTTTAGTGTTATAAAAATTGATTTAACTAAAAAGTTTCCTTGTTTTCTAACTAAATGTTTTTAATCACACCACACTAGGATAAAACTAGTTGGATTTAACTAAAAAGTTTCCTTGTTTTCTAGCTAAATGTTTTTAATCACACCACACTAGGATAAAACTAGTTCGATTTAACTAAAAAGTATCCTTGTTTCCTAGCTAAATGTTTTTAATCACCACACTAGGATAAAACTAGTTGTTTAGAAAGGAACTAATTTTTTTTTCTAACAGAAAGAACAAATTCAAACTCGATTACCCTACTATGCTTCAAACTTGCAAAATGGCATTTTTCACAAAGCTAAAGCATAAATACTAATTGAAAAGATGTTGATTTACACATTCTGAAATATAAATTTGACAAAACAAGTACATAACTGCAAATAATAGACAAAGAGGAACTTGGCACAAAAAAATGAAGCTAACTTGAAGGGACATTGGCACAACACCTAGTCATTCATATGGCATATATGAACTGGTAACTGTTAAATATCATTTTTCTACCCAGAATATGAGGTCAATCTACACAACAAGAAAATAGAGACGAAAACAATAGAAATCTAGGTGATATAGAGATGAAAAGAAACTATGTAGTTTATTGATTATCAAAATGAAAACAAAATGACAAGGAACAGGGAGAAAGAAGTTGAACCCCCGTGCACTTGAGAGTTCAAATAAACTTGTAACTGAAATAGAGGAAAAGGTTGGGGTTGTTTAGGGGCTTGCCAAGAGTGCTCAAGGTCCTATGTTAGTTTTTCAATCTCTATGGACAACCAATGATAAAGAGATCGAAATAGAAGTGTGTGCTCTTATTTCACATGTGTCTAGGAAATAAAAGTAGTGACAAATGCTATGAATATTACTCTCAGGTCTACAAAGAGCAATAAACTAGTGTATGTGATAGATTACACAAAAGGAAATGAAAATCTAAGAGGTGCTTGCAACATAGCTACGGATAATGTAAACAGAAACATAAATTAAAAAAAAGGTTGGAACACAATCACCTCATGCAAGCTAAAACGCTAAGGAAAAACCCTTACAAGATGCAAAGTGTTCAAGAACCTTCAAAGAAATCTTATAGATGATGTACTATAAGTTCATATGAGAGAGTTGAATGCTAAGAGAATGTTGTTGTGAGACAAAGAGTGTTGTAGATTGATAGATAGCTAGAAAAATTGATAGATTCACAAGATATATTAAAAAATGAGGTATGAGAGGGAAAATAGAAGGTCCAAGGCCAGTGGTAGCCATTCAGATTCATGTCAAGATGGTTACCAAAAGACTTGAACATACAACAGGATGGTGAAATTATCTAGAAATGACTAGCATACGATAATAAGTCAATGGATGCTAGCACATTGCATTAATGTTTGCACGTCATGCTAGCATCCAGACAACTATGCCTCCTAAAAGGTCCAATCAGTAGGAAAAGTAAGGCTAATGTATTAGAGAATTAGTTTTGCACAAAAGAAGTTTAGGAAAGTATGAAGATAGATGTGACCATGGCACCAAGGATGGAAAAATGCTGGGAAAGGGATAAATGAGCTTATAAACATGCCAGGGGATACAAACACCAAAGTGGGTCTAAAACATAGCATGAAATTGCAAGGGTATATAATTTTCTACATTCCATCACCCATTTTATTCCTGCAATGAATAGACTTGGCATATGTTTTGCATGATTGCTACTATGTAGTGGTGTTTAAAGACGTTCATTTGGATATTTGTTCACGTATCATTAAACAATCATCAAGAATTCATTAAACAATCATTCACATATAGGAGCATTTATTAGAAGAACGCTTCAATTGATGCACTAAAAGGAACAACATTTACTTTATAATTATCATCTAGGACATTTGCATGCTTTCTAGTTGCCCACCAATCTTTAGCACGATCATAAAGTAAGACTCTCTAGGGAATTGACCTAGGAGAACTTGCCCTTAGTGATCTAACAACCTCCTTAAGATATTTTTAAATACCTCCAAGCCTTGACAACTAGCAAGAAGCAAAGATTTTAGTGAATCAAAGAATAAAAGTGTGCAACTAGTATGATCAAATCTAGTAACTACAAAATAGATTTGTGCACATGGAAGTGATCTAAAGTTGTGAACCCAACCTAGAAAAGGACAGTTTTGCACAGAATCTACAATAAAAAAGTTGGTCTAGATTACCTAATTTTCTAGGCCAGAATAACAAATTTTAGAATCTACATCATAAAGACCTTTGTCATTCCTAAAGCTAATTATAGACCTCTTTCACATTTACTTTCCCAAAATTGTAGTTGTGAAATTATTCTAATTTATCACATGTACTTAGCTACCACTTGTTTAATCTAAGTTAATTTGAATATGATTACTTATTTTAATAAGCCTAGATTAAGCGTAGGGAAAGTTTATTTTCCTTTACATCTTTGGTAAGCTCATTTGATCTTGCACCCCCTAGGGTTTGACCTTAGGGATTATACCTTCATTTCTTATTAGGGTTTCAAATATGTATTTTTTTATTGCATTAGCATTTTTTAAAAAATTGCTCTATGGTTTATGTGCCTTTCATTGCTATCTAATTGATATACATTTTCTTTTAGGGATTAAGATTCATTGTTCACTATCTCTTTTGCCTACCCTACCCACTCTTGGCTACTCTAATAGGGTTTCATTTTTAGATCTGATAAGTGATTGGCATTTTTTTATTTTTAAATCTAAAAGTGAATTCTTAAGCTTTAGCTTCTTATCTTTTGTTTATGCCACAAACTAATAATGCTCTTAATCTTCCATTAAGGAGTGCTCATCTAAACCCTAACATGATCCTTTAATCTTAAGAGACTGAGATGTATTCTAATGTTTATGTTTAAAAGAACAACTTAGAGGATGATCGAGACTATGATCATGATACCCATGTGGAAGAACAAGAGTTTTCTAATGAACATGTAGTTTGGCTCATGCAAAAGGTCATACATAATTACCAAACATGATTCATAACATATTTATCAATAAACCACAAGGGTTAGAGGATTTACAAGATATAAGTGCTAAGATTGTTTCATCTACCATTTTGTTGTGTGCATCTACCTTCTCCCCCTCTTCTACCATGATTACATCTTCCACAATTACTCCCTATGTTGGTGCTCAAACATGTAGGTCCACAATTCCTAAAGACTTGCATTAGCACCTAAGGCTAGGAGAATGTCTTTGGAGGTGAAAGCAAGGCTTATGGTTAGATTGTGGCATGTAAGGACCAATGGATAAGGATAGATATTTCATTCTTCTTCTAGCTCTACTAAAACAAGGGAGTATTCCCTAGGGTATGTACTAGGATAATGATAGATCAAACCTTGAGACAAACCATATCAAAACACATGAAACTATATTTATCACTAAGTACTAGTGTGCTAGTTTTCCTTGAATAAAGGGAAAGATACCTCTATTAAATAGATGTGATAGACATGTGGATACTAGGATGCATTCTTCTTAACCCCTTAAGATTTATGATACATTATCTCACATCACACATGAATGCAGTGGTAAAGCAATGTACATGCCATTATTATAGACCTCCTGGAGGTATATAGACACTTTGTAATAATAAGGTAGTGAAAGACTAGCAATGTGGTGGATCAATTATCTGAACTAGGATTATTGAGGTTGATGTTTAAAGTTTTCTATTATGTGCAGAGGAGTGGAGACATGTTTCAACACATAGAAAATAGGTGCCTTCATTCATATGGGCATCAAAGTCTAATCTTCATCAACAATGAGCATTCTTCAAGTAAAACACACATAACACCTCAAAAAAGATGGTATCAATGACTATATTTGTCCAACTAACACATAAGCTAGGATCTCTATGCAAGAAAGAAAATAGAAGGTATCTGTAGGCATTCATAAGAACATATCTTACACATCCACAAGTAAGTTCTTACACTTCATGTATTGAATTGAAAGGAGACCTCATTTAAAAGAGTTTACAAGATGTTTTAAAGCATCTGTGAAAGCAAACAAACCAATACCAACAGTCAAACTATCAAATGTGGTTAAGATAGGTTGTTAAGCTATCAAAAGCATACAAACACTCAAGGAGACATTCAAATGGCTGGAGCTACACTTTATATTTATTCATCAGCTAATACATGAATATGAAAACACTAATACAATGAAACTCAAACTAATACATTAACATTGCTCAACTCATACAAACACAAGATAAATCTTCTCTCTCTTCTCTATCAGTTCTATCATGCAAGGTCTTAATCCAACCATTAATCACCCAATGACCACTTAACCAACCAACCAACAACCTTTCTTACATCTCCAAATTATGTATATATAGAATTTAGATGTGAACATTAGAGGGAAAATTCAATCTTCCATCAAGTCGCCACCAACTAGAAATAGTCAATTGATCACCTATAATGAATATCACCTAGGATCATGTGAGGATCAATCTAGAGAAGATCTTGGGACATGTCATCATGAATGTAGACCACTAAGACAACTATGGCATAAGGAAAACTACAAAATACTAGGAAATTTCCTATCAAGATTCACCAATTACATCATCTAAAATTAAACACACATTGGGCCAAGGAGTGAATCTTGAAGTAAACCTACCTACAAAAATCATGCACATGACTCAAGAAGATATCAATTCCATACCCTACAATAAGAAATGACTTTTAAGAGAAATCAGGGACACAATTAAATGGTGAGACCACTGGGTACCAACCAAGATGAACAAGCATTTGAATATTTGGAAAGAATTCACAAACACTGGAGCACAAACCATGGTAGGTGAGAGGGATAGTGGATGGTAGCATAGGTGAACATTTTGAACCTAGCATGATAAAAAATTGTCCACATGGAAACTAGGAACATCTACATTAACAAAACACCATCAACAAACCAAACATGTCCCATCAATAAATGATTACCTTTAAATATCAAATGGCTAAGGCACTAAGTAACCATTGTCAACATGTTGCTTTAGGAAACTAAGAACTCACTGCAAAGATGAGAAACACCACAAGAGATGTTGCAACTAGAACATGAACTACTAAAAACACATGCATGATCACAATACATTTATAAAAGTGTCCATAAACTAGAGATAGGTCATTGCAAAGAAAGGATTACATTGTCAAGATGAAGAAACCACTGCAAGAATGATCCATGCACTTGCAGTAACTACAAAGTTAACAAATTATCAAATCATATCAAATCCACTACAAAATGTAAGAGGATGAACTCAGGAAATCATGGGGGTTCACTACAAACAAGGAACACACATTGTGTAGAAGAAACATTACCATAGAGGGACGAACAAGGTCAATAGGCTTATCAACATCTTTGCTGAAAACATACCCATGTGAAAGAACATTGTAATGACAATGTACATGTAGGGGACATCAACAAAACATTCTTAGTGTCTAAGTTTGGAAAATAGATTACAAATGTGAAGACATATGAAAGAAATTGTGTTTGGAGATCTACAGAGTAATAATAATATCTGACAACAATAATATATGACTATGTACAAGTAATTTTTTGCATAGGTCTAAAATATTAAAGTTCCCTTTCAGTAGTTTATAATACTATTATGAAAACTTTGAAAACATAAGTAATTTCAATTTCAATTTTTACAAGTCTAAGATATTTTCCAAACATATCTAAGTTCTCTTTCTATTTATTTGTAATACTATTGCATGCAATTAAACTAATATTGAGTAAATTGTAAGTGTTAGTATCATCAATAATGTGTCTAACACAAAATATTAAATTGAAAAGCAACAAAGTAAATGAATCATAGACATTTGCATTTAGAATCTAGTGGATTGTAGCCTATTAAAGTCATTAAAGACTTTACCTACAATGAATGGTTGATGTCTATCTTGTAGGAGCTTCAAAACAAGTCATTCTTTTTGCGTTCATACAAACACAAAATATTATTTTTCAAGTAGTAAAAAATATAGAGAAATTTTTTCCAATGATGCTATTATGTTAACAAACACAACTAAATACTCATGTTTCCAAACTTGCAGATGTGCAGTTGTATGTGAGCACTTTTAACTGAAATTTATTCACATGTATGCAACATTAGAAGATAAAGTTTATGTTCACAAAAATGAAGACGTGCATAATTTTCTATTAATAAAAATTTTGAAGCAAATAGTTGCATGTTTATAAATTTTACAGACATGCAATTGTGTGCATACAAATTTTGTATGCAAATAGTTACATGAATACAAAACTTGTAGGAACAATTGTATGGATGCAAAATTTGTAGGTATACAATCACATGAATGAATGAAGTGACAAACAGAAGTATGAATAGATGAGAGTAATAATTATGATTAGAGTTAAAATGTAAAATGAAAGGGCCCACATTTATATTTTATTCCACCATCATGCTAAAAAACTATGCACCAACATTACTAAAATATGAGCTACTAAACTTTTGTTGAAGAAAGAAACATTGTGGCAGCTTAACAACATATAAAACTAATTTTTAAAGAAAACAAACAAATGGTAGGGAAAGTCATAGACAAACACTTGCATGTATGCAAAAGTTGTAGACATATAGTTGTAAGCATGCAAAACTTGCACACATACACTCGTAGGTAAGCCAAATTTGTAGACATACAAGTGCATGTAAGCCAAATTTGTATACATATACTTGAATGTATGCAAAAGTTATAGAAATCAAGAGTTATACAAATGCAAACCTTTATTTTATCAAATAAGCAAAGAAGTTGTCAACAAAAAAATTAAGCAAAGAACCAATCAACAAGTAGAACAAACTTTACACATAACTAGTATAAAATATGTTAATATATAGTTCAAGGTATGTTTTCTATTTGTACACTACAATACTTAGAAAACATAAACCTACAACAATTTAACCATACATAGAACAATATTTTGGCATAATCATATATACAACTCATGCACAAAACTTTGGAAAAAAATGTATACAAGTTGAGCACAAAAACATTGGCATAAGCATGCATACAATAGATATAATAAATTTGCAATATCTTAGTTGTATAGACAATTGGTTAATCATATATTTATGCAACACCTTAACCATATTTGACACTACTAGCGAAAAGGTGAATCCCTCTTCAAAACAACAAACCTCAAGATATCATCACATCCAAATCACCAAAAGTTGACTACCATGAAAACCCTCTACAAATCATTATATCCAAACAAATGGAAACACCAACTTTATGTTTCTTTTCCATTTTTTTAACAAGTCGTGCATATAAATTTTGGCATAAGCATTTATATAGTAGATATAGTAAGTTTGCAATAGCTTAATCGTATATATTTTGTAAAAAATTAATCTCATTTCAAATTAACAACAAAATGGAGCCCATTTACAAATCAACATACTCAACAAAAAATTAACCATTCCCAAATCACCAAATATTGATCAGATATTAAATATTTCTAAAAAACACCATACCCAAATAAACAAAACACATCAAGCTTATGTTTTTTAATATTTTTACAATGGCAAAGAAATAAAAATGTTGCTTGCATAAACAAATCATTACCTATATAAATGAGTATGTTGCAATTGTAGTCGAGTGTGGGGATCTAAGTAAGGGAGAGGTCTAGTGGGTCTTTGCATGAAGTTTTATCAACACAAGAGTTCATCTACTTAAGTATGTCCTAATAAATGCCCCAAGAAGAGGTCACCATTGTAAGAGCTCATGTGTTGTGAGAGTGAAGTGGGCAACGAGAGTATAGTGGGTAGGTAGGATAGATGATTAGGTTTAGGGCTAGAAAGCTGAAGTTAAAGGATAATAAATGATAGATTTTATTCATAATTTTTGCTAATTATATCTACCCCAAAGTTATTAAAATGTGTGATATTAAAATTTTAATGAAATCCTAAAAATAAAATTTGTGATGCAATGTTTAATTGACTCCTGAATAAGAGAAAATTTGTGTGTAATGATGATGAGTAATAGGTGTTCATTCATGCACAAGTAGATAGTTTACTATATTTATTTTTGGTGGGCATAGAGCACAACTATTAGAACCTCCCTACACAAGTACTAATCACTAATTCAAAATAGCCTCTTAAGTACCATTGTCTACATAACAAGTCATCTCGCATTCATCATTACTACCCAAAGTCCCAAACAATAGCTTTAAGCTCTTAACTCATATATAGAAGCATGCTAAAAAATTTTTAAAAAATCAATATACTATCTAGGAACTTGAGGTGTACAAAATGACTAATGGATCCTCTCCCTTAATAAGCATGCACTTAGAGATTTTTATATAATTCCTTTTAAAAACTTTATTCAATAAAAAAATGTACACACAAATATTTAATTTATATTAAACATCCATAGAAAATTGTGAGGCTTTAAACCATCTGCTCGGCTTCTTGTACATAGTGCCTTCCCGTGATATTTCAACTCTTTTATCCTCATTTAAATTAGGGCGCTTAAATTAAACTTTGAGGACAATTACCTTACATTCCTTTGGGCATTGAAGGGACACCACCATAAGAGAGTTTTATAAGTCACCTCTTTTAATTTGGTCACTAATCCTTTTAATCATACTAACCCTATAACTACCCTCTTTGTACTACATAGATTTCACATTTATATATTTGTCGTGAGTATTATGATTCTCTATGGTTTAGAGGAAAATAAGATAACTAATTTGAGTGGAATATATGATGCTTATTAGCCCCTACCATAAGCAGGAGACTATTGTTTTTGGCTCACTAAATCTATGATATTTGTTTAATTTGGGAATTGTGCCCGGTGGAAATATTAAACCATTTTTAATGGTTGAAATTTTTTTTTGGCTTTTGGAGACATTTTCGAGTTCCCTGATCAGCACCATATTTTACCTAGTATTTTTTATTTGTAGGAGGAGGCTAGGGTGTTTTTGTCCAATGAAAAACTAGCTGGAGAAAATTTCCATGCAATTTCTAATGTTCTACATGGCTTCAGGCATGTCACAATTGTGAACTTGAGGGTTTATCAAAGGGAAAGTGTTCATGGTTGAGGGCACGTGTTTTTCTTGATGGAGACAATGTGTCTCATTGGTGGCTAGAGGGTTTTTTGTAGAATAGTGTGGGTGCAACTGTATGTGCTTAGGGCTTGTCAAGGACAGGTGCCTTAACCTCCTGCCGCGAGCTAGCCCATGAGGCCCTAATATAGAAAGTCTCTATGTACTAGCCCTGATGGTCCCCTGATGGCCTTGGAGGTGGACCTCATGGCTAATCCTAGGGTGGCCCCATGACTAAAGGATGTGACCTAGCTAATCTCGAAGCCCCTGATCAGCTCCATGTCTCAAAACTTGGCTCCCTCTGATTGACTGATACTACTACCAAATATAGAGTTCAATAATACTCAACCCTTTGTATGGTTCATGTCAAATCACCCTGTACCCAAACCATATCACTCCATGTAGATGTCATACCCTATCCTTTTAGCATCTGTCAAGGTATGTCACACCCCTACCAAAGTCATGCCTCTTGTGTCTCTTCCCTCTACCTTTTCATAATAGCCACATCTCTCTCTGCAATGGTGGCATCCCTCTCTACAGTAAGCCATCACACTTCATCACCCACTGCCTGTGCCTATAGTTGTGCTTGTGCCAATTCTTGTATTGAAATGATTGTACCTGTGCCCATGAGGTTCTAAATAGTCCTTGAACCCTATCCAGCTTAGCCTGAATGCTATCTCACTCCACCTATATAGCATCCCTCTGCACCCATGTATCTATCAACTCTTCCTGATCGACCTGTACTAGATGCCCCCATCTCCTCTCCCCTCTTGAACTCCCACCAATAAACTCTCTACCATCTCTAGCAGGCTGTCATGCTCAATGTGTAACTCATCTTGCTCTCGTTGTAGTGCCTCTATCTCATCCTCATCCTCCTCCTCATCTCCACTAGCATCTCCCACATCTTCCTCATCTTCACCAATCCCCACATATCCCACATCCCCCTCATCTCCTCCAATATATACATCTCCCTCATTTCCTCCACCACCTCATTTCCTCCCTCCACTTGCACCTCTATAGCCTCTCCAACCTCTGAAGCCTCAGCTACTACTACCTCCACCTATCCCCCTAACACCTCTCCTCCTCTTTATCCACCTCTGTACCTACCTACCTCTATCATCTCCACCCTTCTCGCCTATATCCCCCTTAGCCACTAGCTCACCCTCTAGAATAGTGAGCCTCATTGACCAATGAATTGCCCACCACACATCATACTCAAGGGTCATCCTAGCATCAACTACCACTACTCGTGTGGCCCATGGAACTAGCACCAATGCATGAAACTCCATAATCACCACCACTGGATCAAGTGGTGGCCCTAGTTCTCCACCTCTTGAGTAACATAAGGGAACACTACCTCATGTATAGGACCTTCTGAGGAAGCTTGAACTGCCATCAAACCCTCTTAGGCATGTATCTCTCTATAATGTGAACTGTTCACCCAATGATGTAGTGGGTTTTTTGTGCATATGCTAATTGGTCTACATCCTCCTCCTAGGCCTCGCACTTCCTCCATGGCATCCAAATCACTGTGTCTAGCTCATTTAATGTTAGCCACCAGTATGGCATGGGTACTTGTGCATGGAAATGGGGTACAAAAAGGGGGTCAAAAGTGGCCACTTTTTTTTGAAATCAATTAAAGCTAAACTTGGATGAGTAATTCAAGTTGTGTACACTCAAAATTTGAAGATATGATAAGAACAAGAATTGTAGTACTCTAAATCTAGTTTCTAAACTACTAAAGATTTTAGAAAAGTGTTAAAGTTAAGGGGGTAAAATGTTGAGTGCACACAAAAGTGTTCATGTTTTTATCACTAAAATATAAGATAGTGTCTGGTGTGCGCCCTCTATTTTTTTAATACATTAGGTATTTTTAAAAACCATTTGATGGAAATATAGCTAAGATTGAGTAGTACAAGTTGTATATTTTTTTATATTTTTTTATTGAATATTTTTTTTGCATTTTTTTGAAGTGGACGCATCCTAAAAATTACATCACTAAGCATGCACATCACATAACTTGCACAAAACTAATTAAAAATATAAATTTCTTTTATTGAATGCGTATAGAATGAAGTACATAGAAGAATCCTATATATTGTTTTTCAAATTTGGATAAGCGATTCAAAAGTTATTAAAAAAAGTCAATACATATGTACTAAAGGAATATAGATACACTCTTCAAAGAAAATAAAAATAAATACCTTATCTTACTCAAAATATTAAAAAAATTGTATGGTTAGAAAGCTAAGAAGTATCTCTTTATTTTGGTGGTGCTTTTGTAAAATTTTATCTTAAAACATGTAAACCTGATGAGGTTGAAGTTTGAATTCGAGTTGTTTTATCTTAAAAATACAAATTTAGGAGCCACAATAGATGTCCAACCCTTAGGATTCTAAATCCAAGCCTAAATGGGAAAGGATCATATCTATTTTGAATTAAAGTCATTAAAACTTCATACATGTTAAAACATGTATAATTTATGCCTTTCACAATGCAAACCTGTTTTGCTAAAAAATCTCAAGGCTAGCCACTAATTTGTATCCCATTTCCATGCACTTACCTGCATGTCACCCATCTTCCTATAATGGATCGCCCCACCATATGCATACACATATGGGCATCCATCTCTCCTCACCTTGTCTGCTATGGGCCTCAAAACTGCTATGTGCTCCCACACCCATATATGGAGTAGAGTCACACCGCATCCCAAACTCCTCCCAAGTTAGTACACCATGGTGTGCATGTCCCAGTATAGATGAGCCAAAACACATGGCCCCCATGCATATACCACCCCATCTGTCATCATCCACTCTAAAACTCTGCCCCAACCAATAGAGAAGCCCTAGGACCTCCTATCAGGTACCAATAATCCTCCAATCATCCCAACCATAACTAATAATAGTGGCTCCAATGTCTACATCACATTATCCAAATCCATCTTTGTATCACAAATCAATAGGTCACTTCACAAGAACACCTGGTCTAATTCCTGCTCTCTAGTAGTCATGTCATAAACTACCAGCTCACCATGGATAAGGATGTGTAAGATCCTCCACACATCCTCCAACATAATTGTAATCTCCTCAATGGGTAAGAGGAAAGCACTCCTCTCACTTTGCCATCACTATACCAGCATTGTCATCATCACCCTATGTGTACGTATATTGGGCATGAATGCTAGATGAAACAATCTGATGTCTCCAAGAAAATCTTGCTCTATCTTTGTTAACTGAGGCTACAACCTCATGGTGGGTGGTCTTCTTTCTTGTGACTGAATGTGTAAAAATTGAGCCTGCATCCATTTTGCAACAAATCATTAGCCTTCTACAAATCAATTTCTAAGCCTATTTCTCTGCCCAGGGCAATTGTGCCCCATTTTTTAATTTCCCACATAGGCACTACTCCAAGCGAATGCACCTTGTTTTCACACAAATGCATGCCTCTGTGCAAATGCATGCATTTTTCTAGCATATACACTAAAGCGCATCAAAAGTGCTAAACTGCAATAAATGCCCATTGTTTTTACAAATGCATGCCAATTTGTAGCAAATGCACTAAATGCGATTCAAATGCATCACTTTGCTAATGACATGCATTTTCCCTAAACCTAGTCTACCCACATTTATTACCCCCTAATCTAACCCTAGAGACCTAGGACTAGGTACATATCATTGTGCATGTGCCTTGTGCTTGCCTATAGGTCCAGATCCACTCCCTACGATGCTTGTGTAGTGGAATGCCAGCGATTTCACCTAGTCTCCTCTACTTCTTCTTTCTCTAATTTCAAAAGGGTGTGAGTGCAAATGAGCCTCATGGGCCCCTCTCTCCCCTATTTGTAGGTCCCCCAAGCCCTAGTTTTCACCCCTAACCCTAGGTTTTCTCCCGTGACCTTCATCCTTTCACCTTTTTCCTCTATTTTTCTTTCCTTTGCATCATTTCTTCATCCCACATCCATTTTCCATCACCTTTTTCTTCTTTTCGAGAGTTCAACCGAAAAAATTATTTTTCCAGGCTAACCTCTCGAGGGGGTATCACTTCACCATTCCTCCTTCATTCCTTCAATCAACTGGGGCAAAATCCAAAATCTTTGACACAATGCCACTTCTTGCTAATCGTGACACCATATCAAAGTGGGGCAAAATGTAGACACTAAAAATTGACTATGCCTTCACCACCATTTTTGACATTGACCTAACATCATTCTAACATCACATATCCCCCTTTACCATGTCCTTTTGTATTATTTAAATTAATTAAATAAATTATATTTAATTATTTTATTTATTTAATCCCATTGTCCTATCACCTAATTTAATTAAATAACCCCTTTTTCTCTATCATCTAAATTAATTAAATAAATTCTAATTAATTAATTAATTAAAACCCTTTCCTCCATCATTTAGAATTAAATAAATAAATTCTATTTATTTAATTAATTGACCCTTTGTCTTCATCACCTAAAATTAATTAAAAAAATTGCATATATTTAACTAATTCACCCATTATTTCCCACAACCATGATTAATTTAAATAAATCCTATTTATTTAATTAATCTTATCCTCACATGACCTCTTCTCAAAAAATTAATTAAGTAATCTAATTATTTAATTAATTTCCTATGTTGTCCTCATCCTCATTCAAAAAAGTCAAACTAACTATTAATCTCCACCCTTCATTTCAAAATCCACCAATTAATCTCCACCATTCACATAAAAGAATGCTCTAGAAGCCCTAATCCTCCACCTCTTAATCTACACCATCCATTTGATTTTCCACCTCTTAATCTTATCCATCCATTCCACCTCTTAATCTCATCCCTTCATCCATCATATCTAGAATCTATAAATAAACCCTCAACCAAGCCATTATCAACACATCTTTTTCTAGTAGCATTTGTGTTGTCCATTTATTTTAATAGTGTCTCCATTGTACCTAGGTTATGCTAGTTTTGAGAAAAATCTACATAGCTTCATCAAGTGAGAAAAGCCATTAGAACTAGGGTGCACTCCAGTTAGCTCTATCAAAGAGAAAGGAAGGGTTAAGGTGAAGGTAAATAGTCTTGTATTACTTTTATCTTTATGTTTTTAATCTTCAATCTTTTCTATTCTTTAGCTACATCATCAAAATTAATTTTGATAAGACAAGAAGGAGGAGGATTCCATTTTACTTCAGATTTTTTATTCATATTCAACCTACTAAAAGTTCCACAAGGAGGAAGTAATTTCAATAAAGGCCATCTTTTGAGAATAAGAGAGTCTGATGCAGTCATGCCAAGAGAATCCAATAAAGGATTGTCCCATCATGCAGCCCAATCAACTTCTCTTACATACATTGTAATAACAACAATATTCATGCCTCCAAATTATTATAATCATGTGCTCAAAACTTCAAAGATTGTAACAAATTGTATGTGCCAACATATCCTTGTTAAATTTTAGCCTTAAGATTGTTGTTTGTCAAGATTTTTTTCACTCCTCTTAGATGTGCAAATTAACTTTGCTAAATTCTAGCCCTTAAGGATTGTTATTTGTCCCTTTGATTCCTTTAGTTGCAACAAAATAAATGTAGATTAACCTCTTAAACTTGCAGCCCTTAAGTGAATATAGTTTGTGAATGTTGTAGCAACAATTTCAGCTATGAAGTAACATTATATCTTGAAAATTTCATAAAACATGAACATCAGCAAATACTTACAACCCAAATATTTTTATGCAACCAATCAAGGTGGCAACACACATATATAACCTCCACAGAAATATCTCTATCAAACTTTCCAACTATCCACCTCCACAAAATTACAAATTCAGAAATTTTCACCTAAAAGTCACCATGGATGTTCAATTTCTTTGTCTTATCAAAATGGATGTATTTCCCTTGGAGAATTCTCTTCAACATCACCTATGGACGTCCTCTTGATGACCTGCAAAAATCAGAAATAAATGTGGGCTCTTCTCTTGTTTTTCAATGCCTCTTTGGAGCCAAACTTCCATCTATTTATAATATCTCCTTTGCCAAGTTTCATCTTCCTCATTTGGGATCCAATGACTCTTGGTATTCCTCTTCTTTCTTCGTGGAGTCCAACTTGGTGAAATGTGACTCTTGGGATTCCTTCATGACTTGGATGCTTGAAGACTCTTCATTGTCCAATCTTTGTCTTCTAGCATACATAGGTGACTAGCATTTTGTCCATATGCAACTTGCCTTGTCTTTTCCTCAGAGTCTTGGAGAATTAAAATATTTATTGTTGGCAAGAGACACTGCTAGGCATGATAAGTGTTGTCATTGATGGAAACTAAGTCTCTACCACATATCTTCATTTCATAATTTTCCCATACCAGAAATCAAATTGAAGATTTATCTAATTTTGGGTAGTCAGGAACAGAGCAGACGATAGGGTTCAATATCTTGGTCTAGATCTCTCTGATGGTAGATCATAGTTTGTTATGGATCTGAGGGAGTCATAAGAATTGTAAGGATAATCTAAATCCTGAGTTTTGGCCTTTGGTGATGAAGGATTCACTAGTTATTAGCATCTGAGTATCGGGCTAACAGTTAGACAGAGCAGACAAAAGAAGAACAGGTTGACCTTATAATTGATCTTAGTTCTAGATGTATGGAAGTTGTTGGTTGGACAAGTTGTGATGATCAGTGATAGTAGCCGACCTGATTAATGATTTGTGAGTGCAAGTTTTGGTCCGCGTTACAAGTATACATGAATTTTCAATAAAGTTCTAAGTGTACTTGAAGCGGACTAAAGAGTGGTTGAAGATCAGGATGCAGATATATATAGCAGATGGATTTGAATGATTTTGGGGTGTGTATGTTGTGAATATGGAGTAAAAGGTGAAAAGAACATAGATCCAATATTCTGATGAAGGCAGAGCAGTAAACAGGGCAGAGTGAAGATGAAATGTGTAAGATCAATGTTTTGTGCTTAACCAGAACTAAATTCATGCATTAGTAGATGCTTCTCATCAGTTTAAAATCTTTGTTATTCTCTTGTAATCATTTGTAAGCAATGAGTCTCTATTTGAGTAGCGAGCTCTGGGTAGTGAGCCTGAATGCATGTGCATTCTAATTTGTAAACATATTTTTAATAGTGTATTAATTTTTGTGGGTTAACCCCCACTGTGGTTTTTCCCTCAACTGAGTTTCCACGTTAAAAATCTTGGTGTCATGTGTATTATTGTGCTACTGCTCTTTGTTGTCTTCATGGTTAAGTTATTGATTTGTTGTTAAGTGGGAAAAGAAAGAATTAACTACATAAAGTATTAAAGTTTTGGGACAACTGATTCACCCTCCCTCTTAGTTGTCTGTCCTATTTCCAACAATTGGTATCAGAGTGAGGTTCCTTTGAGAAGCCTAACAGCTTAAGGAAATATCTTGGAAGAAGTTTTAATTGGATCACTCAAAGATCAACTTCAGTTGGCCCTAGAAGATCTTGTTCAGTCTAAAGTAGAAATTAGTAATCTGAAAGGTGAACTTAAAGATGCTGATGATACAATTGAAATGTTAAAAGATAAATTAAAGAAATCTATGGAAAGGAAAAATAAGCTACTTCTATAGTTATCCAGTTTAACTGAAGAAAATGGCATGAATGAAGCTTTGGAAGAAAAGACAAGGGAATGTGAGAAGCTGTCAAAAGAAGTTGTTGTTCTGAAAATTGAGATGGAATCTGGGGCAATGAGGCTTACCAAAGAAATTGAGCAAAGAAAAAAGATTGAAGAAGACTTGAATCAAACTCTAAAAGAAAGAACTGATGAATGCTACATATTAGACAGTATAGCTGGCCATCTAAAGTCTGATCTAAAAGAAAGCAGAGATAATGAAAGAGATCTTGAAAGACAAATTATCATTCTCAGACATGACCTAGAAGTTGCAAATGAATACAAGGAGAAGTTCAAGATAAGTTTAGCTAAACTTGAAGCAATACTTGAGGGTTAGAAAAAGGCTGATGACAAGCATGATCTTGGATATGAGAAAGGTGAAAGCTCTGGATCTGGACAAAGAAAATCTCAACCAAGGAATAAGAGAAACAAGCCTAGAAGACCTCTGGTAAGACAACCTAACACTCAAAGGTATCCATCTTTTAATGGAAATTGTTTCAAGTGCAATAAATTTGGTCATAGAGCCACTCAATGCAGAAGTAGAGTAAATCAAAATAATCCATCCTTCTCTAATAATGCTTCAATTGCAAGAGGTATGGTCATAAATCCAATGAATGCAAAAGTATGATAATGAATAACTCATCAAATAGAGGAAATAGGAATTCTTTCAATGGAAAATGATTTGCATGCAATAGATTTGGACATATGGCCTTTCAGTGCAAATCAAGAGGAAATCAATCAAATGGGCAAAAAAATGTTGTGTGCTTCAATTGTAACCAATCCGGTCATTTTGCAATATTTTACAGAAGTAGAATTAATGAAAGAAGGGGTCCGGTAAATAGAAAATCGGATGAGCAAAGACAAGACAAAGGCAAAAGAAAAATTATGGGCAAAAAAATGTTGTGTGATTCAATTGTAACCAATCCGGTCATTTTGCAAGATTTTGCAGAAGTAGAATTAATGAAAGAAGGGGTTCGGTAAATAGAAAACTGGATGAGCAGAGACAAGACAAAGGCAAAAGAAAAATTGATGAGAATGAGATCCAGAATGAAATGAGCGAGACAGGGGTCAAGGAAACAATTGTGAACTATAGTAATGGGTCCGCACTAGAATCTGGTGCTAACAATTCCTCCAGTAATTAAATCAGGAGCCCTGGCTTAGGGGGAGCTGCATTGAACATCAAATTCCCCCAGTCAGTAAGTGGGTGCCTAGATATGGCACAATGAGTGAAGATATTTTGAATTGTTTCAAATCTTTTGGAAGGATTTCTAGAAGAAAAGATGTTAATATGAAAATTTGCGGAGTAATTCATGAAGAACAGTTCAAGAAACAGAGTAACTGGATGAAGTTAGGGCAGTGCATTATTACAATGTGAAATTAAGTTTTGTGGAGGATAAAAGGTCACTTGGTCATGCATTTGAATCACTTTGCATTCGAAGGAAACAAGAAGAAGTGCATCTGAGCTGCAAATCCAGAAACTGAAGCATGAAGAGCAAATTCAACTGGCAATTGATCAACTCTAACCCTACGGAAGAAAAAGGTACTTCTCTGTAAAATCTTGAATATGAAATCTATTGAGATGGCTACACCTCTAGTTGTTGATGTAACTGAAAGGTCTCAACCAATATTTAAGAAGCATCCATACAAATCAGTTGAAGTTGAACCGTTAGGTACATTTCCTGGAGTTCCATATGGCATACTGCATGTTGAGGACATTCGGGCATACATCCACTATAACATGGATGAATTTGGAAACCTGAAACTCTTGGATTTGTTTAACAACTACTTAAGGGATTATAGCCATAAAGTGAAACTAGAATACAAAGCCCTAGAAAGCAAACATCTTCTGCAAGTCATTAGGTTTCTAATATTTGATGAGAATGAATGGGTTTGATACATCTTGAGCCAAATACATGATGAGTTCATATGGCTATTGAAACCATTTAAGACTACAAAGGATGTTATCAAGATTGTAACAGGGTTAAATTCATCCGGTGGATTACCCATGCTGAAAGCCATGAAAAACCAAACAGTGACTGATGCTACTGGTGCCAAGTTTGATAGAAGGGCAATGACCATCAATGATATCATAGAGCCGGATGTTAAATTTGCCTCCATGGTGATTGGGTACAAGATTTACCACTCCAGCTGGGAAAATTTTGTCTCTGGAACTACAATATATGCAGCCCATCAAATGTTAAAGGAGAATGTTGATTATGATATTTGTGAACTACTACAAAATCAATTGATTGAGAATCTGAGCAAAATAAAGAAAGATAATAAAAATACCTTCAAGTATGGTTCCTTTATTATATGTTTGTTCTTTTATTTTATGAATGAAGTGCCTGGAGTTCAAGGTGTGCACTAGACAAATGACAAGCCAGTTGCATAGCAAATAAGAGATCATCTACTTAGCCTTGGTGATTCCCAAACTCAAAAGACAATCATTTGTGGTTACTTTAAAAACTTTCAAAGTATGATGCATGCAAGAGGGAGAATCCCTAAGTCAGTTGTGGAAAAATATGAGAATGAAATATGCTTTATGGTTGACACTGATCAGTGCCTGATGGAGGCTATGGAACCCAGAATCATATGGATTATTTCAATGGGATATGAAGTTGATGAGAAAGTTTTAGAAATGTATGCTCAACATCTCCTGAGCAAATCAAAAGACACATCTGTGGAAAGGTTTGGAACATACAAGGAGCTAAGTCTAAAGTTGCATGTGGAGCTCAAACGACTAGAGACCAAAAGGAAAGTGCAAAGGCAAGTTGAAAGGTATGCTAAGAGCATTGGCCTAACCAAGGAGGCAGTGAAGAAAAATAGAGAAAGAATTGAAAAGGCTGAAAGAGAAAAACAGGACAAGAAACAAGAAGATGCTCCAGTGGAACCATCCTCCACTTCAAGGAAAATAAGAAGCTTTGCAACTGTCTTAGAACAATCCAAGTCTATTCTGATTAAGACACCGGAAGCCACACCATCTGGTGAAGGAGGAAAGAGGAAGAAAATCAAGGCCACAAGAGCCTACAAGAGCACAACAGATGATGAGGAAACAGAAATAGATGAAGAAGTTAAAGAGATAAGATTAAAGAAAGCCAAGACTTCAAAGGCCTCTAAGAACCAACCCTCTGGAAGAAAAAAGGCAAGTAAAAGGCAAGAGATTGGTAAGGTTGCTATGACTATTGATCAAATTGTAAAATCAATTACTGTTCATGGGAATCTAAAGCCTATCAAAATATATTATGATAGTTTTGATGAAGCAAATAAGAAAATCTTGGAGGATGCCACCATCCTGTAATTGAATAAATTCACTAGAGCTCTATTGGAAATTTTGCAAGAAATTCCCAAAAGTTTAAGGAAAATACTAGAAATGAGGAAGGAGGCCACCAAGGACAAAGACATAGAACTCAAAGAATATGTTCTTTCCACCCTATGTCCAGTAATGACCAGAAGAGAATCTAATAAAATCCTCAAGGAAGTTAAGGAGAAATTCAAAAGCAAGATCTGGATGAACAAGTTAATGCTTGGTGAAACTGAGGAAGTTGTAAAGGAAATAGAAGAAATTTTGAGAAAAGCCCTTGACAAAGATAAATACTATATTGTTTCAGAGGAACAAGAAGCTCCAGAAGAAGAGACTAAAAAAGGAAACGATGACCAAGGTAATACTCTAGATCCTTCGGAGCAAATCTATGAAGAGATAGATGATGGAATTGATTCATCAATTCTGGATGCTGAAAGAGTAAACATAAGTGAGCAACAAACCAAAGTTGATGACTCCTCTGTTCTAGAAGAGGAACAAATAAATCAAAAAGACATAGAGATGATAAATAAAGTAGATGATGTAGGAGATATTCCTACTCCACCTGATCAATCTGGAAAAGAAGATGATGTTGCTACTACACAAAGCCCTCCTAATCAGACTGCAAGTGGTGAAGACAAGGAGAAGATTCCTTCTGCAGATAATACAGAAAAAGGTAAAGCAAAAAAGGAGAAAGAAAAGGGTAAAGAAGACAAAGTAGAAGAAGATGGTGCAAATGTTGATGCATCTACAAATGCTGAGAAATCTCAGGAACAAAAGGGTGGTCTAGAAATTATTGCAAGAGACACTATAGATGCAATGAAAAGTCTTCTGGATAAAGAGATGCTTGAGTTTGATTAACTTGAATTACTCCAAGGACCATTTAATCTAGATGCTCTCTCTCTAGTACAAGTGATGAAGATTGCATCCTTCACTCAAGTCAAGGCCAGAGAGAAGCTATTAAAATCTCACATGGAGGACAGTGAACTATTAAGGCTTGCAACTGGAGTCTTGGAGAAGATACTACCAACATTTCAAAAGAGTCCATCAGATTCCCCCTCCAGTCACCTAAAGAATCTTGTAAATGTTGTAAGTACACATTTTGAGTCTTTTGAAAAATCTGCAGAGGTGTAAGTTCAGAAGGAATTTTTGGATAATAAATTTAGTGAAGTACATAATCTAATAGGAAATGATAGGATGATACTGGACATTAGCATAAGGAGTATTTAGAATGTTCTAAATGATGGAAGTGATATATACAAATTCTGTCTATCATGGCCCAAAGTTAGTGAAGATATTGAGAAAAAGATAAAGGACCAAGAACAGAAATTGTCAAATCTTTCTCAATTTTTTGATCCTTTAACAGTTTCACCTATAAGTCAAGAATGTCAAGTAATTAGCTTGATAGATGAGATAAAGAGGCTTGTTAAAGAAAAAGGTAACATTATGAAGAGAATGTGTGAGCTCCGGGAATTGATTGCCCCTAAGTTAGAAACCATGTTTAATGCCTTATTAGAAGCTCATATTGCACTTCAGACAAGTAATCCTCTGGATCTAACAAAGGTAGAAGCATATGCATTTTTGCTAAGTGGACACATCTCAATTTTGGATGGAATGAAGCGAACTTGGGCCTCTAAACTTGTCCAATTGAAAAATAGTTTTGCAGACATTCTTAAGTTCATGTGAATAGAACTTAGTGATTGTACATATGCGGCACTATACACAAAATTTTTGGAGAATTTTCGCTTGCAGACCCCACCCTTTGCCATTGATGTCAAAGGGGGAGTGAAGATTAGTGAAAAATAAGGAATCCAACAAAGGGGGAGCACCAAAAAGTAGTGTGAACAACAATATGGAGCACAAGCAAAGGGGGAGTTATTCCGACACTTAGTCATTTTTTCACTAAGTGTTGCCATCAATGCCAAAGGGGGATATTGTTGGCAAGAGACACTACTAGGCATGATAAGTGTTTTCATTGATGGCAACTAAGTTTCTACTACACATCCACATTTCATAAGTTTCCCATACCAAAAATTAGATTGAAGATATCTAATTCTGGGTAGTCAGGAACAGAGCAGACGACAGGGTTCAGTATCTTGGTCTAGATCTCTCCGATCGTAGATCATAGTTTTCTACGAATCTAAGGGAGTCATAAGCATTGTCAGGATAATCTAAATCCTGAGTTTTGGCCTCCAGTGATGAAGGATTCACTAGTTATTAGCATCTGAGTATCAGGCTAATAGTTAGACAGAGCAGACAAAAGAAGAATAGGTTGACCTTGTAATTGATCTTGGTTCCGGATGTATAGAAGTTGTTGGTTGGACAAGTTGTGATGATCAGTGATAGTATCCAACCTGATTAATGATTTGTGAGTGCAAGTTTTGGTCCGTGTTACAAGTATACATGAATTTAGTCAACAGAGTAGAATTTTCAATAAAGTTCTAAGTGTTCTTGAAGCCGACTAAAGAGTGGTTGAAGATAAAGATGCGGATATATATAGTAGATGGATTTGAATGATTTTAGGGTGTGTATGTTGCAAATATGGAGTAAAAGGTAATAAGAGCAGAGATCCAAGATTCTGATAAAGGCAAAGTAGTAAATAGGGCAGAGTGAAGATGAAATGTGTAAGATCAGTGTTTTGTGCTTAACCGGAACTGAATTCATGCATTAGTAGATGCTTCTCATCGATTCAAAATCTCTGTTATTCTCTTGTAATCATTTGTAGGCAGTGAGCCTCTATTTGAGTAGTGAGCTCTGGGTAGTGAGCCCGAATGCATGTGCATTCTCATTTGTAAAAATACTTTTAACAGGGTATTAATTTTTGTGGGTTAACCCCCACTGTGGTTTTTCCCTCTACCGGGTTTCCACATTAAAAATCTTGGTGTCATGTGTATTATTGTGCTACTGCTCTTTGTTGTTTTTATGGTTAAGTTATTGATTTGTTGTTAAGTGGTAAAATAAAGAATTAACTGGAGAAAGTATTAAAGTTTTGGGACAACTGATTCACCCCCCCTCTCAGTTGTTTGTCTTATTTCTAACATTTATTTCATTTCCCCCAAAGCCAGTGTATGATGTTGATTAGAAACCTGGAAGACAAACAAAAAGGTAAAAGAAATAAAATATTTTTTTGGTTGATGCAAGATTGCTTGTGAGCCCGAATGCTCTTGCATTAGACACACTGGGTAAGAAGTTTGTGAGCATGCCTCACAAAATGGATTTGAGTGTTTGAACCACCCTTCCAAATAGTAAAATATTTGTAGCATACTCCAATGCTATCATAGGTACCGTGAAAATTTCTTTCTTCTCTTTTTCCAACATCTTCCTGGAATCCTTCCTATCTTCCTCTGCCAAATTTGTTCATCAATATTTCCTTCACTTGTGGAATTTTTTCCACCATAGGATGATCTCCTCCACCAAATGCAATGCATTCTCCTCTTTTCTTTGTGGGATTCAACCCACCATAATCTGACCACCTCCACTGAAAATAATTTCTCCACTCTCTTGTCACCATGTCACTTGTACTCAACTCATTACAACATATATTATTAAAACATTTAAACAAATCTACAATCAACTCTTTTACCTCTTCATTCACTTCTTCCTCACACTCTTTTGTATTTACCGATATGTCCTTTAAAGGACACACAACTATTGCAACATTATTTTATTCCTCAACCTTTGCTACGACTTCTTTCACCACATCTATCACACCTTCCAAAAGGCATGTTTCTACTATTGCAACTCTTTCATTTTATTCCACATCATTTGTTGGAACTTTTTGCTCTTCATGCTTAGCTACGATCTCATTACTTCCTTGTTCTATCTTCTCATCCTCCAAAGGATACTTAACTGTTGTTGCAACACCAATTTCAGTATCTTTATCCATGTCTTCCAAAAGACATGTTTCTACTGCAATCTCCTCTGTTTCTCCTTCCTTATTTCTCATGGTCCCTTCACTCTTCTCATTTTTCATCCTTTCTACCTGCTCTTCTTTACATTGTTGTCCCAAACTTTTCAATTTTTCCCATGTCTTTCAATGGTCAAACTCTGCTGAAACTTCATGTTTTACCTTTTCCTTTTGTCTATCCTACAATGGATTCAAAACATATTCCTTCCCATCCTTTATTATGCTATATGTATTCTTCCTATCATTATGCACAACTTCCCTATCCCAAAGCCAAGGCCGACCTAATAAAACATGACATATATCCATGGGTACCATGTCACATACAATTTCATCCTTATATCTTCCAATGCGAAAATTAACAATACTTTGTTCACTTACCCAAACTTGATGATCTCCTCACAACCAAGAAATGCAGTACCAGCTAGGATGCTTCATCCTCTTCAAATTCAGCTTCTCAACCATTTCCAATAACACTAAATTATCGGTGCTACTACTATCCATCATCACCTTGCAACATTTTCCACTTGACTTGCAAATGGTTCAGAACAAATTACTCCTCTGGATGGGCTCTTGCTTCTCTTTTGTGGCTTCAAAAATACCTTCTTCATCATCAAACATTCTCCTTGTCTCCAAAACATTTTGTCAAACAATTGTCACACACTCTCAATTTGCAACCTGCACACATAAACACTTTAGAGCCAACACTCTCTGTAGTTAGAAGTCCTCCCTATAACAAAACTCACTCACACTATCCTCTACCCAACAAGACTCTGGAAGATGCACCTATCCAAGACCTCTTCTACCCACTTTCTCTCAGTGGAATAATTCTATACACCTACCTAGCTTTATCTCTACTGGAAGAAAACTTACATACCTCTCACAAAATCATTTTTTCTCTGCACTTGTAAAAATTCTTCATACCTCAACACATAGGCAAACAATTTGCCTCTCGGTCTTGGTGCATACTCTGCACACTCAAGATCAACCTACTCTGATACCACTTGATGCAATCATGACAAGAGAATCTAATGTAGGATTGTCCCATCATGCAGCCCAATCAACTTCTATTGCATACATTGTAATAACAACAATATCCATGCCTCCAAAATTCTTAAAATCATGTGCTCAAAACTTCAAAGATTGTAACAAATTATATGTGCCAACATATCCTTGTTAAATTTCAGCCTTAAGATTGTTGTTTGTCAAGATTTTTTTCACTCTTCTGAGATGCAAATTAACTTTGATAAATTCCAGCCCTTACAGATTGTTATTTGTCCCTTTGATTCCTTTAGTTGCATCAAAATAAATGTAGATTAACCTCTTAAACGTGTAGCCCTTAAGTGAATATAGTTTGTGAATGTTATAGCAACAATTTCAGCTATGACTACAACATGGCTAATCTCCCGGCTACCTACCTGGGTCTGCCCCTCACGGTCAAGGAGGTGACCCCAACTTTCTGGAACACTGTTCTGGAAAGGATCCAAAAGAAAATGGAGGGATGGAAAGGTAAACTCCTTAGTCAAGCTGGTAAGCATCAACTGTTGAAGGCCTCTTTGCAGGGCATCCCTACCTATTTTCTATCCCTGTTTAAAATGCCCAGATACATGGCGGAGAAATTGGAAAGGATCCAAAGAACCCTCCTCTGGACTGAAGCCAAGGATAAGAAGAGGATCTTGCTGGTTGGATGGGACAAAGTCTACCTACCCAAAACTCATGGGGGATTAGGAATTAGAAAAATACTAAGGACGAGGTGATGGTTGCTTCCCAGCTTAGATTTATCAAAGGTGGGACCTGCCATTGTTTGAAAGATTTCTTTCTTCTCAGTCAGACGTGGATGACTAAGGTGGGATTTCTCATGACTGGGCACGTGACCAACTCAACATCTCTATGCATAACCTATAATTATGATCAATTAATGAATGTTAATCATGGCAAGAAAAGGAGTGATAGTTTGCATATTGTGAATTTAAGTAAGTATGCCACCCCTGATGGCCGAAAAGACAATATACTCATTAACTGGAGTATGAATATTGGGGATTGGGAGATTTTTTGCAGTTTAAAAATTTCTAAGTCTTCTGTTGTTTCCTGCATTGATAGCTTGTCTGGGAGAAATTGGGGTAATTTGGCCATGGGGGTGACAGGTCTCGCACTGAGCCTGAATCCTGTGAAGAGATTAAATGCAACAAGACCCTTTCACACATTTGCCAGGAGGGTGGGGTGGCTTCCTACCTTGAATACTTACAAGGTCATGATGAAAGCCTCTCTATGTAGGTCATGCGTTCTTGGGAGGACAGAAAGGTCAAGGTGGGTAGTGTGGGATTCAAAATTTTAGAAGAAGTGATAGGAATGGCAATGGAGATGCCCACAGATGGCACCAAACACCCAAAAAAGAGCAAAGTTTCTAACCTTGAGGGAATGGCTTGTTTTTTGAAGAAAGGGGAGGTTCTTCATAGTCTACAGGAGGTTTTGATCGTGAAATGCTACCAAAACCATGGGACGAGGTGTGTTACATGCTCATAAAGTGCTTCACTCTAGAAGGTAGATTCAAATGCTTCTTCCATTATCAATTTTCTCTGCTCAATCATTTTCATCGTAGCAAGGTGATAAGTTTTCCTTTTTATCTGCTATCATCTCTAGAAGCCTCTATTTTGTCTGCCATTAAACAACATGCTATTGACCCCAACAAGCCCCTCACAGGGGCTTATGCTTAGACTGTATAAATTCCATTTAGCCCTCTACCCCCATAAAGCCCTCATGTCTACTAGGTTGAACCTCCTCTGCCACCCTACTCCAATCTTGTGGTGTCTAGCTCTGTGATAATAATAGAGGTCACTCCGGAAAAGTATGCTAAATCCATAAAGTCTAGTAAGAAACAAACTACTATTGGTAAAAGCCCAGAGCCAAAAGCCAGGGACCAGACTCCCATGACCTCTGTGAAGACCTCTATTAAAAGAAAGATTTTATCAGGTGATTTTGCCTAGGTGACCCCTCAGAAGAAGAAAAGGGGTAGTTTGGAGGAAGGAAGTGGTACAGACAACGAGAATAAGGCCAAGAATGTTTTTGTGGTGGTGGAAGAGGTTAGCTCTGAGGAAGGTATTGGTGGTAGTGACAGCACTGCTGACGAGGATTTTACCTTGATGGAAAGTAAACCCCAGGTGTTGTCAACAAGGAGGTCAACGAGGGTTGTAGCTAAGCCTAGTCCTATTCTCCATAATAAGAAGGTCACTGAGTTGGAGGAGGATACTGCAAAACTAGAGGGTGATGGTATTTCTGATAACAAAAACAACAAAGTGGACACTATTGTGCCTGAGACTGAATAGATGGGTGGGGAATTTTTTGTCAACAAGGAGACCAAAAATGATAATGTGGAGGCCGAAGCAGATGATGGGTCGAGTAATTTCCCTGAGCTCAATGTTAAGGGATCTGAATCTGTGAGTTTAGAGAAAACGGTGAAGGAGTCGGGCAAGATGAAGAGAGAGGGAAAGGCTGTTGCTAAAGATAAGGAGATTGATATTCTCTCCGCTAGGATCACCATGTTGGAGAGGAAGTTCAAGACTCTAGCCAAGTTCTCTGCGAAAGTGATGCACAGATTAGCCACGACCCTTGCTGTCCTCTAGGATGTCAAGCTTACTAGCTAGGGATTGAAGGATAAAGAACTCAAGGAGTACCGTGATCTCTACCAGTTTTTGGCAGAAGATTGGGACCAGATGTTTAATTAGTCGTTGGGGCTTTGTTCGGTGCCTTTGGTTTTTGTCTGCTATTGGTTCGTTGTGTCTTGGTCCTGGGTTTCTTTTTGGCTATTTCTATTGGTTCGTTCTATTTCTACTTTTTGGTTCTTAATAGAACTTTGGTGTGCCTTTTTGGCTAATATGTAATGGGATCGACACCCTTTTATGTCGCTCAATATATCAAAAACAATTTCAGCTATGAAGTAACATTATATCTTGAGAATTTCATAAAACATGAACAACATAAAATACTTACAACCCAAATTTTTTTATGCAACCAATCAAGGTGGCAACACACATATAACCTCCACAAATCCAACTATGAAATATCTCTATCAAACTTTCCAACTATCCACCTCCACAAACTTACAAATTCAAAAAAAATCACCTAACAAGTCACCATGGACATTCACTTTCTTTGTCTCATCAAACTTGATGTATTTCCCTTGGAGAATTCTTTTCAACATCACCTATGGATGTCCTCTTAATGACTTGCAAAAATCAAAAATAAACTTGGACTCTTCTCTTGTTTTTCAATGCGTCTTTGGAGCCAAACTTCCATCTATTTATAATATCTCCTTTGCCAAGTTTCATCTTCCTCATTTGGGATCCAATGACTCTTGGTATTCCTCTTCTTTCTTGGTGGTGTCCAACTTAGAGAAATGCGACTCTTAGGATTCCTTTATGACTTGGATGCTTGAAGACTCTTCATTGTCCAATCTTTGTCTTCTAGCAGTAGGTGACTAAGATTATGTCCATATGCAACTTGCCTTGTCTTTTCCTTGGAGTGTTGGAGAATTAAAATATTTATTTTGTTTTCCCCAAAGTTGGTGTATGATGTTGATTAGAAACCTGCAAGACAAACACAAGGGTAAAAGAAATAAAATATTTTTTTGGTTGATGCAAGATTGCTTGTGAGCTCGGATGCTCCTGCATCAGAGTCCTAGGAGGAGAAAATTCTATCTTTCTGAGTTGAAGAGGAAATAGAGGACATAACCATCTCCAAATTGCTAGTTCCAATTTATATATCACCACTTCCCAAGCACTGATAGAATCTTTGAAAATCCTAAAATTTCTCTCTTCGGATATGCCAAATAAGAAGAGAGGGTGCAACCTTCCATAGACATCCAAAAGTTGAACTCTGAAAAAGAACATGCCAACTAGAGAATAATTGTAAAAGAGTTTTGGGGGGAGCAATTTTCCATTGAAGGCAATCCTACAACCATTCCCAACATTTAGAAGTGAATTTACAATGAAGGAAGAGGTGGTTTGTTGTCTCATTTACTTCCTTACACAAAGGACACTTTAAATCAACAATAATATCAAATTTCTATAGCCTTTCCCCTGTAAGCACCTTATCCTGGATTTCTAACCAAGAGAAGGAACCTACTTTCGTAAGACAAGACTTGTCCCAACGCAAGTTATAAAACCATTCTTAAGAGGAGACTAATGAATTTTGACTATTGTATCCTTCTTTAACCGAATAAGAACTAGATTTGGAACCCAACTAGCTTAGTTCATCTTCCTTGCTAGAGTATAAGACTTGTCTCCTTTCTAGGATACTCCTCAATATACATTTTTGATTATGAGGAAATGGACATAAAGATAAATCTTTCCACTTAACATTTGGCAAGTTATTAACCCAAATAATCTCAAAATAATCTTCTACTTTGCTTCCCCATGCTTCTAAAAGAAAAGATTTTGCCTATAGGATATCACTTCTTTTGTCAAGCACTTCATAGCCATTCCAAAAATCTTGCCAAAAAAGAGCCTTCTTACCATTATGTATAATCCAAGACAAATTTAATGAGTTGTTTTATTTCTCTACATTATTAAATATAATATTTATTTAAACTACTACAAATACACAAATAGATAAATAAATAGATGAAAAAAAGACACAAAACTAATTTAATTTTTCTTAAGAATTATTTTATTTTACTTTTAGAATTTTTTATTTCCTACATACATGCATGGATACAAAAAATTTAATTTTTATTTAAGAATTTTTATCTACATTGTTTATTTTTGTATGCAACTTTTAAATTTACTTTTCCAAAAGCTACTATTCATTCTTTCCATAATTGTATTGTTTTGTTTTTATTTTGAAAAGTGTAGTATTTTTTTTTAATTTCTTTTTTCTTCTGTGGTCAAGATGTAAGATGCTTTGTTTTGTTTTTATTTAAAAAGCGTAATAACTTTTTTTTTTCATTTTTCTTCCATAGTCACTACGCTTCTCCAAACTACTACCACTAAAAATTACACCACACAATATAATTAATTAATCTAAACATATTATCAAGAATTATTTTGCTATTTTTTTAACAATTTCATCTAATATATTGTTGCATTGCACTTATTTTCAGCACAAAAGTCTTCTTAAGATGGATCACGTTGATCATAAAAAAAAAATTTGTTTAATTTTAATACAACAAGTTTCCACTTAATGTCCAAATAATTAAGTAAACCCACACGTTTGGTAATCCATCTACTTCTAAGATTCGATAAGATGTTTTCAACCATCGAGAGTTTCTCCTCTACTTGTATATGTAAAAATATTAAACCGTGAAAATGGTCCTCCTTTACATGCAATCAATAAAATATTTATGGTAAATAATTGTCTACGTGCATATTCATTGAAAGAGGTTTTTCAAACATGAACAAAGACAATGCCAAGTTTAAACTTCGTCTTAGGGGGATTTGTCATATAGACTTTAGAAACTTTGAGGCAAATGCAATTTTTAGTTTTATTGGATTCAATTTTCTAATAATAATTCTAGTGTTTCTAGATACCCATCAAAATCAAAAATTTTATAGTCAAATGCAATTTTTAGTTTTATTGGATTCATTTTTAATAATTCTAGTGTTTCTAGATACTCGTCAAAATCAAAAAATTTATCATGTGTAATGCTGAAATTTTCATATCCATATCATTTTCTATTTAGTTAAATATAGACAAATGTTATGATATTATATAAAGTTAGGATTATTTCTTATCTTTTATGTACTTACATATATACATATTTTTATATATTTGGCCTTACTTTATTCATTCACACATTTTTATATATTTTTCTTATTAGTTCATTTATCACACTTATCTATGTAACTACCTTCATTTAGTTGTTTGTTTGTCACCTAGATCTGATTGTTATTCCATTCCAAGACAAGTTGTAAACATAGGGGTAACCTCATAGTTATGAACTTGTCTCTTTCCAATGTAAAATCCAAAATTCAAATTTGGATGACTAGCTCCCTTTACCCTTCTACCTTGAGCCAATTAAACACACTTTTAGTGCACTTTGATATTATGTGCCAGTGCTTAAAGATATTCAATAAATTTATTCTAATCATTTTTCATCACCAAGTACAACCAAGTGTTCAATCACTCTAGAGAACAACCAATAGTGACACATTTCAATTTGGTGAAACAAAAAGAGTAAAGAAGCTACATATTAGGTGCTTGCCTAGTGTTTTTCATATTGTTCAATTTCAAAGGGGTTGCTCAAGGCATAGTGCCCTCGTAGCTCAATCGTGTGACAACTTAACAGAGGTACTATGTAGCTCAATCATGTGACAACTTAACAAAGGTATTCATCAATATCACTAGCTAGGTGGCAACCCTATTGGGCCACCAAAAGTAGCATTTTTCAGCATGTTGTCAATTATACCAAACAAATGGTTAAGAATTTAAGGATGATGTAAACTAATAAGTTGTGGTATTTTAATGTAGATTCAATTTTTTTTTAATTTTTTAAAGAATTATTTATATCATTTTTATTTTTTTCAATCATTTTATTGTTGTTTTTCTATTATTTTTTATGAAGTAACATTTTAACATAACACATAATTTTCAGTACAAATAAAATTTTTCCATGAATTCTTGGAATTAGATCATTAACTTTAATGTCTAGTGCACAATTTTTTTTATAATTTTTATTGAATATTTTTTTATTATTAATATTTTAATTGGTATTTGTAGACACCTGAAAATGGTCACAACCATCTTCCGTTATCAGCAACACAATAAACCAATCCAAATCGAATAAACTTCATCATTCCACCCAACACATATGTTAATTAAATAATTAGTAATTATTTAATTAATTAATACTTCCTCATCTCCTCTCATCACAGGAAAATCATTTTCTTCTACTATAGTCCAAAAATAAAGAATTTATTTAAAAGACTATAGTTCATATTCACCTCCCAAAAATCAAATAAATATATCTATTTATTTAATTACCTATTTTGTCCATTTTTTATTACTTTTGTAATCAATCACTAAATTCTTCTTAAGTGTGTGCACATGGGTTAATTAAATTAATCCTAGATTACCCCTTTCCCCCATGCTTCTAGATAGACACTTGTCATCTCATGTACATGCATGTACATGACAAGTGGTGCCTTGGGAGTATGGGCAAATCTTCCTTTTGTCATACTTGTCCTTCTTTCCACTATTCTTCTAATTTTAAATTACATGTGACACTTTTGCATGGAATTTAAAATTACACTTGTCCTCTCCTCCAAATTTTATATTCTTCACAAAATCCAAACCATACATTTTCATAAATGAGTCCTTACATGTCATACACCTACCCAATTCTAGTCATCTATCCATTCAACCATTCAATTTCATCCCTTGATCTCCCCTTGAATCTTGGAGCATCTTCCTCGTCCAATCTCTTTGTGTCATTTGTCTAATTCTCCTTGCTTGAGGATCTTCAAATAATATGAGCCCTTGATCATCACAATTGATCATAACCCTTCATCCTCACCTCCAAAAATCTATAAATTGAGCCCTTCCCCTCCATTTCCAACAAGCAATTTGAATGCAAAGAAATTATGCCTCTATGAGCACTTAACATCCTTTAACAATTAGCATAAATCATATCAATTAGGGTGCAATTAGGATAATTTACTTGTATAGCTCTTTAGTCTAATCTTGAGGTTGTAATTGGTTTTGAATTGATTAGGTTGAAGTCATTTTAGCTTGTTTATTATAGTTCACTCTCAATTGCATACATTCTGGTATGTCTAGTGGGACCACCATGTCCTAACCTTGTGTTTTATATGCAATTATGTTACAATTTCATTGTGCAGGTTGAAACAATGCTCAGATTTAGGGGATCAATGCTTACACGTCACCTTTCAGTGCCCATGTCTCTCTATTCAGTGCATGGGTCCTGCTATCTACTTGGTCACTCTACCGCCTAACAATGCCTGGTTTTCATGGAGTAGCACCTATAATTAGGGAGTAGCGCCTGCACCTCATGCATTAGTGTCTAAGTTTAGAAAAGTGTCATTTACAAATTGCACTTGAATTTAACATCCAATTAGCATGCATTTATATTAGTGACTCTTTTGGGCTATTTAATACTCTATTTGCAGGTGGTAGTCATCTATTTTGTAGGCCCAAACCAATTCACAAGCATCCACTTACCCCAGGACAGATCAACACGTAGACAACCTACTTCATTGCCCACACAACAGGGAGTAGTGCTCAAAGTTCATGGTTTAGCACCCAGTTTAAATCCCTCTTACATTTTTATTTTTTACATTATTCTTACATCAATAGCTCAAAATGGTTTGTTTGTGCATCTACTTGATCTAATAGGATAGCTTGCAGGATTGTACCTCTCTATTTTGTAGATTTTATTAAGTGTGCAAGCCATCACCATTGACAGGACGAATCAATGCCTAGACAGACTGCATCAGTGCATGTCGGGTCAAGTATACATTTCCTGGTTTAGCACCTAGTTTTCTTGGTTTAGCACCTGTAGTGATGGGATCTGTGCCTGCACGCTCTAGTTTAGTGTTTGTGTTTGTCAACATTGAAACAGGGTCTTGCAGTGCTTGTCCTTGTTTGGTTTTGATTGTTAACTTTTTGTAATTTTGTGAGACTAATCCTTCTCTTTGCAGCCTATTTTGATCGTCCAAGACAAGATTATCAAACTACTAATGATTGCTTGCATCCCTACAATTCAAAGCATCATTTTTATCACTAGTGTAGGCACTAAATTAGTGTAGTGGTGAATTAACTTGTTTGCTTTGTATTAGGGTGTTAGAAGGTGTATGCTCTCCCCTCACACCATTCGGTGATCTTGGGGATCAAAAAACTTCTCTCATTGTCTTTGTTTTATTGTTAATCCCAAGGTCCTTGGTGTGTATGCCCCCCTTCTTGCACTTCGTACGATCTTGGGCGATCAAAAACACCTTGGATTCTTTCCTTTAGGGGGTTTGCCTTAGATTTCATCACTAAGGGGATGACCTCAACCACATGTTCTGGTGTGGTATATAAGTGTGTGAGAATCAAAAGACTCACTTCAAAGGAATTACCCCATCCAGTCTAAGAAAAAACCCTGAGACCCTTGATCCATCGAGACTTGGTTTGGTTGGCGCTCTTGGTTGGATACTTGGGACACCCCCATTCATAGGTTTGTCCCCCATACCTTAGCGTATATTGGGACAACCCCTAACAACTTGTACATCCTAGATATGACTTTTTGGCCATATAAGATTATGATGCACTAGATACCAGTTAGGCCCAAGAAGTTACTCACTGCACAAGCCATATTGATTCAATTACCAAGTGTAAGTGCCCTCTAGAAACGGGTGTGCATGCTGTGTATGCTCTCCCCTTGCACCTTAGAGTGATCTTGGGTGATTAAAAGTGGTTAGTTTCCTCCTCATGGGACTTGCACGTTATGCCTAAATAAAGGCAGTGAGGTTGGCTTACAATCTTACACACTCGTATCTTACTAAATCTAGGTTTTTAATGTGCTTGGGGTGTCTTTTTGTAAAAACCCGTGAAAGTCATATCAGTTTTACTCACAAAAAATTCTCAAATCAGCTATGATGCATGTTTGTTTGATGTCTCTTGCCAAATCAGCCCAACAAACACCTTGAAAATTCAAACAGAATCAATCAGCGCCTATACCTATCTCTTAGCACCTAAAACTTGCATATTAGCGCCTATACCACATACAGTAGCGTCGAGATTCAACATTGATTCATACTATCCTTTAGTGCATGAATGGCATCTTTCAACGCCTAGCTCTATACATGTGTGCCCATTTGCCTTTTGTTAGCGTCGAGACTCTTTGTCTCAGCGCTTGTTTGTCCTTTGGTAGTACGTAGACTTCCTATTTAGTGCATGTCTACCATTGTTTAGTGTCAAGACTCTCTGTCTCAACACCTATTCATCCTCTGTCAATGCTGAGACCTTCTATTGCAGTGCCTATCTATCACCTTTTAGCACTTAGACCTCCTATCTTAGCACCCATCCATCACCTATCAGCGCCTAGACCTTCTGTCTTAGTGCCAATTTCATAGGTCACCCCAATCCAAAACTAGTCAATCTTATAAACATCATTTCAAGTCCACCACTCCTTCAATCACCCCGTGTATACTCACAACCACAAAATCATCCATATTTTACATACACACCGTCCATTTGAATCATAGCTTGTGACTCATCTTCAACTTCCTCCTTTATCATCAAATCATCCAATTTACTCATCCAAGAATCATCTGAGTCTAACCAAATAAAAAACACCTCATCTAAAAATCAACCCAATCCCATCCTAAAGTCAAAATCTAGTTTATCCTTCTCTAGTTTGTATTAATCTTAAGAATCCGTCTATCTTAAGTCTAATATAAATTAGATATCATCCCACTTGGATAAACTACCTTAGGAGCTTAGACTACTCCTACGTTGGTGGAATTGAAGGATCTCATTTTGCTTGGTGCATCTTATCTACCCCAAGTAAGACAATCTCATTATCCTTTTTTCTTAGGCTCTTTGTCCACCCTAAGTAAGCTAGGATAAAATCCCATCAAAGCTCATCAAAGGATCTAGATTTGAACTTAGGATACTATCATCCCCCAACTATCATCAAATCATCAAAACATCAACCAAACATCCATTACACGTTCGTCATTTTATGCCTCCTATCACATAGTCACAAGCTAGAAGAAAGATGGATTCTTGCTAGCAACCTCTCTCTGCACATGGCTCCACCACAAGCAACATGGAGGGATATGTCAACCAACCCAAAATGGGTGAAACATCCATACCACAATAGATATATTCCCCCACCTTCGTTGATTTCCTTAACAAAAGAGGATTGCATTACAAATCTGAACAATTCCTTGACAATCACAAGGATGAATTCCTTGAATGCCTCATTGAACATGGGGCACGTATCCCCCATTCATTTGACCAAGAGAAACTCAAAACAATCATGCATGATAAACCACCATCACCCATTTGCAATCAACCATGGGGACATGTCCCTAACCCCAACAACCCCATCTATGATAATCCTTGGGCTAACTTCACTCCGACTACCAATGCCATTCATACCATTGATCAACACATAGGGGGTAACACCACTTCACAACCATAAGTATTAGACCCCCCTTATGGTCTACCATTCCATATGCTACCCTCCAACTTTTCAACTTCCACCATGCCTACTAATTCAAGTAACCTTGTCGCACTGGCCCCGTCCAACATTCCCCAAAACACTTCTAATACCATTACCATTCCACAAACACTTCCCCCTTTGGTCATCCCGTAAAGGATGACTATCAACCAAACAATGTTACCCTCTATCGTACCATCACAAACACCTATCCAATCACAACACCCATTCATATCTCAACCACCCTATCAATCTTAAAATCCCTTAACAAGTTATATGCATTGCACACAAACATATCACTCAACCACTCATCAAAAACCTCCCCACGTTGCTTCTATGCAACATCAACACATCACCCAACAATAACCACCTCTCCAATCACATCACACCTATCACTCCTCTACTCATACCCAATCACAAGATCAAACATATGGACCCCCTATCTACTCGCAAGCCATGGGCATACCTCCACATAATCCCCAACAATACACCATCCCACAACACACCATCCCACAACAACAATCGTCATTCCAACAACAAACACAACCTCCCCTTGCTAATCCTTTCGATCAAGAATGGCAAGAAATAAAAAATGCTCTCAAAAATATTCAACTAGGTACTCAAAAGAAACATAAGTTTGAAGACTTATGTCCCTATCCCTTTGATCAAAACATGACAACTATACCTTTTCCTCAACACTTTGAAGTCTCTAAATTTGATAAATACAAAGGAAAAGGAGACCCCCGTGATCACATCAAGGAATTCTTCATGGCATTCCAAGAAGTCTCCTATGATGACCAATTCCTCCATTTTTTTCCACAAAGCTTGGGGGCACAAACCTTAGAATGGTTTATGCACTTGCCCTATGTCACTATCTCTACCTTCACCAACTTATCGGAAAAATTTGTTGGCCATTTCTCATATAATGTAGAACATGAGATCACCATGCTTGATCTTTGCAATACCAAACAATGAAATGGTGAAATTTTTGCTGCATACCTTCAACAATGGAGATCACTTTCTAGTAGGCTACCTTGGACTACACCTAAAAAATAACTTGTCCATATTTTCATTCAAAACTTGAATCAAGAAATGGCCTTCCACTTGCAAGTGTGTTGTGCCTCAACCTTTGACGAAATCATAGAAAAGGGGGTCACTATCAAAAAGTCCCTTATAGCAAAAGGCCTAGTCAAAATCTATAGCAGAAATGAAAGCAACAAGCCATCAAATGATAAACCAAAGTTTTGGGCTAAAAACAAAAATGCTATAGGAGATGATGCTACCAATTCTAAGTACATTCAAGTAGCCACACCCAAACTAAAGAAAACACAAGTAGTGAAAAATGTATCAAACAATGTTTCAGTACCGACAAGACAACCAAAACAAAATCCTCCCAATAATCCAAAATGGAAATACGCTTTTTTAGGTGAACCACTTGAAGTTGTGTTTCAAAAATTGGTGCAAGCCAATATGGTTGAATTTCCCACGACCAAGCCTTTTGATGAAAACCAACCTAAGCCCACATGATATAAAGACAAAGTATTGTGACTACCATCATATCAAAGGATACTCCACTGGAAAGTGTATGAAACTTAAAAACTATATCCAAGACCTTGTCGATCATGGTGATATCCAAGTGGAAGGAACCAATAATACCTCACCTAATGATGGCTTAGGAGTCTACCAAGGCCCTCTTCCCAACCACACTAATGCTTCCACATCCAATCCATCATCCTCCAAAACCAATCCCAATAATCAAGCCAATAACATCAACTACAACGTTCCACCTCCCTATGACAATGTAGTGGGCCAGATTGATTTCGACTCTACTCATGTCAGGTCACCATCAAAATCAAAGGCAATACCCACAAATGCACTATTACTACATGGCATGGCCACGTAACCATCAAAGGGCACTCTTCATCCTCCACTACAACACCTACTGAATATATACTCCTTGACCACCTTGGAAAGACTCCCACACAAATCTCCATCTTGGAAATTCTCAAAACGTCCCCCATCCACCATGACATCCTTGACAGAGCTCTCCAACAATCCCATGTCCCCATGACCATTCCACCCACACATTTCCAGAACTTGGTAGCTCAACTATCTTCTCCCCATCATCTCACCTTCAACCAATCTGACATGCCACCCATCAACCCTACACATAACAAAGCCCTCCATATAGAAGTTCAAATCACCAACCATAAAGTCAAGAGAGTCCTCCTAGATAATGGATCTGGTTTGAACATATGAACATTCAAATTCATAAAACTTTTGGGGTATTCAGAAACCAATCTAGAACCATTGGTCATCTCTATCAAAGCATATGTCAACACAAAACAAGAGTCAGAAGGCACCATATGCCTTCCTATCAAAGTAGGTCCTTTAATACTACCCACCCTATGTCATGTGGTTGATCTTGACCTACCATACAATCTTCTCCTTGATCAGCCATGGTTGCATGCCATGCAAGTTGTCCCCTCCACTTACCATTAGTGTCTTAAATTTCCTCATAATAGCATCGAGTTCCTATTCCCGCTGATCAACAACCCTTTGAATATTGTAAAGCCTTGGAAGTTATCTATGATCGGTAATTCCATTGTCGAAGAACTTATGGGGAAAACATCAAAGACACTCCATCCACTCCATCTATTGAGTCCAATCCATCACATGCATCCACTTCATCATCCACCCCAGTCCCTCAAGTATCCTAGGTCAAGATCATAGACAAACGGTTGGTGAGTATGAGCTTCACAATGCATTTCATGTGGGACATTTTCCTTTGTACCCCCACTCCCATGGTCGTCAACTACAAAAGAGAAATCAAGAACAAAAACAAAGGATAAATGATAAGATTCCCTTCATTCCAACATAGGTCTCCCAAGAAGAAGAGGTCGAAGAATCCTTGAATGATTGGTTATACCGTGATGAGATCACTTGGCAAAAGTAGATCTTGAATATTTCACGGAAAAGTATCTTGTGCCCTATGAGATATGCACTAAAATGCTTTACCAGGGAAAAGGACTTGGCATTAATGAGAAAAGCACCACAGAACCAATCCTAGTTGATCCCACATATCCCAAACAATATGCCAAGTGCTTTAGCCTAGGATATGCTCCGCCCACTATGGAAATCAAGGGTCCTTCTAAAACTTCGATAGATGTAGTTGAAGCTCTTTATATTGAAAATGTTGCAGATTGTCATCATAGCTTCATGCAAAGACCTTGACCTCTCATGCATCTTCCCTAATAATGCCATCTTCCTCATCAACCTTCCCCTCATCCATTCCAATCTCATTGCTTGGGATTACCAAGGATCACCGCCTCTCGATACTTTCCAAAATGACGAGGCTCTCTTTGCATTCCTAGAACTCCATGACACTTGACAATATGACATATGATTGAATGCCGATGCCTACTTTGGGGAAGTGGGGATCCTTAGTCCAAATAAAATATTAAAAAATAGAAAAATGTCCCCTAGTGAAAACCTCTCTGAGGTGCTATCAGACACAAAAGAGAAAAATAAAGATGCATCTCATGGTGAAAACCTCTCCGAGGCACTAGGAAATGAGGATCTCCATCTTCCCCCATACCCTCCTACTAGGAGGAATGTTCCACCATCTTGATTGAAGGCACACAATAAATAAACCTTGGCACCAAGGAACAACATAAGCTCACCCACATTGCAAAAATTCTCGCTAGCAAAGAAAGATCCAATCTATCAGTAATACTCCATGACGCACCCGATGTCTTTTCTTGGTCTTATGTAGACATGCCAAGGTTGGATCCTTCCTTGGTGGTCCATCAGCTTGTGGTACATCCAAAAGCACGACCAGTCAAACAAAAACTCCATAAGATGCATCCTCAAGTTGCCCTTCTCATCAAATAAGAATTGCAAAAACTATTGGGAGTAGGTGTCATTCACTTTATAGACTACCCTGAATGGGTCTCTAATATTGTTCCAATTGCTAAGAAATAATCATCAGTTTGGAAACCAAACAAGAAGAAGCTTCAAGAGAAAAGATCAGTCATCTACTGGATTGTTGGAGTTGGTTCATACAGACCTTTGTGGTCCTACAAGAGTAAAGAGTTTCCAAGGTGACAAGTATTTTATGTTATTCATTGATGATTACTCTAGAATGACATGAGTTACTTTTCTTAAAGAAAAATCAGAAGCCCTAGCTAGGTTTAAAGCATTTAAAGCAATGGTTAAAAATGAAATGGATATGAAGATCAAATGTTTGAGGTTTGACAGATGAGGAGAGTTTACTTCTAATGAGTTTAATGTGTTTTGTGAGAATCATGGGATAATAAGGCAGTTATCTGCTCCTAGAACTCCACAACAAAATGGAGTGGTTGAAAGAAAGAACATGACTGTTCAAGAAGCTGCAAGGATAATGATAAAGGAAGCAAATCTATTGGAAGTATATTGGAGAGAAGAAATTCATATTGTTGTCTACATACAAAATAGAGTACAGGTGAAAGCAAATGATACAAAGACTCCCTATGAACTATGGTATGGAAGGATTCCCACTACTAAATACTTCAATTTTTTTGGAAGCAAATGTTATATCAGAAGAGATGAAGAACTAGAAAAGTTTGATGCAAGGTGTGATGAAGGTATCTTTCTTGGATACTCTACCAAAAGCAAAGCTTACCAGTGCTACAATAAGAGGCTAAGAAAGATTGTTAAAAGCGCTAATGTCAAGGTTGATGGAGATATGCAAAAGTTATCAGAGATCAATGGATATGAATCAGATGAGTCCTCTTGTGGAGAAGTGGAAAAGACCAATGAGAAGCAATTGTAGGTTGAAGTTCAAGAAATACTGGAAGTACAAGTTGAAGAATAAGAAGCTCCAAAAAAAGCTCCTAAAACACCTAAGTATGTATAGAGGCATCACACTGAAGATTAGATCATTGGTGATAAAAGAAAAGGTGTACTGACAAGAAGCAAAGTTGTTGAAGAATAAGTAAATTTGTGTTTACTTTCCAAAGTTGAACCTAAAATAGTGGTTGAGGCATGCAAGGATGAATACTGGGTTAAGGCTATGGAAGAAGAACTGATGTAAATTGAGAAGAATTAGACTTGGGACCTTGCTCCAAGACCAGAGAAAAAGAATGTGATTGGAACTAAGTGGGTGTTTAGGAACAAATTGAATGAGAATGGAGAAGTGGTAAGGAATGTAAAGCAAGACTTGTATGTAAAGGCTACTCACAAGTGGAAGGAATAGACTATGAGGAAACTTTTACTCTGGTGGCAAGATTGGAGGCTATTAGGTTGTTTCTCGCTTATGCAACACATAAGGATTTCAAAGTATATCAAATGGATGTGAAGTCTGCTTTTCTGAATGGTGAATTGGAAGAGGAAGTATATATAGAGAAACCAGATGGATTTTAGTTATCAGACAAACCAGATATGGTATGTAGATTGAAGAAGGCACTGTATGGACTGAAGCAAGCTCCCAGAGCTTGCTATGCTAGGTTAGACATGTATTTGTTGCAGCAGGGATTCAGTAAAGGGTCTACAGACAATAATTTGTACATCAAGGCAAGCAAAGATCAAATCCTGATTATTGAGGTCTATGTGGATGATAAAATCTTCAATGGAAATGAAGGTATGTGTAAGAACTTTGCAGATGAGATGCAAAAAGAATTTGAGATGTCAATGTGTGGTGAGATGAACTTCTTCCTTGGGTTACAAATTAAATAGACAGATAAGGGCATTTTCATTTCACAATCAAAGTATCTCAAGGAACTATTGAAGAAGTTTGGGATGGAAGATTATAAACCAGTTTGTACCCCCATGACAACTGGTTGCAAGCTCAGCAAGAATGATGAATCTCATAAGGCTGATCAAAGAAAATATAGGTCAATATTTGGAGGATTGCTATACCTAATTGCTACTAGATTGGATATCATGCATGTAGTCTGTCTTGTGACAAGATTTCAAGAAGATCCTAGAGAGTCACATGTCATGGTAGTAAAGAGGATATTTAGGTATTTGAAAGGCACTCTTGATCATGGTTTGTGGTATCCTAAGAACAATGACTTCACCCTAAGTGCCTACATAGATGCAAATTGGGCCGGATGTGTAGATGAAAGGAAAAGTACAAGTGGTGGTGCGTTCTTTCTTGGAGACAGAGTTGTGTCATGGCTAAGCAAGAAGTAGGATTCAGTATCTTTATCTACTACATTGCAGCAGCATCATGTTGCACACAGGTGTTATAGATGAGACAAACCTTGAAGGATATCAAAGTTGAGTATGATGATCCAATTCCTATCTTCTGTGATAAAACTAGTGCTATCAACATTTCAAAGAATCCAATGATGCATTCAAGAACAAAGCATATTTCTATTATGTATCAGTTTCTAAGAGAGAAGGTTATAGAGAAAGAAGTGAATCTTGAGTATGTGCCTACAAAGGATCATGTTGTCGACATATTCACCAAGGCTCTTCCTAAGGATTTATTTGAGTATCTCTGGGAGAATTTAGGGGTTAATGCCCCTCCTTCTTTGAACTAGATGTATAAGGAAGTGAATCAGTCCAGTGTGATTCAGGTCTCATTCTTTTCTGTATTGATGATGGAGGATACCTCTCAAGGGAAGAAGGTAGTGACATTGAAGAGTGTTGCAGTCAGGGGAGTAAGAGTTGGTAGAGGATGGTGTGTACTCCTAAGGGCTCAGGTATTCAGAGCAATTGAGATCAGTGCAAGTATGTGTAGTATCATACATAGGGGGATAAAGCTTGAAAAAGGTGTGTCACCCTTTGCCATTGATGTCAAAGGGGGAGAGAGTTCATGTGAAAAATCAAAGGGAGAGTAAGATGTCTAAAAGAAAGGGGGAGAATGAGATTAGTGTAGAATTGTGTCATGATGGTTTTTCATATCACATGTTTCCATCAATGACAAAGGGGGAGATTGTTGCAAGTATGTGCTAATCGGTGTTGTCATTGATGTCAACATGTTTGTGTTATCATTGGTGTCAACTGTATCTTCTAATGTTATTATTGCTGGTTGATTGAGTTATTGTGTTAAGGTGATTTGAATGGCTTATAGAAGTGCTGATGATGTTAGTATTGTTGAAATGCGTCGTACAACTAAGAGGGTGGGGTGAATCAGTTGTCACAAAAATTTAAACACTTCTTCACTTAAACATTATTCACTTTTCTACAATCATTATGATTTAACAATGAATGCATGAAATTAGAAACTTAAACACAGATGCAACATTATACACAAGAGACACCAAATTTTTACGTGGAAAACCCTAAGGTGGGGAAAAACCACGGAGAGGATTGACTCTCAAAATATATTGCAATCTTTGAAAAATGATGTTCAGGCTTGGTCACTCTACGGGACCAGAACATACTGGCTCACTGCCATGAAGTACAGCTAGGTCTAGCAGGCTCACTACCTCAACCCTAAACCTAGAAAGATTACAATAAGGGCTGTAAAACCCTGAGGGTTGTTAAACCCCGAGGACTGTTAAACCCTACTGGTAGCTCACTACCAGGCTCACTGCCATGATCACCATCTTCTTCATGTATGAGATTAATAGATTGAAGTACAATAGTTCCTCTTCTCTGCTTTGCCCTGCTCTACCTTATCTCCTCGCCCTTTTCCTTATCTTCCCATTTTTGCACAAGGACACCTTTTCTACGACTGAATTACAAATATTTATACACTTCATCAACCTTGGAATGATCATCAAGGTCAAAATTACAATCATCAACCATTGGAACAATCTCCAAGGTCAGCATTATAAATATTTACAAAATAGGTCTTGATGTAAAACAAAAATATGCTAAGGAATTGTAGTATAGATGTATGTAGATCACGCCATCCCTTAGCTGGGACTCAAACATGATTTTCCATGCCACAATAGGCTTCCACAATCTTCAAGGGATCTCTGCAATTACTGGAATTAACCAAGTTGGCTAAGATTGGTTGCATGCTACATTATCTGGGAATAATCTTCAAACATGATCTCATTTTCTTAACACGGACCAATGTAAAGGTAGGAACATGATTACGAGGAATCCACGAGCACATTGAAATAATCAAGAGCAACCACACAAACACAGGCCACTTTATTCATGAGATTCTTCACACCAGAGCACATGAACTTCATTGTCTTCAACTGTCATACAAGAGAGATAGCTTGTGGACCAGAAAAACATGAACCATTGCAATTGTAGGCACTTATCATCATCCCAGACTTCCCTTTAGAACCATAGAGAAAAATACTTTAATGCAGAGGAATGTGGAACAAAATAATTTCTCCCTGTCACCAGAGAATATTCAGAGAAAGTAGGTTTTATTCTTGTGAATGCAACTCTCTCAATTCTTCACACTAGAGGCTCAAACTTAGAATTTAGCATCTTCAGACATCCCTTTAAATAACTTCCAATCTGTAGACCAAGATATTCAAGTAGCAAGAAATGCGGAGTAATCTATCGGACTGTTCTTCAGCATACAACTCACTGACTATAATGCACTTCACTGTAACTTACTTGTTTCTTCTGGAGAGGCCAATTTTCTCAATATCCTTAACACACAAAGCTTCTAAACAAGTAATAGAATAGGACATAGTTGACACCAATGACAACAAAGATATGTTGACATCAATGACAACACTTATTAGGCACATACTTACAACAATCTCCCCCTTTGTCATTGATGGCAACATATGATGTGAAAAACTACAACAACCATCAAGACATCATTCTCCCCCTATCTCCTTACACATCTGCACTCTTTCTTTTTGAGTTTTTCACATGACTTCTCTCCCCTTTGACATCAATGGAAAAGGGCACATACTTGCACTCTTCTACTCTAATTCAATTTATCTTTTGAACTCTCTGACTACTCCCCTTGAGAAGTAGCCCTAAAAGCATCAATCTGGATTTGAAGAAGCACCACCAGACTGATGCACTCTTGTGCATCTTAGTTTGGAGCAGGAGGGGTAATAACCCCTAACTTTTCTCTGAGATACTCAAGAGTATCCTTAGGCAGAGGTTTGGTGAAAAAGTCTACAATCTAGTCTTTTATAGATACATACTCCAACTTGACTTCATTCTCTGTCACCTTTTCCCTCAGAAAGTGATATCTTATGGATATGTGCTCTATCCTTGAATGCATTACTGGATTCTTTGATATGTTTATGGCACTTGTATTGTCACAAAAGATTGCAATTGGATCTTCATACACAACTCTGATGTCCTTCAATGTCTATTTCATCCACAACACTTGAGTACAACTACACACTGTTGCAATATATTCTTCTTCTGCAGTGGACAAAGATATTGAGTCTTGTTTTTTGCTTATCTAAGATACCAACCTTTTTCCCAAAAAGAATGCACCTCCACTTGTACTTTTTCTGTCATCTACATCTTTGGCCCAATCTGCATCAGTGTATGCACTGAGAGTGAAATCATTGTCCCTTTGATACCACAAACCATAATCCATTGTGCCTTTCAAATATCTCAGAATTCTCTTGACTGCCATCACATGTGACTCATTGGGCTCTGCTTGAAATCTTGCCACAAGACAAACTGTATGCATTATGTCAGGTCGGGTTTGAGTCAAATAAAGTAATCCTCCAGTCATAGATCTGTACCTTTTTTGATCTGCCGTAGGTGAATCATCATTTTTACTCAACTTACAACTGGTTATCATGGGAGTATTTACCACTTTAGAGTCTTTCATCCCAAACTTCTTTAGCAACTCTTTCACATACTTAGACTGAGAAATGAAGATACCTTTATCTGATTGATTTATTTGCAGACCTAAAAAGAAATTCATCTCACCAAACATGGACATTTCAAATTCACTTTACATTTCTCTAGAAAAAACTGTGCACATACCTTCATTGCCTCCAAAGATAATGTCATCAATAAAGACTGTAACAATTAGGATTTGTTCATTATTAATCTTGAAATAGAGATTGTTGTCAGTGGTACCCTTGGTGAATCCTAACTATATTAGATACTTATCCAACCTAGCATACCAGGCTCTGGGGGCTTGTTTTAACCCATACAATGCCTTCTTCAATCTGCATACCATGTCACCCTAATGTGATGACTGGAATCCTTCCAGTTGTTCAATATAGACTTCTTCTTCCAATTCTCCATTCAAGAATGCAGACTTTACATCCATCTGATATACCTTAAAATCTTTGTAGGCTACAAATGCCAGAAACATTCTTATAGGTTCAATCCTTGCCACTAGTGCAAATGTTTCCTCAAAATCTATTCCTTTAACTTGAGAGTATCCTTTGCATACCAACCTTGCTTTGTTTCTTACTACTTCACAATTCTCATTCATCTTATTTTTGAAAACCCACTTGGTACCAATTACATTTTTAACTACTGGTCTGGGAACAAGATCCCAGGTCTGATTCTTCTCTATCTGCATCAATTCTTCTTTCATAGCCTTTACCCAATTCTCATCATTGCAAGCTTCATTCACAGTCTTAGGTTCAATCTTGGAAATCAGACAAAAATTTACTTGTTCTTCTACAGCTCTTCTTCTAGTCAAGATTCCTTTACTCTTATCTCCTATGATTTGATATATAGAATGATTAAGTTTTACATACCTTAGTGTCTTGGAAGCACTTTCTGGAGCTTGATCCTCTTCATCTGAGTTGTCTTCGTGTTGTACCACTTATGAAACATTTGGTTTATTTGATTCATATCCACTTGGTTTTGGAGACCTTTCCTTGCTTTCATCAACTTTGACATTTGCACTCTCAATAATCTTATTTAGCCTCTTATTATAACATCGATAGGCCTTGCTCTTGGTTGATTAGTCAAGTAAAATTCCTTCATCACACCTAGCATCAAACTTGCCTAGATTTTCTTCTCTTTTGATATAACATTGGTTACCAAAAACTTTGAGATATTTCAAAGTAGGAACTTTACCGTACCACAATTCATAAGGAGTCATAGAACAGTTACCTTTGACTTGGACTCTGTTTAGGATATATACAACAGTGTGAATTGCCTCTCTCCAATATACTTCCAGAAGATCAGCTTCCTTCATTATGGTTCTAGCAGCTTGTTGAACTATTCTATTCTTTCTTTCAACGACTCCATTTTGTTGTGGAGTTCTAGGTGTAGATAAATGTCTCTTTATCCCGTGTTCTTCACAAAAGAAATTGAATTCATTTGATGTGAACTCTCCTCCTCTACCAGACCTTAAACATTTGATCTTCAAATCCATCTCATTTTCAACCATTGCCTTAAATGAATTGAACTTATCTAGAGCTTTTGATTTTTCTTTCAAAAAGGTAACCCAAGTAATTCTAGAATAATCATCAATAAGCAACATGAAATATCTGTCTCCTTGCAAAATTTTTACTCTGGTAGGTCCACACAAGTCTGTATGCACTAGTTCCAGTAGTCCATCAACTGATTGGTCCTTTCTTTTGAAACTTGTTCTTGTATGTTTCCCAAATTGACACTCCTTGCAAATAGGATTAGTAGGCTTCACAAGCTTGGGCAAATCTCTAACAGCTTGTGCAGTACTTATCTTCATAATGTTATCAAAGTTGATGTGACACAACCTTCAATGCCATAGCCAACTTTCATCAGTCTAAGCCAACAAATAATAATTATCAGTTCCTTTCAAGTGATAGATATTACATCTAGTCTTTTTACTAGTTGCAATGATTGTTCTGGAGCTTTCCCTGATCTTGTATCCATTGTCCTTGAAGCTTAGGTCATAACCTTTGTCACACATCTAACCCACACTCAAAAGATTGTGCTTTAATCCTTTCACATACAAGACATCTTTAGTATTATGCTTGCCATCAAAAGAAATAGACCCTTTTCCACAAATCTTACCAGCTGTATCATCTCCAAACCTAACCAGTCCACCATCATATCTTTCCAAACTCACAAACTTACTTTTGTCACCAGTCATGTGGTGAGAGAAGTCACTATCAATAACCCATTCATCTTTGTCTTCAACAACCTGAGCAGCCAAAGCACTTTCCACTGGTTTTTCTTTCTTCACACAACTAGCAGAATTAGTAGACAAAGGTTCTTCTTTAATAGAAATAAACAAGCATTCATTACCAGAAGTACTAACATTATCTAGTTCACCATTGTCTGGTACTCCTTCATCATCATCAAGATCTTCAACATAATAACATTTCTTTTGGATCCTAGGCCTATTCTCATATCATTTCCTATTTCTTTCAATTCTTTTAGGACATCTAGAAGTAAAGTGGCCTACTTTACCGTAGGAAAAACATTTGAAAGGTAATTTACCAGATCCTCTTTGCAATCTATCCACAAAGTTGGCTTCAATTTCATTGAAAACTCATCATCTGATTCTACCTTGTACTTTTCTGATCAAGAGGCTTTCCTAGAAGTACTGGCTTTGAAGGCAGTCTCTACTTTTAGCAGGGCATCACCAAACTCTCTCATTTCAAAGGAAGTAAGCTTTACCAAGCAACTGATCTCTGTGAATAGCTTTTACTTGCATAAATTCTTCAATTGCAGCTACCTTGTGACTGTAGGACTTTGGCAGTGATCTAAGAATTTTTATTACAACTTCCTTATCACCGAGAGTTCCCCCCATACCTTTTATTCCGGTGACAAGTTCATCAACTCTTTGCATAAAGGCTATTATGTTTTCATCTTCATTCATCTTCAAACTTTCATATTTTACTTTCAGACTTTGTAGCTTGGCTTCATTCATAGAATCATCTCCCTCATATAGATTTTTTAGCTTTTCCCATACCTCATTTTCAGTTTCAAGATCCACAACTTTTGTCAGTACTGAGTCATTCAATGAACTTAATAGATCATCTTTTGCTTTATCATCCACTTCATATTCCTTGATTTCATCTTCAGTAGTCAAACCATTTTGAGGCAAGGTGTATTTCATTTCTGTAGCTTTCCATACTTTGTAACCAAGACAAAGAAGATGACTTTTCATTTATTCCTTCCAAAGAGCATATTTCGTCCCATCAAAATGCGACACTTCCTTCTTATAAGACATTTTAGATCTTCCTCAAGCTGTTAGACTTTCTTCAGAGGAACCTAGCTTTGATACGAATTGTTGAAATGCGTCAGACAACTAAGAGGGGGGGTGAATCAGTTGTCATAAAAATTCAAACACTTCTTCAATTAAACATTAATCACTTGTCCATAATCATTATGATTTAACAATTAATGCATAAAATTAGAAACTTAAACACAAATGCAACATTATACACAAGAGACACCAGATTTTTATGTGGAAAACCCCAAGGTTGGGAAAAACCACGGAGAGGATTAGCTCTCAAAATATATTGCAATCTTTGAAAAATGATATTTAGGCTTGGTCACTCCACAGGCCTAGAACATACTAGCTCATTGCCATGAAGTACAGCTACGTCCAGCAGGCTCACTACCTCAACCCTAAACCTAGAAAGATTACAATAAGGGCTGTTAAACCCTACTGGCTGCTCACTGCCATGTTCACCATCTTCTTCATGTCTGAGATTAATACATTGAAGTACAATAGTTCCTCTGCTATGCTCTACCCTGCTCTACCTTATCTCCTCTCCCTTTTCCTTATCTTTCCATTTTCAGACAAGGACACCTTTTGCATGACTCAATTACAAATATTTATACACTTCATCAACCTTGGAATGATCATCAAGGTTGGTATTACAATCATCAACCATTGGAACAATCTCCAAGGTCGGCATTATAAATATTTACAAAATAGGTCTTGACCTAAAACAAAAATATGCTAAGGAATTGTAGTATAGATGTATGCGGATCACAACATGCCTTAGCTGGGACTCAAACATGATCTTCCACGCCACAACATGCTTCCAGAATCTTCAAGGGATCTCCGCAATTACTGGAATTAACCAAGTCGGCTAAGACTGGTTGCACGCTATGTTATCTGGGAATAATCTTCAAACATGATCTCATTTTCTTAATGCGGACCAATGTAAAGGTAGGAACATGATCAGGAGGAATACACAAGCACATTGAAATCATGAGGAACAACTGCACAAATATAGACCACTTTATTCATGAGATTCTTCACACCGGAGCACATGAACTTCACTGTCTTCAACTGTCATACAAGAGAGATAGCTTGCGAACCACCAAAACATGAACCATTGCAATTGTAGGCACTTATCATCATCCCAGACTTCCCTTTAGAACCATAGATAAAAACACTTTAATGTAGAGGAATACGGAGCAAAATACTTTCTCCTTGTCACCAGAGAATATTTAGAGAAAGTAGGTTTTACTCTGGTGAATGCAACTCTCTCAATTCTTCACACCAGAGGCTCAAACTCAAAATTTAGCATCTTCAAACATCTCTTTAAATAACTTCCAATCCACAGACCAAGATATTCAAGCAACAAGAAATGCAAAGTCATCTACCATATTGTTCTTCAACATACAACTCACTGACTATACTGCAAGTGCTTCACTGTAACTTACTTGTTTCTTCTGGAGAGGCCAATTCTCTCAATATCCTCAACACACAAATCTTCTAAACAAGTAATAGAATAGGACATAGTTGACACTAATGACAACAAAAATATGTTGACATCAATGACAACACCAATTAGGCACATACTTGCATCAAGTATATTATTCTTGTTGATGGGTTTCCAAGTGCTTTTGAGAAAATTTGATAAATATTGAGGATAGTGTTGTGAAGTACTCTAGCTTATAGGATACTGTCTGAGATTTTTCTCCACATTTCTTCTGTGTTGAAGACCAGAGTGTGAGGTTTGGATATGTTTTAGAGAATGGGTTGAAGACGTTAAATCTAGAATTTGGTGGTCCAAAATGTTGTGGTTGGAGAGTTATGTTTACCAGTTTGAAGACTGTGCCTGGCAATGTTTGCAGTGTGACTGGGAGAAAGTATTTTTCTCCTCATTTCTAGATGTAGTTTAGTTTTTGGTCTTGTGGTTCTGGATGAATGCTCATAAGGTCCATATCTATGTTCTATCCAAAGTACTTGTGATTTGGTGCTCCAAAATGTAGTTTTCTTGAGTAGCAGAACTTGGCAGTGTTGGTTGTGAGCAATTTGTGAACTATCTTCAAGTGAGATTTGTTGGTTCCCAAGTGATTTCATGTTGTTCATGGATGTTTCCAAATCATGTTAAATGCTTGTGCTTGGTCTACAAACTATGGTTGTGTTCTTAGAAGCATGGGCTTAAGTGTTCTCGGTGATTACACAAGTTTAGCCGACTTGGGTGTTAACACTAATTGCAGATGTGCTTCATGGATTGAGGAAGCATGTTAAAGCATGTGAATATATTTTTAGGTATGAGATAAGATGTGAAGTGTTTTACCTTCATTCCTTTGCTCCGCAGGAATGTTTAGGTCTAGACCTAATTTGAATTCTATGTGTTTGCTGACCTTGGAGATTGTTTCAAAGGTTGTAGAGTGTGTTGCTGACCTTGGTGAATGTTTCAAGGTTGATGTTGATATAAATAATTGTAAAGGATTCATGTGTATGTGTGCATATGTGAGGATTGTGATGTTTGTGTTGTGAATTTGAATCATAGGCAGTAAGGACTTTTATGTGGTAGAAGACCTAATGCAGTGAGCAGAAGTCATCTACAATTTTTAGAGAGGCCGCGAAGGTGATGTTTGTTGTACTTCATTGGAACTGAGCTCAGGCATGTGGTAGATACTATTATATCAGTTCATGGTATTGAGCCATCTCTTTTCTTCTTCTTCTTCTTTTGGATAGTGAGTCCTTGGTAGTGAGTCTTTCCCTTTGTGGGAAGTGAGCCCTAGGTAGTGAGACCTTTGGTAGTGAGCCTCTTGTAATTCTATATTGGTACTACTTTATATTGTGATCTAATCCTCACCATGGTTTTTCTCTTTTAGGGTTTTCCATGTAAAAATTTGTTGTTCTCTTGTGCATGGTGTTGATGTGATTAAGTTTTTGTTATTTGTTTTTCATGTTTAATCTCATAACAAATTAAGGGTTTAAGTGAACTGATGTGGATGTGATTATGTTTGTGAGGGTTTAAAATTTTTTGATACAATTGATTCACCCCCTCTCAGTTGTCTTGTGCATTCAACACATATCATACTTTTCATTTTACATTGAAAAATCTTGCATACATTTTGAAAAAAATTTTAAAAAAAGCATTCTAGGCTTATATAATGGTAGAGTTTGGCATTATCTTCATTGCATATAATTGGAAACACTTAGCTTTCTATTTTTTACATCAGATCTGAAACAAATTATAGTACTTAATCATTTCATGATATCACAACTTGCATTTGCATATCTTATTTGTTAGGGTTTTGTTGAAATTTTACATTTTTTGATATAACCCAGTTTTTGGTAAAAGCTAGGGTTGGTAGTCAAAATCTTGTTTCAGATTTTGCTGCTCCCTTAAACACTCATTCAAATCTGATTTTGAGTTTTAGTGTTGCTTCATTGGGTGTTCTTTCTTATAGCTTTCAAATTTCACAATTGCACATCGAGTGTATTTTAACATTAAAGGGTTTACACACTTTCTTCAAACTTCTTTAAGAAAACTTTTAATCCATTCATCTAGTCTTGTTGTGTATCACTATTTCTATCATAATTAATTTCTTTTTCATGAAATTCATGTTTTTTTTCTTTTTAAAACCCTAATTCCCTCAAACAAGTGCTTTGGTGTGAAACTGTCTCAAATACATGGCTTCTCATCACAACAATAATGCTATGGTCCCTCTTCAATTTTATAGGAAGAGGAAGACTCCTGAGCTTGAAATAACATTTACACCATATGATAAAACAATTAGAGCCATTGAGGGACTTCTTTACATCACTACACGTATAACTAAAAATCCTACAAGAGGGGTCCTTATTGATCCTAACTGTATGACGAATGTGATTACTGAAGAGTTCCTCTATGTTCATGACTTGATACAAGAATCTTATGAGCCCACACATATGATGATTAAGACACATATTGAAGATTTCCTCCCATCTATAGGGAAGATTACATTATTGATTAAAGTAGTAGAGAAAGATTTGGAACAATCAATTGAAATCATTCCTACATTTGACATATTTCATGTGAAACTAGGCCATCCATGGCTCAAGTCCATGAAAGCAGTCCCCTCTACAATTCATAAATGTCTAAAATTTACTCACCAAGGGAGAATGTATGTTATCCACCATAGTAGATGGAAGCCTATGGTTACTCACATAAATTTCAACCGAGACTACTTTTGGCCACAACCTACTAAGCCTCCTCAACCAGGAGAAAATCAATTCTTCCTGGGCTATCAAAGATACAAAGCAATGTTAATAACAAAATTGGATGGACCTCCTATTGAACAAATAATAAGTGAAAAACAACCCAAATCAAAAGAACCCCCTTGACCACAAGGTAAGGGACTCTTTGCCGAGGTTCCTCCTCTACCATCCTTACAAGGATCGAGAGATACATGTAAAGAACAAAGCATTTCATCACAAAAATCAACTTGGTGCCAATTTCCTCCTCTGAGATGTTAAAGACCATGGAAAATCATGAGAATCCTTTTACAAACATCACTAATAAAACACTAAGGAATAGGCAAGCAATAGAAAGAAGGAGAAAGAGACAAGCCTTATCTTGACAAGCAACACCTCAACAAGAAAACATTCCACCAACTCCTATTGAATCAAACAAGGAAGAGCTAAAGGTTTAAGAGATTAAGGACAATGATTCAAGTTGGGAAATTGTACCTTATTTACCTATTTCCTATTGCATTCATGATTGGGAGGAAGATTATTTGTTCGACAACAACCGCTAGTTCGGTTGTGCAAATAGGTAAGTATCTCTAAACCTTTTTAGCCACCTTTGTTGTAGCATCTCTTTGAGTTACTTGCTTACGTGGCCTCCTCTTATGTGTTATATTCCCCTGTAATGTGTTATATGTTGTTTAGGTCTCTTTGGATGACCCTTGATACTCTTGTAAGGTCAAGGATACAAGGAGACCGCCTCTGTTGTGACCATTCTTCTATTTGTCTCTATATTCTTCTACTTTCCTCTCCTCTATTTTATTGTTGTGTTGCGCCTTGGGGGCATAACATTGTGAAGAATGTCTTACGGGCATCTTCCCATGTTGTAAACCCAAGTCACTCTTGTCTCCTCTCTCATTTCTATTGTTTACATTCATTAGTGGCTCTACTAGTTGGCAGATTACGAAAATAAAAAAATATTGATAAGGATCATGTGTCCCTTTAGCCAAAAAGAAAAAATGGACCTAGTCCATATATGAAGATAGGGTTGATATATATATATCCAACACTTGACTAGTAGAATCACTCCATGTTGTGATTCATATTGTGAACTTTTATAACAAACCTTGGCAATACTCTCAATTTGTTTCTACGCACTTTGGATTGTTCTGTATCTCACTTTGTTGCTACACTTGGTCCTGAGATACCTACAGTATAGCCCAATAACTATACTCAGTTCTGAACCTATAAGTATAGCCTTGGTCTCTCTCTTATGTGATATGATTTATGCATAGCTTTCATGAATGGATTTGGTTGTTATCTTAGAGTAAGATTTTCTAACCAAAACTTATATCTTGTTGATTATCTTAGCAAATGATATCGATGTGTTTGTGGGAACATTCAGTGATTGTGGAACATGTCACCTTTGGGGGCATGGGCTTTGTGAAAGCTCTTGTTTTCTTACGTGTTTTCACTCTACCTTAATGTGCTTGATACCGGCAAGCAGGATCAACCACCTTAAGGTGGGGGCATTTATAATGGTATCTACTTGATTATCTTTTAGAATTGACAAAGTGTGTTTGTAAGCCCTCATCATGAGGCAGGATGGTGTATCTCTTGAGCTAGTGCAAATCCTTTTAAGCAAAAAGCCCTCATCGCGTTGTGGGATGGCGTATCTCTTGAGCTACTGTGCATCCTTTTATACAAATCCCTCATCATGAGGCAAGATGATGTATCTCTTGAGCTAGTGCACATCCTTTTATACAAATTCCTCATCATGAGGTGGGGTTAGATCTTGAGTCATTCACCCTTAAGCATGTCTTTGGTTGTTGTGGTATTATAGCTCAACTGTCAAGTGTGTTTGGCATGTTTTAGATAGTGGAGTGTAGTGATGAGCTCCTTCCTATCACTTGTGTTTACCATGTATAAGACTTATGGTGTGTCTATGGCATACTATGTAGTGCTTGTGTATTTCGTGTGTTTTCTGCATGTTTATGTGTCTTCCTTGCATGTCTTACATGTTTGTGGCATGGTCTAAAGTTGTGTGGTGATGAGTCCCTTCCCATGCTATATGTGTTTTGCATGTATTTACATGTGTATTTTATTTAATTTAGTTAACATTATATATAGATATGTAATTACTTCATCATGTCTTCTCTTCATGTCTTCTTTGTGTCTTGCGTGACTGCACTCATGTCTTCTCCATGGATTGTATGCTTCCACTATCTTCTTCATGTATTACGTGCTTCCTTACTATATTCATTGTGTCTTATGTAACTGTTAAGTGTTTTCTTATGTTTGCCTAAATTTGGGGGCTAGAAATTGTCCTTCAAACTTAGGGTGTGTGTTCATTCTTGTGTTTGATGTGTTTGATATGTTTTTGATATGCTTCAACCATACTTTAATGCATGTGTTGTATTGTAGGATTGCACACACATTAAAGTGGGGGCTGAATGTTATGGAGTAAAAAGTGGGCACATGCCTTTTTACCTCCTATTTTATCTCCTAGGTCCCCGTGTTTACACTCTACAAGGCAAATTATTCATCCCAATGAGAAATCCACCAAAACCCATGTCAAATGGGGACTAGGGGCCCATTTAATGTTTGAGTATTGACCAAAAAAGCCCCTTGGGACTTGGGAACTCATGCCCAAGTCCACCTTGATTGGTTAGGATAAAATAAAAGGTATGTCGGCATAGGACTCTTAAATGGGTCCTCCCTTGTCGGCACTTTCAATTAATTTATGAAAGTTTATCAGGATAACATATATAAACAAGTGTTTGAGTTCATTTGTAACTAGGTTGATGATATACAAGTTGATGATAGCAAGGTTATGCTATGTGCAAAGGTGAATTCAATGCATTCATTATGTTTGTGGTAGACTTGTGTTAGTATTGTGTTTGTCACAGATTTGGAATCATCATCAACATCCTTACGAGTTAAAGAATCTTCATCCTCCTAATGACTTCACCACTAAGGTGACATCATTGTGTTTGAATCATTTCATCATCATTTGGATTATCTTTAGCCTCTGTCCTACAAGGGTACACTCTCTCATTAACAATGGTGTTGGGAAAGCTTGAATACTAACCTAAGATTTGACTAAGGCAAATCCCTAAACACCACAACCCCCAAACCCCTTTCTTCTTGTGTGTAGGTTACAAGAGTGGGACTTGCAGAAGTAAAGGTATAGGGAGGTTGCTTTAGAGATCAAGATTCAAGATCCAAAAATAGAGTTCATAAATTCACCTATAGCAGACTTGGGTGCTAGCCCCAATGTCCTGCAGGCAAAACAAACCCTGAAATCAACATCAAAGTATCATTTATGACATTTTTCCAGTTTTGAGTTATTAGAGATCTGGACTTTCTAGACTCAAGCACTAGCCCTGGAGTCTTTCAACATTTCAGCTTTTGAGGGATAGGTTTGGACATGTTATTGATCATCCTAGTGCTTTTAGATCTTGAGTTGTTTTTGTTTCTCTGTTATAAGATGATTATCATAATTCTAGGGTTTAGTGCATTGATGGGCCTAGGGTTTGATAAAAGGCTTGGTTGAATCACATCTTTCCTCTACAAACAAGAGCACAAAATTAGTAGCTAAGCACTCTTCCATATTGTAGTTACTTGGCTCAGTTTTTCCCTTGACTGTTATAGTGAAAGGAGGGTTTTATCTAGTGTCCATACATGATTTGCATCTATCTCCTCTTTTCCCTACTTAACACTAATGCCACAATTAACATGCAACACTAGTGACATACTATATTTATGAATGCAAATAATTGGTCAAGGCACCACTGGTAGTAGATAGAAAGCAAGAATTTAAGGGGTATTTTCTGGCTTCCAAGCTTGCCAACCCATACCCAAAGATTAGTGACACAAACATAGGGCATCCTGATCCATGGAGTTACCTACACCAGTTAAGGGGTGAGAAAAAGAAGTCATTCCATACATAATACATGGAGAACCCCAAATTCTTAAAGGATGTTGCATCCCCTATCATAGTACAAGCAACATAATTGATCCTAGCATGCGCCTAAAGATACAAAGCTGGTAGCAAGAAAGTAGTTGGACCAATAGGGCATGCAGTGTTGGATATCTCTTTTGACATGATTGATAGAGTATTTGGTCTGCCCACATATGCTTATTATGACAAGATCTTAGAGAACATGACCCTTACTTTCTATAGCACCAAGCCAATCATGGCCATAGGTTACATGAACCGACACCTAATTGTCACCCAAGGGAAACACCTACTAAAGATGGCTCCAATACAGCCATGTCACGAGTTCAAGCAAGATGGGAAGAGATTCATCATCATCCTAAGTAGAGTGTTTAGATTACCTACTACTGACAAGTGGCATCCATTGATGTGCCAATTCTGCATGAAGATGGTAGATGGAAAAATGATAGACTGGGGATCTTTCATCAGTGAAAAATTAGATGAACAACTATCTAAGGTAATGGAGACAAAGGAGTTCTAAATGACCTCTTACCTGGTGTACCTGTTAGCCTATCAAGCCAACTTCCCAGACTTATTGCAGGTGGGTTCTCTCCACTAGGGAGAAGTCTTTGTCTATGACTACTTTCCCCAACTGGAGTTGATGACCAGCATTAAGAGTTTCTGCATTGTAAATGACACCTTTGTTTATGATGTTATCAGAGGTTTGGAAAATGATTATTCTCAAAGGCTATCAGTTGAAGTAGTAGAAGAAACCACTAAGTGGGGTAACTAGTATATCTAGTTCTAAACTTTCACTTACATTAAAGTCATGGGCTTTGATAAATCCCCCTATAAGCTACCTCAGTACCCTAGTGACAGGGTCATTTTGTTGGAGATATGCTGGTAAATTTATGAAGTATACAAACTCATAGCTAGAAAACATAAATCAATTTTCAAATTCCCCAGTCAGACACTACATACTTAGGAGTAAATTCATGGAAATTGTTCCTAATCCAGTGGTTAAGTCCTTGTTGATGCAGAATGAGTTAGGAGAAAGAAGAGGTAAATGGCAATGATCCTATAGGAATTTGACTTGGAAATATATCCTATGGAGTTAGTCAGAGGAAAGGGTCTGTCCAAGACCATGGTCAAATCAGATCCATCCATTAAAAGTCACCATTATTCAATAGAAAACATTACTACATACCCATGGTATTAGGAAATAGTGTAGTATCTGTTGAGCAACAAGTGTCCTACATATATGAAATCCACTTAGAGTAAAGATTTGAGGATTAAAAGTTAGAAATACATGATTAAATTTGGGGTCATGTATAGAATAAACTTTGAAGGGATATACCTTAGATGCCTGAGTAAGAAATAAGTAGAATAGGTACTGACTGAATTTCATGATAGGTTTGGGACTAGTCACGGATCAATAGATGCAACAACACATTAGATATTGAGGGTAGGCTACTGTTGGCCTCACATTTTCAAAGATTCTCATCAACATGTAAGGAGATGCCACACTTGCCAGACTTCTACCTCTAGAGGAAGAAATCCTGCCATGCCACTACAACCACTGTATGAGGTAAGACCTTTTTCCCAATGGGGCCTGGATTTCATTAGTATGATTAACCTAAGTTCATCTATAGGGCATAGATTCATCTTGACAGCAACAGATTACTACACATGATGGAGTGAGGCATTAGCTTGCAAGGATTGTACCATTGACACAATCATCAGGTTTTTAGAAGAGCATGTCATCACCAGGTTTAGTATGCCTTTTTCTCTAGTATATGACAATGGCCCTGCATTTTCCTCTGCTAAGTTGTTGCAATGGACTCTTGAAAATGAGGTAATCATTAAATTTTCTTCCAATTACTATCCTCAAGGAAATGGTGTCTTTGAATCTATAAATAAGAACATGATAGATGTCATTAGAAAACTCTTGGAAATAAACCCTAGGGATTGGCACAATCAACTTAAATTTATATTATGGGCTGATAGTGTTGGCAACATATGCATCGTGATGTAGAGAATGATAAGCATTGAAATAAGCAGTGTTGTCATTGATGGCAACAAAGGTTAAAGGCACGGTTGTGTTGGTCTAGAGAAGTTCAGTAAGGTATACAGATACAATTGTGTTGGTCTAGTTAAGTATGATATCCCAAGTATTGATCTGGAGAAGCTACCAGGTGTAGTATTTGAAGAATACATCAAAAAATGATATGCCTTCTTATTGGTGCTCTGCATCCAGGTTTAATATGTTGAAGATTTCTCAAGGCATTTACTAACTAGAACCTAAGCCAGGGTCACAATATTTCAGTCTACACTTCTCTGCTATAAAGAGTTTTACTTTGCAGTTGTAAAGTAATAATGATGAATAACAAAGGAGTCTAAATCCAAAGATTCAAGTCTTGAAGTCCTGCAAAGTGAAAGATAGAGTTGACAGAGTACCAGACTCTGTGATGATAGTGTAATGTCAGTGCCAGTGGTAGATTGGAATGCTCCGCATTCTAGCATAGATGAATATCTTGCCATGCGGTTTTGAGGAAGAGGTTATGGATGTCAGAGGTGTGTATGATTCTAATGGTAAGCATTTTGGTGGTCCGCACATTGAATTATGAACTAATAGTTAGTTCATGTTATTGTTGCTTCACCAGTTAAGTTGACCTAAAGGAGTTAAGTATGTGCGGAGCTATGATATGTATGGAATAATAATATAGGAGTAATTATAGGTTGTGTCGACCTATATGAATGTGCTACATGCTTTGGTTATCTCCACAAAGCATATGGAGTTGAGTTTTGGGCCAACAGGATAAGAAGTCACATGGTACATTCATCATGCCAACCTATTTGACGATTTATTTGAAAGAGGTATATTTACTGTAAGATTGATTTCTTGTGTGAATGCATGATTTTGATGGTGTGGTGTGTGTATAAGAAGGAAGTGTATAGTCGAGTAGAGTTTGATGAGAAAATGGATCAAATAAGTTTGAGGTGAAGATGAAGTGTATCAAGTTAGTATATTGAGCTTCAGTGGAAATGTGTCCTCAGCATAATTTGGATGCACTCTAACAATTCATTTTGGTAGTGAGCTATCCCCTTCTTCTATCTCTTTCTTTTCAAGACAATGAGTCCTTTGGCAGTGAGCCACCTGCAGTGAGCATTCTTAGATAATGAGTCTACCAATTGTATCAACCTTAACCGGTTGCTTTATTAATATATATTGTGAGCTAATCCTCATTGTGGTTTTCCCCTTTTGGGTTTTCCAAGTAAAAATTTGGTGTTCATGTGTGATATGCTTTAATGGTTGATTTCATGCTTTCCTTTCTTAATGCAAGTTAAACATGCTATGTGAAATGAATGATTAAATGATTAAGTGGTTTCAAAGAATATTGATTCAACCCCCTTCTTAGTATTCAGGGTGTTCAACACATAGAACCTAGGTGAAATCCTCATTGGGCACCTCTCCTTATCAACTGGTCTATGGTCAAAACCCAATTTTCCTTGTAAACCTAAAAAATTCCTACCCTGCAATTCATTAGGGATTACTTAGGGGCAGAGGATAAGATAGAGGCCATACTATTAAATCTTTTGAACTTAGAAGAGAAAAGGGATGCTACCCTCGAACACTTTAATATGAAGCACCAAGGGGTAGTTAAGAGATGGTTTGACAAAAGGGCTACAATCAAGGCTTTTAGGATGAGTGACTTGGTTCTCATGTGGGATAAAGCCGAAGAAAAGAAAGGAGACCACTCAAAATTTGACAAACTATGGTTGGGACCTTATCAGATTACTGAGATTCTTGGAGAAACCACCTTTCGTATCAGCTCTCTGTCTGGGGAACTTGTCCCATTTCCAGTTAATGGGTGATACCTCAAACACTACTTTCCAAACTAAGAGAGCTTGACTAGGAGAACTTTTGGTCTCTTTTTGTACATATTTAGGATAGGAGTCTTGCTTTGTGTCTATTTTCTTTTGCTTCTTTATTTTGGTTGGTTTGTTTTGTTTTGTTTTGTTTAGTCAATTGTTTTCTTTTTTAGTTTCTTGGTTCTGCTTTATTTTTCAAAGTGTTTAGTTTACTAATCAAATTCTTAGTTTTGGTCTGTTTGCTAATGGATTCTCTTGCTAGATTTGCTTTTCGATCTTTTTGACCCTTTCTTTCTAATGAAATGCTTTTTGTTTTGGTTGGAAAGGGGTTTACCTCTGAATTCTGTGCTTTGGTCATTGCTTGGTTATGAGATTAGTCTTTCTCTAAGGATTTTGGTTTTGTCTTGCATATCAGTTCTGGATTTGTTGATCTAACTAAAGGCTTGGGTGAGGTTTGTGCTTGGGATGATCCTATCATGAAATCTTACATATAATCTCACACTAATGCTTCTTTTAGTATGACTGAATGACTTGTCACTACTAGGGGTTGGGTGAACATTTAATGATCTTGTCTTTCTAGGTCACCACCCCTGGTCTAACTTAGGGCTTGTGTGCTTTGTTGTGGTTAGCCTTGGCCCCCAACTCAACAGCAAGCTTCATTGCCTGTGAGTTGAGAAGGATTCAAAAAAGAGAGTGATTCAAAAAAAGAGAGTGATTCGCAAAAGAGAGTGATTCAAAAAAAGGTAGTGATTAAAAAAGAGTGATTCAAAAAAGAGAGTGACTCAAAAAAAGAGAGTGATTCAAAAAACATAGTGATTCAAAAAAGAGAGTGATTCAAAAAAGAGAGAGACTCAGAAAAAGAGAGTGATTAAAAAAAGAGAATGTTAAAAAAGAGAGTGAAAAGAGAGAATGATTCAACTGTCTGGGTGATCAAGCATCTCTACTAGGGCTATAGATGCCTGGTTGGAAGTAGAGCAATGCCTTGGTGGGATTAGTGATATCTCCGTCGGGGCTATAGATTCCTAACTGGTAGTAGAGTGATGTTCGAGTGACCATATGAAAGCTAGATTTATTCTACCTAGCCCGACCTTTGGCTTATGATCAATGAGTTCTTGTATACTTAAGGAAGAGGAATGAATCACATGCACACACTTGGGTTTCAGATGCATTTGATTTTGTGCTTGTTCATTCTTTCTTATGGTCAGGCTTGGTATTCATACTTCTGCTATGGTTGATGAAACTAAGGTCTTGGGTCCTTGACTAGTCTTTAGCACCTTGGAATGCTTTGGAGAATTCTTTTGTTTTGGTTGGCATATGTTGTGTTACTCACAACCCACCCCAATTTGCTCCAAAATAGGGACCCCATCTCTTGTCCTATCTTGCCTCTAGACAATCATGCATTAATTTTACTTAGGCAAAGTTTTATCATCTGGTTATAACTGTTTGATCTTTATGATTTGGTCTTTGTTGATTTCATGTTTTTCGGGCTATCAAACTTTATCCTTCTAGCATGACATAAGGTGGGGGTCCAAAACTCCATGTTTTAAGTCTTTGACCTGATCATGTTGAAGTTTGCTCCAGCTAACCATTAGGATGTCAAAGTTTGTCATTTCATCATGACAGTAAAGTCATCTCTGATGCCTCGACCTATGGACTATTGTCTTGCTTGCGTGGACACCATTTGTTAGGGTTGGTCATCTTGGAATGACTATAGAACATCTCCTGACAGCCCGACTCCAAGGACACTAGCGTAGAGTTGGTAGATCACCTATGTTGCATCGGGGGTTAGCCTTTTAGCTTGCCATTGGCCAGCTTTGTGGCATGGGAACTAGCCCATTTATAGCTTTTTCAAGCTTATTTGATTTCATTTAGGATTTCTTGTGACCCAATTTACCTTTGAGATCTATATATTTGCTTTGTGCCTTGTGATTTCTTGATTTTCTACTGTAATTTCACACTTGGAGTAGAGATTTGTTGCTATTGGAGTGTGGGTCTCCTAATTTCAAACTCTTCCATCAAATTTGCACATATTTTCTAGGTTGGTTTCATGTTTTCCCCTTTAATTAGCTTTGCATGCTTTAATTTTTCGATGTATGGACCATGGACAATCCCTTGTCATTGTTTGGGTTCAAATTGGATTCATTTGGGTCATTTTTACTATGTTTTCGTGATTTCGTGGCTAGGGTTTTTTTGTTCTTTGTTATTTTGGTTGTTGAATCCATATTCTATTTGGGCACATTTTTCAAGGTTGTTGATATGACTTAGGCCCTTCTTCCCTTCATATCTTTTAAGAGCATTAGGGATCGGTCTTCCGTCCTTCTTTTCATGACTTAGGGCCCTCTTGTCTCCCTCTGTTTCATTAAGGTGTTAGGGCGTCGGAGATCAGGATTTTGATCTTTCGACCTCCCTTTTTGACTTGGTAACCTTCTCTTTCTGATTCCAACTTGTTCTTTAGTGTTGTGATAAGGTTTCAGAGTCCATTCTCCGATTGCTTAATAAAGCGTTGGAGTCCATACATCTGAACTTCCTGATTTTGACTTCCTTTCTCACTAGTAAGAGAAACTTCTTCCCTCTATTCCCCAACCACTTAGTAAAGAGTTGGAGTTTGGGTGTCAGGTCTCCTTAGTTCTGCCTTCCAATTTTACTTGAGTTGAAAAGGAGTAGATCTCGACCCTCAACTCCCAACTATGTGGACTTTGTCAAAATTTAGAGACTTGCCTTGAACTATGAATATTGCCCTTGGAAGATAGAGTGTTAGAGTTTCAGCATCGAGCCTTTCATCTTAGCTCTTCCTGCTCTTTTGACATGTGAAACGAGTGAGGCCCGACCCTCGACCTCTGATGATTTGCAAAAAAAAATGCATTTTTCACTATGTTTGGGCCATTTAAATTAGATTTGATACTTTATGATGATTTGAAGATGACTAACACCACAATTAACATGCAAACACTATTGATGGACTGTATGTATGAATTCAGAGAAATGGCTGAGGCACCATTGGCAGTAGATAAAAAGTAGGAATTTAAGGGATATTTTCTAGCTTCCAAGCTTGCCAACCCATACCCAAAGATCGGTGACACAGACATAGGGCATCCTAATCCATGGAGTTACCTACAATAGTTAACAGGTGAGGCAAACAAGTCATTCTAGATGCAATGCACGGACAACTCTGAACTCTTATAGGCTATTGCATTCCCTATCATAGTACAAGCACCTGAATTGATCCTAGCCTATGCTTAAAGATACAAAGTTGATATTAAGAAGGTAGTTGGACCAACAGGGCATGCAGTGTTGGATATCTCTTTTGACATGATTGATACAGTATTTGGTTTGCCCACTGGTGCAGGGGCACCATAGAAAATTTTAGTTTTTTTTCTCAATAAGAGTATAGGTAGAGATTTTTCTTCATAACTAATGTAATAAAGTCTATTAAAGACAACTTTTGATGTATTTGTGGTCACCTAGAGTGGAGTCTTGATTATGGCACAAGATTAGAACATTCTATTTTTAGCATGGTAGTGGACAGACTATTTTTAGCCTATTTTTGGCATTTTGAGGAATCTCAATGACCATGGGAGTCATGTAACGATGGAATATGAGGAAAAACATGTTATTTAGGCCTCACACACCTCGAGGCAAAAGAAGAAGTTTTGGAGAGGAAAATGAATAAAGATTTCCAATTTTCTGCACTTTTTTCTATATTTTTGTTGTTTCAGAGATTGGTATGGATCTGTATGAAATTTATATGACCTACATGTGGTATGGTTGGAAAGATAATGGAATCTACTTTCTAATTCTTTTTTTGCACTCAATTTTGTCGTGCTTTGTGAAAGTTATGGTTAAATTAGTGATTGTCATTTCTAGATTTTAGGCTTAATTGGCAAAAGGACAGTCCATTTTTTGGGGCTTTTGGTCCAAAGAAATCTATATTGCATGTTTGATATGTTATGTAGGAGACAAATGGGTATCTAAATCAAGTTTTCTTTCTTGGAGATGAGTTCTAGTTTGAAAGTTATGGCAGAAAAACCCAATTTGCTGTTCCACTTCAAATCTAGTCAAGAGTAGGACAAATCAAGATTTGACCTCTATGTTCCAAAACAACCCCACCGACACTTGAAGTATGTTGTGTAAGAGGATAATGGGTATCAGAAACAATTTTTTAGATCACGGGTTTGAGTTGTATTTTAAAAATTATTTCAAAAAAACCCTATTTGCTGCTCTCATCAAAGCATAGTGGAAGTTTTTGAGAAAAGTCAATTGCTTGTATTGTGTTTGCTTGGGTGGATCCTCCATACTCTACATCAATTGGTATCAAAGATTAGAAGGTCTAGGCAAAAGAGAGTTTGGTGTTTATGGGTTTTTGTTTGTGCAGATTGAAGAGAGAACCTAGTTGCCAAAAGACTAGGTAGAGGAGAAGAAGAAGAAACCTAGGTGAAGCAAAGATATAGAGAAGCAAGGAGAAACTTTCTTGAAGAGAAAATGGATTTGTTGAAGAGGTACTTGCTGGTTGGTGGTTCACAAAAGAAGAAACAAAAAAGGGAAAAAAGAGGAAAAAGAGATGAAGAAGGAAAAAGAAAAGGCAAAACAAATAGAAATTGACCAAGAGATAAAAGAGCTGAGGCAGGCTATGGAAGAACTAAAAGAGATGAGAGAAAGAATGGAAGAGAAATGGAAGGATTTGCTTAAAAAAGAACAAAGTTGGCACTTATCAATGAAAAGGATAGTTACATGGCCCATTAGAAAGATTATTCAAAGAAGAATGAGACAAGCAAGGACATCAACAATAGAAGAGGTAAAAAATAAAATGGTGAGTATACCTATGATTGTTTTGACATCAAGCATTGAAGAAGACAAAGTAGACATGGCTGTGGATGAGTCTTCATTTCATTTTCAGTCTCAAGAGAAAGTTAAACAAGTAGAAGGGCATATTACTATTAATGTTGCTGATAAAGTTGATGTTGATAATATAGTTGCTGATAAGGTTGCTGTTACAGACTTTCAGACCAAGTTCTTGCAGTTGGATGTTGTTATATTGCAGGGATCACCAAAGGAGTGTGAGAAGCAAAGTAAAAAATAGATTGTTGGTACTGACCAAGGTGTTTTGATGAATGAAGTTGTCATTATTCAGGTGCAGGTATCCAAAGCACTAGATAAGAAGTTGTTTCCATTTGACAGACCTAAGAATCTTAACAAGAAGTTGGGAAAACCTAAAGTGAAAATGAAGACCAATTGGAGCTGTTTCAAAAAGGACAAGAGGCAGAGCATAGAGGACATCAAGGAGGAGCATTCAAAGGATGAAGACCTATTACTACCCTCAATCCAAGAGGGCTTGAATTTTCTATTGGCCGGGAGTCTGATGCAGGAGCATCCATGGCAAATTGGCAATCAACATCACCAAAAATATTTGTCATTTAATTTATTTTAAGTTGGTTGCCTTAGGATAGATTAATTAGAGTTGGAAAATAAATGCAATATTAGGCCTAAATAATATATTAAATAAATTAGCCTTATTATAATATTGCAAAAATAATAATGTTACAAAAATCTAGGAGTGGGAGATAGTTTAGGAGATAATTTTAGAGTGTAAAATTAATAATAGCAATTTGAAGTGGAAATTCAAAAAGGTAATCTTGGGAGTGGGTTTTTGGGGAGTTACACTTGAAGGCAACTCATAAATGCTCCTCAAATGTAGCTGGAGGATTTGGGCCCCCATGTTGAGTTGGCATATTCTTTTTCCAAAATTGGAGCTATTTTCTAGGAATGGGAATTTCATTTAATATTTATTCTTAGAAATTTAGTGGAAGTGGATTTTATTATGCTTTTATGGAGCATTTAATATTTTTCTCCATGCTTTTTCAAAGATTCTTCTAATTTGAGTGTGGGAGTTGGAGGTTGCAGAATTTTTGAGATAATAGAAACATTATTGAGATGATTTGGACATTTTTAAAATTCTTATCATTCCAGATTTTGAAGTAGAAGAGAGGAAGGTGTGGATTTGATGGAGGAGGGTGTGAAAACATTTTTATTGCAGGTTTTGAAGCTATACAATAGAAGCAAATGGATTATGAAATCCATGGTTAAAGATCAACACAGTTGTTGGTTGAATATTGCAAATTTGAGAGCCAATTTAAAAGTATAGGAGGATGATATGAAGGGGAAAGACATGTAGTTTGTTTTTGCTGTTATTTGCTATCACACAACAGATTTATATCTGTTTTGTAATGATTTTCTTCAGCCTATATGGATGCAAAAACTTCTATAATTTGATTTTTATGAAATTATGAAACCTTGTTGCCAATAAAATAGTGAAGATAAATTTTATTGCCGCACATTTATGCATCCTTTTGTTGTTGATGTTGTTGATTAATTTTGTGTGAGGGTTGTGTGAGTTTCCCTCTACATCAATTGGTAATGGTACTAACCAAAGAAGTGTGAGAAGCAAAGTAAAGAATGCATTATTGGTAATGGTACTAACCAAGCTGTTTTGGTGCATGAAGTTGTTATTGTTATTATTCTAGTGCAAGTATCTAGAGATGTAGATAGGAAGAAGCTTATGCTATTTGACAGGCCTAAACATCTTAGCAAATAGGTGGGGAAGCCTAAAGTGAAGATGAAGACTACATGGAGATACTTTAAGGAAGACATATGGAAAAAGGCATCAAGAAGGAGCACTCAAAGTGGATATCTCTTGTTACCCTCAATCCAAGAGGGCTTGGAATTTCTTTTGGTCAGGTGTATGGTGCAGGGACATCATAGCAAATTTTAGTTTTTTTCTCAATAAGAGTATAGGAAGAGATTTTTATTCATAACTGATGTAATAAAGTCTATTAAAGACCATTTTTGATGTATTTGTGGTCACCTAGAGTGGAGTCTTGATTATGGCACACGATTAGAACATTCTATTTTTAGCATTGTAGTGGACAGGCTATTTTTAGCCTATTTTTGGCATTTTGAGGAATCTCAACGACCATGGGAGTCATGTAATGATGGAATAAGAGGGAAAACATGTTATTTAGGCCTCACACACCTTGAGGAAAAATAAGAAGAAGTTTTGGAGAGGAAAATGAATAAAGATTTCTAGTTTTCTGCACTTTTTTCTGTATTTTTTCTGTTTCAGAGATTGGTACAGATTTGTATAGAATTTGTATGACCTACATATGGTATGGTTGGAAATATAATAGAACATAATTTCTAATTCTTTTTGTTGCACTCAATTTCATCATGTTTTGTGAAAGTTATGGTTAAATTAGTGATTGTCATTTCTAGATTTTAGGCTTAATTGGCAAGGACAGTCCATTTTTGAGGCTTTTGGTCCAAAGCAACCTATACTGGATGTTTGATATGTTATGTAGGAGCCAAATGGGTATCTAAATCAAGTTTTATTTCTTGGAGATGAGTTTTGGTTTGAAAGTTATGGCTGAAAAACTTCATTTGCTATTCCACTTCAAATCTAGTCAAGAGTAGGACAAATCAAAATTTGACCTCTATGTTCCAAAACAACCCCACTTGCACTTGAAGTAAGTTGTGTAAGATGATAATGGTTATCTAAAATAGTTTTTAGATCATGAGTTTGAGTTGTATTTTAAAAATTATGTCCAAAAAACCTTATTTGCTGCTCTCATCAAAGCATAGTGGAAGTTTTTGAGAAAAGTCAATTGCTTGTATTGTGTTTGTTTGGGTGAATCCTCCATGCTCTGCATCACCCACATATGCAAATTATGACAAGATCTTAGAGAACACAACCCTTACTTCCTATAGCACCAAGCCAATCATGGCCACAGGTTACATGAACCAACACCTACTTGTCACCCAAAGGAAACACCCGCTGAAGATGGCTCCAATAAAACCATGTCACGAGTTCAAGTAGGATAGGAAGAGATTCATCATCCTCCTAAGTAGAGTGTTTAGATTGCCTTTTGCTAACAAGTGGTACCCATGGATGTGCCAATTCTACATGAAGATAGTAGATGGAGAAAGGATAGATTAGGGATCTTTCATTAGTGACAAATTAGATGAACAACTATCCGAGGTAATGGAGATAAAGTTCTATATGACCTCTTACCTGGCATACCTATTAGCCTATCAGGCTATCTTCCTAGGCTTATTGCAGGTGGGTTCTCTCCACCAGTGAGAAGTCCTTGTCCATGACCACTTTCCCCAGCTAAAGTTGATGACTAGCATGAAGAGTTTCTACATTGTAAACGACGCCTTTGTTTATTCTATTATTAGAGGTTTGGAAAATGATTATTCTCAAAGGCTATCAGTTGAAGTAGTAGAAGCAATGTCTAAGTGGGGTAACTGGTACATATCCAATACCAAACTTTCACTTACATTAGAGTCACGGGCTTTGATAAAGCCCCTTATAAGCTACCCTGGTACCCTAGTGATAGGGTCATTTTGTTGGATATATGCTGGCAAATTTATGAGGTTTTAATAGTCATTGTATGGTTTGAAACAATCGCCTCAGATGTGGTATTAGAAGTTTGATACTTTTGAAATAAATGGGTTTTGTAAGAATCAAATAAGGTTGTGTTTACGTTAAGATTATTGATGATCAAATTCTAATCATTGTCTTGTATGTAGATGACATTTTATTAATTGGTAACAAGTTGATGATTAGGGAGAGTAAAACTCAAAATTTTGGTGCATTTTATATGAATGATCTAGGGGTAAAAAACTTATTTTGGAAATTTAAATCAATAGCGATTGATTTCATAGAAATATTTGTCTCTATTAGAGTGTGTTGACATTATTTTGTAGTGGTTTTCTATGCACAATTCTAAACCAATGAGTATTTCTTTACTAGTAGGTAGTAATCTTTCATTGTATATGTGTCTAAAGTCAAATGATGATTTTGAGGATATGTATAATGTACCTTATGCTAGTTTTGTTGGTATCCTAACATATTCAATGGTGTGTACTAGACTAGATATTGCCTAGATAGTGGGCGTTCATAGCAAGTTTATGTCTAAGATTGGTAGAGAGCATTATATGCATATTATAAAGGTATTTAGATATTTTCAAGGGACTTATGATTATTACTTATTTTTTCATGGTTCTAATGATGTGGGCAAGTTATTAAACATACAAACATTTGTTAATACAAATTGGGCAGGTGACTTGGATAGTTTAAGGTCCACTAGTGGCTATGTGTTTTCTTTATTTTCCAGTCCAATTAGTTGGATGAGTAAGAGGAGGCATACAATATCTTTGTCCACTACCAAAGAAAAGTATCTTGCTACTATAAATCCATGTAAAGAGGTAATTTGGTTACAAAGACTACATTTAGGAGTTGGTTTTGATTATAGGGTGGTTCTGATAAGATGTAACATTTAGAGTGATATTTGTTTGGCCAAGAATCCCATGTACCATGCTCGTGCTAAGCATGTTAATATTTAGTATCATTTTATTTGCAAGATGGTGGAGGATGGTAAGGTCATGATTCAAAAGGTTGATGACACGCTGTCGTGAGGTCCTAACACTTTAGCTAAAAAATATCAGTTTATCAACCGGGTAGTGTCCAAGGCTGTATGTAATAGGGAATATCATTTGGATATCTCATCTAGAAACAATTTCCCAAATTTTTAAAAAGTCTTAAACAACATATCAAACTAAAAAGCATTTGAACTCTTAATCTAAGAAAATAGATAAACTCTACACTAGAAATTCATACATGCAACTTTTACTATGAACTCGAACAGTGACTAATCCTATAACTGCATACACATTCAAACTTCCAACTAACAATTAATAACAATTTGAAACTAAAGCGGATAGTCTAGAAATGTTAAACAAATAGAGTTCCAAGAATTAACGTCCTAAATATCACAACCTGCAAGCACACACAATAGAACTAAACATAAAATAACACTACTCTAAATACAACATTCACAAAGACAGAAATGCTTATCTACTCTACAATCCCGTGAGTGTCCAGCTCTTGGGAAAAATTCATCTTTTAACTTAGATCACATTCAATTGTTTCCACAACAACATAGTAACTCCATTCATATCTTCATAACGCAAAAGGAAATACTTAGAATAACACCATTTGTATTCATGAAAATATTGTAGAACATAACTCTTTGATTATTTACCAAAAATAGATTGATATTCATTCTTCCACAGTATGATATAACTAACTAAAACTGAACTATTACAAGATCCTATATTCTAGATGGCGGTAAAATGCCATTGAAAAAGTCTTATAACAGAAAAATAGAATTTTAACTACTGATGTCTTTATGGAATAAAACATATAAAAGGCTCTGAGTGGAGCCATAAAGTCTCAGATAACCAACAAAAGTAAACATAATTAAAAGAGTCTCCAATCAATGCATGCCTAAAATTTCTGGTGCCTTCAACTTCTGGCACAATTGACCTCAGCTGTTTGAAGTCCACTCCTCTCGTAGGTTGTGCATTAATCCTGCATAATTACTCAACTCTACACACCATTATATCAACATTTAATAGCTAATTTCAATCAATTTAGGAAATAAAGATTTGTACAACATTTCATTAAAAATAGATAAATATTGCTTCTAAAAATAAACAAATTGGCATGGCTAGGGTGATTAGGCAATGCAAAAAGAGTTATTTGTTTTATCAAAGGAATGAGGTTGTTTATACCTCATCATCCTCCCCTTCTTAGCCTTGAGCAGGTCCTCCTACTCTCTGATGAATCCTCTGCCTTTCTACATCTCTTTTCCTGTTTAATTCATCAAATTTTGAATTGAGTTCATACATGTCCCCTCATCAAAATGGTCAAGGTATTTTAGAAAGCCTTTGTTCAATCTAATTCTCATCTGCCATGTATGTAAGTCTCTAGGATCCTGCTTTGCAACCACTAAGACTGCAAGGGGTGGCTATAAAAGTAGTGGAGGCTTGTAACGTATCCCTATCCACTTAGTTTTGAGCTGCTATAGTATCTCTGTTAATTCCTCAGCTCTTCTATAAGACCATGTAAGGTTGGTAGGGGAAATCATTTCTCTCCTTTTCAAATACATAGGTAGAGGAGTATATCTTTCTTTGCAGGCACTCCAAGCTCTGTCAATCAATGGTGGTCCATTAACTTTGAAGTCTTCAAAATAGATCCTAATACTTTCATTGTACTTCTCTCTCATATGTGCAGATCTCTTAACCCTTCGAAACTAAGCTTTAAAAGCAAAAGGCTCCCGATTAGGGTATCTCATTTGTAATCCCATAGTCCTTTCTACACGGAGATACTCCCTAGTTCTATCCTACCAATGAATTTGATTTTGCATGTTGGACATAAATGCCCTTAGTTGAACTTCTCCTACAAATAGGTTGATAAAGAAATCATTATGTTTTTCAAGAAACAAATTGTGTATGAAAAATTCACATAACAAATTTTTCTGAATAGGAGATGCCTCTTTAAATGCTTCTAGGAATTGTTGATCATCTGGGTCATGTGGCAAGTTACAAGAAATTCTTAAGAGATTCCATCTCAATAGCTTCTCATTAAGGAACATGGAGTACAGTCTAGATGGTTTCCTATAGGCCAATAATAGTTCTCCAATTTTACATGCATCAGTTTTAGCCTGATACAACCTGTCATAGGATTCTTTTAATAATACCATTTTCTTTTTAAGTCTAGCATTTTATCCCCAGATTGTCTTAGAAAATAGCATTTCTCCATCCATTTGGTCAACATGGGATGAATGTGGACTTGAAACCACTCCATCTTAGTTGTCTCAATTTGAACCTCTTTTGATTCTATAATTGGCTTAACATTGACTTCTTGTAAATCCCGTTCCAATTCAACAGTTCTACTTAAAGCTCTATTCAGTTCTAATTTTTGTTTTTCTTGTTCCTTTGCAAATGTTTTCAAACACTACTCTAAATTGAAGGTTAAATTCTTAATCTGTTTATCCTTCTCAAATATTTCTTATCTTTTTCTTCAATTTGTTGCAGTTCAGACTATAACTCTTTAATGATTTGATCTTTCTATTCTAGAAGTTCTATTTGTTTTCCTATCTCTTGTTGTTGTTTGTTTAACTGTTCCTCATTTCGTTGTAGTTTATTTTTCAATTGCATAATCTCTACTTTTAATTCCTCTATTTCTAGTGTCATATACTCATTTTTGTTATCCTCTGCATCTGTAGAAAGGGGGGAAACAAATTTTTTTCTTCATTGCCAGACACATGTCCTTCATTAGTCGCTTCCAATGGACCCTATTCTATGTCACTTACATTATCTAAAGGAGACAATTGTCTCTCCTTAGGCACTATATCAATTTCCTGAATGTTCAATCGCTGTTGTGAGGGAGGAATTATTTTTACAGGGTCATATTCATGAACCTCTTCTTCTTCAACTAGAACATAATTGGGCATTTGTTCACTTGCTTTCTCTTGTCGTTTTTCTCCTATTTATTTTTGTTCTACCTTAGATGGGTCAATTCTTTGTTTATATTTAGGGGGTTTACTGCTTTCCATGGTTTGAGCTACATTCACACATGGTTGAGATACATTTTCATCTGGTTGGGCTACTTTTGCACAAGGTTGGGCTATTTCTCCACAAGGCTGAGATACATTTTCATCTGGCTGGGCTACTTCTTCACAAGGCTGAGTTGTTTCTCCACAAGAATGCCTCTCTTGTCTCTTTTTCTTAGGAATAGGAGGCAATTCACAAGCTGCAACACAACTAAATTCAGTGACCAATCATTTGCTCCTTCTTGGAGGAGGGAGTTTTTGTAGTTTTATCTTAGGCCTCTTCTCCTTTTTACAAGGTTGAATATATTCATCCTTTGAATACACTAAATCCAAATTTTCTCATTTCTCTGGGGTCTTAGGCACATTATGTGGTTTAGGTCTTTCTTCAGGATCTGAGAGGTTTACTAGATTTTTTGGCGCCTCGCCACCAGGAGCTTGTCTGTCATTTTGAGGCACATGGGAGAGTTCTCTCAAATTTTGGGCTGCCACACCAAATGACTCACCTTCCTCAAATTGTCTTGAGGTCTTAGGGTTCTCAAATTTCTATAGAAATTTCTACCATTTTACATCTGGTTTTCTTTTCTTATGGAAATGATGTTTTCGAATTAAATGAACAAGACCATGATGTTTCGAGGGCCCATACCCTATTTTGAACCTTTCTATCGTATTAACAAGGGAATCATGGAGGAAGGCAGGAAGGTTAACCCTTAATTCAGGGTTTTCCAAGCCATGGTGTAGGTGGATGAGTAGTCGAAAGGGGGGCCAACTATAGTGGCACATTGCTCTTCACATGTGAAGTATTTAATGATCCATGCAACCGTTGTTCTCCATGGTTCTACAATAGACATTCTGTGGAACCCCATACTTTGCCTACGAGTGTTTATAACTAGCAATGGGTGAGATTCCCCTTCCCGTGCAAAAAGTTCTATCATTTTTTGATAAGAAATGTTTGTGGTTTCTGACAAATTAACACCTTCATTCTCAATACTAGATAAATTAGAGATAATTCAACGACTCACCTTGAACTTCTTCTCGTGCACAATTGATTGGCCATATGAAAAGTTTTCTACAAATTCCTTGACCAAATATGCATGATGTCTCTCAAATTTCTTCATAAATTCTAGCCATCCTACCCTCTGAAATAGCTCTGAAATATTCCCTAGTGCCAACAATTTATCTAGTGAAGCTGGCTCAGACTTGCGTTTGGCTCCTCCCATTCTATTTCTTATTGGTAATATTGCTAAGTGACTACTGAAATATCGTGGCAGTCCAAAATGATAAAATTGCTCAAGTAATTGATAAGCAAATTAAAGAAAATGCAGTTTTTAAGGCCATCTGTACTTCGGCAATGTTGATAAGACAAGCATTAATTCATGGCACTTAGCTTCATAACAGTTCATTATGACATTGCATGGGATAGAGTGAGTGAGTTGTCACCTTCTCCAGTGAAGAAATAGTTCGCACATGTTGCCAAATTTGGAAAAGAAAAGGGGAATCGTGTCAATTCATCTATTTTTATTCACAATAAATTACCTATTTAAAATAAAAGATGTACATACCTTTCATTCTGCTATTGATTTGAAAGTTACTTATTTCTACTGATGTAATAGTATCTTGGGTGGTGGTACTAATTAATTTAGATGGAATGAATTTAGTATGACATGAGAATAGGGTGGTGGTGGAAAGTATTTTCTTATTATGATGATAGGTTGCCATAATAATATTGTTTATTATGGTAGGGAATGACAAACTCATGATGGATTAACATGGTGTATTATGGAGGTGACAATGGGTGTGTTTTAAGGATGTAGGAACATTTGTTAGATATAGGACAGACAACTGAGAGGGGGGGTGAATCAGTTATCAAAAACTTTCTTCTAATTAATCACTTAAATCCACTTCATTATTCAACAACATAATGATAAATTAATCATGAAAACATAATGCATTAAATCAAGAGTAGAAACACATTAACACATAAGACACCAAGATTTTAATGTGGAAGACTCGGTTAAGGGAAAAACCACAGGGTGACTAACCCAAGATTGTATTCTCTGTTTAAAGAATAAGAAGAACAGAATGGCACATGCCAATTAGGGCTCACTGCCCGAGCACACTGCTCACAAGAGGCCCACTACCTACAGGAGACACATTGTCTACAGAATAATAGATATTACATACTTGAACTGAAGAATAACATCTTCACCATGCTTGAGTTAGTTCCATTTAAGCCCAATACTTCTGCTCTGCCTTTCGCTCTGCTCCTCTGTACCACACACTCATTTCCACAAGATCCTCTGGAAATGACTTCACAACTCCTTATTTATACAAGACATCGACTTAAGGATAATCATCCAAGTCAGCATACATTACAGAGCAAGTACATAAATACAACATGACTAATTACAAAAATACTTCACGTGGATCAACACACTATCGGCCACACAGATCTAAGACTTCAATCTTCCTTTAGGAACACACCATTCTTCACAGAACATCTTCAAGATCATCCACAAGATGTGTAACTCATCCGTTCGGCCAGACTTAGGAAGAACATCATCATCCGGAAGTAATTCTTCAATTACAAGCTCAATCTTTAATGCGGACCACCAACATGAACTGGACACAATCTAGAGACCTCCACAAGATTTCCTGAATCACCAAGAACGTCCACACTACTTCTGCTTGCTGAAATTATCCTTTCCTTCATATGGAACCTCAAGGACACAGTCTGTCATCACTATCATATTGGAATAGATGCTTATGGACCTCCAGACCATGAACTAATTAAGTTGTCAATTCACATTGACTTCCTAAACACTCCACCAAATCCACAGAACAAGATATTGCATTTCTGGATCTCACCGAACCTATTTGTGTCAATCTGTCACCTCTGAACATCTGCCAGAAATGGTTTTACTTAAGTGGCCATAAATTCTTCATATCTTCATGCGGACCTCTAAAATCTTTACTAGATCAACTTAAGACACATATCTACAAACCCTTTGATGCACATCCTCTGATCTTCATCTTAGCTAGGATCTTTACCTCACTGTCTTCATTGTTCTTCTCTATTTTTGATAGGACTAATTTTCTCAATATCCTCAACATACAGCTCATCCAATCCTTATCATCAATGCAACAAGAGTATGTTGACATCAATGACAACCCCAGTTAGGCCCATACTTGCAACAATCTCCCCCTTTGTCATTGATGACAATATATTATGTGAAAAACTGTTTTAACCATCAAGACAAGAACTTGTCCTCATTGACATAACTCTCCCTATCAACAACAACCATTCACATGTCTTCTCTTCCTTTACTACCACCCTTTGATCAACAACTACTTTATTTTTCACATGTCTTCTCTCCCCCTTTGACATCAATGGCAAAGGGCACATACTTGCATCACTTTAGAATCATACCAACTGCTCCCCCTGAGTAGCAGCTTCCCATCATCAATCTAGACTACAAGATATGACTGTGAGATCCACTGGACTGATGCACATTAGTGCACCTTAATTCAGAACTGGAGGGGTAATAACCCCTAACTTCTCCCTGAGATACTCAAAAGAGTCCTTAGGTAGAGGTTTAGTAAAAATATCTATAATCTGATCCTTGGAAGGCACAAACTCTAATCTGACTTCATTCTTGTTCACTTGCTCTCTCAAAAAGTGAAACTTGATGGATATATGTTTAGTCTTTGAATGCAACACTAGATTCTTTGATATATTTATTGTACTTGAATTATCACAGAAGATTGTGATAGGTTCCTCATACTCCACTCTGATGTCTCTTAGTATTTGCTTCATCCACAATACTTGGGTACAACTACCTGCTACTGCAATATATTCTGCTTATGCAGTGGACAGAGATATTGCCTCTTGTTTTCGCTTAGCCAAGAAACCAATCTCTTTCCCAAAAAGAATGCACCTCCACTGGTACTCTTCCGGTCATCCACATCTCCTGCCCAATCCGCATCTGTATATGCATGAAGAGAGAAATCATGACCTCTAGGATACCATAAGCCATACTTAACTGTCCCTTTTAGATACCTAAGAATCCTTTTGATTTCCATGACATGAGATTCTCTAGGATCAGCTTGGAATCTAGCAACAAGACCAACAACATTCATAATGTCAGGTCTAGTTTGAGTAAGATACAATAGTCCTCCAATCATTGACCTGCACTTTTTCTGATCAGCCTTAGGAGAGTCATCATCTTTGCTCAATTTACATCCAGTTACCATGGGAGTACTCATTGGTTTTGAGTCTTCCATCCCAAATTTCTTCAACAATTCTTTCACATATTTGGTCTGTGAAATGAAGATTCCTTTCTTTGTTTGAGTGATTTGCAAACCCAAGAAGAAATTCATTTCCCCAAACATGGACATCTCAAATTCACTTTTCATTTGATTTGCAAAGGTTTTGCACATACTATCTCTTCCTCCAAAGATGATATCATCAAGAAACACTTCAACAATTAAGATATTTTCATGATCGATTTTGAAGTACAAGTTACTGTCAGCAGTACCTTTGTTCAAACCAATCTTCCAAAGATGCTTATCTAACCTTTCATACTAGGCTCTTGGGGCTAGTTTGAGTCTATACAGTGCTTTCTTTAATTTGTAGACCATATCACCATGATCAGATAATTGAAATCCATCCGGTTTCTCAATGTAAACTTCTTCCTCCAAGTCACCATTCAGGCAAGTAGACTTGACATCCATCTGATATACTTTGAAGTCTTTGAAGGTAGCAAAGGCAATAAATAATCTGACTACTTCAATTCTTTCCACCGGAGCAAAAGTTTCTTCAAAATCAACTCCTACTTGAGAGTAGCCCTTGTAGACCAATCTGGCTTTGTTTCTGACTAATTCACCATCTTCATTTAGTTTATTCCAGAAGACCCATTTGGTTCCAATCACATTCTTATTTTTAGGTCTAGGAACAAGATCCCAAGTGTGATTTTTCTCAATTTGCATCAGCTCTTCCTCCATTGCTTTAGTCCAGCTTTCATCATTGCAAGCTTCATTTACTGACTTTGGTTTAATCTTTGACATCAGACAATACTCTTCTGAGTCTTGAGCAATCTTTCTTCTTGTTTGAACACCTTTGCTTTTATCACCTATGATCTAATTTTTAGAATGATTCAGTCTTACATACCTGGGAATTTTAGGAATTTCTTGCACTTCTGTTTCTTGAACAGGTTCATTCAAACTTATCTCTTCTTCCTGATTGACTGGATCAGTCTGAATTTGAATTTCAGAAGGGGCTTGCACTTCTTGAACAAAAACATCATTTTGATCATCTTCATCATATTCATAAAACCTTGAGGGTTTTTCAATACCTTCTTGAACTCACCAGATGTGAATTCTCCACCTCTATCAAACCTCAGACATTTTATGTTCAATCCAGTTTCATTTTCTACCATAGCCTTGAAGATTTTGAATTTCTCAAGAGCCTCAGATTTCTCTTTCAGAAAATTCACCCACATCATCTGGGAGTGATCATCAATTAATAACATGAAGTATCTATCACCTTGCACACTCCTGATTCTTGCCAGACCACATAGATCAGTATGAACTAAGTCCAATAATTTGGTAGAAGACTGTTCCTTACTTTTGAATGAGACTCTGCTTTGCTTACCCAACTGACATTCTTTGCACAAACTATTAGTAGGTTTCACTAGTCTTGGAAGATCTCTTATAGCCTGAGTGTTGCTTATTTTGATGATATTATCAAAATTCACATGACACATTCTCCTATGCCATAACCAACTCTGATCAATTTGAACAAATAAACAACTTTTGCCAGTACCAACCAAGTGGAAGATATTACCTTTTGTTTGTTTACCGGATGCAATCTCTATCCTGGAGCTTTCAAAGATCTTGCATTTTCCATTTTTGAATTAGAGATCATAGCCTTTGTCCACCAACTATCCAACACTACGAAGATTGTGTTTTAGACCTTCAACATATACTACATTACTGGTTTTGTTCTTTCCATCAAAATAAATACTTCCTCTACCTCTGATTCTGCCAGCAGAATTATCACTGAATTTTACCACTCCATATCTTTCCAAATCTATGAACTTATTTTTGTCACCTATCATATGGTGGGAGCATCCACTGTCAATGACCCATTCATCATTTTCTTCAACTTGGGCAGCCAGAGCTCTCTCTACCGTGTTATGATTGACCGATTCAGAGGGCACTGGTTCTTCTTCCTTGATGGCAATAAACACCCAGTCACTTCTAGATTTGTTTCCTGTCTCTGATTCATCATCTGTTACTCATCATCATCATCTTCATGAACATAGTAACATTTCTTTTGGAATCTTGATTTGTCAGGATTTGGTCTTGAAAATCTTTCTAGACACCTTGAGGCAAAATGACCAATCTTATTGCAGTTAAAACATTTAAAAGGCAATTTCCCTTCATACTTACTAGATCCTCTTGGCAATCTTTTTGCAATAAGGGCTTCAAGTTGAGCAATTTTTGCTTCATCTTCTTCTAGATCTTTCTTGCTTTTTCATACCATGATAGTTTCTTTGAAGAGTTCTCTCTCGGATCAAACTTTTGTTTAATTTTTATAGAGGCACTAGCTTTAAATGCAGATTCAATCTTGGGGGGGCATCTCCAAACTTGAACAATTCAAATGCAGCTAATTTACCAACCAATTGATCTCTTGTGATATTTGAAAAGGATCTAAATTCTTCAATAGCAGCAACCTTATATTTGTAAGAATCGGGAAGGGATCTGAGAATTTTGGCAACAATCTCATCTTCATCCAAGACTCCACCAGCACATCTAATGCCACAAATAAGCTCATTTACTCTTGGCATAAATGTAGTGATATTTTCATCTTCTCTCATCTTCAGGTTTTCAAAATTTCCTTTCAGACTCTGTAGCTTGGCACATTTGACATACTTATCTCCTTCATGCAAAAGTTCTAATTTTTCCAAAATCTCAAATACAGTTTTTAGATCAATAACATTTGTCAGTTCTGAATCAGATAAGGCACTTAGTAGAGCTTCTTTAGCTCGAAGATTATTTTTAGCATCTCTGATTTCATCTATAGTTCTCGGACCATTCTGTGGGGGAACATACTTCTTTGAAGTTATGATCCAATATTGCATTCCCATACATTGCAAGTGACATTCCATGCAGATTTTCCAAAGAGTGTAATTGGTTCCATCAAATCTTAGACTATCCTTCTTGTAGGACAACATCCTAGATCTCCTCAAGCGGTTAAGCTCTTTTAGAGGAACTTAGCTCTAATACCAATTGTTAGATATAGGACAAACAACTGAGAGGGGGGTGAATCAGTTGTCAAAAACTTTCTTCCAATTAATCACTTAAATCTACTTCATTATTCAGTAGCATAATGATAAATTAATCATGAAAACATAATGCATTAAATCAAGAGAAGAAACACATTAACATATAAGACACCAAGATTTTAATGTGGAAAACCCAGTTAAGGGAAAAACCAGGGGGTGACTAACCCAAAATTGTATTCTCTGTTAAAAGAATAAGAAGAATAGAATGGCACATGCCAATTAGGGCTCACTGCCCGAGCACACTGTTCACAAGAGGCCCACTGCCTACAGGAGACACACTGTCTACAGAATAATAGATATTACATACTTGAACTGAAGAATAGCATCTTCACCATGCTTGAGTCATTTCCATTTAAGCCCAATACTTTTGCTTTGCCTTTTGCTCTGCTCCTCTCTACCACACACTCATCTCCACAAGATCCTTTGGAAATGACTTCACAACTCCTTATTTATACAAGACATTGACTTAGGGATAATCATCCAAGTTGGCGTACCTTACAGAGCAAGTACATAAATACAACATGACTAATTACAAAAAGACTTCATGCAGATCAACACACTATCGGCCACACAGATCTGAGACTTCAATCTTCATTTAGGAACACACCATTCTTCACAGAACATCTTCAAGATCATCTGCAGGATGTGTAACTCATCCAGTTGGCCAGACTTAGGAAGAACATCATCATCCGGAAGTAATTCTTTAATTACGAGCTCAATCTTCAATACAGACCACCAACACGAACTGGACACAATCCAGAGACCTCCACAAGCTTTCCTGAATCACCAAGAACATCCACACTACTTCTACTTGCTAAAATTATCCTGTCCTTCATCCAGAACCTCAAGAACACAGTCTGTCATCACTATCATATTGGAATAGATGCTTACAGACCTCTAGACCATGAACCAATTGAGTTGTCAATTCACATTGACTTCCTAAACACTCCACAAAATCCACAGAACAAGATATTGCATTTCTGGATCTCACCGAACCTATCTGTGTCACTCTGTCACCTCAGAACATCTGCGAGAAATAGTTTTACTTAAGTGGCCATAACTTCTTCAGATCTTCATGCAGACCTCTGAAATCTTTATTGGATCAACTTAAGATACATATCTACAAACCCTTTGATGCACATCCTCTGATCTTCATCTTAGCTGGGATCTTTACCTCACTGTCTTCACTATTCTTCTTTGTTCCTGATAGGACTAATTTTCTCAATATCCTCAGCATACAGCTCATCCAATCCTTATCATTAATGCAACAGGAGTATGTTGACATCAATGACAACACCAGTTAGGCCCATACTTGCAACAACATTTACACAGAAGGGAATCACAAACTCACAATGGTGGAGGAAGATGTCTAAGGAATAGATATAAAAGTTATGAACAAAATTTTGGAGCATCACCACAAGATGTAGCTGGAATGTAGGAACAAAATTTTAGAGAATTGTTGAAAGATGTAACTGGAATGTAGGAATAAAGTTTTGGAGCATCGCTTAAAGATGTAGATGGAATGAAGAAACAAAGTTCCAAAGCATCACTGAAAGATGTAGTCAGAATGAAGAAACAAAGTTCTGGAGCATCGTTGAAAGATGTAGCCAGAATGCAGGAACAAAGTTTCGGAGCATCACTGAAAGATGCAGCCGCAATGTAGGAACGAAGTTCCGGAGCATCGCTAAAAGATGCAGATGGAATGCAGGAACAAAGTTCTGGAGCATCGCTGAAAGATGCAACCGAAATGCAGGAAAAAGTTCTAGAGCATCACTGAAAGATGCACCAGAATACTGGGATATGATGAGGACATGGATCTATTCAAACAAATGAGTTCCAAAGCATTGCTGGAAGATGCACCAAAATTTGTACTCTTCAGAGATGAAGCCCTACAAAACAGTGATGAAATTTAGACAAGTACAAAGACGAACATATGAATAAATGTTTCCTAAATGCATATATACACACTTTAAAATAATCTTTTTTTTACTTTTACTCATTATATTGTCTCTACTGAAGTAGAGTCAACACATTACGTTTCTCCTTACATTTCTACCAGTCGAGTAAACTCCTCTTTGTTGATAGGTTTTTGGTAGTTCCATAGTCGATATCCATTGACTAAGAGAGTTCAAGTATCACCATCAATGGGTTTGAGCTACACTGCTCATTTTAGGAATACTTCAAAAATCTCATATGGACCCATCCAATGAGTTCTCAAGTTACCCTTTTGGTCTTTGTATCGAGAATCAAATAGCAATGCCCAATCTCCCTCATGGAATTCTCTTTCTTTGATGTGTTTATCATGCCAAGCCTTTCGTTGTTGTTGAACTAGCTCAGTTTGATGGATAGCATCTAAGTGGAGTTCATCTAATTCACTAAGATGCAAGACTCTCTCTACCTGAGCCTGATCGAGGTCTAAATCTAACTCCATTGTTGTTCTAAGAGTTTGAAGTTCAAATTCAATGGGCATAAGAGGTTTCTTCCCAAAGACTAACTCGTAAGGAGTAAGACCAGTGGTTGATTTCCAAGTTATATTGTAGGCCCAAACAACTTCAGGCAATTTTCTGGCCCAGTCTCTTCTTCCTGATGAGACTATTTTTGTCAGGATATTTTCAAGCTCCCTATTAGTGACTTCTACTTGACCATTTGCTTGTGGGTGATAAGGTGACAACTTTTTATGGCTTACCTAGAAATGATCAGTAAAGGCTAACAAAACCTTATACATAAATTGGGGTCCTTGATCTATGATAGTTGATCTAGGGGCTCCAAATCTGAGAAAAATATTGTTATACAGGAAGTCTACAACCTGTTCTTCTCTAGCAACTTTCAATGCTTGGACTTTTGCCCACTTGGTCAGACAGTCCATATAGACTAAAATATATTCTTTTCCTTGTGAAGGGGGATCTATAAGACTGATGAAATCCAAACCCTACTTTTCAAATGGTTCAAAAACTACCTACGGTTGTAGAGGCATTTCATTGGATGTCGTGGGTCTTCCCACTCGCTGGCATTCATCACAACAAAAAACATAGTTCTTCACATCCTTGTGCATAGAGGGCCAATAATATCATGCACCTAAGATTTTATGGGAAGTTCTTTTGGCAGAGTAGTGCCCACTAGATGGATCATCATGGCAAGGTCTGAGGATGTTGTATGTTTCATCTGGTCTGACACAGTGTCACACGACCAAGTCAGGGCCACATCAGAATAACATGCCATTAATCCATTTGAAGTGAGCACTTTCCCAAATGAGGCATTTCTTTTGTTTTGATGTAAAGTTTGGTGGAAGCTCAGAGGTGGCTAAGTAATTGGTAATATTTGCAAACCAGGGTGTTTTAATCGAGACAACGAATAAGTTTTCATCTGAAAATTTGTCCTGTATAGGAGTAAAATCTCCATTATCTTGTTTTATCCTAGATAGAAAGTCTGCAACTATGTTGAATTTCCCAGGCTTATCTATTATGGTCACATTTAATTCTTGGAGTAATAACCATTTGATTATTCTCCCATTTACTGAGTGTTTGTTCATCAAGTATTTGATAGTTGAATGGTCTGTGAACACACACTAGTATAGAAACAATAATATATTAGTAAAAAAACTAATAAATATTGCTTATAAATGACCAAACATGGTCACGTGACCATTAGAAGTTTATTGCCAGTAATTTATAATGCGACCAAATTGATGACTAAACCATTTTTATTCATTTATTGGCTATTTTGATTGATCAATTTGGTAGTATATTTAGTCGTTGATTTAGTCATTGATTGTTGTAATCTGGTCACTCATTTAGTCATTTTTATTCACTACTATATTTAGTCATTGATTGTTGTTAACTAGTCACTTATTTAGTCATTTTTATTCACTGATTTCTGTCTATTGGTAGTGTATTTAGTCATTAATTTTAATCATCATTTTGATCAATTTGGTAGTATATTTAGTCATTTTTATTCACTGGTTTAATTCTGGTCATATATTTAGTCATATTTATTCACTGTTCACTAATTTTTATCAATTGGTAGTATATTTAGCCAATTTAATTATTAATTGACGTCAATTAGTAGTATATTTAGTCATTTTGAAGCTTGCATTTAGTCATTAGTATATTTAGTAGTATATTTTGAAGCTTGCACAATGAAACAACTTTGAGAAGGTAAAAACAACTTGTTTTATTGATAAAAAATACTTACAAACAACATACAGATCTGAAAATAAGTTACAATGCTTTCTCTTTGTTGAAAAAACCTTCATGGTTACAATACATAGCTCAAAGAATGAGCAAGAAACTAATTTTCTGAGTATCACTGAGCATAGAAGCACAAAGACATTCATAGATGTCTTCTTCACAAATCCATGACTATCTCATATTGAAGCTCACTATCCTAGTTCAAGGTCACACTGTCATCTCTGTAGAAATCCTATCTCATGCACCATTTTCTCTATAGGAATATAAGTCTTCCCAAAAGTACCATTTTTGAACATAAAGCATGTGAATTGTTTCTATTTAACAACATAAAAAACATAAGTCTTCCTAGTTAGCAGAAAAATAGGAATAAAAGTAGAAATCCTGTCTTTGTATAACAAGGAATATAAAGCACATGAATTGTTTGACAAAATGCCTCAAAGAAATGTGGTCTTATGGACTATAATGATTGCAAGATATGCACAAATTGAACTTTTTTAGAAGACTTTAGAAACTTTCAAGCAAATGCAATTAGCAGGTGTAAAGCCAGACTCCACAACCTTTTCCAACATCCTCCCTGCTTGTGCCAAAGTGGGAGCTTTGGAATAGGGTATGGACATCCATCAAAGCATGAAGGATAGAGGAATTTTTTTAGATGTTGTAGTTGCAACTGCCTTGGTAGACATGTATGCAAAATGTGGAACCATGGACAAGGCACATGAACTATTTGATAGAATGCCTAAAAAAATGTGGTCTCATGGACTGCATAGAGAGAGCTTAGAGAGAGCCTCCTGATCGACTGCAATATAAAGGAGGAAAGAAGAATGAAGAGAGGTGTAAGTAATGTAGTTGTGCCGGATGAAACTATTTAGAAATTCAGGGAAGACATCTATTAGGTATTTCATTTGGCATGATTGCTCCCCTGTAGCATTGCAAGGAGCCAGGGCATGAGGGCACGGGATGGCGGGCTCTCCCTGCATCCCCGTGAAGAAAATTTTGTGTGTGCATGGGGATGTGGGAAGAGAAAAAATGTGGCCTCATGGACTGCATAGAGAGAGCTTAGAGAGAGCTTTTAATCGCTTAGAGAGAGCTCATATGATTGAGAAGGTAACATGAAACTTTCATGGTATGTACAATGATTTGAATGGTAGTGAGTTCATATTGTTAGCCCCCTGATTGACTGCAATATAAAGGACAAAAGAAGAATGAAGAGAGGTGTAAGTAATGCAGCCATGCAGGATGAACTTGCTTAGAAATTCAGGGAAGATATCTGTTGGGTATTTCATTTGGTGTGATTGCTGCCTCACCTACTTATCTCTATGTAGTCTAGGGTCCCCCGCAACCCCACAAGGAGTCAAGGCATGAGGGTACAGGATGGTGGGCTCTCCCCACATCCCCACGAAGGAACTTTAGTGTGTACGCGGGGATGTGGGGTGAGCAATTATTACTAGATATGCACAAAATAGATTTGTTGGAAAGACTTTACAAACTTTCAAGCAAATGCAATTGGTAGGTGTAAAGCTAAATTCCACAACCTTTGCTAGCATCCTTCTTGCCTGCACCAAAATGGGAGCATTGGAACAAAGTATGGACATCCATCAAAAAGTAATGAATAGGGGAATTTTGTCAGATGTTGTAGTTTTAACAGCCCTGGGAGACATGTATGCAAAATGTGGAAGCATTGACAAGGCATGTGAATGGTTTGGCAGAATGCCTCAAAGAGATGTCATCCCATGGAATGCAATGATTGTAAGATATGCACACAATGGATTTTTTGAAAAGGCTTTAGAAAATTTCAAGCAAATGCAATTAGTAGGTGTAAAGCCAAATTCGACAACCTTTGCCAGCATCCTCCCTGCCTATGCCAAAATGGGAGCTTTGGAACAGGGTATGGACATCCATCATAACATAATGGAAGGGGGATTTTTGTCAGATATTATAGTTAGAAATGCTCTGGTAGACATGTATGCAAAATGTGGAAGTATAGATAAGGCACATGAACTATTTGATGGAATGGCTCAAAGAGATGTCATCTCTTGGAATGCAATGATTGTAGGATATGCACAAAATGGATTTTTTGAAAAGGCTTTAGAAAATTTCAAGCAAATGCAATTAGCAGGTGTAAATCCAAATTTGACAACCTTTGCCAGCATCTTGCCTGTGATATCATGGATACCCACTCTCCCGCAAGCACTTCAAGTCATGCCTGTGGTGATGCAGGCCTTTCCCGCATCACCGAAGGCATGACTTGAAGTGCTTGCGGGAGAGCAGGTGATGTGGGGGTATCTAATTCCTGAGATAAATGAAGAAGCAAGCCAAATTTCCATAATATATTTGTGCAAAGCCATATTTTTGGGAAAGCCCTGCATCACCCACTCTCCTGCAAGCACTTCAAGTCATGCCTACAATGATGTGGGAAAGCCCCGCATCACTGCAGGCATGACTTGAAGTTCTTGCGAGAGAGTGGGTATCCATGATATCACATTTCTTTGAGGCATTTTTTGAAACAATCCGCTTTCCTTTTCTATGCTTCCACATTTTCATGTATGTCTAGCACGACACTTGTAACTACAACATATGACAAAAAACAAGGATTGCTGAGTCTGATACACTTACTTGGGACTGTGCATTCTTAGTGTATCTTATTCTTGTGGCTGTGAGGTGAAAGTTTTAACTGTCCAAGTGATGGGTTCAGAATTTTCACAATCACGAAATGGTGGTCATTGTGAGAGGACTGTCATAGTATAGTAAAATTTCAAACAAAGATGATGAAAGGACAATGACCAATTTGATTAAGGAAGTGACTTCACAAATGTTGAAGGGACAATCCTAGTATCTTTGTTTTGAAGGTCAGTAATTTCAATGTTGGAAGACAATGCTGCAGATTCTTCCATGCCATCAACTTCAAGAAACAACACAATTGGCTGAAGGAGCTTCTCATTTTACACAATGTAGTTCACCAAGCTCATTAGAAGCTGCAAATAAATATAACAAATTGAAATATGAACCGGAGAATGAATGCATATGAGATTATTCTTTACCTCCAAGTGGGACCCTTAGTCCTCAAGACATTGTCAATATAGTGGTATGTTTTCAAGGGCAATACTTTCAACCTACAGGGACCTTGCATTGTGACATGAATGGAGGAAGTTGTCTAGTAGTCTAGGGTGGTAATCTTCAAGAGTTTTGTGTCAATAGTGATTTCAATAAGATATTTTTCATATGCCCTATATGGTTGTTAAATGCTAAGGCATGAATGGAAATTTCTTCAAGTGCTATGCAAGGCCATTGAAATCAAAGATCTGTCCTCTAAGTCATTTGCACATGGTGATTGAGAACCCAATGAGTAAGAAGTAAAAGAGCACTAGATCATAGCACTACAAAATGGTCATGAGTTATGCAATGAACTTCACTGTTCTTTTGATCACAAAGGAGATCAAGATAATAACCAACAATGTGCATGGAGAATGTTCATGGACGAGTGCAAATTTCCTTACAAAGTAATTACCACAGTAGAGTTTGAGGTGAATTGCACCTGCTATTTTATGCTGATATGGATATATTCTAACATGTAGTCAATTGTTGTAGCATAACAGATAGGCTAAATAGTTGTTCATATACCATTGTTTCTAATTCAAAATTGCTCTACCTTATTCTAGGAGCAAATCACAGGGAGAGTCTATACATAAGACACCATTATTTCAAATTCAAAATTGTTGGCTCTTTCACAATTGTTTGCTTCATTTATTTGATCTAAGACAACCCCCTGTATAGAAGATGCTCTCAAAATCACAGTAAAATCCTTTATTCCGAGAAGACTGTTTAGAATATTCCCATCATAACAATGAACAAAAGCATCAGTCATTAACCTGAACTTTGCAAGAGTTTCATCAAATTCTACTTTTCCACTCTCTTTTCCATTCTAAATTTTATTCCCAATTTCATCCATGAAGAACTTCCTCAACCTGTAGATCTTGTTGTTAGCCATAACTTTACCAGGTGTTGAAGATAGTTTCGAGTTTTTACCCAAGAAACAGTTGACAAAATTTGGCCTTACCAGATACAATGTGTTGAAAAGCTCTTTGAAGTTATTCTAGAAAAGAGTTCTTGAGAGTATAATGTGCAATTTTAAATTAACCTTTTTGCATGAATTCCATTGTATCTAGTAAGGCTGAATTTTGTCAATTGCTGCTTTTTGTCAAAATTCAGCCTTACTAGATACAATGGAATTCATGCAAAAAGGTTAATTCAAAATTGCACATTATACTCTCAAGAACTCTTTTCTAGAATATCTTCAAAGAGATTTCCAACACATTGTATCTGGTAAGGCTGAATTTTGTCAATTGATGCTTGGGTAAAAACTTGAAGCTATCCTCGACACCTGGTAAAGTTATGGCTAACAACAGGATCTATAGGCTGAGGAAGTTCTTCATGGATGAAATTGGGAATACAATTCAGAATGGAAAAGAGAGTGGAAAAGTAGAATTTGATGAAACTCTTGCAAAGTTTAGGTTAATGACTAATGCTTTTTTTCATTGTTATGATGGGAAGATTCTGAATAGTCTTCTCAGAATAAAGAATTTTACTGTGATTTTGAGAGCATCTTCTATACAACAGGCTATCTTAGATCAAATAAATGAAGCAAACAATTGTGAAAGAACCATCAATTTTGAATTTGAAACAATGGTGTCTTATGTGTAGGCCCCCCTATGATTTGCTCTTAGAATAAGTAGAGCAATTTTAAATTAGAAACAATGGTATATGAACAACTATTTAGCCTATCTATTATGCTACAACAATTAACTATAGGTTAGAACAAATCCATATTAGCATAAAATAGCGGGTGCAATTCACCTCAAACTCTGCTATGGTAATTTCTTTGTAAGGAAGTTTGCACTCCATGAACATTCTCTATGCACATAGCCAAACATTTAAAGTTCTTAACCAAAGCTCCAAAAATGAGTATCTTGTCATTGCATGACTCCTACTTTTGCTCTGAGTATGACAGTACCTGAGCTTCTAGTGTTTCTAGACGAAACCTATAGCAAAAACATGTAGTCTCCATCTGAAGGAACCATCTTTGAAGCTCTTCCCTGAACTAAGGGTTGAAAACATTAGAAGAAAAGCAATACCATAATTCTAAAGTAACAATTTGTATCAAGACAAATGTTAGAAAGTATAATTAAAAAGACAAATCCTTACAATTGGACCTCAAATTAGACCAAGCAGATTTATGATTTTATCTTTAGAATGTAGGAACTTTCTTTGTTGGAGCTTCATGACGTCAAATTAGATCTCAAATTGGACCAACAGATTTATGATTTTATCTTTAGAATGTAAGAACTTTCTCTGTCTGATATTCATGACTTCAAATCGGATCCAAAATTAGACCAGTAGATTTATGATTTTCTTTGTCCACTGATGTTTGTATTCCTATACTCAGGTTTTGCTTCTGAGTAAAAACACTTGGAAGTGTTTTAGACTGGCTCAAGGTACTCTCCAACCTGGTTATGTCACTGATAGCAATCCAAGTTTGCCTGAACCATCCATACCTGAATGTTGCATCACAATCTATTCTTTCTACACATAAAAATGCCACATATTAACCCCTTCTAAATAAAATATTTGATCATCATAAACCCATAATTAATAAATCATTTTAATTTCAGAAAGAATTCGATGCCATTTACTATCAAAACAAAACATCCATGAAGCCTCCTAAATGTATCTTAAAGCAAGTTTACAGGATGGGTTTCAGTATAAGAAGATTTTGACTACAGCTCTCAATGAATGTATTATAAGTAGAAAAGAAAATTCTCCACACTCGAAGTAATGCAGTAAAACATGTAGTGCATTCAATTATGTAGTGCATTCAAGCACAACCCATGTTTAATGGGATATTCTAGAGAGTGATCAAGATTTTCTAAACCTTATGAATGTTATTTAAAAGTGTATAGCTTAAACTATAGACCAAGTTTGTTACATACTTGAATGCAATCTTCGGTTACCACAAACTATAATAATGTGATATGCTAATAACCATTATGGGAAGTATTAAAGCAAGACCCATGCTATATAGGATACATTTCCTTGATCAGGTTTACATACCTTAATGATCAAACACAAGCTTCCCACACACTCTAGGATACAATCCAAGATCATACCATACCCTGTCAAGACAGCTAATTTTCTGACCTAAGATTTAAGGTTGTTTTTTAATACCAAAAAAAGCATTGGTAAGAGAATTACTAGGGTACAAACCCTAGGCCTGTTGGCAAGAGACACTATATGGATTCATGATTGTTGTCATTGATGGCAACAAAGTTTATCCCACACATCCACAGGACATGGTGTGTCTTTACCGGAAGTCAGAGTGAAGAATGTTGTGGTCTGGTAAACAAGAAAAGAGCATGTGGCGAGGTCCGACAGTCAGGTCTGGATCTCTCAGAGGAAGTATCTTGGTGAAGTGCGGATTTGGGGAAGTCAAGAGGACTACCTTGAGTGATTGATTCTAAGGATTTAGCCTCCGATGATAGATGAAGAAACAGATATGAATACTTGAGTATTGGGTTCCTGATTGGCAGTGTGAACAGAGGAAGAATTGACTAGCAGAACATCAGACATTATTCTGGATGTGTTACTGATGATGGTAAAGATTCTTAAGGCATAAGTTATGATTGGCCGACATGATTGATGACTTCTACAAGTATATCTTTGATCCGCATCACGGTAAGCAAGGATTTAGCCGACAGATCAGAGTTCATTGAAAATATTGACTATTCCGGATGCCGACTAGAAAGGTGATGAAATCACTTGTGCGTATATATATACAAGATGGATTTAGTTGTGAGGTGTGTCGTGGTTTTTGGGGATGTGCGAAGAAAAGCAGTAGAGCCAAATAAAAGTAGAAAGGAATGTCTAGTATGTGAAAGGAGAGCAGCACAAAAGAAGAGGAAAGATGAGTGCAGCAGATCAGTGTACTGAGCCTAACCAAAATTAAACTCTAGCATATGTTGATGCTCCTTATCAGTTCAAGTATTGTATTACACTCTTTATAAATTTTAGATAGTGTGTCTCTTGTAGGCAGTGTGCCTCTTGTGAGCAGTGTGCTCGGGCAGTGAGCCCTAATTGACAAGTGCCATTTTGTATTTCCATTCTTCTAACAGAGAATACAATCTTGGGTTAATCACCCCGTGGTTTTCTCCCTTAACAGGGTTTTCCACGTCAAAAATATTGTGTCATGTGTATTTCCATTTCATGGTTATGTTTGCTTATTTGAATTAATGCTGCATTGATTATTAAGAAAGTTCAGAAAGCAGAAATAATTAGGATAACTAATTCACCCCCCCTCTCAGTTATCAACAATTGGTATTGTAGTTAGGGTAAAATTGCAAATCAGGGCAAATAAATGAACGACAATGATAAAAACCCTAGCAATGCACAATGAAGCACAAGACAACATGAAAATCAAAATAACAAATGTAAATGCAAACCGATCTCCATGCTATGCTCAATTTATCTCCATTGCTCTTCTCCACCTCACATGAGTATGCAAGATTTTGAAGGATTATTGTTGGAAGAATGTTGGGTGCTCACTTCTACAGCATAACATTAAGATGAAGATGTTATGATGATGATAGTTGAAGGATGCAAAGGCTCTAATGATATTTTGACAGCATGTGGATACTTGAGGATCAATGCATGCTAATGATAATTTGGCAGAATAATGTTACTTGAAGCTCAATGCATTTTAGAAAATTTGGCAGAATAAGGGTACTTGAAGCTCAATGCATGCTAATGGCTTATGAGGGGGTTGATTTATAGGAAAGGCTTGGTTCAAATGAATGGTTGAGATTAAAAAGCTAATTGATTGATGTGGACGTCTAGGATTGATTAGGTATTCCCACTCTTCAAGGGAGTTGTAGTCATTTGACAAGTATCAAGGAGGATAGGGCTCATGTGTGCTTGTGTACATAAAAAGTACTACATATAAAAGATATTAAATAAGAGGCTGTAGTACCACTTATCTTTTTTAAATGAAAGAGGCACACATGTCGGCTAAATGATAAGATAAATTAATTAAATAAATAAAATTTATTTAATTAATTGGAAAGTCGGCTTATGATGAGAACTTAATTCAAATAAAATATTTGAATTAGTTGGGATATGAGTTGGATATTAATTAAATAAATAAAATTTATTTAATTAATTGGATAGTGGGATTAGGATATGATTAAAATGAGATTTTAATTAAATAAATAAAATTTATTTAATTAATTGGCTAATGGATAAATGGGATTAAGAGTGGGATTTAGGACAAAATGCTACATGATGTCTAAGTGATGTTTTTGACAAGGTGTTGCTAGACATGAACAAAGTTGGGACAAATTTGGGTGTCTACATTTTGCCCCTCTTTGAGATGATGTTCGAGATGATAAGATTTGTGTTGAGTAACATCATTTCAAAGAAGCTAAGGTATGGATAATCGAAAAGGATATGCGATGATGAGGTAAGGATAATGGGAAGATAGGATGATGATGCCCCCTCGAGAGGATAGGTGGGTTGGACAAACACGGGTATGCTCTCGAAAAGAAATGGCTTGGCTAAGAAAGAAACATAAATGATAAGGTATGGATAAAAGAAAGGAATGATGTGTTATGCTGCAATGAAAGTGAGCAACCATGATGTTTGATATAGCACTAGACATTATGCACCAAGGTATAAGGACCAAGGTGACGATGTGTCTTGTGCCCCAGCGTAATACAACCTTGTCTGGTGTATGAGGAAGTAAACTTAGAGCATTAAAGTCCTAATGCATAAAAGGTATGATATGACCTTAGATGCAAAGGATAGTGCAAAAAGCTATTCCAACATACACAAGATATGAATATTAGCTGGAAAGTTATAGATGTGATACAAATGCAAGATAAAAAGATAACACACACAAGAAAGCAAGCAAGCATGCACAAATGATTCAAAAACAAACAAGGTATTGCCCCTGTCAAGCTGTAAACCAATGATTGATTGTTTTGATGATGATAGTTGAGAGTGCTGTCATTGTGGGGAAAGCTATATCCCTAGATCAACACAAGGTTGTTTGCTGAGTTTGTTGGCTAATTGGCTGATTGATTTGGCTTACAACAAGGCTAGGATCAAGACCATGGATTGCGTTTAGATAACTTGGCTTGATTGATTAACTTGATTGGTATGGATTAAGGATGGGCTTGCACTTGGATCTTTGTTTGGAATAATTTGAGTTGATTTGATTTGATGGATGGATGAAGATTGATTTGATTGAGATTGATTGATGAAATGTTGATGATGGTATGATATGTGGTGAATTGAATTGCTTTTGATTTGCTTGAAGTGATTGGATTTGTTTTAGTTGTTGGCTTGATGTGCTTTGGTTTTGATGTTTGCTATTGTTAGGTTGATTGTTTTGATGATTGGATTGTTTTGAATGATGATAGTGATGGTGTGATGATTAGAGTGTCCACTCAATCTAGGCATAAGCAAGTGTTCTCAGTGTGCTCAAAGGATGTAAAACAAACAAGGTATTGCCCTTGTCAAGTCATAAACCAATGATTGATTGTTTGACGGATGATTATAGATAGTGTTGTCATTGCGGGGAAAGCTATATCCCTAGATCAACACAAGGATGTGGGAACGCTATATCCCATTGATGATGATTGATTGGGCTCATGACAAGATTCGGATCAAAAACTTGGTGATTTGATTGGATAATGTTCCTTGATTGATTAGCTTGCTTGATATGGATTAGTGTGACTTGGATTTAAGATCATTGCTTAGATTGATTTGATTGATATGATTGGAAGAAGTGATTGATTGAAATGGATGAATGAATGTTATTGATAGGAAGAATTGATGATGATGAGGATTTGATTTTGATTGAATGTTGATGGAGTGGATTGTTTTGGATGATGTGATTAGTTTTATTGCTTGGATTTTGTTGGCTATTTGATTTTTTTGGATTTTTTGACATATTTTGAGTTTTTTGTTGGAGTTTTTGGGATATTTTAATTTTTTTGGATTTTTTGAAATATTTTGAATGTCAATGGATTTACAATTTGGGTAGCCTTTGTGCTTGATACCAATGACAAGGGAAGACCAAGTCTAGGTGCAAGGATGGAGGAATGGGATTGGATGGATAAAATGATGGGCTCATAGTAAATGGGATGAAAGGCTCATGATAAATAGGTGGATAGATAAGAGATAGGCCATAAAAGAGATGGATGCTTGCCTCATGATAAATAAATGTGGATAAGCTATAAGATGGAAAGCTCATGATAAGGATATGCCATAGTGGATGGATCATAAAGGAGCTAGGATGTGATCTCCAAAGACTATGTCGCATAGGAAGAACTTGCCCCATTCTAGGTGGTAATGCTTAGGATTTTTACATGACAAAGTTCATGACCAAGGGATGGCATGATTGGATTTTACATGGCGCTTATGATGATAGGATGACATGATGGATTGGTGTAAATGGGATGGATAAATTGTCAATGGATAGGACTTGGTTTGGAAAGAAGGTATGTCAAGAGATATCCAAATATGTTTCAACATTTTTCCCCTATGTCTTCATCAAGATCAAAAGGAGGAGGATGGAAAAATGGGTTCAATAGGATAGGCATGTTTATGTAATGGCTAAGGATGGTAGGATGGTATGGTAATGGTAGGACATGATAGGATGGAAAATGATATAATGGGATAGATAGTTTGGATGAGACAATGTGCCCCCAAGTGTAAGTGACATAGAAGATCAACCTACACATGATACTTGTTTGCCAGGTTTTCATCATGGTACTTATCCAAGGCACCTGTTTACCAGGTTTTCACCGTTGGACGAAGGGATTTCTCTTTACCTTTTTGATTTTTTTTTTTTTTTACTTTTAGATGGGTTGACAATTACACATGGTGCCTGTTTGCCAGGTTTTCACCATGGTAATGGATAGGAGGGACTCAAGTGGCTAGTGCTATGAAAGGTGATAGTGTCCCTTTAGAGATGGATGATGTCTTCGCATGGACCATGTCAAGTGTGCTCATAGATGTTGATAAGGGATTGCATGGATGGGAGATGGAGTAGGTAGATAGTGGATGATGAAATGGATTATGATAGGGTAGGCTAGTGGCTTATGGTGTGGATTTATATAGGCTTATGGAATGAAGATGGATGAAACGTTTATGCCAAAGCATGGACCATAGGATTAGCATGGGGGAGATATGTAGGAGAATGGATGGAAGATGGGGAGATGTAGTTATGTGGAGGTGCTGCGAAGTGGAAGGGAACCATGACCAACGGCTGCGCACAGCGTGATAAACATTGAAGCTTTTGATTGGATGGTGGTGTAGGAAGCAATGGAGATGTTTTCTTAGGGGATGGTTGATGAAGTGATTTAGGAACCCACATAGATTTAGTATGTTTAGTGCTTTTGTTTTGCTTGTGGGATTTTTGAAGGGAATGGAAGTTTTGGATGGAAGTAGGCTTTTGGATGGATATATGTGGTTGGGATTCTTGAGAGGTGGATCAGGATGCCTCATTCACTTTGCTAGCTGTTTGCTTAGGAACCCAAACCATTTTACTTTTGGGCTTTGCATTTGGAGGTAAGGGCTTCAATAGCTTTTTGAATGTACTTTGCTTAGAAGATGGATGATTTAGAGACTTTTCACATTGATGCCCTAAGGCATGAGGGTCCTTAGGAGTTTGAGTTGGATTTTTAGCTTTATAAGTAGAGGCATGAAAATTTTTGCTTTTGAATCCCATGGGATGGGTGGAGTGGATGGAATGATTGGAAGCTTTATGCTTAAATGATGTGTGCTTTTGTTGGCCATGATTAGGGATGTAAGGATACTTATGAATGATATGTATGTTAGGTGTTGGAAGTAATGGTGGCAAGGTGGATGGAGGGATATTTGGAGTTGGTGAAAGTGGAGGCAAAGTGGATGGCGGAAGGTGTACGGTCACATGCTTTTGACATTTATAGGATGATAGAGGTGAAATGGCAACATATGTTTTGGGTAGATGATGGGGGGTGCAATGGAAAGTGTTAGGTTTAGGATGCATGAAGGGATTACCAACATCTTGGCCTTGTTTACCTTGGAGTGTGTATCCAAGGCCATATGAGCATGGAGGGATCTTGACATGGTTTGGCTCCAAAATACCTTGTTCATAAAGGTCTAGACCTTTACCTTGGTAGTTCATGTTTTGGAGTATGCGATGGACAATGGGACGAGGTGTGCTTTGAACATTAGACTTGAGTTTATTATTAGGTGGAGAAGGTGAAGTGGAGGACAAAGGTTGTTGTTGTCCTAAGGAAGAACATTCATGGACAAAGGTGGTAAGACCACTAGGAAATGATAGTGGATTTGAAGTGGAATCGATGGTGGATGTGGAAGGAGGATCATTAGGATCTTGATTATGTTCATTATGTTCGCTAAGATCCAAGTTATTTGTTTGATCTTTTATGCTTGCTTGGGGGACAAGTGTCTCATCATGACAAGTGGATGTTTGCTTATTATGGATAGGGCTAGATAGCGGATGACTAGGAGCAATGTGGATATCTTGCTCATGGATAGATATAGGATTATGGATAGGATCAAGGTGCTCATGGATAGCTTCTTCATAGGTATCATCTTGATCATAAAGAAGGTAAATATTATGGATGGGTTGCATGAAAGTGTTTTGGTCTTGAGTTGGACTAGGGCTTAATGTTTCCACATGCTTAGGATTAAATAATTGACATACCTCTTGGGTTGCTTGAATGGAAGTGGAAGGCTCTTGGATAGGCTCTTGGTCAACAACATGAGAACATGATGACTCTTGACTTGGATTAATGATAGGAGACTCTTGAATAGGCTTGATGGATTGTAGGTCACATGATGGGCTTAAAGGGCTAGATATGTTAAAGGAAGGCTGTTGAAGAGGCTCAAGGATATGTGAACCACATGATGGGATTATATGATTGGACATGACCTTTGGAAGTTCTTTGGTAGGCTTATGAATGGGTGTTTGACATGGAGGTAGTTTATTCCTTGCTAGTAGCCAATGGATCACATCCTTTACAAGTGTATGAGTGAATGGGAAATATAATGGATGAGTGATAATAGTAGATGGTGTTGTAGGCTTATGATTAGGATTAGGTTGAGGGCTAATTGGATTTGGACTAAATGAGGGTGACACATGGGATTGGGATGATGTGGCATGATTTCTCATTATAGGTAGGTACACCTTGTAAACAATTGGGAAAAGCATGGGGCATGTATTTGTATCATGGCCTTTGGTCCTATGGTATGCACAATAATCATGTTCATCATATGGACTTTCTTCACATGGGTTGATGGGGGGAAGTTCAATGAGTTTTGCTTCAAGCATTCTTTGTAAAACTATCTCAGCCGCATCCTTTGGTGAAGGATTAGAATGACATGGTGATGAAGGTAATGGAGGGCTTGGTGATTCAGAAGGTGGAGGAATTAATGGACTAGGAATGGGATCACATGGTGGTGTTGGGATAGGATTAGTTGGCTCATGTGTCGGCATGTGATTGGATGGTGGTGGCCACTCTAGATTGGTATTTCCCTTGTCAAAGGTAATTAAGTCTTGCATAGGATAACTTGGACTCATTTGATTTATGTACAAGGGGCCATTGGGATTTGGATATGATTCTTGTTGGAAAGGTGGATTTAGATCTATCAATGGTGCTTGGTGGTCTTGTTGAAAAGGTGTACTTGGACTTACTTGATTTATGTACAAAGGGCTATTTGGACTTGCATGTTGTTCTTGTAATATCATTTGATTGCTTTGTGGATGGGCTTGGTAGTGCATTGGAATGGTGGTATGAGGGATTGGATAAGCTTGAGGTGGAGGTTGATAGGTTGATGTGGCATTGACTTGGTGGATAAGTGGATTAAGTTGATAGGAAGTGGATGGATATGACATGTGGCTATGAAGTGGATTAGGTTGATAGTGAATGGCTAAGGATTGTTGTACTTGTTGAGCTTGACTAGTGGCTAAAAGGTGTTGGACTTGGGCTATGAAGTGTTGCAGTTGAGGTGATTGGCTTACGTGGGGTTGAGCTTTTTGGATGAAGAATTGTAATATTTCAATGGTGTCTTGGTGTAGGGGCTGTGATCCTTGATAAAGATTTTGGAGGAATCTTTGGAATTTGATTTCTAGGTCCTCTAGTGTAGACATGTTGTCACCAAGTGTTTGTCTTAAGTCCTTTTAGCAAGTGATTGTTTAGGGATTTGGATGATAATGTGGAAGTGATTTGGCTATGAATGGTTGGATGATGACTAGGCTATGTTTGGGATGAAAGTGATTGGGTTTGAATGTTATTGGACGAATGTGTAGGATGACTTGTCTTTATGTGTTTGGGTGTTTAGAGCTTGATGTGGCAATATTGAAACAAATGATTATGCATATACACACATGAATCACTCACGCAAGACACATAAGCAAGTTTTAGTTTGGAAAAATGGGATGATGGTTAAGCAAGCACGTGAAGACACTCAACAAGTCTTAGTTAAGGCAAGGCCACTATCACAAGGAGGTTCTAGTGAAAATCCGGGGGACCGGCACCCCACGAGCATCCAGCAAGCCACTTAAGACTTTAACTAACCCTACTAGGAGTTTTAATATACACAAGGGTACACCTCCTTTCGAGTTAGCACTATATGGTGAGCACTAATACCGGTTAGACTTGACTTTCGCCTTATCCTCTAATTTTTATAGTGGACCGGATGAAAGTACCGCTTGAGGTCATTCCCTTGGGGTGGATACCAAGGTAGGCCTCTCTAAGGCTAAACAAAAGCAACACAAGTAAATGTTTTTGATCTCCAAGTTCGTGTTGGGATGCGAGGAGAGAGCATACACATTTACTTGGTCACACTCGCATGGGGTTCATTAACCTTAGAAATTCAATGTGTGGAAGACAATGCAAGCACTTGTTTGTTTTAAATCCAATCCAAATGTGATGAAAGACAATGGTTTGTTTTAGCCCAATTTTTCAATGGTGTGATAGCAAACAATTGTTCATTTTATGCCCAAAATTCAAATGTGTTTGCAAACAATGATTAGAAGATGAGAAATGAAATGATTGCACCTGGTTAATTTGCTATCCAAATTGCTGTAGTTGTTGATGTCAATGTTGCTCCAGCTCCTTATGATCACCTACAACATAAAAAAAAATGATATTATAATGCAGCATAAAAAATAGGCTTATCAGGCAAGGAAAATTGTAATTTTAGATGCATAGCCAAATTAGATTTGATTATTTCGATAGATTTTTGGTTTGAAAATTAAAAAATCAAAGAAGAGACCCCCATTAATTTTCAGAGAGCTTTCCGAAAATGTAAAGAAATCAGAAAAATTCCCTGTTTTACGCCCAGAAATGCGGATTTATGGAAACGGTATAGTCGGCAAAGATCGGATATTTTCGCACTATAAACAACCTCCAAATTAAATCTACAAAACATAGACCCCCATTATAATTTCAAGAGCTTTCCAGAAATATAAAAATTTCTAAAAAATTCACTGATTGGCACCCAGAATTGTGATTTTATGAAAAAACATAAAAACATGATAAATCCCGCAAAATTCATGATAAACCCAAAATGTTTCTGCTGTAGCTTCCTTATATCATGGACAAACATCTGCTAAGATTGTGTAGAAAAATTCATAGCCATTTGGAAGATATGATGAAATCTTTAAAACTTAGGGTTTTGTCGAAAAAGTAGCAGATCTGCAACAAAAAGTTAATTAAACCTGCAAAACTCAACAATGGGGGTTATATGAATGCAAATTTTTACTACAAAAACCTGCAAAAAAGATCAAGCGAAGTGAGTCCCACCGGGCGTGCCAAATGTAGTTAGGGTAAAATTGCAAATCAGGGCAAATAAATGAACGACAATGATAAAAACCCTAGCAATGCACAATGAAGCACAAGACAACATGAAAATCAAAATAACAAATGTAAATGCAAACCGATCTCCATGCTATGCTCAATTTATCTCCATTGCTCTTCTCCACCTCGCATGAGTATGCAAGATTTTGAAGGATTATTGTTGGAAGAATGTTGGGTGCTCACTTCTGTAGCATAACATTAAGATGAAGATGATATGAGGATGATAGTTGAAGGATGCAAAGGCTCTAATGATATTTTGATAGCATGTGGATACTTGAGGATCAATGCATGCTAATGATAATTTGGCAGAATAATGTTACTTGAAGCTCAATGCATTTTAGAAAATTTGGCAGAATAAGGGTACTTGAAGCTCAATGCATGCTAATGGCTTATGAGGGGGTTGATTTATAGGAAAGGCTTGGTTCAAATGAATGGTTGAGATTAAAAAGCTAATTGATTGATGTGGACGTCTAGGATTGATTAGGTATTCCCACTCTTCAAGGGAGTTGTAGTCATTTGACAAGTGTCAAGGAGGATAGGGCTCATGTGTGCTTGTGTACATAAAAAGTACTGCATATAAAAGATATTAAATAAGAGGCTGTAGTACCACTTATCTTTTTTAAATGAAAGAGGCACACATGTCGGCTAAATGATAAGATAAATTATTTAAATAAATAAAATTTATTTAATTAATTGGAAAGTCAGCTTATGATGAGAACTTAATTCAAATAAAATATTTGAATTAGTTGGGATATGAGTTGGATATTAATTAAATAAATAAAATTTATTTAATTAATTGGATAGTGGGATTAGGATATGATTAAAATGAGATTTTAATTAAATAAATAAAATTTATTTAATTAATTGGCTAATGGATAAATGGGATTAAGAGTGGGATTTAGGACAAAATGCTACATGATGTCTAAGTGATGTTTTTGACAAGGTGTTGCTAGACATGAACAAAGTTGGGACAAATTTGGGTGTCTACAGGTATCAAAGCCAATTTCCTCCTGACAGAGTCTAACAGCTTGAGGAAGATTTGGGAATTCAAATGGATGTATATGGTTTAAGGGAGCAACTCAAGACTGCCCTTGATGATCTTGAGCAGTCAAACTCTGAAGTCAATGAATTAAAGGAAAGACTCAAACAGGCTGATGATTTCATGAGAGAGCTAAAAGACAAATTAAGTCTCTCTATGAAAAAGAGAAAGGAGCTACTTCAGCAATTGGCAAGTCAAGGTGAAGCCAATGATACAAATGAAGATCTGAAAGAGAAAACAAAGTTATGTGAAAAGTTATCAAAAGAAATCATTATGGTAAGACATGAAATGGAATCAAGAGTTATGAAGTTTACCCAAGAGGTTGAAGAGAAAAGAAAAACTGACGATAATCTAAGACAATCTCTCAAGGAGAAATCAGAAGATTGCCACAAGATAGATAGAATTATCAGACATCTTGAATTTGATCTTGAAGATGCTAAAGATAATGAAGAAAAACTTGAGGATCAAATTGTCTCTCTCAAAAGGGATCTTCAAACAACAAATAAATATAAAGAGAAATTCAAGATAAGTTCTGCTCAACTTGAAGTTCTTCTTGAAAGTCAAAAGAGGGTAGATGACAAGTGTGGTTTGGGATATGAGAAAGGAGAAAGTTCTGAATCTGGTCAGAAGAATTTTGGATCAGAAAATCCAAGGAACAGGTCTAGAAGACCTCCAGTAAGGCAGCCTAATGCTCAAAGATATCCATCCTTCAATGGATATTGCCACAACTACAATAACTTTGGTCATAAAGCTAATCAGTGCAGAAAGAGAATGAATCAGACTAATACATCCTTCTTCGGACAGTGTTTCAATTGCAAAAGGTATGGTCACAAATCTCATGAATGCAGAAATATGCAAATAAACAATTCATTCAATGGTAGATGCTTTGCATGCAATAGAGTAGGTCATATGGCTAATCAATGTAGATCAGGAGGATATCAATCAAATATGAAAAGAAGTATTGTTTGCCAAATTTGCAATAGATCTAGTCATATTGTAAAATTCTGTAGAAATAAGAATCAGGACAAAAGAGGTCCGGTATATCATAATCAGAATCAAGATAAGGGAAAACAAAAAGTGAATGTGGATGAAGTTCAAAGTGAGATGAACAAGATTTGGGTGAAGAAAAGTACAGAGAATGTAGAGGATGGATCCGCACCAGACTTTGGTGCTAATATTCCTTCCAGAAATTAAAAAGTGAGCTTTGGCTCAGGGGGAGACACAAAAAAAACCTTGTTCCCCCAGCCAGTCAATTGGTGCCAAAACAGGCACAAGATGAGTTGCGGATTAAAGGGTTCTTAAGAGAAACATCCAAATAAACTATGGTTAAGATTTGGAAGATCCACAAGATGTTTAAAATCAAGATTGATCTGGTTCTTCAAGTCATCCGCATAAGGCAAACCAAAATGACTTAGGTCGAGAATTTATTGCAACTTAACATTAGGGTTTGCGGAGCAATATAAGGGTTTTCTCACTAAGCATTTGTTCATTCTACATTCAAGAAGAAACGAAAAGAGAGGCTCTGCAACAAAATTCCTCAAGCTCATCCAAGATCATTTGTAGAAGTCAATTCATCCAGAAATCGATCTAGCTAACTCCATGAAACTGAAAGGCACAAAAGGTATTCTCCTTTATCAAATATCTCTCTGTAAATCCTTGAATGATGGGTACTCCAAATATTGTGAAGATCTTTGATAGGCCTCGCCCCAAATTCAAGAAACATCCATACAAATCCTTGGAAGTAGACCCCTAGGAGCTTTTTCTAGTGTTCCACATGGTGTCCTGCATACAGAAGATATTAGGGTTTACATTCACGCAAACATTGAAGAATTTAGAGAGTCCAAATTAATGGATATCTATCACAAGTAGTTAATAGATGATTCTTTTGAGATCAAACCTCAGTATAAAGTCATCCGGGATAAGCATTTTGCACAGTGCATTCATTTCCCCTATTTTCTGGAAGATGAATGGGTCCGGTATATCCTGAGTAGAATACATGACAACTTCATGTGGTTGAACAGGCCGTTTAAGATCACTAAGGATGCCATTAGGGCTGTAACCAGATTACACTCAATCGGTGAAATGCCTACGCTCAAATATGTTAAGAACCAAATCGTCAGTGAGGCTACCGGATCAAAGTTTGATAAAAGAGCTATGACTATTGAGGATATCATAGATCTGGATATCAAATTTGCATCAATGATAATTGGATATAAGATATATCACTCTAGCAAGGAGAATTCTGTTTCCGGAACTGCTATATACACTGCTTATGAAATGTTGAGGAAGAATGTAGACTATGATTTTTGTGAGCTCCTTCTGAACCAACTATTGGAGAATCTACAGAAGATAAAGAAGGATAAGAAGAACTCCTTCAAATACAGTGGTTTGATACTCTGTCTTTTCTTTTATTACATGAATGAGCTTCTCGGATCCAGTGGCTGGGTATGGCAAAATGATAGGCCAGTAGCCATTCAGGTCAGAGATTATATACACGGGATTGGTGATGCCAAGGCACATAATATAGCTCTCTGGGGATATTTCAAGAATTTTCAAAACATGATGCAAGCAAGAGAGAGAATTCCCCAGTCTCTTGTTGAGAAATACAAAGACACAATATGCTTTATGGTAGAGACTAATTAGTGCCTAATGGAGGTAGTAGAACCAAAAACTATATGGATCATGCCTATGGGGTATGAAGTTGATGAACAAATTGTGGAGCTGCATGTTCAACACATGCTAAGTCAGCCAAAGGATCCAAAGGCAGAAAGGTTTGGAACCTTTGAAGAGCTAAGTGTAAAAGTTCATGTGGAACTCAGACAACTAGAAATAAAAAGGAAAGTGAGAAAAGAAGTTCAAGAAATTGCCAAAGGCTTAGGCATTTCAAAGGAGGCACTTGATGCCAATAGGGAAAAGATGGAAAGGGCTAAGGAAGATAAGAAAGAGGCAGAAAAGGGAAGCAAGGAAAGTGGTCCGGTAGAATCTTCCACCCGGACAAGATCATCAAAGAGATCAACACCTATCACTATTAAAAGCTCAAGGATATCAAAACCGGAAGCAAAATCATCTGGGAGAGGAGAGAAAAGAACTAAAACAAAGGCCACAAGGTCTTAGGTCAGTCAAAAGGATGATGAAGAAACTGAATCAGACGAGGAAGTGAAGAAAATAAGGAAAAAGAAGAAGATATCCAGTGAAACCAAGGAGGCAGAAGCAGAAGAGTTTGTTGAAAGAGCCACCCTATCCTTAGATAATATAGTTAAGGCAATCACTGTGGATGGAAATCTGAAGCCATTAACAGAATTTTATGATAAATACAATGAAGCTAATAAGAAGAGTCTGTAGGATGCCACAATTAAGTATCTGAACATTTACAACAAGGCTTTCATTGAGATTGTATCTTTAATTCCTAAAAGCCTTGAGAAGGAACTTGAATTAAGGAAGAATAATGCCAAAGAGAAGGATATGGAGATCTGAGAGTAGATAGCTATTCAGCTATATCCTTCAATCACCCCAAAGTAGATTAGTTTGATCTTCAAAGATTGTAAGAATGAATTTTGGAGCAAAGCCAGAATGAATCAGCTCATGCTTGGTGAGACTGACAAGGTAGCCAAGGAAACAGAAGAGATCCTCCGAAATGTCTTCAAAAGATTCAATCTTCCTATCATAGAGGACTTGGGTGCTGATCCCTCGGCCACAAGTGTTGGAGAGGAATCTACTGATGTAATGACAGAAGAAGTAATGGACTCCGGTGAAGGTAGAGACAAGGGCTTAGAAACCTCTATTCCGGAAGAGGTGGCTCATGAACAAACAAATATCTCTCCTCTAGTTTCCCCTATAGTCTTCGGATCTAAAGGAGAAGAAAGAATAGAGGAGAAAGAAGAAGAAGCAAAAGGAAGAGAAGAAAGTCAAGCTGAGAAGAGCATAAGTGACAGTGCAGAAGAGAAGAAATCTCTGTCTTCGGCAAGAGACACTGCAGAAACTGTCAAGGACTTCTTGACAAAAGAAATGTTGGAGATTAATGAACTGGAGTTACTTCAAGGTCCATTTAACTTTGACTCTCTCTCCCCGGTTCAAACAATGAAGATAGCTTCATTTGCCAATGCAAAGGCAAAAGGAAAACTCCTAAAGTCTCACATGGAAGATTGTGAGCTAATAGAAGCTGCATCTGACGTTTTAGAAAAGATCATGCCATCTTTTTTGAAGGATCACTCAGCCTCCTCATTAGGTAATCTTAAAGCTCTTATTAGTTCAGTTAGCACTCATTTTGAGTCCTTAGAGAAATCAACTGAGGAAAAGGTCCGGAAAGAGTTCTTGGATAAAAGATTCTCTGAAGTACTAAGTCTACTATCCAATGATAGAAGAAATATGGATATAGGGATAAAGAGCTTAGAAAATGCTCTTAAAGATGGCAGTGAAATATATAAATTTTGTCTATCATGGTCCAAAGCAACAATGGAGATTGAGAAGAAAATGAAAGAACAGGAGATCCAACTAACAAAACTTTCTCAAAATTTTGATCCATTTACCTCATCCATAGTAAATCAAGAATGTCAGACCATTGCAGTCTTGGATGAAATTAAGAAGCTAGAGAAAGAAAAGAAAAACAGAATCGGCAGGTTAAATGAGCTTAGAAGAATAATCATTCCTAAGTTGGAGGCCATGCATGAGGCCCTAAGTGATGCTCAAACCACCGCCAAGACAAATAATCTGACAGATCTGAAGAAGGCTGAAGTTTTTACATTCCTGTTGAGCAGTCATATATCAATTTTGGATAGAATGAAGCAAAGTTGGGCAGTAGAATTCATCCAATTGAAGACAACTTTTGTAGACATTCTTCAGTTTATGTGAGTATGTTATATGTGGCTAAGTATAGTTAAATTTTTGAAAATTTTGATGCACGGTTCCCACCCTTTGCCATCGATGTCAAAGGGGGAGTGAAGAGCAGTGAAAAATGTTGTATCCAACTAAGGGGGAGCTATGAAAAATAGAGCATCAGCCAAGGGGGAGCATAGTGTAAACACTTAGTCATTTTTCACTAAGTGTTGCCATCAATACCAAAGGGGGAGATTGTTGGCAAGAGACACTATATGGATTCATGATTGTTGTCATTGATGGCAACAAAGTTCATCCCACACATCCGTAGGACATGGTGTGTCTTTGCCGGAAGTCAGAGTGAAGAATGTTGTGGTCCAGTAAACAAGAACAGAGCATGTGGCGAGGTCTGACAGTCAGGTCCGGATCTCTCAGAGGAAGTATCTTGGTGAAGTGTGGATTTGGGGAAGTTAAGAGGACTACCTTGAGTGATTGATTCCAAGGATTTAGCCTCTGGTGATAGATGAAGAAAAAGATATGAATACTTCAGTATCAAGTTCCTGATTGGCAGTGTGAACAGAGGAAGAACTAACTGGCAGAACATCAGACATTATTCCAGATGTGTTACTGATGATGGTAAAGATTCTTAAGGCATAAGTTATGATTGGCCAACATGATTGATGACTTCTACAAGTATATCCTTGATCCGCATCACGGTAAGCAAGGATTCAGCCGATAGATCAGAGTTCATTGTAAATATTGACTATTCCGGATGCCGACTAGAAAGGTGATGAAATCACTTGTGCGTATATATATACAAGATGGATTTAGTTGTGAGGTGTGTCATGGTTTTTGGGGATGTGTGAAAAAAAGCAATAGAGCCAAATAAAAGCAGAAAGGAATGTCTAATATGTGAAAGGAGAGCAGCACAAAAGAAGAGGAAAGATGAAGTGTAGCAGATCAGTGTACTAAGCCTAACCAAAACTAAACTCTAGTATATGTTGATGCTCCTTATCAGTTCAAGTATTGTATTACACTCTTTATAAATTGTAGACAGTGTGTCTCTTGTAGGCAGTGTGCCTCTTGTGAGCAGTGTGCTCGGGAAGTGAGCCCTAATTGGCAAGTGCCATTTGTATTTCCATTCTTCTAATAGAGAATACAATCTTGGGTTAATCACCCCATGGTTTTCTCCCTTAACAGGGTTTTCCACGTCAAAAATATTGTGTCATGTGTATTTCCATTTCATGGTTATGTTTGCTTATTTGAATTAATGCTGCATTGATTATTAAGAAAGTTTAGAAAGCATAAATAATTAGGATAACTGATTCACCCCCCCTCTCAGTAATCAACAAGGCCTCCATAGAAACATAAACCATAACCCTAGAGGATTAGTGAGGTTGCAATACCAGAAAGATTGAGACATTGTAGCCAATAACAAAATCTTGCAATCTAAAGACTGTAGCCAATAACAAGCACACTATGTAGCTCAGTGACATTTGTAAATGCAATCTATGGTAAGAAGAATGATAGTCGCTTGAGGTGTGATAGTCAAAAAGAGGTTGAGCAGTGATATGATAATAAAGCTCAAACCTTGCATAGTAAAGTGGAGATTTTAACAATGAGTTTCCTTACCCCCTTGCTGACCTTAAGGGTTTTTCAAATGCTATTGATAGTGTTAAACAAGGCAAATGCAATTAGGGAATGACTGTCCAAATGAAGTCACAGGTTCAATGTTTCTTCTTAGCCATTGTATAATGGAGGTAGTGGATTGCATGTTTGAGTAGTGTTTTGAGACTCATAAAAAATGGGAGAATAGTGAATAATAACTTGTGGATTGTGAAGTAGTGACAATAAGGTTGAAGGACCTTAAGACCCATAATACCATGAAACAATGAGTCCCCTGTAGTAAGTAAGTAGGTAGTCTATAGGGCATGGTTTGATTTTATAGAAGGATGCTCATGAAAGGAATCTTCAAGTGACAGTGAGTGAGCTGTTTGAGATTGCAGATGAGGGTATAATATCCAGTCTTAAAGGTAGTTAGCAAAGCAGTAAATATGCAAGAAAATCAAACCCTACATAGCAAACAATTCACAATGTTATCTTGCATAATGCCTTGAGTTTGAAGACAAAAATCTCATTGTATCTTGATGAAATTAGTGACCTTAATGGTCAATAACTGGTAACCATGATTTTAAAACATGTTATTGCGCTTATGGAGGCAACATTTTAAGCAAGGCAATGAGTGGTGGTTTAGAACAATGGTAGGTATGAAGGACTTTCTTTATATGCATACTATGCAGTCTAGCTTAAGACAACGTTCTTAGAAGAGATTGAAGGTGGATTATGAAACTCAAGGGTTACCATGATAAAGATTAAAACAAAGACTGAGATCTGTTTAAAAGCCACTATAATGAAGATATTAAAGATGTCACATGCAAAAACCTAGCAGCTGGAGTAATGAATATAGTGCCAAAGAGGACAATGAGCTGGGGCAGATTTAGGAGATCTCCACATTATCTAATCACAGGAAAATACATCATTTCTTTATTTTTTAAATTAAAATAAATCATTCTAAACCCTATATAGGATACATTGATACTTCAAAAGCATCTGAATTAGGAATTTGAGATTATGCAAATATATGTCAATTAAATACCTGGATTACAAACAATAGTGCAAATAATGTAATCCTTGTTGAGTAGAATAGGAATGAGATAAGCGGCAATGAATCATATGCCTCCTGTCATGCACATCTCCTTACCATTCTCTGTCATTCTTTACTGAAACACTTCTCCATTTTGGTGGGCTACGCCTAAAAATAAGGTTTGGATGAAGGTTTTAGAGTATGTTTATTAAAGTTTTAGAGTATTTTGGTGGGCTATTGATTTTTGATTCCTTAAATGATTTATTCAAATGGATTGTGATAAATAAATGACTAACTATTTAGTCATTTTTATTTGTGTGACTAAATAATTTTTTAGTCAATAACCATTAGTCATTTATTTACTCATTTAGAGCTGAGTTGCAAAAAATTAGTAGAATTTAGTCATTTTTAGTTGTTGTGACTAAAAGTTTTAGTCACTTAATCATTTATTTGCCAAAATTCTACTAGTGACAGTCACTTTGTATCCTATAATGTAATGTCAAAATTTATTTATTGCATGAACTATTGCTAGAAATTCTTTCTTTGTGGTGGTGTAGTTCCATTCAATGGGGCTCAAGTTTTTGTTGATGAAATATATAGCGTACTTTCCTCCATTCTCATCTTCTTGACCTAATATTGCTCCAATAGCATCATTGGAAGCATCAACATAAATATGGAAGGGGAGTTTCCAGTTAGGTCCTCGTAGGACTGGGGCCAAGACAAACTTTTCTTTAATAATGTCAAAGAATATTTGACATTCTTTTATCCAGAAAAAATCCACATCTTTCTGAAGAAGAGAGAACATGGGAGCTGCAATCTTACTAAAGTTTTCTATGAACCTCCGATAATAACCAACATGTCCTAAGAAACTTCTGACATCTATTTGATTCTTTGGGGTTTCTAGTTGTTGTATCACTTCAATCTTCTTAGGCTCAACCTTTATCCCTTCAGCTGAGATATGATATCCCAACACTATACCTTGTTCTACCATTATCAGACACTTCTCATGGCTTAGAGACAGTTGATGATCTTTACATCGTTGCAATACTCTATCCAAGTTTTTGAGGCCTTCATCAAAAGTGGAACCATAGACTGTGAAGTCATCCATATAGACTTCTACACAATCATTTACAAGTTCAACAAAGATAGCCAGAATGGCTCTCTGGAATGTGGCAAGAGCATTACAGAGCCCAAAGGGAAGAACCTGATATGTGAATGTTCCCCAAGGATAGGTGAAAGTAGTTTTATCCTAGTCCTCTACTACCACTTGTATTTGGTTATATCCACTAAATCCATCCAGGAATGAAAAATACTTCCTTCCTACTAGATTATCCAAAACTTGATCTATGAAGGGTAATGGGAAATAATCTCTCTAGGTCGCTTTGTTGAGTTCTTGGTAGTCAACACACACTCTCCATTTTCTATTTTTCTTTAGCACTACTACCAAGGGTGAAACCCATTTTCTATTAGAAATAGGATAAATGAATCCTACTTGTAAAAGTTTCTCAATTTCTATTTTGACAATATCTTTGAGAGCAGGATTGAGTCTTCGTCGTGGTTGGTAGACTAGTCTAACATCCTTAGTATAGATGTGGTGGGTACAAGCACGAGTGAATTCCTCTCATGTCTGTATAGTCCCAAGCAAAATCTTTGGATCTATTCATCAAAACATCAAACAATTTGAGCTCATCTGACTCTGTCAACCAGCTATTCATATTTAAAGTTTTTCCTGGTAGTAACATGATAGTCTTGGTCCCAGGGTAGTTGGAGGTGATAGTATGAACTTCTTTTGTTAAGGTGTTGAGAGGAAAACTATGTGGTATAGTTCTATGGAGTCTGGTAATATCTTTGAAGAAGTTATCTGTTTCCAAAATGATATTAGCCAGGGGACAAGGTAACCCTATGAAGTTGGTGTAATCATGTTCATTGTCTTCAATGTGGATTGGATGTCTCGAAATTTCTTCCACTTCTAAAATCTCTTCATCACCTGAGTCTAAGGAAAGGTCTTGGATGTTTTCTAATTCATCTTCCAACTCTTCACCATGTTGTTTAATGACTACCATAGCAAGTGAAGCTAGATTCTCTTGTTTGTCGAATTAATCTGATTCATCAACCCGAACTTGGTTATGCTCAGCAGGTTGAGCGGGGGGATATAGGCTTAAGTGTTTTCTATTGGGACCATGTGAAATGATCATTCCTCCTGCTCTGTAGTCAATCTTAGCTGCAACTATAGTTAACCACGGTCTACCCAATATTACTGGCTAACTGTCCTTGGGTGTGAGGGACTGGATGATTTAGAAATCTATTGGATATTCCTAATCGTCAACCTTGACAGAGACATTTTCTAGGACACCCTTGGGAATGGCTATGGATTGATTTGCCATTTGCAATATGGTAGTTGTGGGATGCAAATCAGTGAGTCCTAGTTTTTCCATAATATCCACCGTCATAATGTTAATGGCTACTTCCAAGTCCACTAGTGCATTAGGTATTGCTACCTCATTGATTGTTATTGTTATGAGAGAACTGCCTAGGTCACCATATTTTGGGGTTAAGGTTTTTCCAGCTAGAAGGTCAGCTAGATATCCATTGATGTGCATCGTATTAATCTGTTTTAGCTACCTTCCTAGTGTTTTTATGCACAACTATTTAACTAGTTGGTTAAGTTCAGGAATTTATTTAATCACATGTAACAAGGGAACCTTGATATGGAGTTGTTTAATTTCCTGTATTAAAGCATTTTCATTAGACAATGGCATTTCTGGAGAGTTTCTAGAACAGTTTCTCGAAGGCATTCTAGAAAGGGTGCTTGAGTTTTCTTTCTTAGCATAGAATCTTTTTCTGGAGTATTCGATGGTTGTTTGACGACTTCTTCTTGCAACAATTCTATGGTAGGTGGTGAAGTTACTTGAAATTGTGTTGGGGATAACTTCTCCTGATTGTTTGTGGGGTCATGCTCTGAAGGTACAAGAAGAGTTTATGATTCTATGTTAGGTTCCTCATTTGGGTATTATGTGATTTCAACAATGGTGGGCTGATTAAGTGTTTTTCTTGACCTCAACTGTAGGTTTCCACAATAGATAACATTAATTCCCGCCATGTTATCTTGATCAGAAAAATATACTGGGGCATTTTGACATGTGTTCTTGGGATTAGGGACTGGTTGTGTCAGTAGTGGTGGTTGATTAACTTGTTCATTCTATTGAGGATTTTGGGGAGCAGGAAGAAGGTTTTGTTTCCGATTTGGCATTCGTCTTAGACTGCTATAAAATTGATTTGGTGGTTTGGTCCATTGTGGAGGTTGATTTTGAGGGTGCAATTGTTGTTGATGTTGGTTTGGCCATGGAGGATTTTCCTAGGCTTGGTTTGTCCATTCAAGTGGTCCCCAAGGTGGGTAAGATCCCCAACCAGGTGGTACTGAAGGCCAAGGAGTTGTCCACTATGTATTGTTCCAATTGTTTGGAGGTCGCCATGTAGGGTTGGATTTTTGACCATAGGAGAAATTCCCTCCAGGTCTTTGACCCACAAAATTGATCTCCTCCTCAGTGTGAGATGACCTTTTTTTAGAATTCTTGATTACATTCAAGATCTCACATTTATCAGTGGTATGACTCATTTCGCAAATTTGGCAATTGTCAGCTTTGTCCAAAGGGCACTCTCTTAATAGATGTTTGTTCTGATACCTAGGGCAATAGATGGATAAAGTCTCAAGATTACGTGTTTTGGCTTGTATTCCATCCAAAGTGGTGTTTAGCTGAACACGAATGTCAATTTTTAGATTTGCTATTTCCTCTCACAGTTTTCCTATTTTATTTGAACCTCTTAAAAGACTAGATTTATGGATACCTCCTCGAGTACAGGAGAAATTTTGGCATAACTCAGTTATATCACCAAGTTCAAGTTGGGACACATCTCCCTTTCCCATTAAATCTAGGCTTCTCCTAGCATCCTCATTAAGTCCTTTGAGAAATAGTCTTAAAAAATTTCAGACATATGGCTTCTTCACCACAACGTTTGGTTAGAACTTGATAAACCTATCAAGGTAATCTTCTAGGCTCTCATCTTCTTTTTGTCTTAGTTTGAAAAATTCCTCTTTCCTATCACTAACTATGCAATAACTCTGATATTTTTCTAAAAAGATAGTTTCCATTTCATCCCACGTAGTTATTGACCCAGAAACTAATCCCATGAACCAACACATTACAACATCTCTCAGAGTGGAGGGAAAGAGTTTAAGTTTCTGGTTATCATTTTTGTAATCATAAGTCTAACACATGACTTTGAACTCAAAGAGTAACTGGTTAGAATCTTCAGAGGAAAATCCTCTGAAAGTCGGTAAAATGGAGGGTGAAATATTTTTTATTGGTGCATCATCATCTTCATTGAGAGAAATAGGGTAGGTAAAGGTTTTGGTCTGCCACTCTTCTCAAGTTATCACCATCTTCGTGGTTTGCTCTCCCATTGAGAGGGTCATTATTGTGATAATTAGACATGATGTCAAAAGGATTGTTCTCCTCCTCAAAGATTAGGTTTGTTGGCTGAATGATCACCTCCTCAAAGGTTTGGTCTAATGGTAGAACTTATGGGGTATTTTGGGAGGTCTCAGGTTCATCCTGTTCACTCAATTCATAACTTAGTTATTCCTACTTATGGTTGGAACTACTATTGGGGGGATTTTGGTATAAATCTTCCGTGCGGACCTCATTTCTTGACCATGCAGAAAGAGAGGTTTGGTAACTATTTTTTGGGTGTTTACTACGAAAGGTCTCCAAGCCTTTCCCTAATAACACTTAGAAAGGAATTATTTCCTTGGCAACAATGCCAAAAAGTGATAGGCTATCATGAGGTCTTAACACTTTAGCTAAAAAATGTCAGTTTATCGACCAGGTAGTGCCCAAGGCTATATGCAATAGGCAATATCATTTGGATATCTCATCTAGAAACAATTTCCCAAATTTTTAAAAAGTCTTGAACACCATATCAAACTAAAAATCATTCAAACTCTATACTAGAAAGCATTTGAACTCTTAATCTAAGAAAACAGATAAACTTATACTAGAAATTCATACATGTAATTTTTACTATGAACTCAAACAATGACTAATCCTATAACTGCACACACATTCAAACTTCCAACTAACAGTTAACAGTAATTTGAAACTAAAGCAGATGCTCCAGAAATGTTAGACAAATAGAGCTCCAAGAATTAACATCTTAAATATCACAACCTGCAGGCACACATAATAGAACTAAACATAAAATAACACTACTCTAAATACAACATTCACAAAGACAGAAATACTTATCTACTCTACAATCCCGTGAGTGGCCAGCTCTTGGGAGAAATTCATCTTTTAACTCAGATCACATTCAATTGTTTCCACAACAACATAGTAACTCCATTCATATCTTCATAACGCAAAAGGAAATACTCAGAATAACACCATTTGTATTCATGAAAATATTGCAAAACATAACTCTTCGATTATTTGCCAAAAAGAGATTGATATTCATTCTTCCACAATATATATATATATATATATATATATATATATATATATATATATATATATATATATATATATATATATATATGTTTTAAGCAACTTACTAAAACTAAACTATTACAAAATCCTATATTCCAGATGGCGGTAAAATGCCATTGAAAAAGTTTTATAACAGAAAAATAGAATTTTAACTACTGATGTTTTTATGGAATAAAACATATAAAAGGCTCTAAGTGGAGCCATAAAGTCTTAGATAACCAACATAAGTAAATAGAATTAAGAGTCTCCAATCAATGCACACCTAAAATTTCTAGCGCCCTCAACTTCTGGCGCACTTGATCTCAACTGTTTGAAGTCCACTCCTCTCGTAGGCTCTGCATTAATCATGCACAATTACTCAACTCTACATACCATTATATCAACATTTAATAGCTAATTTCAATCAATTTAGGAAATAAATATTTGTACAACATTTCATTAAAAATGGATAAATATTGCTTCTAAAAATAAACAAATTGGCATGGCTAGGGTGATTGGGCAAGGCAAAAAGGGTTATTTGTTTTATCAAAGGAATGAGGTTGTTTATACCTCATCAATTGACTTTTTGGACAATCTTGCAAATTCACTTGTGAGACTAATGAGCACAGATAAATTCTTTTGATGTAGGGTGGCCATGGGCCTTTTATCCTATACTTGATTCATTCTATGTTTCCTTTTTATGACATTTCATTGTATAATATAAAATGGGAGAATTTTAGGATTAAGGTGGTATTAACCTTACAAGTCCTATGTACTTCAAGGGTCTCCAACACCTTATAAATAGATACATGGATGCCTTGGGGGTGATTGGGTGAATTATTTGATAATTATTTTCTCCCAATTGACTTGTATATTGGTTGGAAAGGGAGGTTACACATTAAGTGAAAGGTTACTTATGATAGTGGTAGTTATAGATTGGTTTAATGCATTTACACCACTTTCTTATTCTTAGGTGCTAAGAGAGAGAGTGGAGCATCTTTATTATGATATTTGAGTATCCCATGAGGTTTAATCTTGAAAATACAATTCTACTTTTGGGGATGTGTGACATGGGAGTTAGTGGTCAAATATGTTGCAATTATGGTTTACTATTCTTGAGGGTGTTGATGGATTTGGTTATGAGGGCATTATATTTTCCATACCATAGCTTTTGATTTTGGGAGACCATTTATGGTTTACACTCTCTAGCTCTCTATAATTTACATGCATTTGATAGTTATATTATGGGAGTTTTGCAAGTGGGCATTGCTACACTATCATAATGCTATTAGATTGTAGGGAGAAAGTTGAATGTATTGATGTAACATTGTTAATGGATTATTACAGATGTATCCTCTCTTTAATGGTGGAGCTTTTCTTGAAAGGGCTTCTCCATGTAAATCTAGTATTATGATTTATATTTTATGTGCTTTCTATGTTTTATTGTTGATGTTGCTAATTATGTGTCTCTCCATGATATTTAAATGGTTAATTACATATTACTTTAATTAATAAATTAGATTCGTTCACTATTTGTTGAGTTTTCATTTGTAGTAGTTTACTTGATTTTTCAACATCTTCCTATCAATCTATAGACTTATGTCTTGTAATTTTATGTAATGTATAGTCAAAACTACTCTACATTTTCTAAAAGTTTGGTTCAAGGGTTGAAGCACAATAGAGTCCCACTTCTAGGCTAAATTGAGTTTTGCCTGAAATCACATCTTTTAGAAAAATGCATAGTTTAAGCCTAGGAGGTTTCATTCTATGGGGGTTTGATTGAAGGGGGTTAGATAGAATCCCATAGGCTTAAATTGAACCCACAATGAAATCTCCTTCATGCCTATCAAAATGTTAAGAAAAAATATATGTATGTAGCCCTGAGTGTTAGCTTTCCAAAAAATATAATATGTATTATATTTTTAATATTATTTAAAAATATAATGAAGATAAGTCCATTATGAAAATGATGACCTCTATTCAAAACACTAGGAAAAATAACAAACTCTATTAGAAAAACTAAAAAATACATTGCACTATGCATGGATGTCCTTGTTTCAATGAAAAATTGATATATGCTACGAGAAACACATTACGGTAAAATATAGGTCTAAAATTTCTATTAATATTGTATGCAATTGAGAGTGAACTATCATAAACAAGCTAAAATGACTTCAACCTATTCAACTCACAACCAATTACAACCTCAAGATTAGACTAAAGAGCTATACAAGTAAACTATCCTAATTGCACCCTAATTGATATGATTTATGCTAATTGCTAAAGGATGTTAAGTGCTCATAGAGGCAAAATTTCTTTGCATTCAAATTGCTTGTTGGAAATGGAGGGGAAGGGCTCAATTTATAGATTTTTGAAGGTAAGGATGAAGGGCTAGGATCAATTGTGAGGATCAAGGGCTCATATTGCTTGAGGATCCTCAAGCAAGGAGAATTGGACAAATGGCACAAAGAGATTGGATGAGGGAGATGCTCCAAGATTGAAGGGGAGATCAAGGGATGAAATTGAATGGTTGAATGGATGGATGGCTAGGATTGGGTAGGTGTATGACATGTAAGGACTCGTTTATGAAAAGGTATGGTTTGAATTTTGTGAAGAATTTAAAATTTGGAGGAGAGGACAAGTGTAATTTTAAATTCCATGCAATAGTGCCACATGAGTTTAAAATTAGAAGAATAGTGGAAAGAAGGACAAGTATGACAAAAGGAAGATTTGCCCATACTCCCAAGACACCACTTGTCATGTACATGCATGTATATGAGATGACAAGTGTCCATCTAGAAGCATGGGGAAAGGGGTTGTAGACACCCAAAATTGACCTGATTATCATTAAGCATTCAAATATTACATTATCTGCCATCTGCATTTGTCTAACACACTTAAGCAATGTCCCTATCACCTATTTCTTCTATTAGTTAAATAAATTTTTATTTATTTAATTAATTCATTAGCTATTTCCACTAAGCTATAATTAAACAATCTTTAATTATTTAATTATCTTTATTCTATCTATTTTAATTAAATAAATTTTATTTATTTAATTAAAATTCCATTCACAAACCCACTTTCTAATTAATTAAATAAATTTTATTTAATTAATTAATTTCTCTTATCATTTATCTCAATGAGCTGACATGTGTGCCTCTTTCATTTAAAAAAGATAAGTGGTACTACATCTTTTATTTAATATATTTCACATGTAGTACTTTTTATGTACACGAGCACACATAAGCCTTATCTTCCCTCCACTTGTCATCTACACATTCATCTATGATCATCCTTTAATCTTAGCCATTCACATAGCCACCAAATCTCTACCATTGATTGATTTTGGCTGAGTTCTATATAAACACCCTCTCATTCCATACTACATCTATCCAGCATTCATATAGCGTCTACATTATCATCTTGAGTATATTGAGCATTTTAGCATCCATCTATCATATTAGCATTATCATCCATCCATTATGGTAGCTTTTATCTTCATAATTGTTCATTGTTGAAGAAGCAATCCACATCATAAACAATGAATCATACAATCTACATGATATTGCTCTTGAATTGCATGCTTTTGATCTCATTTAGATTAGATTGTTTGATGATGGTAGGGTTAGGTTTTCATGGCTATGCTTGATCTTATCAACCTAATTTTTACCTATCACATTTTGGCACGTTAGGTGGGACCCACGTCCTTGATTAACTTTGTTATTTGAAGTTGTTTTTGTGAAGATCAGATTTTTTGAGTGCTTACGGCAAGTTCCAGTCACTTCTGAGAGAAAACTAGTCGCTGCCTGAACAAAATGCATTGCTTTTAAGCCGAAACTAGCCGCTTACAACATCTTTCGAATCACTTTTGAGCGAACAGTAGTCAATTATTATCTTTTTTGCATCGCTTGCAAGCTAACAGTGGTCGCTTATGTTTTTATTTGCATCACTTTTAATTTGATAGTGCTCACTTTTAGCTATCTGGACCGCTTTCTGCAAACCTAGGGTTTCCTATTATATCTTGTTTTTTCACAGACCTGGATCGCTTATGACCTGTAATGAGTTGCCTACTACTTTTTTGCATCGCTTATGAGCTTTATCATTTCACATCTAGCATTACTGGCATCACTTCTGATCTGTAACATTTCACTTGTGGTAGAATATAGTTCACTTTTGATCAATAGTTGATCGCCTCTAGTAACTGTGTCATTTTCAGTTTTTATCATTTGCAGTTTAGTTTTTCTTGGTTACTAATTGGGTATTTGTGCAGCATCTTATTGATTGTCCAAGAAAAGGAGGTTATCAAATTACTAACATATCTGTTGCATCTCCGATCAATCCAAGATTTGTGATTTTTCACTAATTTAGGGACATTTGGGCTTGGTGCTTAAAAAGAATCATTGTTTGTGTAATGAGTAAAATGGGATAATAAAATGAATTACAAAAACCCAAAAACATCAATTGAATGTGCAAGTAAAGAAGATTTTAAAATAAGGAAGTGATACTTACAACCTTTCTTACCTCGCAATTTCCATTGTTCGCCTATTCCCGTTTGATCTTCAGTGATGAATGTAGCCCTCAGGAAGCTTGCTTCCTTGCTTTAATTCCTCAAGATGGCAAAGGAGAAATGGCTTGGATACGTATTATGTAGAAAGTGAGCTTCAACATAATGTGAAATGGATGATAGATGGATGTAATAGTGGGGGTGCCAATGGCGCGCTATGGATTCTGCAGCATAAGTTTACTTGAAAGCTTGATGATATTGAAATGGAAGGATATATAGGTATTTATAGGATTGTGTGAGAGAAGATCAATGGTGTAGAAGAAATAAGAAGATCAATGGTAGAGGATGTTCGAGAGAACGTGCGTGAATAGAAGAAGGACATGTGTCATTCAAAATGATGCTTTGTTGAGTTAACTGCTTTTTTGATGAGGATGATTTTTTATTTCTTAAATTAAAATATATTTTTCTAATTTAAGAGTTTTGTTGATAAAAACAAAGTTGCTTTAAATTAGTTAACTCAACTTTTACTTTTGTATGACAAGGAGGATTTATTTTTAGAAGATTTTGAAGATTTTTTAGAAGATAAGAAAGCATAATTAAATAAATAAATTTATTTAATTACTTGCACATGATTTGGAAGAATAAATAAAATATTTAATTATATTTTATTTTTGGAGATTAAGATTTAATTTAAATAAATTTGCAATTTTATTTAAATTTGGAAGAATGAACGATTTAATTAAATAATCAAAATTATTTAATTATTTAGAAGAATAAAGTTGATATAGATGAAATTAATTAAATAAATGTAATTTATTCAATTAATGGGAGAGAATGAATCAAATAAATAAATTGATTTATTTATTTATTGATAAAGGAATGTGAAGATGAAATAAATATTTAAAAATATTTATTTAGGTAGAGTCATGTCATTTTTAGGTGTATACATTTTGCCCCTCTTTGATGCAATGTGTTTTGTCACGTTGTTTCAAAGAATAAGAATTTTCGACAATGATACATGCCCTAGTTTGTCCCTGGTACAAGTTTAAGAACAGGATGCCCCCTCGAGAGATTGGACGGGAAGAAGGCAGAAAGCATGAGATGAACAATCTCACGAAGAAGTAGGTGGAAAGCGGGTTAGGGAGGAGAAAAAAAGGACATGGTTCGAAGGAACAGATATGGGAAGTAGTCACAGTTGTCACACAGTCAGCTAGGGTTAGCCAGATTTTGACACTTGTACTGATTTTTGGCTTGATGTACACATTTTTGATGGCTTGGATAGCCTGTTATGTATTATTTTGCCCCGAGACATGTATCACTATTTTTCTGTACTTTGTATACATTTCATGACATGACTCTGAGAGATGTATGGATATTCTAATATATTGCACATTTGGACATGTTTTTATGTTTATATGATGATGCAGTTATTGATGTTCTACATGCACATGTTCTATGTTTATATGTTATGGATGCAATCTATCTTATGATGCTTTTGTATATGTGATGCATACTACATGGATTAGGATGATTTGATATGCTAATATAAATGTGGAATGTTTTTAATATGATTATGTAGCTCTATATGTATTTGTCTATGTTTTTGATTTTTGAGATGATATATGGATGTAAATGTATGTGGATGACCTAATGCACTTATTATGTATGCAAATGATTTAATCATGTGAATGACTATCTCCTGTGATATGATATGTTACCTTATGTTATGTTTTTGATATGTCCAAATGTACTCAATCGACACAGAGATGATATAGCTGGGCGGAAGAAAAGGAATGAAAGAAATGAGGGCTTTCATTTGATATTCTATAGGATTTTCTTATTGCATGGTTGATATGGATTTATGGATATGGGATGGATGTGGATACTTTGCCATCATTAGAGAGCAAGTGTTTTGCTTTCATCATTGGGCACTTTTTGTTTCTTTTCTCTTTTTGAAATGTTGTAAGAAAATACAAGCATCTAGGTATAATTAGATTGAGATGATCTAAGTATTCCTTACATGGATTTTGATATAGCAAGTTGATACAAGCATCTAGTTAAACTTGAATCTAGATGACCTGAGTACTTCTTGCGTTTCAACAGACAAGGATTGCCCTTTTTCATGTTCAGACTTCTGAAGTCCTTGATGGTCTTTTGCTGATCATGTCGTTAGACAAAAGTCGTCATATTACTAAAGGTTGATCCACAAACAACAGACAAAGAAAAAGATTATGCCCCCATTATAGCATTTCTAGCTTTTGGCATCCTTGAGTAGCATAGGAAGACATAAAGACAAAAATCCAAGACTTTGTAAGTTAACCTGTTCACAAAACATTCTTGCATTAGATGTGTCTTTTTGCCATAATTGATATAGAATTAGTCTGAGTGTTTCGGTATATGTTTGCGTTGGACAGGTTGATGTTTTTGTGCCAAGATTTTTGCTTTGGGAAGCTTGCTTTGCTGCGCGTGCTTGTCTAGTGAAAGGTATCACAATCCTTATTGGTATCCTCTTAGAACATGCAGCAATCAAGAATCCAAATCCACAACTAGGTCGAGGAATTGCCCCCAGTGTAGATAAAGGATCGACTTATTATGGGTGATAGGACAAACAAACATGGAGAGACAAACCCTAAGGGACTGACCTAGTGCCTTAGGGGCCAATTGCTAAATGGCCTTGCCTATGTGACGATGTAGAGGCAACGTAGTTCAGGGTGAACCTGACGGACCTAAGACCTAGGCGATGGCAAAGGTGCAGAAATGGTATGGATAGTAGGATAGACGACACTCGAAGGAATGGAGAGGAAAGAAGCGGGGTGGAGTGGAGCCTCGGGGGTGCATTGATAATGGCCTTGCCTATGTGATAGCTCAGAGGGGACATAGTTTGACAATGGTTCAAAGGATTGGTTCAGGATGAACGATATGATGAACACAAGAGACATGAGGTCACAATAGATAGTGCTTGTCTACCAAGTTTTCAGCACTTGCTTTTATTTGCACGAAAGCTAAAAGTACACATGACGCCTGTTTGCCAGGTTTTCATCATGGTACCTATCCCAGGCACTTGTTTGCCAGGTTTTCACTAGAGGATGATTTTTTTGTTATTTTTCCATTTTTTAAATTTTTTTTTGTTTGTTTTTATCACATTTTCAATTTTTTTGAATGTTTGAGAACTCCCTTGCATTGGGGTTGTTAGGTATAGAACTTGCGAAGATGCATGCTGTTGATAGGATCATCAAACAGTTCACCTTTAGATGTATCCAATTGATATGCTCCTGACCCATAGGCTGCAATGATGACATAGGGACTCAGCCAGTTGGGTTTGAACTTGCCTTTCTTTTCTCAATCTTGCTGATTTCTAGGATTTTCTCTGAGGACTAGATCACCAACTTGGAATACTGAGGGCTTTAGCCTATGGTTGTAGCTTCTAGACATTTGTTGTTGATAAGATTTTAGGTGGTTAAAGGCCTGTTGCCTTCTCTCTTTGAGCATCTCTAACTCTTGAAGTCTGGACACTTTGTACTCTTCATCAGATATGAGGCCTTTTAACAAAACTCGTAAGGATGGGATCTCAACTTCAATAGGCAAGATAGCTCCAGATCCGTAGACCAGAGAGTATGATGTTGCACCTATGGGTGTGCGGATGCTTGTACAATAGGCCCACAATGCAGGATTTAATTGGATATACCAATCACGACCAGCATCATTGACAGTCTTTTTAGGATTTTCAAGATAGTTTTATTTGATGCCTTCGCCTGGCCATTGTCTTGGGGGTAATAGGGGGTAGAAAAGTGGTGTTGGATATGGAATTTGTTGTATAGTTCCCTAACATCTTGATTTTTGAAAGGTCGTCCATTATCCATAACAATGGACGAAGGGATACCATAGCGACAAATGATGTAGTTCAAGATAAAGGAGGCAATCTGCTTGCCTGTGATATTGGCTAATGGCACGGCTTCAATCCACTTTGTAAAGTACTCAGTGGCGGTGATTATGAATTTATGGCTGCTAGATGAAGGAGGGTGAATCTTGCCCACTAGGTCGAGTCCCCATTGACAGAAAGGCCAAGGAGTCATTAATGGCTGCAACTCTTGTGCTGGTGCATGTATCAGGTTCCCATGGATTTGGCACTTCTTGCACTTCTTTACAAAATGATAGGAATCTTGTTCCATGGTTGGCTAGTAGTATCCCATGTGTATGAGTTTCTTGGCTAGGGTAGGGCCACTAGAGTGGGTCCCGCATATACCATTGTGCACTTTGTTCAGGGTGGTTTGATATTCTTCACTATCGAGACATCTAAGGAGAGTACCATTGAGACCTCTGTGATATAGGGTATTGGCAACAATGGCATACTAGGATGCCTGACAGATGAAGGTTCATTTTTGGTTACTGGAGAGATCAGGTGGGAGGGTATTCTCTTTAAGATAGGCAAATATTTTTCCATAGAGGGGGAATCAATTTTGACAATGTGGCAAATGATATGGGATTCAAGGGTGTCAAATGCAGGACAGGACATCGGATCTACCAAGAACTCATAACGTGATTGATTATTTGGAATATCGAGGATAGATGCAATTGTTTCCATGGCATCTGCAACTTTGTTCTCAATCCTTGGTATCTGTTCAAAAGAGATCTTGACAAAGTATTCTTTGAAGTCATCTACCATTCATTTGTAAGGGATTAATTTTTCATCTTTTGTCTGGTAGTCATCATTTACTTGATTTATGACCAACTGTGAGTCACCATACACTTAAAGTTCTTGGATATTCCATTCAACTGCTAGATTGATGCCAATGACTAGGGCCTCATATTCTGCCATGTTGTTAGTGCAAGGAAAGAGTAATCTGTATGATTTAGGAATGGTGTTGCCACTAGGGGTGATCAACAAGATACCTACCCTCGATCCATGCTGAGTATATGAGCCATCAAAATACATTTTCTAGGTTGCTATGGTTATGTGAAAGATAGAGTCATCTGGAAATTCAAAATTCAAAGGGCTATTATCTGTTAGAGGTGCATCTGCCAGTTGATCTGCAAGTACTTGGCCTTTTATTTCTTTCCTATCTACATATTCGATGTCAAATTCGATGAGAAGCATGACCCATTTGGACAATCTACCTGTTAGGGCTGCTTTGTTGAGTAAGTACTTGAGTGGATCAATTTTCGCTACTAGTTTGACCAAATGTGACATGTAATGTCTGCACTTTTGTGAGGCAAAGACCACAATGAGGCATGCTCTTTCAATTGGCGTGTATTGCATTTCATAGCCAACAAGTGTTCGACTGATATAGTAGATTGTTTATTCTTTCCCTTCATAATTTTGTTGTACAAGGAGAGCTCCTAAAGCTATTGGTGTGGCTGAGATATATAGTAGCAGAGGTTTACCCTGAATTGGTGGCATCAATATAGGAGGCTTCATTAGATATTCTTTTAACTGCTGAAATGCTTACTCACATGAATCATTCCATTTGAAAGGGACATTCTTATGTAGGAGGTGGGAAAATGGGTGGTACTTGTCTGCCAATTGAAAAATGAACCTTCTGATAGATTGTAGTTTTCCCTGTAGGGACCTTAGCTAACTAAGATTTTTAGGAGGTGACATTTCCATGATGGCCTTTACTTTAGCTGGGCCAACTTCGATTCCATTGGCAAACACTATGTATCCAAGTACCTTACTTGAGGTAACTCCAAACACGCACTTCTTTGGATTGAGGCGCACATTAAACTATTCCAGTCTTTTGAAGATTTTGTCTAGTACTGCCAGGTGTCCTTCTATTGTGGGTGATTTTGCCAGGATGTCATCAACATAATATTCTATTATAGTGTGCATCATGTCATGGAAGATTGTGGTCATAGCTCTCTAATATGTTGCGCTGACATTTTTCAAACCAAATGGCATGACACACCAACAATAGGTGCCCCAAGGACATGTGAATACAGTCTTGTGTTGGTCTTCAGGTGTAATTTTTATCTGGTTATATCCAGAAAAACCATCCATTAGTGACAACATGGTGTGCCCTACTGTGAGATCTACAATAATGTCAATGCTTGGTAGGGGGAAATCATCTTTTAGACAAGCTTTGTTCAGGTCTCTGAAGTCATTACATATTCGGACTCTAGCATCTAGTTTGGCAATTGGTACTATGTTTGAAATCCACTTAGGATAGTCTATTGGTCTGATGAATCTGACATCTAACAATTTCTTCAGCTCTTCTTTCATCATGAGGGCCACATGTGGGTGCATCTTTCTGAGTTTTTGCTTTACTGGCTTAGCGCCTGGAGCTAAAGATAAGTGATGCATTATGAGATTCGGATCTAGCCCTGGCATATCTGCATATGTCCATACAAAATTGATTGGTTTTCTTTTGAAGAATTCAGTGAATGCTGGCTTTTCTTGTGATGTTAGAGACTGTACCATGTGGATTATTCTGGGACTATCACCTGTGCTGACATTGATCGGTTCTACCGGTTCTATGAAGATTGAAGATCTCTCCTGATGTGTGAGATTGGGTAGCGGGTCAAGCCTTCCATCCTTCGGCACCTCAGAGAGGTTTTCACCATTGGATACGTCTATATTTTTACTTTTTTCATGATCTAATACTGCCACAGAGCAGTTTTCACCATTAGATCTTTCTTTCATTTTGACATTTTTAAGACTGAAAGGCTTGGCACTCTCTCCAAAATAGGCCTCGTCATTGAATTCTATGGCATAGCCAGCTCTGTGGTCCCCTGTGGGTATATGATCTCTAAGCTCAAGATAGTCTATGATGTCTTCATCCTTCTAAAAGGTATCAAGCTTAGGGGTAGTGTCTTGTAAGTCCTAATCTATGAGTTTGGGGTGAAACAATGGTAAGGGGTCATTGGGTTGGTCTGGTTCAATAGTATTGATGGTTAAGATAGTGGTGTTGTGTAGGTCATTATAAGCACGGACAAAGTCTATGAGGTACTCTCTATTAGCGGATCTGTCAAGGGGGGTATCATTCTTTCATCATGACTTTCACTATCGTTATTATGTGGGTCAGACTCTAGTGGTCTAGCCCTTAGACCTCGTCTCTCATTTGCATGGGTTGGGTCATACTCATGGACAACATCGATACCTTTTTCATCACAAGATAGCTCTGAGAGACTATCCCACTCATATTCATTGGAATCAGTCTCACTCCCCATTTGTGGTTCCTGAATTTGATCAACCAGATTACTAGCAGATGTTTCTAGTTGTTTGCCTTTATTCGTACTTGCTCTGTTGGTTCTTGATGTGCCAGTGTAACCTAGCCCTGTAGTGTCTCGGGCTATCAAGGTATGAGGTTGGATGGGTTCAGTGATACCATCTTTTCTTGAACTAAGTGGACCATGTCCTTCATACCCCATTCTTTGTAGCATTTGGAATCCTTGACCATATTGTTTAGTTTGTATAGTGGTGTGATGGTCTTGTTGTGTTGATGAATGGCCTTCATCTTTATATAACCATTACAGGATATCCTTTTCATCGCTCTCATCTTTGAGGCTTCCCCATTTGATAAATGGACCTTTGGTAGTTTTGACTGTTTTGGATTTGCTCATGGAAGGTCTTCCATATGATTTGGGAGATAGGGGGAGTTGTCCCAAACATAGGGATTGGGAGATTGTGTACTCACCCAAGCCCTTATCTTTGAGTCTGAGGTCAGGTTGGGAAGCTTTTGATGTGGAAGCAAGTGAAGCTGGGTCAATCTGGGATGAAGATGAAGCAGAAGCATGGTTGTTAGGAATCACAACTTCAGGTTTAGATTGAATGGAGTTGCAATACTGAAATGGATTAGGGTCACCTTGGGTGGTGATCTCTTGACCTTCATAGGGGAATTTGATACACTGGTGGTATGTTGACGACACTGCTTTCAGAGCATGTATCCGTGGTCTCCCAAGAAGAATGTTATATGCTAGCTCCATATTGAGGACCTGGCAAGCCACATCTTTTACTATAGGTCCCACTCTGATTGGTAAAGTAACAGTTCCCTTGGAAGTTCTCTCCTCATCGTAGGCTTTGATAGTGATTTTCTTTTTTGGATCTATAGCTTTCTCTGCAAACCCCAATGCAAGGATTAGCTTCAAGGTGCAAATATTCAAACCAGCTCCTCCATCGATTAGAACCCTTTTTATCTTGTGTTTGTGGATGAAAGCTTTGATATGAAGAGAGGCGTTATGAGGTTGGGTGATTGACATATCATCCTTTTCAGTGAATGATAGGGAGTGAGGTGAGGTAATGCGACCTACCATGGTTTGAAACTGTTCTTCGGTGAAATTTGTTGGAACGGAGGCTTCAGAAAAAGCTTTGTCAAGTATGGCCCTATGGGACGGGGATAGACATAGAAGTTCTAGAATGGAGATATGTGCTAGTGTCTTATGAAGTTGATCCAGGATACTGTACTGATTAGCCAGAGAGGTGGGGGCTCCTCTAAGAGTGACTCTATTACTGCGGGTGGTAACATTACAATCTGAATCTTTGTTTATAGTGATCACATTGATGCGTGAATCACTTTCTGAGATGTGGTTAACAACATAGTCAAAGGACACATTTGTGTAATTGGTGTTGTTAGTTCTATTGTTGTTTTGGTTGGAAGACCCTCCCTGCTCATAGTTGGGAAGAGGATCCTTGAATGCCTGGTGATCATTATTAGAGGTATGTTCATCAAGTGACACTTTGTTTTGCTTGATCAAATCTTGGATGGTGTGCTTGAACGCAATGCAGTTGTTGGTTTTGTGCTCCCTGTTTCGGTGGTACTCACAGAAATTGTTGTCGTTCCACCAAGGAAGTTTGACTTTTGGTTCATATTCCCGCGCTGTTGGAAGTGTTATGATCTTACTTTTGATTAACTTTCGTAGGGCAGTTTCCAATGATTCTCCCAAAGGTGTGAATTTTCTCCTAGGTTGAAAACTTGTAAACAGTGATTCAATGTTTCTTGGTTTGTTTTGCGGAGGGTTATTTTGAGGGTTCAATAAGTTGAAGATTGGTTGTTTTGGTGCCGCATTCTTGGCATCTACCACCCCATCATTCACAATGTTCTTGTTCTTTGTCCAGAATCTTGGTTTATCTACGTTGGTGTTGGTACTAGGAGTGTCCTTATAAATCTTTATTTGACCCTTTGCGATTAAAGCCTTTTTGATGATTAGACCCATCTCAATGACCTTACTAAAGGAAGTAGGACATTGGATTTGTATCTGATAGTTTATGTTAGTTTGTAAGTTATAGACAAACATTTCTAGCATTTGTTTTTTAGGCATTTGATGTGGGCACTTACTTGCCAATTGTCTCCATCTTTGTAGGAAGGTGGCGAAAGATTCTCCACCTTTTTGCTTGGTGTTACAAAGGTCTAAGATTAAGGTGTTGTGCTCAATATTGTAGGAGAAGTGTGTGACAAATTTGTCCACAAGTTCGTTAAAGGTTCTAATGCCGGGTGGTAGTCTAGAAAACCACTCCATGGCTTGTCCTCCTAAGCTTCTTGGAAATAGTCGCATAAGATAAGTATCATTGTGGGCAACTTCAAGACATGCGACATTAAATTCCCTAATGTGGTCCCTTGGATCAACCTATCCTCAATATTTATCAAATTTTGGCACCTCAAATTTAGAGGGGAAAGGTATCATGATCAAGGTCCTATCAAAAGGATATGGTGAAATATCCTCTAGGGAATAATGCTTATCTCCTGTTTGCATGTCTGTGAATTGTTGTTGTAAAGCTTGGATCTGTTGGGTCATTAAACTTAAGGCATCTATAGAATCAATGGTTGCTTTACTTTTGTCTGCAGGTATTTCCTCGTGTGTGCTTCCCTCAGGGTTTCTTTCTTCCTCAGGTTCTTTTAGAGCTTCTACGTCAAAATATTTAGGGAGCTTGACTCCTTGTTGTGCTAAGTGAAGAAAGAATTTAGTAGGGTCTTGGGCAAGTACCTTATCCATTATGCATTGAAACCTTCTGTCTTGCTGAGTTTGGAGGACCTCTTCTATAGAAATTTCCTCATCACTGTCATGAGAGGTCAGAATAGTTTTCTTATCCATTTCAATCTATTTTTGTTTTTGGGACCTCGTTAATACCATGCAAGGTGACTAGAGATGGGATGACGTGAGTTTCGAAGACTTGAGCAAGGGGTGCTAGAATGTGCCAAGATTTTAGCAAGGTTCTCCTTAGATCTAATTAGCGTCAAACAAGTTGGGTGTACAAAACGATAGTCAAAGTAAGGATGATAGAAATCTGTTTACTTGATGTAGACTAGTCTTGCACAAGCCACTAGTGGAGTTTTGAGAGAAAAGGATGATTGATCCTTGATAGTGGAGACTCACTAGTTTGTTTGAGGTTTGATACGATCAAGAATAGCTTGGTTCTAACCTTGTTGGATTTTGGAAGATTTTTTGTCAAGTTTTGGATGAGTTTTGGAGAATGCCAGCATGGGAAAAGTAGCTATGGTGTAGAAAAAGAGTGAAATGGTTGACTTGCATGATTCTAATTAGATCCTGGGAAAACTAAGACCAGTTTGAAATGGGTTTTTGAAAAGTTGACAGTTTTTCTCCTAGGAAGTATGGAATAGCTCTTTGGATTGGATGCGCAGCAGTAAATGCACCGGAATAGGAGGTAAAAGAGCCACAAGTCGAAGCAAATGTGTAGATCTGGTAAATTTTATATGTGCAGCAACAGTGATCAAATGTACAAGTCGCAACAGATGTGCCATTCTGGTTTTCAGTTTTGATTTTGTAGAGTTTTCGGCATGTTTTTTAAAAAATTTCTATTTTTGGTTGAAAACTTGGTCTTTTTGAATTCTAATTTTCAATTATGGCAAAAGACACAGCAAGTGCATAGAAGTTTTCATGATTTTTATCTTTTATTATTTTTTTTTGTATTTTGTGGACTTTTTGACACAAGAACAATTACAACCTAGGCTGGAAAGAACAATATTTGTTGAGTCCCCTAGCTATGCATATTCAAAGTGTGTAGCTCTAGGATCTGGTAGCACCGGCTCCTCTCCACGACACTCACTTCTCACACATACTAGATTCAGGTTTCCTTAGGCTCGTACCCCCACCAAACCATAGGATTGTCCCTGCTACCTCTACTAAGAATCACATGAATTGGGGTCACTTCAAAGGTTCCACCTTTTACGCCAACAAATAGGGGATTTTAGTATACTAAACAATGGCTACGTAGTTAAGGCAACCGTTTGAGTGGTTACATGTGCGGTAGCGCTACTCTCCATTATGGAGTCTCCCAACCTCCAAGGGTTACGCCTTGGAGGGTTTTGGGGGAGGTTGGCTGTCGGTGTAACACAGTGGCACTCGTTGCAGGAAGCTTTTGCCTCAAGCACAATTTATTTAAAGTGGATCGGTAGGGCTTGGATTTAGCCTATTTCCACTCAGGATTGTTCACACTTGAATAGGCGAGCATCTAAGGGCAGGCCCCTCTAAAGGTTATACACAAGGAATAACAAGTTTGGCATTCTGGTCACCCAGTAAAGGGGAGAGCATAAGCCTATTGTCATTCAATAGACATAGAGAACAATGATTCTTTCACTCCTATTTAAAAGGAAAAAAACTATATGTGTTACACTACTTGGGCACTCACACATTTGTTAACTTTGAAGTGGTTAAAGATAGCAATGGTTCATTTCCCTTTTGTAAGATATCAATGTTCTAAACTAAGAAAGATAGCAATAATACAAAGATAGCAGTGATGTTCGTTACTATCCTCCTAGTTAAGGACTACGTGAGATTTGCATGCGTGCATTTTTTTTACTTTTTCCCCTAATTAATCTATGATGAGTTAATTAGTGTAGCTAAATGACTATCCAACTCCTAATCCTGCAAGACAAACGTTAGCGTTAACCTAAAAAATCATGAGAAATCCTAAAATCACGATGAAGAATAGATGCGCCGCTTCATAGTTTGTATGCACATAAATAGAGACTATAAGCGCAGCGTTCCAAATGTGCTAAGACAAGTGTCAAAAGTGTAGGAATACAAGACAAATGCGCCATTTCTACAGATGCGTCATTAAAAAGGATGTAAGCACCGTGTTTGAGGGTGTATGCACTGGAATACTGTAGGCGCTAGAACAGGTTGTAGATGCCTCGGCTCAGAGGATGTTTACGCTGGAACTTTGCATGCGCCATAATAGGTTGTAAATGCGCCAGTTTAAAGGATGTATGCACCGGAAGTTTGTATGTGCTGGAATAGTGCTCAGATGCATCTCCAGATCGATCAGATGCACCGACTGAACCTGTTTGAAGCCTATATGGAATTTGTACGGAACCTGTCACTTAGAAACTCAATTTTTTTGGTTAGATTAGGGGCAAATGCCCCATGGTGGGCACCAAAAATGTAATGGGTAAAATGGGATAATAAAATGAATTACAAAAACCCAAAAACATCAATGGCATGTGCAAGCAAAGAAGATTTTAAAATAAGGAAGTGATACTTACAACCTTTCTTACCTCGTGATTTCCATTGTTCGCCTATTCCCGTTTGATCTTCAGTGATGAATGTAGCCCTCAGGAAGCTTGCTTCCTTGCTTTAATTCCTCAAGATGGCAAAGGATAAATGGCTTGGATACTTATTGTGTAGAAGGTGAGCTTCAACGCAATGCAAAATGGATGATAGATGGATGTAATAGTGGGGGTGCCAATGGCGCGCTATGGATTCTGTAGCATAAGTTTACTTGAAAGCTTGATGATATTGAAATGAAAGGATATAGGTGTATTTATAGGATTGTGTGAGCGAAGATCAATGGTGTAGAAGAAATAAGAAGATCAATGGTAGAGGATGTTCGAGAGAACGTGTGTGAATAGAAGAAGGACATGTGTCATTCAAAAAGATGCTTTGTTGAGTTAACTACTTTCTTGATGATGATGAGTTTTTATTTCTTAAATTAGAATATATTTTTCTAATTCAAGAGTTTAGTGGATAAAAACAAAGTTGTTTTAAATCAGTTAACTCAGCTTTTGCTTTTGTATGACAAGGAGGATTTATTTTTAGAAGATTTTGAAGATTTTTAGAAGATAAGAAAGCATAATTAAATAAATAAATTTATTTAATTACTTGCACATGATTTGGAAGAATAAATAAAATATTTAATTATATTTTATTTTTGGAGATTAAGATTTAATTTAAATAAATTTGTAATTTTATTTAAATTTGGAAGAATGAATGATTTAATTAAATAATTAAAATTATTTAATTATTTAGAAGAATAAAGTTGATATAGATGAAATTAATAAAATAAATGTAATTTATTCAATTAATGGGAGAGAATGAATCAAATAAATAAATTGATTTATTTATTTATTGATAAAGGAATGTGAAGATGAAATAAATATTTAAAAATATTTATTTAGGTAGAGTCATGTCATTTTTAGGTGTATACAGTTTGCTTCATGATTGATTCATCTTTTTTGATTGCTTGAAGGTGCATGTTTGTACCCAAATTTAATAGAAAAAGTATCCTCTCCCCTTGCCTATCAAATGGATCTTGGGTGCATGAGAACTTGTTATTATCTTTAGAGGGCCTGCCTTCCCGGTGTGAGAAGGGGTACGACCCAAGTGGTAACGGGCTAAAGCCAAGTCCTTTTGAACCGCTATATAAGAAAAGTGTTTGTGTCAAAAGCCACAAACAACAGGTGTTGTTGTGTTATACAGATAGCCAACCTCCCCCAAAACCCTCCAAGGCGCAACCCTTGAAGGCTAGGAGACTCCATAACGAAGAGTAGCATTGCTGCACGTATAGCCACATGAACGGATGCCTTTATTAGCAACCTTGTGTAGTAGCCAAAATCCTTCTATTGGTTGACACAAAATTGTGGGACCTTTGAAGCCGCCCCGATTCACATGGTTCTTAGTAGAGATAACAGGGACAATCCTAAGGCTTTGTGGGGGGACAAACCTTGGGAAACCTAGATCTTGGTATGCATGAGAAGTGTGTGCCGTGGAGAGGAGCCAGTGCTACTAAGATCCTGAAGCTATCCGCTTTGAATAAGCATGGCCAGGGGACTCAACAAATACAGTCCTTTCCTACCTAGGTTGTACAAGTTTGTGGTTGTTGTGAGTGTGAGTGACTGAAATTACCATTTTCTTGCCAAAAAAACAATTCAGACATATTTCCTAACAGACACAAATCACTTTTGAGCTTTAACTGCCTGCATACAGATAGCCAGATTGCTTTTAAACATCAGTTAGTCACCTTTTGCTTAAATTGGATCGCCTTTAAATCATAGCTAATCGCCTCTGGCCTGAACTAAGTCGCCTTTGATCAACAGTAAATTGCTTGTGAGATAACATTGCTCACCTATACTAAATTGGCTCGCCTCTAGTTAATATTGTAGCCTATTACCTGAACTAAAACCAGCTCTCTTTTAAGCTATTATCAGTCGCTTTTGGCCTTTTCTGAGTCGTATTTGAGCTATTACCTATTGCCTATGGTTAAATATTAGCAAATCTTAGTGACTCAGCCGAATCAGCTACATCTCCAGCTTTCTTAGCTTCAGCATTAGCTTCAAACCCGCCTTTGATCATTTGCAGATACCTGAACTTTGTCTCTTGATTTGAGCATACCCAACAATTGGACTTTGTGAACTTTCCATCCTTTTGAGATCCCAAACCAACAAACCAAACATCAAACAATCAACCTAATCAATCAGCAAAACATCATCTTTTGGCTTTATCCTTAGCAACATTAGGAAAACAACAAACAAACAACTTTTTCCTTGAGTGTGTGAGCTATTCTCTAGGGAAGTTCAACCAAGCAACCAACAACAACAAAGAAAACAACAAAAAAACCTAGCAAAGCAACCAACAACTAAACAAATCAGCAAACTATCATCTTTTGGATCTCAAACCTTGACAAGCTAGAGTTCAATTTGCAACATCAACCATCATGCCTCAAACTAGGAGCCAATATAGAGTTGAAATGGAAGCAAAACTGTGAGTTGAGATGGAAGCCAAGATGCAACAATCACAATCAACACCCCTTAGAGATGCAACTCAATTTACAACTGACATGCCTTCTCACATGTTTGTGTCCCATGGGTACACCATTGGCGAGTCATCACACCCCTTCATAGCGACTTATGAAGAGCATTCCCAAGAGGATTTATCTGACTATCAAGACACACATGTATGGGACCAAGTTGAGAAGCTTGTTTTATCTGATCCTAATCGCTACTTCTTGCAACTTGCTCGCATGGGAGACAAACTGCCAAGAGACTTTGACATATCCGTTATTCAAGAGAATGATCCAAGAACTCCCATTGTTGTTGCAAAGGGACCATCCACTATAGCCACACCATCGCATACCATGTTATAAAATCCATCTTCCAACCCATCTCTTTCATTGCCTATTGTTACTTCATTCGACCCACCACACTTGGAGTACACTTTAGAACCTTTGATAACTCCAAGCAATGTGCTCCCTTTCCTTTCACAAAATCTAAACATTCCACCTTTCCATGTTTCCCAACATACTCCTTTCCCTACCATGACCATATCTGTGCCTCAAGTATCACAAGCTGTCCATGTCGCCCAAGTGCAAACTCCTCAAACATCACAAGCTATTCCCATATTCCATACTTCGTAAGCTTCCCAAGCTATCCAAACAACACCAACGGTCCAATCTCCACAACCATTGCAATCCGCTACCCCCATTGCATCACATGTGGACACCACATCCCATATTCCTACCACTGCTAATATGGTCTCCACCATCTCCACGAATCCATCCAATGCATCATATAATCCCAATGTTAGTCTCATTGACCTTAGTAACCTGCCTATTGTTTCACAAGCTAATCCTAGCACTACGGTCTCTTCTATTGATCAACTCACATCAATTCCACTATCTTCCCATAATCCCTCACAAACCATCAATTCATCTTATACTACTCAAGGATTACCCATCGTCACCCAACACATGCCATATACCAATCCTCATGTTGTCCAAAACACAAACCCAAATGTGTATCCTTCTTCTGCATCTACCAATCCTTCCATCACTTACCATATCACCAATCCAATTCTGAATTCACAACCGTTGACCAACACCAATCCATCCTCTACTGCCCATGTGATGCAAAACCTTGGTGCTAATTCATCGCAATAATCCCAACCACTGTTTGTATCTCAAGGACAGCAATCTTCACACACATATATGTCACATACCAATCCTATGACTTATATTGTGAGTACACAACCTCAACAAAAAGTCATGGCTTCATATATCCCACAACAACAACCTCAATATACATCATATTACACTACACCTCTGAACCAACAATCCCGTTTGCAACAACAACAACTATCTCTAGCAGATGTTCAACAAATGATTAACAAAGCGGTAGGCCAAACTAAGAAAACATTTTCCTTAGAGGACATATGCGCTTATCCGTTTGACAAGTCACTTCATATGACACCTTTTCTGCCACATTTTGAAATTCCACAATTTGACAAGTACAAAGGAAAAGGAAATCCGGATGACCATCTTAGAGGATTCTTTGTGGCATGTCTCGATATTGCTCAAGATGATACATATCTTCTGAGACTATTTCCTCGAAGCTTAACGGGGCAAGCTCTTGAATGGTTCTCTAATTTACCTCCAAGCATTAGACCTTTTGCAGAATTGGCAAATAAATTTTGATCACACTTCTCTTTTAACATTGAACATGAAGTGAACATGAATGACCTTGTCAACAATAAACAATGCAATGGTGAAGCTTTCTCTTCATTTACTCAATGATGGCGTAATATGGCTAGCAAACTCTCATGGGAAATACTTGAAAGACAATAGCTCGATATCTTTGTTCAAAATCTTCATCCCAAGATTTCATTCCAACTACAATTACAGAGTGCTAGCACCTTTGATGAATTTGTTTCCAAAGGAACCATCATTGAACACGCTTTAATTGCTAAAGGCACTATCAAGATTTTTCGGATAACAAAGACTATCCTCCAAATTCTAAGGATAAATCCCGCTTTTGGAACAAAAACAAGAATGTTGTCAACGACAGTGTTATAGACGCAAAGAACATACAAACAATGAAAGCTCCTATCAGCATTCAATCTACCTCTACAACAACTCAACCTTTTCAATGAACTCGATAACGACAAACTTCAAATCCCCGCCGATAATTCACACCATTAGCGGAACCTATGGAAGTTGTCTTTCAAAAGATTCTCCCAGTGGGAGATATCATGTTACCAGATGCACCTCCAAATGATGAACTACTCTTCAAAGCTCCTTGGTACAAAGAAAATGAGTATTGCGATTATCATAGAGTCAAAGGACACAAAACAAATGGTTGTATACGTTTAAAGCATGTCATTCAAGATTGCATCGATCAAGGTTTAATTAAAATCACACCTCCAACAACACAACCTACACAACAACTGACATCGAACTATGATCTAGATGCTTTCAAGAATCTGCTTCCATCTCAGGACAAGCCAAGTAACCCCCATGCTGAGAATGCCATTCAGTAAAACTATGAATTATCCACTATTGGCCGCATTGACCATGCTCGCATTTCTACTATTACTATCCAAGGCAAAGCACCTAACTGCACTGTTACTACTCGAAGAGGTCATGTTACCATTCAAGGAGCACCTGTCCATCCTCCTCGACCATCTTCTAGATATAACATCCTTGATCACCTTGGTAAAACACTTGCGCATATTTCCATCCTTGAATTGCTTTGCATATCCCCTGTCCACAAAGCTATCCTTGATAAATCCTTACAAGAATCTTCAGTGCCCAATGATATCAATACCCCTCAATTCCAATCTATGGTAGCTAGCATTGGAGCTCCTTGCCATCTCACCTTTTCTGACAAAGATCTTCAACCTTCCATCAACCCGTCACATAACGAAGCCCTCCACATAGAAGTGTTTGTCAAACAATGCCATATCAAATGAATCTTAGTGGATGGTGGAGCTGGTCTTAATATATGTTCCTTAAAATTAATAAAACAATTGGGATATTCTGAGAAAAATGTTGATACTTCCAAGGTCATTACTATCAAAGCATATGATGATACTGAGAGAGATACTAAAGGGATTATTCACTTGCCTATCCAAGTTGGGCTAGTCACTACTAACACTCGTTGTCAAGACCTTGATATTGAGCTTCCTTATAACATCATCCTTGGCCATCCATGGATCCATGCTCTCAAAGAAGTTCCTTCTACATACCATCAATGTCTTAAATTTCCACATAATGGTGTTGAGATTACTATCCATGCCGATCCCAATCCATTTGAATTTTGTCATGCTTTTCAAGCTAAGTATCATAGCCCTAACCATATTCCTATCAACACCAAAGCATATCCATCTTCATCATATGTAGATCCATTCGCCTTACTCAAGCCATCATCTAGTAAAGCCGCTTCCAATCTCCATATCAAGTACACTGAACATGGCTCGGGTGAGTACACATTGTAAGAATCTTGTTTTGTTGGAACTCTTCCCTTGTCTCCCAAATCTCATGGCAAACCTTCTTCATCTATGCCATCTTCATCCACAACTGTCATAAAAGCCCCACCCACAGTAATCATTAAAGGTGGATTACTGGATGATGAAGACATTGATGACATCAACTCTTGGATATTCTTTGATGAGAACGACCAAGTCCAACTTGAAGTGGAGAGGTATAACAATGGGTTTCGCATCATTAAGAACATGGGCTACAAAGGACATGGTGGATTGGGATCATAGGAACAAGGACCTATTGAACCCATTATTGTGTCTAAGAAGTTTAATAAGCAAGGCCTTGGCTATCAGCCAGAGGTACCACCTTCCAAAGATATTAAGTGTATTTTTGATATGGACGCTAGACCTTCCTCGGTAGGAGAGACTTCTAGTTCAGATACCATCGATGACTCCTCCCTTCATATTACTGACCTTTTCCAAGAAGCCTCCATCTTCATGATTTCCACAACTTCCTCTAGCCATAGCCATTCGTCTGTTACCCTTTCACTCATATATCTTGACATCATCAATTGGGACCAACAGGGGGCACCGATATTAGATACATTTGAAAATGACGAAGCTATTTTTGAATTCATGGGATTACGACAAGGCATTGCATTGGGTGATCATAAAGCAGGTTTCATGATGGATCTCCCTAAACTAGTATATTTTGGTGGAAGTATCAAATCCTTCAGACGCAAAAGTGAAATAAATAAAATAAAAAAAGATAGGTCACTAGGTGAAAACTGAAAGGCGCCTCTTGACCATGAAACAGTAAAATAAATGACATATTTGAAGGTGAAAACCTCTATGAGGCGCCTGAGGATGGGGGATTTGATCTTCCTATTGCCATTGATTATCATGAGAAATCAACAGTGCTAGTTAAAAATTCACAAGACATGAACTTGTGTACAGAGCAGAATCCAAAGATCACTTTTTTGGCAGCATCACTCTCAGAGCAGGAAAGAAGAGACTTCACAACATTCTTCATAAAAAGAGCTATCAATTTTGCATGGACTTACGCTGACATGCCAGAACTAGATGCATTGCTAGTGGTACATCATTTAGCCATATCTCCTAATGCAAAACCTGTCAAACAAAAATTGCGTAAAATGCATTTGCAAGTATCTCTATTGGTTAAGGTAGAGATTTAGAAGTTGTTAGAAACAAAGGTTCATAAAACCTATTGATTATCCAGAATGGGTTTCAAACTTGGTACCTGTAGCCAAACCTAATGGACGAGTTTGTTGTTGCACAGATTTCAGCGATTTTAATAAAGCATGCCCCAAAGATAACTTTCCACTACCAAGCATAGACAACATTGTAGATCTCACAGTCAGACATGAAATGCTATCTTTGATGGACAGATTTTTAGGATATAACCAAATCAAAATAGTAGAAGAAGATCAAGACAAAACATCATTGATTTGTCCATGGGGCACATACTGTTGGGTTGTAATGCCTTTTGGTCTCAAGAACGCTGGAGCTACTTATCAACGAGCCATGATAGTTATCTTCCATGACCTTTTTCACACTATCATGGAAGACTATGTTGATGACATCCTAGGGAAATCTAAGACAAGAGGACATCTACAGGTATTAGCACAAATCTTTGATCAACTAGAGAAATATCAAGTTAGACTGAACGTAAAGAAATGTGTAATTGGCATAACATCTAGAAAACTATTGGGATACATTGTGTCTCAAGAAGGAATAGAAGTGGACCCCACCAAAGTAAAATCTATCATGGAAATGCCTCCACCAGCAAATCTCAAACAGCTTCGTAGTCTACAAGGAAGGTTACAATCCATTCGCAGATTTATCTCACAACTAGCAGATAAGTGTCATCCTTTTCAACACCTTCTTCACAAGGGTGAACCTTTTAAGTGGGATGAAAAGTGTTAATAGGACTTCAATGAAATAAAGGAATATTTGGTGACACCTCCTATGTTAGCACCTCCTGTACTTGATCTCCCATTATTGCTCTACATATCATCAACAATAGCCGCATTGGGGGCCTTTCTAGCTTAGCATGATGATTCTGGAAAAGAGCAAGCCATTTATTACATTAGCAGAACTCTTGTGGGATATGAACTTAATTATTCACCTATGGAAAAAGCATGTTTGGCATTGGTGTTTGCTTCCTAAAATTACATGTTGAACCAAACAACAAAGCTCATATCTAATGTTGATCCACTCAAATATCTTCTCTCTAAAGCAATCCTTATAGGAAGACTAGCAAAATGGGTTATGATCCTAAGTGAATTTGACATACAATATGTGGATCGTAAGGCCATAAAAGGACAAGTTATTGCTGATCAGTTAGCTGCAACACCTATCACAGATATTCAACCAATACATCCAGAGTTTCTTGACAAAGAATTGTTCAATCTAACTTCACCAACATCGTGGCAGCTATACTTTGATGGATCTTACACACAACATGGATCAGGAGTAGGGATATTGTTTGTTACCCCTCAAGGAGATTGTATCCCAAAATCATACAGAATTGCATTTCCATTTACCAATAACATAGCAGACTATGAAGCTTTAATCACAGGATTACGCATGGCAGTACAATGGGCTATCAAATAGCTACAAGTCTTTGGTGACTCTCAATTGGTTATCAAACAAGTCTTAGATGAATATCAAACAAAAGATGAGAAGCTTCTTCCATACAAGGTAATGGTGGATGATTTTAAAAAGTATTTTGACAATATCACCTTTGAACAAATCCCAAGGTTACAAAACAAAGTAGCAGATGCTATGGCTATGATTAGATCTCTTCTAGACATGTCATCCAATACACACAAGTGTGAGTTCCTAGTTGAATAGCTTTTGATTCTAGTATTTGATGTACCGCAGTCTGAGCTTATTTGTGAGATTGTTGGTCCCAATTCACCGGGTATGAGGATATATATGAATATCTCCATGATAAAACCTTTCCATTCCAACTATCTAACACCCAACGCAAAACCTTTATCCGTTGAGCCTCTCATTACACTATCTTAGGAGATACCCTTTATCGACGGAGTCTTGATGGTATCCTTCTTACATGTCTTGATTTTGAGGAAGCAAAAGTTGCCTTACATGAAATACATGGTGTCTGCGGATCACATTCTGCTGGCCCTGGTCTTGTTAAGAAACTTCTATGAGCTAGATATTATTGGCCAACTATGGAGAAAGATGCACAACAATTTGCAAAGAGATGTCTATAGTGTTAGAAGCATGGAGATCTAGTACATGCACCAACAAATGAACTTGAGCCTATCACTACTCCATGGCCCTTCTCGTAGTGGGGACTTGATATCATAGGTAAAATCCATCCTACTTCATCTAATGGTCATAAGTTTATCATAACCACCACTAAGTACTTCACAAAGTGGGTGAAAGCCATACCGATGACCTATATTACTAGCAAGCAAATATCTAAGTTCATCTTACATTATATCATTTGCCGATACATAGCTCCTCAAGCCATTGTCACTGATAATGGTCGTCCTTTCAAGAACCAAGAGGTTAGGGATCTTTGTAACAAGTTTCATATCCAACATAGATTCTCTACACCTTACTATCCTCAAAGCAATGGCCAAGCTGAGGCTTCTAACAAAACAATTATCAAGATCCTCAAAAAGACAGTCAATGAAGCTAGTCGTGATTGGCATTTACAACTTCATCCTGCATTATGGGCATATAGAATGAGTATCAGAACTCCCATTGGAGCTACACCTTATGCCCTTGTGTATGGTACTGAAGCTATCTTACCTATTGAGGTTGAGATCCACTCACTGCAAGTATCTCTACAGCATACTATCTTAGATGAAGAATATCGAGGATCCAAACTCCATGATCTTTAGCTACTAGATGAATGGCGTCTTATAGCACTCAACCATCTCCAAGTTTATCAAAACTATCTATGCTACAGCTATAACAAAAAAAATAGAGAATGCAGATTTCAAGTTGGAGATCTTGTCCTTAAAGAAAATCAAAGGAATCAACAACATCGTGAGAAATAGGGCAAGTTTAAACCAAATTGGCTTGGTCCTTTTGTCATCATAGCAGTCTATGGATTAGTTGTATACACTCTTTCAACACTTGAAGGCATTCCCTTGGATGAACCAGTCAGCAGCATCCATCTCAAGAAGTTCTATTTGTGAATCTCAGCTATTCCAAAAAAAAAACTTATCCAATAGTGAAAACAAACTTTTGGCGCTTTGGATAACAAAAATATAAATAGTACAAGGTAAATAATCCATCCTCTGGTGAAAACTTGCTAAACATGTGCCTTGGATAAGTACCATAGTACAAACCTGGTGAACAGGCACTATGTGTAGTGATCAGCTCCCACCATCTGATTAGTTTGTTTGATCATAGCTTTTCCTAGCATATTTCACCATCTTACCTACATAATCCATATCATAATCCAAACTACAAAGGCTAGGATGGCAGAGGCAAGGATGAAGAGACTTTTATTATGGATAAATGGTCAACATACACACCATTCCTTACCGCTTCTCCATAAAAAACCTTATCTCACACTGGGGGCACTTGTTGAGCCTTATTTGGAAGTGGATACCTCTAGCTCTAGCTCATAACATAGTAAACACCCAAGCTCATAACACAGTGAACTTTCAACTTCAACCATAGCACACATCCAACTTTAAATGTGGCAAACATTTGCAACCAGGATTTACATCTTCGCAATTAATTCAAGGTCAAACATTATCGAAAAACATCAAAAAATGCCAAAACTTTTCAAAATCCAAAAAAAATAAAATCAAAACATCGCAAAAACCCAAGCAATAAAGTTGATTTTTCAACATCAACCATTAGCATAATAAGCAAGAACTACATCATAGCTCTATCGTTCAAAGCCTTGATCCTGTGGATACAGGGTATGTAGGCAATCTAAGATGTGAAGGAAGCACTCTGATTTAGGCGAAAATGATAGCCCTCTTTTCATCATCCATCTTTCATCTTTCTTCTAATCATCCTCCAATCTTTCATCCCCCTTTCTTCTATCTTTCATCACTCACATCATCAAAAAACCCAGAACTACATATTCATTATGTCTCATCACTATCGTAAATGTGCTTTGATCCTGTGGATACATGGTATGTAGGTAGTCTGGAATACGAAGGAAGTTTCCAGTACTCAAGCATAGATGATCCACCCCATCTTCATCTTCTTTCATTTTCCATCTTCTTCTCTTTGATTAGCTCAAGCAGGAAGCAGACTATGTGTTTACTGAAAGCCCAAGCACTTTAACCAATCAGGGATAAGCCAGAAGCTATTTTGTCTGCATGCCTTAAGCCAACATTTTCTATAGCATTTTATCAGCATCTTTAGCCTTCAATAGGATGCAACTTTCCTCTTAACAAGGCGCTAGCTTAAATCCATCTAAGAGCACCTAAATTTGGCAAGAGAATGTGATGACAATATCTTTTGTTTTATCTTTTGATTTATCTTTTGTTCTTTTCCTATGCCTAATCAAGACTGCCTTGATCTATCATATCTTGGTACGTTGCGATGAAGTAGGGAATGGGGCATGGTCATATTGCTTTCATATCTTGTGTTTGAGGGATGATCTTATTTTCTTCCTGTGCATATTAGTATCTTGTACGTGTTGGGATTAGTATCTTACATATCAATATCTCTTGCATCTGAGAAGCTAAACCATCTCTTATGCACATGAGACTATTCTATGTCAAGACTAGCTCCATACATATAACCAGCAAGGTGTCACTATGTGTAGTGGAGATAAGCTCAAACCATTGCTTGTAGCGTCAAAGTCCATCTTAGAACACTAGCTTCTATTCATATCTTGTGTATGTTGGCTCAACATCTTGACCTCATACGTTCTGATAAGATTGTAGTATGTTAGTTTTGCATTGGATATCTCGACACCTTGGCCTTCTATACCCCGATGCATAACATCCATATGCTATATCAAACATAAGGATTGCATTTCTTTTAATTCTTGACCAATTACTTTCAAAAGATGCCATTCCATATCATCTATCCAGTCCATCATAAGCCTCTATAGTCCTCAACCAAGATCAATCATTTCTTCCAACTTTGTTTCCTAACCTTTCATCTTATCGCGAACTAACCTAGTCCTTCCTAGTCCGCCTGGCTTACCTCTTGAGGGGGCATCACTTGCCAGTTACACTAGGGCATAACCTTGTTATCAAGTGAATTATCATATCTTCTTTGACACAACGCTCTAACAAACATTGTATCAAAGAGGGGCAAAATGTAGACACCCAAAATTGACCCGATTATCATTAAGCATTCAAATATTGCATTATCTACCATCTACATTTGTCTAACACAAATGAGTAATGTCCCTATCACCTATTTCTTCTATTAATTAAATAAATTTATATTCATTTAATTAATTCATTAGCTATTTCCACTAAGCTATAATTAAACAATCTTTGATTATTTAATTATCTTTATTCTATCTATTTTAATTAAATAAATTTTATTTATTTAATTAAAATTCCATTCACAAACCCACTTTCCAATTAATTAAATAAATTTAATTTATTTAATTAATTTCTCTTATCATTTATCTCAATGAGCCGACATGTGTGCCTCTTTCATTTAAAAAAGATAAGTGGTACTACATCTTTTATTTAATATCTTTCTCATGTAGTACTTTTTATGTACATGGGCACACATAAGCCTTATCTTCCCTCCACTTGTCATCTACACATTCACCTGTGATCATCCTTTAATCTTAGCCATTCACATAGCCACCAAATCTCCACCGTTGATTTATTTTGGCTTAGTTCTATATAAACACCCTCTCATTCCATACTACATCTATCCAACATTCATATAGTGTATACATTATCATCTTGAGCATATTGAGCATTTTATCATCCATCTATCATATTAGCATTATCATCCATCCATTATGGCAGCTTTTATCTTCATAATTGTTCATTGTTGAAGAAGCAATCTACATCATAAACAAGGAATCATACAATCTAGGTGATATTGCTCTTGAATTGCATGCTTTTGATCTCATTTAGATTAGATTCTTTGATGATGGTAGGGTTAGGTTTTCATGGATATGTTTGATCTTATCAACCTACTTTTTACCTATCACAGGGGTAATCTAGGATTAATTCAATTAATCTATGTGCAGACACTTAGGAAGAATTTAGTGATTGATTGCAAAAGTAATAAAAAATGGACAAAATAGTTAATTAAATAAATAGGTATATTTATTTAATTTTGGAGAGGTGAATATGAATTATAGTCTTTTAAATGAATTTTTTATTTTTGGATTATAGTAGAAGAAAATGATTTTTCTATGATGAGAGGAGATGAGGAAGTATTAATTAAATAATTACTAATTATTTAATTAACATATGTGTTGGGTGGAATGATGGAGTTTATTCGATTTGGATCAGTTAATTGTGTTGGTGAAAATGGAAGATGGTTGTGACCATTTTCAAGTGTCTACATTTTGCTCCTTTTTGATGTGGCATAATAACTATCAGGTGTTGGCGCTATGTCAAAGAAAAATTGGTTTTTTGTTTTTCCCCAGTCGGTAGATGGGAGAGGAGAATATGGCGAGGTGATGCCCCCTCGAGAAAGAGATGGAGAAAATAAATGTTTTTTTGGTGATGTCTCTAAAGGAGGAGAAGGAGGGACGGGATGAGAAAGTATGAAGAATTAGCGAATACGAGGGAAAAGTGGCATGAATAGAGTTGGAAGAGGAAAAATGAGTAGATGCGAGGTGATGATGATCGTTGTAATCATCTTCATTTAATTTATCAATCCGAGGTGGTGTCCAAAGGTTGTATGCATTAGGAACTTACAAATTTTTTGGCAAACAGTTCTTTCTAATAAAAACAAAAAAAAAATTAAATTAATCTAATGAAATCACACATGCAAAATTTAAACACACTTGCATAAATTAAAACTATAAAATTAAAACATGATTCCATGAATTAAAAATATAGAAATGCATAAAACTAAAATAATACAAACAATCAAATAAGTACCAAATGTTGTCCTCTTCCTCAGGATCCTCTTCCTTGGGATGAGTAGCTTGCTCCTCCCTTGGAATTGGACCAAGATCATTCACCCAACTTTGTGCTCAATGCTCCATATATCGTATTTCTTCAACAAAATATTAAAAATTTATTTCCAAAACTGTTGTAGCTCTCTTATTCTAAAAAATTACCAAATAAAAACTCTCCTTTCTTTAGAGTTGAGAGCTTTATTTATACATTGAAGATCTTCACCCTACTCCCTAAACTAGTGGAAAGCATAAGTACACTTGTGTTTCACATTCATATGATAAAGGTGTTGACCTATTTTCCTCTGTCCAGAGTTAAATAGTTCACCTTGTATTTTCCTTGAAAATCCTTTAGAAAGTGCCCCAAAAAGGCTTAAATCCTTCAATTATTCATGCTTTGCCTTGCAAAAAATCCCAAAGATATCACCTTCAGTTTGCTTGCAAAAACCCAGAAATCTTTTGTCTCCAAGTGTTTTCCATCATAGAAAATTCTCAGGTTTATACTTAGTCATTTTTATCTGCATACACATTGTATGTTTCTTTGTACATTCGCCATTGTATGTTCGCATATACAAGATGGATATACAAGTCACAGATACAAAGGAAACATGCAAGGGACAACATAAAAAGGGATTTTCGGCAGGAAAATACCCATCGGCAACCAAGTCGAAGCTCTCTCTGATGGGCCGATGCATATACAAGGAAAAGATACAACGCAGATATATAAAGGTGGAAGATGCAAAGAAAAGACACAAGGGGAAGAGATACAAATCCTGGGGCCCACCTAGCATAACATACAAGGGGCAGGTACAAGTTCAAATGCATGTTTTCCTTTGTATATTTTGCATTGTATGTTCGCACATACAAAGGTCAAATGCATACAGTTGTACATAAAGTGCAGTTGTATGAACGTTTCCCTTGTATTTTTGCATTGTATAAATGCGATATACAAGGGAATATGCAAAGAGACACATACAAGGTCCGGATCCGACTGGAGATCAAATGCAACAGATAAAATGTTGGAGCCCGTATTGTATGGATACATGCGATTGTATATGTGATATACAATTACGATATACAAGGCCAACATACAGGGGATTTCGGCGTGACCTCTTGCATCGGCGACTCAGTTCATAGTCTTTGTGATGGCTGATAGAAGATGCGATTTTTCAATGATGGGTCTCAGCTTCAATGCGGCGGTGAATTAGGTGATGCCACGTGTCAAGGGCGATTCAAAGGCCGATTCAAAAGGTAAAGCCCGCGATTGTATGAAGACATATGCAAAGTGATTTGAAGATGCAAAGAGAAGGAAAGCACGGTTGCACCAAGTGAACCTAAAGGTGCAGTTGCATTGTATATACAATGGAACATACAAAAGCATATACAAGCACACAGATGCAAAGCGATATGCAAGTTTAGCTTGATTGCAACTTTGACCGCCCATATCTCCTCCATTCTGGTGAATTTTGACATGATTCAAGAGGCAAAAGTGTTTATTTTTGCCTCCTCTTTCATTTGGCGGGGCTTTCAGGGGAATATTCTCACTTTCAAATTTTGGATCTGGATTTGCATGTTTTAGCGACTAGATGTTTCAGCGACCATTCGGGCAGGATGCAGATATTTTTTGCATTTATGGGTGTAGATCGATGATTTAGCAGCTTACATTGAAGACTCAAAATGTCTTCTATCTGCCCCAGTTCCAGATCTTTTATGCCATGAATTTTTGCAGGTGGATGTCTCTTCAGATGCAGATATTTTTTATGACTGTGCCCATGGGGCATTTTCCTTATAACTGACTTAGGTCAGATTGTAAATGCTATATATGCATAGGAATGAGAGGTAAAAAAGGTTGGAAATTTTTTAGCATTCTGTCTTTTCCGTTTCCAAACAGAACTTCCCTCTACTATAACTATGCCTTCTTATTGAATATATGCAAGTTATTTTTACCTCTTTTACTAATTTTTTAGTCTAGTGTGAATCTGCATGTGGTTGTCTATGAACATCTTTGTTCCTCTCAATCATTTTGTCTCTTACCTCTATTGGAATCATCTAAATCTGTGTATGTCTACTTGCTATATCTAGTTGTGTTGTGCATTTTCTCAATTCTGTGGAATTTTTTTATTCAACTTGGTGAATCACCCTTTATTTTCAGGTTTTTCTATTCCATCTTTCATTTTAAAAGCATTCCTTCTCCCTTTTTCTTCTGCAAATCCATTAGTTTTAGGTGATAACCAGTCAAGGAAGCCGGCCTTCTTCGAAGGTCTGATCTCATTTCACAAGGTCCCACACTTCGAGATCATTCCCATGTTTCTCCAGATTACAAAAGTTTTACAACTGTAGCTAGGGTGCAAATTTGAGAGACAACAGTTTCTGGCACGCCCGGTGGGACTAAGAGTTAGAAAACAATCAAATACTATCTCTTATTGCTGGTTTTTATGTGCAACCAATGATTTTTAGACTTGTAAAGAGGTTAAAACCTGCACATCTGGCAACTCATACTGAGGAAGGACAAATAGATCAGTGTTACTGTCACATTTTATGAGAAAGGTTCAAACTCAGAGTTCAAGCTCATTTGATTATTTGCAGCTATCTCCGCCGCCTAGAAGATAGAGTAGAGTTATGGTAAGGACTCTAGTTTCTAAAAAGTACAATCGACTCCACCAAGTTTCAGGCCAGTTGCACCTGTAGTTCCTGTACCAGCTCAAGCAAACCTACCTCTAGTTGTTCCAATGGTAAGAAATTAGCCATTTGTGGCCTTTGATGGGGGCAGCCCATTGAATTTGATAGTACATGACAACATACCCATGGCAGATTTGAAGAGTCTGCCCTATTTCACAGGGGAGAATCAAACTACCCCAATTGAGCACATTAGAGACATAGCTTCTCTATGCAGTGTTCATCATATAACCCAAGAAAACATTGCCATCAGGCTGTTGGCTGCCTCTTTTAAAGGAAAAGCATTACAATGGTTTAGAAGTTTACCAGTGCAGACCATAGGAACCTAGGATGATCTAGGTGATAAATTAAATAAGCAATTTCAAGATAAGTTAGACAACCTATCATTGGTTGAGCAGATGGCTACAATAAAGAGAGCTCCCTAGGAGCAAATGATGGATTTCAACTTTAGATTCTAGAAGACATGGGACAAAATTCCTACCATGGTAAGGCCTCCATTAGAATATGCTTTTCTATATTTTTTGAAAGCTTTAAATAGTGATATTTCAGTAATGATTCAATCATTGGGAGGTACAAGCCTACCTAATGCATATGAAATAGCTATTAGAGCAGAAAACAACTTGATTCAAGCTGGTAAAATAGCTCCTCAACCACCAGTACCCATTTTCCCCGAGATTCAGGCTTCAATGCCCTTGCCAATCCCATATTTTGCCCCTTTACCTGTTGTAGCAACATTGCCAAATATTGCCAATTCTGAAACTGCTGCATCTAGCTCATGACAAGAGTTAAAAGAGATTAAAAATAGCCAACAGAAAATAGAGAACATCCTACAAACTTTTGGGAATGAGCTGGTAAACATAAAAAATAGCAGTCCCAGAATAGATAGCCTTATCAGCAACCCAGCCAAGGGCAAAATCAGCCTTATCAAGGGCAAAATCAACCATATCAAGCCAATAGGCTTCCATATCAAGGCAATTACTAGGGTACCAGGTAGAATGTGAACTAGAGGCCTTTCCAACCTTATAATCTTGTACCAATTAATGTAGTTAGGGACCTTGTCCCTATTCAGAATAACCTTGCAGCTGAGTATGAATGGTGTTTTCCATGCAATCAGCCACACAGTCAGGCAGCATGTTCAAATGGAGTGATAAATCAGGCTCTAATGGTGTAAAATGTTGCAATCTCACAACCAAACACGCCTAATGATGGGGTTGCACAACAGTAGGAACAACCTCAGAATGATTCTGCCTTCATAAATTGGCAAGAAGGTGAATTCTGTGGCTTAAATAGAGATGATGCCTCAGTTGCGGCAAACACAAGAGCTAAAAAGAGGGGTTATGAGATAGATCAAGCATTAAATAAAGGAAAAGGACCTACTAATGCTTCTACATCCTAGATTCCCTATATTTTGTAGAGAAATACTCAAGCAACTACAAGGGAACAACCTCAGTTGCAGGCTGATATTGTGGCTACAAAGTCACATCAAAAGGTAAATGTTACTCCACCTTTCAATATTATTGAAAACATGAAGAAGATGAATGTGAAAATGTCTATGTGGGATTCCCTAGCCACCCCAGGCCAAAAGGGGATGTTGCAATCTACCTTATCTGATTTAAAAGTGTCCAATGATACAACTGTTGACCCAGCTAGGGCTGTCCTTACCAATTCATCCCAGGACAACAACAAACAGCCAAACAAGAGTGCTAAACCACTTCCATTTTATGTGTCTTTAATAATTGGAGACAAGTTGGTACATAACTGCATGGTGAATAGTGGCGCAAGTAGTTCTGTAATGCCAAAACAGATTGCAGATCAATTAGGGTTGAAATACTAGCCCCTTGAGAAGGGTGTGCTCCAACTAGATGGCACAACTGTAAATACTGTAGGTGTGATGAAAGATCTAGGTCTCACTCTGCACACTTGCCCAAATGTTTCCATTTCCCAGGAGGTGTTCATCATAGATTTACCTCCTTATTTTGCTATGTGTTTGTCAAGAGAGTTCACAGCCAAGATAGGAGGGTATTTATCCTCGGACTGGTCCCACATGTTTTTCAAGACCATATATGGCACAAAAATGACCCTAAAATATGAATTACTTGCCAAACATCACATAGAGCCTTATGTACCAAACACTATTAATGCAAATTGCATTATTTCTGATAATCCTGAACTTGTTGCTGCTCGAGAATTGCAAGCTGAAAGTATACTAGAAGTACTATTAAAGGAGTGGGCCTCAGAAAATGTTGTAGATGATCCTGAGGGGCACATTCAAGAAACTGGTATGGGGATTTACATACTGCATGAGCCTGAAACAACAATTCCAAACCTTGTGAAGAATGCAAAACAACAGATAGAACAGCAAAATGAGGTATGGAAAATGTACTTTGATGGCTCTAGGAATAGGAATGGATCCACTGGTGGTGCAATGCTTGTATCTCCACAAGATGAAAGATATTTTTCTTCTTTCTGTTTTGCCTTTTCATGTACAAATAACACTGCTGAATATGAAGGGTTGATTCAAGGTTTGTAGTGGGCAAGAAAGAGGAAAATTAGTTGTTTGCAGGTGGATGGTGACAATGAACTCATTGCAAATCAAGTGAGAGGGTTGCATGTTACAAAGAATGATGTTTTGAAATGCTACAAGCATAGGGTATGGGATATGATTGAAGAGTTTGATGCTTTCAATCTGATCTCTATTCCAAGAAATTAGAACTATCATGCAGATAGGTTAGCTGCAATTGGGGCCCAGTTTGATATCCCTAGTGATATTCAAAGAGAAAAGGTGCAGCCTCATGTGAAAGTAGTTGAAAGGCCTTCTATCCCTGACAATAACATTTATTGGCAGGTTTTTGAGAGTGATGAGAAAATTCTGAGGTTCTTGTTAGAAGAGGATGAGTTTTCTGTAATGAATTAGGATAAACTTAAACACCAGTATGATGATGATCAAGTTATTTAGTTGAGGACAAATAAGCTTCCCAGAGGGTTAGTAACCTTGGAATCCATTTTTGGGACTGATGATCAGCTAAAGAAGAGCAAAACCAATATGCAGGTCAAAGAGGAACATTACGAGGAGCTAGAAATTTTTAAAGGTAAGCTTCTCAAAATTGGCAAAATCTGTTCACCTGAGGATAGGAGAGCTTTTATTGCTCTTTGTCAATAATTTGAAGATGTGTTTGCTTGGGATTACTTAGACCTAAAAGGGTTTGACCCTCATATTGCCCAGCATACTATAGAGTTAGAGCCAAGTGCAAAACCTGTGAGACAGGAACAAAGACCTTTAAATCCAAAACTTGAGCTTCTAATGATTAAATAATTAACCAAGCTAATCGAGGGAAATATCATTTTTCTGATCAAGCATACTTCTTGAGTCTCCAACCTTGTCCCTGCGAGGAAAAAGAATGGAGCGATTAGGCTGTGTGTTGACTTTAGAGACCTTAATAGAGCCTCCCTAAAAGACCACTTCCCACTACCCTCAATGGAGCAAATTCTGCAAGTAGTGGCTGGTTCAGAAAGATTCTCCTTACTTGACAGATATTCAGGTTATAATCAAGTATTAGTCAGGGAGGAAGATCAGTTTAAAACCACTTTTACTACCAAATTGGGCACCATGGCCTACAAAAGGATGCCTTTTGGTCTGTCAAATGTTGGCTCTACTTTTTAGAGAGCTATGGATATGGATTTTAAGGGTTTGCTATATAAATTGGTGCTGGTGTACCTTGATGACATAACAGTTTTCTCCAAGGATGCACCTAAACATTTACTCCACTTGAGGCAAGTGTTCGAGAGATGTAAAGAGTTTGGGATATCTCTCAATCCCAAGAAATGCATTTTCACTATGCATGAAGGCAAGCTGTTAGGACACATTGTGTCAAAAGAGGAGATTACCATTGATGCAAAAAGAGTAAGGGCTATTTTGGAGCTACCTTTACCCAGTCACAAGAAGGGACTGCAAAGTTTTATTGGCAAAATTAATTTTTTGCGAAGATTTATACCCAACATTGCAAATCTATTGAAGCCTTTGATGTCTATGTTGAAGAAGAATACAATTTTCAGTTGGACAAAAGAGGCCAAATAGCTTTGAGTCCATAAAAGAGGCATTATTGGCTACACCAACTTTGGTAAATCCTGATTTCTCCAAATATTTTATCTTGTATGCTTATGGCGGTCTGGATACAATTTCTACAATTCTGGTACAACAGCAAGGTGAAGGATTTGAACAGTGAATTACTTTCTTTAGTCAGGGACTGGAGGAGTATGATCAGAGGTATAGCTTCATTGAAAAATATGTCCTTGGAGTGGTAAGGAGCCTCAATAAATTTAGGCATCTTATTTCTAATAATAAGATATACTTGATGGTTGCACACCCTAGCGTGAAAGAGTTCCTGTTAGGTAAAGATGTTAATGAGAAAAGGGCTGGTTGGATCACCAAAGTCATGGAATATGATGTAGATATCAAGATAACCAATCTCATCAGAGGCAAAGGACTCAGTGAATAACTTGCTACCAATTCTGAGAATGAAATAGAAAAGGAAGAGGAGGTGCTTCTGACCATTGAATATGCACATCAGAATGATACAACAGCAGTGGGGACAAGTTGGGTTAATAACATGACTCAATTTTTGCAAACTGGTGAATGTCCAGTAGGTCTAGATAGAACCAAAAGAAGATATTTTAGACTGCAGTCCATTTCGTATGTTTTAATGAATGGCATCCTTTTCAGGAAGGATTTTAATGGTGTTTTGTTACGATGCATTGATAATGATCAAACTGACAAGGTGCTGCATGAGTTTCATGATGGAACAACAGGGGGTCATTTTGCCCCAAAGACTACTACTTGGAAAATAATGAGAGCTGGATATTACTAGCCCAACTTATTCAGGATGCCCATGCATGGGCTATAAAATGTGTAAAAAGTGCCATTTTTGCAGGCAAAGAAAGGCTGCCAGCTTTACCTCTGCAGCTAATTCAAGTAGAACAACCCTTCATGAGATGGGGCATTGATTTTATAGGTCCCATCAACCCACCGTCAAGTGCAATCCATAGGTGGATACTCACAGCTACAGACTATTTCACAAGGTGGACTGAAGCGGTGGCTCTGAAGGAATCCAATGAAAATGTTTTGAATTTTTATCATTATTTGGTATCCAGATTTGGAGTACTTGAGTCAATTGTCTCAGATAATGCTTTAGCCTTTATTGGAGTAAAGATAACTAACTGGGCTGTGAAGAATGAGATCTATCTGAACACTTCATCAAATTATTACCCACAGGGTAATGGTTTGGCCGAATCTACAAATAAGAATATTATAAGGATTATTAAAAGATCAATGGAGGACAACTAGAGGACCTGACACACTAATCTAAAATATGCCTTATGGGCAGATAGAATAACTCCCAAGAGGTCTATTGGGAACTCCCCATACATGTTAGTTTATGGGAAAGAGGCAAGATTGCCTGTATCTGTGGAGATGCCAGCACTTGATATCATGAATCAACTGGAGATGTTTGAAGAAGAGGATCCCATGGCTGTCAGATATGCTCAACTTATGGAGCTTGAAGAAATCAGAGATAAGGCTATGAAAGCTATGGAGTATCACCAGCTTCAGATAAAAAGAAATTTTGATAAGAAGGCCACTCCTAAAAATTTTAGGGAGGGTGATATGGTGCTCAAATAGGATGAGTTGAAAAGCAGGCTAGGAAAGCACTCCAAGTTTGACATGTGGAGTGGCCCATTTGTTATTACTGAATGCAAGGAGCACAATGCATTTCAGTTATCAAGCATGGATGGACAAAATTTGCCTATCTAAATCAATGGGATACACTTGAAGAGGTATTTTGAGGTATGACTTACTTTGTAAATCAGTAGATTAGGTTTCTTGCTTTTATTAAGTGATGTTGCACAATAGTTTAGATGCCTTTTTGTTTTCCCCTAAGTGCTGTCTAGCATAGTTCATGGTTTGCTTTCAGCATTTTGCTTTGGTTTTGATCTTCCAAGTGTTCTTTATTGCTAATATTCTGAGTTACTAAGGTCAGGATTGTTTGTCAGGGCTATACTTTTGTCTCTTTATGACCCTATGCCCAATGGATCTATAAGGCCACTGATCTTATATTTAGCAGGCAAACATCCCATAGAAGTCACCAAAATTGTTGACCTATTTTCCTCTGTCCAGAGTTAAATAGTTCACCTTGTATTTTCCTTGAAAATCCTTTAGAAAGTTCCCCAAAAAGGCTTAAATCCTTCAATTATTCATGCTCTGCCTTGCAAAAAATCCCAAAAATCTCACCTTCAGTTTCCTTGCGGAAAACCCAGAAAAACCTAAAAATCTTTTGTCTCCAAGTGTTTTCCATTGCAGAAAATTCTCAAGTTTATACTTAGTCATTTTTATCTGCATACACATTGTATGTTTCTTTGTACATTCGCCATTGTATGTTTGCATATACAAGATGGATATACGAGTCGCAGATACAAAGGAAACGTGTAAGGGACAACATACAAAGGGATTTTTGGCAGGACAATACCCATCGGTAGCCAAGTCCAAGCTCTCTCTGATGGGCCGATGCATATACAAGGAAAAGATACAACGTAGATATACAAAGGCCGAAGATGTAAAGAAAAGACACAAGGGGAAGAGATACAAAGCTTGGGGCCCACCAAGCGCAACATACAAGGGGCAAGTACAAGTTCAAATGCATGTTTGTATGCAAGGTTTGTATGCATGTTTTCCTTTGTATATTTTGCGTTGTATGTTCGTACATACAAAGGTCAAAACAAAGGTCAAATGCATATAGTTGTATGTAAAGTGCAATTGTATGAACATTTCCCTTGTATTTTTGCATTGTATAAATGCGATATACAAGGGAATATGCAAAGAGACACATACAAGGTCTGGATCCGACTGGAGATCAAATGTAGCAGATAAAATGTTGGAGCCCACATTGTATGTATACATGCGGTTGTATATGCGATATACAACTACGATATACAAGGCCAACATACAGGGGATTTCGGTGTGACCTCTTGCATCGGCGACTCAGTTCATAGTCTTTCTGACGACTGATAGAAGATGCAATTTTTCAGCAATGGGTCTCAGCTTCAATGCAGTGGCAAATCAGGTGGTGCCATGTGTCAGGGGCGATTCAAAGGCCTATTCAAAAGGTAAAGCCCGCGATTGTATGAAGGAATATGCAAAGTGATTTGAAGATGCAAAGAGAAGGAAAGCACGGTTGCACCAAGTGAACCTAAAGGTACAGTTGCATTGTATATACAATGGAACATACAAAAGCATATACAAGCACACAGATGCAAAGTGATATGCAAGTTCAATTTGACCACAACTTTGACCGCCCATATCTCCTCCATTCTGGTGAATTTCGACATGATTCAAGAGGTGAAAGTGTTTATTTTTGCCTCCTCTTTCATTTGGCGGGGCTTTCAGGGGAATATTCTCACTTTCAAATTTTAGATCTGGATTTGCATGCTTTAGCGACTGGACGTTTCAACGACCATTTTTGGGTAGGATGCATATATTTTTTGCATTTATGGGTGCAGATCGATGATTCACCAGCTTACATTGAAGACTCAAAATATATTCTATCTGCCCCAGTTCCAGATCTTTTATGCCATAAATTTTTATTGGTGGATGTCTCTTCAGATGCAGATATTTTTTATGACTATGCCCATGGGGTGTTTTCCTTGTAACTGACTTAGGTTAGATTGTAAATGCTATATATGCATAGGAATGAGATGTAAAAAAAGGTTGGAAATTTTTTAGCATTCTGTCTTTTCTGTTTCCAAACAGAACTTCCCTCTACTGTAACTATGCCTTCTTATTGAATATATGCAAGTTATTTTTACCTCTTTTACTAATTTTTTAGTCTAGTGTGAATCTGCTTGTGGTTGTCTGTGAACATCTTTGTTCCTCTCAATCATTTTGTCTCTTACCTCTACTGGAATCATCTAAATCTGTGTATGTCTACTTGCTATATTTGGTTGTGTTGTGCATTTTCTCAGTTCTGTGGAGATTCTTTTATTCAACTTGGTGAATCACCCTTTATTTTCAAGTTTTTCTATTCCATCTTTCATTTTAAAAGCATTCCTTCTCCCTTTTCCTCTCCAAATCCATTAGTTTTAGGTGATAACCAGTCAAGGAAGCCAGCCTTCTCCAGAGGTCTGATCTCATTTCGCAAAGTCCCACACTTCGAGATCATTCCCATGTTTCTCCAGATTGCTGAAGTTTTACAACTGTAGCTAGGGTGCAAATCTGAGAGACAACAAAAGCAACAACTCCCTTTATTCTCTACACCTATCTCCCCTACTCCTATGCTAAAGGAAACAAATTCCTTTATTCTCTCTACTAATCCTATTCTAAAGGAAAAACATCCCTTATTCCCTGATTACAAAGTGACAACATATCCATATCCTTTTAAGGGAAAAATGTTTTATTTTTTCTACTTTTATTATTTTTCCAAAATAATTTATCTTCAACTTTTTAGAAAATAAAAGGTTGAGAAAATCAAATCCATAGTTTTAAACCAAATGAGTTGAAAACACCTTTGACTAAAATCAAGCTGGAATACTTTCAAAGTTGGCTCCATAAATGATTCTCGAATGCTTCAAAGTTGGTTAAAAGAGGCTGGAATATTTCAAGACTAATTTTGCATCATTTTTAAACATACTACATTCTATTTTTTCCAATAAACATTAGAAAATGTTAGCAATTAAATTGCAATAGACTTCTAAGAAACAAACCAATATATATCTATATTCTATTTTAAATAAGCTAATAGTTCGTAAAACTACATTTAAATCCACTTTCAATGCTAATTTTAAGAGAAAATAGATATGAATTTAGATAAGACATTTCTAGTCTCATCATCCCCCACACATAAATTCTTGCAAGTCCTGCTCCAAGCTACTGCTCTCTTTTTCTTTCACAATTGATGACCCTTATATCTTTCAATTATTTTCTCTTCTTTTTTTCCTTCATCTTGAAAATTATACATTGATTATTCTATGGTATTCATCCATGATAAGACTCACTGAAGCTTTATCAATTTATCTGTTCTTACAAAATTTCTCTTCTTTCCAAATTTACTTTCTTCAGCTGAATTGTTTTTAAAAAGATCTATCATACATAAATGGCCATAACTTTTCCATTTGCTAATAAAATTTTAAAACATAATATGTTCTAGAAAGCTGAGACAGAGGAAAATAAAACCCATAAATCTTTTGATGAGATTTTGTAATAGGTGTGAGCAGTTATTTCTTCAAATAGCTTGTACCATCATGACAACAACAAAGATTGACAGGGTATGAGAACAATTTTTTTCATCACCTCCCTTTATGCATTTAGATTATTTCTATGCTATCATATGCTCACTTCAATTTTTTCTTCAAAAAACACCTTTACTAAAAATCTCTTAGCTACAACAAGTGAATCAATGCAAGTAGTTTATGTTTTTAATTAGCTTTCCTAAAAGTGGATTTATCTGTAATTAAAAAAACTAATAGCTATATTTAAGAATAAAATAGTAGAATATACCTTGAACATATTTCAAAGTTATTCTTGTTTTCTTCATGCCATTTGATTCTAATTTCTGCTTCAGAAAATCTTCAGAAGTTTAGTTCTCGAAAGCTAGAAAAACTTCAGAAGATTCAGCTTTGGAACTCCAAAACAGTGGACAACCTTAGAACAATGGACAGAAAAGCATCAGAATAGTGGACAACTCTAGAAGGATAGAACAACTCTACAACAAAAAACAAATGTTCTAGAGTATCGTTGAAAGGATGCTTCTGGAATAAACATCAATAAAGTTCCAGAGCATCGTTGAAAGGATGCTTTTGGAATAAACAACAACAAAGTTCCAAAGCATCATTAAAAGGATGCTTTTGGAACAAACAACAACAAAGTTCTGGAGTATTGTTGAAAGGATGCTTTTGGAACAGACAACAACAAAGTTCTGGAGCATTGTTGAAAGGATGCTTTTGGAACAAACAACAACAAAGTTTCAAAGCATCATTGAAAGGATGCTTTTGGAACAAAGAGCAATAAAGTTTTGGAGCATTGTTGAAAGGATGCTTTTGGAACAAATAGCAACAAAGTTCTGGAGCATCGTTGAAGGAATGCTTTCAGAGCGAATAGCAACAAAGTTCCAGAGCATCATTGAAAGGATACTTACAAAATTGAATGACAATAGAAGTTTTGGAGCATCAAACTTCTAGAGCATCAAAGTTCTAGAGCATCAAATTTCTAGAGCATTAAAGTTCTAGAGCATCAAAGTTTTGGAGCATCATTAAAAGGGTGCTTTTGGAACAAACAACAATAAAATTCCAGAGCGTCGTTGAAATGATGCTTTTGGAACAAACAACAACAAAGTTTTGAAGCATTGTTGAAAGGATGCTTTTGGAACAAATAAAAACAAAGCTCCGGAGCATCATTGAAAGGATGCTTTTGGAACAAACAACAAAAGAAATTTGGAGCATCATTGAAAGGATGCTTTTGAAACAAACAACAACAAAAAGAGGTTTCAGAGCATCATTAGAAGGATGTTTCCAAAACTTAAATAGCAACAACAAAGTTTCTCCAAAGAAATATCTAAAAATGATTGCGAAGCACTATTAGACGGATGCTTCCAAAGAAACTTACATAATCACAAAACAATTTCTAGTGCATACATGAAGATTTTCCGAAGACCAATGAAACTTTTTTTTTGAATTTTTTTTAACATTTTTTTATAACTCCATTGACATCTTAGGGTGCAACTTTGGAAACCAACTCTGTAGAGTAGCTCTTGAGGGCGACTTTAAAAATTAGCTACAAAAGGCAGCTCCAAAATAATTCTGGGAGACAACTATGGAAAGACAGCTCTGTAAACTATGGAAATGTAGCTCCGGAAGGCAACTATAGAAAGCAGTTTCAAAAACTATGAAACATATGTTGAACTTCTAGAGGTGTAAGAAAAAATGTGAGCTCTAGAGATACTTGACAAAACTTGAGTTCTGAAGTGTTGATTACATCCCCATTAGCATGCATGAATCTGAATTTAACTTCATTTTGTTGATCCTGCAAAAATATTAGTAATTTTGCACCATCCAAAATCATAATAGTAATATATCATAACGAGTAAATGCATTAGATGGAAAGTAGAAACTAATGAGACACATGCAAGAAAGAGATTTTTATTTAGAAATCCTCAATGCAATATGCAATAAATACACATTTGAAAAACAATAATCACTGGTTTGCCCTTTTTTCCTTTTTTTTTCTAAATAGTAAGATAGACCAGCAGATAGTATTTTTTCTCCAGTTTTTTCATACAATATAATAATAAAATGATTCAAAATGTTTTAGAAACTAGATTCATAGGTCTATCATCACTATAAACAGATTTTTCAGAAAATATTATTTACTATGTCAAATTTGGCAAGAATAGTCATGTTTACAACAATTTTTTACAGTTTTGACTAGTAGTCACTATTTTGGGGATAACTTTTTCGTTTGATATTGAAATAAAACAATTCCACTTGGATCTGAATTTAGACTCGAAGAGATATCTCCCATATAAACAGGTTTTAAAAATTTAGAGTTTTTCTCCTTCAAATATTTAACCAAACAGACTATTTGTTTCTATACTTGACAAATTTTTTCTTTTTTGAAATGCAACAAAAATATTTGGGCTTCTTGATCAATTTTCAAAAGAGATGAAAATTTACAATGAGTTTTTCAATTTTTTGGGGGGAGGGTTTGGTAGATAAAAGTCTTTTAGATTCCTCAAGCTTATTCATACAATTTTTTTTAAAATAAATTATTGACATAAAAAGAAAAACATCTACAAAATTGTTTGCTTATAAAAACTATCTAATATATTGATTCCTTCTACTCTCTGTGGCATAAAGAAAATATTACTTGTTGTTACCAAATATTTTTTTCAAAATTACAAAAAAAAACTGAATTGAAATTTACTAGAACTGAAATTAATCCATGAATTGAAATGCTTATGCTAAATTGAAATTACAGAAAAAAAAAAAGTTAAACTATTGCATACTGAATTGAAAATTAATCTACTGCTCCTTATACAAAAATAAATAAATTATCTGCTGTCAAAAAATAATTCATTTTTTTATGCTTTTAGGGAGAGAAGGAAATTAAATCTAAGAAACACATCTAAGACTAAAGTTCCTATATAATAACACCATGGTCCCTGGTAACGGTGCCAAAAATGACGAGGATTGTTATAATCCTCTTCATTTAATTTATCAATCCGGGGTGGTGGCCAAAGGTTGTATGCATTAGGAACATAGATTTTTTGGCAAACAATTCTTTCTTATAAAAATAGAAAAAAATTAAATTAATCTAATGAAATCACACATGCAAAATTTAAACACACTTGCATAAATTAAAACTATAAAATTAAAACATGTTTCCATGAATTAAAAATATAGAAATAAAATAGAAATGCATAAAACTAAAATAATACAAACAATCAAATAAGTATCAATTGTTGTCCTCTTCCTCAAGATGAGCAGTTTGCTCCTCCCTTGGAATTGGACCAAGATCATTCACCCAATTTTGTGCTCAATGCTCCATATATCTTATTTCTTCAACACAATATTACAAATTTATTTCCAAAACTATTGTAGCTCTCTTATTCTAAAAATTTGCCAAAATAAAAACTCTCATTCCTTTAGAGTTGAGAGGTTTATTTATACATTGAAGATCTTCACCCAACTCCCTAAAATAGTGGAAAGCATACGTACATTTGTCTTTCACATTCCTATGATAAAGGAACAACTCCCTTTATTCTCTACACCTGTCTCTCCTACTCCTTTGCTAAAGGAAACAAATTTCTTTATTCTTTCTACTAATCCTATTCTAAAGAAAAAAAGCATCCTTTATTCTCTCATTACAAAGTGACAACACATCCATATCCTTTTGAGGGAAAAATGTTTTATTTTTGCTACTTTTATTATTTTTCCAAAACAATTTATCTTTAGCTTTTTAGAAAATAAAAGGTTGAGAGAATCAAATCCATGGTTTTAAACCAAATGAGTTGAAAAACCTTTGGCTAAAATCAAGCTGGAATACTTTTAAAGTTGGCTCTAACAGTGATTTTAGAATGCTTCAAAGTTGGCTGAAAGAGGCTGGAATACTTTGAGACTAATTCTGCATCATTTTTAAACATATTGCATTCTATTTTTCCAATAAACATTGGAAAATGTTAGCAATTAAATTGCAATAGACTTCTAAGAAACAAACCAATATATATCTACATTCTATTTTAAATAAGCTAATACTTCATAAAACTACATTTAAATCCACTTTTCTTAAGAGAAAGTAGAGATGAATTTAGATGAGAAATTTCTAGTCTCATTAGGAGGGAAAATAATTTAGGTCATGGAAGAAGAATTAGGGTAAATGTGGCTACAAAGTGGGTTGTGGGGGGCCCATATTCCTCATGAGGGTCAAAGTGGGTAGTTTGTAGGTGCTAATAGGAAGGTTTAGTGCATAGGGGTCGTGATTAGTGCATAGGGGGTAATAAATGGTGCCTGCATCAGGAGTATCACCTACTCTGGTGATTAGCGCATGGGAGAGCTAATTAGTGCCTAGGTGGAGAATAGTTTAGTGCTGAAGCAGGAAGGGCGATTAGTGCCTAGACAGTATGGTTTAGCATAGAAAATGGGGGATTAGCACTGAGTCTAGGAGTAGTGCCCAATCCAGCGATTAGCACTGAGGGGGAGAAGATTATCACCTAGAAGGATGGTGGAGGAAAGGGCAATTAGCACCAGGATAGGAAGGAGTAGTGCCTACCCATCGTTCAACATGGACAGGGTGAGGATTAGCACCTACATGCCTATCAACACTGGGGCAAAAGGGATTAGCGCCTAGGTGCTGATTAGCACCTAGAGGGTGGGAAATAGCATCTACACAGGGGTTAGCACCTAGGTAGATGGATAGTAGAAAAATGATCCTAATGAGATGGATTTTGATGGTTGCAAGATGATAAGGACATTGTGCAGTCCAAGGATTGTCACCCTCCTACCCTCCAGCTCTAGGGATAGCTAGATCGGTCTGATAGATTCTTCTTATGAATGGTGGGTCTACGATGGATTGTAGAGATGCCAGAGATAAATGTGCATCAAGTCCTGATAACAACATTGGTGGAGAGGTGGCAGAGTGAGTGGTGCACCATCCTGTTACTAGCATGAGAGATGACTATTATGTTGGAGGATGTGTGGAGGATATTGTGCATCCCCATCCATCGAGAGAAGGTGGTATATGACTACCACCATGGGGCAATGTTCATTGAGGCATTTTTCACATCAATGGTGGTACCTTCTGACATTGGTAGGATGAAGATGCGGTATGCCTAGGCCATGGGTAGGTTATATCCATTGCCATTATTTGTCACGGGTGTGATAGCAGGGATTCTTGTGTCTGATAGGAGATCTCAAGGATTCCTAGTGGGATGGGGAATAGTGTTATTACAGATGTTCAGGGATGGAGTTGCATTCATGTGGGGTCCTTGTGTACTGGTCCACCTATATCATGATATAGATGCAACAGTGTATTGACACGATGCGAGCCTAGGTGTGGTGTGATTCTCCTGCATATATGGGTATGGGAGCAAATTGCACTCACATGACCCATTATATTGAGGATGCAGATGCGGAGCCAACCCTATTTCTTTGATTATGGAGGGGTGTTGTGGCATCACAGGCTAGGAGATCTTCAATACTAGTGTAGACACCTAAAATTGACTTGTTCCCAGATCAGTATTTTCATCTATCAACCACCATCAATTTATCCTCCATATTTGATTAAATAACTCTAATTATTTATTTAAATCAATTTATTCTCCATATTTGATTAAATAATTCCGATTATTTAATTAAATTAATTGACCTTCACATATTAATTAAATAAATTTATAAATTAATATAATTAAAGCTAATTGCCTCAAAATAAATAAAATTCAATATTTGATTTATTTATCCATGTGCATGAAATTAAATAATTAATTTATTTAATTTCCTATTATTTCCTCTTCACTCTCAATCAATTTAGATAACTAATCAATCAAATTAGTTTACTAAATCAATCAAATCAGTTAACAGGTTAGTCAATCTAGTTAACTAATCAATCAATTTAGTTGACTAGTCAATCAATTCAGTTCACTACCCAATCACTTCAGTCATCTGATCACTCAATTCAGTCAACTCCTTTATCAGATCTATTAACTCCCCTAATGCATAAAAGGACAAGGACACTTGTCCCTCTCTCATTCATGCACATCCTCTCAACCATTCTTAGCCATTGATCTTTCAGATCATCCACAACCGTTGATCTTCATCCTTGAGGGCCTATAAATAAAACATTCTCTAAACCATCTAATCCTCTCTGATCTTCATACAACATTACGCAGTAGAAATCATTCTAGATCATATCATCCTCATCACAAAGTTATGTTGTTTAATAGAGCAATCCACATAATCAAAGAGCAAAGAGCAATTAATTGAGGTTTGGGTGCATCTTCAATAAGATTGATCAGTGAAGGCAATTTGTTCATGCAAAGGAAGGTGAATTGTATTTGATTTTGATTTATCTCTCATTTATGTTTGTATTGAGAATTTCACCTATCACATTTTGGCATGCCCAGTAAGCTAACCCCTATTTTTATGAGTGTTTGTTGAGGTTTTTGGAAAGATTTAGGTCTTCTTGGATAAAAATTGGGAATCAACTTTCACAAATGCTCTCGTACGCTCAATCAGACCTCACCATTGAGTCCAGGTGGCCTCGCAGGTGAAAAATGACATAAAATTCACCTACTTTTTGTTACTATGATTTTTTTGAATTTTGAATTTTATTTTCACCCCACCCTCTAGACCATACCATACGGATCCGTACAGATCCGTGCAACTGCCTATGCGTAGGTGTAGCCTACACATTGTTGATAGATAAATAATAAAAAAAACAACAAAATAAATTTTATCACACATACAAGCACCAAAATCTTAGCTTTGTTTGCAAGGTTTAAAAATTTTTTTTTGATTTACTGGCCTGTTGGGCTGCCTCCCTTGTAGCCCTCAAACCCCTTACACACTTTGATCTACCCCCGCCACTTCTCTCCTCCCTTATCCCCCACTCCACCTCCCACTCTCCCTGTGTTGCACCTACCACTCCCTGCCTTCAGCTCCTCTCTTACGCCCCTCCCATGCTCCTCCCACACCGCCCCCACACTCTCCGCTCTGCCTCCCTTAAATCCTAATAGCCACCGCCACTCCTTGTACTCCCTTCTACTCCCTCAATCCGTCACTCCCCATATGCCCCTCTCCCTGGAAACACCACCCCTCCGATCCTCCGCTCTAAACCCTTAGCCTACACAGCTCCTCCCTTCCTGCTCGCCACCCTTGCCACATAGAAACACACAACAAATAAAATAAAATAATACAAAAAAAATCACTCAAACAAAAAAAAAAAACCCTAACTCCCCCCCCCCCAAAAAAAAAAAAATTCAACTTTATTTTTTTATGTTTAATTTTTCATTTTTAAGTTTTTAATTTAAAAAAAAAGAAAACAATTATTTTTAAGGCGCCAAACCCCTAGTCACATGGAGGACTAGGGGACTTAAACCCCTCTAACCACTAGTCAAACTGCCAGAAGCATAAACTGCTCATGTGACCACTTGCTACTGATTGTTAGCAGTCTGTTAACCACCAGCCTACCTGTCCTTGCCCCCTACATGCCAAAATAGGGTCTTTTTTTCTTTTTTGCACAACTTGGGTAAATCGTATCAGAATCACACAAAAGTATAGTCTTTGGAAAGATGATTCGACATAATTTTTAGTGGTACAACTTTCATTAGCAAATTTGATCAAATTTATCAGGTATTATCAGTCAAACCTCCCCTTTGTTTGGAAGCTTTAAATCGCTATAACTTTTGCATTTCTTAAGGAAATTTAGTGATTTTTTTTTGAAATTACATAGAATTTCGTGTAGAACCTAATCATACTATCTATTTTTCTATCACTAATCATATTTCTTAGAATTTTTTTAGATTTCTAATTTTTCCCCAACAAGTTGGCTTGCAAGTTTCTATTATTTTTTTGTTTTGATGGAATCTAAGAGGACATCAGGAGCTGCACAACATCCACATCTACATCAGATTTAGCAGGTGCACTAAACACAACTTTTGTCTTTTCATTTAATCAAAAACTTTGTTTGCAATCACACTTCGATTTGACCTTAAAATGAACCATTGTTTACAATCACACTTTGACATTGGGCTTAAAATAAACTTGTGTCTTCATTCTCACATTTAGATTTGGGTTTAAAAATAATGGGTGTTTTCTTTGTTTGGTGGATTTGAGTGTGCTTTAGGGTGTGTATGCTCTTCTCATGCACTTCATGTGATCTTGAGAATCAAAATCATCCCTTAATCCATTCATTTTCACACACACATTTCCATTTCTAAGGGTCAATTAACATTTTTGAGTGTGAGTCAAGTGTGTGAAATCAAACACACCACTTGATTTGCTATTGTCACCTTTCTTAGGAGGCATGCTTGGAGACACACCACTCCAAGGGATGACCTCAACTCTTGTGTTCCATCGGGGTATAAATAGTGAGGAGTGAATCGAAAGACACACCTCATGGAAGTTGAAATCTTGTCATTCGGGCTAAGCCCCCAATTACTTTATACCTTGGGGAAGTGAAGGTGAAGGGTGGGTTACCCTCTTCTCCTGGTTGTGTGACATTAATTCGCTTTCATTTCATAGAATTGGGCCCCCATACCTTGAGTATATTGGGGACATCCCTAGACCACTTTTGTATCCTAGACTAAGACCTATTGGCCATACCCACTTGATTAATATTACCCTTGTTGATGTGTCTTCAAGTTTTTTCATTATCATATCATTCAATCTTGAAATACAAACTTGCTATTGTGTCATGTGTGTGATTCATGCATTTATATGTGAAATCTTTTGATTGAATATTGCCAAAGTCAAGCCTTCAACATAAAATACATTCTACATCATTCTAAGTATCCTTCTCATCACTTTGATCCTACTTCAAATCCTAATCATTCAATTTCCATATCCACATCATCATATTAATCATCCAATCTAATCCAACTTCTACTTCTCACCACAATCTAATCCCATTCTTGAACCCCATCTAATCCATCACTTGTCAAAATGGTTCTACCCATTAACAAACCTAGGTTAAATCCAAAACCCAAAATCACAATTAAAGGATTCCCTCCTTCTAGCTCCAATAATAATCATGAGAACCTTGTTGATTATGAGGCATATCTTGAGGAACAAGCCGAAATACAAAGACTTAAAACAAATGTATCAACCCATTCCACTAATAGAAAACATGAAGCTAGAGCAATATTGTTATGGTATTCAAAAAATGTTTGCTCAAATTAGGTGGTTATATGGAAAGGAATAAGTCACTATCCCACAATCCCAACAACAACACCAACAATCCCAACAACAACAACAAGTCCTAGACCAACCATTCATACAACAACCACCAATTCAATACCAACAACCACCCAACCAATCTCAACAACCCCTAAACCAATATCAACAACCACCAACTCAATACCAACAACCACCCAACCAATTTCAACAACCCCCAACTCAATATCAACAACCACAACCTTCTATTGGAATCAGGTCAAACAACTGAGAGGGGGGTGAATCAGTTGTCCACAACTTTAACCTTTTCTACTTTCAATCTTCTTTCACAACTTACAAACAGATTAATGATGTAAACTTTAAAGCATGAATTAACAACACATGAGCAGAAACAAAATGAACACACATAACACCAAAATTTTTATGCAAAAACTTGGTTAAAGGAAAAACATGGTGGGGGTTAAGCCACAAGATTCATACCTTGTTAAAAGTACTTAAAAGAAATGGGAAGACACTTGACTTCGAGCGCATTGCCAAGAGTTCACTACTCAAAGAGGCTCACTGCCTACAAAATTTTATGTTTAATACAAAAAGAATGAACTAAGAAATAACATCTTCTTCATGCCTAGTTTAGTCCCATTGAAAGGTCACAAAACTTCTGTTCTACCCCATACACTTCTTCTCTAACTCTTCATCCTTTACTGCTCTTATTCTTCTACTTCTCTTCTTCTCTATCCCGCCTCTGAACCTTTCTTAGGATTTTATCATTTTCACACAAGAACAACTTTCCACAACTCATCCACAAATATTTATATGCTTCATCAACCTTGGAAGCATCAAGGTTAGCTTGACTCAATGCGGATCACTGTACTATCAGCCAAACATAGCTGGGACTTGAATCTTATTCGATCAACATGCTACACTCCAGAGAATTGCTCTTAGATCATCTGCAACATGTTTGAATCATCTGATCGGCCAAGACTGGGAAGAATAGCAACACTAAGGAAAAAATCTTTAGCAATGAGCTCAATCTTCAATGCAGACCTCCAACACAACAGGCACATGATCCAGAGACCTCCACAAGCACATTGAATTCAACAATAACATCCGCACTACTCCAAATCAATAGAATCACTTGCATCTTCACCCGATACCTCAAGAACACTATCTGCCATGACTGTCACACTAGAAAGATTACTTGTAGACCTCCAAACCATGAACCACTTGAGTTGAGGATACACACTAACTTCCCAAACATGCCTCTAGACCCGCAGATCATAAATTTTCATTGCGGAGCAATCTGGACCAATTTCCTGTCACTTTGTCTCTTCTAAACACTGTAAAACCTAGTTCTACTTAGATGGCCATAGCTTCTTCAAATGTTCATGCAAACCTCTCAAATCTTAACTGGAGCTACTTCAGACAATCCTCTACACAGCCATATGGTCCACGTTCTTTGATCTTCATTCCTCTAGAAATACAGAGCAATCTACTTCACTGATTTGCATTATTTCCCCTGTTTCTGACAAAGGGATATGTTGACATCAATGACAACACATCATAGGCACATATTTGCAACACCTTCATATAACACATCATCCACTATACCATCACCCATACAACACCAACAAATTCCCACTCAATCTTATGTGTCATCCCCCTTAACTTCATACTGTTGGTATGTGGTGATTGATCATGCAAGTACTATACACTAGTAATGTATCCTCGCTAGGGTTCGGGGGCATAGCCCCCAAACAAATTTTTTCCTTCTTTTTGCACGATCGGAGTCAGTTGTTAATTTTTGTTAATTGACAAAAGAAAAATGACATTGCAAAACCCTAATTCTAGAAGCTTCCAAAAAGCTTGTTATAAGCGGCTGGGATGTATGTTACGATGATGTATTTGTGAGATTGTAATCTATTTTGCACTGGATAATAAAATCATTGGATAGCCGAGTTTCTGTGGATGTAGCCCATATTGGGTGAACCACATTAAATTTCTGTGTTGATCTCTTTTGTGTTACTCCTCATTGTTATATTTGGGTTATTTAATTTGCATATAATTGTTAGTGTTTATTGCTTGGATATGCCTGAACCCTAACAACTAGTATCAAAGTAGGGTCTACATCTACCGAGTTACATGGGTGTGATCTAGGTTGCTAGGTTGTGTAGTCTTCTTGAGTGAGGTCAATACTACGTGAGAGTGCTACAGAGGAGATGTAATGCAACTGGGGATGTTAGGCTTTCTTCCTAGGCTGAGTGAGAGTTAGGTGGACTCAATAGTAGCAAGGGGGACAATAGGCTTTGTGAGTGAGTGTAGAGTTGCACGAGCCAGGATAACTGGTGCAATGCATACTTATTCCACAAGTGCGTGTTGAAGGGGATTTTTTGGGGGCATTCATGGGTGAAGGCATTGTTGGATCTAGGGCATACAACTGAGAGGGGGGGGTGAATCAGTTGTATAAAACTTCTTGTTCTTTCAACACTTGATTCTTTGTTGTTAGTTGGCAGCATATCAATTAATCATCCATGAAAGCATAATACATAAACACAAGAGCAGATAAGTATCAACACATTGAACACCAAGATTTTGACGTGGAAAACCCTGTTAAGGGAAAAACCAAGGGGCGATTAACCCAAGAATTATTCTCTGTTAGAAGAATAAAGAAAAATGAATGGCACATGCCAATTAGGGCTCACTGCCCGAGCACACTGCTCACAAAGAGGCCCACTGCCTACAAGGAGACACACTGTCTACAAAGTGATAAAAATCATAGTCTTGAACTGGAGAATGACATCTCTACCATGTCCGGATCAGTTTTGATTAAGCTGAAAAACCTCTGTTCTGCCTTACGCACTTCTCTTCGCTATGCTACACTCATCCACACACACCACAACACGAAATGAACTCACAGACCGTTATTTATACAAGACATCGACTTAGGATCAAACATCTAAGTCGGCAAACAATCATAAGAGTATCCACAAGATGAATAACACATCCGGTCGGCCACCACAAGAACATTCGCAGGATGAACAACTCATCCGGTCGGCTAAATAGAGCAAGAACTTCATCCAGAAGAATAACTTCAATTCTGGGCTCTACTATCAATGCGGATCAACAACACAACCTCAACACGATCCAGAAAACTTCACAAGCCTGCCTGAATGTCCGGATACATCCGCACTTCCTTTACTTGCTGGAATCTCTTGTCTTCCTCATCCAGAACTTCAAGAACACAGTCTGTCGCCACTGTAGAAGGTACTTCCGGACCTTCAAAACATACATTATCAATGCGGACCAATAACACAATCTCAACATGATCCAAGAACCTTCACAAGCCTGTCTGAATGACCAGGTATGTCTGCATTTCCTTTACTTACTGAAATCTCTTATCCTCCTTATCTGGAACTTCAAGAACACAGTCTGTCACCACTGTCATAATGCAAGAGGTACTTCCGGACCTCCAAATCATACACAACTCGAGATGGCACATCACAAGGACATCCCAAATACTCTTTCCAATCTGCAGATTAGGATTGTACAATTCCAGACCTCACCGGACCTTTCTGTGATCCTCTGTCACGTCTAAGCACTTGACGGAACTGGTTTCACACAGACAGCCATAACTTCTTCAGGTCTTCATGCGGACCTCTGAAAACTTGACTGAAGCATCTCAAGACTCATATCTACAAACCCTTTAATCCACATCCTCCAGTTTTCAACCTATCCAATATATTTGCCTTCTTCTCATCACTGTTCTTCACTGTTCCTGACTGAGGGTAATTTTCTCAATATCCTCAACACACAGCTCATCCAATCCTTCTTGTCAATGTAATATGAGTATGTTGACATCAATGACAACACTGGTTCACCTCATACTTGCAACAATCTCCCCCTTTGTCATTGATGGCAACATATGATGTGAAAAACCATCAAGACAAGAACTTCTCCTTTTTGTCACAGCTCCCCCTATCAACAACAACTTTTTACATGTCTTCTCTCCCCCTTTGATCATTAACCACTTGTTTTTCACATGTCTTCTCTCCCCCTTTGACATCAATGGCAAAGGGCTCATACTTGCAATTCTAATACATCAGAATCATACCAGCTGCTCCCCCTTAGTAGCAGCTCCCCATCATCAATCCGGATCACAAGATATGACTGTGATATCCACCAGACTGATGCACATCAGTGCATCTTAGTTTATCACCGGAGGGGCCATGACCCCTAACTTCTCCCGGAGATATTCAAAAGAGTCCTTGGGAAGAGGTTTTGTAAAGATATCTGCAATCTGATCCTTGGAGGGAACATACTCCAATCTGACTTCTTCCTTGTTTACTTGTTCTCTCAAAAAGTGAAATTTGATAGATATGTGCTTAGTCTTAGAGTGCAATACCGGATTCTTAGAAATATTAATTGCACTTGAATTATCACAGAAAATTGTGATAGGCTCCTCATATTCAACTTTGATGTCTCTTAGCATCTGCTTCATCCATAAGATTTGAGTGCAACTACCTGCTGCTGCAATGTATTCTGCTTCAGTTGTAGACAGAGATATTGCATCTTGTTTCTTGCTTAGCCAAGAAACCAATCTCTTCCCCAAAAAGAATGCTCCACCACTAGTGCTCTTCCGGTCATCCACATCTCCTGCCCAATTTGCATCTATGTAAGCATGAAGAGAGAAATCCGGATCTCTAGGGTACCATAGACCATACTCAACTGTTCCTTTCAAGTACCTAAAAATTCTTTTGATTGCCATAACATGAGATTCTCTAGGATCAGCCTGGAATCTTGCCACAAGACCAACAGCCTGCATTATATCTGGTCTAGTTTGAGTGAGATACAACAATCCACCAATCATTGATCTATATTTTGTCTGATCTGCCTTTGGAGAGTCATCATCTTTGCTTAACTTACATCCGGTTGCCATAGGAGTGTTCATAGGTTTTGAGTCTTCCATACCAAATTTCCTTAACAATTCTTTCACATATTTGGTCTGAGAAATGAAGATCCCTTCTTTTGTTTGAGTAATTTGCAGACCTAAGAAGAAATTCATTTCACCAAGCATAGACATTTCAAACTCACTTTTCATCTGATTTGCAAAAGTTTTGCACATACTATCTCTTCCTCCAAAAATGATATCATCCACAAACACTTCAACAATCAATATGTTTTCATGATCAATTTTGAAATATAAGTTACTGTCAGTAGTACCTTTGTTGAATCCAATCTGCACAAGATGCTTATCCAACCTTTCATACCATGCTCTTGGGGCTTGCTTCAATCCATACAAAGCTTTCTTCAACTTGCAGACCATATCATCATTATCAGACAATTGAAATCCATCCGGTTGTTCAATGTAGACTTCTTCTTCCAGATCACCATTTAGGAAGGCAGACTTGACATCCATCTGATATACCTTGAAGTCTTTGAAGGCAGCAAATGCAAGAAGTAATCTGACTGCTTCAATTCTTGCCACCGGAGCAAAAGTCTCTTCAAAGTCAATTCCTTCTATTTGAGAGTAGCCTTTGCAGACCAATCTAGCTTTGTTTCTGATTACTTCACCAGCTTCATTTAGTTTGTTCCGGAAGACCCACTTGGTTCCAATTACATTCCTATCTCTAGGTCTGGGAACAAGATCCCAAGTATGATTTTTCTCAATTTGCATCAATTCATCTTCCATTGCTTTGGTCCAGTTTTCATCATTGCAGGCTTCATTTATTGTTTTAGGTTCAATCTTTGAAATCAGACAACATTCATCCTGATTTTGAGCAACATTCCTTCTAGTTTGTTCACCTTTGCTTTTGTCACCTATGATCTGATCTTCAGAGTGGTTCAGTCTTACATACCTTGGAATTTTGGGAGTATCCTGCACTGCTGCTTCTTGATCAGGCTCATTCAAACCTATCTCTTCTTCCTGATTTACCGGATCAGGCTGACTCTGTCTCACCGGAGAGGATTGAGGTCCTTGAACACTGTCTTGGTCATCTTCATCAAACTCATAAAATCTTGAAGGCTTCTCAATTCCTTCATCAACTTTCACATTGGTGCTTTCTATCATCTTCCTCAATCTCTTATTGTAACATCGGTATGCTTTGCTTTGAGTGGAGTAACCCAAGAAAATTCCTTCATCACTTCTAGCATCAAACTTTCCTAGATCTTCATCTCTTTTAATATAACACTTGCTACCAAATACTCTGAAATATTTCACAGTAGGAGTGATGCCAAACCAGAGTTCATAGGGGGTCTTACCGGTGTTGTTTCTGATTTGAACTCGATTGAGAGTGTAGACTGCAGTGTTGATAGCTTCCTTCCAAAACATTTGAGGAACATTTGCTTCCAACATCATTGTCCTGGCAGCTTCCTGAATGGTCCGGTTCTTTCTCTCAACCACTCCATTCTGCTATGGAGTCCTAGGAGCAGACAGCTATCTCCTTATACCCTGCTTCTCACAAAAATCAATGAACTCACCAGATGTATATTCACCACCTCTATCAGACCTTAGACACTTTAGTTTCAATCCGGTTTGATTCTCTACCATAGCTTTGAAGATCTTGAACTTCTCAAATGCTTCTGATTTTTCTTTTAGAAAGGTAACCCACATCATTCGGGAATGATCATCAATTAACAACATGAAATATCTATCACCTTGCAGACTCTTGATTCTTGTCGGACCACAGAGATCAGTATGTACTAATTCCAACAATCCGGTAGAAGACTGATCTTTACTTTTGAAAGAGACTCTGCTTTGTTTACCTAGCTGACATTCTTTGCACAAACTATTTGTAGGTTTCATCAATTTTGAAAGATCTCTTACGGCCTGAGTATTGCTTATCTTGATGATGTTATCAAAATTTACATGGCACATTCTTCTATGCCATAACCAACTCTGATCAATTTGAGCAAACAAACAACTTTTATTTGAACCAACCAGATGAAAGATATTACCTTTTATCTGAGTACCGGATGCAATCTCAGTTCCGGAGCTTGTAAAGATTCTGCATTTTCCATTTTTGAACCGGAGATCATAGCCTTTGTCCACTAACTGACCAACACTAAGAAGATTGTGCTTCAATCCTTCAACATACAGTACGTTACCTGTTTTGCTCTTTCCATCGAAGGAAATAGTTCCCCTGCCTTTGATTCTGCCAGCAGAATTGTCACCAAACTTTACCATTCCTCCTTCATACCTTTCCAAATTCAAGAACTTATTCTTGTCACCAGTCATATGGTGAGAACATCCACTGTCAATAACCCAATCATCCTTTTCTTCCACTTGAGCAGCCAAAGCTTTTTCAACAACTTTGTGATTGACAGATTCAGAGAGTATTGAATCTTCTTCCTTGATGGCAATAAACACCCACTCATTTCCGGATTTGCTTCCTAGTTCTGATTCATCATCTGTTACTCCTTCATTGTCATCTTCTTCGTGAACATAATAGCAATTCTTTTGAAACCTTTGTCTGTTAGTATTAGACCTTGTAGATCTTTCCGGACATCTTGAAGCAAAATGACCAATCTTATTGCAGTTGAAACACTTAAAGGGTAGTTTTCCTTCATACTTACTGGATCCTCTTGGTAGTCTCTTTGCAATGAGGGCTTCAAGTTGAGCTGTTTCTGCTTCTTCTTCTTCCATGTCTCTTCCTGCTTGATCATACCATGACATTTTCCTTGATGAGTTTTCGCCCGGATCAAATCTTTGTTTGCCTTTCACATAGGCACTGGCTTTGAAAGCAGATTCAGTCTTGGGAGGATCATCTCCAAACTCGGTCATTTCAAATGCAGCTAGTTTGCCAGCCAGTTGTTCTCTTGTGACAGTTGTGTGGGCTCTGAATTCATCAATGGCAGCAACCTTGATTTTGTAGGCAGCGGGAAGGGATCTTAGGATTTTGCAGACAATCTCATTTTCATCTAAAGTTCCACCAGCATTTCTGATTCCACATACCAGCTCATTCACTCTTGGCATAAAGGTAGTGATGTTTTCATCATCTCTCATTTTCAATCTTTCAAATTTCCCTTTCAGACTTTGCAACCTTGCACTTTTGACAAACTCATCTCCTTCATACAGAAGTTCCAGTTTAGTTAGGATCTCATATGCAGTTGGTAGGTCAATAACATTCGAGAGATCTGAGTCATTCAATGCGCTTAGAAGAGCTTCCTTGGTCCGCAGATTGTTTTTAGCTTCTGTGATTTCATTCAGAGTTGTCGGACCACCTTGTGGAGGTACATATGGTTTTGAAACCATAGCCAAGTATGCTTTTCCCATACATTCCAAGTGACACTTCATGCGACCTTTCCAGAGAGTGAAGTTGGTTCCATCAAACTTCGGACTATCCTTCTTGTATGACGACATCCTGGATCTCCTCAAGCGGTTAAGCTCCTATCAGAGGAACTTAGCTCTGATACCAATTGTTGGATCTAGGGCATACAACTGAGAGGGGGGGTGAATCAGTTGTATAAAACTTCTTGTTCTTTCAACACTTGATTCTTTGTTGTTAGTTGGCAGCATATCAATTAATCATCCATGAAAGCATAATACATAAACACAAGAGCAGATAAGTATCAACACATTGAACACCAAGATTTTGACGTGGAAAACCCGGTTAAGGGAAAAACCACGGGGTGATTAACCCAAGAATTATTCTCTGTTAGAAGAATAAAGAAAAATGAATGGCACATGCCAATTAGGGCTCACTGCCCGAGCACACTGCTCACAAAGAGGCCCACTGCCTACAAGGAGACACACTGTCTACAAAGTGATAAAAATCACAGTCTTGAACTGGAGAATGACATCTCTACCATGTCCGGATCAGTTCTGATTAAGCCCAAAAACCTCTATTCTGCCTTACGCACTTCTCTTCGCTATGCCACACTCATCCACACACACCACACCATGAAATGAACTCACAGACCGTTATTTATACAAGACATCAACTTAGGATCAAACATCTAAGTCGGCAAACAATCATAAGAGTATCCGCAAGATGAATAACACATCCGGTCGGCCACCACAAGAACATTCGCAGGATGAACAACTCATCCGGTCGGCTAAACAGAGCAAGAACTTCATCCGGAAGAATAACTTCAATTCCGGGCTCTACTATCAATGCGGATCAACAACACAACCTCAACACGATCCAGAAAACTTCACAAGCTTGCCTGAATGTCCGGATACATCCGCACTTCCTTTACTTGCTGGAATCTCTTGTCTTCCTCATCTGGAACTTCAAGAACACAGTCTGTCGCCACTGTAGAAGGTACTTCCGGACCTTCAAAACATACATTATCAATGCGGACCAATAACACAATCTCAACATGATCCAAGAACCTTCACAAGCCTGTCTGAATGACCAGGTATGTCCGCATTTCCTTTACTTACTGAAATCTCTTATCCTCCTTATCCGGAACTTCAAGAACACAATCTATCGCCACTGTCATAATGCAAGAGGTACTTCCGGACCTCCAAATCATACACAACTCAAGATGGCACATCACAAGGACATCCAAAATACTCTTTCCAATCCGCAGATTAGGATTGTACAATTCCGGACCTCACCGGACCTTTCTGTGATCCTCTGTCACCTCTAAGCACTTGCCAGAACCAGTTTCACACAGACAGCCATAACTTCTTCAGGTCTTCATGCGGACCTCTGAAAACTTGACTGAAGCATCTCAAGACTCATATCTGCAAACCCTTTAATCCGCATCCTCTAGTTTTCAACCTATCCAATATATTTGCCTTCTTCTCATCACTGTTCTTCACTGTTCCTGACTGAGGGTAATTTTCTCAATATCCTCAACACATAGCTCATCCAATCCTTCTTGTCAATGTAATATGAGTATGTTGACATCAATGACAACACTGGTTCACCTCATACTTGCAACAGGCATAGTCTGTGACATTGGAACGACTTGGTCCGCAAAGGAAAGCTAAGTAAAATGTGGACGATGCCGCATGGAAAAGCTAGGAGAAGCTAGCCCCATGACAACTCAGATACCACTTCATTTGGTCAGTTTTGGAGGATGGATAGTTGAAGCTGGAGAAAATTCAAACAAGTGAGAATCCTGCAGATATGTTAATAAAGGCAGTTACATGGGAGAAACTAATTTCCTCATCAGTTTCTGTTGGCCTTCATGACTGATAATGGTGGATACAAGAAACTAGCTAGGCCTATAATCCAGTGGGAGCTGCAAGTGCAATGGTGTCATCCATGATCAGTCTCCAAGTGGGAGATTGTTGGTATGTGGCAACTAATCCTACAAGTACTATACACTACTAATGTATCCTCGCTAGGGTTTAGGGGTGTAGCCCCCGAACAATTTTTTTTCCTCTTTTTGCATGATTGGAGTCAGTTGTTAATTTTTGTTAACCAACAAAAGAAAAATGACATTGCAAAACCCTAATTCTAGAAACTTCCAAAAAGCTTGTTATAAGCGACTAGGATGTATGTTACAGCAATATATTCTTGAGATTATAATTTGTTTTGCACTAGATAATAAAATCATTGGATAACTGAGTTTTTGTGGATGTAGCCCATATTGGGTGAACCACGTTAAATTTTTGTGTTGATCTCTTTTGTGTTATTCCTCATTGTTATATTTGGGTTATTTGATCTGCATATAATTGGTAGTTTTTATTGCTTGGATCTACATGAACCCTAACACATACCAACCAAGCACACATCACATTACCCGTACATCAACCTATCCCACATCTTCCATAGTTAACCCCTATCTATATCAATCCATACCTCAAGCACATTTAACCCGACCTAATCCAAACACATGTTGAATGTTACCCCTACATCAATCTATCCCACTTCTTCAATGTTAACCACTATCTATATCAATCCATACCTCAAGAACATCCAACTCCTTATCTTAACATTTCACCTCCCCACCAAATCCATTCACAAGGATATCAAGTTCCTTCACAACAAGAACATGCAAGTCTAAGTTACCCTTTGCACCAAAATTAAGTACCCTTAAGTCCTTCTAGTACCTTTGACAAGGGAACACCACTCTAGCTTATGCATCCTATGGTTACCCTACATCATTATCCAATCAAATGCCAATCCAAGAGCCTATTAGTCCTATCCCCACACCAACATGTAGTCCCTATCATAGTCCATTGGTCCATCAACCTTCTAGTCCATCAATCCCTTCATTACCTTCATCCCCATATTCCACCAATCTTCCACCAAATGATCCCTCAGAGATAACCCTATGACAATTGATCCAAACAACATTGCTTGAGCTACCCCTAATAAACCATCCTATTCCAATCCTATTCCATCTAATCCCATTATCCCTTCAGTTGGCCCAAGACCTCACCCTATTGGAAAGAGACACTACTTTGCATTAATAGGTGTTGTCATTGATGGCAACTAAGATCATCCCAATCATCCACATAACACAATTTGTTCATACTGGAAGTCAAATTCAAAATTTGTCTAAGTCTGGGCAGCTAGGAACAGAGCAGTAACAGGGTCTGGTATTTTGGTCTGGATCTTTCCGGTGGGAAGTCATGATTAGTTGTGAATCTAGGGGAGTCATATGCATTGTCAAGATAGTCTAACTCTAGATTTTTGTCCTTCGGTGATGAAGGATTCAAAAGATATTAGCCTCTGAGTACCGGGTTCCAGTTTGTCAGAGTAGACAGAAGAACAGGCCGACCTTGCAAAAGGTCTTGATTCTAGATGTATGGAAGTTGTTTGTTGGACAAATGGTGATGATCAGTGATAGTGGCCAACATGAGTGATGATTTTCAATAGCAAATTTTGATCCACACCTTAAGTTATGCATAGATCTAGCCGACAGAGTAGAGTATTCATAAAAGTTCTAAGTGTTGTTGAAGCTGACTGATAGAATGATTGTAGATCATATTGCTGATATATAGATCTGATGAAATTGGATGATTTAGTGTGTGTGGTATATGCAAATAAGGTGTATGTGAGAAGAATAGAAAACCAAAGTGTGAATGAAGGCAGAATAGTAAGAAGAGTAGAGCAAAGATGAAATGTGTAAGATCAGTTTTTGTACTTAACTGGAACTAAAATTCTTGCATGGGTAGATGCTATTAATCAGTTCAAATCTCTGTCATTCTCTTGTAATATTTCATACGAAGTGAGGCTCCATCTAAGCAGTGAGCCTGAATGCATGTGCATTCCCATTTGTAAAAATACTTTTAACAGTGTATTAATATTTGTGGGTTAACCCCCACCGTGGTTTTTCCCTTAACCAGGTTTCCACGTCAAAAATCTTGGTGTCAAATGTGTTGATTATGTTTTTACTTCTATGTTAATATCATATGCTTTAGTGTTTACATCATTAATCCAATTGACAATAGAAAAAGAAGTTTAAAAGAAAAATTTGGAGACAACTGATTCACCCCCCCTCTCAGCTGTCTGGGTTAATTCCAACACACCCATCCAATAACATTATCCCTCCATCTAATCCTAAGCCTACAACACCTTCCACCCCTATTATCCCTCCTCCTAATCCTCATCCTAAGCCTACAACACCATCCATCATTATTATCCATCCATTATATTGTCCATCTACCCATGCACTCATGCAGGATGTGATCCAATGGCTATTAGCAAGGAATCAACTATGTCATCAAATACCTGTCCAAGAGCCAATCAAAGAGACTTCAAACATCATGTCCATTCCTTCAACCCCATCATGTAATCCACAACCCATCAATCCTATTGAAGAATATCCTACCATGAGTCCAAGTCAAGATCCATTCTACCCTTATGTTGTTGACCATCTAGAACCTATCAAACTTATCCAAGAGTCTTCTACCTCCACTTCCATTCAAGAAAATCAAGAGTTATGTCAAGAGTATAATCTAAAGCATGTGGAAACATTAACCCCTCATCCAAATCAAGATCAAAGAATTTCCACTCATCCTCTCCATAATCCTCTTTATGATCAAGATATTATCTATGTTCAAGTTACTACCCATGAACAAGTAATCCAAGTTCATCCTATCCAATCTCACTATCACATTATCCATGTTAATCCTCTCTATGACCAAGAGCCTATCCATGAGAAAATTGATCCTATTCAAAATCCCTCACATATCCATGAGAAATATATAAAAACTACTCCTATCCATCCTCCACCTAGTCCTATACATGATTCGACAATGCCCACTTCCATTGATGAGACACTTTACTCCCAAGTAAACATAGGTGATCAAACAAAAAGCATGGATCTTAATGCGCATAATGATAATAAAGATCCTAATGATACTTTTGTTATCACCTAAATATGCACCCTGACTAATTTGTAGAAATTAGTCTATTTGATGAAACATGGGAAGGCCTCTAAAGTTGTGGGTCACTTTATAGGCAAAGGTCAACCTCCGGAGAAGGCCTGCTTCCTAACTTTGTATCCCCTAAAAATTTACTATTCTATGACTATGACAAGGAAAAGGGTAAGAAAGATTTGTTCTACAATTAAAATTTAACTCTAAGGGTGATACACCTATCTTAAATGAGGAACATGAAAATAATAGCCCAAACACTTGTTAAAGTGATTGAAATAACTCTTGCACAACTTATTAGTTATACCTCTACATAAATATTTCACAAACAAGTCTATAGATGCAAAATTTTTAAGAGGAATAGTAATTTCACACTTAATATTAATGTGTATCTAGACACAACTTGTAACCTGCATAAGTACTTTCTGCAAAAAGGCTCTTTTCCAAGAAAAAATTAAGAGGAAATAACTTGACAAATAATTCCATCAAATTAGATAAAACCAGGGCAAATGAATAAACAGCAATGATAAAACCCTAGCAATGCACAATGAAGCACAAGACAACATGAAAATCAAAATAACAAAATGTAAATTCAAACTGATCTCCATGCTATGCTCGATTTATCTCCATTGCTCTTCTCCACCTCGCATGAGCATGCAAGATTTTGAAGGATTATTGTTGGAAGAATGTTGGGTGCTCATTTCTGTAGCATAACATTAAGATGAAGATGATATGAGGATGATAGCTGAAGGATGCAAAGGCTCTAATGATATTTTGACAGAATAATGGTACTTGAAGCTCAATGCATTTTAGAAAATTTGGCAGAATAAGGGTACTTGAAGCTCAATGCATGCTAATGGCTTATGAGGGGGTTGATTTATAGAAAAGGCTTGGTTCAAATGAATGGTTGAGATTAAAAAGCTAATTGATTGATGTGGACGGCTAGGATTGATTCGGTTATCCCACTCTTCAAGGGAGTTGTAGTCATTTGACAAGTGTCAAGGAGGATAGGGCTCATGTGTGCTTGTGTACATAAAAAGTACTACATATAAAAGATATTAAATAAAAGGCTGTAGTACCACTTATCTTTTTTAAATGAAAGAGGCACACATGTCGGCTTAATGATAAGATAAATTAATTAAATAAATAAAATTTATTTAATTAATTGGAAAGTCGGCTTATGATGAGAACTTAATTCAAATAAAATATTTGAATTAGTTGGGATATGAGTTTGATATTAATTAAATAAATAAAATTTATTTAATTAATTGGATAGTGGGATTAGGATATGATGTGGAAATTAATTAAATAAATAAAATTTATTTAATTAATTGGCTAAGTAGGATAAGGATGGGATTGAATGGGATTTTAATTAAATAAATAAAATTTATTTAATTAATTGGCTAATGGAATAAGTGAGATTAAGAGTGGGATTTAGGACAAAATGCTACATGATGTCTAAGTGATGTTTTAACAAGGTGTTGCAAGACATAGACAAATTTGGGACAATTTTGGGTGTCTACATTTTGCCCCTCTTTGAGATGATGTTCGAGATGATGAGCTTTATGTCGAGTAACATCATTTCAAAGAAGTTAAGGTATGGATAGAGGAAAAAGATAGGGTGATGGAAAGATATGATGATGATGGAATGAAAAGATAGGATGATGATGGAATGAAAAGATAGGATGATGATGGAAAGATAGGATGATGATGCCCCCTCGAGAGGATATGCGGGTTGGACAAGCACGGGTATGCTCTCGAAAAGAAATGGCTTGGCTGTGAAAGATAAAGGGTATAGATAGAAGAAATGAATGATGTGTTATGCTGCAATGGAAAGTGAGCAATCATGATGTTTGATATAGCACTAGACGTTATGCACCAAGGTATAAGGACCAAGGTGATGTTGAGTCTCGTGCCCCAGCGTAATACAACCTTGTCTGGATACAAGATATGAATATTAGCTGGATTGATACCAATATGATGCAAATGCAAGATAAAATGATAACACACACAAGCAAGCAAGCAAGCATGCACAAATGATTCAAAAACAAACAAGGTATTGCCCTTGTCAAGCTGTAAACCAATGATTAATTATTGATTGTTGATAGTTGAGAGTGTTGTCATTGCGGGGAAAGCTATATCCCTAGATCAACACAAGGATGTTTGTTGAGTTGGTTGGCTGATTGGTTGATTGATTTGGCTTACAACAAGGCTAGGATCAAGACCATGGATTGAGCTTGGATAACTTGGCTTGATTGATTAACTTGATTGGTATGGATTAAGGATGATTTGCATTTGGATCATTGCTTGGAATGATTTGATTGGATGATTAAAGGATGAAGATTGATGAAGGATAGATTGATTTGATGAAATGTTGATGATGGGATGATATGTGGTGGATTGAGCTACTTTTGATTTGTTGAAGTGATTGGATTTGTTTTGATGGCTAGCTTGATGTGCTTTGATGTTGATGATTGCTATTGTTGGGTTGATTGTTTTGATGATTGGATTGTTTTGAATGATGATAGTGATGGTGTGATGATTAGAGTGTCCACTCAGTCTAAGCATAAGCAAGTGTTCTTAGTATGCTCAAAGGATGTAAAACAAACAAGGTATTGCCCTTGTCAAGTCATAAACCAATGATTGATTGTTTCATTGATAATGATAGATAGTGTTGTCATTGCGGGGAAAGCTATATCCCTAGATCAACACAAGGATGTGGGAAAGCTATATCCCATTGATGATGATTGATGATGATTGATTGGGCTTATGACAAGTTGAGGACCAAAACTTGTTGATTTGATTGGATAATGTTCCTTGATTGGTTGGCTTGCTTGATATAGATTAGTGTGACTTGGGTTTAAGATCATTGCTTAGAGTGATTTGATTGCTATGATTGGAAGAAGTGATTGATTGAAATGGATGAATGAATGTTATTGATAGGAAGAATTCATGATGATGATGCTGATTTGATTTTGATTGAATGTTGATGGAGTAGATTGTTTCGGATGATGTGATTGGTTTTATTGCTTGGTTTTTTTTGTTGGATATTTGATTTTTTGGATTTTTTTGACATATTTTTATTTTTTTGGATTTTTTTTTTTGAATGTTTTGGGATGTCAATGGATTTACAATTTGGGTAGCCTTTGTGCTAGATACCAATGACAAGGGAGAAAACCAAGTCTAGGTGCAAAGGATGGATAAAAGGATGGGCTCATAGTAAATGGGATGGAAGGCTCATGAGAGTTGGATGGATAAAAGGATAGGCCATCGAAGGGAAAGCTCATGATAAATAGATGGGGATAAGCTATAAGATGGAAAGCTCATGATACGGATATGCCATAGTGGATGGATCATAAGGGAGCTAGGATGTGATCTCCAAAGGCTATGTTGCATAGGAAGAACTTGCCCCATTCTAGGTGGTAATGCTTAGGATTCTTACATGACGAAGTTCATGACAATGGGATGATAAGATTGGATTTTACATGGCGCTTATGATGATAGGATTACATGATGGATTGGTTTAAATGGGATGGATAAATGGTCAATGGATAGGCCGTGGTTTGGAAAGAAGGTATGTCAAGAAATATCCAAACATGTTTCAACATTTTGCCCCTATGTCTTCATCAAAATCAAAAGGCGGAAGGATGGATAAATGGGTTCAATAGGATAGGTGTATGGGTGTAATGGCTAAGGATGGTAGGATGTCAAGATAGGATGAAAATGATAGGTTTGTATGATATAATGGGATAGATAGTTTGGAAATGGATAGGTTGGATGAGACAATGTGCCCCCAAGTGTAAGTGACATAGAAGATCAACCTACACATGACGCCTGTTTGCCAGGTTTTCATCATGGTACTTATCCAAGGTGCCTGTTTACTAGGTTTTCACCATTGGACAAAGGGATTTCTCTTTACTTTTTTTTTTCTTTTTTTTGTTACTTTTTTGCTTTTAGATGGGTTGACATGACAATTACACATGGCGCCTGTTTGCCAGGTTTTCACCATGGTAATGGATAGGAGGGACTCAAGTGTTTAGTGCTATGAGAGGTGATATTGTCCCATTAGAGATGGATGATGTCTTCGCATGGACCATGTCATTATGCTCATAGATGTTGATAAGGGATTGTGTGAAAGCAAGATGGATGAGGTAGACAATGGATTAGGATGTGGATTATGCAATATTCATGCAAGGATAGATGGATGGGGATAGTGGATTTATATAGGCTTATGGAATGAGGATGGATGGAAAGTTTATGCCAAAGCATGGGCCATAGGAAGGTGATGGGAAAGATATGCAGGATAATAGATGGAAGATGGGGAGATGGAGGTATGTGGGAATGTTTTGGAATGGAAGGGAACCATGACCAATGGTTGCACACACCGTGATAAACATTGAAGCTTTTGGTGAGATGGTGGTGTAGGAAGCAATGGAGATGTTTGCTTAGGAGATGGTTGATGAAGTGATTTAGGAACCCACATAGATTTGGTATTTTTAGTGCTTTTGCTTTGCTTGTGGGACTTTTTAAGGGAATAGAAGTTTTCAATGGAAGTAGGCTTTTGGATGGAGATAGGTGGTTGGGATTCTTGAGATGTGGATGAGGATGCCTCATTTGACTTTCTAGCTATTTGTTTAGGAACCCAAACCATTTTGCTTTTAGGCTTTGCTTTTGGATGTATGGGCTTGGATAGCTTTGTGAATGTACTTTGCTTAGAATATGGATGATTTAGAGGCTTTTCACATTGATTCCCTAAGGCATGAGGGTCCTTAGGAGTTTTAGTTGGATTTTTGGCTTTATAGATAAAGGCATCCAAATGTTTATTTTGGAATCCCATGGGATGGATGGAGTGGATGGAATGATTGGAAGCTTTATGCTTAAATGATGTGTGCTTTTGTTGGCCATGATTAGGGATGTAAGGATACTTATGAATGATATGTATGTTAGGTGTTGGAAGCAATGGTGGCAAGGTGGATGGAGGGATATTTGGAGTTGGTAAAAGTGGAGGCAAAGTGGATGGTGGAAGGTGTATGGTCACATGCTTTTGACATTTATAGGATGATGGAGATGGAATGGCTACATATGTCTTGGGTATATGATAAGGTTTGCGATGGAAAGTGGTAGGTTTAGGATGCATGAAGGGATTACCAACATCTTGGCCTTGTTTACCTTGGGGTGTGTATCCAAGGCCATATGAGCATGGAGGAACTTTGACATGGTTTGGCTCCAAAATACCTTGTTCATAAAGGCCTAGACCTTTACCTTTGTAGTTCATGTTTTGGAGTATGTGATGGACAATGGGACTAGCTGAGGTTTGAACACTAGACTTGAGTTTGTTATTGGATGGAGAAGTTGAAGTGGATAAAGGTCGTCGTTGTCCTAAGGAAGAACACTCATGTATAAGGGTGGTAAGACCAATAGGACATGATGGTGGACTTGAAGTGGAATCAATGGTGGATGGGTATGGAGGATCACTAGGATCTTGATTATGTTCATTTAGATCCAAGCTATTTGTTTGATCTTCTATGTTGGCTTGGGGGACATATGTCTCATCATGACAAGTGGATGTTGTCTCATTATGGATAGGGCTAAATGGCAGATGACTAGGAGCAATGTGGATATCTTGCTCATGGATAGATATAAGATTATGGATAGGATCAAGGTGTTCATGGATAGCTTCTTCATAGGTATCATCTTGATCATAAAGAAGGTAAATGTTATTTATAGGTTGAATGGAAGTGTTTTGATCTTGAGTTGGACTAGGGCTTAATGTTTCCACATGCTTAGGATTAAACCTTTGACATACCTCTTGGGTTGCTTGAATGGAAGTGGAAGGCTCTTGGATAGGCTCTTGGTCAAGAACATGAGAACATGATGACTCTTGACTCGGATTCATGATAGAAGGTTCGCAAATAGGCTTGATGGCTTGTAGGTCACATGATGGGCTTGAAGGGCTAAGTATGTTAATGGAAGGCTCTTGAATAGATGTTTGACATGGAGGTAGTTTATTCCTAGCTAGTAGCCAATGGATCACATCCTTTGCAAGGGTATGGGTGGATAGGCAATATAATGGATGGATGATAATAGTAGATGGCGTTGGATTAGGATTAGGACAAGGATTAGGTTGAGAGCTAATTGGATTGGATGGATTAGGATTTGGACTAGATGGGGGTGACACATAGGATTGGGATGATGTGGCATGTTTTCCCATTATAGGTAGGTACACCTTGTAAACAATTGGAACAAATATTGGGCATTTATTTGTATTATGGCCTTTGGTCCTATGGTATGCACAATAATCATGTTCATCATATGGACTTTCTTCACATGGTTTGACTTCAGGAAGTTTAATAAGTTTTGCTTCAAGTATTCTTTGTAAAACTCTCTCAGCCATATCCTTTGGTGAAGGATTAGAATGACATGGTGATGAAGGTAATGGAGGGCTTGGTGGTTTGGAAGGTAGAGGGATTAATGGACCAGGAATGGGATCACATGATGGTGTTGGGATAGGACTTGTTGGCTCATATGTTGGCACGTGATTGGATGGTGGTGGCCACTCTAGATTGGTATCTCCCTTGTCAAAGGTAATTAAGTCTTGCATAGGATAGCTTGGGCTCATTTGATTTATGTACAAGGGACCACTTGGACTTGGATGTGCTTCTTGTTGTAAAGGTGGACTTAGGTCTATCAATGGTGCTTGGTGGTCATGTTGAAAAGGTGTACTTGGATGTGCTTGATTTATGTACAAGGGACCATTGGGACTTGGATGTTGTTCTTGTGATATCACTTGATTGCTTTGTGGATGGGCTTGATAGTGCATTGGAACAGTGGCATGAGGGATTGGATAAGTTTGAGGTGGATGTTCATAGGTTGATGTGGCATTGACTTGGTGGATAGGTGGATTAAGTTGATAGGAGGTGGATGGATATGACATGTGGATATAAGGTGGATTAGGTTGATAGGAAGTGGATGGATATGACATGTGGCTATGAGGTGGATTAGGTTGATAGTGAATGGCTAAGGATTGTTGTACTTGTGGAGCTTGACTAGTGGCTAAAAGGTGTTGGACTTGGGCTACGAAGTGTTGTAGTTGAGGTGATTGGCTTATGTGGGGTTGAGCTTTTTGGATGAAGAATTGTAATATTTCAATGGTGTCTTGGTTTAGGGGTTGTGATCCTTGATAAAGATTTTGGAGGAATCTTTGGAATTTGATTTCTAGGTCTTCTAGTGTGGACATGTTGTCACCAAGTGGTTGTCTTAAGTCCTTTTAGCAAGTGCTTGTTTAGGGATTTGGATGATGATGTGGAAGTGATTTGGCTATGTTCGGGATGAAAGTGATTGGGTTTGAATGTTATTGGAAGAATGTGTAGGATGACTTGTCTTTATGTGTTTGGGTGTTTAGAGCTTGATGTGGCAATATTCAAACAAATGATTATGCATATACACGCATGAATCACTCACGCAAGACACATAAGCAAGTTTTAGTTTGGAAGAATGTGATAATGGTTAAGCAAGCACATGAAGACAATTCAACAAGTCCTAGTCAAGGCAAGGCCACTATCACAAGGAGGTTCTAGTGAAAATCTGGGGGACCGGCACCCCACGAGCATCCAGCAAGCCACTTAAGACTTTAACTAACCCTACTAGGAGTTTTAATATACACAAAGGTACACCTCCTTTCGAGTTAGCACTGTATGGTGAGCGCTAATACCGGTTAGACTTGGCTTTCGCCTTATCCTCTAATTTTTATAGCGGACCGGATGAAAGTACCGCTTGAGGTCGTTCCCTTGGGGTGGATACCAAGGCAGGCCTCTCTAAGGCTAAACAAAAGCAACACAAGTAAATGTTTTTGATCTCCAAGTTCGTGTTGGGACGCGAGGAGAGAGCATACACATTTACTTGGTCACACTCGCATGGGGTTCATTAACCTTAGAAATTCTATGTGTGGAAGACAATGCAAGCACTTGTTTGTTTTAAAGCCCAAATCCAAATGTGTGAAAGACAATGGTTCGTTTTAGCCCAATTTCAATGGTATGATTGCAAACAAGTTGTTCGTTTTATGCCCAAAGTCCAAATGTGTGATCAATCAAGATTAAGAGATGAAATATTAGAATGAGTGCACCTGATACAATCGCTTTCCAATTTGCTGTAGATGTTGATGCCAATGCTGCTCCAGCTCCTTAGATGCCCTTACAAGTCACCAATTCCAAAAAGAAACAAGTAAACTTGCAAAGAAGATGATTACATGAAAAGGATGAAATCTGAAAATTCTGATTAAAATGATCTGATATAGAAAAATAGATTACATAAACAGAAAGTTCAGGAGATTCTAAGCAATTTGAAAAAAAAGTTTCGCTAAAAAACGATCAAAATTGCTCAAGTTATGCTCAAATGAAGTTTACAATGAACCTGAACTTTAACTGATAAAAAAGCCTGAAAAACAATACAGTCACCTGATAAAAGTGGTACAGTTGTGAAGTTTGTCCTCCCAGCTTTCCAACGAGTCCTTGTTTGTGTGATTTGGCCTCCGTATGTGAAAGTTATGCAAGTTTGAAAAAAATAGCTTCCTTTGGCATGCAGAAGGTACAGGTGAACCTTGGCAGTTAAGACAAGTGCAGAGGCGATTTACTGTTAATCATAAGTGATCTCCTTTTAGCAACATGCGAGCCCCTGCAGCTTAAATGTGATCTGGAAAAGCACTAGATGCGAGCAGTGTAGGCTTGTAAGCGATGCGAAAGATGCAGAGGCGATCACTGCGTGTCCAGAAGCGATCTCATATTTTAACACAGACGAACCCTTGAAGATCAAATGTGATCGAAAGAACAGTAGATGCGAACTCTGTACACTTATAAGCGATGCAAAAAATCTGAAAGCGACCAATTTTAGCCTACAAGCGACCTGTATCTGCAAAAAGAAAGATGCAACAGAAACCCTAGTTCTGCAGAAGGCGATTACTGTCAGACCAAAAGCGATTAGGTTAAAGACAAAAGCGATTACTATTTAGATAAAAGCGATCAAAATATGAGCAAAAGCGATTAGTATCTGACTAAAAGCGATCAACATATGTAAAAAAGCGATTACTATTAGCCCAAAAGCGATCTGGAAAGTTGCCGGAGACGGAATGCAAATGTTAACCATAAGCGACCAAGTTTACCATATGCTATCAGTTTTTGTTCAAAAGCGAGCACTGTTTGTTCAAAAGCGAACCAAATTTGACCATAAGCGACTGCTGTTTGTCCAAAGGCGAGCTGATTTAGCCCAGGCGGCTGTTGTTTGATCATAAGCGACCTGAATTACCAGAAGCACATTGTTGCAGTCCGGTTTGTTGTTTTCTTCACCAAACGCTCCATTTTTCATCAAATTTAGGCAAATTTGTACTCAAAGTTTATGGAAACGGCCTCCCGGATGCAATGGTGAGGTTAGATTTGGGCTAAGAGATCATCTACATACATTTTTAGCCAAATCTTTGCAAATTAGGGTTAGAAAAATGCAAATTTTTGCTACAAAAGCTTGCAAGAATGAAAGATTGGCGCTCCAAGAGATCTAAACTTCATAAAAACAACTCAAACAAGAGAGGTTAATCAAGGACATGAGTCCCACCGGGCGTGCCAAATGTATGTTAGGGTAAAATTGCAAATCAGGGCAAATGAATAAACAGCAATGATAAAACCCTAGCAATGCACAATGAAGCACAAGACAACATGAAAATCAAAATAACAAAATGTAAATTCAAACCGATCTCCATGCTATGCTTGATTTATCTCCATTGCTCTTCTCCACCTCGCATGAGCATGCAAGATTTTGAAGGATTATTGTTGGAAGAATGTTGGGTGCTCATTTCTGTAGCATAACATTAAGATGAAGATGATATGAGGATGATAGCTGAAGGATGCAAAGGCTCTAATGATATTTTGACAGAATAATGGTACTTGAAGCTCAATGCATTTTAGAAAATTTGGCAGAATAAGGGTACTTGAAGCTCAATGCATGCTAATGGCTTATGAGGGGGTTGATTTATAGAAAAGGCTTGGTTCAAATGAATGGTTGAGATTAAAAAGCTAATTGATTGATGTGGACGGCTAGGATTGATTCGGTTATCCCACTCTTCAAGGGAGTTGTAGTCATTTGACAAGTGTCAAGGAGGATAGGGCTCATGTGTGCTTGTGTACATAAAAAGTACTACATATAAAAGATATTAAATAAAAGGCTGTAGTACCACTTATCTTTTTAAATGAAAGAGGCACACATGTCGGCTTAATGATAAGATAAATTAATTAAATAAATAAAATTTATTTAATTAATTGGAAAGTCGGCTTATGATGAGAACTTAATTCAAATAAAATATTTGAATTAGTTGGGATATGAGTTTGATATTAATTAAATAAATAAAATTTATTTAATTAATTGGATAGTGGGATTAGGATATGATGTGGAAATTAATTAAATAAATAAAATTTATTTAATTAATTGGCTAAGTAGGATAAGGATGGGATTGAATGGGATTTTAATTAAATAAATAAAATTTATTTAATTAATTGGCTAATGGAATAAGTGAGATTAAGAGTGGGATTTAGGACAAAATGCTACATGATGTCTAAGTGATGTTTTAACAAGGTGTTGCAAGACATAGACAAATTTGGGACAATTTTGGGTGTCTACAAGTTATACCTCTACATAAATATTTCACAAACAAGTCTATAGATGCAGAATTTTTAAGAGGAATAGTAATTTCACACTTAATATTAATGTGTATCTAGACACAACTTGTAACCTGCATAAGTACTTTCTGCAAAAAGGCTCTTTTCCAAGAAAAAATTAAGAGGAAATAACTTGACAAATAATTCCATCAAATTAGATAATGAGCATAGAAATGCATGAGATAAATAGGCACAATTTTCAATCAATGATCTCCAAGGTTCTCACTGTATATCATATCAAGTAAACTGCTAACATGAGTTACAAATCTTGCCAAAATCTAGAGCAATGATCACAAAAATCACAAGTCTCTACAAGTAGCATAATCAGAACTAATTACAATAAGTCACAAAAGTCCCTATAACCATCCAAGTGATTCCAAAAAAGAAGGAAAACTCAACTAATTTGGGTTGGATGTCTAGAAAAAACCTAAAATCTAACCACTAGATCTCATCCAAAAGAGTCCAAAATGCAAAGGAAAGTCCCTCAGGACTTAGTCAAACATGAAGGGTCATGAAAATAAGTCCCAAAGGACTCTAAGGGAAACAAAACTCCTAGATACCCTCCAACAAATTCAACTCAGTCACCAACTATCTCCAAGAATTAGTCAATCTCATCCCTCGAGGTAACAGACAAATAGCTATAACCATGGCATGTGCTTGCCACATCTCCACAATCCCAACTATATCTTCTCAAAGACAATACAATCTCTCAACACACTCCCTTACCCTCTTCTTGCAATAAAAGATAACAATAACCTTCAAAAGATTTATATGTCATCACTTTGAGGCTATTGTTTTACATTGTATAGTATATGCAAGGAAAATAAATATGAAGCAAGAAACACTGAAGTGGAAAAGAAAACAAAAGACTCTATTAAGTCTTAACAAAACTGATGGCCACCTCATGGCATATCCCCTAGGCTTCACAAGTTATTGAGTTTTGACCACAGCTTTATCAAAAGGTATGCAATGGAAAACAAAAAGGGAAAAGAGAAAAGGCCCATCGGGCACTTCAGGGTTTTGAAGCCCTTTGAATAAAAAAGCATTTTTTGGAACCCTCACTTTACACTTTTGTTTCTTGAAAACTTGCTCTCTGTCCATAAGGCGCCACCATGGGGGTTTGATGTTTGGGCTTCCTGTAGGTGACTTTCCACTATTTCTTTAGGCATTTTGACAGAAATCTTTCATGAGAGGCTTTTGTAGCTGAAGGTAAGCATGACAACTCTAATTTTTGGGAACAAAATTGGAAAATTTAAGGTTTCTGAAGCTTCAACTCACTGCATTGCTATAGATCTCTTTTTCTGTGATGATTTGTGAAATTTTTGTATAAGGTTTTGAGTATTCTCTGTCTTTGTATCTTAGAGTTTAAAAACCCTAGTTGTGTTCTTGAAAGGCCATGCTAACTGAGTTAGAGGGTTTCATTCTATGCACAAATGACAGTATTTCAATGCATAAGCTATAGAAAATGATTAAAATTTGTATTTTCTGAGTTGTTTCTTGATACTGTGAATATTGTTTCAAAACTAAGAAATATGTTTTCAGCTTCATCAGGGTTTCTTCATTTTTTATTTCTTCTCTTAGGGTTTCAAGGAAGCAAAACCCTTGAACTTATACTGAATGGCCATGAACAAAACTTCCTGCTAGGATAAGACATTTTGTCAATGAAATACAAGGGTTTCCTATATGAGGTATTCTGTAGAGGGTTTGTGCTAATTTTTTGTCTGTAGTCATGCTGGAGGTAAGCATAGTCAATCTCATTCTTCTAGAACAAAACTAAAAACTCACAGTTCTTTTGAAGCTTCTTTTCAACTGTAATCCTAGCTAGGGTTTGTAGCTAGTATATATATCTTTGACAACCTTTATACTGACTGTTGAGCTACTCATTCACTGTCTCTAGACATGTATTGACTCCTTATCAATAGTGGTGACTCCCAATACTTTCATTCTTAGGTCTACTATGGATGGCTCTGGCTTCTTTCATTATTCTGCTGTAGTTGTTCCATTTCTGCATACTATGAATGTGATCTATATTTTACATTTGTCAAGGCTATCATAGTGGTCTTCATGCTCAATCTTCTTCATGGTATTAAAGTGAAGATAACTTTGACTCCTCACTATGTCCTTATGTGATAGCATACCAGACTGCTCTCTGTTTCATCTATGTAGATCGTTTCTCCTGTCTATCATTAGCTTCAAGTTCCTGCAGTCTGCTTCTCAATTGCTTAAGTTGTTCACTACTGAGTAACAAAGCTCGCATGACTATGACTATTTTCTGGATGACTGTCCAGACTGATATTGTGAATTTCTTTTAGATTACTCCTTTTGAGGACTATTTTACTTTTTGTAACAACCAACTAGATGACTATTTTGACTATCAACTTGCGATAGTCCTGTTTGAGTCTCTTGACTGATATTTAGAAGGTATTATTATTTGGTCAAAACTTTTATACCTCCAAAACCTAGTCTTCATCCCTTCCCTTTGTCCTATGCTTGACAATTAACACTATTCCAATCTTAGCCTTTATGCTGTTACTTTTCTATAGCTGATCCTGTTGAAACTCTGCCTTCATTCTGTAGACATACCCTTGCATGGGTTTCTCTGTATCTTTGGATGTCTTGACATTTTTTTGTAGCTGCACTATCTATCATTTCAAGGTGTTCCTCTTCATATATCACTAAGCACTTGTGGGTGTTAGAATGCATAGTGTGACATCTTCATGATTTGACTACATAGGCCCTAAATGGTTCAAAATGCTCTTATGTTTCCCAAATTCTTTTAATGCTTGATGGTCCTGATGATTGAGTTGGTAGACATATAGACTATCAAACATTAAAAGAATCAGATATCTGTAAGTCTTGAACACAAGCTATCACTACACTTGTATTATCTGACCTTCTCCTGATTATCATCTTGTGCCAGCACTTCTCATTACTGTGCCTTCTTGTGTGACAACATCTTTAGCAAATCCACATGCAATTATTCAAGTTTGTAACTTCACTCTTTATTTTCATAGTCTTCTGAGATATTTGAATAGATAATCATGAACAAAATGAGATATAGACTTATCTTTTCTCAGCACATTTGACTGCTCCTGAAAATGCTTATGAAAGTTATTGTTTCTTTCTCATGTGACTGTCATTAATGGTTGTCTATTTTTTCAATAAATATATTCATGTGGCTATATTTTAGAACATGAGCTGATTGTCCTGACACTAAGCACTTGATTGCCATTTATCATCAATCACTACTCCTTGGCATTTCATATGCTATGACTTCTCAGATCATTATGATATCTGTATCTATGGTATTTAAATCTAAATCTATATATTTTTGTCTATTTTGCATATATTCTTTAGTTTATCTCTAAAATAGATAAATAATATAAGGATTCTAAGCATGCTTCTTCTGTCACTACATATTCTCAAACTTTAGTATCTCACTACAGGGAGTTATAAGTTTGTCACACTTGTACTCAGACTATTCTACTACAGATGCCTTTCATTTTGTTGTTCTACTAAATGCATACAGGTTGAAACCCTCCTCATTTTGATTGCTCCTTCATAACTATAGAAAACTACTCAAGAGCATTTATGCATTTGTTGATTCCCCTCTCTGACTATCTCCATGACTATAACTATCTTGGAAATTTCAAATTGTCCCTCTGACAGCGATGCTATTATCTTGATGATGCTGTTACATATCCTCATCAACTCATGATGATTTCCATTTAATGTAAAACACGCTATGATGAGCAACAAGATATTCTAGTTGTCTTATATCATGAAGATTCACTATTTTATCACACAACCTGTCTGCTCCTTATAAAAGTATATTAATAGATCTAATTGTACAAGTTGATCTTTGTTTTCTGTTGAACATACATGAGATTTTCTGCAATGTTTATGAGCTGGGCTCAACCCTTGTGGGAGCCACATTTTCTCCACTCATAATGTAACCTAATGAATCAAACAGAAGTATAATTACACATGTATCTATACATGACCTAAACTTGTTAAAAAAAACAAATGCATACCCTGGATGCATTAGATAACTTTAGCAGTTTTTTGGTACATTTAAGGTATGCATGACTAATTTTTTGCATCTTGTTGAAAATCCTATACATGCATAATGAATGCATATATAATGAATGTAATCAGTCATTGCTTAGAGAAACATTACTCTGACACCTTATCTCATCTTTTGCAGGGAAAACAGGACACCGGACCAAGGAGGCTTAAGGCAACAACACCACCGGCCAGACAGACTAGTCATTGAGGCAATGACTGGTTACCCTCATTCTATACTCCTTTATTTACTTTCATTACTTATTCATGTATATGCTTTTCTCAATTTGTATTGAATAAGTGAAAGCTAATCTCACGGCTTGTGTGAGACAATGGATATTTTTTCATTCAATAAAGATTACTTTCCTCTGTTATATGCACTTGTGTACATGCAATAATCCATTATAGCTTTTTGTAATTCTTTTTCTAATTTTGCTTATACAATTGAATGTAACATTGGAAGTATAAAAAATGAATCTCATTTCCCTATTTAAAATAGTGGGCTCTACCTGATTGAGTTGTAGTGAAAATCTGGGTAACATTTCTGGTGACATCTGCAATATGTTTGCCTACTAAACATCAGACCAGCTACCTAGACCTTATCCATTGGGTACAGGGTCATTTAGAGACTTCAAAACACTTTTGACAAATAAACTTTTGTACTTCTATAACTCGGCATGTCAGTGATGAAGAACACTTGGAAACCCAAAACAAAAACAAAATTTATGAAAGCAACTCACCTAACTGTGCTAGACAACACTTAGGGAAAACAAAAAGGCATCTAAACTATTGTGTAGGGACACTTATTGAAAGAAAGAAACCTAATCTACTGTTTAGAAGGCAACTCATACCTCAAAACACCTCTTTAGGTGTATCCCATTGACTGGGATAGGCAAATTTTCTCCATCCATGTTAGATAACTGAAATGCATTGTGCTCCTTGCATTTAGTAATGATAAATGAGCCACTCCACATGCTATCAAACTTGGAGTGCTTCCTTGGCTTGCTTTTCAACTCATCCCATTTGAGCACCATATCACCCTCCCTAAAATTTCTTGGAGTGGCTTTCTTATCAAAAACTCTTTTTGTTTGAAGCTGATGATACTCCATAGCTTTCATAGCTTTATCTCTAATCTCTTCAAGCTCCATAAGATGAGCATATCTAACAGCCATAGTATCTTCTTCTTCGAACATCTCCAACTGATTCATGATATCAAGAGTTGGCAATTCAACAAACAAAGGCAGTCTTGCCTCCTTTCCATAAACTAACATATATGGAGAATTTCCAATAAACCTCTTGGGAGTTATTCTATCTGGGCATAAAGTAGATTTCAAATTGGTGTGCTAGGTCCTCTGGTTATCCTCCATTGATCTTTTGATAATCCTTATGAGATTCTTATTTGTAGATTCTGCCAAACCATTACCCTGTGGGTAATAATTTGATGAAGTGTTTAAAAAGATTCTATTCTTCACAGCCTAGTCAGTTACCCTCAATCCAACGAAGGCTAAAGAATTGTCTTAAATGATTGACTCAAGTACTCCAAATCTAGATACCAAATCATAATAAAAGTTTAAAATAGCATTCTCATTGGCTTCTTTTAAAGCCACTTCTTCAGTCCACCTTGTGAAATAATCTATTGCTGTGAGTACCCACCTGTGACCTACACTTGATGGTGGGTTAATGGGACCTATCAAATCAATGCCCCATCTCATGAAGGGTTGTTCTACTTGAATTGGTTGTAGAGATAAAGCTGGCAGCCTTTCTTTGCCTACAAAAATGGCACATTTTACACATTTTCTGGCCCATGCATGGGCATCCTTGAATAAGCTAGGCCAATAATAACCGTCTCTCATTATCTTCCAGGTAGTAGTCCTAGGGGCAAAATGTCCCCCTATTGTTCCATCATGAAACTCATGTAGCACCTTGTCAATCTGATCATTATCAATGCATCTTAACAACACACCATTAAAATCTTTTCTGAAAAGGATATTATTAACTAAAACATAAGGAATAGACTGCAGTCTAAAATATCTCTTTTTATCTCTATCTAAACCTATTGGACATTCACCAGTTTGTAGAAAATGTGCCATGTCACTAACCCAACCTATTCCAACTGCTGTTGTATCATTTTGATGCTCATCTTCAATGATCAGAAGCACTTCTTCCTCCTTCTCTGTTTCATTTCCAGACCTAGTAGTAAGTTGTTCACTGAGACCTCTACCTCTAATGAGCTTGGTTATCTTGATATCTATGTCATATTCTATGACTTTGGTAATCCAACCGGCCCTTTTCTCATTAACATCCTTACCTAACAGAAACTCTTTCACACCAGGGTCAGTAACAATCAAATGTACCTTGTTAGAAATAAGATGCCTAAACTTGTTGAGACTCTTAACCACTACAAGGACATGTTTTTCAATGAAACTATACCTCTATTCATACTTCTCCAGTCCTTGACTAAAGAAAGCAATTGGTTTCTCAAAGCCTTCACTTTGCTACTATACCAGAATTGCAGTAATTATATCTATACTGCCATAAGCATACAAAATAAAATCTTTTGAGAAATCAGGATTTACTAGAGTTGTTGCAGCTGATAATGCTTTTTTTATGGACTCAAAATTGAGTTTGCCTCCTTTTGTCTAGCTGAAAACTGCATTTTTCTTCAACATAGAGGTCAACGGCTTTAATAAATTTGCAATGTCAGGTATAAATCTTTGCAAAAAATTAATTATGCCTATAAAACTTTGCAGCCCTTTCTTGTGGCTAGGTAAAGGCAGCTCTAAAATAGCTCTTACTCTTTCTATATCAATGGTAACTCCCTGTTTCAACACAATGTGTCGTAAAAGCTTGCCTTCATGCACAACAAAAATGCATTTCTTGGGATTGAGAGATATACCAAACTCTTTACATCTCTCAAATACTTGTTTCAGGTTGGATAAATGTTTAGCTACATACTTAGAGAAAACTATGATGTCATCAAGGTACACAAGTACCAATTTATAAAGCAAACCTTTAAAAGCCATATCCATAGCTCTCTGAAAAGTAGAGCCAGCATTTGACAGACCAAAAGACATCCTTTTGTAGGCCATCGTGCCACATTTTGTGGTAAAAGTAGTTTTAAACTGATCTTCCTCCTTGACTAAGACTTGATTATAACCTGACTATCCATCAAGTAAGGAGAATCTTTCTGAACTAGCCACTACTTGCAGAATTTGCTCCATGGAGAGTAGTGCGTAGTGGTCCTTCAGGGAAGCTCTATTAAGGTCTCTAAAGTCAATGTAGAGCCTAATCTCTCCATTCTTCTTCCTCACAGGAACAAGATTAGAGACCCAGGACGTATGCTTGATCAGAAAAATAATATTTCCCTCGATCAGCTTGGTTAATTTCTTGATCATCAGAGGCTCAAGTTTTGGATTTAAAGGTCTTTGTTTCTGCCTTACAGGTTTTGCACTTGGCTCTAACTCTATAGTATGCTAGGTAATTTGAGGATCAAAACCCTTTAAGTTTGAGTATTCCCAAGCAAACACAGCCTCAAATTCTTGACAAAGAGCAATAAAAGCTTTCCTATCCTTAAGTGAATAGATTTTACCAATTTTGAGAAGTTTACCTTTGAAAATTTCCAGCTCCTCATAATGTCCTTCTTTGATCTTCATGCTAGTTTTGCTCTTTTTCAACTGATCATCAGTACCAAAAATGGATTCCAAGGTTACGAATCCCCTGGGCAACTTATTAGTCCTTAACTGAACAACTTGATCATCACCATATTGTTGTTTAAGTTTGTTTTGTTTCATTACAGAAAACTCATCCTCTTCTAACAGGTAACGCAAAACCTGCTCATCACTCTCAAACACCTGCTAATTAATGTTATTGTTAGGAATAGAGGGTCTATCAACAATCTTCACATGAGGCTGTACCTTTTCTCTTTGAATATCACTGGGGATATCAAACTGAGCCTCAATTGCAGCTAACCTATCTGTATGATTATTCTAATTTCTTGGAATAGAGATTAGATTGAAAGCATCAAACTCCTCAATCATATCCCATACCCTATGTTTATAGCATTTCAAAACATCATTTTTTGTAACGTGCAGTCCCCTCACCTGATTCACAATAAGTTCAATGTCCGCATAAACCTGCAAAGAACCAATTTTCCTTTTCCTTGCCCACTGCAAACCTTGAATTAGCCCTTCATACTCAACAGTGTTATTTGTACATGAAAAAGTAAAACAGAAAGTAGAGTAATAACTGTCACCTTGTGGAGACACAGGCATTACACCCCCACTAGATCCATTCCTATTCCTAGAGACATCAAAGTACATTTTCCATATGTCATCTTGCTGTCCTATCTAATATTTTGCACTCTTTACAATGTTTGGAATTATTGCTTCAGGTTCGTGCAGCATATAAACCCCCATACCAGTTTCTTGAATGTGTCCCTCAGGATCATCTACAATATTTTCTAATGCCCACTCCTTTAATAGCACTTTTGGTATAAATTCAGCTTGCAGTTCTTGAGCAGCAACAAGCTCACTATCATTAGAAATAATGCAATTTTCCATTAACAACACTTGGCACATAAGGCTCTATGTGATCCTTGGCAAGTAATTTGGATTTTATGGTCACTTTTGTACCATATCAGGTCCTAAAAAATATGTGGGACCAATTTGAGGATAAATATCCTCCTATCTTGGCTATGAACTCTCTTGACAAACACATGGCAAAATAAGGAGGTAAATCTATGATGAACACCTCTTGGGAAACGGAAACATTTGGACAGGTATGCAGTTTGAAACCTAGATCTTTTATCACACCTACAGTGTTAACAGATGTACCATCTAGCTAGAATACACCCTTCTCAAGGGGTTGGTATTTTAATCCTAATTGGTCTACAATTTGTTTTGGCATTACAGAACTACTTGCACCGCTATCCACCATGCGGTTATGTACTAACTTGTCTCCTATTATTAATGACACATAAAATGGAAGAGGTTTAGCACTCTTATTTGGCTGTTTACTACTGTCCTAGGATGAATTGGTAAGGACAGCCCTAGTTGGGTCAACAGTTGCATCATTTGACACTTTTAAATCAGACAAGGCAGATTGGAACATGTCATTTTGACCCAGGATGGCTAAGGAATCCCACATAGATATTGTCACATTCATTTTCTTCATATTTTCAATGATATTAAAAGGTAAAGTGACGTTTACCTTTTGATGTGACTTTGCAACAGCAATATCATCCTGAAAATGAGGCTGTTCCTTGGTAGTTGTTTGAGTGTTGCTTTGCAAAATATGGGGAATCTGCGATGTAGAAGGATCAGTAGGTCCTTTTCCTTTGTTTGTTGCTTGCTCTATCTCATAACCCCTCTTTTTAGCTCTTGTATTTGTTGCAACTGAAGTATCATCTCTGTTCAAACCAAAAAACTCATCTCCCTACCAGTTTAGGAAGGCAGTATCATTTTGAGGCTATTCTTGCTACTATACAGCCCCATCACTAGGTGTGTTTGACTGTGAAACTGCAACATGTTGTACCATTAGGGCCTGATTTATCACTCCATTTGAACAGGTTGCCTGACTGTGTGGTTGATTGCAGGGAAAACACCATTCATACTCAGCTGCAAGGTTGTTCTGAATAAGGACAAGGTCTCTAACTGCATTAATGGGTGCAGGATTGTAAGGCTGGAAAGGCCTCTGGTTCACATTCTGCCTAGCACCCTGGTAATTGCTTTGATAAGGCGGCCTATTAGCTTGGTATGGCTAGTTTTGCCCTTGATAAGGCTGATTTTGCCCTTGGCTGTGTGGCTAATAAGGTTGTCTATTCTAGGACTACTATTTTTTGATATTCACTGGCTCATTCCCAAAAGTTTGTAGAATATTCTCTATCTTCTGTTGTTTGTTTTTAATCTCTCTTAACTCTTCTGATGAGCTGGAACCAACAGTCTCAGGATTGGCAGTACTTGGCAATGCTGCTACAACAGGTAAAGGGTTAAAAGATGGAATTGGCAAAGGTATTGAAGCTTGAATCTCAGGAAAAATGGGCACTGGTGGTCTAGGTGCTATTTTCCCAGCCCAAATCAAGCTATTTTCTTCTCTAATAGCTATTTCATATGCATCAGGTAAACTTCTACCTCCCATTGATTGTATCATTACTAAAATATCACTATTAAGAGCTTTCAAAAAATACAGAAAATGCATATTCTGATGAAGGCCTTACCGTGGAAGGAATTCTACTCCATGTCTTCTGAAACCAGAAATTGAAATCCATCATTTGCTCCTGGGGAGCTCTCTTTGTTGTAGTCAATTGTTCAACTAGCGATAAGTTATTAGACTTATCTTGAAATTACTTGTTCAGCTTATCACCCAAATCATCCCAAGTTTCGATAGTTTGCACTGGTAAACCCTTGAACCACTGTAGTGCTTTTCCTTTAAATGAGGTAGCCAACAGCCTGATGGCTACATTTTCCTGAGTTACATGATGAACACCACACAGAGAAGCTATGCCTCTAATGTGTTTGATTGGCGTAGTTTGATCCTCCCCAGTGAAATAATTTCAAAGTTGCCATGGGTATATTATCATGTTGTGTCAAGTTCAATGGGCTACCCCCGTCAAATGCTACTAATAGATGATTCCTTGCCATTGGAAGAGTTGTAGGTGGGTTTGCTTGAACTGGTACAGGAATTGCAAGTACTATTGGTTTGAAACTTGGTGAGGTTGATTGGATTCTTTTTTGAAACTAGAGTCCTTACCACATTTCTACTCTATCTTCTAGCCAGAGACAACTGCAAATAATCAAAGGAACTTAAACTTTGAGTTTGTATTTTTCTCATAAAAAATGTAACAGCACTAATCTACTTGTCTTTCTTTAGTATGAGTCGCTAGATATGTAGAAAACTACCTCTTAAAGGCCTGATAATGCTTGTAGCATATCAAAACCATCAATATGATTGAAACGTAAGCACTGTTCAGACTCGAGCAGTCCCATCAGGTGTGCCAAAAACTGTTATCACCTAAATATGCACCCTTACTAATTTGCAAAAAATAGTCTATTTGATGAAACATGGGAAGGCCTCTAAAGCTATTTGTCACTTTATAGGTAGAGGTCGACCTCCAGAGAAGGCTGGCTTCCTAACTTTGTATCCCCTAAAATTTTTTATTCTATGACTATGACAAGGAAAAGGGTAAGAAAGATTTGTTCTACAATTAAAATTTAACTCTAAGGGTGATACACCTATCTTAAATGAGGAACATGAAAATAACAGCTCAAACACTTGTTAAAGTGATTGAAATAACTCTTGCACAACTTATCAGTTATACCTCTGCATAAATATTTCACAAATAGGTCTATAGTTGTAGAAGTTTTAAGAGGAACAGTAATTTCACAATTAATATTAATGCGTATCTAGACACAACTTGTAACCTGCATAAGTACTTTTTACAAAAAGGCTCTTTTCCAAGACAAAATTAAGAGAAAATAACTTACTTCACAGATAATTCCATGAAATCAGATAATGAGCATAGAAATGCATGAGATAAATAGGCAGAATTTCCAATCAATGATCTCCAAGGTTCTCACTGTATATCATATCAAGTAAACTGGTAACATGAGTTACAAATCTTGCCAAACTCTAGAGCAAGGATCACAAAAATCACAAGTCTCTACAAGTAGCATAATCAAAACTAATTACAATAAGTCACCAAAGCCCCTATAACCATCCAAGTGATTCCACAAAAGAAGGAAAACTCAACTGATTTGGATTGGATGTCCAGAAAAAACCTAAAATCTAACCACTAGATCTCATCCAAAAGAGTCCAAAATGCAAAGGAAAGTCCCTCAGGACTTAGTCAAACATGAAGGGTCATGAAAATAAGTCCCAAAAGGACTCTAAGGGAAACAAAACTCCTAGATACCCTCCAACACATTCAACTCAGTCACCAACTATCTCCAAGAATTAGTCAATCTCATCCCTCAAGGTAACAGACAAATAGCTATAACCATTGCATGTGCTTGCCACATCTCCACAATCCCAACTATATCTTCTCAAAGACAATAAAATCTCTCAACACACTCCCTTACCCTCTCTCTTGCAATAAAAGATAACAATAACCTTCAAAAGATTTACAAGTCATCACTTTGAAGCTATTGTTTTACATTGTATAGTATATGGAAGGAAAATAAATAAGAAGCAAGAAACACCGAAGTGGAAAAGAAAACAAAAGACTTAATTAAGTCTTAACAAAACTGATGGCCACCTCGTGGCATATCTCCTAGGCTTCACAAGTTATTTAGTTTTGACCACGGCTTTAGCAAAAGATATGCAATGAAAAACAAAAATGCAAAAGGAAAAAGGCCCATCGGGCACTTTAGGGTTTTGAAGCCCTATGAACAAAAAAGCATTTTTTGGAACCCTCATTTTACACTTTTGTTTCTTGAAAACTTGCTCTATGTCCATGAGGTGCCACCATGGGGGTTTGATGTTTGGGCTTCCTGTAGGTGACTTTCCACTATTTCTTTAGGCATTTCGATAGAAATCTTTCATGAGAGGTTCCTATAGCTGAAGGTAAGCACGACAACTCTAATTTTTGGGAACAAAATTGCAAACTTCAAGGTTTCTGAAGCTTCAACTCATTGCATTGCTATAGATCTCTTTTTCTGTGATGATTTGTGAAATTTCTATATAAGGTTTTGAGTATTCTCTATCTTTGTATCTTAGAGTTTAAAAACCCTAGTTGTGTTCTTGAAAGGCCATGCTAACTGAGTTAGAGGGTTTCATTCTATGCACAAATGACAGTATTTCAATGCATAAGCTACACAAAATGATAAAAATTTGTATTTTCTGAGTTGTTTCTTCATACTGTGAATGTTGTTTCAAAACTAAGAAATATGTTTTCGGCTTCATCAGGGTTTCTTCATTTTTTATTTCTTCTCTTAGGGTTTCAGGGAAGCAAAACCCTTGCCCTTATACTGAGTGGCCATGAACAAAACTTCCTGCTAGGATAAGACATTTTGTCAATGAAATACAAGGGTTTCAAGTATGAGGTATTCTGTAGAGGGTTTGTGTTAATTTTCTATTTGTAGTCATGCTGGAGGTAAGCACAGTCAATCTCATTCTTCTAGAACAAAACTGAAAACTCACAGTTCTTCTTAAGCTTCTTTTCAATTGTAACCCTAGCTAGGGTTTGTAGTTGGTATATATCTTTGACAACCTTTATACTGACTATTGAGTTACTCATTCACTGTCTCTAGACATGTATTGACTCCTTATCAACAGTGGTGACTACCAATACTTTCATTCTTAGGTCTACTATGGATGGCTCTGGCTTCTTTCATTAATCTGCTGTAGTTGTTCCATTTCTGTATACTATGAATGTGATCTATGTTTTACATTTGTCAAGGCTATCATAGTGGTCTTCATGCTCAATCTTCTTCATGGTATTAAAGTGAAGATAACTTTGACTCCTCACTATGTCCTTATGTGATAGCATACCAGACTGCTCTCTGTTTCATCTATGTAGATCGTTGCTCCTGTCTATCATTAGCTTCAAGTTCTTGCAGTCTGCTTCTCAATTGGTCAGGTTGTTCACTTATGAGTAACAAAGCTCGCATGACTATGACTATTTTCTAGATGACTTTCTAGACTGATACTATGAATTTCTTTTAGATTACTCCTTTTGAGGACTATTTTACTTTTTGTAACAGCCAACTAGATGACTATTTTGACTATCAACTTGCAACAGTCCTGTTTCAGTTGGTAAACATATAGAGTATCAAACATTAAAAGAATTAGAAATCTGTAATTCTTGAACACAAGCTATCACTACACATGTATCACTACAATTGTATTCTCTGACCTTCTCCTGATTATCATCTTGTGCATAGCACTTCTCATTACTGTGCCTTCTTATGTGACAACATCTTTAGCAAATCCACATGCAATTATTCAGGTCTATAACTTCACTCTTTATTTTCATAAACTCTTCTAAGATATTTTAATAGATAATCATGAACAAAATGAGATATAGAATTATCTTTTCTCAGCACATTTGACTGCTCCTGAAGATTCTTATGAAAGTTATTGTTTCTTTCTCATGTGACTATCATTAATGGCTGCCTATTTTTCAATTAATATATTCATGTGGTTATCTTTTAGAACATGAGTTGACTATCCTGACACTAAACACTTGATTTCCATTTATCATCAATCATTACTCCTTGGCATTTCATATGCTATGACTGCTCAGATCATTATGATATCTGTATCTATGGTATTTAAATCTGAATCTGTATATTTTTGTCTATTTTGCATATATTCTTCAGTTTATCTCTAAAATAGACAAAAATATAAGGATTCTAAGCATGCCTCTTCTCTCACTGCATATTCTCAAACTTTAGTATCTCACTGCGGGGAGTTATAAGTTTGTCACACTTGTACTTAGACTGTTCTACTACAGATGCCTTTCATTTTGTTGTTCTACTAAATGCATACAGGTTGAAACCCTCCTCATTTTGATTTCTCCTTCATGACTATAGAAAAAGACTCAAGAGCATTCATGCATTTGTTGATTCCACTCTGTGACTATCTCCATGACTATAACTGTCTTGGAAATTTCAAATTGTCCCTCTGACAATGATGCTATTATCTTGATGATGCTGTTACATATCCTCATCAACTCATGATGATTTCTATTTAATATAAAACACACTATGATGAGCAACAAGATATTCCAGTTGTCTTATATCATGAAGATTCACTTGTTTATCACACAACCTGTCTGCTCCTTATAAAAGTATATGAATAGATCTAATTGTACAAGTTGATCTTTGTTTTCTGTTGAACATACATGAGATTTTCTGCAATGTTTATGAGTTGGGTTCAACCCTTGTGGGAGCCACATTTTCTCCACTCATAGTGTAACTTGATGAATCAAACAAAAGTATAATTACACCTGTATCTGCACATGAAGCAAACTTGTTTAAAAAAAACAAATGCATACCCTGGATGCATTAGATAACTTTAGTAGTTTTCTGGTACATTTAAGGTATACATGACTGATTTTTTGCATCTTGTTGAAAAGCCTATACATGCATAATGAATGTGTATATCATGAATGTAATCAGTCTTTGCTTAGAGCAACATTGTTCTAACACCTTATCTCATCTTTTGTAGGGAAAACAGGACAACAAACCAAGGAGTCTTAAGGCAACACCACCATTGGCCAGATAGACCGGTCATTCATGCAATGACTGGTTGCCCTCATTCTATACTCCTTTATTTACTTTCATTACTTATTCATGTATATTCTTTTCACAATTTGTATTGAATAAACAAAAGCTAAACTCATGGCTTGTGTGAGACAATGGATATTTTTTCATTGAATAAAGATTACTTTCCTCTGTTATATGCACTTGTGTCAATGCAATAATCCATTACAGCTTTTTGTAATTCTTTTTCTGATTTTGCTTATACAATTGAATGTAACATTGGAAAGTATAAAAAATGAATCTCACTTCCCTATTTAAAATAGTGGGCTCTACCTGATTGAGCTGTAGTGAAAATCTGGGTAACATTTCTGGTGACATCTGCAATATGTTTGCCTACTAAACATCAGACCAGCTTCCTAGACCTTATCCATTAGGCACAGGGTCATTCAGAGACTTCAAAACACTTTTGACAAACAACCTTTTGTACTTGTATAACTTGGCATGTCAGCGATGAAGAACACTTGGAAACCAAAAACAAAAGCAAAATTGCTGAAAGCAACTCACCTAACTGTGCTAGACAATACTTAGGGAAAACAAAAAGGCATCTAAACTATTGTGCAATAGCACTTCTTGAAAGCAAGAAACCTAATATACTGTTTACAAGGCAACTCATACCACAAAACACCTCTTCAGGTGTATCCCATTGACTGGGATAGGCAAATTTTCTCCATCCATGTTCGATAACTAAAATGCATTGTACTCCTTGCATTCAGTAATGATAAACATGCCCTCCACATGCTGTCAAACTTGGAGTGCTTCCCCAGCCCGCTTTTCAACTCATCCCATTTGAGTACCATATCACCCTCCCTAAAATTTCTGGGAGTGGCTTTCTTATCAAAAACTCTTTTTGTTTGAAGCTGATGATACTCCATAGCTTACATATCTTTATCTTTGATCTCTTTAAGCTTCATAAGCTGAGCATATCTAACAGCCATAGGATCTTCTTCTTCAAACATCTCTAGCTGATTCATGATATCAAGAGCTGGCAACTCAACAGACAAAGGCAGTCTTGCCTCCTTTCCATAAACTAACATATATGGAGAGTTTCCAATAGACCTCTTGGATGTTATTCTATCTGCCCATAAAGCAAATTTTAGATTGGTGTGCCAGGTCCTCTGGTTATCCTCCATCGATCTTTTGATAATCCTTATGAGATTCTTATTTGTAGATTTTGCCAAACCATTACCTTGTGGGTAATAATTTGATGAAGTGTTTAAATAGATTCCATTCTTCACAGCCTAGTCAGTTACCCTCAATCCAATGAAGGCTAAAGCATTGTCTTAAATGATTGACTCAGGTACTCCAAATCTAGATACCAAATCATAATAAAAGTTCAAAACAACATTCTCATTGGGTTCTTTTAAAGCCACTGCTTCAGTCCACCTTGTGAAATAATCTATTACTGTGAGTACCCACCTATGACCTGCACTTGACGATGGGTTAATGGGACCTATAAAATCAATGCCCCATCTCATGAAGGGCTGTTCTACTTGAATTAGCTGTAGAGGTAAAGCTGGAAGCCTTTCTTTGCCTACAAAAATGGCACATTCTACACATTTTCTAGCCCATGCATGGGCATCCTTGAATAAGCTAGGTCAATAATAGTTGGCTCTCATTGTCTTCTAGGCAATAGTCCTTGGGGAAAAATGTCCCCTTGCTGTTCCATCATGAAAGTCATGCAACACCTTGTCAGTCTGATCATTATCAATGCATCTTAACAACACACCATTAAAATCTTTTCTAAAAAGGATATTATTAACTAAAACATAAGGAATAGACTGCAGTCTAAAATATCTCCTTTTAGCTCTATCTAAACCTGTTGGACATGCACCAGTTTGTAGAAAATGAGCCATGTCACTAACCCAACCTATTCCAACTATTGTTGTATCATTCTGATGCTCATCTTCAATGATCAGAAGCACTTCTTCCTTCTTCTCTGTTTCATTTCTAGACCTAGTAGCAAGCTGTTCACTGAGTCCTCTACCTCTGATGAGCTTGGTTATCTTGATATCTATGTCATATTCTATGACTTTGGTAATCCAACTAGCCCTTTTCTCATTAACATCCTTACCTAACCGAAACTCTTTCACACCAGGGTGAGCAACCATCAAATGTACCTTGTTGTTAGAAATAAGATGCCTAAACTTCTTGAGACTCTTAACCACTGTAAGGACATGTTTTTCAATGAAACTATACCTCTATTCATACTCCTCCAGTCCTTGACTAAAGAAAGCAATTGGCTGCTCAAAGACTTCACTTTGTTGTTGTACCAGAATTGTAGAAATTGTATCTATACTGCCATAAGCATAAAAAATAAAATCTTTTGAGAAATCAAGATTTACTAGAGTTGGTGCAGCTGATAATGCTTCTTTTATGGACACAAAACTGAGTTTGCCTTCTTTTGTCTAGCTAAAAACTGCATTTTTCTTCAACATAGAGGTCAACGACTTCAATAAATTTGCAATGTTAGGTATTAATTTTTGCAGAAAATTAATTCTGCCTATAAAACTTTGCAGCCCTTTCTTGTGGCTAGGTAAAGGTAGCTCTAAAATAGCTCTTACTCTTTCTATATCAATGGTAACTCCTTGTTTCGACACAATGTGTCCTAAAAGCTTGCCTTCATGCACAACAAAAATACATTTCTTGGGATTGAGAGATATCCCAAACTCTTTACATCTCTCAAATACTTGTTTCAGGTTGGACAAATGTTTAGCTACATCCTTAGAGAAAACTGTGATGTCATCAAGGTACACAAGTACCAATTTATAAAGCAAACCTTTAAAAGCCATATCCATAGCTCTCTAAAAAGTAGAGCCAGCATTTGACAGACCAAAATGCATCCTTTTGTAGGCCATGGTACCCCATTTTATGGTAAAAGTAGTTTTAAACTGATCTTCCTCCTTGACTAAGACTTGATTATAACCTAAATATCCATCAAGTAAGGAGAATCTTTCTAAACTAGCCACTACTTGCAGAATTTGCTCCATGGAGGGCAGCGGGTAGTGGTCCTTTAGGGAAGCTCTATTAAGGTCTCTAAAGTCAACACAGAGCCTAATCTCTCCATTCTTCTTCTTCACAGGAACAAGATTAGAAACCCAGGACATATGCTTGATCAAAAAAATAATATTTCCCTCGATCAGCTTGGTTAATTCCTTGATCATCAAAGGCTCAAGTTTTGGATTTAAAGGTCTTTATTTTTGCCTTGGCTCTAATGCTATAGTATGCTGGGCAATTTGAGGATCAAAATCCTTTAAGTCTGAGTATTCCCAAGCAAACACAACCTCAAGTTCTTGACAAAGAGCAATAAAAGCTTTCCTATACTCAGGTGAATAGATTTTACCAATTTTGAGAAGTTTACCTTTGAAAATTTCTAGCTCCTCATAATGTCCTTCTTTGAGTTGCATGCTAGTTTTGTTATTTTTCAGCTGATCATCAGTACCAAAAATGGATTCCAAGGTTACCAATCCCCTGGGTAGATTATTAAGTCCTTAACTAAACAACTTGATCATCACCATATTGTTGTTTAAGTTTGTTTTGATTCATCACAAAAAACTCATCCTCTTCTAACAGGAAATGCAAAACCTACTCATCACTCTCAAACACCTACCAATGAATGTTATTGTCAGGAATAGAGGGTCTATCAACAATCTTCACATGAGGCTGTACCTTTTCTCTTTGAATATCACTGGAGATATCAAACTGAGCCCCAATTGCAGCTAACCTATCTGCATGATTATTCTAATTTCTTGGAATAGAGATTAGATTGAAAGCATCAAACTCCTTAATCATATCACATATCCTATGTTTATAGCATTTCAAAACATGATTTTTTGTAACGTGCAGTCCCCTCACTTGATTCACAATAAGTTTGTTGTGCCCATATACCTGCAAACAACCAATTTTCCTCTTCCTTGCCCACTGCAAACCTTGAATTAACCCTTCATACTTAGTAGTGTTATTTGTACATGAAAAAGCAAAACGAAAAGCAGAGTAATATCTGTCACCTTGTGGAGACACAAGCATTGCACCCCCACCAGATCCATTCTTATTCTTAGAGCCTGTTGGTGCCTGCATGAGTAGTCAGTTTTCAAGCATATAAACATGCAGGCACCTTTCCAAAAAATCCAAAAAATTTCCTAAGTGTTGGCCCTCCTCAGCATTTTTCAACAGCAGCATCATATTTTCTCCAAGGTGGTCAGCATCATCATGATTTTCTGTCGACCAGATTTGTCATCAGGATCATCTTGTTTCAATATCGACTGATGTTTGGATATCATCCCAATCCTGCAGTAGAGCTACAGTGCACCCTGATGTTCTTTGAGTTAAAGGGGTCATCATCATCATCCGGTTTACAGTGCAGCATGCTATTTTGTTTGGGGGGTGATATTCTGAAATATCAGGTTATCTTACTAATATCACCCCGGCGCCTATATGGCGATGACGTCATCCGGATATGAGAGTTGCGTGGTATGTAGACGGGTGATGGTGACATCATCAGGACATGAGAATGACATCATCAGGATTTTTGAAGGCATCGGCAAGACCATGGGCATCGGCAAAGGAGTTTTGTGCTGGCCTGATGGTCTATCTCTGGCTGATGGAGCGGATTGTAAGGTATGCATTGGCGAGACAACTGAGATCAATGAGAGTTTTTTGTGGTGAGCCGATGGTAGAAGTTTGGTCGATGGGCTTTTGGAGAGAAAGGCGTGTGTCGAGCGTGGCAAAAGCGCTCGACGCTTATTATGCATGTGGCCATGTTTTTAAACTACTGAGGTGGTCTTCTCACCGTGCATGTGGGATTAATGTTCCTGCATAACTTGAACCTTCAGTAAAGCGCGTTTTGGCAAGAAATTCTTTTTTGAGTGCTACGATGGTTTCCAGGTAGGCCGCGGGTGGTTGAGCCATAAATGGCGACTGTAGCAGGCGTATGGGTGATGGTACAAACGGTGAAGCTATCTAATTATGAGATCTTTCTATCTTTGAGCTAGTCAAGGTTACATCTTGAGTTATAGGGATACCCCCCTTAGTGTGGCAGAACCAGAAGTGAAGGGGAGGTAGCTCACACAACCTCCTGTATTAGTTGGCTGAATCTGCATGTGCATAGGAACTGGCAAACCCTGATGCTGATTCAGAAGAAAAACCAACAAAATGGTGACTCTGCTGGGGATGGATTGATAAAAAAAAAGTGCTATATTTGTGACCCATCCGAGTCACCAACAAAATGATGCTCTGCTGGTGGAATGAACCTGGAAAAGTAGCTTTCAGCTATTAAAAATTTTGTCCTCTCTGGAGAGGTGGTGACTCTGCAAAAAAGATCTGAATGCACATAAAAGATAGATGTATGTTATTTGTTGAAAGATGTACATATTTCTGCATCTATATGAGAAAAGGTACCTTGTTACTTCCCCTTTATATTTGCTATTTTACTGCATAGGTTAGATGCAAGGGGAAGCCTTAGGTCTTAGGCAGACAAGGGATGTCTAAGAGTAAGATTTTTATGAATCCAAGTATGTCTTATCCCGTACTCAGCGGTGAAATGTTGGAGAAAAGAATAGAAGAGATAAAAAATAGGTTGATATTCTTAGAGGCTGAGCAGGCCTAGTTAAAAAGCAGTAACCCTGTTGTGTCTGCCAGTCAAAAGGCTAAACCTCTTCTCAGCCCTTTTGATCCTCCGTATGACCAACTAGATTTGTCATGGGTTGATTATAAAGTAGAAAATATGCCTACTAGGATATACCATCAGATGCCTAGATTTAGTGGTCACAGTGTGTGTGATGGGAATGCACATATCCAAAATCTTCACAGTTTCATGGGAAAACATTCATTTAGAGATGAGGATATGTGGATGAGGTTTTTTGTTAGGTCCTTTGATGCAAAAGCAAAAGACTGGTATTTGAGCTTTCCAAAGAAATTTTTTGCCTATTGGGATGAGCTTACTGACTGTTTCAAAAAGGAATTTGCAAAAGAACTTGCTGATCTTGTTGTAGAATTGATGAAAATCAGAAAACAAGATAAAGAGCTATGTATTGATTTCAGTCATAGATTTACAGTAGCCCTTTCACAGATCCCAGAAGTCTTCAGACCTGATATTTCAGCTTGTGTTGGCATATTCTTTGAAGCTTTTGAGGAGGGTTCTAGTGCAATACTGAGGGATTTCAAGGTGACAAGTATGCAAGTGGCATACAAGTTCGCAGAAAATATAGAAAAATTTAGAAATGGCCACCTGCTGATATCCCTGTCCCTAGGCTTTGGTGTGAATAATAGTTGTGAAGCTCCAAATGACCAAGTAATTAAGGCATCATGTGAAGATGAAAAGATGAATATTGAAGGTGCCAGTGAAAGGACTAACGAGGATTCCCATTGCAATGATGAGGCATCTGACCTTGAAAACAATAATGAGGTTGTGGACAGTAATGAGCAACTTTTTGAATGGACCTGTGGAGACAATTGTGAGTATTGTGCTCAGGATAGAGAAGAAATAAGCACACAGGCTGATACTCCTCCACAAAGGGAATCCATTGGTGATGAAGATGCATGCTCTGCTGCCCATGAACAAATGGCATATTATGATGAAACTGATGCACCTGGGTCACCCATTTTTGACACATATGGTGATGAGGATCTGTCTGAGTATGGTGAGGATCTTGACATGGTTTTTGACTTGGATTCTGTTTCTCATCCTGATGAAAGAGGAAGCAACATACATCAGGTAAGTGATTGTAAAGATGTGCCTGATTGTAAAGAGGTACTAGAGCCTGATCTTTTCCAGCTTGGTGTACCAGATGATTGTGTGCATGATGTGCACAATTGTGAATTTGAAGGCTTTTCTTTTGATGTGCCAGCATATGATACAATGAGCCCTGATCTTCCTAGCTGTGTGGTGGACTTCGAGTGTTTCTTATTTTCAGTCCAGCTAGGAAATCATTTTGTAATGCATAGTGATGATAACCTGTGTTCTATACCATGTGAGTATGCATTACCTGATACATTCTGCATCCACTTGTTGCTGGATGCTGAAGGTTATCTGCACAGGGATGACAATGACAAGCCAAATCTGAGGGTTGAATGTGCAGATGACAAGGCTTGTTTGTGGGAAAGTCACGACAGTATCTCCAGGCTTGATCCAATGTATGCAGATGAAAACAAAGTGTTTGACAAAGGGAGATATAGGTTTTTCTTTTCTTGGTGGGCTTAGGCCATCAAGTGTGTTTGGTGATGCAGGTCAGTGCAGTATTTGACTTTGTGCCCAATGGATAAGGGACTAGTCTACATCCCAGAGATCTGGGGTTCTCGCTGCAGTCTTGCAACTGCACGTCCCTAGACAGAGCCACTGTTGGTGCCTGCATGAGCAGTCAGTTTTCAAGCATATAAACATGCAAGCACCTTCCCAAAAAATCCAAAAAATTTCCTAAGTGTTGGCCCTCCTCAGCATTTTTCAACAGCAGCATCATCATGATTTTCTATCAACCAGATTTGTCATCAGGATCATCTTGTTTCAATATCGGGTGATGTTTGGATATCATCCCGATCCTGCAGTAGAGCTACAGTGCACCCTGATGTTCTTTGAGTTAAAGGGGTCATCATCATCATCCGGTTTATAGTGCATCATGATATTTTGTTTGGGGGGTGATATTCTGAAATATCAGGTTATCTTACTAATATCACCTCGGTGCCTATATGGCGATGATGTCATCTGGATATGAGAGTTGCGCAATATGCAGATGGGTGCTGGTGACATCATCAGGACATGATGATGATGTCATTAGGATTTTTGAAGGCATCGGCGAGACCATGGGCATCGGCAAATGAGTTTTGTGCTGGCCCGATGGTCTATCTCTGGCCAATGGAGCGGATTGTAAGGTAGGCATCGGCGAGACAACTGAGATCGATGAGAGTTTTTTATGGTGAGCCGATGGTAGAAGTTTGGCTGATGGGCTTTTGGAGAGAAAGGCGTGTGTCGAGCGTGGCAAAAGCGCTCGACGCTTATTATGCATGTGGCCATGTTTTTAAACTACTGAGGTGGTCTTCTCACCGTGCATGTGGGATTAATGTTCCTGCATAACTTGAACCTTCAGTAAAGCGTGTTTTGGCGTGAAATTCCTTTTTGAGTGCTGCGATGGTTTCCAGGTAGGCCGCGGGTGGTTGAGCCATAAATGGCGACTGTAGCAGGCGTATGGGTGATGGTACAAATGGTGAAGCTGTCTAATTATGAATGAAGACCCTAGATGGCGGCACAAGGCTCGAGGCCTCCCTTGTCTGCTATAGCAATAACTTCTGAGCGCCATTCCTTCTAAGATCGGTATTTAGCAGGATTTTTGGTCAACCATGTAATTAATTGCTGTGGGTACACTTTCTGGCCGATATAGGCAGACTGTGTTACCATTGTTTAGGGGTGGAAGGCCTGAGGCATTTTGGTGTAAATAATGAAGAACAGGGCATGATCTTGGCTATTTGATCCCATTTTGGAGTTTATGAGTTGCAACATGAATGTATTTTGCACATATTTTCAGTTTCAGTGTTAATGTTATATGAAAAATGCTTATTGCATGTGTCTATCTGCTTGTCTCCATTTGCTGCATGTTATTCTCCTTCTTTTGAATCTGGTTGCATGTCAGCAAGGATATCTGTAAGTAGAGGCAGTTAGATACCCATTCTTGGGTGATGTTTGTAAGGCAAGCATCAGTCCAACCCCCCGAAACTTGAGTGAAAGTTGCAAACCATCTGTTGTATACGTCTAGTTGACTCCTTGCCCAATGGATAGGCACCAGTCTGCTCCTGGATCAGTAGTTATGGGCCAAAACCCCTCGTCTTGCATCCAGGACATTATGTCCACCCATTTCATCACTTCCACCTGTTAGTTGTAGGATTAGGAGTAGGAAAACCCCTACATGCTCTCATACCTAACTAGACATTATGTCCAAGAATGTTACCAACCTTGTGATCTATCATGCAGATCTTGGTCCATACATGAGAGTATTCTGCCTGTTGTTGTCAAGTTAGATCTTTCTATCTTTGAGCTAGTCAAGGTTACATCTTGAGTTATAGGGATACCCCCCTTGGTGCGACAGAACTAGAAGTGAAGGGGAGGCAGCTCACGCAACCTCCTGTATTAGTTGGCTGAATCTGCATGTGCATAGGAACTGGCAAACCCTGATGCTGATTCAGAAGAAAAACCAATAGAGCCATCAAAGTACATTTTGCATACCTCATCTTGATGTCCTATCTATTGTTCTGCACTCTTTACAATGTTTGGAATTGTTGTTTCAGGTCCGTGCATCATATAAACCCCCATACCAGTTTCTTGAATGTGTCCCTTAGGATCATCTACAATATTTTCTAATGCCCACTCCTTTAACAACACTTCTGGTATACTTTCAGCTTGTAGTTCTTGAGCAGGAACAAGCTCACTATTATCAGAAATAATGCAATTTACATTAACAACACTTGATACATAAGGCTTTATGTGATCCTTGGCAAGCAATTTGGATTTTATGGTCACTTTTGTACCATATCGAGTCCTAAAAAACATGTGGGACCAATCTGAGGATAAATATCTTCCTATCTTGGCTGTGAACTCTCTTGACTTGAACACATGGCAAAATAAGGAGGTAAATCTATGATGAACACCTCTTGGGAAATGGAAACGTTTAGATAGGTATGCAATGTGAGACCTAGATCTTTTATCACACCTATAATGTTAATAGATGTACCATCTAGCTAGAGTACACCCTTCTCAAGGGGCTAGTATTTCAATCCTAATTGGTCTGCAATCTGTTTTGGCATTACAGAACTACTTACACCACTATCCACCATGTAGTTATGTACTAACTTGTCTCCTATTATTAATGAGACATAAAATGGAAGAAGTTTAACACTCTTATTTGGTTGTTTACTATTGTCCTGGGATGAATTGGAAAGGACAACCCTAACTGGGTCAACAGTTGCATCATTCGACACTTTTAAATTAGACAAGGTAGATTGTAACATGTCCTTTTGACCCAGGATGTTTAAGGAATCCCACATAGATATTGTCACATTCATTTTTTTCATATTTTTAATGATATTAAAAGGTGAAGTGACATTTACCTTTTGATGTGACTTTACAGCAGCAATATCAACTTGAAAATGAGGCTATTCCTTGGCAGTTATTTGAGTGTTCCTTTGCAAAATATGGGGAATCTGGGATGTAGAAGGATCAACAGGTCCTTTTCCTTTGTTTGTTGCTTTCTCTATCTCATAACCCCTCTTTTTAGCTCTTGTATTTTCTGCAATTGAAGTATCATCTCTGTTCACACCACAAAACTCATCTCCCTGCCAGTTTAGGAAGGCAGTATCATTTTGAGGCTGTTCTTGCTACTGTACAACCCCATCACTGTGTGTGTTTGACTGTGAAACTACAACATTTTTTACCATTATGGCCTGATTTATCACTCCATTTTAATAGGTTGCTTGACTGTGTGGCTGATTGCAGGGAAAACACCATTCATACTCAGCTGCAAGATTGTTCTAAACAGGGACAAGGTCTCTAACTACATTAATGGGTGCATGATTGTAAGGATTGAAAGGCCTCTGGTTCATGTTCTACCTAGCACCCTGGTACTTGCTTTGAGAAGGCAGCCTATTAGCTTGGTATGGCTTGTTTTGCCCTTAATAAGGCTGATTTTGCCCTTGGCTATGTGGCTAATAAGGTTGTCTGTTCTGGGACTACTATTTTTTGATATTCACCAGCTCATTCCAAAAAGTTTGTAGAATATTCTCTATCTTCTATTGGCTATTTTTAATCTCTCTTAACTCTTGTGATGAGCTAGAAATAGCAGTCTCAAGATTGGCAATACTTGGCAATGCTTCTACAGTAGGTAAAGGGGCAAATGATGGAATTGGCAAAGGCATTGAAGCTTGAATCTCAAGAAAAATGGGCACTAATGGTCTAGGTGCTATTTTCCCAGCTTGAATCAAGTTATTTTCTTCTCTAATAGCTATTTCATATGCATCAGTTAAACTTGTACCTCCCACTGAATGTATCATTACTGAAATATCACTATTAAGAGCTTTCAAAAAATATAGAAATGCATATTCTGATGAAGGCCTTACCATGGCAGGAATTCTTCTCCATGTCTTCTAAAACCAGAAATTGAAATCTATCATTTGCCCCTGGGGAGCTCTCATTATTGTAGTCAACTGTTCAACCAGCGATAAGTTATCAAACTTATCTTGAAATTGCTTGTTCAACATATCACCCAAATCATCCCAAGTTCCAATGGTTTGCACTGGTAAACTCCTGAACCATTGTAATGCTTTTCCTTTAAATGAGGCAGCTAATAGCCTGATGGCTACATTTTCCTGAGTTACATGATGAACACCACGCAGAGAAGCTACGTCTCTAATGTGTTCGATTGGGGTAGTTTGATCCTCTCCAGTGGAATAAGGTAGGCTTTTCAAAGCTACCATGGGTATATTATCATGCTGTGTCAAGTTCAATGGGCTGCCCCCATCAAATGCTACAAACGACTAATTCCTTGCCATTGGAACAACTATAGGTGGGTTTGCTTGAACTGGTATAGGAATTGCAGGTACTACTGGTCTGAAACTTGGTGGGGTTGATTGGATTCTTTTTTGAAACTAGAGTCCTTACCACAGTTCTACTCTATCTTCTAGGTGGAGACAACTGCAAATAATCAAAGGAACTCGAACTCCAAGTTTGTATTTTTCTCATAAAAAATGTAACAACACTGATCTACTTGTCTTTCTTCAGTATGAGTCACCAGGTATGCAGAAAACTATCTCTTAAAGGCCTGATAATGTTGGTAGCATATCAAAAACAACAATATGATTGAAATATAAGCACTGTTCAGACTCGAACTGTCCCACTGGGCGTGCCAAAAATTGTTATCACCTAAATATGCACCCTGACTAATTTGCAAAAATTAGTCTATTCGATTAAACCTGGGAAGGTGTCTAAAGATGTGGGTCATTTTATAGGCAGAGGTCAACCTCCAAAGAAGGTTGGCTTCCTAACTTTGTATCCCCTAAAAATTTACTAGTCTATGACTGTGACAAGGAAAAGGGTAAGAAAAATTTGTTCTACAACTGAAATTTAACTCTAAGTTTGATACACCTATCTTAAATGAGGAACATGAAAATAACAACCCAAACACTTGTTAAAGTGATTGAAATAACTCTTGTACAACATATTAGTTATACCTCTACATAAATATTTCACAAACAGGTCTATAGTTGCAGAATTTTTAAGAAGAATAGTAATTTCACACTTAATATAAATGCGTATCTAGACACAACTTGTAACCTGCATAAGTACTTTCTGCAAAAAGGCTTTTTTTCAAGACAAAATTAAGAGGAAATAACTTCACAAATAATTCCATCAAATCAGATAATGAGCATAGAAATGCATGAGATAAATAGGCACAATTTCCAATCAACGATCTCCAAGGTTCTCACTGTATATCATATCAAGTAAACTAGTAACATGAGTTACAAATCTTGCCAAAATCTAGACCAAGGATCACAAAAATCACAAGTCTCTGGAAGTAACATAATCAGAACTAATTACAATAAGTCACAAAAGTCCCTATAACCATCCAAGTGATTCCACAAAAGAAGGAAAACTCAACTAATTTGGGTTGGATGTCTAGAAAAACCTAAAATCTAACCACTAGATCTCATCCAAAAGAGTCCAAAATGCAAAAGAAAGTCCCTCAGGACCTAGTCAAACATGAAGGGTTATGAAAATAAGTCCCAAAAGGACTCTAAGGGCAACAAAATTCCTAGATACCCTCCAACACATTCAACTCATTCACCAACTGTCTCCAAGAATTAGTCAATCTCATCCCTCAAGGTAACAGACAAATAGCTATAACCATGGCATGTGCTTGCCACATCTCCACAATCCCAACTATATCTTCTCAAAGACAATAAAATCTCTCATCACACTCCCTTACCCTCTCTCTTGCAATAAAAGATAACAATAACCTTCAAAAGATTTATAAGTCATCACTTTGAGGCTATTGTTTTACATTCTATAGTATATGCAAGGAAAATAAATATGAAGCAAGAAACATTGAAGCGGAAAAGAAAACAAAAGACTTAATTAAGTCTTAACAAAACTGATGGCCACCTTGTGGAATATCTCCTAGGCTTCACAAGTTATTGAGTTTTGACCACGGCTTTATCAAAAGATATGCAATGAAAAACAAAAATGTAAAAGGAAAAATACCCATTGGGCACTTTAGGGTTTTGAAGCCCTGTGAACAAAAAAACATTTTTTGGAACCCTCATTTTACACTTTTGTATCTTGAAAACTTGATCTCTATCCATGAGGCGCCACCATGGGGGTTTGATGTTTGGGCTTCATGCAGGTGACTTTCCACTATTTCTTCAGGCATTTCGACAAAAATCTTTCATGAGAGGCTCCTGTAGCTGAAGGTAAGCACGTCAACTCTAATTTTTGGGAACAAAATTGGAAACTTCAAGGTTTTTGAAGCTTCAACTCACTGCATTTCTATAGATCTCTTTTTCTGTATAAGGTTTTGAGTATTCTCTGTCTTTGTATCTTAGAGTTTCAAAACCCTAGTTGTGTTCTTGAAAGGCCATGCTAACTAAGTTAGAGGGTTTCATTCTATGCACAAATGACAGTATTTCAATGCATAAGCTACACAAAATGATAAAAAAATTTATTTTCTGAGTTGTTTCTTCATACTATGAATGTTGTTTCAAAACTGAGAAATATGTTTTCAGCTTCATCAGGGTTTCATCATTTTCTATTTCTTCTCTTAGGGTTTTAGGGAAGAAAAACCCTTGCCCTTATACTGAATGGCCATGAACAAAACTTCCTACCAGGATAAGACATTTTGTCAATGAAATACAAGGGTTTCTTGTATGAGCTATTCTGTAGAGGGTTTCTACCAATTTTCTATCTGCAGTCATGCTGGAGGTAAGCACAGTGAATCTCATTCTTCTGAAGCTTCTTTTCAACTTTAACTCTAGGTAGGGTTTGTAGCTGGTATATATCTTTGACAGCCTTTATACTAACTATTGAGCTACTCATTCACTGTCTCTAGACATGTATTGACTCCTTATACACAGTGGTGACTGCCAATACTTTCATTGTCAGGTCTACTGTGGATGGCTCTAGCTTCTTTCATTATTTTGTTGTAGTTGTTCCATTTCTGCATACTATGAATGTGATCTATGTTTTATATTTGTCAAGGCTATCATAGCGGTCTTCATGCTCAATCTTCTTCATGGTATTAAAGTGAAGATAACTTTGACTCCTCACTGTGTCCTTATGTGATAGCATACCAGACTGCTCTTTGTTTCATCTATGTAGATTGTTGCTCTTGTCTATCATTAGCTTCAAGTTCCTATAGTCTGTTTCTCAATTGGTCAGGTTGTTCACTACTGAGTAACAAAGCTCACATGACTATGACTATTTTTTGGATGATTGTCTCGACTGATACTATGAATTTATTTTAGATTACTCCTTTTGAGGACTATTTTACTTTTTGTAACAGCCAGCTAGATGACTATTTTGACTATCAACTTGTGACAGTCCTGTTTGAGTCTCTTAACTGATATTTAGAAGGTATTTATTATTTGGTCAAAACTTTTATACCTCCAAACCCTAGTCTTCATCCCTTACCTCTGTCCTATGCATGACAATTAACACTATTCCAATCTTAGCCTTATGCTGTCACTTTTCTATAGCTGATCCTATTGAAACTCTGCCTTCATTCTGTAGACATACCCTTGCATGGGTTTCTCTATATCTTTGGGTGTCTTGACATTTTTCTATAGCTACACTGTCTATCATTTCAAGGTGATCCTCTTCATATAACACTGAGCACTTGTGGGTGTTAGAATGCATAGTTTGACATCTTCATGATTTGACTACATAGGCCCTAAATGGTTCAAAAGGCTCTTATGTTTCCCAAATTCTTTTAATGCTTGATGGTCTTGATAATTGAGTTGGTAGACATATAGACTATCAAACATTAAAAGAATCAAATATCTGTAAGTCTTGAACACAAGCTATCACTACACTTGTATTACTACACTTGTATTATCTGACCTTCTCCTAATTATCATCTTGTGCATAGCACTTCTCATTACTGTGCCTTCTTATGTGACATCATCTTTAGCAAATCCACATGTAATTATTCAGGTCTATAACTTCACTCTTTATTTTCATAAAGTCTTCTGAGATATTTGAATAGATAATCATGAACAAAATGAGATATAGACTTATCTTTTCTCAGCACGTTTGACTGCTCTTGAAGATGCTTATGAAAGTTATTGTTTCTTTCTCATGTGACTGTCATTAATGGCTGTCTATTTTTTTACTAAATATATTCATGTGGCTATCTTTCAAAACATGAGCTGACTGTCCTGACACTAAACACTTGATTGTCATTTATCATCAATCACTGCTCCTTGGCATTTCATATGCTATGACTGCTTAGATCATTATGATATCTGTATCTATGGTATTTAAATCTGAATCTATATATTTTTGTCTATTTTGCATATATTCTTCAGTTTATCTCTAAAATAGACAAAAATATAAGGATTGTGAGCATGCCTCTTCTGCCATTGCATATTCTCAAACTTTAGTATCTCACTGTAGGGAGTTATAAGTTTGTTACACTTGTACTTAGATTGTTCTACTACAGATGCCTTTCATTTTGTTGTTCTACTGAATGCATACAGGTTGAAACCCTCCTCATTTTGATTGCTCCTTCATGACTATAGAAAAAGACTCAAGAGCATTCATGCATTTGTTGATTCCCCTCTGTGACTGTCTCCATGACTATAACTGTCTTGGAAATTTCAAATTGTCCCTCTAATAGTGATGCTATTATCTTGATGATGTTGTTACATATCCTCATCAACTCATGATGATTTCCATTTAATGTGAAACACACTATGACGAGCAACAAGATATTCTAGTTGTCTTATATCATGAAGATTCAATTGTTTATCACACAACCTGTCTGCTCCTTATAAAAGTATATGAATAGATCTAATTGTACAAGTTGATCTTTGTTTTCTGTTGAACATACATGAGATTTTCTGTAATGTTTATGAGCTGGACTCAACCCTTGTGGGAGCCACATTTTCTCCCCTCAAAATGTAACTTGATGAATCAAACAAAAGTATAATTACACTTGTATCTGCACATGAAGCAAACTTGTTAAAAAAAACAAATGCATACCCTAGGTGCATTAGATAACTTTAGTAATTTTCTGGTACATTTAAAGTATGCATGACTAATTTTTTACATCTTGTTGAAAAGCCTATACATGCATAATGAATGCGTATATAATGAATGTAATCAGTCATTGCTTAGAGCAACATTTCTCTAACACCTTATCCCGTCTTTTACAGGGTAAACAGGACAATGGACCAAGGAGGCTTAAGGCTATAACACCACCGGCTAGACAGACAAGTCATTCAGGCAATGACTGGTTACCCTCATTCTATACTCCTTTATTTACTTTCATTACTTATTCATGTATATGCTTTTCTCAATTTGTATTGAATAAGAGGAAGCTAATCTCACGGCTTGTGTGAGACAATGGATATTTTTTCATTCAATAAAGATTACTTTCCTCTGTTATATGCACTTGTGTCAATGCAATAATCCATTACATCTTTTTGTAATTCTTTTTCTGATTTTGCTTATATAATTAAATGTAACATTGGAAAGTATAAAAAATAATCTCACTTCTCTATTTAAAATAGTGGGCACTACCTGATTGAGCTATAGTGAAAATCTGGGTAACAACTTTGTCCTTCAAAATTGACCATATTGCAAATCCACCAACATATCTCCTTGGTCTTACCACCTTTATCCATGAATGCTCCTCCTTAGAAGAGAAACAACCATTATCTGCCACCTCACCTTCCCCATCTAATAATGAGCTTGCATCTAGTGTTCAAATCACCCACAATCCCATTGTCCACCACATACTCCAAAAAATGAACTATCAAGGTAAAGGCTTAGGCCTTTAGGAACAAGGTATTTTGGAACCCATCCATGTCAAAGTCCCTCCACAATCATGTGGTCTTGGTTATATTCCCTAATAAAAGTAAGCTCAAGATGTTGGTACTACCTCCATGCCTTTGAAATCTACTCTTTTCCATCATAAAAAACATCATATACCCAAAACATATGTTGCCATTCCTCATCCATCATCCTACAAATCCCAAAAGCATGTGACCATATACCTTCCTTCATCCACTTTAACTCCACTACTTCCAAATCCTAATATTACCCCATCCACTTTACCTCCATCCACTCTACCTCCACTTATCCCAATGCCTAATATTCCTATCATCCCATCCCCTTATCCACTTATCGACAAATCCACTTTTAATCCCTCCATCCATAAATCCCCTCACATTCCTAACCATGATCAACAAATGCACACATAGACCAAACATGAAGCTTCCACCAAGTCCATGGGATTCACAAATAAAGTGTTGGATGTCTCTAATCATAAAGAAAAAACTCCTAAAATTACTTATGCCTTAGGGCATAAAGGAAAAAAGTCCAAGCTAAATCTATCCAAAAGGCTATCCAAGTCCTTACTTTCATAAGAAAAGTCCAAAAATAAAATGGTTTGGGTCCCTAAGCAAAAAGAAACCAAGTCAAATGAAGTATCCACATCCGAAATATCCCAAAAATCCCATTTCCTACAAAAATCTCAAATTCCCTCATCCCAAAATTCCCAAATATCCTACTTCATCCAAAAATCCCAAATTCCTTCATCCCATAAATTCCAATGCAAAAATCATAAAAATCCTAAGTTTGTGTGGGTACCTAAATTCCTGCATCGACCATCCCCTTTGAAAACGCATCCATTACTTCCTACACTTCCTTCTAATCACAAGATTCAATGTTTCTCATGGTGTGTGCAACCGTCGGTCTTGGTTCCTTTCCATTCCACAACATTTTCACATACCTCCATCTCCCCGTCTTTAATCCATTATGCTACATATTTCACCCATCATATCCCTATGGTCCATGCTTTTGCATAATCCACTATCTCCCATCCATCCTTGCATAATCCTTCCATATATAATCCACATCATAATCCACTATCTCCCCTCCATAATCCATTATCCTTCCATCCATAATCCACATCATAATCTACTATCTCCCATCCATCCTTGCATAATCCTTCCATACATAATCCACATCATAATTCATTACCCACCTACCCCATCCCCCTCTCATGCAATCCCTTACCAACATCTATGAGCAAAATAATGTTTAACATGGTCCATGTGCATCATCCATCTTTTAATGGAACTATCACTTTCCTTGGAACTAGATGCTTGAGTCTTTCTTATCCATATCCACCTATTCCATCCAAGTATTCTAAAAAAAACAATGAAAAAAATCAAAATAGTAAAGAGAAATCCCTTCATTCAATGGTGAAAACTTGGCAAATAGGTGCCTTGGATAAGTACCATGATGAAAACTTGGCAAACAAGCATCATGTGTAGGTTGACTATCTATGTGTCTTACACTTGGGGGCACGTTGTCTCATCCAACCTATCATTTTCTTCTTATCTACCCCATCCTATCATATCCTATCTTACCATCCTTAGCCATTATACTCGCATTCCTATCACATCTATCCATTCATCCTCCCTTCCTCCTTTTGATATTGATAAAGAAATAGGGGAAAATGTTGAAAAATGCCTTAGAAAATCTCTTGATATACCTCATCCTTTTCAACCAATCCAATCATCCACTCGTTCTATGTTTTGTCATGTAAAATCCTAAACATACTACCTAGAATGGGGCATGTTATTTCTATGCAACATACTCTTTGGAGATCACGTCCTATCTCACTTATGAAACATACATCCATTCCATCGACTATTGTCTATCCTTTTATCCATCCCTCTATCATGAGCATTCCATCCCACACACTATCCCCTGCCCTTTTATATATCCCTCTTTCATGAGCTTTCCATCCCATTTCTTATCACCCATCCTTGTGTCCACTTATCTCATCCCATCTTCCTCCTTGCATCTAGACTTGGTTTTCCCTTATCATTGGTATCTAGCAACAAGTCTATCCAAACTCCAATACAATGCCATCTCATAAAACAAAAAATCCAAAAATAATAAAAAATCTCAAAAGTATCCAAAAATAATAAAAAATAACAAAAATATTGAAAAACAATCACAAAATCCTAAAAATATCCAAAAGCAATCAAAAAATCCCAAAGATATCCAAAAGAAATAAAAAATCCAAAAATATCGAAAAACAATTAAAAAATCACAAAAATATCCAAAAACAATATAAAAAAATCACAAAAAATGTCCAAAAACAACCCAAAATCACAAAAATATCTTTAAAAAATTAAAAAATCCCAAAAATACACAAAAACAATAAAAAATCTCAAAAATACAAAAAAACCTAAATATTAAAAAAATCCAAGCAATAAACCAAATGCAAGTCATCCTTAATCCATACCAATCTAGTCAATTAATCTAGCCAAATCATCTAATCACATCCTTTGGTCTTGATCCTAATCTTTTCATAAACTAAATCAATTAATCATCATCAGTCAACCATCAATGGGATATATCATCCCACATTGTTGTGTTGATCTTGGGATATATCATTCCCCACAATGACAACACTATCATCATCATCATCAATCAATCAATCATCAATGGGATATATCGTTCCCTCATCCTTGTGTTGATCTAGGGATATATCATTCCTCACAATGACAACACTATCATCAAATCAAATCAATCAATCATTGGTTTACAACTTGACAGGGGCAATACCTTGTTTGTTTTTGTATCATTTGTGCATGCTTGCTTGCTTACTTGTGTGTGTCATATTTTTTTATCTTGCCTTTGTATCAAATCCATATCTTTCTAGCTAATAATCATATCTTGTGTATGTTGGAATATCTTTTTACATTATCCTTTGCATCTAAGGTCATATCATACCTTCTATGCATTAGGACTTTAATGCTCTAAGTATCCTTCCTCATACATCTCGACAAGGTTGTATTATGTTGGGTACACAAGACACATCGTCACCTTGGTCCTTATACCTTGGTGCATAATGTCTAGTGCTATATCAAACTATAGGATTACTCTACTCAAGTCAACATAACTACTCATTGAAATCCATCATTCTATCATCCATCCTTTTATCTTCTTCATTTTTCTCTATTTTGTTCTCCATATTGTATCTCCCTCTTTTCTTCATATCCATTCATTTCAAGAGCACACCCATATTCTTCCAATTTGTCTATCCTCTCGAGGGGGCATCATTCAACTTATTAATTAATCTACTAGGTACTTCTTCTACCTGACTGGGGCATCATCATTTCTAATCCAATCATATTGTTCTTCTAAACCAATATCTTCCTTTATCCGACATAGCACTATGTTTTAAACTTCTTTGAGATGATGTTCGCAACACCATCTCAAAGAGGGGCAAAATGTAGACACCTAAAATTGACCCGTTTCCAGATCAAGATTTTCTCTATCAATGACCATCAATTTATCCTCCATATTTGATTAAATAATTCTAATTATTTAATTAAATCAATTTATTTTCCATATTTGATTAAATAATTCTGATTATTTAATTAAATCAATTGTACTTTCTCCTTAGAGGAAATCAGAGAAGTTGTCTTTTCAATGGAAGGATCTAAAGCTCCTAGGCCAGATAGTTTTCCCCCTATTTTTTTCAGAAGTGCTGGGATTTCATTGGTAAGGATGTTTGGAAGGCTATGGAGGAAGCTAGAAGAGAAAGGAAGATTCTAAAAGAGGCTAATAGTACTTTTATCACTTTGATTCCTAAATCAAAAAAGACTTCTTCTTTCACAAACTTTAGACCAATTTCTTTATGTAATATAGTTTATCAGATTCTTACTAAAGCCTTGGCCAATAGATTGGGTGTGATGATTCTAGATATAATCTCCAGTGAGTAGGGGGTTGTGTGCCAGGGCAAGAGATCTCGGGAGGGATAATTGTAGCCCATGAATTCATTCATTCATTAAAATTGAGGAAAATACAGGCTATGGCCTTAAAGGTTGATATGTTAAAAGCCTATGATCGAGTAAATTGGAACTTTCTATTGAAAGTAATGGATAGGTTTGGGTTTAGTCAGAAATGGTGTAAACGTTTGTTGGAATGTTTGTTAACAGCCAGGTTTTCAGTTTTGGTTAATGGTTCTCTTATTGGCTACTTCTCTTCCTCTCAAGGTTTAAGGCAAGGGAATCATTTATCGCCTTTCTTATTTATCATCTTAGCTAAAGCCTTAAGCAGAAATATTTCAGCTTTACACTCTCAAGGTTTGTGGAAAGGGATTAAGGTGGTAGATGAAGTAGATCCTATCACTCACTGTTTTTCGCATAAGATACCCTCCTCTTTGGTCAATCTACTTTTGAAGAAGCTCAAGTGATTAAAAATTCTTTGTCTAATTATTGTTTAGTTTCTGGTCAAGCCATTAATTTCAGCAAATCAAATGTTTTTTTCTTTAATACTCCTTTTTTGATCATGTATAGAATTTCCAAGCTTTTAGGTCTTAAGAGAAAAAGTCTACCTAGCACTTATTTGGGGATACCTCTCTTTATGGGGCAGATTAAGTCTAATTTTTGGGACAGGATCATTTCTTCTATTGAGGCAAACCTTACAAGTTGGAAATTTAAATGGCTTTCCTTTTCAGGTAGGATTTTGCTTATTAAAGTAGTGTTGTTAGCTATTCCTGTCTATATGTTGTCTCATCTTCCTATGCCTTGTAAGGTGGTTGAAAAATTAAAAGGGATTTTCATAAATTTTCTCTGGAATGGTAAAGGAATGGTCAGAAAGATTCCTCTTTTAGCTTGGGAAAAAGTTTCTTTGCAGAAAGGTTTAGGTGGGTTGAGGATTAGAAGTTTGCCTCTTCAAAATATTGCTCTTGGAGCTAAATTGACCTAGAAAATCTATTCAAATCCAGAGGCCAAATGGTGTAGGTTAGTACAAGATAAATATTTGGATTCTTTAGAGAGGACTAGAATTTTTACTATCCTTAACCCCCCTACTAGTTTGGCCATGTGGAACTTCATTATTTCTTGTAGATCAATTATTTCTTCTAAGTTGTCCTGGGTTATTAGAAATGGGAGATTGGCAAATTTTTGTCTTGATTCTTGGAATGGCTATGAGAAACTGGATACTAGATCTGATCTTCTAGAGGATAAGCTATATTTGATAGAGCATTGGGGTTCCAAAGTTAGAAATTATTTGATTTTGACAGTGCTTCTTCTTCTATCCAGTGGAAGGATTTTGATTCTTGCCCATTTCTGAATGCTTAGAAGTCCATTTTAAAAGGTATTCTTGCAAAGAGAGAAATCATTTGTTCAGAAAAAAGATGATGACCTAATTTGGTTAGGTAATAAGTCTGGAAATTACTCTCTAAAAGATGATTATCTCAGTTTATCGAAGACTCAATCTCAGAAGTGGCTTCTTAATCTTTGTTGGCATATGAGTATTCTTCTGAAGGTTGGGGCTTTTGCCTAGTTGGCCATTCAAAATAGGATTCTCACAAGGGATAGATTATGTAATTTTGGCATGGCTATTGATCCTAAAAGTTTCTTTTGTGAAGAAGCTGAAACTGTAAATCATCTTTTGCTTCATTGTAAATTTTCTTATAATCTTTGGTCTTGGGTCTTTTCCAAGCTCAACTGGTGGTGTGCTTTCCCTTGCTCTTTGGTTTAGTTTTTTGAGAGTTGGCCTTTACTTTTTTGCTCCTCTCTTTTTGCTTGTATATGGAATATTATTCCTTCTATGGTCATCTGGCATATTTGGAGAGAAAGAAATTATAGAACTTTCAAGGGGTCTTCTAATCATGGGATGATATCACTAATAAGTTAGAGGCAGCTATTTCAGAAAAGGTGATGTCCTTTGTCAACAATCTTCCTTATTCCAAGTTTTGTTTCTCTTCTTGGGATAAATTGGTTCTCAATAGATGACCTTTGTTAAAGTTTCCCCCTGCTCTTACCTCTTCAAATCCTTCTCAAGTGGATAGGAAAGCTATTAGTTGGGTTCCTCCAGTTGATTCTCTAATCAAGCTTAACTTTGACGGGGCTTCTAGGGGCAATCTGGAGCTGGTTGTGTTTTCCATGATTCTAAGGGGAGGTTATTACTAGCTACCTCTAAATATCTTCCTTTTGGTACTAATAATTGTTGGGAATTAAGGTGCCTCAACCTTGGTAATTCCTTGTATTATTTTCATTGTATTTATTTATTTATTGCCTATTGTGTAATTAGGATGCAAATCCTATGCTGTCATCTTGTGGGAGTTGGCACAGTGATGTGTCATCCTAGATGGAAGGTGACCACATGTAAATTTGTCCTCACATGAGGAGATAGGCACCCCACTTAGTGGTAGGAATATTTTTCCATGTGTCAACATCTTGGATAGTGTGTAAGGGAATATTGACCGAAACAGTCATGACAGTTCTATGACATGTAAGAGTTGGAAATAGAATGTTCTATGATAGGTGAGGAAATGTGTCGAGAAGCATCTTGGAATAAGGCATCTTTGGGCACCCCAAGGTGGGTTATGATATGTTGTAAGAGAATATGCTATTTATAGCCTGTGTATGACAAATTCTCCTACAGCTGTAAGTTATGACAGCTATGACAAATTCTATTACAGTTGTAAGAGTCGTAAGAGCATCTGTCATTGCCCATCTTGGGAATAGGCAACCTCTTTGGGATGGGGTGACTTGACAAGTGTCAGGAACATCCTTCAATGTTGGACAAGTGTCCATAGGCATGAGTTTTGGGCCATGAGACCATGTTGGACACCCATCTCAAGATAGAGCTCTTTTTGCCTTGTATGTTCTATATAAATAGGTGCTTTGGAGAGGAGATGTATTATGTGATTGACAGGTACTGTTATGCTGCTAGTTTGTCTCTAGATACGAGTGTCGAAGACTCCTGCAAGAGCATTGGCTCTATGAATGTATTGTAACCTTCATTGTTTACAGAATACATTTGAGCTGTGTTTTGGAGTGTGGTGTTTTTCACCTGTAAGGTTTTCCCCAAATAGATCTTGTGTCTCTCTCTTCTGTCTTACATTCTTGTGTATGTGTTTGCTGCAATATCTCTGTTGTTGGGTTAACATAGCTTGTAACTATAAAGGATAAAACAAAATTTTACTCTTCTCTCCTCTTTAGATTAGTGTAGGAAGTGATTTCTGCACACCTAGCTTCCTTTCAGTTCGTATCAGAGCCTAGCCAGTTTTGGTTCTAGCTACTGGGTAGGGGTTTTTTGAGCTAATCTTAGGTTGAGTGGGAGTCTATGCAGGGTATTCTATATCTTGTTGTAGGAAGGAGATGGTAACCACATCTGGAAGAGTAGAGGTGGAGAAGTTCAATGGCACAAATTTTGAGTTGTGGAAACTCAAGATGGAAGATCTACTTGTTGATCGTGACCTATGGGAAACCATTGATGGAACAAAACCTACGACAATGTCACAAGTTGATTGGTACCTCAAAGATCAGAAGGCTAAGGGTTTCATAAGACTCTATCTAGCTGACTCTGTCCTATTAAATATCCATGAGGAGAAGATCGCAAAAACTCTTTGGAACAAGCTGGGAGATGTTTATCAGGCCAAGTCCTTGGTGAACAAGCTCTTTCTAAAAAACAAGTTGTTTGCTCTGAAGATGGAAGATGGAGGATCTGTTGCGGACCATATGAATGCTTTCAACATGATTGTCGCACAATTGACATCTGTGGGTGTGAAAATGGAGGAGGATTAGTGTATGACCCTACTTTGTTCTTTGCCAGATTCGTGGGATCATCTTGTCATGGCCATCGGAAGCACTACAACCACTTTCAAGATGGATGAGGTAGTGTCTTCACTATTATCTAAAGAAATCTAGAGAAAGACAATCGAGTCAGCCAAAGAAGCTCTTGTGGTTCATGGAAGACCCAAAGATGAAGGGAAGAAGAAGGACAAGAAAGGTGAAAAGGGCAGATCCAAATCTCATGGGAGATCCAAATCTCCTGGAAAGTCCAAGGCTCTCTGTTGGAACTATGGGAAAATAGGGCATTTCTGAAAGGAATGCAAAGAGGAAAAGAAAAAGAAAAAGAACGCCCCTGATTCAGATTTTGACAAGTCACAAGATGATGGTGATGCCTTCATCATACCCCTAGCCACCCATGCATCTGATGATGTGTGGTTGATTGATTCTGGTGCATCATTCCACATGACCTCGCATCGAAGCTAGTTCACGAAGTATGAAGAGTTCGATGGTGGAAGAGTGTACCTGGGTGACAACTCTTATCTAAAGATTCTTGGTTGTAGAAGAGTCTCAATCCAATTCCTTGATGGATGAGTGAAGGGGATCACTGGGGTTATGCACATCCCAAGCTTGGCATGGAACCTACTTTCTATAAGTATGTTGAATGATGCAAGTGTGCAGGTTGTCTTTTCGAAGGATAGATGCAAGATGACTAGAGGATCTATGGTGCTTGCAAAGGGTACTCAAAGAGGTACTCTGTTTCATCTGGAGCCATGCACTTCACAGTGCAATAGTTCTTCTAACTCAAAGAAAAGAGCTACAGTCACTTCATCCGTACCATCTGAATGAATAGTGAAGAAATCTATTGTAACTAGTTCTGATGGTAGTGCACATGCTTTGGAAGTTAAACTTCCTACTGAAAAGACTATGTTATGGCATGTGAGATATGGCCACATTGGTGAGAAGGGTCTTAGAACCCTAAAAAAATAAAAACTTCATTGAGGGGTTAAATGATTGTAATCTCGAGTTTGACTTTGGTGAATATTGTGTATATGGAAAGCAAAACCGTGTTCAGTTTTGCTCTAGTTCTCACAAGTCTTCTGGTGTATTGGATCTTATTCATTCTGATGTGTTTGGTCCTATTAATGTTCCTTCGATTTCCAAATCTTTATATTTTGTATCTTTCATAGATGATTATAGTAGAAGGACATGGGTTTATTTTATCAGAAGCAAGACTGAAGTCTTTAGTTGGTTTAAAGAGTTTAAAGCCTTTGCTGAAAATCGGACTAGTAAAACGATTAAGTGTTTGAGAACTGACAATGGTAGTGAGTTTTATTTGGCAGAGTTCAATAAGTTCTATAAAGAGCAAGGGATTGAAAGACATAAGACAACTCCATATACCCCGCAGCAAAATGAAGTTGCAGAGAGGATCAATAGGACATTGATGGAGAAGGCTAGGAGTATTCTTAGTGGAGCAAGCCTCAAACAAAAGTTTTGGGCTGAAGCTATAGCCACTGCTTGCTACCTGGTAAATAGGTCTCCTACATCAACTCTTGTTGGAAAGACACCTATGGAGGTGTGGTCTAGTAAGAAGCCTTCAGTTAGACATCTTCATGTTTTTGGTTGTGAGGCATATCCACATGTGCCTAGGGAGAAATGGTCTAAATTGGAGAACAAGGTTGTTAAGTGTATTTTCATTGGCTATGGTGTCGATGTGAAAGGATACAAGCTTTGGGATGTTGTTGCTGAAAAAGTGTTGTATAGTAGAAGTGTTATCTTTAGTGAGCTAATACATTCTTATGTTGTTCTATAGCCAGAACAAACAGAAAAGAAAGAAGATGTGGTTTAGTTTCCTTCTACCCCTGAGAAGACTGAACCGATAGACCCTATGATACCTAATGATGAGGAGAGCTCTAGCAGCTCTGAAAGCTTAGAAGAAGAAGCAAAACATCAACCTCAGCCATTGAGGAGGTCTACACGAACAAGAAAGCAACCTGATAGGTTTGGTTATTCATTACTTGATTCTAGTTGTGCTTTTGCTTTGCTTACTAACATTGATGAGCTTGTAACTGTGAAAGAGCCTATGGGCATGAAAGATGAAGGTTCCTAGAAGGAGGCCATGGAAGATGAGATGGCTTATTTGGAGAAGAATAAAACATGGGACTTGGTGCCTTTTCCTAAAGGATGAAAACTTGTTTGATGTAAATGGGTGTTCAAGAAGAAATTCAATGCAAATGGAAGTGTTGAAAAGTACAAGGCTAGATTGGTTGTGAAGGGGTACTCACAAGTGGAGGGAATTGATTATGGTGAAATTTTCTCTCCCATTGCAAAGCTGACATCCATTCAATTCCTGTTATCTCTTGTAGTTGCTTATGATTTAGAGGTAGAACAGATGGATGTGAAGATAGCTTTCCTTCATGGTGATTTGGAGGAAGAGATTTACATGTCATAGCCAAAACATTAGATAGAGAAAGGTAAAGAAAATTTGGTTTGCAAGTTGAAGAAGTCTTTGTATGGTTTGAAGCAGTCTCCTAGGATGTGGTCTATGAAATTTGATGCCTTTGTGTTGTCCATTGGATTTCTGAGATCAAAATATGATCATTGTGTGTATTACAAGTTTGACAATGATCACATTCTCATTATTGCATTGTATGTTGATGATATGTTGTTGATTGGGAATGGTAAGAATATGATTTCTAATTTGAAGTCACAGTTGTCAGTACAGTTTGAGATGAAAAATCTTGGGGCAGCCAGGTACATTCTAGGAATGGAAATCAAAAGAGACAGAGCTAACAAAAAACTTTGGTTAAGCCAGAGTAAGTATGTGAAGACCGTGTTGGATAGATTTAGCATGGCAGATTGTAGACCATTGTGTGTTCCTGTTTCATTGGGGACAAAGTTGTTTGTTAATGATTATCTAAAATCTCCTAGTGAGGTGGAGGACATGAGTAGAGTACCTTATGCTAGTGATGTTGGCAGTCTGATGTATGCTATGGTCGGCACAAGACCAGACATTGCCCAAGCAGTGGGAGTCCTTAGTCGATTTATGGCTAATCCTAGATAGGTACATTGGGATGTAGTTAAGTGAGTGTTTAGATATTTGAGGGGTACTTCCAAATATTCCATATGCTATCATGGTAACGCTATAGGACCTCCACATTTAGTTTGTATTCGTGGATATGTGGATTTTGATTGGGCAGGTGACATTGACAGCATGAGATCCACCAGTGCCTATGTATTCACTATGTTTGGTGGTGCAATTAGTTGGATGAGTAAGCAACAACCTGCGGTTGCTTTGTCCATGATAGAAGCTGAGTATATGGCAGCAACTCATGCTTGCAAGGAAGCCATTTGGCTTAAGAGATTATTTTCAGATATTGGTGTTGATGCAGGACAGATTACAATTTGTTGTGACAGTCAGAGTGCGATTTTCCTAGCAAAGAATCTAACTTTCCATGCGAGAACAAAGGATATTGATATATAGTTTCACTTTGTATGAGACATGGTAGAGGATGGAAAGGTGAATTTGGAGAAGGTAGATACTTTGAAGAATGTTGCAGATGCATTGATAAAACTAGTGGGCACAAAGAAGTTCAGATGGTGTTCGGAGTCTATGGGCCTCTCGGCCTATAGCAGTTAAATCCTATTATTTCTATTGGCTCTTACAAGGTGTTTGACAAGTGGGAGAATGTTGGGAATTAAGGTGCCTCAACCTTGGTAATTCCTTGTACTATTTTCAATGTATTTATTTATTTATTGCCTATTGTGTAATTAGGATGCAAATCCTATGTTGTCATCTTGTGGGAGTTGGCATGGTGATGTGTCATCCTACATGGAAGGTGACCACATGTAAATTTGTCCTCACATGAGGAGATAGGAATCCCACTTAGTGGTAGGAATATTTTTCCATGTGTTGGCATCTTGGATAGTGTGTAAGGGAATATTGACTGAAATGGTCATGACAGATTCCTATAACAATTCTATGATATGTAAGAGTCAAAAATAGAATTTGCTATGACAGGTGAGAACATGTGTCGAGAAGCATATTGGAAGAAGACATCTTTGGGTGCCCCAAGGTGGCTTATGATATGTTGTAAGAGAATATGCTATTTATAGCCCGTGTATGATAGATTCTCTTATAGCTGTAAGTTATGACAACTATGACAGATTCTATGATGGTTGTAAGAGTCGTACGAGCATCTATCATTGCCCATCTTGGGAATAGGTGACCTCTTTAGGATGGGGTGACTTGACAAGTTTCAAGAACATCCTATAGTGTTGGACAAGTGTCCATAGGCATGGGTTTTGGGCCATGAGACCATGTTGGACGTCCATCTCAAGATAGAGCCATTTTTGCTTGGTATGTTCTATATAAACAGGTGCTTTGGAGAGCAGATGTATTATGTGATTGATATGTACTGTTATGCTAATGGTTTGTCTCTAGATAGCATTGGCTCTGTGACTGTATTGTAACCTTCATTGCTTACATAATACATTTGAGCTGTGTTTTGGAGTGTGGGGTTTTTCACCCGTAAGGGTTTTCCCCACGTATATCTTGTGTCTCTCTTCTATCTTACATTCTTGTGTATGTGTTTGCTGCAATATCTCTATTGTTGGGTTAACATTGTTGTAACTGTAAAGGATAAAATAAATTTGCACTCTTCTCTCCTCTTTAGATTAGTGTAGGAAGCGATTTCTGCACACCTAGCTTCCTTTCAATAATGAAGCTGAGATTAGGCTCTTTCCCTTGGTCTCTCTTTGGCTATTGATAAGGGCTTCACTAATCTACACATTGAGGGAGATTCTATGCTAATTTTATATATGCTCTGCTTCAAAAATCTCTCCATGCTTGGCATCTTAAGTATCTAACAGAACCAGTCTAGAAGCTTTTCGATCATCTAGATTTCTTCCAATGCAGTCATTGTTTTCATGAGGCTAATCAGTTGGATGACTCCTTGGAAAATTGGGTAGTGGATCATCAAGTTGTAATATTGTCTAGTAATTCCATAAGTAAATGGAATGATTCAAACATTTGGTAGATTTATTGGCAGGAGTGTGTGGAAGGTCCTCCCTAGGTGGCAGCTGAGTTAGTTTTGTCCAATTGACAGTTGGCAGTGGTCATGCTTTCCTCTCACTTCTCATTCCTCAAGCTTGCTCTTTTCTCTGTCTTTCATAGTACTCGTGCTTGCTTCCCTCATCTAGTAGCTATGTTCATCACTTATGATCTTTTTCTTTCTAACGGGTTTTTTTGCGGGGGATATTCTGAGTACCTTATGTACTTTTAACTTGGGTTGATTAACACGTGGCTTCTCACATGAAGTTCTCTTTACTGTTGTTGCTCCCATTTCCTCTCTGCATAGTTTATTCTATTTTGGGCATGCGGATCTTGCCTTGCAATGATCTCTATACACATGCAAAGTAAATTCCCCCTTAGGTTACACACTTGTTGGGTATTTTTAACTCCATTTAGAATGGCTTTTTTTCCATTCTCTTTCTATTCCAGTCTCTACATGTCTCTATTGATTGTGCTTCATGGAGTTTATTTGGAGAGTTCAGCTTTCGATGTTGTTTTGGGAGTAACAGATGGATGCATTGCCATTTGAGGGGGACAAGTTTAAAAGAGTTTTTGTTGTCATGTGCTTGCTAGTGGAAGAATCCATTTGTTCTGTGATTGGCAATTCATGGCTTAAATCAAATCCTTCGACATTGTTCTCATAGGTGGCTTCGGCCTTTCTTTCTCATCTAATGGACATTATGGCTGACAATGATTTTGTTTCTTTCTTTGTGACCTGATATCTTCAGCCCTTCATCTTCTCTTTGTCTAATTTGGATGTGGCTCTAAACGCCTACTCCTTGGATGTCTACGACACTCTTGTAGTAGGTACCTTCGACAAATTTGCCTTTCATGACTCTCCAGCGATGGTGGTGGCCTTGCAAGCAATGAGGCATGGGCTTCTATCTGATGATGTGGATTATACCTGGAAAATTCTCTTCTCTGTTAAAAATGAGCTTGGTTCTGCTCTTTATGACAAAGCTTTCACTTTGTTCAATGTTGTGCATTATCTTTTGAAACATGTTGAGGAAGAGGCCCTGTTACACCCTCCTCTGCCTCCTGAAGTTGGTCCCTCGAATGTTGCTAATGACAAAGTGGATTCTATTGGTGGTGATAGTTCTTCTGGTAGCTGCAACTCTTGAGCCTTTTTCACTTTGATGGTTTTTAGGACTCTATCTTGTTGAATTGTATCCATCATTTTTGTTAGTCTATCTTACTTCAAATCTATTGGCATAGCCATTTTCTTCTTAAGGCTACCTCTTTTGTAATTCTCCTTTCAATATAATAGAAGGTGACTTGATCACCCATGATTTATCAAAAAAAAAAAATCAGTTGACCTCCACATATTAATTAAATAAATTTAAATTATTTATTTAATTAAAGCTAATTCCTTCAAAATAAATTAAATTCAACATTTTATTTATTTATCCATGTGCATGAAATTAAATAATTTATTTAATTAATTTCCTATTATTTCCTCTCATCCATAATTTACTCTCAATCAATTTAGATAACTAATCAATCAAATTAGTTAACTAAATCAATCAAATCCGTTAACATGTTAGTTAATCTAGTTAACTAATCAATCAATTTAGTTGACTAGTTAATCAATTCAGTTCGCTACTCAATCAATTCAGTCATTTGATCAATCAATTCAGCCAACTCCTTAATCAAATTTGTTAACTCCCCTGATGCATGAGAGGACAAGGACACATGTCCCTCTCTCATTTGTACACATCCTCTCAACCATTCTTAGCCATTGATCTCCTAGATCATCCACAACCATTGATCTTCATCCCTGAGGGCCTATAAATAAAACATTCTCCAAACCATCTAATCCTCTCTAATCTTCATACAACATTACGCTACAGAAATGATTCGAGATCATATCATCCTCATCACAAAGTTATGTTGTTTAATAGAGCAATCCACATAATCAAATAGCAAAGAGCAATCGATTGAGGTTTAGGTGCATCTTCAATAAGCTCGATCAGTGAAGGCAATTTGTTCATGCAAAGGAAGGTGAATTATATTTGATTTTGATTTATCTCTCGCTTATGTTTGCATTGCAAATTTCACCCATCACAATTGGCATTGGGTCATAGATGATATTTAGACTATGATCTAGAGGCCATGGCTAGCATGTGAGAGGTAGTCAGATGGTAGAGAGTAGCTACGCTACATATGACAACCTTAATACCTAATGGGGTGAATAGACCAGATTATTGACAGGTATACACCTGATCAAGTTTTATGACAGTTCAGGATGGTACAGGATGTCCCACAGTGAGGAGTATCAATCAATCTGTGGTCGGTGATTGCAGAGTTTGATGGTCTACCACTGAGGGTCTAGGACATGCAAGTGGAAGTGGAAGACGCAGGTATGCCACTACATTATGATGCATGGTGGGCATGTGAGTGGCCTATTCAACTCATTGTACTAACTAGACAGGGAGGAGATGGGGGTGTAGAGGAGGCCGAGGAGGAGGGTTGGAGAGGACAGAGGAGGAGGATGTCGAGATGGTCGAGGTGGAGGTCAGAGATGACAATGCGAATGTCACAAGACTATAGGAATTGGTTGAGTAGCTGCAGGCACAGGTAGTACAGATGCAGTGGTAGATATCATAGTTACAAGCATAGTTGGTGTAGGCTCAGGGAGATTCCCAGCTACAAGCACATGAAGTGTAGCTACAAGGGTAGGTGGTTAGATATCAGCATGAGCATGATGAGGCTCGGCAAGCATTGGGGCCAGGGATGGTAGATGTGCTCAAGGGGTTACAGGTGTGAGTAGATGGGGCTACTTGAGAGGTACAACATTACATGACTCTCTATGAGCATCTAGTACCTCATGGACAATGAGAGAGCTTCAAGAGTTGATTGGGGGCTTCCACATCATAGAGGACTGGGTAGTCTAAGAGGTCAGTGCAACAACCACCAAAGAAGTAGCCACAAGTTCCCATTTAGCTAGTAGTACAGCAACCTATGGGGCCACTACCTCCACAAGCAACAGGGTCATCCCATTCAGGGGCATCACAGATAGATAGTTTTCCTAAGGGGTTGATGATAGACATTTTTTATATATAGGCTTATGGGCTGATTTTTGTATTATTGATGGTTCTTCGAAGCCCATGTATATATTGTATCATGAACATTTTTGATATATATATATATGAGATGACATGTTCATGGCAATCTATTGAACTTCGATTTATGTGTTATGATGGGATGGTTTATTTATGTTGACATGTATGTATGTGATGGAGATTTATGTATGTTATGATGATGATTTATGTATGATTAGATGGATTATAATGTATATTATGATGTTGATTATGATGATGATGATATGTATGATGTGTATAATGTAGGAGATGGATGTGATGGATTTATGATATGTTTAGATGTATGGATTAGGATGTTATGATGATTAGATGCAGGGAGTATAATGTGGATTATGATGTTTTATGATTTATGGATTATGATCTTTTATGATGTATGTAATAGGATGAAATGGATTAATAAACATATATTATGGATGCAAATGACATATGAAATGGATATGTTGAGATTAATAAACATACATTATGGATGCAAATGATATATGAAATGGATATGTTTAGATTAATAAACATATATTATGGATGATAATGATAATGAAATGGAGAACATATATGATGGATGTAAATGATAATGGAATGAATATGTTTAGATTAATAAACATATATTATGGTGTAATGAAAATGATAAGGACAAGGGATAAGCATAAATAATGTTAATGGAGAATGACAATGATAATGATAAGACTAATGATAATGATAATGGATAAGAATAATGATAATGGATAAGAATAATGATAATGGATAAGGAGAATGATAATGATAAGAATAATGATAATGGATAAGGAGAATGATAATGATAATGGATAATGGATAACGATAATGGTAATGGTAATGCATAATGATAATGGATAAGGATAATGATAATGATAAGAATAATGATCATGGATAATAGATAATGACAATGATAATGGTAATGGATAATGATAATGATAATGGATAATGATAATGATAATTGTAATGGATAATGATAATGATAATGGATAAGAATAATGATAGGGGATAAGGATAATGAGAATGATAAGAATAATGATATTGATAATGGATAAGAATAATGATAAGAATGGTGATGAGGTATAAATGGGGTTGGTATGATGGGGAATGCATATAGGTGATAGAACGGTGATTTGTGTGTTGATTTTGTTGATCATTATACATAGGTCCTGAAAATGGTCACAAGGGATAGTATAGGTGGGTAGAGGAATGATAGAGACGAATGTGTGCAGATGGGATAATGTGGGTAAAGGGGGTGTGGGTAAATGAGTTTAAAGGTAAAATGACAAGATTTCCCTGATGAATCTTGGAACAAAGGGGGATGATGGGAAGTGGGAATGTAGGGGAAGTGTAGGTATTCATAAAGGATGGGGGTTTGAATGTATTACAAATATTGTGTAGATGATGAGAACTTATGTTGATATAGCATGAGATGTTATGCACTAGGGTATGAGGAACCAAGGTGACATTGTATCGAATGCATAATCAGACACAACAAAAAAGGAGGATCTTACACATACCCAAAATGATACAACCTTGTCTAAACATGTGAGGAAGAAAACTTAGAGCATAAGTCCTAAGTGTAAAAAAGGTATAAAGGGACCTTAGATGCAACGAGATGATTTTCATGTAAGAAGTCATTCCAACACACACTAGATATAAATATTGAGTTGGAGTAATAAGAATCATCCACTAAGCATAGCATACAAAAGCAATGAAGATGCCCCATTCTGAGCCCTTAATCACACACCAAGATATAGAAAGATCAAGGTGGTTTTGAAGTGATCAAGGAATGGAACAAAAATAAAGTTAGCAAACAAAAGACCAACTAACCAAAATACAACCATCATATCTCTTGCCAAGAGTTGTACAAATTTAGGATTATGCATCCATAAGGTAGGGTTTGATGATGATTTGGATAAGTTTAAATGATCAGAAGCTAGATATGTAAGCACTAGGCTATGGTCAAGGAGGATCTTTGGATAGGTGATTTTGATAAAAGTGGGATGCTTGTGTAGGTATTCCTTGGGTGCTTGTTGTATGAGGGTCAAGTCTAAGATGGAGATGAGGGGGGATGGTGCATGTTTAGTATGGAGTGAGTGTACATGACATATGGGATGTGAGCGGTGCAGAAATCAAGCTCAGATACTAGGGAAAATTAAAAAGGTTGGCAAGGGGGGCATCATGTGTGCCTAAGTACTGGATACATCCTTCATATTGCAGACTACCCACATACCCTGTATCCATGGGATCAAGGAACATAAGGGTGTGGGTGATGATTGTATGTAGTTCTAGCGAATTGATGAAGGGGATATGAGGATGGGTTGATGTACATGGATTTAGAGGATGAAATTTTTATTTTTTAGATTGTACCATGGTATTAAAATCATGGTTAGGAAGAAGAATAGGATGGGGATGCGACGGTAGGGCGATGGTGGAGAGATAGGGGTTGATGGTAACTAGGGGGTGACGTGTTGGAGGTGTAAAGACATGATGTTAAAACCATGAAAGGGATTGGGGGATTCAAGGGAGATTAGGTGGATGTGGCAAGCTAGAAGGAGGATGGGGAGATAGAGTAACCCACTAGGTGACTTGTTGGAGGTGCAAAGATGTGATGTTATAAAACCATGAAAGGGATTGGGGGATTCAAGGGATGCTAGGTGGATAATGGGGGAGTGTCAAAGTGTGAGGATGTATTGTGTGTGGGATTTCTACTTTTTTATTAGTTAGTCTCTTGAAAAAGGAAGCTCAGATAGCGAGGTAATCTGATGAGAAGATGCAAAGTGGAAATGATGTATGTAGGGAATAGTGGATCCAGTTTGAGACTACACATAACACATGTAAATAGGTTTTCATCATGTTACTTGCCCAAGGTGCCATGGGAAATGGTTTTCACAATAGGACGAATGATGTTTCTTTACTTTTTTGCTTTTTTGTTTTTTTTTGGGTTTTTTGACATTTTTTTATTTTTTTGTATTTTTTTGATAGGGTATTTAGCAACCTAGGCATAGAACTTTTTAAGATGGATGATGTTCATAGGTTCTTCAAGTTCTTCACCCTCAAGAGTGGTGAGTCGATATGCTCTTAAACCATATTTAGAGACAACTACATAGGGGCCCAACCAATTAGGTTCAAATTTGCCTTTCTTGTCCCATTCTGAAAGATTCTTTTAATTTTCTTTGTGGACTAGGTCACCTACTACAATTTTTTTAGCACAGATTTTCTTGTTATAAGATATGCAGAGCCATTTCTGATATGCTTAGAGATGATTTAAGGTGTTGAGACACTACTTGTCCAATAGCTCTAACTCTTGTAGGAGTGCAACATGGTATTCTTCTTCAGTGATGATATTATGCAAGGAAATGCGCAAGGAGGGGAGTTCAATTTCAATTGGCAAGATGGCTTCAGCTCCAAAGACAAGTGAGTATGGAGTGGTTCCAGTTGGGGTACAGTTACTCATCCAATAGCTCTAACTCTTGTAGGAGTGCAACATGGTATTCTTCTTCAGTGATGATATTGTGCAAGGAAATGCACGAGGGGGTTCCATTTCAATTGGTAAGATGGCTTTAGCTCCAAAGACAAGTGAGTATGGAGTGGTTCTAGTTGGGGTACATATGCTAGTGCGATAGGCCCAAAGAAAGGGATGGATGTAAAGGTGCTAGTCATGACTAGTTTCATTGATAACTTTCTTGAGGATTATGAGTAGGGTTTTATTAGTTGCCTCAACTTGGCCATTGCCTTGGGGGTAATATGGAGTGGACCAATGATGTTGAATGTGGAATTGTTCACAAAGGGCATGAACATCATTATTTTTGAATGGTTTTCCATTATCTGTGACAAGGGCAGATGGGATACCATACCGGCAAATGATGTGGAAGAGGATGAATTTAGCAATTTGTGAGCCAGTGGTGAAAGTGAGGGGGATAGCTTCAACCCACTTTGTAAAGTATTCGGTGGCGGTGATGATGAATTTGTGGCCATCAAAGGAAGGAGGGTTGATCTTGCCAACAAGATCTAGGCCCATTAAGAGAAGGGCCATGGTGTTGTGATTGGCCGCAATGCCTGAGAGGGAGTGTGAATGAGGTCTCTGTGCTACTGACAAGGCTTGCATTTCTTCACATATTCACATGCATCATGTTGCATAGTAGGGCAATAGTATCTCGTGCGTAGGAGATTTTTGGCTAGGACAATACCACTTGTGTGGGCACCACAGATGCCTATGTGGACTTCATGTAAGGCAAGTGAATCTTCTTCTACATTTAAACATTGTAGGAGAGTGCCATCATAGCTTCAGTGATAAAGGGTGTTGGTGAGGATAGTGTAGCGAGAGGCTTGGCGAATGAGGGATCTTTGTTGTTTGTGGGAGAATTTGGATGGGATGGTGTGATGTTGGAGATAGACGTAGATATTATGATACCAATGGGTTTCAAGGCCAACAATCTCACATATGAATTCTGACTCAGTGACCCTATATGCTAGTAGGAGGAGTTGTTCCACAAGAAATTCACATTGATGGCTATCGTGAGGTATATCCAAGAGGGATCCAATGGTAGCTATAGCATTAACTGCTTTGTTATGAAGGCGAGGTACCTATTTAAACTAAATGTAGGTGAAGTGAAGTTTGTATTCATCCACCATTTGCTTTTAGGGAATCAACTTGTCATCTTTAGTGTGATATTCATCATTGACTTGTTTGATGACCAATTGGGAGTCTCCATAAACTTGTAACTGTTGGATGTTCCATTGAGCTGTTGTCTTAAGACCAATGATCAAAGCTTTGTATTCAGCCACATTATTCATGTAGGGAAAGGCAAGTCTATATGCTTTAGGGATGTAATCACCCTGGGGAGTGACCACGAGTATTCCAGCATCAAAGCCATGATTTATGAATGATCCATCAAAGTATAGCTTCTAGATTGTTGATTTTGTTGTAGTTAGGATGGATTCATCTGGGAAGTCAATACAAAGTGGTTGATGGTCAATGAGAAGTGCTTCTACTAACTAATCTTCCACAACTTCACCCTTGATAGATTTACAATCTCGATACTCAATGTCAAACTGACTAAGTAGCATAACCCATTTTGCCATACATCCTGTGAGTGATGTTATGGAAAGTAGGTACTTGAGGGGTCAACTTTTGAGATGAGCTTGATTGAGTGACTTAACTTGTAGTGCATAGCTTTTGAGAGCTGAATATGACAGCTAGACATGTTCATTCTATAGGTGTATAATTAATCTCATAGCTGACTAGAGTCCTACTGATGTAATAGATAGCCTTTTCATCTCAAGTTTCATCATGTTGTGCTAGAAGTGCCCCTATTAGAGGAAGGAGGGTTGATCTTTCCAATGAGATCTAGGCTCTAGTGAGAGAAGGGCCATTGTGTTTTAATTGGTCACAATGCCTAAGAAGGAGTGTGAATGAGGTCTCTATGCTGTTGACAAGGCTTGCATTTCTTCACATATTCACATGCATCATTTTCCATAGTAGGGAAATAGTATCCTGTGCATAGGACCTTTTTGGCTAGGACAATAATGCTTGTGTAGGCACCACAGATGCCTATGTGGACTTCATGTAAGGCAAGTGAAGATTCTTCTATATTTAAACATCGCAGGAGAGTGCCATCATAGATTTAGCAATAAACGGTGTTGGTGAGGATAGTGTAGCGAGAGGCTTGGTGAATGAGGGATCTTTGTTGTTTGCAGGAGATTTTGGATGGGATGGTGTGATGTTGGAGATAAGCATAGATATTATGATACCAAGGGGTTTCAATTTCAACAAACTCACATATGAATTCTAACTCAACAACCCTATATGCTAGCAGGAGGAGTTGTTGCACAAGGAATTCACATTGATGGCTATTGTGAGGTATATCCAAGAGGGATCCAATGGTAGCTATAGCATCAGCTTCTTTGTTATGAAGATGAGGTACCTATTCAAACTAAATGTAGGTGAAGTGAAGTTTGTTTCATCCACCATTCTCTCATAGGGAATCAACTTGTCAGTGTGATATTCATCATTGACTTGTTTGATGACCAATTGGGAGTCTCCACAAACCTGTAACTATTGGATGTTCCATTGAGCTGTCATCTTAAGACCAATGATCAACACTTTGTATTCAATCACATTATTCATGTAGGGAAAGGCAAGTCTATATGCTTTAGGGATGTAGTTGCCCTAGGGAGTGACCAAGAGTATTCTAGCATCAGAGCCATGATTTGTGAATGATCCATCAAAGTATAGCTTCCATATTGTTGATTTTGCTATAGTTAGGATGGATTCATCTAGGAAGTCAATAGAAAGTAGTTGATAGTCAATGAGAGGGGCTTCTGTTAAATAATCTTCCACAACTTGACCCTTGATAGCTTTATAATCCAGATACTCAATGTCAAACTGATGAAGTAGCATAACCCATTTCACCATATATCTTGTGAGTGAAGTTCTAGAAAGTAGGTACTTGAGGGGATCTAGTTTTGAGATGAGCTTGATTGGGTGAATTAACATGTAGTGCATAGATTTTGAGAGCTAAATATGACAACTAGACATGCTCATTCCATAGGTGTATAATTAAGCTCATAGTTGACTAGAGTCCTACTGATGTAATAGATACCCCTTTCACGTCTAGTTTCATCATGTTGTGCTAGAAGTTCCCCCAGTGCTACTGAAGTTGCTGGTATATACAATAGTAGGGGTTTTTAGGAATAGGTGCCATAAGAGCTGGAGGCAATGTCAAATATTCTTTGATGTGATCAAAGGCTTGTTGACAGTTTTAATCCCATTTGAAGTGTGTATCTTTTTGCAATAGATGAGAGAAGGCTTGACATTTGTCTGCAAGTTGAGCTATGAATATGCAGATAGCTTGAAGCTTACCTTGGAGGCTACAAAGTTGTTCCAAGGTTCTTGGTGACATCATTTATGTGATGGCAGTGACTTTTGCTGGATCCACTTCAATTCCTCTGCAAGAGACAATGAATCCCAAGAGATTTCCTGATGTGACCCCAAAAACACATTTCTTGGGATTGAGGCACAGTTTGTATTCCCTAAGGCACTCAAATATTTGTCATAAAATCTTAGGGTGTTCTTCCCTTGTTCTTGATTTCACAAGGAGGTCATCTACATAGTCTTCCAAGATTTTGTGCAACATGTCATGGAATATAGTGGTCATGGCACATTAATAAGTTGCTCCTATATTTTTAAGGCTAAAGGGCACGAGTTGATAGTTGTAAGTACCCTAGGGACATGTGAAGGCCTTTTTATGTTGATCTTTAGGAGCAATCATGATCTGATTATACATAGAGAATCCATCCATCAAATCTACATTGATGTTGATATTAGGAAGTGGGAATTCATCTTTTGGACATGTTTTGTTTAGATCTCAGAAATCTATGCATACTCAGATGCCCCCAGGTTTCACATCCATTTGAAATACTTTGAAATCCTCATGTGTTACATAAGCAAGAAACAACCTAATAGTCTTCAGTCTTGCCACTAGAGTAAAATTTTTCTCATAGTCTATTCCTTCCACTTGTGAGTAGCCTTTACATACAAGTCTTGCTTTGTTCCTTACCACTTCTCCATTCTCATTCAATTTGTTCCTGAACACCCACTTAGTTCTAATCACATTCTTTTTCTTTGGTCTTGGGACAAGGTCCCAAGTCTAATTCTTCTCAATTTGCATCAGTTGTTCTTCCATAGCCTTAACCCAGTATTCATCCTTGCATGCCTCAACCACTATTTTAGGTTCAACTTTGGAAATAAACACAAATTTACGTATTCTTCAACAACTTTGCTTCTTGTCAATACACCTTTGCTTTAATCGCTAATGATCTGATCTTTAGTGTGATGCCTCTATACATACTTAAGAGTTTTAGGAGCTCTTTCTGGAGCTTCTTATTCTTCAACTTGTACTTCCAATGTTTCTTGAACTTCAACCCACAATTGCTTCTCATTGGTCTTTTCCACTTCTCCACAAGAGGACTCATCTGATTCATATCCATTGATCTCTTATAAATTTTGCATATCTTCATCAACCTTGACATTAGTGCTTTTAACAATCTTTCTTAGCCTCTTATTGTAGCACCGGTAAGCTTTGCTTTTGGTAGAGTATCCAAGAAAGATACCTTCATCACACCTTGCATTAAACTTTCCTAGTTCTTCATCTCTTCTGATATAACATTTGCTTCCAAAAAATTTGAAGTATTTAGTAGTGGGAATCCTTCCATACCATAGATCATAGGGAGTCTTTGTATCATTTTCTTTCACTTGTACTATGTTCTATATGTAGACAATAGTATGAATTGCTTCTCTCCAATATACTTTTGGTAGATTTGCTTCCTTTATCATTATCCTTGCAGCTTCTTGAACAGTCATGTTCTTCCTTTCAACCACTCCATTATGTTGTGGAGTTCTAGGAGTAGATAATTGTCTTATTATCCCATGATTTTCACAAAACACATTAAACTCATTAGAAGTAAACTCTCCTCCTCTATCAAACCTCAAACATTGAATCTTCATATCCATTTCATTTTCAACCATTGCTTTAAATGCTTTAAACTTAGCTAGGGCTTCTAATTTTTCTTTAAGAAAAGTAACTCATGTCATTCTAGAGTAATCATCAATGAATAACATAAAATACTTGTCACCTTGGAAACTCCTTACTCTTTTAGGACCACAAAGGTCTATATGAACCAACTCCAATAATCTGGTAGATGACTGATCTTTTCTCTTGATGCTTCTTCTTGTTTGGTTTCCAAACTGACATTCCTTACAGACAACAATAGTTATAGGCTTTGTTATATTTGGCATATCTCTTACAACTTGAACTAAACTTATCCTTATGAGGCTATCAAATTTAATGTGACACAATCTTCTATGCGATAGCCAACCCTCATTGATCTAAGACATAAGATAGAAACTAACACCACCTTTGAAATGATACACATTACCTCCTATCTTCTTTACAGTAGTAATTGTTGTTATGGAGCTTTTTCTGATCTCACACCCATTATCCTAGAATATAAGATTATAACCCTTGCTACACATCTGTCCAACACTCAAGAGATTATGCTTTAAACCTTTGACATAAAGGACACAATTAGTGTTATGCTTTTCATCAACACTAATTGAACCTTTTCCACAAATCTTAGCAACTTCCTCACCACCAAACCTTACTACTCCACCATCAAACTTTTCAAGTTTAATAAACTTACTCTTATCACCTATCATAGGATTTGAGCATCCATTGTCAATGACCCAGTCATCCTTTTCACTCCTAGCATGCAAGGCAAATATAACAATGTCTTTAAGGTTAGCACATGTTTCCAGACCTTTTTTCTTCATATAACTTCCATGGTTAGCAAAACCAATTTGATCTCTTATGACAATAAATAAGCATTCATTATCCTTATCATCCTCAAAATCAGAATCATCATCAGAAATACTTGCATCGTAATTTTTCTTAAGTGATTTACCTTTTTCCTTAATCTTCATTCTCGGAGCTATATCTGGACACCTTGAAGCATAATGACTTATTTTTCCACAACTGAAACATTTAAAAGGTAACTTACCACTAAACTTACTAGTACCCTTTTTCATCCTTCTTACAAAGTTAGCCTCCACTTCTTCAAAGTCTTCTAGTTCTGATTCAACAATATTCTCTATTTTACTAGCTTTGAAAGTAGTCTCATCTTTTGAAGCTCCACTACTTGTGCTGAACTCTCTTATTTCAAAAGAAGTTAGGGTGCTAAGCAATTGTTCTTTGGTAAACTAATTCAAATTTTGTAATTCTTCAATAGCAGACACCTTTTGACTATACTAAGATTTAGGAACATTTCTAAGTACCTTCAATATTACTTCTTGATCATCTATTTTTCCACCAAGTCCCTTAATGCCATTGACAACTTCATCTATACTCTATAAGTAGCTTACAATGTTTTCATCTTCATACATGTACATGGTCTCATAAGTGAGCTTCAAATTTTGCATTTTAGCCCTTTTGAGCTTCTCATCTCCTTCATAAACACTTTCCAACCTTTTCCAAATCTCATTAGCATTTTTCAAATCTGTAACTTTCACCAATTCAGAATTAGTAAGTTCACTTAAGAGAGCATTTTTTGCCTTACCATCTATTTCTACAGCTTTGATTTCATCTTCTATATTTACACCACCCATAGTTATAGTGTAATTTGACTTGACACATTTCCAAATGTCATAACCAAGAGAAATTAGAAAATCTTCCATCCTTATCTTCCAGAGTGCATAATTTGATGCATCAAACAAGGGAGTATCCTTCTTGTGCGAAATCCTAGATCTACCTCAATTTGTTAAGCTTTCTTCAAAGGAACCTTGCTATGATACCAATTATTGAATGTACAAGACAACTGAGAGGGGGTTGAATCAGTTGTATCAAAAATTTTAAACCCTCACAAACATAATCACATCCACATCAGTTCACTTAAACCCTTAATCTGTTATGAAGATTAAACGTGAAAAACAAATAACAAAAACTTAATCAAATCAACACCATGCATAAGATAACACTATATTTTTATGTGGAAAACCCTAAAAGGGAAAAACCATGGTGAGGATTAGCTCACAATATAAAGTAGTACCAATACCGAATTACAAGAGGCTCACTGCCAAATGGCTCACTGCCCAAAGGGAAAGGATCACTGCCAATGACTCACTGTCCAGAAGAAGAAGAAAGAAGAAAAGAGATGGCTCACTACCATGAACTGATATAATAGCATCTACCGCATGCCTAAGTTCAGTTCCAATGAAGCACAACAAACATCACCTTCACAGCCTCTCTGAAAATTATAGATGACTTCTTCTCACTACATTAGGTCTTCTACCACATGAAAGTCTTTACTACCTCTACTTTAAATTCACAACACAAACATCACAATCCTCACAGATGCACACATACACACAAATCCTTTACACTTATTTATATCAACATCAACCTTGAAACATTCACCAAGGTTAGAAACACACTCCACAACCTTTGAAACAATCTCCAAGGTTGGAAAACACACAAAATTAAAATTAGGTCTGGACATAAACATTCCTGAGAAGCAAAGGAATGAAGGTAGAACACCTCACATCTTAGCTCAGACCTAAAAACATATTCACATGCTTCTGTTGGTAAGAGACACTACTCAGGTATAGATTTGTATGTTGTCATTGATGGCAAGAAGGCTTAGAAGTTTCATTAGCATGAAAAGAAGACATTTCTCTGGAAGGACTTATTGGATTTCTGGTCCAGTTGACAGAAAAAGGCTAAGTATGGGCAAATACAGAGTAGAGGACAGTAAGTGGGTCTGTATGTCTCCGCAAATGATGATCTAGTAATATAGTTCAGGAATGATTTTAGTAATTATTTGGTGGTGTCATGCTCCAGAGATGAAATCTTGACTTCCTCCGGAAGATCCTTAGAAGAAATATCTAAGTCCGTGTGAACTGAGGTATAGAAGAGACAGTGAACAAGGCACAGTGTAATGATCCACATTCCGTCGCAGGTGAGCATTTTGTTATGTGGTTTTAAGGTATCGTAAACACTTCTATGAAGTGCCAAATTCCAGAGTTGGGAGATCTAAAGTCCAGCAGAAAGATAGTTGCAAGCTGCTAAGTATCGGCATAGTGTTTGATAGAGACAGAGTCTGAGTTCTGATGGTCCGCATTTCTCCACAAGATGATATCATGCCTTGTGGTTCTTAGGGTAAGTTTGGGAATGTATGAAGAGTCCTTGATATAATTTTGGAGGTGTTTTGAGATCTGTACTAAAATTTGTAAGTTAGAAGATAAACCTGTTAAGCATGTTCTTAAGGAATAGGCCGACTTGTGATAAATCATTGTGCGAAGAAGAAATAGTGTTTGAAGGATCTATGCAAGTGATTGAGTGATTAGATCCAACCTATATGAACACATTTGACCAAAGATTTGGGTCCGCACAACATATAGTGTATTGGATTAAGCCGACAACCTACATCTTTCTATGTACACGTTTCATTTCTTAGATGCTAACCTGATTGTGGATCAAATCATGATGTGGATATATAAAGGTGATAAATTTTAGTCATGATGTGTGTGGTTGCATGTGGGTGATGCGAGCATTCAAATAGCAGAGTAGAGTTAGAATATTAGCAATGATGAAGATTTAAGATTCAGAATTTAGTTGATAAATGACTGCACCCTGGCATAGTGACTGATGTTTATGCAGTATTTAGTTTTCATGTGCATTTTGCTTTGTACTTGGCAGTGATCCTTCTTCTTCAAGGCAATGAGCTTCCATTAGGGTTTAACCGCCCTCAGGGTTTAACATCCCTTATTGTAATCTTGCTAGGTTTAGGGTTGAGGCAGTGAACCTACTAGACCTAGTTGTTCTTCATGGTAGTGAGCCATCATGTTCTAGGCCCGTGGAGTGACCAAGCTTGAACATCATTATTTGTAAAGATTGCAATATATATTTGAGAGCTAATCCTCTCTGTGTTTTTTCCCATTTTGGGTTTTCCACGTAAAAATCTTGGTGTCCATGTGTCATGCTTTTATGATTGTTGTTCATATGCATGTTGTGCCTTTGTTTAAATAATTTTGGAAAATGGTTGAAAGTTAATGTGCATCAATAGATTTTTAGAACACTGATTCACCCCCCCTCTTAGTGCTCTTGACATTCAACAATTGGTATCAGAGCAAGGTTCCTTGGAAGAAGTCTAATATCTTGAGGAAGATCTGGGATAGTACAACCATGGCAGTAAGAAGATATGGGAATTATGAAAGCAACAATGAACTAGAAGCAGCTCTTATGGATCTTGAAAATTTTGAGGCAGAAATCAGGGATCTAAAGGATAACTTGCAAGAAGTTGATGAATGCATCACAAGACTAAAGGGACAAGTCAAGAAATTCTAGGACAAATACAAAGAGGTTAGTGACCAATTAATATTAGCAAATGAAACCTTGAATCTCTTGGAAGTAGAAAGAACAAAAATAGAATAAGATCTAAATTCAATTGTGAAAAACAAATTAGAACATTGTGTCAAACTTGAAAAAGAAATTGTGAGTCTTAAAGTAGTTCTAGAAAAGGCCAAAAGCTTTGAAGAAAAGTTTAAAATAAGCTCTACAAAACTTGAGGAGTTACTGGTCAATCAAAAACTCCCTGATGACAAGCAAGACTTGGAATTTGAAAATGAATAAAGCTCACATTCAGGTCAAGACAGATCTAGAGAAGGAAGATACAGAAACCATCCAATTAGGAATCAAAGAAGAGGACCCAAAAGACCTTCGGTTAGGCAACCAAATGCTCAGAGGTACCCATCTTTCAATGGTTATTGTAATTCATGTAATAAGTTTGGTCATAAGGCTACTCAGTGTAGGAGTAGAATAAATCAAAAGGTTCCATCATTTTCTGGTCAGTGTTTCAATTGCAAGAAAATTGGTCATAGAGCAAATGAATGTAGAAATCATATCAATAAAAATGTCAACAATGGATTTTTCAAAGGTAAATGCTTCACTTGCAATAAAACTAGTCATAGATCAGTTGTGTATAGAAGTAAAGTGAGGCAGGATTCTATCAGGTGCAAAGCATCCTATAAAATGGGACACAGATCAAATGAATGCAGAAGTTCAGTAAGAGATGTTTTTCAAAATATAAGGAACAATCAATCATTCAATGGAAAGTGTTTTGCATGCAATAGATTTGGACATATGGCTGATCAATGCAAATCAAATCCAATTAATAAAAGGAATCAAGGTCAAAAGAATGTGGTGTGCTTCAATTGCAACAAATCTGGACATATCTCAAGATTTTGTAGAAGTAAGAATGTGAAGAGAAATTACTATTCTTAAGAAGGGAAAACATAGCAAAGGAATGATAAGGGAAAAGAAAAGATCGATCCGGTTGAAACCAAGAAGGAAATGGATAAGATCTGGGTCAAGAAAGAAGTAATCAAAGAAGGATAGATCTACACTAGAATCAAATGTAGACACTTCCTACAAGAGGTAAATTGGAGGCTCTGGCTCAAGGGGGGCAATGTTGAAAATTCAAAACTCCTAGCCAGAAAGTGGGTCCCAAAATTAGGCATGAAGGTGTATGATGGAATTTGATGTGACAAAGCTCTTAAAAGAAAAATTGGAAGAAAAAGGGTCAATGCGGCATATTGCAAAGCAATCCTAATCGACTGTGTTCTACAGTAAAGGGCTTTTATAGCTTTTGGGGAGTGAGCATTTAATAACGATTAGGTCAAGTGCGGAGGATTAAACACAAGTCATTTGCCTTTTGATTCACTTTGCATTCGAGTGTCTAGACGTCAGAGAGAGATTAAATAAAGATTTCAAGGTGCAACAGAGATTCAAAGAGCTCTTAATGGTTTAGGTGAGGAAAACCCAAATTTGACGTATCAAGGTTTTTACCGTAGAAACCCTCATTGTGAGTTTTGTGAATCTTTGCTATGGTGACTCCACAAGTTATAGATATTACTAAGCGTCCTCAACCCAAATTCAAGAAACATCCCCACAAAGAAACTGAAGTTGATCCAATGGGTGCATTCTCAGGTATACCTTACAGAGTTCTATATGTTGAGGATGTTAGGTCATATATTCATGTTTCCCTAGAAGGACACAGTGACATTTACCTATCAGATTTATATCTCAAACATCTAACTAATGACTAGTTTGACCTCAAGGAAGAATACAAAAACCTAAAGGAAAAGAAATTTATTCAGTATGTGGATTTCCCTACGTTTGCAGAGGAAGAATGGGCAAGACACACTATGAGCCGAATTCACGACGAATTCATGTGGTTAGGGTAGCCCTTCAAAATCACTAAGGAAGTAATTAGGGCATTGACAAGATTAAGTTCCACTAGAGGTGTGCCCTTGCTGAAGACTGTGAAGAATCAAACTATTACAAAGGTCACTTTTGCAAAGTTTGATAAGAGGGCACTAACCATCAATGATATCACAGATCATGATGTGAGATTTGCCTCAATGGTTTTGGGTTACAAGATCTATTTCTCCAACCGGGAGAACTCTATTTCAAGGACAACAATCTATATCGCCTATCAAATGATAAAGATGATTATGACTTATGTGAGCTACTACTAAATCAATCAATGAAAAATTTAAGAAAGACAAAGGAGAGCAAGAATTACGCCTTCAAATATGGTACGTTGGTCATATGTTTATTCTTTTATTTCATGAATGAGATACCAAACATGAAGAATTTGATCTAGCTAGGCAGTAAACCAATAGCTATTCAAATTAGAAACTATCTAAATAACATTGGAAGTGTTAATGAGAAAAATATAGCCATATGGGGGTACTTCAAAAATTTCCATAGCATGATGCAGTCTAGAGAAATAATGCCTAGGAAAATTGTTGAGAAGTACAAGGATACCATCTGTTTCATGGTTACAAAAGATCAATGCCTAATGGAAGTTGTTGAGCCTAGGACTGTCTAGGTAATGTTGATGGGCTATGAAGTAGATGCGCAAATATTAGAGAGCTATGCTCAACACATGCTGAGAAAACCCAAGGACAACAGGGAAGAAAGATTTGGAACTTATGAAGAGCTATCCATGAAACTTCATGTTGAATTCAAAAAACCTGAATCAACTAGAAAAGTCAGAAAAGAGGTGGAAGAGATCGCTGCAAGATATGGCATCACCAAAGAACAACTAAAAGAGGTAAGGGAAAAAGTAGAAGAGAAGAAAAAGGATGAGCCAGTACAAATTCTAGAGGAATCTCAATCGAAGCAGGATAAACTAGAAAAAGTTCAAAGGACTACCAGGAGCTCTACCACCTCCTCTAGCGTCACAACTTCAATAAACCTAGAGAAAACATCAAAAGAATTCCCTGTCAAATACATGCAGAGGAAAAAGATGAAGGGAAGAAGACTATATGTTAGTGTAGGTGAAAAGAATGATGAAGAAACAAAGTTAGATGAAGAGGTCAAGAAGATGAAAGCTGAGGCTCTCAAAGCCTCAAAAATTAGTAAAGAAAAGACCTCTAGAAAGGATAAATCTAGCAAAAGATAGAAAAAGGAAAAGCCTCCACCACTTGCAGATGTAATAAAAGTTGTGACCATGGATGGGAATTTAAAACCCATGATTGAGTACTATGATGGATATAGTGATGTTGATAAAAGAAGTTTGGAAGAAGCCACTGTGAAATATCTAAACATTTTCAATAGAGCCCTCATTGAGATCATCTCTAAAATTATAAAAAACCTAGCAAATATTCTGAGAATCAGAAAGGAGACTGCTAGAGCTAAGGATATTGAGCTGAGAAAACATGTGCTGACTAGATTATCTCCAAAAATCACTCTAGAAGAAGAAGACCTGATCTCCAAGGAGACCAAGGATTAGTTTAGAACCAAAATAAGGATGCACTCATTCATGATGGGAGAAATTGATAAAGTGGTCAAGGAGATAGAAGAAATCACTTTAGAAACATTGAGAAAATACAATACTCCTACTACCCATAACAATGTAGCAACAAATGGTGGAAATGGTACACCTATTCCAGACGTAAACCTAGAGCAAGAATCAAATAAAGATGACAAAGTGACTGAGTAGGAAGAAGTACTTGCTGATGATTCTAAAATAAGACCCTCTCTGATACATCATGCCGAGGATGACAGTGACAAGGAGAAGATTGAGGAAGAACAGGTCATGAAAATTCATCCATCGAAACAAGAGGAGGATACTAATATGGATCAAGATGATCCGGAGCAAAGCCACAAAGAGGAAGTCTCTATCACAACAAGAGACACTGCAGAGTCTACAAAAGAATTGTTGGAGAAAAGAAAATAAGCTTTGGATAAGACAAATTTTCTACATGGACCAATAAATTTGGACACAATGTCACTGGCACAGAAGCTTAAGTGGGTTACAAATGTTTGGGCAAAGGCTCAAGAGGAAATGTTGAAGTCTCACATTGAGGATAGTGAACTCATGAATGATGCATCCAGCATTTTTGAAAAACTAGTGCCAACTTACCAGAAGGATACCTCTCTGTCTGCCACTTGTTAACTCAAGGGACTAATTCATTCTGTAAGTACACATTTTGAATCTCTTGAAAAATTTGCTGAAACAAAAGTTAGACAAGAGTTTAATGAGAAAAGGCTTGATGAGTTGACAAAGTTCATAACCCATGATAAGGCTCTACTAGAAAATGGAATATAGAATATTCAGAGTGCTATTGTAGAAGCTGGTGATGTATATAAATTTTGTCTATCATGGCCAAAAGTTACAAAGAAGACAGATGAAAAGATCAAGAAATTGGAAGAAAAATTGATGGATATTTCTAAGAATTTTGATCTGGTACATGAATCAACCAGTAATAAGGAATCTCAAGTCATTAACATCCACAATGACTTGAATAATTTAATAAATCAAAAGTATCATTTGAATAAAGAGTAGAATGGGACAATTGAGAGATTGATCAGTCCCAAACTCAATTCACTGACTAAGCTAGTGGCTGAAACACAACTTGTTGGACAGACTACCTCACCATTAGATTTACAAAAGGTAGAAGCTATAGTTTTTCTAATCAGTGGTCATATTCAAATTTTAGATAATGCCAAGAAAAACTAGGATGATGAATGGGCTCAAGTAAAGAACATTTTCAATGACATCCTTCAGCACATGTAAAATTAAGTTAAAGATTGCACTTGTAAAAATGCGGCAGAGTACATACATTTTTTAAATTTTGAAAAATTCTTGGTTCTGGATCACACCCTTTGCCATTGATGTCAAAGGGGGAGAAGAAGATCTGTGAAAAATGGGGTAAACATCTCAAGGGGAGTAGGAGAATGAAGTGTATATAGTAAGAAAGAGCAGTCAAGCATTTTTCACTAAGTGTTGCCATCAATGCCAAAGGGGGAGATTGTTGGCAAGAGACACTGCTCAAGTATAGATTTGTATGTTGTCATTGATGGAAACAATGCTTAGAAGTTTCATCAACATGAAAAGAAGACATTTCTCTGAAAGGACTTATTGGATTTCAGGTCCGGTTGATAGAAAAAGGCTAAGTATGGGCACATACAGAGTAGAGGACAGTAAGTGGGTATGTATGTCTCCACAGATGATGATCTGGTAATGCGGTTCAGGAATGATATTAGTAATTTTTTGGTGGCATCATGCTCTGGAGATTAAATCTTGACTTCCTCTGGAAGTCGCTTAGAAGAAATATCTAAGTTCGTGTGAACAAAGGTATAGCAGAGGTAGTGAACAGGGCACAGTGTAACGATCTACATTCCTCTGCTGGTGAGCATTTGTTATGCAGTTTTGAGGTATTGTAAACACTTATATGAAGTGTCAAATTCTAGAATTTGGAGATTTGAAGTCCATTGGAAAGATAGTTACAAGCTGGTAAGTATTAGTATAGTGTTTGACAGAGACAAAGTGTGAGTTCTGATGGTCTGCATTTCTCCACAAGATGATATCATGCCTTGCAGTTATGAGGGTATGTTTGGGAATGTATGAAGAGTCCTTGATATGATTTTGGAGGTGTTTTGAGATCCGCAGTAAAAGTTGTAAGTCAGCAGATGAAACTGTTAAGCATGTTCTTAAGGAACAGGCTGACTAGTGTGATAAATCATTATGCAGAGAAGAAATAGTGTTTGAATGATATATGCAAGTGATTGAGTGATTAGATCCAACCTATATGAACATGTTTGACTAAATATTTGGGTCCGCACAACATATAGTGCATTGGATTAAGCTGACAAACTACATCTTTCTATGTATATGTTTCGTTTCCTAGATGCCAACCTGATTGTGGAAATAATCATGATGTGGATATATAAAGGTGATGAATTTTAGTCGTGATGTGTGTGGTTGCATGTGGGTGATGTGAGCATGCAAATAGCAGAGTAGAGTTAGAAGATTAGCAGTGATGAAGACTTGGGATTCAGAATTTAGTTGATAAATGACTACACCCTAGCATAACTTGACAGATGCTTATGTAGTATTCAATTTTCATGTGCATTTTTCTTTGTACTTGGCAGTGAGCATTCTTCAAGGTAGTGAGCCTGATAGTGAGCCTCCATTAGGGTTTAACAACCCTTATTGTAATCTTACTAGGTTTAGGGTTGAGGCAGTGAGCCTGTTAGACCTAGTTGTTCTTCATGGCAGTGAGCCAGCATGTTCCAAGCCCATGGAGTGACCAATTGTGAGCATCATTATTTATAAAGATTACAATATATATTTGAGAGCTAATCCTCTCCATGGTTTTTCCCATTTTGGATTTTCCACGTAAAAATCTTGGTTTCCATGTGTCATGCTTTTATGGTTGTTGTTCATATGCATGTTGTGCCTTTGTTTAAATAATTTTGGAAAATGGTTGAAAGTTAAAGTGCATCAAAATATTTTTAGAACATTGATTCACCTCCCCCCTCTTAGTGTTCTTGACATTCAATAGATTCAACACGCTTCCTCAATCCACAAAGCAAATCTGTAATTAGTGTTAACACCCAAGTCAGCTAAACTTGTGTAATCACCAAGAATACTTAAGCACACTTCCAAGAACACAACCATAGCTTGAAGACCAAGAAAAAGACTTTAAAAAAATCTAGAAACATCAATGAACAACATGAAATCACATGGGAGCCAACAAATCTAGCTACAATAAATCTCACTTCAAGGCAGTTCACAAATTGCTCACAACCAACACTGCCAAGTTTTGCTACTCAAGAAAACTACATTCTAGAGCAACAAATCACAAGTCCTTTAGATAGAACATAGATATGGAGCTTATGAAAATTCATCCAAAACCACAAGACCAAAAACCAAACTATAGAGAAATGTGGAACAAAATACTTTCTCCCAGTCACACTGCAAACATCGCTAGGCACAATCTTCAAATTGGTGAACAGAACTCTCAAACCACAGTATTCTAGAGCACCAAATTATGGATTTAAAATCTTCAAACCCTTATATAAAATGTATCCAAACCTCACACTCCAGTCTTCAACATAGAAGAAATGTGGAGCAAAATCTTGGACAATATCCTGTAAGCCAAAGTACTTCTTCACAACACTGTCTTCAGTAAAATTTTCTTAAAAGAACTTGGAAACCCAGCAACAAGAACAATATACTAACATCATCAGCACTTCTACAAGCCATTCAAATCACCTTAACACAATAACTCAATCAACCAACAAGCAACATTGGAAGATACAATTCACACCAATGACAACACAAACATGTTGACATCAATGACAAAACTGATTAGCACATGCTTGCAACAATATGATGTGATGCAAAATCTGATTTCAACACTTAGCAAGATGCAAGTTCATTAAAACATGGGTTCACCAAAATGTTAATTAGGGAAAAGAGGAGATGGATGCAAAGCATGTAAGGACACTAGATCAAACCCTCCTTTCACTACAACATTCAAGGACAAAACCAAGCCAAGCCACTACAAGATGGAAGAGGGCTCAGCTAATGATTTTGTGCTCTTGTTTGTAGAGGAAAGATGTGATTCAACCAAGCCTTTTATCAAACCCTAGGCCCAGCAATGTACTAAACACTAGATTTATGATAATTAACTTATAACAGAGAAACAAAAACAACTCAAGATCTGAAAGCACCAGGATGATCATTAAGATGTCCAAACCTGTCCCTCAGAAGCTCAAATGTCAGAAGACTCTAGGGCTAGCACCTGAGTCTAGAAAGTTTAGATCTTTGTTAACTCAAAATTGGAAAACTGTCATAAATGATGCTCTGATGCTGATTTTAGAGTTTGTTTTGCCTACTAGACACTAGGGCTAGTGCCCAAGTTTGCTACAGTTGAATTTCTGAACTATGTTTTCAAATCTCAAATCTTGATCTCCAAAGCAACCTCCTTGTACCTTTACTTCTACAATTCTCACTCCTATAACCCACACACAAGAAGAAAGGGGTTTGGGGGTTGTGGTGTTTAGGGATTTGCCTTAGTCAAATCCTAGGTTAGCATTCAAGCTTTCCCAACACCATTGTTAATGAGAGAGTGTGTCCTTGTAGGACAAAGGATAAATATAATCCAAATGATGATGAAATGATTCAAACACAATGATGTCACCTTAGGAGGATGAAGATTCTTCAACTCATAAGGATGTTGATGATAATTCTAAATCTGTGACAAACACAATACTAACACAAGTTTGCCACAAATACAATGAATACCTTGAATTTGCCTTTGTAAAATATCATAACCTTTCTATCATCAACTTGTCTATCATCAACTTAGTTACAAATGAATTCAAACACTTGTTTATATATGCTATCCCATTAAACTTTCACAAATTAATTGAAAGGGCTACCAAGGGAGGACCTATTTAAGAGTCCTATGCCAACATACCTTTGATTTTACGCTGACCAATTAGGGTGGACTTGGGCGCGAGTGCCCAATTCCCAAGGGGACTTTTTGGTCAAGACTCAAACGTTAAATGGGCCCCTAGTCCCCATTTGACATGGGTTTTGGGGGATTTCTCATCGAGATAAATAATTTGCCTTGTAGAGTGTAAACATGGGGACCTAGGAGCTAAACTAGGAGGTAAAAAGGCATGTGTCCACTTTTTACTCCATAATAGTTAGTCATCTTCAAATCATCATAAAGAATCAAATCTAATTTAAATGGCCCAAACATAGTGAAAAATGTAGTTTCTAGCAAATTGTTGGAGGTCGGGGATTAGGCCTAACCTGTTTCCCATGTCAAAAGAGCAAGAAGAGCTAAGGTGAAAGGCCTAACACCAAAACTCTGATACTCTAGCTTCTAAGGGTGAGGTTCATAGTTCGAGGCAAGTCTCTAAATTCTGACAAAATCCACATAGTTGGGAGTTGGGGGTCAAGATCCACTCCTTTTCTACTCAAGTAAAATTGGAAGGCAGAACTAAGGAGACCCGACACCCAAACTCTGATGTTTTATTAAGCGGTCAGGCCACGTAGGGCAGAAGTTACTCTTACTAGAGCGAAAGGAAGACAAAATTAGGAAATCCTGATGTTTGGACTCTGACACTTTATTAAGAAATCAGAGAACAAAAGATGGGATTAACTTCTTCTTTCTAAAAACATACCACGGGAAACAAAACTCCAAAAACCCAAACTTTGACACCTTATCACAACACTAAAGAACAAATTAGAATTAGAAAGAGAAGGTTACCAAGTCAAAAAGGGACGTCGGAAGATCAGAAGTCCAATCTCCAACGCTTTGACACCTTAATGGAATAGAGGGAGACAATAAGGCCCTAAGTCATGAAAAGGAGGATAGAAGATCAGGATTTCGATCCCTAATGCTCTTAAAATATATGAAGGGAAGAAGGGCCTAAGTCATATAAACAACCTCAAAAAATGTGCCCAAATAGAAAATGGATTCAACGACCAAAATAACAAAGAACAAAAAACCCTAGTTGAGAAATCACAAAAACATAGAAAAAATGACACAAACAAATCCAATTTGAACCAAAATGATGACAAGGGATTGGTCATGGTCCCTACATTGAAAAATTAAAGCACACAAAGCTAATTAAAGGGGAAAACATGAAACCAACCTAGAAAATGTGCACAAATTTGATGGAAGAGTTTGAAATCAAGAGACCCACACTCCAACAACAACAAATCTTTACTCCAAGTGAGAAATTACAACAAAAAATTGATAAATCACAAGGCACAAAATAAATATATAAAGCTCAAAGGTAAATTGGATCGCAAGAAAGCCAAAATGAAATCAAATGAGCTCAAAAAATCTATAACTGGGTTGGTCGTATGCACAGGAGGCCACCATTAATGCATCACCAAGGGTAGGTGGAGGGAAACCAATTCCCACACCGCAAAGGTGGCCAACGGCGAGCCGAAAGCCCAACCCTTGATGCAATATATGTGATCTACCAACTCTACGCTAGTGTCCTCGGAGTCAGGCTATGGCCATACAGTCATTCCAAGTTGACTAACCCTGACAAATGGTGTCCACACTGTAATGAGAAAAAGAGGGATTTTCAATTTGATGTGAGGCTTAGTTAGATCCTCCTTTCACTACATACATTCAAGGACATTCAACTGAGTAGAATCACTTCTCTTGCAAGAGGATTTAGCTATAGATTGGTTGTCTCTTAGAATGAAGAGGAAACTTGAAATTTATTGATTAATGTGTTAACTTTAGCCCGATTATGTTCAAAACCCTAATTATGCAAAATCATAAATAAATAGATGAATTCTAACAAATTATCACACACAAAGATGTTATATTCAGAGTATATACATACCAGATTTTGAGATTCAGGATGCAAAAAAGTCAGGTGCTAAAGAGAAAGCACCCAAGCCTAAGCTAGGGTTTTCTTAAGAGATTCTTGAAAGTTATTTGCTATTGTTCACCACTATCCTAGAGGTTTTCTGCCCTAAAGATCTAGAGGGCTTCAATCTAGGCACCTAAGCCATTGTAGTATTCTTCTTCTTAGATCTAGAATCTACACACTCTATCACAGACCTTTGCAACTCCACTCTGCAAGATACGACACCTGTCACCTGCAATCACAAGCAATGGGGTTGGGGGTTGTGGTGTTTAGGAGCTTACCTCAATCAAGCCCCAGAATGGCATTCAAGCCTTCCAATACTATTGTTAGATAGAGAGTGTGTATCCTTACAGGATAGAGGTGAAAACAAATTGATAAATGATTGATTCAAACACAAATAGTTATCACCTCAGAGGTGTAGCTCGCATGTAGATGAGTATACTTCACATCATGAGAAGATGAAGCCAAATCTATATAACAAACACAATAACAAGACAAGTCTACTCTACCATAATGAATGCTTTGAATGCTCTAAAATCATAAGTTTGCCAAAATATCATAATCATCTTCTAGTTTACAAATGAAACCCTAAACATATTCTTGCTTTAATTTCGTAATTCAAAATTGAAATACTGACAAGGAACACCTCTAATGGTAACATTGTCATCATTCAAATTTGGGACTCTACCAAAATAGGATAGGACTAGAGCATGAGTGCCCAATTCCTGGGTCCTTTTTTTGGCAAAGGTTAAGTTCAAAAATGCCCCCTAAGTCCCATTTGACATGGGTTTTCAAGGATTCTTCATCATCAGATAAAATGAACATGCATAATTAAATCTAAGGGACCTGGGAGCTAAACCTTAGGAGGTGAAAGTCCTAGGGGGACATTTTATGTTGTAACATTTATCCCCCACTTTAATGTACATATGATCTTATGACCCATATATGCATTAAAGTATGGTCAACAAACACATCAAACACACCAGGCACTTAAGGCTAAGGCATACACCTAGATTGAGAGACTATTCCTAGCACCTAATCTCAGGTAAGCACTAGAAAACACATTGTAGACACACAAAACATAGAGAAGACAACAACAAGCATGCAAAACACGGAGAAGATAGTTACAGACATGTAAAACTTGGAGAAGACACAAGAGCGGTCACAGAGAATACACTTCATTTTTGTTTTTCATTTTTCATACATAAAGATGTAGATGCAGGAAAGTAAAAAAGAAACACATAACCCCAAAATGTAGGAGGCACATTTCACCACACTCTAGAGAATACACTTGAGAACAAGCACGCCATACAAATCCCAAAGTTTCTTTTAGAGGAAACAACTCTGATACCAATTGTTGGAATTAGACCGGACAACTGAGATGGGGGGTGAATCAGTTGTCTCAAAATTTAACCTTTTCTTCCTTTTAATCTTCTTACACAATTTGCAAATTGATTAATGATGTAAACATTAAAGCATGAAACAACATCATATAAGCAGAAACATAATCAACACATTTGACACCAAGATTTTTGACGTGGAAACTCGGTTAAGGGAAAAACCACGGTGGGTGTTAACCCACAAGATTTGTACCCTATTAAAAGTACTTAAAAATAATGGGAAGGCACTTGCCTTTGGGCTCACTACTCAAAAAGAGAGGCTCACTACCTACAAGAAATTTAAGTTTAACACAAAAAGAATTAACTGAGAAATAGCATCTACTTCATGCCTGGTTCAGTTTCATTGAATGTTCATAAAACTTATGTTCTACTTCCAAACTCTTCTTCACTAACTCTTCACTCTATTCTGCTTTTGTTCTTCTACTCCTCCTCTTCTTTGTTTTGCTCCTGATCCTTTCTTCAGATTTATTATTTTCACTCAAGGATAATTTTCCACGACTCAACTGCACTCCTTTATATGCTTCATCAACCTTGGAATAAACATCAAGGTTGGCACACCAAAACATCTTACTTAATGTGAATCACTAAGCTATAAGCCAAACATAGCTAAGACTTGAATCAACACACCATGCTCCAAAGAATTGCTTTTGGAACATCTGCAATATGCTTGAATCATCTGATCAGCTAGGACTGGGAAGAACAACAACACCAAGAAGGAAATCTTCACCAACAAGCTCAAACTTCAATGCAAACCTCCAACACAGCAGTCACACAATCCAGAGACTTCCACAAGCATAATGAATTCAACAAAAATATCTGCACTCCTCCAAATCATCAGAATCACTTACATCTTCATCCAGAACCTCAAGAATACTATCTACCATGACTGTCATCTTAGAAAGATTGCTTGTGGACCTCCAAACCACGAACCACTTGAATGGATGATACACACTGACTTCCCAAACATGCCTCTAGATCCACAGATCATTATTTGACATATCCGGAAAGATCTGGACCACTTCTCTATCTCTCTATCTCTTCTGAATACTGCAAAACTGGTTCTACTCAAATGGCCATAGTTTCTTCAAATCTTCATGCAGACCTCTCAAATCCTGACTGGAGCTGCTTCACACAATCCTCTATACTGCCATATGATCCGCATCCATTGATCTTTATTAATTTTCTCAATATCCTCAACATTCTAGTCTTCTAGTTAGGCAACAAGATAGGATACAGTTGACACCAATGGCAACAAGAATATGTTGACATCAATGACAACACCAATTAGGCACATATTTGTATGTTCAGTCTCCCCCTTTGTCATTGATGGCAACATATGATGTGAAAAATTGATTGAACCATCAAGACAAGAGCTTCTCCCCCTTTCTCTTATCACTTCTGCAACCACTATCTTCACTACTCCCCCTTTCACCAGCAACTAGTTTTTCACATGACTTCTCTCCCCCTTTGACATCAATGGCAAAGGGCACATATTTGCAGTCTTTTATCGTTAGTTTTGTTTTATACCAAACTTCAAAAATTGCAAGAAGACTACTCCCCTTGAGTAGTGCTTCCTTAACATCAATCCGTATCACAAGATATGACTCAATTCCACTAGACTAATGCACTCTAGTGCATCTTAATTCTAATCAGGAGGGGTAATAACCCCTAACTTCTCTTTGAGATACTCAAAAGTATCCTTGGGAAGAGGCTTAGTGAAAATATCTACAATCTAATCCTTTGAAGACACAAACTCCAACTTGATTTCATTCTCATTTACCTTCTCTCAAGAAATGAAAATTGATGGATATGTGCTTTGTCTTTGAATGCAACACCAAATTCTTTGAGATGTTAATTGCACTTGAATTATCACAGAAGATTGTAACAAGCTCCTCAAATGCCACCCTAATATCCTTCAACATTTGCTTCATCCACAAAACTTGAGTGCAATTACTTGCTACAGCTATGTACTTTGCATCTGTAGTAGACAGAGATATTGTCTCTTATTTTTTGCTCAACCAAGAAACCAATCTATTTCCCAAGAAGAATGCACCACCACTAGTACTTTTCCTATCATCCACATCTCCTGCCCAATCAGCATCTATATATGCATGAAGAGTGAAGTCATTATCCTTTAGATACCATAATCCATAATCAATTGTCCTCTTGAGATACCTAAAAATTCTCTTGATTGCCATAACATGGGATTCTCTAGGATTAGCTTGAAACCTAGTAACAAGCCCAAATGCATTCATGATATCAAGTCTGGTATGAGTCCGATAGAGTAGTCCTCCAATCATTGATCTATAACTTTTCTAATTTGCCTTAGGGGAGTCATCATCTTTACTTAACTTACATCTGGTTACCATGCATGTACCCACTTTCTTTGAATCTTCCATCCCAAACTTTTTCAAAAATTCTCTCACATACTTGGATTGAGATATAAAGATACCTTTATCTGACTGAGTGATTTGCAAACCTGAGAAGAAATTTATTTCACCAAAAATGGACATCTCAAATTCACTTTGCATCTAATCATAAAATGTTTTACACATACTTTCATTCCCACCAAAATTGATATCATCAACAAATACCTCAACAATCAGAATGTGTTCATGATCAATCTTGAAGATTACTATCAACAATGCCTTTGTTGAATCCTAGCTTTAACAAATACTTATCTAATCTTGCATACTAGGCTCTTGAAGCTTGTTTTAGTCCATACAATGCTTTCCTCAATCTGCAGACCTTATCTTTCTGATCAGACAACTGAAATCCTTTCGGTTGCTCAATGTAGACTTCTTCTTCCAACTCTCTATTTAGAAAAGCTAACTTGACATCCATCTGATATACCTTGAAATCTTTATAAGTAGCAAATGCAAGAAACACCTTGACTACTTCTATTTTTGCCACCAGAGCAAAAGTTTCTTCAAAATCAATTCCTCCCACTTGAGAATATCCCTTGTATACCAACCTTGCTTTGTTTCTTACAACTTCACCATCTTCATTTATTTTATTCCAGAAGACCCACTTGGTTCCAATCACATTTTTGTCCTTAGGTCTAGAAACAAGATCCCATGTGTGATTCTTTTCAATTTGCATTAGTTCTTCTTCCATTGCTTTTATCCATTTTTCATCATTGCAGGCTTCACTTATAGATTTTGGTTCAATCTTTGAAATCAAACAAATCTCTTCTTGTCCTTCAACAATTCTTCTCCTAATTTGAACACCTTCATTTCTATCTCCTATGATCTGATCTTCAAGATGGTTCAATCTTACATACTTGGGAGTTTTGGGATTTGCTTGAATTTTTATTTCTTGAACTTGTTCCTTAACTTCTACATTATCCTCTGGATATTCCAGATCAAATTGAATCTGTGTCTGAGTTTTAACTTGACTTCCTTGATTTTAACTTTCATCTTGATCATCTTATTCATATCTGCAAGACCTAGAATGTCTTTCTTTGCTCTCATCAACTCCAACATTTACACTTTCAACAATCTTTTTCAATCTTTTGTTAAGGCACCGGTATGCCTTGCTTTGAGTAGAGTAACCCAGAAATATCCCTTCATCACTCCTTGCTTCAAACTTGCCTAGATCCTCATCTCTTTTGATATAGCACTTACTACCAAAAACTCTGAAATACTTTACAGTAGGAGCATGACCAAACCATAGTTCATAAAGGGGTCTTACCATAATTACCTTTGATCTGCACTCGGTTAAGAGTGTAGACAATAGTACTCATAGCTTCTCTCCAATAGACTTGTGGAACATTTGCTTCCATCATCATGGTCCTAGCAGCTTCTTGAATGGTCCGGTTCTTTGTTTCCACAACTCCATTCTGCTGAGGAGTTCTAGGAGCATATAATTGTCTTTTTATTCCTTGCTTCTCACAAAATGAATCAAACTCACCAGAGGTAAATTCTCCACCTCTGTCAGATCTCAGACACTATCTTCACACCAATCTCATTCTCCACCATGACCTTGAACACTTTGAATTTGTCAAGAGCTTCTGATTTTTCTTTCAAGAAGGTTACCCACATCATCTGGGAGTAATCATCAATCAGCAACATGAAATATTTGTCTCCTTGTATACTTCTAATTCTAGTAGGACCACAAAGATCGGTATGCACAAGTTCCAACAATCCACTTGATGACTGTTCTTTACTCTTGAATGAAATTTTGTTCTGTTTACCCAGTTGACATTCTCTACACATGCTGTCAGTAGGTTTCACAAGTCTTGGAAGATCTCTTACAGCCTGAGTGGAACTTATCTTAACAATGTTATCAAAATTCACATGACACATTCTCCTATGCCAAAGCTAACTCTGATCCACATGAGCAATCAAGTAACTTTTACTAGAACTACTTAAATGAAAGATGTTACCTATAGTCTGAGTACCAGATGCAACTTTAGTTCTGGAGCTTTCTAGGATTCTACAATTCCCATCCTTGAATCTGAGATCATAACCCTTTTCAACCAACTGTCCAACACTGAGAAGATTATGCTTTAGTCCTTCCACATACAGAACATCATTAGTGTTATTCTTACCATCAAAAGAGATGGATCCTTTGCCATGGATTCTACCAGCTGAGTTGTCTCCAAATTTCACAAATCCACCTTCATATTTTTCAAAATTTACAAACTTACTTTTATCACCAGTCATATGATGAGAACATCCACTATCAATCACCCATTCATCAACAACTTGAGTAGCCAAGGCACTTTCCACATTTGTATAGCTAGCAGATTCAGTAGACACTGGATTTTCTTCTTTGATAACAATGAACACCCACTCATTTTCTCCATGATCAGATTCATCATCTGTGACTCCTCCAGCTTCTTGAACATAGTAACAATTCTTCTGACCTTTATATCTGTTAGGGTTTGGCTTTGAAAAATTTTCTGGACATCTTGAGGCAAAATGACCAATCTTATTACAAGCAAAATATTTGAATGGAAACTTTCCTTCATACTTATTGGATCCTCTTGGCATTCTTCTGGAAATAAGAGCTTCAAGTTTTGTAGACTCAATTTCATCATCTTCAAGATCCTTCCTTGCCTTAGCAAATCTATTTGATATTCCTGAAGATCATTCACCCAGATCATATCTTTGCTTCCCATGAACACTCTATTTGAATGCAGATTCAGATTTAGGAAGAGAATCACCAAACTCACTTTATTCAAAAGCTGAAATTTTGCCAACTAGCTGCTCTCTTGTAACTTTTGAGACAGTCTTGATCTCCTCTATAGCAGCAACTTTATGTTTGTAGGAATTAGGTAAAGATCTAAGCACTTTTGCCACAATCTCTGATTCATCCAAAGTTCCACCAGCACACTTGATACCACACACAAGTTCATTTATATTTTGCATGTAGATTGTGATGTTTTCATCTTCACTCATCCTCAGATTTTTGAAATTTACTCTTAGAATTTGTAGCTTGGCACATTTGACATATTCATCGCCTTCATAAATATTCTCCAACTTCTTCTAGATTTGATGAGCAGTTTTTAGTCCAAAGACATTTGTCATTTCTGAATCAGTCAGGGCACTCAACAAGGCTTCTTTAGCTTGAAGGTTATTTTCAACATACTTGATTTCATCTGGAGTTGAAGGATTCTCCAGAGGAACATACTCATCCTTATTTATCACCCAACAAGCACTACCCATGCATTCCAAAAGGCACTCCATGTGATCCTTCCAAACATAGTAATTTGTTCCATCAAATCTCAGACTGTCCTTGTAGGTCGACATCTTGGATCTCCTCAAGCGGTCAAGCTTCTTTTAGAGGAACCGGCTCTGATACCAATTGTTGGAATTAGACCGGACAACTGAGAGGGGGGGTGAATCAGTTGTCCCAAAATTTAACCTTTTCTTCCTTTTAATTTTCTTACACAATTTACAAATTGATTAATGATGTAAACATTAAATCATGAAACGTCATATAAGGAGAAACATAATCAACACATTTGACACTACGATTTTTGATGTGGAAACCTAGTTAAGGGAAAAACCATGGTGGGTGTTACCCCACAAGATTCGTACCCTGTTAAAAGTACTTAAAAAGAATGGGAAGGAACTTGCCTTCAAGCTCACTTCTCAAAAAGAGAGGCTCACTGCCTACAAGAAATTTAAGTTTAACATAGAAATAATTAACTGAGAAATAGCATCTACTTCATGCCTGGTTTAGTTTCATTGAATGTTCATAAAACTTCTGTTCTGCTTCCAAACTCTTCTTCACTAACTCTTCACTATATTCTGCTTTTGCTCTTCTGCTCCTCCTCTTCTTTGTTCTGCTCCTGATCCTTTCTTCAGATTTATTATTTTCACTCAAGGATAATTTTCCACGACTCAACTAAACCCCTTTATATGCTTCATCAACCTTAGAATAAACATCAAGGTCGGCACACCAAAACATCTTACTTAATGTGAATCACTAAGCTATTAGCCAAACATAGCTAAGACTTGAATCAACACACCACACTCCAGAGAATTGCTTCTGGAACATCAGCAATATGCTTGAATCATCCAATTAGCTAGGACTAGGAAGAACAACAAGACCAAGAAGGAAATCTTCACCAACAAGCTCAAACTTCAATGCGAACCTCCAACACAATAGTCACATGATCTAGAGACTTCCACAAGCACAATGAATTCAACAAAAATATCTGCACTCCTCCAAATCATCAGAACCACTTGCATCTTCATCTAGAACCTCAAGAATACTATCTGCCATGACTATCATCTTAGATAGATTGCTTGCGGACCTCCAAACCACGAACCACTTGAATGGATGATACACACTGACTTCCCAAACATGCCTCTAGATCCACAGACCATTATTTGACATATCTGGAAAGATCCAGACCACTTCTCTGTCGCTCTGTCTCTTCTGAATACTACAAAACTGGTTCTACTCAGATGGCCATAGTTTCTTCAAATCTTCATGTGGACCTCTCAAATCCTAACATGAGCTACTTCACACAATCCTATATACTACCATATGATCTACATCCATTGATCTTTATTAATTTTCTCAATATCCTCAATATTCCAGTCTTCTAGTTAGGCAACAAGATAGGATACAGTTGACACCAATGGCAACAAGAATATGTTGACATCAATGACAACACTAATTAGGTACATATTTTTAATAGGAGAGGTATTTTGCCATGCTCTTGAGACTACACATAGGGGAAAACACATAGAATACACGAGTGTTGTATAGCATGTCAAAGACATACTATACATCTAAAACATGGAAAACAAGGTGATGAAAGGATCTTATTGATAAGTTCCCACCATCTCAAACATGCTATAGACACACCTGATGGTTAGACTTATGCCACAACAACTGCCAAAGACACGTTAAGGGAGGATAGTCTCATATCCAACCCTGCCTACTTAGAGGACTTTTGAAATAAAAGGATGTGCACTAGCTCAAGAGATACATCATCCTACCTCATGTAGAGGGATTTTGAATAAAAGGATGTGCATGACAGCCTGCCTCTATAGAGGGCTTTTTTGATTGCAATATAGATAAATACGTACACTCGCGTTGGAGATACAACATCCTGCCTCCGTAGAGGGATTACAAACATGCTTCATTAGTACCAAAATCATCAAACAACTTACCTTTATATGCCCACACCTTAAGGTGGTTGATGTCATGTACCGATATCAAGCATGTTAAGGTAGAGAGGAAACACACAAGGAAACAAGAGCTCTCACAAAGCCCATGCCCCAAGGTGACATGTGCTTCATGATCACCGAATGATCCCACAAACACACATTATACTAAGATAACTACAATTCATGAAAACAAAGGAGCCAAGGCTACACAGACAAGTTTGAGTTTGAGTATAGACATGGGGCTTATATTGCAGGCATCTCAAAACTAAGTGTAACAACAAGGCCAGGTACCCAAAACAATCAAAGTGCATGGAGTAGATGTATTGTTACGATTTGTTAGAAAGATAAGACAACATCAAATATCACATGGAGTGATTCTACTAGCCAAACTTTGGATATATAAATCAACCCCATTTTCATGTATGGACTAGGTCTATTTTTTCTTTGCTTGTTGAAGGGACACTTGGTCCATATTAGTATTTATTATTTTTCATCATCCGCCAACTAGATAGAACCACTAGAAGAAGGGTAAACAATAAATCAAGAGAGGAGAACAAGTGCCTTAGGGTCATCGTAGGAAGGTACCCCCAAGTCACCAACTAAAGTGCTATGCCCCTAAGGCATGACACACAACAATAAAAGAGAGGAGAGGAGCAATATAGAAGAATGGTCACAACAGAGGTGGTCTCCTAATATCCCTGACCTTACAAGAGTATCAAGGGTCATCCAAGAAGGCCTAAAAAACACATAACACATCACGAGAAGAACACAACATGAAGAGAAGGGTTATAAATACTTACCTGTAGGCATACCCATGCTAGAAATTGTCAACAAGCAAATCATCCTCATCCCAATCCTGAATGTTAGAGGAAAGAGGTACATAAGGTATAATTGCCAACTCTTTGTTCTTGTTCTTAAACTCTTTTTCTTTAAGATCTTTTTTGTTTGTTTCGATGTTAGTTGGTGGAATGTTTTCTTATTGTGCAAAATCTTATCTTCTCTTCCTCCTTTCTCTTTCTTTTCTATTTCTTCTTGTCTTATTGCTTATTTCTTTTAAGGTAGTGTTATGTTTTTCCATTAGTTTTTGTATCTTAGAGGAGGAAGCGAATGGATAAGTAGTTCAAGGTGATGCATTGTATTTTTTTCCAGGGGTACCTCCTAATCCTTGTAGGGATGATGGAGGAACCTCAAAATAGACTCCTTTTCCTTTCAACCTAAGATTTCTTGTAATGTAGGTTGTTCTTCATTTATTTTTTCATGAATAGAAGGACCAGCCACTCAATGTAGTAATTTTGCTTTATATTGTCTATATCCCAAGAAATTATAATCTCTTCATGGCTTCGATTCCTGATCAGATTGTGGCTAGAAATAATCAAGTTTGAAGTGGTTTTGTTTAACCAAGGGTTTATATCTATTGTGAGGAATAGTATGCACTTGTCCATTCAAACAAAGTTTTACGCAGTTATGAATTGTTGAAGGGACAACATTCATAGCTTTTAACCATGGGTGTCCTAATTTTATGCAGAAAAGATCAAATATAGGGATGACATCAAATAATTAATCTACAACTCTTTCAAATACCATGACTAATAAAGATATCTTCCCAAAATTAGGTATGAAAGCTTCATTATGTGCATTAATCATCATGTATGAAGGGCCATACAAATCTTGTATCAAACCATGTGAATAAAGGAACTCTTCTATTGCCACATTAGTCATGCAATTAGGATCTACAAGTGTTCCATCCACATGATTTTCCATTATCCTCATAGTGATATAAATAGGTCCTTTAGTTTCTCTAATTGTTCTATCATGAGGTGTAAATACAATTTCAGGTTCAAGAACCTTTCTTTTCATATAAGGCCTATGAGGAAACCTAGTGTTATTGTTGTGATTAGAAGCCATGTATGTGAGATTAATTCGCCCTTTAAACACTTGTTTGAGGGAAAATGGGTTGTAAAAGGACACACAAGATCCAAAACAAACAAAAGTGGGTAGAGTGAAGTAATGCAATCATGACAAGGCAAAATTTGTAAGTTTTGTTCAAAGAAAATGTATACAACCCTTGGTGTTGAAATACAAATGTATAATTGAGATAATGCAAAATTTCAAACAAAAATATCAAATGATGTCAATTTTATGTTTTCAAATGGATGCAAGATCTGATTTTAAAAGGTTTTTGATATGAATGCAAGGAAGTAAGTGCAAAAATATATGCATTTATAACCTAAAATGCTTGATTTTTTCACTTTTTTCAATGCAAATGCTTAAAAGATGAAGTGATGTAAGGAAATTGATAAGGGGAAGTGAATAAAAACCTTTATAACAGTGAAATAATGCAGAAATATTATTCACAACACACATATAATGCAAATCTAGATGGATGATAAGTCAAAATCTAGTGAAAATGCAAGGCTATTAAACCCTAATTGTGAAATTAAGGCATGAATATGAGAAAAATGATATATGAATGAATTATAATCAGATTTGTGATGTAAAAAAACTCAGATCAGATCTTAAAATTATTTTAAAGTCCTATAATGCTCAATGTAAGTGCAATTTTAAGGATGAATGAGTGAATAATGCTAGTTTTTGTTGAAATTAAATATGTGTAAATGCAAATTTTTGAGATATTAATGCAAAAACACACAAGAATTCAACACTATAGACAAAATAATATTTGAATGAGTGCCTAAGATGAGTAGTAAAATATGAAACAAGATTTTAACTACAAACCCTAGTTTTTGAAATCACTAGGTTATGAAAAAAAAATGCAAAATTTCAAACAAACCCTAGCAATTTTAACATGAAGATGCAATTCAAAAGATTGTAAGAAGATGAATTTCTATAATTTATATCAGATCTGATGTATAAATTAGAGATTGGATGAAATACAATGAAATTGATGCAAACTATGCCCTAATGCAAGCCTAGAATGCCATTTTTTTAAAAAATTCAATTTTTTTCAATTTTTTTCAAGATATATGAATGTAAAATGAAGTAAAATGAAATGCATGAATACAAATATGATGTATAAAATTCATCAAGATGCAATGCTCATAAAAATTTGGGTTCACCAAAATGTAATGTAGAAAGGAGGGATTTTCAATTTGATGTAAGGTGTAGTTAAATCCTCCTTTCACTACATACATTCAAGGACATTCAAATGAGTAGAATCACTTCTCTTGCAAGAGGATTTAGATACAGATCAGTTGTCACTTTGAATGAAGAGGAAACTTAGAATTTATTGATTAATGTGTTAACTTAAGTTTGATTACGTTCAAAACCCTAATTATGCAAAATCATAAATAAACAGATGAATTCTGACAAATGCTCACACACAAAGACGTTATATTCAAAGTAGATACATACCATATTTCAAGATTTAGGATGCAGAAAACTCAGGGGCTAAAGAGCAAGCACCCAAGCCCAAGGTAGGGTTTTCTTTAGAGATTCCCAAAAGTTATCTGCTATTGTTCACCACTATTCTGGAGGGCTTCAGGGCGGGCACACAAGCCCTTGCAGTATTCTTCTTCTCAAATCTAGAATATACACACTAACATAGACCTCTGCAACTCCACTCCACAAGATATGACACCTGTCACCTACAATCACAAGGAATGGGGTTGGGGTTGTGGTGTTTAGGAGCTTACCTCGGTCAAGCCCCAGAATGGCATTTAAGCCTTCCAACACTGTTGTTAGATAGAGAGTGCATATCCTTGTATGAAAAAGGTTAAAACAAATTGATAAATGATTGATTCAAACACAAATAGATATCACTTGAGCGGAGATGTAACTCGCATGTAGATGAGTATCCTTCACATCATGAGAAGATGAAGCCAAATTTGCATAACAAACACAATAACAAGACAAGTCTACTCTACCACAATGAATGCTTTGAATGCTCTAAACTCATAAGTTCACCAAAATATCATAATCATATTATAGTTTACAAATGAAACCCTAAACATGCTTATATATGCATTCCCGCTTTAATTTTGTAATTCAAACTTGAAATACCGACAAGGAACACCTCTGTTGGTAACATTGTCATCATTGAAATTTGGGATCCTGTCAAAGGACTAGGGTACAAGCGCCCAAGCCCTGGGTCCTATTTTTGGCAAGGGTTATGTTTAAAAATTTCCCCTAGGTCCCATTTGACATGGATTTTCAAGAATTCTTCATCGGGAGATAAAATGAACATGCATAATTAAATCGAAGGGACCTAGGAACTAAACCTTATGAGGTAAAATTCCTAGGGGGACATGTTACAATGTAACACATGGAAGCAAGACAATAGTCCATAGGTCAGGACATCAGAGATAACTTCACTGTCATGATGGAATGAGAAACTCCAACATTCCAATGATTAGATGGAGAAAACTGCAAACATGATCAGGTCAAAGACTTAAAACATGAAGTTTTAGACCCCCTCCTTTTGTCATGCTAGAAGGATAAAGTATGATAGTCTAAAAAATGTGAAATTAACAAAGACCAAGTCAAAAAGTTCAAACAGTTAGAACTAGATGTTAAAACTTTGCCTAAGTAAAATTAATGCATGATATTCCAGAGGTAAGATAAGACAAGAGAGGGGTTCCCTATTTTAGAGAAAAATGGGGTGAGTTGTGAGTAACACAACATCACACTATGAACCTCTTTCTATCACTAAATATTATGTGACTAACCTACAACTAGACATGTCAAATGTTACATGCACTCTATATAATAATTCAACTTGGATACAAAAAAAAAAGATTTCTTGCAAGTCCTAGAATATGTAGAACACAATAGAGATTTTTCACTCTTCCATCATTAAAACACAACTACTCCTTTCCTCTATCATTACCACTTTGCACTTCTAAATCACTTCAAACACAAGGCTATCATCAATTTTCCTTTTTACCTATTGTATTCTTTAGAATCCTCTATCAAAGTGGCCAAGGATACGCATGCTAGTAACCCTAATGTTATTGCAGTCCCCCATAACTAGGGTTTGATTCTCTATCTATATCAGTTTCACCTTGTCCTCTGACCTCCCAAGCCTATTCATACCTTTTTAATCGAGGACATGCATGACAAGCAATTGGAAGAGAAATCCCCTCACTTTACTATTAGGGAAGGGTCCACTTTGAATTCTAAAATAGTTATTAATACTCCCTTAGGTAGTTTGTCCCCTATCATTGGTATACCCTCTTTGAGCAAGCCCCTTGTAGTTGTTGGGTCCCCCTTGGATTCTACGACCCCTACAGCTAAAACACCCTATGGCTTGGCCTAAAAATAAAAAGCAAAAATTTGGGAATGCTCCTCCGGTTGAGAAGAATATTTGGGTCATCTCTAAGGAATTTTCCGTCAAAACCTCCCCCCACTCTATCATTAGTTCCTCGACCGGTACCCCTGGCAATTCCTCTCAGAAGGAAGTAGCAGCAAGTCTTTGTGACAAGAAGAATAGCCCCACACAGTTTGGAGATAGGAAGAGGCTATGGAAGAAAAGTGGTTTGACTGATACGTCTAAGGAGAGTAAGACCAAGAAACCAAAGTGTGATTTGTCTTAGGATAAAGAGGTTGATTATAAAATCAAGGAGACTATGGAGTCTACTCCCAAAGAGGATCAAAAGTATGATAGTGGAGTCGACATGGAGAAAATAGAGGAGGCAGGGCACAAGGAGAAGGGCGCAGTTAAAAATGATGGGGACAAGCAAAAGAAGCCTAGTGGTAGTGCTACTAGGAAGCCTAGCATACATAACTCTAATAGGCTAGTTGGCATTCAAACCCCCAAACTTAAAATTGTGGAGGAATCGAGTGCTTCAGACCTGGAGGAGGAAGTGGAAATTTAGCAGGTTAAATCACCCTGGAGTAGATTGAATGCCAGGATGGTTCTAACTTATTTGAGAAGATGAATAACTCCTACTATGATACTAAGGAGGAGGAGATTGAACATGAACTAGAGGAGGTTGAGTTGGTTAAGAATAATGCTCCTATGTAGAGGGAGTGTGGGAAATGTGATCAAGTCAGTGGGGAGATCGTCGAGCTGAGATCGAGAATGGACTCCATGGAAGGGAAGCTAAAAATCATGGCTTTTTTAAGCTTGAAAGTGATGCATCATGCTGCTACTACCCTAGTGGTCCTATAGGATTTTGAAGTGAAAAGACATGGGATTGATCCTAAGACTTTAGTTAACTATGAGGAAATTTATGATTTCCTTAAGGAGGACTAGAGCCAGCTGTTCTAGTAGCTTTTCTTTCTGCTTTGTTTTTTGTTTCTAGTTATGGATTTTTCTTTTATACCTGGAGTTTAATATGCTCTTTTATTGTTAATGTGCTATTCTTTTGTTGTCGGTGGCCTATTTTCCCTATTTTGCTAGCCATTGAGGGATTTTATTAAAGGGATCTGAACCCTTGTTTGCAAATTACCATAATCAAAAACTACACCTTTCCCTTACCAACAATATAATGTGTACTACTGTCACTAAGGAAAACCTCTCCTCTGGACCATAATCTTGGTAATATGAGAACCACTTCTTATGAGGAGTCATATGGTAGGGGCAACTTGAACTCAATTGGCCAAGAAGCATCACTAGTAACATTAGTAAAAATAAACAATATGTTGTCATCACCATCATAAATATGTTTTCTCTATGGGGGAATCATTGAAGCTCTTCTTCTTATTTTTGCATTCCTTCTTCACATATCCCCTCTTTCCACAATTCCAACACTTTTCTCTTCTCATAGGTTTTAGATCATCCTTTTGACTTGGATTTATATTTCTTCTAGTCCCCTTTAGACCCACCTTTGTTCTTTTGGCTTCCATGAACATGTTACAAGGAATCCTTAGAACATTCAACATTAAACTTTCTCTTCATGTTTGCACTAAGAAATACAACAATAAGGGTATCCATCTTTAGCTATGCAACACTACCACTAATAGAAACAATTAAGTTATCCTAAGATTTAAGCAAATAACAAAGAAATAAGATAAATTTATCTCCCTCATTAATTTTAACATCTATTGTTCACCTAGATAACTCAAAATCAAATTAAAGACATTAAGATGTTTAGAAATAGAATCACCTTCCTTTATTTTTAAAGAGTACAAATATATTTTAATATTTAACTTATTAGCTAAACTTTTAGTTTGATAAATATCACCTATCCTCTTCCATAGTTAGAATGTGGTGGTCTCCTTTGAGACATTCAAGAGGACAAATTCTATAAGATACAACTAAATGGTTCCCCATGCCTTCTCATCCAACTTACTCTAATCTTAATTAGATATAACCTCAAGTTTTCCTTCCTTTTCAACTACTCTCCATTAATCCCTTTCTTCTAAGAGATCAAGTCCATCTTCAACTTCCACAACTTGTGCCTAGTTCTATTGAATTTCTCAATCTATGAATGGGAAGTAGATGTAATGGTTCTAACCACTCATAGATTTGCAAAACCACTAAGACAATAGCTCCTACTACATCCAAAAAATTCACAACACTTCAAGAAAGATGTCCCCTTCTCTAAATATAACCAAAGCTCTAATACCAAATGTTGAAAAATGGGTAAATTACTACAAATGAAAGCTCAACAAATAATAAACAAGTCTGATTTACCAATTAAAGTAACATGTTATTAACCATTAAAATATGATGGAGAGACATATAATAAACAATAACAACAATAAAATCAACAAGCACATAAAATAGAACTCATAACAATGAATTCATGTGGAGAAACCCTTTTAGAAAACTTCAACATCAAAAAGTCCATAAGTTTGTATAAATCCAATCACAATGTTAAATAAATACATCCAAAATTCTCCCTTCAATCTAATAGAACTCCAATAGTGTAACAATGCTCACCTACAAAAAACTCATAGTACAACTATCCATAACATCATATTTATAGAGAACTAGAGAGGGAAAACCATAAATGGATTCATAATACCAAATCTACCAAAACCCATGGTATGACAAAAATCCAATACCCCCATGACCAAATCCATTAATTCCCTCAAGAATAGCAAACTATAATTGCAACATCTTTGACCAGTAACTCCCATGGTATACATCCCCAAAAGTACCACTCTATTTTCAAGACTAGAACTCAAGCAAGACCTACCTATCATAGCAAAGATACTCCACTCTCTCTACTAGAACTTATAAATGAGAAAGTTGTGTAAATGCATTCAAACCACTCTATAACTACGATTGTTATAAGTAACCTTCCACTTAATGTGTAACCTCCCTTATTTAATGCCATTATAACCAATATACAAGTCAACTAAGAGAAGATAATTAATAAATAACTCACCCACTCACCCCCAAGGTGTCCATGTATCCATTTTCAAGGTGTTGGAGACACATGAAGTACATAGGATTTGCAAGTTTAATATCACCTTAATCCTAACATTTCGCCACTTGATATTATACATCATAATTACATAAAATGATTCAAGTACATGATACAAGGCCCAAAAACATTATCCACACTCACTAGTTTCACAAGTGAATCTACAACATTTTCCAAAGTGTCAACCTTTTGACTCATGACCTTACCACTCTCCACCATATTGTGAACAAGGTTATATTGAACATCAACATGCTTAGTACGAGCATCATACATGGGATTCTTGGCTAAAGATATAACACTTTGACTATCATGTCCTATTTGAAGCACAAATCCATGGTTAATATCACCTCAATCCTAACAAAGAATCTAGAAAACATGTATAGATCCATGGTTATGAATTAGTCCTAAATCCACAAACTTGTCCTTTGATAGGGTAGAGATCTAATGTAGAATTCCAAATAATTTCACTAATGGAGGGGCATTGTTTCCAATATCTGATATTAGGTAGATTCTATCTAATCATATCAATTTGACATCATTATTTAGTTATTGAGGTAAGTATCATCCTCCATCTTGTTCAATTTCTAAAGTACATTACGTAATTTATATTCCTATCTATATTTAGTTGATTTAGGTTGGTTGTGCCTATTTCATTGTATTTATTCAATTAACCTAAGTCTTTCACCCTAAGGGAACATTATTTTCATTTTTAGTATTTAAATATCACAAATGATATTGATGGGAAGTAAAGTAACTAATAATTAAATTTAAAGATGAAATTTTTTAAATGTATTAAACCTTAATTCTTAAAAAGAGTTGAGATTGAAATAGTACAAACATGAATTTGAGAAGATAATTGAAATTACTAAGAGATAAAGTGTTTATTTGGTTTGTGGTGTGATATCAACTATGATTTCTTTGATAAAATAAAATATTGTGACAAATAATTGTAAATTGGAATCTAGTACTAGATCAATGAATAAGCAATTGAGTGAGGGGGATTGGGGTCTTGGAAGGACATTAGAACTAAGAAAGTTTAGATGTCCCTAGAAAACCCAAAATCCTGAAATTGGTCAAAACTCCTGAATGAAAGGTCCATATGATGCTGCATGACATTCTTAGCCACCATCTCTAGATCATTTGAAAATTCCAAGTTTTGACCCTCCAAATTGAGCAAGGGGGTTGGGGTCTCGGAAGGATGTTGGAACCAAGAAAGTTTTGATGTCCCTAGAAAACTTGAAATCCTGAAATTGATTAAAATTATTGAATAAAAGGTCCATTTTATGTTGCATGACATTCTTATCCACGATATTTGATATCATCTAAAAATTCCATGTTTTGACCCTCCAAATTGAATGAGGGGGATTAGAGTCTCGGAAGGACGTTGCAACCAGGAAGTTTCAATGTCCTTAGAAAACCCAAAATCCCAAAATTGGGCAAAACTCCCAAATAAAAGGTTCATTTGATGTTGCATGACATATTTAGCCACCATCTCCAAGATTATTTGATAATACCAAGTTATGACCCTCCAAATTGAGTGAGGGGGATTGAGGTCTTGGAAGGATGTCAGAACCAAGAAAGTTCCAATGTCCTTAGAAAACTTGAAATCCCAAAATTGGTCAAAACTCCTGAAGAAAAGGTCCATTTGATGCTTCATGACATACTTAGCCACCATCTCTAAGATCATTTGAAAATTCTAATTTTTGACCCTCCAAATTGAGCAAGGGGGAATGGGGTCCTAAAAGGACATTGGAACCAAGAATGTTCCTAGTTCCAATCAAGATTTGGAACTTGGACCTTGCACCCAAAAGCTAGAAAAAGACATGGAAAGCACAAAACAAAGGAATTTTATGGGATTTTTTTTGGTAAGAATGAGGCATGGCCATGGCATGGAGAGGATATATAGTTATGACAGCACACATAGACCAAGGTAAAACCATTTAAGATTTCTCAAATCAGTTATCAGTAATGGGTGAAAAATTTTCTAGATGGCAAGTAGGGATAAAAATTGGGACCTTATGAAAAAATTTATGTGTGTGCCAACAAATAGAATGGAATAATAGCAATGAAAATATGTATTTTGCAAATAAAACTAATCTACCTAAAACCCAACTGAGAAAAAAAGTGCAACTACATAATGATGATGAGAAAGGATGATGAGAGGTAACCACACAATGCAACTAGAAACTATGTATTACACTACAATAAGGAAAACATGAGAGAGTAATATGAAACCCAATCACCTATTTAATGGAGGTACAAACTACCCAACTAAAGTAGACTAACCTGACAAGAAATGGTCTCACAAAACCCAATGAAGGAAGCCACAAAACCCTCAAAGATCTCACATGAACATGCACAAAGTAGCACATCTACAAACAAGATCCTTGAGAGAACACAATAAGATGCTGGAGGAGATCACAATGAGATAAAATCTTCACAAGTATTCACCAAGTTATAGAGATCCAAGAGAGAGTTCACCAAGATTGCTGGAGAATGGAAGATAGATTCAAAATTGCATGGAGAGAGGGAAAAAGGAGGAATAGGGTCAAAGAAAGATGTTTTGGGAGGTGCATAGGCATTAAGAGAATATCAAATCATCACCGAAGGTGGCCAACAATGCCCAGAAATGGTCACCTAGCACCACATAGGCGTGAGACATTAGCAGAATGTGCGGACGTCTGTGTTAAGTGCTAGCTTCCAAGTGACTCTAGCTCTTGGTCGCATGAAACAACAAAGGGCAATGAGAATAACAATGCACTAAAATGGATTTTAACAAAAATGAACACAAAACGCCAAACATAACACCAAAGCTGTGAGGCCTACTTTTTACACTACTGTTCATGAGACTATTGGCAGTGATAATTAACTATGATTTATGTATTGAGAGACTATTGACCTAAATCTTGCTAATTAACCTTATTGATTTCTAAGGAAAATAATTGTGCAATGATATTTTAGATGTGCTTTGGCTATGATATCTTGATGAGATATTGACTTCGAGTTTGAGTGTGCAGTTATTACTAACGAAACCATATAATGAAGGAGACCATCTCATACCTATGTTGTATCCCTTGTAAGCCGATCTAGTTCAATGAGGAACTAAGATCAACCTCGTGTTTGGAAAATGTTGTAATGTTGTAATATGTTGCATGACGTCAAGGAAAAAGGGGTTATCTTCTGATTTACTTTTATTATGATAAGTGTTGTAAGAAATGTTGTTTTAATCTTGATTAAATTTTATTTTCTTTTTGACCCTTTATCTTATGTTTTATTTGACTCTCGGAGTTCTAACTAGGCATAAATCAACCCTGGGTTAACTTCCATATGGTCACTTAAACTTCACAGTGAAGTTAAGTGACGAATTTGGAAGCATGGGGACAATGGGATGAGTGGAATCCACACTCAGGCCACCTATAAGTCTTAAAATATCTCCATGATTCCCTAATAATGGAGTGTTATCTCCATGTGCCTCTCTTTTGGTGGGGTTTCCCTTATTTGGGGGTAGTGTGCCATCCACTCCATTTGTATTTTATTTTACTTAATGAATTTTAAATTCACCATGTGTTATAGATAGGACTTAAGTGGGGAACCTATGGAGTGGAGGTCAATTGTTTTATGATCACTAGAATAATGGATGAGTTGTGGATTAATTGTTTATTGCCACTTGGGAAATTAGTATAATGAAGGGATTTAGTTTAAAAGAGAGGGAAGGAGGAAAGGAGAGGGGGATTGAATTATGGTGGAAAGAAGGAGACTTGGGAGAAGGAGGCTAGAGTGGAGCTCTTCATCAAAATTCTTCCATAATTGGGCTTTGGAAGGTTGGTGAACAAGACTACACTCTTGTTGATCTTTTGCTTGTAATGTGTGTGTTGCCTCTAGCTTGAAGTATGTGTTGCAAATTTCTTCTTTGTGCTTTCTATTATTGTTTTGGGGTTTGATTTGGGTGTGGAAAGAGCTCCTTCTAGTTGGAAAGCAATGCTCATCTTGTATGGGGAGGGGGAGGTGTGACCCTCCTCGGGTCATCTTGTTGTCTTGTTATAAGAAATGCTATGGAGGCAGGTTGGTTCTTTAGCCAAGAGATGACACCTAGAGGTAGAGATTGTCTACTCCCCTACCCTCCTTGAACTCACCTAAGTTGAGTCTATGTAATGTGAGTAAGCCTTGGGGTGCGTGTGTTAATTACTTTGTTGTTGTCCTTTGATATTGAGAAGTGTTGTGTCTGCACGTGAAATGTGGGCATGACAAAAGCATATGTGTGGTTATGGGGAAAAGGGTAAGGCAAGGCTAGAGTGTGTATATGCTAGAAATTAGAATGTAAACAAGACACATACCTATTCCAATGTCTACATAACTCAAGAAATAATTGAAGTGTACAATAATCAAATTCAAAGAAAATAACAATGAAAGTTACCACACAACGATATTTATTCCTTGGTGTATTTATATGTGGATTGCTCAAAATACTAAAAGCATAACCATGGTTGCAAAATGGATAGATGATAAGCTCAATGGATGCAAGGTGCTTCAATGAATACTCAAAGATCGAAAGGATGATATGGATGTCAAAAGCTCAAAGTTCGTGAAGGGTTTGTGAAGGTGAGAATTGACGTATTTATAGATTTCAAAAGAATTTGATCAATAGTGAAGAAAATTAGATGAAATCAATGGATGAGATAAATTAAGAAGACATGATGAATGTGTACATGCAAAAAGCTTGATTTAAAGATTTAATTGCTTTCTTGGCTAAAGATAGGATTGATTTTCATAAAATAGAATACTTTTTCTATTTAAATGAATTGATTGATAAAAAACAAAGATTTAAAGCCAATTAAACTCAATTTTTTATTTGCTTTTTGACATGCAATGGTTAAAATTAAATAATAAATTATTTAATTTATGTGTGCATGAAAGATATTTAGAAGAAAAATATAAATTTAGAAGATGAGAAGATTTATTAGAAATTAAATAAATAAACTTATTTAATTTGTTGTGCATGATGGAGGAAAATAGGAAATAAATAAAATATTTGATTTTATTTACTTAAGAGATAAGAAAAGTCAACTTAAATAAATTAGAATAATTTATTTAATTTTGGAGGAATAATTGAAACTATTTAATTGTTTATAGATAAGAAGAATTAAATGGTGAATTAATTAAATAATAGGTTTTATTTAATTAATGTGAAATAGAAGAATAAATTTAGAGGGAAAATTTGATTTAATTAAACAATTTGAAATTATTTAATTATTGGTGGAAGAGGGAATAAATTAGTGAAATTAATTAAACAATTAGGAATCATTTAATTAATGTTGGATTAGAAGAAATCGGCAAGAGAATGATGCATGATGATGCATTAGTCATTTTTAGGTGTCTACGTTTTGCCCCTCTTTGAGATAATGTGTTTCATGGTATTTTTTCAAAGAATTACCAATGATATGAATAATGTGTCAAATACTGTGCCCCAGTATAACAGGTGATAGAGGTAGGATGCCCCCTCAAAAGGGTAACCAGGAAAATATTAAATTCATTAGGTGGACTCTTGACAAGAAGAATAGGATGACAACGCAGAAAAAAGAGGAATAGAAAAGCCAGAATAGGAAGTACAGGCTGAAATGATGGAGAAAGAAGGTTGACATGAGGAAAAATTAAGTCATGGGAGGGAAGAAATTAGGGCTAGGGAGGATATAAGTAGGGCCCAAGTGGTCACTTTCAACTCATTTGCATTCATAAAGCTTATAATGTTGGTCTCTATTGCTTAGGAGAACTCAAGAGCTTAGAGTAGGAGACTTTGCAGAGATGGCTCAGATTCCACAAGCAGATCACCACATAGAGAGGGTCAGGACATACAGTCAGCTAGCAGGAGCACCAAGAGTGGTATGTACCTCATTTCTAACCTAGTAGTGCATTTATGAGGGTAATGAGGGTTAAAAGGGGTAGGTCCTAGGAGTCATCAGAAGTGATCTTGTAGGTAAAACAATGCATTTGATGGAAAATATGGTGCTAATGATGTGTAATGATGCAAATGAGGTGTACAATGGCACTAATGATAAAAGGTGTTGCATTTGAGAGGGTTTAGGTATAGGCTAAAGTTGTGGTAATTATGAAAAGTGTGGTACACTTGAGAAAAGAAGCCACAAATGATGCCAAGAATGGTGCAATTGATAAAAGAGGCCGCATATGAAATTAGGCCAAGGTCGTAGGTGCATGCTAGAATGGTGCTAGTGAAAGATAGAGTTGCGCTAGTGACCAATAGGTAGGCACTAATGATAGGCAGGTGTGAACAAATGATTTAGGGTCAGGTGCTTGTGAAATGGTAAATGTGCAGGTAAAAAATAGTAATGCACTTTTGATAAACAGTCATGTACAAATGATCAACAGTAAGGTGCATGTGAAAGTAGTTAGGCATTTTTATTAAAAAGGTCACTTATGATTTGATTGCAAATTTTTCTAAGTTTTCTATGGACTTGACAAGTTGACATTAATGAATGTGGGTTGTACTTTCACCATTGATGTCTTGTGAACAACATCCGGTGACTTTCACCTTAGTAGCTGACCTTGATGAGGATGAGGATTTGTTCTTGGAGGTGATGGGCCTATGGTATGTCACATACATGCCACCTACCAGGACACCCTGTGTGATAATGACTACATTAGTGGAGTGCTGGTAAAGTGAGCATAGCTCATTCTTATTGCCAATCAGAGAGATCATTATTACTCTTGAGGATGTTTAGAGGATACTTTGCATCTTGATCCATGGGGCAAGAGTGATCTATGACATTGATATAGGGGTGAGTGCATTGTCTTGACTATTGATGACGTATGACCTCAGGATAGAGGATGGAGAGATGCACTCAAGTCAGATGAGGACTTGATTTGATAGGATACAACTAGTGGTTGTAGGACTAATTGGTGAGGTGCTCATGCTAGACCAATGCTCTCAGGGATTTTCAGTTGGATGGAGGTGAGTGCTTGATGGCATATTTTTAGAGGGCATCAGGTATGCATGGGGCACTTACTTGTTAGGGCAGTTGTATCATGATATGCACTAGGTGGTGTATAGGTATGGATCCAGCTTAGCTGCAAGGGTGACATTGCTACATGTTTGGGCATGGGAGCATATAGCAGTGACGTGAGCCATTTATGCATGGCAGAGAGCACATGGCAAGCCTTTTATTCATTTGTACGATGGAGTTGTTACACACATGCAGTTTATGGAGTTAACTTACTAGTGTCAGACTCTAGATGAGATGGATACTATAGACACCTAAAAATGATCTTCGCATTACATCACTTGCATACATCAATTTCTCCTACATCACTTGCATTTAACATTAATTGAATAAATTCTATTTATTTAATTAATTTTATTAAATCATTATCTTCTTCCAATCTTTAAATCCACATTAATTAAATAAATAAATTATTTAATTAATTCATCATTCAAATTCCTCTTATCCACAATTAAATAATTTTAATTATTTAATTAATCAATTATTCCTCTAAATCTAAATAAATTATTCAAATTTATTTAAGTTGACTTTATCTTCTAAAAATAAATAAAACTAATATTTTATTTATATTCCTCTATCATGCAAAATAAATTAAATGAATTTATTTGTTTAATCTATATTTATCTTCATTTATTATCCTTTCTTCAATAATGCACAATTAATTAAATAAATTTATTTATTTAATTTTTTAATTATCTTCCAATTCTTCTAAAAATATCATTTTCTTCTAGTCTTATCTATAGAACTTCAAAATGCAAATCTAAAGTTGAGTTAATTAGCTTTAATCATTATTATTTTTATCACCAACTCATAAATTAGAAAAAGTATTCTAAATTTATGAAATCAAATCCTATCTTTATCTAAGAAAGCAATTAATTCAATAAAGTAGCTTTAAAGCATGACACATGCCGTGTGCACATTCATGTCCTCTCAACTCATCTTGTCCATCCATTTCATTGATTTATCTCCACCATTGATCGATCTTTCCCTGAAACCTATATATACCCCCTTCACTTCATCAAAAATCCTCTTCGATCATTTAAGCTTTGGACATTCTTATGTGCTTTGAGCATTGTATTGCATTGTTAGGCACATCGAATCTTTGAGCATTATTATCATCATCATATCTACTTTTTGCAACCATGGGTATGCAATACATTTGAGCAATCCACAAAGACCAAGGAAACAATACAATATAGGTGAAAGCTTTCATTGTTTTTGTGTTATTCGTTGATTATTGGTTATTATCTAGATCATTTTCTTGAAGGATATAGGTTGAGTTTGTTATCATTTGATTGATCATTATTCGCTTGATTTTTACCTATACACATTCTAGCACACCGAATGGGACCCACTAACTTGATTTAACCTTCGTTTTTTTGATAAATTTCATTTTTTGAAGCATAGGTACAGAAAAGTGCAATCGTCATGCAGAAAATCACATTTGAACCACAGTAACACGCCTTTGCACCATAGTTCCATGCCTTTGGTCTGCTTTAGGTTTTTGACTGGTTTTTGTGGTTTTCATAGGGTTTTCTAACATCTATCTAATCTCTTATTGTGTTGACAAGTTGATTTATCTTGTTCCTCATTTCCATTTGTTGCTCTTGTTGTTTATGAACTTCTTCCTCTTGAGATGTTGGTATGACATCTAAGGTTGCACAAAAAACCTCTAATTCATCCCAAAAAGAGTCATCTTCAAAATCTTCTTTACTTCTTTGCATAAGAGGACTCACCTTAGATTTATAACAGCCTTCTTGAAGGCTTGATGAAGTATCAAGATCATCCTTCTAAAGCATAAGTTCTGATTTGGTTACTTGTTCTTCATGTAAAAAAAATTCATTATCCTCCAAAATAGGGTTGTCCTTTTGCTCTTCTAGTTGAATTGAGGCTTTGTCTTCATTATTATCTTCATGAAATAGCAACCTATCATGTTCTATAATGTCTTTTTGTTGCTCCAAATTAGTTGGTAAGATGAGCCTCTATATGCTCTCTTCATCAATATCAACAAAACCAAACAGTTGATCAAACAAAGAAACTGAATCTTCCTCTTCGTGTCGTTTCATCTCTAATGAACCATTACGAGTTGTCTTTGCAACTGAAGACATTCACCTTGAAACCTCTGTACTCTGCTTTTATTCATCTCATGAACAACATTAGAAAACCCCTCAAATGAATCAAAATGCAAAGGATTTAGTGTCAAGCATGGACCAACCTCTTCTACACATGCATAAGGAAGAATGGGCTTTTGAGTAGGCTACTCTTGACAGATGATGGACTGATTTTGTACCTATAATGGCTCTTGCAAAGGATGTTGCAAATATGTGCCTAATTGATGTTGTCATTGATGTCAACATATCCTTGTTGTCATTAGTGTCAACTATATCTTATTCTATTACTTGTTTAAAACATTTGTATGTTGAGGATATTGAGAAAATTAGCCTCTCTGGAAGAAATAAGTGAGTTACATATCTCTCTGTCAGAGATAGTGAAGACAGTGCAGTTCAGTGAAGTAGATTGCTCCGCATTCCTAGTAGGATGAAGATTAGAATCTAGGGATTAAAGGGTTTGTAGAGGATTGTCTGAAGTTGCTCCAGTCAAGATTTGAGAGCTCTGCATGGAGAATTGGGGAAGTTATGGCCATCTAAGTAAAACTAGGTTTTGCAGTTGTTCAGAGGTGACAAAGTGACAGAAATTTGGTCTGGATTTATCTGCATTGGAATATTATGATCTACAGATCTACAGGTGTGTTTGGGATGTTGATGTGTATCCTCAACTCAAGTGGTTCATGGTTTGGAGGTTTGCAAGCAATCTTTCTAGTGTGACAGTCATGATAGTTGGTGTTCTTGAGTTCCCAAATGAAGATGTAAGTGTTTCTAATGATCTGAAGTGGTGTCGTTGTTCTTGTTGATTTCATTGTGCTTGTGGTGGTCTCTAGATCGCATGCCTACTATGTTGATGGTCTGCATTAAGAATTGAGCTCGTGATTAAAGATTTGTCCTTAGGTGTTGCTGGTATTTTTAGTCTTGGCTGACCAGATCGTTTGTGCATGTTGTGGTTGATCTAAGAGAGGTTCTATGAAGTGTGGCATGTTGTTCGAGGAATATTTGGGTCCCAGCTATGTTTAGCTGACAGTATAGTGATACACATTAAGTTAGATCTTTGTAGTTCTAAACTTGATGTTTATTCCAAGGTTGATGAAGCATATAAATATGTATGGTTGAGTTGTGGAAAATCATCCTTGTGCAAAAATGATAAGATCCTAAGAAAGGAAGAAAGGAAGAGTAGAGAAGAAGAGCATAAGAGGAAGAGAAGTAAAGAATGAGGAGATAGCAAAGAAGTGTTTGGGGGCAGAGCAGAAGTATTGTGTGCTTAAATGGAACTAATCTTTGCATGAAGAAGATGTTTTCTAGTTCAATCTTTCTGTGATAAACTTATAAATGTTTTTGTAGGTAGTGAGCCTCTTTGAGCAGTGAGCTCTAGGTAGTATGCCTAAAGGCAAGTGCCTTCCCATTTTATATTCTTTTAACAAAGAATAAATCTTGTGGGTTAACCCCCGCCGTGGTTTTTTCCTTAACTGGGTTTCTACGTAAAAATCTTGGTGTTATGTGTGTTGATTATGTTTCTACTCTTGTGTTGTTAATTCATGCTTTCATGGTTATATCTTTAATCTATTAATAAGTAGTAAAGAAGATTAAATGCAGTAGGAGTTAAAAGTTTTGTGACAACTGATTCACCCCCCTCTCAGTTGTCTACCCTAATCTCAACAATTGGTATCAGAGGTGGTTCCTCTAAAAGAAGCTTGACCGCTTGAGGAGATCTAGAATGTCGACTCAGAAGAAGGATAGTCCAAGATTTGATGGAACAAATTACTCTTTTTGGAAGAGTCGCATGGAGTGCCATTTGCAATGCATGGGTGATGCTTATTGGCTGATAACAAAAGATGAGTATACACCTCTGGAAAAAGGTCCTTCAACTCCAAATGAACTCAAAGATGCTGAAAACAATATTCTGGATAAAGAAGCATTGTTAAGTTCCCTGAATGATATAGAAATGATAAATGTCCTAGAATTGAAAACTGCTCATGAAATCTAGAAGAAATTGGAAACTCTATATGAAGGTGATGAATATCTCAAATGTGCTAAGTTACAGAGCCTGAAAGGTAGATACGAAAATTTGAGAATGAGTGAAGATGAAAACATCACTTCCTACATGTAGAAGGTAAATGAACTTATGTGTAGTATCAGGTGTGCTGGTGGAAAATTGGAAGAATCAGAGATTGTTGGCAAAGTTCTCAGATCCTTACCTACTTCATATAAGCATAGAGTTGCTGCTATTGAGGAGATCAGGACTATGACAACTATTACAAGGGATCATTTGGTTGGAAAGCTTTTGGCATTTGAAATGAGTGAGTTTGGTGATTCCCTTCCTAAATTAGAAGTTGCTTTTAAGGCCAATGTTTATGGGAAGCAAAGATTTGATCTAGGTGAAATCTCTTCAAGAAGATTAACCAGATATGAGAAATCAAAGAAGGAACGTGAAGAAGATGAAACAGAACTTGAAGAAATTGAAGCCCTTATTGCCAAAAGATTACCAAGAGGATCCGGTACAAGTATGGAGGAAAGTTGCCTTTCAAATTCTTTGCTTGCAATAAGATTGGTCATTTTACCTCAAGATGTCCGGATAGGGTTTCAAAGCCAAACCCTAACAGACCTAGGCTTTAGAAGAAATGCTACTATGTCCAAGAAGCTGCTGATGAAGGAGTTACAGATGATGAATCTAACAAGGGAAGTACATCTGGAAATGAATGGGTGTTCATTGCTATCAAAGAAGAGAATCTGGTGCCTACTGAATCTGCTAGCTATGTGAATGTGGAAAGTTCCTTAGCTGCTCAGGTTGAAGAAAAGGATGAATGGGTGATTGACAATGGATGTTCTCATAATATGACAGGTGATAAAAGTAAGTTTGTAAGTATGGAAAGATATGAAGGTGGAATTGTGAAGTTTGGAGACAATTCAGCTGGCAGAATCAGTGGCAGAGGATCCATCTCTTTTGATGGTAAGCACAACACTAATTATGTCTTGTATGTAGAAGGGTTGAAGCATAATCTTCTCAGTGTTGGATAGTTAGTTGACAAAGGGTATGACCTCTAATTCAAGGATAGAAAATGTAGAATTTTGGAAAGCTCCAGAACTGAGATTGCCTCTGGTACACAAACTAGAGGTGATATCTTTCATTTAAGTTGCATTGGTAAAAGATGTTTGATTGCTCAGATTGATTAGAGTTGGTTATGGCATAGAAGAATGTGTCATGTAAACTTTGATAACATTGTCAAGATAAGTACTAATCAGGTTGTGAGAGATCTTCCAAAGCTTGTAAAACCTTCTAATAACATGTGTAAGGAATGTCAGTTGGGCAAATAGGGTAGAACTACATTCAAAAGTAAAGAACAATATTCAAGTGGATTGTTGGAACTTGTGCACACTAATTTGTGTGGTCCTGCTAGAGTTAGGAGTTTGCAAGGAGAGATACTTTATGTTGCTGATTGATGATTACTCCTGGATGATGTGGGTTACTTTCTTGAAAGAGAAATCAGAGGCTCTTGACAAATTCAAGGTATTCAAGGCTAGGGTGGAGAATGAGATTGGTGTGAAGGTAAAGTGTCTGAGATCTGACAGAGGTGGAGAGTTTACCTCTGGTGAGTTTAATGCTTTTTGTGAAAAAGCATGGAATAAGAAGACAATTATCTGCTCCTAGGACTCCTCAGCGGAATGGAGTTGTGGAAAGGAAAAACTGAACTATTCAAGAGGCTGCTAGAACCATGATGATGGAGGCAAATGTTCCACATATCTATTGGAGAGAGGCTATGAGTACTGCTATCTACACTCTTAACCAAGTGCAGATCAAAGGTAATACTAGTAAAACACCTTATGAACTTTGGTTTGGTAATGTTCCTGTTGTGAAATACTTCAGAGTTTTCAGTAGTAAATGCTATATCAAAAGAGATGAAGATCTAGGAAAGTTTGATGCAAGGAGTGATGAAGGAATATTTTTGGGTTACTCTAACCAAACAAAGGCATACCAGTGCTTTAACAAGAGATTGAAAAAGATTGTTAAAAGTGCTAATGTCAAATTAGATGAGAGCATGGAGAGACCTTCCAAGTTCTGTGGATATGAATCATATGATGAAAATGAAAAGCAAGTTCAAGGTCAGACTCAGATTTAGATTGCACCAGAAAATCCAGTTACTCAAGAAGCTAGTGAAAATGCTAAGGAAGAAGTTCAAGAATTAGAAGCTCAAGAAAATCCCAGAACTCCCAGGTATGTAAGGTTGAATCATTCTAAAGATTAGATCATAGGAGATAGAAATAAATGTGTTCAAACTAGAAGAAAAATTGTTGAAGAACAAGTGGAGTATTGTTTAATTTCAAAGATTGAACCAAAATTAGTGAATGGAGCATGTAATGATGAAAGTTGGACAAAAGCAATGGAAGAAGAATTAATGCAAATTGAAAAGAATCACACTTGGGATCTTGTTCCTAGACCTGAAGACAAAAATGTAATTAGAACTAAATGGGTCTTCCAGAATAAATTAAATGAAGAAGGTGAAGTTGTGAGAAACAAAGAAAGATTAGTGTGCAAAGGATATTCTTAGGTAGAGGGAATTGATTTTGAAGAAACTTTTTCTCTGGTGGAAAGAATCGAAGTAGTCATATTATTTCATGCCTTTGCTACTTGCAAAGATTTCAAATTTTACCAGATGGATGTCAAGTCAGCATTCCTGAATGGAGAGTTGGAAGAAGTCTACATTGAGCAATCGGAAGGATTCCAATTGTCTAATCAAGGAGATATGGTCTGCAGATTGAAGAAATCATTGTATGGACTTAAACAAGCCCCAAGAGCCTGGTATGCAAGATTAGATAAGTATCTGCTAAAGTTAGGCTTTAGCAAAGGTACTGCTAACAGTGATCTTTATTTCAAAATTGATCTTGAACACATCCTAATTGTTGAGATATTTGTTGATGATATCATCTTTGGTGGAAATGAGAGCATGTGTAAAAAGTTTTTGTTGACCAGATGCAAAGTGAATTTGAGATGTCCATGCTTGGTGAAATGAATTTCTTCTTAGGTCTACAAATCATTCAGTTAGAAAAAGGTATCTTCATATCTCAGTCTAAGTATGTGAAAGAGTTGTTGAAAAAGTTTAGAATGGAAGATTCAAAACCAATGAGTACTCCTATGATAACTGGATGCAAGTTGAGTAAAGATGATAATTCCCCTAAGGCAAATTAGAAAAGGTATAGATCAATGATTGGAGGACTGCTTTATCTAACTCATATCAAACCTGATATTATGAATGCAGTTGGCCTTGTTGCTAGATTTCAAGTTGATTCTAGAGAATCTCATGTTGTAGCAGTCAAATGTATCTTTAGATATCTGAAGGGAACATCTGATGATGGCTTATGGTATCCTAAGGGTGATTATTTCACTCTTCATGCATATACAGATGTTGATTGGGCAGGAGATGTGGATGACAGGAAGAGTACTAGTGGAGGTGCATTTTTCTTGGGAAAGAGATTGGTTTCTTGGTTGAGAAAAAAATAGGAGGCAATAACTCTGTCCACTGTAGAGACAGAGTATATAGTAGTAGAAAGTAATTGTACTCAAGTTTTGTGGATGAAACAAATGTTGAAGGATATTAGAGTTGTGTTTGAAGAGCTTGTTACAATCTTCTATGATAATTCAAGTGCAATAAACATATCAAAGAATCTGGTGTTGCATTTAAAGACAAAGGACATATCCATCAAGTTTCACTTTTTGAGAGAGAAGGTGAGTGAGAATGAAGTTAGATTGGAGTTTGTTTCATCAAAAGATTAGATTATAGACATCTTCACTAAGCCTCTACCTAAGGACACTTTTGAGTATCTCAGGGGGAAGCTAGGGTGATTGCCCCTCCTGTTCAGAACTAAGTTACACTAATGTGCATCAATCCGGTGGAACTCACAGTCATATCTTGTGATCCGGATTGGTGTTAAAGAGATGCTACTTAGGGGGAGTAGTCTGTATGCTAATTCTCAAGTTCAGTCTGGTTTTATCTAAGAAGAAAAAGAGGGAGAGATGATTGCAAATCTATGCCCTTTTCCATTGATGTCAAAGGGGGAGAGAAGTCATGTGAAAAACTTGAAAGTAAGTAGTTACTGGTGAAAAGGGGAGTGGTGAAGAAAGTGATTGCAAATGTGATAAGAGAAAGGGGGAACAGTGAAGAAAGTGATTGTAGATGTGATAAGAGAAAGGGGGAGAAGTTCTTGTCTTGATGGTTGAAATAGTTTTTCACATCATATGTTGCCATCAATGACAAAGGGGGAGATTGTTGCAAATATGTGCCTAATTGGTGTTGTCATTGATGTCAACATATCCTTGTTGTCATTAGTGTCAACTGTATCTTATTCTATTTCTTGTTTAGAAGACTTGTATGTTGAGGATATTGAGAAAATTAGCCTCTCAGGAAGAAACAAGTGAATTACATATCTCTCTGTCAGAGATAGTGAAGACAGTGCAGTTCAGTGAAGTAGATTGCTCTGCATTCCTAGTAGGATGAAGATCAGAGTCTATGGATTAAAGGGTTTGTAGAGGATTGTCTGAAGTTTCTCCAGTCAAAATTTGAGAGGTTCATATGGAGAATTGGGGAAGTTATGTCCATATGAGTAGAACCAGTTTTTACAGTTGTTCAGAGGTGACAAAGCGATAGAAATCTGGTCTGGATTGATCTACATTGGAATATTATGATCTGCAGATCTAGAGGTGTATTTGGGATGTCGGTGTGTATCCTCAACTTAAGTGGTTCATGGTTTGGAGGTCTGCAAGCAATCTTTCTAGTGTGATTGTCATGACAGTTAGTGTTCTTGAGTTCCCAGATGAAGATGCAAGTGTTTCTGATGATCTGAGGTGGTGTCGTTGTTCTTGTTGATTTCATTGTGCTTGTGGTGCTCTCTGGATCATGTGCCTACTGTGTTGATGGTCCGCATTAAGGATTGAGCTCATGGTTGAAGATTTGTCCTTGGGTTTTGCTTCTCTTTTCAGTCTTGGCTGACCAGATGTTTTGTGCATGTTCCAGTTGATCTAAGAGAGGTTCTATGAAGTGTGGCATGTTGCTTGAGGAAGATTTGGGTGCCAGCTATGTTTGGCCGACATTATAGTGATTCGCATTAAGTTAGATGTTTATAGTGCTGACCTTGATGTTTATTCCAAGGTTGATGAAGCATATAAATATGTATGGTTGAGTTGTGGAAAATCATTCTTGTGCAAAAATGATAAGATCCTAAGAAAGGAAGAAAGGCAGAGCAAAGAAGAAGAAGAGCAAAAGAGGAAGAGTAGTAAAGAATGAGGAGATAGTGAAGAAGTGTTTGGGGGTAGAGTAAAAGTATTGTGCACTTAAATGGAACTGACCTTTGCATGAAGAAGATGTTTTTTAGTTCAATCTTTCTATGATAAACTTATAAATGTTTCTATAGGCAGTGAGCTTTGGGTAGTGCACCCAAAGGCAAGTGCCTTCCCATTTTATATTCTTTTAACAAAGAATAAATCTTGTGGGTTAAACCCCACCATGGTTTTTCCCTTAACCGGGTTTCCACGTAAAAATCCTGGTGTTATGTGTGTTGATTATGTTTCTTCTCTTGTGTTGTTGATTCATGCTTTCATGGTTATATCTTTAATCTGTTAATAAGTGGTAAAGAAGATTAAATGCAGTAGGAGTTAAAAGTTTTGTGACAATTGATTCAACCCCCCTCTCAGTTGTCTGCCCTAATCTCAACAAAGGACTTGAAACTCTAAATCTTGGAATCTTAGATCGAGGAGACTTACTTGTTGATTCAAAAACTTTTCCTGATTGAAATTTGAGATTTTGAACCCTAAAACCTCCTCTTGTAGCAAGTCTAATTTTTTCTTTTCTATTGGAGTAGGAGTCTTCTCAAGGTCAGGCATCCTGAAGTCTAGATGCTTTGTCCACCAAGGTTGCCATGGTTGTTCAAAACTTTGATGGCTCAATTCAAGCTATTGAGATGACTGAATCTGAGGACTAACGAACTGGTTTTGGATGCAAATAGGCCTCTAAACAAAATTATAACTTCTGATACTTGGAATTTGGGCTTTGGGTCTTTGAACTTGAGCCAGAAGTTGTCTCATTTGTTCCTCCTTAACAAAAATCTACCTATTTAGATCTTCTTCCTCATACTTTCTCTTCTCTTTCACCTCTTGCTAATAGCAAAAGGCCTCATAAGACTGCTACTCCTGCTGTTGGAGATAGGCTTGATGAGAAAGTTCTTCCTCTTGCATGTCATACTCTTGTTCTCTTCCAATGGCATCCAACCTTTTTTTGAAAATCTAACACCATGCTCTTGATGGTACCCAAGTCAATGTCAACATTGTCAGCATTTTGACTGGGGAAACTACAAGGCTAGTTTAAAACAAAATCAATTCCATAAGGTTGGGTAAAGGTCTAAACTAGATCATGAGGATAAAAATAGCCTTCTCGAGGCTGATTACTGGCATGGATAGTCTGTCAATAAGGTTTCACAAGGGTGGGTGGGAGGTAAGTATGATGAACATGCTGATATCCTACTATTGAATGGCTATTTGGGATGAAACCAGTAGCATTTTCAGTCTAATATGGGTATTGAGAAGGCTTTAAGACTACATTTTGACAAAATGAAGGGATAGGAACATATTTTCCTTGATAGTTTGTCATGCTATAACAATGAAATGAGCTGGGATTTCATGAAAATCTCTTTTTGAAACAAGGAAAAGCATGCTTGACTCAAAAATTTATACAAATACCAGCAGAGTTGCCAAGTGATTTGGAAGGATTCTGATGAGTGCCAGGTAGCACCCATGATAATACACCTTATTACCCCTCTTTTTCTTCCTTCTTACTGCATTGTCCTGATGACTGCACCAAAGTATATTAACAAGATTGTTCTAATTATGATTAATAAGATACGAATTACCTAAAATCATGATTGTTGATTGAAGGACTAATGTGCATTGAATTAATGGAAATATTTAGAAATTCTCTTTTTGAATCTATAGGTGCAGATGTTTGGGCAAAGACAATTTTGGTCATTTCCAGAGGCGGTCCTAATAATCTCTGGAGTTAACATAAGGATAATGCACTAGTCTCCAATATGATTGGAGAGATTTTGAGATAAGGGGGTGAATCATCTCCAGAGCTAAACAGAAAGCCATAAAGCATATCTCCAGAGTTGCAGACAAAAGGACACAACTCTAGAGCCTCCTCAACACAAATGTAGATTTCTAGCACCACTTCTAGTCAACACTTCCAATGGTAATCGGGGTGCTCCAGATATTACTCAATCAGCACTTGAGTAATTGGGTGAAGACCTTAGTTAACTGCTGGAAGTTTTATCTCTCTTTTTGATTTTGCATGAGTTCTTGACAAACTGATTTAAATACCTATATTTTAGGGCCTCACTGCCTAGTTGTATTTGAAACTAAGACTCAGATTTAGTGAGACTGATATTCCACTAAATTTATTTTAATTGCATGACTTTTTACTCCATAGTTCAATACTTAGTAGAATAAAAGATTGGTACTATCTCATAGATGAACTAGTAGTTAGGGTAAGTGATATCTCATCACTGAATTAGATATAAACTTACAAAAGTAGCAACAAAATAGACATCGGATGAATTATTATTATTGTGATCTCATTTTGATATAGACACTTTTCTAAATACAAAATGATACTGATGGAATTGGACTGAAAGTGAATTGTGATATTATCTTCTTGTGCTGATTCATTGCTTTAGTCTTTAGCCCTAAGGGTGTGGAGCAAGGGCCCACTCCCACCACCAAGGTAGAAGGCTAGTATTGTTTGTTTTGTTATTCTGTTTTAGATTCTATTTAAGGATACAGTTACTATTTTCTCATAAATAAATGTATGTTTCAATTGTATGGAATAGTATAGATCTACATCAGTAATTCACTGTTTCAGCTTTGTTTTCAATATTCCTAGAATTCATTTTCATAGCAAATAGATTAGTAGCATTAGTTTCTTCAATCAATAGAGATCATTAGAGTTAGTTAAATAAACTGGCAACTATAGGATTCTTAATTGCAGATAGCCAAGGACACAGCCATGGATTTGACACATGAAAATATGATTAAATGCTTAGGACCAACAACCCTTGTCATTTTTGGCACCGTTGCAGGGGACTCTGTGTTAATTAGGGAAACTTAGTTAAACAATTTTAGAATAGATTGAATCTGTATGGTTAGAGCTAGGGATTCAAAAGGAAGATACATAAAATAGACACCCCATCAACAAACTATAGGAGAAACCAGTAGGGTGGCACAAGATTTTGTCGAAGAGAGAGACCTAGAACCTACCTTGGAAACTGCACCTCAATTCAATAATCCCTTAAACCCTCCAAGTCCTCCACTCATTGAATATATCCAGAAATTGCAACAGAAATTCCAGGCAGATCCTTTGACAGAAACTAATTCCTCTGAATCTCACAATGAATCTCAAGGAGAAGAACCAGCATCAGACATGGATGATAATCATGATAATCATGAAGAGGAGGATAATCAGGCCCCAAGAACCTTCTCATATCCCATTGTTCTAGCTACTGGAGATAACGCCCCTATGAAAAATATTTCACCTGCACACTTGCCAAATTTTAGGGGTCTTGCTTTTGAGGATCCCGATAAGTTTTTGTTTGAATTCAAAGTGGTATGCCAGACTTACGATTATGGATCAGATAATCAAAAACTCAAATTGTTTCCCTCAACCCTGAAGGATTCTGCAATGAGATGGTTCTTGGGCTTGCCCCAAAATTCCATCCATTCCTGGGATCAGATGGAGATAGAATTCTTGGGAAAATACCAAGACTACTGTAGAGTTAGTGATAAAAATGTGGAATTATTCAAAATTAAACAGAGAGAGGAAGAGACCTTAGAGGATTATGTGGATAGCTTCAACTTTTCTTTGCGAAGGTATGGAAACCCTGTAAATCACTCTTTGGCCAGAACCCTGTTTGTAAAAGGATTAGACAAAGACTCAAAATAGGCACTGGATCTAATGGGAAAAGGGAATATCAATAAAATGGATATGCCTGCTATAGAAGAACTCTACAAGAACTATTCCAGAACCCAAGATGGAGTGAGAACACCCAAATCTTTCAAAGGGAAGAATGAAATAGGATATTTAATGGAGGAAATTACAAATCTTAAAATAGATATTCTAGTCCAACTAAATACCACATTAGATGGGATTTAGGAAAAAACTAGAATAAATGATCAAGACATAACAACTGAACCACTCTCCATCTATTGTCCTAGGTGTAGAAACAAACATCTGTTGAGAGAATGCCATTTAGATAAATTAGAGATCTGTCAGATCTATGACAGGGAACATCCTACCAGTTAGTGCAATCAACTCCCAACCTTAAAAAGGATAAGTAAAAAGAATGCCATCATAGAGGAGGAGTTGAACTATGTAGGACAAAAACAAGCAGGGAATTTTTCTTATAATCAGTATCCAAACCAGGCTTCTTATAGGGGTCGTTCTAATTGGGGAAATAATCAATGGAATCCAACTTGGCATGGGCCTTAGAATAATCCTCCTTGGGGATCACAAGATTGGCCAAACCAACAATGGCATAACCAACATTGGCAAAATCAGCCCTGGGGGAATCAACAAAGGCAACAATAGTTTGGATCACAAAACATGCAGCCTCATTGGGGTCCTCAATAGGGATATAATCAACAATACTAGGGACAACCTCAATGTTTCCAACCTCAACAACAAGCATTACTAACTAGACCCCCCAACACAAAAGGGCAGTCACAAAATGAACCAGTTAGCCAACCACCCTTACCAGCTCAACCTATACCAAATGTACAGAATAAGAAGGGAGCAGCTGTTTACATGACAGAACAAGAAAACATGGCTGGTATTAATGACATATATTCCAATAATCTCCAGCTACGTTCTGGGAAAGCACTTCCAAGACCATCTCCTCCAACTATAGTTGAAGTAACCAATGATGAGGAACCTAAAAATCTGTCCACTCAGCTTCCAGAGGAGATTACTATAGAAACAGTGCTAAAAGAACCTGTTAGACTTAGGGCACACAACTGAGAGGGGGGGTGAATCAGTTGTGCAAAACTTCCTCAAATTAAACACTTGAATCTTCTTTAGTGATTAGAAGAATATTAATCATGAACCATAATGCATTCAAATCAAAAGCAAAAACATATCAACACATAAGACACCAAGATTTTGACGTGGAAAACCCAATTAAGGGAAAAACCACAGGGTGATTAACCCAAGAATGTATTCTCTATTAGAAGAATAGAAAGGACAAATGACACATGCTAATTAGGGCTCACTGCCTGAGCACACTGCTCACAAGAGGCTCACTGCCTACAAGAGACACACTATCTACAAAGAAATAAGTATCACCTTTATGAACTAGAAAATAGCATCTTCACCATGCTTGAATCAGTTCCATTTAAGCCCAATACTTCTGCTCTTCCTTTCGCACTTCTCCTTGCTACCACACACTCATCACCGCAAGACACACTCCAAAATGACTTCACAATCCCTTATTTATACAAGGCATCAACTTAGGAACAATCATCTAAGTTGGCAAACACCTACAAGAACATCCGTAAGACGTGTAATACATCCAGTCAGCCAGTCTCAAGAAGAACACCAATATCTAGTGGTTGTTCTTCAAATGCAAACTCTAACTTCAATGCGGGCCACCAACATGAACTGGACATGATCCAACGATCATCATAACCTTCCCTGAATCACCAAGAACATCCTACTGGAATTCTTTTCTCCTTCATCCGAAGCTTCAAGAACACAGTCTGTCATCACTGTCACAAATGAATAGGCTCTTCCAGACCTTCAAACCATGAACCAATCTAGTTGACACTTCACAGGGACGTCCTCAACACTCCCTCAAATCCACAAACTGGGATAATGAAATTCTGGATCTCACCGGACCTATCTGTGACATTCTGTCACCTCTGAACACCTGTCAGAACTGGTTCTACTTGAGCGATCATAACTTCTTCATATCTTCATGCGGACCTCTGAAAACTTGACTAGAGCATCTCAAGACTTATATTTACAAACCCTTTAAACCGCATCCTCTGATCCTCAACCTATTGAGGACTTTTACCTTCTTGTCATCACTGTTCTTCACTGTTCCTAATTGAGACTAATTTTCTCAATATCCTCAGTACAGAGCTCATCTAATCCTTCTCATTAATGCAACATGAGTATTTTGACATCAATGACAACACCAGTTAGGCCCATACTTGCAACAATCTCCCCCTTTGTCATTGATGGCAACATATGATGTGAAAAACCATCAAGACAAGAACTTCTCCTTGCTGTCACAACTCCCCCTAACAGCAACAAATATTCACACGTCTTCTCTTCCTTTATTGCTCCCCCTTTGATCAGAAACCACTTGTTTTTCACATGTCTTCTCTCCCCCTTTGACATCAATGGCAAAGGGCTCATACTTGCAACTCCATTACTTCATAACATACCAGCTACTCCCCCTGAGTAGCAGCATCCTATCATCAATCCAGATCACAAGATATGACTGTGATATCCACCGGATTGATGCACATCAGTGCATCCTAGTTCATCACCGGAGGGGCAATAACCCCTAACTTCTCCCTGAGATACTCAAAAGAGTCCTTAGGAAGAGGTTTAGTAAAGATATCTGCAATCTGATCCTTAGAGGGCACATACTCCAATCTGACTTCATCCTTGTTCACTTGCTCTCTCAGAAAGTGAAACTTGATAGATATATGCTTAGTCTTAGAATGCAACATTGGATTCTAAGAAATATTTATTGCACTTGAATTATCACAGAAAATTGTGATAGGCTCCTCATATTCTACTTGGATATCTCTTAGCATCTGCTTCATCCACAAAACTTGAGTGCAACTACCTGCTACTGCAATGTATTCTACTTCAGTTGTAGACAGGGATATTGCCTCTTATTTCTTGCTTAGCCAAGAAACCAATATTTTTCCCAAAAAGAATGCTCCTCCACTGGTACTCTTCCTGTCATCCACATCTCCTACACAATTTGCATCTATATATGCATGAAGATAAAAATTATGATCTCTAGGATACCATAGACCATACTCAACTGTTCCTTTTAAGTACCTAAAAATCCTTTTGATTTCCATGACATGAGATTCTCTGGGATCAGCCTGGAATCTCGCCACAAGACCAACAGCCTGCATTATATCTGGTCTAGTTTGAGTGAGATACAATAATCCTCCAATCATTGATTTGTACTTTGTCTGATCTGCCTTAGGAGAGTCATCATCTTTGCTCAACTTACATCCGGTTGCCATGGGAGTATTCATTGGCTTTGAATCTTCCATTCCAAATTTCCTCAACAATTCTTTCACATATTTGGTCTGAGAAATAAAGATTCCTTTCTTTGTTTGAGTAATTTGCAGACCTAAGAAGAAATTCATTTCACCGAGCATTGACATCTCAAACTCACTTTTCATTTGATTTGCAAAGGTTTTACACATACTGTCTCTTCCTCCAAAGATGATATCATCAACAAATACTTCAACAATCAAGATGTTTTCATGATCAATTTTGAAATATAGGTTACTATTAGCAGTACCTTTGTTGAAACCAATCTTCAAAAGATGTTTGTCCAGTCTTTCATACCAGGCTCTTGGGGCTTGCTTTAGTCCATACAGTGCCTTCTTCAATTTGCAGACCATATCACCATGCTCAGATAATTGAAAACCATCCGGTTGTTCAATGTACACTTCTTCTAAGTCACCATTCAAGAAGGCAGACTTGACATCCATCTAATACACCTTGAAATCCTTGAAGGCAGCAAATGCAAGAAATAATCTAACTGCTTCAATTCTTGCCACCGAAGCAAAGGTTACTTCAAAAACAATCCCTTCTATTTGAGAGTAGCCTTTGCAGACCAATCTAGCTTTATTTCTGATTAGTTCACCAACTTCATTTAGTTTGTTTCGGAAGACCCATTTGGTTCCAATCACATTCTTGTTTCTATGTTTGGGAACAAGATCCCAAGTGTGATTTTTTCAATTTGCATCAACTCTTCCTCCATTGCTTTGGTCCAGTTTTCATCATTGCAGGCTTCATTTATTGTCTTAGGTTCAATCTTTGAAATCAGACAATATTCATCTAAATTTTGAGCAATTTTCCTTCTAGTTTACACACCTTTGCTTTTGTCACCTATGATCTAATCTTCAGAGTGGTTCAGTCTTACATACCTTAGAACTTTGGGAGTTTCTTGCACTTCTGCTTCTTGATCAGGCTCATTCAGACCTATCTCTTCTTCCTGATTTACCGGATCAGTCTGAATCTGACTTTCAAAAGAGGATTGAGCTTCTTGAACCAGAACACCATTCTGATCATCTTCATCATATTCATAAAACCTTGAGGGTTTTTCTATTCCCTCATCAACCTTCACATTTGTACTTTCTATCATCTTTCTTAGTTTCTTGTTATAACACTGGTAAGCTTTGCTTTGAGTAGAGTAACCCAAGAATATTCCTTCATCACTTCTAGCATCAAACTTGCCTAAATCTTCATCTCTTTTGATGTAACATTTGCTACCAAAGACTCTAAAATATCTTACAGTAGGAGTAATGCCAAACTAGAGTTCATAAGGGGTCTTACCGGTATTGCTTCTGATTTGAACTCGATTAAGAGTATAGACTGCAGTGCTGACAGCTTCTCTCCAATAGATCTGAGGAACATTTGCTTCCATCATCATGGTCCTAGATGCTTCCTAGAAGGTCCGGTTCTTTCTCTCCACTACTCCATCCTGCTGTGGAGTCCTCAAAGTAGACAACTATCTCTTAATTCCATGTTTCTCACAAAATTCTATGAACTCACTGGATGTGAATTCTCCACCTCTATCAGACCTCAGACATTTCAACTTTATTCCTATTTCATTTTCTACCATAGCCTTGAATATTTTGAATTTCTCAAGAGCTTCTGATTTCTCCTTTAGAAAGGTTACCCACATCATCCAGGAATAGTCATCTATTAGCAGCATGAAGTATCTATCACCTTGAATACTTCTGGTTCTTGTTGGACCACAAAGATTAGTGTGGACTAAGTCCAATAATCTGGTCGAAGACAGTTCCTTGCTTTTGAATGTGACTCTACTCAGCTTACCCAACTGACATTCCTTGCACAAGCTGTTAGTAGGTTTCACCAATTTTGGAAGATCTCTTACAGCCTGAGTATTGCTTATCTTGATGATATTATCAAAATTCACATGACACATCCTTTTATGCCATAACCAACTCTAATCAACTTGAACAAATAATTAGCTTTTACCAATACCAACCAAGTGGAAGATATTACCTTTAGTTTGAGCACCGGATGCAATCTCTGCTCCAAATCTTTCAAAGATTTTGCATTTTCCATCCTTGAATCAGAGATCATTGCCTTTGTCCAATACTAAGAAGATTGTGCTTCAAAACTTCAACATACAGTACATTACTAGTTTTGTTTCTTCCATCAAAAGAAATAGTTCCTCTTCCTCTGATTCTACCAGCAGAATTATCACCAAACTTTGCCACTCCTCCTTCATACCTTTCCAAGTCTATGAACTTATTTTTGTCACCTGTCATGTGGTGAGAGCAACCACTGTCAATGACCCAATCATTCTTTTCTTCAACTTGGGTAGCCAGAGCTCTTTCTACAACTTTATGATTGATAGATATAGAGGATATTGGTTCTTCTTCCTTGATGGCAATAAACACCCATTCACTTTCGGATTTGTTTCCTATCTCTGATTCATCATCTGTTACTCCTTCATTATCATCTTCTTCATGAACATAGTAACAATTCTTTTGGAACCTTGATCTGTTAGGATTTGTCTTTGAAAACCTTTCCGGACATCTTGAGGCAAAATAACCAATCTTATTGCAATTGAAACACTTAAAAGGCAATTTTCCTTCATACTTACTGGATCCTCTTGGCAGTCTTTTTGCAATGAGGGCTTCAAGTTGAATAGTTTCTATTTCTTCTTCTTCCAGGTCTTTTCTTACTTTTTCATACCATGACAGTTTCCTTGATGAGTTCTCTCCTGGATCAAATCCTTGTTTACCTTTCACAAAGGCACTGGCTTTGAATGCAGATTTAGTTTTAGGGGGATCATCTCCAAACTTGGTCATTTCAAAAGCAACCAGTTTGCCAGCCAATTGGTCTCTTGTGACAGTTGTATGGGCTCTGAATTCATCAATGGCAACAACCTTGATTTTGTAAGAGGTAGGAAGGGATTTAAAAATTTTACCAACAATCTCATTTTCATCCAAGACTCCACCAGAATTTCTAATTCCACAAACTAGCTCATTCACTCTTGGCATAAAAGTGGTAATATTTTCATCATCTCTCATCTTTAGTTTTTCAAATTTCCCTTTTAGACTTTGTAACCTTGCACATTTAACATACTCGTCTCCTTCATGCAAAAGTTCCAGTTTAATCCAGATCTCATAGGCAGTTGGTAGGCCAATAACATTTGAGAGCTCTGAGTCAGTTAATGCGCTTAGAAGAGCCTCTTTGGTCTGCAGATTGTTTTCAGCATCTGTGATTTCATTTAGGGTTGTCGGACCACCCTGTGGAGGTACATACGCTTTTGTGACCATGGACCAGTACACCATTCCCATACACTGCAAGTGATATTTCATGCAACCTTTCCAAAGAGCAAAGTTGGTTCCATCAAACTTCAGACTATCCTTCTTGTATGACGACATCTTGGATCTCCTCAAGCAGTTAAGCTCCTTTTAGAGGAACTTAGCTCTGATACCAATTGTTAGACTTAGGGCACACAAATGAGAGGGGGGGTGAATCAGTTGTGCGAAACTTTCTCAAATTAAACACTTGAATCTTCTTTAGTGATTAGCAGAATATTAATCATGAACCATAATGTACTCAAATCAAAAGCAGAAACATATCAACACATAAGACACCAAGATTTTGATGTGGAAAACTTGGTTAAGGGAAAAACCACAGGGTGATTAACCCAAGAATGTATTCTCTGTTAGAGGAATAGAAAGAACAAATGGCACATGCCAATTAGGGCTCACTGCCCGAGCACACTGCTCACAAGAGGCTCACTGCCTACAAGAGACACACTGTCTACAAAGAAATAAGTATCACCTTTATGAACTGGAAAATAGCATCTTCACCATGCTTGAATCAGTTCCATTTCAACCCAATACTTTTGCTCTGCCTTTTGCACTTCTCCTCGCTACCACACACTCATCACCACAAGACACACTCCAAAATGACTTCACAATCCCTTATTTATACAAGGCATCAACTTAGGAACAATCATCTAAGTCGGCAAACACCTACAAGAACATCCGCAAGATGTGTAATACATCCGATCGACCAGTCTCAAGAAGAACATCAATATCTGGTGGTTGTTCTTCAAATACAAACTCTAACTTCAATGCGGACCACCGACATGAACTGGACATGATCCAACGATCATCATAACCTTCACTGAATCACCAAGAACATCCACACTTCATCATCCTACTGGAATTCTTTTCTCCTTCATCCAGAGCTTCAAGAACACAGTCTGTCATCACTGTCACAAATGAATAGGCTCTTCTGGACCTTCAATACATGAACCAATCTAGTTGACACTTCACAGGGATGTCCTCAACACTCCCTCAAATCCACAGATCGGGATAATGAAATTTCAGATCTCACCGGACCTATCTGTGACACTCTGTCACCTCTAAACACCTGCCAGAACCGGTTCTACTTGAGTGACCATAACTTCTTCAGATCTTCATGCGGACCTCTGAAAACTTGACTGGAGCATCTCAAGACTTATATCTACAAACCCTTTAAACCGTATCCTTTGATCCTCGACCTATTGAGGACTTTTACCTTCTTGTCATCACTGTTTTTCACTGTTCTTGATTGAGACTAATTTTCTCAATATCCTCAGCACACAGCTCATCTAATCCTTCTCATTAATGCAACATGAGTATGTTGACATCAATAACAACACTGGTTAGGCCCATACTTGTAATAGAACCATCCTTGGATAACTCTGGAGTTCCTCCTAAAAGAATGACTCTGGAGAACACCCCTGGAAACATTTTTGCTAAGAACTCTGGAGATGCTCTGGAGATAGAAAAACTAGCACCATACCTAGAATGGATCAAACAACATGTCCCTCAGAAAAAGGTTTTACAAAAACAAGTCCAATCTACCTTGGAATCAGAACTTTTACAAGAAATTAGACAATTGAACATTGAAATTCCACTCCTACAAGCAATTAGGGATGTGCCTAAACTGAACCAATTCATCAAACAACATTGTGTTAAGACCCCGGGAAGGAAGAAAAACTTTCCTTCCACCATCCAGGTGGAAGGAAAAGTAGTAGACCTCCTAATGGGAGAAATGATCCTCCCAAAATATGGAGATCCTGGGAATCTTGTCATAACTGTTTATATCTTAGGGGTAGAAATATCCAATGTTTTGGTTGATTTGGGAGCAGCAATAAATGTAATGGCCGTGCATACAATGGGCAATTTAGCCCTAATAGTTATCCAGTCCACATCCACAATCCTTCAACTCACTGACCAGTCGGTAGCTATTCCAAAAGGGGTGATAACTAATGTTCCAGTTGTGATAGAATCATAGGAATTCCTAGTAGACTTCCTGATATTAGAACCAAGAAACCAGTGAAATGCTTATCCATTGATATTAGGAAGACCATGGCTAGCTACAGCAACAACATCTATTGATTGTTGAACTGGGGATATGGTCATTTCTAATGGAATAGATTTGAAGAAAATATCTTTGTACCCTCCAGCTAAACCCTCAATACATTATTCAAGAAGAGTATGGGTAGATGAGCCAGATAACATGGAAAATAGTGCCTCAGTAGCTATAGTTACCATCAAAGAAAATTTGGGTGAGTTGGAAGAAGAAATCCACTCTGATACAATAGAAGATATCACCCACATTCTTATTAATGAGGATATAATGGAGCTAGCCCAAGATTCAAGGAGAGAATTTCTCACTTCTGCTCATTGTACCCTAGCAAATATCATTCCTTGTGGAGAGGCCTTTTATAGAGACTTAGTCACATTCCACATGTTGCTTCCACATTCTTGCCCTCTTAATGCCATGACTTCAAGATATGGATTGAATACATCTATGGATCAGATCACAAAACAAGTCATGATTTTACCTGGGAAAACACTAAATATCAACACCCAGTTAGCAGAAAAATAGGAAGAAGAACTTATCAAACTCCTAATTTCCCATTTAGCAGCTTTTGCTTGGGAATACCAAGATATGAAGGGCATCCCTCCTAAGATCTGCACTCATCATATATACACTGAAGATGTCAAACTTTGTAGACAACCCCAGAGAAGATTGAATCCTACTTTAAAAGACATTGTTAAGACTGAAATAGCAAAACTGCTGCAAGCAGGGTTTATATATCCAATCTCAGACAATCAATGGGTCTCACCCTTAGTCATAGTACCTAAAAAGAATGGGAAGTGGAAAGTATGTATTGACTATAGAGAGCTAAACAAAGCCACAAAAAAGGACTACTTTCCCTTACCATTCATTGACCAAGTGCTAGACAACCTTGTAGGGAGGAAGTATTTTTCTTTCCTAGATGGGTTCAGTGGATATAACCAAATCCAAGTAGCACCTGAAGATCAGGATAAAACCACTTTCACTTTTTCTTGGGGAACTTTTGCCCACAAAGTTCTTCCATTTGGACTATGTAATGCTCTAGCTACATTTTAGAGGCTTGTTTTAGCCATTTTTGCTGAAATAGCTAATGAGTGTATGGAAGTCTATATGGATGACTTTACTGTGTATGGGGACAACTTTGAAGAAGCTCTCATAAACCTAGAGAAGGTATTAAAATGCTATGAAAAAAATTGACTATCCATGAGCCATGAAAAGTACTTCATGATGGTAGAAGAAGGAATTGTATTGGGACACCACATCTCAACAAATGGGATCAAAGTAGACCAAAACAAAATAGAAGTGATCAAATAGTTACCTTCATCTAAAAATTAGATAGATGTTAGAAGTTTTCTGTGTCATGTAGGCTACTATAGGAGATTTATAGAAAATTTTGGCAAAATAGTTGCTCCTCTGTTTACCCTGCTTAACAAAGACGCATAATTCTTATGGATAGAGGATTGTCAATCAGCATTTGAAACCCTTAAGGAGAAACTTACTGTCACACCTATTTTAAGAGGACCCAATTGGACTCTACCATTTCACATACAAATTGATGCTTCAAATGAGTCTATTGGAGCAGTCTTAGGACAGAAAGAGGAGGGAGAAGGTATGCATGCCATCTAATACATTAGTAAAAACCTTACCTCTGCAAAAAGAAACTACACCACAACTGAAAAAGAATTCTTGGCAGTCATATATGTTATAAACAAATTTAGGCATTATATCACCGGATACAAAATATTTGTACATACTGATCATGCAGCCATCAAATACTTAATGAATAAGCTAATAGTGGGTGCAAGGATAATTAGGTGGTTATTGCTATTGTAGGAATTTGACATTACCATAGTTGATAATCTAGGCAAACTTAATTTGGTTGTTGACTTTCTGTCAAGATTGCATACAGGTGGAGATAACCAACCAGTGGAGGATAGATTTCTAGATGAACATATTTTTGTTATCTCCTCTACTACACCTTGGTTTGCAGACATAGCTAATCTCTTAGCTACATGCTTGTTTCCATCCCATTTTACCTCCAAACAAAAGAAACGCTTACTTAAGAAAATCTTGTCTTACAAATGGTTAAATGGTTTACTATTTAAATGTGGTCCTGATTTCATTTTACGTAGGTGTCTAAAAGTTGATGAAATTTTTGATGTCCTAAGGGCATGTCATGATGAACCATTTGGTGGACACTATTCTTCACACAGAACCATCCACAAAATTATGGGAGCTGGTTATTACTGGACCTCTATTCATAAGGATACCAAGAAGTATATGCAGTAGTGTGATTAGTGCTAAAGGATGGGACAACCAACCTTCATCCAGGAAATGTCACTTCATCCTCAAGTAATGTTGGAACAATTTGAGCAATGGGGTCTAGACTTTGTGGGACCAATTTCTCCACCATCATCAGGCAAAGAGTACATTCTGGTATGCACAGACTATGTGACTAAATGGGTTGAAGTTCAGGGATTGCAATTTGCAAGAAAAGAGAAAGTTGTTGATTTCCTTTATAATAAAATTTTCTTGAGGTTTGGAGCCCCAAGATCAATAGTTTCAGATAGAGGACCTTAATTGACTTCCCAGGTAATCAAAGCATTCACAGACTTATATCAAGTTACGCATACGAAATCTTCACCCTACCATCCCCAAGCCAATGGGTAGGTGGAGGTGACTAATAGGGAACTAGAGAATATCCTAACAAGGATAGTGGCCATGTATAGAAAGGAATGGGCTAATAGATTACCTGAAGCAGTTTGGGCTTACAATACCACTTGGAAGTCCACAATAAAATTCTCACCATATGAATTGGTTTATGGAAAGAAACCCATCCTATCTATAGAATTTAAACTACAAACACTCAAAACATCATTAGATATTAGTCTACCATTGTCTATAGCACAACATAATAGGATTCTTCAACTCAATGAGTTGGATAAAATCTGTACAGAAGCCATACAGCAAACAGAACTTGTTCAATATCAAAGGAAACAATGGCATGACCAACACATCAAAAGAAGGACATTTCAGTAAGGTGACTGGGTTCTCCTATATGATTCTAAGCTCAAGGAGTTCAAGGGGAAGCTACAAACTCATTCAATGGGTCCTTATCAAAGAAATGAAGTTTTTGAGAACGGAAGAGTTTTGCTAAAACCCATTGATGGAAGCACAGATACATTCTTAGTGAATGGCCATAGAATTCGACTTTATAAAATGCCATCAACTAAGGAGGAATTTATCAAGGATTTGTGCTTGGTTACAGGGGACCCACCCTCTGTCATAGATTAGACTTGAAAAAAAAGGAAGGTTGAAAACCAGCAAATGACGGCCTTCTTGAAAAAAAAAAGGTTGAAAACTAGCAAATGGCAGCCTTCTAAAAAAAAAGAGAAAGATGGAAAACTAGTAAATGGCTATCTTTCTCCACCAAGGGGATTGAAAACTAGTAAATGGTGGTTCCCTTCTTCTTGTTGGATTGGAATAATCAAGCTATGGAGGTAATCAGGTGCCAAGAGTTACTAAAACACATCTATGTAACAAACTAGGAGCACTTCCAGTGCTTCACAAACTTGGAGCACCTCTGACACTTCACAAACTTGGAGCACCTCCAATGCTTCACAAACTAAGAGCACCTCTAGCACTCCACCAATAAAGAGCCATTTTAAAATATAAAAATAAGGAGGGGACCCACCTCTCTAGGTAATAAAGTGGAGACATCATTCGATGAGGTCAACATGACTCATCCTCCACTCTATGACATAAACAATGATGAATTCAGCATGCATATCATCAGCAATCAAAAATCCATCACTCTCGCATGCGCAAGTCATCACAAATTGATTTACTAACATCACCTGACAACATGTCATTCCCAGACCACTCCACGGGAATATTTGTAGAATATGTGACAACAAGGATGCTAACACCAATTCAAAACCATGTAGGAGCTGCTCACGTGTCGGGTCACATCAAGTCTCACCAAAGCCGCAGCGTTCCAGCCAAGTACATTGAATCATCATCATTAAGATTGGTTCAGGTAATTCTCTTTAATTAACTTAATTAGTAACGGTCTTGTCAATTCTATTTTTAGGTGTTTTTATCGTGACACATCTCCCTGCCATTATTTCCCTTCTTAATTCATGCATGCTACCATATTTGCCACACTGTCAAGCTGTCTACAGAGTATCCCATCACTCTCCTACAATTATGATTGTATAAACACAATAAACTAGTGTCAAGCTTCTTTCCCATAATCTAAGCAGTAAAACAAAACAACATATCAACCCTCATTCAAGATTGCAGATTTCTCTAAAAATCTTTGAGTGTAAAATTCAAGTTTGCTGATACAGTCCTCTGGAGTGAAAAGAGAAAAAAGCCACAGAGAGAAGCAGGAATAATTTTACCCACAGGAGGAGGAATAGGACAAGGAAATGGGAGTTAAAAAGAAGTCAGAGCTAGAGAATATAACATGCCTTCTACAAGATCAAGTTGTAGCAGACATTCTAAGGAATGTAGGGTGGTTAGAGTTCTTGGAGAAATTTGATGGTTTTCAAGAGGATATTGTTGATGATTTCCTATGTAACCTGAAAGATAATCAAACAATTGTGAGAGGGGTTTAGGTCAATATCTCTTCCACCATCATTAGTCATATCTCAGGATTACCAGAACAAGGTGAGAGGTTTTACCATTTGAAAACCCTATATGCTGATTTAATTAAAAATTTCTCTAAAGAAGGTGAACCTGCAATACAATTACATTTAAGAAAAAATGAGGTTAAAGGAATTGTTAGGTCTTCACTTCCACACCCATGGCAGTCTATAGCATTATGGGTGATGAAATACTTTACATGTGATGGCCAATTTTCTATAGGTTTAGGATCAATAATGAATATGTTAATTTTTCTGAGGCATGGAAATGCTCACCTCGAATTTAGCATAAACATTCCAAACATTCTGTATTCTACCATTAAAGCATCTGTAGACAAGTATCAACAAGGGAAAGATCCTATGAAAAACTATGGCCTCATTTTTCTTATTGTGAAACATCACTTTCTGTCTCAAGCTGATGGAGAAGCTTTATGGCAGACATTTTTAGACAATAAACCACAGGACAAAACACTAGAGAGGGCACAGAGAATGGATGAACCTTCCTCTACCCAGCAGGAAGAGGAGGCAGAGCCTTCAACTTCCTCTCCAACTACTAAGAAAGATAAAGGTCAAAATCCCTCACTGGAGGCAACTTCATCTGTTGCCCCTATTACTGGCAAAAAGAGGAAAGGGAAGGAAGTTATGGATGAAGCTTCAGCTGCCTCAACACAACTATTCTGTTATAGACAAACCCCCTATATGGAAGTTATGGATGAAGCTTCAACTGCCTCATCATAGCTAAGGGAACCTGTTATAGAACAAACCCCCTATATGACCTTGGCTGAGGAGTCTATTCCAATTAAATAGACAGGGGAAATAGTTGTTATAGAGCAGACCTCCACCTAGACTTCTAGCCCCAAGAAGCAAAAGAAGAAGACAAGGCAGGTTTAGAAAACAAAAATAACTTCAAAGAAAACTAATTCCAGCATACACTAGTGGGCTAAGGAAGCATCTCATGATTTAGATGAAATTCCTCTAGTTATAAAAAAGAAACAAAGAGAAGTTTCCCCAGAGCCATCTATTCATTCAGTTTCCCATAGTCTAACTTCACAACATTTTTCCTGCTCCGGAGATAGAACAAAGAGACACTTTTACTATTTCCTCAGAATCTGAGGATAATATACCTGCTACAAAGGCACCTACTCCACCTGTGCTATGGAGAAGCAAGAGAAAAATGCAACTTATCCAAGCTGAAAAAGATACTGCTCTCCTGGCTGAAGTTCTCTTGGGTTTCAAGACTTCTGTAGATGAGGCTAGGATCAGCACCAATAATTGCAGAGAGAAATCAAGAGGAAGTTCAGGACCAGGAGATTGCAGGAAAAGTTAAAAAGGGCAAGTGGATGCAGCTGACAGTGAAGGGCAAAGAACTGTGGAAAACCCTAAAGTGGAACAAACAAAAGAAGAAATAAGGACTTATTCTCACCCCTCTGATCAGAAGGATTTTGAGATTTCAAGGGAACAGCTAATGCTAGAGGAAATAGATAATCTGAAGAGATTATTATGGGGAAAGAACCTAATTATTAATGACCTCAAGAAGGTCATGAAAGAAAAAGAAATGGAACAAAAACAGATGATTGAGGGACTGCAAGCAGAGCTCCAAAATAAACAGAAAATAATTCAGGAGAAAGAGGCAGAAATGAGAGACAAAGAAACAAAGGCAGCCCAAAGCATCAAGGGAAAGGAGACAGAGGCAGCACAAAATATTTTTGATCTTATAAAGGCTCGAGACAATAGTCTCAAAATAATTGCAGCACTTGTTGAGAAAGTACAAAGTCAAGCCAAACAATTAACATGGGCCAACAATAAGATAGATGATCAAGAAGAGTACATTCAGGAGTTGATTGGCCCAGTGGCAGCCATGGAACAGGGGGTGCAAATAGATCCATACTTAGGCCCAATTCCAATAGATATTCCTAAAGCCCTATTCCATTAGGAAAGAACATGTAGGGAATAGGAGGCTTCTAAACCCATGCTACAATTACAAAGGGCAGTAACTTCCATGTCACAAAGGGTACAAACTTTGGAAGAAAAGGTCCTCCAAATAGTTTCCATTTCATCTGAGATCCTATCTTGCAGACCCCTCAGTGGAAGTTATGCTCTGTTTCTACAATAAAGAATCCTACATCTTTGGTTCTATCTAATTTGATTGAGGACATAGAGACAGGGATAGGGTTCATGGAGGCATACATGAGAAGTTCTAATGAGGATAAAGATTTTATGTGTGAGTTATATTTGCATGGTTTCTGCATCGATGATCATACCTTCATTATCAACTATTTTGTAGGAGAATGACAACTTAGGGAATTCATGTCATTGATGAGAAATCATCATATTTGGAATGAAAAGATGGAGGCTTATATATAGAAGGATGCAGAAACAAGCCTTTTATCATAAGAGAATATCCAAATCCCAATGCTTTTAAGATCCATTTTAGGGCACACATTTACTCCCCAGATGGTAAGACCAAGATTTTGCCTTTATATCTAAAACATATGCAGGAATGTTCCATTGATTTTGGCCTCCTCATAAACAGTTTATCTAATCAAATGCTTCTAGTGATAAAGAAAAGGTGGAACACTTCAACTACATAATAGAAGATGAGAGAAGTGGTGTCCCCTACCAACATATGGTTGTTTATGAGGAAGGCCAGGACAGTGTCCAAAATGATGGATAAATACCAGCTAGAGTGGATAGGTGGCCATTTCAGACCTCTCTCATCATTGAGCCACTACCTATTTGGGCTAAACAAATGGAAGATGATAAATTTTAGGAATGGATGAAGCAGGTTGATTAGTTTAGAAGAAATGGTAATACAGACTGCACCACTTGGTCTACTTATGCAAATGACTACAACTTGACTGATAGAATATTCTACTTGAATAAGTCTAGATTGTGAAAAGAAGGAGGACCTACTAACCTTTAAGTACGGAGGGATGATGAGTGCCAAGTAGCACCCATGATAATACACCTTTTTACCCCTCTTTTTCTTCCTTCTAACTCCATTGTCCTGATGACTGCACCAAAGTAGATTAAAAGGATTGTTCTAATTATGGTTAATAAGAGATTAATTACCTAAAATCATGATTGTTGATTGAAGGACTAATGTGCATTGAATTAATACAAATATGTAGAAATTCTCTCTTTTTGAATCTACAGGTGCAGATGTTTGGGTAAAGACTATTTTGGTCATCTTCGGAGGTGGTCCTAATAATCTCCGAAGCTAAGGATACCGTACCAGTCTCCAATATTTTCTAATATGATTAGAGAGATTTTGAGATAAGGGGGTGAATCATCTCCGAAGCTGGATTGAAGTCATGAGCATATCTCCGGAGCTTAATAGAAAGCCATAAAGTTGTTGGCCTCATTTTCAACACTTCCAAATTTAAACATTTTGTGTCAAAATGTCAAGTCTAACCATGCTTTGAACCCTCTCCAGAGTCACCTTTCGATTACAAAACACCAATGTCACATTTTTCCTACATGAGTCATTGAGATAACTTATTTCTGAGATGTCACAATTTGTTTCTCTACATTGAACTTTGCATAACAACATCATTTTGGAGCAGAGACACTCATCATTTCACTGAGTTTCTCGGCCACACTTATCCAGTTTACGGCATTTTATGAAAACAAGTAAATATTGAAAATCTATGATAGATGGTACAAAATAATTTTTATGGCAGTGTTCATGACTCCATTTCACCTAATCTGGCAACTTTTCGCAACAAGAAGTCTTATGGTTTGACAGATTTTAAACTTTCAATTTTTTGGCGGGCAGTTGGTAGAAACAATAAAATTGTGGTTTTTGTAAGGGCTGGAGCAAAAATTGTTTGGCACAGAGATTTATAATGATAAAATGGACAGTGTGTCAAGATTTCATGACAATCTAACTTTCCAGTTGAAAGTTATGTACTTTCTGCCATTTCTCGCGCCTGCACGATTCGCAAGTTGCAAATTCGCTTAAGTTGAAAAGGCATCACCTATGAATTTGGCTAAGTGGAGAGTTTGCTTTCATAAAAGAAGTTATTTTTGGCCTCCTTAAGACAAAGTGAAAATTCACGTCAACTTGTACTTTTGGCAAACCTCACGTCAACTGTTGAATTCTGCTAAGTTGGCGTCAGTTTTCAAATTCAGCTAAGTGAACATCTACTTTCACTTTTGACAAAGTAGGGGTGTACTTTTAGTTTGCACTAACTTGATACAACATGAGGTTGTGAAAAGTTGTAACTTGTGAATTGGTGGTTAGAAATTTTAACAAGTTATAATTTTTAATAAGTGCTTTCAAAAAGAACGCTAAGGACAATGATTATGCAGCAGACATGGAACCATCCTCAAATATTTGTGATTACAAACAGAGACATTACTAGTGTGGGTGCCTCTGCTACTCTGTTGGGGTTTAAAAATGAGAAAAGTTTCACCTCCAACAACATTGAAGTGCTATGTAGTGTTGGACGATCCACAAAAAGGGGTATAAGACAAGGCGGAGATTATATAGGAGGAAAAGGGATTGGGTTCAAGAGCGTCTTCTTAGTGAGTAGACACCCCTATATTTTTAGTAATGGGTATCAAATATAATTTAACGAAATCCTCCCCCCAACACCAAAATTGGGTACATTGTTCCAGAGTGGGTTGATGATATGCCCACAATTGAAGATATTCTCGATGTGTATGGCGGTAAGAGTGTAACCGAGCTTCCTAATACTGTCGTAGTTCTGCCTCTACGCCACGAGAAGGTTGTAGATGTTAAACAAGAGCTTACTAATGTTCATCCAAAAGTGATTTTGTTTTTGTCAAAAATAAAGAGATTCTTAGTTCGTGAGGAGAAGCAAAAGGGTGTGAATACGATTTATGTGTCCAAAGAAATAGCATTCAGAAGTGTGAAGGACAAATAGAGTGAATCATTCATTGTGCATCTATTGATCCAAGAAAATGAGAAGTCCAAGGGGGAGTGCAGTTACTACATGTGGAGGCAGCGGTTTCTAGTCAAGATAGAGAATCAGGTGGAAGGAAGAGATGATGTGGACAACTGGGTGATAATGCTGGCCTTCCCAAGGGATGAACGAGTGAGCAGTACAAGAAACAAAGTTAGTGCTGGGAGTTATGCCTTTCTTCCCATGGAAATGGTGACTAGATTGCCATTTATCATATAGGCAGACTTTATACTGGTGTCGTCAAGGGAGAGTATCAGGTGGGACAATAAGTGGAATCAAGGGATTCTCGACTGCATCCCCTTCACCTTCTATTCAGCTTTTCAATTTCTTGTTAAAAGCGTAGAATCGGCTCTGCCATCCTCCAGGAGCTATTGCTTTGACAAATACTTGCCAATTTGTCTGAGTCTTTTGTATCCTCAGTTGGAGAATGTTCGGCTTGGTATCCAAACCCACCTCAGGACACAAGAAATTATTCTCTGTGAGGGCCAAAATATGTACTACACCCCCTTACAAGCTTCATTAAATACTTCCTACCTTCATAAACATTTTGCAAAAAGCAACAGAAGATCAAGGCATTAAAAAGCCCAAAGCTCTCTGCTCTAACAGAGTGTTCATAATTCGCCCTACATGAGATGTCATCTTAGCAGCACACAAAATGGATTTAATGAATAGGCTTTGGAATCTTTCAATGAAATGCATTTTGCTGGTCTAAAACCAAAGACTCCACGTCTCTTGCCGGCATCTTCCTAGCCCATGGAATATAGTGGAGGAGGGTATGGACATCCCACAAAGCACAATGAAACAACAATTTTTGGTCAAATATTATGCCTCAGCCTATAAACGTGAAAGCATTGATTCAAGACTTGAACTATTTGACAGGCGACCACTAAACTCTGCTATGATCATGCAAATCTCCTTATTTTTCTCATAAGAAATGTGAAACGTGGCTATTGGTAGTTAAAGAAGTTTAAGCTACGCCATACATAAAAAAGGTGGGGATGTAAAAATAGGCATGCAAACAGTTAGAGAAGTTAGTTATAGCCAGCAAGATTATTGATGTTCACTACAGTTTCAACCACTCTGGTAAAACACTCTAGCGCAAGGTGTGGATATTCATCATAGCATCTTCATCAAATATTATTGTTGTAATCATTCTGGCAAACATATTTACAGTGCATGTGAACTCTATGACAGCGGCCTCAAAGTCTTGTCATCTCATGTTATGCAATGATTGCAAAATATGCACGAATTTTGTTGAAGAGACTTTAGAAACCTTCAAGCTACACAAAAAATGGATTCGTTGAAAAGAGTTTATAAACTTTCAAGCAACTGCAAATGGCGGATGTAAAGGTAAGCTCCACGACCTTTTCCAGTATCCTTCCTACCCATGCCATGGAATAAGAGGCTTTTGGTTAGAGATTACATTTGTAAACTTTCTAATAGATATATGCAAAGAGTGGAAGCATAGACAAAGCACGAGAACTGTTTAGAGAAATGCATCATCATGAACTGCAATATATGGATGAAAAGGTCTTATAAACTTTCTAACAAATACAATTTTCATGCATGAAGCCAAATTCCATGACCTTTACTAGTCTCCTCACTGCCTGTCAATAAAGATAAATGTGGAGGAGAGTATCGACATCCATCAAAACCTGTATACAAAGTATGGAATCTTGACAATGAACATAAACTATTTGATAGAAAGTCTCAAAGTTATTTAGCCGATGGGTTTTATATGTGAACATTATAACACTCAAAAAATTGTCTCATAAAGTGTGTAACCCTTGCCAACATTTTCCCAACTCGCCATAGGGTTTTGGGCACGTAGAAAGGATAACTAAAGTATGATGCTCTTACAGACATGTATGCATAACGTGGAAACGTAGATAACGCTGAACAATTTGACAAAATGCCTTTGAAGAAATGAAATTTCATGGATTACAATCATTGCATGACACGCACAAAATGGCTTTGTTGAAAAGATTGCAGATACGTTTAAATCAAATGCAATTGGGGTGCATTTCCTTAAATTCTAGGTTGTTGGTTAACAGATGACTCATGAATTAGAATGAAGGAAAGACGGTACCTTCCTGAACAAATCATTAACTTGGTCTTCATTTCAAACTTATATGTTCCTAGTTCTCTTTTTGTAAAAGTGACTTTTGTCACTTATTGTAACTAAAGTTAGAGAATGAACCTTATTCTCAGAAAAGTGATGTAAAAGGTAATTTTAAATTAGGTTTATTATTTTACTATTTTTCAAAGAAAGTAGTTATTAGGTAATTGTGAGGTAGTTACAAAGTGGTTACTAGGTGGTTATGGGAAAAAGCCTATAAATATAAGGCTATTTGAAATGTAATGGGAAGGGGGGCTCTCTTTAGAGAGAACTTTTATAGGGGGAACTTATGAAACTTCTTGGAACATTTTTGGTCTTACACATTGTATAGTTTACCTTTGAAATTGTATAATTTTGAAAAGATAATGAAGAATTGCATTTCAGTTCGTATGTTCTTGATGTATTTCTGAGTTATGATTACTAGTTTCTCGTATGTCAAATTGGTGATCTTTCTATGTATTTGTGTAAATCAAAGTTATCCATTGAAGCATGCAATTGGGGTGATGAAACACAATCATGTCTCGGTATCCTAATTTGAAAGTGTTAAGATAAATTATCTCTTCGTATGTTGAGATTTGCCATCCTTCTTCATTGTTGTTGCACATATGTCATGAAATTCATCATGGAGTTTAGGAAAGTGGTTTCTATCTTTGTGGTGAAACCCCCTCATACTTTTCAATAAGATTGTGAAACTCCTATTGGTTTTCATACATCTACCACGAGGGTTTCTACATGCCCATTTCTCCTGTTATTTTGCTTTTCTTCCTTTTTGTACTTTAAGGTTAAAAGTACTCAAAAACCCACAAATAACCCTATCATACAAGGGAGCTGCCCCTCTCAAATGCAGAGGAAAGTTGTTAGTCTAGTAACAACTTCTCCAACTATTGGGACAATTTAGTCATCGCTCTAAGAGCAACGGGTCATTTTTCAAGGTTATTTCACGATGACAAATCTATTTACCAACAAAAGCATATCTCTAGAGCTGCAAATAGAAGCACACACCTCCGGAGCCTCCTCAACATAAATGCAGATTTCCAGCGCCGCTGCCAGTCAACGCTTCCAGTGGTAATCGAGGTGCTCCAGTTATTACTCAATTAGCACCTGAGTAATTGGGTGAAGACCTTAGTTAACTACTGGAAGTTTTATCTCTCTTTTTGATTTTGCATGAGTTCTCGACAAACTGATTTAAATACCTATATTTCAGGGCCTCACTACCTAGTTGTATTTGAAACTAAGACTTAGATTTAGTGAGACTGTTGTTCCACTAAATCTATTTTAATTGCATGACTTTTTACTCTATAATTAAACAGTTAGTAGAATAAGATATTGGTACTATCTCATAGATGAACTAGTAGTTAGGGTAAGTGATATCTCATCACCGGATTAGATATAAACTAACAAAAGTAACAGCAGAATAGACAGTGAATGAATTATTATTACTGTGATCTCATTTTGATATAGACACTTTTCTGAATACAAAATAGTATTGATGGAATTGGACTGAAAGTGAATTGTGATATTATCTTCTTGTGATGATTCACTGCTTTAGTCTTTAGTCCTAAGGGTGTGGAGCAAGGGCCCACTCCCACCGCCAAGGAAGAAGGCTAGTATTGTTTGTTTTGTTATTCTATTTCAGATTCTGTTTAAGGAGATAGTTACTGTTTTCTCATAGATAAATATATGTTTCAATTGTATGGAATAGTATAGATCTACATCAGTAATTCATTGTTTCAGCTTTGTTTTCAATATTCCTAGAATTCATTTTCATAGCAGATAGATCAGTAGCATTAGTTTCTTCAATCAGTAGAGATCATTAGAGTTAGTTTTTTAATAAACTGGAAACTATAGGATTCCTAATTGCAGACAGCCAAGGACACAGCCCTAGATTTAACACATGAAAATATGATTAAACGCTGAGGACCAACAACCCTTGTCAGATTCCATGAAGGAAAGAACCAAGAATATCACCTAAATCCTTATCCTTGATAATATTTAAACTTCTGGACTACTGAAATCGGTAGATTTGAACCTGTAGAGTCACCATATGTGTGAGATACTTCCTCCCAAGGCTGATACTACTAATATACACACCAAATATCAACAATGGATGAGAACTTATGGATTGTAACAGTCTGATCTATCCCACTGAGTGTACCAAAAACTATTGTCATGAAGGATTGCACCCTTGTTAAGCAGTAAGCCTAACAAACCTATGACACATTGGATCACTTTTAGACTGCGGGTTGTCTATAGTGAAAGTGAACCTCCAGAAGAGCTAGCTCCCTTTTAAAAAGCCTCCTAGATCTGATGTACTTTCAAGGAAAAGAGATAGAAAGCTAACTAATGAAACTGAAATGATCCTAAGAGGTGATGTACCAATTATTGTACTCTAACTTGCAACTTGATTCACAACTGTTTCTCAATAGATCTGTTCACACAGCTTAGTTTGGGCAACTTTAACACATAAATATTTCATAGAAATGCTTGAAAACTTCTATCTTCTTTGAAGGAAAACTAGTATTTTCACAACTTAGAAAGATAAGAAAAACCACTTGCACAACCTACAACTTGTGATAATGACTTGCTTTTTTTGTATACTTATCTCAATGAATGAGACATAAATTTTAAGGTTTGATGTTAAAACATAGTAAACTTTCATCAAAATCATTCAAACAAGAACAAGACACTTGAATCTGAGAAGGAAAACACTTAATTTTATTAAAAATAGTAGGAATACCTCTGCAATAACTGTAAAATATGCTGAAAAACAAGTTGCTACTATATAAAAATATGTAAAAAAAATTCTGAGTTACAATACTGAAAATCTCTCTCTACAATGTGCAAAGGCAAGAAAAAGCAAGAACTGAGAAAAAAAGCACAAGCTTTTTCTCTATAATCCAAAATCTCTCCCAAAAAAACAAAGGGAAGTCATCTCCTATCTAACTGGACTCTAACTGATGCATGAATAGGCTAGAAAAGATCCTCAATCTCAGAAATAGTCAACTCCCAGTTGTTGGGCGAGCAAGAGGAAAATGCCTAAATTAGAGTGCTCACAACTACTCCAAATTGAGCTATTAGAGGGCTCACAACTACTTCAAGAGTAGTCATTTACTTCTTATTTGATAAGCACTTGAGCTTTCAAAAAGATGCATATTTTGTTTTCTGCTTGAGTTAGTCAAGTCGAGGTGAATAGGATGGGTTATGATAGATGGATGAAGTGAAAGTTTGAGTTTTATTATGGGTTGTGGTAGATGGATAATGTTTATGGAAAATGTGTGAAAAAGTGACAATTCCTCTCGAAACACCAAGGATCCATTCCTAGACCTAAGTGAAGGAGAGATGCCCCCAGTCAAGTATAGGATTTATTATGGGATGATGATGGATGAACTTATTATGAAATGTGAAGACTAATGGATAACAAATGACACTGACAATTTCTGAGCCATAATAAATGGGTATATGGAAATGCAAAGGTCAAAAGACTTTATTATGGATGGATGGAAGGGGTTTTATTGTGGGATGGAATGGAGTGCATATGGATGAAAATTTAATAGATGGTGGATGCTAACACTTACACATAGTGCATGTTTGCTAGGTTTTCACTATGGTACTTATCCAAGGTGCCTATTTACCAGGTTTTCGCTAGAGGATGGATTATTTCATTTTTGTACTTTTCTATTTTTTATTTTTTTGGATTTTTCTATTTTTTTTAATTTTTTGGGAATTTTCTATATTTTTTTGGATTTTTCTCTTTTTTTTAGATTTTTTTGGGATACTTTGAGGATCAAGCATATAAATTCTTGAGATGAACACTATTGATGGGTACATCTAAAGGAATTCCTTCAAGTGTTGATAATGTATAAGCTCTTGATCCATATATTGTTGTAACAATAAAAGGTCCCAACCAATTAGGTTCAAACTTTCCCTTTTTCTCTCGATCTTGCTGGTTTCTCTTATTTTCTTTTAGAACAAGATCACCTACTTAAAATCAGCTTTCCTTGATCTTCTTATTATAGCTGTAATGAAGGTAGTTTTGATAGACCTAAAGGTGATTAAGTGTTGTAAGACATCTCTTGTCCAATAATTCTAACTCATGTGATCTGGCAATTATGTACTCTTCTCCATCAATGAGATGTTGCATGGAAACTCTAAGAGAAGGGAGCTTGATCTCAATGGTAAACTAGCCTTGGTGTCATAGATTAATGCATATGGAGTAGCACTGGTTGAATCTTAGATACTAGTATGGTATGCCCATAAGGTGGGATTAAGCTGCAAATACCAATCATGACTAGCTTCATTGACTATTTTCTTAAGGATTTTTAGTATAGTTCTATTGGAAGCCTCAACTTGGTTGTTACTTTGCAAATGGTAAGGTGTAGAGAAGCAATCTTGAATATGGAACTGAGTGCACAAGGCATGGACATCTTGGTTCTTAAAAGGTCTACCATTATCAGTGACAATCGCAACTGGAATACTATATTGACATAATGTAATGCAAGATAAACTTAGCAATCTATTTACTGGTATTATAGGTCATAGGGATGGCTTCTACCCACTTCCTAAAATACTTAGTGGAAGTGATTATAAACTTATGGCAATTAGAGGATGATGGATGGATTTTACCTGTGAGATCGAGCCCCCATTGTGAAAACAACCGTGGAGTACTAACAGGTTGCAACTCGTGTTTTGGCACATGAATTAGATCGTCATGCTATTGACATTGAAGGCACTTCTTAACAAACTCGTGGGCATCTTGTTCCATAGTGGGCCAATAGTATCCTATACACAACAACTTCTTAGCAAGGTTCGGACTAGTGGAATGTGACCCACAGACACCTTTGTGAACTTCTCTTAAAGTAGTGTTGGCCTCTTCCCAGTTGAGACATCTAAGTAGGATACCATCGAGACTCCTTCTACATAAGGTGTCACCAAGAGTAGTAAATTAGGAAGCATGGAAGATAAAGGTTTTCTTTTAGGTACTGGTTAGGTTTGATGAAAGGGTGTTATGATGAAGTTAATCATAGATGTCTTGGTACCAGGAAGAATTGGGACCAATAAGTTTGCATATTAATTCAGTAGGTGGAACATCGAAAGCTAGTATCAAGAGTTGTTCAACCAAGAATTCACAGTGTTGAGTATTAGTTGACATATCTAGGAGGGACCCTATTGTTTCCATAGCCTCTGTAGATTTATTGTTCAATCTAGGAATCTGTTCAAAAGAAATCTTGGAAAAATATTTCTTGAAGTCATTAACCATTCTTTTATAGGGAAGCAATTTGTCATCTTTAGTCTGATATTCATTTGTAACCTGTTGAATGACCAACTAGGAATTTCCATAGACTTGTAGCTATGTTATGTTCCATTGTACTACCATTTAGAGTTCTCTAATTAAAGCTTCATACTTGGCAATGTTATTAGTGTAGGGAAAATCTAGCCAATATGACATAGGAATACAATCACCCTGTGGTGTGATAAAAAGGACTCCAATGCCTGAACCATGCTAGTTATATGAACCACCAAAGTAGATCTGCCAGACAACTAATGCATAGACATTGAATACCCCTTTGTCTAGAAAATATGAAATCATAGGATGTGTGTCTATGATGGGTGCCTCTGCTAGTTGATTAGCGATGACATGTCCTTCGATTGCTTTGAGATCAACATACTTAATGTCAAACTCACTAAGAATCATGACCCATTTTACTAATCTACCCATAAGAGTTTCCTTAGATAGGAGATATTTCAATGGATCTACTTGGGAAATAAGCTTAGTTTGTTGATTTAGCATGTAGTGTCACAATTTTTGGGAGGAAAACACAACAACAAGACATGCCCTCTCCATCAGGGTATAATTAAGCTCATAACCTACTAAGGTGTGACTAATATAATAGATGACTTGTTCTTTTCTAGATTCATCATGTTGAGCCAAGAGAACACCTAGTGCAACTGATGTGGTAGAAATCTATAACATTAAAGGTCTCTCTGGAACTGGTGGTACCAACACTAGTGGTATAGCAAGATACTCTTTTAATTGGTTGAATGCCTGCTAAAACTTATTATCCCATCTAAATGATACATCCTTGCGTAGTAAGTGCAAGAAATGTTGACATTTGTCTGTAAGTTGAGCTATAAAATGCCTGATAGATTGTAGTTTACCTTGGAGGATTCTTAGTTGTTTCAAATTAGAAGGTGGAGCCATCTCTACTATAGCTTTTACTTTGGCAAGATCTACTTCAATTCCTCTGTGTGACACTATGTATCCCAATAATTTCCCTGATGGGACACCAAATACACATTTCTTGGGGTTGAGTCTAACCTAATATTGTTCTAACCTGTCAAAAATTATCAGTGCCAAAACCTATAGATGACCATCTCTAGTAACTAATTTTCCCAATAGATCGTCAACATAATCTTCCATGATAGTGTGAAAAAGATCATGAAATATAACAGACATTACTCTTTGGTATGTTGCTCCTATGTTTTTCAAACTGAAAGGCATGACTTGCCAACAATAGGTTCCCCAAGGACATGTGAAAGTTGTCTTATGCTAATCTTAAGGTGCTATAAGGATATGCTTGTAGCTACAAAAAAACTATCCATTAAGGAAAGCATTTCGTGACCAGTAGTTAAGTCTACTATGATGCCAATGTTTGGTAGAGGGAAATCATCTTTGTTAAGATCCCTAAAATTGGTAAAAATATGAATTCCCCCAGTGACATTGGATACAAGTATGAAATTAGAAACCCATTATGGATAATCAATTGGATGAATGAATTTCACATCTAGTAACTTCTGAAGTTCTACCTTAATAAGCAATGCTATCTGGGGTGCATTTTTTGAAGATTCTATTTAACACGATTGACATTAGGAAATAATGCTAAGTGATGGACCAATAAAGAAGGATCTAATCTAGGCATGTTAGTGTATGACTAAGCAAAGTTAACTATTCTTTCCATGAAGAAAACTATAAAGTCCCTTTTCTCTTGTTCTAAAAGGGATGCTGCTAGAAAGCTGATCTTTGGATTTTGCACAATAAGAAAATTGATTTCCTATGATTTCTCAATCAAAAGTGGAGACATTTCCTCATATTTGGAAGTCAAGGGAAGGTAAAATCCTCCACCCTCAGGTGCCTCAGAGATGTTTTCACCATTGGATACTTCCTTTATTTTTACTATTTTAGGATCTGAAGGCACCATGGCGTGGTTTTCACCAGGGGATCTTATATTTTTATTTTTACTTTTGTGACTAGAGGATTTAACCTTCACCCCAAAATATGCTATGGGGTCAAGGTCCATGATAAAGCCTTCCTTGTGGTCACCAAGTGGAATACCGTCTCGTAGTCCCATGAATTCTGTAATGGCCTCATCATTATGAAAGATATCAAGAACAAGAGGCTCTCGTTGGTCCCAATTGATAAGGTCAGGGTATACAAGTGTAAGACTCTGGGTTTTTGTTGTGGATGTGAGGGAAATGGAGGAAATCATGAAGTGAGAGATTTATTGGAATAAGTCAATGAGGTGTAAATAGGAGTCATCAATGGTATCCTCATTAGAAATCGTAACTGCAGGAAAAGCCTTCACTACTTCGACAAGAATATAGTCAATGTCTAAGGACCAAGGTACCTCCTTACCATATCCTAACCCTTGTCTATCATGTTTCTTCTTCAAAATAATGGGTTCTATACTTCCTTGTCCATGTAATCCAAGGCCACCTTGACCTTTGTAACCCATGTTCTTAACAATGCGGAGACCTCGGCTATACTACTCAACTAGTAATGTCACTCAATTTTGGGCTTCTTTGAATAGCCAGAATGAAATGTCTTCAATGGATACATCTTCTATAAATCCCCAACAGATGAATATTGTGGGTTTAGCTGGTATGACAACTTTTGGACTTGCTTTTGCTAGTGGTGGTTTTCCATAAGATCTAGGTGATAAAGGCAAATTTCCCACATAATAGGATTTTTGTAGGTCATACTCACCAAATCCTTTGTCCTTGTATTGGACCTTAATCTTGAGGAGAGGTGTATCAGATGTAGCTTTAGTTAATGTAGATGGATCAATGTAGCAGGAAGATGGTTAAGATGCCATGTTATTGGGAATTTGGTTTCAATTCTGGTATTAGTCTTGCATAGCTCTACAAAACTCAAAAGGATTAGGATCCCCAAGGATAGTAATTTATGTACAATTGTATAGAAATTTGGGACACTAATGGTATGTAGATGGTACAACCTACATGGTATGTATCCATTGGTGACCTAGAATTGTGTTGTAGGGAAGATCAAGGTCCAATACTTGACAATGAGTTTCTATGATAGCAAGACCAACTTGGATGGGTACTTTTATCTAAATCAATAGCATCCTCAGACTATCCCAATTGTCTCAATAACTTTAGAGGACAAATGTTTAAGCTAGCACCACCATCTATAAGGATTCTTTTGACTTTGCATTGGTGGATATAGACTTCATGTGTAGAGTGTCATTATGGTAAGGAGTTTTTGATGGAGGATCTTTCTTGAAGTGAAAACCAAGTCATGGGGTGAAGCGATATGCCCTATCATGTCTTGGAACTAGACAATATCAATGTTATTAGGTATAGATGACTCATGAAGGGCCTTCTAAAGTATAGCTTTATGTGTGGGTGATGCTTGAAGAAGGTCTAAGATGGATATCTAGGTTGGTGTTTTTCCTAGATGGTCCAAGATGTTATACTCGGAAGTTGGATAGGTATTTGGTTCTGTCCCACGAAGGGTAACACAACCATGATGAGTTGTAACTACACAATCTAATGCTTTAAGCTCTACAATTATGAAGCCATACGGTATTAAGCTCTAGAATTATGGATCCATCTCCCTAATTCAAAATTTGCAACAACAACAACAAGTGGCATACCCTTCATGTTCTCTAACTATGAAGATGAATAAGAATATGAATGAACCAACTGATATAGTTGAAGGAAATTTGATATTACACTTATGTATAAGATGCTTCAACTCATCTATTTATTTTACATAACATTAATGTTCATCATGCCCAAGTTTCTTGCAATATGCATATTTGGGTCTCTCCTTCATAGATGATTCACCTTTGGAAGAGGAGGGGGAAACATAGGTTGCTTTGGATTTGTATTCCTTGTCCTTCTCATTATTCGCTATTTTTTATTTTCCTTGCTATTTAAATCCTTTTATTCTTTTGTGTGTTGATTAGATCAATAAGAGCATGTGAATTTGTAGACTTTGTAGTACCAATTTGTATGAGATTAGCCTACTCACTAGATAGCAAGGTAGAAAAATATCAAGTGATCACTTGATATCATTTAAGAGAAACCAAAAGGGTTCATGGGAGGCGAAGATCATCTACAATAATGAAGGTAATCGTAGATGTCTTGGTACAAAGGAGAATTGGGACCAACAAGTTTGCATATTAATTTAGTAAGTGGAACATTGAAAGCTAGTATCAAGAGTTCCTCATCCAAGAATTCACAATGTTGAGTATTAGTTGGAATATTCAAGAGGGATCCTATTGTTTCCATAGCATCTGTAGATTTGTTGTTCAATCTAGGAATCTGTTCAAAAGAAATTTTGGAAAAATATTTCTTGAAACCATTGACCATTCTTTTATAGGGAAGCAATTTGTCATCTTTAGTCTAATATTCATTTGTATCCTGCCCAATTACCAACTGGGAATTTCCATAGACCTGTAGCTATTTTATGTTCCACTTTACTACCATTTGGAGTCCTCTAATTAAATCTTCATACTCGCAAATGTTATTAGTACAGGGAAAAGCTAGCCAATATGACTTAGGAATACAATTGCCTTGTGGCATGATAAAAAAGGACCCCAACTCCTAAACCATGCTGGGTATATGAACCATCAAAGTAGATTTGCCATACAACTAATGGATATACATTGAATACCCTTTGTTTAGAAAATTTGAAATCATAGGATGTGTGTTTGTGATGGGTATCTCTACTAGTTGATCGGTGATGACTTGTCCTTTGATTGCTTTGCAATCAACATACTCAATGTCAAAATCACTAAGAATCATGACCCATTTTTCCAATCTACCAATAAGAGTTGCCTTAGATAGGAGATATTTCAATGGATCTACCTAGGAAATAAGCTTAGTTTGTTGATTTAACATGTATCAGAATTTTTGGGAGGAAAACACAACAGCAAGACATGCCCTTTCCATCAGGGTATAATTAAGCTCATAACCTACTAAGGTGTGACTGATATAATAGATGACCTATTATTTTCTAGATTCATCGTGTTGAGCCAAGAGAGCACCTAGTGTAGCTGATCTAGCAGAAATCTACAATAGTAAAGGTCTCTCTGGAACTAGTGGTACCAACACTAGTGGTGTAGCAAGATACTCTTTCAATTGGTCGAATGTGTGTTGAAACTTATTATCCCAACTAAACGATACATCCTTCCATAGTAAGTGCAAAAAAGGTTGACATTTGTCTATAAGTTGAGCTATAAAATGCCTGATAGACTGTAGTTTACCTTGGAAGCTTCTTAGTTGTTTCAGATTAGAAGGTGGAACCATCTCTACTATAGCTTTTACTTTGGTAGGATCTACTTCAATTCCTCTATGTGACACTATGTATCCCAGTAATTTCGCTAACAGAACTCTAAATACACATTTCTTGGGGTTGAGTCTAACCTGATATTTTTCTAACCTGTCAAAAATCAGTGCCAAAACCTATAGATGATCATCTCTAGTAACTAATTTTCCCAATAGATCGTCAACATAATCTTCCATGATAGTGTGAAAAAGATCATGAAATATAATAGACATTGCTCTTTGGTATGTTGCTCCTATGTTTTTCAAATTGAAAGGCATGACTTGCCAACAATAGGTTCCCCAAGGACATGTGAAAGTTGTCTTATGCTAATCTTTAGGTGCTATAAGGATCTGATTGTAACTACAAAAAAACTATCCATTAAGGAAAGCATTTCATGACCAGTTGTTAAGTATACTATGATGCCAATGTTTGGTAGAGGGAAATCATCCTTCAGACATGCTTTGTTAACATCCCTAAAATTGGTACAAATATGAATGCCCCTAGTGACTTTGGATACAAGTACCAAATTAGAAACTGATTATGGATAATCAATGGGACGAATGAATTTCACATCTAGTAACTTCTGAAGTTCTACTTTAACAAGCAATGCTATCTGGGGATGCATTTTTCGAAGTTTCTGTTTAACAAGATTGGCATTAGGAAATAATGCTAAGTGATGGATCACTAAAGAAGGATCTAATCTAGGCATGTCAGCATATTACCAAGCAAAGTTAACTATTCTTTCCATGAAGAAAGCTATAAAATCCCTTTTCTCTTGTTTTGAAAGGGATGTTGCTAGAAAGATGATCTATGGATTCTGCGCAATACCTAAATTGATTTCCTATGATTTCTCAATCAAAAGTGGAGACATTTCCTAATATTTTGAAGTCAAGTGAAGGTCAAATCCTCCATCCTCAGGTGCCTTAGAGAGGTTTTCACCATTGGATACATCCTTTATTTTTACTATTTTAGGATCTGAAGGTGCCACAACGTGGTTTTCACCAGGGGATCTTATATTTTTATTTTTACTTTTATGACTAGAGGATTTGACCTTCTCACCAAAATATGTTATGGGATCAAGGTCCATGATAAATCCTTCCTTGTGGTCACCAAGTGGAATACCATCTCATTGTCCCATGAATTTTACAATGGCCTCATCATTATGAAAGATATCAAGAACGGGAGGCTCTCGTTGGTCCCAATTGATAAGGTCAGGGTATACAAGTGTAAGACTCTGGGTTTTGGTTTTGGATGTGAGGGAAATGGAGGAAATCATGAAGTGAGAGGTTTCTTGGAATAAGTCAGTGAGGTGTAAATAGGAGTAATCAATGGTATCCTCATTAGAAATTGCAACTACAAGAAAAGCCTTCACTACTTCGACAAGAATATGGTCAATGTCTAAGGACCATGGTACCTCCTTACTATATCCTAACCCTTGTTTATCATGTTTCTTCTTCACAATAATGGGTTCTATGCTTCCTTGTCCATGTAATCCAAGGCCACCTTGACCATTGTAACCCATGTTCTTAACAATGCAGAGACCTCAGCTATACTACTCAACTAGTAATGTCACTCGATTTTAGGCTTCTTTGAATAGCCAGGATGAAATGTCTTCAATGGATTCATCTTCTATAAATCCCCAATGGATGAATATTGTGGGTTTATCTGGTATGATAACTTTTGGACTTGCTTTTGCTAGTGGTGGTTTTCCATAAGATCTAGGTGATAAAGGCAAATTTCCCACATAATAGGATTTTTGTAGGTCATACTCACCAAATCCTTTGTCCTTGTATTGGACCTTGATCTTAGGGAGAGGTGTATCAGATGTAGCTTTAGTTAATGTAGATGGATCAATATAGGAGGAAGATGGTTGAGCTACCATGTTATTGGGAATTTGGTTTGAATTCTAGTATCAGCCTTGCATAGCTCTACAAAACTCAAAAGGATTAGGATCCCTGAGGATAGTAATTTATGTACCACTGTATAGAAATTTGAGACACTAATGGTATGTAGATGGTACATCCTGCATGGTATGTATCCATGGATGACCTAGAATTATGTTGTAGGGAAGATCAAGGTCCAATACCTGACAATAAGTTTCTATGATAGTAGGACCAACTTGGATAGGTAGATGAATAACACCATTAGATTCTCATTCTGCATCATCATATGCTTTAATGGTTATACTTTTATCTGAATCAATAACATCCTTAGAGTATCCCAATTGGCTTAGTAACTTTAGAGAACAAATGTTTAAGCTAGGACCACCATCTATAAGGATTCTTTTGACTTTGTGTTGGCAGATATAGACTTCTATGTGTAGAGTGTCATTATGGTAAGGATTTTTTTATGGAGGATCTTTCTTGAAGTGAAAACCAAGTGATGGGATGAAGCGATATGCCCTATCATGGCTTAGAACTAGACAATATCAATGTTATTAGGTACAGATGACTCTTGAAGGGCCTTCTCAAGTATAACTTTATGTGTAGGTGATGCTTGAAGAAGGTCTAAGATGGATATCTAGGCTAGTGTTTTTCCTAGATGGTCCAAGTTGTTATACTCAGAAGTTGGATAGGTATTTGGTTCTGCCCCACAAAGGGTAACACGACCATGATGAGTTGTAACTACACAATCTAATGTTTTTCCCTTAATATAAAGGGTAGACACATGACTCTCTTTGAAATTCCCTACAATGGAAATGTAGGAATTGGATGCATGGTTTACACTTTTACCTTTATCAAGAGCATTTCTTTTAGCATGAGGTGGGAAGGGATCCTTGTATATGTTGAAATCATTGTTTGAGGATTGTTTTGTAGGATCATCTATGGTTACTTCACCTCTATCAATAAGATTCTAGATGAGGTTTTTGAGTTTCATACATCCAGGTGTTTTATGTCCTTTTACTCTATGGTATTCATAGTATTTATTATTTTTATACCAAGAAGGTTTAAATTGAGGTTCATTATATTGTCATGCTTTGGGTTAAATGATGAGACATGTTTCAATGATTTTTCTTAGGATAGATTTAAGAGGTTCTCCCAATGGAGTAAATTTATGTCAAGGCACTGAATCTTGTCAGGGTTGCTCTCTAGGAGTACAGATATGGAATTTTTGGCTAGTTGAAGACTGACCGGTGTTTGGACATTTTGAACATGTTTAGCATCCACAACACCATCATTAACATCATTTTAATTTTTAGACTAGAAACAAGTTTTTTCATTTGCTTTTTGGGTATAGTCTTTGGTTTCTTTGAAGATTTTGACTAGTCCTTTAGCAATAAGGGTCTTTTTGATGTTTTTTCCCTTAAAGATAATCTCATCAAAAGACTTGGAACATTGGACTTGTAGGTGAAAACCTATTTCAGGATTTAAATTTTGGACAAATATGCTCATCAATTGCTCTTTAGGAATAGGCCATGGAAATTTACTAACCATGTTTCTCCAACATTGTAGAAAGGATATAAAAGGTTTCCCTATTTCTTTGTTTATTATTGCATAGGTCGATCATGGAAATTTCATGTTCTATGTTAAATTAAAAATGAGTTACAAACTTTTTAGCTAACTCGTTAAAGGTCTTAATTCTTGGGGGTAAATGAGAAAAACATTCTATAGCTTGTCCTCCAAGACTATGACGAAAGAGGTGTAAAAGATATGTATCATTGTGAACTACCTCTAGGCAAGTGATGTAGAATTCCCTAAGATGTTCTTTTGGGTCTCCTTTTCCTTTCTATTTATCAAATTTGGGAATTTCAAAATTAGGAGGAAAAGGTATCATAGGAATAGGTTGATCGAATGGATAAGGACAAACTTCTTCTAAAGAGAATGTTTTCTTGGTATGTCCTAAGTTGAGGTCTGAGATTTGTTTTTACAAGTATGAAAATATTTGTTCTATTTCTGATGTGGAATTCTAATTTGTAGCATGACCCTGATTGTTGGATAATGGTGGTTGTGACACTTGAAGAGGATTGGTGTGTGATAAATATGAATATGAGTTTGAATTTTGAGGTTGTGATGTATGTGGTGGATTGATGTGAGATATATATGGATTGGAGGTTTTGGGTTGTGATGCATGTGGTGGATTAGTGTGAGATATAAATAGATTGGAAGATTGCGGGTGTGATGTGAGATATGTTAATGTGTTATATGCTTGGGATGTGTGTGAATTGATGTTCATATATGACATAGATGAAATTATTTGGGGAATGGATGATGTCCAATACTAGAAGAAGCATGACCAAATGATGTGGGAGGTTGGTAAAGATGGTTGAAAAATTGGTTAGTGAATGGTTATATGGAGGTGTTGTAGGTGTAGCTGGTATGGTAGGTGCTATGGTAGACATGGTAGGAATAGAGATATGGTGTGATTCTCCCATAACAACAACAGAAATGTTTATATGGTCTTTCTCCTTAAGAGTAGATGTATCAAAGTCACTAGGAAACATAGCTCCTTTCTTAGCAAGTAAAAGAAAGTATTTGTTTGGGTCAGATGCTAAGAGCCTATCCAAATCTTGTAAGGTATCTAGGTTTTGGAATTCTTTAGATGAGTCTATAGGTTCTTCATGTGATTTTTGACTAAAATTAGTAGTAGATGAAGGTCCTAGTGTATATCCACTTGGAAGAAAGACATTAGGAGGCATACCTATGGTGAATTGTCTAGCATCAATGAGGGTTTTTGGATCATGTTGAGGATTTTGAGGGTCACTTTGATTAGTCTCCATATATTTTTTGTATTGAGACATGGTAAGAGACATAAAATATTTCAGACTTTGTGAGTAATGAATGTGGATGATGGATGGAGTTTTGGACTTGGGTAACAATGTTGAGACTCTATAAGGATTGGATGATTTGATGTTTTGATAAAAGATAAATCTAGAACAATGTTGATAGGTTTTGGATTGAGATTGTCTTCCATGAGCTAGACTAATGAACTCAAAGAAAGATGAGATGGGTAGTGAGGTTCACCAACTCAAGAGGAGCCACCCTCCTAAGCTAGCTATTTAACTAGATGATATATGCTAACTTGTTTTATAATATGAGAGAGGCAACTTCTCAAACAAGTGACAAGCTAGTAGATGTGATCTAGAATTTGACTCTTAATAACTAATTCAGATAGTTGGATGATAAATGGATTGTGCTAGGTGATGACATGATAAAGATGTCCTATAGTCTCAATGGGATAAAAACTATAGTCCAATGATGATATCATGGGAAATGGTGATGAATGGATGACTGAAAGGTTAATTATAGATGGTATGAAAGGTCCCAGTTCTATGTGTAAATTCAATTAGATGTGAAAGATCTCTAAATCTAGGTAGATGAAAACTAGAAACTGTCTATGAAATCAAAGGCGCAAGACTGTATCTCAGAAGTGCACATGAATAAATCAGAAGCGATAATAGAATAACTCAGATGCACAATAATGTATGTCAAAAGTGTAACTCTAACTATCAGAAGTGCCAAGGAATGACTCAGAAGTAGTAACAAGATAGTGTAAATGTGCAATTCTAGAAATGATAGTAATCAAAGGATAGAATCAAAAGTGCAATACTGGTGATCAAAATCTCAACTACGTCTATCAGAAGCACAATAGTGTATATTAGATGCACAATAGTATGGATCAAAAGCATAGGATTTCTAATTAGAAATGCAACACCGAGTGTCAAAAAGTGCAATACTATGTAATGGACTCATAAGATAATTTTGGATCAAAAGCACAATGGTTTGGGTCAAAAGTGCCACTCTGTCAATCAAAAGCACAGGTTTGTTTGTCAGAAGTGCAATGGAATGGATCAAAAGCGTAGTGTATTAGTTTAGAAGTAAAACTCTGTAGCTCAAAAGTAGACATTTTGTGACTATTTACTTGGATAAAGATTGTGGGAAATTCTTTGATAATACATTCAAACAATAAGACACAATGGCTATTGACTCTTTTAGAATTGGGTGTGCAAGGCTATGAACCTCTATGGATAAAAAATGGTAAATACTGGTAGATCACAAGAAAACATGCCAAACACTCTTGTACAAGCCTAATATTATTCAATCAAGGAGTGATATATCTCGTGGACTCACTCAAGTGCAACTTCAATCTCCACTATTAGATAATGGTGATTCCCATCCCCTTGATACCATCTACCATTGCTTGGATGTGTAGGAAATGCAAGGTCATGTACCACCTTACACCCCTTACTTTGGAGACTAAAGTCTTGCCCAAAGTTTATTCAATCTCAAACAATGGAGGTAATAGTGTGAGCTCTTCTCCCCCTACTGCAGTGATGCACAATAGGATATGACAGTCGAAGGTCTTATCTAGGTTAACAAGGTGTCTAGGGAGCCCCTGATATACACTAGGTACAATGGGTCCTAATTCTATGAACATGATTCCATAGAAAAACACTGCAAACATCACCAAACCAAGTCTTGGTGGACCAAGAATCTCGGGGATCAATTTGGATGCCTCAGGTTCACCATTGAGGAACAACTTTCTCTCTCCTCCCTTTATATATCCTGCCAAAACACGTGGTTAAGGTCATCCTTAAGGGTGATAAAATACCTTAACAAGCCTTCTATAGAGGATACCGAGTACTTTTGATTCTCAAGATCTACTTTCGATGCAAGAGAAGAGCATACATATTGATCTTGGGTCCTTGGGAATAAAGAAAATAAAGAAAGTAAAGTGAATTATCTAATGCTTTAGATCTCCAAGATCACTTTTCAATGCGAGGGAGCATATGCACATAGACATTCAAGGCATAGCAAACAAATGTATATTCCCTTAGCGAAATTGAAGTGTTCTACTAAACTAGTGAGAAATCAAATCTTTGCCAAATGTTTTGCACCAAATACATTAGTAGTTCAACTTTAGCTTCTTTGACTAGTGATAAGAAACTACACAAATGATGCTAGATTCCAAAACTAACTTGTTATCTTGAAAATATGAAATCAGGATTTTTAGAATCAATACCATCAATGTACTAATCAAAAGTGACACAGAATTAATCAAAAGTAGAACAACACTTATCAAAAGCATACACAATATTAATCAGAAGTGCCAAAGTATTAATTAGATGCAAAAAACAATTTATTATAAGTGGATGTTATACCTATCAGATATGCCACAAGATTTATCAAATGCGAAACATTGTTCCTTAGAAGTGTAACTCTGTCCTAACCTACAAAATAGAAAAACACAGAGAATCAAAACATGATTATTTCACTCAGAAGTGAATCAAGATGTATTGGATGTGCCAGGGAGTTGTTTAGAAGCATTACTCTATTCGTTATGCATAGTCATAAAGAAAAAAAACCAAAGTAGGGAGTTAATTAGGTTAAAAAGCAACTAGGTATGCCCACAAATACATCAGCTTGGGAAACAACCAAAATCAGTGCCTACAAATAAGTCAACTTACAAGAAAAGAAGATAAAACAAGTGCCTAACAACCCTGCAGGAAAGTCAGAAACTAAAGATAGAACTCAGGAATCACAAGCGCTGCACTACAAATTAGATGTGCAACATTATTTATCAAAAGTGCTTAAGTTTGCATTAGATGTGCCACTCTATTCTTCAAAATTGCAATACTATGTTTTAGAAGTGTCATTCTATTTGTTAATTGTGCAAATCTGTACATGTAGCTTAAAAACACAAATTTTCAAGCCAAAATCTATTAAAATCAGGGAGTGGGTCCCACCGAGAGTGCCAAAATGTATATTCTAGAAATCATAATGTAAACAAGACACATAGAGATCCTATTCCAATGTCTACATAACTCAAGAAATAATCAAACTACACAATAATCAACTTCAAAGAAAATAGCAATGCAAGTTACCACACAATGATATTTATTCCTTAGTGTATTGATATGTGGATTGCTCAAACTACTAAAAGCATAACCAGGGTTGTAAAATAGATAGATGTATGATAAACTCAATGGATGCAAGGTGCTTCAACAAATACTCAAATCTCGAATGGATGATATGAATGCCAAAAGCTCAAAGTTCGTGAAGGGTTTGTGAAGGTGAGAATGGATGTATTTATAGATTTCAAAAGAATTCGATCAACGGTGGAGAAAATTAGATGAAATTGATGGATGAGATAAATTGAGAAGACATGATGAATGTACACATGACATGTGTACATACAAAAAGCTTGATTTAAAGAGTTAATTACTTTCTTGGCTAAAGATAGGATTGATTTTCATAAAATAAAATATTTTTTTCTAATAAATGAATTGATTGATAAAAACAAAGATTTAAAGCCAATTAAACTTAATTTTTTATTTGCTTTTTGACATGCAATGGTTAAAATTAAATAAAAAATTATTTAATTTATCTACATGAAAGATATTTAGAAGAAAAAGATAAATTTAGAAGATGAGAAGATTTATTAGAAATTAAATAAATAAATTTATTTAATTTGTTGTGCATGATGGAGGAAAATAGAAAATAAAAAAATATTTGATTTTATTTATTTAGGAGTTAAGAAAAGTCAACTTAAATAAAATAGAATAATTTATTTAATTTTGGAGGAATAGTTAGCCAATTAAATAATTGAAATTATTTAATTGTTTATTGATAATAAGAATTAAATGGTGAATTAATTAAATAATAAGTTTTATTTAATTGATGTGAATTAGAAGAATAAATTTAGAAGGAAAGATTGATTTAATTAAACAATTTGAAATTATTTAATTATTGATGGAAGAGGGAATAAATCATTGAAATTAATTAAACAATTAGGAATCATTTAATTAAAGTTGGATTAGAATAAATCGGCAAGAGAATGATGCCTGCGACAAGATGATGATGTGTTAGTCATTTTTAGGTGTCTACAGAGTGAACCTAAAAACATAGTAAGGGAGAAGACACCGAAATGAGTGCAAAATGTAGCGTGAAATTGCAAGGGTATGCAATTTTTGACGTTACATTTTCCTCTCAATCTTCTTCTTCCATGATAGAGTATTCAATTTTTATTAGTTGTCCATCACCTCAATATCATCATCACAAGTTCATTAGCTCAAGGGTTATGATCTTCTTATATCCTCTTCCACAACTTCTAATTGGATTTGGGCATTCATCATCAAATCAAATATTTCTTTAGTTCATTCTACAACATGGAGAACACCTTGATCTATACCATTCTTCTAGGAGGCATCTTTAATTCAGGTCTAGTGCAAACTACCTCATGGTCATGTTGGTGTGAATGGAATTTTCTACCTATTCGATTTCCTTTTAGAATCCTTTCACACTATTCTTGTTAATCTTACTTAGGGAATCTATTTTTTGTGTCTCGTGCCATCATCTTAGTTTTTCCTATCCCTCATCCTTATATATACAAGGGTTCCCTCATTGTACATGATGTATCATATGCTCATAATTAAGGTTACATTGTATCATTCTTTGGCAATATTACAATCATTACTTCTCTCTTGTTTAGAAGGTAATTGGTATTGTAGATGATCCTTGGCTCCCATGAACCCTTATGGTTTCTCTTACATGATATCAAGTGATCACTTGATTTTTCTACCTTGATATCTAGTGAGTAGGCTAATCTCATACAAATGGGTACTACAAAGTCTACAAATTCACATGCTCTTATTGAGCTAATCAAGGCACAAAAGAACAAAAGGATTCAAATAGCAAGGAAAAGAAAAAATAGGGAATAATGAGAAGGACAAGGAATACAAGTCCAAAGCAACCTATGATTCGCCCTCCTCTTCCAAAGGTGAATCATCTATGAAGGAGAGACCCAAATGTGCATATTGCAAGAAACTTGGGCATGATGAACGTTAATGTTATGTAAAACAAATAGATGAGTTGAAGCATCTTATACATAAGCATAATATCAAATTGCCTTCAACTATATCAGTTGGTTCATTCATCTTCTTATTCATCTTCATAGTTAGAGAACATGAAGGGTAAGTCACTTCTTGTTGTTGCAAATTTTAATTTAGGGAGATGGATCCATAATTCTAGAGCTTAATACCATATGGCTTCATCATAGGGTATCTTCTCTTCATTTAAGACTTGTTCTACACCACACATATTGATGGGTAACAACATATATGTGTGTGTTTATGGGAGAGGATCTATTGACACGAGAGAGGGATCCTTTAATGATGTCATTTGCATACCATCATTGTCAACCAATATCCTTTCTTTCTATCATATCACACATAGTGGGATAGGAAAGAGTGTTGAGTTCACACCTGAATCTATGATCATTCAAGATTTGCATAGTAGAGATATTGTTACAGTTGGGGAGGTAAATGTTTTATCTAAATTGTACACCTTCTCACATTTTCCCCTGATGAACCTATGAGTGATATTCACATTCAAGCATCTAGTGTAGATAGTTTTTAGTAGGTGAAGTATGGTCATTTGGACCTTGGTATCCTTTCATCAATTGAGGTTATATAGACTTATGCTAACATCCCATCTCCTAAAACTCCTACTTCTTCAAAGTTCTATATTTATATATCCATGGCTTCTAGTGATTCAACATAGTAGAATCTCCATATCAGTTTTTGAGATACAACTTATTGGAATGAGTAATTAACAAATATATTAAGTTTATTTTGTGAGCCCCTTCTTGTAAATTTGGTAGACACACTTGAGGACATGAATCTCCTCTTTGATGTTATCTCCAATGGAGTTACATCATCTTCTTTGGATGTCATGAGGACACATTCAAACCCTCTTGTTCTTTCTCTACCTATTCATTTGTCATAGTTTGGCAGTGGATTGGAGATTATCGAGGAACATTCAAAGGATTCATCATCATCTTTGGATCTTGTTCTTCATTAGTTTCCACATGGTCCTAGCTTGTCACCTTCTTCATCGATTATGCTTAGAGATCTTAACTTGATTGTGGCATCATTTGGCATCAACATGGAAAAACTTGAGCATCTTTTAGAGACATACATTTAGATTTTTCTTCTCTCATATTCCTATCTAGAACATGAAGCTCTTCTATATATATATATATATATATATATATATATATATATATATATATATATATATATATATATATATATATATATATATATATATATATATATATATATATATATATATATATATATATATATATATATATATATATATATTTATATGAATTTGTTTCTTCCTAAGAGGAGAAAATTTATTTGGGAGTTTTGGATCACCTTCAACATTCATTATCTAGAATCTACAATTAGTGTAAGGGATTTTACATTAAGGGGGGACTGGACACAGTCTCTCTTCTTCTCTCTTATAGGAAGGACCTTTTTCTCACATGAGGTTTTATCCTTCTCATACTTTAGAGAGCATGTTTTGTACATTGGTGAAGGAATTTGTCCTTGGGGGTTCATCTTGAGTCCTCCTTCCTTCCTTTCACTCTTTTTCTTATTTTCTCTCTTTTGGAGAGGGGTTTTTCCTATGGTTTTTGTAGACACCTATAAATGACCATGTTATCGCACCACTTGCATTTTCATCAAATCTGTCAAATCACCTACATTCAACATTAATTAAATAATCTAATTATTTAATTAATTTCATCAAAGTCATCAAATTCTTCCAAATCTCCTAAAATCAACATTAATTAAATAAATCCTCTTTATTTAATTAATTTTACAAAATCAACTTTATTATTCCAAATTTAAATAATTTTAATTATTTAATTAAATCATTATCGTCTTCCAATTTTCAAATCCACATCAATTGAATAAATTAATTATTTAATTAATTTATCTTCAAAATCCTCTTATCTACAATTAAATAATTTTTATTATTTAATTAAATCCAATTATTCTTCCAAATTGCCAATGATGGCATGGTTCGATGGTTAAGTCGCTCGGTTGTAGTGGCGGCCACCAGAGTTCAAACCCCTGCTGGGCCAACGAGCTCGCAAGGCTTTACGCCTTCGCTGGGCCAATGAGCTCGCGGGTTTGAAGTGTTCTTCCTAGGGGATGAGGTCCCCCAGTTGTGGCCTCACCGGTTCATTGCTCTGGGCAAAAGCATTCACATGGACCCGGAGGGCGTGTCGCACCAGCGTCGCCAGTCACGTTAAAAAGTTTACCAGGCACATTTAAAAAAAAAAAATTGTTCTTCCAAATTTAAATAAATCATGCAAATTTATTTAAATTATCTCAATCTCTAAAAATAAAATATAATCAAATATTTTATTTATTACTTTTATCATGTAGAAACAATTAAATAAATTTATTTATTTAATTTACTTTTTTATCTTCCAATTCCTCTAAAAATAAATCTTGTTCATCATGCACACAAAATTAAATAATTTATTATTTAATTTATCTCAAACCATGCAAAAAGCAAATTGCAAGTTGAGTTAATTGATTTAATCAATCTTATTTTTATCACCAACTCTTAAATTAGAAAAAAAATATTCTAATTTAGGAAATCAAATCCTATCTTTATCAAATCAAGCAATTAACTCAAACAAAATTATTTTTTTGTGTGACACATGTTAGGTTCACATTCATCATGAATTCTAGATTTATCTCATCCGTTGACTCCATTGAATTATCTAGACTGTTGATTGATCATGTTTGAAACCTATATAAACCCCCTCATCTCCATATCAAATCCTCTTCGATTGTTGAATCTCTTCAATCATTCAGCTTTTGCCTCCATATAGCGCATTGAGCATACATCGCATCGTTGAGCACACTTCTACCTTTTGAGCACAAACACAATCTACATTCTCTTGTTGCAAACATGGTTTTGCAATTTGAAGAGCAATCTACATTCAACCAAGAGATCCAAACAATCTAGATGATAGCTTCTTTGTTCGTAATTTGATTTATTCATTGATTTGGTTATTGTTTAGATAGATCTTTTGATGTTATGAGTAATTGAGTTATTACTATCATTACTTTTTTATCTTATCATTCAACCTTTCGATTTTTCCTATACACATTCTGGGACACCCAGTGAGACCCACTAACCTTGCTTTTTTAAAGAAAAAAATTAATTTTTTGAAGCTAGGTACGGAAAAGCGCAAGCACAATGCAGAAAATCTGAAGGTCCTTATTCACTAGTTCAAGAGAACATGCGTTGAGCATTCAAACAGTGTAACCTTAACTCAAAATATTTCTAGGTTTTGTTGAAAGCATCAAAATCCTATCTGGGTATCTCTTAATTTTTGCAGAAAGTGCACGGATTTCAAGAAAAATAGATCACAAATCTGCATCCCTATTTTTAGCCCATGCTTGTTTTTTTTGCTTTTTCAGAGTAATTTCATGAAATCAGGCATATCTATGTAACATTAGCTCAAAAGATTTCTGAGTTTTGTCAGCAGCATCGAAATCCTATATGGGTATCACTTATTTTTTCCATAAAGTGCACAGATTTTGAGAAAATAAATCACAAATCTGTGTCCCTATTTTTAGTCTATGCTTGTTTTTTTTTGCTTTTTTAGAGTAGTTTCACGAAATCAGGCATATCTTTTGCACACGGAGTTGGATTTTTGTGAAACCAGTAGCGTTGGAAAGTTGGTTTTCCCACCTTTTCTGTGGTGAAAGAATTTTTAGGTAATTTTATCAGATTTGTCAGGTACACTTAGTTAAAGTCAACCCTTCTTTGCAAAACTTCAAACAATCATAACTTGTGCAAATTTTATTCAATTTTCATGATTTTTTTTTGAAATTGCATAGAATTTCATGTAGAATTTGATCATAATATCCAATCTACTATGCCTAATCATTATTATTAGATTTTTTTTAGATTGCTTATTTTTCACCTAACAAGTTAAGCACTTTTAGTTTAATTGATTTTATGCTAACTATTGAGTTTTTGGTGGAACTAATTAACTTTTTGCAACCTCTTATTACTCAAATAGAGAAAATGGGTTTTTCTAATATGTTCATGTAGGATGAGCATTGAACAATTGAAAACCTATCACACTAAGTCTTAGAAACATATTGCTTTCTTAAGGAACAATTGAACAATCATCTTTTGTAAAATCTTAGGAATAAATTACTTTCTTAAGGGACAACTGAACAATCATCTTTTACAAAATTTTAGGAACAAATTCTTTTCTTAAGGGATAATTGAACAAATCATATTTGTAATCTAAGTCTTTGGAACATATTGTTTTCTTAAGGGACAAAACATCTTTTTTGCAATCTAAGTCTTAGGAACATATTGCTTTCTTAAGGGACAATGGACATGAATGCAAAAACACTTCAATTTTCTAAGGGAAAATGGACATGAATGCCAAACACTTCAATTTCATAAGGGACAATTGACAATTACAATCATGTGTGTGCCTAATCTAATTGCACCTTATTTTTCTTATAATAGGACAATTGAACATTTGTTTGACGTGCTTGATCTTACTTTTCAATTTTTTCTTTAGAAGGGCCTACTTTTGGATTGCGCTTCATCCAAAAGGGATGACCCTAAGTGGAGTTTTCCTTTGAACCGCTATATAAGAGGGATAAGGCGAAAGCCAAGTCCTAACCAGCGTCAGCCTTACCTTGTGGTGCCTAATCAAAAAGAGGTGTACTAGCACTTTGTGGAAATAATTTTCACATTATGCGAGGTGTTTGATACTCTTAGTAGGATTGGTCAAAACTCTTAGTAGCTTGTCACATTTCTCGTAAGGCGTTAGTCCCTCAAAGTAACTAAGCAACTATCTAGATAGTGACTACTCGTTTCACCTCTAAACGTTGCGGTAATCATCAATGCAAGGGGAATCGATTCAAGCCCCCAAGATGCTCACCATTGCCTCCCTTGAGAAGAGATAATATTCCTGTTAGATTTAGGGCAGACAACTGAGAGGGGGGGTGAATCAGTTGTACAAAACTTTTCTTGCAATTAAACACTTAACTCCACTTTGTAATTTAGCAGCATAATAATAAATCAATCATGGAAACACAATGCAATGAATCAAGAGCAGAAACACATTAACACATGAGACACCAAGATTTTGACATAGAAAACCTGGTTAAGGGAAAAACCATGGGGTGATTAACCTAAGATTGTATTCTCTGTTAGAAGAATAGAAAGAACAAAATGGCACATGCCAATTAGGGCTCACTGTCCGAGCACATTGCTCACAAGAGGCTCACTGCCTACAAGAGACACACTGTCTACAAAATAATAAGTATCACCTACTTGAACTAGAAAATAGCATCTTCACCATGCTTAAATCAGTTCCATTTAAGCCCAATACTTATGCTCTGCCTTTCACTCTTCTCCTCGTTACCACACTTGTTGGTGCCTGCATGAACAATCAGGTTTCAAGCATTTAAATCTGTAGGCACCCTCCCAAAAAATCCAAAAAATTCTAAGTCTTTGGGCCCCCTCAGCATGTTTCATCCTGACCTGATATTCTTGGGGGGGTCATCATATTTCCAGATATCAGCCTGATATTTCTGTGGGGTCACCATGTTTCAAATATCAGTCATATTCAATGATCACCCCGATGTTGCTGCAAGGTTTCAATATGACCCGATATTCCGCGTGGGGGGGGGGGGTGGTCATGTTTCAAATATCGAGTGATCTTAGTCAAGATCACCCCGATGCTGTTTTATCATCCCGATGTTGCGGACGTCAGTTTTGCAGGGGGGTGATATCCACTTGTCCATCACCCTGATATTTTTGTGGGGGGGGTGATATTTCAAATATCAGGTGTTCTTTTGAATATCACCCTTGCTGCCAAATATCACCTTGATATTGCAACATGATGGTGACATCATCAGGATCGGTGGGGTGCATCATGTGGTCTCCGGCATGTTATTATCAATAGCTATGATGAGAGTCCCACCGATCGCCTATGATGACATGAATATGTACAAGAGGATCATGATGAGGTCTAAGATGGCGTTGTCGGGAGAAAAATCATCGACATCATATATGCTCACAGCCTAGCTTATAAAGTATTGAGGAGGTCGCTGTGGGATGAATGTGGGATAATTAGTTCCCACATAATTTGAATAATCAGGGTCATATTTCTTGGCAGGAAAAATTGCAAAACGCACAGTCCACTGCATTCCCAATGCCGTGGGTTGGTATGCCATTAATGGCAGATGTTATAGGGTATAGGCAAAGGCATGGATAGATCAAGTACCCGATTGAAGATGTGAATCCCCAGGCAGCGGCACAGGGCTCGAGGCCTCCCTGTCTCCTTCCTCTTCCTCTGCCTGTTGCATTCAATGTGTTGAGCGCCATTTCTCATGATGCAATGTATCTAGCAAATTTTGAATTGCCATGTACTTTTAATGTTGAGTACACCCTCCTTGCTATATATAGCAGATGGTGTTACTCATTTGTTGGTTGTTGAAGACCTGGGCATTTTTGTGTCAATAGCAAAAAATAGGGCATTTCCTTGTTGTTTTATCTCATTTTGGAGTTTATGAGTTGCATTATGAATGTATATTGTAGACATTCTCAGTTTCATTGTTGTTTAATATGAAAAATGCATTGTGCATGTGTTTAGCTACTTGTCTCCATGTGTTGCATGTTTTTCCTTCTTTTGAATCTGGCTACTAAGGGATTCTTAGGTTTTAGGGTATGGATTTTTGTATCACATGCTTCATCTCTAACTTCCATTCAAGGAGTGGATTAAATTGTTTTAGGTGAAATATGGAGAAGGTTGTATGTCAGCTGGGATATATGTAAGTAGAAGCAGCTAAATACCAATTCTTGGGTGATGTTTGTAAGGCAAGCATCAGTATAACCCCTTGAAACTTGAATCCAAAATGTAATCCATTCTCTTGTATACATCTAGTTGACTCCTTGCCCTGAGATAAGCACCGGTCTGCTCCTGGGTTAGTAGTTATGAACCAAAACCCCTTGTCTTGCATCCAAAACATAAAATCCATCTTTTCATATCTTCCATCCTGTTAGTTTGTAGGAGTAGGATTAGGACCCCTGCATACTCTCATCCTCAACTAGATAAATATGTCCAAGAATGTTGCCAAACTTGTGATGTATCATGTACATCTTGGTCCACGCATGAGAGTATTCTGCCTGTTATCACAAAGCTAAATCATTCTATCATCAGGTGAGTCAAGGTTAAATCTTTAGCTAATAGGGATACCCCCCTTGGTGCAGTAGAACCAGAAGTGAAGGGGAGGCAGCTCACACAACCTCCTATATTAGTTGGCTGAATCTGCCTATGCATTGGAACTAGCAAACCCTCTGCTAATTCAGAAGTAAAAACCAACAACACTCTCATCTCCACACAACACACTTTGAAATGAATTTACAATCCCTTATTTATACATGATATTAACTTAGGAAAGACCATCTAAGTCAGCAAACATCTACAAGAACATCTGCAGGATGTGTAACTCATCCGGTCGGCCAGTCTCAGGAAGAACACCATCATCTGGAAGTCATTCTTCAATTGTGAGCTCCAACTCTAATGTGGACCACCAACATGAACTGGAAATGATCCAAAGACCTCCACAAGCTTGCATGAATCACCAAGAACATCCACACTCCATCAACTTACTGAAATCCTTCTCTCCTTCATTCAGAACCTCAAGAACACAGTCTGTCATCACTGTCACAAAGGAATAGATGCTTGCGGACCTTCAAACCATGAACCAATCGAGTTGACACTTCACAAAGACTTCTTCAACACTCCCTCAAATCTGTAGAATAGGATAATACATTTTTGGATCTCACCAGACCTTTCTGTATCACTCTATCAGCTCTGAACACCTACCATAACCAGTTTTACTTGAGCTGCCACAACTTCTTCAGATCTTCATATGGACCTCTGAAATCTCTACTAGACCACCTTAAGACACATATATACAAACCCTTTAAACTGCATCCTCTGATCCTCATCCTATCTTGGACTTTTATCTTACTATCATCACTGTTCTTCACTGTTCCTGATTGAGACTAATTTTCTCAATATCCTCAGCACACAGCTCATCCAATCCTTATCATTAATGCAACAGGAATATGTTGACATCAATGACAACCCCAGTTAGGCCCATACTTGCAACAATTCCCTCAGCCATAAAGATCTTGTGACCTACTTGAGATTTCCGAGGGGAGGGTGGGATATCCCTACCTATCATCTCTCGCAAAGATACAAATGCACGTCACCTATATGGAATGACATTTGGTTGATGGAGAATTAAGTTGTGAGCTGATCTACCACAATGAAGCCATGTCTCTAGGGATAAAAAGTGCTTGTATTGTTTGTAATTGTCTTATACCCGTGGAAACATTTGGCTTTTTCGTGAGCCTCAAACATACACTATCTATTGTGTCAGTCCTATTTGCCACTTTGTTTGATGTGTTTTCTCTTGCTAAAGCAAATCTAATAAAAATTAGATCCAAAATCTATCAAAATTTGCCTTATAAACATCACTGACACTACTTCAGCGCTTTTGGTATAATAGTAGCTCACTTTTGGTAGTGTAGTCCAACATCTATGGCATAACAGTTTAGTGCCTCTAGCAGCATAGTCTAGTGCTTTTGGTATAATAGTAGCTCACCTTTGGTAACACAGTCCAGTACCTTTGGTAAAATAGTACAGCACCTTTGGTCTAGTAAACTATACATCAGAATTGCCTTTTCCAAAACATAGTAAAATCCCAGCAAAATCTCAAACATATTGTCCTAGTGCATCCCATGGTAACCACTAGACTCCAGAAAACTATGAAGGCTAAACAAGTTGCCCCAAGGAAGCACAAATCACCTCCTCATACACCTCAACCAAGCCAATCCAACATGACTACAAAGGATACTCCAAAAACACCAATGAAAGACCAACAAACTCTCAAAATAGCCGCAACATGACCAACCAACCAATCCTCAAGAGGGTAATGTCCCTTTGGTAGATGTAACTCAATTCACTACCGACATGCCTCATGATTTTGCTACACCTGGTTATACCATGGTTCAAGTCCCATCTCAAGAAGAACAACACTTTGAAGAAGGTCAATCCTCTCAAGAAGATAGACAAGACCTTGATGAAATCATGCAAGATCCTAGAGCCATAGCCGCCTTTGACAAAATCCTTAGTGAGAACCAAGATCACTTATTTCACTTTCTAGAAAAACAAGGAGCCAAATTACCTCAAGATTTTGATCTATCTAATCTTAAAGAGCAAAATAAAACCCATAACACTATAACTTCTATCCAAACCATGTCAACTATGACCACTCCCATACCCGAACAAAGCTCACAAGGGAGAAAGCCTACACCTTTTTCTGCTCAATATGAGAATCCACTTTATCAAAATCCAACAGCAGAAAGACCCATATCACCGCTTATGACTCCTACAGAGATCTACAAACACCAACAAGAGACTCTACAATGTCAAGCAGAACTAGCCAAACAAGCCACTCTAGCAAAATCAAACACATAGCAACCTCCTAAAATGCCCACACCAATCACAAGTGGAACATTGGCTACCCCATCACATGACAGTTTCCCACCAAATTACAATCCGAAAAACACTTATGTAGCCATGCAACAAGGGTTTCAACTGACACCACCCCCAACATCATCAACCCTTCGTATCACTAACCCAAATAATGTCATGCAACCACAACATTTACAAAATGTCAACACAACCTATGTCCCTCCACCACAACATTCTTCTACACTCAATCATACCTATCCCCATCTTAGTCAACCCCAACCATCACAAAACTCATCTACCTATGTCCCTCTGCCACAACAATCATCTACACTAAACTTTTTCAACACATATCTCAATCAACCCCAACCATCACAAAACCCATCTACCTATGTCCCTCCACCACAATGATCTTCCACTCTCAACCTAACCAACACCTATCTCAACCCTCAACATTCCCAAAACTAAACTTCCCAAAGTTGTGTTCCACCATCACAACCAAACCCAACAAACTTTAGCTTTCCTCCACAAAATTCTTTCTTCACACCACCTCCACAATACCAATGACAGAACTCTTATCAACAACCATCACAAAGCCTACATACTTAGCTAGCACCAGCCCCACCTCCCTAAAATCAAAACACCCAAAACCAACCCAATCCAAACCCAACATACAACACATACGACCCTAACCAATCATATGACCCTTATAACATCAATACGCATGGCTTCAACTACAATCTAGCATACGGGCAACAACAACCACCTCTAGGACAATAGTAGATGTTTCCAACTCCTCCCACCACTATGGAGCTAAAACTTGCTGAAGTTCAACAACAGCTATGTGATCTTACGTTTGGCCACACCAAGAAAACCTTCTCTTTGGAAGAAGTTTGTCCTTATCCATTTGATTGGTCATTACCCATTATCCCTTTTCCTCATAACTTCACTATTCCCAAATTTGATAAATACAAAGGAAAAGGAGACCCAAAAGACCATCTTAGAGAATTTTGTCTCACTTGCTTCAAGGTCTCACATAATGACACATATCTTATGCACCTCTTTCCTCACAGTCTTGGAGGTCAATCTATAGAATGGTTCTCACACCTACCCACTAGTATCAAATCTTTTAACAAGCTTGCAGAGAAATTTGCCACTGATTTCTCCTACAACATAGAACATGAGGTCTCTATGACTTATCTATGCAACAATAAATAGAAAAATGGGAAAACTCTCATCTCCTTCCTTCAAAGATGGAGACAAAAGGCTAGAAAATTCCTATTCAAAATACCTGAAAAGCAACTTGTTAGCATATTTGTGTAGAACCTTAACCAAGAATTGGGTTTCCATTTGTAATTTGTTAGTGCTACAACCTTTGACAAAATTACCTACAAGGGCATCAACATTGAAAAAACCCTCATTGCTAAAGGCGTGGTCAAAATCTTCAAAGATAATAAAGACAACCCTCCCCAACAACAAACAAATGATAAGCCCAAGTTTTGGAACAAAAATAAAATCATGGTCAATGATGGTGTGGTAGGCTCTAAACATGTCCAAACACTACAAACACCCCTTCATCTTTCATCAAAACCAAGTCAACCTCCGCCTCAACAAAACCAACAACAACAAAGAAAACCAAACCAAAACCAATAACAATGACAACAAGAGCAACCTCAACAAGATTACCCTCCACAATGACAATTCACTCCCTTGGGAGAGCCTATAGAGTCTGTCCTATAGAAACTTATACACAATGGACTCGTCACCTTATCAGATGCTCCCCCATATGGCGAACCTGTTTACAAAATTGCATGGTACAAAGATAATGAATATTGTGAGTACCATAGGACCAAAGGACACAGAACCATATCATGCATGAAACTCAAGCACGTGATCCAAAACCTTATCGACAGAAAACAAATCACTTTTGATGATGAACCACCAACCCAAAACACCACTAAGGATCTCAACATGTACAAGGATCCATTCCCTAACCATGGTCAAGGTCAAAATCTCGACAAAGGTAAAGGTGTTAATAAAGCTTCTACTTCCTATGACTCTATTGTAGGATGTTTTGAAGAGAGTCGGGTGTCTACCCTCACAATCAAAGGCAAAACTACGGATTGCACCGTCACAACTCGTTGTGGTTGTGTCACCCTTCGTGGTCCTACACTAAGTCTCCCAACCCAATCTGATTACAATCTTGTAGAAAATCTAGGGGAAACCCCAACACAGATCTCTATCTTGGACCTTCTACAGTCATCACCCGCACATAAAGTTGTGCTTGAAAAAGCCTTACAAGAGTCTTCAGTTCCTAACAACATAGCGGTCACAGATTTCCAAGCTCTAATAGGTATCATTGCCTCACCTTACAATTTGTGGTCTTTTCTTAAAAGGACCTCCCATCCCATGATCCATGTCACAACGATGCCTTCACATTGAGGTTCTCATCCATAAACAAAAGATCAAATGAATACTCATAGATGGTGGTGCTAGTCTCAATATCTGTTCTCTCAAGTTACTTAAACAGTTGGGATACTGTGAGGATCATGTCAACATTGATCAAAGTATTACAATCAAGGGCTATGATGATGCTGAACGCCAGTCAAAAGGTGTTATCCACTTGCCTATACAAGTAGGCGATGTCATGCTTGAAACTAGGTGCCAAGTCCTTGACATTGAGCTACCTTATAACATTATCTTAGAATGCCCATGGATCCATGCCATGAAAGTTATTCCTTCCACATACCATCAGTCTCTCAAATTCCCATTTAATGGTACAGAGATAACTATCCTTGGAGATCCTAATCCCTTCAAATTTTGTCATTTCTTGCAAGGCAGTTATAAGAATTGCAACCATGTGCCCAATAATGACAAAGCCCATGAATCCCCATTATATGTCGATTCTAAAAATCTGACAAAAGCCTCTGCAACTGAACCTAATCCCAATCCTATTCCTGAAATCAAAGCTCACATCTGTGATATAGGCTTTGGAACATATGATATCTCAAAATCTTGTTGTGTAGGGTGGATGCCCCTATCTCCTAAATCCTACAGCCAATAGCCCATAGCCAAAGCAACTAAGAAAGAAGCTATCCCTCCTCCAACATCTCTAACCCAATTCCAGGAAGGCAAATTATTGGCAGAGGAAATAATTGAAGACATCTCTTCTTGGCTCTACAAGGAGAAAGCACCAGTCACCATACCAATCAAACAATATGGCAATGGCCTAAGAATTGTGAAAAACATTGGCTACAAAGGCAAAGGGGGCCTTGGGAAAAATAATCAAGGTGAAATGGAACCCATTATTGTGAAGAAGAAACTAGACAAGAAGGGGTTAGGATTTGGTAGGAAGGTACCATGTGCCTTGGACATTGAGGGTATTCTCGACGAGGTAGCACAAACTTCTCTCGCAGATTCGACATCTAAAGAGAATATCATTGATGACTCTTACCTCCATATGACTAACCTATTCACTAAATCCTCTATATTTACGCTATCATCCATATCCTTAACATCCACCACCAACACCCAGATTGTAACTCTTGTCTACCATAAACTTATCGATTGGGACCAATAAGGGGCCCTCATTCTAGATGTATTTCACAATGACAAAGCTATTGCTGAGTTCATGGGACTTCGGGATGGTATCCCTCTTGGCGATCACAAAGTTGGTTTTGTAATGGAACTAGAGCAAACTGCTTATTTTGATGAGAATGCCAAATCCTCCAGTCACAAAAGTAAAAATAAAGAAAGATCTCTAGGTGAAAACCACACTGTGGCACCTCCCAATCATAAAATAGTAAAAACAAAGGATGTATCCAAAGGTAAAAACCCAACTGTGGCACCTGAGGATGGAGGATTTGACCTTCCCCTACCATCTAAGTATCAAGATAAATCAGCTCTCCTTGTGGAAGATTCTACAGAGATAAATAGATAAATCTTGGCACAGAGCAAAATCCTAAGACCACATTCCTTGTAGCATCATTATCAAAACAAGAGCACAAGAATCTTACAACTTCTTACAGTGAACCATCAACTTTGCATGGACCTATGCTGATATTCCAAGGTTAGACCCTTCACTAGTAGTTCACTATCTCACAGTTGATCCAAAAGCTAAACCAGTCAAGCAAAAGCTAAGAAAGATGCATCCACAGATTGCTCTCTTGGTGAAAGTTGAAATACAGAGGTTACTTGATGCAAAGTTTATCAATTCTATTGATTATCTAGAATGGGTCTCAAACATTGTACCCGTGTCTAAACCAAATGGGGGCATCCGCATGTGTTCCGACTTCAGAGATCTTAACAAAGCATGTCCCAAAGATGACTTCCCATTGCCAAACACTGATCTTATAGTAGACTTGACTGCTGGTCATGAAATGCTTTCTCTAATGGATGGATTTTTTGGCTACAATCAGATAATGATAGTAGAAGAAGATCAACATAAAACAACTTTCACTTGTCCTTGGGGTACCTATTGTTGGTGCGTCATGCCATTTGGTCTTAAAAACGTAGGTGCAACCTATCAAAGAGCAATGACAGCGATATTCCACGATCTCTTTCATCACATCATGGAGGACTATGTTGATGATATACTTGCAAAGTCTTCTAGGGCAGATCACATACAGGTTCTAGGGCAAAGCTTTGACAGATTCAAAAAATATCAAGTACGACTCAATCCAAAGAAGTGTGTCTTCGGGGTAACCTCAAGAAAACTATTGGGATACATCATATCTCATAGAGGAATTGAAGTAGATCCAACAAAAGTCAAGGCTATTGTGGAGATGCCTCCACCAAAGAATCTAAAAGCACTAAGGAGACTTCAAGGAATGTTACAATCCATTAGGCGATTTATCTCACAGCTAGCAGATAAATGTCAACCATTTCAACACTTGCTCCAAAAGGATGTCTCATTTCAATGGGATGATAAGTGTAAAGCAGCATTTGATCAGCTCAAAGAATATCTAGCTACACCTCCTGTCTTGGTACCACCAGTCGCCGATAGGCCTTTGATATTGTACATCTCAACTACAACTGTAGCCCTAGGGGCTCTTCTAGCACAGCATGATGAGTCAAGAAAAGAGCATGCAATCTATTATATCAGTCAAACCTTGGTGGGTTATGAACTCAATTATTCACCTATGAAAACAGCTTGTTTAGCCTTAGTGTTTGCTTCCCAAAAGTTGCGGCATTACATGCTAAACCAACACACAAATCTAATAGGCAAAATTGATCCATTAAAGTATCTACTAGCAAAAGCAGCTCTCACAGGTAGACTAGCTATATGGGTCATGATCCTTAGTGAGTTTGACATTGAGTATGTGGATTGTAAAGCAATCAAGAGACAACCCCTAGCAGATCAACTAGCAGAAGCACCCGTGACAGATGTACATCCTATGGTATCTGACTTTCGGATGAGAATCTCTTCACTCTTTCTACCTCAGTAATGTGGAAGTTGTATTTTGATGGTTCCTACACAGCATGGATTAGGGGCCGGCATCTTATTCATCATGCCTCAAAATGACTATATTCCAAAGTCATATCGGCTTCAATTTCCTTGCACTAACAACATAGCCAAGTATGAAACACTCCTCATAGGTCTCAATACAGCAGTCCAATGGGACATCAAAGAACTACAGGTATATGGAGACTCACAACTAGTCATTTGACAAGTCACTGATAAGTATCAAACAAAAGATGAAAAGTTGGTCCCTTACAAGCAATTAGTGGATGCCTACAAACCACACTTTTCTAGCATCACATTTGAGCAAATTCCAAGAGAGGATAACAAAACTGTAGATTCTATGGCTTTTGTAGGGTCACTTATAGGCATGCCTACAAACACACAGATATGTGAATTCTTGATCGAGCAATTATTGTTACCAGCCATCAATGTTCCAACTACTGAAATCATCTATGAACTTATTGGTCCCAATTCCCCATGGTACAAAGATATCTATGACTACCTTAAACATGGTACCTTTCCCTCTGAGCTATCCACAACCCAACGCAAAAGCCTTATACATCGATCCTCCTGTTACACCATTATGGGTGATACAATATATCTCTGGAGCCTTGATGGTATCCTCTTACGATGTCTTAACATGGAAGAAGTTGATGCTACCTTATGAGACATACACGAAGGTGTTTGTGGCTCACATTCTATCAGTCCTAATCTCACTAAGAAGATACTCAAAATAGGTTATTATTGGCCTACAATAGAGCAAGATGCTTTACAGTTTGCTAAGAAGTGTCTACAATGCCAGCAACATAGAGATTTGATTCATGTACCAGCTAATGAACTACAACCTATGACAACTCCATGGCCTTTTTCACAATGGGGTCTTGACCTCGTAGGACAAATCCACCCATCCTCATCCAATGGCCACAAATTTATCATTACCGCCACTAAGTACTTCATGAAGTGGGTCAAAGCCATTCCCATGACTTATATCACCAGCAAGAAAATAGCCAAGTTTATCCTTAACTACTTCATTTGTCGGTATGGTATCCCCCAAGCCATTGTCACTGATAATGGGAGACCATTCAAGAATCAAGATGTCTGTGCCTTGTGCACCCAATACAATATCCAACATTGCTTTTCCACTCCCTACTATCCACAGAGTAATGACCAAGTTGAGGCTTCCAACACAAGCATTCTCAAAATCCTCAAGAAAATGGTCAATGAAGTTGGTCGTGATTGGCACCTGCAACTCAATCCCGCCCTATGGGCCTACCGCACTAGTATCAGAACACCAACTGGTGCCACACCCTATGCCTTGGTCTATGGATATGAAGCTATTCTACCTATAGAGGTCAAGATCCCATCCCTCATATTATCCATGCAGCACCTGATTGATGGAGAGGAGTATTGAACTTCTAGATTAGCTGAGCTAGAACTACTAGATGAGAGGCGCCTTGCCGCACTTAATCATCTCCATGTCTATCAAAACTGCCTCTGATGTAATTATAACAAAAAGATAAAAGAAAGACGATTTCAAGTGGGTCATCTTGTCTCAAAAGAAAATTAGAGAAATCAAGCAGACCGAGAAAAGAAGGGCAAGTTCGAGCCTAATTGGTTAGGACCCTTTGTTATCATAGTAGCATATGGATCAGGAGCTTATACTTTAGCAACACCTGATGGCATTCCTCTAGATGATCCACTCAATAGTGTTCATCTTAAGAAGTTCTATGCCTGATCCTCAGAGTATAAAAACAAAAGCAAAAACAAACAAATAATCTGTCCTCTAGTGAAAACCTGGTAAACAGATGCCTTGGATAAGTACCATAGTGAAAACTTGTCAAATAGGTGTTATGTGTAGAGTCAGCATCCATCATCTATCGAGGCTTGTTCATTCCATTTTCATAATAAACTTCATCCATCCATCCATAATAAAACCATTGACCTTGTTTGCATTTCCATCTCCCTATCTAAAATAGCTTGGAAATTTGTCGATGTTCATCGTCGTCATCCCATGTCAGTTATCACTTATCTTACGTTAGCTATCCTATGTCAGTCAACCATAACAACACCTCTACCAAAATGGGGGCACCCCTTTTCTTCCCCTAGGTCTAGGAATGGATCCTTGTTCGTGGTTCACAAAAACACAAACACTTCAAACATTTCCAACACTTCAAATACTTCAAACACTTCAATAACACTTCAACCTCCAAACACAAACAAAAACAAAAAACAAATCAACAATCAAAACAAACAAAAACAAAAACACATCAACAATCAACACAAACGAAAACACAAAACACATCAAACCAAACCAATCAATTGTCTTATGCAGATTGTCACATGCTCGAAACCAAACCAAGCGTCTTATGCGAGGTGTTTCATTTCTGAAACTAGACACCTTCATCCTTGTGTTGATCTAGGGATATATCATTCCCCACAATGACAACACTTTTCCTACATCATCAAACACACACCAAAACTACACATCATCTCATCTCAATCTTAATGTACCTTGATCCCATGGATATGGGTATGTAGGCAGTCTGGAATACGAATGAAGTATCTAGTACTCAGGTACATAAGATGTCATCATTTCACCTACCCAAGCTCAAATACCTTGACCCACTCATCATTCTACCTAGAACTACATATTTATCATTTTCATCTTTCATCGTAATGTGCCTTGATCCCATGGATACAGGGTACGTAGGCAGTCTGAAATACGAAGGAAGTATCTAGTACTCAAGCACATATGATTCATTATTCTTCACCCACCTCAATCCATTGAAATGTCATCTTTCTAGTCTTCTGTTTATCAAAATCCGTTCACCTCAACTTGACTAACTCAAGCAACAAAACAACAAACAAACACATCCTTTCAAAGCAAAAGTCCTTAAACAAACCTAAAGCACAGAAACTTACAGAGCCATATGTTGTCCTACATATCAATTGCCAACATCAGCTAAATCAATCTCAACCAAGCAACAGATCAACACACTTGTCTTATACAGGATGTTCCATGATCGAAACCAAACCAGGCATCTTATACGACATGTTTCATTTCCTGAAACCAGCCATTATCCTTTCAACATATCAACACCCTTTAATGGACACATCATTCCTACAATAAGGCTGTTATCTACCCAACCAATCCAATCTATCCTGAGCAACATCTTTGGCAAGAGAATATGTTGGTTGTATGTTTACTTTGTAAGTCAGTCAATTTGCTTTTTGGTTTATCTTTTGTTCCTTTTTTTATTACCTATTCCAAACTACATTGATTTATCTATATCTTGGTATGTTGTGATGCAGTATGGATTGGTGGCATAGTCATTGCTTTTGTGTGCCATGTTTGAGGAGTGATCTTTAGTATCTTTTTTAGTAACATATTTATCTCATGTGAGTGTTACAACCTAGCATCTTACATATTAATATACTTCTTGCATTTATGTATTGAAGTTTATTTTATGTTCAAGACTATGGCACATTCACATGTCCAACAAGGTTATATTATGTCTAAGGGATCTAAGTTCAAACCGTTTGCTTGCAGAGTCAACGTCCTCACACTCGGATATAACAACACCTTGGTTTTTTATACCTTGGTGGCAAACTATCCATGTGTTATATCAAAATAAGGATTGCTCTTTATAAACATTTGTGAAACCGTTGAAACAAGCTCATCCATTTAACCATCCATTTATCCAAATCATCATATAGTTTTTCAAGCAAGGATCGATCAACAGTCTTTTCTATCATGTTCTATTCTATCTCCACTTTCTTCTATCCAACCTCGTCTATATTATCCAACACAATCTTCTAGTCGAGCATCAACCCAGTTCTTCTGTGGCTTCCCTATCTTTCCTCTCGAGGGGGCATCCTACACCAGCTACACAAGGGCATCTAGCTACACTGGGGCATCAAAATTGTATCATGTCTTCAACAATCATTTTCTTTGAAGCAATGCTATAAACTACATTGCATCAAAGAGGGGCAAAATGTAGACACCTAAAAATGACCATGTCATCGCACCACTTGCATTTTCATCAAATCTATCAAATCACCTGCATTCAACATTAATTAAATAATCTAATTATTTACATAATTTCATCAAAGTCATCAAATTCTTCCAAATCTCCTAAAATCAATATTAATTAAATAAATCCTCTTTATTTAATTAATTTTATCAAAATCAACTTTATTCTTCCAAAATTAAATAATTTTATTTATTTAATTAAATCATTATCGTCTTCCAATTTTCAAATCCACATCAATTGAATAAATTAATTATTTAAATAATTTATCTTCAAAATCCTCTTATCTACAATTAAATAATTTTCATTATTTAATTAAATCAAATTATTCTTCCAAATTTAAATAAATCATGCAAATTTCTTTAAATTATCTCAATCTCTAAAAATAAAATATAATCAAATATTTTATTTATTCCTTCTATCATGCACAAACAATTAAATAAATTTATTTATTTAATTTGTTTTTTTATCTTCCAATTCCTCTAAAAATAAATCTTGTTCATCAGACACACAAAATTAAATAATTTATTATTTAATTTATCTCAGATCATGCAAAAAGTAAATTACAAGTTGAGTAATTGACTTAATCAATCTTATTTTTATCACCAACTCTTAAATTAGAAAAAAACTAGATTTATCGCATCCGTTGATTCCATTGAATTATCTGGACTGTTGATCGATCATGTTTGAAACCTATATAAACCCCCCTCATCTCCATAACAAATCCTCTTCGATCATTCATCTTTTGCCTCCATAGAGTGCATTAAGCATACATCGCATCATTAAGCACACTTCTACCTTTTGAGCACAAACACAATCTACATCCGCTTATTGCAAACATGGTTACGCAATTTGAAGAGCAATCTACATTCGACCAAGAGATCCAAACAATCTAGGTGATAGTTTCTTTGTTCATAATTTGATTTATTCATTGATTTAGTTATTGTTTAGATAGATCTTTTGATGTTATGGTTGTTATTATCATTACTTTTTGATCTTATCATTCAACCTCTTGATTTTTCCTATAAACAGTGTTTTCTCCTTTTCTCCATTTCTAAGAGATTCTTTTGTACATGGGTACCTCATCAAGCCTTTTTGTGGGAACCCATCTTTACATATTTCCATCTTTGTATTTGATCATTTTCCTTAAGTTGTACTTAAGGGGGGGAGGTGGGGGGGGGGGGAGGTGTTGATGTGAATGAGATTTTCTACCTATTTGGTTTCCTTTTAAGACATTTTCACACTAGTCTAGTTAAATTTACTTAGGGCATTTACTTTTTGTGTCTCATGTCATAGGATTAAGACACATCATCATCATAATTTGTCCTATCCCTCACACTTTCCTATATATACAAGGGTCCCCTCATTGTTCATGATGTATCATATGTTCATAATGAAGGATACATTGTATCATTATATAACAATATTGCATAGTCATTTCTTCTCTCCTATGTGGAAGGTAATTGGTGTTATAGGTGATCCTTGGCTCCTTTGAACCCTTGTAGTTTCTCTTACATACAGTGTTATGTTTGCAACTAGATTGCAACACATAAAGGAATCTTCTACCCAACAACTTAGTGTTGGAAGATTCTCCTCAATCTTTTCCTCTTCTTTTCACTTTAGGATTCTAAACTTTCTCTAATACTATTTGAAATATTCATGGTTGGAGAGTGTAATTTAAGACTATCTAAGGTCACATAGCATAAGTAAACACACAACAACTTATGCACATCAAATAATAGAAAAATCAACAACAAACTAATTTATTATATTGCAAATCCAATTACAACATAGCTTTAAGTACTCCAAGCTCCAATACATGTTAGGCTTCAACCTTTCAATTACAAAATTGATCTTTGTAATCTTTCAAGATTTTTCTCCTTTGTAAATCCTTAATTGACTTCCAGTAGTTCCTTTGATTAATATTGGACTTATCGTTATATAGATGGATGTAGAATGATATATGCCACATGAAAACATATTGCACCATCCTAGGGGCATGTGATAAGGATCAATAATCCCAAAATTAAATGATTTTACATTAGTAGATCTCAAAATTAGGTGCTCACTTCGTTAGCATGTAAATTCACCTTATTGGATGTATCCCAAACTAGGAGTCCCAAAAGTAAAATTTGGTTCAATATATGACCCCCCTTAGGACCCAAGATTAAATAGGTAACCTTAGGAATTGACACGATATTTAAATACTTGGTAGTCCAATTAAGGTTTTGTTTATATAATGAAATAAGGATGCAACAAACAAGATTGCATTAAATTCAAAATGAAACATATGGTTCTATTTATGATGTTTGAAATATGTTTTATTTTCAACCACAACAAGAGATATTCAAATGTGATGACATACTTCAGGTGAAACATTACTTATGCCTAGAATGATTGTTTTGAATCTTGAAAATAGATAAATACAAATGTAGTGCACTAAAGCCACCACAAATTGCTACAACAAGACTAGGAAGACTAGAAAATGCCTATAAAACAAAACAAGCATGAAAACAAATATTTTTTAACTAGTACAAGATTTCTTATAGGACTTAGATGTTCCTACATCACTAGGTCATTTTAAATATCACCAAACATCAATTAATTGCATCACATCACATTACATGCATTGAGAACACCATATTGATTAATTTGACTTTTACATAGATCTATTACCCAAATCTTATTTCTAAATTTAATCTCATAATTGGGTAATAGATCTTTTTATTAGTCAAATTAGTCTCCCTCTCTCTAAATCAAAGTATATTTATTTTTATCATTTTATTTCTATTTCAATTCTAGATCTAAATACACATCTAAACTTGATCATATAACTTAAAATTTTCAAAAAGGACATTTTATTTCCTTTCAAAAATATATAATAAATTTTATATATATAATGTCATTTTCCTTACACTATTTACTAATGTTTACATCTACTTAATTGTATTTCAATCTCTCAATTTATTAAAGTTAAAGCATTAATGATATAAAATATATATATTTTCCACCACTCTCCAATACTTAATAAACACATAAAACCTTCTACATAAAAGATTTAAAATCTCATAAATTTAATTAAATGCACAAACCTTCAAAAGAACTCTTCATTTTATTACTTTAAAAAACCAATAAAAAATAATTAGAAGCACATTTAAACTTCCAAATATCATAGGTTTAATTGGATATAGACTTCATAGTGTGTTAAAATATTACAATTAGAAGTACATTTAAACCTATGATATAGGCACATTTAAACTTCCACATTTAATTGGATGTAGACTTTCATGGTGTGTTAAAATATTAGCATCAACCTACGTGGATTGTTAATTTAAACCACACCACAACAATATTTAAATATTATATTTGAGCATGCCAACCGCCCAAAGAAAAAGATATTCCATAGACTAAAATAGTCATATTCCCGAGAAAATGAAGGTTTTAATTTTTGTCGGTAAATATGAAACTCCTCCATCTTAGACCCCCGCTAAAATTTAGCGACGGTCTTCGCTTTCTGATTCGTTGCCTCTTCTACGATACAACCTTAACCCAAAACAAAACAATCAATTTTGTGGCCATCGCGATTGGCGACATAATTTTTAGTTGTCTGTAACTTTACTTAATTTAGGGGTTTTAAGATTAAAAAACCTAAAATGAAATAAAGTTGACAATCAAACCACCATACTTACGTGAGAATGAGAAGAGCACTTTGGCTTTTATGGTTTTTTTTAATACTAAGCTATTCGTGGATGACCTTTTGTGTATTTAAAAGTGGAAGATATTAGTTGAAAAGACAAAGGCATTTTGAGACTTTTGTATGAACTACTCTTGGAACTATCTTTGACAAATGCAACACTCTAACCACTACATCAACCTACCTTTCTTGTATCTTTCTACCAAAGTTAGTTTTAAGTTGAATATGAGGTGCAAAGAGTAGGATTGAAGCACAAATTGCTTTAGCTTTTGGATGGACTACTTCTAACAATATTTTCAATCTACTCTTTATTGGATGGACTACTTACAACAACATTCTCAATCTACTTTTTAAGACTTCATGTCAAGATAGGTTTTCTATGGTTGGTTGGTATAAGTTTTATGGGCCTAAATCACATGGTCAATGTGTTATTTTATTCTTGTTCTAGTTTGCTTCTTGTTCAACTAGAGTAGACTTATCATCTTTGTATTTTACAATTCAACAACTTTTAAAATGTTGACATCTTACATTATATATACATTTGTCATATTAATTCAAGCTAAAAGTAAGTTTAGATCATGCTAGGACATTAGTTTATAATATATTTGTGTCAACACTAGTACATCTTGCAAAGTTAGGAAGGAGCACTAGAGCAGACTTACCATCTTTGTATTTTTCAATTCAACAACCTTTAAAATGTTGACATCTTACATTATATATACATTTTAGATCATGTTAAGACATTAGCTTATAATATATTTGTGTCAACAATAGTACATCTTGCAAAGTTAGGAAGGAGCACTAGATTATGTGTTTATGTGTTATATATATATATATATATATATATATATATATATATATATATATATATATATATATATATATATATATATATATATATATATAAGAGTTGTAATAAAATAAATAGTTGTGAAGGTTGTGAGGAATGAAAGTATTGATTAAAGTTAAATAAACATTATTATACAAACTATCATTGGAAGGATCACAATTAACATCTACAAGAAGTTATTCATAATCACTATTTAAGACTAGATTATATATATACAATAATTATATTATCTCCATTACATATTTATTCTATAAAATAATAAGACTGTGAGGAATTAAAATATTGATTAGGATTAAACAAGTATTATCATACAAAATATCTTTACAAGAATAATAATGACAATATGAACAAGTTATTTACAATTACTATAAAACTAGATTATGTATACATTGATCATATCATCTCCATTACATATTTATTTTATAAAATTTAGAAACCCATAAATTAATTTTTCTTAAATGTGGATCAAAATGGATGTTTAGTCACATTATCCTTAAAAAAAATTAAAGTTATATTCATAGCACATCATATTACATAACTAAGAAGTCAAGATCACTAAAAACACATTAAGATTTAATTTTTTAGTTTTTAATGTTTTTATTATATGGAGTGTTTCTAATATTTAATTATCACTCCAATAATTTTTTAAATGCTTTTATAACCCTTTCAAAAAAAATTAGTAATAATGAGAAATATAATATGTTGGGTTAAAGGATATCTTAGATTGATATAAAAAATAATGAGTACAGGTAAGTTTATGAAGATTAAATTATACTCTAAGGGGTTAAGATCAAGTGGTTAAAGCATTGGGTTCTTATTGTCAAGATTCAACTTCAAATCCCCAAAATGATAATATTTAAGAAATTATGTTTGAGAAATAATGAAAACATTTTATATCTACCTCAAGTTATTCATTATGAGAAAATATCACTCACTAAAAAATAATAAAAAGTATAAGAAACTCTTTACTAACAAATAATTAAAAATGAGAAATTATTTTCTATTTTTAATTAAAAATGAGAAATTATTTTCTATTTTTAATTAAAAATGAGAAATTATTTTTTGTTTTTAATTAAAAATAGAATCTACATAGAAAATCTCACAAATAATTAGTTTACATTATCTTGAAATTCTTAATAGTTTGCTTGCTATAATTTTGTGAACATATATACTTTTTAAAATGTTGATGTATGTGGCCCACTTAAACCATAAAGTGAGATGCACTATTGTATTGTTACCCAATGATGAATGAAATGTTAGAAGTTTACATTCTTTTCAGTGTATAATACAATCATTCTCATTTTTAAGGCTAACAATGACAATAACATTGGGGCATGCATCCTCAAACTATCTTCTACCCAATACAAAAGTCACTCTTGTTGCAACACAATTCTCAAAGACAAGAACCTTGTGATGGTAACATTTATTGCACCTAAAATAATATCTCCTAGATGTTGATCTCAATGATGAGTTGCTATTTCTAATTACATTTGGGTTTATTTTCCCTTGCATCCTTGTTCTCATTTTGGAAATCTAACGACACTCTAGGATTGCTCCTTATAACTCCTAAAAAAAATATGACTAATTCATACTTAATCCAAAGAGGAGGACAAAGAAAGTAAACTAGATTGACAAATTTCAATAGAATAACAATGTAAGAAAAAATACTAGAAGAGGAATTTAAAAGACAACATAATATATAATCTAGGAAAAACCTCATAAGTGAATAACACAACCTCCAGAACACACCCAATGTATAATATTTGAAAGAGCTTACAACATAATGCCAAAATATCTATGCTTTGATGGAGATCAAAACATTGTATCTAGAGGAATTTTGATAGAATAACCTACATAAAATTGACCATACAATCTTGATGTAGGAGCATCCAATGGTGTAAGGGCAATCTTGCATCACCCAAAAAAAGATGTTGATTCAAAATTGTTGATGTTGTTTCCATTTCTTTTCAAAATTAGTGTTTCTGGTTCCATAATCACTTGAATAATAATGTAGAACTTTCAGCTTTTCCAAACTGCTAAAAATAACAAACTGTTATTTTTGGAAAGTTTGCATTTGGGCATGGATTGAAGCAAAAATTTACAAGAAGCTTCGTAAATGAAAAATAAGACCTTTGGCGAAGGAATCACGTAAAGATCATTTGTGAGCTGAAAGATATTAAAGTTTTTGTTTCCCAAAAAATTCCTGAAAATTATTCAAATTCAGATTTGAGGCACTAAACGGCCCCGTATGGGCCTGAAAATGGGCAAATCTAGCAAAGCTTGTTCTTAGCGCATAGAGCACTCCGCAAGCTTTCCAACACTTCAAAGGAAGCATCAAACGGACACTTGAATCAAAAGTTATGGCTCCCAGAAGTTGACCTATTTTTGGAGGGAGATGCAAATTTCAAAATTTGGTTGGTGGCCGCCGAAAAGGGCTATATATGACCATTTTTGGGAACCCTTGGTAGTAGTAGAGATAAGAAGGAAAGTGTAGAGTCAAGAATAGGTGGGAAAATAGAAACCCTAGTTGATTTGGGGTTACAGAAGGCAGAAGATTCTAGAGCTTGGTGATAGGTAGTTGTAATGTGTTGTAGCCTATGGAGGATTGATTCTCTGATTGTATTTGAGCTTCTGTAATGTAATGATTTGTCCAAATCAATAAAAGAACATTCTATTTTCTATGTTTAATTTCTATTGTTATTTGTTTTGAGATTTACCCCCTTCATCAAATGGTATCAGAGCAAGGGTTCCTGAGTGTGTAGACAAATCACCAACCATGAGGCAGTTTGCACCAGGACCTGAGGTTGTGGGTTTGCTACGGGGATCAAGATGCCTCCACGAAGAAACCATGTTGGAAGAAATGCTTTGACAGAAGAGGGTTTTAGAGCCCTACAAAGATAGATCAATGCATTGCAAGAGGAGTTGCGAAGAGGGTTTGAGCCAAGAACAAGAGAAGTTAGGTAGTTGAGGGCCATTCGAAGATCGGAAAGAGGCCCATGATCAAAGTTTCTACCTGTTCTGGAGATTTGAATCCATAACAACTTATTGATTGTATCAATGACATGGAGGAATATTTCAAGTATGAAGACGTAGAGTACCCAAATCAGTTCAAGTTTGCAAAAACAAAGTTGAAGGGTCATGCCAGTATTTGGTGGAAGGAGGTCCAGTTAGAGAGGAATAGAAGAGGAAAAGGAAAGATTACCAGATGGGATTGGATGGTGGAAAACTAAAGAAGCAGTTCATTCTTATGGACTATGAGATGGAGTTGCTAAAAAAGCTGCAAGGATTGAAGCAAGGTAACAAGTCTGTCAAGGAGTATATAGAAGATTTTTATAAGATTACTATCAGGAAAGGTCATGCAGAGGCCAACAAGGAGAAGGTAGCCTATTACATTAATGGGTTAAGGCCAAGTATTCAAGAGGAGCTGAGCCTGGTCAAAATGACCACCTGTTACATTCCCAATTTTTGCCTTGCTATACTTTTTACTTTTTTACTTGGACATAAGTAAATTTATTATGATGTTTAGATTAGTGACAAGGAAAGACATGGATTATATCAATTGAATGTCATTTAGGAAATTATAGAAAAGATTATGTTATTATCGATTTAATAATTGCATTATGAGATTTGATTTATTATTTGAATTATTTGAATAATGATGCATTGATCATATATTGTTTGGTTACAAGTTGAAACGGGAATATAGATTCTCAGAGAAGAGAGAGAGAGAGAGAGAGTATATTCGGGGAGAGAGATATAGACCTCTAGTTACGAGTGGTCAATTTGCCAAGACGAGTAAGATGTGTAATAAAAGTATGAACCAATGTGTTGTATGAGGTAAGTTGTATCTTGTCAGTTTACTTATAAACCCAATCAACAGGTAGTCGATACCTTACGAATCTTTGAAAGTCGTATTAAGTCATCTTAGTCGTAAGTAACATTAATGACATCATTTAAACATGAATCCAAACCATTTACGTCTAACGTAAAAGTTACAACGTAATTATCGTAATGGGCGGTGTTTTTATTTTTGGGTCACTTAGTGTTTATTTGTCAACCCTTGAACATCAAAGTGAATTCCATCAAGTTAGATTGGCATGTTAATGAAGGAATGTGATGGGGAGGTAAACTCGACCCATTCACAATATCCGTAAATTGTTATTTTATTGCTATTATTCTTATTGATTAAATCATAACCATCGAATGAGATCGATGATACGTAAGCCTTATTTGATATAAGCAAATAGATATATTTATAAACCAAATGAGGATAATACCTCATACTATTTAATAAAACTTATCCATCGAATAACCTTGGGTATATTAATTATAACACCCACATTAATTTGTGTGATGGGATTTGGATCACTTAAGTGATCAATAATAATGATAATTGATGGTTATACTTGTGTCGACCTCTTTTAAGAGGGAGTGTGGTATTATGGTTGCACTCATTGAATTTTTCCTTATTTTGTGCCTTAATCGAAACATGTGTTTATCTTTGCTAATTAAATGGGATCAGTTGTAAACTGAATGGGGAAGTGGTCTGTTGCAATTCTGAATTACCTTTCAATTGAGGGAGTGGTAGAAACTGATTCATAATGAGCTTTGAAGAGTCATTAAATTCCACGACTCTTTATGAGTGAAGGCATATAGGATTTGCGGTCAGTAGAGAATAGAACACACACGGAGATCATGGGAAAATAGAGAGAAGAGATCGCTGCCATAACACAGAGGTGTAGACGCAATCATACAAGCGGACTGAACATTATACTCAGATGCAGATAACTCATTGAGCCATCGCCAGGTATCACTTAGTATCTGTGTGATGATAACAATAGAATTGTATTGATTCATAACATCTTTTGGTTGCATATTTAGGAGAATCGATATTATCTTTTAATATGTCTATGATATTTGATTCTTAAATAGCGAACTATATAATGATTGTTTTCATTATGTTTTAAACCATTGGGATTAAATGATATCGCCATTATAAGCTGGCTGGCCGATGCTCCCAAAGGCTAAATAGCCTGAGTCAAGGATCATTGCATTGTGTTGAAGTCTGTTTATTAAATGCCATAACTATAGAAATGATATTTTGTTCATTATATTCCAATACACCGTAGAGGGTCTTCTTTTTAAGTAGTCAATTATATAGAAAATACAGTCGAATTAAAGAGAAGGTTTGATATTAAGATAGATCGAGAGTTGGTTATAAGATATTTTATACCACTCTCATACATATTAAGTGCCATGAAGAACTATGATAGGTTTTTAACATAGATGAGTAAGATACTTAAATCTTTGAGGTGGTTAATGGAAGTATGAAACCATTTCTTGTTAAGTTTACAAATGTCAAATATGGTTGCTTTTCCAAGAGAACTTAGAAAACTTGCTAAACTTAGGAAGCCACCTTTTATAAATTGAGTGATAACTCATTGGAAATGTTATGATAGAGACATTGAAGTCCATAGGACTATCCTTATTATGTATTCTGTAAATGAGAATAACTTTGTAGTAAACCATTATGATGTGATTAAATTAAGTTTAATTAGATGGGATCTTGATTGGATTCATATTCGAGTTTATATATATTGTGACGATTGATGTCATCGCATATATAGGTAAGTCGAGAATGTTCATACTTTTTGTATGAGTAAAACCTATTATAGAACGATAGTATGCTTAAATTTTGTTATAGTCAAACTATGGGTTGTTTATTAACATAGTCTCATAGATATGACTTTTGGATCATTTGAAATGTCATTTTATTCAAGGGTTATTATGAGAAACCTAGAGTCAAATTTGGAAACAAATGATTAGATAAGATATATTTGTCTAAAGTCTAGAAAAACTATTATCATGTTAAAATGATTTAACTATTGTATAAACATAGTTGATAAGGATAAACTGCGGAAATACGATAGTATCCAAGTTGAGTAGGGGTGGGTGAACACAACGATGACGTTCATTATGAATGATATTGAAAATAAAAACTTTGGCCAAAGTAATGCATTTGTTTTCTGCATGCATTGTCGGTTCACTGTATTCGGATTGCTCATCCTATCAGAAATCATACTTAGCTAGAGGGTATCTAGGGTTGTATGGTTGATTGAGTTGAGTAGGATACAACACTATGTACTTGGAAAAGGCAAATTACTAATGGTCACCTTTGGTCTATATTCCTCGTGAAGGGTAGGGCCACTTCCTATGTGGAAGATGTGTGGGAGACCGCCAGTTTGTGGATGGAGGTAAATCACTGAAAAGATACTCTCTCTCCAAGCAGAAGATATGCCAGGACTTGAGATAAAGATGTCAGATATTTAGAAGCAGAAATTATTCCAAAATTTGTATATGTAATTGATTTACTTTTGTAAACATTGTAATTGAGAGAGACAATATGGTGTATTGTAATTTTGTAATGAGAAAATCTTGTAATTATAGTTAATTATATGCCGAATAAAAGAAAAAATTTCTGTATCTCATTTTTACCTTTTTGAATTACTCCATGGTATTTTTTGTGGTTTTACTATGTTTTTAGAACTTGGATATTACATATGGTATCAGAGCTACCAGGTTCAGCACTAGGGCTTATGAGACCACTATGCTTGCCTGTAGTCAACATTATGCGGTTAGCTAATGTATGAAAATTTATGTGCCAGGATGGTACGTCTTAAGAAGACAGCAAGAAAGTTTGTCAATATGAGCCAACGTTTCCTCAAAGCAAAGAGAGAATGTGAGGGCATAATCAAAACCTTTGAGGGAACTAATGATGAGAGTCACATTTGGGTAAGTGATACTGAAACTCTAGCAATTGCTTTAACTCGAATCAAGCGAGTGAGAAGGGAGTACGTGGAAAGAGTTAAAGATGAGGAAACAATTATGGTTAGGCGAGATCCCTGCATACCCCCAACTGCTGAGATCATAAAAGTTAGGTCTGATAGTGAGTCAGAGGGTTATATACCTCAAGATTATGTATCAAAAAATGAGTCTGAAGGATATACTCCTCTTGAGCATGACTTTTCAAGTCATTTCTTGTATAAATGAGGAATACCCTTTGCTATTGAAATGAAATAAATAAAAAGAGTTGTTTTTGTGCCAAACTATTGTTTAATTTGAGTTTATTATGTTTTGATTTAATAGGATGCATTATAATCAAGAACTAAAGGACAACTAAATATTCTCAGGTGTGAGAAATCGATAAACATGGTTCGAACAAGAACTAACCAAGGAGAAAGTGAAGAGGAAAACCACCCGCCAAATAATAAGCTGGACCAAATCATAACCATGCTTGAGGAAACCAAGAAAAGACTTGGTGATTTGGAAAAGAAGGTAGATGATAAAGGAAATTCTGAGGGAGGAGGTGAAAACTCTCATGATGAAAGTGGAGAAAATCATGAAGAGCGTTGTAAGAGTACATAACCTAATAAAGAGGAAAGAGATAGACTGACCTCAGAGCTCTCTAAAGACATGAAGAAGGCCACTCCACCAAAGTTTGATGGGACAGTAACCGGAGATGCTTCAGAAGCTTGGTTAATTGAAATGGAAAAATATTTTGAGATAAGGAATTACTTGGAAGTGATCAAGGCAGTATGGGGAACATTCCAACTAGTAGGAGAAGCATCCACTTGGTGGATGAATAAGAAGATGGAATTGAATTTAAGCTCTCTAAGGGTAACTTGGGATGAGTTCGTGGAACTCTTTCACAAGAGATGGTTACCACAACTCTATTTTGATTAGAAACTAACTGATTTTTAGAATCTTTGACAAGGAGATATGACAGTGGTGGAATATGGAGAAAATTTCACTTGACTCCTTAAATATGTTCCATAGTATCAAAAGGATGAGAGATTCAGGATCAAAAAATTCATCATGGGCTTAAATACTCAAATTGGTGGTTAAGTGGACGTGCATGGTCCCACAACAATGGATCAAGTGTACAAGAAGGCGATCAAGCAAGAGCAAAAGCTAAAATCCATCTCAGCTTATCGTGATAGAAGTCGCAAGAGGTTTAATGGAACCCCTAACAATCAACCATACAAGAAAAGATATGAAAAGAGCTATGATAACAAGAGAAAAGATAAAGGACCTTAGAAGAACAAGGGTGGATCTAGTAATGAGAAGAAGAATGTCAACTACAAAAGAAATGAAGATAACAATGGGAAGACTTTAGACAAGAAATGACCCATTGGAGGATGTTTTACTTGTCGGGGCGACCATTATGCAAATCGTTGCCCTAACAAAGGTCAAAATGGTCAATAAAGAGGTACTGCATTACCTACCCAGCAAGAAACATTTTAGCAAAGGATTCATGTAGTGCTCAACAATCGACAAGCAGAGTATCAAATCACACCTATTGAGATGACAGGTACTTTGTTTGGAGTCCCTATATCTATTTTGATTGATACAAGAGCCACGAAAAATTTTGTTTCTCCTAGAATTTTGAATAAGTTTCCTAGAAAAGCTGGATACATGTCTAAACTTTGGTTAGTAGAATATGCTAAACAATCTAAGGCTCATGAAGAGTAATGTTTGTTTGAAACCAAAATTGACCTCCCTAGTTTCTCAACTAAAGTAAACCTGTTTGTAGCTCCCCTAGGTTCCTATGATGTAATCCTAGGAATGAGTTGGTTATGGAAGCATAGAGCTAAGGTTGACTATTTTTCAAAAATAGTTGAATGCTTAGATGATTTGTGAAATCAAACCCAATTCCAAGGGATTCAAAGAGAAGTTAAAATTAGACCTATCTCTGCCAAGCAATTGAAAAGGGTTAGATAGAAAGGTTGTTAGTTGTTTGTAGTCAAAATGGAACAAGTGGAGGAAGGGATAGAAAACCCTAGTTCATCTTTTGAAGAAAAGTATCCTTTTCTTTAGGACTTTTAGGATGTGTTTCCAGAAGAACTTCCAAGACTACCTCCCAAAAGGGTTTTTGATTTTGCAATTGATATTAAATGAGGATCTGAGCCTATATCAAAAGCACCTTACCGTATGACAACTATGGAGTTAATGGAGTTAAAAGCCCAATTACAAGAATTGTTGGCAAAAGGTTTGATCAGACCCAGTGTTTCACCTTGGGGTGCCTTGGTTATTTTTGTTAAGAAGAAGGATGGAACCCTTTGATTGTGTATAGATTATCATATGCTCAATAAAGCAACGGTAAAGAACAAATATCCGTTGCCACGTATTGATGATCTTTTTGATCAGATGCATGGAGCTGCTGTATTTTCAAAGATTGATTTACAATCAGGGTATCATCAGTTAAGACTGAAGGATGAGGATATTCATAAGACAACTTTCAGAACCAGATATGGGCACTATGAGTTCATGGTGTTGCCATTCAGTTTGACAAATGCATCTATTGCATTCATGAATCTCATGAATAGTCTATTTAGAGATTGTTTGGACAAGTTTGTTTTAGTCTTTCTAGATGATATACTCATTTATTATAAGAATGAAGAAGAACATCAACGACATTTATAAATAGTTCTGCAATGATTAAGAGAACATAAGTTATATGGAAAACTGTCAAAGTGTACATTCTTCCAGAAGGAGATTCAATATCTAGGTCATATTATTTCTGCTGATGGAATATTTGTTGGTCCTACAAAAATCACAGCTATTCTAGATTGGCCTATACCAACAAATGTGCATGAAGTGCATGGTTTCATGGGCCTGGCTGGCTATTATAGAAAGTTTGTTCTAAACTTCTCTAGTATTGCTAGTACAATCACTTCCCTACAGAGGAAAGGAAAGAGATTTGAATGGACAGACAAATGTCAAGATGCATTTGATCTCTTAAAGGAAAAGTTAAATTTCAGCTCCAATCTTGAAAGTTCTTGACCCCAAAGGACAATTTGAGGTAATTACAAATGCCTTGAGAGAAGGATTAGGAGGAGTACTCATGCAAGATGGAAGAGTCATAGCATATGAGTCAAGGAAATTGAAATCCTATGAGAAAAATTATGCCCCACATGATTTGGAATTGGCAGCAGTAACTCATGCCTTGCAAATGTGGAGACACTATTTGTTGGGGAATACTTTTGTACTTAAATCAGACCATCAAAGCCTTAAGTATATTTTCTCTCAGCCGTATCTTAATGCTCGACAAAGGAGATGGTTAGAATTGATATCTAACTATGACTTTGAGATAAACTACATCAAAGGAAAAGAGAATAGAGTAGCTGATGCTTTGAGTCGAAGAAGACATATAGCTTCTATTGTTTCTATTCGTGGAAATTTCAAGGATTTGGTGTTGCAAAATTTGTCTAGTGATGAGTTTTATGAGCAGGTTAAGCAGGCTCTAAAAGATAATCCTAGAGATCCAAGATATGATGGTTTTCTAATAGAGTCTGATGGACTATTGAGGTACAAGGGTAGAATGTATGTTCCTGATTCAGCTGGCTTAAGGGATCTAGTATGGAAAGAAGTTCATACTGCACCGTATTCAAGACATCTAGGAGTAACCAAACTTCTAGCAGATGTTAAACCTCTTTATTTCTGGAAAGGAATGAAGAATGATGCTGCAAGATTTGTAGAAAGCTGTTTAGAATGTCAAAGGGTAAAAGCAGAGCATCAACACCCCGCATGATTGTTGTACCCACATGATGTGCCAAAGTGGAAATGACAAGTTATTAGCATGGATTTTGCTCAAGGTCTTCCTATGGCAAGGAATAGACATGATACCATTTTAGTGGTGGTTGATAAACTGACAAAGGTAGCACATTTCATATCAGGGAATTTAACTGACGGAGCACCTGTGTTAGCTCACAAATTTGTGCAAGAGGTGTTTAGATTGCATGGCTTCCTTGAAAAGATTATCTCAGATAGAGATGCATGTGTAACATTAAGGTTTTGGCAAACTTTGTTTTCTTCACTAGGGACTAAACTCAATGTGAGTACAGCTTACCATACTAAAACTGATGGGCAAACTGAGAGAGTTAACCAAGTCTTGGAAGACTTGTTGCAAATGTATTGCATGGATCAGCAATATAAGTGGGAAGAATACTTACCACTTGTGGAATTTGCTTACAACAATTCCTATCATTCCGCTATTAAGATGGAGCCATTCAAACCATTATATGGAAGAAGATGTCAAACTCCTATAAGCTAGGATAAGCTAGAAGATAAGATTAGCATTAGACCAGAAATACTAGCTGAAATGGAAGAGAAAGTTAAGCTGATCAGAAAAAGATTGGCAGAAGCTAATGATAGGCAAAAGAGCTCTGCGGATGCAAAGTGTGTTCTGAGGCAATTCTCTGTTGGAGAAAAAGTTCTTTTGAGGTTCAAACCTCAGAAAAGATCTATTAAGTTTGGGAAGTCTTCTAAGCTAGCCCCTCACTATGTGGGACCCTTTGAAGTGCTTGAAGTAGTTAATCTGGTTGCCTACAGAATTGCTCTACCACCAGCCTTGTCAAGAATACACAATGTTTTTCATGTGTCTTATTTGAAGAAATATATTGTAGGTAATAATAATATTTTGACTTAGAATTCTTTACAGATGCAGGATCTAGGAGTGGTCATGATCGAGCCAATAAAGGTGTTAGAAAAGCACAAGCTCCACTTGCGTAACAAAGAGGTCTTGCAATGCAAGGTCCAATGGAACCAATATGCTGATGAAAATGCTACATGGGAGGATTACCATGAATTTTATCAAAATTTTCCTCATTTATTTAATGATGTTACCAGTTGAAAACAATGAACTTGCTTTTTAGTTACTTTTTAATACTTTATATCATCGGGGATGATGAATCTTTAGGGGAAGGATATGTTACATCCCCAATTTTTGCCTTGCTATACTGTTTACTTTTTACTTGGACATAAGTAAATTTATTATGATGTTTAGATTAATGACAAGGAAAGACATGGATTATATTGAATGTCATTTATGAAATTATAGAAAAGATTATGTTATTATCGATTTAATAATTGTATTATGAGGTTTGATTTATTATTTGAATAATGATGCACTAATCATATATTGTTTGGTTACAAGTTGAAACAAGAATACAGATTCTTAGATGACTCTCAAAGAGAGAGAGAGAGAGAGAGAGAGAGAGAGAGAGAGAGAGAGAGAGAGAGAGAGAGAGAGAGAGAGTATCTTTCGAGGAGAGAGATATAGACCTCAGGTTACGAGTGGTCAATTTGCCAAGATGAGTAAGATGTGTAATAAAAGTATGAACCAATGTGTCATATCAGGTAAGTTGTATCTTGTCAGTTTACTTATAAACTGAATTGACAGGTAGTCGATACCTTACGAATCTTTGAAAGTTGTAATAAGTCATCTTAGTCATAAGTAACGTTAACGTCATTTGAACATGAATCGAGACCATTTACATCTAACATAAAAGTTACGACGTAATTATCATAATGGTGGTGTTTTTATTTTTGGGTCACTTAGTGTTTATTTGTCGACCCTTGAACATCAAAGTGAATTCCATCAAGTTAGATTGACGTGTTTTTAAAGAAGGAATGTGATGGGGAGGTAAACTCGACCCATTCACAATATCCGTAAATTGTTATTTTATTGCTATTATTCTTATTGATTAAATCATAACCATCGAATGAGATCGATGATACGTAAGCCTTATTTGATATAAGCAAATAGATATATTTATAAACCAAATAAGGATAATACCTCATACTATTTAATAAAACTTATCCATCGAATAACCTTGGGTATAATAATTATAACACCCACATTAATTCGTGTGATGGGATTTGGATCACTTAAGTGATCAATAATAATGACCATCGACAGTTATACTTGTGTAGACCTCTTTTAAGAGGGAGTGTGGTATTATGGTTGAACTCATTGAAATTTTCCTTATTCTGTGCCTTAATCGAAACATGTGTTTATCTCTATTGATTAAATGGGATCAGTTGTAAATCGAATGGGGGAGTGGTCTGTTACAATTCTGAATTACCTTTCAATTGAGGGAGTGGTAGAAACTAATTCATAATGAGCTTTGAAGAGTCATTAAATTCCACGACTCTTTATGATTGAAGGCATATAGGATTCGCGGTCAATAGAGAATAGAACACACACGGAGATCATGGGAAAATAGAGAGAAGAGATCGCTGCCATAATACAGAGGTGTAGGTGTCATCATACAAGTGGACTGAACATTATACTCAGCTGCAGATAACTCATTGAGCCATCGCCAGGTATCACTTAGTATCTGTGTGATGATAACAATAGAATTGTATTGATTCATAATGTCTTTTGGTTGAATATTTAGGAGAATCGATATTATCTTTTAATATGTCTATGATATTTGATTCTTAAACAATGAACTGTATAATGATTGTTTTCATTATGTTTTAAACCATTTGGAGTAAATGATATCGCAATTATAAGCTGGCTGGCCAATGCTCCCAAAGGCTAAATACCCTGAGTCAAGGATCATTGCATTGTGTCGAAGTTTGTTTATTAAATGACATAACTGTAGAAATGATATTTTGTTCATTATATTCCAATACACCGTAGAGGGTCTTCTTTTTAAGTAGTCGATTATATAGAAAATACAGTCGAATTAAAGAGAAGGTTCGATATTAAGATAGACTGAGAGTTGGTTATGAGATATTTTATACTGCTCTCACACATATTAAGTGCCATGAAGAACTATGATAGGTTTTTAAACATATATGAGTAAGATACTTAAATCTTTGAGGTGGTTAATGGAAGTATGAAACCATTTCTTGTTAAGTTTACAAATGTCAAATATGGTTGCTTTTCCAAGATAACTTAGAAAACTTACTAAACTTAGGAAGCCACCTTTTATAAATCGAGTGATAACTCAATGGAAATGTTATGATAGAGACATTGAAGTCCATAGGACTATCCTTATTATGTATTCTGTAAATGAGAATAACTTTGTAGTAAACCATTATGATGTGATTAAATTAAGTTTAATTAGATGGGATCTTGATTGGATACATATTCAAGTTTATACATATAGTGACGATTGATTTCATCACGTATAGGTAAGTCAAGAATATTCATACTTTTCGTATGAGGAGTAAAACCTATTATAGAATGATAGTATGCTTAATTTTCATTATAGTCAAACTATGGGTTGTTTATTAACCTAGTCTCATAGATATGAGTTTCAGATAATTTGAAATGTCATTTTATTCAAGGGTTATTATGAGAAACGTAGAGTCAAATTTGGAAACAAATGATTAGATAAGACATAGATTTGTCTAAAGTCTAGAAAAAACTATTATCATGTTAAAATGATTTAACTATTGTATAGACATAGTTGATAAGGATAAACTGTGGAAATACGACAGTATCCAAGTTGAGTAGGGGTGGGTGAACACAATGACGATGTTCATTATGAATGATATTGAAAATAAAAACTTTGGCCAAAGTAATGCATTTGTTTTCTGCATGCATTGTCAGTTCACTGTATCTGGATTGCTCATCCTATCAGAAATCATACTTAGCTAGAGGGTATCTAGGATTGTATGGTTGATAGAGTTGAGTAGGATACAACACTATGTACTCGGAAAAGGAAAATTACCACCGGTCACCTTTGGTCTATATTCCTCGTGAAGGGTATGGCCACTTCCTATGTGGAAGATGTGTGGGAGACCACCGGTCTGTGGGTGGAGGTAAATCATTGGAAAGATACTCTCTCTCTAATCAGAAGATATGCCAGGACTTGTGATAAAGATGTCAGATATTCAGAAGTAGAAATTATTCCAAAATTTGTATATGTAATTGATTTACTTTTGTAAACATCATAATTGAGGTAGACAATATGGTGCATTATAATTTTTTAATGAGAAAATCTTGTAATTATAATTACTTAATTATGTGTTGAATAAAAGAAAAAATTTCTCTATCTCATTTTTACCTTGTTGAATTACTCCATGGTAAATTTTGTGGTTTTACTATGTTTTTAGAACTTGGATGTTACGCCACCATAGAAGATGCGTACCAATTTTCCTTGAAGATGGAAGAGAAGCTAAATAAAAGATTCAAAAGAAAGCAAAGGGGAAGAGTTTAAGGCAAAAGGACTGGTGGAAGATCCTATGGAGGCCGAAATGAAGATCCAAAGAAAAGTGAAGAAGTTGGCACCATTTGAAATCAGAGAGGAGATAAAGCATACTGCCCTCGTGACCAGAACAATGGTTAGCAAAGAGGAAGAGGAAGAGGCTGACCTGGTTAAGGACCTGGAAGAGGAGGTTTCAGATGAACCTATTTGCAATTTGGAGAAGAAGGGCATCAAGCATACGAGTGTCCGCAACATCAAGGAAGGACGAATAGAAGACCTGAAGGTAATGCACGAGTTGCACATGTAGATGAAGATGCGCAGTTTAAGCATTCTAAAGATGTTGAAAGGGGAGAAACCCTAGTTGTCAGAAGAACCTTATTGAATGAGGAGAAAGAACCAGATCAGAGGAAGAGCTTATTTTATACTAGGTGCAAATGTGAAGGTAAGTGTTGTGATATTATTATTGATAGTGGAAGCACTGACAATCTTGTTTTAGAGGAGATGGTTAACAAGTTGAAGTTGACAAGAAGAAAGCATCCACATCCATATCAGATTGCATGGTTGTAGAAGGACCATAGAGCTTTGGTCAATGAGCAGTGTCTAGTCAAGTTCAAGATTGGAGACTACCATGATGAGGTACTGTGTAACATCATACCGATGGATGCATGTCATATGTTATTGGGGAGGGCATGGTAGTATGATAGGTGCATTGTCCATGATGGTCATGCAAACACATATTCCCTAACAAAGGATGGAGTTCATCATAAGTTGAAGCCGTTGAAGGAGGTGGAAGAAAAGGTATGTAGTACTGCCAGAATTAGCTTGGTAGATGGTAGGAAATTTTTTGAGGGTATGAAGCATGAGCATCATTGCTTTGCATTGATTACTAAGATTAGTCAAGAGAAATGTGAAGATGTACCAACAGAAGTCTTAGATCTGTTAGAAGAATTTCAAGATATTGTCTCTGATAATGTACCAAAAGGTTTACCACCGATGAGGAAAATAAGTCATCAAATGGATTTGATACCAGGAGCTAGTTTACCAAATAAGGCAGCCCACAGAATGACTCCTACAGAGAATGAAGAGCTGAATAAACAAATTCACGAGTTGTTAAGGAAGGGACTGATAAGAGAGATCCTAAGTCCATGTGTGGTACCTGTAGTACTAGCACCAAAGAAAGATGGAGAGTGGAGAATGTGTATAGATTCCTGAGCCATCAACAAGATCATGATCAAGTACATATTTCCATTGCCCAGAATGGATGACATAATGGATTGTTTGAGTGGAGCCAAGTACTTCACGAAGATTGACCTGAAGAGTGGATATCACCATATCTGAATCAAAGAAGGAGATGAATGGAAGATAACCTTCAAAACAAAGGAGGGTTTGTATGAATGGTTAATCATTGCATTTGGGATAACCAATGCACCGAGCACATTCATGTAGCTCATGAATGAGGTATTGAAAGAGTTTAAATGGGAAGTTTTGTTATTGTTTATTTAGATGATATTTTGATTTTTAGTAAGACTTGGGATGAGCATCTGATGCATATCAGAAGAGTTTTAGAGAAGCTAAGGGAGGACAAGTTGTTGATTAATTTGAAGAAATGTAGTTTTGCAAAGGAGTTGGTATACCTGGGATTTGTTGTCTCAGAGGAAGGTCTTAAGATGGACCCAAAAAAAGTAAGGGCTATCATTGAATGGCCTATGCCAAGGAGTGCTACAGAGGCACAATATTTTCGTGGTTTGGTAAGTTTTTACAAAAAAATTATCAAGAATTTTATAGCATTTGTGCACCCCTAACTGAGACAATGAGGGGATAGAAAAGAGTTCAGATGGACTACAGGAGCAGCCAAGAGTTTCGATACATTGAAGCAAAAAGTTATAGAGAAACCTATTTTGGAACTTCTAGATTTCAATAAGGTATTTCAGGTAGATTGTGATGCTAGTGGCAGTACTATAGGAGTTGTTTTAAGTCAAGAAGGTAAGCCCATTGCCTATTTCAGTGAGAAGCTCAATGATGCCAAGAAAAATTATTGTGTTTATGATCAGGAGTTTTATGCTATAATTCAAGCTTTGAATAAATCGAGACATTATTTGTTGCCAAAAAAGTTTGTTTTATATATTGATCATCAGGCTTTACAATATCTTAATAGTCAAGGAATGTTAAACCAGAGGCACTTAAAATGGGTTGAGTTTTTGCAGAGTTATACTTTTGTTTTGAAGCACAGGAGTGGGAAGTCCAACAAAGTTGCAGATGCCTTGAGTAGAAGGCAAAAATTTTTGACAGAAATGAAGATAGAGGTTGTTGGGTTCGATAAGCTCAAAAGTTTGTATCCTAAAGATCCAGGTTTCACAGAGGCTTGGAAGGCTTGTTTGGAACCTGTTACTTTGGACAGGACAAAATGGTTGGATTTCATAATCCAAGATGACATGTTGTTTAGAGGAAGCCAGTTGCACATTCCAAGGAGTTCCATGACAGAGAACCTGATTAAGGAGAAGCATAGTGGGGGATTAGCTGGACACTTTGGTTGATATAAGACTATTGCTATTATAGGTGAGCATTATTATTGGCCATAGTTACAACAGGATGTGAGGAAATTTGTGCAGAGTTGCAGAGTGTGTTAGATGGTAAAAGGAGCAAGTCATAATGCAGGGCTATATCAGCCATTACTTGTACCAAAGAAGCCATGGGATGATATTAGTATGGATTTTGTTCTTAGTTTACCAAGGACACAAAGAGGACATGATTCCATTTTTGTGGTGGTGGACAGATTCTCGAAGATGGCACATTTTATTCCTTGCACGAAGACTAATGATGTTCATATTGCCAAGTTATTTTTTAGGGAGGTGGTGAGATTACATGGTCTACCTAAGAGCATAGTTTTAGATTGAGATACCAAGTTTGTTGGTTATTTCTGGAGGACATAGTGGAAGAAGTTGAAGACAGATTTGAAGTTTAGTTCTGCACACCATCCATAGATTGATGGACAGACGGAAGTGGTGAATAGGAGTTTGGGTAACTTGCTACGATGTTTAGTAGGAGATAAGCCCAAGGGATGGGATTTGATTTTACCATAGGTAGAATTAACTTACAATAATTTTGTCAATAGGATTATAGGTAAATCACCACTCTAGATTGTATATGGAAGTAGTCCAAGAAATGCTTCAGAGTTAAGATGGACGAAGGAGAAAAGACAAGCGCCAAAGTCGAAAACTTTGCAAAACATCTAAAGAATTTGCATGAAGAGGTGAGAAAGCACATTAAAAAGATGAATATCCATTGCAAGGCTAAGGTAGATTAGAAGAGGAGATATAAGGAATTTTAGGTAGGAGACGAAGTCACGGTTCACTTGAGAAAAGAGAGGTTTCTAGTTAGAGCATATAATAAGTTGAAAATGAAGAAATTTGGACCATGCAGAATTTTGAAGAAGCATGGTTTAGGAAACACATATGAGGTAGAGATGTCGAGTGGGATCAACATTTCCCCTATTTTCAACATTGTTGATTTATCAGAATATCATGAAGGTGGAAAAGAGGATGGACCAACAGAAGAACAGTGGAGTATTCCGGCATCTACTTCAAAGGAGGAGATAGAAGAGATCTTGGATAGCTATGTGGGAAGGAGTACTTGGAATAGGCAATATGAAGAATATCTGGTGAAGTGGAAAGGAAGTCTTGTTGAAGATTCTTCTTGGTTATCTAAGGTAGAAGTTGACCGTTTGGGGTTTTCCTCAAACACTTGAGATGTGACAAGGTCACTTCTCAAAATTACCCTAGGTGTCTGATGCAGGAGCATCCAGTAGTGTAAGGGCAATCTTGCATCACTCAAAAAAAGATGATTCAAAATCGTTGATGTTGTTTCCATTTCTTTTCAAAATTAGTGTTTCTGGTTCCATAATCTCTTGAATAATAATGTAGAACTTTTAGTTTTTCCAAACTGCTATTTTGGAAAGTTTGCATTTGGGCACGGATTGAAGCAAAAATTTACAGGAAGCTTCATAAATGAAAAATAAGACCTTTGGTGAAGGAATCACGCAAAGATCATTTGTGAGCTGAAAGATATTAAAGTTTTTGTTTCCTAAAAAATGCTTGAAAATTATTCAAATTCAAGTTTGAGGCACTAAATGGCCTCGAACAGCCTGAAAATGGGTAGAACCGATAGAATGGGTTGTTAGCACGGAGAGAACTCTACGAGATTTCCAACGCTTCAAACAATGTGTCAATCGGATGCCCGGATCAAAAGTTATGGCTCCCAGAAGTTGACCTATTTTTGGAGGGAGATGCAAATTTTGAAATTTGACTGGTGGATGCCAAAAAGGGCTATGTATGACCATTTTTGGGAACCCTTGGCAGTAGTAGAGTTAAGGGGGAAAGTGTAGAGTCAATAATAGGTGGGAAAACATAAACCCTAGCTGATTTGGGGTTACAGAAGGCAGAAGATTCTAGAGCCTGGTGATAGGTAGATGTAATGTGTTGTAGCATGTGGAGGATTGATTCTCTAATTGTATTTCAGCTTCTGTAATGTAATCATTTGTCCAAATCAATAAAAGAATATTCTATTTTTTGTGTACAATTTCTATTGTTATTTGTTTTGAGATTTACCCCCTTCATCAAATCTCTATCCCAATCCCTCAATATATAGACTTTGGAGACCTCAGAAGCCACTAATGGATTCCCAAAACCATTAGCTTAAAACCATGAGTCAAGTCATAGTCAAACTAGTCCAACATGGACCCATGTACTCCTCTCTAAGATTAACTCCTGCATAATTAGAATGTATCTCCTAATTTGACAATTTGACCCTTACGACTAAGGGGTCCAATGCAACCCCTAAGTGCTCTAAAATGAGGCCATTATTTCACTTACACACCCCTTACAAACAACTATATTTAGCTAGCCAAAGATACTAATCATACTCCACTTAGTAACTCCCTATCCAATGAATTATTACAACCATCATAAGACCAATGCTACATGGAGGAGAGTGTCAACTAAGGAATCTCAAGATTTCTTCCAAGTAATACCCTTTTCCATTTTGTCATATTATTTTATAATATTTTAAAAAATATTAATAATTGTATCAACCTAAACATCAAGACTTGCAAGGTGTACAACACCTAGTTCTAACACCCTCCATCTTTTGAATTTATCAAACTATTCCATTGAGTAAATTCTTACCATATTTAATTATATTTTTAAGAATCTCTCTTATTCTAAACCATTCATCTCTTGATGGACATATGACTCAATTTTCTTCACAACAAATTTTCCTACTTATTCATTTTATACCTTCTTCTAGATATATTTTGTTGTAACAATGGAATATGTCCTTTACCTATTACCTTCCCTTGTGATGGAATCTCTATTAGGACACACTATTTTAATTGTATATAATAATATAAAAATTGAACATTATAGTATATATCATATCCTTTCACATCAATAATAGAGAAGAACATAATACATTAAAGAGAACTCCAGTTTGATACTATAAATTCAAGTTTATTGTGTTATAATATATGGTCACAAAGCATAGGAAAGATAAGATGATAAAATTACTTGGAGAAATTTTGATATTGTAGCCTTGAAAAAGAATGACAAATGTAAGAATTACCACCCATGTAACAAAAATCAAAATCAGTCCTCCTTACATAACACAACAAATTGCTTGCAACACTACATGATTAATATATGAGAATAATAACTTATTTATTATTCATGAATGAATAGGTATAACTTATTATAATATATCCTTAAAAACTAATCAAGATTGTGGTTTAGGTGTTATATTCTAATTTATTGATGTGGGAATGAGAGTAGGAATATGAGATCTTATCAGGACTAAGGAGTAATATTTTGAATCTCTCTTCCCCCAAAATGTTTTAGTGCTTAAAGTGTAACTTCATAGATTGGACTACCTTCCTTCTTTCATTCTCACACTAGATATCATACTTTTCTTTCCACTTTTCATATTATTCCTTGATGTTATTCTCCCACTCTAAACCTTGGTTCTTTTACTTTTCTTTTTTAACTCTAGCAAGGACCATTTCCAAGAGGTTTCCTCAAATTGTTTGTGAGATCTCTCCTAATTCTTGTGATTTTTACGTAAATATTCCAGTCTAGAGCTGATCATCTTGCTTAAAATTAGATTTCATAAATTCTACTACTTCATTTGGTTATTGTATCTCAGTTGTATGTGTAAGATAATGCTTTTAATCTCATGTGTGTATTAATGTGGATAAATCTGAAGCATCATACTTTACTATTTTTAATTAAGAATCCAATTATTTCTTTTTCTCTCTCTCCTCTTGGTCCATGATCATATACCACTCTAAATGTTTTCCCACATAATCCAATTAAACAAGTATATACTAGGTGGAGACCCTCTAATAGTTTGGTTGATATTGTTTATCTCTAGTTCTATGTAGTAAAAATTCCACCTTAAGTTTTACTATTGTAGTGACACATTATTTCATATTTGTGTTGTTTTGATAAATGTTAACTATGATTTAAATCTAATATTTTGGAAGTTATCACACAACATAGTTTTTGCTAACCATTCCATAACTACGACCCCTTTAAATCATTCAATAATATTATGTGAAGTCTCAGCAAATTATATTTTCTATAGATCTAAGTTGTTCACTTGGCTCTTCTACCTACTTCCTCCTAGAACAAGGTTCAATAAGTACCATCTCCTAATGGAAATATTCATATTAGTGATTTTATGTCCTTATTTATTGAAATTAGACTCATGGACCCCAAGTTTTGTCTACATTCTTTCCTCTAGCTTCACAACTAAGTGCTTGATACACACCTAAAAAAATCATAATTTTTATCTTCCCCTTTTATTCCTTATGGGAACTGGATCCTCTAGATCCAAATTCATTTTTTTCATCAAGACCATGCCTATGATCTTTTTGGATCTCATACAAATAATTAATCTTGGGGTGTTGTGGCACAATTATAGTGAGTTAAATGATGTATAGTGTTTGGCCTTTGTGAAGTTTGAAAAATACATCTATATGGAGTTCTTATAAAGAGTTCGGTGACCAAAAACCTATATATTCTATAACCAAACCAATGGTCTTGGATATTGTAGTTTGAATGTTACTAGTACTCTTAGATTGTCACTTATACAATAAAAATAATTCTATTGGTGTAAGTATTGAATTTTATTTTATGTGCTCCAATACATTGAGATGTTATACTTAAATAAATTTATGAATATTAATGGAGAAATTAAGTGAATTTGATTATTTATATAGTCCCTTCATATCGATTGGTTCAATTTTGATTATTTTCGGATGAGGATGCCTTGATGTATTATTTTATGAGTAGGTTCACAAGTGTATAATGGTTACGGACTAGTCATGGTCCCAATTGTATCTAGGTCTACTGGGATGTTGATTCAATTAACAATAAAGAGTATAGGAGAAAATCATGAGAAAATAATGTGACAAGAAGATTCATGTGAAATGAGAATAAAGGTGTCCTTGAAAGAGTACAAAGTGCAATTCCACTATGACGAAAATGGAAATGTTTTTGAGAGATTCCAAGTGAAGATGTACAAAGTTTCATCATATTTAGAGGCTAATATTATTAAGTATGGTAACATGGTTATGGGACATCTTAGTTCTAGCTTTTGAAGTTGATAACTCTCAAAGAAAAAAGGTGTTTAGTTCCCTACAATGTGAATTTGCTAGTAGCAAGAAGTTACAAAGATGAGTTTATTGCGATGAACATGAAATCACTAGTTTGCATAAAGTGGTGAATTTGATCTATGTTGAAAAGACAGATGTTGGCATTCCATATTCCTCATTTTGGGACATTCCTTTGATTGTTAAGATTAAAAAGGGTTTGTATAAATTCTATATATGTTTTTATGTGCCAAGAAATGACGAGGATAATGGACATTTTTTAGCATTAGAGAGGTAGTTTTAACATCCAAGGTATATTAGAGATCATTGAGGTCTAGTAAGGTCCTATGAGAGTCCAATAGTAGTCCTAGAATGGCCCAAGAGCCCCATTATTATTGGAAGGTCCATTAAAGACTTTGTAGATGGCAATTTGTAGGATTGTAATAGTTGTGATCTCTTGAATATATTTTTATAAATGTTGTACAAACTATTTTAGAAAATGAGAATGTATTGTAATAGTCATGGTAGGAATTAGGTAGCATTCAAGTAGTTTAATGTTATCCTAAGTACTATGTAAATTCCTATATGTACTTTTAGATATGGAGATAGTAGATGAGGAAGTAAATTAACCTCACTCTTATTGGCATTTTTCCTGTGCGTTAGTTTTTCTAGAGTAAATTTGTGATTTTCATATCTTGTGGCTTGGTTGATGCTTTTACATATTCATGTATTTAGTTTTTTCTCTTCTCCAAATTTTTTTAATTATAGTGAACTATGGTACACAGTATTCATTGTAGTTTATACAAACTTGGTGATATTAATGTAGGTTGTATTCATTGCAACATAGGGTGTGTAGCTCATTTAGTCCATTTTTGTAGGAAACTTCTCATTTCGTAGTTTGGTGAGATTTTGGGGATCAAAGTACTTCGTATTAGGGAGGTGTGATAAAAAAGGAGGGTTCTTGAAAGGGTTCAAAGTTGTGAACATTGGTTTGAGACATCACAAATAAAGATGTGCAAAATTTTGTTAGACTTAGAAGCTAATATTGTGAAAGATGGATAGATGGTTATCATACATTTTACTTCTAGTTTTTTAGGTGATAAATATCAAGTAAAAGACATACTTAAGTTCTTTATGGAAAATTTTCTAGTTGTAATGTGTGTCAAAAGTGAATTCACCATGGTGAAAATGAAATCATTGGTCTACAAAAGTGGCAAATTTGATCTTCATAAAAATACATTTGTGGGTGTTATAGATTCCCACTTTTAGATTGCTCCTTCAGATTTTTAGATTTCAAAGGGTTTTTATAAAGTTTATAAGTTTTTAAATGCTAAGAAACATGGGGAAGAATAGACATGTTCTGATCATTAGAGAGGGAAAATTTTGGAATCTAAGGTCCATTAGAGGTCATAAAGGTTTAGTAAGGTCCTATTAGATCCCAAGAGTATGTTGGGAAAGGCACATGAGACCCATTGATCCTGTAAGGTCCATTAAATATTGTGTAGAGACCAATTTGTAGGATTACCATAATTGTGATCTCTTGAAAATGTTCTTGTAAATTTGTACAAACTATTTAAGTAGATGAGATTGTCTTGTAATAACTGTTTAGTGGGAAAAAGAGGAAGATGGGATCTTGGTTTTTTTCAAGGGTTTATGTGGAATCCTCCTTTCACACCAGCATTCAAGGACATTCAACCGAGTAGAGAACTCTACTACAGATCTCCTATCACTTGGAACAGAGGGGAAGATTGGAATTGTGTGAATTTACTATTTAATTAAGTCTGATTATGCTCAAAACCCTAATTTCATGAAATCGTAAGCAAACAGACAAATCACAACAATTCCTTACATACAGAGATATCAAATACATACCAGATTTTAAAGTTTGATGTGCAAAAAAGTCAGGGACTAATGAGTGGGCGCCCTAGTCTAGTGTACCTATTTTTGTCAGGATCTCTGAAGAATGTCTGCAACACAACTTTGTTGTCCCAGAGATTTCACCGCATTAGAATCCAAAGGACTAATGAGTGGGTGCCCTAGTCCAAGCCCTAATTTCTTTTTTTCTCTGCACTTCCAGCAGTCTACAGGTAATGTCTCCCTATAACTCCACTTCTTTCGCTTCCAAAACCTGTAACCTGCAATCACATAAAAGTGGGTTGGGGGTTGTGGTGTTTAGAGTCTTGCCTCGGTCAAGCCTTGGAGAAACATTCAAGTCTTTTGAACACCGTTGTCACCTCTTGATCAATGGTGAATCACAGGTATAGCTTCTTCTGCTATCCTTTCATTTTGTACAAATGCTTGAAAATCGGCTAACTCTTTATCAAGCTTGTTTATTTGCTCATTAGGTACATGTGTAACCACCTCAATAGTATCGTCAACATCATGAAATATTTGATCCTCCATAGTGGTTGTATGAGGTATAGTGTCTTGCAAGATTTATGTCTCTCCTTTTGTAAAGAAGGTGTTCAGTGGATTTTCAAAGGTAGGAATACCGTTTTCTTAAGGGACACTAGATCCCATGAGTCTTCTACTTCTTCTTAAAGGGATATTTCTATTATGGTAGTGGGTTATAATACTCATACAAAAGCATGCAACTCTCAATGCACAAACTAATAGAACAAACCCAAGGAGCAAGGTATGTTTAGGATCCAAAATGCTTGATTTTTCACTTTGTTTCAATGCAAATGAGTGAAAGAAGAGGTGTTGTAAGGAAATTGATGATGGACAGCAAGTAATATGTCTAATATCAGTCTAATAAACCAACAATATCATGTTGCAAGTATGTGCCTAACCGGTGTTGTCATTGATGTCAACTGTGCTCCTAATTTGATAAGTTAGATGCTTTGTATTGGCTTATGGAAGTGTTGGAGAAGATGAGTAAATGATCCAGATATTGAGTTTCCAAGTGCTTTTGAGAAAATTTCCTCCTCCGGTGGAAACAGTGTGTAGAAGAGTATTTTTGTTTACTGAAGAACAGTCTGGTAGATTTCTCTGCATCTCCAGTAGAATGATTATCTTTGTCTGTGGATTGGAATTTATTTAGAGGCATGTCTAAAGATGCTATATCTCAAGTATGAGCCTCTGGTATGAAGATCTCAGTGAGTATGTTCATAGAATAAAAGTTACTTTTCCTGAGTATTCACTGGTGACAGGGAGAAGGTATTTTTATCTACATTCCTTCGCATTGAAGTATTATGATCTGCAATTCTATAGTTAAGTCTAGAATGATGATAAGTGCCTTCTCCAATTGTTCATGATTTGGTGGTCCGCAAGATATCCTTTCTTCATGATAGTGGCTGACAGTGTTGTTCTTGTGCTCCGATCTGAAGAATCTCCTTGATAAAGTGGTTAGAGATCGTGTGGTTGTTCCTAGTGATTACAATGCACTTGTGGATGTCTCCTGATCATGTTCCTACCTTTGGATTGGTTCGCAAAGAGAAATTTGGATCGTGGATGAAGTCTGTTCCTTGAAGACCAAGTGTTAACACCAGTCTTGGCCAACTTGGTTGTCTTCACTTCTTGTGGAGATGCATTGAAGACTATGGAAGCGTGGCATGGCGTGGAAGATTGCATTTGAGTCCTAGTTAAGGCATAATATGATTCTATACGTCTTTACCTTAGCAAATCTTGTTTAGGTCCAAACCTATTTCTTTGTATTATTGCAATGCCGACCTTGGAGAATGTTCCAATGGATGATGAATGTAATGCTGACCTTGATGTACATTCCAAGGTTGATGAATTGTATAAAAGCATAAAATGTAGTTGCAAAAAGAAATGTCCTTGTGCGAAAATGAAGAGATAAGTGTGAAGGTACATAAAAGAGCAGAGCAGAGGAGTTATATTGTGCTTCAATGGAACTGAACCCAAGCATGGAGTAGATGCTACCAAATCAGTTCACCATATTTTTTCAGTGAGCCACCTCTTGGCAGTGAGTCATCCTTGGCAATGAGCCATTCTTGGCAGTAAGCCCCAACATTTGCAGTGAGCAATTCGGGCAGTGAGCCCTAAGGCAGTGAGCCCTAAGGCAGTGAGCCTCTATTTTTCAGTATTGATATAACATATATATCTTGTGGGATAACACCCACTGTGGTTTTTCCCTTATAGGGTTTTCTATGTAAAAATCTGGTGTCTCATGTGTTGATTGTGTTATTGTGTTGAGCTTTTTATTTCATGCTTTCATGGTTAAATCTGAATAACAGTAAATAAGTGTTTGAAGAGTTGATGTTCATAATTGTTCAAAGTTTTAGGGACAATTGAGTCACCCCCCCTTCTCAGTTGTCTGGTGCATTTCAACAATTGGTATCAGAGAAAGGTTCCTCAGAGGTAAGCCTAACAGCTTGAGGTAGATCTAGAATGTCTTACAAGAAGGAAGCCCCACAGTTAGATGGAATAAATTATGCAACCTGGAAGATACGCATGAAAAGCCATCTACTTTGTATTGGGTACAAAGTATGTAAAGTGACAAAGACCAAATATACCATGCCTCCAAATGGTTTGACAACTAAAGATGAAATCAAGGAATATGAGTTAAACATAAAAGCTAGAGATGCTTTGTTAAGTGCATTAACTAAAACTGACCTAATAAAGGTCATGGACCTTGAAACTGCTCAAGAAGTCTGGGAAAAGCTGGGAAATCTGTATGAAGGAGATGATTTTGTAAAAAGTACCAAATTTCAGGGACTGAAAGCTAAATATGAAGGCTTAAAGATGGGTGAAGATGAAAACATAACATCCTACATGCAAAAGGTTGATGAACTTTTTACTGGAATCAAAGCTATGGGAGGAACTATTGAGGAGAAAGAAGTTGTGATGAAAATTCTCAGGTCATTACCTAAATCCTACAGTCACAAGGTTGCGGCAATTGAAGAAGTAATGACTGTGAAAGAAGTCACCAAGGATCAGTTGCTAGGAAAGCTAACAGCCTTTGAGATGAGAGAACTTGGTGATGCTCTGCCGAAGATTGAGACTACCTTCAAAGCCAGTACTTCAGAAAAGATCTCGAGAGCTGAGAAGTATAAGGTGGAACCTAATGATGACCTTGATGAAATTGAAGCAAATTTTGTTGGCAGACTGCAAAGAGGCACCAGTAAGTTCAAAGTAAAATTACCCTTTAAATGTTTTTCATGTGGTAAAGTAGGTCACTATGCCTCTAAGTGTCTGGAGAGAATTGAAAGGAATAGAAAGAAATTTGAAAGTAGAACTAGAGTTCCAAAGAAATGCTATTATGTTAGAGATCTTGATGATGAAGGTGTGACAAATGATGAATCTGATGATGCTAGTACTAGTGCAAATGAGTGTTTGTTTATTGCAATTAAAGAAGAGCCTATGTCTACTAATCTTGCTAGCTATGTGAAGGAAGAAAAACAGTGGAAGAAAGTGCTCTGGCAGTTCAGGTTGAGAAAAATAAGGATGAATGGATTATTGACAATGGATGCTCACATCACATGACTGGTGACAAAAATATGTTTGTAAGTTTGGAAAAGTATGATGGAGGACTGGTTAGGTTTGAAGATAATGCAACTGGTAAGATTTGTGGAAAATGTTCTATTTCTTTTGATGGTAAGCACAACACTGATAATGTCCTATATGTGAAGGGTTTAAAACATAATCTTTTGAGTGTGGGTCAGATGTGTGATAAAGGTTATGATCTGATATTCAAAGACAATGGGTGCAAGATCATGGAAAGCTCGAGAATAGTGATTGCTACCGGTAAGAAGACTAGAGGTAACATTTACCAGTTAAGAGGAACTAATAATTATGGTTTATTGGACCAAACAGATGAGAGTTGGTTGTGGCATAGAAGGATGTGTCATATAAACTTTGATAATCTGGTAAAGATAAGTTTAGGTCAGACTGTGAGAGATTTACCAAATCTTGTGAAACCCACCAATACCATTTGTAAGAATGTCAGTTGGGGAAGCAGACAAGTATAAGTTTCAAGAGCAAAGAGCAATTTTCTACCAGTTTGCTAGATCTAGTGCATATAGATCTATGTGGTCCTACAAGGATAAGAAGTCCACAAGGTGACATGTACTTCATGTTGCTTATTGATGATTATTCTAGAATGACTTGGGTTACTTTTCTAATAGACAAATCTTAAGCCCTAGAGAAGTTCAAATCCTTCAAGGCAATGGTTGAGAATGAAATAGAGCTGAAAATCAAATGCTTGAGGTCTGATAGAGGAGGTGAGTTCACATCAAATGAATTCAACATTTTCTGTGAAGAGCAAGGAATAAAGAGACAGTTGTCTGCACCTAGGACTCCTCAGCAGAATGGAGTTGTGGAAAGAAAGAACAGGACAATTTAAGATGCTGCTAGGACAATGATGAAGGAAGGAGGTCTACCAGAAGGTTTCTAGAAAGAAGCTATACATACTACTGTCTACATTCAAAACACAGTTCAAGTGAAAGGTAATGGTACTAAAACTCCCTATGAATTGTGGTATGGAAGAATTCCTACAGTAAAATATTTCAAAGTTTTTGAAGCAAATGGTATATCAGAAGAGATGAAGATCTAGGGAAGTTTGATGTAAGGTGTGATGAAGGAATCTTCCTTGGATACTCTACCAAGAGTAAGGCCTACCAGTGCTACAACAAAAGGCTGAAAAAGATTGTTGAGAGTGCAAATGTGAAGGTGGAAGAATACAAAAGAAGAACATTATATTAGAATGGTTATGAATCAGATGAACCTGCTGCTATAACATATGAGGAAATTTTTGAACAAGAAGACAGTCAAGATGAAGAAGAAAAGGCTCTGAAAAGTGCTGCTAGGACCCCCAGGTATGTAAGAATCAATCACTTTGAAGATTAAATTATTGGAGACAAAAATAAAAGAGTACTAGCAAGGAAAAGAGCTACAAAAGAACAAGTGAATTACTGTTTTCTCTCTACAGTTGAACCAAAAACTGTGAATGAAGCCTACAATGATGAAAATTGGGTAAAGGCAATGAAGGAAGAACTAATACAGATAGAGAAGAATGAAACTTGGGAATTAGTTCCTAGACCTGCTGACAAAAATGTTATTGGAACCAAATGGGTTTTTAGGAATAACCTGAATCAAAATGGAGAAGTCGTAAGGAACAAAGCAAGGCTTGTGTGCAAAGGATATTCTCAAATTGAATGACGAGATTTTGAAGAGACTTTTTCTTCAGTAGCTTGGATTGAAGCAATCAGAATATTTCTAGCATTTGCAGTTCACAAAGATTTCAAAGTGTATCAAATGGATGTGAAGTCTGCATTTCTAAATGGTGAGTTGGAAGAGGAAGTCTACATTGAGAAACTAGAAGGATTATAACTATCAGATCAAGGTGATATGGTATGCAGGTTGAAGAAAGCATTGTATGGACTCAAGCAAGCCCCTAGAGCCTGGTATGATAGATTGGATGAGTACTTATTGCAATTAGGGTTCAATAAAGGTATTGTTGATAGTAATCTCTATTTCAAGATTAATGGTGATCAAATTTTGATTGTTGAAGTCTTTGTTGATGACATCATCTTTAGAGGTAATGAAGGTATGTGCATGAAATTTGTTGGTGAAATACAAAAAGAGTTTGAGATGCCTATGTTTGGTGAGATGAATTTCTTTTTAGGTCTACAAATTACTTAATCAGATAAAGGAATCTTCATATCTCAGTCTAAGTATGTGAAGGAGTTGTTGAAGAAGTTTGGAATGGAGGACTCTAAACTAGTATGTACTCCCATGGTGACTAGTTGCAAGTTGAGTAAAAATGATGAATCACCTAAGACTAATCAGAGAAGGTATAAATCCATGATTGGAGGATTATTTATCTAACTCAATCCAAACCTGATATAATGCATGCAGTTTGTCTTGTAGCAAGATTTCAAGAAGATCCTAGAGAGTCTCATGTGATGGCAGTTAAGAGAATCTTGAGGTATTTGAAAGGCACATTAGATCATGGCTTATGGTATCTAAAAGACAATGATTTCACTCTCAGTGCATATACAAATGCAAATTGGGCAGGAGATGTTGATGATAGGAAGAGTACAAGTGGAGGTGATTTCTTCTTGGGTAATAGATTGGTTTCAAGGTTAAGCAAAAAGCGAGATTCAATTTCCTTGTCAACTACAGAAGCAGAGTATATTGTAGTAGCATGTTGTTGTACTCAAGCATTATGGATGAAACAGACTTTAAAGGACATAAGGGTTGTGTATGAAGATCCAGTTGCAATCTTCTATGAAAATACAAGTGCTATAAACATTTCAAAGAATCCGGTGATGCACTCAAGAACAAAGCATATATCAATAAGTTATCTCTTTTTGAGAGAAAAGGTGATAGAGAATGAAGTGAAGATGGAATATGTGTCCACAAAGGATTAGATTGCAAACATATTCACTAAGCCTCTACCTAAGGATACCTTTGAGTACATCAGAGAAAAGTTAGGGGTAATTACCCCTCCTTCTCTGAACTAAGATGCATAAGAATGCATCAGTCCAGTGGTGTCTAGAGTCTCAGTCATTGATCTGGATTGATGTTTTCAGAGCTACCTCTTAGGGGGAGTAGCTAGATGTTCCTAATAAAGAAAGTGTTGATAATAGAGAAAAGTTTAGTTGAATCAGAGCAGAAGAATGCAAGTATGTGCCCTTTGCCATTGATGTCAAAGGGGGAGAGAAATCATGTGAAAAAATTTAGGGGGAGAATCTTGTCTTGATGATCTTTTCAATTTTTCACATCATATGTTGCCATCAATGACAAAGGGGGAGATTGTTGCAAGTATGTGCCTAACCAGTGTTGTCATTGATGTCAACATATTTGTGTTGTCATTGATGTCAATTGTGCTCCTAATTTGATAAGTTAGATGCTTTGTATTGGCTCATGGAAGTGTTGGAGAAAATGAGTAAATGATCCAGATATTGAGTTTCCAAGTGCTTTTGAGAAAATGTGCTCCTTTGGTGGAAACAGTGTGTGGAAGAGTATCTTTGTTTACTGAAGAATGGTCTGGTAGATTGCTCTGCATCTCCAGTAGAATGAATATCTATGTTTGTGGATTGGAAGTTATTTAGAGGCATGCTTGAAGATGCAATATCTCAAGTTTGAGACTCTGGTATGAAGATCTGAGTGAGTTATGTTCACTAGAATAAAAGATGCTTTTCCTGAGTATTCACTGGTGATAGGGAGAAGGTATTTTTCTTTGCGTTCCTCCACATTGAAGTATCATGATCTACGGTTCTATAGTTAAGTCTAGAACGATGATAAGTGCCTTCAACTCCAATGGTTCGTGATTTGGTGGTCCGCAAGGTATCCTTTCTTTATGACAGTGGCTGACAGTGTTGTTCTTGTGCTCCAGTCTAAAGAATCTCCTTGACAGAGTGGTTAGAGATCATGCAGCTGTTCCTGGTGATTCCAATGCGCTTGTGGATGTCTCCTGATCGTGTTCCTACCTTTGGATTGGTCTGCAAAGAGAAATTTGGATCGTGGATGAAGTCTGTTCCTTCAAGACCAAGTGTTAACACCAGTCTTGGCCAACTTGGTTGTCTTCACTTCTTGTGGAGATGCATTGAAGACTATGAAAGCATGTCATGGCGTGGAAGATTGCATTTGAGTCCTAGCTAAGGTATAATATGATCCACATATGTCTTTACCTTAGCAAATCTTGTTTAGGTCCAGATCTATTTTATTGTATTATTTTAATGCCGACCTTGGACAATGTTCCAATGGATGATGAATGTAATGTCGACCTCGATGTACATTCCAAGGTTGATGAATTGTATACATGCATAAAATGTAGTTGCGAAAAAGATGTCCTTGAGCGAAAATGAGAGATAAGTGCGAAGGTGTAAAAGAGCAGAGTAGAGGAGTTATATTATACTTCAATGGAACTGAACCCAGGCATGGAGTAGATGCTACCAAATTAGTTCACCATCTTTTGGTAGTGAGCCACCTCTTGGCAGTGAGTCGTCCTTGGCAGTGAGCCGTTCTTGGCAGTGAGCCTCAACATTTGCAGTGAGCCTCTATTTTTTGGTATTTCTATAACATATATATCTTGTGGGCTAACACCCACTATGGTTTTTCCCTTATAGAGTTTTCCACATAAAAATTTGGTGTCTCATGTGTTGATTGTGTTATTATGTTGAGCTTCTTATTTCATGCTTTCATGGTTAAATTTGAATAACAATAAATAAGTGTTTGAAGAGTTGATGTTCATAATTGTTCAAAGTTTTAGGGACAACTAATTCACCCCCCCCCTCTCAGTTGTCTGGTGCATTTCAACATATCTGTCACAACACACCTTTGATGCAATCCTATAATGATGACAAGTCAAAATCTAGTGAAAATACACAAAGCATGCAATTTTTCACCAATTTTCAATGCAAAGGCCCAATAGAGAGGGTGTTGTGAGGAATTTGAGGAGGGGCAGCAGATTATAACCCTAATAACAGCCAATTAGTGTAGAAAAATCCTTCACAACACGCCTATGATGCAATTCTAGAGAGACAATAAGGCCAAATCTAGTGAAAATGCAAGGTTTTCAAAGCCTAGACGTGAAATTTTGCAAGAATGACTCTATGATGCAACACTACAATTAGAAATCAGTCCTAATGAGTGTTAAATTAAAATAGCAATAAAAACTAAAACAATATTTTAACCACAAACCCTAGTTAATGCATAAACTAGGTTATATGAAAAATGCACAATTTCAAACAATTTTTAACAATTTAATCATGAAAATGCTATGTAAATGAATGATGAATGATGAATTTATGTAATTTAAATCATATATGATGATAATAACAGAAATTAAATGAAATTAAATGCAAACTAATTTAAATTGTTAAAAAATGCAAGCTAAAAATGTCAAAAAAATTTCAAATTTTTCCAAATTTTCAATTTTTTTGTAATTTTTCAAATGCAATAAGATGAAAAATGAAATGAATGAAATTTTGAAGTACAATACTCAGCAAGCTATAAAAATCCTTGAAAACACGAGTTCACCAAAATGTCTAGTGGGAAAAGTGGAAGATGGGATCTTGGTTTATTTCAAGGGTTTATGTGAAATCCTCCTTTCACACCAACATTCAAGGACATTAAACCGAGTAAAGAACTCTACTAAAGATCTCCTGTCACTTAGAATAGAGGGGAAGAATGGAATTGTGTGAATTTACTATTTAATTAAGTCTGATTATGCTCAAAACCCTAATTTCATGAAATCGTAAGCAAATAGACAAATCACGACAATTGCTTGCATACAAAGATATCAAATGACAATCAAATACATAACAAATTTCAAAGTTCAGTGTGTAGAAAAGTCAAGGACTAATGAGCGGGCGCCCTAGTCCAGTGTACCTATTTTTGTCAGGATCTCTGAAGAATGTCTCCAACACAACTCTGTTGTCCCAGAGATTTCACCACATCCAAATCCAGAGGACTAATGAGTGAGTTCCCTAGTCCAAGCGCTAATTTTCTTCTCTGCTCTGCACTTCCAATAGTCTGTAATATCTCCCTACAAATCCACTTCTTTCAGTTCTGAAACCTGTAACCTGTAATCACAGAAAAGTGGGTTGGGGTTTGTGGTGTTTAGAGGCTTGCCTCGGTCAATCCCTGGAGAGACATTCAAGTTTTTCGAATACCATTGTCAGATAAAGAACGTATCCCTGTGGGATAGAGGCAAAAACCAATTGATAAATGATTGAAAACACAAATGAATGTCACCTTGATGGCATAGATCTCATGGAAGGAAGATGCTTCTTTCATGCCATGGGGAGATGGAGCCAAATCTACATAAACAAACACAATAACAAAAAAATACTACTTTGCAACACAATGAATGATTTGAATCACTTTTGCATCAAGTCACAATTTCACAATGACCATCTCTAGTTTACAAATGAATGCCTAAACATGCTTATATATGCAACTAAACAACTTCTCGCCAAGAAATTTGTAATTCAAACTTTAGGTGTCGACATAGGACCTAATAATGGTCACATAACCGACACATGAAAATAGGTCCTGACCCAAAATAGGGTAGGACTAGGGCATGGGCGCCCATGTCCTCCCCCTTATTTCAGGTAGGATTCATCATAAGTGCATCCCCTAGGTCCCATTTGTCATAAAACTTAGGGGTTTCTTCACCAGAAGTCATTACTAACATCCAATATGACCTAAATGCATTCTAAAGGACACAAAAGCTAAACCTTAGGAGGGAAAATCCCCTAAGGGGACATTTTCTAACATAACAATAACCATGGTAGGTCTTAGAAAGGATTAAATTTGTCTAAAGTTACCCTGTGGACTATGTAAATGCCTTTATGTACTTTTAAAAGTTATGAAGATAATGAATGAGGAGGCCATTTGAGCTCACTCAAGTGCAAGAGTTTTTACCATACATGGGTCTCTTGAGTTTAAATTTATGTTCTTCATATGTTGTAGCTTGTTTATTCCTTTATGTGTTCATATTTTTTATTTTTCTCTCTTCTCAAAAAATCTACAATTTTAGTGAACTAAAACTTAGTAAATATCTATCCTAGTTTTTATAGATCATCACGGTGTATTTGCATATTATGAAAAAATTGTTTTTAAAAGAAAAAAAAGGTACATCCCACCTCAAATTACCCTAGTTGAATGGGTCATAGCTTCAACTGATATGAGTTAATGATCTAACAAATGGGGTTCTTATCTATTAATTATATATTTATAGTGGGATTTGGTTAAATTGATTGGACTTAAAAATATTACACATGGATCCCTATACATTAAATATACATTTGGATTGAGGTATAGCTAAATTGATTTGAGTTGAGGATATTACAAATGGGTACCTATATATTAAACATGCAGTTAGAGTGATGTATGATAAAATTGGTTGGAGTCAAAGATAATATACATAGGGCTCAAAAGTCCAATAGTTTATTTAAAGCTATGAAATTAAAAGGTGGTGCTATATGTGCACCCATACTTTAAAAGTTTCTATAGGTGTTCGAGTCCATTTAGGAGACATATGAAATAAAATACTTTCATGCCTTATCCTTCTTGAGCTTATATATAGGTTATCTTGACTCATTTTGTGGAGAGAGAAAATAACATGGTATGTCTTAGGTGGTCTTAGTGTTCTTGTGGTTTGGATTTAATTCTTATGGAGTTTCTTTCTATTTGGTTATATGAATCTACAATGCGATATTAACTATTCATCAAAAGATAAGTAAAACACTTTCACAAAAATGGGTTGGGTCCTAAGAGGAGATTTGAATTTCTAGTAATGTGGAAATATAATTTGACCAATGTATTCAAGAATTATTTGTAGGATTCTTAGGGAGAACGGGATAATTCTATGAGGGTATATACATAAGAAGGAAGGACTATTATGGAATGATTACAGGAGGGGAATAACTTAAGAAAATAATACTATGGTATGATTAGGTGGGGTAACTCAAGGAAGAACTATTCTAGCATGATTAGGGGAGGGTCATAACATAAGGAAACTTAATAATATGGAAATATTAGAGAAGGGGATCAACTCTAGTGTATATAAGATTAGAGAGGTTCTTAGGAATTGGGAAATACAACCACTTCAACATCTTTTTTATCCTTGTCATTAACATATGTCTAGGTACACAAATTGGACTCAAGAAGAAAAGTACCCATGGGGTAGGTAGGATGGAAAATTATGCTAGGAGATTATTTTGGTCCAAAAGAGGTGAAAGCTTGCATTCAACATAGAAATGTTCATCTTAATCCTTCCAAACAGTATTGACGAAATAAAGAGGAAATTCAAGTGCACACATTCCAAACCTTATTTTATTTGTTTATTTAATGCTTTTATAAAATGAATTAATCCCTGTAGAAATCTAAATGTGATTATATGCCTAAGGCCATTAAGATTTAGTGCATTTATGTTAAATTGACTAAAGCTCTAGGTGGTGCAAAATGAAATCTTCTATTATGACATTTATTCACATATAATCTCTCAAACATGAAATTTTATTAAAATGGAAAACATATATGAGAACTATTGAAGATTTTTTGTTCATTTTAATACACTAAGATTTTTTGATATAATATTAGGGTTCTATTAAGGGGCCCTATCCCTTCATATAATTTTTAATAGAATATATCACAAAATGTTTCATACCAAAGATATAACTAAAACATATCACCAACCACACCCCATATTATCAAACCATCAACCATACTACTAACAATATACCATAAAAACTATTAAAGAAAAAAGAAAACAATGTAAACAACCCTAAAAATGAGAATAGCTTTGGCTAAGAGACAATACTAGAAACATAATACAATTCTATAACAAAAATTAGATTCAAAACATATAGTGCCATAACAAATTTAACACATTTTAGACACCCCCACCTATTGAGACCAAATCCTAGTGGAGGGGACTTCCATCTTTCATACACACAAGAATGGACACTAGAGTCAGAGACATTGATAGATTCCATATCTATAAATTTGGGTCTTCATGTCACATCCAAACCATTATATTTAATGCCTTTTGGTAGCTTCACATGACACATTGCTTGAATTATCCTTTCATCCTCTAGAACTAGTAGACTATGGTTTCTTATTACTTAAAGAATCCCATTGTGATGAGTGAGAACCAAATCTTTTATCACAAGGTTTAGGACTTTATAGTATGCATCGATAGATCTTAAATTCTTTATTAGGGCTTGAACACATGCATTAAGGAGCCTGAGATCCACCACCTCATTCTTAGATCCCCACAATGCTCTTCTATGTTGAGTTAAAATCATATCCTATACTACCTTGTCATCCTTCCTTTTAGTATTAATGGGGATTTCATCTAAACAAGTCCTAATCTCCTCTTTTCCCACTACCTATTTTAGCTTCTTTAAAAAATCCAACATTATTGAACCCCTCAACCTCATAATTTTGTCATTAATCTCATCTAGACCCAAAAAATCTTTATCACCTTGAGAGACTATGGAGATGAGAAGTTAAAAATTATCTTAAATGATTGAGCCCACAATAGTGTGTCCCAATTGTGGGACATCCTATCTTTTTTCCTGAAATCACATATTTTTTTGATTAATGATTTAAGCCTAGAGGGGTTCCATCCAAGGGGGTTTGAATAAATAGGGTTAGATCAAACCTTCTTATATAAAACCCCATTAGATAGAACCCCCCTAGGCTTAAATCAAGACCCCCTACACCTATCAAAATACTAACAAAAAAAATAGTTTTGCTTCACCTTTTAAGGGATCAAATGAAGTCATTTGCAAATTCCATTTTTTAGGTATTTATCCCTTAGTATTAGACTTACAAAAATTATATGTATTATGTTTTCTCTAATATTATATTTTAAATTTTTTATATTGAATGTAGGTCCATTATGAGAAAACAATGACCTCTATTAAGGATACTAGGAAAAATAACAAGCATTGTAAGAAAATCTTAAAAACACATTGCACTCCACTTAGATGTCCTTGTTTAAATGAAAAAGAAAAAGATAATTTTGATATACATTCTAAGAAAAATGTGTGATGGAATAATTTAGGTTTGAAATTTTTGTTAGTACTAATTTAAAAATTTATAATAAATAAAATATCCAATAAAAAATTACCAAAAAATATCCATGCACTAGACATTGGAGTCAATGATTTAATTCTAATAAATCATAGAAATTTTTTATTTTTCGTGAAAGTTATGCATGACATAATTGTTGGAAACTTGTTGGTGTTGTCATTGATGTCAACTTCTAGCAGATGGTTCACTTGGTTTCAAAGAGCTTTTGAGAAAATTTGATAAAAAGGTGTGCAATGTGACAGAGGTGCTCTTAGTGTTATGATCCACATTTCTTCCTAGTTAAAGATATGATTGTGCGGTTTGGAGGTGTTGATCAGAGGTGTTATATCCAGAGTTTCAGGTTCTGGATCATGCAGAATTGAAAGATGTGTTTTATATTGTGTTTACTTGTGTAGAAGATAATCTAGGAGAAATGAGATTGCTCCGCATTTCTCCACATCAAAGTTTCTTGTCCTACAGATATGGGGATGTGCTTATATAGTCTACATCTACCGTCTCTTGAATTATCTAGTGATGGATTGCTCTGCAAGTTCATTTATTGTGTTGGTGTTCAGAGATAGTGGATCCTTATGTGCAGATTGAAGACATTCTTTGTTTCAGGAGGTTGCAGAAGTGTTGCAAGAGATTCTGATGGTGTTGAATGTTATGGAAAGGTGTGTGGATGTTGTAGAGTGGTTCTTTGTGGTCTGCATGTGATGTTTTTAGACTTGGAGAAGCGTGGATGTCGTCATTAGCTTAGGTTTGGCCGACTTGGCTTACTAGCGCCATTTGTGGAGGTACCTTGTGGATTGTGAATGTGATGAGCAAATTGGTGATGAAAATTTGAGTCCTAGTTAACCCTTGACATGGTCTACTTTCAATTCTTTCCATTGCAGAATTGTTTAGGGGCGACCTAATTGGTGTTGTAGGATTGAGGTGCACACACTTCATTAGGACAGACCTAATTGAGATAGGTCTTGGTTGTAGATGGTATAAATGCAAGATGAAGTTGAGTGGAGCAAATTAGAGAAGAAAATGTGAATCAAGGGCAATGAGTTGTGTGCGAGCTTAAATGCTTATGACTCTGGAATGCAATGAGTAGACAGTATCTACATTTCAGTGTGCTAGAAGTTGCTGGAGACAGTGAGCCAAAGGTTGTGGATGGCAAGGAGTGGTAGTGGTGGATTTCTCTTGTTGCTTTAAGATAGTGAATCTCTTTATAATTGTCTTCTTCTTTCTTCTCTCTTTTGGGTAGTGATCCCTTGGCAGTGAGCCTTTCTTCTGGGCAATGAGCCTATTTGAGTTTGATGTTGTTATTAATATATATGTGAGCTCATCCTCATCATGGTTTTTCCCTTCTTGGGTTTTCCACGTAAATTTGGTGTTCTTATGTGTTTGAATGTGTTTGCATTGATGCTTCATATGCTTACATTCTGCTAATGCATAATAAGAGGTTGATGTTTGGAATTGCTTTGAGGGTTTAATGTTTTAATAGATAACTGATTCACCCACCCTCTCAATTGTCCTATGCATTCTAATAATTGGTATCAGAGCCAAGTTCCCTAAAGAAGTTTAACTGCTTGGGGAAGATCCAGATGGCGCACAGGAAGGTATGGAGGTTCTAGTGTTTGATGGAACAAATTATGCTTTTTGGAAGACCAGGATAGAAAGATTTCTTGTCTCACTAGGTTATGGCATATGGAAGATAGTTGAAAAAGAGTATACTATACCTCCTAATGGTCCAAAGGATGAAGATGAGATTAAAGAATATGAGAACAATGGCAAGACAAGGAGTGCTCTTCTGAACAATCTCTCTGATTCTAAATTAGTGAAGGTGATGAGTTGCAAAACTGCTCATGAGATCTAGAAGAAGCTGAAAAGTACCTATGAAGGAGATGACAAGGTCAAGAAAGCAAAGATGTAGATTTTGAAGACCAATTTTGAAACCCTAAAGATGTCAGAAGATGAAAATATTGCAAGCTACATGAAGAGAGTGAATGAAGTTGTCAACTCCATCAATGGTCTTGGTGGAAAGCTAGAAGAAAGTGAAGTGGTAAAGAAGGTGTACTAAGAACTCTTCCAAAATATTATAGTGCTAAAGTTTTTTCTATTGAAGAAACTCAAGATTTGGATAAGTATACTAGGGATCAGATGTTTGGTACTCAAACTACTTTTAAGATAAGAGAATTGTTGGGAATTAAGGTGTCTCAACTTTGGTAATTCCTTGCATTTATTTATTGTAATATATTTATTTATTGCCTGTTATGTAATTAGGATGCAAATCATGTTTTGTCATCTTGTGGGAGTTGGCACGGTGATGTGTCATCCTACATGGAAGGTGACAACATGTATTTTTTGTCCTCACATGAGGAGATAGGCATCCCACTTAGTGGTAGAGGTATTTTTCCACGTGTCGGCACTTTGAATAGTGTGTAAGGGAATTTTGACCGAAATAGTTATGACAAATTCCTATGACAAAATCTATGACATGTAAGAGTCAAAAATGGAATGTTTGATGATAGGTGAAGACATGTGTCACAAGGCATCTTGGAAGAAGGCATCTTTGGGTGCCCCAAAGAGGGTTATGACATGTAAGAGAATATGCTATTTTTAGCCTGTGTATGATAGATTCTCTTACAGCTGTAAGATATGACAGTTATGACAGATTCTATGATAGTCGTAAGAGCATCTGTCATTGCCCAACTTGGGAATATGTGACCATATTGGGATGCGGTGATATGAAAAGTGTCATGACCAAGTTGTAGTGTTGGACAAGTGTCCCTAGGCATGGGTTTTGGGCCATGAGGCCAAGTTGGACGCCCATCTCAAGGAAAGCTTAGTTTTGCCTTGTAAACTTCTATTTAAGCAGGTGTTTTGAGAGGAGATGTATTATGTGATTGATAGGTACTATTATGCTGTCGGTTTGACTCCATATACAAGTGTCGAAGACTCTTGAGAGCTTACATTGCAAGTGTATTGTAAACCATTACAGTTTTGATAATACATTGTGCAGGTTTTGGAGTGTGGGGTTTTTCACCTGATAAGGGTTTTCCCCATGTTATATCTTATCTCTCTCTTCTTATGTCTTACATTCTTGTGTTGTTCATTGCTGCAATATCTCTATTGTTGTGTTAAACATTCTGTAATTGTAAAGGTTAAAAAGAATTTGCACTCATCTCTCCTCATTAGATTAGTGTAGGAAGCAATTTTTGCACACCTAGCTTCCTTTCAGTTGGTATCAGAGCTTGATCACCTTTGGTCCTAGTTGTTGGGTAGGGGTTTTTTGAGCTAACCTTAGGTTGAGTGGGAGCTTTGTGCAGAGTATTCTGTAATCTTGTTGCAGGAAGGAGATGGTAGGCACATCCAAAAGATTAGAGGTGGAGAAATTCAATGGAACAAATTTTAACTTATGGAAACTTAAGATGGAAGACATGCTTATCGATCGAGACCTATGGGAAACTGTTTCTAGTTTAAAACCAACCACAATGGCATAAGCTAATTGGGATCTCAAAGATCAAAAGGCTAAGGGTCTCATAAGACTCAGTCTAGTTGATTCTATCCTGTTGAATGTCCATGAGGAGAAGACAACAAAAGATATTTGGAAGAAGCTAGGAGATGTTTACAAACCAAATCCCTAGTGAAAAAACTTTTTCTAAGAAAGAAGTTGTATTCTCTAAGGATGGAGGATGGAGGATCTATTGTAGATCACCTGAATGCTTTCAACAAGTTAGTTGCACAGTTGACATCTGTTGGTGTAAAGATGGAGGAGGAGGATCATTGTATGACATTGCTTTATTCCTTGCCGGACTCGTGGGATCATCTTGTTATGGATATTGGGAGAACCACATCCACTTTCAAAATGGATGAAGTGGTATCTTCGTTGTTATCTAAAGAGATGTGAAGAAAGTCTTCTAAAGCAGCCAAAGAGGCTCTTGCGGTTCATGGAAGACCTAAGGAGAAAGGGAAAAAGAAGGACAAGAAAGTTGAGAAGGCCAGATCCAAATCTCCTGGAAAATCCAAGGGTCTCTGTTGGAACTGTTGTAAAACTGGTCATTTCTAAAAGGAATGCAAAGAGGAAAATAAAAAGAAGAAGAAGAATATCCCAGATTCAGATTCTGACAAGTCACAAGATGATGGTGATGCCTTCATCGCAGCCCTGGCCACCCATGCATATGATGATGTGTGGTTGATTGATTCTAGTGTATCATTCCACATGACTTCACATCGAAGCTAGTTCACGAAGTATGAAGAGTTTGATGGTGGAAGAGTGTACTTGGGTGACAATTCTCATCTAAAGATTGTTGGTCATGGAAGAGTCTCAATCAGATTCCCTAATGGATGAGTGAAGGGGATCACTGGGGTTATGCACATCTTAGGCTTGGCATAGAACCTACTTTCTATAAGTATGTTGAATGATGCAGGTGTGTAGGTTGTCTTTTCAAAGGTGTTGCAAGTATGAGGATAACTAGTGTTGTCATTGATGTCAACATACTCATGTTGCATTAATGAGAAGGATTAGATGAGCTGTGTGCTGAGGATTTTGAGAAAATAAGTCTCAATCAGGGACAGTTAAGAACAGTGATGACAAGAAGGTAAAAGTCCTCAATGGATTAGGATCAGAGGATACGGTTTAAAGGGTTTGTAGATATAAGTCTTAAGATGCTCCAATCAAGATTTCAGAGGTCCGCATGAAGATCTGAAGAAGTTATGGTCACTCTAGTAGAACCAGTTCTGGCAGGTGTTCAGAGGTGATAGAGGGCCACAGAAAGGTCCGGTGAGATCCGGTATTTCATTATCCCATTCTGCGGATCTAAGGAAGTGTTGAGGACATCCCTATGAAGTATCAACTAGATTAGTTCATGGGTTGAAGGTCTGGAAGTGCCTATTCATTTATGACAGTGATGACAGACTGTGTTCTTGTAGCTCTAGATAAAGGTGAGAAGAATTCCAGCAGGATGATGAAGTGCGGATGTGTTTGGTGATTCAGGGAAGGTTATGATGATCATTGGATCATGTCTAGTTAATGACTGTGATCCACATTGAAGTTAGAGTTTGCATTTGAAGAATAACCATGGATATTGGTGTTCTTCTTGAGACTGGCCGACCGGATGTATTACATGTTTTGCGAATGACCTTGTAGGTGTTTGCCGACTTAGATGATTGTTCCTAAGTTGATGCCTTGTATAAAGAAGGGATTGTGAATTCATTTTGAAGTGTGTCTTGTGGTGATGAGTGTGGCATAGTGAAGAAGAAGAGCGAAAAGAAGAGCAGGAGTTTTTGGGCTTAAATGGAACTGATCCAGGCATGGTAAATATGTCAATCTCTAGTTCAAGTTCGTGATACTTGTTACTTTGTAGACAGTGTGTCTCTTGTAGGCAGTGTGCCTCTTGTGAGTAGTGTGCTCAGGCAGTGAGCCCTAATTGGCATGTGCCATCTATTTTTCTTATTCTTCTAACAGAGAATAATCCTTGGGTTAATCACCCCGTGGTTTTTCCCTTGACCAGGTTTTCCACATCAAAATCTTGGTGTCTCATGTGTTGATGTGTATCTGCTCTGGTGTTTATGCTTTATATTTTCATGAGTGATTAATTGATATGCTATTATATAACAAAGAGGATTTAAGTGTTTGAATTAGAAGCAAGTTTTGGACAACTGATTTACCCCCCCTCTCAGTTGTCTGTCTTGAATCCAACAATTGGTATCAGAGCCAAGTTCCTCTAAAAGGAGCTTAACCGCTTGAGGAGATCCAGGATGTCGTCATACAAGAAGGATAGTCTGAAGTTTGATGGAACCAACTTCTCTCTTTGGAAAGGTCGCATGAAATGTCACTTGTAGTGTATGGGAAAGGCGTATTGGTCCCTGGTCACAAAAGCTTAGACACCTCCACAGGGTGGTCCGACAACTCTAAATGAAATCACAGATGCTGAAAACAATCTATAGACCAAAGAGGCTCTTCTAAGCACATTAACTGACTTAGAGCTCTCAAATGTTATTGACCTACCAATTGCCTATGAGATCTGGATTAAACTGGAACTTCTACATGAAGGAGATGAGTATGTTAAGTGTGCAAGGTTGCAGAGTCTCAAAGGGAAATTTGAAAGACTAAAGATGAGAGATGATGAAAATATTACTACCTTTATGCCAAGAGTAAATGAGCTGGTGTGTGGAATTAGGAATGCTAGTGGAGTTTTGGATGAAAATGAGATTGTTGGCAAAATTCTCAGACCCCTTCCTGCTGCCTACAAAATCAAGGTTGCTGCCATTGATGAATTCAGAGCCCACACAACTGTCACAAGAGACCAATTGGCTGGCAAACTAGCTGCATTTGAAATGACCGAGTTTGGAGATGATCCCCCCAAGACTGAATCTGCATTCAAAGCCAGTGCCTCTGTGAAAGGTAAACAAAGATTTGATCCAGGAGAAAACTCTTTAAGGAAGCTATCATGGTATGATCAAACAAGAAGAGACATGGAAGTGGAAGAAGTAGAAACAGCTCAACTTGAAGCCCTCATTGCAAAGAGACTGGCAAGAGGATCCGGTAAGTATGAAGGAAAATTACCCTTTAAGTGCTTCAACTGCAATAAGATTGGTCATTTTGCCTCAAGATGTCCGGAAAGATCTACAAGGTCAAATTCTAACAGACAAAGGTTCCAAAAGAATTGTTATTATGTTCATGAAGAAGATGATAATGAAGGAGTAACAGATGATGAATCAGAGATAGGAAACAAATCCAGAAATGAATGGGTGTTTTTTGCCCTCAAGGAAGAAGATCCAATATCCTCTGAATCTGTCAATCATAAGGTTGTAGAAAGAGCTTTGGCTGCCCAAGTTGAAGAAAAGGATGATTGGGTTATTGATAGTGGATGCTCTCACCATATGATAGGTGACAAGAACAAGTTCTTAGATTTGGAAAGGTATGAAGGAGGAGTGGTAAAGTTTGGTGATAATTATGCTGGTAGAATCAGAGGAAAAGGAACTATTTCTTTTAATGGAAGAAACAAAACTAGTAATGTGCTATATGTTGAAGGTTTGAAGCACAATCTTCTCAGTGTTGGACAGTTGGTGGACAAAGGCTGTGATCTCTGATTCAAGGATGGAAAATACAAAATCTTTGAAAGATCCGGAATAGAGATAGCATCCGGTACTCAAACTAAAGGTAATATCTTCCACTTGGTTGGTGCTGGTAAAAGTTGTCTATTTGTTCAAGTTGATTAGAGTTGGTTATGGCATAGAAGGATGTGTCATGTAAATTTTGATAACATCATCAAGATAAGCAATACTCAGGTTGTAAGAGATCTTCCAAAATTGGTAAAAGCTACAAACATTTTGTGCAAAGAATGTCAACTGGGTAAACAGAGTAGAGTCTCATTCAAAAGCAAGGATCAGTCCTCTACCGGATTATTGGAATTAGTTCATACTGATCTATGTGGTCCGACAAGAATCAAGAGTATGCAAGGTGATAGATATTTCATGTTACTGATTGATGACCATTCCTGGATGATGTGGGTTACCTTTCTAAAAGAGAAATTAGAAGCTTTTGAGAAGTTCAAAATCTTCAAGGCTATGGTAGAGAATCAAACCAGATTAAAACTGAAATGTCTGAGGTCTGATAGAGGTGGTGGATTCACATCCAGTGAATTCATAGATTTTTGTGAGAAGCATGGTATAAAGAGACAGTTATCTGCTCCTAGGACTCCACAGCAGAATGGAGTAGTAGAGAGAAAGAACTGGACTATCCAGGAAGCATCCAAGATAATGATGATGGAAGCAAATGTTCCTCAGATGTTTTGGAGAGAAGCTGTCAGCACTGCAATCTATACTCTCAATCGAGTTCAAATCAGAAGCAATATCGGTAAGACTCCTTATGAACTTTGGTTTGGCATCACTCCTACTGTGAGATATTTCAGAGTCTTTGGTAGCAAGTGTTACATCAAAAGAGATGAAGACTTAGGCAAGTTTGATGCTAGAAGTGATGAAGGAATATTCTTGGGTTACTCTACTCAAAGCAAAGCATACCAGTGTTATAACAAGAGACTAAGAAAGATGATAAAAAGTACAAATGTGAAGGTTGATGAGGGAATAGAGAAACCCTCAAGGTTTTATGAGTATGATTAAGATGATCAGAATGGTGTTCTGGTTAAAGGAGCTCAATCCTCTCTTGAAAATTAGACTCATACTGATCCGATAAATCAAGAAGCAGAGATTGGTCTGAATGAGCTTGATCAAGAAGCAGAAGTGTAAGAAACTCCCAAAGTTCCAAGGTATGTAAGACTGAACCACTCTGAAGATTAGATCATAGGTGACAAAAGCAAAGGTGTACAAACTAGAAGGGAAATTTCTCAAAATTCAGATGAATGTTGTCTGATTTCAAAGATTGAACCTAAGACAATAAATGAAGCTTGCAATGATGAAAATTGGACCAAAGCAATGGAGGAAGAGTTTATGCAAATTGAGAAAAATCACACTTGGGATCTTGTTTCTAGACCTAGAAACAAGAATGTGATTGGAACCAAATGGGTCTTCCGGAACAAACTAAATGAAGTTGGTGAAGTAATAAGAAATAAAGCCAGATTAGTCTGCAAAGGCTACTCTCAAATAGAAGGGATTGATTTTGAGGAAACCTTTGCTCTGGTGGCAAGAATTGAAGCAGTCAAACTATTTCTTGCATTTGCTACCTTCAAAGATTTCAAAGTGTATTAGATGGATGTCAAATCTGCTTTCCTGAATGGTGACTTAGAAGAAGAGGTGTACATTGAACAATCAGATGGATTTCAGTTGTCTGAGCATGGTGATATGGTCTGCAAATTAAAGAAGGCACTATATGGTCTAAAACAAGCTCCAAGAGCATGGTATGAAAGGCTGGACAAACATCTTTTGAAGATTGGTTTCAACAAAGGTACTACTGATAGTAACCTATATTTCAAAATTGATCATGAAAACATCTTGATTGTTGAAGTATTTGTTGATGATATCATCTTTGGAGGAAGAGACAGTATGTGTAAAACCTTTGCAAATCAAATGAAAAGTGAGTTTGAAATGTCAATGCTTGGTGAAATGAATTTCTTCTTGGGTTTGCAAATTACTCAGACAAAGAAAGGAATCTTTATCTCTCAAACCAAATATGTGAAAGAATTATTGAGGAAATTTGGAATGGAAGATTCAAAGCCAATGAACACTCCCATGGCAACCGGATGTAAGTTGAGCAAAGATGATGACTCTCCTAAGACAGATCAGATAAAGTACAGATCAATGATTGGAGGATTATTGTACCTCACTCAAACTAGACCAAATATAATGCAAGCTGTTGGTCTTGTGGCGAGATTCCAGGCTAATCCCAGAGAATCTCATGTCATGGCAATCAAAAGAATTTTTAGGTACTTAAAAGGAACATTTGAGTATGGTCTATGGTATCCTAGAAATCATAATTTTTCTCTTCATGCATATACAGATGTAGATTGGACAGGAGATGTGGATGATAGGAAGAGTACAAGTGGAGGAGCATTTTTTTGGGAAAAAGGTTGGTTTCTTGGCTAAGCAAGAAACAAGAGGCAATATCCCTGTCTACAACTGAAGCAGAATACATTGCAGCAGCAGGAAGTTGCACTCAACTTTTGTGGATGAAGCAGATGCTAAGAGATATTCAAGTAGAATATGAGGAGCCTATCACAATTTTCTGTGATAATTCAAGTGCAATAAATATTTCTAAGAATCCGGTGTTGCATTCTAAGACTAAGCATATATCTATCAGGTTTCACTTTCTGAGAGAGCAAGTGAACAAGGGTGAAGTCAGATTGGAGTATGTGCCCTCCAAGGATCAGCTTGCAGATATTTTTACTAAACCTCTTCCCAAGGACTCTTTTGAGTATCTCAAGGAGAAGTTAGGGGTTATTGCCTCTCCAGAGATGAACTAGGATGCATTGATGTGCATCAGTCCGGTGGATATCACAGTCATATCTTGTGATCCGGATTGATGATTGGGAGCTGCTACTCAGGGGGAGCAGCTGGTATGATTCTGATGTGTTAGAATTACAAGTATGAGTCCTTTGCCATTGATGTCAAAGGGGGAGAGATGACATGTGAAAAAACAAGTGGTTGATGATCAAAGGGGGAGCAGTAAAAGAAGAGAATACATGTGAAGGGTTGTTGCTAATAGGGGGATCTGTGACAGAAAGGAGAAGTTCTTATCTTGATGGTTTTTCACATCATATGTTGCCATCAATGACAAAGGGGGGGATTGTTGCAAGTATGAGGATAACTGGTGTTGTCATTGATGTCAACGTACTCATGTTACATTAATGAGAAGGATTAGATGAGCTGTGTGCTGAGGATTTTGAGAAAATAAGTCTCAATTAGGGACAGTTAAGAATAGTGATGACAAGAAGGTAAAAGTCCTTAATAGATTGAGGATCAGAGGATGCGGTAAGGGTTTGTAGATATAAGTCTTGAGATGCTCCAGTCAAGATTTTAGAGGTCCGCATGAAGATCTAAAGAAGTTATGGTCGCTCTAGTAGAACCAGTTCCGGCAGGTGTTTAGAGGTGACAGAGGGCCACAGAAAGGTCCGATGAGATCTGATATTTCATTATCCTGTTCTGCAGATCTGAGGAAGTGTTGAGGATGTCCCTGTGAAGTATCAACTAGATTAGTTCGTGGGTTGAAAGTTCAGAAGTGCCTATTCATTTATGACAGTGATGACAAACTGTGTTCTTGTAGCTCTGAATGAAGGTGAGAAGAATTCCAGTAGGATGATGAAGTGAGGATGTGTTTGGTGATTCAGGGAAGGTTATGATGATCATTGGATCATGTCCAGTTAATGACCGTGATCTGCATTGAAGTTAGAGTTTGCATTTGAAGAATAACCATGGATATTAGTGTTCTTCTTGAGACTAGCTGACTGGATGTATTACACGTTTTGCGAATGATCTTGTAGGTGTTTACCGACTTAGATGATTGTTCCTAAGTCGATGCCTTGTATAAATAAGGGATTGTGAATTCATTTTGAAGTGTGTCTTGTGGTGATGAGTGTGGCATAGTGAAGAAGAAAAGTGAAAAGCAGAGCAGGAGTTTTTGGGCTTAAATGGAACTGATCCAGGCATGGTAAAGATGTCAATCTCCAGTTCAAGTTTGTGATACTTGTTACTTTGTAGACAGTGTGTCTCTTGTAGGTAGTGTGCCTCTTATGAGGAGTGTGCTCGGGCAGTGAGCCCTAATTGGCATGTGCCATCTATTTTTCTTATTCTTCTAACAGAGAATAATCCTTGGGTTAATCACCTCGTGGTTTTTCCCTTGACCAGGTTTTCCACGTCAAAATCTTGGTATCTCATGTGTTGATGTGTATCTACTCTGGTGTTTATGCTTTATGTTTTCATGAGTGATTAATTGATATGCTATTACACAACAAAGAGGATTTAAGTGTTTGAATTAGAAGCAAGTTTTGGACAACTGATTCACCCCCCCTCTCAGTTGTCTATCCTGAATCCAACAAAAGGATGGATGCAAGATGACTAAAGGATCTATGGTTCTTGTGAAGGGTACTCAGAGAGGTACTATATTTCAACTGGAGGCATGCACTTCACAGTGCAATAGTTCTTCTAACTCGAAGAGAAGAGTTGTAGTCACTTCATCCCCACCATTTGAACAAGCAGTGAAGAAATCTGTTGTATCTAATTCTGATGGTAGTGCTCATGCTTTGGAAGTTAAACTTCCTGCTGAACAGACAATGTTATGGCATAAGAGATTTGGCCACATTGGTGCGAAAGGTCTTCAAACCCTAAAACTTTGAGGGATTAAATGATTGTAATCTTGACTTCAACTTTTGCAAACATTGTATATATGGAAAGCAAAACCGTGTTCAGTTTTACTCTAGTTCTCACAAGTCTTTTGGTGTATTGGACCTTATTCATTCTGATGTGTTTGGTCTTGTTAGTGTTCCTTCGATTTCCAAATCTATATATTTTTTATCTTTTATAGATGATTACAGTAGGACATGGATTTATTTTCTCAGAAGCAAGACTGAAGTCTTTAGTCAGTTCAAAGAGTTTAAAGCTTTTGTTGAGAATCAGACTAGTAAAAAGATTAAATGTTTGAGAACTGACAACAGTGGTGGGTTTTCTTTAGTAGAGTTTGATAAGTTTTGTAATGAGCAAGGGATTGAAAGACATAAGACAACTCCATACACCCCGCAGCAAAATGGAGTTGCAGAGAGGATGAATAGGACACTGATGGAGAAGGCTAGGAGTATGCTTAGTAGAGCAAGCCTTGAACAAAAGTTTTGGACTGAAGCTATAGCCACTGCTTGCTACCTAGTAAACATGTCTCCTACATCAGCTCTTGTTGGTAAGACACCTATGGAGGTGCGGTCTGGTAAGAAGCCTTCAGTTAGACATCTTCATGTTTTTGGTTGTGAGGCATATGCACATGTGCCTAGGGAGAAACAGTCTAAATTGGACAACAAGGATGTTAAGTGTATCTTCATTGGCTATGGTGTCGGTGTGAAAGGATACAAGCTTTGGGATCCTGTGGCTGAAAAAGTGTTGTATAGTAGAAGTGTTATCTTTAGAGAGCTAACACCTTCTCCTGTTGTTCTACAGCCAAAAGAAATAGAAAAGAAAGAGGATGTGGTTCAGTTTCCTTCTACCCCTGAGAAGACTGAACCAATAGACCTTGTGAGACCTGATGATGAGGAAAGCTCTAGTACCTCTGAAAGCTCAAAAGAAGAAATAGAACCTCAACCTCAGCCATTGAGGAGGTCTACATGAACAAGGAAGCAACCTGATAGGTTTGGTTATTCATTGCTTGATTCTAGTTGTGCTTTTGCTTTGCTTATTAACACTGATGAGCCTAGAACTGTGAAAGAGGCTATGGGCGTTAAAGATGCAGGTTCTTGGAAGGAGGCCATGGAAGATGAGATGGCTTCTTTGGAGAAGTATAAAACATGGGACTTGGTACCTTTGCCTAAAGGACAGAAACCTGTTGGATGCAAATGGGTGTTCAAGAAGAAATTTGGTGTAGATGGTAGTGTTGAAAAGTACAAGGCCAAACTGGTTGCGAAGGGGTACTCACAAGTGGAGGGAATTGATTATGGTGAAATTTTCTCTCCCGTTGCAAAGCTGACATCTATTAAGTTCCTGTTATCTCTTGTAGCATCTTATGACTTAGAGGTGGAGCAGATAGATGTGAAGACAACTTTCCTTCATGGTGATTTGGAGGAAGAGATTTACATGTCAAAGCCAGAGCATTACATAGAGAAAGCTAAAGAAAATTTGGTTTACAAGTTAAAAAAGTCTTTGTATGGTTTGAAGCAGTCTCCTAGGATGTGGTACTTGAATTTTGATGCCTTTGTGTTGTCAATTGGATTTCTGAGATCGAAATCAGATCATTGTATGTATTATAAATTTGACAATGATCGCATTCTCATTATTGCATTGTATGTTGACGATATGTTGTTGATTGGGAATGGTAAGAATATGATTTCTGATTTGAAGTCTCAGTTGTCAGCACAGTTTAAGATGAGAAATCTAGGGGCAGCCAGGTACATTATGGGAATGGAAATAAGAAGAGACAAAGCTAATAGAAAACTTTGGTTAAGCCAGAGTAAGTATGTGAAGACCATGTTGGATAGGTTCAACATGGCAAATTGTAGACCATTGTGTGTTCCTGTTTCATTGGGGATGAATTTGTATGTTAATGATTGTCCAAAATCTCCTAGTGAGGTGGAGGACATGAGCAGAGTACCTTATGCTAGTGTTGTTGGCAGTTTGATGTATGCTATGGTCTGCACAAGACCAGACATTGCCCAAGTAGTGGGAGTCCTTAGTCGATTTATGGCTAATCCTGGACGGGTATATTGGGATGCAGTAAAGAGAGTGTTTAGATATTTGAGGGGTACTTCTGAGTATTCCATATGCTATCATGGTAATCCTACAGGACCTCTGCATTCAGTTTGTATTCATGTATTTGTGGATTCTGATTGGGTGGGTGACATTGACATCAGGAGATCCATCAATGCTTACATGTTTACTATGTTCAGTGGTGCAATTAGTTGGATGAGTAAGCTTCAATCTATGGTCGCTTTGTCCACAACAAAAGCTAAGTATATGGCAGCAACTTATGCTTGCAAGGAAGCCATTTGGCTTAAGATATTGTGTTCAAATATTGGTGTTGATGTAGGATAGATGACGATCTGCTGTGACAGTCAGAGTGCACTTTTCCTAGCAAAGAATCCAACTTTCCATACCAGAATAAAGCATATTGATGTACAGTTTCACTTCGTGTGAGACATGGTAGAGATGGTAAGGTGAATTTGGAGAAGGTAGACACTTTGAAGAATGTTGCAGATGCATTGACGAAACCAGTGGGCATAGAGAAGTTCAGATGTTGTTCGGAGTCTATGGGCCTCTCGGCCTATAGTAGTTAAATCTTGTTATTTCTATTGGCTCTTACAAGGTGTTCGACAAGTGGGAGAATGTTGGTAATTAAGGTGTCTAAACCTTGGTAATTCCTTGCATTTATTTATTGAAATATATTTATTTATTGAAATATATTTATTTATTGCCTATTGTGTAATTCGGATGCAAATCCTATTTTGTCATCTTATGGGAGTTGGCACGGTGATGTGTCATCCTACGTGGAAGGTGACAACATGTATTTTTTGTCCTCACATGAGGAGATAGGAATCCCACTTAGTGGTAGAGGTATTTTGACACGTGTCGACACTTTGAATAGTGTGTAAGGGAATTTTGACCAAAACGGTTATGATAGATTCCTATGACAGAATCTATGACGTGTAAGAGTAAAAAATGGAATGTTCTATGACAGGTGAAGACATGTGTCACAAGGCATCTTGGAAGAAGGCATCTTTGGGTGTCCCAAGGAGGTTTATGACATGTTGTAAGAGAATATGCTATTTTTAGCCTGTGTATGATAGATTCTCTTACAGCTATAAGATATGACAGTTATGACAGATTCTATGAGAGTCGTAAGAGCATCTGTCATTGCCCAACTTGGGAATAAGTGACCATATTGGGATGTTGTGATATGACAAGTGTCATGACCATGCTGCAGTGTTGGACAAGAGTCCCTAGGCGTGGGTTTTAGGTTATGAGGCCAAGTTGGACGCCCATCTCAAGGAAAGCTTAGTTTTGCCTTGTAAACTTCTATTTAAGCAGGTGTTTTGAGAGGAGATGTATTATGTGATTGATAGGTACTGTTATGCTACCGGTTTGTCTCCAGGTATGACTGTCGAAGACTCCTAAGAGCTTGCATTTCAAGTGTATTGTAAACCATTATAGTTTTGATAATACATTGTGCGGGTTTTGGAGTGTGGAGTTTTTCACCTGATAAGGGTTTTCCCCACATTATATCTTGTCTCTCTCTTCTTCTATCTTACATTCTTGTGTTGTGTATTGCTGCAATATCTCCATTGTTATGTTAAACATTCTATAATTGTAAAGTTTAAAAAGAATTTGCACTCATCTCTCCTCATTAGATTAGTGTAGGAAGTGATTTTTGCACACCTAGCTTCCTTTCAAGGATTTGTTCTAGATGATGCAAGAAAAGAAACTGCTTTTAAGGCTAGCAAGACATAAAAGAATGTTGAATCAGATCCTGATGAATTTGATGAAGTGGTAGCAAATTTTGTGAGAAGATTGAAAAAGGGCTCTGGAAAATATGAGGTAAGTTACCCTTCAAATGCTTCTGTTGTGGAGAGATAGGTCATTATGCTTCAAAATGTTCAATCAAAATTTCAAATGACAAATATAAGGATAACAAAGTTAAATCATTCAAGAGAAGTTATTATGTTAAAGAAAATGAGAGCATATCTGATGACAAGTCTGACTACCCAGATGATGAAAGTGATGAACGATTGTTCATGGCTTTGAATGTTGGAACTAATTCTACTAATCCTAAAAGATGCATAGAGGAAATTGCTTTAAAAATAGGGTACAACTTTGAAGGAACTTTGGTAACTATTTTTCATGCAAGAGAAGAGGAGAACTATTGGCTAATTGATAGTGGATGTTCAAATCATATGATAGGTGATAAGAATAAGATTGTGAAGCTTGAGAAGTTTGATGGAGGTTTTGTTAAGTTTGGAGATGATGCATCTGCTAAGATCTGTGAAAAAGGTTCAATCAGTTTTGATGGCAAGCACAATACAGATGATGTTATTTATGTCATGGATCTCTAACATAATCTTTTAAGTGTGGGGCAAATGTGTAGCAAAGGATATAACCTTGTATTTCATGATGGTGGTTGTGAAATCAGAAAAGAAAACTCTAGAACCCTAATTGCTACAGGAGCAAGGACAAAAGGAAATATATATCAGCTCAAAGGTGGTAATGATATGTGCTTCATGACTCAAATTAATGAATGTTGGCTATGGCATAGAAGAATGTGTCATATTAATTTTGACAATCTAGTGAGGATCATCTCTACTCAAGCTATGAGGGATCTACCAAGAATTACAAAGCCAGTCAATGCAACCTGCAAGGAATGTCAGATTGGGAAGAAAACAAGGAAGAATTTAAAGATCTTGAAGACTATTCTACCACCAGACCTCTGGAGTTGGTACATACAGATCTGTGCAGACCTACAAGAGTAGGAATCTTTCAAGGTGACAGGTATTTCATGTTGTTAATTGATGATTACTCTAGAATGACTTGGGTAACTTTTCTCAAAGAAAAATTAGAAGCCCTAGATAAGTTTAAAGCATTTAAGGTTATGGTTAAAAATGAAATTAATCTAAAATTCAAGTGTTTGAGGTCTGACAAAGGTGGTGAGTTCACCTCAAATGAGTTTAACTACTTTTGTGAAGATCATGGAATAAAGAGGCAATTGTTAGCCCCTAGAACTCCTCGACATAATGAAGTTATGTAAAGAAATAATAGGACAATTCAGGAAGCAGCAAGGACAATGTTGAAAGAAGCAAATTTACCAGATATCTATTGGAGAGAAACTATTCACACTGTAGTCTACATACAAAATAGAGTTCAAACAAGGGTCAACAATCCAAAGACTCCATATGAGCTATGGTATGGAAGAACTCCTACTGTGAAATATTTTAGAGTGTTTGGATGCAAGTGCTACATTAGGAGAGATGAAGAAAATTTGGGAAAGTCTGATTCAAGATCAGATGAAGGAATCTTTCTTGGATGCTCTACAAAGAGTAAGGCTTACAGGTGCTACAACAAGAGACTAAAGAAAATAGTTGGAAGTGCAAATGTCAAAGTGGATGAAGAACCACGTCAAAGATCAGTACTAATAGAAGGATATGAATTTGATGAGATCCCTTGTAGAGAAGAAGAAAGAGAAGAAGAAAAGGAAAAAGAGAAGCAAGTTGATGAAGAAGATGCTTTGAAAAGGATTCCTAAGACCCCCAAGTATGTGCAAAAGAATCATTCTAAAGATCAGATCATTGGAGATAAGAACAAAGATGTATTAACAAGAAGAAGTATTGTCATGGCAGATGAATAGGTAAATTTGTGCCTATTATCTAAAATAGAACCCAAAATAGTGACTGAAGCATGTAAAGATGAGCACTAGATCAAGGCTATGGAAGAAGAATTGATGCAGATTGAGAAGAATCAGACTTGGGAAGTTGTCCCAAGACTAGTAGACAAAAATGTGATAGGACCTAAATGGGTCTTCTGGAACAAATTGAATGAGAATGGAGAAGTATTCAGAAATAAGGCTAGGCTTGTGTGTAAAGGCTACTCACAAGTGGAATGAATAGATTATGAGGAAACATTTGCTCCAGTGGCAAGATTGGAGGCCATTAGAATGTTCTTGGCCTTTGTAGCTCACCAAGACTTCAAAGTCTATCAAATGGATGTAAAATCTATATTCTTGAATGGAGAATTGGAAGAGGAATTATACATTGAACAAATGGAAGGCTTTCAGTTATCAAATGATCTGGATATGGTCTGCAGATTGAAGAAGGCATTGTATGGACTCAAATAAGCTCCTAGAGCTTGGTATGCAAGGTTGGATAGGTACCTATTGCAACAAGGTTTCAAAAAGGGCACTTTAGATAGCAATCTATATTTCAAAGTTGAAGAAAATCAAATCCTAATTGTGGAGGTATATGTTGATGATATAATCTTTGGAGGTAATGAAGGTATGTGCAAGAAATTTGTAGAAGAGATGAAAAATGAATTTGAAATGTCAATGTGTAGGGAAATAAATTTCTTCCTTGGATTACAAATCAGTCAATTAGAAAAAGGTATTTTCATTTCGCAGTCAAAGTATGCTAAGGAAATGTTGAAGAAGTTTGGAATGGAAGACTCCAAACCAATGTGTACTCCCATGACTACTGGTTGTAAGTTAAGCAAAGATGATGAATCTCCTAAGACTGATCAGAGCAAGTATAGATCAATGATTGGTGGACTATTATACCTAACTGATACTAGACTGGATATCATGCATGCAGTTTGCCTTGTGGCAATATTTCAAGTAGATCCCAGAGGGTCACATGTTTCAGTAGTAAAGAGGATATTTAGATACTTGAAAGGCACTATGGAGTTTGGCCTATGGTATCCCAAGGATACCGATTTCTCCTTGAGTGCATATACATATGTAGATTGGGCAGGATGTATAGATGATAGAAGAAGTACAAGTGGTTGTGCTTTCTTTCTAGGAAGTAGGCTTGTCTCATGGTTAAGTAAGAAGTAGGACTTAGTGTCATTATCTATTACAAAGGTAGAGTACATTGTAGCAACATCTTGCTGCACATAGGTGTTATGGATGAAGCAGACATTGAAGGATATCAAAGTGTCATATGATGAACCTATTCCTATCTTATGTGATAATACAAGTGTTATCAACATTTCAAAGAATCTGGTAATGCATTCAAGGACAAAGCATATTTCAATCCGGTATCACTTCCTAAGAGAGAAGGTTGTAGAGAATGAAGCACAAAACTAGAGTATGTGCCTACCAAGGATCAAGTTGCAGACATCTTTACAAAGGCTCTTCCTAAGGATACTTTTGAGTATCTCTGGCAAAAGTTAGGAGTTATTGCCCCTCCTTTTAACTAGATGCATAAGTGTGTGCATCTGTCTAGGAAGAATTTCAAGATCATTTTTTGTCCTAGACTAATGTTGAAGGCTACCTCTCAGGGGGAGTAGGTAGTGATACTATTGATTGGTGTAGTCAGATGGAGCATATCTTATGACCTTAAGAGGGAGAGTGCAGAAAAGTGAGAGTAGTGGAGATAGAGCAAGTACTTGCTGGTGTTACAGTCATTGCCCTTTGCCATTGATGTCAAAGGGAGAGAGTTAGAGTGGCTAAAAAACCATAGTACAAGAAAGTGTGAAGAGTGAGAGTTGCTCCAGTTGGGGGGAGTACTACTGAGATGCCGATTAATTGCTTTAAGTCTTGATGGTTTTTAAAGAGTTGGTGTTGGCCATTAATGACAAAGGGGGAGATTGTTGGAAAATTGTTGGTGTTGTCATTGATGTCAACTTCTAGCAGATGGTTCACTTGATTTCCAAGAGCTTTTGAGAAAATTTGATAAAAAGGTGTGTAGTGTGATAGAGGTGCTCTCAGTGTTATGCTCCGCATTTCTTCCTAGTTGAAGATATTCTTGTGCAGTTTGGAAGTGTTGATCAGAGGTGTTCAAAGGTGTTATATCCATAGTTTCAAGTTCTAGATTGTGCGGAAGTGAAAGATGTGTTTTATGGTTTGTTTACCTATGTAGAAGACTGAGAGAAATGAGATTGCTCTGCATTTCTCTACATTGAGGTTTCTTGTCCTATGGATTTGGGGATGTGCTTATACAATCTACATCTACCTTCCATTGAAGTATCTAGTGATGGGTTGCTACGCAAGTTTAGTTATTGTGTTGGTGTTTAGAGGTAGTGGATCCTGATGTGCAGATTGAAGACATTCTTTGTTTTAGGAGATTACGGAAGTGTTACAAAAGATTTTGATGGTGTTGAATGTTGTAGAGTAGTTCTTTGTGGTCCACATGATGTTTTTGGACTTGGAGAAGCATGGATGTGGTCATTAGCTTAGGTTTGGCTGACCTAGCTTACTAGCACCATTTGCGGAGGTACCTTGTGGATTGTGAATGTGATGAGAAGCTTGGTGATGAAAATTTGAGTCCTAGTTAACCCTTGACATGGTCCACTTTCACTTCTTTCCACTGCGAAAGTGTTTAGTTCTAACCTAATTGGTGTTACACGTTTGATGTGCACACACTTCATTAGGACCAACCTAATTGAGATAGGTCTTGGTTGTAGATGGTATAAATGCAAGATGAAGTTGAGTGGAGAAAAGTAGAGAAGAAAATGCAAATGTGAATCAAGGGTAGTGAGTTGTGTGCGAGCTTAAATGCTTATGACTCCAGAATGTAGTGAACAGAAGGTGTCTATATTTTAATGTGCCATAAGTTGCTGGAGACACTAAGCCAAAGGTTGTAGATGGCAAGGAGTGGCAGTGGTGGATTTCTCATGTTGCTTTAATATAGTGAATCTCTATATAATAGTCTTCTTCTTTCTTCTCTCTTGGGCAGTGAGCCTTTCTTCTGGGCAGTGAGCCCTTGGCAATGAGCCTATTTGATTTCAGTGTTGTTATTCATATATATGTAAGCTAATCCTCACCGTGGTTTTTCCATTCTTGGGTTTTCCATGTAAATGTAGTGTTCTTATGTGTTTGAATGTGTTTGCATTGATGCTTCATATGTTTACATTCTCCTAATGCATAATAAGAGGTTGATTTTGGAATTGCTTTGAGGTTTTAATGTTTAAATAGATAATTGATTCACCGCCCCCCTCTCAGTTGTCCTATGCATTCTAACAAGAATAATGTTATTGAATAAAAAATATTAGAAAAACAAAAATTGATTAAAGAATAAAAATTAAAAATGATAGGAATAATTCTATTTTTTTTAAATATAGCTTGAATCTATATAAAAAAATTCAGAACTCATTAGTTTACGTCATCCTTAAATTCTTGACCATTTGTTCCCTATAATTGACACAAATTGAAAAATGCTAAAAAAATGTTGATTTTGAGCATCCCACTTAAGTCAAAAAGTGGGACATACTATTGTGGGATCACCAAAGCCTATGATGCAATGCTCACCCATACCTAAAAAAATTCTTGGTAAAATCCCTCCTTGTCATCATAACACAAACTAATAAAAGACCTATACGATAACACCACTCTAGAAGCAGGCTACACAAACACCAAATTATTAAAAAGAATGTATAAATTTTCCATCCATTTAACATAAATCTTTCTATCCATAGTACAATTTCTAATCTAGGCTTAGGGAATGTAATAAATGATTATCATTCTACGCTTGAGGAGTTTTATCAACTTGATGAACAAGATACAAGCTAGCCATTTTTTAATAAATATATTGCATGCCTTTCATTACTCCACTTAACTGCATGGGGGTGAAAATTGATTTAGAATATTTACTAAATTACCCTAATAATTTGCATTGTTGCTTTCTATAGATGAGAAATCATTTTGAAGCACTCCTGGGTTAGCTAGGTAATTAAATACCTTATTTTGTTCTCTATAGAAATGCATTATAGACACCCAATCAAATTTATCTATCCACCCCAATATCTCTTCTAGGATGCCTCTTAGTTTCTAGTTAGCAAAATATTTATTTTGTACTTCTTGTACCACCATCTTGGAGTTTCCTTTTATATTTGTTCTTTTGAAATATAGCATGTGAACTACTTTTAATCCTACAAAAAAAATCTAATTTTGCTTCATTATTGGTTTTCTTCTCCAAATGTTCCATGATATGCATATCACTATATGAGTTAAGAAAAATGAAACATGCCCTTGCTACCCCTAGGTTGCCTTTAGGTGCATCATCAAATATCATTTTATATATTTTTGAGGTAGTGACCAAATTGTATTTCTATTATATTTCTTAACTATTAGCCTATGAATAAGATGATTTTAATACAATAAGTTATTTTAAAACTCCCTTAATAAGAAATAAATAGAATGCATTTAGAAAAAGTATTCAATATTTCATCTTAAGTTTATTATTGTAAGAAATAAATCACACTTACATAAATACATAAGGATAATTAAATAAATAAAATAATTAAATAATTAATTAGCCTAGATTTAAGAGCTAAAAATGATATCAAAATTAAATGTGAATTTAAATTAAAAAAAAAGATACTTAGATGGATTCTAGAGGGAGGAAAATGATGCTAATGATGTTAGGAATCAATTCACCAATATGCTAGAATTTTAGGGATTGGTTAGATGAACACCTTAGAATTTGTAAGTAGACTATGTTTTTCTCTAATCTAGATCCATGCTACTAGATCTAAAATATACATCTACACAAGTGAACTTGGCATGTGGAACTAATTTCACTCATGAATCTAATGTGACTAAAATACGATAACTAAAATTTACTAGCCTCACCTTATTGTACCTATGTCTGAAGTGGGGTAGAATCTACAAATACTATTTGGGAGCTTGCTTGAAAAGGTCATGTTCTCCTCAATCAAGACCAAGGTAGAATAATTCAATAATGATAAACCATGATTGAGAATAATAGGAAAGCAATTAATATGCCTACAATCATGATGTAAGTTGATGATGAAATTATGATGCACTATGATGTTGCTATGATCTCATATGGATGTTCCCATGATAATCCTAAGTGATTTTAAAATGAATAATGAATCTCCTTAGATACAGAAATATAGCACATAAAATCACATAAATGTGTGCTAGGCCAACTCATAATAAGTAGTGAAGAGGTCAGCAAGTTTTACATTTGAATTTAGAATTTTAAAAGTTCATGGTTTAAATATGCATCTATAGAAATTTCCTACACCAATTTTGCACCTAAAGATCTAACTTAGGGTGGTGAATGGATGATATAGGGATAAAGACCCAATTTTTAGGGATGAGTAATGTTGGAGGCATCATAGGGTAACATTGAGATAAATTTTATGCAATAATATGCCACTAGTAGATTATCTATTTCATAAGGGACACTTTAATTGAAAGGACCCAAGACATAAGGGAAAAGGCAATGGGTATGTGATTTTCACCATTAAATTCCCCCACTTTGATGTGCATGAAAACTACTATGAGAATTCATGTCAAAGTAAAATAAGTAGTCAACATGGGAATTACATATTTTTAAATGAGCAATCAACATGGAAATTAAATATATCATGTTGAGAAGAAATTATGGGTCAACTAGGGATAGAGGTGTGTTGAGGGGTCTATATATTGTTCCTATTACACATCAGTAGTTTATGGATGATACCTTCATCCTAGGATAAGACTCAGTTCAAGAAGTTAATATCATCAAGAATCTTCTTAAACACCATGCAGAGTCTCAAGGCAAAGTATCAATTTAGGTAAGAGCTCTATCTTCTTCATCAATACCTCAAAATCTAGGCAACATATAATTTCAACCATTCTAGAATATCATATTCATGCTCTCCCTTCTTCTTGTTTTGGCATGCCATCGTTTAAAGGTAAAATGGACCTCAATAGTTGGAATATCCTTTTGGATAGGTTCTAACATAATCTAGTCAGTTAGAAAGGCTGTCTCCTAACTCATGTGGGTAGGTTATAGTTGCTCAAGACTTATCTTTCAAGTCTCTTAGTCTACCTTATGTCACTTTTCAAGGTCCCAAGTAAAGTTTTGGTGAGGATGGAGCAAATTTATAAAATCTTTCTTTGGTCAAGTACCAAACAAAAGTATGTGATTCCCTTGGTGGCCTAGGAAAAGGTTACCCTACCCAAATCTCATGGATGCATGGGGTTAAGGAAAATAAAGGTTATGAAGAAGACCCTCTTAGCTAAAATGGGATGGAGACTAATGATATGAAATAAAATTTGGAATAATATCATTAAAGCTAAATATCTGGAAAAAAAGGGAGGTTGAATTTTATTCCTTACCTTGGAATCTCCCCCTCAAGGTTCTACCTTCTAGAACAACCTAGTCAAGAGTAAGAAACTTTTGGGTATAGGATGTAGATGTAAATCTGGTGATGATAATAAGGCCTCATTCTAGGATGATTCTTGGATTTTTAGTACTCCCTTAATTTCTATGGAACCTTGGAACTCTTTGGGTCTAAATTTCAAAAGATCCATTGGGAAAAGGATTAAAGATTATTGGTTTATTAGTGAAAGAGGAAAGACTCGGAATAATTTACATTTGGATAATATGAACGTGGAGGTTCTTAGCAGTCTAAGCTCTCTTAACCAAAAATTTAAAATTTTCCACATTAGCGGAATTCTAAAACAAGAAGGGCTAGTTTGGTCAACATTAGTGGATGGAGCCTTTAATGTCAAGTCAAATTATGCTATTGAACTCAACCTACTGGATGATGATTTCCCTTAGAGTATCCTCTAGAAAAAAATTCTCCTTGAAGGTTAATCTCTTCTTTTGGATGGAAGCCCAAAATAAGATCTTTACTATGGACAATCTAATGAAAAGAGGATTACCCATTCCTAATAGATACACTCTTTGTGAAAATGGAGTAGAGTTAGTTCAACATTTATGTTTGGAATGCTACTCTTTCATGAATATTTTGGATATGAACCTCTCCTTATTTAACCTATCCCATGTTAGACCATACTCTATACTAGATTTTATTATGCAATGGGAGATCCCCCTCTTGTCTACTTCTCTTAGGAATCTTTGGAGGTTGTCTCTACTTGACCTTTTATGAGGATTTGGATGGAAAAGAACCTATGAATCTTTTAGAACATGAAAACAAATTTCTCAAGGGTGGGTGTGATGATTATCGAAGCTATTAAGGATAACTTTTTAATCACTTTTAGGAATGACAAAATGTTGGTTTTCAAAGCAGAGGAGGTCCTAGCTCACAATTGCAATTTGACCTTTTCCATTGCTAAAAAAATATTTAAGAATAAGATAGATTGAAGTTTAGTCAAATGGAATAGACCCCCAAGGGCTTGGTTAAAGATAAACTTTGATGGATTGTTAAAGGGAAACCCAAGAAAATTTGGTAGGGGAGGGATGATCAGAGATAATAATGGTGCATTGTGGTTGCTTGTGCAAGGCCTTTAGGTGTCAAAACAAATCAATTTATAGAAGTGAGTCCCACCCTATGGGGAATCTAATTGTCCTTGGAGCTCAACGCTAGATTTCTCATTATAGAGGGTGACTCACTAAATATCATTAACTATCTTACTAATTCCTCCACACCTAGCTAGACCATTAAGAACATTGTTGGTAATGCCTAGAATCTTTTTCAAAAGTTTGTGGGAATAAAAATATTCCATACTTACTGAGAGGAAATGGTAGTGTAGATTGGTTTGATAATAAGGGAGTTTGAAGTAAAAATTTAGTGAAATGGAAAAGGTCCATAGACATCCTAGGTCTATTATCATTTTGTTAAATGAGCATGATAATGGTGATTAAAATTCACTGTAATATTAGCTAGGGGCATGGGGTTAATCTTGAACTAATTACACTATGCAGTGTTGGAATTGTGACAACAATATAAAAAAGAAGTTAAAAATTGGACCTATTTGCGGTGTGATTTGGAGACCAACCTACTTTAGGGGGTTCCAATGGGGGAGCACCCCCCTTGGCCCAAGTGGTGTGTGGATCATCAGGTTGGGACCTCTACAAAATGCAGGTTCAGGGGCAGTAGCTCCTGAAGCAACAATCTTATGATAAAAAACCTAGTTTTACTAAAGATAAAATCGGGGCAATTCATCAAAAAGTCCTAAATCTTATGGTGGCAATTATGTTGAAGATAATATATCTTTGTAGCCTTGAAAGACAAATTATTGTAATGGAAACTGCATGAAGATTGTAATTATTCTTTAAGCAATAAGAATACCAATACTTTGCTCCAGGGATGTTTCCCTAGCATATTGCTAGGGTTATACCACATAAATCCTTTTGTTGATCACTCATTCTATTATTTTGTTATTTTTTTGTTATCTCTATTTTCTTCATAAATAATTTGTGATGCACTATTGTATGATTCTAGAGCTTAAAGTTGATAATTAAGACCTAAGTTTTTCAACATGGAGGGTGTCTGGTTGCGATTCTATGGATTACAAGGAAACTACCACCATCACCATTCCTAGATCATATAGATGGTGATGTTTGAGCAATCCCCATAAAAATTGTCTCTCAAATGTGTATGAGGGATTTAAAACCACTTCTAATGATTGCCCCCTTTAATTTCCAACATTTGGTTTAACCATCACACATAATGCATATGGATTGGCCATTTCTCTACCTTTTTCTAATTTTTTTAGTAGTGATAAAGGTTTAGTGTGTAAATTTGTGTAGCTTAAAGGAGGTAACATAGGGAGACCACCCCTATCTAGAACCCTCTTCCTATAAGGCATTGAATAAATGTCACTATCTAGACCATATTGAAGAGGGGAGGACTGAGCCATCATATTGAGAAGATTAAAGGTAGTGACTCTATTCTATTAATTGACTTTTCCCATTCCTAGAGATATAGAGTTGTCACTATGAGGGGTATAACATTGAGGTGTCATGGGATAGCATGGATAGAGTTACTAGAATTTCTATCGAAGGTTTAAAAATTTTCAAAGATATGATGACGAAAAAGGAGGAGATCCATTTTTTTAGAGATGGTGAATGGATTCATGAGTTGGAAGATGGCATCCTACAAACCTCCCTCCCTCCTCCCTAGGAGGAAGTATGCATGTAGATTATAAAATATGTAATGTTGGAAGGTAGGTGCAAGAAACTATATTCTTATCATTTCTTATTGTTAAATTATTTTACACATAGTAGAACCATAAGCATCCAATTTTTTCTACTTATGTTCCAGAAGAATTTAGCCTTGGACTACTAAGAGGAAAAGAATGACATTTCCATTCATCAAACCCTTATTTTCCTCCTTTTCTAGATGGGTGAACCTACTGTTGAACCTAAAATTGCTAGTCAGGCCTAAAACCCCTTGGTTTGGTGAAGGGTATCTATAGTGGGAAACTCTCTATGATGGACTCCAATGCCCCTTGTCAACAAGGATAGAGTCAGCTTGGGGGATATACTAACTATTAGGTTGTAGAACCCAGCTCCAAGGTAAGAAAGTAGTGACTTCTAGTGGTCTTAAGAAGCTTATTCCACTCAAAGGTGTGGAGATGAACTATGAGTTTGATACTAAGACATGTAGAGGAACTTCCTTGAAAATTGTTGCTAAGGGAAACTTAGTTGTTCAGGTTGTTGATCAAGGCCCCAAATGCAACTCTACTCATGTCCATTCACCCAAAATATTTATTTGAGAACATTAGATGGGGAAATCCTAGGAAGTGTGGGGACCTTGGAGAAAGCTACAAACACCCAATTAAGAATTATGAAAAGGATAATTTCTAAAAATAAGATGATGAATAAGGAGTTAAAGGAATTGCAATTTGAGATGGAAAATGAGAAATGGGAGGAGACAATGCATTGAGAGGCTCTTCTTTTGGAAAATGCTAAGTTCAAGGAGGTTATGGCTAATTTAGAGATTAGAGTGGGGAGGCTTAAACATGAGATGGAGGATGTGAAAATAAACCTAGAAGAGGTAGGAAAGAAAAACCACTTGGATACTATAAGCATTAGGGAGGATCAAGACAATTCTAGCAAGATAAAGAGCTTAGATGTGAAAGATGGATTGAGTAAGAGGACTAGAGGATAGAAGAAAAGATAAGGAAGAAAAGTAGAGGAGGTAGAGGAGGAACCCCTATCTCTTAAAATTCAAGTTGTTCAAGAGGATTGGGAGGCAATTAAAAGCCTCAATGTTCTAGCTATCTAGTAAGTATAGGGTCTCTTGTTTTATCTATTAGTTGATTATTAGCTAACCTCTAACTATATTTTGGCTAATCGTCACTATATTTCTATATAGCCTAATTTAGTTTTAAGGCCTAGTCTTTTGTTTATTCCTATTCTATGTTTTGTTCTATCCTTAAGACTTTGTTTGAGGTTATGGATCCCTTTCAAAACCCTTACTTTTATCCTTTTAAAAACATGGAGAATAAATATTTTTTAAATAAAAAAAGGATATGGATAAATGCTTAAATGATACATAAATGTATGATTATTTTTATACTCTCCTCACAATGAGTGCTCCATTGGCAAACCAAAAAAATGTAATGAGTAACATCTATGACACATTGAAAATAGTCACTAACTACAACTTGCTTGAAAATTATATTTAAATACTTAAAAGGTAAAAAGCATAAAGGTAACAGATTCCATCTAAGTGCAAAGTAGTAGGGATTTGACTAAGTAGAAGATTCTAATAACACATAAAGGTTGTTAAACCTACCTTTAAAATGTGAATGATTATGAGCCTATCACTACAAAACATAATTCAAAAAATTAACATTAGTGACATAAATGCCCCCCTCCAATTCCTTGCATACAAATGTAGATTAGGAGTCTACTTCCATTAATATTACAATATCATCAAAGTTTACATCTAGTTTGACCACTATTAACAATGATAAATAAATTCGCATACCTATGACTATTTTATACTTGAATTCTCATACAACTATATTCCCTATTTTCTTGATGTTGAGCATGAACCCATGCTAGAAGGATGGGATGCATATCTAGTGTGGGTTGGAGCTTGTTGGATAAGATAATGAAGAGCTCTAATCACACACTTAATTTTCTCACATTTCTCAATGGGCAAGAACAAGCCAATGCAACTTAGGTATTCCCATAATGTTGATAAGTCATCTCCCATTAGTCATTCTTTTGCCAAATGACTTGAATAATAGTTTTATACTAAACAAACCATCAATGTATGCTTTCCAAGAACTAATTCATATTCCTCAATCACTTTATTCACTCTCAAATAACATGGTATGGCTAAAGACTATTTTTTGGGGTCCTCACAAATTTACATTTCATAATAAATACATTTAAAATTTTAAAGAAAGGTAGATGCAAGTTCAAAATCCATCAAACTCTTGGAGGTTTGATCAAGAAGATCAAAATAAGTGATGAGTCACAACACCAATTTGATAGCATGTGAACCAATACAAAATAGCCTCTATATATTAAATCTCCCTAAAATCCTTACTTCTCATTTGCCCTATGGTAGATGAATTCTAAAATTTGTCCTGTTTGTGGTATTTGACCTAACCAAACTAGAGAACATAATATAGGAGACAAACATGCAAGGTAAAAATAGTAAAAATCATACACAAATTGGATTCTCCAATAATAATTGGATAAATTATCTAAAAAATAGATTTTAATAGTTGAGCATATCAATGGCCTTTGCATGCCTACTATGTCACCTTACATCTTAATGATTCTTTGATCTAACACTCTAGAAATATATTCAAGCATATTCTACAATTGCTTCAAGTTGTGTAGGCTTTTTTACTAATATTCATATGAATTTGATTGCTTTGGTTAGATCTCCATGATTGTTAAAACATACTAGAACCATAATCTAAAATAGTATTGATGAGCTATGAATTCCAAAGAATCCATAAGTTATATAGTTGATGCCATACATATTGAAACCCAACTCTATTGATAGGTAAATTATAGCCATAAAACATACAATTTACAACCATCATGTCAATAGAAATTTTGTTATGTTTTGCATCCCAAAAATATTGAAACAAGATTCAAAATTCATCATATTTATTGGATAGTTTTATACATTATTTCCTTGATTTAGGTGGTCATGTATAATCCCTTTCTATCCATACAAGTGTTTTCCTTTTTTATAATTTTTTTTGAGACCAAGCATATCTAATATTATTTATATAATAACATATGGAAAGCCCATGTCATTTGGGTTTGGATTCCATTTCTTTCTCAAATATCTATAGATTATATCTAATCATCTCCAACATCCCTTTTTCCCTAATGAATCAAGACATACCACATTAAAGAAACCCTATAGTACAATTTTCTCTTTGTTTTCACAATAATGAAATCACTAGTCACCCTAACCATTGACACTATGTATGTTACACTAGCTAAATTATCTAGATTGATAAACATCATATATCCTTTTTGAAACATTAGAAATGATATTTCTATCTAGTAGAGTTTGGTGGAGGTCTTGCTACCAAGGCCTCTCTTGGTGTGTTTCTGGAAAAAAGTCACTTGTATTATCAACCTCATAAAGGAACATGCCATCTTTCATACCATCATGTATTTGATCATAGTGTTTTTCTAACTATTGCCACTTATTGTTGACTTGGTTATTGTATTTTAAAAACATTTTAATAAATCAAGCCAAATCATCCTTTATTTCATTTTCACTTTTTTAGTTCTATTTGAGATAACTAATGTATCCTATGTGCTATTCTAGTTTTTGAAAAACATATTTTTGTATTCTCAATTGGAATATCTAATTTACTACTTTCTTTAACTTTCCACAATTTGATTGGAGAAAACTAGTTGCTATCTTCTATCTAATATTCACATCTCATAATGGGATGACCTTATTCAATTCATGGAAGAAAATACTAGTCTTTTGTTAGTCCCATTATTTCACTTCCTCCCTTCAACTGGTAGTCTTCAACAAAGGACTTTTATTTAATACTTCCTCAATTAAGTATAGTGTGAAATTTCTTGTATCCTCACAAGTCTTGCAAGTGTCCATCATTTTAGCCACATGTTTAATATATATTTCATCTTAGTAATTTCAAATCGTGCTCCAAATGCATCATTGATTTCCTCATGCATATGATCAATAGGAAGGAAGTTGATCTCAAAGTCTACGAAAACTCATTTGTGCACTAACATGCATATGTATTCAAGCACATATCTACATTTAACTACTTTGAATATTAAATTAATAGGAACTTGTTGGAAATTTTATTTATGACCAAGTAAAATAGATATGTCCTCAAGCGGCCCAAAGTCCACCAAGGTCCAGAAATGCCCTAAAATACGCAAAAATACACCAACTTCCAGGATCTCCATTAATATGAAATGGGTAGTTGAAATTTATGTTTTTATTGCAGTTGGTGGGGTTGTTGGAGATTTCCTGCCCATTTCATCCTCTAATCCAAGTTGTGAAGGCTATAAAGGAAAAATTGAAACTCTTTTTAGGGGTTGGTCATTTTTTTAGCAGAATTTATCTCTACATGTGTTGGACGTCGAAGGAAATTAGGGCTTCATCTATTGTTCAGTTTTAGTTCTTCAGGAAGCATTTGGCAAAGGTGTATGTGGAATATATTGTAATCTTGATATCAATCATTATTTTTCTCCATTGCTGTAAGTGTTCTTTCAGGAAACCTCTATCACAGTTAGGGTTTTATCTTGCCACATTTAGTGGTATGATTGTAAAATCTAATTTGAATGAATGTGACAGTTCTTAATCCATTTTCAAGATTTGTAAATGGTAATTTAAGTATTACATATGGAAGAATGTTATATGGTGTTGGATTACTAAGTATTCTCATGGTTTGATATTGATTTTTATGCATCTGAATCTTCAAATAGGCAGTCATGCATTTCATTGTAATTGTGTTCCTTTGATAAACATGAGACTCTATAGCCCAATGGATAGGCATCGGTCTGAGAAGCATGTGATCACCCAAACTTTTTAATCAAAATAATATATCAAGATTTAAATGCAGTTACAGTTCCAATAAGCATCCTCATTCTTTAGGGTTTCTTTCATCAACTTAAAATAGAGGTTATTAAGTGTAACAAGTGTGTTTTAGTCCAATGATAGGGTTTGGGATTAAAACAATGATCTAGGTATTATTACAGAGTCACTTATGGGATAATATATTTTTTTGATCTCAATCCCTATTGAGGGATACCCCCAAGATTACCCTCCTAAGCCTAGTTAATCTTGAAGTGTAGAGGAATCTACCCACTCCTATAAATTGGCCAAAATCACCATTAATGAGTGCCAGGTAGCACCCATGAAATACATCTTTTTACCTCTCTTTTTCTCCTTTTGATTCCATCTTCTTGATGACTACACCCGAATAGTCTAGCAAGATTGTTCTAAATAATGATTAATAGGATGAATTACTTAAGATCAAGATTTCTAATTAAAGAACTAGTATGCATGGAATTGATGGAAATATGCAGAAAAACTTCTCTTTTTGAATAAACAGGTATAGATGTTCGGGTTGGCAATTTGTGCATCTCCGGAGATAGTCCTAATGATCTCTGGAGATAATATCAGAATACCATGACATCAGAAGTTTTGAAGTAAAGAGGAAAAGCATCTCTAGAGTTGGACTGAAGTCTTGAGCATCTCCAGAGTTGAGTAAAAAGGCCACAATTATATCTCCAGAGCTACAGACAATATATCTTGGGAGTTGCAAATAGAGACATACATCTCTGGTGCCTCTTTAGAGTAGAGCAGATTTCCAGCACAGCTGTCAGTCAGACACTTTCAGTAGTGATCGTGATACCCCTGATATTACTCAAATCATCACCTGAGTGATTAAGGGCAATCTATAGTTAACTGCTAGGAGTTTTTATCTCTTTTTAGTTTTTACATGAGTTACTGATGAAATTGATTTAATATCCATATTTTTCAAGGCCTCGTTGCCCAAATGTATTAAGACTAAAACTTAGATTTAGAGTGTACTTCTGTTCCACTCAATCTATTTTTATTGCATGGTTATTTTCCATAGTTAAACAGCTAGTATAATAAAGAGATGGATGTCATCTCATAGAAGAACTGGTAGATAAGATAAGTGATATCTCATCACTAATTTTATATATACTTATAGAAGAAGCAGAAAGATAACAAGGGATTATTTTTCCTTCTGATTTTTGTAATCTCATTTCTAATATTAATGCAAAGTTGATGGAATTGGACTGAATTGAGTTGTGATATCATTCTCTGGTGCTGATTCTTTACTTTAGTCTTCAGACCTAAGGGTGTGGAGCAAGGGTCCACTCTCACCACCAAGGCAGAAGGCTAGTACCATTGTTTTGTCATTTCAGATTTTGCTTTACAGAATACTTACTGATTTTGATAGATAGATGCATGTTGCAGTTTATAGATATGCTTTAAGTAATTCACTATTCAATTCTATTTTCAATAGTCTTTGAATTCATTTAATAAGCAGATAGATCAATCTCTTTAAATCAGTAAAAGTCATTAGAATTAGCTAGAGAAAACTGGTAACTATAGGATTCCTAATTGCAGATAGCCAAGGACACAGCCCTGGATTTGACATCTGAAATATGATTAAATGATGAGATACAAAGACCCTTGTCATTTTTGGCATCGTGGTCAGGGATATTGTGTTAATTAGGGAAACTTAGTTAAACAATTTTAGTTAGATTTGTATGGTTAGAGCTAGAGATTCAAAAGGAAGATACATAAAACAAACACCCCATCAACAAACTATAGGAGAAAGTAGTGGGGTGGCACAAGATCTTGTTGAAGAAAGATACCTAGAACCTACCTTGGAATCTGCACCTCAAATCAATAATCCCTTAGATCCTCCAAATCTTCCACTCGCTGATTTTATCCAAGAATTACAACAAAAGTTCTAGGCAGATCCTTTGATAGAACCTAATTTCCTAGAACCTTAGAGAGAAGAACCAGTACTAGACATGGATGATAATAATGATAATCATGAAGAGGAGAAAAATCAGGCTCCAAGAACCTTCTCATATCCCATTGTTCTGGCTACTGGAGACAATGCTCCTATGAAAAATATTTCACCAGCACACTTGCCAAATTTCAGAGGTCTTTCTTCTGAGGATCCAAATTAGTTTTTGTTTGAATTCAAAGTGGTATACCAAACCTATGATTATGGATCAGATAACCAAAAACTCAAACTATTCCCTTCAACCCTAAAAGATTCTATAATGAGATGGCTTATGGGTTTACCCTAGAACTCTATCCATTCTTGGGATTAGATGGAAACTGAGTTTTTAGGAAAATACCAAGATTACTGTAGAGTCAGTAATAAAAATGAGGAATTGTTCAAAATTAAATAAGGAGAGGAAGAGACCTTAGAGGATTATGTGGACAAGTTTAACTTTGCCTTGAGAAGGTATGGTAACCCAGTAAATCACTCTTTGGCCAAAACCCTGTTTGTAAAAGGATTGGATAAAGAATCAAAATAGGCACTGGATCTGATGGGAAAAGGAAATATCAATAAAATGGATAAACCTGCTATAGAAGAACTCTGCAAGAACTATTCTAGAACCCAAGATGGAGAGAGATCATTCAAAACCTTCAAAGGGAAGAATGAAATAGGATAGTTAATGGAAGAGATTGCAAATCTGAAAACAAATATTTTGGTCCAGCTAAATACCACATTAGATGGGATTCAGGCAAAAACTAGAACAACTGATCAAAATAGAACAACTAAACCACTCTCCATCTATTGTCCTAGGTGTAGAAACAAGCATCTGTTGAGAGAATACCCTTGAGACAAATCAGAGAATACCCTTCCAGCCTTAAAAAGGTTGAGTAAGAAGAATGCCGTCATAGAAGAATAATTGAACTATGGGGGACAAAAACAGGCTAGAAATTTTCCTTGTAATCAGTATCCAAACCAACCTTCTTACAGGGGTCCTTCTAATTGGGGAAATAATCAATGGAATCCAACTTGGCATGGGCCTCAAAATAATCCTCCTTGGGGACAGTAGGATTGGCCAAATCAACATTGGCAAAACTAAAATTGGCAAAATCAGCACTAGGGGAATCAACAGTGTCCACCACAGTTTGGATCACAAAACATGCAACCTCAATGGGGTTCTCAACAGGGATATAATCAACAATATTAGGGACAACCTAGGCATTTCCAACCTCAACAACAAGCATTACTAACTAGACCCTCCAACACACAAGGTCAGTCGCAAAATGAGCTAGTTAACCAACCACCCTTACCAGCTCAACCTATACCAAATCCATGAAATAAATAGGGAGCAGTTGTTTACATGACATAGAAAGAAAACATGGCTGGAATTAATGCTATATATCCAAATAATCTCCATCTGCATTCTGGGAAAGCATTCCCAAGACCATCTCCTCCAACTATAGTTGAAGTAACCAATGATGAGGAACCTAAAAATTCATCCACTCAACTTCCAGAGGAGATTACTATCAAAAAAGTTCTAAAAGAATCATCCTTGGATAACTCTAGAGTTCCTGCTAAAAGATTGACTCCGGAGAACAATCCTAGACACACTTCTGATAAAAGCTCTGGAGATGGAAAAACTAGCACCATACCCAGAACGGCTCAAACAACATGTTCCCTAGAAAAAGATCTTACAAAAACAAGTCCAATCTAACCTAGAATCAAAAATTTTACAAGAAATTAGGCAACTAAACATTGAAATTCCACTCCTCCAAGCAATCAGAGATGTACCAAAACTGAATCAACTCATTAAACAACATTGTGTCAAAACATAGGGCAGGAAGAAAAACTTTCCTTCTACAATCCAAGTGGAAGGGAAAGTAGTAGATCTATTGATGGGAGAAATACTCCTTCCAAAATATGTTGACCTTGGAAATCCTGTGATAACTGTTTTCATCTCAGGGGTAGAAATTTCAAATGTTTTGGTTGATTTGGGAGCAGCAATTAATGTGATGACAGTTCATACAATGGACAAATTAGTCCTAATAGGTATCCAATCCACGACTACAATCCTTCAACTTGTTGACCAGTCAGTAGCTATTCCGAAAGGGGTAATTACTGATGTTCTAGTTGTGATAGAATCATGGGAATTTCCAGTAGAGTTCCTGATATTAGAACCAAGAAACCAGAGAAATGCTTATTCCACTGATATTAGGAAGATCATGGCTGGCTACAGCAGCAGTATCTATTGATTGTCAAACTAGGGATATGGTCATTTCTAATGGAATAGATTTGAAGAAAATATCTCTGTATCCTCCAGCTAAACCATCAATACATTATACAAGAAGAGTATGGGTGGATGAACTAGATAACATGGACAACAGTGCCTTAGTAGCTATGGTAACCATCAAGGAACATTTGGGAGAGTTGGAAGAAGAAATCTACTATGATACAACAGAAGACATTACCCACATCCTAATCAATGAGGATGTGATGAAGCTTGCCTAAGATTCTAGGAGAGAACTTCTCACTTCTACTCATTGTACCCTAGCAAATATCATTCCTTGTGGGGAGACCTTTTACAGAGACTTAGTCACATTCCACATGTTGCTTCCACATTCTTGTCTCCTTAATACCATGACTCCAATGTATGGATTAACTACATCCATGGATCAAATCACAAAACAGGTCATGATTTTACTAGGGAAAACACTTTATATCAATACTCAATTAATAGCAAATCAGGGAGAAAAACTTATCCAACTTCTGATTTCCCATTCAGCAACTTTTGCTTGGGAATACCAAGATATGAAGGGCATCCCTCCTGAGATCTATACCCATCATATATACACTGAGGATATCAAACCTATCAGACAACCCCAGAGAAGATTGAATCCTGCTTTAAAAGACATTGTTAAGACTGAAATAGAAAAATTACTGCAAGCAGGGTTTATATATCCAATCTTAGATAGTCAATGGGTCTCACCCCTAGTCATAGTGCCTAAAAAGAATGGGAAATGGAGGGTGCGTATTAACTATAGGGAGCTAAACAAAGCTACAAAAAAGGACTACTTTCCCTTACCATTCATTGACCAAGTGTTGGACAACCTTGCTAGGAGGAAGTATTTTTCTTTCCTAGATGGGTTCAGTGGGTATAACCAAATTCAAGTAGCACCTAAAGATCAGGACAAAACCACTTTCACCTACTCTTGGGGAACTTTTGTTTACAAAGTTCTTCCATTTGGACTATGTAATGCCCCAACTACATTTCAAAGGCTTGTTTTAGCCATTTTTGTTGAATTAGCTAATGAGTGCATGGAGGTCTATATGGATGACTTTATTGTGTATGGGGACAATTTTGAATAAGCTCTCACAAACCTTGAGAAAGTAATAAAATGCTGTGAGAAAAATCAATTATCCTCGAGCCATGAAAAGTGCTTCATGATGGTGGAGGAAGGAATTGTATTGGGACACCACATTTCAGCAAATGGCATCAAAGTGGATCAAAACAAGATAGAAGTGATCACATAGTTGCCTTCACCCAAAAATTAGACAGATGATAGAAGTTTTCTGGGTCATGCAAGCTACTATAGGAGATTCATAGAAAATTTCAGCAGAACAGCTGCCCCCCTGTTTACTCTACTTAACAAAGACACCAAATTTCTATGGACAGAAGACTGTCAATCAGCATTTGAAACCCTAAAAGAGAAGCTTACTGTCACACCTATTTTGAGAGCACATAATTGGACTTTACCATTTCACATACAAACTCATGCTTCAAATGAGTCCATTGGGGCAGTTTTAGGACAGAAGGAGGAAGGAGAGAGTATGCATGCCATTTATTACATCAGCAAAAACCTTACCTCTGCAGAAAGAAATTACACCACAACTAAAATTTGCATGGTGGAGGCTTCCTCAATATTGATTTCCTGAAATTGAATAAACTATATATGCATGGTGGAGGCTTCATCTATGTATATGTCTTCTTTAACCTGCCATGAGTTGTTGAATTTACCGGCATCAAGGGCATGGTTTTATGTACACCTTAATCTTGCTATACCATTTTCCTTGGCTAATTCTAGTCTCCTGTGAGCACATAACTTGTGTAAGCAAGATTTGGAATCCTAATTCCCAGACCTCATCCATGATCAAATCGTTGTGACTTTTGTGCCATTTGGGTTCTTGATGAGTCCTGTTCTCCTCTGGTTGGTGATTTACTACCCTTGGTATTGATACTTCAATGAGCAATAACAGGTTCTTATCACTGATCTTTTATTTCCTTTGATTGTTCAAAATGGGGCTCCATTCATAGCAGGAACAGCGAAATCCTTCCAAAGACAACCCCTCATCAGAGATGATTCCAAAATCAAAAAATCAATATATAATTCTTTTATAAATTAAACTTAGGTATTAACATTTCAAGCTGCAGCAACAATGACTTCAAGCATGTAGGCATTTGGTGATCTCAATTATGATATCTTCTGTCTCTTTTGGCATTTGACCTTTTGAATTCCTTTCTCTTGATTCACAGGTTTTTGTTTTGAGGATGGCATTATGACTGCCGATTTGTTAGAACCCATGGTGTCTTTATGTATATTCACAAACTCCTAGAATGTTCACTTGATGCTAATAACACTTGATAGTTCCCAATTTGCTGAATCTCTCCATCTAACATCAACAGGATCACTGTCTCTTTTGAAAGTGGTCCCATTTCACTGGTTCCATCATATTCAATATTTGGGTGTTTTCTTAGCCTTATAACTTCATATTTGTGTGAAGCATGACAGTCTCTTGTAGGCCCGGCTAAACAAAAATTTGTTTTCAAACAAGTTTTCTCTTGAATTGACTTTGGACTGCCTTAACATGCTTCTAGAGTGAAGATTTGAAATGGGCCATTATTAGAATCCACCTTCAGGTATCTTACATTGTGAGCAAAATAGGCCAAGTAGCCTTCATAATCAATCTGGAAAACTGATCAAAACTTCTCCCAGAGCTATGAAAACGCACAAACTTGTGGATTGGTGACCCAAGAATTCAACACAACAAACGGTTCGGCATGAAGTTATTAGGATTAAAAGCTGCTCACAATCGAAGCAGCTCACTCGGCATGTTTTTATAGCTATTTAAACTCAACTGAAAATTGCCAACTTGCCTCTTTGAAAAAATATCAAAGTTGATTTTGAAGAACTACTATCATGGAGATTAGGTCATTTAGCTTAAATGAACATGTGTGCAAAAGTATTTTTCATCATTCCTTTTCCTTTGCAAAATATCAGGTGCCAAAGTCGACCTCTTTGAAGCTACCTGGGAACATAGTCACAGAACTGTGTAAAAGCTATTTGGATTTGATTTTCAAAAAATATCAAACGAAGTGCTAGGATCTTGAGAATTGGCATGAAGGCACATTAATATGGGAAGAATTCGAGACACCAATTGGTTTGTCATGAACATGACCCAATTTCTGGATATTAGGTTCCAAAGTGAACCACTTGAAAACTGCACCTGTCAAAACCTGGTTCAAGCTCACCAACTTGCAATTTTAAAAGACCATTAAATCTTTTCCTGGGAAGTTGTAACTGGAGAGTTTAGTTCATTTAGGCTTGATGAGTGTGTGTGCAAGAGATTTTTCACCAGTCATCTCTGATCACAAAATATTTAGGGCCAAAGTTGACCTCTCTAGAGGTGAAACTATGAAATCGGGGCTAAATGCATTTGCTTTTCATTTTGAAAAAATAGCAAACGATGTGTTGGAGCCTTCAAACTGGACATAGAAGTAGATTTTGATAAGGTGAGTCAGGAACACCATTCGGTTTGTCAGGATCATTATCCATCTGCAAGATATTAACCTCCCAATTTGGCTTCCCGGGCTGATTTTACACTGTGCAGATAACAAACTTTACTAGAACCCCTCAACTTGATTCCTCGAAACTTAGTCAAATCTTGTCATAGGAAGGTGAAATCAGACATGTGCACTCACGTATAATGGGTAAGCATGGTAGCAAAGTGATTTTGCAAGAAAATGAACAGCCTTCAAAACCCAACTCTCCAAAGTAGGCTTCTTGGACATATTTTCAGGTGTATCTATGAGTATTGAAATTAATTTTTTCATATGGGAACCCAAAATTTCTTGTAAAAATTGGTATGAAATTTTAGGTCCCAACAGTGGCTTTGTCTGGGGATGTATGCCCCCTATGGGCATAGCAAGATCCCAGATCTCTGGGGAGTAGACCAGTGCCTACTCCGTTGGGCAATAGAGTCAACTTCTTCTTTTTGCTCTAATCTGATATAGTTTGAAGAATTACACCATAGTAGACAATCCAATGCCACCAGAAAAAGAAAAAGCCATGTTTCCGTCTATCAAAAATCTGATTTTCATCACGCTGTGGTGAAGCCATTCTGTCAATATTTTTAAAGCTCATCTGATTGAATGCATTCATATCGTTGATCAACTTTCTATGCTCAATGTTGCTGGTATATTTTTCCTCATTCTGCAATTGAAATTCAAGTATAATCTGAACAATCTCATTTCTATGTGATATATTTTTGCTACATGAAGAGTATCCCTCTTTAATGCAACATTTTTCATTATTCTTCTTATTGTCATGCATTGTGAATTGACCTCCTGGATGATCTGAAAACTGGGAGTGCTCATTGTTCTCTTCATCATCATCACAATAATCAACTGTGCTCATTTAATCATATGACTTCCCTTCATTTATGGACTCATTATCAGCATTATCAGCATATTCATTTTCCTGACTATCTGAAAGCATTTCATCCTCTTCATAGAACGGGTTTGCGTACACATGAAATTCATGTTCCAGCACACCTTGGCAAAACGTCATATGATCTTCTTTCACTTCTTCATCATACAATGGGTTTGAAGAAATCTGAAAATTATTTTCAAATATGTGCATTTCCTCCTCATTGTGAGTTTTCCCTGTTTATTGAGAACAATCATCCTCTTCCTCCTCAAACTGTTGATTCAAGTATTACGATGGGTGGGCTGGGACAAAAGGAACATCCATATTTTGAAGACTACTCTCATTTTTAGGTATATGTTGGGGTTCCAAGTCCTGTGCAAAATTCTGATAATTGCAATCATGATCCCAGGTGAAGGTTTGGTATTTTAGAACTTCATCATCATTTAAATCTGAAATATCATTATGAAAATTTTCACTTGCATATGTCTCGTTTACTGGCTGCTTTGCTTGATCAGATTCTTCATATTCATCTTCATAATAGTCGTTGTAGTGGCTAAGGAATAGTCTTTTGAGATCTTCCCATGAAGAGATACTTTGCATAGTTAAGTCTATAAACCATTCCCTTGTGTCATCCCTTAAAGATCCTTTAAAACACCTCATAATGACATCTTCTAAAAAAATCTGAAAGTCCAAAACGAAATCCCAAAATCGTTGTACATGTTTATGAGCTAGTTCACCCCATTCTCCATGAAATTTAGGGACATGCCTTAGTAATTATGTCAGATCGTAGGGATAAGGATTTGGGTAGCCTAGGATACTATTGCAATTAAATGGTTTATCGATGGCTGAGACAGTTTGGAGGGCCATATGGATTTTGGTAGATGATAGATCTTTGTCCAGGGAATACGGGATAAGCATTTATTTGGTGTGAGGCTTGTGGTAAATAATTGTTTTGTTGTGCATGGTATACACTATATCCATTGTCTAATTCATGGAACACTTGTTAGTTCAAAGGACCATTATATCCATTCTCATTAGTTGTTGGTATATGTTGTAATGAACTTGAAGCCTGTTTAGCTTTTAATCGTTGTGTTTCTTGAATCAACCTTTTTTTTCCCTTAATAACTCCAACAGTCCCTCTTCTTCTGACATATTCATTTTGACTGTAGATGGTGCTGTTTACAAGTTGTATTTTATATTCTTCATTGAATTCCTTTTCAGAGTCGCCACCTCTTATCAAAAGAGGAATGATTTTTTCTTTTCCTAGTCTTCTTGCCAGCAAAGTTACCAATTCGTGTCAGAATTCAAAAGTTTACTGACTCTGTAATGAGATGATCTTTAACCGGATTCTAGATTACTCCCCAGCAGAGTCACCATTTTGTTAGGTCTCAAAAATGCAGGTTGCTAATCCTAAGAGGATGCCAGGATCTATGCTAAGATTCGCAACATTTTTGAACTAACGCGACGGAATCAACCTTTAGGGTTTGATGACTCCCTGCACTTTAGGTCCTGCTACACCTAGGCGAGTGAACCTTGGAAATTAAAGTAGATTGAATGTAAATATTTTGACTAAGTAAATGGATCTACCTACAGTGGCAAATGGTGTAGAATAGATGAAAGCTTGCTAACTAATTCTATATCTAATATATGATGGATGATTGGTATAAATTGTACAAGCAATATCAAGGTGAATTTTATGAATGTGTTTAACTTAATAAAGGGGTTTTAAATAATGGATTGAAATAAGACCAGTGCCTTGTTGGGTAAATAGAGTCAAATGGAAGACTAAGACTAGTGGCTTATAGTGGGTAGTTACTCTAACTGTTTGGCACAATACTTTAGTTTATAACTTGTATAAACGTGCAAGGAAATGACTGACAGACTCTTCTTTATAATCCAATAGATAAGATCAGATTTCTTGTTATTCACCGGAAGGAATTTTAATCCTTTCTTGAAGGAACCAATTGAATGAATTATGCCTGAACAAAAGACAATATCAACTTGGAGACAGAATGCCAATCCTAATTGTAAGGTTCTTCTTAGTAATCCAAACTAACACTTCCAGGTTACTGTGATTGATCAAAAGGATTTTAATTCGTCTAATGGAAACCAATTAATCCAATCACACAAATATAGCAAATGTGCATTGACAAACTAAATATATACTTGATATATCAATTTCAATAACAAGGAAATATTGAACTGGAGACAACCATATAACTAAATAATTTTAACAAACAATTGATGCCAGAATGAACCACAGAATCAGAGAACTTCAATTTACTTCATCCATATAATGCTTGCACATGGTCTTTTAAAAATATTGTAAACATCATGTATTGTATCCTACTGTTGATCATGATGTTTTTTCTAATCTACTGATGATTCTCCTTTTTCCGATTTGTATCTCCCTTATATATTTTGCAAACTTAGGGTTACGACCCTTTACATTCCGGTGCATCTTTTGGTACAGCTCTTCATTCAATTATTTTTAGAAAAATAAAATATTTAATTAGTTGCCATTGGCAAATTAAATATTTTAATTAAACTTCATTTTCGTAATCTCCCTAAAAATTAATTCTAATGGTAATCTTCTTGGAAACTTCAAGCTCAATTTTTACTCGTATATATTTTAACCATATTTAATCACCCACTTTTAACTCCTCTAATAAAAATATTTCATATTGCATTTACTTTGTATGCTTTCACCTTCATTTTGCCAAAATATCCATTTGGGTAAAAAATATTACCCCGTTATCTCTTCCTCAGTGAAAATATTTCACTGCAAAATATTCCTCAGGCTCGGTTTTGCAAATATTTGTATGATGTCTTTATATTTATTTTCATTCTTTGTTTGATAGAGATTTTACTTAGGTGAAAAATAATTGATTACATTCGAATCTCTGTATCATCTTTATTTGCACCCTTGGTAAATACTTATTTCTTTACTTTTATAATTGTCTTTTCTCACCGGCCCCAGCATACTCTCTCTCCAAAAGAGTATCCATCAGCAAAACATACAAACTCGGAGTGATATGAGATTTTTACTCCGACTGGCCTATTCTTTTTGATGAGTTTTTTATGGGTATGATGCATGATATTGGCATGATTTAAAATTCTCACTCTGACTTTATCTCTCTTGCCGATGAATAGTGTGTTGCAAGTATGAGGTGAGCCAGTGTTGTCATTGATGTCAACATACTCATATTGCATTGACAAGAAGGATTTGATGAGCTGTGTGCTGAGGATATTGAGAAAATTAGCCTCAGTCAGGAACAGTGAAGAACAGTGATGAGAAGAAGGTAAATGTACTATATAGGATGAGAACCGGAGGATGCGGATTAAAGGGTTAGTAGATATGAGTCTTGAGATGCTACAGTTAAGATTTCAGAGGTCCGCATGAAGATCTGGAGGAGTTGTGGCTGCCGGTATAGAACCAGGTCCGGCAAGTATCTGGAGGTGACAGAGGATCACAAAAAGGTCCGGTGAGGTCCGGAATTGTATTATCCTAATCTGCGGATTGGAAGGAGTGTTTGGGATGTCCTTGTGATGTATCATCCTGATTTGTGTATGATTTGGAGGTCCGGAAGTACCTCTTGCATTATGACAGTGGCGACAGACTGTGTTCTTGAATTTCCGGATGAGGAAGACAAGAGATCCCAGTAAGCAGAGGAAGTGCGGATGTATCCGGACATTCAGACAGGCTTGTGAAGGTTCTTGGATCATGTTTAGGTTGTGTTGTTGGTCCGCATTGATGGTAGAAGCCCGGAATTGAAGTTATTCTTCCGGATGAAGTTCTTGCTCTGTGTAGCCGACCGGATGAGTTGTTCATCCTGCGAATGTTCTTGTGATGGCCGACCGGATGTGTTATTCATCTTGCGGATACTCCTATAGTTGTTTGCCGACTTAGATGTTTGTTCCTAAGTCGATGTCTTGTATAAATAACGGTTTGTGAGTTCATTTCAGTGTGTGGTGTAAGGATGAGCATGGTATAGCGAAGAAACGTGCGAAAGGCAGAGCAGAGATTGTTGGGCTTAATTGGAACTGATCCGGACATGGTAGAGATGTCATTCTCCAGTTCAAGACTATGATTTTCATCACTTTGTAGACAGTGTGTCTCCTTGTAGGCAGTGGGCCTCTTTGTGAGCAGTGTGCTCGGGCAGTGAGCCCTTATTGGCATGTGCCATTCATTTTTCTTTATTCTTCTAACAGAGAATAATTCTTGGGTTAATCACCCCGTGGTTTTTCCCTTAACCGGGTTTTCCACGTCAAAATCTTGGTGTTCAATGTGTTGATGCTTATCTGCTCTTGTGTTTATGTATTATGCTTCCATGGATGATTATTTGATATGCTACTAACTAACAACAGTGAGTTAAGTGTTTGAATGAGAAGAAGTTTTATACAACTGATTCACCCCCCCCTCTCAGTTGTATGCCCTAGATCCAACAATTGGTATCAGAGCCAAGTTTCTCTGACAAGAGCTTAACCGCTTGAGGAGATCCAGGATGTCGTCATACAAGAAGGATAGTCCGAAGTTCGATGGAACCAACTTCACTCTCTGGAAAGGTCGCATGAAGTGTCACTTGGAATGCATGGGAAAAGCATACCTGGGTATGATTTCAAAACCATATGTACCTCCACAAGGTGGTCCGACAACTCTGAATGAAATCACAGAAGCTGAAAACAATCTGCGGACCAAGGAAGCTCTTCTAAGCGCATTGAATGATTCAGATCTCTCGAATGTCATTGACCTACCCACTGCATATGAGATCCTAACTAAACTGGAACTTCTGTATGAAGGAGATGAGTTTGTCAAAAGTGCAAGGTTGCAAAGTCTGAAAGGGAAATTTGAAAGATTGAAAATGAGAGATGATGAAAACATCACTACCTTTATGCCAAGAGTAAATGAGCTGGTATGTGGAATCAGAAATGCTGGTGGAACTTTAGATGAAAATGAGATTGTCTGCAAAATCCTAAGATCCCTTCCTGCTGCCTACAAAATCAAAGTTGCTGCCATTGATGAATTCAGAGCCCACACAACTGTCACAAGAGAACAACTGGCTGGCAAACTAGCTGCATTTGAAATGACCGAGTTTGGAGATGACCCTCCCAAGACTGAATCTGCTTTCAAAGCCAGTGCCTATGTGAAAGGCAAACAGAGATTTGATCCGGGTGAAAACTCATCAAAGAAAATGTCATGGTATGATCAAGCAAGAAGAGACATGGAAGAAGAAGAAGCAGAAACAGCTCAACTTGAAGCCCTCATTGCAAAGAGACTGCCAAGAGGATCCGGTAAGTATGAAGGAAAACTACCCTTTAAGTGTTTCAACTGCAATAAGATTGGTCATTTTGCCTCAAGATGTCCGGAGAGATCTGCAAGATCTAATACTCACAGACAAAGGTTTCAAAAGAATTGCTATTATGTTCATGAAGAAGATGACAATGAAGGAGTAACAGATGATGAATCAGAACCAGGAAGCAAATCCGGAAATGAGTGGGTGTTTATAGCCATCAAGGAAGAAGATTCCTTGCTCTCTGAATCTGTCAATCACAAAGTTGTTGAAAAAGCCTTGGCTGCTCAAGTGGAAGAAAAGGATGATTGGGTTATTGACAGTGGATGTTCTCACCATATGACTGGTGACAAGAATAAGTTCTTAGACTTAGAAAGATATGAAGGAGGAATGGTAAAGTTTGGTGACAATTCTGCTGGCAGAATCAGAGGTAGGGGAACTATTTCCTTTGATGGTAAGAGCAAAACAGGAAATGTACTGTATGTTGAAGGATTGAAGCACAATCTTCTCAGTGTTGGTCAGTTAGTGGACAAAGGCTATGATCTCCGGTTCAAGAATGGAAAATGCAGAATCTTTACAAGCTCCGGAACTGAAATTGCATCCGGTACTCAGACAAGAGGTAACATCTTTCATCTGGTTGGTTCAAATAAAAGTTGTTTGTTTGTTCAAATTGATCAGAGTTGGTTATGGCATAGAATGTGTCATGTAAATTTTGATAACATCATCAAAATAAGCAATACTCAGGCTGTGAGAGATCTTCCAAAGTTGATAAAACCTACAAATAGTGTGTGTAAAGAATGTCAGTTAGGCAAACAAAGCAGAGTCTCTTTTAAAAGCAAAGATCAGTCTTCTACCAGATTATTGGAATTAGTACATACTGATCTATGTGGTCCGACAAGAATCAAGAGTCTGCAAGGTGATAGATATTTCATGTTGTTAATTGATGATCATTCCCGGATGATGTGGGTTACCTTTCTAAAAGAAAAATCAGAAGCCTTTGAGAAGTTCAAAATCTTCAAAGCTATGGTGGAGAATCAAACCGGATTGAAACTAAAGTGTCTAAGGTCTGATAGAGGTGGTGAATTTACATCTGGTGAATTCATTGACTTTTGTGAGAAACAGGGTATAAGGAGACAGTTGTCTGCTCCTAAGACTCCACAGCAGAATGGAGTAGTTGAGAGAAAGAACCGGACCATCCAGGAAGCTGCTAGGACAATGATGTTGGAAGCAAATGTTCCTCAAATGTTTTGGAAAGAAGCTATCAGCACTGCAGTCTACACTCTCAATCGAGTTCAAATCAGAAACAACACCAGTAAGACCCCCTATGAACTCTGGTTTGGCATCACTCCTACTGTGAAATATTTCAGAGTATTTGGTAGCAAGTGTTATATTAAAAGAGATGAAGATCTAGGAAAGTTTGATGCTAGAAGTGATGAAGGAATTTTCTTGGGCTACTCCACTCAAAGCAAAGCATACCGGTGTTACAATAAGAGATTGAGGAAGATGATAGAAAGCACCAATGTAAAGGTTGATGAAGGAATTGAGAAGCCTTCAAGATTTTATGAGTTTGATGAAGATGACCAAGACAGTGTTCAAGGACCTCAATCCTCTCCGGTGAGACAGAATCAGCCTGATCCGGTAAATCAGGAAGAAGAGATAGGTTTGAATGAGCCTGATCAAGAAATAGCAGTGCTGGATACTCCCAAAATTCCAAGGTATGTAAGACTGAATCACTCTGAAGATCAGATAATAGGTGACAGAAGCAAAGGTGTACAAACTAGAAGGAATATTGCTCAAGATCAGAATGAATGTTGTCTGATTTCAAAGATTGAACCTAAAACAATAAATGAAGCCTGCAATGATGAAAACTGGACCAAAGCAATGGAAGATGAACTGATGCAAATTGAGAAAAATCATACTTGGGATCTTGTTCCCAGACCTAGAGACAGGAATGTAATTGGAACCAAGTGGGTCTTCCGGAACAAACTAAATGAAGCTGGTGAAGTAATCAGAAACAAAGCTAGATTGGTCTGCAAGGGCTACTCACAAATAGAAGGAATTGACTTTGAAGAGACTTTTGCTCCGGTAGCAAGAATTGAAGCAGTCAGATTACTTCTTGCATTTGCTGCCTTCAAAGACTTCAAGGTATATCAGATGGATGTCAAGTCTGCCTTCCTAAATGGTGATCTAGAAGAAGAAGTCTACATTGAACAACCGGATGGATTTCAATTGTCTGATAATAATGATATGGTCTGCAAGTTGAAGAAAGCTTTGTATGGATTGAAGCAAGCCCCAAGAGCATGGTATGAAAGGTTGGATAAGCATCTTGTGCAGATTGGATTCAACAAAGGTACTGCTGACAGTAACTTATATTTCAAAATTGATCATGAAAACATTCTGATTGTTGAAGTGTTTGTGGATGATATCATTTTTGGAGGAAGAGATAGTATGTGCAAAACTTTTGCAAATCAGATGAAAAGTGAGTTTGAAATGTCTATGCTTGGTGAAATGAATTTCTTCTTGGGTCTGCAAATTACTCAAACAAAAGAAGGGATCTTCATTTCTCAGACCAAATATGTGAAAGAATTGTTAAAGAAATTTGGTATGGAAGACTCAAAGCCTATGAACACTCCTATGGCAACCGGATGTAAGTTAAGCAAAGATGATGATTCTCCAAAGGCAGATCAGACAAAGTATAGATCAATGATTGGTGGATTGTTGTATCTCACTCAAACTAGACCAGATATAATGCAGGCTGTTGGTCTTGTGGCAAGATTCCAGGCTGATCCTAGAGAATCTCATGTTATGGCAATCAAAAGAATTTTTAGATACTTGAAAGGAACAGTTGAGTATGGTCTATGGTATCCTAGAGATCCGGATTTCTCTCTTCATGCTTACACAGATGCAGATTGGGCAGGAGATGTGGATGACCGGAAGAGCACTAGTGGTGGAGCATTCTTTTTGGGGAAGAGATTGGTTTCTTGGCTAAGCAAGAAACAAGATGCAATATCTCTGTCTACAACTGAAGCAGAATACATTGCAGCAGCAGGTAGTTGCACTCAAATCTTATGGATGAAGCAGATGCTAAGAGACATCAAAGTTGAATATGAGGAGCCTATCACAATTTTCTGTGATAATTCAAGTGCAATTAATATTTCCAAGAATCCGGTACTGCATTCTAAGACTAAGCACATATCTATCAAATTTCACTTTTTGAGAGAACAAGTAAACAAGGAAGAAGTCAGATTGGAGTATGTTCCCTCCAAGGATCAGATTGCAGATATCTTTACAAAACCCCTTCCCAAGGACTCTTTTGAATATCTCCGGGAGAAGTTAGGGGTCATGGCCCCTCCGGTGATGAACTAAGATGCACTGATGTGCATCAGTCCGGTGGCTATCACAGTCATATCTTGTGATCCGGACTAATGGGGAGCTGCAACTAAGGGGGAGCAGCTGGTATGATTCTGATGCATGAGAATTGCAAGTATGAGCCCTTTGCCATTGATGTCAAAGGGGGAGAGAAGACATGTGAAAAACAAGTGGTTGATGATCAAAGGGGGAGCAGTAAAGGAAGAGAAGACATATGAAATGTTGAAGTTTTTTTGTCTTAATGGTTTTTCACATCATATGTTGCCATCAATGACAAAGGGGGAGATTGTTGCAAGTATGAGGTGAGCCAGTGTTGTCATTGATGTCAACATACTCATATTGCATTGACAAGAAGGATTTGATGAGCTGTGTGCTGAGGATATTGAGAAAATTAGCCTCAGTCAGGAACAGTGAAGAACAGTGATGAGAAGAAGGTAAATGTACTATATAGGATGAGAACCGGAGGATGCGGATTAAAGGGTTAGTAGATATGAGTCTTGAGATGCTACAGTTAAGATTTCAGAGGTCCGCATGAAGATCTGAAGGAGTTGTGGCTGCCGGTATAGAACCGGGTCCGGCAAGTATCCGGAGGTGACAGAGGATCACAAAAAGGTCCGGTGAGGTCCGGAATTGTATTATCCTAATCTGCGGATTGGAAGGAGTGTTTGGGATGTCCTTGTGATGTATCATCCTGATTTGTGTATGATTTGGAGGTCCGGAAGTACCTCTTGCATTATGACAGTGGCAACAGACTGTGTTCTTGAATTTCCGGATGAGGAAGACAAGAGATCCCAGTAAGCAGAGGAAGTGCGGATGTATCCGGACATTCAGACAGGCTTGTGAAGGTTCTTGGATCATGTTTAGGTTGTGTTGTTGGTCCGCATTGATGGTAGAAGCCCGGAATTGAAGTTATTCTTCCGGATGAAGTTCTTGCTCTGTGTAGCCGACCGGATGAGTTGTTCATCCTGCGAATGTTCTTGTGATGGCCGACCGGATGTGTTATTCATCTTGCGGATACTCCTATAGTTGTTTGCCGACTTAGATGTTTGTTCCTAAGTCGATGTCTTGTATAAATAACGGTTTGTGAGTTCATTTCAGTGTGTGGTGTAAGGATGAGCATGGTATAGCGAAGAAACGTGCGAAAGGCAGAGCAGAGATTGTTGGGCTTAATTGGAACTGATCCGGACATGGTAGAGATGTCATTCTCCAGTTCAAGACTATGATTTTCATCACTTTGTAGACAGTGTGTCTCCTTGTAGGCAGTGGGCCTCTTTGTGAGCAGTGTGCTCGGGCAGTGAGCCCTTATTGGCATGTGCCATTCATTTTTCTTTATTCTTCTAACAGAGAATAATTCTTGGGTTAATCACCCCGTGGTTTTTCCCTTAACCGGGTTTTCCACGTCAAAATCTTGGTGTTCAATGTGTTGATGCTTATCTACTCTTGTGTTTATGTATTATGCTTCCATGGATGATTATTTGATATGCTGCTAACTAACAACAGTGAGTTAAGTGTTTGAATGAGAAGAAGTTTTATACAACTGATTCACCCCCCCCCTCTCAGTTGTATGCCCTAGATCCAACATAGTGTTGGATGGTTTTTTAGGGTTTCAGCAGAGTTTTCAATCTGTGTTCCTTTATTTATTCTGAAGCTCATGTTTCAGCGCACATTGAGAGAAATATATTGGCAAGTGTGAAAACATCCTTGAGAAGGCAGGTCTGCAATTGCATCATTCAATCGGCCCTCTCTACACAGTGATGCAAGTCTAAAATGTGGCATTGATGGTACTGATATTTTAGGATTGTAACTCACATGGAAGAATTGGAGGCTTCTTACGTTTGCTTCTTGAGGAATTTGTGCTCCTTTTTTGAGTATCTACCTTCCAAGTACCAATTTCACTTGAGTTTACCAATTTCTCCCTTCTGGAAAGATTCTATGACCATTCATGTATTTCTTTAACTGTGTTCTCTTGATAAAAACTAGATATGAATACTGACGCTTCTTTGTCAAACTTGTTCTCTAGCCTTTGTTCCAGATTTCCATTATCTGACACATGATGAGGACGCTGGTCATTGATGTCAAAAGTTTTATTTTCTGAAAATAAGTCATCACCATGAATCTCGTCGTCATACAGATCCTCCACAACAAACCGCTTTGAATTCTGTATCTATGAAGTTTTCTTATTTCTTCCTTCAGTTGAAGACAAATTCCCTGCCATATCCTCTCTAGTATTATTGCCATTTTCACAAAGATTTCACATTTCGTCTTGAAATCAGATATTCACTTTGGTAATGTCACCTTTAATCACTCCACAGGCTTATTTGGGCAGAACTCAAGCAAAAACATTCAGATACCCCCTGAAAAGCATATACATTTCCCGTCTTCATCCCTTCTTTAGGAAGCTCAACCTCTGGAATCAAAGTGGATGAATTCTATCAATAAAATATGGCCTGTCTATAAAATAGATGATCGATTGTCATTTAAGACATATTCATGTTTTAATTAATTGTTGGAAACAAAATACTCTCCCTCGCTCTCTGATTATATACACTAACCCAAAGCTCTATTCATGAGGGTACACTAAATTGGACTGTGGGGTGTCACTCTTCAAATCTATTTTTTTGTTCAAACCAACTGAAAAATGTTCCGTGCTAAGATTCTCAACCTATTCATCCTAAAGTTGTGCCTTCTTGTCTAGCCTGATTTTCTTGCATAGTTTATTCCTTTATCGGGCTATCAGAGATTAGGAAATTATTCACTCCGATAGCTATTATCTTGCCGATATTTAGGGTTTCATCTGGGTTTTGTTCTAGTCTCCTTCACTTGTCAATCCTAGCACAAGAAAACCTGGATAACTTCTCAAAACATCCTCTAGACACAAATGTGCATGCCCTTTCTCCTTGGAGCGACGATCAGTGGAAAAATTCAAAAGAATCCCTTGTGCAAGAGCAATCACAGACCAATTCAAAGTGTCTGCCACAGAAAGTAAGCTCGCAATACACTTCCTTTTGGTCATGCCCGTGGATAAAACTATTTTAAAGAAGCTTAATAAGAGTGTCCATCAAAGATCTCCATTTTGATTTTAATGCAGCCGATGAAACCCTAGGCGAGATCATGGCTAAAAAATGCAGAGCACCGCAATGATGGGATCCTTATCACCTTCAGATGATGATAAAGCCTCCTTGATTCGTTGGTCAAGAATTGCCTTTCTGATTGTAAAATATGTTATAGAAGAAGGGCAAAAATTATGATCTTTCAAGACCTGAGCCTTGCCTTCCACACTGGCGCAGAGATGCTTGTGCTCGAGAGATTGTGGGTTTTGAAATCACAACATGACAGCGTCACACAGATCCTCGTGCTCCTCTAGAATTATCTGCCTTCCATAACCCTCATTTTTTATTACTATTGACTTCCTCAATCTGGATTTCCTGAAATTGAATAAACTATATATGCATGGTGGAGGCTTCATCTATGTATATTGTCTTCTTTAACTTGCCATGAGTTGTTGAATTTTTCAGCATCAAGGGCATGGTTTGAGGTACACGTTAATCTTGCTATACCATTTTCCTTGGCTAATTCTAGTCTCCTGTGAGCACATAACTTGTGTAAGCAAGATTTGGAATCCTATTTCCCAGACCTCATGCATGATCAAATCATTGTGACTTTTGTGCCATTTGGGTTCTTGATGAGTCCCATTCTCCTCTGGTTGGTGATTTACTGCCCTTGGTATTGATACTTCAACGAGAAATAACAGGTTCTTATCACTGATCTTTTATTTCCTTTGATTGTTCAAAATGGGGCTCCATTCGTAGCAAGAACAACCAAATCCTTACAAACACAACCCCTCATCAGAGATGATTCCAAAAGAAAAAAATCAATACATAATTCTTTTATGAATTAAACTTAGGTATTAACATTTCAAGCTGTAGCAACAATGACTTCAAGCATGCAGGCATTTGGTGGTCTCAATTATGATATCTTCTGTCTCTTTTGGCATTTGACCTTTTGAATTCCTTTCTCTTGATTCACAAGTTTTTGTTTTGAGGATGGCATTATGACTATCGATTTGTTAGAACCCATGGTGTCTTTATGTATATTCACAAACTCTTGGAATGTTCACTTGATGCTAATAACACTTGATAGTTTCCAATTTGTTGAATCTCTCCATCTAACATCAACAGGATAACTGTCCCTTTTGAAAGTGGTCCCATTTCACTGGTTCCATCATATTCAAGATTTGGGTGTTTTCTTGGCCTTATAACTTCATATTTGTGTGAAGCATGCCAATATCCTATGGGCCCGGCTAAAAAAAATTTTCGTTTTTAAACAAGTTTTTCTCTTGAATTGACTTTGGACTACCTTAACATGTTTCTAGAGTAAAGATTTGAAATGGGCCATCATTAGAGTCCACCTTCAAGTATCTTACACTGTGAGTAAAATAGGCCAAGTAGCCTTCGGAATCAGTCTGGAAAACTGATCAAAACTTCTCCCAAAGCTATGAAAATGCACAAACTTGTAGATTGTTGACCCAAGAATTCAACGCAACAAATGGTTCGGCATGAAGTTATTAGGATTAAAAGCTGCTCGCAATCAAATTAGCTCACTCAGCATGTTTTTAGGCCTATTTAAACTCAACTGAAACTTGCCAACTTGTCTCTTTGAAAAAATATCAAAGCTGATTTTGAGGAGCTACTATCCTAGAGATTAGGTCGTTTAGCTTAAATGAACATGTATACAAAAGGATTTTTCATCATTCCTCTTCCTTCGCAAAATATCAGGTGCCAAAGTCGACATCTTTGAAGCTGCCTGGGAACGCAGTCACAGAACTATGTAAAACCTATTTGGATTTGATTTTGAAAAAATATCAAACGAAGTGCTGGAATCTTGAGAATTGGCATGAAGGCACATTAATATGGGAATAATTCAAGACACCAATTGGTTTGTCATGAACATGACCTAATTTCTAGATATTAGGTTCCAAAGTGAACCACTTGAAAACTGCACCTGTCAAAACCTGATTCGAGCTCACCAACTTGCAATTTTAAAAAACCATTAAATCTCTTTCTGGGAAGTTGTAACTGGAGAGTTTAGTTCATTTAGGCTTGATGAGTGCGTGTGCAATATATTTTTTCACCAATCATCTCTGATCACAAAATATTTAGGGCCAAAGTTGACCTCTCTAGAGGTGAAACTGTGAAATCGGGGCTAAATGCATTTGCTTTTCATTTTGAAAAAATTGCAAATGATGTGCTGGAGCCTTCAAACGGGACATAGAAGTATATTTTGACAAGGTGAATTAGGAACACCATTCAGTTTGTCAAGATCATTAGCCATTTGCAAGATATTAACCTCCCAATTTGGCTTCCTAGGCTGATTTTACACTGTGCAGATAACAAAATTTACGAGAACCCCTCAACTTGATTCCTTAAAACTTAGTCAAATCTTGTGATAGGAAGGTGATAATCAGACATGTGCACTCACTTATGATGGGTAAGCATGCTAGCAAAGTGATTTTGCAAGAAAATGAACAGCCTTCAAAACACAACTCTCCAAAGTAGGCTTCTTGGACATATTTTCAAGTGTATCTATGAGTATTGAAATTGATTTTTTCATATGGGAACCCAAAATTTCTTGCAAAAATTGGTATGAAATTTTAGGTCCCAACAGTCATCATGACTCATCCTCCACTTTATGGAAGGAACAAAGATGAAGTCAACACGCATCTCGGGAGAAATCATTACTCTCGTTTGCACAGGTACTTACAAGGACTGCGCTGACGTCACCCTGTATAAATGGATTCTCGAACCACTCAGCAGGAATGATTGTAGGTTGCGTGACAATAAAAATGATTGAGATCATTTTAGTCCACAACAAGCTGCTCAGGTGCCACGCCGTGTCTAGTCTCATCAACGCCGCAGCATCTCAACCAAGTACATTGCTCCTCATCATTAAGAATGGTTCAGGTAATTCTCTCTTAATTAAGCATTAATTAGCAACTATCTTGTCATTTCTATTTTTGGGTGCCGTCATTATGACACGTCCTCCTGCCATTATTTTCCTTCGCAAATTCATGCATGTCACCATCTTTGTTGAACTACCACCATGCCTACGGAGTGTCCCATCACTCTGCTTCAATTATGACCACATAAGCACTCTAACTGATTTTAAGTTCTTTTTCCATAAGCCTAAGTTGTTCAATGAATTGACATAATAATCCTCATTCAAAATTGCAACATACCCTGAAGAACAGAGTCAACCGAAATAGTTCTCCAGAGCCTACAGAGTGAGGAAGAAAAAAACACAAAGGATAGGAAAAGAATTTAAAAATGGGGGTTAAGAAGAAATTAGAGCCAGAAAGTGCTACAGGACTTTTGCAAGATGATGCTGTAGCAGACATTTTGAGGAATGTAGGATGGTTGGAATTTCTAGAAAAGTTTGAAGGGTTTCAAGAAGATATTATTGATGAGTTCCTAAGAAACCTGAGGGACAATCAGATAGTTGTAAGGGGAATTCAAATCAATCTCTCTGCAACCACTATCAGTCATATTTCTGGGTTACCTGAACCAGGTGAGAGGTTCTATCATCTGAAAACTTTATATGCTGATTTGATTAGGAATTTCTCTATTGAAGGTGAACCTGCAATACAATTGCATTTAAATAAAAATGAGGTTAAAGGAATTCTTAGGTCCTCACTTCCAAACCCTTGGCGATCTGTAGATGCATGGATGATGAAATATTTCACATGTGATGGTCAATTTTCCTTAGTTTTAGGACCAATAATGAAAATGTTGATTTTTCTGAGGCATGGGAATGGACACCTTGAATTCAGCATAAACATTCCCAACTTTCTATACTCTGCCATTAGGGCAACTATAGAAAAATATCAACAAAAAAAGGGTCCTATGAAACATCATGGCCTCATTTTTCTGATAGTTAAACACCACTTTCTGTCTCAAGCTGATGGGGAAGAATTATGGCAAACATTTCTTGAACAAAAACCCCAGGACAGAGAGCCAAAGAGGGCACAGGAAGAGGGTGAGGGTTCCTCTACCCAGCAAGAAGAAGAGACAGAACCTTCAACCTCCTCTCCAACTGTTGAAAAAGGAAAGAAGTCCTCACTGGAGGTAACTTCATCTGCTACCCCTGTTTCTGATAGGAAGAAGAAAGGCAAAGAAGTTAAAGAGCCTTCTCTTGAGCAAACTCCATACATGACTCGCTCAACCAGGAGGAAGATGACTTTGGTTGAGGAATCTTCTCCTAAGAAACTAACAGGGGAGAGGTCAAGGAAGAAAGCAAGGAGAACCCCAAAGAAAGCTGACTCTAGAATACACTATTGGCCTAAAGAAGTATCTCATGATTCTGATGAGATCCCTCTAGTAAGGAAGAAAAGACAGAGAGAAGTTTCCCCAGAACCATCTGTCCATCTGGGTTCAAGCCCAACTTCAAAATAATCTCCTTCTTTGGAGACAGAACACAGGCAGACTTTTACTATTTCCTTAGATTTTGAGGGTGAGATACCTACTCTAGAGGCACTTGCCCCACCTATGCTATGGAGAAGCAAAAGAAAAAGGTAGCTCTCCCAAACTGAGAAAGATACTGCTCTCCTAGTTGAAGTGCTTCTGGGTTTTAGAACTTCTGAGGAGAAAGCTGGGCCTTCATCAGTACCAACAGAAACAGAGAAAACCCAAGAAGAACCTCAGGACAAGGAGGCTACAGGGAAAGATGAAATAGAGCAATTGGGTGCAGCTGATAGAGTAGGACAGATGGCTATGGAAGATCCTGATGTGCAAAAAATAGAAGAAGAAACAGGAACTTTCTCTCACCCCTCTGATCAAGAGGATATTGAGATTTCAAAAGAGCAGCAAATGTTGGAAGAAATTGATAATCTAAAGAGGTTAATATGGGGGAAAAACTTGATTATCACTGACCTCAAGAAGGTCAGAATGAAGATAGAGATGGAGCAAAAATAGGTAATTGAAAAACTGCAAACAAAGTTCCATAGAAAAGACCAAATAATTCAAGAGAGGGAAGCAAATTTGGAAGCCCAAAAGACTGAGACAGCTAAAATCATGAAGGAAAAGGAGATAGAGGTAGTACAAAGTATTTTTGATCTTACCAAGGCCAGAGACAATGGTCTCATAGTAATTACAGCATTAATTGAGAAAGTACAAAGCCAAGATAAACAATTGACTTGGGCCAACAACAAAATAGATGATCAAGAAGAATATATTCATGAGTTGGCTGGCTCGGGGGAAACTAGTGAACAGGAGGTACAAACAGATCCATATGTGGGTCCAATCCCCATTGATATACCTAAGGCCCTGTTTCACTGGGAAAAGAGATGTAGAGAATATGAGGCTTCTAAGCCTATGCTGCAATTGCAAAGGGCAGTTACTGCCATGACAAAAAGAGTAGAGACCTTGGAGGAAAAATTCATTCAGATAGCCTCTATTTCTTCTGAGATTTTATCTTGCAGGCCTCCAAGTGCCATTTATGCTATGTTTTTACAAGAAAGGGTCCTGCAAAGAAAATTGTCTCCAGTCTTGTCTGATCTAACTGAGAATACAGAGACAACAGAGGGGTTCATGGAAGCATATACAAGGAGCTCTGATGAAGACAAAAATTTCCTGTGTGAATTATATCTACATGGTTTCTGTGTTGACGATATGACCTTCATTCTTAATTATTTTTGTAGGGGATTGTCAGCTCAAAGCATTCATGTCAATGATGAGGAATCATCAAATTTGGAATAAGCGAATGGAGGCTCACCTCAAGAAGGATACAGAAACAAATCTTTTCATCAGAAAGGAGTGTCCAAACCCTCATGCTTTTGAGGTCTAATTTAGGGCATATGTCTATCACCCTGAAATTCAGAACATAGTTTTGCCATTATACTTGAAAAATCTACAAGAGTGTTCCATTGATTTTGGTCTTTTTATGAACAGTTCAGCTAATCCAGTGCTTGCAATAGAAAAGAAAAGGTGGAACATTCTGACCTCAGAGCAGAAAATGAGAGAAGTGGTAACCCCTGCAAACTTAAGCTTATTGATGAGGAAGGAAAGGTTAATATCCAAAATGATGGATAAACATAAACAGGAGTGGATAGGTGGGCGGTTTAGACCCCCTCTCATAATTGAGCCACTACTTGTCTGGGCTGAGCAAATGGAAAATGATAAGTTGTAGGAGTGGTTGAAGCAGGTTGATCAGTACAAGGGAAATAGTAATACCAATTGCACCACTTGGACTACCTATGCACAAGACTATAGCTTGACTGACAAGCTACTCCACCAGAATAAGTCTAGATTGTGAGAAGCAGGTGGACTTGCTAAACCTTAGGTATGGGGGGATGATGAGTGGCAGGTAGCACCCATGAAATACATCTTTGTACCTCTCTTTTTCTCCTTTCTGATTCCATCTTCTTGATGACTGCACCTGAATAGGCTAGCAAGATTGTTCTAAATAATGACTAATAGGAGATGAATTACTTAAGATCATGATTTCTGATTAAAGGACTAATGTGCATGGAATTGATGGAAATATGCAGAAAAACTTCTCTTTTTGAATCAACAGGTATAGATGTTTGGGTTGGCAATTTTGTACATCTCTGGAGGTAGTCCTAATGATCTCTGGAGACAATATCAGAATACCATGACATCAGAAGTTTTGAAGTAAAGAGGAAAAGCATCTTCGGAGCTGGGCTGAAGTCTGGAACATCTCCAGAGTTGAGCAAGAAGGCCACAATTATATCTCTAGAGCTACAGACAGTATATCCCTAGAGCTGCAGATAGAGACATACATCTCTGGTGCCTCTTTAGAGCAGAGTAGATTTCCAGCACAGTTGTCGGTCAGACACTTTTAGTAATGATCATGCTACCCCTGATATTACTCAAATCATCACCTGTGTGATTAAGGGCAATCTATAGTTAACTGCTGGGAGTTTTTATCTCTTTTTAGTTTTTGCATGAGTTACTGATGAAACTGATTTAATATCCATATTTTTAGGGCCTCACTGCCCAAATACATTAAGACTAAAACTTAGATTCAGAGTGGACTTCTGTTCCACTCAATCTATTTTTATTGCATAGTTATTTTCTATAGTTAGATAGCTAGTATAATAAAGAGATGGATTTCATCTCATAGAAGAACTGGTAGATAAGATAAGTGATATCTCATCACTAATTTTATATATACTTACAAAAGAAGCAGAAGGACAACAACCGATTATTTTTCCTTCTGATTTTTGTAATCTCATTTCTGATATTAATGCAAAGTTGATGGAATTGGACTGAATTGAGTTGTGATATCATTCTTTGGTGCTGATTCTTTACTTTAGTCTTTATCCCTAAGGGTGTGGAGCAAGGGCCCACTCTCACCACCAAGGCAAAAGGCTAGTACCATTGTTTTGTCGTTTCAGATTTTGCTTTACAGAATACTTACTGATATCGATAGATAGATGCATGTTGCAGTTTATGGATTTGCTTTAAGTAATTCACTGTTCAATTCTATTTTTAGCATTCTTTGAATTCATTTAATAAGAAAACAGATCAATCTCTTTAAATCAATAAAAGTCATTAGAATTAGCTAGAGAAAACTGGTAACTATAGGATTCCTAATTGCAGATAGCTAAGGACATAGCCCTGGATTTGACATATGAAATATGATTAAATGATGAGGTACAATGACCCTTGTCAACCATTAACCTATTGATAAACCTCTTTTAATCACCCTGATGACACCCCTGGCCTAGGTGATTGTAAAATGTTTTAGTGTTTCGGGTTGTAGTAATTTTGGGAACCAACAATGGGGTTGAAAGAGGTTAAGTCCTTACCCATTTTTTTATTTTCAAAGGGTGATTTTATCAAGGATTGGTGATTTGATGTTGATTAGGAATAGATAGATGGATAATGGATGGTTGATTTTGGATGAGGAATTATTGGATTGGATTAGGATGATGGTGTGATGGGATTAGATGGATAAAGGGGAATTGGATTAAGATGATGATTAAGGATATGATTGGGGATGGATAATGGATTAGGGATTGAATTAATGGTGGGTAGACTTGACAAGGATGTGGATGAATGATGAAATTAGATTAAAGGGATAGTGGATTATGATGTGGATTATGGGTGATGATGGATGAAGGATGATAGACTAAGGATTGAATTAGGGAGTGATTAGAATGATGAGGCACTTGATTAAGCTCAATGATGGGATTTGATTAGGGTAATAATGGTGATTAGGAAGATGTTTAGGTGGATAGAATGGATTAGGACCTTGATTAGATTTGTTAGTTGATTAGGATTAGAGTACTATGATAATGGATTAAGGATGGAATTAGGATGGTGTGGATAGGGTGATTAGGATGATTAGGATAATTGGGATGATTTGGAGGAAGTTGGATCGGGGTGATTATGTAAGGTGGATAATTTGGATTTGATGAGGTGGATGATTAAAAGGTAATTAGGGATAGCTTGATGCTTGACCTTAGGCAATTTTTGTAAACAAAAAAATTTACACATAACATGCACAAGTTTCCAAGAAGTTTGGATTTGATTTTGGATTTAGGGAGTGCACAGGTTTTGACAATGAAAACACACCAAGCACAATAACACCCTATATTAGTTAAGTGGGAGTGTCAATCCTTGGGGGCCCACAATATACTATTTATCAAGTGATGGATAGATAGGGAATGCAAGATCATTTACCACCTATGCACCCCTTACCTTGGAGGCCAAGGCCTTACCCAAAGTGAGTTCTATCTCCCCACTATGAAAGTATAATGTGATTAGCTTCTTGGGCATAACTAGATTACGATGCATCACAAGGAAGGATGGTTGAAAGGTCTTAAGCTAGGACGAACATGGATTCTAACAATGTCCCTAATATATGTAAGGTACGTGAGGCCAAAGTCCATGAGATGAGGGGTATGTCTAAGACATGGTTCAAGAGGGTAACCCCACTCTCCTCCTTCACTTTGCAAGGTATAAAGTTCTTGCAAGCTTAGTCCAAAATGAAAAATGTCCCCCAATGGGAGAGTCTTTCGATTCTCTCCCAAATTTGTATGCCCCATTGGAACATGTGGGTTTGGGTCATCGCCTTGGTGATGAAATCCAAGGAAAGCCCGATAAAGGAAAGAAGTCTAAGTGTTTTTGATCCCTAAGATCATATTTTGACATGAAGGAAGAGCATACACACACTAGGTTCTTGGGATTAATAATGATAAAGAAAAAGATTAGATCAAGTCAAAGATTTTGACCTCCAAGGTCACCAAATAGCATGAGGAGAGAGCATACACTTGTGACTTGATCTCAAACAGAGCACACACTATTCATTAACCCATTAGAAATGAAATGTGCCTAATATTAGTGTAAAATGATAAGGCCTTTGACAAGCATGCTACAAAACATAAGTTAGTACTTGATTTTCTTGTCTTGGACCAATGATAGTTGCACAAATTGATGTTAGGAAATTAGGCACATGCATAAATTAATCAAATTCATAGGTTAGATGACTCAAATCCCAAGATAAATGATTTATTTTTCAACCAATTACAAAGGTTCTTTTTTACATACAGAGGTGCTTGTCTATGGTATAGAGGTTCTTGTGTATGAAAATAGGCCTAAAACATGAGATTTTTGATGAAAAATGATAAAATTAGAGGGTTAGAACATGATTTTAGGAAATTTTGACATAACCTCCCCCTGTAAAAGTGCCCCCAATCAAAAAATTGAGTTAAATCCCCCAAAAGTGATAAAAACATGAATTAAAGGCCCTAGATATAGATGTGCTTGTTCATCATATGCAAACACTTAGTTTTTGCAAAAATGCTCATCCATGTTCAGGGCTGAAAAAACATGATTTTGGGCTGCAAAAAAGATCATTAGGGATCAAAATAAAGGGGTTAGATAATTATAAACATGTTAGGATGCAAAAACCCTGCAAAACCCACTTGTTAGACCCTAAAAATAGTGATTTTTAAGCCCAAAATGAAGGATTGAAAATTTGTGATGTCAGCCCCTAGGATTCACATAAAGGTGCTCAAACAACCTATAGAGGTGCTTGTCCATTACAAAGGTGTTCATCCATGGATGGAGGTGCTCAAAAAACTCACAAAGATGCTCATCTACAACGAAAACATCTGTTTAGGACCTGCAAGCTTGAAAAGGCTTAAAACACCAAGAAAATGATTAGATAAGGACCCAAAGGTCCCATCAGGCATGCCAAAATGTGTACATAAAAAAACGAGCTATCAAATAGAACAAATTAAACCAATATTAGCCTATTCTACTCATAATCTAATGCAACCTCATGATTGAGCATAAAGGAATGCATGCATAAAATGAAGTCAAATGATTAACTACAAATGTAAACCTTGTTCTTTGGATTTTCTCCTTGATGTTGGATTGTTGATTTCTCCTCAAAATGATAGCATAACCTTGCATAACATGGAGACTTGCAAATGGCTTAGGTTGATGGCTATTTATAGGTTTTTGGATGAGGGATTGGATGGATAGGATTGATTTGAAAGATCAAAGGTTGAGGATTTGTAACACTACTTTTCCCCCATAGTTATTTTATTTAATTGCAGCGGATTTGTTAAGGTTAATATTTAGAGTTAAGATAGAATAATATATTCAATGATGTTAAAAGAGATGTAATAACAAATGTAAATTATAATAGATAATAAGAATTTTAAAGTAATCATTAACAAAACAATTTAGATAACATAATCACATAATCATATTAACATTAAAGCCCAACAATATCTTTTATATAAGTTCATTACTTCATTAATTTCCATCATAGAAAGGAATAGATACATATCTTTTGGATCTTGGGAGTTCTTCCAAATGTCACTCCAGAGAATAGACTATAGACTCAACCCCCTTTCAGCAAGTGAGCACTTCCACGAGGAATCTGGTTCTTGTTCAGAACCCACAAGTTCTTATGCAGAACTCACCATGCTTTGTAGAACACACACACAAGTGCTCCAGAGCCATGTTCAACAAAACATGCTCAACACAACTGCACACACAAGCCCTAGCCAGGACAAGCTCGTGTGTAAGTTGTACCCTGAGTTGGACACACACTGTGTGCCCCTTCTCCAATGCTCACCACCTGTCAAATCTATAATCCTTCTCCTTCATGATTTCTTGCCTTTGTTTCCTTATCTTTCCTTGAGTTTTATCCATCTTATTCTTTCCTTTTTGAGTGATCTCTCCATGCCCGTTCCAAGTCTCACACAAATGCCTTATATAACCTTTAAAGGGATGGTTTCTAAACCATCACACCCTTTCACAAAGGTTGTTATTAACAATTAGTTAATAAACTTAATAATTCCTCCCTTTTAAAAGGGGTTTTCATAATAATTATTTATTTATCTCTTTTTTTAACCAAAAGATCATAATATCCTTTATTTTTCCATCACCCTTTTAATTATAAAGGGTAAATAAACTTTATCCTCTTATAATTTTAAAGTCTTATTCATAAAATAGCCTTCTTTTTCATTTTGGGGAAAAAGTCCCATAACAATTCTCCCCATGTAAATTAGCTGATGTCCTTAGTAGTTCAAGTTGAATCTACAACATAATTCACCAAAAATAATTAGTCAAGTGTGGATGTAATACTATCAATATCCCAATGAATCTATTTCATTTTAACTTCATTTATAATTATATTTCTCAAATTTTCTAGATCTTTTCAATAACTCTTCTACTTTAATTGAAACCACAATTAAATCCCATAGAAATACTTTGTTAATCAATAACATGATTAGAACTATAAGCACGTTGTCACCTAAAATAGATCATGAATTTATACATGAGAAACTAATACAAACTAATACAAGTATATACAATAAATATCCTATCAAATAATCTTTTAAATTTGATCATTGATTGTAACCTTATCTTTAATACAAATATTTCAATCTTTAGGTGTTACTTTAATATGAAAAAATATTATCATCTAATCACATAGCACTTACCTAGTGAATGATATGCATATCCTATACTATGTAGTCACTCATCACTGAGTACTGTATACTCAAAATACATTCAAGGATGATAGTCATGCATTCCAGACTACATGAATATCCTCTTTTCATATACCAAATACAATTGAATGACAACAAATACATCAAAACATGTAGAAAGTTATTGGGTTGATCGAGTCTAATAATGAAGCACAATAAAACAAAGATGGTACAAAACAATCTTACAAGGCAACTTAAGCAACAAAACATCAACTATTACCATCATAATGTACTTCATAGAGAAACACTAGGTCTGATATTAGGTTAATTGAATATCTTTCTTCATCTTTTCCTAAAATAATTAAAGACACAATTCAAGGTCTTTTGATTGATTTTCCAAACCCAAATCCCCAAACAATGTTTAAAAATTCAATATTTCATAAGAAGGGTTACCAATATTTCTATTCCCTTGAGATCTTTAACTTATAGTATCTATGATCATGGAATTCAGATTAAACATCCATGTGCCTAGGTTGCATAACATGATTAGTTTTTTACTCACAACAATGAGCTCCAAATTTTTTATTCCCGATATGAATTTTAACAACCTTGATGTGTTTCTAGGAGTTTGACAACATAAGAAAATTCACAAAAATTTTCTATAAAATATAAAACATATTGAAGATTTAAACATTACATAAACTATCTCTTTTCCAAATAGCTTCTTGAGGATCTTGTACATATCACAAAAAGGTTTTATTTAAGAATGGCTTGAGTTGGGATTGGCTCCTTGTAAATTCCAACATGTCCTCATGACAAATGCTAAGATAATCATTTTGGTTTCATATCTTGTAAAAGCATTGTTTCATTTCACCTAAACAATACCATATTTTCTAAAGTTTAAGATGTGAAAATAATTATTGTTGGATCCTTTATTTTTATAAGACTTTTGATGATATTGTTTATATAAGGTTATCTCAACTATATAGTTTGTTGATAAAACATTAATAATGACACACTAAAATGGATATTGAGAGATAATGAACTAACAAGTTGAGGGACTAAAAAAATGATGAGGAAGATAGGTGAAGTTAACTAAGGAGATTACAAATCTCTTTGGGATATTTCAATATGAGACTGCATAGAAGACATGAGTGTGAGCAAAACCAAGTGTCTAGGAAGACAATCTAGTTTAAAATTTGATCACTTGAAGTGAAATCTTCCCAATCTCTTGTCAAGGCATTATAACTTTTTCTAAGACCTCTATGGAAGAAGAGAACATAAAGTTGAATTTTAATATCAAATATTAATATGCACCCAAACATCCTTCTAAATTAGTGGCGCATCCATTAATATGCACCTAAGCATGCTTTTGAATTGATGGCATACTCATATTGATAGAGATCTTATGAATAATTATAGTATGCTAAACACGTCACTAGGTAGAAATGTACATGAATCCAAGAAATGCAAGGATGGAAGCATAACAATGACACAATTATAATGTGAAAACCTAACATGAGCACTCTTCTAGTATGTATGTTGTCCCATTGGACATTTTATTTGCAAGGCCACTAAATAATAATGGAAAACTACATGTCCAAGATTTTGAGAAAATTTTCAGCTCTATATAGCTATTCTTGTCATGCAAAGATTATGGACAATAGCTCAAAGAGGCTTATTAACTATGGAATGTGGGTACTAATAGAAATTTGGAAAGACGTATAAATGATTTAGTAGGACAAGCTATATTTGAGATACTAATTGACAACTAGATTATAGATGCACAACCTTGGAATTTATCCATATGAAGACTTTCTTTCCATTGGACATTAAGTAGGAATACCTTCCATTCTTATGACAATAATGCATATGCATATGTTTATACAATGAACAAAAAAGTGGTTAGAACAACACAATCCTATTTAAATGAAAGAGTTGAGTTTAACCATCCAATACATCATTTCTTTTTCCATAATTAGTTTTTAAGAAAAACTATTACATTATAGATCTTATCAAGAGGTTTCCTAAGGAAGGGAAATAACATCAATAAAGTGGGATTTTACAACTACTTAACACCTTCTATATGGAATATGACCCATTAAATCAATATTTTAAAATTCACAACCTTTATCCTAGGCTAGACAATGAATTTGTTGTATAATTCTTAAAATGGCTTGTTCAATTTATTTAAATTATCAAACTAAAAAATGCCAAGTTCACAACATCAAACATCCACTAGGTAGAGGTATATAGAAACATTATAACGACACACCTATGGCATAAAGTCATGTTTAATCTAAAAATTAGAAATATAAAACTCTAATTCAAGCCTCTTTTATAAGATAACTTATGATTCTAAGGTTTTCTATATATATATATATATAGAGAGAGAGAGAGAGTAAGATCAATTTCCAAGATGAATTACACAATAGCCATACTCATGTCTTTAACATCTAGTTCAACATCATTGTGTGTATGTTTATACACCATAATCAAAATCCACAATAATAGATTTACCCAACCTCTGATCCGGTGATACTAATTTTCATTTCTATATATGTTAGTGTTTAGTGTAAAATTGGATAGTTTGTTTAAACTGGGTTAAGCACTACCATTTCACTACTAAGCATTGGGAGGACAAGGACTGAGCTTGTGAACAAGCTTCTAATCATTTTGTCTGTCCCTTACGCTTGCGTGGTTATGAAACATAAGGCTCCAATCAAGATTTTATCAATTCAACCAAGTAAAACCCTAATTATGTCTTATATCAAAAATATACAGAAACTAATGAAGCAACTGGTAAAACTGATCACAAGAGTGTAGAGATAGAGTTTTAGAGAAAGAGTACCTAGATTTTGAGGGCCACATAGACTAGGGCACCCGCTCTAGTGTCCTAAAAGTTTTCACACATGAAAATCTTCTGCACAGGGTGTCTAAGACTGTTAAAAGGCTTCCATATCCTAGAAATAACCCCTGGCTAGACTAGGGCACCTGCTCCAATGTCCTGCAAGTCTCAGAATCTAAAAATTTGAAAGTCTGTTGTGACTGTACCCGCAATATCCTCCTTTCTGTAGCTTCTTTCCGTCGAAACCTGCAAAACATGATCTGCGCCTACAAAAGAAGGAAGATGTTATGGCTATATAGGAGCTTGCCTCAGTCAAGCCCCATCTTTGGTATTTCTACCTCAACAATAGCCAGAGAAAAAGATTTAAATAAGTGTGTGCAAACCTAGCAATGTGTGTATGCATAAAATCAAACCCTAGATATCTCAATCAAGGGAAGATCAACAACTTTCTTTACATCAATAAACACATACAACTTCACCTCAAGGAGATGAGATAAATGAAGACTTGCATGAACAAGAAGGTGAATCAGCAATGTCCGCGGAGGATCTCAAAGCTTGCTGTTGGAGGCTTCAACCCTTCTCCCGATCATGCAAAGGGTGTACAAACCCTAGGAAGAGCAAGATAGACTCAAGATCTTGATTCATAATCTTCATCCATTGTCTCCAAGATAGCAAATAAAGAATACTTCAAAGAGCTTCAACAAGTCACTGATCTTCAATAGCAATTGCAGCAGAGTTTTGGCATCCAGCTTGCATAAGAATTGTGTGTGATAAAATGATTTGCAAATGTCTTTTTATATCTAGCTTTAGGGAATTCAAATTTTGAAATAACGTCTCGATATCACACGAAAACCAAGACTTTGAAAATGAAATCCCGAGGCACTCGGCGGGAGCTGATACCCCGCCAAAATTCAAAATCTTAGGAAACAGGGGAGGACTAGGGCACGGGTACCCAAGTCCAAGCCCCCATTTCCACTCAGATCTGCATTTTTGGGGGTCCTAGGGACCCAAATCTCAAATCCACTTTCCAGGTTCTATCAATAAGTTACCTCAAAAAGTGAATAAATTGCTCCTAGACTTAGTCAATCAAGGTTTCGGGCAGGCTAGAAAAGAAAAGGTTGAGAGGTCACCAAGAGTGAGGAGCAAAACTGAGGGAAATTGTACCATTCCATATAGGAGGACAATTTCTGACGTTACAATTAGAATAAATTATCATAATCACAACAATTTCTTTACATAATTCAAAGTGACATGACTTCATACTAATTAAGCTCAAGTAACAATATGCTATGCTAAAATGGTTCCATTGTATTATAAATTTTTCTTTCCCATACATATTAAAATAAATTATCATAAAAGAGAGTTCATATATAAGAATAGAAGATAAGTTTAAAGTGGTATTGCAACATGGAATGTCATCCCTCCTAACTATTCTTATGTGGAATATGTGGTGAGGCAAACTTGGATCCTCCATGGTAATCTTATTTCCTTCAATCCAAAATGATATCCACCATGTTTTAATATAAAAGTAACATATAATCATGCCCCATGGTTGAACAGTGTGTCGCTTGATCATAGATGCATTTTTCTTGTATAAGAAATCGTGACATGAGACCACACTTCGATATTAAACACTTTTTTTACCGTCTCATTTTTCTTATCAGTCCCAAGATGATTTGTTTTGTTTGTATCATGTAATCATATAATATTTACCTAGAATCGATTTACTAGTCCTTAAAAACTAGCTTTAAAAATCTTTCGTTCCATTTTACCCTATCGCTTAATCAAACTACATATTTTTTTAAATTGTTGAAGACCGATGACAAGTAGATTTTTATAGAAGAATCAGCACATAGTCAACAAAGTCTTCATGATCATAGGCTATAATACTTCACATAAATTTTCTAACCAACACTAGAATGTACGATAATCGTCCATGATTTATAATTGTCCTTCAAATTTAAGGTCAGTCGCAATGCATTCCCTTCAATCAGTTGGAGAGAAGGCCTTTGGACTTATAAAAGACTTGGTCTCTTCATAGTGCTCGAGTGTAAAAAGGAGTAATCCATTCAACTGTCGACTACTAAGGTCTAGCTCTATCCATTACCATTCACTGTCCTTTCCCCTATAGTGGGTGGGTGAGAAAAAGAGATGCCCTATGCCAAGACCAAAGGGTGGAAGTTAAAGGTTGGTGGATAGAATGGATATAAAGGGAAAAGAGACTATTGAATCAACAGAGTCAACTGGATATCATAACAATAGTCTAACATTAAAACAATATGGCTCTGCAACTATACGGTGTTTGGAATTTGAATTTGGTGTTGGGCGGGAATGGATGGAGACAGTATGGGGGGGTCATGATTCAATCCCCTCCCCTGACTCCAGGGGATATTGGTACAGGCTATCAGAGGGATCATGTGCCTTCATCCTCAAAGCAAGATCCCAAGAAGTGGAAGGAGGCACTCGTGGGTGCTGTTAATGGCAATTTTGAGACTAAGTCCAACGAGCCAATTTTCTCAGAGGTTGATGGTGCCAAGGTGCTTAAACTACCTGACTAGACGATGTTGCGAGTGATGGCATCAATGGATAATACTCTGGTGGGCAAATTTTTACCTTCAGACCCAATATTGACCTTGTTCACCTCTGGATGCAGACCAAATGGACTCTCAAGGGGAGCGTTTTAGCTAGTACTATGGCAGGAGGTATGTTCTTGTTTAAATTTACCTCTCAGGAGGATATGCTGTCAGTGATGGAAGGCGGCCCATGGTTGTATGGGAAACATTCCTTATCGCTATGCAAATGGAAGCATGGCTTTGACCCCAAGGCAGACCTCAACCAGTCATCTCTGGTGTAGGTTAGATTACCGAGCCTTCCCTTGGAATCCTGGGACGAGGAAATCTTCGCTTGGATAGGTAATACTTTTGGGGATTATGTTACAGTTGATAAAGTTACAAAGGCTCAGGTGAGACTGGTCTATGCCCAATTTTGTGTGAATGTGGATGTTCTTAAAGTCCTCCCTACTTCTATCATACTGGAATCCTAGTTTGGGAAGTGGACTCAGAGCATTCAGTATGAGAACCCAAGAGTTTTCTTTCAGAACTGTATGAAACTGAGTCACGTCTTCACCTAGTGTAGGGCCCTGAAACATAACCCACCTCTGAAGATGAAGCAGGTAGAGTAAATCTTGGAGGACTACCCCTTCAAGAATGATATTTTGAAAATAGTTGACTCCCCCCTGGCTTCCTCGGGAAGGGAGGTGTCTCAGGAGGTTCTAGTGGAGCAACAGGACCCTCCGACACCACAAGGCCCTCCACAAGGGACCTTGGTCCCTCTAATCCAAGTGGAGAAGAACACTATGGGGCTTGAACTCTCAATTGTTGTCAACGAGGAGACCCAGAAGAGTCAGGAGCTGGTGGACTCTCTTGCTCGTCAGGAGGCCTTAGTCACTAATAAGGGCCAGGAGACTCAGGAAGAAGGGGAAATAGGATTGGGATTCAGCGCCTGGAAAAGTATTATATCACCATAGAGCATGGTAAATGATTGCAGCCCTAGTGGTATGAAGGGTACTCTCAAACCCAGACCAAGTATGTTTGGAAAAAATCTCTCCTCATCCCCATGAGTGGGTTCAAGTAGAGAGATGGAAGACCAAGAGGGATGGTCTATTGTGAAGAAGAAGGGGAAAGGCAACAGTTGGAAGACAGCTGATGTGGGGGGGATAGCAGTAGAGGTAGGCCTTCCCACATGAAGACCAAACAGAGGGAGATGGAACAGGAGATTGCTAGGGGGAAGCAATCCACCTTGGTGACCCCCCTAGGAAGGCAAAGAAATGAAGATTATCTCTTGGAATATAAGAGGGCCTAGTAGCCCTCAGAAGTAGTTGTTAGTTATGAACTACATTTTTTATAACAAAGTTGATATTCTTCTTCTGTAGGAAATAAAAATGACAGAGGAAAACTTTAAGATTGCTCTTAAAAACATTTGGCCCAATGCGAACTATTCTATTAGTGGGGCTAATGGGGCTTTTGTAAGTACAAAAATCACGCACTACTTCCATGAGGACCCCTATGATGATTCAAATCCTTGTCACGTACATGTAAGCATGAAAATAAATCCTTTGGGCAGCAGGCCTCTTGATGACGTGTCCTCTCTTCTTGTTTTGTGTCATTTTTGCTTTGTCGATTCTCCTTCTTCCCTGTTTGTAACGCTTTTCAACACTTGTTGCCACACTTGTCAACTTGCATTTTCTGGGTTTTGACCTTGATCCTAAGCCTTGTGAGTGTCTTGTAGGTGATTTTTCACTTCTCCTCTTTGTATTTCGTCAAGTGCACCTCATAGAAGCCTTCTAGAGGTCCCCCGATCCATCTCCCGCTTTCCATCTTCAATTTTGACCAACCAATCCAAATCTCCCCCTATTATTTCCAGATCCCCATTGAGGATCCTAAAGATGCAAGTGGATATTTGGATTCTTCCACATGATTGACCTATTTCTTGATCCAGAAATCCCCCTTTTCCTCCCCTATACCTTCTACCGGCCTGAATTTCTGCATTCTGCATTTTTGATCCCGAATCTCCCTAGGTGACCTAGGGTCGCCCCTATGGTGACCCATGATCTCCTTGGGAGACCTTGTCTAATGAAGGTGGTGACCCTGCCATCTTTTGACCCGCTGAAAAACTCAAGTTTCTCTCATGTTTTTGCTCCATTTTCGCCTGTTTTTCTTTCTGTTTGCATGATTTTTTGTCCTTAATATAGAGTTAACTATTTCATGCACCCACACATGCATAATTAGCTCTATTTGATCTTTAATTAACTCTCTAATCAATCTCATGCATTCTTCTAACTCCATTTCTTCTTCAGTGATAAGCTATCATTGCTTCATCACTACCTAATCAGCTGAGTTCACTGGGAAATCAACCTTGTTAACTCCCCAATCTATTCTTGTTAACTCATAAATCAAATGAGTTAACTCTTCAATCAATTCCTTCTTCTAAGCTATAAATACCCCTCACCTCTTCTTTATTTTCCAAGTTGAGCAAGTTGGAGAATACTCTTCTCATCTTCACAAGTTTTTTCAAGCTTCTTCACAAGCCCTTGAGCCTCTTTCTTCATTTCTTTCTTTATTTCTTCAAAGCTTCAAAAATTTCATTGTTGCATAGCTTCAAAGATCTTCCACGGAGGCAAATTCATTGTACACTAGCTCTTGCCAAGCTTGCTCTCCAACCTAGCATTCATATGCTCATACAAGACATAAGTGCCTTTTACTTTCTTTGTTTCAATCAAGCAATGCTATGTTGCTTGATTCTTAGCCATTTTGCTCAATTCAAAGCTCACATCGAGCTCATACAAGCTTCATAATAGCTTCTCTTTGCTTCTTTGGGTCATTTTATTGTCAAGAGGATCACCTGCTGCCACAGAAGGATTCGAGGTTGCCTATACAAGGATTACAAAGGGGAGTGGAGTCAACAAATCTTCATCTCTTTCAAGTTCTTTCATTGTTTTCATAGTAATTAGATAATCACTTTGCTCTTGGGAATAGTAATATTTTGCTTTTTCCTTGATAGATTAGATCTTGCATGCTAGATTAATCATTTTTACATTCCTAGATCTACTTTGTTAGAAAAAGCATCTTCCCTTTCCATTAAATTAGATTGCATTGAAAACACCACAAACCCACAAAAACATAGATTAAACTTTGCATTTGAAAAGACATATAGGATTGCATACATATTTCTTTCATAGATTAGAAGCATTTTCCTTTCCAAAATACTCTAAAAATACCAAAAAGACATTTTGCATGTTATCATTTAGTCTGCATTCATATAGATCTATTAAAATAGACAACATTGCAAACCCTCAATTCCATCACGAGGTAATCATAGTTGAGCAAAGTCAAACCCTAGGTCAAACAAAAGCCTAAGTCAAAACCCTAGATCTAGTTAGAGTTAGCAATTACACGATTTCCTCTATCCTAATTCATAAATGTGTTTAGGAGTATGAGGAGAGTGGGTAAGGGCTATCCGTGATGAGATCGAGGAGTTGCATCCACAACCGCAACAACAGACACACATTCCACCACAAGAAGATCCATTTGTTCTCTTGTTCATTGAAGAAATTAGGCAATTACGACTACATAGAGCATTTCTCAGGGATATAGAAACAGTAGAAGCCATCAATGAAAACAACCATTTGCCCACACAAAGGTGGAATTCAAGGAATCCAAATAGAAGAAGAGAAACTAGTGACCCTTTAGGTCATAGGGTTATCTCAACCACCAAAACAATTGAGAGAAACATACAACAAAATGCATAACAACAAAGGCCACAGAACTTGCCAACCCCCCTTCACAAAGTCTAGCTCTCCAACGAGCCAAACCCCCACCATGTCTCACCTCCTCTCGACTGGCTACTTCCACGTGAGTGAGAGTGATGTGGAGGATCACCTCGTGGCAAGGAGGGAAAGGGTCCATGTGCGTGCCGAAATCCAACCCGACAGCCCTAGGCAACCGGAGTCAGAATTTTGAGCGTACAGCTTCAGGTGGTATTGCTACTCTTTGGAAGCAAGACATTACTAGCAATTTAATCCCTTTCTCTAAGCACCATGTCAAAGTTTCATTTCATTTCCATCTTGAGTGGTGGAAACTAATCAACGTCTATGCCCCCAATACTCGTAGTAGCAGGAAGGAAGTCTGGGAGAGTCTGGCGGATAAAATTAAGAAGGATGGGAACATTAATTAGATGGTGGTAGGAGACCTCAACTCCCCCCATACCCTTCAGATAAAATGGGAGGGTTAACAGATTACTCTAATAGCATGTTCGATCTGGCGGACTTCCTTGGGAAAGTTGGCCTCATGGATGTTGATCTGTCAGCCAAGGGAATAATCTCATACAGGTTAAGCTTGATAGCTTTTTAATTTCTTCTTATTGGGCCATAATGAATATGCTACATCTTTCAGCTCTTCCTAGAATGGGATCAGACCATAACCCTCTTTTACTCAACTAGTCTGGGAAGTGTAGCAAAGCACCCCTCCCGTTCAGATTTGAAATGATGTGGGCCCTTCATCCAGAGTTTAGAGACTACCCTTCAAATTGGTGGAAGATCCCGGTCCAAGGACCGGTGATGTTCAGACTGACTAAGAGATTGGCCAATGTGAGGAATAAGGTGAAAGGCTGGAATAATTTTACTTTTGGCAATGTTTTGAACAGAAAGAAAAGCACCATGGAAAAACTAAAATAAGTTCAAAGTAGAATAGACTAGGGGGATATATCAGAAGACCTGGAATCCATAGAAAATAATCTCTCTAGGGATGGTCCCGAACAATCAAGGAAGAGGAGGTTTACTGGAAACAGAAGTCCAGAGTTCAATGGCTTAGGGGGGGTGATAGGAATACCTATTTTTTCCACCAATCAACTCTAAGGCATAGGAAGAGAAACACCATCAGGTCACTTCGGGATGAACAAGGGAGAATGGTGGAGGAGGAAGAAGAGATTGGAGACCTGGCCACCAAATTCTTTGAATCACTCTTGACTGGTCAATAGCCCAATGTCCCTAAGGAGGATTTTGATTATATTTTGGATGTTATTCCTACCATTCTCTCTGAGGATGATAACTACTTGTTGACCAAACCTATTACCCTAGAAGAGGTTAGAGTTGTTGTTTTCTCCATGGACGTCTTCAAAGCCCCATGCCCAGATGGGTTTCCTTCGGCTTTTTTTCAAACCTTTTGAGAGATTGTTGGGAACGATGTCTTCTTGGTGGCTCAAGATTTTTTTAGAATAGGAAGACTCTTATGGCAGTTGAACAGCACCTATATTGCCTTAATTCTAAAGAAGACCGATGCTAGGACCATGATAGACTTCAGACCTATCAGTCTTTGCAACACAGTTTACAAAGTCTTCACCAAGATCTTCGTTCTCAGATTGCATCCCCTTCTAGACAAACTCATTGCCCCAAATGAGAAGGGCTTTGTCCCGGGCAGGCAGATTCTAGACACAGACATCACCACCCATGAAATCATTCACTCTATCAATAGGAGCAATACCCCAGGTATGATCTTTAAATTGGATATATCCAAAGCCTATGATAGGGTTAGCTAAGACTTTCTTTTAAGAGTCCTCAGAAAATTTGGTTTCAATGAAAAAATCATCAACATTATTAAAGAATGTATATCCACAGTTAGATTTTCAGTGCTGGTCAATGGCTCTCTAAGAGGTTTTTTTCCTTCTAGAAGGGGCATCAAACAAGGTGACCCTTTGTCACCCTACCTATTCATTTTGATTGCTGAGGTTTTGGGTAGAAATGCTTGTAATCTATTAATGCAGGGGACTCTCTGCGGGATCAAAACTACCTCAACAGCCCAGAATGCAGTTATTCAACAATTTGTGGATGAAACTATTCTATTTGGTTTGGCCTCAGTCATTGAAGCTAGAAGGTGGAAGGAACTCCTGAAGAACTATGAGAGGGTTTCAAGTCAGAGCATAAATTTTGAGAAAAAGTCAAATCTATTTTCTGAATACTCAAGAAGATCTTCATCAAAAAATTACTAGAATATTGGGCTGCTCGAGTGAAAGGCTACCAGCCACTTATTTGGGTCTCCCCCTCACCACTAATAAGGTTGCCATGGACTTCTGCAAAGGGCTAGTGGAAAGAATTCAAAGAAAACTGACTGGCTAGAAGGGTGCCCTCTTGAGTCAAGTCGGGAAATTTCAACTTCTCAAGGCTTCTCTTCAGGGGATGCCCAACTATGCGTTAAGTCTCTTAAAAATCTCCAAGAATGTGGATGACAAGATAAAACAAATTCAAAAAAGGTTCCTTTGGTCTGGGGTGGAAGAGAGGAAAAAAATTACTCTTGTGGGGTGGGACAAAGTGTGCACCCCTAGATGGCAGGGGGGATTGGACCTAAGAAGAATTCATTTGATGAATAGGGCTCTCTTGTCTAAGATTGGGTGGAACCTTATTCAAGGTAGTTTTGATTGGGGGGAAATCATGATGGCAAAGTATCTTAATGGAGGACAGGGCAGAAGGCTCCTTTTGGAGGTTAGTCTTCCTAAAGGATCAGTTATTTGGAATGGGGCTATCAAAACGCGAGGCCTTCTTCAACAAGGTTTAAAATGGAGGATTGGAGATGGTAGGGAGGTTGATTTTTGGAAGGATAGATGGTTGAGGGACAAACCTCTGATGGATACGAAGTATGACAGAGTTGCGGGTAGGATCGGTGAGGCCTTGGGATTCAAAGTCATTGACTACATTAGGACTTGTGGGGGTCTCCGAGCCTGGAAGATGATCTCTACTTATGCCCAAGATGACTATGAGATAAAGGTGGACTCTCAACTGTAAAAAGAGCTAGAAGGTTACAGATTCTCTCTCTTTTCCAAGAGAGATAAGATGGTTTGGGACAAGGAAAATAAGGGCTTGTTCACGGTCAAAAGTGCTTATGGTCTATTGTTAGACCCAGGTGAGACTGGAGTATGGAAAAAGATCTGGATTCCCAAGCTTCTTCCTAAGGTCAATTTCTTTTGGTGGACCCTGATGCATAATAAAGTTCTTACACTGGATAACCTAAAAAAAAAAGAGGGTTCCAACTGCCAACTAGATGTGTCCTTTGTGAAGCGGAGGAGGAGGAGTCGGCTCATCTATTTCTGCACTATAGTTTTACCTGGGAGGTTTGGGGTTTAACCCTCCAGAAGCTGAATCTAAGCTGGGCCTTGAATGTTAATATGGAGATGATGGTTTGGGAATGAAAGCCCCCTTTTAGCCTGGTGTTACCAATCTCTAAAGAACTCTGGACTCAAATTCCTCCTCATCTTGTCTGGAGTCTATGGAAGGAACATAATAATAGAATCTTTAGAGAAAAGAAAAGAACTCCTTTGGAAGTTTTCCAGTGTTTTTCAAAATTGCTGATGGAAAATATTAACTCTTGCAAATTTAAAGTTGCGGATAGACCCCGAGGAGAGAAGAACAAAATATGATAAAAAAATTGGAACATTGCCCCTAGCTCTTGTCAGGTGGACAATACCAAGAGGTTAGCCAGAGCAGAAACCAAATGGGCTTTACCACAGCAAGGGTGGTTTAAGCTCAACTTTGATGGTGCGGACAAAGGAAACCTAGGTGTTGCAAGTGGTGGAGGCATTATAAGAATAGACATGGGGGTGTGTGTTGTTGCCTTCTTAGGGGGAATTGGTATTAAAAGCAACAATGAAGTGGAGGCTATAGTGATGCTCTAGGGAATTAAGCTTTCCATTTCCATGAATATCAAAAAACTTAATGTTGAAGGTGATTCTCAGTTAATTGTCAATGTTACCCTGGGTTTGTCTCAGATCGGGTGGAATTTGGTGGATATTATGGGCGACATTAAGATTCTTCTTAATGGTTTGGAGGAGTATAAGGTTACTCACATATATAGAGAAGGAAATGTTGTAGCTGATGCTTTGGCTAATCCAGGTAGTGGCAAAGAGGGGTGGCAGTATTGGAGAAACATGTCCAGCTTGCCTCAAGAGACATACAATTTAATTGTGCAGGATGGAAATAGTCATGGAGCATAGGTGGTTTGTTTTTCTGGTTACCTTTAGCTTTTGTCAAGACAAGGGGGAGGTCGAAGGTTTTTCCTTCGAACTGTTGAGAAGTGGTTATAATTCCATGGAAGGCAGGATCAATGTTTCAAATTTTAAAATAATCCTTGGTGGGATAGAAAAGGTCATTGACTATTCGTGGCCTAATAGGCTGACCAAACCTAGATGGAGTGGTATGATTGCCTATAGGATAGACAGGAAGGAGGGGGAGGATGACTGGATTATTAGTGGTGATGTGGCTAGGTTGTGGCCTAGTAGATAGATCTTAATGAATAAGAGCTAGGGAAGAAAGGGCCAATTGGATCTCAGGAAGGACACCGTCAGTCATACTATTGGGAGGTTGATGGGAAAGTCTGGTTGGTGTATTAATAGGTGCAAGGACTTGGTATTGGTGGAGATATGGAGGTTAGATCATCCTGCTTAAAAGGGACGATGCGTGGACATATGGTAGGGATACAAAGAATGGATGGGACTATTTTTTTCATGATGAATCATGGTTGGGTAAAGCCAACAGCTGGTATCACCTATCTTCGCACAAGGTGGTGGCTAAATCCCTCCCCCAAGGAGATGTATCTAGGTGGCAAGAATGCAGCATATCACACCAATTATTATATCACAATTATTACCCCCCTCAACGGAATTACCATTTTAATGGGATTCTTGTCATTATCAAGACTGCCAGTTGTAAGCATAGCTATTTTGAACACTTCCCATACTGTGATTTCTGCAAGTTACAGTTTGAGAAAATGGGTGGAGATATTGTGAAAATTGAACTTAGCTCGGTGGAGGAATTCAAACAAGACCCAATCGTGTGGCATATCATACAAGAAGGGGAGGTGGTGCCTTTTCTGGAAGGAATGGCGGGCTATGATGAAAATCTGTCACGACAGTTTGCTGAAACATGGAATGAGGAAACCAGAGGTTAAAATTGGTGCTATCAGTTTCCATGTGTCAGAAGAGGTGATAGGGCAAGCCACTGGGTTACCTACGAAAGGAAAGAAGGACTCGAGGAGAAGCAAAGTCCCTGATACAGAGCACATGAATCTTTTCTTCCGTGAGGGCAAGAAACTTGTGAAGCTTCATGGAGGGTTTGAAAGGGAGAAACTGTCAGAGCCTTGGGGTCACATCTGCCTAATGCTAATGAAATTTTTCATGCTGGAGGGAAGATTTTAGGTATATTATCATTATCACTTCGCTCTTCTCAATCATTTCAGAAATAGAATTGAGATTAACTTCCCTTTCTTTTTGATGTCTTCCTTGGACAATTCCATTAAGTCTATTAGGGATCTCCATGCCAAGAATGTTGCCCACCCGCTCATCCCTATACACCAAGGTCTTATTCTGAGACTCTATCAATTCCACCTTGCTTTATTTCCACCAAAACCCATCAAAGTCAAAATCCTTGAGGACCCACAGCCGAATACTTCCCCTAGGGATAAAGGCAAAGTGAAGATTTGTATGGGGACCCCTAAACTTTCTAAAGGTGGCCACCGTATTAGGGAAGCTGGGACCCCTGCTACTGCTAAGAACAAGAAACATAAACTTACCACCCCGGTGACTGAAAAGAAGATTGCCAAAAGAGAGAGGGGGGAGATGGAGGAAATGGAGACCACCCTGAAGAAAAGATCTAAGGAAGGTAAAGATGTTGCTACTATGGATGCTCTGGTGAAGATAGTTGAGCTTGACCCCGAGCTAGATCCTATGGGTAGAAGTGAAGGCGGAGAGGCTGTCAATCCAAGGATTCGTCGGTCCAAAAGGATCGCTGGCAAGTTGCTGGGGAATAGACAGGGGGTGGAAGTTTTTGATGATTCTGAATTTGTGGAGGAGACTATGGAGGAATGCAGGGATGAAAACCCAAAGGAATCTACCCATGAGGTTGAAGGTACCAGTCATTTTGCCTCTATGAACGAGTATAAGTCTGAAGGTCCGGGTGACACCGTGAGGGCTGTCATTGGTAAAGACTCTGGGTGGGATGCTGTGGAGCAAGACAAAAAAGGGAGTTGCACCCTGTGTGACAAGAATGTTGAGGATATCCAGTGTCTCCAGAGGAAGATGGAAACCATGCAGAAGAACTGGAAGACTATGGCAGAATTTGCGGCCAAAGCCCTACACATAGCTGCTTCCATCTTTACTATGGTCAAAGAGCTAGACAAAAAGGTCAAGCAGGTGGGAATCGATAGCTTGGGTGACTATAAGGAGATGGTCAAGTTCCTTGCTAAGTTTGGAGCAACTGAAAGCCCTTAGTTTTTGTTTCTGTGGTTTTTGGTTAGTTTTTTTTGTTGGTCTGTTGTTCATGAGATGTTAATCTGTTGTTTCTAGCTTGTTAATGGCCTGATGCATGGGGGGCTATTTTTTTAAGGGATTTGGACCCTCTTTTCTAGCTGAACTAATCAAAAACAGAGTCAACTGGATCAGAATCTGAATCATCAAAATATGAATCCCGATCTAAAAGCAAAGTTTCCCATGTGATGATATAATAGAAGGGCCTACATACAGTCAGTTGGAAGCTCACATTATCTAACCATCATGACTTGAAAAAATAGTCACGACTCATCATCAAAATTGATCCAATATAGTCGCGACCTTTGTCATCAAATCTCATCAAAAACATTGGTCGAAATGTATATCCAAAGACAAAAGATTATAACAAGTACCGAGGACCATGATGTGGCATTTCAAAATGACATTTGCAATGGGATTTGTAGCCTATAGAACTCTTATATTTACTCCTATATATGTATGATAATAACATGTATTAAATAAAAATAGAGAAGGTCTATAACACATTTTCCTATGATAGAAAGGCAATATACCATGAGAAATTTACAGCCTCTTTGTTGATAGTGCCTTCTAAGTTTGTTACATCCCCAATTTTCGTCTTGCTATACTTTTACTTTTTACTTAGACATAAGTAAATTTATTATGATGTTTAGATTAATGACAAGGAAAAATATGGATTATATTGAATGTCATTTATTGAGATTATAGGAATGATTATGTTGTTATCGATTTAATATTTGTATTATGAGATTTGGTTTATTATTTGAATTAATTGAATAATGATGCACTGATCACATATTGTTTGGTAACAAGTTGAAATAGGATTACAGGTTATTAGATGACTCTCAAAGAAAAGAGGGAGTATCTTTCTAGGAGAGAGATATAGACCTTAGGTTACGAGTGGTTTATTTGCCAATCCGAGTTATAAGTGTTTAACGGAAATGTGAACCAATGTGTCGTAAGAGGTAAGCCTTGTCTTGTCAATTTACTTTTGAACCTAATCAACTGGTAGTCGATATTATTTGCAATCTTTCTAAGTCGTATTAAGTCGTCTTAGTCGTTAATAATGTTAATGACATTGTTTGAGTTTGATTTATGACCATTTACATTTAACGTAAATATTACGACGTTATAGTCGTAAAATGGGTATCATATTATTACTAAGTCACTTGAGGTGTTTTAACCAATTCTTAACGTTAAGACTTTATCGTCGAGTTAAGATGATGTGTTTTGTCAACAGATCGTGATGAGGAGACTAGCTCAACCCAATCACGTTATCCATAATTCTTGTTTTAGTATTATCCTTTTATTGATTAAATCATAAAATCAAATAGAGATAATGATATGAAAATAATATTTGATTTAATCAAATATAATATAATATATATATATATATGAGTCGAATGAGGTAATACCTCATGGTATATTATTATGGTTTTTAGTTGAGCAGCCTTAGGCATCTATTGAGGAGTGCCTTAAATGTTAAAGGCATGATGGATCGAATTACTCATTAAGAGTAACCGAATGATCAAAATTAGTTTAATGAGTTGGAAGCCTCTTATAAGAGGAGTGGCAGATAACCCAGCTGCCATCGTTGATCTCCTCAAATGATGTTTTCATCATCAACATTTGTCGATGTTTGCATATTTATAGCTGTGTTTGAAGTTGAACCATAAAGCATATACCGTTGGAATTAAATGAGTTTTGAACTACTTTGAGTGGGAGCAAACAGTGAGGATGACTCATTATGAGTCTGTTTGAGCTCTTAAATCCAGGACTTGGCTAATCGATGGGCATCTTTTTGGTGCATATGTTTTGTTTACTGAATATGGACAATCAGTAGGAGAGAACTCGCGATGGATAGTAAGGAAGGAGGTAAAAGTAAAAAGAAGAACGTGGTCATCTGGGACGAACACAGAAGCTTACTACCTGCCATATACTTCTGTAAATTGTCGTTGTCAGGTAGATACTCCTGCAAGTTATGTTTTATAAGGCAAAGATAAATAGAATGAATGCTTGTCATGGACAATCGTTTAACTGAGTTTGGTTATCCTATCAGTATTTTGTATAAACTATGCAATGTGATAAGTCGACTGTGTCAACTTGAATACGATCGATATAACTTGTCTGTCTGAGTCGGTGGTGTATGTGTATATTTATTATAACCAGAGAAGCATCGACTAGCCTAAAAACGCCGATGCAAGCTTTTGCAAATGATATCAATTTTGAATTATCATATTGAGTCAATTTTAGATTTGTCTTAAAATCAATAGGTAGACGCAATTATTGTTTAGGAAATACATGAACTTTATTTAAATGGAAACTGTTATAGTTTTCTAGTGATTAGAAAACCAGTCGCTTTGTTGAATGAGCAATCTTTTGAAATAAGTTGATTACTTTATCATAGGATAGATATGTATTAACTCTCATTGAGAATAGTGTAAATAATATTCGTTTTAGTAAACTTACCAATCAAGAGTAATACGGGATAAAGTATTTAGAGGTGTCAATATTATTTTGAAACCAATCTTGATTTAGTTCATATACATTGTCTAACAATATCTTATCCAAAGAAGCTAGATTCTTGGTGGTCTATGATGACTATGGTGAAACCTTTTGAATGGTAGAAGAACTAGGGATAGTTAGATGAATAGGATAAAATGCCAAAATATCTTCTTATGTCTATACTAGAATTCTTGATGAGTTCATCCTATAGTAAACCATTATGTAGTAATAGACTATGTCTATATAGAAATAACTTTGCGTCAAATCATATATGAGTTTATATATGTAGTGATGATCATTGGCATCACGTAGAGTTTTATTGAATAGGTATTCGTATTCTTTTGAATAGAAGTTAATATCTTAGAAAGATTTATTGTATACCTAACTATGGATGAGTTAATCCAAAGGTCAATTATGAACCTTAGCTTGCAGAAATGAGATATGACAAATATAGAAATATTGTATTATTCAAGGGTTGTTTTGAAACCCTAGAGTCGAATATGAACTGAATGAAGGTTTATGTCATGTTGATGAGGAGCCAAAAAGAATAAATATTCTTACTCTTTCAACTTAGGAGAGGATGGGTAAATATTTTATGTCTTTCATATAGTTCTGTTAGAACTTCCTTCTTATTGCCATCGGCAACAGAATAGACTATCAGTGACCTTTGGAACTGTTTTGCTGAACACCAAGTCTGTCTGATACATCCTATTAGCGAGGCTTGACTTCTTTTCACCCCAATGTGACTAAGACAAATTAGCATTTGCCATCACGGTTTCGGAAAGACATACGCCTATCGGTGGAACCAAATAATATCAACCTGATACTCCAATAACATCCTCCCTTTGCTATCGGCCAGACAATTGCTATCGGCCATGTTATAATTTGCTTCGCCGATACGCCGATGAATTTTGTCTTCGGTGAGACTCTTCTCATCGGCAAGCACTTACAACCTCTGGTCGATGCACCGATAGACCAACCCCCTCGGCAAGACTTGACCTGTCAGTGGGACTTATCCGGAGTTACCGATACACCGATAGACTTCCCGCGCTCGTCTTCGGCAAGACTGCTCGACTTTGGTGGACTTGTTTTGAGTCCTAGTGATATGCCAATAGGGTTGTCACTCTCACACAGTCTGAACTACACTCTATGCCTAGCATATAGAGATGCTAGGGCATGCTACTATACACACTCCTTAGTCTGGAACATCTGCCCTGCCAAACATGTAAATGAAAAGAAAAATAAATAAAAATATGTATAGACTTGATGTCATTCCACTGATTTCTATGGAAATCCACCAGTGGAATGGTTATCGACTCATCTTCAACAATTTAGACTAAACTATTTCAATTGCAGAGAACAGAGAGCTATTATGAACAGTTAGGAAATACACAGATCAAACACAGAAGATGATGGACAGAAGTTATTATTGCTCAGTTGATTTCTGAATCACAATCTTCAAATCTACAGAACCCCCCTCTCGGTTGCTCCTCTGTGCTTTTATTAAGCCAAAGTTGGAAGATCAACGGTTGCTCAACAGTTAGGGAAGGCCAACTACCCTGAATCCCAACCGACTCCTATTGATCTTTTCAGATTCTATTAGATACAAAATGTGTCCATTATTTGCCAAACGGAATACAAAGACTTCTAGGTTTTTAGAAAACAAAACATGAACAAGATGGCATGGCCAAATAAGCCTTATTTCAACATAGTAGATTTTACTATGGTGCCCCTGCACCACATCTAGACTTATCTAAGTCTAAGAAAACTATTATTATGACAAGATGATTAAACCATTTACGTAAATATAGTCAGGGTGTATAACTGCAAGAATATGACAATATCCAAGTTGAGTAGGAGTGGGTGAACATAACGACTACATTCATTATGAATGATATTGATATTAAAAACTTTGGCCAAAGTAATGCATTTGTTTTCTGCATGCATTGTCAGTTCACTGTGTTCAGATTGCTCATCCTATCGGAAATCATACTTAGCTAAAGGGTATCTAGGGTTGTATGGTTGATAGAGTTGAGTAGAATACAACACTATGTACTCAGGAAAGGCAAATTACCATTGGTCACCTAAGGTCTATATTCCTCGTGAAGGGTAGGGCCACTTCTTAAGTGGAAGATGTGTGGGAGACCATCGGTCTATGGATGGAGGTAAATCACTGGAAAGATGCTCTCTCTCCAAGCAGGAAACATGCCAGGACTTGTGATAAAGATGTCAGATATTCAGAAGCAGTATTTATTCCAAGTTTGTATATGTAATGGATGTAGACACCCTAAAACGACCAAGTCGTCACACTACTTGCATTTTATCTAATTCTTCTAATCACCTGCATTTCAACGTTAATTAAATAATCTATTTATTTAATTAATTTTACCAAATTCTTCTAAATCACATACTTTCAACATTAATTAAATAAATTCTCTTTATTTAATTAATTAAATCAAATTCTTCTACTATTCTTCCACAATTAAATAATTTTAATTATTTAATTAGATAATTATCTTCTTTCTAAATTTCAAGTCTCCATTAATTAAATAATTTATATTATTTATTTAAATCATTATCCTCTTTCAAATTTCAAGTCTCCATTAAATAATTTATATTATTTAATTAAATCATTATCTTCTTTCCAAATCTCAAGTCTCCATTAATTAAATAAATCCCATTATTTAATTAATTCATCACAAATTCTATCTTATCCAAACAATTAAATAATTCCTAATTATTTAATTAAATCAAATTCATTCTTCCAAATTTGAATAGATCAAATCAAATTTATTTAAATCCTCTCAATCTCCAAAAATAAAATAAATCAAATATTTTATTTATTCTTCCAAATCATGCACAACAATTAAATAAATCTATTTATTTAATTTGCTTTTTATCTACAAATATCTTTCAAATCTTCTAAAATTAAGTCTTCTTCTCCATGCACACACAATTAAATAATTTATTATTTAATTTCTCTCAAATCATGCAAAAGCAAATCTAAAGTTGAGTTATCTATTCACTCAACCTTGTTTTTATAAATTTCTCTTAAATTAGAAAAAAGCTTTCTAATTTATGAAAAGCATGTCTTATCTTTAGAAAAGAAAGTGTTTAACTCAAATAAAACAACTTTTGTGTGACACTTGTCTTCTTCTTATTCGTTGCACATTCCTCAACTGTTCTCCTCCGTTGATTCTTCTAAATTATCTGAACCGTTGATCGATCTTCCTTGAAACCTATATAAACCCCCCTCATCTCCTTCATTACCTCTCTCTTCGATCTTATTCTCAGGCATCGTTTAACAGTGCATTGTGTTAGTAATAATTTATATTTGGGGTTTCAAGTGAGGCCTCTTCCCTAAAAATCCAAAAAGTTCTAATATTTTGGCCTCTGCAGATGTGAAAATGCAAGAAATCAGTTAAGGTGCAAGTCAAAATATGCAGTGGCAGGTCGAGAAATCACTGTTAGCCCCTAAAAATTGATAAAAAATGGGTCAAATGCATAAAAAATGCATATCGGGTCACTGCTTCGGGCTCTTAAATGTTTCTAAGTGTGGCTAGAAGGGTCAAATTGTGCCACAGCCGCGGGACCGCTAAGTGTTAAGCCCCAGTTTAGACCCGCGCCGTTGATTGTGCTTCCCATGGAGTGTGCCATGTGTCAACAGCAGAGGCAGCCCCTTAAAGTTTCAAGAATGTGCAGAAGGCGCCAAGTGTCGGCTTCCGCCGAAGTTTCAAAAGAGTTTCCTAAAGTTTCAAGAGTGTCGCGGAAGGCACCACGTGGAGGCACCCGAAAGACTCTAAAAGTTTCATAGTCTCCGCCAAAGGCTTTGAAGACCCTTAATGTTTCTCAAGGCAACGCGGAGCTTGCCATGTGTCACTATCTGCTTGAGTTTCAAAAAGTTCCTAAGCTGCCGCACATAGTGCCACATACCCCTAGTTGTGACTGCGGAAGCTAACACGTGTCGGCCTCCGCGTAGTTTCTACGTGTTTCAAAGTGTTTCAAGAGATGGCCGCGGAGCTTGACAAGTGTCAGCTTCCGCGGGCTTGCCCCTGTTTTCCTTTGGTTTGGCGCGGGAGGTTGTGGGCCCCGTTTCTTAAATGTGTCTCGTGTTTCAAATGTCGCGGGTTGCGACAAGTGTCACCTGCAGTGGCCACTTAAGTTTAAAGACACAGTATGTTTCATAAGTGTTGCGAATGGTGCCAAGTGTCGGCATCCGCGAGAATCTCAATTGTTTCAAATGTTTCTCAAGTGTAGCACCGAAAGCGCCAAGTTGCGGCACCCGCAGGAGTTTCAGGAAGGGTCTTTGTGTTTCAAGGGACCTGCGGAAGCCACCACGTATTCTGATGGTTGAAACGGTAGATGCTGCCACCTGTCCCCTTTTTGAAAAGCAATTGAGCTGCGGAAAAGTCAGCGATTGAAACACAAAGTGTCTGCGTGGCACGATTTAGTTGGTGGGTGACTTTTCAGCATTTTTTGGGGCCGTAGATGTCCGCGATTGGGTTTTAGATCCATGGCCACGTTTTGAACCTGGAGCAAGGGTTTTCTCCTGAGCGTTTGCGACCGTTTTTGGGTGGGAGAAACTCTAGAGGTGCACCATTGCTACTTATCAGAGGTTGCGGGTAGGTGAAGTAGTAATGGCGGAGTTGCAGAGGTATGGGTTGATGATGGACAGGTCAACCACTCGATTGATGAGGAAAGTCCCTGAGCGGCGGCCCAGATCCTGATCTCACCTGCTCCTTCCTCTTTGTCCCTCTGCTACATTGATGATTTTGAGCGCCATTTTTCTGATGCATTGTATCTGGTGAATTTTTTATGTAACTTGTAATTAATTTGCTGAGTACATAGTTTTGCTATAAAAGGCAGACTGTGTCACTCATTTTAGGTTGTTGAAGGCCTGGGGCATTTTTGTGTAAATAATGAAGAATAGGGCATGAACTTGGTTGTTCCATCCCATTTTGGAGTTTATGTGTTGCAGCATGAGTGTATTTTGCACATATTTTCAATTTCAGTGTTGATTTATATGAAAAATGCTTATTGCATGTGTCTAACTGCTTGTCTCCATTTGCTACATGTCATCCTTCTTTTGAATCTGGTTGCTAAGGGTTTCATAGACTCTAGGGTATAGATATCTATACTGCATGCTTGATCTGTAACTTCCATTCAAGGAGTGGATTAAACTGTTTTAGGTCAATGTATGGAGAAGGTTGTATGTTTGCAGGGATATCTGTAAGTAGAGGTAGTTAGATACCCTTTCTTGGGTGATGTTTGTAAGGCAAGCATCAAGTCCAACCCCCTAAAACTTGAGTGAAAGTTGCAAACCATCTGTTGTATACTTCTAGTTAACTCCTTGCCCAATGGATAGCCACCAATCTGCTCCTGGGTCAGTAGTTATGAGCCAAAACCCCTTGTCTTGCATCCAGGACATTATGTCCACCCATCTCATCACTTCCACCTGTTAGTTATAGGAGTAGGATTAGGAACCCCCTGCATACTCTCATACCCACCAGACAAATATGTCCAAGAATGTTGCCTACCTTGTGATCTATCATGCAGATCTTGGTCCATACATGAGAGTATTCTGCCTATTGTTGTCAAGTTAAATCTATCAGTCTTTGAGCTAGTCAAGGTTACATCTTGAGTTATAGGGATACCACCCCTTGGTGCGGCAGAAACAGAAGTGAAGGGGAGGCAACTCACGCAACCTCCTGTATTAGTTGGCTGAATCTGCATGTGCATAGGAACTGGCAAACCCTCTGCAGATTTGGTAACTAACACATTGAGCATACATCGCATCGATTGAGCAACTTCACGATCTTTTGACATTGATCTTTTGAGCACTACACTTGCTTTTTGCAACTATGGTTTCACAGCAATATTGAGCAATCCACATTCAATCCAAAGGGAACAATACAAATCTCGGTAAAAGCTTTCATGTTTCATTGATTATTATTAATAGCTTTTATTTAGATCGGTTCTCTTTATGTTATTGGTTTTTGATTTGTTTAAGTTTATTATAGTTGATTTCACAGGTTTTTTAACTTTTTTTTGGAGAGATCCGAAGATAAATTTTTAAAGGAAGCTTGATGGGAAAAAACAGACATCACGGTTGCGTTTGGAACGATCAAGAGGCAAAGAAAAACATATAATTTGGCCTATTTTGGTGAAGGTGAAATTTTTTTCACCTCGGGCACGCAACTCGAGGCTGTACAATCATTGAATTTTTTGACTTTCCAAGCTTCATAACTTTCACAAACAGACTCAGATTCAGGTGATGTTTTTTTTGAAAGTTGATATTTTTCTGTCCTCTACACAGTGATAATATTTTTTCAAGAATTTTCTGAGATTTATTTTTTTAAGACCACTCATTGGCCTATTCTCAATCTATGACCTCAAACACTTGCTAACTTTTGAGTTTGTGTGGACCTAATATCACTTGTTGCAGCTTCTTATCACTCACACAGAGAAAATAGGTTTTCTAACATGTTCATGCAGGACGAGCATTGAAGAAATTTTGATTTATCTCACTAAGTCTTAGAAACACATTGCCTTCTTAAGTTAATTGAACAAATCATTTTTGGCAATCTAAGTCTTAGGAACATACTGCTTTTCTTAAGGGACCATGGATATGTATGCGAAAACACTTCAATTTTCTAAGGGACAATGGACATGAATGCCAAAACACTTCAATTTCATAAGGGACAATTGACAACTACAAACATGTGTGTGCCTAATTTAGTTGCACCTTATTTTTCTTATAACGAGACAATTGAACCTTTGTTTGACGTGCTTGCTCTTACATTTCAGTAATTCCTTTAGAAGGGCCTACTTTTGGATTGCACTTCATCCAAAAGGGATGACCCTAAGCGGAGTTTTCCTTTGAACCGCTATATAAGAGGGATAAGGCGAAAGCCAAGTCCTAACCGACGTCAGCCTTACCTTGTGGTGCCAAACTAAAAAGGTGTACTAGCTCTTTGTGGAAACGATTTTCACATTGAGCGAAGTGTTTGATACTCTTAGTAGGATTGGTTAAAGCTTTTAGTAGCTTGTCGCATTGCTCGTAAGGCGTTGGTCCCTCAAAGTTACTAAGAACCATTCTAGATAGAGACTAACATTGCAGTAATCATCAGTGCAAGGGGAATCGATTTAAGCCCTTAAGACACTCACCATTGGCTCCCTTGAGAAGAGATAGTATTCCCTTGGCCACAAAGCTCTTGTGACCTACTTGAGCTTTCCAAGGGGAGGGTGAGATATCCCTACCTATCGTCTCTCGCAAAGATATTAAATATCCGACACCTTTTATGGAATGATATTTTTATCGACGGAGTATTAAGCTATGAGCTGATCTACTACAATGAAACCTTGTCTCTAGGGATAAAAAGTGCTTGATTATTTTTTGCAACTGTCTCATACCTGTGGAAACATTGGGCTTTTTGTGAGCCTCGAACATACACTATCTGTTGTGTCAGTCCTGTTTTTTGGTTACCAACTGTGTTTGTTGTGTTTTCTCTTGCCAAAACAACCAAATCCAATCAGAAACAGAAATTTTTTTCCAAACACTACTTCAGCGCCTTTGGTATTACAGCAGCTCACCCTTGGTGGTACAGTAGCTCACGTTTGGTCTCCGTAGCTCGCCTTTGGTATAGCAGTACCTTGCCTTTGGTAGCTCAGTCCATCGCCTTTGGTATAGCAGTAGCACACTTTTGGTTGCACAGTCCTGCGCCCTTGGTCAAATAGTATAGCGCCTTTGGTCCAGTTACTTGTGCATCAGAGTTTGTCTATTCTTTCAAAAACACCAAGCAGAATCTCAGCATTACCTTTTGTCCTAGTGTATTCCATGGTAACCACTAGGCTCCAGCAAACTATGAAGTCCAAGCAAGTTGTCCCTAGGAAGTGCAAATTGCCTCCTCACACACCGTAGTCAGGTCGTCTCAACATTATTCCCAAGGTCACTCCTAGAACACCCGTGGAAAGATCTACCAACTCCCAGCATGCCACACCTTGACCACCCTAGCACACCTCATGAGAGTAGGGTCCCTTTGGTAAGTACACCCCAATACACCACCAGTATGCCTTAGGATGTTGTTCCAGAAGGTTATAATATTAATCAAGTACCATCTCAGGAAGAAGGGGTCCCTTTGGTAAGCATTCTTCTCTATACTACCGGCATGCCTCAGGATTTTGTGCCACAAGGCTATACTGCAGATCTAGCCCCATCTCAAGAAGAGTGACACTTTGAAATAGGTCAATCCTCTCAAGAAGATGAGCAAGATCTTGATGAATTTATACAAGATCCTCAAGCCTTGGCCGCCTTTGACAAAATCCTTAGTGAAAACCAAGATCATTTCTTTCGCTTGCTAGCAGAGCAAGGAGCCAAATTACCCAAAGGTTTTGATCTATCCACGCTTAGCAAGCCTAACAACAACCAAGACACCATACAAGCAGTGCAAACCATGTGAACAGTGACCACGCCTTTGCCGGAACCAAGCTCGCAGTATAAGAATCCCCTCTTTCAAAACCCAACAGGGAAAAGGACCATTTCACCGCTTCTGACTCCTATGGAGATCCACAAAAATCAACAAGAAACTATCCAACGATAAGCGGAGTTAGCTAAGCAAGCCACCTTAGCTCGATCGAATATGCAACCACCTCCTAAAGTGTCCACACCAATTGCAAGTGGAATCTTGGTTACCCCATCACAAATAGGTTTCCCACCAAATTACAATCTAGGGAACAACTATGTAGCCATGCAACAAGGGTCTCAACACATACCACCTCCCATATCATCAAACCTCCATGTCTCTCAACCAATTAGAGTCATGCAGCCCCCCCCCACAAAATTCTTCTACTCTCATCCTCAATCAGCCTCAACCATCGCAAATCACTTCTATCTATGTCCCTCCTCCGTTACGTTCATCCTCACTAAATTTATTTCACACATTGTCTAGCCACCCTCAACATTCCCAACATCAAGTTTCCCAAAGCTATGTGCCGCCATCGCAACCAAACCCAACACACTTTAGCTTTCCTCCACCCAATTCTTTTCTCCAACCATCACAAAGCCAACATTCTTACCTAGCGCCACCCCCACCTCCTCCTCATCAAAGCATCCAATTCCAACCCAATCTCAACCCAACGTACAATGCATACGACCCCAACCAATCTTACGACCCTTATAACACCAATGTTCATGTCTTACACTACAATCTTCCATATGGGCATCAACAACCACTTCTTGGACAGCAGGAGATGCTTCCAATTCCTCCCACAGCGATGGAGCTAAAAATTGCGGAAGTGCAACAACAGCTATTTGATCTTACGTTTGGCCACACCAAGAAGACCTTCTCTTTAGAGGAAGTGTGTCCTTATCCTTTTGATCGGTCATTGCCAATGATCCCTTTTCCTCAAAATTTCACTATTCCCAAGTTCGATAAATACAAAGGAAAAGGTGACCCAAAAGACCATCTCAGGGAATTCTATCTTGCTTGCTTCGAGGTCTCACATAACGACACGTATCTTATGCATCTCTTTCCTTGCAGTCTTGGAGGTCAAGCTATAGAATGGTTCTCACACTTACCTACGGGTATCAAATCTTTCAACGAGCTAGCAGAGAAATTTGCCACCCATTTTTCTTACAATGCGGAGCATGAGATTTCCATGACTGATCTATGTAATAATAAATAGAAAAATGGTGAAACTTTCATTTCTTTCCTCTAACAATGTAGACAAATGGCTAGCAAATTCCCTTTCAAGATTCCAGAGAAACAGCTGTTGATAACTGAGAGGGGGGGGGTGAATCAGTTATCCTAATTATTTCCCTTATTAAACTTTCCTTTTAATTGAAGCAGCATAAAATCAAACACAAACATAAACCATGAAATAAGAAACACATGACACAGTATTTTTGACGTGGAAACCCTGTTAAGGGAGAAAACCACGGGGTGATTAACCCAAGAATTATTCTCTGTTAGAAGAATAGGAAATTACAAAAATGGCACTTGCCAATTAGGGCTCACTGCCCGAGCACACTGCTCACAAGAGGCTCACTGCCTACAAGAAGACACACTGTCTTACAAAGTGATTAGAATCACAGTCTTGAACTGATTGGAAGCATCTGCATATGCTGGAGTTCAGTTCCGGTTAGGTTCAGTATACTGATCTGCTGCACTTCATCTTTCCTCTGTTCTTTAGTCTGCTGTCCTTTCACATACCGGATCTTTCTTGTTACTCCTGCTCTACTCTGGACTTGTTCGCATATCCTCACACACACTACTCACACTTTACAACTAAATCCATCCTCTATATATATCCGCACAAGTAATTTCATCATCTTTCTAGTCGGCATCCGGAACAGTCTAGTTTCTTACAAACTTAGTTCTGTCGGCTGAATCCTCGCTCACCAAGCAATGCGGATCAAGCATATACTTGTAGATATCATCAATTATGTCGGCCAAACATGATTCATGCCTCCGCAACCTTTATCATCATCTGTAACACATCCGGAAAGTAGTTTGATACTCAGTCAGTCAGTTCTTCCTCTGTTTTCACTGTCTCTCAGGAATCCGGTACTCAACTATTCATATCTTTTTCCTTGTCCATCTCCGGAGGCTAAATCCTTGGAATATACTACTCAAGATAGTCCTCTTGACTTCCCCAGATCCGCACTGCACCAAGACACTTCCTCTGAGAGATCCGGACCAATCTGTCGGACCTTGCCACATGCTCTGTTCTTGTTCACCGGACCACCACAATCTTCAATCTGACTTCCGGTAGAGACATATCATGACTTGCGGATATGTGGGATGACCTTTGTTGCCATCAATGACAACAGCCATGAATCCATATAGTGTCTCTTGCCAACAATCTCCCCCTTTGGCATTGATGGCAACACTTAGTGAAAAATGACTAAGTGTTTACACTATGCTCCCCCTCTGCTGATGCTCTGTCTTTATATACAATTTCCGGAACTCCCCCTGAGTTGGATTCCTCATTTTTCACTGCTCCTCACTCCCCCTTTGACATCAATGGCAAAGGGTAGGGTCCGCACACCAAAATTTTCAAAAATTTTCTATATATAGCCGCATATTTACATACTCACATATACTGCAGAATGTCTGCAAAGGATGTCTGCAGTTGAACCATTTCAGTAGCCCAACTTAGCTTCATTCTGTCCAAGATTGAAATGTGACCACTCAACAAAAATGCAAAAGCTTCTGCCCGCCTGAGATCTGTCGGATCTTTTGTATGGGCGGTGGTCTGGGCATCACTGATGGCCTCATGCATAGTTTCCAACTTAGGGACTATAATCCTTCTAAGTTCTCCCATCCGGTTGGTAATGTTCTTCCTCTCCTTCTCAAGATTCTTTATTTCATTCAAGACTGCAATAGTCTGACATTCTTGATTTATTATAGAGGAAGAGAGAGGATCAAAATTTTGAGATAAGCTTTGAAGCTTGTCCTGTTCCTCTTTTATTTTCTTGTCAATTGCTGCTGTTGCCTTTGACCAAGATATACAAAATTTGTAGATGTCACCGCCATCCTTAAGAGCATTTTCTAAGCTCTTTATTCCAATGCTTACAATCTTCCTATCCTTAGAGATTAATTCTAATATTTCAGAAAATCTCTTATCCAAAAATTCCTTCCGGACCTTTTCTTCAGCTGATTTTTCTAGAGAATTAAAATGTGTATCAATACTGCTGACTAAGGTTTTTAGATTACCGGAAGTGGAGGCTGTCGGATCTATCTGGATTGATGGCATGATCTTTACAAGTACTCCGGAAGCAGCCTCTATCAACTCACAGTCTTCCATATGAGACTTCAGGAGTTTTTCATTTGCCTTGGCATTTGCAAATGAAGCTATCTTCATTGTTTGTACCGGAGAGAGAGAGTCAAAATCAAATGGACCTTTTAGAAGCTCCGGTTCATCAATCTCTAGAGTTTCTTTGCTCAAAAATTGTTGAACAGTTTGTGCAGTGTCTCTTGCCGGAGACAGATGTTTCTTTTCTTCTGCAGTCTTAGAACTGTCAACCTCTTTGTCTGTCACCACTGCTTCCTTCTCCTGCAATTGCTCTTCTTCTTTGGATCCGGAGACTGTAGGGGAAACCGGAGGAGAGATGCTTGCTTGCTCATGGGCCACTTCTTCTGGAGCAGAGGGTTCCAAGTCCTCACTTGTCTGTTCATGGCTCACTTCTTCCGGAACAGAAGATTCCAAATCAGCAGCTGTTTCTGCACCTAAGTCCTCTACAACAGGAAGATTGAACCTTTTGAAGGCCTTCCGGAGGATCTCTTCTGTCTCTTGTGCCACTTTGTCAGTCTCACCAAGCATGAGCTGATTCATCCTGGCTTTACTTCTGAACTCATCTCTGCAGTCCTTGAAGATCATGTTCATTGTCTTGGGATCAATTTGAGGATATAGCTGAATAGCTATCTGCTCCCGGATCTCAAGATCTTTGGCATGAGCATTATTCTTTCTTACTTCCATTTCCTTCTCTAGGCTTTTAGGAATGAGTGATATGATCTCAATGAAAGCCTTATTGTATGTGTTCAGATATTTAACTGTGGCTTCCTGCAGAGTCTTTTGGTCTGCCTCACTGAAGTCATCATAGTATTCAGTCATTGGTTGAAGGTTTCCATCCACCGTGACCGACTTGATTATGCTCTCTAGTGACAGAGTGGGCTTTTCAACAGTTGCCTCTGCCATTTCCTCCTTGTCTTGGCCTGTGGAGGGCTTACCGGATCCTTTCTTTTTCTGTTTCTTTACTTCTCTTACTCCTTCATCTGATTCTGTCTCCTCTTCATCCTTTTGGCTTTCATAAGCCCTTGATGCTTTTGTCTTGGATCTTTTACCGGATGCCTGGACTTCCGGTTTTGAGCTTTTGGTTGTGGAAGGTGCAGATCTCTTTGATGATCTGGTCCGGGTGGGGGTTTCAACCGGAGCACTTTCTTTGCTTTTCTCTTCTTCCTCAGCCTTTCTCCTCTTTTCCCGGCTGGCATCAAGTGCCTCTTTTGAGATGCCTAGGCCTTGAGCAATGTGCTCTACTTCTTTTCTCACTTTTCTCTTAATCTCAGGTTCCCTGAGTTCTACATGTAATTTCACGCTCAGCTCCTCAAAGGTTCCAAACCTTTCTGCCTTAGGATCTTTGGGCTGACTTAGCATGTGTTGAACATGCAGCTCTACTATCTGTTCATCAACTTCATACCCCATGGGCATGATCCAGACAGTCCTTGGCTCCACTGCCTCCATTAGGCACTGATCAGTGTCAACCATAAAGCATACTGAGTCCTTGTATTTCTCAATGAGAGACTGGGGAATTCTCTCTCTTGCTTGCATCATGCTCTGAAAGTTTTTGAAGTATCCCCATAGAGCTGTATTCCTCGCTTTTGCATCCCCAAGTCCATGCAGATAGTCTCTTATCTGGACTGCAACAGGTTTGTCATTCTGCCATACCCATCCACTTGTTCCGGGTAGCTCATTCATGAAGTAAAAGAATAGACATATAATGAGAGTACCATACTTAAAGGAGTTCTTCTTGTCTTTCTTGATTTTCTGTACATTTTCCATCAATTGGCTTAGTAGTAGTTCACAAAGATCATAATCTGCATTCTTTCTTAGCATTTCATATGCTGTGTATATTGCAGTTCCGGATACAGAATTCTCCCTGCTGGAGTGATAGATCTTGTATCCTATTATCATTGATGCATATTTGATATCCGGATCCGAAATATCTTCAATGGTCATTGCTCTCTTATCATATTTTGATCCGGTGGCCTCAGTTACAACGTTGTTCTTGACAGATTTGAGGATAGGTACCCCCCCGGAAGAGTATAGACCAGTTACTGCTCTAATTGCTTCTTTTGTGATCTTACAGGGTCTATCTAGCCAAAGGAAGTTGTCATGCATCCTGCTCAGTACATACCGGACCCATTCATCTTCTTCAGAGCTAGGGAAATGAATGAATTGCTCAAATTGTTTCTTCTGGATACCCTTATACTCTTATGCGCCTTCGGTTTGCACGGAGTGGTTGGATTGATTTCTTTATGCAATAGCTTCGGCAGGAGATCCTTGGTGTGCTTGATGAACCTTGTTGCAGAGCTCCACTATTCGCTTCTTCTCAAGTGTAGAATGAGCAGATAACTTTTGAGAAATCCCTTATATTGCTCCGCAAACCCTAATATCTGTCTGCAATAAATGCTTCACCTGCATTATTCCGGTTTACCATGTCTGGACAGCTTGGAGTATCCTGGATTAGTCCTGATCACTGAATATCATCCGAATCTTTAAATCATGAATAAATCTAGGTAACATATTACAAGAACATCCCAAACACTCTGTCCAATCCGCAAGACAAGATCGTGCACTTCCGGATCTCTCCGGACCTTTTTGTAATCCTTTATCATACCGGAGCACCTCCCTGAACAGGTCTAACTTAATCGAACACAGCTTCTTCATAACTCCATGCGGACCTCTAAAAACTTGACTGAAGCATCTCAGGACTTATATCTACAAACCCTTTAATCCGCATCTTGTGCCACATCCGGCACAACTTGTTTGGCTGGGGGAACAGAATCTTCTTTGAGTCTCCCCCTGAGCCTGAGCTCACTTTTTAATTTCCGGAAGAAATATCAGCACCAGAATCTGGTGCGGATCCAACCTCTACATTCTCTGAGCTTTTCTTCACCCAAATCTTGCTCATCTGATTCCTAACTTCATCCGCATTCATCTTTTGTTTACCCTTGTCGTGATTCTGATTATACACCGGACCTCTTTTGTCCTGATTCTTATTTCTGCAGACTTTAGCATTATGACCGGACCTATTGCAGATTTGGCAAATAACATTTCTTTGCATATTTAACTGATATCCCCTTGATCTGCATTGATTAGCCATATGACCTACTCTATTGCATGTAAAGCATCTACCTTTGAATGATTTGTTTACTTGCATAATTCTGCATTCATGGGATTTGTGTCCATACCTTTTGCAGTTGAAGCACTGTCCGGAGAAGGATGAATTAATCTGATTCATTCTCATTCTGCACTGATTAGCTTTGTGACCAAAATGGTTGCAGCTGTGGCAGTATCCATTGAAGGATGGATATTTTTGAGCATTTGGCTGTCTTACCGGAGGTCTTCTAGGCCTGCTCCTTGGATTTTCTGATCCAAGATTCCTCTGACCGGATCCGGAGCTTTCTCCTTTCTCATATCCCAAGCCATACTTGTCATCTGTTCTCTTTTGACTTCCAAGAAGAATTTCAAGTTGAGCAGAACTTATCTTGAATTTCTCTTTATATTCATTTGCTGTTTGAAGGTCTCTTTTGAGAGAGGCAATTTGATCCTCAAGTTTTCCTTCATTATCTTTGGAATCTTCAAGATCAGATTCAAGGTGTCTGATAATCCTGTCCATCTGGTGGCATTCTTCTGATTTTTCTTTAAGAGATTGTCTTAGATTGTCTTCAGCCTTTCTTTTTTCTTCAATCTCTTGAGTAAACTTTATAGTTCCTGATTCCATTTCATGTCTTAACATAATGACTTCTTTTGATAACTTTTCACATAACTTGGTTTGCTCAGTCAATTCCTCACTTGTATTGCTTTCTTCACTTTGTCTTGCCAACTGTTGAAGCAGCTCCTTTCTCTTTTTCATAGAGAGACTTAATTTGTCTTTTAATTCTCTCATGAATTCATCAGCCTGTTTGAGTCTTTCCTTTAATTCACTGACTTCAGAATTTGACTGTTCAAGATCCTCAAGGGCAGTCTTGAGTTGCTCCCTTAAACCATATGCATCCATTTGAAATCCCAGATCTTCCTCAAGCTGTTAGGCTCTATTAGGAGGAACTTAGCTCTGATACCAATTGTTGATAACTGAGAGGGGGGGGGTGAATCAGTTATCCTAATTATTTCCCTTATTAAACTTTCCTTTTAATTGAAGCAGCATAAAATCAAACACAAACATAAACCATGAAATAAGAAACACATGACACAGTATTTTTGACGTGGAAACCCTGTTAAGGGAGAAAACCACGGGGTGATTAACCCAAGAATTATTCTCTGTTAGAAGAATAGGAAATTACAAAAATGGCACTTGCCAATTAGGGCTCACTGCCCGAGCACACTGCTCACAAGAGGCTCACTGCCTACAAGAAGACACACTGTCTTACAAAGTGATTAGAATCACAGTCTTGAACTGATTGGAAGCATCTGCATATGCTGGAGTTCAGTTCCGGTTAGGTTCAGTATACTGATCTGCTGCACTTCATCTTTCCTCTGTTCTTTAGTCTGCTGTCCTTTCACATACCGGATCTTTCTTGTTACTCCTGCTCTACTCTGGACTTGTTCGCATATCCTCACACACACTACTCACACTTTACAACTAAATCCATCCTCTATATATATCCGCACAAGTAATTTCATCATCTTTCTAGTCGGCATCCGGAACAGTCTAGTTTCTTACAAACTTAGTTCTGTCGGCTGAATCCTCGCTCACCAAGCAATGCGGATCAAGCATATACTTGTAGATATCATCAATTATGTCGGCCAAACATGATTCATGCCTCCGCAACCTTTATCATCATCTGTAACACATCCGGAAAGTAGTTTGATACTCAGTCAGTCAGTTCTTCCTCTGTTTTCACTGTCTCTCAGGAATCCGGTACTCAACTATTCATATCTTTTTCCTTGTCCATCTCCGGAGGCTAAATCCTTGGAATATACTACTCAAGATAGTCCTCTTGACTTCCCCAGATCCGCACTGCACCAAGACACTTCCTCTGAGAGATCCGGACCAATCTGTCGGACCTTGCCACATGCTCTGTTCTTGTTCACCGGACCACCACAATCTTCAATCTGACTTCCGGTAGAGACATATCATGACTTGCGGATATGTGGGATGACCTTTGTTGCCATCAATGACAACAGCCATGAATCCATATAGTGTCTCTTGCCAACAACAGCTTGTTAGCATATTTGTGCAAAACTTCAACCAAGAGTTAGGTTTCCATTTGCAAATTCTTAGTGCTACAACCTTCGATGAAATCACATACAAGGGTATCAACATTGAAAAGGCCCGCATTGCTAAGGGTGTGGTCAAAATCTTCAAAGAAATGAAAGACAACGCTCCTCATCAACAATCGAACGATAAACCCAAGTTTTGGAACAAGAACAAAAACGTGGTCAATGATGGGGTGGTTGATTCTAAACATGTCCGAATGTTGCAAACACCACTGCAGCTCTCCAAACCAAGTCAAGCTCCACCTCAACAGCAGCAACAACAAAGGCAACCTTATCAACACCAGCCACAACGACAATAGGAGCGACCTCCACAAGATTACTCGCCACGACGTCAATTCACTCCCTTGGGAGTGCCCATCGAATTGGTCTTACAACAAATTTTGCAGAAAGGGCTCATCACCTTACTTGATGCTCCCCCATATGGAGAACCTATCTACAAAACTGCACGTTATAGAGACAATGAATATTGTGAGTTCCATAGGAGCAAAGGGCACAGAACCGCGTCGTGCATGAAACTCAAGCACCTAATCCAAAACCTCATCGACGATAATCAAATCACTTTTGAGAATGAATCACCAGCTCAACACATGAACAAAGATCTTGATATGTACAAGGAACCATTCCCTCATCATGGTCCACCTCCTCCTCAGGATAGAGGTAAAGGTATCAATCATGCTTCCACTTCCTTTGATTCCATTGTAGGTCGTTTTGAAGAGAGTCGAGTGTCTACCCTCACAATTAAAGGCAAATCTACGGATTGCACTGTTACTACTCGTCGTGGTCATGTCACCATTCGTGGTCCTATACCTAGTCTTCCGGCTCAATCTGATTATAATCTTGTCGAACATCTAGGGAAAATGCCAGCACAGATCTCTATCTTGGACCTTCTACGGTCATCACTTGCACATAGAGTGGTGCTAGAAATAGCCCTCCAAGAGTCTTCCGTGCCTAACAACATAGCGGTTGCAGATTTCCAAGCTATAGTAGGTAACATTGCTTCACCCTACAATGTTGTCTTTTCAGAGAAGGACCTCCCATCCCATGATCCATGTCACAATGATGCCCTTCATATTGAAGTGCTCATCCATAAGCGCAAAATCAAATGCATCCTCATAGATGGTGGTGCTAGTCTCAACATCTATTCTTTAAAGTTACTTAAGCAATTGGGATACTCTAAGGATCATGTCAACAATGATCAAAGTATTACAATCAAGGGATATGATGATGTTGAACGCCGTTCAGAAGGTGTCATCCACTTACCTATACAACTAGGCCCTGTCATTCTTGAAACCAGGTGTCAAGTCCTTGATATTGAGCTACCTTACAACATTATCCTCGGCCGCCCATGGATCCATGCAATGAAAGTTGTTCCCTCCACATACCATCAATCTCTAAAGTTCCCATACAATGGTACGGAGATCACTATCCCAGGAGACCCCAATCCTTTTGAATTCTGTCATGTCTTGCAAGGCAATTATAAGAATTGTAACCAGGTGCCTAACAATGAAAAAGCCCTTGAATCCCCACTATATGTTGATCCTGAAACTCTGATGCAAGCCTCTACAAGTAACCCAAATCCTCTACCTGAGATCAAGGATCACATCTGTGATATAGGCTTTGGATCTTATGATATCTCAAAATCTTATTGTGTAGGGCGGATGCCTTTATCTCCAAAATCTTACGGCAAACCACCCATTGCCAAAGTAACCAAAAAAGTAGCTATTCCTCCCCCAAGATTCCTAACCCAATTCCAACAGGGACGGTTATTGGAAGAGGAAACTATTGAGGATATTTCTTCTTAGCTGTATAAGGAGAAAGAACCAATCACAATACCAGTCAAGCAATACGGCAATGGCTTAAGAATAGTAAAAAACATGGGCTATAAAGGCAAAGGTGGCCTTGGGAAACAGAATCAAGGAACTATGGAACCCATTGTTGTGATAAAGAAGCTAGACATGAAGGGATTAGGATTTGGTAAGAAGTTACCACACGCCTTGGACATCAAGTATATCCTCGATGAGGTAGCTAACACTTTTCCTGTCGATTTGACGTCTACAGAGGATATCATCGATGACTCTTCCCTCCACATGAAAAACTTATTCACAGAATCCTCCATTTTTACACTATCCTCTATATCCTTAACCTCCACCACAAACACCCAGAGAGTCACACTTGTCTACCCTGAACTTATTGCTTGGGACCAACAAGGGTCCCCCATTATAGATGTATTTCAGAATGACGAAGCTTTAGCTGAGTTCATGGGACTTCGGGAAGGTACCCCCTTGGTGATAATAAAGTAGGTTTTGTAATGGAACTAGAGCCAACGGCTTAATTTGGTGAGAATACCAAATCCTCTAGTCGCAAAAGTTAAAAAAAAGAAAGATCTTTAGGTGAAAACCACACTATGGCACCTCCTGATCACAAAATAGTAAAAACAAAGGACGTATCCAAAGGTGAAAACCCAACTGTGGTACCTGAGGATGGAGGATTTGACCTTCCCCTACCAGCTAAGTATCAAGAGAAGTCAACTCTCCTAGTAGAAGATTCTACAGAGATAAATCTTAGCACAAAACAAAATCCAAAGACCACATTCCTAGCAGCATCGTTATCAGAAACAGAGCACAGGAATCTTAACACATTCTTCTTACAAAGAACCATCAACTTTGCGTGGACCTATGCTGATATGCCAGGGTTAGACCCTAAGCTAGTTGTTCACTATCTCACTGTTGATCCAAAAGTTAAACCAGTCAAGCAAAAGCTGAGAAAGATGCACCCCCAGATAGCCCTCTTGGTAAAAGTGGAAATACATAAGCTATTAGATGCAAAGTTCATACGACCAATTGACTATTCAGACTGGGTATCAAATATTGTACCTGTGTCTAAACCCAATGGGCGCATCCGCATGTGTAATGATTTCAGAGACCTTAATAAGGCATGTCCCAAAGACGACTTCCCACTACCAAACATTGACATTATAGTAGACTTGACAGCAGGTCACGAGATGCTTTCTCTCATGGATGGATTCTCTGGCTACAATCAGATAAGGATAGTAGAGGAAGATCAGCATAAAACAACCTTTACTTGTCCGTGGGGTAACTATTGTTGGTGTGTCATGTCATTTGGTCTAAAGAACGCAGGAGCAACCTATCAGAGAGCAATGACAGTGATATTCCATGACCTCTTTCATCACATCATGGAGGAATATGTGGATGACATACTAGCTAAATCTTCTAGGACAGATCACATACAAGTGTTAGGACAGATCTTTGACAGGCTCGAGAAATATCAAGTGCGCCTCAATCCAAAGAAGTGTGTCTTCGGTGTAACATCAGGGAATCTATTGGGTTACATTATTTCTCATCGAGGTATCGAAGTAGATCCAGCAAAAGTAAAGGCTATAATAGAGATGCCTCCACCAAAGAACCTAAAAGCATTAAGGAGCCTCCAAGGAAGGTTGCAATCCATCAGGCATTTCATCTCACAGCTAGCGGATAAATGTCAACCATTTCAACACTTATCCGAAAGGATGTCTCATTTCAATGGAATTATAAGTGTCAAGCAGCATTTGATCAACTCAAAGAGTATCTAGCTACACCTCCTGTATTGGTTCCACCAGTTGCTAATAAACCTTTGATATTGTACATCTCAACTACAACTTCGGCCCTAGGGGCCTTGCTAGCACAACATGATGAAACAGGAAAAGAGCATGCAATTTACTATATCAGTAGAACCTTGGTGGGATATGAACTCAATTATTCACCAATGGAAAGGGCTTGTTTAGCAGTAGTGTTCACCTCCCAAAAGTTGTGGCATTACATGTTGAACCAACACACAATTCTTATAGCCAAAATTGATCCCTTGAAGTATCTACTAGCAAAAGCAGCTCTTACAGGCAGACTAGCTAAATGGGTCATGATCCTTAGTGAGTTCAACATTGAGTATGTGGATCGTAAACCAATCAAAGGACAAGCTCTAGCAGATCAACTAGCAGAAGCACCCATGCAAGATACACACCTGATGGTAGCAGACTTTTCGGATGAAAATCTATTCACTCTTTCTAACTCCATAATGTGGAAGTTATACTTTGATGGTTCCTACACACAGCATGGATCAGGGGCCAGCATCTTGTTCATCACACCTCAAAATGACTACATTCCAAAGTCATATCAGCTTGCATTCCCTTGCACCAACAACATAGCCGAGTATGAAGCACTCCTCATAGGTCTCAATACAGCAGTTCAATGGGACATCACAGAATTACAAGTATATGGAGACTCACAGCTAGTCATTCGCCAAGTTATGGATGAGTACCAAACAAAGGATGAAAAGTTGGTCCCCTACAAGCAACTAGTGGATGCCTACAAACCACATTTTTCTAGCATCACATTTGAGAAAATTCCAAGAGAGCATAACAAAGCTGCAAATTATATGGCTTTTGTAGGGTCACTGATTGACATGCCTGCAAATACACAGAAGTGTGAATTCTTGATCGAGCAATTGCTAATACCAGCTGTCGATGTGCCTGTTACTGAAATCATCTGCGAACTTGTTGGTCCCAATTCCCTATGGTACAAAGATATCTATGAGTACCTCAAGAACAAAACCTTTCCCCCTGACCTATCATCCACCCAACGCAAAACCTTTATCTGTCGATCCTCCCGTTACATCATTCTGGGTGATACACTATATCGTCGGAGTCTCGATGGTATCCTCTTACGATGTCTTAACGCAGAAGAAGCCGAGGCTACCTTACGAGACATACACAAAGGTGTCTGTGGCGCACATTCTACTGGTCCTAGTCTTGCTAAGAAGATACTCAGAACAGGTTATTACTGGCCTACAATAGAGCAAGATGCTGCACAGTTTTCTAAGAAGTGTCTATAATGCCAGCAGCATGGAGATTTGATTCACGCACTAGCTCATGAATTACAACCTGTGACAACTCCATGGCCTTTTTCTCAATGGGGTCTCGACCTCGTAGGACAAATCCACCCTTCCTCCTCCAATGGCCACAAGTTTATCATTACCGCCACTGAGTATTTCACGAAGTGGGTGGAATCCATTCCTATGACCTATATCACCGGTAAGCAAATAGCCAAGTTTATCCTAAACTACCTCATATGCCAGTATGGTATTCCCCAAGCCATTGTCACTGATAATGGGAGACCATTCAAGAATCAAGATGTTCGTGCCTTGCGCACACAATACAATATCCAACATCACTTTTCAACTCCCTACTATCCGCAGAGTAACGGCCAAGCTGAGGCTTCCAATAAAACCATTCTCAAAATCCTCAAGAAAATAGTCAATGAAGCTGGTCGTGATTGGCACTTGCAACTCAATCCCGCCCTATGGGCCTACCGCACTAGTATCAGAACACTAACTAGTGCCACACCTTATGCCTTGGTCTATGGCTCTGAAGCCATCCTACCTATAGAGGTCGAGATCCCATCCCTTAGAGTATCCATGCAGGACCTGATCGACGGAGACGAGTATCGCACTTCCAGATTAGTTGAGCTTGAACTACTAGATGAGAGGTGCCTTGCCGCACTTAATCATCTCCATGTCTATCAAAACTGCCTCTGGCGTAATTACAACAAAAAGATCAAAGAAAGACGGTTTCAAGTTGGTGATCTTGTACTTAAGGAGAATCAAAGAAATCAAGCAGATCGGGAAAAGAAGGGCAAGTTTGAGCCTAACTGGTTAGGTCCCTTTATTGTGACAACAGTATATGGATCAGGAGCTTATACTTTAGCTACACCTGATGGCATTCCTCTAGATGAGCCACTTAACAGTGTCCATCTCAAGAAGTTCTACGCCTGATCCTCAGAGTATTCCAAAAAAAACAAAAAAAAAAAACAAAAATCCAAAAAAAATATGTCCTCTGGTGAAAACCTGGCAAATAGGTGCCTTGGATAAGTACCATAGTGAAAACCTAGCAAACAGGTGCTATGTGTAGAGTCAGCATCCATCGTCTATCAAGTCTTGTCCACTCCATGTCCAGTGCACAAAGCACACTTTTCCATCCATCCATAATAAAACCATTGACCTTGTTTGCATTTCCATCTCCCTATCTAGTATAGCTTGGAAATTTGTCAATGTCCCTCGTCGTCATCCCACATCTTGATCTGTGTCTACAGTTAACACTGTCTTGTCCTAGGTCAAAGCTTTCAATGTCTTCTTTGGTAGTCACCCATACAGTTTCCTCTACTAGAATGGGGGCAACTCTTTCCTTAACTTAGGTCTAGGATTGGTTCCTTGTTCGTGGTTTGCAACGCATACTTCAATCTCTTTCTCATTGTTCACAGGTAACACCCTTTAACGGACACATCGCTCCTACGATAAGGCTGTTATCTTCTTAACACTTTTCCCACATCATCACACCAACCAGAACTACATATCATCTCTTCTCAATCTTAAGGTACCTTGATCCCATGGATATGGGTATGTAGGCAGTTTGGAATATGAAGGAAGTTTCTAGTACTCAGGTACATAAGATCTCCCCCTTCCACTTTGACCCATTTCATCACTCTATTCAAAACTACATATTTATCACTTTTCATCTTTCATCGTAATGTGCCTTGATCCCGTGGATACAGGTATGTAGGCAGTCTAGAATACGAAGGATGTATCCAGTACTCAGGCACACACAATCCATTAGCATTGTCATCCTTCTAGTCTTCCGTGTATCAAAATCCATTCGCCTCGACTTGACTAACTCAAGCAGCAAGCTAGCGCATCCTTTCAAAGCAAAAGTCCTTAACAAACCTGAAGCAAAGCAGCTTCCTTCCAGAGTCATCTAGTGTCCTGCATACCGATTACCAACATCAACTAATTCCAGCTTAACCAAAGCACCAGATCCACAAGCTTGTCTTCTGCAAATTGTTCCATTGTCGAGACCAACACATGTGTCTCCTATGACATGTGGCATTTCCTATAGCTAGACATTGTCTTTTAGGTAGATAGCCCCCTATAATGGACACAGCATTCCTACGATAAGGATGTTATTTTTCCTATCCAATCTATCCTGAGCAACCTCTTTGGCAAGAGAATATGTTGGCTGTATGTTTACTTTGTAAGTCAGTCAATTTGCTTTTTGGTTTATCTTTTTGTTCCTTTTCCAATACCTATTCAAGACTACCTTGATTCATCTATAATCTTGGTATGTTGCGATGCAGTACGGATTGGGGGCATAGTCATTGTTTTTTGTGTGCCGTGTTTGAGGAATGATCTTTAGCATCTTTCTTAGCATTATATTTATCTTGTGTGTGTTACGTCCTAGCATCTTACATATTAATACACTTCTTGCACTTACATGTATTGAAGTTTATTTTATGTTCAAGACTATGGCTCATTCACATGTTCCAACAAGGTCATATTATGTCTAAAGGGATCTAAGTTCAATCCGCTTGCTTGCAGAGTCAACGTCCACGCACTCGGATATTACTACACCTTGGTCTTTTATACCTTGGTGGTGAACTATCCACGTGCTATATCAAAAATAAGAATTGCTCTTTATAAACAAATGTGAAACCATAGCAATAAGCTCATTCATTTACAACATCCATTTTTCCATGGCCTTATATAGTTTTCCAACAATGATCGATCAACAGTCTTTCTCTCATGTTCTCTCCTATCTCCTTTCTTCTATCTATCATCTATCAACCTCACCTATCTCCAACACAATCTTCTAGTCGACCGTCAAGACAGTTCTTCTGTCGCTTCCCTATCTTTCCTCTCGAGGGGGCATATGCTGGGGCAGCTAGCTACACTAGGGCATCAAAATTGTATCATGTCTTCAACAATCATTTTCTTTGACGCAACGCTATAAACTGCATTGCACCAAAGAGGGGCAAAATGTAGACACCCTAAAATGACCAAGTCGTCACACTACTTGCATTTTATCTAATTCTTCTAATCACCTGCATTTCAACGTTAATTAAATAATCTATTTATTTAATTAATTTTACCAAATTCTTCTAAATCACATACTTTCAACATTAATTAAATAAATTCTCTTTATTTAATTAATTAAATCAAATTCTTCTACTATTCTTCCACAATTAAATAATTTTAATATTTAATTAGATAATTATCTTCTTTCTAAATTTCAAGTCTCCATTAATTAAATAATTTATATTATTTATTTAAATCATTATCCTCTTTCAAATTTCAAGTCTCCATTAAATAATTTATATTATTTAATTAAATCATTATCTTCTTTCCAAATCTCAAGTCTCCATTAATTAAATAAATCCCATTATTTAATTAATTCATCACAAATTCTATCTTATCCAAACAATTAAATAATTTCTAATTATTTAATTAAATCAAATTCATTCTTCCAAATTTGAATAAATCAAATCAAATTTATTTAAATCCTCTCAATCTCCAAAAATAAAATAAATCAAATATTTTAATTATTCTTCCAAATCATGCACAACAATTAAATAAATCTATTTATTTAATTTGCTTTTTATCTACAAATATCTTTCAAATCTTCTAAAATTAAGTCTTCTTCTCCATGCACACACAATTAAATAATTTATTATTTAATTTCTCTCAAATCATGCAAAAGCAAATCTAAAGTTGAGTTATCTATTCACTCAACCTTGTTTTTATCAATTTCTCTTAAATTAGAAAAAAGCTTTCTAATTTATGAAAAGCGTGTCTTATCTTTAGAAAAGAAAGTGTTTAACTCAAATAAAAAAACTTTTGTGTGACACTTGTCTTCTTCTTATTCGTTGCACATTCCTCAACTATTCTCCTCCATTGATTCTTCTGAATTATCTGGACCGTTGATCGACCTTCCTTGAAACCTATATAAACCCCCCTCATCTCCTTCATTACCTCTCTCTTCGATCTTATTCTCAGGCATCCTTTAATAGCGCATTGAGCATACATCGCATCGATTGAGTAACTTCACGATCTTTTGACATTGATCTTTTGAGCACTACACTTGCTTGTTGCAACTATGGTTTCGCAGCAATATTGAGCAATCCACATTCAATCCAAAGGGAACAATACAAATCTCGGTAAAAGCTTTCATGTTTCATTGATTATTATTAATGGCTTTTATTTAGATCAGTTCTCTTTATGTTATTGGGTTTTTGATTTGTTTAGTTTAATTTAAATCAATTTTCCTCATACACAATGGATTTACATTTGTAACATTGTAAATGAGAAAGACAATATGGTTTATTGTATTTTGTAAAAAGAAATCTTGTAATTGTAGTTACTTGATTCTTTGTTGAATAAAAGAAAAATTTTCTTTAACTCATTTTTACCTTGTTGAGTTACTCTATGGTAAATTTTTAGTTTTTACTATGTCTATAGAACGTGGATGTTACAAAGTTGATAGTGCCTTCTAAAGAAGCATAATTTATAATCACAAAAAAAACCTCCCAGCCCAAATTTACATGGTATTTACACATTGTATGATAAAAACTTAACTACTTGTCCTACTACTTGAAATCAACTTAAAGGAATATAGGAAGATATGAATGAGGAGACACAGATCTATAACAATATCATATAATTCTCTCAAAGGCTTCCACTCCTAGATGAGAATATAAAACTTTCATGCTAGATGCTAATGCCCTCAAAAATTAGGCAATCTAATATATAGTTCTACACATTGTTAACAATATTAATAGTATTCAATTATGTTATATTTTACTTTCCTACTAAGTCATAGAAGAACACGCTTAATAAATCTTATACCTTATGCATGTTTATACTAGTCTTGATCATAGGTTCTATTGGGTGTCTAATAAATTAGTGTGTAAAAGTAAATTGGAGGATGTCTTTAGTTTTAGATATCTATTATCATCGATCATTTGGATCATCTAGTGTTTTAATACATTAACATGTAATGGTCTTACCTACTTATAAAGAATTTGTTTACTAATTATTTTTCTTTTGTAAAGTCTCTAAGGCTAGTATGCTTAATGACTCATGTAATGGAAGTATTATGTGATAACAATAGTTTGTAAGAAATATTTATGTACACTAGGAGCACAACATTGTTGAGGTGATGTTAAGGTTTCCATATCTATTGTAGATACCCAACAACACCCACCAATATTAAATGTAGTATTCAATATACTCGTTGATAGAAAGAATTTTCGTCAAGGATATAATCTACATTATTGTCAATCCCCATAATAATCTATCCTTATATGTCAAAGAAGGATTCTCATAGGCACAAGATTATTTTAGGCTCTGATACCAAATGTAACACTACTTTTCCCCCATAATTATTTTAATTAATTGTAGCGGATTTGGTAAGGTTAATATTTAGAGTTAAGATAGAATAATATATTCAATGATGTTAAAATAGATGTAATAACAAATGTAAATTATAATAGATAATAAGAACTTTTAAGTAATCATTAACAAAACAAATTAGATAACATAATCACATAATCATATTAACATTAAAGCCCAACAATATCTTTTATATAAGTTCATTACCTCATTAATTTTCATCATAGAAAGGAATAGATACATATCTTTTAGATCTTGGGAGTTCTTCCAAATGTTACTCTGGAGAATAGACTATAGACTCAACCCCCTTTCAGCAAGTGAGCACTTCCAGGAGGAATCTAGTTCTTTTTCAGAACCCACAAGTTCTTATGCAGAACTCACCATGCTTTGCAGCACACAGACACACACAAGTGCTTCAGATCCATGTTCAACAAAACATGCTCAACACAAGTGCACACACAAGCCTTGGCCAGGACAATCCTGGGTGTATGTTGTACCCCGAGTTGGACACACATCATGTGCTCCTTCTCCAATACTCATCGTCTGTCAAATTTATAATCCTTCTCCTTCGTGATTTCTTGCCTTTCTTTTCTTATCTTTCCCTGAGTTTTATCCATCTTATTCTTTCTTTTTTGAGTGATATCTCCATGCATGTTCCAAGTCTCACACAAATGTCTTATATAACCTTTTAAGGGATGGTTTCTAAACCATCACACCCTTTCACAAAGGTTGTTATTAACAATTTGTTAATAAACTTAATAATTCCTCCCTTTTAAAAGGGGTTTTCATAATAATTATTTATTTATCTTTTTTTTAACCAAAGGATCATAATATCCTTTATTTTTTCATATCCCTTTTAATTATAAAGGGTAAATAAATTTTATGCTCTTATAATTTCAAAGTATTATTCATAAAATAGCCTTCTTTTTTCATTTTGGGGAAAAAGTCCCATAATAGGGTTGTTGAGAGGATTGGGTTGATGAGAAGCCACCAAGTGGCATGATTGGATTGGAGGATAAAGATGGTCCTTAGATCAAGTAAAGATCAAGAGTAGAGGATGGTCTTGGATAAAGTGGATGGAGAGGATTGAAAAAGGACGAAAGAACCTTTTGTACAAAGGACTTGCCCATCCCTTTGTAAGAGACCCATGTGATCTTGTACAAAAGTCCATGCTTTTGTACATATTGGAGGATGTGAGGGGTTTGAATGGGTTTAAGCATGTAATTAAGTTGATTAAGTAGATTAGTCAACTTAATTAAAAGTGCACAAAATAGGGAATTAAATAAATAGGAATATTTATTTAATTTTTAGATGAGGACGAAGGGATATTAGATAAATAAATATTTATCTAATGTTGGACTATGAAAAAGGATTGATTATTTAATAAATGACTAAATTTATTCAATCAATGCTAGGAGATGGTATGGATGAATAGTGATGAATAGTGATTTAATAATATAATATTATTTAATCACTATTAGAAAGGGGATTGGATAATTAACTACCTAAATAGGTGTTTATTTAGTAAATTATGGAAGAAAGTGGTTTAGTGATGTCTTGATTGTGGTTAGATAGGTGAGTGGTCAATTTTAGGTGTCTATAGGGAGGAACCTATTTTGATGTTGGAAGAAGTTACTTTATGATTTGCAAAGGTGTTACCAACATCTTGAGATTTGTATCCAAGGCCCTAAAATCCCTTATTTGCATAGATATGTATGGGCTCCAAAATTCCTTGCTCATAAAGGTCTAATCATTTGCCTTGATATTTCATGTTTTAACACATTTGATTAGAAATAGCATGTGTCACTTTGGAACAAGATACAAATCTATCCTTAGATAGGTAGGAATTAGTGGTAGTTGTAATTTTCTCTTATACGAGAAGACCAAATCAAATAAAGGTGGTTGAACCAAGGTGATAGGATTGTGGTTTGGGATGGTATCAATGTGGGTGTGTTGACCTTGAGAGTGTCTGGGATCACAAGAGGGACTAGCTTGGGTGCTTCGATATTGATTCGGTTGGGGACAAGATTGGGCATTCTTTGAACAAGCTCTTGACATATCCTAATTTGCTTTGTCAACACAACAGATGAGTGTCATTTTGTTTCGACATATCCTTTAGTGATTAATGTTTGGATACACTCCTCTAGTTTTGCACATGGATGAGTGAGGGGTCTTTGACTTTTATGGATTTTAGATTTGATGAGTTTGATGGACCTTGTAAAATATCAGCATTTTTTTCCACATAGGTAGACTTGTAGGGAGGATGGATTTAGGAGGATCTTGGACATTCTTGATAGGCTTTGCATAGATGACTATATTATCAACAATACATTTATATTTGCTAAAGAGGAATGTCATTGGATAAGCGATGTTGTGTGATGCCATAACGTTGCTCTTGCTATGTTGGGTAGGATTTGTTGCTAGTAGTCCTTGGAGGAAATATGTCAAGGCTAAGTTGTATGAGATAGGATTGGTTTGGAGACGGTATGTTTGAAATCATTGGTGGTTGGATTGATGGGATTGAGTAGATTGCAAAGGTGTTGAGGATGAAGGATCTGTATAGGAGGTGGAGGCTACTAGTCACTCATGAAAGGTTGGGAGTTTAGATATGGATTGGCTATGAGGGACTTGGGTTAAATTGGTGTTTCCCTTATCAAAGGTACCAAAAGGATGATCAATAGATATTCAATTAGGATTTCATGGATAGCTAGTGCTAGCCATTTCTCGATCTAGAGGCTCTTGGTTGTTCATGGTTTACTGACTAAATCATATGGCAAGCTTTCTTGTAATGATGTCATCAAAGGTATCATTGGTACATTCATCTTGGTCCACAATACTATCGTCATCATCATGTTCAAAAGGGTTTATAGATTGGTTGCGACAATGGGACTCATCAAAATGGAAAGGATGTGTTGTCATGATTTTTGTTTGGATTTTGGAATATTTTGGATGATTTGATGATTTTTGGATGCTTTAGATTTTAGATTATTTTATTTTGCATGATTTTGGATATGATTTTGACTTGGAAAGTATCTTGATGATGGATTAATTTTTTATTTGATTGGAGGGATAAGGTATAGGACCTTAGAGTAACTTGATGATGGATTGATTTTATTTTGGATTTGATTTGATGGACAAGGTCTAAGACCTTAAAAAAATTGATATTGGATTGATTTTTTATTTGATTGGGATGTTCTTGGATATTTGGATGGCTTGATTTGGATTGGTTTCAATGGCTTGGATTTGATTCTTTATGTTGGATGTGGATGAGATCTAGGACCTTATGTAACTTGATGATGGGATTTATTAAGGTTGAGAACCTTTAGTAACTTACTCGATGATGGAATTGATTAAGGCGGAGGACCTTTAGTAACCTTATGTTTGATTTGATTTTGTTTGATCGGATGAGGATTGGTTTTATATTTTGATTTGATGATGATTGATTGGTTTTTATTTGATTTGGATAAGGTCTAGGACCCTTGGTGGTGGTTAGTTTGGACTATGATTTGGTGGGTAACTTGATAGTAGTTGATCAGTTTAATTTTAGTTTGGGAGGATGAGATCTAGGACCCTTTATGGTGGTTTATTTTGATGAGGTTTAAAGGATCTAGTCTCTTAACCAAATTTGATTTTGTGATGAATGGTTTTGGATTTAAGATGATTTTTTATTTGGAGATTGTTTGATTTTTGGTTTTGGGATTGATGTATGAGATCTTGGGTCTTGGATGAGTGGATTGTTGGACTTCACATAGAGTGAGGGTTTTGGATTTGTTTCAAGACTTGTATTTTGTTGGATTTTCACACTTTGTCTTGTGAGGATTTTTTTGGATTTTTTAATTTTTTGGAATTTTTGAAATGTTTTATAGGTTTCTCACAAAATGCAAACAAAGAAAGCACAAGAACAACCTAATTATTCAAGTAGGAGTGTTTGGCTTATGAGCTCACCTTTATACTTGAACTTGGCCATGAATATTATTGGCCCATGATCTCAAAGTGCTAACCATAAACTTGATTTTGTTTGTTTGTGGCCTACTATTTTATTTCCAAAGGCACTTGGTGAGTAACTTCCCAAGGCTAAACACTTATTGGTGCATCATAAGTCAGAAATAACTGAAAAGTTCTCTAGCTAGGTTGAACAAGTCACTTTCTTGGGGATTTCCTTAATATACCTAAAAGTACATGAGGTCAAAATCCATGAAACAAGGTGTATTTCTAATGGCTTGGTGTGAGAGGGTAACCCACTCTCTGCCTTCACTTTACAAGCAATAAAGTTGTTTACAAGCTTAGCCTTAATGACAAATGTAACTTTAAGGGAGAGTCTTTTGATTCTCTCCCTAATTTCTATACCCCACTAAAACACGTGGGTCCAAGCCAAGCCCACAAAAATAAAAATTAAAAAAACTAGTCATTTTTATTTCTAAGATCATCTTGTGGCATGAGGAAAGAGCATACAGGGGTCTAGCCTTTAAGGTAAATAAAGATTGAAAAAAGGGATGCTTTTGGTTCTCAAAATCACCTTATAATGTGAGGAAAGAGCACACACACCCTTGTATCATGCAAACACAATAAGAAAATGATAATGTGAGATGTGAGGACCAATATGCACAAGGGATACTTTTGATTCCCAAGATCACCTTGTCATGCAAGAGAAGAGCATACACACCCTTGGATGCACTAATCAAGAAAACAAGATAATTCACCTTAACAAAATGATTGAAAAACACAAAAAGGGATTTGAAAATGTGTCTTCGTCAAACAAGCCTACAACCCACACATTAATATTTTTAGGTTATAATTCAACTTTGGGCAACTGAACCTACATGAAAGGGTCAACAAATAGCATATACATCCAAAGCAAACACCTATAAGGGTTACGGTTAGCCTTCAAAAACCAACAAGGCAAGAAAATTTCAAATTAGGAGTGCATGTGTTATTACACAAAATGCATACACTACACAAGGTGCATATACATTGTTACATAGAGCACCTATACTATAGAATAAAAAGTTGAATTTTAGAGAGCAGATATGTTAAAAATAAGTACACCTACACTACAAGAAATTCGTATACGCTATGATAGTTCCACATACACTACAACAGAGTCCTAATATACCAAAGAAGATTAAAACAAGACCTTAGAGGGAACTTGCACCACAAAAGAGTGCACTTATGCCACTCTACATGTAGGTACACCACATAGAAGGGCACTTGTGCCAAAGTAGTGTGTAGAAAAACTCCTAGGGGTATCTATCCCACACAAAGGTGCACTTGTACCACATAGAAGTACTCTTGTGACACTTAGTGTGTAGGTGTACCACATATTAAGGCGCCTACACCACTCACATAGGGTTTAAGGCCAAATAGAGTGAAAAAAATATTGGAAGTTATGTATATGCACCAAGACATAGATTAGTTGTGTTGTTACATAGACCGCCTACACCAAACTAGGAAAAATGTTAAATGGTCACAAAAAATCAACAAAAAACACTCAAAACTTCTTTTCAAACATTAAAATTAGATAGGGATGTATGTCGTATTGGGTGTGCCAAAATGTGTATATCAAAATGAGGAATAAATAAAGGATAAATGAATTCAAACAACTATCCTAATCTACACCTCTGATTGAGCTAATAATTACATACAAAATTGTGAGAAGGGAACAAGAATCTCACCAACATAAACCTTGTTATCTATTGGGATGTGCTCAAGATGGTTTGATGTTGTTAAGTTGTGAAGTAGTTTCTCATTCCAACAGCATGACCTTTACTTTGCATCCAATTCCAACCCTTAGAAATGATTTGAGGAATGATAGATTTATAGATTTGGGATGAGGATGATGGATGGATAGTGTTGTGTAGTCTCACAACACACCCCATTTTCCCCTAGAAAAATGAGGACCCAACTTCTTTCTGTTGTGCTTGTTTGTCTGTTGTTTGCTAGGCAGTAATGGTAAAATGTCATGTCCCCTCAAAGCCAAATTCAAGTCAAAATTCAAGTTGCAAGTAATCTCCTATGAAGGCCATGAATGGATAGAGGGTGGAATTCTAGTCAGGTTTGCCTTTTGGACCTTGTGAAAATTTGTTGAAATAAACACGTTATGTTGAGCTTGGAAGTTCTGGTCAACTGGATATGGACATTGGTGAAACGTAAATGTCATGTCTAGTCTCCATATTGGGTTCCAAATACATGGAAATAACATTTGGACCCAAAGATAGAATTAAATATAGCTCAATCGCTATCCATAATGGACCAAACATTAGCACATCCTAAGGAAAAATATCCATGTCCATGTCATGTTGAAACCATCAAGATTAACTTAGCAAGTCATGAACATGTCTACCGGACAAGATATTTCAACCTGACATGATCGATTGAGTGAATGTCATGTCCAGTCTAAATATTCAATGCAAACCATCAATTTTCTCCCAGCCCACAGATGTGTTTCCTATTGGTTGCCCACCATTGCAAGGTCGGTTTGTCAAGGATGAGTCGGCACCTCACCATTACAAAATTTCAACACCTATCATGCAGACCCACAGTCTCAGTCAACAAAGGAAAAGTCTTGCATGCACTTCTTTAATTGGTAGTGCATCCATGCAGAGGTTAGTTGTCAGAGCCAAGTCAACTATGCACTGTTGGGATAGGCTGCCATGTGTACAAGGTTAGCTAAAGGACTTTAAAGAGTGGTATTAGTGCATTCCACGTGGATGTAGAGCGCATGATCACAGTGTTATTAAAGTGGGACCTGATGAGGGGCACGTTGATGTGACTGTTGTCCACCCGACCTTTGGTCAAAGTTAATGGGACATTTTACACCAGACATTCAAACCATATATTAAGATCCATATGTCCATCTAGTTCTTAGCTTTTGGCCATTGAGATTTAAATTTAAAATATAAACTTTTCTCCAACTATCAATTCCACCCATGCCCAAATGGTAATTCCTCACCAAACCTTAGTAAACATTCAATGCACTCCACACTCAGTGAATTTCATGAAGTTCAAAGCTAATTCTAACACATTGATAAATCACAAAAGCATTTGCTAGAAATATGAAGAGCATAAGTGTAGAGAATTACTATTGAGAAGATTTGCAGAGATTAATATAGAGTAAGCATTTGAATGAATGGGGAACACAACAATGAGCAGATATCCTCTATACAGCATAACCAAGGTGATATCCCATTAATCAAGTATGTATATGACAAAACCCCTCTTTCTTAACGGTTACAATAATTTTGTCTCTATCAGAAGATTAATCTCATTTACCTCAGGTAAACTCAGGATTTCATCTTTTTATAAAGTGATCTTGAATTACTCTGCAAAGATCAGATTAATTTTCATGCCCTAATTTATAAATGATTGGACTAATTTTAGATGTTTGCATCATGCAGGACACAATGTAGAAAAGACAAAAGCAACATGATGATGAGTTTGTAGCACCAATGTTTTCCACTCCCAACGGGGCATAGAGTAAGTATGGGCATGCCCTAGACACCCATTGCAAAAGAGTAGATTTAGAAGCTTTCAGGGCAAGAATCCAGGCATGTGAAGAACACCCCACATTCAATAACATTGTCACTAGCGTGATGTATCAAGAAGCTAGCTTCTAATATGCCATAGATGCTCTGGATCTAGTAATTGAATGCACCTAGAAATACAATCCTGTGAACATGAAGGTAGAACACCAAGGGTGAGTGTATGCAGACTTCTCACCTAAAGGAATCACAGAAACATTTAGGCTACCATTGAGCCATGAGGTCTTCGAAATAGACCTGAATGCCCTATTAACAGAGTATAACTCCAATGTCGTATGATGCAAAAAGATTATGCACACCTCATGGATGGATATAGAAACTAGGCCAAATGTAGTCTCCAAGATGCCACAGAATTTATATAGCTACGACTTCAAGACAGAAGTCTAATACATGATAACCCTACTAATTTGAATGGTTGGGAAAGAAAACTCAGGAGGATTCAAGTTATGGATGTATGGCCTCATCCATTTTGTAAAGGATGGGGGTGGTGTATTGCACTGGGCACAATTGATTAGTGACTCCCTACATGTGGGGATGATTGGATGGAAGAAGAAGAAATGAAGGTTTTGTATGACCTCCTATGTGGTATATTCTTGTGCATACCGGGCCTAGTTTGATGGACTGTACACAGTTGAGAAGCTTGGTAGCAAGAAAGGAGAGAAGTTGGTGTGGGAATATTACCCACAACTAGAGAAGAAACAATCCATGGTCCACTACAGAAGAGTGAATGATTGTTTCATGATGTGACTAGTCCGGTTAATGGAAGGGGACTGAGCCAAGAGGATCTCAAGGGAGGCCCAAGTGGTCATCACAACACATGGGTCTTGGTTCATCCAGTTCCCAACATTCACTTACATTAGGATGGAAGGATTTGAAGGTAACCCCCTCATTTTGCCTTGGTATCCAACTAATAAGGTTTTGCTTCTAGAAATCACCAGGTAGATAATTCCTTCATATAAGGTATATGTTCAGAAAAATGGTCGAGGGACCATGAATTTCCCAATAGACATTGGTTAGTACAAGTGCAGGGAGTTTAAAGACTCCAAATTATTAGAGGTAGAACTACAAATACTCCACCTATAGCCATTTCCCCTCACACGCACCTTTGAGCCTTGCAACAGGATGGAAAGGCATATTAATAAGAAACTATAGCATGTTCCTCATCTAGAGGACTACTGGGCAGATTACAATGACAATGAGGACGTCAAAAAAGGGGATACCAAAGGTTGATCCTAAATCAGATCTGGACATTGGGATGTCTAGAGGTTCCTCCATAGGTAAAATTTGATGATGGTTAGGTTCTTGACCCAGACTATAATGAAAAACAAGTATACAAAGAAACATTATCTCAAGTCCAAACTAGACTCAGCCAGACGAGACATCCATTGATGTCATCACGAGGAAGGTCATGATCACCACCTAGAGGTGGGTCGATGAAAAGGTAAATGAGCTAAAGGTCAAAGGCATAGCTCTAACATATGATAAGAAAAGAAAGAGAAAGATAGAGGAGATGTAGATTATGATGATTTCCTCATTGTCAAGAGGTGAATCGTAGGGGCCAAATTGGTGTAACTAGGAAAATTAGCATCTGGCAAAGCTCTAACTACAGAAGGCATCACTATTGCTGCCATGTCGTCACCTCCAAGAGTGCAACCACTAAAGGTGATCCCCATCTCAACCATAGCAACTGAAGAACACCACACTACAAATATACTTAAGGGTGTGGTGATCCCCAAGTAGAAGAGGGGGATTTTAATGACGCCTATGAGGAGTACAATTGAAAAACTGGTGGACACCCAGGGAGAGGCATCAGAACTGATGAAGATGGAACTCATGTTCACATCTGATCAACCCTAGGAAATTCCATCACCACAGTTTAAACTTCAAGCACATCTAGCACAACAGGTGGAAGCATATTAGGCTCACACTGGAGGGCAGGTGATGGAGCTATAATGTGGCCAATCATCTTAGCAAAGGCACAAGAGCAATGCCTAAAATGAGGAGTTGCAACTACCACTAAGTCAGGTAGTAGATTTTACTGATGACGAGGTCACTCAAGTAGTGACCAATGATCCATTTGCTTCTTTACTTACACATTCAATGCCACCTCCATATGAACCTCGATGAGCAGAGGCTGAAGTAGAAGAAATAGAGAATTTGGATGCAATAAAAGATCCAGAAATAGAGGAAATATCTAATACTGAAAGGTCTAGATCACCAAATGTGCCATAGGACCAACCAGTTGTTCCAAGTATGGGGGCTGGTATCAAAAGAGATGGGGCCATCTCAGCAAGAAGTGATAGATAAATCAGCTGAAGATGTTACCCTTTTAGAAGTTCAAAGAGAAGTTCTTCAAGACGTGCCTACATAAGGAGATACGAAATAGGCTGAAGAGCAAGTGGAGAAAGAGCAAGATGATCAAGTACAGCATTCGCTATCACTTGAAGAACAAGGTCCATAGGACTAGAGAGATAAATGCACCAAGAGGTGGAGAATCCTGAGATTCAATAGCAGGAGGCCCTTCAACAAGAGATTCCCCAGAAGGAAATGCCATAACAAGGGGAAGGTCCTGATAAGGACTAGAGTTAGCAATAAAAGACGCTCACATTGAGCAATCTAATCAAGAAGGACCTGCACCGGATATACCAGAATGGTTGGCTTTGGAGGTAATTTAACCTCCTATTAACTTAGTCCCTTTTGATTTTAAATCATTGTTCTCTGTAGAGGGAATAAAGCCCAATCGAAAGGCAAGGGAAATGTCTGCCATCAAGAGGGACATAATAGGTCGTAGGATAACTCATCTAGTTGTGCCACAATAGACAAGGTGAAGGGTGAAATCACAGCAGGAGAATATCATATTACCACCCTAGACCTGGGACATGCCACTGCTGAGAAAGAAATTGAGGAGCTCATGGGCAGTGCAGAGGCCATAGCAGCTAGAATCCACAAGGATAAACTGAAGGAGTTGAAGGGGCACATTGCCTAGCTCAAGGGATTTATCAAGGGTTTATTGGCCCCAAAAGTGTAAATCACTGAGGTCCCAACCAATTTGACGCTGGTGACACAAGATGAAATAAGTGACTTGGATGCAAAGAAGCATCAGGTGCATGTGATGCAAGGGTGGTTTCAAAAATTTATAAAGGATGGAGAAGAGGTGATCCAGACCTCACTATCAAACTAGGACACTTTAGCATTTATCAAGAATAAAGTGGATACGTTAAAGAAGGAATGTGCAACAAGGCTAGATCGAAATGACTGAGATCTTGGTAAACTAAAAATCATCTGCAAGTTAAGTGACAAGGTGTTGTTGAGCCAAAATATAATGACAGTCCAAACAATGCCAAAGATATCCTTATGGATAAAGGACTTAAAATTCAAGGCCAACATTTTGAAAGGGTGCAGGCACAAATCCGTAGATATTGGCACTAAGGCACATGACCTCCTAACATATGAAATGGAGATTTTGGAGGAACTTCTCGGGACCTTGATGGATGAGAAGGAGACATATGAAGAGCAAGCTTTTATAGGAGTGTTCAAGGCTAGGTATGAGCTTGTTTTGAGGGATCTTGTTGGGCATTTTTTGGAGAATACTATAGATGAAGTTATGGATTTATCTGCAAAGATAAAGGCATACAAAGAGAAGTTGGATGTCTAGACAAATAAGTGGATATTCATAGGCGACCAACTCCGAATGCAAGAATATGCCTGAACCAAAGCGTAAAAGTTCCATAAAGCTAATATAAACATGACTATTGCAGCATATGATCAGTATAAATTCCTGGATTCTAGAGGAGGGATAGTTGAAGATGACATACCTTCAGACATAGAGTAGTCTAATGCCCAAGGGATTGCTTTTGCAACCACAAGATATCAATGTGAAGATAGCTTGTCAAGGTAAAAGTCCTAATGATTGGTGGCACGTACGGTGGCAGATACGATAAGAATATTCCAGAGGATGCACTTTATAGCTTGTCAAGGTAAAAGTCCTAATGATTGGTGGCACGTACGGTGGCAGATACGATAAGAATATTCCAGAGGATGCACTTTGAAGATGCTGAGGAATATATTGATTGCCAATTGTCATCCATTCTTGATTGCCAACTAGAAATCATGTGCTTTGATTTGTGACCGTGGATATTTTGAAGGGGATCTTGACTATTGATCTTGTAACTAATTCCAGATCCTTTCTCTATAAAAGGATTCGGATCATTTGTAAATAAGGAGATTGAATTGATGAACTTTTTCTAAGAACTAAGTTTGTTTTCTTTGCGAATTTGTGGCTTACCTCATGGTTCTCTCTCAAGTCAATGAAACATTTGTATATCTCTTGAGCATATAATGGAATTGAAGATACAAATTACAATTAAATCATAAATCTTGAGTAATCTTTCATTGATTTCTGGTATGGAATGTTAAATTGATGTGTCCCTTTGGAGTGCATTCGACCAACTGCTTACTATTGTCAATTTCCTTTGAAGATTAGCATCTATTATATGTATCTATGGAATTCCTAGTGAAGCATAACTAAATTAGCTTAATTTCATGAAAGTGTCTAGATATGCATGTGGATCACTGATAAATTTAGATTTCTTAGAACTTTTTCTTCTCAACCCTATCTTTTGTCTTTTATTTTACAAATTGTGGTAAATAATTGCAAATAATGATGAATCCAGAGCAAATAGTCATAAATGGTGATGAATCTCATGTTTTAAAGAAGATCTTTAAGTGAATCCAGAGTTTATGTGTAAAGATCAGTTTACAAGATATAATTCAGAAGAATTTATCAAAGTTAAAGATATTTCAGAAGAACTGATCAAAGTTATGTCAAAATTCATGATGATTTTCTTGAAACATGAATAGTTACTTGAGAATTTGACATAAGTTGTTAAAGTGTGCAGATTTTGCTAAATATGCAAGATATTTCTGAAGTTTGATCAAATCAGGAGGAAGATGACTTAAAGGTTCGTAAGTCCCCAAAATGGAAATAGCAAGACACAACAAACCCTGAGTGAAGACTAGAAAGTCAAGACCTAACAACTAAAGACTTGGGACTTCAAATCTTTAGGGATCCTGAAGTCTTTCAAGATGAATAAGGGTTTATTGTTTGAGCTTTTATTTGTGTGAATGTGACTAAAACCACATCAACAGATAGGATTAGATCTTATGCAATGGATGGATGGGGTTGATCCATTCTTAAGGGAGAATGAGAAGCCAACAAGTGGCATCTTGTGATTCGTGCACATGATTAGGACAAATATTGAGGAGAGATGGAGGTGAGGATTTTCGTATTTTGTGATGGATGGTGAGGATTGCAAAGGCCATTTTTGGAGCCATGTGCATGTTTGGAGCCTTGTATAAGTTTTGAGCCTTGTGCAAGGTTGATTTTACTAATTTGGTGGAGGAATGTACAAATGATTAGTTAGTGGATTAAACTAGGTTATTTAATCAACTAATGATTGAGGAGGATTCTAGGATAAATTAAAAAATATTATGTATTTATTTAATTTTTGGGGGAAGGTTGAGTAGATGATTGATTAATTAAATAAATGTGGATTTATTCAATTAAGGTTGGAACATTAGAAGAAGGTTTGAATTAGTTAAATAATTAAATAAATAGTCATAATTTATTTAATTAATGTTAGAAGAAAGGTTAGATTTATGAATTAAATAATTCAATTTATTTAATTAATATTGGAGGAATGATCAGATTAATTAATTAAACAAAATATATTTTGTCTAATTAAAATTAGAAGCAGAAATATAGGGTAGACCTATTGTGATGACAGTAGAAATGCGAGAAAGCATTTTTAGGTGTCTACAAGATGCACTTGCATTATCTACCAAGAGTCGTCATAAGTCATATTGGTACAAATAATAAAATAATCAGTAGCTTCATCATCAGAGGATTTATTAGTAGAGGAATTTCCATCTTTCTTTTTCTTATTTTAACATCCCTTTTTGAGATGCCCCCATTTACCACAATTCCAACATCTCAATCTACTCTTACTAAGTGTCTTGGATTTACCCTTGGACTTGGATCTATCCTTAGACTTATCCTTGTCACCTTTCTTATTGTCCTTATCCTTCTCTTTATATCTACCGTGCACATGCAATGCATCCTGAGACCCATCCTCCATAGACTTTTTCCTCATTTGATTTTTTAGCAAGGCATCAATGATAGCATCCATCTTATGATCTTCCATGGAACCACTAAGTGCAAGATTGAAATTATTCCAAGACTTAGGCAATGAACATAGTATTAAAATTCATTTATCTTCTTCCTCTATCTTCACATCTATCTGTTGGCAAGAGACACATTGGAGCTTCTTGATTGTTGTCATTGATGGCAACAAAGGTTATCCCACACATCCGCAATGCATGATAAGTCCTCACCGGAAGTCAGATTGAAGAAGTGTTGAGGTTCGGTAAGCAAGAATAGAGTAGTCAGTAAGGTCTGATAGACAAGTCCGAATCTCTTAGTAGAAGTATCTCAGTAAAGTACAGATTTGGGGAAGTCAAGAGGAGTATCTTGACTGATAGATTCCAAGGTTTGAGCCTCCAGTGTGGAAAGGATAAAGAGATATGAATGCTTGAGTGTCAGGTTCCCAAGTGACAGTGTGAATAGAGGAAGAACTGACTGGCAGAACATCAGACATTATTCCAGATGTGTTATTGATGTTGGTAAAGGTTATGAAGGCATAAATTACATTTGGCTGACATGATTGATGATTTCCACAAGTATATCCTTGATCTGTATTACTTGGTAAGCAAGGATTCAGCTGACAGATTAGAGTTTAGGTAAAATATTGACTATTTCGGGTGCCGACTAGAAAGGTGATGAAATCACTTGTGCGGATATATATACAAGATAGATTTAGTTATAAGAAGTGTTGTGTGTTGTGAAAGTGTGTGAAGAAAAGAAGGAGAACCGAATAAAAGCAGAAAGGAAGGTCCAGTATGTGAAAGAAGAGCAGCACAAAAGAAGAGGAAAAATGAAGTGTAGCAGATCAGTATACAGAGCCTAACCGGAACTGAACTATAGCATATGTTGATGCTCCTTATCAGTTCAAGTATTGTATTACACTCTTTATAATTTGTAGACAGTATGTCTCTTGTAGGCAGTGTGCCTCTTGTGAGCAGTGTGCTCGGGCAGTGAGCCCTAATTGGCAAGTGCCATTTTGTAATCATATTCTTCTAACAGAGAATACAATCTTGGGTTAAACACCCCGTGGTTTTCTCCCTTAACAAGGTTTCCACGTCAAAAATATTGTGTCATGTGTATTTCCATTTCGTGGTTATGTTTGCTTGTTTGATGCTGCACTAATTATTAAGAAAGTTCAGAAAGTAGAAATAATTAAGATAACTGATTCACCCCCCCTCTCAGTTATCAACAATTGGCATAAGAGCTAAGTTCCTCCTAACAGAAGTCTAACAGCTTGAGGAAGATCTAGGAATTCAAATAGATGCATATGGTTTAAGAGAGCAACTGAAGACTGCTCTTGATGATCTTGAACAGTCAAACTCTGAAGTCAATGAGTTAAAGGAAAGACTCAAACAGGCTGATGATTTCATGAGAGAACTAAAAGAGAAAGGAGCTACTTCAGCAATTAGCAAATCAAAGTGAAGCCAAAGATACAAATGAAGATCTGAAGGAGAAAACTAAGTTATGTGAAAAGCTATCAAAAGAAATCATTATGGTAAGACATGAAATGGAATCAGGAGTTATAAAGTTTACCCAAGAGATTGAAGAGAAAAGAAAAACTGAAGATAATTTAAGACAATCTCTCAAGGAGAAATCAGAAGATTGCCACAAGATGGATAGAATTATCAGACATCTTGAATCTGATCTTGAAGATGCTAAAGATAATGAAGAAAAACTTGAGGATCAAATTGTCTCTCTCAAAAGGGATCTTCAAACAGCAAATGAATATAAAGAGAAATTCAAGATAAGTTCTGCCCAACTTGAAGTTCTTCTTGAAAGCCAAAAGAGGGTAGATGACAAGTGTGGTTTGGGATATGAGAAAGGAGAAATCTTCGGATCCGGTTAGAAGAATTTTAGATCAGCAAATCCAAGGAACAGGCCTATAAGTCCTCCGGTAAGGCAGCCTAATTCTCAAAGATATCCATCCTTCAATGGATACTGCCACAACTGCAATAACTTTGGTCATAAAGCTAATCAATGCAGAAGGAGAATGAATCAGACTAATACATCCTTCTCCAGACAGTGCTTCAACTGCAAAAGGTATGGTCACAAATCTCATGAATGCAAAAATATGCAAATGAACAATTCATTCAATGGTAGATGCTTTGCATGCAATAGAATGGGTCATATGGCTAATCAATGCAGATCAAAAGGATATCAATCAAATATGCAAAGAAATGTTGTTTTCCAAATTTGCAATAGATTCGGTCATATAGCAAAATTCTGTAGAAGCAAGAATCAGGATAAAAGAGGTCCAGTATATTATAATCAGAATCAAGATAAGGGAAAACAAAAAGTAAATGCGGATGAAGTTCAAAGTGAGATGAACAAGATTTAGGTGAAGAAAAGTACAGAGAATGTAGAGGATGGATCCGTACCAAACTCTGGTGCTGATATTCCTTCCGACAATTAAAAGGTGAGCTCTGGCTCAGGGGGAGACACAAAGAAAACCTTGTTCCCCCAGCCAGTCAATTGGTGCCGAAACTGGCATAAGGAGAGTTGCAGATTAAAAAGAGCTCATAAGAGAAACATCTAATATGGTAAAGTTTTGAGAGATCCAAAAGAAGATTTGTAGAATCAAATCCTTCCAGAATTGATCCGGTAAAATAGTCTTCCGGTAAAAATAGATTCTTTACAAGTTTGGTCTGGTATGATTCAAACTATGGTATCTTGATCTACAGATAGATCAAATGACTAATGAAAGGAAGATAGATTATCACTACTCTCCTAGAATAACTTCAAAATCTATCTCAGTGATCTGCAAAGTTTTTTTCTAAATAAGGTAAACAAGGCTAACCGGAATGAATTAGGTTGCGCATTTATTGTAGAATGAAAATTAGGGCTTCTTAGAAATAAAAGAGTCCATTCGCTCATCATTTGTACACTCACATTCAAAGAAAAGAGAAAAGGAGCTCTGCAATTACTTCTCCCAAAGATCAGGACGATTCTTCATACAGCTCAATCCAGATTTCATCGTGTGTGCCCTAAACAGCGTAAAAGGTATTCTTTGTTCTTGATATCTCTCAGTAAGATTCCTTGATGATGGCTACTCTGAATATAGTAAATATTTCTGATAGACCTCACCCCATATTTAAGAAACATCCATACAAATCCTTGGAAGTAGATCCCTAGGAGCCTTCTCTAGTGTTCTGTATGATATTTTGCACATAGAAGATATTAGGGTTTACATACACACAAATGTTGAAGAGTTTAGGGAATTCAAACTAAGAGATATCTATCACAAACAATTGATAGATGATGCTTTTGAGCTTAAACCAGAATATAAGGGCATCCAAGAGAAACATTTTGATCAATTCATTCATTTCCCCTGCTTTGAAGAAGATGAATGGGTCTGGTATGTGTTGAGTAGGGTACATGACAACTTTCTATGGCTTAACAGACCTTGCAAAATCACCAAGGAAGCAATTAGGGCAGTAACTGGTTTACACTCCTCTGGAGGAATACCTGTCCTCAAATCTGTCAAAAACAACATTGTAACTGAGGCCACCGGATCAAAATTTGATAAGAAGGCAATGCCATTGAAGATATTACTGACTCGGATATCAAGTTTGCATCTATGATAATAGGATACAAGATATATCACTCCAGTATGGAGAATTTAGTATCCGGAACTGCAGTATATACTGCCTATGAGATGCTGAGAAAGAATGTAGAATATGATCTCTATGAACTTATTTTGAGCCAATTAATGGAAAACATACAGAAGATCAAAAAGGACAAGAAGAACTCCTTTAAATATGGTGGACTAATATTATGCCTATTTTTCTACTTCATGAATGAGCTGCCCGGATCAAATGGATGGGTATGGCAAAATGACAAACCAGTAGCAATTCATATCAGAGATTACTTGCATGAACTTGGGGATGCTAAGGCAAGGAATACAGCTCTGTGGGGTTACTTCAAGCACTTTCAAAATACAATGCAAGTCAGAGAAAGAATCCCCAAATCAGTAGTTCAGAAATACAAGGATACAGTGTGCTTCATGGTAGACACTGATCAATGCCTAATGGAGGCAGTAGAGCCAAGGACAGTTTGGATCATGCCTATGGGGTATGAAGTCAATGAACAAATTGTAGAGCTGCATGTTCAACACATGCTCAGTCAGCCAAAGGACCCAAAAGCAGAAAGATTTGGAACCTTTGAAGAGCTAAGTGTGAAAATTCATACAGAGCTAAGGCAGCCAGAGATCAAGAGGAAAGTGAGAAAAGAAGTAGAAGATGTTGCCAAAGGCTTTGGCATCTCAAAGGAGGCACTTGATGCCAATAGGAAAAAGATGGAAAGGGTTTAGGAAGAGAAGAAGAAGGTAGAAAAGAAAATTGAGGAAAGTGCTCTGGCAAAACCCTCCACCCAGACCAGATCATCAAAGAGATCTGCACCTACCACTACCAAAGGCTCAAGGACATCAGAACCGAAAGCACAATCATCCAGCAAAGGAGAGAAAAGAACAAAGACAAAAGCTACAAGAGCTTATGCCAGTCAAAGGGATGAAGAGGAGACTGAATCTGATGAAGAAATTAGGAAAATGAAGAAAAAGAAGAAAACATCCAGTCAACCCTCTACCGGATAGAAGGAAGAAGAAAAGACAGCGAAATATGTTGAAAAACCCACTCTTCACATTGATGACATAATCAAATCAGTCACAGTGGATGGAAATCCTCAGCCAATGGTTGAGTTCTATGATGATTATGGTGAAGCAGATCAGAAAATATTGCAAGATGCCATAGTCAGGTACCTAAATATCTACAACAAAGCATTTATTGAAATTATATCTCTGATCCCTAAAAGCTTGGAGAAGGAACTAGAAACAAGAAAGAACAATTCCCAAGCTAAAGACCTAGAAATCCAGGAATAGATAGCAATTCAGCTATATCCTTCAATCGACCCCAAGACAATGAATATGGTATTCAAAGATTGTAAGGATGAGTTCAGAAGCAAAGCAAGGATGAATCAACTTATGCTTGGTGAGACTGACAAGGTAGCCAAGGACACATAAGAGATCCTCCGGAAGGCCTTCAAAAGATTTAATCTTCCTATTATAGAGGACTTGGGTACTGACCCCTCGACCACAAGTGTTGCAGAAGAGTCTACTGAGAAAATAACAGAAGAGGTAATGAATACCGGTGCAGAAACAACTAAGGACTTGGAATCCTCTGCTCCGAAAGAGGTGGCCCATGAACAAACCAACATCACTCCTCCAGTTTCCCCTACTGACTCCAGATCCAAAGGAGAAGAAAGAATAAAGGAGAAAGAAGCAGAGGTGAAGGGAAAAGAAGATATCAGTACAAAGGTTGTGGAAGGGGAGAAAGCTCCAAAAGACAGTTCTGTGACTGCAGAAGAAAAGAAAAATCTGTCTCCAGCAAGAGACACTACAGAATCAGTCAAGGACTTTTTGACAAAAGCAACTATGGAGATTCATGAACTGGAACTATTAAAAGGGCCATTAGATTTTGACTCTCTATCTCTGGTGAAAACAATGAAAATAGCTTCATTTGCAAATGCAAATATCAAAGAGAAACTACTGAAATCTCACATGGAAGACTGTGAGCTTTTAGAGGTAGCATCCAGAGTGTTGGAAAAAATCATGCCATCTTTTCAGAAGGATCCCACAGCCTCCTCTTCCGGTAATCTCAAAACTCTAGTCAACAGTGTTAGCACACATTTTGATTCTCTAGAGAAGTCAGCTGAAGAAAAGGTCTGGAAGGAGTTTTTGGATAAGAGATTCTCCGAAGTACAAGGTCTGATAACAAATGATAGGAGAGTTATGGATATTGGGATAAAGAGCTTGGAAAATGCTCTTAAAAGATGGTGGAAATATGTACAAATTTTGCTTATCTTGGCCCACAGTGACCAAAGATATTGAGAGGAAAGTAAAAGAACAAGAGGATAAACTATTAAGTCTGTCTCAAAGTTTTGATCCTCTCTCATCCTCCATAGTAAATCAAGAGTGTCAGACTATTGCAATCACAAATGCAATAAAGAATTTTGAGAAGGAAAGGAAGAACATAATTAGCTAAATGGGTGAACTTAGAAGGATAATTATCCCTAAGTTAGAGGCCATGCATGCGGCCATAAGTGATGCTCAGACTACCACCCGAACCAATGATCCGATAGATCTTAAGAGGGCAGAAGCTTTTGCGTTCCTGTTGAGCGGTCATATTTCAATTTTGGACAGAATGAAGCAAAGTTGGGTTACAGAATTTATTCAATTGAAGACAACTTTTGCAGACATACTTCAGTATATGTAAGTATGCCATACGTATATACTTATGCGGCTAAGTATAGTTGAATTTTTGAAAGTTTTGATATGCGGACCCTACCCTTTGCCATTGATGTCAAAGGGGAGTGAAGAGAAGTGAAAAATGTTGTAGCCAGATAAGGGGGAGCTCCGGAAAATGTACATAAAGACAAAGCATCTACTAAGGGGGAGTATAGTATAACACTTAGTCATTTTTCACTAAGTGTTGCCATCAATGCGAAAGGGGGAGATTGTTGGCAAGAGACACATTGGAGCTTCTTGATTGTTGTCATTGATGGCAACAAAGGTTATCCCACACATCCGCAATGCATGATAAGTCCTCACCGGAAGTCAGATTGAAGAAGTGTTGAGGTTCGGTAAGCAAGAATAGAGTAGTCAGTAAGGTCTGATAGACAAGTCCGAATCTCTTAGTAGAAGTATCTCAGTAAAGTACAGATTTGGGGAAGTCAAGAGGAGTATCTTGACTGATAGATTCCAAGGTTTGAGCCTCCAGTGTGGAAAGGATAAAGAGATATGAATGCTTGAGTGTCAGGTTCCCAAGTGACAGTGTGAATAGAGGAAGAACTGACTGGTAGAACATCAGACATTATTCCAGATGTGTTACTGATGTTGGTAAAGGTTATGAAGGCATAAATTACATTTGGCTGACATGATTGATGATTTCCACAAGTATATCCTTGATCTGTATTACTTGGTAAGCAAGGATTCAGCTGACAGATCAGAGTTTAGGTAAAATATTGACTATTTCGGGTGCCAACTAGAAAGGTGATGAAATCACTTGTGAGGATATATATACAAGATAGATTTAGTTATGAGAAGTGTTGTGTGTTGTGAAAGTGTGCGAAGAAAAGAAGGAGAATCAAATAAAAGCAGAAAGGAAGGTCCAGTATGTGAAAGAAGAGCAGCACAAAAGAAGAGGAAAAATGAAGTGCAGCAGATCAATATACAGAGCCTAACCGGAACTGAACTACAGCATATATTGATGCTCCTTATCAGTTCAAGTATTGTATTACACTCTATAATTTGTAGACAGTGTGTCTCTTGTAGGCAGTGTGCCTCTTGTGAGCAGTGTGCTCAGGCAGTGAGCCCTAATTGGCCAATGCCATTTTGTAATCCTATTCTTCTAACAAAGAATACAGTCTTGGGTTAATCACCCCGTGGTTTTATCCCTTAACAGGGTTTCCACATCAAAAATATTGTGTCGTGTATTTCCATTTCATGGTTATGTTTGCTTGTTTGATGCTGCACTAATTATTAAGAAAGTTCAGAAAGTAGAAATAATTAAGATAACTGATTCACCCCCCCTCTCAGTTATCAACACTATCGACTATAACTTACTCAAGATTAGGTTGAATGCATTCAAATGTTGTACAATCGAATCTCCATATTTTATTTTTAGAGAATAATTTTTTCTTTTCAAAAAAAACTTTTTAACAAGACTCTTAGTTTGGTAAATTTCTCCTATTATTTTCCATAAATTATATGTAGTAGATTTTTTAGAAATATTCAAAAGAATATAATCAAACAAACCTAATTGTATAGTGTCAATGGCCTTTTTGTCATGTCTTGCCCGATCTTCATTTGAAATCTTTTCCAATTTATTTTCCCTTTTCACAAAAATCCATTGATCTCTTTCTTCCAATAAATCCTCCATATTTAGCTTCTAAATTTTAAAACCTGAGCCATTGAACTTTTCAATCTCCAAAGGGGATGAGCTAGCCATGATCTCTATCACCCAAAACTTGAATCTGCAACAAAAACACAACAAAATCCCATTTTAGAAAAAAACCTAATCAAACACTCTAAAATAGGAATCCCTCTCTCTAATCAAGCCAACTATGACTCTAATACCAAATGTTGAAAATAGCACGTGAAACAATCAATGAGAAATGATATTCTTTAATGCATCCAAATTACTTAATCATGATAGATCATAAGATAAAATGGAAATCAACAATGAAAACAAATGAAAACCATAACACAATAGACTCATAGGCCCATGCAGAAATCATTGTAGGAAAAAACTCCACACCCAAATAGGCCCAACCTTGTATTAGTCCTAAAAATAGTTACATCAACACAATTTTCTTATCTCTTTGTATTATGGCAACATAACAATGTTCAAATGACATGTAAAACAATCTCATAATACCACCATCTCAATGCATTAATTTACATGAGATATGGATATAAGATACCATGAATGGTATTCAAAAGCTAGTGGCCAATACCATTCACCATATTCTAGGAATCCACCCCCATCTTGGGGAATCTCACAACTCACCAAAATCAGTCAACCACTCTGAATAGGAACTCTTCTTATGCACCTTACACCCACCTCATGCACCATAAACATGATAAATTCTATCATAACAGTATAATTGGGCAAGATCCCAAGCCTAGGTACACCATGGAAAGATTGTCCAAATTTGTCATAAGATCCATTTGTAAAAGATCGTCTTACATCATTTTACACCTCCTAATCTTTACCCAATTTCCAATATCTTCCCAAGTGCAGCTCCTTACTTAAATGCCACTATAATTACATGTGAGATAATAGATAATAATAAATAATTTTTCCTACCACCTAGGAGGATCATCCAATTCTACCCTCGCCATGATCCTTAGAGACAACATTATTTATTGACAACAATAATTAAATAAAAAAATTTAGTATGAAAAAGGAGAATGATGACAACTAGGATGCACACTAGATCAAACCCTTTTCCATATAACATTCAAGGACAAGACCAAGCCAAATCACTACCAAATGGAGAAGAACTTAGATACAGATCTTGTACCCAGGTATGTTATAGAAGAATCAGATTTAATTCAACCTTTTTATCAAACCCTAGGACAATAATGCATGAAACCCTAGTTTAATAATGATTAGCTTATAACACAATAGGTACAATAGTATTTCATAAACCAATTACACAGGGATGATCAGGAAGATGATAGAACCTGTCTCCTGAAATCAAAGGTGTCAGAGGACTATTTCGAGACCACCCAAGTCGTGAATGGAAGATTCTACCCAGAGTCAGAACTAGAAAGATGTTTCCTTGATGCTAGATCTGAAGTCACGAAGGGCAGAAAGACTAGGGCACCACCACCCAAGTCTTTGATGGAGGAATATTCTGTAACTATTGTCAGATCTTGAAACCCTAATCTTCACTAAGTCTTCCTATATCTGCACATTCTCTAGATCTCGCTCATGTAACCTGCACACAAGAAGGTAAGAAGGCTTTGGGGGGTTATGGTGTTTAGGGACTTGCCTTAGTCAAATCCCAGGATAGCATTCAATCTTCCCAACACCATTGATTGATAAAGAGTGTGTGCCCTTGTAGGGGCAAAGGCTAAAAATAATGATAATAAGATAATTCAAATGATGATAAACAACAATTATATCACCTATGTGATAATCCCTTAGAATGATGAAGATCCTTCAAATCCTACGGAGGATATATGAAAGATTCAGGCATGGAAGAACTAACCAACATTTTTGTTGCACATTTATAATTGTGCATATGTTCTCCAATTCAATACAATAGTTTCTTTTTAAAGTGTTTCACACCTTTGAATTTGTAATTAAATTCTAGCTTAAGGTTTCATTTGCATATTCTATGAACTTGTGAATTACCAATTACTTTGTAGGTTTTCCCTCTGATCCACCTAAGAATCAAATCATCTTAGTTGATTCTTCACTTGATACATTCAAGAGTGTTGAATCTTAAAGACATCATCTAATGTAGATCTATATATGATGTCAAATTTGTCATACTTATATGCATCCATTTCAAAGGGAAAAAAACCAATTATTGCAATTCATTGATTGCAATCCACCAGCGGATCTTCAATATTGAGCTTCCAAAGCTCAAAGTTTGTGTTAAATTTTTTATCTATATTCTAGAAGTGCTAACCATTTTATGCATGAAATTAAGATTCACATATGTAAAGTTTCCACTCAAATAAGGAGTTATATCAAAGCCTAAATGTCCTCTCCTACCACAAATCTAAATAAGTTATTCAAGCTCTAATACCAGATAAAATGAAATAATGTTAATCTTATAAGAGAAGCAATGATAATATCTAAAAAACCAACAACATAACAAGTGACATAGTGTTTACCCTTAAAGACCATATAAAAAATATTTAAAAAACAACAATAATAGCACATTCAACTATATTACTCAAAGGAACAAAGTTACGATATTATCTATTTTAGTGCTATCAATGGAGATCTTTAACTCTATATTCTTAAGTTAATATAGTAATATGTACAAGTGTAATAAAATTATCATACAATCTTCATCTCATGTCAATGGAGATCCTCAACTCTATCTTTTGGAGCCAATTGGACAATATGTATCTATAATAAAGTCACCATGTACAATATTCATCCTGAATGTCTAATATATAGGCCAAGGAGATCTAGGAAACTACGAATGGTTTTCTAAAACAACAAATAGTTTTCTAAAACCATGAAGCAACGTAATTAAATTAATCCAACTTGAACTAATGCAATCCACATCATGTCTAACTCCTTCCAACATAATGTGTAACTCCCAAGGGGGAATATGTTAGGGTTAGCCGGCAAAAGATATCAATTAAATGCAAATAAAGATTAAACAGAGAAATAGAAATACACAGAAATAATAACGAGACAAGTTTTAACGTGGTTCACTCAAACTCGGGCTACATCCACCAAACAGAGAGTCCAATATTATTATCCAGTAAATCAAACTGATTACAATCAGCAATCCCTGCAACTCAATACCGCTGCAAAATGCTACAATACAATATCAAAACCCTAACCCTTAGCTACTTTTTATCAAGATTTTGTTGGTTACAAAATAGGGTTTTCTTATGTCGGTCAATGAAAAAATTAACTTCCGGTGCATTATAAAATAATAAAAAATTGTGTGAGGTTTCAGGGGCGTTGCCCCTGAGCCCCCACGGGGGTGCTGCCCCTCGACCCCGCCCTGTATCGCGATAGGGAACGCGCCAGGGGCGCTGCCCCTGGACCTCGCAAGGGGCGCTGCCCCTTGACCTAGTAGGAATTTGGGGGGAAACCGCACCGATAAAAGTGGGGTAAATATAACCTCTGAGTCAGATTAGGCTCCATATAACAACAATCTCCCACTTGGAGACTGATCAGACTCCACACCATATCATCTCCCACTTGGAGACTGATCATAACACCACTGACCCTGTAGCTCCCACTAGAAATAAGCACCTGGGACTCTGTTGTTCTGTTTTTGGTTGTTTTCAGTCTAGAAGACCAACCGAAGCTGAAGAGGAGCTCAGCTTCTCCCTTGTCACTGCCTTTGTAAACATATCTGCTGGATTGTCATCTGTATGTATCTTTGCCAGCTGTAACTGTCCATCATCCAACACCGACTGAATGAAGTGATACCTCAACTGTATATTGTTGGTCTTTGAATGCAAGGCAGAATTCTTTGCAAGATGTATGGCACTCTGGCTATCCGTAAACAAATAATTGTTAACCTGTTGTGTGCCCAATTCATTCATGAAATATTGTAGCCATATCATCTCCTTGCTTGCCTCTGTTGCAGCTACATATTCTGCCTCTGTGGTGGATAAAGCAACCACCTTTTGTAACCTGAAAATCCAACTCACCGATGTTCCTCCTACAGTAAAGACATAACCTGTAGTACTCCACCTGGTATCAATATCTCCTGCCAAATCTGAGTCTACATAGCCTGCTAAAACAGTATTAGAGCCCCCAAAATATAAGTGTTTATTGGATGTGCCTCTCAAATACCTGAGAATCCATTTTACTGCATTTCAATGCTCTAATCTGGGATGACTCATATACCGGCTAACGACTCCTACAGTATGTGCAATATCTGGTCGCGTGCATACCATGGCATACATTAAACTGCCTACAACTGAAGCATATGGTACCTTGGACATTTTCTCTTCCTCCTCTTATGTCTTAGGACACATGTCCTTAGTCAATTTCAAATGACTAGGCAAAGGTGTGCTGACAGCGTTTGTATTCTCCATGTGGAATCTCTGCAACACCTTTTCAACATAAGCAGCCTGAGATAGAGTTAAATTTATGTTCTGCCTATCTCTGCAAATTTTCATACCAATGATTTGTTTTGTTGCCCCCAAATCCTTCATATCAAATGACTGTGCCAACTGTTGTTTTAACTCTCTTATGTGATCCATGTTAGACCCAGCTACAAGCATGTCATCAACATATAAACATAAAATAATGGAGCTATCATTATCTAACCTCTTAAAATAAACACAATGGTCAGAATTACACCTGCTGTAGCCTTGCTCAGCCATAAAATTGTCAAATTTTAAATACCATTGCCGAGGTGCTTGTTTCAAGCCATACAAACTCTTCTTCAATCTGCACACTAGTTTCTCCTTACCTTTGACCTCAAATCCTTGGGGTTGTTCCATATAGATCTCCTCCTCCAAATCACCATGGAAAAAGGTAGTTTTAACATCTAGCTATTCCAAATGTAAATCTTTAGCAGCCACAATACTTAAAACAGTACGAATAGAAGTCATCTTGACAACCGGAGAAAATATCTCATCAAAATCAATGCCCTTTTTTTGTGCAAATCCTTTTACAACTAACCGGGCCTTAAATCTTTTCTTACCTCCATCTTCCTCTTTCAGCCTGTAAACCCATTTATTTGGTAAAGCCTTTTTACCTACAGGTAACTTACATAATTCCCAAGTCTGATTTTTCAGCAATGAGTCCATTTCTTCTTTCATTGCAAGCTCCCACTGAACCTGTGTATCCACCTGCATAGCTTCATCATACCCTTCTGGTTCACCAGCATCTGTTAACAAAATAGAATACAAAGAGGGAGAAAACCTTTCAGGAGGTCTACTTATCCTTGTGGACCGTCTAACATTCACTGGAGTTTGTGGTATTTCTAGTTGCTGTTCTGGAGCATGAGGAACCACTGGAACATCACTAGTTGGAGTATCATCTAGCACAACATAATCCTTTTCTTGCTTCTCATGCTGCTGCAACTGATCTTTGTACAACACCTTCTCATTGAATATAACATCCCTGCTTCTCACAATTTTTTAATTTTCAAAATCCCAAAGCCTATAACCAAATTTATCAATGCCATATCCAACAAAGGTACACCTTTTTGATTTTGCATTCAGCTTGGTTCTATTTTCAGAATCTATATGTGCAAATGCTTCACAGCCGAAGGTTTTCAGAAAAGAATAACTCACCTTCTTTCCTGTCCATGCTTCCTCTGGAATACCACAGCCCAAAGGAACTGAAGGACCTCTGTTAATTAAATATATAGCAGTGTTGACAGCCTCTGCCCACATGTTTAAAGGCAGCCCAGCATGCAATCTCATGGTCCTTGCACGCTCCATTATTGTCCTATTCATGCGTTCAGCCACTCCATTTTCCTATGGAGTCCCTGGAACTGTTTTCTACCTACGAATTCCATTAAAGGAACAATAATCTTCAAATTCTTTGCTGCAATACTCACCGCCATTATCAGATCTGAGACATTTTAATCTTTTACCCGTCTCATTCTCAACCAAGCTTCTCCATTTCTTAAATGTTTCAAATACATCAGATTTCTGTCTAAGGAAATAAATTTAGACCTTTCTAGTTGCATCATCTATGAATGTAACATAATATCGAGAGCCACCGAGAGAAGATACCTGAGCTGGTCCCCATACATCTGTATGCACAAGCTCTAATTTTTTATTTTTCTTTTGCTTCCCATCCTTGAGAAAATTGACTCTCGTTTGTTTTCCATACACACAACTTTCACAGAAATCCATATTAATATATTTCAGACCTGGTAAAACTTTCTTAGAATGAAGTACCTTCATACCTTTTTCACTCATATGCCCAAGTCTGTTATGCCACAGTGTTGTCTCAGAACCTGCAGCAACTTTTCCAGTCTCTTTCTGCAAACCTGCAGCAACTGTTCCTGAACCTGTTTGTTTTTTCTCTGTAACAGCTAAAGTAGAAGGAACAGTATGACCTGTACAAAGATATAAGGTGCCTACTTTCACACATTTTGCTACTACTAAGGCACCTTTTGAAACCTTCCAATTTTTATCAGTAAATGTAACAATGCAACCTTGTTTAGTTAGCTGCCCTATTGAAATTAAATTCCTACTGAGCCTTGGAACATGCCTTACCTCTTGTAGTAGCCAATGATTCCCATTCTGCAACTTAATCTTGATTCTTCCCTTTCCAGCAATCTGACAAGGTTCGTTATCTCCCAAATAAACCAGCCCAAAATCCCCTTGGACATAATCAAGGAAATAACTTCTATGGGGCGTAGCATGAAATGAGGCCCTTGAATCTAAAACTCATGAATCATCAGCATTATCTAGGGAAAGAATCAAAGCATCATCTTCAGACTTATTGCTTACCACATTTGCTTCCTTATTGCCTTCTTGTTTGTCTCCTTTGTTTTTCCGAGACCAGCAATCTTTCTTCAGATGACCTAGTTTTCCACAGTACCAGCAATCCTTCTGTCCTCTGGTTTGAGATCTTTTGTCCTTTGATTTTCCTCGTGACTTCCCATGACCTCCAGAACCTTTTCCTCTCTCCTTTGATCTGCCCCTGCTTTCTGCATTCAAAACACTGCCTGATTTGGATCCACCTGAGCTTTTCTTATGAATTTCCTCACTCAGAATAACACCAACAACATCATCAAATTTTAGGGTATTTGAACCAGAAACAGAGTTACTAACTGCCATTACCAAACTATCCTAGCTTTCAGGCAATGAACATAATATCAAGAGAGCTCTAACTTCTTCATCAAATTTTACATTTATAGAAGTCAATTGACTGACAATCGTATTAAATTCATTTAAATGACCTGTCACAGATCCACCTTCAACCATTTTCAAATTAAACAACTGCTTCATGAGAAATACCTTATTTGAGGCTGAGGGTTTTTCATACAATTTTGCCAAAGCTTTCATCAGACCATCTGTTGTCTTCGCTTCCGTTATATTAAATGCCACCGACGGTGCCAAGTACAACCGAATGGTTCTCAATGCCTTTCTGTCAAGAAGATTCCAATCCTCATCAGACATTGTTGCCGGTTTCTTGGCTACTCCTTCCAACAGCCTCCATAAATCCTTTTGATAGAGGTAATCCTCCATCTGCATCTTCCATAACTGATAGTTCTGCCCATTGAATTTATCAACCTTCGTTTTACCCTCGTCCGCCATTGCTCCCACTCAACCGTGAGACTTTCCTGCAGACAATAATCAAACACAACCCGCTCTGATACCACTTGTTAGGATTAGCCGGCAGAAGATATCAATTAAATGCAAATAAAGATTAAACAGAGAAATGGAAATACACAGAAATAATAACAACGAGAGACAAGTTTTAACGTGGTTCACCCAAACTCGGGCTACATCCACCAAACAGAGAGTCCAATATTATTATCCAGTAAATCAAACCGATTACAATCAGCAATCCCTGCAACTCAATACCGCTGCAAAATGCTACAATACAATATCAAAACCCTAACCCTTAGCCACTTTTTATGAAGCTTTTGTCGATTACAAAATAGGGTTTTCTTATGTCGGTCAATGAAAAAATTAACTTTCGGTGCATTATCGCGACAGGGAACACGCCCCTGTATCGCGATAGGGAACGTGCCAGGGGCGCTGCCCCTAGACCTCGCAAAGGGCGCTGCCCCTTGACCCCGTAGGAATTTGGGGGGAAACCACGCCGATAAAAGTGGGGTAAATATAACCTCCGAGTCTGATTAGGCTCCATATAACAGCAGAATATTGATTCCTACAAATAACAGGGTCATATGTTCAACCCAAGCACTTCAAATTGGAGCACTAATTGCTCCTACATCCTATAAACACCTAAATTTTATCTATCACCACTCTTGACACCATATCAATTCATCATCCTAAATTAAACCCATTGCATAATAACGTTCTCATCAATAGTTAATTAAATAATTAATGGGTTAATTAAATAATACAATTATTTAATTAACTAATGATGAAAAAGTTGGTATGCAATGATTTAATTTAGGATGATGTGAATATGGTGTCAAGAGCCATGATATATAAGATTTAGGAATGTGAGCACAAAAATCAAAATTAAAAGCTGGAAAACAAATGCAAATAAAATGAATCCTATTCTAAAAAATAATGCAAATATAAAGATTAAGCATAATGAAATTCAACAATAACATTCAAATAAACAAGGTCACCAAATATGAACTCCATCATTGCAAGTGGATTTATTCCATGGATTGAGACGTGGTTGCTCAACAAAATTGCTTCAAAAATGTTAGTAGCATGTACCTATGCATTCATGTTAATGGTTTTTGGAAGATTTGAACCTTCATTTATAATGTTTTGGCTAGGAGGATGGATGGTGATGATTTGTTTGGAAGATCTACAGTGGAGGTTGCTTGAGATAAATTTCCTTGGATCAAGGAGATGGATAGCCATGATTAAGTTTGTTCAAAATGAAGGGATGAGATTAAGTTGGCTAAAAATAGAAAAAGTCATAAAAATTTAGTTGCAACCAAAAATAGTAAGGAAAAACAATTAGTTGATTATTTATTTTTAGAAATGGTGGAGGAAAAATAAATTAATTAAATAATAAAATATTATTTAATTAATTATCCATGTGAGGTGGAAATTAAACTAATTAAATATTTTTTATTATTTAATTAGATGTGAGGTGTAAATTAGACTAATTGTGAGATTAACTAGATTAATTAAATAATATAATTATTTAACTAAGTTAACAATGGATTAATTAAATAATTGTATTATTTAATTAATTAATTATGCACTGAATTAATTAAATAATATAATTATTTAATTAACTAATGATGAGAACATTAGTATGGAATGGATTTAATTTAGGATAATGTCGATATGGTGTCAAGAGCGGTGATAGATTATATTTAGGTGTCTACATTTGCCCCTCTTTGAAAGGCTACTATGACTAAAAGAAGCATTGCCTTTTCAAAAAAGTAGATGAAGACAAAGAATGGATGTAGGAGGATGCCCCAAGTGGCATGATGGTTAAAGAGATGCCCCCTCAAGAGGGCATGTGGGGATGAAATATATACATGGGTGCTCAAAATGAGAAGAGTAGTAGTTAATTAGAAGAAATGTGTAAGAAATAAAATGAGTGGAAATGATGTGATGATGAATGTTGTGAATCTTGCATAGAAATCCAAATGTTTGAGCAACCTGATTTATTATAGCATATGATATGATGCACCATGATATGAAAAAAACCATGATAACATGATTGCCAGATGTTGGGGACTGACCCAAAAGAAAAGGTCATAAGCAGGCATGTAACATATGGCATTATGATATGAAAGATCATGATTTTGTTGTTTCAATAATCTTGCAAGGGTCATTACAAATGTAAAAAAAATGATAAATACACAAGCAAGAAAGCATGCACAAATAATACAAAGAGAAACAAGATCTTTCTCATCGTCAATCTAAAAACCAAAGATTGATTGATGATGATGATGATAGCAATATTGATGTGGGAATGATATATCCCAAGAACAACATGAGGATTGGAAATGATATATTTTGATAACAGTGATTTGTTTAGAGTTGATCAAGGTTAACAACAAGACTAGGAACAAAACTGATGGATGCTTTTGGATATGTGCTAGATTGTTGGGCTAGATCTGTGTGGATTGGGATTGTGTTTGGATAGCCTTTTGCTTGGAACCAATGACAAGGGAAAACCAAGTCTAGAGAAAAGGATGAAAGGAGGATTGGATGGAAGGATTGAAGGATTGTAAATAGTGGATGGAATGGATGTAGTGTTTATGGGATGGATGGGGTATGGATTTATGGAAGGGTTTATGATGTGATCTCCAAGGACTGTGTCAAATATGAAAAGCATGCCCCACTCTACATATGCCACTCATATTTGTGATGATACATTGTAGGATTGGTTGCAAAAAGATTGGGTACATCAAGAGGCATCCCAAGAATGTTTCAACATTGTGCCCCTAACCTTATCAAGGTCGAAAGTGGGAAGAGAGGATGAATTGGGTACGATGGCATGAGTATGTGGATATGATGGATGGGTATGATAGGGATTGAAAAAGTTTTCCCCCAAGTGTAGGTTTAACATAGATAGTTGGCTTACACATGACACCCAAGAATAGGTTTTCATCATGGTACTTGCCCAAGATTCCATAAGAATGGTTTTCACCATTGGACGAAAAAAAAAATACTCGACTTTTTTTATGTTCTAATTTTTCTAAACTTTTTTTTAATTTTTTTCCTATGATTGGGATTTTTAGATTTGGATTTGGGATTTTGGATTCAAGCATCTATTTCCATGTATCACATCCTAAATAATTGCTTCACATGGACCATGTTGTTGGTGTTATGTTCTATGGATGTTGTTGGGAACCTTGTTGATTACTAAGTTGGTTTCTCCCAAATGTAAACATGGTACCATCATAGCCCCTATGTTAGAGGATGTTTCCAAGGAAAATGGAATGGAAGGTAGGTTGGATGTATGGTGATTATGCAAAATATTGGATTAAAGGGATGCAATTTTGGATGTATGTTGGATTTGGATTTGGTTATGTATAAGGGGTGGATGGAAGGATGGGATTGTGGAGGCATGAGTAAATGTCATGGGACCAAGGGGAATTGAGACCAATAATTGCACACACCATGTTACATCCTATGATTGGATTTGCTTAGGATGGGATGATGGGTTTTGAAGCTTTAGATTTGGATTTGGGATTTTGGGTGTATGGGATATGAGACTCGTAGGGATGCTTGGATTTTTATATTTTAGATGTTGGGATTGGGATGGGGGATTTTTGGACTGTAGGTTTTGGGATTTAGGGACCTGAATGGATTTTAGATTTAGACTTGGGATTAGAATATTTGGATGTGGATTAGGATTTTTGAATTGGATTTTGGATGGGGAATGTTTGAATTTTGATGTGGGTATAAGATTTGGATATTTGGATTAGTATGGTGGATTTTTGGACTTGGAGATGGAATTAGATTTTGGAGATGTGGATTTGGATGCTCCAATTTGATTCATTGCTTCTCTTTTCTTTGGGACCTAAACTACTTTTTTGCTTCCTTTTTATTTGTGGGCCCATGTTGCCTTTTTCACTCATTTTGATTTTTGATTTGATATTACATGTTGATGCTTTGTGACATGGTGATCATTGGTTCATGTGGGATCTTTGCTTCATAAGCAAGGGCATCCAAATCACTTTCAAAGTCTATGTTATGGTCTCATGGGGAATATTCTCTTGGAATCCCATGAATTTTGTGATAGCCTCATCATTTTGGAATAAGTCAAACAATGTCCAATTTCATTGGTTTTAATCAATAAGTTTAGGTGATCGATGGTCAAGGTTGGTGATAGGGCTAGTGGTGTTGATGAAAGGGTTGGTGGTAGCAAACTCTTAATGGGAGCCATGGGAGGAACCTATTTTTGTGTTGGAAGAAGTTTCCTTAGAATTTGAGGAATTGTTATAAACATTTTTAGATTATTCATCTTGATATTTGTAGCCAATGCCTTGAAATCCTTGATTTGTATTAACATGTATGGGCTCCAATATTCCTTTCTCATGGAGACCTAACCATTTGCCTTGATATTACATGATTTAACACATTTGATTTACAATGGGATACTTGTCATTTTGGAAACAATACATGGATCCATTTTATATAGGCAAGAATCAGTGATAGTTGTAATTTGTTGTTTTGTGAGAAGACCAACTCAAATAAAGGGTGTTGAACCAAGGTAATAGGATTGTGAATTGGGGATGGCATTAATGTGGGTGTTTTGACCCTAAGATTCTATTGGATCATGAAAGGTACAAGCTTGTGTGCTTGGATCTTGATTTGGTTGGGGACAAGTATGTGCATGCTTTGAAACAAGCTCTTGACATATTTGTATTTACTTTGTCGACAAGATGGATGAGTGCCATTTTCTTCAACATCTCCTTTAGCGACTAATGTGTGGATATACTCCTCTATTTTTGTGCATGTATTGGTGCGGGTCTTTGACTCTTATGGTTTTTATGGATCTTATGGATTTTAGATTTTACGGATTTGATGGACCTTTTAAATAGAACATTTATTTTCCCACCTAGGTTGGCTTGCAAGGGTGATGACTTTAGGAGGATCTTGGACATTCTTGATAGGAATTGGGTTGGCGAATTCATTATCGACACTACACTTATATTTGTGAAAAAAGGAGGGCATTGGATTAGTGATGTTGGATGACTCCTCAACTTTGCTCTTGTTATTTTGGTTAGGATTTTTAGCTAGTAGCTGGAGGAAAGTTCTCATAGCAGAGTGGTATGAGATAGGATTGGATTGTGGATTGTATGTTTCACATTATTGGTGGTTGGATTTATGGGATTGATTAGATTGCAAAGGTTTTGAGGATGAAGGATTTGCATAGGAGGTGAAGGTTACTAATTTCTCACATAAGGTTGGGAGTTTAGATATGGATGAGCTATGAGGGCCTTGGGCTAGAGTGGTGTTTCCCTTGTCAAAGTCACTATAAGGGTGAATAATAGGTATTTGATTTGGATTTGAGGGGCAACTAATACTAGGAGGTTTTTGATCTAAAGGTTCTTGGTTGTTCATGATTGGATGATAAAGTCTATGACAAGATTGCTCAAAATAATATCATCAAAGGTATCATTGGTATATTCTTCTTAATCCACAAGACTAACATCATTGTCATGTTCAAAGGGGTTTTCATATTGGTATAATGGATTTGTAATTACCATGTTTTTTGTTTGGATTTTGGATGGGATTCTAGCTTTCTCAATAAACTTGTTGAACCAGGGGCCCATGATGCTTGTTTTGGTTAGGCTTTGGATTTTACTTGTTTAGATGTTGGATTTTACATAGATTTAGCACAAGGGGGAAGACAAAGTAAACACGCAAACAATCTAACTATTCAAGTGGAGTGTTTGGTTTTGTGAGCCCACAATTATACCTAGACTTGGTCATGGATAATATGACCCATTTTCTCAAGGTACTAACCAATTTTAATCCTCAAGATCACCTTAAGGTGTGAGAGGAGGGCATACATGGCCTACTATTCCATTTCCAAAGGTACGGGGTGAGTAACTTCCCATGGCTAACTGCTTACTAGTGCATCACAAAGATCAAATGGCCAAAAGGTTCATATGCTAGGCATGTTCAAGTTCAACTAGGTGCGTCACAAAGACCAAATGGCCAAAAGGTTCATATGCTAAGCATGTACAAATTTAACTAGGGAAGTCCACTTTATACCCGAAGGTACGTGAGGTTCAAGTCCATGAAATTAGGGTGTATGTCTAAAGGCTTGGATTGAGAGGGAAACCCACTCTCGTCCTTCATTTAGCAAGCTATAAAGTTTCTTGCTAGTTTGGCCAAACAAAAATTCTACCCTATAGGGAGAGTCTTTCGATTCTTAATCCCCAAATTTATATACCCACCGAAACATAGGGTGTGGGTTGATGCTTGGTGATGAAATTCAAGTCATCAGGCACCCTAAAAATATTTTTAAAAAGGAAGAGATGAGTATTTTTTTATTCCCAAGATTGTGAGATCGCATGAGGGAAGAGCATACACACTCGGTCTTTGGGTTACGTATGTGAAATAAACCACTTTTGATCTTCAAGGTCACCCAAAGGTGTGAGAAGAGAGCATATGTAGTTTAAATCATGAAAACATGACACACAAAAATGAAACAAGATGCATACAAAGACTAATTCCTTTAGAAAATGAATTGCATTCTTTTCAAGATTGGATAATCGAATCCGCATGGAAAAGTGTTAATAGTTTGAAGAATTCAACCTTTGACACACGATTTTCCTACAAGTTAGAAAAATTAAAACACGAAAGAAATAACATGCCAATTGTTAATGATCAATACATTTGTTATCATATATCAAAATCATTATATAAATATAAAGAAAATTGATAGATATTAACCAACAAATAAATTGACTTAACAATTAAAACACCATGTAGATTATACAAAATACATTTTTTGCAAAGTAAATTTTAGCCCTAGAATGTGAACTGCAAATTTTGCAAATATATTTTTTATCGTGAATTGCCCCTTGCAAGAAGGCAAAAAGTCATGAATGTTGGATATTACAAAATGAAGTGTTTGGGAGGGTGTTGAACATTGTTGGCAGCTATGAATGGCATACGATGCCACTTCCATGCCCCTTTTCCAGCATTCTTCACACCTTGGTCAAAAAGTAGTAGTGTTTTGGACTTGAGCACCCAGAAAAACACAAAGAAAGGCAAGTTTTTGTTAGATCTTATAGTTGGAAATGCTCTAACAAACTTTGACACCCACCAACAACACCATAGAAGATATATTTTCTCATATATGATGGCTGGAAATGTTCAAACTCCCACCAAAATGTGAAGAGAGAGAGAGAGAGATTTTATTAAATATTATAGTTGCAAATGCACGTGAACACCATGGCACAACCAGCTTCAAATAAATTCATGAATACATCGTGGCACGGCCTACTATGTTGGCATGTCTTTGAGGCATTTTTCCTGTCAGGTCATGCCATATATAATTTCCCAAATAGTGTTAATAGTCTCTCATACAAAAAAATCAATGTCTTATGCAATTTCGAATAAATGTGCTTGCAAAATCTTAGCAAACATTCTCTTTATCATGAAACGAAGATAGGATTTTTATAGCATAAAATGCAAAGCGTGAGATTGTGGCTCGAGGCTCCACCATGGTTACCAAAATGTGAGCACAAAAATTAGAATTAGAAGCATGAAACAAATGCAAACAAAATGAATCATATTCTTAAAATTAAAATAATGCAAACCTTAAGATTAACCATAATAAAATTTAACAATATTCAAATAAAAGGTTACTAAATATGAATTCCATTGTTGCACGTGGATTTGCTTAATGGATTGGGGTGTGGTTGCTCAACAAAATTCCTTCAAAATGTTGGCAAGATTTTGATTATTCATGTTGATGATTTTTGGAAGCTTTGAATCTACATTTATAATTTTTTGGTTGGAAGGATGGACGGTGTTGATTTGTTTGGAAGATCTATGGTGGAGGTTGCTTGAGATGAATTTTCTTGGATCAAGGAGAAGATGGATGGTCATGATTAAGTTTGTTCAAAATGAAGGGATGAGATTAAATTGGATAAAAATAGAAGAAGTCATAAAGAATTAGTTGCAAAAAAATAGGAGGGAAAAGCAATTAGTTGATTATTAATTTTTGGAAATGGTGGAGGGAAAATAGATTAATTAAATAATAAAATATTTTTAATTAATTAGCCATGTGAGTTGGAAAATGAACTAATTAAATAATAAAATTATTTAATTAGATGTGAGGTGTAAGTTAGACTAATTGTGAGATGAACTAGATTAATTAAATAATATACTAGTGGTGAATTGGATTAATTAAATAATTAATGATGGGTTAATTAAATCATTGTATTATTTAATTAACTAGTTATATACTAATGTAATTAAATAATATAATATTTAATTAACTAATGATGAGAACATTAGTATGGAATGGGTTTAATTGAGGATGATGTTGATATGGTGTAGGAGCGATGATAGATAAAATTTAGGTGTCTACACAACCCTCTTACACATGACTATAAATAGTCAGTCAAAGTTGTTCCACCTAATCTATATGTAACCTAACTTCAATGCTCTTTTACACCCATCATAATATAACTTCCAAGTGACATAGTATATCATCCAAAATAATCTTAAGATTCCTCTCAATGATAGCACCCCATTCCATGAAGGTACCCAAATATGATACATTAGAAACATGAAATAATTACAAAATCTTATCCTAACCAAATTTGACCAAGGTTTTTTCTAAATAAAAATTTTACCTTTATATACATTTGTAGACAATAAAAGGCACTAACCTTTTTTTCAACTTTCTTGCTATTAAAATATTTCCCGCTTCCTATCTTACAAAAACATAAATGGTTCAATATGATTGTTGAAATATTTTTGTTCCCCCAAATTTGATATAACACTACAAAGTTAGGCATCTCAACAACCAATTTCTCCAAGTCTCACTCCTTAACCCTAAGTACCTTTTAGCAATAGAAATTAAGAACCCTACACCAGATATTTACACTTATTTTTGTGGAGCTACACTTATTTTTATTGAGCTCCACAAAAATAAGTTAAGAAACCATAAAAATGAGAAAAAAATCTCAAACGTGAGCTAAAATAACATAAACCAAAAGACAAACCATAACACGTAAAATAAATTGTTTAATAGAAAAATTTATCTTACATTATTTTCCATCATCATGTAGCATTAGAACGCAACAAACAACAAGTAATAACAAAAAATCCAAATGTTTGTCGTGACAATAATGGCAAGGTTGAGTTCTAGTTTGTTGGTAGTCTTAGTGTTGGTTCTAATAATTTTGTTGAGGCCATGGCCATTTGCCAAGCTCTTTTAGAAGCAAAGCTAAAAATTTTAACAATATTATTTTGGAATCCGACTCTAAAATTTTGATTGATCACTTCAAAAGGCAGTCTTCCTCTCACATCCAATAGTGGTAGTTGAATGAATGTAAGACAGACATCAACATCCTCATTTGTATTTCAATTTGTGTAATAAGGGAAGGAAATCAGGTTACTAATTTTTTGGTTGAATTAGCTTCTAACTAGAATGACATCAAGGTTGAAACTAGAAATAATAAGGATTGCCTTACTTGGGACTTGAGAAGGGACTTTAGTGTTCTTGTGAATACTAACTACAATGCCTCTTTGGATTCTTGATTCTTATTGGTGTGCTTCTTGCTGGTGTGTTGGTTCTTGTGGTGTTCTTCATGTTTATTCCTTTATGGTTAACACTATTATTGCTATTTGTTTTAAGCAATTTTCCTGTTGGTCCAGTTTTTTTAACATAAAGACAAACATTACCTCTGACACTCAAAGCATGTACAATCTTGAGGGGAACAAGTGCTTATGTCTTGTCTATTGGGTTTGGAGGGTTCCTCCTCTCTTATTGATTGTCTATTTTTAGTCCATCTTGATTTTCTAGAATTGGTGTGCCATGAGTTTTTTAAGACTAGTGGACCTACTTTGTAATTTGTCATTTTAATTAAAAAATTGCCTTTATATTAAAATAACAAATAATTTATTATGATTATTCAAGCTTATGAATATGATTAGATATTCTTTTCTATCATTATTATTTTAACTTTATTTTTAGTTTTTGTTGAAGGTAGTTGTAGGTACATATGTTTCCATTGCTTTACTTGTTTAATTTATTTGTTTATGGAATTGTGTGAGGAAAAAATTATTTGGTTTGTCTAAAGTTCAATGTTTTTTAATTTTATTTTCTTCAAAAATATTCAAATCTAATTTTTTAATTGGACTATTGGTATTTTTGCTAGAGAAAAGTTTTTCATTAGTTAAATTCAAGAAAAAGACATGTCCAACGGCAAAGCATGGCAAGGTAAAAATTTAAAATAATGTCTAAAGTTCTTCATTTCATTATGAATCACACCCACCATGAATTTTTTACACACATTTGGACTAATATTTAGTACATCTTACTCCATGCAAATTGATTATATATATTAATTACTATTATGATCATTTCTTTTAATGTGTTGCACACAGTTTTTCAACTAATGCTTGCAAGACATAGTGATAAGATTCATGTTACAATATGATTCAATGAAGCCTACTTCACAACAATAGAAGATCTAAACCATTCTTTAGAGAAGTTGAACTGAATTTTTTGCACATAAATCATAGAAAATCCCATTATAATGGAAAGGAAATGGTTGTATTGGGCCCTTAATCTTGTGTTGTTCGACAACACCTCTTCGTTCATTTTGGATACAATGTAGTTGAACCCACCTACTATAGTGAGAAATTCATGGCATTCAAGGCAATTTTTTATTTTCTTTCATGGGTTCCACAGATTTAATTGAACTTCTCTGCACTCATGTTTGAAAGACAACTTTCATGTGAAGATTGATAATATGACTATTAATTTGAATCTAATTTTGAGTGGGAAGCCTGCAACATTTGAGATGTCTACAACTTTTGCCAAGTCCAAGCTCAAACTCATATTCTAGATCAATACTAAAGTGATACTGGGTAACAAATAGTGTCTATCCCTAAGACTATTGTTTATTTACCTACTAATATATATACAAATTGGTATGCATTAAAGAACGCTTCAAAAGTGACTCAATTTAAAAATAGACCACCATTGTCACTTAGATGAATCCATGCTAGGAATATAAGAACACTCATGAGCAATCATCTTAAGTGATCTCTATAGAAAGGTTCGGGGTTGAGGGAACCAAGCTCTAAAACGCCTCTCTTAGCATCCAAAGTAGAGAAGAAAGTAATGATTTTAACCTTAGATACTAATCTTATGGGTTAGGAGAGCTAGGAGAAGGCCAAAAGTTCGAGACACATTTTAATTTTTTAATCAAATTTCCTTTCTAGAAATTATTTGTTGAAATTGTGAAATTTATAGGGGTGAAAACTTCATTGTAAGAATGGTTAGCTAGATGTTGGGAAGTTCGTTAAGCAAAATTATTTAAAGTAAACTTGTTGAATTGACATTGAATTGTTTTCCCAAATTTATAAATGCTAAAGTTAAATAATTATAAAAGTTAATTTTTAAATTGTGTTGTGATTTTTTTGAATAAACAATAAGTTCTAGATGAAGGGGAGGGGAAAAGTTTCCGAAATCTTTTTTGTTGGAGTTATGGGTTTCCTTATTATAGGGAGGGGGCTTTGAACTTGGGTGACACTCTTCAAGTGTCTCCATTTCCATTACAACACAAACCCATTCTTTTATTTTTAATCTATGACCAATTTTTTAAATTATTAAAAAATATTTTACTCAACCAATTTTGTAGAAGTAGAATAAACCTCAGCGAACTTCTATAACTATGTTGGAAACTATAAATTTTTCATTTGTTGGGTGAAGAATACTTTCCCACTACTTATGTGCATGAGATAAAAGAACTTCCTTAAGCCTATATTTGCTACTAGATAATTAGAATTTAATTAGACTTATTGCAAACTCTTGTCATAGTCCTAAAGCTAAAAAGGTTTAGTAAGCTTGAGAATGGCAAAGTTTCATCATCAAAACTTGGAATTTCATTAAGCTATGGAAAAGGTTTGAAAACCTATATGTCACAAAATTGTGTATTATCACATAAATAAAATATGAACAAATTATGTGAAAAAGATATTTTCAATATCTAGTGTTTACAACAGTATTAATGCATCATATTCACATAGGGTATGAAGAGTATCGCACTAGCTCTCTAGGCTACCTTAGTCTAGGTCATAGGGCCTCTAGCTCTATAATGGCAATTTTATATATCTTCAAAATCAAAATCTTAATGGCATTTGGTCTCCAAAATAAATGCTTAAATGTCTTTAGAATCATTACCCACTACCTAATATAATTCATGATCATTAATAATTTAGTACTATTGATGGCAACATCTTCATTCAATACATCATGATTATCACTACAAGACTTGTTGGAAAATGAGCCACACCCGTCGAAGATGGACTGGTCACTAAGTGAGCTAGTAGCTCAGTGGTAGAGCACCCCAATAGCAAATAGGTGGTCCTAGGTTTGACTCCTCACTAGTCCATAAAAATTTTATCACGGTATCAAAGCCGACGCCAAGCTAGGAGCCCCGAGCTACTACAATATGGCTCAAGAGGGTGTTGGAAAACAAGCCACGCCCAAACTAAAGATGGATTGAGCACCAAGTGAGCCAGTAGCTCAGTAGAAGAGCACCCCATCAACAAATGTATGGTCCCAAGTTCAACTCCTAACTAGTCCATGAAAAAGTTTATCAAGACTACTATAATATATTTATCATTATTTTCAAATCATATAGACTAACAATTAGCAAGGAATGAGAGATTCCATGTACATACAAAAATGAGAGATTACATTTGCTTGAAAGTTTCTCAAGCCTTTTCAATAAATCCATTTTGTGCATAACCTCCAATCAATAGGGTCCATGTAAGACATTCTATCAAACAATTTGCATGCCATTTCTATACTTTCACATCTAGAATACATTTCTTTTAGGACAGTTGCAACTACAACATCTAATAAAATTCATCTATCCATTTTGCTTTGATAGATGTCCATACCCTGTTCCAAAGCTCCAATCAATTGCATTTGCTTGAAAGTTCCTAAAGCCTTTTCAACACATCCATTTTTGTGCATATCCTGCCATCATTGCAGTCCGTGAGATTGGATTTATTTGAGGCATTGTATCAAACAATTCATGTGCCTTGTTTATACTTGCACATTTTGCGTACATGTCTGCCAGAACATTTCCAACTATTTCCAACTATAATATCTGACAAAAATATCACTTGCAATATGCTTTGATGGATGTCCATACCCTATTCCAAGGTTTTTGTTTTAGCACAATCAGGGAGGATGCTGGCAAAGGTTGTGGAATTTGGCTTTACAACTACCAATTGCATTTGCTTGAAAGTTTCAAGAGTCTTTTCAGCAAATCCAATTTGTGCTATACTGTAGCAGCCTCTTTGAAAGCTCAAGGAATGGACACAAACTGTTTATGAATCCAAATTACTTCTATTTGAACTTCTTATAGTGGTTTCTTGTTTTTTAATTGTGGGATCTGCCCTTATAGTACCTGATATGATGCCAACGTTCACTCTATCGAGCATATCATGTCCACTTACTCCAATCAGGTGACTTTTATCTGCTGACAACCAGTCTAACTAGTTTCAGATTTGACAATTTTAACTCTAAAATAATGTCAAAACATGTTGAATAGTTTATGATGGATTCTTAGGCATTGATGTGCCTATTGATATTGATTGGGAATATGGTTTTTAATGTTACAATGTTGTGAAGTATATATTCTTATAATTGTAGCCCTTTTAAGTTTGTCTCGTGCTTTTTATGCTCTGTTGGTGGCTCCCCTGTTTTTGGCTTGGGCACGGCTGTAATGATTTTGAAGGCCTCTCCCATAATTCCAAAGGTTCCTACAAGCCTGTAAGCTTTTTTCTTTTTTAATCCAACTGCAAACCTTTCTCTCCTGCATCATCCTCCATCAGATTTCGTTCTTATTTGCTTTTCTTCTTCGGGCTCCTTTCTGTTGCAGAGGAGACTTTAACAAAGTTACTTTCAAAAGCTACAGGAACTGCACGAGCTTGTGGTCTTGTGGATCTAGAACCTGCAAAGGTAATGGATCCTTGTCCCTGAAGTACTCCGTCCACTATATAAATCAGCTGTCACACTTAAACAACTACAATAGCGGTAAAGTCTTCACGTATTGCCTGCAGCCCATAGTCAGGTTGCCGGTTACTTTTATGGTTGGCAATCTGATGGAGATGAATACCTCCGTGCCAAATAAACTGCAAACGTTATGGACTGCTTGACCCGTGACATTGCTCACAGGATCTTGCAGCACTATCTTAACAACTCTAAACTTACACTGAGCTAACCTGGATAACTATCAACTTTTTCCTTTCTTTGGTTCATTGATATGTCTTGTGTTTGTGGATCTTGAAACAAGTTTAAACATGAAGATAAATGCTAGATTCTGGATTTTACAAAAACTAAACGGTCAATCAATATTCTGGATTTATAAAAAAAAAATTGGAGTTTACATCGTAAATTAGATCAACTGGGATTGATTTTTGGTTCTCCCTCACCATCTTTTTCTTTTTAGTTTCGGTCTATGCTAACAAAGTCGATGTATCTGTTTAGTCTTTTAAGAAAATTAACTCAGTTTGACATTAAGTCCTCCATCGAAAAAACCAAAGGCTGTACGTGATTTTATTATTTAAAAAGTAAAAGAAAAGCAATTATTAATGTGATGGGAGGTGGAGCCAATGCTAGCCGTGTCCCAAGCAGTACTTAAAAAAGAAATGGTGTACAGTCATAGCGATGGAAAATCCGAATTGCAGTAGAAGGGACCACTTATTTCTGTATGACATTGTCTTAATCATCTGCCCTCACCAAGAGGTAAAAGTTTCTATCCTCACACCTGTATTTTTATTTTAAAAATTGTCTTACTCTCTTCCGTATAGTTTTGTTTTTTAAAACTGCAATGAAATTTGAAACCAAGAGAAAAACAAGAAAACAGAATTGCCTGAAATGACTCAAATTTCTTGTGCACTCCAAACCCTCTAGAATGAGCCTGTGCCATTTCGAAATTTGAGACAATTTAGTGAAGGTCAAAAAAACTGTTTTTTATGTAATTATAGCTATTTTCTTATAATTGTAAAATGGTTAATGAGGTTGTGGGTGAGCATTCTACTTAAATATCACTTTCTTTAATAGTCAAACAGTTAATAACAATTTTACTCCTCATCTCTACTAAAAATGATAAATAGTCGTCTTTTTTTACTGGCCAAAATTTACACTTAAACCATTGAACTAAATAATATTTAAAAAAAACTGTAGCTGAGTTAGGTGGCCAGATGTGGCAAAAAAAAAGGCCACATATCTTGCTCCTTATGACGGGCCTGCATTCAATGTTGGCTTGATAATGATTTGTGAAACACTGAAATGATCTTTTATAATGTGATAGTCACATTGAAACCAACACTACAATATAGTTAGCTTAGATAATTTTGTTACAAGGCAAAATATTTTGTTAGAAGGTCAATTTTTCAAGTATATTTTCATTTTACATGTGATTGATTGTGACAGATTGAAACATGGTGTTATTGAAGTTATGTGCTAGTCTGAAATTTCTCTTTTAATTGTGTGTAATCATAGTTGTATAAATATTATATTAATAATGTTCACGCAAATGACTATAATATAATTTCTTAATATGATCTTCTATAGCATATGGTCATGATATTTATATATCTACCTATTGTTATATTTGTGTTCTAATATCTTGGTCAACCTTAGTTTAGCCAATGTTTGTAATGTTTGTAAGATATTGCAATTGTATAAAAGTAGGTTGAGATAAATAAATGAAGAAGTGATAATTGTTTAACAATGTGTTTGATGGTTAAAAAAAATAAAAATTTAAAGTATAATATTTTATTTTAATTTCTAAAATAAATACATTTTTAGGTACATTTTTATGTAATGTATCATTTCTTTTGAAACAATTATACTGCCAGAGAGGTGTACATTCAAAGAAAAATATAAAATTGTCTTCTTGTAGTTAATACTTGTATTAATGTTGACTATCTGTAGAAATAATCATCAATATTGATAAATTATAATACCTTCAAAATTATTTTTATAAATAAAATCATTCAAAAAAAAGATTATCACCCACATAAAATTCATAAAAAGTAATAAGTTGAATGGTCTGTAGACACAAATATTTATGATTTTTAACCAACATAAGCATAAATATTTGTGTCTATCAACCATTCAATTACTAGTATAACTAGCACTTGTATAGGATAAACCGAGGAGTTTAGAAACTTTTCCGGCCTGAATTTTTTTTTTTTTACGGCGTGAGATAATTCCGAGCACTATAATGCTCACATATAAAAGCCTATCGGCTAAATATAACCTTGACTCTTTATTTATTATTGGGATGTTGATATCATATGGTTTGTAATATATTTGTTCAACCTAAATGTATTTACCCAAGTTTTTTCTATATCCAAAGTTTTTTTTTTAGTAGCATTGGTTGATTCATCATCCCACAATCTTTAAGGACAACACTGTTCACACCATATTGGATTTTTTTTTTTTTTCTACCCATATTGACACAGAATGGTGGAAATTTTCTCTAATATGCCTGTACAAACAGGAGACTCAATAGTTTATATAGTTACATTCCAATTTAATAGTATATTGACATAAATTTGTTCAGTTTTGATTTTTACAATTGCATGTTTTGATTGTCATTTAGTTTTAGGGGTGTATTGAATGATACTTACGTTGTTTGGTTAAACCCTGTGGTATTTCAAGCACGAAAAAGGAATTAAACGGGCAGAATCCCCTCAAATTTTGAACAAACCATATAGAACCTGCCTCAACTGATCATACTTACCGTACTTTGTGCACGTCTACAAAACATTGCATGATGGAATAGCATTTTATAACAAAGTGCACAAACAAGGCTACTGAAGAGGATGTGCCCACTTGTATTTTGATCAATTATAGATCTTATAGTTCCATGTAATTTTAAGTTGTAGAACTAGGGAGCAGATTTCTTTCAATGAAACATATAACTTGTCCCCCTCAAGATTCAAACCGTGCACTCCACTCTATAGTACACATGCCTTCACCATCAGACCAACAAAAATAAAAGCTGGCCATGAAATTTAATAGATAATATAACATGATTTCTTGTAAGCTGGTACCCTATTGATACATTCTAGATATCCATGAGAAAATATGACTTTTAATTGTTCAGTTATTTAATGACACACCTGCTTTTAGTTTTAATCAAATGAAAAACAACTTATTCAATTCATTCAAATGCTTTTTTGATGTCTTTCCAGCTAGGTGTGTGTTTAACAGAAGTGCTTAACATGTGATATGTCAATACTTCTCCCTTTTGTGCAACAAATTCACTAAATACAACAAATAATCAGAAAATTCCATTTGCATGAGAGATTATTGATGGTAGGAATGGTGAACATGGAAAATCACACATTGCAGTTATGATCAAAGATCACTACACTTCCTACATAAGAAATTTACAAAGATGATCTGCAACTTCGGACCCATAAGAAAATGAACATTTCTAAAGGAAAGTGGAGTTAATTATGAATGTGGAGGAATCAAATTGACAAAGCTACATAATGCACTGCAGCTTCTTGAAGTTAGTTAAATAAGGACTTACAGAAGAATAGTCTTTCAAGCCACTGGAAAGGATGCAATTTACAGAATTATAACTATTCTCTCCCTCAAAACACCAGAGAAAGGAAGAACTCATCTTAACAGATTCTGAAAAAATCTTCAATGATGCAGTCCTATACACAAGTGATCAGTCTATGATACAAATAAACCGCCGTTTCCTCTTGTTCAATCAAGCAGAAAGCAATTCTGCTACACGTACACAACAACGCTTCGCGAAAATACTTGAAAGAGACTAATATACTACCAAATAATACAGCAATCATGAAGAACTGTTATTCTTGTGGCGTATCCTTTTTAGGATGCTCAATCTTACCCGCTGACCTAAAGCTTCCAATTTCTCAGTTTTTGCCTTTGGAACTTTCTTGGATGCAGTTAACCCTTTTAGTGCATCTATTTTATCTGCCTGCAACATCTAAGAATGAAGCTGTCTCAGAAATCTGAAGTTGAACAACAACAAATTGCTGAATAGATATATCCAATCAACAACCACTCCACTCTTACTAAACTATGATTCTCAGATAGCAGTTGTTTAACAACAAATCTTATGGCATGCAAACATTTTATATAATTCAATTTGTTCTACAAAGTTACGAGCATAAGTAGCACCTGTTCATCATTCGCATTCAAGGAAAAAGGTGCGAAATTTTCAATGGATGACTCTTCATCACTCACTCCCAAGGAAGAACATCTTCCCCAGCTTTCACGATTTGAGCTTGAATACGAGGAGCAGTCATCATTTTGACCATTCCCTTTACCCTGAAAAAAACATAAAAGTGGATTATAGATGATTTACACCTAAACCTCAATCCAATTTTTCTCACTGATTTTATATTTGTTAGACTGGCAGAGTAGCTAAGACTTCTATATTTAATTTTAGGTCATCCAATTTAGCACACAAAATGCAATAATGAACATATTCAAAGAATGCACAAGTTATGAGACTTATGGCCATTAAGCTACAGAAAAAACCTAAAAACAACTACAATTTGCAATCATAGTCTCTCTACGTAGAATCACCATGGAGGAATAGCTGAAGCTATCATTCTTATACCCACTTGCATGGCCCAATTCTGCATCATATTCCAGCTAGTGCAATATATGCCCAGAAAGCATCTTTCAACCACCGTGTGTGTTTTTGTGGGCAGGTGTACAAGTACTTGCCAGTCATTTGACATGCCATTCAATCATCCAACTGCTGACCTATGCATCTCCTTTCCTCAATGGCTTCTTGGGCCCTAATTAAGTATATATGGCTTAATATTTATGTCTGTATAAGATGTAACATGGGAGAGTGAAGTAGCTCAATGACCCTGAAACCCAGTATAAATAGAATATGTAATTCATTATTTTGCATAATGCAAATAATATAGACAAGTGCATTGGTACAGGTAGATAGACAAATCATATAAATAAAGACGTACTATAGATATCATAGCATCCTAGGTTTCAAAAGGTTATACCAAATGAGCCAATGCTAGCATGTACAATTGCCTAGACATTACCAAGATTGGTGTCCAATGAGCAGAACACCGACTTTGCCACAAATTACGTCCAAGTTAGTTCGCAAACACAGACTCGACTTGGACTCGGCAGATGAAAAAATTCCAACTCGGCAACTCGAAATATACTTTAATTTTTGAAAAAAATATTTTTTTTTTTTAAATAACATAAGTTTTATGCAAAATACAGCTACAAAATGTATCAAATTGTGTTTGGTGCACCTCAATTTTAGTCAGATATGTGCACCCCAAAAACCTTGAAATAGGCTATTCAAACCACTGCAGGTGCACTGTTCATGAGATTGACGTTAAAAATCACAAACGATTTCATTTAAGGCAATACCAGCAATGTTGGGCTTTAACAAAAATGCCTCTTGCAGATTTGAGTGCCATCTCAGGTGCACCTTAACTTTACTTGGATATGTGCAACCCAACAACCTTGGAATAGGCTATTCAAACTGCTCCATGAGATTGAAACTAAAAATCTCAAAACTAAACCATTTCATTCAAGGAAATGCCAGAAATGTTAGGCTTAAACAAGTGCACCTCGTGTGGATTTGATTATCTCAGGTGCACCTCGATTTTAGTCCAATATGTGCACCCAACTAGGCTATTGAAGCTGCTGCAGGAGCATCGTTCATGAGATTGAAATTAAAAATCTCAAACTAAACTATTTCATTGAAAGCAATGCCGGCAGACTTTCCAAATAAACACAGAACAGCACATCAATTTGGCTCTTTAAGAGAAGATTTCAAATTATCCTGAGGATAATATGGGGTGTTTCTATGGAATCCAACAAAATTTCAGCCATAAGTGTGTCCAGGTTGTTTAGGGTCATTTGGGGGAGTTTCCTATTATGTTGACAAAGTTTGATGGGAATGAACACTAACTTTTCTAAAATCTTGGTTTCTCTGCTTTATCTAATATCCAAACACCGAGTGCTTCACCAAGTTGTTTGGAAAACCTTATAGAGGACACAATATTACTAGCATGAGTATTTTAATCTTCAACATCGGGTACAGAGTTCTGATTACAAGTTTCGGTGGTTAGTGTTAACCTCCTTAATAAATGTTCCAACATGTTTTTCGATGAGCAGCTCAAATAAGTAAAGCAGGGCAAGCTTCCTTTGTACTAACTGATACAAATATATACCGAATGTTTTGAAGAGATTTGGAGTGAGTTGGTGGTAGGATTAACATCATGACTTGGGAAGTTGATTTGATTCAAGGAATTTTGTGCCAAAAAAAATTGGGCACATGAGATTACAAGAGCATGTGCAGATTTAACTACTATTAAATAGAAGAGTCTCAGCATATCAGATTCTCAGAGCAGTATTAATGATAGATTTTAAATATATCTGCCTTTTCAACTATGTTTCCATTAATGTGTTAAATTCAGACTTCTTGTAAATGCCAGTGACAAAAAAATAACAGCCCCTCTTCACGAATCACATACATTCTAGCTCCTCCATCAAAATTGAGATTGAATATCTGTATCAACTGACTTGGAATTTTAAAATTCAGTTTCCCTTATCAAAATTGGTATTGACTATTGTGTTGTGAGAGGGGGCCAATTTTGATATTTTTTCGTCTTGAGATGGTAGCCCATGTCTGGTATATACCATGTCCTAGAAATAGTCCCCGACTCAGTACTATTCCTTGTCATGAGATGGGGCCCAATTCTAGCATTTTGCTTGTACCAAGATAGGGGTGGCATCGGCGTTCTTCAGTGTTCAGAGAAAGAGCCCTACATTGATTATGGTTTCCTTATCCCAACATGCAAACAAGGGCTAGCTGACTATTACTTGTTGAGATGGACCGAACTTTAGTATTCAAAACCCCTTGTCCAAGATGGAATAAGCTCTACTGAATTTCCAAATTGCTTTTATTTTAAGACTTGATATGTTAAGAAGCCTAGTATTGATAACTCCCTGTCTCAGATGGACTAAGCTCTGTTGAATTTCCAAATTGTTTTTATTTCAGAGTTAATTGCTATATTTTGTTTTTGGCTAGGCAAAGAAGACAAAAATAGTTGGAGATCCATATTATTGATGCATTGTGGTGGTGAAAATGGGAAGACCACCTTAATGTGTGATTTGATGATGGTATTCCTCCAGCCTATACCTACGGGATTTAACTATCATAGTAGTGCAGGAATACTTTCTTGCATTTGTTGTTGTGTGTGCAAGTATCCCACAGGCCAATTTATAACACGACAGCTGGAAACAAGAATGAAGAAATGGCAACCCCTCTACATTAACAACTAAAAGAGAGTTTCCACGATCAAGAATCAACTCCAAAATCTTCCTGATTTCTCTAAAACACCTTGCAATCAACACAGCTAAAAGCACCCAAATAATCCCAATGATTTTAGGATAAGCAATGGGTAGTGAGTAGTTTCACACTCTAAGCCAAGGATCCATTCCTGGAGGCCCTTGGGAAAATTGAGGCAGCACTGGAGACAATTGAAAGAGGGGTTGAACTTATAGTGTGTGCTCCACACAATCACATTACAAACCCAAGTCCACCCCCACATGTCACCATAAGAGCACCAAAATATAGAGGTCAAACTTATTACAATGCATATGCACACAATGTAACCATATTATAGACCCAAGCCCCCCACATATTCTCTTTGAATCTATCCAAAGGTTTACATAAACATTTCCCCTTGCTAAATAGGCTGGTTGAAATGATAAATCGGCAACCAAAAGACGTCTCTCGAGAGCAAGACTTAAAACTTTCTCTAGGATAACAAAATGAAACTGTGGCCTGCTAGAGTGAAAAAGTTTTCTGGGATCAAGTCACTGTCAAAATTGTGTACAATACTGATCTAGATAGATCAACTAACAAAATTCTTCTCTTTGGAATGCAACTAGCATACCTATCTTAGAAGAATCTATGCAAAAGACATTGAGAGATGTCATTCTCAAGGCACCTATTTTTTACTGGATTTATGATATAAGTGGAATAATCTTTTACATAGATTTATTGAAGATAAGTACACTAGTTTATTTATATATATAATATCTTATCTCAATAACTATTTCAATAGTATTATTTACTAATTTATTTTTAAAATACATATCTATTTTTTAATAATTTTATTTAATAGCTATATAATTTTTATTTTATTTTCTACGTTTTTAAAAACCATAACCATGGGCACATACATTTTGTTCAAAAAATATTTAATTACAAAAAATATTATTTACTATTTTATTTACTAACATACAACGTTATTTCATTAAAATTATTTTATTCGCTAATAATTTTAATACATTTTTCTGCAAAATAATTAAATTTGAAACAAATCATTTACAAACTTGATTTATATAGTTTTTGATTAAAAAGGGGCAAATACAGGTTTTGACGAGACCTAGAACCCTGTTACAGAAAGTAAAACATCAACAAACACAAAGCTGACCAACAACAAAGCTGCAACAAAGAACAGTAGTTTAAGAGCAACTCAAAAACTACACTACAACAACAAATATATCAGATCAAGGCGGTTTGAAACCAAATTGTTCCAAGAGGCATTGGATGACCCCCTTCGACGGTTTCTTACTAGTGTGATTCTTTTTGGCTAGTCGTCCATCTTCCATAGAAGCAATAGGTTCCTTCCTTGCCAAAGCATCCTTCTTTTCAATCATCCCTTCCGAAGTGAGGGTTATCAGTTTCCTATGTTGTCTCCTAGTCACATGTGAATCAGCGGATTTGGAAGCATCATCACAAGGTTCTACATGCTTGGCCACATCCTCAGATACATAATCACCCAGTATCATATCAGGAGGCACGTTGTCTTTTTTCTTCTCGAACCCATCAGTCTTTTTATCCAATCTTCTAGCCCAGCATCCATGGGTAGAGTGACCAGCCATCTAGCAAAATTGGCATATGCCTGGAGAGTCCTCATAAGCAATGCGTTGATTCCAAACACCTAGTTTTGAAGACAAGGAGAAGGATGACGAAAGCTTCTTATCCAAGTCAACAAGGACACAAAATCTGGCAGAAATCAAGTGTTGCTTATAAAGGGTAGTTGGATCAATGTAGATGAGCTGACCAAAGGCAGAAGCAATATATTTCAGAACCTCCACCTCCTAGTACTCCAAGGGCATGCTAGGAAGCTTCACCCACACCGACATGTTGCAAATAAAATTCTCTAAATCAAAACCCAACAACCACTTCCTGAGAGAAAGTACCCTTTTGCCCATGAACCATGGGCCACCAGTGAGGGTTTTATCACAATCTCCTAGGTTTGAGAAAGAGATCAGGAAGAAACCCTTTGCCATTACAACGATTTCAAACTGCTCACAAGATCGACATTTTCTTCTAGCCAATGATCTGAAGTCACCAATGTTCGGCCTCATACCAAGGTATCTTCCGATAAGAGAGTTGTCCATCTTCGAAACAACCTTATCCACAACAAACTTCAAAACCCAAATTGTAGGTTACTCCTCCCTCGAATTCACAAACCTCACAGGCACCTCAAGGCAAAACGAAGCATTAGAACCTCGCCCATCTACCCCAAATCCCACATAAGTGGTCTAGCCACCCTCCCTGGCCCCAAAGGAAGAGATTCCTCCAAGCGCACAAGGCGACCTAGACTTGTCCCCCTTATCACCTCCTTGTTGCGCGACATCGCACCACACATTTGAAGCACCAACAACCTTGGCAGAAGATCTCCCCACAACATCCACACGTGGCTTCACTCCCTACACAATCACATCCAACAACCTCCACGAGAGCACCCCCAGAGGCATCGCCCTAGACCGGCCTCACACAGGGAACAACCTTGGAAGCCTACATCCACCACTCTTATGGCAGGGAAAAAGAAAACCCCTCTTCAGAGCACAATCAAGGCCACCCTCCTCAACACCAAACCAAACTAGCTTCCCAAAAGATGACTTCCGCACCTACAACAAGGACCTCTATGCCTCCAACTAGATCGCCATGAGACTCTCATCATCATCATTATCGTCATATAGGAAGGACCACTTGTCCAAGTCTGAGTCCTCACCATCATCCTCCTTGCCTTCGTCTAGACCAATCTCACTCTCACCCTACACCAGATTCAAGGTGTGGGGTTTTTGTTAAGAGTTCAATTTACCCGACATCCCTCTGGAAGCTTTTATCAATTTTGTGAAAGATTCTGCCTTAGAGACCAATCTACCTATAAATAAGGGGAAGTGATTCTTTTACAAAACACAATGATAGAGTGGAATATGGCCTAAAGCCAAACTTTTACAACCAAATAAAAATGGGATTAAAGTGTTACATAGGTTATTGATATATATGAAGAATAGAAAGGAATGTCAAAGGCTTCAACCATTGAAAAACACTTTTGAATTGAAAAAACAATGGAATCTAAGAAGAATTGAATATAAAATAAACATGAACACCTTGGCATGAACGCCTGCATTAATGTTGGTGGTTCAAACCCACCAGCTCATTGGCCCAACGGGGGCTTTAAGCTACGAGCTCGTTGGTCCAACATGGGCCTTGTAAGAATTCAAGGCTCGCGAGCTCGATGGCCCAGTGAGGCTCAAAGCCCACGAGCTTATTGGCCCAGCAGGGGTTTGAACCTTGGTGGCATGGATAACAATGCCGTGCTTTAAAAATAATATTATAATATTATTAATACATTAATATAAATTATTAAAATATTAATATATTATATTTAATATATAAATATTATATATTATATTTAATATATAAATATTATATATTATAATATATTTATAATGTTTAATAAGGCCATGCTTTAACAATAATATTATAATATTATTAATATATTAAAGCTCTTTCCCATTCTCTGTCCACCTCCCCCAGTGGAATTTCTGCTCTAGGGACAGCTCTACAGTGAATATTAACAACTGAATTATATTAAGGAAACTCCCAGTTGACCAATAATAGATCATTTGTGCTTCAATGTTGGCAGCAACTAACAGAGGTAGAACAGGAGATTCGTTGCTCAAACTACACATATTGTGCTGAGAATAAAGGGATTAGTCATAGAGCAATTCCGTAAAGTGATTATCACCTTCCTGATGTCCCCAGTATTGTTCAATAAAACTGGGAAAGAGGCAACTTCTCAAGTGCATACTCCTATATAAAGGAAAACGTCAAGAGTACAGAGCAACATCCAAGTTTCAATAAGATTCTTTGTTCTTTCAATGGTAAGCCTAAAAAAGACCAATCTGTTTGATATTCCTAGATGCATGGTAACTCATCTTTCTAATGGTAGATCAGCCTCCTTCTGCTTTTCTTGTTTCATGATACAAATATCTTGAGGATGTTGAGCCCATCCATGATCTGGCAAATTGGACCAACATTATTAAAAGATTTTTTTACATCTTCTGGCACAGAATCTTGTTAATCTTGTTATATTCATGAAATGCATAATGTGAAATTCTCTAAGTGTCTTAACACATGGAGGAAAAATGAAATGATACTTAACAATAGGTTCACTCTTCTTAACCCCCAGTTGACCAACAACAGATCATTTGTGCTTCAATTTTTGACACCTTGGCAGTAACTAACAGAGGTAAAACAAAAAACTTGTTACTCAAACTCCATATATCATTCTGAGAATGGAAGGATTAATTAGTCAGTGTGATTCCCTAACTTATTACAAATTTCCTAATGTTCTCCATGTTCAATAGAATTGAGATAGAGGCAACTTCTCAAATACTTTCACTCCTATGTAAAGAAAATCTGTTAGAAACAAAGAAAAAGAAAATAGTTCGAGATCAGAGCAACATCTGAGTGTCAATAAGATTTTTTGGTCTTTGAATGGTAACCTTGACAAAGACTGATCCATTTTGACCTTCTTACATAAACGGTGACTCATCTTTCTAATGGTACATCAGCCTCCTGCTTTTCTTATTTCACAATGCAAATGTCTAAAGGATGTTAAAGCCATCTATGATCAGGTAAAGTGGACCAAAACTGTTAAGGATTTTTTTTATCTTCTGGGACTGCATCTTGTTTAATTAGAGAGAACCACAGGTTAATTAGTATAAAAAAGGAAAGAATGCGTTGAATGTTATACTCATGAAATGTGTACTGCAAAATTGTCTATGTTTCTTTACACATGGGGGAGAAATGATGCATAACAGTAGATTCACTCTTCTGAGGCGACCTTGTAATGTTTCTAGAAGACTACAAATGTAAAATATGTTTTGTTTAGGACCTTTTGCAATTGTAAAAACTAAAATCAGACCAGGCTTAAATCAAACAAAAGATATTCAAATAGTTTGAACAGACAAATGTTAGTATATTTCCAATGTTTTTACTGAGAAAAATATATATATCTTGAAAAAAGCCTTCAATAGAAAAACTACCAATGACTCCACTAACACTAGCATAATACTATTTTCAAAGGTCATTCCTACCATGTCAAACCCATATTAACTATCAAGCAGAGAGAGATAAGTGTAACAGATTAAAATTATTGCACAATAATTATGCATATTTAATTTTTAAATCACCCAATTTAACATGTATCTAGACTGGGATCAATTGAAACCTTTAAAAGATTTCCCCCACAAAGCACAAAAACCATGTGACACTATCCCTATAAAAGAATAAAGCATACTATCCCTATCAGTATTTGGTGATTTGTTGCATTTTCAGAGAAGGAAACTGCATGCAAGAAACATCAGAATATTACTTAATATTAATAATATGGTGTGCAGGAAACATCAGAACATTAGCATTAATAATACTTACCCGTCCTGAACATGATTCTACCTCATCTCTCCCTAGCTCAAAGACAACATCACGATGTTCTATGGTTCCTTCGGGCACCTGAAGAAACAATGTCATAAGCTACAGTGTCCAGACTTAAATGAAAAAAAATTGCAATCATAAGCTACATTATCATACTCTGCATCTTACAATCATTTTCTGGATTTCTGCAGAAGACTCAGATTCATGAAGTGCTTCATTTGGTAAAGGCATGCTAGATCCTGCAATACATAAGCTACAAATAAACACCCAAATCCCAGCTTTAAAGCCGCCAAACAGGGACTTCAGAGAGCTAGAATATAAAGGACAAAAATCTTAATGACGAGTTTATATCACCATTGGTTGTGCAAGGAGCTGAAGAAGAGCTAGCTGCCCCAGGTTCTAGCATACGGATTCCAGTGATGATCTCGTACAGCAAAGTCTGAAGAGTGAAACAAAGCTTCAATAAATATATTTCACAACAAATTACCTACATTTCATCAAATATTTATCTCAAGTATATCCCTCTTATTTTAGAATATTCCAAGGTGTGTCCTCCTTTGAAGCCCTCAATGGTTATGACTCCGTTTTCAGACATTTTTGATCTTACCTTCTTAATTCTTCATTTTCTACATCTATTATCAAAGCAAATTATTTTAAGTTTACCTCCAAGGTACCAAAATTAATTCTTATTCACACTTTCAATACTGTAATATTATTTGCAGCTCTTATTTCTCATCTGATAACAAATGAGGTGATGGAACACTGTGGAAGCTTTCAACAAATTTTACCTCATCCACTGCATTGCCCAGCCGTAATGCTCCAAGTTCAAAATATTTATCAGCTGCAGGAGTCCCCGTAGCTGACAATTGTGGAGGACGAAGGACATTATAGAAGAAGATAGACACTGAATCATAGTAGAACTGGGGACGCGCAGAGTTGTGATCACCCTCAAACTTGATTATATTCTTGTCTCCCTACAAAATCAACCAACATGTGCAATATAGGAATTTGAATACTTGTTTTATGCATGCTAGTCTTGCCTCCATAACACAAGGCATTCAGCTTTAACAGAAATAGTAAAAGAAAAAAAAATCTAATCAAATACCGCATATGATTTGAAAATAGTGTCAGAATGATGTGGCTGGATGAATACATCTTCAGTTGCATGTCCAAACAGTGCTGGAATGAAGGTTTTTGGAGCTATCTGCAATATTGATTCAATTTGTGAATTACAAACTTTTATATTGAATAAATGTACCAGCCCATTCCTAGGATTTTGCATAAACCCCATTTTTGTTATATCATTGAAATTTCTTTTATGCTTCCGTTGCAATTTTACTACATTATATCCTAATGAACAGCCGGGTGCAGAACACTTCAACATATGCCAATAGTGTGAGACATGAAATAATGTTTAAAAATTAAAAGAACTTGAAATGCTGCACCCGTGCAGCTGCAAAAATTATAGATAAGGTATAATGAATTATGATCTAGATTCCAGATAAGTTACAATGAATAATGTTTCTCTCCAATGACAAACCTGGGTAACATTTAGATCCATTATATCAAAGCCAGCTCTCTTTTGAATAACCCGTCGCATATACTGGACAGCCACTTTCACCTGATACAAAGAAACCTACATTAGACCATAAAGCAGTGTTTACCAGAACCTAAAATTCTCCTGAAAAGCACAAGAGAAGTTGAAAAAATTCCTCTACGAGAATTGAAGTCTGTGTCTAAACAGATGAAAACAACAATAATTTGTGCAAATTATAAAATTTGTGTTTGGCTATAGAACATAAGCCAGTTTTTAAGGGATTACATTGGGAAAAAGACTTGGAATTGTGTGTTTCGATTTTTGAAGCATCATAGATCCAAAATTGAACTGAAGTGAATTTGTTGCAAAATTATCTTGAGATATTAAGGAATTAAGTTAATAAATAAGTCACAGTTACCGGATACTCCACCCCCTCTCCCTTGGTACGCGTATCCCCGTATTGGATACGGATACTCATAGGATATGGCTCGGATACATATTGGATACCATATCCGGCAGTACCCAAAAAACCCCTATTTTTTCCCATGCCGGATACGTGCAAATACGGCATTCGCATGATATTTGTGCCATATCCCAAAAATATTAACCCTGGAATCTTAAAAATTGTGGCAAGCAATTGTTCCATGACCTGGCATGCTGATTTCTTGTTGCAGGGAACTACTCCGGACCAACACGCACACAATCGGAAATATGTCTTTCTACACGATTGTATTTACTCAAATAATCACATTCATTCTAAAGTTGGAGATATAGTGTCAACAAGCAATGGAGGAAGAGGCAAATTTTATTAATTGGTGATACTTTTTTTAATCTTTGGCTTTTTTGTTTTACTTTACATTGTAAACTTTTATTTATTTATCAAGTTTAATACATTTAACTTTTAATTTAGGTTTAATCTATTAATATATAATATATCTGTTAAATATATATTATTTAAATTTAATTTTAATTATTTAATATTATTTATTGCTAATCTATCTATCTATCTATATATATGTCGTATCTAGCCGTATCCATCTTAGAGGTCTTGAAAAATAGCCGTATCCGTATCCGATACCGTATCCGTGTCCATGCAACTCTGAAATAAGTTAATAACTTTCCTTTTGTCTTGTAAATCTAAAATTGGAGTAGAAAGTTACACAAGCTTGTGTGAATGTAGGGTGCAGGTACAGCAGAGGTCCTAATATTTAGAATTCAGAAATTTGCCTACATGCACAGACAATTGGATAATAGTTATACATTAAACAGTATTTACTATTATGACTATTATGTGATACATTAATATTTTAAAATATATAATAATGTGATTATAAAATATATTATTGTAATTGCATAATAAGTTAGCAGAACTATGGTAGTTATATGACTTATAATAAATTTCTATTGCACTTTATAATAAATAATAGATTAATACATATAGTTACAATTACATTATAAATACCATGTCATTATTTACTTATTAAGGAATTAAGAAAACAAGCTTCTGGAATAGCTGTGTAGTAAATTTTTATCACCAATCACATTTGGATGATCCATCACTGTATCAAATCTTTTTTCATCCTGATCATGGATCATGGAGTGTGATTCAAAACACTGACATAAAACTTTGATACAGAGATCTTCCAGAGGCTTGCTTTCTTATTTTCATGGATTGCGGAAATCGTATGTCTTTATAAGGAATTAATAAGTTATACAGTATTAATTCTTAAGATAGTCTATATATGCTAGTTTAGATATTGCAAATTACTATATTCATGTAATTATTACAAGATTGTAATTAATGCATTAATGGATACATAAATTTGTTACTATTTTTATCATTTATGAACAGCTATAGTGGATCATTTCCTAGAATGAGAAATGTTTATTGAACCGAATAATTAGTTTGGGTATATTTCTCATTTTTGGATATGTACCTAAATGTAAAATGTTGTTTAGGAATCATCCCCTATTCAATATCAATGCAACCCTATTATCTGTAAACCAGACAAGAATTGTGTCTGGGCGTTGCAACTACGTAAAAAGATCTGCATCCTTAATTAGAGCAACTTTGGTTTGAATTTATTTTTAACTGCACTCTCACATATGGTTGGATATAATTTTGGAGATCACATTAGTCTTAGAAAGAAAATGAGTGCACCTTGCTTGGAATTATAACCTTGGATAGCAAAACATAATTGATAAACATAAACTAAATATACAGAGTTATAGACATACCGTAAACTTCGGAAGGCGAATTTTATAGACATCTACCAGCTCCATCATGAGATCAAACAAATTTGAAAAAGGGCTGTCCAATACCATCCCAGCAATTGATGGATCTTCTGCTCCATAGAGAAGGCTGTAATAGAATAAACACCGTGGAAAGAAAGCTAATTCAAATATATGGGTTACAACTTACCACAGGAAACACTAACACTGGATTTTGGATATGATTATGTCATTCCACCATTTTTCTAAATTAAAAATTCAAATGTGACATAAGAAAGCAAAGGAATTGAGATTGACATCAAGAATTAACATCAGCATAAAACTGAGTGCCACTAATGATTGCTTTCGCTTGCTAGTTGGTTCTACAAAACAGGGTGCCAAGTGCTATGCAGTCTATGTTAGCTAATGAAGAAGAGAGGTTAAAGAATGTTGGGATTTCTTTGTTGTGTGTCTTACCCCAGATGCTCTTCCCTCTAAGAAGTTTTTTGATGACTGGATTGATTTGGTCTGGGGTAAAAAAACTTGGTATTTACATTTCGTTTTGTAGAATGTTGCAGAAGGATTTATTCTTTGTGTGTTTTACGAATGGAATGTGCAGAAAAGAGTTATTGCTAAAAACTTTTGGACTGTGAATCAATATATGTTTAGGGCCTTTCCCTGGGACCCTATAGTCTATGTTACCGGGTTCTGCAGTATTGCCCCCTGGTCTGGTTCTGCTCTTGATTCAGGTCTGGTACAGCCTGAGGTTCACCCAGGGTTCTGCCCAGGCACCCTGGGGCAGACCCTGGGCAAACCCAAATGAATGTTCATGCATCATTAATTATTCTGGTGCATTGATCTCAAGATATCATTATTACGCCGAGAGGCGTAACTACAGTGGCAGCAAGGGGTGGAGTGTAATGGTGTGAGCGTGTTAACAAAACCTATTAAAGAGCCAACATATAAAAATGATTACACCTAGAGGAGTTATGGGATGACTGTGACGTGTACATAAGAATAAAATAGAGCCGACATAATTTTATTAAATCAATGAACATAAAAATAAAGCCAATAAAATAATGTGTATAAATATAAGTAGTACTCAAACATAAATTTAAAAAAAAATTAAATCAAATAAAAACAGCATACCTATATTTAAAATATATATCTAGAGTACGACGAGAGATATCCTTCTCAGGCACCTATTCCACCTATGTGTGGTAAATTGATTTAAAAAATAGGCACCTCGAGAAGGATATCTCTCGGCGTACTTTAGATATATTTTTTAAATATAGGTATGCTAGTTTATCCATGTTTTGTTAATATTTACTGAACCGTTCTCTGTTACTCCATATGAGTTGTTGTGATTATGTGTCATATTTGAAGGTGATCACAGGGATCTCACTGGCTTCTCAAGGGAAATTGCCATTTCTTTGGTTTCATTGCAGGTCAGTTTTCAGGTTGGGAAGAGTCGTGAAGAGATTAAACAGTTTACAACTGAAGGCCCCCATATTTCCTCTGAGCTCAAGGGAAAAGGTGTTGATGTGCCTAGTGGGTTCCAAATTATCCAGAAGTCCACTATGAGGCTGATGGATGGCTAGTTCAGAGACAGTTTACTCTGGTAAAGATGGTGAAGAAATATCCTCTGCTTATCCTCTTGTTCCTATCAAAACATATCCAAACTGGTGGTTCCAGCAGTATGTGGAGTTCAGGATCAAGTTGGCTGAGAATCAAGTTAAACCATAGTGTGAGACTCAGGCAAGATCTCACCAGTCCTCACCGAGTCTCAACACTACGATTAAACAGGTTTTGGAAACTCTGGAGAAGCAAGAAGCAGCCAAGGGAAAGCAGCCTTGATGCTGGATGGATGTTCTGTCTTTTTATATTGGGTTTTTTGTTTAATTGGATTGTTATTGTAGGTGGGATATTATGCTCCTTGTGAGCTGTTTTGTACTTATGCTGTCTTGATTTTGTGCTCCTTTGGAGCTGCATTTTGTTAAGTTTTGTTTTTCAGCTGCTCGTATAAGCTATATTTGTAAACTTTACCCAGTATTAAAAATTTTAATTTTAATTTTTAAAAAAAAGAGTGCCAATAGGCAATATTAGTAAAAACCTTGTAACAGCACCCATTGATCTTCCCCACAGTCCAATGCAAGAGATGTTTTTCATACTACGCAGGTAGGAAACAGCTGCTTTAAGGTCATCTTTCTGCACATTCAAGAAATACCAATTATTTCTATATACATAGACATGGCCATAAGAGCATAGAAGACACCAAGAACCGATTTCTGAAAATACAAAGAACAGATCCCTTGAAATCATGCCAATTTGAACTGTAGGGAAAAGAATCTATTTACCTCATGCCATCCTAGGCTCACAAAATCACCATCAGACAGACCTGAGCCAGAAAAATCAAGAGTGAAAACAGTAATGTTTGAAGGTAGCAGTATAACTGCTGCCTCATTGGCATCTGCTCGACAGCCACTGCACATACCAATCAGATGGTCAGAAAAAACGACCAATTCCATTTCTTTGTTATTATTCATCTAAAAACTAATTTAACTTAGATCTCTCACAAGAATATCTAGTGCAATAAGTTTTTTAAACTTGAAAACATCTGGTACATACTCCCTAGACAGGATAAAATCTTATCCAATATGAAACCATTACTTGCTATAAGTATAAATAACTCTGTTTTTATACAGACATCCCACATTATGTTAAACAAATATTCAACTCTAAAAAGACACTATATACAAGAAAGTAAAATACTGTAGAAACACATAAATGCCAGCATGGACAGGCACATGAAAGGACATAAGCAGAATTCTAACACACGTTTGCTATCTGTATATAACTAAGTTACAAATCAGAATCGGGTAGGTAGATACACTACACTGGTATGGCAAAAAAAAAATCTGGGGGTGGGTATGTTCTGGGTACATGTATACAAAAAATATATAAAAATCATAAATATATACATCTTTACAACCTAAAAACAATTAAATTCAAAATACCATGGATCATTCATAAATAATAAATATCCAGTACATAATACATATCATGTGGGTAAATTAGAAGAATATTATAACCTTAAGCAGTGAGTAAAGTTGTGGTTTAAATAAATTTAATATTTTCATAACATAATACCATAACCTTTGTAAAGTTGTGGTTTAAGTAAATTCAACATTTCCATTGCATCCAATTTGACATTGCCCATTTTCAAAGAATATCTTACAACATGATGGAACGATGTTCCTTTGGTCTTTATGGTCTTACGTTGGCTCTTCCTATTAGTTTATATATATGTGCTAACTGCCACTCAACTAAGATGCACTCCGGGTAAGACAGATGGGACTTTCATGATTGACCAACAGTCTCAGAATTACACACAGCAACCAAACTCACTTACCTCAACTTTCCCTCCTAGCAGAATGCCAAAAGTCTAATTTCATACTGTAATGCAATATCTACCACAATAGCAAGCATTCTGTAGAATCTCACGCTGTCAAAAGATGCCAAACAAGGTAAATTCATACCTATTGTGACACATGCGAGTGTGAGAACAAATACTCTCCCAAATCTTTTGCTGTCCAAGATTTATTTGATAGTTTGAATTTGCAATGCCATAATACTTTGAAAATGTTAGATGGCCATTATTTAGGGTTTCAGGCACAAGTTTTATGTTGAAAAAGACAAACGAAATGTGTCCAAAATTTCACTGGCTACTGGAATCACCATGCAAATGCCGTCGAAATGCCCTGTCCAACCTAGAATCGCCAAGGTGCACTCTACATCGTTTCCACACAATTCCACCTGAGAAAAACCAAACCCTGCTCAATTCCACAGGCAATTCAGATCCGTACCCGATTCCGGTATGACTCGTACCTGGAAACACTGCTATTTCCAACTGATTCAGTAACATAGGTATATAACATACATTTGAAAGTATTCTCAATCCTCCATGTTTACAAGGATGTATAATGTCAAAGGGTTTTATGTTAAAATCCATGTAATCTACGTATAAAAAAATTTAAAATGAGATAGGAAACTGTGGAAAGATGCTCTAGTTTCTAGTCTCACTACCTGAGTACAAACACAAAAATTCATCTTTCTGTAATTTTTATACATATTAAGCTAACTTGTTCACATAAATGAACTATTTCCCATAAGAAGGCATAAATGTACAGTATGAAATAATTTTAATCTCATTAAATCCAAGTGGTTCATGTATGCAAGATATGAGACTGCAAGCCTGTGTTTGACATTTTATCATCTGGCTTGTCTCAATACAAAGAAAAGTTTTCATCTTACTGTAATTAGCATATACAATGCCTTGAGGTAGCTTGCTTAGGTAAATAAGTTACTAGCCAAGCCAATGTTTACTGAAACATTGACTAAATGAACCAAGAAAGGAACGTCTTTGGATGTTAATGCCACCATTATGTTTCCCAAGGTGATCTGGATTCCAAAATCATGGGGAACAACATATTGAATGAGAATTTCCGATGTCATAGTGGTGGAGGTTTAAGTGAGCAATTTGGGCTTATAAATAACCAATCAGAATGCACATTAAAGATAAGGTAGATAAACAATAATATTAGATATATTAAGAGATAAAGTTCATTGTTTATAAATCCTTTCAGATGAGGCACAGAATCCTTTGTATGAAGAAGAATGTCAAAACCTGAGGAATAAGACCCTAAAAACTAACGAACATATGGTCTGAATCAAGAAACCATAGCAATGGGAAGATGAAATGGGTCAATTTCAATCAATACTAAAGCTATAACTGGAACTTGTTGGGGCAAAGGTTTGGCCTTAAAGAGCTAAGTGCAGCCAAATCAAAGTGCATTATGCCTTCATTGTTAAAAGCAGAATTGGTGTTGGTGCCCATGTGACATTCAGCATGTTGGGGTTAGCCCAAAGCCAGAGTTTGGGGTCATTGATATTGGCACAGAACCATCACAAAGGCTGAGGTTGGAGCAAAAGTTAACTTCAGCACAGAAATGAATATTGGCACAAAAGTTTGTACCATGGCCAGAGTTAGGAACAATGAGAAACCTGGTGCAGAAGACTGATTTGTTGCCAAATGGGACTTACAATCATGATCACTAGCCTGCACTTGGGCAGCAATGGTCCACATTGTATCAGTTCTGCCAAGAAAGAGTACTTATTCTAACTCTTCTATCTTGAAAACTACTTGGCCTTCACTAGCAACTAACCAACTTTGCTAACACAAAAAAGGAGAAAGATCATGTTTTGGGTGGGCTTCAATCTATTTTGAATGATCCAATTACACTCATCAATCTGAATCATACAAGTTGGATCAAATATGTTATGCTTGACCTGCGTAATTGATAGCTCTAGTAGAGGTGGAGAATAGGGTCAATGTAACTTGACATTGAAGATCAGGTAAAAGACCAAGTTTAGGTGAAAGATCAAGTTTGTATAGGGACGATAACCAAGAGGCATAACTTCACAACGTGGAGCTATGATATGAAGCCAAACTTTATCACCAATATTGTGTCAAAGAATGCAGTGTTGGTCATGGCATGGTTTATATTTGGCAGTGGTTTACTCAAGCATGTAATGTAATGGCACTGACTATTCTTGACATGCTCCACAAGCTTAGGGCCCTATCTTCTCCTCTCAATGCAAACATACTAGATAGAGTTAGCTTGACATGGCACTAGTTGGGCTACATCAATTGGTGTAACTCATGCAAGAGGTTGGAAACCAAGAGAGACCTCGAAAGGACCATGACTGTTAAGAGTTGTGTTGAACCTTATTTAAGATGGATTGAAAAAGACAAGCTTCTATAGCAGGTGTGTGGATAATATCTGTTACTACTGTACATGTGCACTGGTCTGGCTGGCAACTTCGGCATGACCTTCAGTCTATCTAAAAAAAGCTATAGAGATGGTAAACTTTGACTCAATGAAAGACCAAAGAGTCTTCCAATCTGTTTTAAGAAAATGAGATCTCAATCAAAGATGACTGCAGGAGAAATTCTGTCATGAGTCCATATGCGGAAAAAGACAACTTTATGGAACCACAAGAATAACCATCTTCAAAAAGTTATAAACTCCTATAAAGACATAATGAAAATGGTGCTTTGGTAGTAGGTGGACCAAAAAGAAAGTTCATAAAAACTAATTTGCATGTTCGCTACAGAACAAGACAAGGTGTGTAGCGATCTTGCTACCTATTTGTCAACCTTGCAAGGGTTTATTCTGAGTGAATGTTCTGGGTGGCCAGTGACCTACTACATTATTAATGTGAGCTAAGAAGATCAACTTTTGGAAAATGATCACCTTGTGGAACATTTTAATGTGAGCTAACAAGATAAACTTTTGGAAAATGATCACCTTGTGGGGCATAAATGTCCCCAAGGTGGTAGAGAATATCATTCTCAATATAATGGCCTACAGTCAGTTCTCCAACATGGAGAGTTTATAAATGGATCAGTAATGCAAATCACCCTCATATAGTTGTAAGTTGTAACATCTTCTTTCAATAAAAAAAGAATATATAGTTATCAAAAGTAGACATTACAAAAACCCCAGAAGAGAAACTTGTGGGTAATATCTTAAGAGAATTACAAAGAACTGACCAGAACTTAGGAGTGACAGAGAACATAACAAAAGAAAGAATATATATGCAGAATTACAAAGAGGAAAACCAGAAAACTAGGATAGAATATAAAGAGAAGTCTTCAAAAACTGGGGCAACAGAGAGCAAAGTGACACTTGTTGGTATGGAGACCTCCATTTGTTTCTTCGGCATTCAATGCCAGCCAGTTGCCATACCATCATACTGTCTAACAGGGATTGCATTCCAGTGTTCCACAGGGTCAACATACTAATCCATTTGAAAAAAATTGCATTAGATGTTCTTTTGGTTGTCAGATGGTGTTGATTGCGCTGGACAGACGCTCAAAAATCCCTACTCACATTATCGTGTTCGACAGTCATTCAATTACCCCTGCACAGTTAAGAGCTCTCTAGTAGCATTGTTCCAGCAACATGGAGCCTTCCTCTTGATTGTTCAGGCAGTTGATTATGGCTATTTGATTGTCTTCAATTCCTTGAATGTTATTGGTTAGTAGATTGATGGCTATGGAAACCAGTAAACTGGATATGCCATTAAGGATATCATTGCTATTGGCAGTAGCAAATGTGTGTAGAAGTGGCACTTAAGTGTGTTTGCAGCTGGAGGAATATGTTACGTCCCATTCTAGAATTTCCTTATTTTTTCCTTAAATAAACAACCCTAACTCACAATAATAGTTGCATAGTTAATTTTTAACATTAATTTATCCTAAAAATTGTAATTTTGATTATAAAATTCAGATTTAAAGCTTATGATGTACCTCTGAAAATATAAAACTTATCCTTTAACATTAATCTAGAATTTCCTTATTTTTTCCTTAAATAAACAACCCTAACTCACAATAATAGTTGCATAGTTAATTTTTAACATTAATTTATCCTAAAAATTGTAATTTTGATTATGAAATTCAGATTTAAAGCTTATGATGTACCTCTGAAAATATAAAACTTATCCTTTAGCCTCTGCTGTAATTCTTCTTCCAATTTGCCACGATTTTTCTTTGTATGAAGGTCCATAAAATCGTGGCTTGAGCTTCTTTGCACCACTTCCCTTGAGGAAAGATTGCTTATAAGGTTGTAACCTTAGGAAAACCAAGTCTCCAACTTCAAATGTTCTTCCCAACCTATGGCGGTCAGCATACATCTTTTGCGGATTTTGGGCTTATAAGTTTTCTTTGAGTGTGTTAAAATATCCATACTCTGTTGTACCAAGTCTTTAGCTCCAAGGACTCTACTATCCGCAATAATCAAATCCACAAATGATATTGCCTCGTAACCATATAGTGCTTTGAAGGGAATCATACCTATCGACATATGGTGAGTAGAATTGTAACAATATTCTCCAAGATGAAGCCATTTAACCCATGATGTTTGTTGCCTTGTAACATAATTCCATAAATACCCTTCAAGCCATTTATTCACAATTTTTGTTTGCCCGTCCGTTTGTGGGTGATAGCTAGTGCTTGGGGTTAATTATGTTCTAGTCAACCGAAAAGGTTCTTGCCAAAGTAAACTAATAAATTTACTATCTCTATCACTCACGATGTTTCTAGGTAGCCTATGTAGTCTAAACACTTCTCTAAAGAATAGATCAGCCACTTGTGAAGCTCTATATTTAGAAGATATGGCATGAAAGTGAGCGTATTTAGTGAGTCTATCCACGACCACAAAGATGCAATCCTTTCCTTGTACTTTCGGAAGACCTGTGATGAAATCCATCGAAATACTTTCCCATTTTTGGTTTGGTATTGGCAAGGGTTGTAACAAACCAGCTAGAAATGTTTGTTCTACCTTGTTTTGTTGACAAACCATACATTCCCTGACATGCTTTAAGACATCCCCCTTGAGGCCCTTCCAAGAAAATCGTTCTCACTTGTTTATATGTTTTATAGTATCCTTGATGACCGGCCAGAGGCGTATCATGATATGATCTCAAAATTCTTTCTTTCATCTTCGATCCTAGGACTAGATATATTCGGTCTTTATAGAGAATGAGCTCCTCCACTACTTCGTACTGTCGTCTTGCAACTTGCCTTCCAATATGTCATTAGCCAATGTATCTTTGGCATATTCTACTAATATAGAAGTTTTCCAATTAGCAGAAATATCTGTCATAGAGCATAAATGAGGCCTTCGAGACAAAGCATTAGCCACCACATTATTCTTTCCCTTCACATACTCAATATCAAAATTATAAACCTGTAACTTGCTTACCCACTTTTGTTGCCTATCATTCAAATCTTTTTGATTTAGGAAGAACCTTAGACTGTTATGGTCGGTCTTAACCACAAATTTCCTACAAACCAAGTACTGCCTGAACTTTACTAATGCATGCATGATTGCTAGCATCTCCTTGTCATAAATAGAGTAATTCCTTTCAGATTGCTTGAGCTTGCAACTCTCGAATGCTATTGGGTGTTTATTTTGCTTTAATATTGCTCCAATACCTTCTCCTGAAGCATCACATTCTAATTCAAATGAGAGTGAGAAATCAGGGATGGCTAATACGGGGCATTAACTCATTACCTATTTGAGCTTGTCAAAAGCTCCTTGTGCTTCCTCTCCATGAAGATGCCCCTTTTCTAGTTAAGTCTATTAGTGAGACGACCAACCGTGAGAATCATTTAAAAAACCTTCTGTAATAGCTACAAAATCCGACAAATCCTTTCAGATGTGATAACGTCTAGGTTGAGGGCAATCTACTACTACCTTGATTTTCTCCACATCTACACTGACGCCTTGGGCACTGATCTTATGCCCCAAATACAAAATCTCAATTATTCCAAACTCATGTTGGGATGCCTTAGCAAATAATGACTACTGCTCAAGTATTCCCACTACCTTGTCTATATGTTTTAAATGATTTGCCCAAGTTTTACTGTAAATCAATATATTGTCAAAGAAAACCAAAAGATATTTCCTTAATTGCTTACTAAATACTTGGTTCATACAGGATTGGAATGTAGCTGGAGCATAAGTCAGCCCAAATGGCATGACTAGGAACTCAAAATGCCCAAAGTGACATATGAAGATTGTCTTGTGACATCCTCCTTCCTCATCGTTATCTAATGATACCAGAAACGTAAATCAATCTTAGAGAAATATACCGCACCGTGGAGCTCATCAATTATGGGGATGGGATAGCAGTTCTTGATAGTCTTTTTATTTAATGTCCTATTATTGACACACATCCTCATAGAACCATCCTTCTTTACCAATACCACGAAGAATGCAAAAGGGCTAGAGCTTGGTTGTATATGCCCCATATTGAGTAGTTAATCATTTTCTCAATTTCTTCCTTATAACCTCTCAGATGACGATAAGGTGTGGTGATGACTGGCTTGGAACCTTCCTTTTAACTCAAGGACATGCTGAAACCCCCTATCAAGTAGCAGCCCTGGAGGAATACCACCAAATACCTTACCATGCTTATCCAAAATTGACCAAATATCTATGTGAGTAGCCCTTTCATCTGCGGGTGAAAACCCATCGGTAATTTAAACATTGTACTGCCCAATCTACTTGTCCCCTACGGAACACTCTCTACATCTTGGCAAAAACAACCCTTGGAGTTCCATCAAACAATCCTTGAAGAACCACCTCCTTACCATCAATTTTCAATTTCAATTCCATAGTTTGATAATTTTGTGTGAACTCCCCAAGTGAATGCAACCATTGCACCCCCAACACTATATTTGTCTCACTGGCGCCTACCACATAAAAGTCATCATGAACCTTATACCTATCCAAGGTGATGTCTAGTTGTTGTATCCTTTGTGTGCATGGAAGAGTAAATCCTTCAACCATAACCACATTAAAACCCTCAAAGTTATTTGTCTTCAATTTTAACCTAGTCACTAACCCCTCATCAATGAAATTATGGGTAGCCCCACTATCAATTAATATTGTTATCTTATGTCCCTGAAGCACTCCTCGCACATGGAAGGGGTGATATCTAGGTGCTCCTAAAAGTGTGGCGAGCATACCTCCAGAAGGCTTCTCGTGCTCATCCTCCTCCAAGCATCCTCTAATTTAGCCTCTTCTGTTTTTGAACTCTCTTCTGTGACCATCTCTATGTAACGAACATGTCCTTTGCCTAAGCATTTATGGCCGGGCTCCCACGGCTCTCTACAAGAAAAGCACAATTTCTTCCTTTGAAGATCATTCTCGGATTCTTCCACCTTGTGGGATTGGAGAGGTAATGCCTTTGGTTGCGAAAAATCTTTGTGAAATGGTTGCTAATGCAACCCTGAGGATATATTCTTGGAATGGGTCTTATTCTTAGATGTGGTGTCTTCCAAATTGAATGCCCTTTGAATAGCATCTTGTAGAGATGATGACTCAAAAGCTCTGACCAACCCCCTAAGTGACTCTGAAAGTCCTTCAATAAACAAAAACTTAAGCTCTTCTCTGTAATATATGGCACCATGACTAAAATCCTTTGAAATTCTGCCACATATTCTTCTACTATACCCTACTGCATTAGTCGTGTCAACTCCTTAAAATGCATCTCCGAATCTTTCCTATCAAATCTGCCTATGAGCCTTTGTGTGAAGTCAGCGTATGTCATGATTTGATGATGCCCTTGTGTGATTAGCCTTGCCACCATTCATGTGTTGTCCCCTCTAAGTGAAGGATGGCAAACTTAACGGCTTCATCTTCTGTCATGGGGCTAAGAGAAAGATAGGTGTCTAGTTTTTGGACCCATGCTCATGTAGTGACCTTCCCTGAACCATCAAAAGTAGGGAGAGTCAACTTACTTAACCTTTGTTGCAGATCTCTATTGGGATGTCTTTTTTCTCTTGAAATATTCCTTGATCTTGCATTATGAAATTGTATAAATGGAATTTGTCTTCTAACATCTAGATCAAGTCTTGAGTCTGCATCTATGCACTCATCAAAGTCATTTGTTGCCATGTTTGTCTCTTCCTCTTCATGTGGCTGCTCATCTCTAGGTAAGAATGTGGGTTGTGTGATTATGGGTGGTGATTCAAGTGGAGTTCTATTGTTATGTTCTGAATGATTTGAATTGCTACCTTCTCTTCCATTAGTTTGTGCAGGCCTGAGAGAATTAATTCTATTATTCATATTTTGAAGCATTTGAAGGAGTAATTGTGTTGTTTGTTCTTGTTGTTGCATGTAATTCTTTCACTCATTCTCTCGTTCTACCTCTCGATCGACCATCTTATTCTTTCCTCTACCTCTAATTTGGTTGCTAGCCTCTTGTAATGCTACCTCTAGTCTTTTCTTTTCTCTCTCCAAAGCCCTTTGATCTCTTTGGCTCCACCACATAAACTGAATTTAAACGCGCAGGCTGGCAGGACTGCTGCTCTGATACCAATTGTAATGTCTCGTTCTAGAACTTCCTTGTTTTTTCCTTAAATAAATAACCCTAACCCACAGTAATAGTTGCATAGTTAATTTTAAACATTAATTTATCCTAAAAATTGAAATTTTGATTATAAAATTCAGATTTAAAGCTTATGATGTATCTCTGAAAATATAGAACTTATCCATTAGCCTCTGCTGTAATTCTTCTTCCAATTTGCCACGATTTCTTTTTGTATGAATGTCTTTGAAATGTTTCTAATTGCACAAGTTAGGGGTTTCGTCCTCAGATTTCTGAATCTTTAGTTTGTATTCCACAAGGAAAATAAATATTATGTCGGCATCCATTCATGCCCTCTTCCCCTTGATTTATCTACCTTATATACTCTTTTTTCTCCAACAGTCATAACCCATTCATATGCCTTTTGACTTTTAGCTAATTATCATTTAATCTTTGTTTGAGGAAAATCGCAGGTGTAAAAGTAATTGCCATATTATAACTATTAACTGTGGGCCGTTTACTAAATTAACTGCTGCCACCTAGCATTGATCAGCCTTTATTAATATTTCATGACCTGTAGAAATCAATGGGCACCATATTAAAATGGCGGGGGCATTACAGAATACCAACCTGGGGTAAATTCTTGTTGAGGCTAGAAGAACTGGTAGCCTTTAGGGTTATAGGCTGGAGAACAGCATGCTCTATACAGGTAGTGGGAATCAGAAGAGATCTCACCCATGGAGGGGAGATAAGGAAGTGTAGATTGCTGATTTTATTTGAAATATGTTTAAAAGCTGACTAAACCTTGATGGGCTGACGAGCGAATTGTCAGATTAGAGTTGGAAGAAGGAAGAGCAGTGACTGGATAGGTATTACCAATATTGTTGGTCTAATCAAGTGTTGGAGCTGCCATATAGACAAAGAAGTTTCATCATCAGTCCCATCCAGCTCCATGGTTTCTTTGTTGTCTTCATCTAGAATAATAGCCAATTGACTAGAAAACTTTATGTTAGCTTCAGGGGTTGTTAATACGTGTAAGATGCAATTCAATTGTCTTACATATTTATTTGTATTCTAGGGTTGAGCAGACAACTTGTAACATTGAGGCCCTTGTGCATCAGATTAGGAATGAGACACTGATCTTTTGATGGGTTGTAAGTTCAAAAACCTTTGTTGAAAACATTTCTTTTCTTCACTCATCTGAGATGGATCTTAAGTGGCTGACAAGTTTGGGTGCGGTAGTCCTTGTTGTAGAAGCCAACAAGCCCAATGTGCTTTTTAAAGTCATACATGGTGGGGAAAACAATGAAGTCATTTATGGACATTCCTTTCAGAGATTTCCTCAAAGGCATTGGTTTAAACCTGGCCAAGAGTTGTGGTCCCCAGGTATAGAAATGAAGGCCTGCTAGTTTACCATAGTGACTATCAACCCTGTTCTTAGCCTTTCTAAACTGTCTGCAAAGAGTTGCAAGATAGTGTGGAGTCAGGTTAAGCTGGTTGGAGTGATCATTGTTGATTGGGACTTTAAGAAGTACCTACCAAGAGTAACAACACTTACATGTCATGACTGCATATGTTAGGATTGTCTACAGGGTAGCAGAAAATGCACAACTAGTTCCTACCACTACTAAGCACACTTACGTGTCATGACTGCATATGTTAGGATTGTCTACAGGGTAGCAGCAAATGCACAACTAGTTCCTACCACTAGTAAGCACACTTACGTGTCATGACTGCATATGTTAGAATTGTCTACAGGGTACCAGCAAATTCACACCTAAGGCAATTTGTGAAAGGATTGGCATGATCTATCTTAAGCTTGATCACAAGTTGAACTTGCCACAAGTAGGTTATCACTTTAAACAAGAAATTGTTTGGCAATTTGCTCTACATCTAAACAAACTGCAAAGGTTGATTCAAATGTATGGCAACCTCCTTACCAAGCAAAAATATACTACCATAGGCACACATCTTGGATAATCACATAGAGTTCCGATATACATTAATGAAACTCTCAAAATCACAAGTACTAAGAGGTTTGTTCTGAGCCAATCTCTAAAGGACCATGGAGGTTAGTTAAGGTAAGCATTGCACACAACAGAGCCCATGCTAAAGTTCATCCAATGTTTCTTGCAGAACATTGGTTCATCAAAGGTTTATTTGGCCATGCAGAACTTAGTGAGGTGACCAAGAAACACGTGTAAAAAAACAATTCAGTAGTAAATGTTGGCTAACCCCAAGAGATCAATTTAGAATGAATGATATCTCCTCTAGATCAACTCATTCACCAAGGCTCATCCATAATATGATGAACTCACTCTTATCCAAGACTCATAAATTTGGCCTAAATCTCATCACTTCCCAATATGAACTTATGATACCAAGGACCTCTCAAAAGAGAAGATCCGATATTTGATCAATAATACGGTGTTTATGGAGGGAGACTCAAAGATGTTAACATACTCATCTAAGAGTGCATCAAGTTGCATCCATCAAGAAAATGTATTTTGGAAGAAACCTATGGTAAAGTGGCAGTCCTAAACTGGAGTTGTCATGAGATTGTAAGCAATATGAATTTCTAGTAGTGTTAATCAACTTGCAACATTGATGTTAGCAATCAAAGATAATCTTTGGGATCACTTAAGGCACCCAAGAGCATTGGACACCAACAAAAAGGATGGCATAGTCCTTTACTTGTAGACATCATGCCTCTCCCACATGAACAACATATTGAGAACGATGTCAAAACCATCCAAACGCACTAAGTTTGGTCCTAAATGTTGTTGCATTGAGGTTGCTTCTCGAAGCCAAGTTTGACACATCCCTTGCTTTGCTCTTAGGGTTTCAATAGCCTTCTTTATTGCGAACATTGACATGAAACTTCTTAGTCTTGGAAGCATATGTGCAAGCATCTCCAAGAGTGTTCCAATGAGAACTAAGCCTGGCTATAGGGCCAGAGGCTGCTGCAATACTTGAGTATCTTGTTGAGGTGAATCCAAAATGGCCAATTTAACAACCACAACATGAGAATCGATCATGTACTCTTGGTTATAAGGGTTCTCAATGTTGGCACAACTGCTGCCATGTAGTATGCATGCTATAATAATGTTTAACAAGGTGGAACATGGAACAAAGTAATTCCACAAATTGGTTTCACATCTTGACTAGCTCTTTGCAATCTTCATGCATCTTCAGATGGTCTCGCACCAAGACATGATAATCAAAGAAATTATCAGCATTGTAAACATGATTTTCCTCTCATTTGCTAGATGGTTAATTGAGAAGAATAATTTAAATGATAGGGTACAAGCACTTTGTCAACATCAATTTTGAGTTCGAACTGCAAGATGTCAAGGTTAACTTATACATTGATCAAGTTGTTCCAACCAAACACAAATCTAGTTGAAGTCAAAACTATACGAAAAAAGTAACTCATTGTAGATAGAATCTATAAAATGCTCATAAAGATCGCCTTGTGACTGTAATGTGCATCATCAATCATCTCATGAAAAGGGTTGAGGGATTTAGAATAAGCTTCCAACTCAATCGATAAAAACTAAGACAAAATAGAAAAAGATTGTGAATAGGAAACACATACTTCATGCACCCAATGAATTTAGTGCCCTGATACCATTTATTTGAATCACAAGAATATCCCATTGAATTTGCAAGCGCAAATATTGCAAGATTAAATCATATTGTAGAGAAGAATAACAGCAAATAAGATGTACTACTATATCGTTCATTGGGATTGTTTTATAGTGTATTATGTAAATGCTTATAAAGCACTGCATTCCCCTACTAACATCCCCAAACTTCCCTACAGGAAACTAACTCCCAACCACTAACATCTAACCCTAACTTATCGTTAGTTATTTATTAACTATTACTAACCATTATTTATTATAAACTACTAACTATACTATAGATGTAATATATAAAATCCCAACCTTTCCCCCTAATTACATCAACCCAAACAAAGGACGGAACATTGAATGGAATGAACACGGCAGACCATCTAGAAATCTGATGAAGCAGCTCCACTAAATCTTCTCTCACCCAAAACACACCAAACTGATTGCATCAATGGATGACCTAACTGTCGAACTCTGCAAATATTTTGTACCACATGAGAGAACAATCCCAACCTCCATGCACAATGAGAGAACAACTTTCCTCTTAGAGTATCAATATCCCTCCTCCAGTGTTGTGGGAACCAAATCTCTCCTCCAATGCACAACAAGAACAAAATCAATATAGATACACTAATCACACCTATTCCAATGATTACACTATCCACAAAACCAGTAAAATTGTAAATGCAAATACAATAACCACACCTATTTCAAAGGTTACACTATCCACAAATACTGACAGGCCCTCCCCTTGCTCCAAGAAAGGACATAAATGTGGTGGTGCTTATCAAACAATCTACCATCTTGAAGCAAGAAGTTAGCTTGAGATGGGGAAATTCCTCCAACCTCCTCTTTGACTTTCTTAGTCCTTACTAGCCAGATGCATCATTACAATCTTTAACAATTGCAGTGTATATGTATCAGTTTTGATCAAAAATGCACCCATTACAATGAAATTCTCCAAAAAGATGTGTTACAATGTCTTCAAAACTGAAAAATGGAATCTATATATGGACAAAATGATGCAATTAAAAGAACCTTGTGAGATTTGAACTTGGGACCTTCCATCCACCAATATCGTAAAAAAGTTGCTCTCCAACTACACTATGCACCAACTTTCATACAAATTGCTCAAACTTTGATTTTAAAGATACTAATTCTAAAAAGTCAAAATAAATAAAGATTAAAAACTCTTTGCCTTTTTCTCGTGCCTTTTCTCACCTGAATGTTTGTTTTTTTAATCATGTAAAATGCAAACACCTTTTGGCCTTTTATCACACAAACACTTTTTCATGCCCCCTTTTTTTCTTTTCCTTTTTTCTTAAATTTGATCTCCAAGCAAATTTTAATTTTTTCTTTGCTCCATTGTATTTGCTCAGAATACTACTGCCAGCCCATAGAAATGTTTATAAATAATCAACAGCAACATGAACATCAAACCGTACGCATTTGTTTGCATTTGTATCAGCAAATAATGTGGGTTCTTTTATAAGGAATCAACCAACACAACTTTCCAGAAGAGAACAAAAATCCCTTCAATTGCAAAAACTTGCATTTTTTATTGTAATTAATGCGTGGAGTTCTCACTATTTTGCACTTCTGTTTCACACTTGGTAAGAACAATTGCCATTATTGAACATGCTGCTCTAAAAATGAAAACAAACAACTGGATAACTCTTTATCTGTCTTCCATTCTTGTCAATGAGAAGTCCTTTCCATACACTACTTCAACACAATCTTCACACACCATGAACTTCAAAGTTTTGATTGCAAACTATAAACCGTTTTTCAAAATTTATTCACTTACGATTGCTGATGGTGGGGCTGGTCTAGCTGCTAGTGTGTGGCTCTCATTTTTTTCCAGTGCCATGAGCTTTGTCTATCATGGCTGGCATGAATAACGGATATAAAAAACAACTCCTTTAAGCATCTCCAGGCACCACCTCACATCCTTAACCTGTTATCCATGCTCAGACATTCTTCGTTCTCTGATACCATATTGAATTTGCAAGCACAAATATTGCAAGATTAAATCATATTGCAGAGAAGAATAACACCAAATAATATGTATACTATATTGTTCATCAGGATTGTTTTACAATGTATTAAGCAAAATGCTTATAAAGCATTGCATTACCCTACTAACGTCCCCAAACTTCCCTACAGGAAACTAACTCCCAACAACTAACATCTAACTCCTAAGTTATCATTATTCATTTATTAACTATTACTAACCATTATTTACTATAAACTACTAACTATACTATAAATCTAATATAAAATCGCAACATATCCAAGGGACATGGTGAATAAGAATTCTCCTATGTCACAGTGATGAAAAATATACACGCTTTTTAAGAAGAGACAATTGGGAGAAATAGAAACAATGCATGTGATATATTAAGAATTGTATTCCATCGTAAAAAGAGCTTTATACATAAGCCCTCTAAGAAGAGGTATGGGAATCCTCTGTATGAAGAAGAATCTAAAAATCTAAGAACAAAAACTAACAAGATTATCTACAAATATAGAAAAATTTGCAAATGGAAAGTTGTGATGGTTCAGCTTCCATCTTTTATAAGAATTGCATCTACAACTGGAAATGGTGTCAAATTGGTATTGGACTTTGGCACAACTTATAACATGATATGAGAGAGGCTTAGTTATAAAGAACAAAGGTGGCATCAAATTGGGGTGCCAATTGTCAGCCCAAATTGCTACAAGTGAGATCAATGTTGTCAGTAAGTAACATTTGGTACCACTAGTATTGCCACAAGGGAAAACTTTGCCACAGACAGTCTTGGTACAAATCTGGCACAAAGCTGAGATTGGTGCCAAAGTTGAGTTTGGAGGGAAAATGAATATTGGCACAGGATTGGCTCCACAAGCAGAGTTTGGCAGTAATGAGGAACTTAAAATATTGATTGAATAATAAAATAGCTACAGTTTCTATTCAAGTCAAGCTAAGTATTGTAGTATCCTATCTTACTTTTGTTCTAACATAATTGATATTGGTATACTTCTCTATATAAACCAAGGAATTGTATGACTAAACATTCCAAATGTAAGGCATCTTTTCTGGCAATTTGAGATGCTTCATGCCAAGAAACGTGTATGCATTTCCTCCAGTTTGTTATTAGTGAGCTCCCCACATGTTCTTGCACATTCAACACTAAGGATGAAAAATATCCAAATCCTATTAGAAATACATGGAACCTTAAATTTGAGCCATTCTGTGACTTCATTTTTAATCCAGATGACATCTGGCAGAGATACAGATTGGACCCATATTTCATGTTTTATGTTGCCCACAAAAACTCCATTCCTTTCATTTAACAAAATTTGCAAATGCATCATCTTCTCATTTCAAAACGTTTAGATATGCAAGGTCTCAGAAAGGATAGGTCAGAAGGTCTACAATGCTACTATGTAAGCATTTCCCTTTCATATTGTAAGATCTACATTAATTTTATCATTGTCAGTTGATTGTTGCAGGACTATCTAGTTCAACATTGATGACAAAAATACATTGCACATCCTATATAGAGCTTTGATTTTTATGATGTATTTGGTATGTAATGTTTCTTTTTAAATTTCTCTTTTTTTCTTCTTTTTTAGCTTGGATTTAAGGATAGTAGGCATAAGCTTTCCACAGTCCATAAAGTTAGAGAAATACACACACTAAAATCCAGAAGCACTTCTCTATGGATTTAAGGATTTTAAGCACTTTGTCATGTTATCAAATTTTAACCAATTTCTTGCATCTTTAACCAATCCATAACCTATAACTCTTTTCAGAACCTTTTTTGTGGTAAATGAATAAAATTCTGTTTTAATACAGGATTATGCCCATCATGTTATGGACAAAGATACAATAAGCATACCGGACAGGGTAGAATAAGAGCTTAAACACTTTGGCGAAAAAATTTCAAACCCAGAATGAAAGATTTTAATAACCGAATCTTAAGCTTGAGCTTGTACATCTCCCTCTGCATCAACCAACTGGAAACCCATTACTGAACACAAAGCATCAATCTTTTTGCCTATATTCTCAAGACTTGTAAACAGGTTATTGAGAGACCCAATCTGCAACTCATGGAATTAGCTCTATACTCCTAATACAATTTAACTTGCAAAGCTTACAGCTTCATTAATCTCTTACCCTTTATAATATTAATTATTATGTTCTCCCCACCGGTGCTCCCTTCGCCTTCCATTCCATGCAGAAACAAAACAAAGAAAACAGTTCTACAACAGAAGCAGACATGCAGGGTGAATTCCAGGCATAGACTTCAAAGCAAAAAGTCATAAGCCAATACCTTACAGTCCTTACCACACCATGAGCACAAAATCATAGCAAAGGAAGATGTCAAATCCAAAGATTTTGGTCATCACAGTACCAAACATGAGTTAGTGTGATGCATCAAACACACATATGAGAGTTCCACAATCAAAAAAGATGTGCCAATAATGACCCTCAAAACCCTCTTTCTACAAGTTGTCTACATCCATCAACATCATTGATATTTGTGCTGGTAATAATGGGCTTACCAACTCTAATTTCCATGCTAGCTCCAAATATGGTCAAACCACTAATTATTTCGCTCAGCCCTTATAAGATGGCCAAAAGTCATGAATTAGAATTTAGCCCTTTGGATTCCAATTGCATAAAAGGATGCCACCTAAATACAAATTATGATCATGTCCAGACTTAAGACTATGATTAATTCAGAGTCAACCTCCACCATAAGGTTTCTAAAGTCCAATAGCACAGGTATTTTCAATCCTTCAACATGGGCCTCTACCTCAGCACTGCTGTTAGTCCACCTTTTCCTTCACTCTCCCTTTAGAATATGTCTTCCTGAGAGTTCAATCTTTGAACATCCTCAGGATGAAATTCACACGTCCTATTAACAGATGACATTTTTAGGACTTTTGTAAATTAATTGCCACTCTCAATTAATTCAACAATGGAGCTTCTATTTTTTCAAATTTTAGTATTAGATGCATACTTTCAAAGGAAACATATATCCATGACAAGGCACAATTACACATCATCTCCTGGTACCAAATTCTACAGTTAAATGCAAAATAAGAATGACCTCATCCCAAATAAAATATTGAAATATTGAAGAGTATTTGAAAAAATCTTTAGCCAGAGAGGTTCAGTCCACAATGTTAACTTGTAAAGGTAAAGATGCTTTGCATCAACAGTCCAATAACACAGAAACGTTTGATTCCTGTGAAGATGATGTATCGGCCCATTGGGTAATCTATTGAAGAAAATTTAAACAAATTGATGAACTAATTATGAACCAATAAAACCCGTGATGCTGAACAATGGGAGTGTTAACATATTGATGTTCTGATTACATCATTACTGTAATAAAATTACCTGGCCTCCAATAGGAACATATAGCATTTGCTTAGTCAAGCACGTACAGACAGGAATCAGATGTTACCCTCAAATTCAAGAACAGGCTAGATTGTATATTGCATATTTTAAAGAGGCAGATTACTTACTTTTCATAATGATAATTCAGACCCAAAGGAGGAATTATTGATGTTACTTCAAAACAATCAAAAATAATATATTCTTTATGAGTAATTCAAAACACCAACATTCTCTGCAGTTGAACATTTTTCTTATAATATACTTTTCCTGTTTCAAAGGCATAAAAGAGTCGGTCCAAACTCAAAAAGCATAATACAGATAAACTGAGGAAGAATCAAAAACTAGGATGCAAGACCAGTTCATGGAACTCCAATGTAAAATCTTGAACACTTTCTTATAATAAATGAAATTCAAACTGGATGGTAAACCTTAGTATCAGATTGTCAAAAAAGTTCGTTTTAATAATTGCAAGGTGTGCCTAACTCCTTAAACAGATAAGATGTCCTTAAACTAAAAAAATGATCTAGCCACTAACAGAAATCCACTCATAGTTAAAGAGATGATTATATGAGAAATCTAGACTGGTTCTCCATGCTGTTTATAGGGGTCAGGGCAAATGGAATCAGAATTTCCACAAAGTAATGTTAAAATTACTTTTTCACTCAACATGATTTAGCAATCCTGAAAAGTAATGTCATTCCCTCCTACCACACTGCAAAAGCAAAGTTTGATGTGGGCATGTATGCAATACAAAACAATAATAATCAAATCTTTCCTCAAATCAATACTGTCAACACGATGAGATAAAGCATTCATAAAGTAATTTGAAGCACAGAAATATACAAAAACGTTAATTCTAGATCAGAAACATTTTTAAGTAACATTGTAGTTCTTAACTTACTAAAAACAGACACAACCTTTATTTTATAATAAGTCACCTGTTGTTATTCCACATTCACGATTTTCTTACATGAATTAATCATGTGTAAGTGCAAGTGCCAACTAGTAACATAGCAATTAGACTATTATCTGGCAATTAAAAATCTAGACCAGAGATGTTTATTTAACCTGTTTCCATGGCAGTAAATAACACAAGGAAGTGGTGCATCTTCTAGAAAAGGTGATGGAAGATAGTGACTGCATTGCAAGGCATGGCCCCGATCGTTTCTGATCTGCAAATAAGAAGAAAAATTAACCACCTATGAAGTTTAGGAGGCTCAAGGGGTTACAATATTCTAATTTAACAAAAAATTAGTATTACTCTTCCAATGGCATCAACAAGAAAAAGAGAGTTCTCCTGTGGAAATTAATTAAAATACAATAAATTCAAATCCATCATACTTGCCTCTAAATCTTGTCTGCAGTACCTCCGTCCTGCAAGAGTAAATTCCTTCTCCCACAGGTACTGATCTGGACTATACTCCGCCCTGAAATACTCTTCAGAAAAAGTCAATTACCAAGCCACCAATACATCCCTGATCTCAATAGAATTGTTATACACACTAAAAGAACTCATTTTCATAAGTTTTTGGCATGAACATATAATCTGCAAAACTTAGAAGAACTGAATGATAACACAAGAAAGTAATCTGTGAAACTGAGAAGAATTGAATGATAACATGAGAAGGCAAGTAATCTGAAAAACTGCAAAGACCTGAATGATAACATAAGAAAGTAATCTGCAAAACTGAGAAGAATCGATTGATAACACAAGAAGGTATCAACAAGATAGATTTTTCCTAAAGGTTGTTTGTTAGAGCTGCGGAATTACAATTTACCACAAGTTAAATATTCCAAAGTGAATTCCTGCATATACCACATAGGTCATATGTCAAGAGATTCCAAAAACAACTCTTCCATTTGGTATTTTCTGGTAAGACCAAACTTGGCGCCAATATTGCCAATATATGTAGAAACACAATATATAAACTCTAATGGCAGGCATACAATTATCACAAGTTACAAGCAAATCATCATTAGAAATCAACATAATAGCATACAATATAGATTATGAAACCAAATATGCAATACATTATTTCAATTTTAAGTAATCCCAGGACATACAGAATATCCCATATTTCACTTTCCTCCCTGCTCGTTAACATCAATGGAACTTATCCTTGTTTCATGTATCTCCTGCATCTGCTATTACTAAGTATGACAATCTCTGCACTGCCTTTGTTTCCATCCAATTCTGGTATCAATCCTCTCTGCTTTTCAAATTCTTACTCACTTGAGACTGAACATACCACATACCATCTAAAACTTCTTAATTATGTTGTGCAGTCAGATATACAAACTTGTATTTCTCTTTGCTGTTCTGCCCTTCAACATCTATCATTCACATTCACGTTCAACAAATTTTGCCTCATGCTACATATTAGAATTTTGCTTCCAGATCTTCCTCTTCCCAATTTCCAATTTCCAATTTCCATTTTGCACACTCCTCTATCAAGTGGTTTGGCTCCCCACGGTAACAATAACATGAATTCTTCCTGCCATGACACGTCCCTCCAGCTTCATTCTCATCAAGTCTTTAATACCTTTCACCTCTGTCTCAACTGATGTCTTGCTTCGTTCCTTTGTTGATGGCTTCTTTGACTGCCTTTGTAGAATGCTGAAAGTGTTCTCCTCACTTCCTCCTAGTCACTTGCTATTCCTGAATCCTGAAAAAGCATACCACCAAATCTTCAAACAACTACTTCTCTCTTTTCAGAACAGTGTTCAGTTCCATCATAGAGTTCTCGTATAAACAAATTGCTTAGCATCATAGAAGCCAAGTCTTTATTATCTGTCTTACCACCAACTGCTGCAAAATGATCTCTCATTTCTTTCAACTTTGTTTACTGCTCTGTCATACCTTCTTCCCCATCCATCTCTAAATTATACAACACTCTTTTGAGGTACAATGCTCCAGTGGCATTAGTGGCCCATTTACTAAATTTAATTTGTTCCAAGCTTGTTTGATTTATATGTGTCCTCTACAACATGTGAGAGCACATCATCACCAACAATACATTTATCAGTAGAGTTTTATGATTTCTTATCATCAAATGCTCAACATTGTGCCTTTATCTCTGCCACATTTACAACACACCATAAGTTGTTATATATCATAAACAATCTTGATTTTCAGTGCCTGGGCAGTATAGTTACTGTCATTTAACATTTACGAGTCCGATAAAATAATACTCCTCATCCTCGATTACTCTAAATTTTCAAGAAATTCAATTGTCCTGTAATTAACTTCTACTTACTGCCCAATCCAATACCTTCCCCAAGAGAGTAAAAATAATTACCTCTTCTGGCTTCACAAAAAAATCATCTCAAAACATGATTTCCTACAAATCTAGCTCACCAATACTCAACCTAATGGTTTTCATCACCGCGAAACATCACAGCTAATCACAACAATCCAATCACCTATGGAAGTTTATCAGAATCCTAAGCAAAAACCAAATAAAATAAAAAGCTTTGGCAAATTCAAATGTTTTTGAAAGCCAATTAGATGGATGAAACCGGAAAATGAATGCAAAAGAAAAGACCCAAGAAGAAATGGTTCCCAAAGCAAAGGAAGAAGCTCAAGCACAAGTAACAATAGACATAGAATCAATTATCAGAGCAAAAAGAAAATTTGACATTGATACAAGTACTTTTGAAGCTGAAATAAAAAAGGTCACTAGCATCCAAAGATCATTTTTGAAACAATATAAGTAGCTGGCATTATGTTAACTCAAGCACAACAGACAATGGGCATAGAACCAACAGCAGAGAAAATTTAACATTGACACAAATACTTTTGAAGCTGAAAAAGAAAGGACATTACAGTTAGATCATTTTTCAAACAAAATGAGTAGCTGCCATTAGGTTCTGCAAACTGATACTCGACAGAGGAAGCACAAACGCTTCGGTCTTCACCAATGTGGTGCAGAAACTAAAAATAAAATACCCCAGCCAACCCTATCTAAGGTTTTGTGGCTTCAAAGGGGCCATCAAGCGGTCATGAATGAACAATGTGAAATGAAATTCCACATTAGTGATGATCATGACAAAGTAGTGTGTGATGTAAATCCTAAAGGACACTTGTCATGTGTTGTAGGGAAGGCCATGGCAATTTGATAGAAGGAAGACCACCTTCACATTCACCAAAGGTGGAACAAGATTTGAGTTACTGCAATGAATGAGGATAAAAAAGAATGCAATAGAACATTGCTGATTTCAATCAAACAGTTCACTGCAAATGCGGAAAGATACAAAAATGTGTTTTATTTGGAAAGAAGTGAAAGAAGACGAAAAATACAAATGTTCGAGTAGGAGTGCAGACACTCTATTTGACAAGCACAATGAGACAATTGCCAAAGGATAGCCTCCTAGATTGTCACAAAAGAATCTCATATCACATAGAACTCATTGTGGGGTCATGTTTGCTAAATACAGCTCTATAATATTTATAGACTAAGTCCATTGGAGAATGAAGAGTTGCTTCAACAAGTCCAACATCCACTATCACGAGGGCTTATTAAAGAGATTTAAAACACGTGCTCTTGCTTCGCTAATTACATGTGAGAAATATGGCAAGTGGAGAATGTGCACCTACTCGCAAGCCGCCAACAAGAAGAAAAAATCAAGATTTGATTTCCGTTGTTGAATATGGATGACATTATGGACTGTTTTAGTGGTGCAACATAATTTCATTGATTTCAACAGTGCCAATCATCAGATCCAAAATGAAGAAGGGGATGACTAGAAAACAACTTTCAAAACCAAGGGTTTGCATGAGTTGGCGATGCCACTTGGGCTGACCAATGCCCCTAATATTCAAGCAGCTGATGAATGAAATGCTCAAGGCATTGTTGTCAAAGTTTGAGATTGTATATCTTAATCTATACACACTTTCAGCAGGAGCAAGGAACAATTGTTGCATCTAAGAATAGTAATGGAGACATCAAAACAGGAACAACAGCAAGTGAGCTTGAAAAAGTGTCTACTCGTGCAATAGGAATTGTTTTATTTGGGATTTGTAATTTCCAAAGAAGGGTTGAAGATCAAACGAACAAATTAAAATGGCCAATTCCAATAAATACCACAGAGTTGAGAAGCTTCCATGGTTTAGTCAATTCCGACCAGACATTTATCCCAATCTTAGTGGTAAATGTCCTCCATTTTTTTAGAGTATGAAGATTAAGCATTTGTTTGAACAGCAACAGCCCAAATGAGTTTTTAAATTTAAAAGACAATCACGAAGAGTCTTGTTGATGATTGTTTTTAGACAAGTCAACAATAGAGTAAAACACTAGAGTATCCCACTCTCTCTTGAATAAAGCTCTTCAAAGGCTAAGCAATGTGATCCAGTGAAGTAACTCCAAGGTTCCTTATTTATGATTCATGATGGGTTAACTCAGTGATTACATGTGATCTTGTTGATAATCACAAAGGGACTTACATTAGACTTCTTCATACTTGTTTAGCTTATTCCTCCTTCGGTGTGGATGATGTATCAATGATAAAGAAAAGACAAAAAATAAAGGTTTAAGGAAACTATCTAAGGTCAATGAAGCAATGATGATGTGTGAATAGACAAACCCCTTGATAAACCTAACTCCATTTCGCCAAAGATGCCTACAACTACATGAAGTTGGTGAAATCTCCTAAGGTACGCGAATGGTTTTCAAATCATGAAGGCTCATATAAGCACCCATCGAATGGCGCAGCTCAAACAAGCATCCACAATCGAACTTATGCAAATAAGGCTCAGACTAGCTTTACACAACACTTCACCAGCGATGAATGTTAAAAGCATGAGCTAGGAGTTGATCAAATATTCAGTACAACATACATAAAATTAGTGAACTTCTAATCTACTTTTAATCTACTTGAAACATCTCTCCATTTCATCAAAGTACCAGAAATCATGTCATTCCACAAGACAAGACTTAAACACCAAGTGAACTCCAATGTCCTTTGCATTACTCTTGAGAAATATTTACAACAATTTCAAGTCCTCTCAGAGAATTTTGAGTCTCTTCTACTCTACTCCTACTTGCCTACTGACTACTGATTTTACAAATGAGGCAACAAGGCCTTTATATAGTGTCCAGAATACAACGAATGGCTAAGATCAATTCATGTAGCCAAGGGCTTAAATCATGCCACCTCATAGGTAGTTACAACAACTTTCTATTTTTAGTACAAAGAGAAAGGCAATGACGGCACGTTTTCCAATGTGATGAGGATAAGACGAAATCATTTAAAACATCTTCCACATAGGCGTCCCTTTGGCTTGTACTTTATTAAATGATACATCGAATGCATTTAAAATAATGTGGCTGATCATAATTGAATGGTGATGTGCATTCGCCATATAGATGCCACCTCAGCATGTCTTGTAGATTTCAACTGTTAATTCAATATGGTTTGTGGGTGAACACTTGAGATGTATCTTATTGACCTTGCCTTGTTCATTGACTTGTAAACTGGATGAATATATGTTACTTCTCTTGATTAATTTTTATAATGCTTCTTCTCTTTCTTCTTGTAGGTAAGTTGATAATCTTCCTTGATACTTCTTCATGAAGAGTAGATGATGATTGATATTTCATTCATGTATCGGAGTAGGAGATCTCTCTTGAACTTGAAGTTGAATAACTTGAAGTTGAATGGATGAAGTATCTTTGAACATGCTCATGCTTGATGAAGTACACTTGAATTTGATGTGATCTAACATGATGTAGTGCTCCAGCTTGAAAGGCCCTTTCTAGCTTGATACTGATGATAAGCCTTCTTTAGATGTAGAATAGATGACCTCTCAAGGAGACTTTGAAGCTTGATGAATCTTGAAGCTTAATAGATGAAGTGTCCTCGAACATAATGCAGATAATGAAGCATGTGAAACTTGATGATGATCTTGTAGTGATCCCCAAAGGTGGCTAGCATGATGCTTCTTCTTGCAATGACAATTTCTTGACTTCACTCCTTGAATGAAAGTGGCTCCAGGCTTCTCGCTTGAAGGTGACTCCTTGTACAACTCCTTAGCTTTGTTAACATTCCTACAAGACAAGATAAACAATATATCAATCACTTCATAAGACAAGAATAACTTTAAACATGTAATAATCATTCTTCGAGCTTAGGCGCATATATAGGTAATAAGAGGAGCAAAGGGGTGCCTAACTCAAGTTAGTCCCACATTCATAACTTCAAATGATTTCTAACAATTGTAATGCTTAAAAGAAGTCAATCTCCCTTATGATGTTCATTCAAAAGGTGTTTTTAATACAATTTCTCCAAGGCGCCAAAACAAAATAGCCTTGCATTTGATATCTTATGACTTCAATTGACTTAGAATGACTTATGATGACTCAATTTTTCAAGTGCTTTCTCAATGATGCAAATTTAAACCCCTTTTTCTCCTAGGCGCTCAATCAATGAGATCATTAGGTGCAACTTACCCTTAGGTGCTCATGGAGGTATGGAGAAACAAGTCAAGGCGCCTACTTTTAGGCATGAATTTGAATGATTTTCCCTAGGGCGCCTATTTAAGGTGGCAGAGGTAGGAATGGGCGCCTAACACAATTTGATCTTTATACTTGTCATTTTAAGGTCCTCAACACTAGTTTACACCCTTGCGAAACTACTTTACCCTTAGGCGCTATCCATCATGGATTTAAACTTCATCTCACATCAAGGCGCCCAACATGAACCGAGCAACAAGGAATGGGCGCCTAAACTCATCCACCTCAACCTAAGGCGCAATTTGATGATCATTTGGACATAGAAAGGGCGCCCAAACTCTTGAATCATTCCTTTGTCAAATCTTTTGATGTTTAAGGCCTTTTATATCAATTCCAATCAAGGCGCCATCTTTTGGAGTGGTTAAAAGTTGATTGTCTTCTAGGCGCACATATGAGTCTCCACCTAAGGCGCACTTATGGGGTCTCTGCAGGTGGGAAAATGCGCCCAACTTCGTGGAGTAAATTCGCGCCTAGATTTGGCATTCCCCAAGCATAAGGTATATTGAAAAATATATTTAAGTATAAGAATCTGAATTTCTTATACTTTAAATATTTTTCAATATACCTTTCAGGATGTTTGAGATAGGTCTCGAATCCACCGGATTTAACATGTAGATTATAGAATTTGGAGGATCCACCAGATTTCAGACTTAGTCAATTTTTCAGTATTTCAGGATTTTAGGCTACCAGACTTAGTCATTTTCAGGATCTCAAACATACATCAGGATTGGCATTAGTTTAAACATATCATGCTCTTTCTTCCTAAGGCGCCAAAATGAGGTAAGTTTAAACATCTCTTTCAAGCTAAGGCGCCAAAATGAGGTAGTTTAATGCATGAAGGGCGCCTAGCTTAAGTTTACTCATTTTTGACATTTGAAGTTGTTTACACCATTGTGAGACTGAATCATCCTTAGGCGCCCATTTTGAGGTTGTGCATCCACACTATTGTCAAGGCGCCTAAATGGCAAAGGCAACAAGAAATGGCGCCTAAACTCACTCACTTCAACCTAAGGCGCACTTTTGGGTTTCTGCCTTAGGTGCACATTTGGGCTTCTACAAGTGGACAAAATGCGCCTAAATTCCTAGAGTGAATTTACGCCTAGATTTGGAAGTCGCAGAGGGTAAGGTATATTAAAAAATATATTTAAGTATAAGTTGAATTACTTATACTTTAAATATTTTTCAATATACCTTTCAGGATGTTCGAGATAGGTCTTAGATCCACTGGATTTAACATGCAAATTCTAGATTTTTGAGGATCCACCAGATTTCAGACTTAGCCAATTTTCAGGATCTTCAGGATCAGGATACCAGACTTAGTCATTTTCAGGATCTCAAACATCGGGATCAGGTCATCAAGGGACTATAGGACTCAAACACCACTGACTTCATCATGCAATAGACTAAAGACATCATCAAAACTTCATGCAAAGCATCAGAGCTCAAAAAAAGGGGGGTCCCCATTTGCAATGGGGCGATGTGTGATTTGGTAATACATTGTGTTGAGACAGAGACCAAAAAATAAAGTGTAGAGTCTCCATCGCCCATGCCAAGTGGATTGCAGGAGGATAAATCAGTGGATTTTGAGGTTTGTTTGCCAAGAACCCAACGTGGAAATCACCCTATCTTTATGGTTGTTGATAAGTTTTCAAGAACAGCACACTTTATTCTATGTAAGAAGACACGTGACACATCCAAAGTTAACAGGGTTATTCTTCAAAGAAACTGTGAGACTTTGTGAGCTTCAACATAACAACAGATCAGGACAAGTGTTTTTTCAGTCACTTTAGGACTCTTTGGAGAAAATTAGACACACAACTTAAATTCAGTTCTGCCTACCATCCACAAACAGACAGACAGACTGAGGTGATCAACTGAAGCCTTATTACTGTCTGGGGATGGATTAAAGGGAAGGACTCCTTGGTGTTTAGTTTGGAAGAACTTAACATATGCTGTTGCATGATGAAGAGGCTCCATCGCAAGCCTGTTATGTAACTCTGGTTGGTTGCTGGAGTAAATTTTGATCTAAATGTTAGGAAAGTAAATCCATCAGCAAAAGACTACTGGTTTGTTTTGAACATAGTTATCATTGATCTAGATGTTCCACAAACACTTAATCTACATTAAAAATATTATGTTCTTCAGAATACCTGCCCCTCTCTGAAATGTATCTTATAGAATGGGACTGATGACTATTTAGGAGTTTCACAATGGCATAGAACCCAAAATTACAACAAAGATCATCTGTGCACTAAACACATGAAAGTTAAATTCTAGTAAATTGCACAATGCAAATCCAATGTTTTCAACAGGATTAATAATGCCTGTCCCAGAACCAATAAGGGGGGCAACATCAAAGCTACATTCTTGATTCTTGTCCATTGCAGACCCAATTCTCCAAAGGGATTAATAATGTCTGTCCCAGAAATATTGTAGATATGTTACAAAAACACAAAGTGGGGCTCCCGTTACACATTAAAACAGCCCAAAACATGATCTGAACATGAATGACTATTTCAAGGTTTCCAGAATTTTTTTTCCCACTGCAACAGCTGCAATTTGGAAGTGGTTGCAGGCTGTTGCAGTGCCATTTCTGCCATTTTTTACTTTTTGCATTTACACTGTTTCTTTGTCATTTCATTTGGTTTGGGGCATTGTAGAGTTGTTTCAGGCCTCTCAGATATGCATGTTGCATATGTACATCTCCAGCCATAGCAGCACCATTTCCTATACACAACCTCCCAACCTCATTCAACAGTTATAGTGGCATATTGATAGCAGGTCTAACGAGTTAAAAGTGGGACTTCCATTACACATTAAAACAGCCCAAAACATGATTGAACATGAATGACTATTTCAAGATTTCCAGAATTGATTTTCCCACTGCAACAGCTGCAATTTGGAAGTGGTTGCAGCCTGTTTCAGTGCCATTTCTGCCATTTTTACTTTTTGCATTTACACTGTTTCTTTGTCATTTCATTTGGTTTGAGGCATTGCAGAGTTGTTTCAGGCCTCTCAGATATGCATGTTGCATATGTACATCTCCAGCCATAGCAGCACCATTTCCTATACACAACCTCCCAACCTCATTCAACAGTTATAGTGGCATATTGATAGCAGGTCTAACGAGTTAAAAGTGGGACTTCCATTACACATTAAAACAGCCCAAAACATGATCTGAACATGAATGACTATTTCAAGGTTTCCAGATTTGATTTTCCCACTGCAACAGCTGCAATTTGGAAGTGGTTGCAGCCTGTTTCAGTGCCATTTCTGTCATTTTTTATTTTTTGCATTTACACTGTTTCTTTGTCATTTCATTTGGTTTGGGGCATTGCAGAGTTGTTTCAGGCCTCTCAGATATGCATGTTGCATATGTACATCTCCAGCCATAGCAGCACCATTTCCTATACACAACCTCCCAACCTCATTCAACAGTTATAGTGGCATATTGATAGCAGGTCTAACGAGTTAAAAGCTCTCTGCAAACAATACAGAGAGATCCTAATGCAAATAACAAGTACAGTGGCTCGCAGAACAAATTATTTGCTCCCATAAACCATGTTCCTGTTTTCAACAGAGAAATCTTGCCTCCCAATTTGAAAAAACAATTCAAATTTCCTTGTGCATAAGCTTAAGCACTTTTTCCCCGTCAAAATCTCCCCCATAAATAAATCTCCGAAGAAAAATAAATCGTTTAAATTTCAGAATGAGCAAAACAATGTACAAAATGCCATTTAAATCAACTGGCCCATGACAGCACAAATATGTCTTGTACTTCAGACTGACAGGTAAAAATGGCGCATGACATATTCAAGTATGCAACTATGAAAATATTTTTTTCTCTTTACAGGATCCAGCGAAGAAAATCATGTCACATTGAATTAGTTGAATTAGGTTTTTTTTAATATTTTTTTTAATTTTGTTATTTATTTTTATATTCTGTGCCATTAAAATGACTTTATAAAAGTGCCACACAGCTTCTCCAGAAATACACTTCTAAATCATCCCCCCTTCAAAAAGTCAGGGAAAAAAAAAACTTCTTGACATTTCCGCATAAATAAAATTAAGAAATTTAATAAAAATATTATAGAAATAAACCTGTATATTCAGAGCGAAAAAACTTAAATAAAGGCTTTAAAAGCATTTCTGAATTTCCCCGCAGCTAAAAAAAAAACGCCGCCAATTTTTCTTTTTAAAATACTTTTCGTTTCCAGTCCATAAATCTCATAAATAACCTCTCAAAGGCACCCGTGAAATCGCAGATAAAAGTTGAAAATTTAACTGAAAATGTCACCTATTGTTTTCGGTGCAAGCAAAGTTGATAAAAACACACAAACAACAAAATCACAGCTCTAAAAACTTCAAATTCTAAAAAGTACTGAAAAAGATAAAGTGAAACTTGCCTGGGAGGCCGAATCACAAAATTGATAAACTGCTCAATCATCTTATCGCCTTTCAAACCCTAATCTCAACAAAACTGGCGAATATTATGCTGAAACGACCAAACGACCCCGTTTTATTTTCCTTTTCTCTTTTTTCGTTTTCTCCTCTTCCTCCCCCAGCGCAACGAGAGAGGCCGAGGAAAAGCTTCGTCCTTGTGCAAGCAGCACAGGCTCTCTCTTCTCCAAATATTTCACGGCATTTGACGGGAAACGAAGCGACGACGAAGACGAAGCTAAAGCAATTATATCAGACAAACACTAAAGACAAAGAGAACCGAAACGGTGCCAGACTAAGCGTGCCTGAAAACGACAACTAAAATACAAACAATAATCTTCTCGCTATTCTTCACATAAAACCCTGTGCATTCGCCTGATTTATATCCGCATCGGCCTTATTCATTCATTTATTCACCTTGTGCGGATCCACGCACAGCAACAGGAGCAACAGCACCGTTTTTTCTCTTTTCCCTACCCTGAGGTCGCGTGTTCGAGTCACGTCATACTAATAACAGGTTCTATAGTTTGGCTCACTCTGAACGATGATGTGTGAAAGGCTGAACCCACAGACAGAGACAACATGGGGCCGACGGATGATGCTCTGCTCCGTTAGATCGCCGTCAGTCGAGACTGCACTGTGAGCCGAGTCTGCCAGCTGGAATGACGGCGACGTCTGTCGACGGAACGGGGAGTTTTAAAGATCCCTTTGTCGACAACGTAAATGTCGAAATTACGTCGTTGTGTTATCACCGTAAGGAAATTAAATAGTAATTATAAATTTATGCCAGGTCAGAAATACAATTATTAAGTGTATTGCTGCACATGTTTTCAACTTTCTTAAATTTGCTTAAAACGGTTAAGGACCTTTCTTCCCTATTTCCTTTTTTTTTTGGTTTTTCAAGTTGAGATTATTATTATTTTTATCTTGGATGTAATCATTGCGGTGTTTTTTCAAATGATGTGAGATCAGAAATTCGATGCGACTTTAGAGGACTTGAAGTTGATGTTCAGATCCGACGTCTAACGTTTCTCTGGAATTGAAAGATGTGGTTAGCCACGTGTCATGGGTGCCCTTCCCGGCCAAACAAAACAAAAAGAATGATGTAAATACACTACTTATCATATATAGTTGTGTGTTAAAGTGACAATTGCATTTTAAGTTGTAATGGGCATGTTGATAAAAGGATTTGTAAGGCAGGGTAATAGTTAAAATAGGCTTAAGATTTTGTTTTTAAAATAGATTATTAATAGGTTATATTTAGTAGATAGGCTTTTACATGTGAGTATTATAGTACTCAAAATTGTCTCACGTTGGAAAATTTTCTAAACGTATCTGCATATTCCTTAAACCTTCAATGGGTGTAAGTGCTAGTTTAGATGGTTTAGATGTTTGAGTTCTTCAAATTTTTTGAATTGTGTGTTTGGTTCTCATATCTTAAGACATTCGTTCATTCATTTGAAATTGCATTGGAATGTGAGAAGAATATTTAGATTAAAGAGTTTGAAGGAGAATCTATTTTGTATTTGTTGGTTTGTGACATCATCTTAGGTCCATTGTACGTTTGTTTGATATTTTTGATCTTTTGCTTAGAGCTATAAAATTGGTCTAGGGGAGAGGACCTAGTAGTTGAGCACCCTAACTTCACGCCTCTCAAAATCATACGTGGCAATTTTGATTTACTCTAAAAAAATTATAGTAGCTTATTTGGCAAGGCCCCTACTTATAACTAAGGTTTCAGGGCCACATCATCAAATATGATGCCACATCAGCATGCTTTTTGTTGAGGTGTCAAATAGTTCCCAAAAAAAAAGGTGAACCAATAGGTGTGCATTATTTCATATTTTGTTGGTGCGCTGATGTGGCATCACATGATAGGTTGCTTTTTAGATCTAAAAGACACATTTCATGATTCGATTATTAGTACTTATAGTCAACACTAACAACCTTAAAGTCACAACTATTAGTGCTAAACTTTTAAAAATATTGGGCCTTAAATGCACAAATACTATCTGAGCCATTGGAACTATCTAGGTATTGGGTCTTTTCCCCTAGATTAAAGAGTTTGAAGGAGAATCTATTTTGTATTTGTTTGTTTGTGACATCATCCTAGGTCTATTGTACGCTTGTTTGATATTTTCGATCTTTTGCTTAGAGTTATGAAATTGGTCTGCTAGAGGTATGACTAAGGAGAACTTAACCCTCACAATTTAGCAATTTCTTAGAGGTGTTCCTAAACACCGCTAGTCCTTGCACACAATTAGACATAAGAACTCAAGGCAAGTGAATTCCAAAAACCTATCTTTTGCCAAATCAAAATTGTGAGTTTAAGAATAGGTTCATGTGCAAGTTTAGATCCACACTCACATAGATAATCTAGAGTAAAAAATCAATTATTTTTTGGGATGATAGCTATTTATTTTGATATTTTATTTTTTTGGAATGTCGACTATCTAAATATTGGGTTTTGTTATCTACTCACACCATTGCATACTCTTTGTTATCACTATTAATTATACTTCTCAGCATAACAACATATGCTTTATGATATTATCTTTGAATTAATGAAAATCTACAATACCTTACCTTAATACTTACACTTAAATTAATGTTTGTGTATATCTCCATTCATTTCACATTAGTTAAAAGTTTGTGTGTATATCTCCATTCCACATTCACTTAAAAGTTAGTTTCATTTATAAGAAGATAAATCTTAACGTTGAAAGATATAAAGTTTGTTGAAAAAGTGTAGATATATTCAACACAAGAAATAGTCTAAAATGAATGATGTGGTAGATGGTTGGGTATGAAGTTGAAAGCACGCATGATGAGCAAGTAAGAGAAACATGGACCTACCCACACACTAAATAGTGGATGTACGAGTACACACATCATATGAGGGAATTAGATTTGTTAAGATCTTCACACCTTCTATTGAGGTGGAGAAAGAAAAGAAAAAACGATGCTTAGTCCATCTTTCATTTTCGTTCATTCAAGTGGGAAAAACTCAACATTAATTTGATGGTAGTTTGGGAGGAAAACTTACCACTTAAATCATGGATGGGAAGTATTTTTGTGAACTTTATTGGTCTTTATTCTTTTCTTTCCAAACAATATATATGACAACGTTGTATCATTCTTACAAGTTATTATTATTATTATTATTATTATTATTATTATTTATTTTTTTTTTTTTTTTTTTTTTATTTTTTTTTTGGGTACAACCATCCAATTTATTTGTGCATTAAGTATGGTTAATATAGATTTATTTAGCACTCTTGATCTTGCTATTGTATTTATAATTTATTTGTGTAAAGATGGGATGCAAGTTAATATAAAAAAATGATATTATGTGTATTGTAATGTTCTAGAAATATATTTAAGATATTAATAGAATAATTATAGGTTAACAAAATAAAATTTATGATATCAAGATTTAATTGTGTAGTTTTGAGTCAACTTATTAAGTTATATTTCATGAGTATTGGTTCACACAAACCCATCTCTCATTAGTCCACTTAGCACTCATTGCATGTAGGTGATGCTCTTAGGGGTGAAGCATCAAGACTTCCTGGGAGGTGACCCATCCCAGTACTACTCTAACTCAAGCACACTTAACAATGGAGTTAGCCCCAAAATTAAGTACACTTAGCTTGCTACCTCATTTGCAAAACCTTGAGCAAGTGTTGTGCCTCATGAACTATAGAGCCCCTTCAATTCATCCATTGACAAGTAGGAGGTATTTTCCATAGTGTGTCAAAATATGATATTTATATCACGATTCAACTGCGTAGTTTTTGAGTCAAACTAATTGATCATATTTCATAAGTAGTGATTCACACAAACCCATCTCCGATGAGAATGAATGGTCCACTTAGCACTCATTGCATATATGTGATGCTCCCAGGGGTGAAGCATCAAGACTTACTGGGAGGTCACCCATTCCAGTACTACTTTGACTCAAGTGTGCTTAACCATGGAGTTTCCCCCAATATTAAGTCCACTTAGCTTGCTACCCCATTTGCAAAACCTTCAGTAAGTGTTGTGCCTCATGAACCATTCATTATAAAGCCCCTTCAGCTCATCCATTGACAAGTAGGAGATATTTGACACATTGTGAAAAATACCTCCTAGTTGTTAAAATAAAATGTGTTATATTTGCAACATTATTATATTATAATTTACACTCATGTACTAGTTATATCATGGAACAACACAATGATATTTTGAGTACATGATGTCAATGCACAAAGCACAACTACACTAGAAAAATATTTAACATCGTTGCAAGATAGGCCTCATCACAATAAACAAATAAGGTAGAACTAGTTATATCATGACACAACACAACAATTTTTTGAGTATCTCAATGCACAAAGTACAACTACACTAGCAAAAGATTTAACACTATCACAAGATTACCTCATCACATTGAACAAATGAAGTAGAGTTTCCTCTAAAATGGTGGTAGGGTGTTAGAGGTCATACTTTAGATATTGTCTCATTTGTTGAGATATCTTGCTAATGGCAAATGGAAAAAGGCAAAAATAAGGGCCTTTTGAATTAAAAGACTTATGTAAATGCAAAAGAAAAGTGTTATTCATATTCTTCTTCTTCCTTATGCATTTTTGGGGTATGCAATTCTTGGAAGAAAAGAGTGTTTTGTTTCTTCAAACCCTAATATTGGTGCCATTGAAGATTGGGAAGAAAGCTTTCTTGGATTTGCTTGTTGGAAGATTGTTGCATCTTATATGCCTTATGGATGGGATTTTGTTTGGAAGAGTGCATAGTAATCACACATCAATCTCAAATTATATACAAACTCTTTTATTTTTTCATCTGGTAGTAACAAGGAGACCTGCATGAATATATGGTAATACAACTATTACACATATAAGTATTGATTTGAACTAGCACTTCTATGTATGAAATCATTTATTGAATTGTGAATGGGATTTCAACTTTTTAAGTATTTATTATTTAATGGATTTAAATATGAACATCTTGAGCATTTGTGAGGTTGGATTTCTTGGTTAGTTTATGGTTAAGACTTATTCCTTGTGGTTGCACTTTGTGTAGCTCTTGATTTGTAAACAAGTTTAATTATATTGTTTATTCTTTTTTATACTTTTTTTATTAAGCTTTAATGGGGGTATAAGTGGAGTGAATTTTGATACATATTTAAGGTTCTTGGTGTGAAATAATTTATATAGTGTATTTATGGGATAAGTTCAATAATATAAGAAAAGATTAGTAAAAGAGTTTCTCTTTAAACTTAGCATTTAGTATGTTCATTATGAATGCGATAAAGGGATACCAACATAACCTTATCAATTTAAATATAAACAGAAGATATATTTAGAAATCCAAATGCTACTTTAGCGCACAAATCTTCTTCCTCTCTCCCTATCAAAATTATTAATACTTTTAAATAGAAAAGAAATAAAAAATTTTCAAATTATTACTATATTTTAAACAACAATATACTGTATTACTTTCATTTAAATGGGTTAGAATCTAGTAGGAGGAAAATAACATATATTCTTAGTTTTGTGAATGAATTGTAAGTTTGTATAATAATGTGAAATTAGTTCCTATGTATTTGAATGTCACTTTATATAAAGTTCTTGATGATTTGTTCGTAACATTGAAGGTGTAAGCCTGTCATTCTTTGGATAATTTATTTATTTAAAGTAGACTACCTCCTCTAATTTATATATTACATGTGATCAAAGCTTTTGTTACAAGTAAACCTGGTGTAACAGAAAGCTTTTAAAGCTCCAACATTACATATCATTAGCTTACATATCTCTTTGTATTTTTCGTTTTTAACTCTCCATGGCATAAAAACCAGCAGACTACAGACTGACAGTCGAATACATACAGCTGATAACGATGCACTGTCATATATTAAAGCTGAAATGTCTTAGAGCAGGGAACATAGAGTAAAAACAAAACTGAAATATGAGAGAGACTTTTGCTGAACAGCAATAGACATATCATAGCTTTAAAGCTAAAAACATAACCAGAGCCGCCACACAGGTATACAGAGAGCTAATGAGCTGGAAACAACAGAGGACTGTCATAGATATACCAGAACAAAGCTGGAGAGACCTCAGGAAAGAATTATAGCTTGAGGAATGCATAGTGGTAAAAATGTTTTAGATTGTATGATTTAGGTTTAATCGACACCGTAAAAATCTTATCAAACGGTGATGGAAATGAAAAAGCATCAAGTCCCTCATAGGAATAAAATAAAGTGGGGCATTGAATAAAAGACACATCAATGGTAGAAAGGCTTTCTTGATAGTAGGAGGGGATGATAAAAGGCCTTCGAGGCTCAAAAATGCTTTGAATAATCGATTGTAAAAGAAACTCTTCTACATGAAGCAGATATTTGAGGCCTTATTTCAGGAAAGTTAATCAAAATCAAATTGAAATAGTGTTAACTTTTAAAAGATTAGTTCCTCGAGACATTAGTCTTGTTGAGTTTGGTATTGTCTTTCCAGTGTTAATTATGATACTTAGGTTTAGATAGATAGTCAATATTTTAGTTGATTTCAAGTCAGATACTTATGTTAAGTATTTAAATCTTTTATATAGTGGGCACTACATAGACAAACTTCTTTTATGTTAGAGTCTACCTACAATCCAAATGGTTAGAGTTTCACGAACTATATATATAAAATACACACATACACACTTTGAGGATGGGATCATCTAAGCTCCAATTACCTTATAATTTGAGGGTCCTTTTGACACAATTTAGAGTTTATTCACCCCCCCCTTCATGTATAGAGACTAATAATCATATTTCTCAAGAACATCATATTTGTTAGATTTGTTTGATGGAACCTAAAACTAAGGATCATTCTATTTTGTGATGCTTTCCTTATTATGAGACTAGGGGGTGGTTCTTTTGCTTCTTTAGTGACTCATATAACTCTCTTGAGACCTTTATGGGTTATGAGGGTCAAAGATGCTTGACTCTTTTCTTTTGAGAGATGCTTGATCTTTGCCAACATCTAACCAAAAACTTTGCCTCCACAATATTCTACACTTGGATTAAATTGCTTCTTTAATTCAAATCATTTCTTCTTTAGAATTAAGTAGGAAGCGACCTCATTTTAGGATTATAGATATGATGAGACCTATGAGATATCGAAAGATGATTTGTTTTCATATATTTTCTCTTTAATACTTATTTTTGTTCTCTTTTAGGTTTGCTAGAGTTGTGCTTGCACTCCTTATCCTTTATTTCTCACTGTACTTTTCTAATCCCATGAATGAATTTGACCTTTTGTGGACATCAATATTGTATCATTAATGCAAGATTCGGTCACATAAATATAGCTATAATTGAAAAGATTTCAAACATAGGATCAAAAACTAGATCAATGACAAGAAGAACCCTCAAAGGCATTTGGGAAACCTTTGATCACATGTTTAGTTTGAACATGAAAAATTCCTTGGAATGGTTGGATCTAAAAGCTAAATCAACGATGAAAGAAATTTGTTGTGCCCTTTAGGTAAGACTACTTTAAGAATATAGGTCTTAAATCATAGAGATGAAGTTGAATTTATAAAAAAAAAAGATGAAGATTAAATCTTATGGGCTATAAAAATACTAAAATCTGTAGGGTTACCTTAGAACCTAAAAAATATTCTACATTATCATATAAAATTCATGATCTAATCATATATACAACTGAGCTCCAAAGCCATGGCCATGTAGGATTTACACTAGGTGTGGACTAGTTGACCATGGTCATAGATACTCATAAAGAGAATTGTGCATGTGATAGCATTAAACCACCCATCATTCTTCTCAATTTTGGGACTACAAGATTATTGTTAAGGCACTAGCCCTCCAAATCCACCACCTTCTCCTTAGTGGAAAGATCTTCAAGTTCCTTATGATTCCCTTTTCTTTCCAAGTTTTCTATTTGCACTTTGGCAATATGTTGTGGCATAGTAGGAAAAAACTTTAGCTTATTGGATTTCCAAGTTGCTTTCACTTGTAGTTAAATTTTAAGTTTGTTCTAAAGTCTTATTTTCCATGCATACATGAACTATTCTTCATGTTGGGTACCTTCTAAGGCATCATACAACAAGCTAGTGAAACAAGCCAATTCCTAAATAACTTACACAAAATCGTACCAAAAATTGAGCACTCTTGATAATGAGTTAGAGCATACAAAAATTCAAGTTTCATGTGAAGAGTTTATTAGAATCAAATGAAGATAAAATTTTGTAATGGACATCCTTAATTATAAAGTGGGTATCATAGATGAGAAGAGTCACAAAAGCTAGAAAAAAAAATTATCCTAACATTCTCTACATTTCATATTGAAAATTGCTTTCATAGATACTTCTCTTTTGAAGTAGGATTGTTGACATGGGTTTTGATTGACAACAAGAGAGATTGCATTAATTGATATTGGTGGGGGGTATTTCAACATTTTCTTGTGCCCTGGGAATTTGGCGTTGGAACCTAATGGCTTGCATGTTCAAAGAAAGTCATATGTAGCATGTGAACATGAACTTCAGGAAAATAATTTAAATGCAGTTCATACCTCTAGACAACTAGAATTAAACTAAAGGATTGCCATATTGCTTTAAGACTACATATAGTAAACAATTTATAGTTTCAAGGAATAGTATGTGTTTTACCTTGTAAGTAATTCAAGCACCTCATCTATGACCATCTAACTTGTTGAGGCTTATTTCATTTTAGTGCTCTTATGCATAGAACCTAAAACTTAGGATTCCCATCCTAAAAAATAAAGTTAATAAATGTAGGCTAACTTGACATAAAATGAAAAAGAATTATGAATTACTTCAATATAATTTTTTAAAGTCTCCCTTAGTCATTCCATGTAATTCCATGTTCAAATTTTACAATATAAGTTAGGTGGAAAACAAGAAATTGGGAACATTAGCAGGGCAATTATAAAAGCATAGGATTTAAAATAGTGTCAAAGAGAAACCAAAAGTAACTATGAACTCTATACAATCATAAACTAGAAACTTCATTTGTAGTACCCTGATGACTACCAAGCCTAGAAACAAATAAATCATAATACATTGTTATCTAAAATAAATACAAAGCATAATAGAAATATCATAAAGAGTGTTTATTTTCTACTTTCATATCACAATTAAATCCATTTATTTTGATGTAGAATGATTACTATAAATACAAAATCAACAAATGTGTGTTGTATTCTACAAGATTAATTATAGACAATTTAAGCATTCACATGCATGTATTGTGATATCACACAATATAAATATTGTTGAAACATAAAGCAACTTGTCGTCATCATATACAAGTAGAATAAGTAAAAACATACATGTGGTCTCTATTTGAACAGAAGATAATATCGGGTTCCCTTTAAACCCCAAAAATTGCAACCCTAAATGAAGCAATACCTCCAACTCTTGTGGATGAGAAAATTCATTCAAATATAAGTTGTTCAAAATGCTTTAGCTATTCATAAGAGAGGTTAAGTTTCTAAACAATTACCAACAATTGCATTATATCATATGGAAAATCAAGCCAAAAAAAGTATGCATGTTGATTTCCCATATTGTAAATCCCAAAAGTGAATAGAAATTTCTACTTAAATAAAAATTTATGCCTTTGAATTCACATATATGTAATGCAAATCTACAATAGCTTTCAAATAGCAAGTAAATTATTATTAACAAGTTCAAGAAGCTTTACAACCATAATTTATGATATACGTAAAGCATTTGTTTGCCTAATACATTTCAAAATGAAGATAAATATATTTTTTAAAATATCATATATCAATGGTGACTTTTTGCAACTAGAATTAAAATACAAACCCATGTGCAAACATATAAATCATCCTTCTGGGTAATCAAATGATAATTAGTAAAATCATTAACAAAAAAGAGTGAGAACTTACAAGTTATACGAAAAAAGGTAGAACCCCTCTACCACATAGATTAGAATCATAAGCACTAATACCGTATCACTTTGAGGACCAACTATAAATGGCCAAACCCTTCTCGAGGCATAGAAATCAACCTTGACTAATTGAGAAAATATCTTCTCAATCACTAGTAAGAAAACTACTAAAACTTTGCAAGTTTGAGAAATAGATAAAAACTACAAATCCTAGGGATATCATTAATATCTAGATATTGAGCTAGATGTGTAGCAAAATACTATTATAATCATTAAGTTGGCAAGAAATAAATTTCATTTATTTATAACATATCTTGAATAGAAAGAGGGTGAAATTGTAAATCCTATGAATAACACTTCCATTGACATGCAAAAATCATGGTGGGTAGCATACAATCATCAAGTTGGCATTGAGATATCCAACTTGCTTCCCACATCTATTAAATAAAGAAAACATAAAACCTGCAAATCCTTCAAAAACCACTTCTATCCATGCATACTAACTGATGCGTAGTAAAATTAGTTTATAATCCTTGATTTAGCATAAACATTTTCAATGGCTTGAAAAAAAATAGGTTAAAGCTACAAATCATGTGAATAATATTCTCATCCACACATAAGAGCAAATAAGTAACACAATAGCTTTACAATCACCATGTTGGTATTTAAGGAAATCATTTTTTTGTCAACTTCACTTGAATAGATATTACGTTAAAACTGCAAACTCCATGAACACACTAGATACTAAATAGATATGCAAAATATAAACATTGTTAAAATGGGAAGCAACTTGTCTTAATGATATACAAGTAGAATAAGTAAAAACACACATGTGATGTTTGAATAGAAGGTAATCTTGGTACCCTTAAACCCCAAAAATTATACCCTTAAGTGTATCAATACCTACAAAGCTTGATCAGATGAGAACTCATTTGAAAATATAAGCTCCTCGAAATGTTTTAGTTGATCATAGAAAAACACAAAGAAAGCTTATTTATATAGTTTGCAATAGAAAATAAAACAAATAATTACACTTTCAATAGACATAAATGAAGAAAAAATAGACATGCATCTCACCACTTTCTTTCTCCATCAAAATTATCACAATTATTGAAAATTGTGAATATTATTGAAGACCAAATCTTCTTGTGATTTGATTTAATTTTCTGTATCGAATCCTTATAACTCACTTTTAAATTGTACGATTGGGAAAATCTTATCTACTAGATTCTCCATATCCATTGAGATTTTATGGGAAAATTATTAGGTGTTCGAAAATAGTAAGAATATGTGACAAAGGAGGGTGATGTAAAGGATAAAAGACAATATAAGTGGAGATGTCATTGACCAATGTAACACGCTGCACAATAATTTTGGATGGTAGTGTTTGGAATCAATTGGGCGCATAGCTAGAGACTATTATAACATTACAATGAAACATTTGTAGTAAGGAGGAGAGACAAAGCTTAGAGATGATGGAGATAGGGGTAAAACTAAAAGTGTCATCCGTGACTTGTCTATGATATTCCACCAATCCTTATCCTAAACCACATCTCAACTTTAGCATTAACAAATCATGACCAAAAAATGAGCATCTTTAGATATGCCCTCCACTTGCTTTCATCTTTAGAAAGGAGTCGGTGTCTAATCAAGGTACATGACTAGTTGACTTCTTTGACTTGTGTAGGTTTGGGGTGTAGGAATAATATATTTCAATGTCATTTCAAACATATATGATATGGTGGAAAATCATAACAACTATCTAAATTTTGTAGTTGAGAAAAAAATAAAGTCATATGATTGGCCTTCGAAAATAATGAATTGAAATTAAATAAAAATAGATATAAGAGAAGACATAAAATTGTCTTCACATTCAACATAGGCCAATAAAGTATGAGAGAAATAACTCATTTTGCTATGTTTTAGAATATTATTAGAGATTGGTTCCTACTCACAAAATATGGACCAATAAATTTGACTCAAAAACTATACGTTATATCCTAATATAAATATCACATAATATCTTTACCATAACACAAACTAATAACATTGTGAATGAAGAAGTAGTCATATAAAATTGACAATCATAACTTAAATCTAAAGTTAAAGGCATGGGGAGAGTAAAATACTTGCAAGTATTTCGTAGTTAGAAACGTATTAAATACATGTAAACGGCCATCAATTTTAAACTGTGCACACTGAAAAGAAATTTATAAAACTAAAATCCGTTAAAGATGATACCTAAGATGTCAATTCCAATGGCTTACCTAATCTGTTAGAGGAATCACACCTCGCGTGGATAAATTTGGCAGTAAAGTTAAAGTAGGTCAACATTACCGACAATACTTTGACTTAGCCTCTCCTCTCACTTAGTAATATCCTATGATTTAACTTTTATCCGTTGCCTAACAAAATAATGTGTTTCGTTTGCTTGTTAAGAAGGTAGCGTATGGTAACAGAAGGGACAAGGGAATTATAAATTCTCGTGACTTTTCCCCCTTCATTAGGTAGGGCCTACACGTCACACAACTCACTTACTCTATCTTATTTGGTGTTTGTTTGTCTGTCATGTAAAATAAAATAAGGGAGTTAGTTAGCTTGGATGTAGTGTTTCCTTATGCCTTTACACTAAAAGCAAATGTTGTTAAATGGCATTTTCATCGAGTCCTAACTTTTTTCATTTTTCTTTTATGCCTTGACTCGTTTCCTTAGGTAATTTCAAAATTGGATGGCGCGTTTGGTACTCGTGACTTCAAGATTCTGGCCTCTTAACCTGATTTAACACGTGGTTGGAGATAGAGTCTTCACCACTTATCCAAAAGATATTAACAAAATTCTTGCCGAACATATCAAGTTTAAGTTCAACCAAAAGATATTAACAAAATTCTTGCCGAACATATCAAGTTTAAGTTCAACCACCTTTAATTGATCAATGTGTAGACCAATGTCTTCAAGGAGGGAGTTGTTGACAAGTTGGGAGAGTTCTTCATCAGTTTGAACATGAAAAGGATTGACATGTAGAAAAATATGACGAGCTTGGTGGTCCCATAAGTTATTTTCATTCATTCAGTTTTAGATGTACAGTGAGAACAGTTTATTGTGGTAGTTGTTTGCCTTCATTGCCTACTTCTATTATGGTTTCATATTGATAGTAACCTTTATAGCCATATTTACTTGCAATAGTTATGGCTCCTATTACTTTTATTACAACTGTTTTAATATTTACTTGCAACAATTATGGTTCCTTTTATTTTACTTACAACTGTTTTAATGCTAATGGATGGTCCATACAGGGCTTAAATTTAATGGTTATCTTAGAATGAGTTTTCTAAGGGCCTTATTTAGAGGATAAAAATTATTATAATTATATTATATATAATTAATATAATAAATAACTAACATATTGTTACAAAAGTTAGTACCTTACAATAATCAGTTCTTAAATAACAAGTAAAACATACTAGCTTAAGAGTAGTTATAACCAATAGCATCATATAAAAACTTATATCAAGATTACACAATCACCAATAATTAGATGCGGTATCATAAGTGTAAAAACTCAACATATATTACCCAAGAGAACTTTGTGCCACATATTAGCACCCAATCTTGCATGTTATGGGACTTTTTCCCCAAAATGGAAAAAATGTTATTTTATGAATAAGACTTTGAAATTATAAGAGGAAAAAGTTTATTTACTCTTTATAATTAAAAGGGAGATGGAAAAATAAAGGATATAATGATCCTTTGGTTAAAATGGAGATAAATAGAGAATAATTATGAAAACCCCTTTTAAAAAGGAGAAATTATTAAGTTTATTAACTATTTCTTAATAACAACATTTGTGAAAGGGTGTGATGGTTTAGAAACCACCCCTTAAAAGGTTATATAAGGCATTTGCGTGAGACTTGGAATGGGCATGAAGCATCACTCAAAGAAAGAAGAAGATGGAAAACACTCCAGGAAGATAAGGAAAGAAAGGAGAAGGATTATAGATTTGACGGGCAGTGAGCATTGGAGAAGGGGCATACAACATGCGTCCAACTCGGGGTACAGAGTACACCTGGGATTGTCTTGGCCAGGGCTTGTGTGTGCACTTGTGTTGAACATGTTTTGTTGAATATGACTCTGGAGCACTTGTGTGTGTGTGTTTTTTGAAAAAGAGCTAAATGCTTAGGAAACACATGGTTGGTTCTGAATAAGAATTAGATTCCTCCTGGAAGTGCTCACTTGTTGAAAGAGGGTTGAATTTGTAATCCATTTTCTGGAGTGATATTGGAAGAACTTTTCAGAACACCAAAAGATATGTATTTATTCTTTTCTATGATAGAAATTAATTAAGCACTAAACTTAATGCTAATAAAAGATATTAGAATCATGATCTATGTGGGTTTTGATGTTAATCTAACTATGGATTGTGTGAATCAATTGGCTATGTTAATTATGTACTTTAGAGTTCTTATTAAAATATTACATATTGTAATTTTCATTTGTTATTTATATTTATTTGATATCTTCACATATTCTAAACTATCTTAACTCTAAATATTAACCATAATAAATTCGCTGCAAAATAACTCTGGGGAAAAGTAGCATTACATTGCATGCCCCCAAAATTGCATTTCTCATACCTTCATTGTTGCTCTTGTTCCTTGTTACATGCCCATCATTGATCATTGATCCGAGATCCTCTTCAATGGGTCTATTTGAAAGTTCATGGTTAGTGATGTGTTTCATCCCCTTTTCAATCCTTGCCATGTGTCTAAGTGTCAAAATTTTCAAGTTTGAGGGCCTTAGGGTCAATATGCAGACTATGGTAGAGTTTTGGAGTTCTCACACAATCAAGATTGCCTACAAACCTCCACTTTCTACCTCTTTGTACTGTGGAACTCTGGACCCTTGACAAAATTATGCAATTGTGTTGCCATCTTGCTTCTTTGCTTCAATTCCCCACCAACTTCATCCTTCACAAAATCTTGGAATCTCCATGCAATTTTGTAATCTTTGCAAGTTGCTCACTTGCCTTTATCATCCACTCACTTTATACTATGGACCTTCAAGACTCTCATGCAGTTACACAATATTTTCTAATTACACCCTGACCTCTACTTACTTTCTCCTTCCTTACACAATTGCACACCTATCATGCATCCTCACCAAGGCCTAGTTGTCAGACATTCTCTCCCCCTCTACAAATTGCACATCTATCTTCGATCCCTACCTACTTTTCCCCACAAAGATTCAAAACTCTCTCGTAGTCATGCAATTATTGCTTGCTTGCATCCCAACTCCGCTTCTCCACCTTCACCTTACTCTTTGGGACTTTTGAGTTCTCACACAATCTTGCAACAATTGCAAATTGTGTCCCTACTTCCAAATCCAACACTTCTACCTAAGCTTTACATCAAACTTTTCACCCTCCCTAAAAATTGCTCACTTGTATCCCAACTCTACTACTCTACCATACGCTTGCTCTGCAGACTTTTGCACTCCCCGTGCAATTTGCAAATACTAATTACATCTCTACCTCAAAACTTTGCTATTTCAACAGAGGTAAACACTTGCTTCCAAGCATGTACAGGAACTATGTTATTCAAAATCAACCCAAGCTCAATGCTAGTGAGTTAGACTCTGATGCAACAGATGGACCATATCCTTGCTAAAGGTGGTCGCCTAGTCACTCCTACTCTGGTGGGAAGAGCCAGTCGAGTAGTGGTGGAACTTAGGGGATGTTTTGTTTGTGGGGAAGAAGAATGTTGTGAATGGCGGTTAAATTGATCGTGTTATTTTCTCGTGTGTGTTTTTGTTGAAATTGTTGATGTTTGGATGTTCTCAATGAAAGCGTTGAATTGGCGTGGTTGTCATTATTCTTATGTGACCCAAAGGGTCACTTGCTCTAAGTCTATTTAGTTTGTTCACCACATAAACCCAAAATGTTTCTAGTCTTCTTTGTTCAAGTTTGATGAGTTCTTCAAGGAGCCTAAGTTCTTTGTTGCGAAGCTCCTCTCTTCATCTTCTCTATTCATTTTGTTGTTGAATAAGCCTTAAGATTTCTTCTTGTTTTGGGTAGTTTCCTCAATGGGTTTTTCTTGAATGGGGAGGTTCTCCGTAATTTCTTCTAAGACTATTTTGATCCAATCTTCTCTCACACTAGGGCACTTTGGGTGGTAAGTCGAGGAGATGAATGTTTGTTTTTGTTTTGAGTTGAATTTATTGTGTTGCATGCCTTATGATGAGATTGAGGGATTCCCTTCTTATTTTCAATGTTTTTGAAAGTTGTTTGAATCTCTACATGCAATTACACTAAATGAATGCAAACTTTTTGTTCCTTTTCCAATTTTTAGATATGAACTAATTACTAATGAAAATTAAAATATGAATGCAAATCTAAATGACTTTTCCTAAATGAAGTTTGTTTATGTTTTTGGTTTTTGTGTTTTGATTTTGATGTGAGCTACTCTAAGAGAGCAAAATTGCAATTACTCTAAGCACATTTGAAAGTAAATCTAAATCTAAAAAGTAACAAACTCTAAACTAACCAAGAGAAAATAAACATAATTTCACTTCCTCAAGGGCAAGATAATGATCTAAGATCGAAATGATGGTACAAGAGATGCTAGTGGTAGGTATTATCAGGCATAGTCAAAGTGATTACTCTAGTGGTAATGGTGCACAAGAAAGATGACACCTGGTGTATGTGTCCTAATTATAGGGATTTCAACAAATACACCATAAAGATAAATTTCCAATTCTAGTAATTGATGATTTGTTAAATGAGCTAAATGGTGCTATTTATTTTACCAAACTTGATCTTTGTTCTAGTTATCATCAAATCATAATTAGATATGAAGATGTACATAAGATGACTTTACAAACCTATGAGGGTCATTATGAATTTTTGGTGATGCCTTTTAGCCTCAAAATACACCATCTACATTTAAAAGTTTGATGAACTCTATCTTCAGGTCATTTCTATATAAATTTGTTTTGGTATTTTTAGTGACATCTTAATATATAACAAAACGTCCAAGAGGAACACTTGCAACATGTGAATCAAGTTTTGGACATTCTTGAGCAACATCCATTTTATGTTAATCCATCCAAATGCGCTTCTGGAGTCAAAGAGGTGCACTAACTATGTCATATCATTTCACATGAGGGAGTCAAGGTGGACCCTCACAAGCTCAAGGTCATAGTAGAATGGAAAATGCCTAGAACACTCAAGAACCTACCGGGTTTCTAGGGGCTTATTGGTTACTATCATCAATTTATAAAAATTAAGGTAGCATAGTAGCACCACTCATAGATTTACTAAAGAAGGACTCATTATGATGGAATGAGGCAACCACTAGGGCATTTGAAAAGCTTAAGGAAGCCATGTGCACAACTCCAATTCTAGCTACCCTAGATTTTTCTAAAACTAGAATGTGATGCTTTTGGGTTTGGCATAGGAGTAATACTTGTGCAATAAGGAAGACCCAGGTAGAATTTGGGAGCTACCAACTCAAAGATAAGAATTTATTGAGGCTCATTTATGAGAAGAAAATGATGGCTATCCTACATGCAACCAAACAATGTAGACCTTATCTAATGGGAAGACACTTTAAGGTAAAGACATATCATAATAGTCTCAAAAACTTCCTAGAACAAAGGTTTTCATATGAAGAACAACAAAAATTGGGTCACAAGGATGTTGGGATATGACTTTGAGATCGTATAAAAGAAAGGAAAGGAGAATGTTATGGCTGATGCTCTATCTAGGAGAAATGAACCCATTGAGCCATTGTTGTATTCCATTTATATATTGCAAGTGGTTTCAGTGGATGAGGCACAAGAAGAATGGAAGAAGGACATGCATACTCAAACTCTCATTCAAAAACTCCAACAAGATTCAAGTGTGTTAGATAAATTTTCATGGAAAGGAGATGTTCTATGGTACAAGGACAAGTTGTACCTATATAAGAATCAACCCTTAAGCTTAAGGTTTTTCTAGAGCTCCATACTTCTCTAGTAGGTGGGCATTCGAGCTTCTTAAAGACCTATCATAGAATCAAGTAGGATTTCTTTTGAGATGGCCTTGAAGGGTTGTCCAAAAATTTATGGTAGAATGCATGATATGCCAACAAAATAAAGGGGAGACAATTTTAAGACTTTGGGTCTTTTGTAACCCTTATATATTCCAAGCTAGAGGTGGGAGGAGGTATCCATGGATTTCTTCACAAGTTTTCCTAGGTCTAAAGGAAAAAATATCATCATGTTTATCATGGATTGACTAACCAAAATATGCACATTTTTTTGCTTTGGCACACCCATTTGTATCAAGTACTATAGCAACAACCCTTATGGATACTATTCAGAGGCTACATGGGACTCCAAAAATCATAGTAGTGATCATGATCCTATATTAGCAAGTAATTTTTGGACTAACTTATTCTCATGTTTGGGCACTTAGCTTGCTTGTAGCTCATCATATCATCCCTAATCAGATGGATAAACTAAGGTGGTCAACAAGTGCTTGGAGGGCTATCTTTGATGTTTTGCTTCAAATATACAAGATACATGGGTATGATGGGTTCCTCTATCATAATGGTGGTATAAAATTTCTTTCCACACTTATATCCAAAATTTCTCCATTTTGACACTATATGGGTACCATCCACCATCCATCACCTCTTCATTGTGGACACACCCAAGGGTTAGAGTAGTTGAAGAACACATTCAACACCAAAAAGAGGTACTTTGTAGTCTTAGGGAGAACTTGGTAATGAAACAGATTAGAATAAAGTAGCAATCTGATCAACACCATAGTGAAAGATTTTGAGGTAGGATATTGGGACTTTGTAAAATTACAACCATATAAGTAGATGTCACTGATAGAAGAAGGATAATAAGCTTGCACCCAATTATTATGGCCCTTATAAGGTTTTTCTTTAAAATCATGGTAGTGTAACATACAAATTAGAGTTATTTAAGTCAACAAAAATACATATGGCCTTCCATGTTTCCTACCTAAAGAAGGTTATTTGACAAAGAGTTTCAACCCAGACAAAGTTACCAGAGCTTGACAAGAAGGGTAGAATAATTTTGAAATGTAAGGGAATCCTTCAAAAACACACTAAGAGGTTGTAGATAGAGCAATTACAGAGTATTTGATCAAGTGGAATAATTCTCCTTTCAAAGATGCTATGTGGGAAAATGAAGACTTCATGCAAAAGCATCCATGGTTGATTTGCATTAAGGACAACCATTCTCTGAAGATGGGGGGCATGATATACCCTTAACCCATTGATTGTATTAGGATATGTGTGGTTGACTTGTGGCTAGCATAACTCTTAATTAAGTTATATGATTATTGAAGTGCAAGCATATCTCTACTCCTCAATCGAGACCTCATTCAAGATCTATCATGTAATACTATGTTCATCCCACATGATGTCTAGTCTCCTTATAAATCTTACCTATATTTATTTGTTGCTCATGTATCATGGCCCATGCATTATATAACTCTTGTGTCAAATGAGTAACAAAAGCATCACTAGGGGGTGTAAGCATAGCTCTTTATGCATCCCATTATGCTAGCTCTATCTCAATCTTATCTCACTTTGTACGTATATCATCCAAGTCTAGTCAAAGTTGCATCTTCTTGAGCATAGCCTACTCTTTCTCACCATGTGCAATTTCTCTACCAGTCTCCATAATGTTCCTCGCTTCAGTGCTGCCACAATAGTGTGTCCACTTATGGGACATCCTAATTTTTGTCTGAAATCACATATTTTTAAAAACAATTAATGATTTAAGTCTTGAGGGGTTCCATATAAAGGGGTTTAATTGAAGGGGGTTAGGTAAAACCCCCTTAGATCAAACCCCCTTGGAAATAGCCCCCTAGTCTTAAATCAAACCCTTGATGGAGTCTCCTCCACAACTATCAAAATGCTGACAAAAAACCAATTTTGCTTCACCTTTTGGGGATCAAATGAAGTCATTTAGAAATTCTATTTTGTAAGTATGTAGCCCTTAGTACAACCTTTCCAAAAAGTATGATATTGAATACGTTTCATTTGATTATTATATTTATTTTCTACTTTCTAGTGAACATAGGTTTTTCACCGAACATCAAGGTCTCTATTCCACACACACAGAAAAATAAAAAATAAAGATTTAAAAAAAAAAAATTATCTGCACACTAAGTATTGATGTCCTTGTTTCAACAAAAAAAGAAGTTAATTTGGATACATACAAAAAAAAAATATGCTATATGGTATAAACCTATGTTTGAATTATAATTAATCTCACTTCAAAAATTAATTAAAAAATATATGCAACAAAAAATTATGAAAAAATATCAACGCATTAGATATTGGTGTTACAAATCTATGTTTTAAATTTTATAATTTATCCTTTCTAGAAAAAAAATTATGCTATATGGTATAAACGTCACTTTTTAAAAATATTGTTAACTATAAAAAATAAGTTATTAAAAGTTGTGTTAAAAAATTCACAAATCATTTCTTAATTCTTTTTAATAAAATACATTTACAATCTACACAGAAAATCTCAAAAATCACTAGTTCACATCATCTTCAAATTCTTAACGAATTAGTAGCTATATGTGTTAGAAAGTGAAAATTTGGTTTAAAATGTTGATTTCAATGTCCCACTTTGGCCAAAAAGTGGGACATAGTATTGTGGGATGACCCTTGAGCCAAGGAGGTGTGCACTTTGGTTTTGTTCCTTTATACGCCATCATTGCATGGCTCACTTGATCAAAGAATGGTTCCAACTTGAGTGTGATCTTGAATAGTACAATTAGCGTCCCCTTTGTGAGGTGCTCAATGATCAATAAAATTAAGGTCACACATTCTACAACACTCTCTGTAAAATAATAATTCTTATCAATCACACATGGATAACAAAAACTAAAATATAACAACTTAAGCTCGAAATTGACATAGTAAATACATCATACCTAAGTCTCTAGCCTACTAATTTCCATTAGGTAGTATTTTTTGGAGAGGAATGATATCAAGAGCATCTTGAGTTGCAAATCCTCTGACAATAGGTAGATCCTTTGGGGCATCCAAGGCATAAAATGATGGATCTCCCTCCCTCTCCCACCATGTGGGGATATCAAGTGACAATTTTTGTATCATCATTGATCACTAGCTATATGGGGGATCTACCTTATCATCATTAGTCCCAGAATGATCAATTAGCACATGCCTATCCCTCTCCCCTCTCCTATGGGGAGACCATTGATGATGTCTAAAGAGAATTGGGTCTAGGGGTACAATCTGCCAAAGTCTAAGCTATCATAGAACACACTCAAAATGAAATAACTCCACTATAGGTTATCTACTAAATAACCACCATGATCACTTGATGTGACCAAGCTAAAATCTATTGTCAACATCCATGGACAACTACCAGTAGTGCCTTGATATGATATCACCTGGCACCGATCTATCGAAATGGTACTATTAAGTCCTAAGTGTACAATCCTCCCTCCATCTACCAATGTTTTGGTATCCCATCTATATACTAGAACTATACTTGTTTCTATTGTTGTTGAGAGGAGACCTAGGGTGCATGGAATGGAAATATGCTCATAGGTCCATGTCAAAATAAGGGAGGCTACTTTAAGTGTGGTGTTTATCTCATAAACAAATCTATGTAAATCATCATATAATTAGGCCAACATGTTGTGGCCCCATTCCTCTCGCATGTGTGTATCCATGTGTGAAGGTGAATGGATGTTTGTGGGTTTAGTGTTTTAATGAAGTCTTTGTGAATTCTCTACTTGTCCTATCCCTGAATTTGGGTGGTGCTTTGAGATGCTTGTGAGTTATGACACTTTTGGTGTTGGGAATCATGCCTAATGTCAAGACTTCTAGCCTAGAGTAGGTTGGGTATGCCATTGGGTTTCCTATCTCTCTATCCCTCTTAGCACATGATCCTTAGATTCATATGTTGATCCACATCCTAGTATATGTGTGCTCTTGTCTGGTGTGAATTTTGAGAGATTGAGCAAGGAGGAAATTATGTGGTTAAACTCCTAGAATTTGTCCAGTTATCTTTGTGTTCATGCTCTATTAGGGAATTGATTTCAATGCCAAAAAACCCTTAGAAAAGTCTATGTTTTTTATTTGGGAAGTTAGTTTTGGTGAATTCCTAACCAAGATAGAAACAGATGATATGGGTGCAATTGGAGGACTATAGCGCAGGTGCACTAGTGTCCTAAAGGTGCGCTAAGTGTTAAAGGTGTGTGAAGTATTGAAAGTGTGCTAGTATCTTGAAGTGAGTTGTAGTCTAGACCCTTGGACAACGATCATTTACTGCACTTTTTCAAGACAATTTCTTGGATGAGTATTGCTCCTAAGGGTTTGATTTGTGTGCCTAGCATCAAGTAATTCATGTTATTCATGTGGTCCTTTAGGTGCTTTGTGATTTATTGATCTCCTCGTACATGACCTTTGGTGTGTGTGTAACAAAGTCTTAATTTTTGCATCTATGAGCTTATGGATGTATGTTTTTGGTGTTGGAGCTTGGTAGATGTGTTGTCATACTGCCTTCATCATCTCCTATTTGTTTGTGAGTGTGGGTGGTTGTCAAAGTAAGATGATCACTACCTTGTAGAGTTGTTGTGGTGACTGTCACATAATGAGTGAAGTCTTATGCTTGTGCCACCATGCTTTGTGCATTGGTGAAGGGTGTCCTATGTGTCATTGTGCTTTGCCGTGACACCTTGTGCATGTGAGTGTGCAACGTGACATGTAAATGTTGCACTTGCAATACAAAAAAATTGTTTGTCTAATTTTTATTCATTAATGTCCAAAGTGAAAGATTGGGACATTACAAAATGCCATAAATCAAGTTCAAGCATCTCCATATGGTCCATTAGTTCATTAATCTCTTGCATAGATGCATCAAGGCTATGAAATGGGTTGGAGGAAGACACACAACTATTTGAACAACAAGAGGAGACCTCATTATGGTAGTTATCGACATCATAATCACCATAGCAATTAGGGTTTTAGGGGATAGGAAGAAGCACATGAAGGAGAAGCCTTGGGATAATCTTCACACCAAAGACCTATGCCTTACAAATTGATAACATGTTGAAACTAAACTTTGTCCTCACATACTCCTAATATTTCTTGTAAGGATAAGACAATGTATACAATAAGGAAAGAAAAAATTATGCTCCTTTACATCAACTATTGTTATCATGAAATGTGGAATGAAGTATCATCTAGTAGACACCTGAGTTGTAACAACATAAACAACAAATATTATGACAACAAAGTTACCACCTTTCTAAATAAGACAACCTTGAAGCACCAACTGATCTTCAAGGACTAAAATGTATTTTTGGGTTCACTCCTTCACTAGTAGAGTCTTCTACAAATATATTGCTTATGAACTGGTAGTCATAACCCCTCAAATTCTCCCCATGAATGATGTCATTTGTTGGCATAAGTTGACAAGCTGCCAACTACACACAACAAAAGGACACCATTGCAAAAACTACTTGACTAGAGCTTCAAAAATTAGAATAAAGTTTAAAACACTAATAATGGTCTCCCTAGAAATGGCATGATTTGTTGGCACTCAAAGATGTATCTTCCCTACACCCTAAAGATAACCTAAATCCAAGCCCAGGGAAGGTCAACTTAAAACTAAGGCCACTCTTATGATAAGACAAGGGACAACTTGGGCCAATGCATGAGAGTGGATAATCTCTCCTGCTTCTTTAATATTTGCTATGCCGAGGGGGTATTCTCTAAGGTCATTTAACAAATGCAAACACACATAACTAGGCCATCAACAACCATACCCAAAGCATGATAAACTTCTAAAAGTTGTCACTAAACTTGTAGCATGCTGACAAATGTAACTAGACCTAGTAGACCTCATTCAAGCATATTAAGACAACCTTGCAATGCACCAAAGAATTAAAATCAACTACGCATTCCCATATTTAAATCCCCTTACATTGTTCATACACATGCACAAGTTTTAAGCATGCTAACATGATCCTCTGACCATTTTAACAGTTTTAGCTTGCAAATAATGTGACATAAGTTGTATTGTAGAATCATGAAAGCATGGTAGGTCTTAAACTAATCCTACACTAAGGAAGAGACAAGTAAAATATATTTTTTAAATGTTTAGAGTTAGCACGATATCTCACTACCAAGACCAGTGCATACTCCATTGGGTAACTAAACCTGAATATATAAAAGAAGAGAAATGCTTCCATAAACCAACCATGGAAATAAACATATAAAAAGACATAAATCTAAAATACAAGGACATCACAAAAGGATATGCTTCAAACATCCATCTCTCCTCACAACTATCCAACATTGAATTAAAGAGAAGGAAATTATAAAAGCTTTATAATACATTACAATGTTGTACCACTAACCAACCCTTTAAACAACCAAGCCTACAAATGAGACTAGATACTCCTTATAGAACAATCATGAGTTGTCCTAAAATCATCTTTCCAGTCATGGAGACATCAAATGATGGATAAATATTTACTTGATCATACCTTCCAATGGTTCATACAAGAGATATATTCCAGTTAAAAATTCAACCTATACATGTATTGATGCATTAGAAGACACTTTTGCAACTTCTATACATAGGTGGTTCTAAGACCAACCACCAACCTAATACATCTCATCTACATGTATATATATATATATATATATATATATATATATATATATATATATATATATATATATATATATATATATATATATATATATATATATATATAACATTATATCTCATTCTTACAACATGGGTGGAGTCAAAGGTGAGGTTTGTAAGCTTGTAGGTCACCCATATTGGTTACATCATGCTCACATTGCCTTACACTTGAACCCACACCTCTTGCATCAACAACCATACGCATTTATACATGAAACCATACTCTCGAGTGGTCCACATGCCCTAGGAGGCATTTGAAGATCTTCTCAAATCTAGCTACTTCCAGATGAGACCATTAATGGTATTTCTGTAAGTACAAAAAAGCATCCATGCCTAATGTTGCCAATCTAATGATGATATAGAGGTCCAAATCATGGCCCACGAAGGTGTGAATTATACTCCTCTCATCAATCTCACACCTAATGATATGTCCCCCAATGTTTTTCCCCCTTTAACCATATTTTCCAACCTCTGAACTGAATTCCAGGACCTCACAACTACTAAACAACCCTTTTTTATATCCTCAATAGGAGGGTCACTTGAGAAACCCTAGGGGTAGCTAGGTGACTTGTCCTTGAGTTGCAAGGTCACCCAGGTGACCTGTCCTTAAGTTACAGGGTCACCCAGGTGACCTGCCCTGGAAAAAGAGGTGACCCACATCTCGAAAGGGGTGACCTTGTCATGTTTTGGCATTTTTTTTTTGAATTGTACCTAGTTTACTTCTATTTTTGGATTTTGATTAAGAGTTTCTTCATGCACAACTGAGCCACTACTCCCCCTGACTGATTCTCAACTCTCAATCACTCTTTTTTTCACTCCTAATCAATCCACAGTAATCTTCCAATTAGTCCTTTGTTCTCTCCTCTTCAACTCTTGTGATCTCCCAGTTAAACCTAGTTATCTCCTTAGTTAATCCACGTTGATTCCCCAATCACCCCACCTTTGGTGTTCATTTTCTACCTCTATATACCCCATCCTCTATTGTTTTAGGGGAGGTTGAGAATTAATCATGCATTTTTGTATTTTTCTTTGAGGTAATTCATCTCTAGAGGATTCAAGCTTATGAATAGTAGCCCCCATAGCATGATTATGCTTATACATGACTCAAGGATCCTTTTGCTTACATTTTGTTGTTGCTTCTAAGGCATAATCAATTTCTTCATATCCCCATATTTGTTCCTATCATCAAGATGAGGACCCCATTGCTACAAAGGAGGAGATGATTGCTATAGAATCTTTGAGGATAAAATTCTAACACTGGCACCTAATTATTCACATGTTCCTTTATTTGTTTTCATTAGTAAGTTTTATGTACATATCTAGGTAGTTGTAGGGCCTAACATTGGGTGGTTTGCACCTTGGTACTAGTTGAATGGTATGATCATGGTATCTTTTCAGAGGCAATCCTTTAGGCATATCTCCAAAAACTATTGAGTGTCTATCTACAACTTCTTGAAGCTCTAGTGGTGTAGGAGCCTTTGACTAATGTGTTTCCAATAAAAATAATTGGGCCACAAACCTATCTACCCACTTATGAAGCATCTTTTGGATTTGATGGGATCTTACTAGCTATGGACACTTTGCTAATAACCTTCTTAGTTTGACTATCCTACCAATTGAAAATGCATGAATAGCTCTTGGAAGTTCATATTAGTTGTTCCAAATGTAGTAAGCTACTAGACTCCCAAAAAAAAATTTGTTGCACCCATGGAGATAGTATACATAGGGAGATAATATATCTAAGGAATCTAATTGATGTTATGCCATGGAAAGTTTAATGCTATGGAACTTCCCTATATAGATAACTATACCCCCGTGTACAATCACAACTTGAGATTCTAGGGCTAGATAGATAAAATAATTTAGTCATGAAGCTAACTTCTTGTTGATGAAGTTGTGAGTTTTTCTTGAGTCTATCAACATTGTTACTCTTTTTTCAAGAAACCCACTACCTTGGTAGTTTGTGGGGTGCTAATTCTTGAAAGTGCATGACAATAAATAGCTGGTTGGATATATCCTAATTCTCCATCTAGCTCATCAATGACCTCTAATACTTCTTCTTCTTCTTCCTCAATAGCCCCTTCAATGTATAACCGATTCTTTTCAACACATTTATGTCCTTGATTGTATTTGCTATATTGTTAAACATAACCCTTTTGTCCTTTTTTCTTTAATTTGTTAAGGATTCAATCTAGTAGGCTAAGGGAATGGTTGTGTTGGGAAGCTCTTCTCTCTTATGCTGCTGAATCTCTATCTTTTAGAAGCAAAATTTTTTCCTTTTCCTTGCATGCCATGATAAATAATCATGCACAATATGAGGATTAAACATGTGTACCTCATGTTGATCCTTGAGCAAATTAAGAAACAATTCATTCAAGTTCTCCTCAATAATTGTTTCTACTTGTAAGGATAGGTTATGGAATTGCTAAACATAATACCTAACTAATCTTGTTTGTTGTAGTTTGGTTAACTAGTTGAATTAATTCTCTAATACATTGTTGGTTTATTGAAACTGTAATTCCTCTGTAAAGATTAACTAGGTGCTAGCAATTGGTTATTTTGATGAGTCACCTTGATTGACTAAAACATTAGGAGTGAGCAATGTATAGGATTAGGCACTTGGGTTGTGATAATAATAACATCTAGATAGAATTGTTGATAGAGGATAATATTTTATAAATACTTGTAAATCATCCTTCCATGTTAGCCATTTCACCTTGTATGTTAGCTAGTTCTCCTTGCAGGTTAGCCAAATTTCCTTGCACATTGTTCATACCCTCCTCCAATTGGCCCACTTTATCATCCAATGGAGATGACACCATGATTGAAGTCCCACTAGAGCCTAAATCCAATTTTGCATCCTCTTTGTTTGGAGTTTCTTGGTGTGAAGAAATCCTTTCCTCAACCTTTAGTTTGTGGCCCTATCATGTTGAGGCTTGACAATGCAAAATTTGAGTTTCACCGTTGACCCAACTTTGGTTGGATGATTTTGTAATTATTTGGCCCCAAAATAAAAAAATTTAAAGAGCAAACCCCTAATGAAAATTTGCAAGCTTTCAAAAAATGCAAACAAATATGAAATGTTCCAAAATTGTAGTTTATAGAGCGAATTTATAAAAAAACCTAAACTTACAATAACTCACTTAATGTTGACCACCAAAAGCTAAAATTTATATTGTAACTTTCTTGAATGCTTCCCTAGCTCGAGTAAAAAAATGTAGAAGAATTCATAGTTATTTGTGAGATCTAGGCAAATATTTTAAAATGAGAACAAAATCATAATTTCATAGTAACTCCTTCAAAAATGCTTTAGCTGACCTCCAATTTGGATTGTAGATGCTTTAATATGTCTTTGATCAACCCTCCAAATTTAAATTTTTTTGGTCAAAATAAGGGAGATATGTGCTTGACAAATCGACCTCCTAAATTGAAAAAATTGGCCTTGTTTCTTGTCTTTGGAAGCCAAGATCATGCTTTGATACCACTTGTAATAAAATTATTTGCACATGAGAAGAATACAATAGGAATAAGTTAAAATACTTGATAATACTCGATAATAATAAGCCTTCAAGGGAGCAATCCCCCAAAAGTCTCCAATAAAAACAAAATTTGCAATATGATGATAATAAACTAACCACTACCTCCTATATATACCATACTTATATCATGGATGCCACTCAAACCAATTTAACTACCTATATAAAACTATATAAATGATCATTTAACTTAATTAAGGGTTATACTAGCCACATGTCGAATGAAATAACACGAATTTCAATACTAAATACAAATTTCAAAATTCAAATTCAATCCATTTTAAAAGTAAAACTCAAAACTAAAAGAACAAAAAATCCAAATAAAAAGACTTAGAATTTCATCAATAAACATTGTAATGTCTAAAACAAATATAAAATCCTAAAATAACCATGCTAATACATTATATTATATCCAAACCATGCATCATACCATATAAAGAATGTCCTTGTTTAAGGGGAACTATCCCACTCCTATAATTGAAGAATGAATATTTAATGAATATTAGTTTATTGCTATTTTTCTTTAATATGTATTTAATTTAAACGATTATTATTATCCTCTTCTTACTCTCTAAACAACTTTACTCAATACAAAAACATCAACCTTTGGAAACCCAATGTATTTTTAGACTTTGACCCTCAAACTATATAATTTAACTAATTTAGGGTTGAATTAATATTAATATTATACAAACTTTTTCCTTCCGTTCTAGTGACTTTCGTGGCCCATAGGTTGGAAGTGGGACCGGCAGGCGTTCTGCACGAGATACATAAAACGGGATTATATTTTGGGGCCGTTTTGGCGAATAAATTTGGAGGCTTTTGATTCGAAATAAAAGGGAATGATTTATTTGTTTTGTTGTAGGGGGAAAAGACAACAAGTGGGACAACTCATAATATTCTCTTCACACGCTTCATGGGAGCTAGGCGTCATTAATAATTATGATGATGAATTGAATGTTAAGCGTAGAAATACATTGAAACTAGTCAAGTCTATCATACACGTTAACACTTATATCATTTGGATAATATAAAATATATGGACTCCTGGTTTTTCATGAATGTAGCCATTAATATTAAATGGGCCCATCATTTTTAGAGTCATAAATGTTTAAGTGGGAATATTGGTGGCAGCCAACAAAGGAAGTCATAACTATTTGATGTTGCCACTTGAAAAAGAAATTGATTATAATATGCTATATATAATTTTTTTTTGGTTTTAAATATTTACTAGTAAGGATGGTCACATGTATAAATAGTTTTGGAAGTACTATTGTGATCAAAATCATTTAATAGTGATTAGTAGTTGTATTTATGTACCGATATAATTTTTTCTACCTATAAGGGGAGGACCCAATTGCTGAGCATGTTCCAATAGGTGTGATAGTATTTGTGTATTAAAGGCCTAATATTTTTAAAAGTTTAGCACTAGTAGTTGTGACTTTAAGTTTATTAGTGCTAGTACTTATTATTGAACCAAATGTGCTTATTAGATTTAAAAAGTAACGAATCATGTGATGCCACATCAGCACACTAACAAAACATGACTTAATGCACATCTATTGGTCCACCATTTTTTGGGGAACTATTTGACACCTTGACAAAAAGCATGCTGATGTGGCCTTTAAACCTTAGTTATAAGCAAGGGCCTTGCCAAATAAGTCGCTGTAAAATTTTTGGAGTGATTCGAAATTGCCACGTGAAGTTAGGGTGCTCAACTACTTGATCCTCTCCCCTAGTTTATATATATTTTTTATAAATTAAAGATGCAACTTGTTTAACTTCAAATGTTGTAAAAAATAACTATCAATAATTTAATTAGGTGTTATTTTGATTGGCTCATACTTTTGAGTCTTATGAGTGGAATATGTAGATAGTTTATTAAAATATCCATAAATAGGTAAAAGTGGGAATTAAAATATAACACGCCCTTATAAGGAAGGGGTCCCATGGAGCTGCTAGAGGATCTATTTTTGTGGAGCAAGGGGTCCCATGAAACCCAAAAAATTAGAATATTTTCCTCCAAAATAGGAGCAGCTATTTCTTAGGTGGTTGATTTTGAGCGGGTGCATTTGAGGTGGGGCTAAAACTTTCCTCTACTAGCTTAGGTATTTTTCTACCAGTTTTTACATTCCCTTTTGGAGGGAAATTTTTTAATTTGATGATTTTTGTTATTTGTAGGTCCTAAAAAATCTCTTGTTAAATCAATTAGCATTAAACTAAAAAACTCATGAGACCTCCAGCATCCATAAAGTTCGGAGCTTAAAGTTTTAATCCTACCTGCAACTACAAAATTCATGGGACGCTTGTTTTAAAATACTCCTAAAAAATTTCAACAACACCGCTGAGATAATTTAGAAAGCCCCTCCATGGGACCGCTCCCTAAGTCTACATTTGAAGCCTTTATATTTTTTACAAAGTATAAAATAACTTAAAGAGTTTATATCTCTTTTGAAGTCCGCATGCGAAGCCTTTATAAGTACTTCGATCCCTTCGCTCATTTGTTTTGTAAAGACAAATATGCAGAAACATTTACTTGAGCTCCACGATACCTTCCATGTCACATTTTAAAACATTCTTTTCTCAGTGGATGAAATAGGCTCAACAGACAATTTATGATATCTATTGACTGAGTCCTTCAAAACAACCATATTCGAATACAATTTAAAATGAACATCTGTTTTTAACTCCAATCCTACCAACCATGCAGGTCCCACTTACCTGTGTGTGTTTTTGCAATTCCCACCATTTCGGCGTGGCAGAGAATAAACCTGACGGTCGAGTTACAATTAGAGTGGTGTTCCTTGAAACTAATAGAAGATGAGCTTTGTTTGATGCCATTTTGACATGTGTCCCACCATTCTTCGTAAGCGGTTAATAATGGGTAGCAGTTTTTGCCTTATTTTGGTTGGCGCGGCAATCTTAAATTCTTGCGACAGTTACAATCTTCTGTAGTTTTTCCTTTTTTTTCTCGTTCTATTTAAATATTATTCATTTTAATAGTCAAACAGTCAATAGTAATTTTATATCTCACAACAAAAATAGTAAATATTTAGTCTATTTTTATTGATCAAAATTGACTTTTGACTGTTGAAATAAATGATGTTTAAGAACCGCTTTCTAATATAATTAACTGCTGCCATATTGTTATCTACCCTTTGATATTCTTCAACTACATTTGTGAATGCTTGCTAGGGCTACATTAGGCTTTATTTGGGCATCGAAACATGATTATTTGTATTGCAACTCAGATCACCACCTTCATCGTTTTGAACTTTCTTTCGCTGCATTTGGTGAAGAATCAAAAGATTACATTGCGCGCGCCATTGTTGAGGCTCTTAAACGGGTATGCAATATACAATAAAATTATCTCTAGAGCACAGAAGTCCTTTCTTGAAGTTGTTTTAAGCTAACATTATTTAACCTAGAGGGATGATCGTCATTCCTCAATGAAAGAAGATTTATTACTAGCACTTGCACCCATTGGAGGTTCAAGGGATACGCCGATAGGAAATTGAGGGTCAAACAGTCAATAGTAATTTTATATCTCACAACAAAAATAGTAAATATTTAGTCTATTTTTATTGATCAAAATTGACTTTTGACTGTTGAAATAAATGATGTTTAAGAACCGCTTTCTAATATAATTAACTGCTGCCATATTGTTATCTACCCTTTGATATTCTTCAACTACATTTGTGAATGCTTGCTAGGGCTACATTAGGCTTTATTTGGGCATCGAAACATGATTATTTGTATTGCAACTCAGATCACCACCTTCATCGTTTTGAACTTTCTTTCGCTGCATTTGGTGAAGAATCAAAAGATTACATTGCGCGTGCCATTGCTGAGGCTCTTAAACGGGTATGCAATATACAATAAAATTATCTCTAGAGCACAGAAGTCCTTTCTTGAAGTTGTTTTAAGCTAACATTATTTAACCTAGAGGGATGATCGTCATTCCTCAATGAAAGAAGATTTATTACTAGCACTTGCACCCATTGGAGGTTCAAGGGATACGCCGATAGGAAATTGAGGGTAATTAAGTTAATATTTAAATATTGTTTTTAAGTGAGTTTATAAATAATTTTAATATTCCATTATTAATTATATAGCAATTAATCAATACATGTTTTCACTATAAATTTGTATTTTGATAAGTAATGGCATCATTTACTCAACCCTCCCAATATTTGTGTGTCAAGTAAGGTGATCCATTTTCCCACATCCTTGGACAATCCCAAAATTACAATTGCATGCTACTTGTTTAAATTACAATGTCAATTTAATATTTTTCCTTTTTTAAGTAGTAGTCAGATATGGTAGATGGATTCTCTAGTAATCAGGCATTGTTGAATGATATTATGTAATTTGGAAATGCCCAATCTATTGTCTATTTCTATTCTCTTTCTTGATGCAAATTTTCATACCATAAATCTAAAATTTGAGGCCAATTATAGACAAGTCTTCTAAAGTTAATGAATTGTCAACTTGAAAGAGCTCTATTCTTTCCCAAAAATAAAAAGAACGAAAAAAGGGAAGACTTTTATTTTTCACCTCCCAACCCTATGATATACCAGAACATTTAAAAAGGCAGTAATGGGGTTTCAGTTCTTTGTTTTTTAAGCACAAATATGTTTTCTGCAATAATTGCACAGAAATAAATAATAGTCCATGCTCTTAACAAGGAAGAGGGAGAGGTCTGGACGTCTTCCCTCTTAACATTCATAAAACACTCAAAACTTAGTTTGCTTCACATCAATGATCATGGTGAAACCCTTCAATGCCATAAAACAAAACTGACTAATTTTGTTTCCATTCAATCTTCCATACAACAAAAACCTACAATATATGACAATTGCACATCCACCATTCGTATAGGAAACAAACCATAAAAGAATATAAAGGCAGCCAAGAACAAACCTGTTGCATTTCTTACAACATAAGTTTTTAATAGATGACCACATAAGCTACCAAAAACCTAAATGACCAAGAAGACTTGCAGGCTGTGCCTGCCAATATCCTATTTAACAGATGACAAGTAGGCTGCAGGCTCGGCCTGCCAATGTCACTGCTAGGGTTCAAACTACAAACCTTGCTTGGAAATAGCAAGGCCTCTTTATCTGTCCCTCTACTGATATTTTTACCTCAACATTAGAAGATTTTTAATAGATCTTAAATAGAACTGCAGATAATTTTTTTCTCCTCTCTTGAAGAGAAACTTCAAAATAAAACACATCAAGAAAGTAGGGACATAAATTTCACTGAAAGTGATTTCCTGTGAACATGTTGGCTACTAAAATACAGATATTAGCCAAAAGTAATTGTCTATTGCAATGATCTATCCAAAGGGAAATGCATACAAATCATAGGATAAGCCCATAGATTACATAAACATCATGTATTTTTCTATTGAAATTGAATAATCTAAACACAGAAATGACCCAAGTGACTATCTATACTCATAATTAATCTCCAAACCATTTAAAACCTATTAATTATGTTTGGCCTCTCCCTCAGATAAGCATCATGTCCTCTACCGTTGGTTGGGCTAGCCTCTCTCCTGTGTTGGCAATAATTGCCTTTCAAACATCTCTCCTTTGGTGTGCTGACCTCTCCCTTGAATTAAATTATAAATAAACAATAATATCACCTCCCCTATAGTAGTTGGTTAGGCTAACACCTTCATGAGATGAAGCCCACAAGCTCTTGGTTAGGGCAAATCTCCTATTTCAGAAACAAAAATTAAGATAGAATAAAAACTACAAAATACATATATAAAAATACATGAACAACAGTTGCATAAAAACTGAGGCCGGGGAAGAAATCTAGTTCACAGTTCTCTTTCATAAGATTTCTCCATGACCCTATTGGGCACACCTGCTTGTTCATTCAATCAGCCTACACATAGAAAGAACATAATGCACTTCATCTATGGTTGCACATAAATAAACAATACCCCACGCTCTTGCCCAAGAAAAGGGATAGATCTGGTTATATATCCTCCCTCTTAACATTCATGGATGACCTGTTATAACTCCAATCAATCTTTCATTAAATTGCAATTAAAATATTGTCCATGAATAAACTCTCAAAATAGTATTTCACTTCACTCAGTGAATTTGATTAATTGCAAATTTATCAGAGTTCTACAAGTATTTCTTCCAACTAGAAACAACTTAAATAAGCACAAATGGTACAATAGTCAGATGTCATAAACCTCAAACATTATAGTTTTCCATGTTCAAAACACTTCATTTAAACAAAATTAAACATGATGTTCTTACAATAACAGCAAAAAGTCAAATAAAAATAAATAAACCCTGAAGCACACATACAATTAAGCCCATAGTATCAACTACTAAACCATTTTATAATGCTTCAAATACATAGTTTGAGACACAAATCCAATGTTCATCAAAGAAACTAACATAAAAGGAAGTAAGTCAAATTTATGAGCATTTTAATGAACTTATAAAGAAAATAAATAAATAAACATTTAAACTAATTCCCCAACAAAACTAGGGATTAAGAATCATGCAAGCTTACCGTTAAGTTTCTTGTCCATGTACCTGAAAACCAAACGCTAACCAAGTCAGTCTGCATCCCAAAGGAGAAAGAACAAAAATAAAAAATAAAAACCACCCAAAGCTGAGCCTAAAACCCTAGATCACTAACCCAAAACTCTAAAACCCTAGAATTAAGCACTGAATTATGTATACCCTTGTGATTAAAAAATAAACTATAAAACCCTTATGAACACTAAAAACCAATTTCCAGCAAGAGAAATCTTTGCCCCATTAAATGTACATCATCATATACACAGTATGAGTATTCAAAACCCATCCCAAATATGTAAAACACATTCGCTTTTTGTTCAAATAACAAATAACTTAAAAAAAATTGTTATTATCACTGAGTTAAAAAAACAACTCACTTCTTTAGATCTGGGGCTGCGCTGATTTGCTCATGCTGCCAACGAAAGCACAAAAACCCTAAAAATTATTACCCCGCTGATAATAGGGTAGATATCTAAGAAAACAAAATCGGAATGGACAACAGTGAGTAAGTCAATAAAGTTTGTTGGCGTTTCGAGGGATTTAATTTGTAGATTTAGAACTCTGTTAAGTATATTAAACATATTTCTGATGGGCTACAAAATTAAAAAATTAAAGATCAGAAAAATAAGAAATCATAATCTTATAAAGATATAAAACCCTAAATTGGAATAAAATCTGTAACAAAAACTAAATAAAAAAGGAAAAAAATCAACATATTTATTTTTCACCATACAACAAATCAATATCAACTAACCATTAATCATCCTTGCCATAGAAGCGAGCAGCCTCACTGGAAAATTGCAGAAAGGGCCATCGATAGAACCACTAGACTGTAGACAAGCTCTGTACGCACAAATGACTTGACTGCAAAATTATCGCTTGAGATATAGGATTGGAGATCTGTGAGAGAATTGGACCATCAAAATGAGGCGGTGGAAACTAATATTTGATAATTTTTTTAAACCTGAAACCTGAAATATTTGGTACGTCTTTTAGATCTTTGCATTTATGGGTAGATTTGATACCATTTCTTAAGATGTGATGCCATATTTTATGCGAGATTTGATGCGGAGTAAAATCCCCGGTATGAGAACAACTGACTAGTTTAGAACACGTGAGAAAAAACAACGGCTGGCAACAATTTTCGGAGCACAAATGCTCACCGGCATGAAGAATTTTACGGCGTGAGACAATTTCAAGCACTATGATGCTCACAACTAAAAGCCTATCGGCTAATAAGAGGGTATTAAGAAAATCAAAATAAAATTATTGGCATATAGAAAAACAATATCCATTTTTAATGATGATGCAAGACTTGAGCGTTCTCAAGAGAAAATAACTGTATAGGTGAAAAGAGTTTACTTATATTTCTAATTATAATTGAGCCTTTTATTTGTTTGTTTTTTTTTCAAAAATTTGTTTTTGGAATGGTTAATTGGATTTTTATTTTTAATCTTCACTACTCAATTTGTAATACTTTCTACCAATATATCTTCAAATTATATAGTTAAACTAGATTTTGTTCACATCATTTTTTGTCTTGAAGAATGAGTGAAGTCACCATAAGGGTTGAGTTGAGTTTATTCGGTGATGTTAAACTAAGCTACATTATAAGAGTTGAGCTTATCAAGCTTCAACCAACTTGAGATCTTTCACCATTCTCACTTAATGTTAGTATTATATTCACATCGTTCATTCCAAGAATAATATTTGTTTCTTGCTTCCTTATGCTCTAGTAGGAATCTCAACGAAGAACCAAACAAAGAAGAAATCTCACCCAAGAACCAAACAAGCGTCGTTATTGGTAGGTGAATCTATTTCATGTATGCCGCCTCTTTAGTCACCTACAATTTTAAGTTTTTAAGCTTTATTTCACTTGAAAATGAGTTGAAGAAGATGTTTTTGTTAGTGTTGCTCACAAGTATAAATGCAACCCTAATAAAATAGAGTTTGTATTGTATGAAAAGAGAGTTCATTAGGGTTATATTATAGCTTAAATGGTTTATTTATTGAATTAATTTATGTACTCTAATAATATTATTTGATTGATTAAAAAAATTATGTCACCAAATTTAAATAATATATCTATTTTATTTTTTTTTAAATGTCATTTTAAAATTTAAATGGAATTTCATTTTTGTAAATATTTAGGAATAAAATGAAAATTTTTAGTGTATATGTAGGAATAAAATAAAATTTTTAATAGAAACATAGTCAAATAAATTAGAGTTTTATAGCCATGTTAATAGTATTGTAGACAACATCAAATTATTAGAATTGGAGTGTGATAATAAATTTCATTTTATTAATTGGTACTAGATATATTCATAAATATTGATGTGTGTTTTTATACATGTCATTGATTTGGTATCTAGATTCTTGGCTACAAAAACAAAAACAAACAATGCCTTTTAACATAATAGATTATTCCAAAAATTTTGAACAAAATAGGTCGAGAGTGATTGTTAAGGGTCTCATTCACTTGATGATGTGCTTATAAAAGTATCCAAAAGACAAAGCGTTGTGGTTAATAATCCTCTCTTCTATCAAGACAAAAAATAGTTGAAATTAAACGAGTAGATGATATGTGTAGATAGAAGAGCAATGAGACTTTGTGTTGATTATGTATTTATGAATTATGTGTTTAAACGACCCCAACAACATGCATGGAAAACATTGTGTCATATCAATACAGATGGAGGAATTCCAATTGTGCTTACTATCAATCAGAAACTATTTTGTATAGAGAACTTAAAAATTATGACCTATGATTATTCCTCTAATAGTCGGTGGCAGGTACATATGAATTACAAGTTTTTAGCTATTTATTAATTTAAAATCTAGTTTTGTTATCTTTAATTTTTGTCAATTTCAAAATTCTTGAAATCAATGGTACATTCTAACTTATTGATTTTTTTTTTGTTTAGATAGTTCATATGTCTAGCCCTAGATATTGCTGTGCCTTTTCTGCATCCCCTCAAGGAAATATATATACTTTGTTGGAGGAGATTTTAATTGAGGAACACCATTTAATAATGGAGACAAAAACAAGTGGGAATCTCTTCTAGATAAGAACAAATCATGGATGTACTTTCCAAAGGTGTTTTTCTTGAAGGAGAGTATTATGTGATAGGCCAATCTAAGTACATTTAAGCCTTTAATACATAGACTCAAATATGGAGCAAATTGAAGTTTAAACAAACATGGTATTCAGGTTGTCTAGTAGTTGCCTTTGGAAAATTATATTCATTTAAAAGAGTCAAAGTGATGGAGTATGACTCAAACAAAAATGTGTGGACATTAGTAGAACCTTTACCAAAGTCCCTTGTTCATGTTGATTGTGCTACTGTTTGGAATGACAAGATATTTTTGAGTGGGGCTAATTGCAACGTGCACAAGTATAAAATTGTTTACTATATGTATCAACCTCCTATACAAGGAGAAGTGACTTCAAAAAGATGGATTTCTATCAAAGGTCCACCAGCCTACAAATTCTCTATTGATTCTGCAACTACCCTGAATGAGTTAATGTAGAAGTGAACTTATCCTTATGTAAACATGTAACAATTTGGTCACTAACTTTATCATTTGAATAGTTCTACCTAAAACTTTTTAAACAAAATTAATATTGTTGATAGAGTTACTTTATCATTTGTTTTATGAACTTTTTTTTCTTTTCTTTTCCCCTTCTAGTCTAATGTTAAAATATAATTTTTTAATTATTAAATATTTTAATATTATTTTTTTAAACATTTTTCCTACCATAAAATATTTTAAAAGTTCACAAAGAATTAGATTATATACTACTATAGTGAGAGGATCACTCATTATAAACTTATTAAATTACCACAAATATCTTCAATTCATATGCCTAAAGAATACAAATCTAATATATAAATATATTTAAACGAGTTTTCAATTTTAATATCAACTATACTTCCATATACCTTAAATCAACTAAAATATTAAATACTATTATATAACTACATTAATTAATATTAACTACATTGGTGAAGTCAATCATAATCAATGGTATGTCTTTGATAGTGCAATGGATATCGTCCATATTGTTATAATACATGTTTTACTATTTATTTGAATGTCTTGGTCAACCTTTATATGTATTTAGTGTTTGTATTGTACATAATACAAGCAACTTCAATGCATTTAGTAATGTTTATAACACAAAAAAAAACCATTCTATGACCTTTTTGTAATGTTTATAACACAAAAACTAAACTATTCTATGAGTTTTTTTAATTTCAAAGAATAATGCATTTTAATATTGCTTATTACATAATATATCCTAAAGGACTTAATGTTATTGGAAAGATACATGCCTTAAAATTTTCATAAATTGGTTTTTCTTATAATTGATATTTATTGTGTTATTGTTGAGTATTTTTAGAAATCATCAAGTATATTAATATATATTTCTCTATCAATATTAAATATTAATATATTATAATCTCTAGTATTAATATTAATATGATTATTTCTTTTTTATTCATTCTGTATATTAATTTCAATATTAATATTTATATACCAATAAAACTTTTAATTTTAAATTATTTTAAGTTTAAATATTAATACATATCAATTTCATTATAATCTCTAGTATTAATATTAATATGATTATTTAATTTTTATTCATTCTATTAATTTTAATGTAATATTTTAAATATCAATAAAATTTTTAATTTTAATTTATTTTAAATTTAAATGTATATTTTTGATCAGTACATTGCACCCAAAAGAGTTGCTCCATATATAAAATTATCAAAAAGTGATAATAGATTGTTAACAAAGAGTTTAGTTACAGAGAACCAGGTATAATACAAAACCCTGGATTGAAATAATACAAAAACCTGGATTGAAATAGAATTAAAAACTATCTACAACTACCTCCTATCTCCCATTGAAATATTATATCATTAAACAGAGTCTTGCGATGATATCCCTTTGTCCTCCACCAGTTCTTCTAAAATGCATGGCCTCAGAACCTCCGCTCCATCTAAATCAACTATACCCAGAACCTTTTTGAGGAATTCCAAGCCATTAGCCACCTTTCTTCTCCGCTGCATTTCCAAATGTGGTCTATTTATAGAGATGAAGGGAAACCATGTGACAATGTCCTCGCCAACCAAGAGCATGTGGAAGTCTTTGAGCAATGGAGTGCCATTCCCATACCTAGCCACTCCGAGCACCTCTTGCAAACCTCCAAGGAACTGATTGCGGATCATAACCTTCACCACATCCCGAATGGAAGCTTTGTGTTCTCCTGAGTCGAGGAGAGCCGCCACGAACATGGAAGAGGTATCAAAATTAACCTGGTGTCTATGCTCTTCAATCATAAATTCTTCTTCAATTATCCACTGAACAACAAATAAGATCAAGATATTCTTCATTTCAAAAATACATTAGAGCCTTTTCTCTATTATCTTGCCAAGGAACGTCATTTGTCACTGAGAACATGCCAGCCGAATGGGCATATCCATGGCACTAGAGCTTGAGAAAAACTTGGATGAAACTGCCACAAAACTTAAGAGCCAAGGATTTAAAAATGCTCAAGCAACAACCTGAGAAAACCTAACGAGGCTTGTGTGGATTTATGTTGCTTAATTTGCAATCACTCCATCCATCTCTTCTGCCAACTACACTGTATCCCTCCATGCTCGATAATAATTTCCTATTGCAAGTGTTATTAATATTGACATAAGTTGGATGACATGTCAATAACAAGCTCTTCATCCCACTCGACCACTGAGTTGGCTAGAGAATTAGCTTCTTTATTTCCTTATCTAAACACATGGTTAAGGGTGTAATCCTCCAATTTGTCAATCAACTTCAATGATAAAGAAAGAAGGGAACTAAGCCTGCAACTAAGAATTTTCCTAGTTTTGACTGCGTTGATGATAATACTTGAATCACCTTCAATTTCAACCTTACCCAAATTGTTCTTAAGGCATAGCTGCAGCTCAAGAATTAAAGCCTGAAGTTTCGCTTCATTGTTGGTGCCTCACTTGAGTCTCTTTGAAGCTGAGCTGATCACTTCACCTTTCCAGTTTTTTATTATGCTCCCTACCCTTGATTTCTCTGAATTTCCTCTGGAAACCCTGTTGAAATTCATTTTGACCCATCCTTCTATTGGTGAGCACCATACCACCTCCTCATGCCTATTTCAAGAATCATCTCTCATGGGCCCATTAACGGGGGGAATCTTCAAGCCTTTCCAAATTTTTATCATCCTATTGTCCCAAGCAATGAAGACCGTGTCACAATTGATCATGGATATGGTCCAGTTGTTCACTGCCTCCATAATTGCAACCTCTAATTTATTTTGAAAGGTGGAAAGCTGCATCTCTTTTTCCTAGAAAACCCTCCTATTCCACTCCTTCCAAATTTCCTAGATGACAATTGAGGGGCTTATTACCCAGAAACATGAGTATGTAGCCTTCTTCAACAAAATGGACTAGGCTTTGAACAGACTCAAAATATATGACAGAAGTGTACTAGCCCACCCAGGCTTAGCACAAAACCATTGCCAACATTCTTGGACAAATTGGCATCCAAGTAGGAGATGATCAACCATTTCTTCACTAACTTTACACAAAGGACAGTGAGAGGGGCCATAGTATCCTAACTTTACAAATCCATCTACTGTCAAAATTTTATTTTGGAGGGCCGCCCAAGAGAATACCCCAACTTTGGGTAAATGTAACTTATTCCAGTAAAGGTGAATCCATATTTCTAACTTGATAGAGCTTTCCTCTGCCACCACATATCCAATCTTAGTAGAATATTCACCTGATTTCAAGCAATTCCACCTTAAACTATCCTTCCCATTAGAAAGGTAGATTCTCCTTTAGATTTGAGAATTAATTTAGAATATGAGCTTCCTCCTTTGGGACAATCTGTCCAAAATCTTTCCAATCCCAACTAGAGATACCATTATAATTATATTGAACAATATAATTTGCCACATGTCTACCCCAAAGACTAGAGGGAATCCTTTTAGATTCAGAGGGGTCAAATTTATCTAAAACAGGAAATCCATCCCAAGAATCTTCCTAGAAGAGGGCAGTATTTCCATCTTTCAATTCCTAGGTGAGGTGGTCCGTAATGATGGACTTGCAAGACAACATAAAGTTTCATAGGCCTGAGCCCTTTGGAGGATTAAGCATAGTTAGAATCCTTGAATGGTTGTAGTTGTCCAAATATTTGTTTTGTAGGATTCTCAACCATTTTCAATCATGTTTGGAGAAGAGTGACCACACTAATTTTGCACCCAAATCTCTACTTTGTGCAAGATGATTCCTTAGCCCGACCCCCAACAAATTTTGGTCTACAAATCTTATCCCAATAAATGAGTGGAAACTTCCTATCCTTTGAAGACCCTTGTTAAAAAAATTTCCTCATCTTCTAGGTGAGTTTTTGATTCATTGAAGTCAGAATCTTAATACAAGAAAGAAGGAAGATAGGGATAGCCAAAATGACTACCTTAAGCATGATAATTCTTCCTGCCAAAGACAACCACTTCCCCTTCCAAGAGGTCATCCTTTTAGTACATTATTCTAGAAGAGGATCCAAAAGTTCGGAAGAGCCGCATCCCCTGAATAAAGGAAGACCTTGATATTTGCTAGGAAGGTCCCCTTTTTTGAATTCCAAAATCTCCAAGATATCCTTCTACTTTTTGAGATCAGTGAAAAAGAAGAAGACTTCAAATATCATAGTACTCATAAATTGTCCTGAGGCCTTTGAGTAGGAGTTTAATTTTTTTTAATTGAGAATTCTTCCTTTCTCTTTGAGAGACCATTGAGCATGGTGTCATCAACAAATTGTTGATGAGTTAGAGGGGGAACATTTTTAGTAGTCATAATTTCTTCCCATGTGACTCTATTAGTAGAAAACTGAATGGATCTCCCAAGAGCATCCACCATAATGATAAAGAGAAATGGGGAGATGGGATCCCCTTGTTGAAGACCTCTAGATGCTTCAAATAAACCTTGAGGACCTCCATTAATAATGATAGAGAATATGGACTTGCAACAAGTTTGAACATCCAATCTAGCCACTGACTAATGAAACAAAAAGCCTCAAGAATTCTAAATAGAAATCTCTAATTGAACCTATCATATGCCTTTTTGATGTCTATTTGACCATCATGCTTCTTTTTCTAGTAGTTTGAATGGAGTGAATTGCCTCTTGAGCCACAACAAAACCATCAATAATAAATCTTCCAGGGACAAACCCACTCTATTCTTCTGCAATGATATCTAGCAAAATTCTCTTCAACCTATTTGCAATGGATCTAGAGATAGTTTTATAGACCGTGTTGTAGAGGGAGATAGGCCTATAATCTTCAAAGGTCAAAGTCACCTCTTTTCTAGGTATGAGAACCATGAATGTGTTATTCAAGTCCTTCAACGGGGTTCCCTTCCTTCTAGACTCCTTTGTTGCCGCCAACACATCCTTACCAACAATATGCCAACATTTGTGAAAGAAGCTAGTAGGAAAGCCATCCATCCCAAGAGCCTTGTTTGGATGAAGCTGCATCACTTCCATTTTGATTTCTTGATATGTGAAACCTTCTTGAAACATTAGATTGTGACCATCATTGATCAGTCTCAGGATGAACTACAACATCTCATTTTGCTTCCTCAAGTCAGATCCCTCCAAATTATTCAAAAGTTTTTGGAAGTGTTCAACTGCTTCCTCCTTAATTAGTTTATCTTCTTCCAAGACAAATCTGTCTGCCCTGCTGATCTTTGAGATTCGGTTCTGGATTCTTCTAACCTTGGTAGAGTTGTGAAAGAACTTGGAATTTCTATCTTCGTCTTTCAACCACACCTCCCTTGATTTTTGATGCCAAAACATGTCTTCCTGGGAAATAATTTTTGAGTATTGTTTCATCAGATCCTTTTCTTCCAGAAACCACTTTTGATCCATACCATATTGGAAAACTTCCTTGTTAAGGTTTTTAATTTTTGTCTCCAGTCGGGTCTTTTCTGCAAAGATATTCTTGTAGTGGCCCCTATTCCAAGCTTTCAAGTTTTCTTTCACTACTTTGAGTTTATAGAATAGGGAGAACGTCTTTGTGCTATTATGGAAATTAGTAGCCCACCATTGTTCTATGTCTGGGAGAAAATCAAGGTCTCTCATCCACATGTTTTCAAATTCAAAGGGGCATTTGTCAGGTTTCTGGTCTTCCATTATTTTCAACTGAATAGGGAAATGATTGGACCCTAAGAAGGGAACAAGATTGCACTCACAGATTTTGGGAAAGGCACCTCAATCACCACTCCATATAAATCCATCCAACTTCTTCACAATATTGTTGAAACCAAGTCTGCGGTTGGTCCAGGTGTATCTTCCATTTTACAGAGGAATGTCAAACAAATTTGCTCTAGAGACAAACTTAGCAAAGTCAAATTAAGATTGACTTCTTCTTTAGACCCCCTGGTTTATCCTCATCAGACATGATAGCATTGAAATCTCCCCGTAAAATGAAAAAGGAGTCATGGAGGGAAGAAACAATTTGCTCCAACTCATTCCAAACTTGTTTTTTCAGGTAGCATACAATAGGACCATATATAATAATAGAAAATAATTGGGAATTTGAAGAAAAACAAGCAACCTTAAACTCACCAACCAATGCTTAGATCTCCCAATAAATTCTAAAGTGACCAAAGAAGGATGCCACAAAGTAGCTAAACCTCCAGAAGTGCCCTCTACATTAACAAAAAAATATTCCATCCCTTTAATTTCAATTTCATCAACTTTGTCTTTGCTATTTAGTTTTGTTTCTTGAATCAAGAATATATCATCCTTTGATATATTCATTAAGTGCTTAATTAAGTGCTTTTTGTTAGGGGTGTTTAAGCCCCTAACATTCCAGGATGTGATTCTCATTGTTCATTGAGAAGGGAGATTCCCTTCCCAGATCTCAACATCATGTTAATCTTCAATTGGCCTTTAGCTTCACCTTCCTGTGACACTAACTCCTTAACTAATTTCCTTCCTTGCTTCCTCTGATCCCCATAATTCGGTCTCTCTATACAAGAAGCTATTTGACATATGCCTCTTTTATCCAGTGAAAAGATCTCAGCAATTTCCAAACCTTCCTCTACTCTTGTGGTTGTAGGTCCAGGAATGTTTGTTGGTGGTATAGCCACATCCTTTATGGGCAAAGGACCATCTATTTTTTCCTCTTCCAAAATGTAGGATATGTTAGTTTCAACCCTTTGATTTGAATCCCAATCCTTTAGTTGAATAAGAGAACCTTCAGTACCCTTCATATTTGGGCCCAAATCTCTTATCTCAGTGGTGATGCCAAACAAGTCTAAAGCTAAATCAAAAATTTTGTTTTTCTCAACCTAGTCCCGCCCCTTAGATTCAAGGGGATCCAACACACCCTGCTCTCCCTCTATTCCTTCCTCCTCCAGATTTGCCATCTCCTCTAAGAAAGGGGTGTCATTGCCAATCATATTTTCTTTTGGTGGTGGTATGATAGTATCTTCAAGCTTCTCTTGATCCTTATGTTTGGGGTCATTATTTGACTGGGATTTGGGAGTGCTAGCTCCTTCCACTTTAATATTTTGCATCCAAGATCCATAAGAAGACACTACTTCTATTCTTTTGGGTATTAATTTTTCCATATTCAAGTTGACACAAATGTGAGCATAGATCCCATATTCACATCTTGCTGTGGGTTTATCCATCGAAACATAGGAACCTATAGAATTACCTATTTTCAACAAAATATCTTCAATCTAGTAATCAAAAGGAAGATTGTAGAGTCTTACCTACATAGGAGTGATCGCAACTTTGTGGTTTAGAGGATCAAAATTTAACATCCAGTCTTTGATGTAAAATCCTACACCCTCGATCATCCATGGGCCCTTGCTAAGAATATCTTCTTTCTTTTGTTTGGAGTTGCAAATGATAAGGAGAAAGCCCTTCGGGAGGTTTCTGACATCTGGTTATTGAAGGGCCCTAGTTGTCCATGCACCAATTATGAATCTTTTCCCAAGTAGGCCATAGATTTGCCCACTTGATGAAAAAAGCCTTCTCTTTGAGACCACTGACTGAAGAATCTATGGCTTGAGCATTTTGCAGTGTTAAACTTACCAATTTGTCTCTAGGGCCCAAGGGGATTCTATTGGTGCCCATAACAAAACTTGAGACCGATGTTGAAGCTCCCAATTTAGCCACTTTTGCTCAAGTAGACCTGTTCTTGATTCTCTCCATTTCAAAATTTTACCTTCCCTCCCATTCCTCCATGAAGGCCTCTCGGGTTCCATCCATCGGGGCCTCAACTTCCTGCCATCTTGTTGCTCCAGATCATCCTTCGCGACAACACGAGAGTAATTTTTTGAAAATCACTGAAAATTTTGGTGGTGAGCCATTCACAACATAGTGAACCTAATATTAATTTGTTTCCCTTGTTATTTTAAATTTAAATACTAGCAATTGGACCTATAGGTTCAATGGGCACGCTGATAATTTTTAGAAGAAATTGTAGAATTTGTTAGATGTATCCTTAAAGTTTTAACATGTTTGGATTATTTTGTTCTTGTTTTGATCTCTTTTTTGTCTACTTGACCATTGCTAACCAAGGTTCAATTCATTCTTGACCTCCATAGAGCATAAACATTCACATGTTTTGACACCATTTACTAACCCAAAAGTAACAATTACACTTAGGTCACGTGCCTTGTTTATGTTACTATTATTCATTCCTTGTGAGAAGGTGTTCTTCAAAATACAAATCTACATTAATGTTTTCAATAATCCTTGGACTTTAAGGTTTCAAATCTTGGAAGTGGAGAAATTTGGACCAATCTACTACTGGGTCGCTTGATCCAGTAGTATTTTTTTTAGATTTTACTTCTTGCATAATTTATAGAATTTTACAAACTTATTGAGTTTTTAGACATGGATAAGTCTTTATTGCCCTTGAAAACATTTAATGAAAATAAAAAATTATAAAGATAAATAAACATATTATAATGTCTTATATTGAAATATATTTTAAGGTTTAGTTGATTATTTTTATTATAAACAAACTAAATTAAGTTAAAATTGAGATAATATATTGAATTAATAATGTTTATTATATAAATTTTGTGTTGAAAATAAAATTATTACTAAAAGTTTAGTTGTTCACATCTCTTGTAAATGAACTGATATTCAATAAAATTAAACATAAATTTATGTCCACAGAGCAAGGTCACATGTTTGACTATGCAATGAAACCTTTAAGTTCATGTCACTTACCTATTAAATTAGAGAGATAGCCAAGTGATAGTAATTGGCAGTGTCTAAAGTTGCATCTCCTACCAATGAGGAAGAAAAGAAAGAAGCGACAAAATATAATTTTAGACATGATATAATCATGTTTCTTGTTTATTTTCAAAATAAATGTAAAATTCATGGAAGTTACTCCTTTCTATAACTTCAAGAGTTCTACGCCACGTATGTGCCATTTTTTTTCTCCAGTGTAGTCCATTTGAAGTCGTAATATAATTCAAGCAATTATATTTATTATCTGTAATTCTCTTTTAAAAATAATACATTTTATCATTAAATCACAACCCCTCCTATAAATTTGAGAGAGTTGGCGCTCTCTATTAACACCCACCCACTTTCACATTTCAACGCACTCTTTTAATTCTTCGTATCTTATTTTCGCTCAGATCTACGCTTGAATAAATTATGCTTTCCAATATAATCGAACTCCCCTGTAAGATGACGCTTCACAAATGTAGTTTTTCTTGTTTATACAGATTTCCATAGTCATTAGAACACATTGAGATCATTCAAAACATCACCAATAATAGTAACATAAATAAAAATATTAGACCTCAAAACTCCTAACTTTTTAAAACCTTATCTTACCAGTGCCTTCGTCACCGACAACCACAAGCTTAAAACTTGGGCAATCAGTGTGCTAACCGGGAAGAGCCTGAACAGTAAATTAACTAGATAAATAAGCATAGAAAAGAATAGAGTGATCAAAATCTTAGGGTTTAAGAACAATAAACAGAGCACAAAGAGATCTACAACCCACCATTTTTCATGATCAAAAGCTCTTTAGATACCCAATTAGACACCAAATCCAGGAGGACCAAAGGCCTACTGATCCAATCTATTAAAATAAAAAAATGCACTGCCGGAGACAGATAAATTTAGTTGCCAATCTCCTCCTTTCTTAACTATCTTTGCCAATCTATTAAAAATAAAAAATGTGCTGCGAGAGATGGATCTGAGAAGAAAAAAGTTGCAAGAAGAAACAAAGCTAAGCCAGCTGTGAGAAGAGTCGCAGTCTCATTGATTGCAATAAATGCGCATGGAAGGATTGAGTGCATTTCAAATGTTGGAAGTTGAGATCATTCATGGTCGTTGGAAAAATCAATGGTCAAGATGCTTTTCATGGTAGTCCTTTTAATTTGGGTCATTGATCTATATAATTCATCATGTGCTGCTCACATAAGGAACACTTATCAGTGTAATTAATACATATCAAATTTAAATATATTTCTATTTAAATTTGAATTACTAATAAATATTTTAATATTAAATAAAGAAAAATTAAATTTAATTAATTATTATGAGACATGGCATCATATAGTATACTTTAAAAGTTCACAAAGAATTAGATTATATACTATTAGAGCCAAAGGATCACTCATTATAAGCTTACTAAATTATCACAATAATTCATATGCCTAAAAAATACAAATCTAATATATAAATATATTTAAATGAGTTTTTAGTTTTAATATTTAACAAATCAATCAACTAATTAATACTTCCAACCATTTATAAATCAACGAATTAATCTACTCACTTGACCATCAATATTTAACAAATATTTATTCTAACAAACAATCTCAACTTCACGTACATTAGTCACACTCAAAATCAACTAATCAATTTATGAAGACTATTTACTAATAAATCATTCACAACTATAATCTTCATGACTTAGTATAATTGTAATACATTAAACTTGCAAGAATCTATTCGTCTCAAACTTCTTCCTACCTCTTCTCTAAAATGCTATGCCATAACTCATCTATCAACTACAAAACACATACTATTATTACGACACTACAAAGGTGGGTACTCGCCGCTATGTGGCATTTGTTTAAATATATATGTGTTTATTGGCTATCTAATAGTAACTTTAGGTGGTTTTAGTAGTTTATATAACAATTTCATAAGTGCAATAATTTAAAATATTTTGATGAAATTATTAAAAAGAAGTGATTTTTAATACATTTTAATTTATCAATATGACTAATTATTTGCAAAGATACAAAAAAATAGGTACAAATAAGTCTCAATGACAAGAATATAGCTTTTTAAAAAAATTCAACAAAGTATTTTTACAGTAGAATATACTAAAGTCATTTCAAAATAATCGATACATTGATTTTCTTATGTCACACTCACATAAATTTTGCAATATCTTGTGTTTAATACAAACAAGTTTTACAAAAGGGTTGACTGAGACATTAAAAAAGTACAATTGAAATAAAAATTTCAATTAAAGTACCAAGACCACTACATTACTTTGAAATAATACAATATTGATTTGTCACAATTCTTCACATACAAAACATAATGCATTAGATTTTTTCATCAAGGGTCAACTTAAAGACAAGGATTGTAATTGTTCTCTTAATTTTTCCTCTTGTTAACATAACTTATATCTTATATTTTAGAGTATCTCTCAAATGAGAATGTCAACAATACTTTTAATGAGTTGAAAGATTTAACTCGAGATTTTGCAGTGAACATCAAAGCAACCCTCTACATCAACATCTATTGTAGCCCTTTCAAACGTTAGCCCTTATGAGTTGTGTATGGTTAAATCCCATGCCATTTTAAAAGGCATTTTATACGATTGCTGCTTGTAATAGGAAAAATAGGGACAAACCTTGGGTTAGTAATGTCCCATGACACACCCCCATAATTAATGGCAAGTTTGGTGGTCAAGTACCTCAATGACATAGTGTATTCTAAAAGTTCCAAGTACCCTAGTAACCAAGCCACTAAAAAAATATACACCAACATCACACATTCACCAACACATAATAGTACTACATTATCTAGATGATTGTGATTGACATCATGTGATTCTATATGCCTAGTATATGCAGACACACTATGGGTTATTGGTGCAATCAATGACTTTAACATTCTCTTATTGTGGAGGACCATATTATTTGTTGCATACAAATGCATAGATTCATCAAATATTGAATGCTCCTCAACACTCAATGAGATGTTTGTTTAGCCCATGAGTATTTGCTAGTCCTCACATGTTGCAAATGCATTCTTGATGTTTGTTAAAATTTCTTCAAATCTAACTTCTTCTAGAAACCATTTACAATTGTAGGAATACTGCTAGAACATGTGGACTTAACGCCTAGATTTCACTTGGGGGATTTGAACTTGGGTCTCCATCTTGATAACCCTATGGTCATGTCATTTTAGTACAACCCCTTTGATAACTTTGTGTTCACTTTGATGGAATATTTTAATTGCAATAAGATATCAACAAGTGGCATATTTTTTGCTTGGGTTGGCTCATGGTTCGATCCCTATCCATCTTTAATTACCCTCATTACACCTATCTCATACATTTACCATCCACTCATCATTATTGTACCATCACACACACTCACTTCTATACATTTGTTACCACCTCAACATTACTATTTTAGCCCCAAGGTTTATTTCCACACCACTCAATATTGACTTGGTTCAATCTTAAGGAATACAAGAATAAACCCAAATTTTAAATATTCAAATTCTAATTCTAACTTTCTCATTGTCTTCTAGTCATTATGAGTTGACTTAACACATGTTTGTTTGAGATGTTGCTACATCATGGTATATATAGACATTCAATGCATCATTAATACATATGTTGGATTTGGAATACAAGGAGAACCATTAGAGCACACTAATTTTTAAAGGGATAAATAATTAGATCCATAGTGTCTACAATAGGACATTTGCATATATCGATAAATTTTGTCTTCAATATTTCTCATCACTGTTAATCTAACCTACCATAGGAGTTGACCTAGGAGAACACACTCACCTATTGATTTGATAATATCCCTAATGGTGTCCCTAGATACCACCTTGACACATTTAGCTATTGCAAAGGTGAAGGGAAGAAAGTTTATTCAAGCAAATTTTGTCATATCATTCTCACATGTCATAGATCAATTCTACACATCAAATTGAGTCTGCACTACTCATGATCGATCCCATGACACTTAGGATTAAATTGTAAGAAAATTTGAGACTATATAGACTCTAACACATTCATTAGATGAATGAAATTAATTTATGGATAGTGACAAATGGATTAAACATGACAATAATAATATTTCTACATTATTGATTCTAGAGCTAAGTACCCCTAACCACTTATTTAATCCTTGCATTTAAAATATGAATATTTATTGTAATTATTGATCCAGTTATATTATCTAGGTTAATTGTATGCTTATTGTTTGTAATAATTTAATCATCCTAGATTGTTTATATAAAGCATTTTTTTTTAGCATTTTCTATGAATTAAAGATATTAGATTTTCACAATCCATGAAACTAGTTAAGATTGCTTCTGGAAGATCATTGTGTGAGAGTTTTTCATCAGTGTTTTAGATCACACTTTTGATCATGATCATAAAGTATGATCCAAAGTGTTGATGGAAAACTCTCACACAATGATCAGTGCAGAGTGTCATCTGAAACATTTTTGAAAACCTCTCACACAATTATCTTCTAGAAGCAATCCTAACTAGTTTCAATGAGTTCAACATTTTTCTTATATGTAACCTAGGATTTTTCCTTGGGATCTATTCTCCTGAACTACATTAGGGTTTCAAATTTGATTTATTTTCTTATTTCTTATCCTCTATCTCAAATATGGTTAGAGTTGATTACTTCTTCCCTATTCATGCTACATTATATCTTATTTTCCTCTTGGGTTTGGGGATTTATTTTGTTACTTTACTTGCATCCATACTATCCATCCTTCATTTGATCTCGAGGGTTTCATTTTTAGATATGATTTTATTATTTTATTTCAGATTTACCCATCATTTGGACCTACCTTTGTTGCATATGCTTATCATACTTTGATTAGGACTTAAGCATACATAGAGAAATACCCATTCAATACCATCCACCCACCCTTGGATTATTTGTCATCATGGCTTCTCATAGGTCATTTTCCTTAGCTAATATACATGCATACATTTATGATTTTGTCATATTCTTATCTTTTATGACACATGATCCTTCCATCCTTGATACTCTAATGCCATTTTATGCTATGGATGAAGATGCATTTTCTATATAGGTCTTGTTCTATCATGTACTTATTTTTCCCTCCTTTATTGAGTTGGTTAGTGCCCATCCTTTCTTTTTAGACATACTCACTTCACTTTTCCATGAGTTTCATATTGATTCTATTTCACCTATGGCTTGTGATAGTGATGAGCAATGCTAGTGATACACCTAATGCGATAGACATTGATGGAATTACACTTACTTCACCTTTTCATAACATTGTTACACATTTTGACGACACTTCTCTTACATGTCATGATAACATTATGTCCATGGATTCATATGCTTTCATTTAATTGCCTTATTTTATATAGGATGAGGTGTTTCATGAGAAACACTTTTCTACATCTCATATTAACCCTATGGATGTTCATATAGTGACATATTACATGATGATAACATACACCTTGATGTTAGTTCATTAGCTTGTCATGTATATAGACAATTCATTTCCTTCCCATTTATTACATGATGACATTATGATTCTTATTGAAGAAAATTATTACATGATGGTACTACAAATACTTCTTTACATGTTAATTATTTCTTACTTGCTAATTATGAGTATGTAGATGATGATATCTTACTGATTAAAGTGAGTTTATACTCCATCTATATGGTAAAGATTTTCAATGGTTTGACTCATCTTGTTTTATTTACACTTCTTTAATGAATTTGGAACCACTTTTATTGTATGCATTTTTCTAAACCTAGTGCCCATGAGGATATTATAGACCTAGTGATACCTTCTCATGATTTATCTTTTGATGCTTCCTCTCCTATTATTCATATGAAATATACATATTCTTCTCTATCTTTCATGCTAATCTCTCTCCTAGTGGAGATATTGTTGGACAACTGAGAGGGGGGGTGAATTAGCTGTCCCTAATCTTTAACCTTTTCTGAACTTTTAATCTTCTTTCTTGATTTACAACCAAATTAAAGACGTAAACATTTAAGCATAAATCAACACATTAAGCAGAAACAACATGAACACACAACACCCGAATTTTTGATGTGGAAAACCCGGTTAAGGGAAAAACCACGGTGGGTGTTAACCCACAAAAAAGCGTACCCTATTAAAAGTACTTAAGAAAATAGAAGGCACATGCCTTCGAACGCATTGCCCAGAGCTCACTACTCAAGAAGAGGCTCAGTGCCTATAAGAAATTATGAATTACACAGAGATAATGAACTGAGAAATAGCATCTACATTCATGCCTGAATCAGTCCCTTTGAAGGCTCAAAAAATTCTGCTCCTATCTTCAAATTCTTCTTCACTGACTCTTCACTCTATAATCCCTTCGCTCCTCTTCTTCTCTTCTCTGCTTTTGATCTTTCTTCAGATTTAATTCATTTCATACAAGGATGACTTTCCACAACTCTTCAACAAGTATTTATACACTTCATCAACCTTGGAATGATCAACAATGTCGGCTAAACTTAACGTGGATCTTTACACTGTCAGCCAAACAGCTGAGACTTGAAGCTTCCTTCATAAAATGCTCTTTAGATCATCCGCAACATGCCAGGAACATTCGGTCGGCCAAGACAGGGAAGAACATCAACTTCAAAGAGGAAATCTTGAATCAACAAGTTCAAACTTCAATGCGGACCTCCAACACAGTAGCCACACAATCCAGAGACCTCCACAAGCACATTGAATTCATCAATAACATTCACTCTAAACCAAATTACTAGAATCATTTGTATCTTCCTTCAGAACCTCAAGAACACTATCTGCCATGACTGTCAAACTAGAAAGATAGCTTGCGGACCTCCAAACCATGAACCATTGGAGTTGATGATACACACTGACTTCCCAAACATGCCTTCAGATCCACATACCATAATATTTCACTGCGGAGCAATCCAGACCAAATTACTGTCACACTATCTCTTCTAAATACTGCAAAATCTGGTTCTACTCAGATGGCCATAACTTCTTCAAATCTTCATGTGAACTTCTCAATTCTTAACTGGAGCAACCTCTAACAATCCTCTACACAACCATATGGTCCATATGCATTGATTGTCATTAATTTTCTCAACATCCTCAACAATCTGATCTTCTATACAAACAACAATATAGGATACAATTGACACCAATGGCAACAAGGATATGTTGACATCAATGACAACACCACTTAGGCACATATTTGTAACAATCTCCCCCTTTGTCATTGATGGAAACATATGATGTGAAAAACTAAATTCAACCATCAAGACAAGAACTTCTCCCCCTTTCTCTTATCACACCTGCAACCATTATCTTCACTGCTCCCCTTTTCACCAAAAACTATTCACTTCCAAGTTTTTCACATGACTTCTCTCCCCTTTTGACATTAATGGAAAAGAGCAAATATTTTCTATCTTTTCTCTCCCTTTTTACTTCAAACCGATCTCTAACATTTGCATACTAACTACTCCTTAGTTTTGTATCTTCTCAACATCAATCCGGATCTCAAGATATGTCTAAGAATTCCACTAGACTGATGCACATAAGTGCATCTTAGTTTTGATTAGGAGGGGTAATAACCCCTAACTTCTCTCTGAGATACTCAAAAGTATCCTTGGGAAGAGGCTTAGTGAAGATATCTGTGATCTGATCTTTGGATGGTACAAATTCCAACTTGACTTCATTCTCATTTACCTTTTCTCTCAAGAAATAAAACTTGATAGATATATGTTTTGTCTTTGAATGTAATACTAAATTTTTTGAGATGCTTATTGCGCTAGAATTATCACAAAAAATTGGGATTGGCTCCTCAAATACAATTCTGATGTCCTTCAACATTTGCTTCATCCACATAACTTGAGTACAATTATTTGTTGCTGCTATATACTCTGCCTCTGCAGTAGATAGGGATATTGCCTCTTTCTTTTTGCTTATCCAAGAGACCAATCTTCTCCCCAAGAAGAATGGACCACCACTAGTACTTTTTCTATCATCCACATCTCCTGCCCAACCAGCATCTCTATATGCATGAAGAGTGAAGTCATTGTCCTTTGGATACCACAGTCCATAATCAATTGTCCCTTTGAGATATCTAAAAATTCTTTTGACTACCATAACATGAGATTCTTTTGGATCAACTTGAAATCTGGTAACAAGTCCAACTACATTCATGATGTCAGGTATGCTCTAAGTCAGATACAACAATCCTCCGATCATTGATCTATACCTTTTCTGATTTGCCTTGGGGGAGTCATCAACTTTTCTTAGCTTGCATATGGTTACCATAGGTGTACCTACTGGCTTTGAATCTTCCATTCCAAACTTCTTCAACAATTCTTTCACATATTTGGACTGAGATATGAAGATACCTTTATCTGACTGAATAATTTGCAGACCTAGGAAGAAATTCATCTCGCCAAACATTGACATCTCAAACTTACTTTTCATCTGATTAGCAAATGCTTTGCACATACATTCATTTCCACCAAAAATGATATCATCAACAAAGACCTCAACAATTAGAATGTTCTCATGATTAATCTTGAAGTACAGATTACTATCAACAGTACCTTTGCTAGATCCTAGCTTGAGCAAATGCTTATCCAATCTGGCATACCAGGCTCTTGGAGCTTTCTTGAGTCCATACAAATCTTTTCTCAGTCTACAAACCATGTCTCCCTGATTAAACAACTGAAATCTTTCTGGTTACTCAATATAGACTTTTTCCTCCAAATCTCCATTTAGAAATGCTGATTTGACATCCATCTGATATACTTTAAAATCTCTGAAAGAAGCAAAAGCAAGAAATAATCTAACTCTATCCTTTCCACTAGGGAAAAATTTCTTCAAAATCAATTCCTTCCACTTGAGAATAGCCTTTACATACCAACCTTGCCTTATTCCTTACAACCTCACCATATTCATTTAGTTTATTCCGGAAGACCCATTTGGTTCCAATCACATTTTGTCCTTAGGTCTAGGAACAAGATCCCAAGTGTGATTCTTTTCAATTTGCATCAATTCTTCTTCCATTACTTTAATCTAGTTTTCATTATTGCAAGATTCACTTACTGATTTAGGTTCAATCTTTGAAATCAAACAAATCTCCTCTTGATCTTCAAAAAAATTTCTCCTAGTTCGAACACCTTTACTCTTATCTCCTATGATCTAATCTTTAGGATGATTCAACCTTACATACTTGGGAGTTTTGGAAATTGATTGAACTTCTATTTCTTGAATTTGTTCCTCATCATTTGCACTAACCTCTTGAGTTACTAGAGTTACTGGATCAATCTGATTTTGAGTCTGAACTTGAACTTGCCTTCCTTGATTTTGTCTTTCATCTTGATCATCTAAATCATATCCGCAGTACCTAGAATGTCATTCTTTGCTTTCATCAACTTTAACATTAGCACTTTCAACAATCTTTTTCAACCTCTTGTTGAAGCATTGGTAAGCCTTACTTTGAGTAGAGTATTCCAAAAATATTTTTTCATCAATTCTTGCATCAAACTTGCCTAAATCCTCATCTCTTTTGATATAACATTTACTACCAAAAAATCTATAATATCTCACAGTAGGAGGATGACCAAACCATAGTTCATAAGGGGTCTTACCAAAATTTCCTTTGATCTACACCCAGTTAAGAGTGTAGATAGCAGTACTCATGGCTTCTCTCCAATAAACTTGAGGAATATTGGTTTCCATCATCATGGTCCTGGCAGCTTCTTAAATTGTCTAGTTTTTCCTTTCCACAACTCCATTTTGCTGAGGAGTATTAGGAGCGAATAACTATCTTTTTATTCCATGTTTTTCACAGAAAGCATCAAACTCACCGGAAGTAAATTCTCCAACTTTGTTAGATCTCAGACACTTTAATTTCCCACCAATCTCATTTTCAACCATTATCTTGAACACTTTAAACTTATCAAGAGCTTCTCATTTTTCTTTCAGGAAAGTTACCCACATCATCCGAGAGTAATCATCAATCAGCAACATAAAATATTTGTCTCCTTGCACATTCCTAATTCTAGCAGGACCACAGAGATCAGTATGTACAAGTTCCAATCTCCCACTTGAACCTTGTTCCTTGCTTTTGAATGAAATTTTGTTCTGTTTACCCAATTGACATTCTCTACATATGTTATTAGGTTTCACAAGTCTTGGAAGATCTCTTACAGCTTGAGTGGAACTTATTTTGACAATATTATCAAAATTCACATGACACATCTGTTGCAAATATGAGCCTAATCAGTGTTGTCATTGATGTCAACATACTCCTATTGTATTAATGATAAGGATTGGATGAGATGTGTACTGAGGATATTGAGAAAATTAGTCTCAATCAGGAACATCGAAGAACAGTGATGACAGTAAGGTAAAAGTCAAAGATAGGATGAGGGTCAGAAGATGCAGATTAAAGGGTTTTTAGATATGTGTCTTAAGGTGATCCAGTAGAGATTTTAGAGGTCCGCATGAAGACATAAAGAAGTTGTGGTCTCTCAAGTAAAACCGGTTTTGATAGATGTTCAGTGCTGACAGAGTGATACAGACAGGTCCAGTGAGATCTGAAATTGCTTTTTCTGTTTTGCAGATTTGAGGGAGTGTTGAGGAAGTCTTTTTGGAGTGTCAACTAGATTGGTTCATGGTTTGAAGGTCCGCAAGCATCTATTCCTTTGTGACAGTAGTGACAGACTGTGTTCTTGAGGTTCCAGATGAAGGAGAGAAGGATTTTAGTAAGCAGATGAAGTGTGGATGTTTTTGGTGATTCAGGAAAGCTTGTGATGGTCTTTGGATCGTGTCCAATTCTTGTTGGTGGTTCGCATTGAAGTTGGAGTTCACATTTGAAGAACAACTTCTGGATGATGGTGTTCTTCCTGAGACAGGCCGACCGAATGAGTTATACATCTTGCGGATGTTCTTGTGGATGTTTGCCGACTTAGATGATCATTCCTAAGTTGATGTCTTGTATAAATAAGGGATTGCAAAGTCATTTCATATTTGTCCTTGTAGTGATGCGTATGTGGTAGCAAGGAGGAGAGTGAAAGGGCAGAGCAGAAGTATTGGGCTTAAATGGAACTGATTCAAGCATGGTGAAGATGCTATTCTCCAGTTCATGTATGTGATACTTATTTCTTTGTAGGCAGTGAGCCTCTTGTGAGCAGTGTGCTCGGGCAGTGAGCCCTAATTGGCATGTGCCATTTTGTTCTTTCTATTATTCTAACAGAGAATACAATCTTGGGTTAATCACCCCATGGTTTTTCCCTTAAATGGGTTTTCCATGTCAAAATATTGGTGTCTTATGTGCTGATGTATTTCTGCTTTTGATTTGAATGCATTATGTTTTATGATTGATATGCTGCTAATCATTAAGAGGATTTAAGTGTGTAATTGGAGAAAGTTTTGCACAACTGATTCACCCCCCTCTCAGTTGTGTGCCCTAAGTCTAACAATTGGTATGAGAGCCAAGTTCCTCTAAAAGGAGCTTAACCACTTGAGGAGATCCGGGATGTCGTCTTACAAGAAGGATAGTCCAAAGTTTGATGGAACCAATTTTTCTCTTTAGAAAGGTCGCATGAAATGTCACTTGTAGTGTATGGGAATGGTGTACTGGACCATGGTTACAATATAGTATGTTCCTCCACAGGGTGGTCTGAAAACCCTAAATGAAATCACATATGCTAAAAATAATCTACAAACTATAGAGGCTCTTCTAAGCGCATTATCTGATTTAGAGCTCTCAAATGTTATTGATCTACCAACTGCTTTTGAGATTTGGAAAAAAATGGAAATTTTGCATGAAGGAGACCAGTATGTTAAATGTGCAAGGTTACAGAGTCTGAAAGGGAAATTTGAAAATTTGAAGATGAGAGATGATGAAAATATTACTACTTTTATGCCAAGAGTGAATGAGATGGTTTGTGGAATTAGAAATGCTGGTGGAGTCTTGGATGAAAATGAGATTGTAGGCAAAATTCTCAGATCCCTACCTGCTTCTTACAAAATCAAGGCTGCTGCCATTAAAGAATTTAGAGCCCATACAACTGTCACAAGAGATCAATTGGCTAGGAAATTGGCTGCATTTGAAATGACAGAGTTTGGAGATGACCCCCCCAAGACTAAATCTGCATTCAAAGCTAGTGCCTCTGTAAAAGGTAAACGAAGGGTTGATCCGGGAGAGAACTCATCAAGGAAACTATCATGGTATGAAAAAGCAAGAAAAGACCTGGAAGAAGAAGAAGTAGAAACTGCTCAACTTGAAGCCCTTATTGCAAAGAGGCTGCCAAGAGGATCTAGTAAGTATGAAGGAAAATTACCTTTTAAGTGTTTTAACTGCAATAAGATTGGTCATTTTGCCTCAAGGTGTCCAGAAAGGTTTTTAAGGAAAAATCCTAACAAGCCAAGGTTCTAAAAGAACTGTTACTATGCACATGAAGATGATGACAATGAAGGAGTAACAGATGATGAATCAGAGACAGTAAACAAATCCAGAAATGAATGGGTGTTCATTGCCATCAAGGAAGAAGATCTAATGTCCTCTCTATCTGTTAATCATAAGACTATGGAAAGAGCTCTGGTTTCCCAAATTAAAGAAAAGGATGATTCGGTCATTAACAGTGGATGCTCTCACCACATGATAGGTGACAAAAATAAGTTTGTAGATTTGGAAAGGTATGAAGGAGGAATGGTAAAGTTTGGTGACAATTCTGCTGGTAGAATCAGAGGTAGAGGAACTATTTCTCTTGATGGAAGAAACAAAACTGGTAATGTACTGTATGTTGAAGGATTGAAGACAATATTCTCAGTGTTGGACAATTGGTGGACAAAGGCTATGATCTCCGGTTCAAGAATGGAAAATACAAGATCTTTGAAAATTCTAGAACAAAGATTGCATCCAGTACTCAAACTAAAGGTAATATCTTTCACTTGGTTGGTACTGGCAAAAGTTGCTTGTTTGTTCAAATTGATCAAAGTTGGTTGTGGCATAGGAGGATGTGTCATGTGAATTTTGATAATATCATCAAGATAAGCAATACTTAGGTTGTAAGAGATCTTCCAAAATTGGTGAAACCTACTAACAACTTGTGCAAAGAATGTCAGTTGGGTAAGTTGAGCAGAGTCACATTCAAAAGTAAGGAACTATCTTCTACTAGATTATTAGACTTAGTTCATACTGATCTTTGTGGTCCGGCGAGAATCAGGAGTATTCAAGGTGATAGATACTTCATGCTACTAATTGATGACTATTCCCAGATGATGTGGGTAACCTTTCTAAAAGAGAAATTAGAAGCTCTTGAGAAATTCAAAATATTCAAGGCTATGGCAGAGAATGAAACCGGATTAAAGTTGAAATGTCTAAGGTCTGATAGAGGTGGTGAATTCACATCCAGTGAGTTCATAGAGTTTTGTGAGAAACATGGAATAAAGAGACAATTGTCTACTCCTAGGACTCCACAGCAGAATGGAGTAGTGGAGAGAAAGAACCGGACCATCCAGGAAGCATCTAGGACCATGATGATGGAAGCAAATGTTCCTCAGATCTATTGGAGAGAAGCTGTCACCACTGCAGTCTATACTCTCAATCGAGTTCAAATTAGAAGCAATACTGGTAGACTCCTTATAAACTTTGGTTTGGTATCACTCCTACTGTAAGGTATTTCAGATTTTTTGGTAGCAAATGTTACATTAAAAGAGATGAAGATCTAGGAAAGTTTGATGCTAGATGTGATGAAGGAATATTCTTGGGTTACTCTACTCAAAGCAAAGCATATTGATGTTATAACAAGAGACTGAGAAAAATGATAGAAAGTACAAATGTGAAGGTTGATGAGGGAATTGAGAAACCCTCAAAGTTTTATGAATATGATGAAGATGATTAGAATGGTGTTCTAACTCAAGGAGCCCAAGCCTCATCTGTTAGTCAGATTCAAACTAATCCAGTAAACCAGGAAGAAGAAATGAGTTTCAATGAGCCTGATCAAGAATCAGAAGTGCAAGAAATTCCCAAAGTTCCCAGGTATGTAAGACTGCATCACTCTAAAGATCTGATCATAGGTGATAAAAGCAAAGGAGTACAAACCAAAAGGAGAATTGCTCAAGACCCAAAAGAGTTTTGTCTGATTTCAAAGATTGAACCCAAGACAGTGAATAAAGCTTGCAATGATGAAAACTGGACTAAAGCAATGGAGGAAGAGCTGGTGCAAATAGAGAAAAATCACACTTGGGATCTTGTTCCCAGACCTAGAAACAAGAATGTGATTGGAACAAAATGGGTCTTCCGGAACAAACTAAATGAAGTTGGTGAAGTAATCAGAAATAAAGCCAGATTGGTCTGTAAGGGCTACTCTCAAATAGAAGGAATTAATTTTAAAGAAACTTTTGCTCTGGTGGCAAGAATTGAAGTAGTCAGATTATTTCTTGCCTTTGCTGCCTTCAAGGATTTCAAGGTATATCAGATGGATGTCAAGTCTGCCTTCCTAAACGGTGACTTGGAAGAAGAAGTGTATATAGAGCAACCAGATGGATTTCAATTGTTTGATCATGGTGATATGGTCTGCAAGTTGAAGAAGGATCTATATGGACTAAAGCAAGCCCCAAGAGCCTGGTATGAAAGATTGGATAAGCATCTTTTGAAGATTGGCTCCAACAAAGGTACTACTGACAGTAATTTATATTTCAAAATTGATCATGAAAACATCTTGATTGTTGAAGTGTTTGTTGATGATATCATTTTTGGAGGAAGAGATAGTATGTGTAAAACTTTTGCAAATCAAATGAAAAGTGAGTTTGAGATGTCCATGCTGGGTGAAATGAATTTCTTCTTAGGTCTACAAATCACTCAAACAAAGAAAGGAATCTTCATTTCTCAGACCAAATATGTGAAAGAATTGTTGAAGAAATTTGGGATGGAAGACTCAAAACCAATGAATAATCCCATGGCAACTGGATGTAAGTTGAGCAAAGATGATGACTCTCCTAAGGCTAATCAAACAAAGTACAAGTTAATGATTGGAGGATTACTGTATCTCACTCAAACTAGACCAGATATTATGCAAGCTGTTGGTCTTGTTGCTAGATTCCAGGTTGATCCTATAGAATCTCATGTCATGGAAATCAAGAGGATTTTTAGATATCTAAAGGGGATAGTTGAGTATGGTTTGTGGTATCCCAGAGATCATGATTTCTCTCTTCATGCATATACAGATGCGGATTGGGCAGGAGATGTGGATGACCGGAAGAGTACCAGTGGTGGAGCATTCTTTTTGGGGAAGAGATTGGTTTCATGGCTGAGGAAGAAACAAGAGGCAATATCTTTGTCTACAATTGAAGTAGAATATATTGCAGCAATAGGTAGCTGCACTCAAGTTTTATGGATGAAGCAGATGCTAAGAGATATCAAAGTGGAGAATGAGGAACCTATCACAATCTTCTCTGATAATTCAAGTGCAATAAATATATCCAAGAATCTGGTGTTGCATTCAAAGACTAAACACATATCCATCAAGTTTCACTTTTTGAGAGAGAAAGTGAACAAGAATGAAGTCAGATTAGAGTTTGTACCTTCCAAGGATCAGATTGCAGACATCTTTACTAAACCTCTACCTAAGGATTCTTTTGAGTATCTTAGGAAGAAGCTAGGGGTTATTGCCCCTCCGGTGATAAACTAAGGTGCACTGAGGTGCATCAGTCTGGTGGATATCACAATCATATCTTGTGATCCGGATTGATGATGGGGAGCTACTAGTCAGGGGGAGCAGTAGGTATGATTCTGAAGTGTTGGAATTGCAAGTATGTGCCCTTTGCCATTGATGTCAAAGGGGGAGAGAAGACATGTGAAAAATAAGTGGTTGCTGATCAAAGGGGGAGTAGTTAAGGGAGAGAAGACATGTGAATGGTTGTTTCTGATAGGGGGAGTTGTAACAATGGGGAGAAGTTCTTGTCTTGATGGTTAAAACATTTTTTCACATCATATGTTGCCATCAATGACAAAGGGGGAGATTGTTGCAAGTATGGGCCTAATCAGTGTTGTCATTGATTTCAACATACTCCTGTTGCATTAATGATAAGGATTGGATGAGCTGTGTATTGAGGATATTGAGAAAAATAGTCTCAATCAGGAACATCGAAGAACAATGATGACAGTAAGGTAAAAGTCAAAGATAGGATGAGGCTCAGAGGATGCGGATTGAAGGGTTTTTAGATATGTGTCTTAAGGTGATCCAGTAGAGATTTTAGAGGTCCACATGAAGACATAAAGAAGTTGTGGTCTATCAAGTAAAACTGGTTATGGTAGATGTTCAGTGGTGACAGAGTGATACAGACAGGTTCGGTGAGATCCAGAATTGCTTTTTTCTGTTCTGCAGATTTGAGGGAGTGTTGAGGAAATCTTTTTGGAGTGTCAACTAGATTGGTTTGTGGTTTGAAGGTCCGCAAGCATCTATTCCTTTGTGAAAATAGTGACAAACTGTGTTCTTGAGGTTCCGAATGAAGGAGAGAAGGATTTTAGCAAGCAGATGAAGTGTGGATGTTTTTGGTGATTCAGGAAAGCTTGTGATGGTCTTTGGATCATGTCCAGTTCTTGTTGGTGGTCCGCATTGAAGTTGGAGTTCACATTTGAAGAACAACTTCTGGATGATGGTGTTCTTCCTGAGACAGGCTGACTGGATGAGTTATACATCTTGTAGATGTTCTTGTGGATGTTTGTCGACTTAGATGATCATTCCTAAGTTGATGTCTTGTATAAATAAGGGATTGCGAAGTCATTTCAAAGTTGTCCTTATAGTGATGTATATGTGGTAGAGAGGAGGAGAGAGAAAGGGCAGAGCAGAAGTATTGGGCTTAAATGGAACTGATTCAAGCATGGTGAAAATGCTATTCTCTAGTTCATGTATGTGGTACCTATTTCTTTGTAGGCAGTGAGCCTCTTGTGAGCAATGTGCTCGGGTAGTGAGCCCTAATTGGCATATGCCATTTTGTTCTTTCTATTCTTCTAACAGAGAATACAATCTTGGGTTAATCACCCCGTGGTTTTTCCCTTAACTGAGTTTTCCACGTCAAAATCTTGGTGTCTTATGTGCTGATGTGTTTCTGCTTTTGATTTGAATGCATTATGTTTTATGATTGATATGTTGCTAATCATTAAGAGGATTTAAGCATGTAACTGGAGAAAGTTTTGCACAACTGATTCACCCCCCCTCTCAGTTGTGTGCCCTAAGTCTAACAACATCCTCCTATGCCATAACCAACTTTGATCTATCTGAGAAATAAAACAACTTTTGTCAGAACTACTTAAGCGAATGATGTTACCTTTAGTTTGAGTACCGGATGCAATTTCAGTTTTGGAGCTTTCCAAGATTCTACATTTTCCATCCTTGAATCGAAGATCATAACCCTTGTCAACCAACTATCTAACACTAAGAAGATTGTGCTTCAGTCCTTCCACATACAGAACATCATTGGTGTTGTTCTTACCATCAAAAGAGATGGATCCTCTACCATGAATTCTACCAGCCTCATTGTCTCCAAATTTCACAAGCCCTCCTTCATAATTTTCAAAACTCACAAACTTACTCTTGTCACCAGTCATATGATGAGAACATCCACTATCAATCACCCATTCATCTTTTTCAATAACTTGAGCAACCAAGGCACTTTCCACATTTGCACAACTAGTAGATTCAGTAGACACCAGATCTTCTTCTTTGATAGCAATGAACACCCAATCATTTTAAGAGGAACCTCCATGATCAGATTCATCATCTGTGACACCTTCTTCTCCAGCTTCTTGGACATAGTAACAATTCTTCTGACCCTTGTATCTGTTAGGGTTTAGTTTTGAAAACCTCTCCAGACATCTTGAGGTAAAATGACCAATCTTATTACAAGCAAAATATTTGAGTGGTAATTTTCTTTCATACTTACCAGATCCTCTTGGCATTCTTCTGGCAATAAGAGCTTCAAGATATGTAGTTTCTATTTCAATATCTTTGAGATCCTTCCTTGTCTTCACAAATTTGTTTGATCTTGTAGAAGATCTTTCACTTGGATCATATCTTTGTTTTCCATATACACTAGCTTTGAATGCAGATTCAGACTTAGGAAGAGAATCACCAAATTCACTTAATTCAAAAGCTGAAATTTTGCCAACCAGGTGATCTCTTGTAACATCTGAAATAGTCCTGATCTCTTCTATAGCAGCAACCTTATGCTTGTATGAATTAGGCAAAGATCTGAGCACTTTTGCCACAATCTCTGATTCTTCCAAAGTTTCGCCAGCACACCTGAGCCCACACACAAGTTCGTTTATCTTTTACATGTAGATTGTGATGTTTTCATCTTCACTCATCCTCAGATTTTCAATTTTTCCTCTCAGACTTTGTAGTTTGGCACATTTGACATAGTCATCTCCTTCATATAGATTCTCTAACTTCTTCTAGATTTCATGAGCAGTTTTTAGTCCAAAAACATTTGTCATTTCTGAATCAGTCAGGGCACTCAACAAGGCTTCTTTAGCTCAAAGGTTATTTTCCGCATCTTTGACTTGATCTGGAGTTGAAAGACCTTTCTTTGGAGGTTCATACTTATCTTTGGTTATCAACCAATTAAGCATTACCCATGCATTGTAAATGGAATTCTATGTGATTCTTCCAAATAGAGTAATTTGTTCCATCGAATCTTGGACTATCCTTCTTGTAAGTCAACATCCAGGATCTCCTCGAGTAGTTAAGCTTCTTCTAGAGGAACTTGGATCTAATACCAATTGTTGGACAACTGAGAGGGGGGGTGAATCAGTTGTCCCTAATCTTTAACCTTTTCTAAACTTTTAATATTCTTTCTTGATTTACAACCAAATTAAAGATGTAAACATTTAAGCATAAATCAACACATTGAGCAGAAACAACATGAACACACAATACCAGAACTTTTGACGTGGAAAACCCAGTAAAGGGAAAAACCACGGTGGGTGTTAACCCACAAAAATGAGTACCTTGTTAAAAGTACTTAAGAAAATAGAAGGCACATGCCTTCGGGTGCACTAGCCAAAGCTCACTGCTCAAGAAGAGGCTCACTGCCTATAAGAAATTATGAATTACACAGAGATAATGAACTAAGAAATAGCATCTACATTCATGCCTGAATCAGTCCCTTTGAAGGCTCAAAAACTTCTACTCCTATCTTCAAATTCTTCTTCATTGACTTTTCACTCTATAATCCCTTCGCTCCTCTTCTTCTTTGCTTTGCTTTTGATCCTTTCTTTGGATTTAATTCATTTCATACAAGGATGATTTTTCACAACTCTTCAACAAGTATTTATACACTTCATTAACTTTGGAATGATCAACAAGGTTGGCTAAACTTAACGTGGATCTTTACACTGTCAGCCAAACAGCCGTGACTTGAAACTTCCTTCATAAAATGCTCTTTAGATCATTTGCAACATGCTAGGAACATCCGGTCGGCCAAGACTGGGAAGAATATCAACCTCAAAAAGGAAATCTTCAATCAACAAGCTCAAACTTGAATGCAGACCTCTAACACAGTAGCCACATGATCCAAAGATCTCCACAAGCACATTGAATTCACCAATAACATTCACTCTAAACCAAATTACCAGAATCATTTGTATCTTCCTCTGGAACCTCAAGAACACTATCTGCCATGACTGTCAAACTAGAAAGATAGCTTGCAGACCTCCAAACCATGAACCACTGGAGTAGATGATACACACTGACTTCCCAAACATGCCTTTAGATCTGCAGACCATAATATTTCACTGTGGAGTAATCCAGACCAAATTACTGTCACACTGTCTCTTCTGAATACTGCAAAATCTGGTTCTACTCATATGACCATAACTTCTTCAAATCTTCATGCGGACTTCTCAATTCTTAACTGGAGAAACCTCTAACAATCCTCTACACAACCATATGGTCCGCATGCATTGATAGTCATTAATTTTCTCAATATCCTCAACAATCTGGTCTTCTATACAGACAACAATATAGGATACAGTTGACACCAATGGCAACAAGGATATGTTGACATCAATGACAACACCACTTAGGCACATATTTGCAACACATATGCCTACTTTTCATGCTACACCTAATTAACAAGATTATCACATAGTTTGGCATACACATCAAATACTGGCTAGAGGCTAAAATGTTCCATTACAACAACCTGCTTTACCCCATAATGTACCTAATCTTCAACCTAAGCCTATAATTACAACTAAAACTTTAAAGGACTATGATATCATTGATCAACTTGAAAACACAAAAGCTAAGATATCTCTTTAGGTTCTAATGTGTACTTCACCATTGTATAAGGACATCATGCAAAAAGCTTCACAAAATATACAATTGAATTCTAACACTCCACAAAATGTGACTTAATTAATTAAATCTATTGGAAATAAGGACTATCATGCTATTTCATTTAATGATGTAAGGATCCCACATGAATTGATTATTAATGAAGCTTTACCTTTACACATATTGGTGAAATATGACAAGTTAAATATTAAATGATCTTTAGTTGACAATGACTCTAATTTGAATATATGTACTGAGGATTTCCTAAAACAACTGAAGTTAGATCCATCAAAATTATATCCACCTAACCTTACCATTAGAGGATTTGACAATGTGGTTATATTTTCTTAGATATAATTACTCTTCCCATCACAATTGGTCCATTCACATTAGATATGTATTGTTCCATGTGATGCCTAGAAAATTATATTACAATGTTCTTGTAGGGAATCCATGGTTGCATGCTATGAGGACTATACCGGATACCTTACATCGATGTTAAAAGTTTTGGTATAAGGGTACGAAGTGTCATATATGTGTTGATCTTCAACCATTGAACCTTTTCAAATGGGTAGATAACTCTAAGAACTCTATTACACAAAACCATCCATGGGATAAGAATTCCAAAAAATGTGACCTCTTACTTAATGGTAGTACTCTATTTGATGATGATTGGGGATCTCTTGATTTTATACCTCATGGTGTTTAGGAATATCATGATGATCTAAAGGCCTATAACATCCCAAATATTTACATGGATCCATTACCTATGGAAAAACACTTGAGGCATATAATGGTGAGGAGGCATGTGCATATGTGATAATGATTTTGATGATACTATTTCTATAAATGAATCATTGTCTTCCCCTCCATCATTTAAACAAATATATGATCCTGGATGTAAACTTATGTAAAAACTTGGTTATAAGGGTAAAGGACTTGGAGCATATGAACAAGATAGGTGTAACCTAATAGCTTTACAAGAGAATAAACAATATCATGGAATTGGTTATCAACCTAAGGACATGACACATTGGTTGGAAGAGAGAAATTGAAAAGGAAAAGAACCTAAAGTATTTATGATTCATCTAGATTTGGGACTTAATGATGCATCTTGTTCATTTGTTACACGTGATTATGACTATGGGATTCCTTTTGGTTTATTGATTTATTTATTTTATAAGGATTCCATAATTCATACATGGTTCATTGATGACATAAGATAAATGTGTATATTGATTATTTATATTATTAAACCATTCACATACACACATACATATATAGAAAGTACATAAACATGTAGAAAAGCACTTAGAAACTAAAATATATGATAAACTGTCATGCCCACAATTTAACATATGGACAAGAAACACAACCAACAATTTTTTTTTTAAAACCTTTTTTTTAATAAATTTTTCTTTTAAATGTGTGTTTTTATTTTTATATATATTATTAAACTTAAGACTTTTAAAATATATATTTTTTCAAAGGATATATATGAAAAATAGAGTACCTCTCTTTTTATATGTATAAAAAAAAGTACCTTTAAAAGAAAAAATAAACTAGAATATAAATACACCACAACTTTATATATATATATATATATAATTAATGTTCTTCTCTTTTTTTTAATAATAAAGTAGAAATTATATATCATATATATATATATATTCAAAAGCATATCAATATTTGTTTTATTTTTCTTTAAAGAAAAAAAGTAAAAGACTTGTTTCCAAAACAATACATCTATCAATTTAAATAGTGCAAGCTATAAATATATATTTTTCTTTTCCTATAACTAACTTTATAACAAAAGGAGAGTATTTTTTTGTGCAATATTAGATACCTTTGATAACAAACTTACTCATCTATTTTCAAATGCCACTATAATGAATTTGATAGTAAACAAATAAATGCAAAGCAATATTTCCATTCACCAATGATTAATTTTCTTTCTTGCATAGCATTTCTTTTGAAGTATAAAGAGAGAAGAAAGAGAGTTAAGGGGATCTCATCAATCATTTCTTTACAAACTAATATGCCATCCAATCATTCAATGCAAACTTCTTTATTTCTTTCTTCCTTTCATAAACACAATACGAATACTAAACCAACATTCACAAAATGATAAATACATTTCCCTTCCCTTTTACAAGAGCACTCAAGGCTCAAGGCTTTACACATAGCCTTACAATAAGAGAATATTCCTCTTAGACAACACCAAAATAAGCAAAGGAGACTTTTCTCCTCCTTCCTCTTTAACTATCCCAAAACCTAAAAAAGCCATAATAACACAACAAAGCCAATGGAGGTGCTCACCACCCAACCATAGGCTTGCTCACAAGCTAGGAGGTATACAAGTAACCCCGAAAAACAAACATATACAAGGGATGCAACCACACACTCAACAAAGAAGCACATTCCCAACCAAAGTCATTCACAAAACAAAATCCATATACCATAGATTTGAACAAGGGGGGAGAGTGGACTACTCTCCTCAAGGGGAAAGACATCAAATACCAACTTGAGATAACAATACTGTCTCCTATCTCAACTTAACCATCTTCTCATCATTATCATCTCATATTGCAATCTTAACCATATTATTACTCCAAAAATCACAAGGAGGGCACTCTTACCTCTCAAACATAACCACAAAATCAAATAAGGCCTTAAGCCAAAAAAATCCTCTCAAGGAGTGAACTTTCCCCAAGGAGGTTCTCACCTCTCTCAAAACCCCCAAATACAAGGCAAGCTCTTCCACACAAGTGGTGAGCATTTGCCTTAACAACCCATCCCACAACAATGGCACAACCAAATAAGAACATACAATACATACATTATATATAAGAAAATAAATAAACTACTAAAATCTTGAAGACTCTTGAGAGCTTACCTCTCAAGCTCTCCAAGTATGAAGGAGTTGAAGATCTACTCAAGAGTTCTCCAAAACTTCAAAAATCCTTTCCAAAACCCAAGCTCTTCCCAAATTCCAAAAAGAAAAAAAAGCCCTTTCTCCTCTCCAAAGGGAGAGATAAATAGGGATTAAAAACCAATTCCCTTCAATGGGGAGGTGACACTTGTCACCTTCCCATTCACTCTCAGAAGCACTCTTTCCCACAAGTGCTCTCACACGTGTGAGAGCTTGGGGAAAGGGAAGTACTTGGGGTTCTCTTCCCAAAGGCTCTTACATTGTGTTCTCACACATGTGAGGCCTTTGGGATTCCTACAAGTCCATTCATGAACCTAGGGTAATGGCATTGGGATGGAGACAAGTCTCCATTCCTCTTCCCAAAACCCTAGCTCGCCACTTTTCTTCTATGGCCTTTTTGAGGGGTCATATCTTGCCCAAAGTCCAAGATTTAAGTCCCCAAAGGTACCTATACCATACGTACCTGACCTAGGGTCCCTAAACCCACAAAAAAATCAATAAAAATCTTTAAAAACACATTTTAAAATGGCCCAAAAGCCCATGAACGAAAATGGACATGTGGATGACAACTCATCATTCACCTCACTACTTGACAACCTTAGAAGACTCATAAATTAAAGTGTACAAATAAAACACATTACAACCATTACAATTTCAATAAAAAACCTTAATCCAACTTAGGGATTAGGTTGGAATTACTAGTTAAATACATAAGTTACTTAGTAGACCTCCAAATTTCCATTGGCTATGGAAATGTCTACACACTTCAACACACACATTAATATGTCTGACATATATATAGCTGAAGCGACAAGAATTAAACACACACAAAGTCACTCAATAACCAAGTGTTTCAAACACAATACAATCACTTTCAAATATCAATGCACAATCTCACTTTATACTTTTCATAATTCTTTTTCTAATCATCAGAATTAGGTGTTCTAATAACCATTGCAACAATTCAACTTAGAATATTATAATTTAATTAAAAATCATTTTGCAATAATCAAGAAGTATAATATTCATTCATTAACATAATCAACCACATTACATACTTATCCCTATGCTTATAGATATAATCCTTTCGAATTTACCTACATCACTGAAATCCATTCACATTTGTAATTGAAACAAAGGCAAAGCAAAACATCCTTCATCTATAATCAAGAATTAACATAAACACTTATAACTAATTCATCATCATCATATGTTGAACAACATATGATTTGTCAAATAAAGACGTGTATCTTGCATACACAAGTTAGTCATAAAACAACTACCTCTTAATACAATCCTCATCCACCTATGTAGTTGGATCAACTATTTTAATTCAACCTTAATACCAATATAGTCTAAATAATATGATCTTAAGTCCATATACCACATACTACTTCTAAGTGTATTAATCACAATAGGTCTAAAAGTGTGACTAACCCTGTCACACAAGGGTGGGCCTCATAAACATAAAACTAAATAATTATCTAAATGTCCTTAACATTGAATCAAAGTACACAATATATATTACTTAAAATTAGAGTTTAACATCATATATCAAAGCATCCAATAACAAATGTTCTCAATATAACCCTAATTATAACATAAAAGTTAGATCATCCTCACTTGGAGGAGGTTGTCGTAATGATCCCCCCCATCTCACTTCTAGTGCTATAATGTGTGTAAGTCCTTGTCCATGACCTTAATCTCTACTATAGTTCCATGGTCACTCCTTACATTTGTCTAATATCCTATGAAGTTTTGCCACTTTTGCCTACAACTATGCCAATTGTTGCAATACCATCATAGTTATGGCATCTCCTCCTAGTACATGCATGGTTGCCCTTATCTTAACATGTACTAACTAGCCTTGAGTCTATCCCTCTTTGCATAAATGATATCTAGAACCATCTAGAGTCTCCTTTAATCTCTCAATACCATCTATCTTTCCCCATTAGTTATGTCTCTCTCTACCTCAAACCTTTCCTATCCTACTTGGGCAACATCCCTCTCCCTATGAAGTGGGACACAATCTACTACTACTCCCATGTATACCATATGGGCATAACTTACTATATTGAATAGAGATGTGAAGTGACCAACATGTTCATGATATCCCTCAATATACTCTACTAGAACCATGGGTAGGCCCCTAGAAAGCCACTCCTCTAAATAAGAGCCACCCAATCTACTACACCACCTATATATCACATGGACATATTCATCATTTCTCATTTTCTTAGAATTATTAACCTATACCTATTCCACATATATGAAATATCATAAATAATACTTGGGTCACCCTCTAGCCACTTCTCATTGGCTGAAAATTGTTGTACTGGAGCTATAATTGATGATGGCTAGCCATCATCTCCTCCCTAAACCTTCTTCTCCTAGCTATAGCTTGATCTATTGCTACATGTGTTAGATCCATAGGGCATATAATGGATACAATGAATGTGGTCTATCTACATGAAAACATGCTCATACTCATTTGTAACTCTTATACCATCACCCTTTACAAGTTTAATGACTTTATTTACCTCATCATAATCTATAGGAGCTGAATCACTAATTGGTGGCCTATCCACCTATCCTAGCCTAAATGGTGAAGTTTGGTGTCTATGATACAAAAATGGTGCTAGAGGCACCACCCATCTAATGCCAAACTATTGCAATACTCTATTAAATTTAAATATCTCCATGAAGTTATGGTTTGTCTCCCAAAAAACCAATGTGAGCTCCTAATCTTTCCAAGCTAAAAGTTTTCATCCAAATCCATGGTCACATCTCTATAGGGTCTCCATTTAACATCTCTTAGAGTAAATCAATAAAAAATTTGGTTCCAACCTAATAACATGTGGTGTTCTCTCTCCATCAACTAGTATGACTCAGATCCCATCTAAAACAAATGGTCCACCCACCTCAAGAACAATTGGTAGTCCTAGATATTGGGGTATGCATATGTGCTCACATGTTCATGCCCATAGTAAAGATACTTCCTTAATTCCGTGTCTCCACCATATATGAATCTATGTAGATTATCATACAAATGGGCTAAAAATATATTGACCCCATGTAAATAATCATTGGTGCTCCTCGATCTCTTGAGCAATTTGATCGAACCTATAACAAATCATTAGCCCTTTCCATCTAGAAAGACTATAATACTAATGATAATGAGAAACCACTTAGTCCCCTAGGACACCTAACCAATGATGATATTTGAATATGGGACTCCATCCATCTTGTAGTCCACATGACCTATACACCACTAATACAACTACCTATCTTACTGTAATATGGTGTGTGTAGTCTACACACATCTACCCCTCACTAGAAGACACACAATACTCTACACATCATCTAAAGTCACTATGATCTCACCCCTATTAAATTAAATGTGTTGGTATTTGAGTCCCTTCTCTCTATGACTGTTGTGAGCATACAAGTATCATAGTTCATGATCTTTTTGTTCACATTAATTGATTACATATCTAGAGATAAAATATAAATTGTATGTAGTTCTAGATATAAATAGAAGGATGAGTATTTAAATTTACATGGTTAGTGAGACATAATCATGAAAACTTAATCTTATGGTATAAAACAAGGTCAAGACTTGGCTTGATAATTCAATAAGTGACAATAATGAGAGTAACATAAAAGAATACAAAACTACTAAAATCCCAAAGTTTAAATGAGAGGGCATTACCTCATAAATTATAATGGAGGAATATATATGAGATAGATAAAGAGTTAAATTAAAAAAATGAGATAAAATTTAGACATTACTTGATCAAGGGACAGTTTATGTCTTGTAGTACAAAAAGTTACCTCAGTTAGTTGATCCTATGGAGTAAACAAGAATGATATTTAAATTTATATTGGAAGTGATGTGAATATTGTTTTAGAAGATTTTCATTGTTTTAGTATGGTTATTAAGTATATTTTCTAAACAACATAATTGTGTACTATATCACATGTATAGGGTCTTATGGAGAACATATGATGTTTTGTGTTGTCTATTAATAATTATTCACTATTGTCTTAGTTTGATTTTATTCAATAATTAATCAATTGAAAGATGATATTCACTAGTGGTGTTGTTTCACTATTATGTGTTTTGATATATCTTATAATTATCTATTTCATGAGTTGATAGAATATGGTTTGAGGCTTTCCTCTTCATCACCTTGTTAAATATTATAATTTGTTTTGATTTGTTTTCACTAGTGTAGAAAAATCTCTTAAAGTCTCCCCCTAGATGCAAATGAAAAATGTGGATAGTGATTATTCACATCAATAATTATCATGAGACAAGGAAGTCTTATAAGGCATAGAGGTTTAGGTGAGAGTTGAGCCAATTAAGGTGGGATAGTTGAGTTGTTTAGCTTAGCTTGTCTTCTGCCAAATGAGTGAAGTCACTCTTTGTTAAAAGTCCTTATGACCAGACAAGTTTTCATAACATACACCAAAATATTTATTAGTTTGAAACAAGGATTCAAAAGAATAATTTTAATGTATTGGTATCTTTCTTCTCTTTAATACTAACATTATATATTTTCATCCAACACTTTTTATTTTCTTAAGCACTTGGAACTTCCTTGCAACACACTTACTAACCAAAATTATTAACTCAAGTGATTCACTTCAATTAATGTTTGAAAACTAAGAGTTTGAGTGTTTTAATTTTATAAAATATAAATAAAATCAGAGGACAACCTAAGAGACTATAGTTTTCATACATACACTTGAATATAAGACTCAATTATTTAAGACTAAATCAAAGCCATTATAAGAATATGGATGACTAGTGTTATATCTAAACAATCATCAACATCAATCTTATTTTTATCCAAAATAAATAAAAGGAAAGATAATGTATATAGTTAGACTCTAAGGTAATTTCTAACACATAAGACCACCCAACCTTGAAGCTAAAATTGGATTAATAATAACTAAATTATAGACTTGAACTTGTATCATACACAATGGTTGATTGATGCCTTCTTTGATAAATATTTTTTCACCAATTAACAAATTTCTCACATAATAGGTAGAGATTGGCTTGCATTCTTTTCTCCATGAGATAAGGTAGAGGAGCTAATAGTTGAACATGGTCAAATACTTGTAAAATCTAGGGAACCATTCCTTGTTTAACTAAATTTATTAAACATGACTTTTAAATAGTCACCATAATATATCATAATTTTTTTTTATCAAATTATATGATGATACATAGTACACCAAAAAGACATGAATTAATGTACATGTTATAGTCCAATCGGATTTCTTTGTACTAAAAAGATTCTCTTATAAATATATGAAAATGACCTTCCACTTAATTTAATTTTCATCATGAAAACATTAATTTCAACACATACTAGTAGCCCTGTAATAAAGAATAGTTTTTGATATCATGGAAATAGGGTGACTAATTATTGTTTCAAAATAAACAAAAAACCATGAAAATAATGTGTAAAAACCTTCCTTCTCTTTAGAAATATGGATGACTAGTATTATTTCTAAGCTGTCTTAAAATCAACCTTTTTTTATCTACAAGAAAGGAAAGGAAATATTATGTATTAGTTATATTACAACATAAATTTCAACACATTAGACCACTCACCCTTGTATTGAGGGCATTGATGCTAAAAATGAATCAAATTATAACTAGACCTAAACTCTAGATTTGAATTCATATTATACATATTTAGTAGTTGATAGATATTTTATCATCAGTTAATAAATTTCTCACATATGAATTGGTGGGATTAACATACATCCTTTTATCCATGAGATAAGGAAAATGAGCTAATAGTTGAACATGGACAAATACTTGTGAGAATAACTAAAAATTGAGGTACCATTTCTAGTTTGAATAGAATTATTAGATGTGACTTTTAAACAACCATCATAATATGTCACATAAAAAGTACCAAATTATGTGATGCTGCATAAGTACACCAAAAAGACATGATTTAATGTACACGTTATATTCTAGCTAAATTTATTTTGAACTTGAAAGTCTCTCAAGTATAAATATCTTAAAAATGCCCTTTCACTTAATTTAGTCTCCCTAATGAAAACATTAGTTTCAACACAAATACTAATAATCCAAATCTATAGTCCAAGTTGATGGATAAAGCTAATTTGATTGTACAACATCCATATTTTGTTAGGGACTTGGATGAACTTAGGGATTTCTAGGCTATAAAAATTCCTCTAACCTTTATTATAGCTACAGACATTTCTGCAAGCTCTAAATCTCGAAAGTCTTTTAGGGTCTTCATCTCTAGATTTGGGAAGGGTTCTTTATTTTTAGATTTGGGAAGGGTTCTTCATTTTTAAGGCTGGGTATCAATCTTTTGTTCAAGGGGTTTGTAGGGAGGGGGTTTATGTGGATGAAGAGGAAGGGGATAGATTGATGGAAATGAGTTTATTTAAAGTTTTGTTGGGGTTTCATCCCTCTTTTAAGGAAGGGGTTTTCTTTTCACCCCTCCCATTGTGGGAAATTGCCTTCAATTTAGCAAATAGAGTGCTATATTTGGCTCTTCTAGATGAGTGTGTTAATGAGATTTCAATAGAGATTGGTGACATATCCTTAGTTTTTATATTTTTGGGTAGAATATTAAGTGTGGTTGAGATCAAAAAGTGAATGGAGCTAACTTGGAGTGATTTCAAGAGCCCCTCTTTTACACTATTATCTTAATTTTTTTCAATATTCAATTCTAGTCTATAGAGGAGAGAGATTTTGTTTGGAGCAATGGGTGTGGTTTTGTGGTAGGACTGGTTTGTTTTTATGCCCCTAGAAGCCTTTCTTTGACCATGAGATCAAATCTATTGCTTGGGTTCCTATTTAGATTCATTTCTACAAGCTCCCTTTGGTCTTAAGCAATGCTATGATAGGTGCTCTTGTTAAGATTAACCCTAAGATGGGTGGATCTACAAGCAACTTTACCAAGGTTTGTGTGTATGTTGACATTTCTAATCTTTCTACTCACACCATACAAATTTTGTCATCACACGGATCTTGGCTTCAACATGTGGATTGTGAATGTATTTATTTCAAATGTTTTTGTTGCAATAAGATTGGGTATAAGATGGTTGAGTGCTCTTCCTTTAATAATTATAGAATTACCTCATTTTATTTGTAGAAATGGATCATAAAAGAGGGAAATCATGATAAGGATTTTGTGTGGATGAGCCATGGGTGTTTCATGGTCATGTGGGAGGATTATGTGTCTTTCCTCACTTTGACTTCTTCTAGAGAGTGTTGGAAACAAGGTAGATAACTAAGAGGGGGGGTGAATCAGTTATCTGAAATTTCTTAACTTTCTTTTCTCCTTTAACAATTAGTGTAGTATCAAAACATATAAGCATATATAACCATGAGAGCAGAAATAAAATTAACACACATAACACAAGGATTTTTACGTGGAAAACCCTGTTAAGGGAAAAATCATGGGGTGACTAACCCAAGATTGTATTCTTTGTTAAAATAATAAGAAGTACACAATGGCACTTGCCAATTAGGGCTCACTGCCCGAGCACACTGCTCACAAGAGGCACACTGCCTACAAGAGACTCACTGTCTACAATGTTTATAGAAGGTAACCAAGTGTTTAAACTGAAAAGAGGCATCCACACATGCTGAGGTTCAGTTCTGGTTAGGCTTAATATACTGATCTAATGCACTTCATTCTTCCTCTACTTTAGTGTTGTTGTTCTATCACATACCAGACTTGTATTATTGCTTCCACACTTCTCTCTGCCTTTTATCGCACACTATATCATCACACACACCTTCATACCGAAATCCATTTGGTATAAATATCCGAATCAAGGATTTCAACATCTATCTAGTTGGCAACCAGAATGCTCAAGATATTTCCAAGACACTGATCTGTCAGCTGAATCCATGCTTAATGTGTGATGCGTATCAAAGACATAGACATAGAAGTCATCAATCATGTCAGCCAACCATGTATGATCCCTCAAATAGCTTGATCACCATCAATTTCTCATTCGGATTAAAGTCTGATGCTCTGCCAGTTAGTTCATCCTCAGTCTACTCTGCCTGTTAGGAACCCAACACTTAGATGCTCATATCTTTTCATTCATTCATCACCAGAAGTTCAATCTCTGGAATATAGTAATCATGATACTCCTCTTGACTTGCCCAAGTCTGCACTTTGCTTAATTATACCCTCTGAGAGATCTGGACCTGATTGTCAGACCTTACTGCATGCTATGTTCTTACTCACCAGACCAAAACACTCTTCAATCTGTCTTCTGGTAGAGACATACTATGTGCTGCGGATGTGTGGGAAAGACTTTGTTGCCATTAATGACAACATTCATGAAGCTACACAGTGTCTCTTGCCAACAATCTCCCCCTTTGGCATTGATAGCAACACTTAATGAAAAATGACTAAGTGTCGTAGCAAACTCCCCCTTGGCTGATGCTCTGTCTTATGTACACTTTTACCGGAGCTCCCCCTTAGCTGGATTCCACATTTTTCACTAATCCTCACTCCCCCTTTGACATCAATGGCAAAGGGTGGAATCCACACACCAAATTTGCAAAACTCAACCTATACATAGCCGCATAAGTATATAAACATGTTATATTTACATATATTTAAGTATATTCACAAAGGTGGTCTTCAACTATACAAATTCTATCACCCAACTCTACTTCATCCTGTCCAATATTGAAATGCGACCATCAACAAGAATGCATAAGCTTTTGCCCTTTCTAAGTCTGTCGGATCACTGGTCCGGGCTGTGGTCTGAGCATCAGTTAAGGCCTCATGCATGGCCTCTAACTTAGGGATAATTATCCTTCTAAGTTCACTCATCCTACTTATTATATTCTTCCTCTCCTTTTCAAGACTCTTTATTTCATTTATAATGGTGATGGCTTGGGACTCTTGATTCATTATAGAAGTGGTGAGGGGATCAAAATTCTGAGATAAACTTGATAGTTTATCTTCTTATTCTTTCACCTTCTTTTCAATATCCTCTGTCACTTTAGACCAGGATAGACAAAATTTATACATTTCTCCACCATCTTTAAGAGCATTTTCTAGGCTCTTTATCCCAATATCTAGGGTCCTCCTGTCATTAGTTATGAGTCCCTGTATTTCAATGAACCTCTTTCCCAAAAATTCTTTCTGGACTTTCTCTTTTGCCGATTTCTCCAAAGAATCAAAATGGGTGCTAACAGAGTTAACCAAAGATTTCAGGTTACCAGATGGAGAGGCCGAAGGATCCTTTTGGAAGGATGGCATGATCTTCTCCAGCATCCTGGATGTAATCTCTATCAGCTCATAGTCTTCCATGTGAGACTTGAGAAGCTACTCTTTTGCTTTAGCTTGAGCAAAAGATGCTATCTTCATTGTCTGGATCGGAGAAAGGGAATCAAAATTTAGTGGTACTTGAAATAATTCTGGTTCATCTATCTCTATAATTTCTTTGTTCAAGAAGCTCTTTATTGCCTCTGCAGTGTCTCTTACAGGAGACTGAGTCTTCTTTCCTTTTACAACCTCAGAACTATCATAAGGAGTCTTCTTTGTTTGATCTTCTTCTCTTCCCTTTACCTCCTCTTCTTGACTCAATTTCTCCTCTTTTCTTCCTTCTCCTTCAGTTCCGGAGTCTGCAAGAGGATTTGAAAGAGAGATGTTAACTTCTTCATGGAATTCCTCTTCTGAAACAGAGGAATCTAAGTCCTTAGACTTCTCCTCACTTATCTCTTTTGACTCTTCTACATTTTTCTCAGTAGATTCTTCTTTTGATGTACTTAATCCTTCGACATCCATGGTAGAAGGTTCTTCATCTATTTCCTCTAAGATAGGAAGGTTAAATCTTTTGAATGCATTTCAAAGGATGTCTCTATTTCTTTTGCTACATGATCAGTCTCTCCAAGCATTAGTTTGTTCATTCTTGCTTTGCTCTGGAACTCATCCTTGCAGTCCTTAAAGATCATGTTCATTTGTTTTGGAGTGATAGAAGGATAGAGCTGAATAGTAATATGCTCTCGGATCTCTAGGTCCTTAGCCTTAGCATTCTCCTTTCTTAGTTCAAGTTCCTTCTCTAGACTTTTGGGGATTAGAGAGATGATTTCAATGAATGCTTTATTATAAATGTTTAAGTACTTGATTGTAGCATCTTCCAAGATCTTCTTGTCAGCATCACTATATTCATCATAAAATTTAGTCATTGGTTGCAGATTCCCATCCATAATGACTACCTTGATGACATCATCAATAGAGAGAGTAGGCCTTTCAACAAATTCTTCTGCCTCTTCTTCCTTGTTTTTACCGGCAGAGGATTCCCTAGAAGTTTTCTTCTTCTTCTTCATTTTCTTAACTTCCTCATCCGACTCTGTTTCTTCATCATCCTTTTGGCTTATGTAGGACCTTGTGGCCTTTGTTTTCATTCTCTTTTCTCCCTTTCCGAATGTCTTGGCTTCCAGTTTTGAGGCTCTTGAGCTCTCAAAGGTGGCAGGTGCAGAGCTCTTGGAGGATCTAGTTCGGGAGGAGGCTTGCACCAGAACACTTTCTTTTTCTACTTCTTGTCTCTCTTTCTCAGCTCTTTCTATTTTCTCCCTATTTGCATCAACTGCTTCTTTTGATATGCCATATCTTTTAGCAATTTCCTCTACTTCCCTTCTCACTTTTCTTTTTATCTCTAGTTGTCTTAATTCAACATGTATCTTTACACTTAATTCTTTAAAGGTTCCAAATCTTTCTACCTCAGAGTCCTTTCGCTGACTCAATAGGTGTTGAACATGTAGCTTCAAAATTTTCTCATCTACTTCATAGCCCATTGGCATTATCCATACTATTCTATGCTCAACTGCCTCCATTAGGCATTGATCAGTGTCTACCATAAAACACACTATATCCTTGTATTTTTCAACTAGAGATTAAGGAATTCTTTCTCTGGCCTACATCATATTTTGGAAGTTCTTGAAATATCCCCAGAGTGCTGTACTTTGAGTCTTGGCATCACCAAGCCCATACATGTAGTCTCTGATTTGTATGGCAACCGGTCTATCATTTTTCCATACCCAACCTCTTGATCTGGGTAGCTCATTCATATAGTAAAAGAACAAACATAGTATTAAGCCACCATACTTGAATGAGTTCTTCTTATCCTTCTTGATCTTTTGCAAGTTTTCTAACAGTTGGTTCAGAAGAAGATCACATAGGTCATAATCAACATTTTCCCTTAGCATCTGATATGCTGTATAAATTACAGTTCTAGACACAGAATTCTCCCTGCTAGAGTGATATATTTTATAACCTATTATCATAGAGGCAAAATTTATATCTGAATCTATGATATCCTCTATTGTCATTGCTCTTTTGTCAAATTTAGATCCGGTAGCCTCACTTACTGTCTGGTTCTTGACAGATTTGAGAGCAAGCAACCCACCGAATGAGTGCAATCTAGTTACTGCCCTAATATCATCCTTTGTTATCTTGAAGGGCTTCATCAACCACATGAAGTTGTCATGTATTCTACTAAGAACATATCAGACCCATTCATCTTTTGCAAAACAAGGAAAGTGGATGCAATGTCCAAAATCCTTATCCTAGAGGGCCTTGTATTGAGGTTTAAGTTCAAACGTTTCATCTATTAATTGTTTATGATAGATATCCATCAACTTGGATTCCCCAAATCAATATTTGCATGTATGTACACCCTAACATCTTCTACGTGTAGAACCCCATGTGGAATGCTGGAGAAAGCGCCTAAGGGATCAACTTCTAGGGATTTGTAGGGGTGTTTCTTGAACTTTGGGTGCGGCCTATCAGTGATCTTAACAACATTTGGAGTAGCCATCTTTGCAAAAGATTCAGAGAGAGATATTAAAAAATGGAAATACCTTTTTACGCTTCTAGGATTCACAAAATGAGCTAAAAGGATCACTGGTTGAATCAGATTTTGTGGTTGAACTTTGAGAAGGTTGAAACAATCTTGATGCAGAGCTCTTTCTTTCTTCTCGAATGCAAATGTACAAATGATGAATAAAGAAACCCTTTTATCTCTGCGCAAACCCTAATTTTCTATTGTAATAAATGCACAACTTAAGTTATTCCGGTTGCCTTATTCTTCCTTGTTCTGAGAGAGATCTTTCCAAATCACTAAGATACACTTAGAATTATTCTTAATGATAATTGATAATGTATCTCCTTTCCTCCAATCATGCCATTTATCGGTAGATCAAGATATTTCAATTTTGAATCATACCTGATCTAACTGTGAAAAATCATACTTTTACTGGATGGCTGTCAAACCAGATCAATCTTGGATGATTAAACTCTTCAAAACTCCTTGCGGATCTTTCATATTTTTACTGAGCATTATTTGGATATTTCTCTGAGAACCCTTTAATCCGCAACATTCCATGTGCCAAATTTAGGCACCAACTGACTGGCTAGGGGGAATTTATTTTCCTTTGTGACTCCCCCTGAGCCAGAGCTCATTTGTTTAGTTTCCGGAAGAAATATCAGCACTAGATTCTGGTGCGGAACCATCCCCAATATTTTCTGTACTCTTCTTCACCCAAATCTTGTTCATCTCCCTTTGAACTTCATCCACATTCACTTTACCTTTTCCTTTATCTTGATTTTGATTATGATGCACCAGACCCTTTTTATTCTGATTCTTGCTTTTGTAGAATTTGGCAATATGACCGGATCTATTGCAATTGTAGCAAACAACATTTCTTTGCATATTTCACTGATATCATTTTGATCTGCAATGATTAGCCATATGTCCCATTCTATTGCATGCAAAGCATCTACCATTGAATGAATTGTTTATTTACATATTTCTGCATTCATGAGATTTGTGACCATACCTTTTGTAGTTGAAACACTGTCCAGAGAAGGATGAATTAGTTTGATTCATTCTTCTTCTGCACTGAGTTGCTTTATGATTGAAGTTGTTGCAATTGTAGTAGTATCCATTGAATGATGGATATCTTTGAGCATTTGGTTGTCTTACCGGAGCTCTTCTAGGCTTGTTTCTTTGATTTCTTGATCCAACGTTCTTCTGATCGGATCCAGAGCTTTCACCATTCTCGTAACCCAAACCACGCTTGTTATCTACACTCTTTTGGATTTCAAGAAGAATTTCAAGTTGAGCTGAGCTTATCTTGAATTTTTCTTCGTATTCATTTGCTATTTGAAGGTCTTGTTTAAGGGTGTCTATCTGATTCTCAAGTTGTTCTTCATTATCTCTAGCTTCTTCAAGATCAGATTCCAGATGCCTGATTATTCTGTCCATTTTGTGGCAGTCCTTTGACTTCTCCTTGAGAGATTGTTTTAGATTATCTTCAATTTTTCTTTTCTCTTCAATTTCTTGGGTGAATCTCATAACCCCTGATTCCATTTCATGCCTTACCATAATGACCTCTTTTGATAGCTTCTCACATAGCTTATTTTTCTTGTTCAGATCTTCATTAGTATCATTGGCTTCACTTTAACTTGCTAATTGTTGAAGAAGTTACTTTCTCTTTTTCACAAAGATACTCAATTTTTGTTTTAGCTCATTTATTAAATCATCAGCTTGTTTGAGTCTTTCTCTCAAGTTATTGACTTTAGAGTGAGATTGCTCAAGATCATCTAGGGCAGAATGAAGTTGTTCCTTCATACCATACATATCCATTGAGATTGCTAGATCTTCCTCAAGCTGTTAGGCTCTTGTTTGGAGGAACTTAGCTCTGATACCAATTGTTGGAAACAAGGTAGATAACTGAGAGGGTGGGGGTGAATCAATTATCTTAAATTTCTTAACTTTCTTTTCTCCTTTAACAATTAGTGTAGTATCAAAACATATAAGCATATATAACCATGAGAGTAGAAATAAAATCAACACACATAACACAAGGATTTTACGTGGAAAACCCTGTTAAGGGAAAAACCATGGGGTGACTAACCCAAGATTGTATTCTCTATTAAAAGAATAAGAAGTACACAATGGAACTTGCCAATTAGAGTTCATTGCCCGAGCACACTGCTCACAAGAGGCACATTGCCTACAAGAGACTCACTATCTACAATGTTTATAAAAGGTAACCAAGTGTTTGAACTGAAAAGAGGCATCCACACATGTTGAGGTTCAGTTCTGGTTAGGCTCAATATACTGATCTAATGCACTTCATTCTTCGTTTGCTTTAGTGTTGCTATTCTATCACATACCGGACTTGTATTACTGCTTCCACACTTCTCTCTGCCTTTTCTTGCACACTATATTATCACACACACCTTCATACCAAAATCCATTTGGTATAAATATCTGAATCAAGGATTTCAACATCTATCTAGTCGGCAACCGGAATACTCAAGATATTTCCAAGACATTGATCTGTCGACTGAATCCATGCTTAATGTGTGATGCATATCAAAGACATAGACATAGAAGTCATCAATCATGTCAGCCAACCATGTATGATCCCTCAAATAGCTTGATCACTATCAATTTCTCATCCGGATTAAAGTCTGATGCTCTGCTAGTTAGTTCATCCTCAGTCTACTCTGCCTGTTAGGAACCCAACACTTAGACGCTCATTTCTTTTCACTCATTCATCACCGGAGGCTCAATCTCTGGAATATAGTAGTCATGATACTCCTCTTGACTTGCCCAAGTCTGTACTTTGCTGAATTATACCCTCTGAGAGATCCGGACCTAATTGTCAGACCTTGCTGCATGCTCTATTCTTACTCACTAGACCAAAACACTCTTCAATCTGTCTTCCAGTAGAGACATACTATGTGCTGCGGATGTGTGGGAAAGACTTTGTTGTCATCAGTGACAACATTCATGAATCCACATAGTGTCTCTTGCCAACAGAGAGATCTAAGAAGTTTCTTTGGACCGAGTTGATATTTTTACCTTTGTTGACATAGGAAGGATGCAAAGCTCTAGGGTTTTGGGGGTGAGAAGGATATAGATTTGGGATGACCTTCTAATGCAAGGGTTCTCTTGATAGAATATGAGGGTTTGTTACATCAATATCATCCTTCTCTAATAAAATATTGAGAGAGTTTGGAGGTATTGTGGTCTTGGAAAAGGTCCTCTCAAAGAACAAACCTAAGGAGTGTAGAGGGCATAAAATAAAAGTGGAAAAACTTTAGATGGAAGCTAAGGAAATGATTGATGAAGGATCCTAAAGGACTATGAAGGTTTTTCCTGTAAGGGAAGGATAGTAGATGCAATGATCTCCTAAGGACTATTTGGGTGTGTAGAGATGAAAAGTGCACACTTCACACTTTTCCACCTTATTTTGCACCTATTTTGGTGATCATCGATAACATACATGTTTTAAAGCAATTTTTTCTCTCAAGAGCCAAGCCATTCTAAAAACACCTCTTCTCACTAGAATCAAACTTCCCCTATTATAGAAACCTTGTCCTACCCATGATTCCTGATTCCTAGTTGCCATGGACACTAGCATCTACACTTATGTTTCTCTAGACACTAGATCCCACACTAGTGTCCCTTGCAATTCAAAGCCCCATTTCCTACCTAATGGTCATCTTCCTTGCCAACCATAGCCCTAATACATTTTCCAATAGTCAACTCACACCCAAACAGGTCTTCTTAAGGAAACTTTACTAAATAGAAAGCATTCATCCATCATTCTCTAAGATATTCATCATCCACTTTCCTCTCCATCCTCTAACACTCTCCTCTTTTAGAAAATAGAGCATCCTTTTGTACACATAACCATTAAAGCAACTCCACTAGCAGTCATATGACCACACATACTCTAAGTTTACCTACTTTCATGTTGGAACATGTAAAATAGGGACCCGACTAGGGTACGATCCTAAATGTTCCCTAGGCACACCATTTTCCTTATCTCAGAGTTGACAAGTTTTATCATATTAAGAACATGTGTTGCAATGATAAAGACAAGTGCTAAAAGGTATAGGGAAAATTCTAATAATGGGTGTGGAGGACACTAGTGGATGTATGCAGGACATCATCACCCCTAGTGGACACTTGTGTACTAAAGGAACATGAGTTTGGAACCTCAAGACACAAGTGCATGGAAAGGGTTACTAGTGATTGACATAAGAAATGAAAGTTTTTAATCACAATTTGAAAATCTGGGACCTACTCCAATCAACATTTTAGTTGTTTTCAATCTTATATAGTCATCTAAACAAACACACTTTTCTCACCCTTTTCATTTATGTTTTGTAATTCTAGGGCACCCCATAAATTCTTATATTTAGTTTACTTAGTTAAATCCAAAATCAATTTATTATTGTTGTCAATGAAAAATTAGATTAGCAAGTAGATTAATACAAATCTAGTAATTAAATTTAAACAACTAAGCATACTAGTTGTTTATTGTTATTACATGTTGGTGGTAGTTGAGCTTTTAGCTCTTGGTTTTGTTTTGGGGTATTTTGCAAGACTGTAGGTTTTTCTTTTGTAGAATTGTTGAGTCTTATCAATCTTAGATCTCAACTATGTGGTTTAAGGTTTCATTGAATGGTTGATTGATTTTTAGTGATTTTTAAATTAGTTTTTTCTTTAAGGGAGTGTGAGTTAGTTTCATGGTCTTTCAGTATGTAATAAGGCCTATCTTTTAGTATGTAATAAGGCGTATCTTTATTTTGATTATCTAGTTCAAAGTTGCACCAACTATAAGGCCTATAATAAAGATTTAGTTGTTCATATGAAGGGAATAAGGTGCCCAACTATTGGTTGAAAATAAATGTATAAAACCATAAAAATAATGTATTAATACCTTCCTTTTCTTTAATTTAAAAATATACATTTTTGGTTCATCTAACAATGTTCCTACCTAAAAGGTGACTCTAGAAGTTAAATTTGATGGTCGTACGATTGTATTTAAAATTTTTAACTATGCCCTTTTCCCTTATGTTTTAGGCCCACAACGACTAGGTTGTCCTTATGTATTGACTAGTATGGAAGATGTCATATTTTTGCATGGAAGTTGGTGAATAAGGTCTTATCCTAACCCTATTCCATCTCCATGTATCCCAAGAATTTAAACTCACCGTTTAAATCTATTATTCACCACCTTGGTTTAGATTTACGAGTGCGAAATTGACCATCACTTCGATGCACGTAGATCTAAACCCAAAACTTTTAAAATTTAATTTATTAAATTGGGCACGTGTTTCCCTCCCTTACTAGTCATTATGAGCTTACTAAAATGTGAATTATTTCAAATTACATGCTAGACACTAGTGTATTTAAGGACTAACCCTAATTCATTTGAATTATCTAAGAACTATCTAGGAATCTATTAAGTGCATCTATAAATCAATTGCAAGAAGGACAAAAAGTGTTACATCAACATTGCATCAACATGCTAGGAGCATATTATATTGTTGTTTTTTGTCTTCTATCCTCATTCATCATCATTAAATTGGCCTACCTAGGGGCTTGACCAAAGGAGAATAAATCCTTGTCTCTAGAGCAAGTTCTCAAACAATGTCCATCAGCACCATTTTCTTAGACGCAAGTGTATTAGATCAACATGAACCACTATACCCTGTCATCAGAATCCTAGTAGATCATTTCCACGTGTAAGTGTAGATTTGCATGTTGGGTTGATTTCTACATGCATAGACATCAAATGCATAGGACAACCTTGAACTAGACAATCAAAGAAAAATGTTTATTATTTTGAGGTGTCATTTGACAAGTCCAACTTCCTTATTACAATAATAAATCATTTAGTAACACTTGTGACGATATATTTCATAAAACTAAAAACTAAATATCTTTCGTTTATTTTTGTTTAATTCCCACATTAATTACAATATTTATTACATTATCAATTATAAATTCCAACTCTAAAATCTTAAAATTTATCATTTAATTATTTACTCCAATAAAAACATTTATTTTCATTAAAGTACATTTATCCTTTGTTTTTTCCTACTCCAACCATGAACCATTCTCATGTGGCATCATATTTGATGATATGGACCTAAAATCTTACTTACAAGCAGGGGCCTTGTCAAGTAAGCTGCTGTAAACATTTTCGAGTAATTTGAAATTGCCACATATGATTTTGAAAGGCACGAAGTTAGGATGTTCAACAACTGGGTCCTCTCCCCTAACACGTAAGGACGACGTTGGATACAAAAATTTTCCCTGACGAGTGGATTAGGGCTCAACTACTTAAGTTCTCTCCCCTAACAGGTAAAGACAACATCGGATACAAAAAGTTTACGTGGCGGTTGGGTTCGACCGTCAAATTATCCCTTGTTGTAGGTGACGGCCCGGGCTGTGTCCTTTTCTCCATGAGATATATAAAACCCCGTAACTATTTTTTGTTGTCAACTGAACTTTCCTGGTTTTTTCCCTGTCACGTAGGTATGCACTGTAAGTTTGTAGGCTTTGAAATCCGAACAGAATAATAATTTATTTGTTTGGTTGTAGGACTGGAAAATATTCGTTCCAATCTGTGTTTTTTTTGGATTTTGTTTCTGGGGAGGTGAACAACTGACCTTCTCAGCAACTTATTTTCAACGACAAGAAGACAAAACTACAGATAATGGCGGCCTGGCAGTTCTTAACGCTTGTTTTCAAGCGTCTAACGTTAAACTGAGAGTACCTCTAATGGCGTTAAATGCACTTTCACTGTAATTTACATTGAAGGACTAGGGATAACTTTGACTCTATAGGTTTTTTTTGGTTTTTATTAATATATTATAGTAATTTATCCCCTATTTACTCTATAGCAGTACCATTGGAATTTTATTTTATTTTATTTTTTATGAAAATGTAATTTATCTATTTAAATTAAAAAACACTTCACAAAAAAAAACTGGGTGGTTAAAAGGCACACCTCAAGAGTCACATGGGCTAAGCCCAAAAATATTTAGAACAAAGTATCAAAGGGTACAGGTCCCATATAAAAATAAAGAAAAAATAGAATTAAGCAGCCAATGCCATTCCTACAGATGGCGAATCCCTGTCATCCGGTTTCCCCCAAATGTCCGTGGGGTCCGGGTTGACATCAGATATAGCCCAGCCATCTTCATTTTCCTGTTCTTCTTTTTGAACATTTGGCTCCTCGTGCTAAGGTGAGATAGCCAAATTTAACTGAGGGAAGACCTTAGTATTATCTCACCCTGTAGATGGTGGATGTGAAGAACCAGGAACTTTGGAAGTACAACTAAATAATATACTTAATATTCTTAAGAGAGTATTTATGTTCAAATTCCCATGAGTGGTTCAGTGGCCCTTTGTCTTTTTGTTACTTTATGTGTACTCATTTTGCCATTCTCTAGTATTCTTCCTTATTTAACTATTGCATAGATATGTTGTTATTTAGCTATGTATTTGAACTTTATGTTTTTGTCTTTGTTTTAATGTTAGTAGCAAGTATTTTTTTTTTATTGTTGAAGATATCAAACCTACAGAGTCATTTAGCTACCTGATACAGGAGCACGAGCCTTAGGTTGGACCCTCTTCCACTGAGAGCCAAGGATTGAAGGGTATCCATTTTGCCAAAATTGCCTGGGGCACGATCCCGACCTCATCCCTTATGGTGTCGAGGCCTTACACTCAGCAAGACTCGATCCCTAGTGGGCTCATTCAGAACCATACAACTTTAATACCACCTTAAAGAATAATAAATATTTGTTGAGAACTAATAGCTTCTGCACTCACGGTGACCACAACTTTTTTAACACCCTTGGTGCAAACAGAAGGACCCATCAAAGATCACCCTTGATAGTTCTTGACACTTTCATTAAGAGCTTTTATATTGTTCAAAGAATTAGTGATCGTGGCCTTACTAAAGTTGATGATCTTCTGTATATTTCCTATGATCTCTACAATATCAATCTCCAACTTCCCAAGTCGTTCTTCTCTAATTGCCACTTGTTCCTTCATTTAGAGAAGCTCCTCCCTATTGTTCCACTCTTCCAAAAGGGTGCTCTGGATCTTATTTCTGTTTAATTCAACAAAGAACCATTTTGAAATTCTATGGTGATTGTTAAGCTCCTTATGAAGATCATTTGTCTTGTCAGAAAGAGTGTCTATTATAGAAGTAACATCATTTATAGTCAAAGTTTGATAGTGGGTTGTATTGGTCCAATCAGAACACCCTAGGCATAAACCTTCCACCTTAGGAATTCTATTTTCAACATTTATTTCCTCCTAAATTTATAAATCTTCCTTTTCCCTTTATCCTCATTGTGTGTAGTGTCTATCAGAGTCCCACCACCACTGGTTTCCACTTAAGGGCTACCTCTAGCCTTCTTCGAGCTCTAAACCGCAATGTCATCCTCACCATCCTCAATATCATTTGCATCATCCTTGAAATCATAAGAAATAGGGGAGATTTTAGAGGAAAGGGACACATGGTTGGGGGAGGGTGAAGAGGGTGGTGGAGAAGGGGAGAAAGCTTTCCTTTTGGGGGTCTACGAGGGTGGGGGTGAAGGTGGGGTCATGCTTGGGTGGGGGGACCAAAGTGAGTTGCCACTGAGTGCTTGGGTTTCATATTCATGGCATGTTTAAAGAGCATAAGGATTAAGGATTGATGCAGGGGAGATCTTCCCCTAATTCTCTTCCCTTCTAAAACTGAGTACTCTAAAGATGAGAAGAGGAAAAAAGGGAAGCTTACCTTCTTTGTATGCCAAAAGTGACTAAGAAGGGAGAAGTGATACATGTAGATTGCTTGGAACTTGCCTTCCAAAGTGATATATCACATGATTTGGAGGGCAATCTCATCCCAGGGCCATGGTAGGGAGAGCCTAACATACCTAGTTTATGCTCTATTGATTGTTTCACCCTCCTTTAGGAAACTCTTCACTGCTTCCTCATCATTTTGCCTATCCCTATGCATTTTTCTCCCTTCAGTAGATAGGCCAATGACTTTGGCTATAAGCTCCTTAGATATGTGAAGCTCGACACCTTGTAGGATAACAAATCTAGAATTCTAGTTTTTGACAAACTCCCCTGATAGTGTGCTATCAAAACCATTCAAATTCTCCATATAAGGAGTAAGGCCACCCTTCTAAAGAATTCTCCATATTTTGTGGTTTTTCTCATGGCCTCAAAGGATAAGGGTTTAATATTGTTAAATGGTCTCTTCTGATTTTGGCACTCCTCTATTTTGTATTACCCAACTATGGTTGTACTTCGGTTATGTGAATCTTGTAATGAATTTGGAAAGCTCTCCACCAAATGGAAGTGAAATAACAATAAACTCCCGAGTTTTGGAAAGGATGTCTCTTGAAATCTTCTCAGTTTTCACCATGCCAAAGTATAATGAATCCCATCATTAATGAAAGAGCAAGGGATGTCCTTGAGTCATGAGGGATCAACATTGTCAAGTTTTTGAGCCCATTTTTGTAAACCTTCAATCATAAATCCTTTGTTTGCAAAATGATTAGTCAAACTATTGCTTTCTCTATATATGTGTCAAATATCCACATGAGCAAGACTAGAGATGAGGGTTAGTGAATAATTGATGAGGTGATCTATAGACTGATTAGGGATAGAGACCTTGAGGTGATCTATAGCTACTATTCATTTTTTCCCTAATTATTTTGTCTTGTTTCTATTTTGAAAAGTGTAGTAAATCTTATATAGTTATATGTTACTTTTAATAGTTTCATTTATAGGTATTAATATATATTTTAAAAATTTGATATATATATATATATATATTTATATTTAAAAAAATGTCAGCTCTAAATAGGCTTTCTTTAATTTTTTTTCATGGTCATCAACTCCTTCTCTCCATGCTACCACTATAGGTTACACCTCTTGGCATAAAAGATAAATTATAAAATACAAGCTATTGTGAGAGTCCAGAGTAATTTAGAATAGTTAATTTTACTAGAAAGTATTACATTGAAGCAATGTATTGACCATTTTCTAAATTTATTATCCATAAACACTTACATTCTACTCAAAGTTTCATTTGCAATATACAAACAAAATATAAAGTATAAATTCAATTTTTTTATAATTATCATAAATGTATATAAAAACAATTGAATGCATAAAAGTTTTTAATGATGAAATTAATATATTTATGGTATTTTTCATTCAATTTTGTGTTTATTTTGGTGGGAATGTTTTACTAGAATAACATACTCATAACTAATGTATATTTGTATTAGACTTAGCTCATAATCCCATACTTATTCATTCCTATTCATCTCTATTTCACCCCCATTCACACTAATTTCTGTATATTCATTCTCCACCTCAAAATTAGCACTTTATCATTTCAAATCATTTACATAAGATGCAAATTAACCTAGGTCAATCTTGAAGAACATGAAAATGACCCCCAACTCCCAAAACACTAAATTGAAACTCAAGTTTTGCCACACCCTTTTACTAGTCATTGTGAGTCAACCTAACACACATTTCATGCAACATGTTATGCCATGGTATTTAAAGACATTCATTGTGCACTAAAACATCTTGAGGTAAAAAATAGGAGAATAATTAGAGCACACTTCAATTCTAAATGACAATAAAGGAATTGATTATGCATAATCATATAAACCATCTACACATATGCGAATGTTGTCTTTGATCTTTCTCATTGTAGTTAATTTAGCCCACCAAGGAGTTTTACCTAAGAGAACTCATTCAACTATCGAGTTGGCAAGCTCCTCAATGGTGTGTCTAAGAACCACCTCAAATTTTTAGATATCTAGTAGGCAAAGGTGAACATATTTCAAGAGCATTTTTTGATAGATCATTTCCATGCATCCTAGATCAGTTCCTCACATTAGGATTAGGTTCACAATAGTTGGGATTGATCATGTAGGGCACAACATCGATCTATAGAGGTTTTTCTATATAAAAAAACAAATGAGATATTTATCAAACCAAGATAAACAATTTTATTATTAGTGTGAACATGGTATAATTCCTAACTAGTTCATTTCCTAGCTAGTTCTCCACTTAGGTTTTTTTCACACTAGATTAAGTTTACTTAGTGACTTTTTATACATTATGTTGGAAAGACGATTGCCGTTGCACCAAAAGATCGACCTGTTAATGCTCGATAGCCCCGCTAGAGTTAATGAATCCATGGGAGGTGGTTAAGCCTTGTCACGAACCCAAGCGTTGTGCTATACATCACAAGGAGACCAAGGGTACACACCTTGTAACAATCCCCCCCAACGCAAGCGAGGGGTTCGAACCTGTGACCCATGCTCTGATACCAATTGGTGGAAAGACAATTGTCGTTGCACCAAATGATCGACATGTTAATGCTCGATACAACTGCTAGAATTAATGAATCCACGAGAGGTGGTTAAGCCTTGTCACGAACCCAAGCACTACGCTGCACAACACAAGGAGACCAAAGGCACACACCTTGCAACACATTATCCCACATTGCTTGTGTTTTTAGTCTCCTAGGTAATATATCCTATATACTCATCTATTGCTTTCATTGTAATCACTTAATCTTGTATGCTTTGCATTCTTGATTCAATAGAATACATAACTTATTCTTTCAATTTTGGATTTCTATTCTTGCTTTCCTTTAGTCATTTACATTTTGAGTGGCTTTACAACCAAATAGTACATGATATCAGAGTTGGTTGTGAGTTGTGGGATAAAATTTTAGGAAATTTGGGAGAGTAGAGCTATTTATTTCTTGAAGCATTGTGTATGCTCCTCTTGCATTCTCAGATGATCTAGAGAATAAAAAAGGTGTGATAAAAATCTTAGTTTCTGGGGGGGCTTCTTTTCTTTTTTCTTGTCAGTTGTAGCTAAATTTCATAGCTTCTTGGAGAAAATCTGAGCTCACCATTGAGTTTAGAGTAGCTGAGAAAGTCAGGAACCACCTATAAATTCATCCTAGTTGGACATTGGAGGTGAGATCTATGAAGGGTTGAAAAATAATGTTTTTCTATGAAGATCATGAGTAGACTACTAAAAATTGGGGCATTTTGAGGCCAAACGGACACTACCATTATGTCAAGAGGCCCAAAAACCCCTATTTTGATATAAAAGTTGTCAAATTTTGACAACTTTTGCTAGAGGCAATTTTTTGTTTGGTGGTCGGGGTCATATGACCATATCGTACAAAATTTTTAATTTTTTTTAAAAAAAATTAATTCTACGCTGCACTGCATAGTACCTGCAAACTTTTCCTCCCAGAACTGCCCTATTTTCCCCCAAAATCCCATTTTGCCTTTTCCATTGAAAACCTCTTGTTTAAATCTGATTAGAGATAGTTTTCAGGGGTCTTTTTCCTCAAAAAATGACTAAGTCAAGTCCCTAGGCCTTCCCCCTTTCTTCCCTTAGAAAAATTCTTCAATTTTGCCTTTGGTTGGCAAATCGACATTTTGCAGAACTTGCTAACTATTTTAGGAGTTAGCATATTTCTTGACTTGCTGACAAGAAGGCGTCAACAATAGTAAAGAAGGAGCCATGCTAAAGGATAAAGAAAAATTATAAATATGAATCAAAGATATGGAGTCTTCATCAGTGGAATGCTTAGTTTGAAAACCCAAAGGTTCACTGATTGAAAGTTTAGTTGATGGGGAAATTACCGACAAAAGAAAATAAAGGTAAGAAAATGGGTGAATTCAGAAGTTTTCATATTTACTGATAAGGCAAATAGGTGGTACCATGTGTTGCAATTCTGCGGTTCCATGGAGGGAGTTTGCCTTATTATTGTGTGCTCCACAGAACAACAGAAAGCCAATCAAGGATGCCACGTGGAGACAAAGGTGATAGTTGGCAGAGAAGATGAAGAGTCAGAGGTTCGGCATGGGCCCCTTTTGCCGATAAGGCAAAGAAATGAATTGTCTAAAGCATGAATGAAATGGAGGTGGCAAGTTAGTAAAAAGGAATGTTTTTCGATAGAAGGAAAAAACAACTAAGGAAAGAGTCTATCGGCAAATCGGAAGAAGAACAAACTAGTCAAATAGTTTAGTAGTTTCATAATTCACCGATAAGGCGATAAAACAAAGGAAAGGCAATGTGATTCAAGAAAGTTGAAGTTTTCTGATAAGGTAAAGTACTTTATCAACTAATCGGTGGAAGGCCAAATTTGCTAACAGTTCAAAGATTTGAGTGTTTTTCGATAAGGCAAATCAATTGACCAAGTAGATAGAAAAGAAAGGTTTAGCAAAATAATGATTTGCCAATAGAGGCAAAAGAGTAAGTAGTTCACCATAGGGCAAAGTTGCCGACAGAGGAAGGAAAAAATGACTAAGGCAAAAAGGTTTGGGAAAGTTCCTTTTTGTTAGAAAAAGGCAACAAGGCCCTTGGTTTTGGAAAGATGATATTTGCCGATAAGGCAAATAAATAAAGGTGATAAAAAGGGGAAAACAAATGAAGGTTCTAAAAAGATAAAATTTGCTGACAAGAGAGAGAAAGAAGGAGATAGACATGGTTCTAGAAAGAGATATTTTGTCGATAAAGGGCAAGTAAGGTTAGTTAAGAAAAACCAAGTTTTGCCGACTGAAGGAGAAAATGAGTCATGTTTCTGAATATTCAAGTTTTCCTGAAAAAGATAAAGAGGCGGTAATGAAGAGGTGTGAGAAACACAATTTTTTTGATAAGGCAAAATAATGCTTTGGATGGTAAAGAAAGATAGTGGCGAACAAAAAATACACAAACTGAGGAAGATTGCCTGATAAGGTGGGATAATGTAGAGTGGTACAAATATAGAAAATTGGGACAACACATTGGTAATATTGCAATTGCTCGAAATAGATAATTCCTTGAATATATGCCATGATTGCAGGGATATACAAGTTGATAAGTACCTAGAATTTAATGAGCCCGTTGAACCATGCTGTACAGGTGGTTGGCATAGTGTAATTCTTCAATGCACAAAGGACAAATCAACTAAGTCAAATGTTGCAGGTAGTAGGGAGAGGATTAGAACCTTCCCTCTTTATTGCTCTAAGTACAGGAAGAGTGCAATAAATCTTCCTCTACCATATTTAGAATTAAATGAGCATGGGTTTTCTCTTCTAGTGTGCAAATCTTCTGATGAACTGGGATTGGAGTTAATGTAGCGTGGGTGTAGTCCTTGATAGGGTGCAGTGCCTAGGAGAGTGCAATGAGATAAAACACTATATATGCAGGTGTTTGAATTGTAGAAAGGGTTGGCAATTTTGATAATTGCTTAGCAGGATTGTGAGCTCTAGGAGGCAGATCAAGAAAGTATGTTTTGCAGTCTTTTGTTTATATATGAAACAATCGTAAAGTGTATGTAACATAATTTACAAATCTTTGTATCAAATTATTGTTTTTCTCCAATGCTATAGGTGTTTTTCTTAGCAAACCATAATTGTAATTACAATTTTCTCTTGCCACATTTAGTGGTATGATTGTAAGCTTTGATTTGATGAATGTGACAGTTCTTAATCCATTTCCAAGCTTTGTAAATGGTCTTTTTAGTATTGCATAGGGAAGAACATGGTACAATGTGGGATTGTTAAGCATTTTTAGTAATTTGGTATTGATTTCATTGCATTTAATTTATCAAATAGGCCCAGTTAGACACTTTTATGTGATTGTTTTCCTTTGTTTCACATTAGACTTTGCAGCCTAATAGATAGGCACTAGTCTGAGTAGCCTTAGATCACCCATCTTCAAAACAAAAACAATACATCCTATCTTTAGAAGTAGAAGTAGTCTTAATGCATCCTCATTATGTAGGATGGCCAATATCATCTATATAGGGATTTTACAACAACCAACTTTCATTAGTTCAATGATAGATTTGGGGCTAAGAAAGCAATCTGGGTTTGGTTGTTAATATTTTTAGTTGTTCATTTGGTCTGATTTTAATACCTACTCAGGTATAATATGCCTTGGAATATCCCTCTAAAGTTTAAGATGAGCTCGAAGAGTAGAGGAGTTTACCCACTCCTGTAATTGACCAAAATCACCTATAACTTGTTGATAAACCTCTTCTTATCACCTTGATGACAATCCCAGGCCTAGGTGATTTAGGAAAGTTTTAGAGTTTTGTGCTGTTGCTATTTTGGGAACCAACATTTTGGTGCCATTGTCGACGAGATTCTATTTTTGTTTAAAATTTGAAATCCTTGGTAAGAGTGGATCATTTTAGTTTTGGTTGTTGATATTGAAATACAATTTTGTTCAAGTTTTTCTCCCCAGCAAGGGAAGAGGCGACTTTGTTTTAATAACCTAGAATTAATTTCAGTTTGAAAAAAGTCTCATAATGGATAGAGGAAGAAACCAGGAGTAGCCTGGACATGAGGAATCCTCTAGTAATGCTCGAAATAGGAGGAGTAGATATAGAGAAAGAAGATCCAATATGGTGCCTCCAAGAAATGCCCAAGACAATATATTTGTTGACCTCAGGGGCCAATATAACTATACTTCTAAGGACTCTGCTAATAATATGCTCAGAACAAATAGAAGGACACATAGAGATGAGTATTATGTTAGAAGGAATGATAGTATTATTGGCAGAGGAGGTAAAGATAGATTGCATGATCCACATTTGAGAGCATTTGGGATGCCCAGTGATAAAGAAGAGATATATCAGGATGTCAGGTGTCCCGATTCTCCCACAAGGGCACTTGGAAGTCAACATGATACTATCCCTGGCCTGATGATGAGGAAAGGGAAAGAAGAATCCAGGATGAACTGGATTTACTTGATCATCTTAGAAATAGATAAAGGGAAGTGCAAGCCTTGTTTGATCAACAACAAGCTTAGCTTGACCAGCAGGCCCAATAGAACTGAACTAACTATCAGTAGGGCCAAAATCAAAATGTTAATTAGCAATGTGCACCTAAATAACATTACCATCAACAACATAATTAGAGATAGTAGCAGTGTGTTGATAACTGAGAGGGGGGGGGGGTGAATCAGTTATCCTAATTATTTTCCTTTTGAACTTTCTTATTAATTAATGCAGCATTGAATCAAAATAAAAACATTACCATGAAATAAGAAAACACATGAAACAGTATTTTTGACGTGGAAACCCTGTTAAGGGAGAAAACCACGGGGTGATTAACCCAAAGATTATTCTCTGTTAGAAGAATAAGGAATTACAAAAATGGCACTTGCCAATTAGGGCTCACTGCCCGAGCACACTGCTCACAAAGAGGCCCACTGCCTACAAGGAGACACACTGTCTACAAAGTGATAAGAATCACAGTCTTGAACTGATTGAAAGCATCTACATATGCTGGAGTTCAGTTCCGGTTAGGCTCAGTACACTGATCTGCTGCACTTCATCTTTCCTCTGTTCTTTATTCTGCTATCCTTTCACATACCGGATCTTTCTTACTACTTCTGCTCTGTTCTGCACTTATTCACATACACCATCACACACTCACACATTTCACAACTAAATCCATCCTCTATATATATCCGCATAAGCAATTTCATCACCTTTCTAGTCGGCATCCGGAACAGTCTAGTTTCTTGCAAACTCTGTTTTGTCGGCTGAATCCTTGCTCACCAAGCAATGCGGATCAAGCATATACTTGTAGATATCATTAATCATGTTAGCCAAACATGATTCATGCCTTCACAACCTTTACCATCAATAATAACACATCCGGAAAATAGTCTGATACTCTGTCAGTCAGTTCTTCTTCTGTTCTCACTGTCTCTCAGGAATCCGGTACTCAACTATTCATATCTTTTTCTTTGCCCATCACCGGAGGCTAAATCCTTGGAATATACCACTCAAGGTAGTCCTCTTGACTTCCCCAAATCCGCACTACACCAAGACACTTCCTCTGAGAGATCTGGACCAATCTGTCGGACCTTGCCATATGCTCTGTTCTTGTTCACCGGACCACAACAGTCTTCATTCTGACTTCCGGTAGAGACACACCATGACTTGTGGATATGTGGGATGACCTTTGTTGCCATCAATGACAACAACCATGAATCCATATAGTGTCTCTTGCCAACAATCTCCCCCTTTGGCATTGATGGCAACACTTAGTGAAAAATGACTAAGTGTTTACACTATGCTCCCCCTTGGCTGATGCTCTATCTTTATATACAATTTCTGGAACTCCCCCTTAGTTGGATTCCTCATTTTTCACTGCTCCTCACTCCCCCTTTGACATCAATGGCAAAGGGTAGGGTCTGCACACCAAAATTTTCAAAAATTTTCTATACATAGCCGCATATTTACATACTCACATATACTGAAGAATGTCTGCAAAGGATGTCTTCAATTGGATCAGTTCTGCAGCCCAACTTTGCTTCATTCTATCCAATTTGAAATGTGACCACTCAACAAAAATGCAAAAGCTTCTGCCCTCTTGAGATCTGTCGGATCATTTGTTTGGGCGGTGGTCTGAGCATCACTGATGGCCTCATGCATAGTTTCCAACTTAGGGATTATAATCCTTCTAAGTTCTCCCATCCGGTTAGTGATATTCTTCCTTTCCTTCTCAAGGTTCTTTATTTCATTCAAGACTACAATAGTCTGACATTCTTGATTTACTATGGAGGAAGAGAGAGGATCAAAACTTTGAGATAAACTTTGTAGTTTGTCCTGTTCCTCTTTTATTTTCTTATCAATTTCTGCTGTTGCCTTTGACCAGGAGATACAAAATTTGTAAATATCACCGCCATCCTTAAGAGCATTTTCTAAGCTCTTTATTCCAATACTCATATTTCTCCTATCGTTAGAGATTAATCCTAATACTTCTGAAAGTCTTTTATCCAAAAATTCCTTCCGGACCTTTTCTTCAGCTGATTTTTCTAGAGAATCAAAATGTGTATCAACACTGCTGACTAAGGTTTTTAGATTACCGGAAGAGGAGGCTGTCGAATCTATCTGGATTGATGGCATAATCTTTACAAGTACTCCGGAAGCAGCCTCTATCAACTCACAGTCTTCCATATGAGACTTCAGGAGTTTTTCATTTGCCTTGGCATTTGCAAATGAAGCTATTTTCATTGTTTGTACCGGAGAGAGAGAGTCAAAGTCGAATGGGCCTTTTAGAAGCTCCGGTTCATCAATCTCTAAAGTTTCTTTGCTCAAAAATTGTTGAATAGTTTGTGCAGTGTCTCTTGCCGGAGACAGATGTTTCTTTTCTTCTGCAGTCTTGGAACTGTCAACCTCTTTATCTTTCACCACTGCTTCCTTCTCCTGTAATTTCTCTTCTTCTTTGGATCCGGAGACTGTAGGGGAAACCGGAGGAGAGATGCTAGCCTGTTCATAGGCCACTTCTTCTGGAGCAGAGGGTTCCAAGTCCACAGCTGTTTCTGCACCTAAGTCCTCCACAACAGGAAGATTGAAACTTTTGAAGGCCTTCCGGAGGATCTCTTCTGTCTCTTTGGCCACCTTGTCAGTCTCACCAAGCATGAGTTGGTTCATCCTGGCTTTACTTCTGAACTCATCTTTGCAATCTTTGAATATTATGTTCATTGTCTTGGGATCAATTTGAGGATATAGCTGAATAGCTATCTGCTCCCGGATCTCAAGATCTTTTGCATGAGCATTATTCTTTCTTATTTCTAATTCCTTTTCTAGGCTTTTAGGAATTTCAGAAATAATCTCAATAAAAGCTTTATTGTAGATGTTCAAGTACCTTATTATGGCTTCTTGCAGGATCTTTTGATCTGCCTCATTGTAGTCATCATAGAATTTAGCCACGGGTTGAAGGTTCCCGTCCACAGTGACTGATTTGACTACACTGTCTAGAGACAGGGTGGGCTTTGCAGAAAATTCTTCTGTCATTTCTTCCTTGTCTCGGCCAGAAGAGGGTTTACCGGTTCCTTTCTTTTTCTGTTTCTTTATTTCTTTCAATCCTTCATCTGACTCAGTTTCTTCTTCATCCTTTTGGCTTTGATAAGCTCTTGAGGCTTTTGTCTTGGATCTTTTACCGGATCCTTGGACTTCCGGTTTTGAGCTTTTGGTTTTGACAGGTGTGGATCCTTTAGATGATCTGGTCCGGGTTGAGGATTCCACCGGAGCAATTTTCTTGCTTTTCTTTTCTGCCTCTTTCTTTTCTTCCTCAGACTTTCTTCTCTTTTCCCAGCTGGCATCAAGTGCCTCTTTTGAGATGCCTAGGCCTTGAGCAATGTGCTCTACTTCTTTTCTCACCTTTCTCTTTATCTCAGGTTCCCTGAGTTCTACATGTATCTTTACACTCAGCTCCTCAAAGGTTCCAAACCTTTCTGCCTTAGGATCTTTGGGCTGACTTAGCATGTGTTGAACATGCAGGTCCACTATCTGTTCATCCACTTCATACCCCATGGGCATGATCCAGACAGTCCTTGGCTCCACTGCCTCCATTAGGCACTGATCAGTGTCCACCATAAAGCACACTGAGTCTTTGTATTTCTCAACAAGAGACTGGGGAATTCTTTCTCTTTTTTGCATCATGCTTTGGAAGTTTTTGAAGTATCCCCATAGGGCTGTATTTCTTGCTTTGGCATCCCCAAGCCCATGTAGATAGTCTCTTATTTGGACTGCAACAGGTTTGTCATTCTGCCATACCCATCCACTTGATCCGGGCAGCTCATTCATGAAGTAGAAGAATAGACATACAATAAGAGTACCATACTTAAAGGAATTCTTCTTGTCCTTCTTGATTTTTTGTATATTTTCCATTAATTGGCTTAAGAGCAGTTCGCAGAGATCATATTCTGCATTCTTCCTTAGCATTTCATAGGCAGTATATACTGCAGTTCCAGATACAGAATTCTCCCTGCTGGAGTGATAGATCTTGTATCCTATTATCATGGATGCATACTTGATATCCGGATCCAAGATATCTTCAATGGTCATTGCCCTCTTATCAAATTTTGATCCGGTGGCCTCAGTTACAATGTTGTTCTTGACAGATTTCAGGATAGGTATCCCTCCGGAAGAGTATAGACCAGTTACTGCTCTAATTGCCTCTTTTGTGATCTTGCAGGGTCTATCCAGCCATAGGAAGTTGTCATGCATCCTGCTCAGTACATACCGGACCCATTCATCTTCTTCAAAGCAGGGGAAATGAATGAATTGATCAAATTGTTTCTTCTGGATACCCTTATACTCTGGTTTAAGCTCAAAAGCATTGTCTATCAGTTGCTTGTGATAGAGATCTCTCAATTTGAATTCCCCAAATTCCTCAATGCTTGCATGTATGTAAACCCTAATGTCTTCTGTGTGTAAAACTCCGTGAGGAACACTGGAAAATGCTCCTAAGGGATCTACCTCCAATGACTTGTATGGATGTTTCTTAAATTCAAGTCGGGGCCTATATGAGATTTTTACTATATTTGGAGTAGCCATATCTTCAAAAGATTTGTAGCAAGATATCGAAAGTGGAAAATACCTTTTGCGTCTTTGGTTGCACGGAGTAGTTGGATTGATTTCTTTATGCAATGACTTCGGCAGGAGATCTCTGGTGTGCTTGATGAATCTAGTTGCAGAGCTCCACTTTTCGCTTCTTCTTGAGTGTAGAATGAGCAAATGTTTTATGAGAAATCCCTTATATTGCTCCGCAAACCCTAATATCTGATGGTAATAAATGCTTGACCTATGTTATTCCGGTTTGCCTTATTCGGATAACCTGAAGAACCGGATCAGTCCTGGTCTATGAACATCGTGCGGAACTTTCAACCATGAACAAATCAAGATAACACATCACAAGGACATCCCAAACACTCTGTCCAATCCGCAGAATAAGATAATGCATTTCTGGATCTCTCCGGACCCTTTTGTAGTCTTCTGTCATTCCGGGGCATCTCCCGGAACAGGTCTTACTTGATGGATCACAACTTCTTTGCATCTTCATGCGGACCTCTGAAATCTTATCTAGATTTACTTAGGACTTATATCTTCAAACCCTTTGCTCCGCATCTTGTGCCACATCCGGCACCACTTGATTGGCTGGGGAACAGGATTTTCTTTGAGTCTCCCCCTGAGCCAGAGCTCACTTTTTAATTTCCGGAAGAAATATCAGCACCAGAGTCTGGTGCGGATCCAACCTCTACATTCTCTAAACTTTTCTTCACCCAAATCTTGCTCATCTGATTCCTAACTTCATCCGCATTCATCTTTTGTTTACCCTTGTCTTGATTCTGACTATACACCGGACCTCTTTTGTCCTGATTCTTGCTTCTGCAGACTTTAGCATTATGACCGGACCTATTACAGATTTGGCAAGTAACATTTCTTTGCATATTTGACTGATAACCGTTTGATCTGCATTGATTAGCCATATGACCTGCTCTATTGCATGTAAAGCATCTACCTTTGAATGATTTGTTTACTTGCGTATTTCTGCATTCATGGGATTTGTGTCCATACTTTTTGCAATTAAAGCACTGTCCGGAGAAGGATGAATTAATCTGATTCATTCTCTTTCTGCACTGATTAGCTTTGTGACCAAAGTGGTTGCAGCTGTGGCAGTATCCATTGAAAGATGGATATCTTTGAGCATTGGGCTGTCTTACCGGAGATCTTCTAGGCCTATTCCTTGGATTTTTTGATCCAAAATTCTTTTGACCGGATCCGGAGCTTTCTCCTTTCTCATATCCCAAACCATACTTGTCATCTGTCCTCTTTTGACTTCCAAGAAGTACTTCAAGTTGGGCAGAACTTATCTTGAATTTTTCTTTATATTCATTTGCTGTTTGAAGATCTCTTTTGAGAGAGGCAATTTGATCCTCAAGTTTTTCTTCATTATCTTTGGCATCTTCAAGATCAGATTCAAGATGTCTGATAATCCTGTCCATCTGGTGGCATTCTTCTGATTTCTCTTTAAGAGATTGTCTCAGATTGTCTTCAGCTTTTCTTTTTTCTTCAATCTCTTGAGTAAACTTTATAGTTCCTGATTCCATTTCATGTCTTAACATAATGACTTCTTTTGATAACTTTTCACATAACTTGGTTTGCTCAGTCAATTCTTCATTTGTATTGCTTTCTTCACTTTGTCTTGCCAATTGTTGGAGCAGCTCCTTTCTCTTTTTCATAGAGAGACTTAATTTGTCTTTTAATTCTCTCATGAATTCATCAGCCTGTTTGAGTCTTTCCTTTAATTCATTGACTTCAGAATTTGACTGTTCAAGATCCTCAAGGGCAGTCTTGAGTTGCTCCCTTAAACCATATGCATCCATTTGAACTCCCAGATCTTCCTCAAGCTGTTAGGCTCTATTAGGAGGTACTTGGCTCTAATACCAATTGTTGATAACTGAGAGGGGGGGGGGTGAATCAGTTATCCTAATTATTTTCCTTTTGAACTTTCTTATTAATTAATGCAGCATTGAATCAAACATAAAAACATTACCATGAAATAAGAAAACACATGACACAGTATTTTTGACGTGGAAACCCTGTTAAGGGAGAAAACCACGGGGTGATTAACCCAAAGATTATTCTCTGTTAGAAGAATAAGGAATTACAAAAATGGCACTTGCCAATTAGGGCTCACTGCCCGAGCACACTGCTCACAAAGAGGCCCACTGCCTACAAGGAGACACACTGTCTACAAAGTGATAAGAATCACAGTCTTGAACTGATTGAAAGCATCTATATATGCTGGAGTTCAGTTCTGGTTAGGCTCAGTACACTGATCTGCTGCACTTCATCTTTCCTCTGTTCTTTATTCTGCTATCCTTTCACATACCGGATCTTTCTTACTACTTCTGCTCTGTTCTGCACTTATTCACATACACCATCACACACTCACACATTTCACAACTAAATCCATCCTCTATATATATCTGCATAAGCAATTTCATCACCTTTCTAGTCGGCATCCGGAACAGTCTAGTTTCTTGCAAACTCTGTTCTGTCGGCTGAATCCTTGCTCACCAAGCAATGCGGATCAAGCATATACTTGTAGATATCATTAATCATGTCGGCTAAACATGATTCATGCCTTCACAACCTTTACCATCAATAATAACACATCCAGAAAATAGTCTGATACTCTGTCAGTCAGTTCTTCTTCTGTTCTCACTATCTCTCAGGAATCCGGTACTCAACTATTCATATCTTTTTCTTTGCCCATCACCGGAGGCTAAATCCTTGGAATATACCACTCAAGGTAGTCCTCTTGACTTCCCCAAATCCGCACTACACCAAGACACTTCCTCTGAGAGATCCGGACCAATCTGTCGGACCTTGCCATATGCTCTGTTCTTGTTCACCGGACCACAACAGTCTTCATTCTGACTTCCGGTAGAGACACACCATGACTTGCGGATATGTGGGATGACCTTTGTTGCCATCAATGACAACAACCATGAATCCATATAGTGTCTCTTGTCAACACAGTGTTCCAAAGAAAAACGTCCATAAAAAGAAGAAAACCTCAACGCCGTTTCCAACAACAAAACAAAAGCATGTTCAAAAGCATCTGATGCTAACTGTGCAACCTGTAGATACTACACCCATTCTAGGGGTTCATTATTCAAAAGGTAGTTATAAGTGTGATTAGCCTCAGACACAAAAAGGACCAGAAAATGAGAAGACAAAGGTTGAAGGTAATGATATTTCGTCCAATCAAGTAATACCTTACATTCCTTCTGCAAATGATGTAGTTGTTTCATGTGATACTCCTTTTCCCAATTATCTCCCTATTGACATGGCTCAAGTTTTTAGCCCAATTAGAATTTTTGTGCCAATAGTGGAACTCCTTAGAATCCCTTAACACAAAGATAGGGCATAGTCTCTTATTACTGCTGTAGATGCACAAAAACAACTTGTTGTGGTTCCCAGTAGTAATGATGAGGGTGTGGGTCAAGATTTGATAGTAAAAGTTTACTTAGGGTCTTCTATGGTTAATAGAAAGATGGGAGTTGACCCCTTTTATACCACTTTGATTATAAATGGATGGCTGTTACATAATTGTATGCTTGATTCAGGGGCATCCAACAATGTCATGCCTCTTGAAATCATGAATGAATTGGGATTAAAGGTGTCGAAATCCTTTGGTAAGTGTTTTTCCATGGATTCCAGGGAGGTGAATGTTATAGGTCTGGTCATAGATGTTGAGGTCAAACTAGCTGCATATCCTGACAAGTCATTCCTGATGGACATCATTATTGTGGTTTGTCCTACCAAGTGGGGTATGTTGTTATCTAGAAAGTGGGTAGCTTCTATGGGTGGTAGTATTTAGATGAACCTATCATATGCCACCATTCTAGTCCAAGGTGTGGAAGTGAAGCTATACATGGAGAAGAAGGTGAAAGATCTGAACATTGAAGATAGATATAAAATAGAGGATGATCATGCTAATTTCTTTGACATTGAAATAGACCATTTTACAGCATATAGCAATGATGATGATCCCTCCTTGAATGTTTCACCTTCCAATCCTACTATTTCTAATTTTGAAGCATCTGATTTTTAGACACTGTATTTTGATGGTTCATGCTCAAAAGAAGGCTCAGGCACTAGAATTGTTCTGATATCCCCAGATGGTGAATAATTTGGCATGTCTTTTAAACTTGTTTTTTAGTGCACTAATAATATAGCTAAATATGAAGCATTGTTGTTAGGATTAAATATTGCTCACAAGCATAAAATTAAGTGCCTAAAGATTTATGGAGAATCATAATTAGTAGTCCAACAAATTAGAAATAAATTTGCCACTAAGGATAAAAGGTTAATGATGCAGTCACGATAGGAGGGTTCACAGAATGAACTGTCTGGACCGTGCAGCAAGAGCAAACACAATGGAAATAACTCAAGGAAATAGAACAAATACAGATTTAGTCACTCAGTATATTATAGAATTCAAAATAGAGATCCACCGGCAACATGCGGGCTTACAATTTGGCTCACAGGCCTGATCACATATATGCGTAAGAATAGGCTTTAAGGCTCCTTTGCAAGAATTCAAACTACGATCAATCTAACAATTATCAACTTGTTAACCACTTCTTAAGGATCTATTACATCATTATATATCATATTTGGAACATTAGATTCCTTCGCGTCAGCCACAAGAGGTTAAGAACCCTGATGAAGAGGTGTAGCGTGTGTTCTTCAATAGGTTAGACCTATCAGCTTGAAATCCTCCTCGAATGCATGAAATGATGTGCAGACCTCTGGGGAAGGTTGGCCATGAACCAAGGAACATTGTAGAATGTATCATTAGGATCCACAAGTTGACCAATGCTCACAAATCTTCTCCTTTAGCTGATTTGTCTAAGACTGTCAGGATGCTCTGCTATGAGAAAATAATTGATCTTCTGACAGCAATATCTTTACGGTAACTGATCCAAATGCTCTGAATTCTTGATATGATGTAGATGAATGAATGTAGGTACTAAATCTAGATCCGCAAGATGTGAAATGCTAATACCAGACCATAAGCTGAAACTACTTTTGACTGAACTGCCTGAATTGAACTGGAAAATGAAAGAAATAAATTGAAATGCAAATGTTTTGGGTGATGCAAGATTTCTCTTGAACCAGGGATGCTCCTGCATCAGACATCCAAGGTTATTGAAAAAAGTGAGTCCCTCACTTTGCTGGGGCTAGGGGAGAACCAAGACGGTCCACCTCAGCCTGAGAAATCCATGATGAATCTTCTTCCGGTCTGCCTTTCCACTTCAGAAGATATTTTTTGTATTGTCTTCCTCTAGTGCTGCGTCCAACTCTCTATCAAAAATTTCTTCAATCTACTCCGGTGCTTGTTGTGATAACTGCTTCTTCAAGTCCTCTTCTATGCTGTCACTAAACTTTGCTTCATGATACTGGTAAAGGTCTGCAATTTTGAAAATAGGTGAAATACCTAATGTCTCCAGTAGCTCCACTTCATATGCATTCCCTGAATCAAATTTGCTGAGTATCCTACAAGGTCAAAACTTCTTCATCTTCAACTTGTTATATGTCCCAACTAGAAATCTTTCTTTTCTCAAGTACACCATTACTTCACCTCCAACTTCAAACTCCTTATGTCTTCTCTTCTCATCAACCTTCTCTTTGTACTTGCTGTTCATATTCTCCAAATACTTCTTTACTTGATTATACATTGTCTTCATGTGATCTACAAATTCTTCTACTTCTGCACTCCTCTTTTCTTCTGTACTGATATCTCTCAACTCTGCAACTCCTCTAGGGTTCACTCCAGTCACAATCTCAAAAGGTGTTCTTTCAGTACTCTTGTTTAATAAATTATTGTATGCAAACTCTGCTTGTGAAAGAATCAAGTCCCAACTTTTGGTCTTCTCTCCAACCAAACATCTCAACAAGTTTCCCAAACTTCTATTCACTACCTCTGTCTGTCCATTAGTCTGTGGATGAAAAGCTAAACTAAACTTCAAATATGTCTTCATCTTCTTCCAAAGTGTCTTCCAAAAATATCCAACAAACTTTGTATCTCTGTCTAAAACTATACTCTTAGGTAATCCATGCAATCTCACAATCTCCTTGAAAAATAGGTCAGCTACATGCACTGCATCAGTTGTCTTCTTACAAGGTATGAAATGAGTCATCTTTGAAAATCTGTCAACCACTACAAATATTGAATCATGTCCTCTTTGTGTCTTCAGCAATCCCATTACAAAATCCATGCTTATGTCTTCCCAAGGTCTCTCAGGTACTACCAAAGGTTTATACAATCCAGTGTTTTGACTAGTCCCTTTTGCAACTTGACAAACCCTACAACTTTGGACAAATCTCCTAACAGCCTTATGTATCTGAGGCCAAAAGTAATTTTCACTTACCAAAGCCACTATCTTATCAATGCCAAAATGTCCTACCAATCCACCACTGTGTTTCTCCTTCATCAAATTATCTCTCATTGAACTTCTAGGTATGCACAACTGACTTCCTTTGAACAACATATCTTCTTGAATGAAATAATCCAACCACTTACTCCTATCTGTTATAATAGGTTCCTTACATGCTTTCCAGGGTGCTGCAAAATTAGTGTCTCCCTCATACATGTTCTTCAATTCATCAAAACCCAACATTTCAACTCTCATTTCTGTCAACAAGTTTCTTCTTCTACTCAATGCATTAGCAACTTTATTTGATTTCCCACTCCTATGCTTCAACACAAAAGTATAACTCTACATGAACTCTACCCATCTCATATGTCTCTGATTCAACTTACCTTGACTGCTCAAATACTGCAAAGCTTGATGATCTATATACAATACAAACTCCTTAGGAAACAAGTAATGTCTCCACTTCTTCAAGGCTTGAATTATGGCATAGAACTCTTGGTCATAAACTAAATATCTTCTCCTTGCATCATTCAACTTCTCACTGAAATATGCTACAGGTCTACATTCTTGACTGAACACTGCTCTAATTGCATTCCCACTAGCAATCAACTTGAAATACCTTATTGAAATCTGGTAATGCCAAAATAGGTTGTTCTGTCACCTTGTGCTTCAACAACTCAAAACTTTTATCTGCTCCAGATGTCCACTTAAAATATTTTCTATCACCTCTCATTGTCTCTATCATAGGGTTACAAACTGAACTAAAATTTCTGATGAACTTCCGGTAGAAACTAGCCAATCCATGAAATGATCTAACTTCTCCAATGGTCTTCGGTGTAGGCCATTAAACTATTGCTTTCAATTTTTTAGGGTCCATCTTCAATCCTTCCACATAAATCACAAATCCCAAATATACCAACTCTTCTTTCATGAAACTACACTTTTTGATGTTTATCAACAATTTCTCTTCTCTCAGTCTCTACAAAACTTGTCTAATATGCCACAAATGTTCTTCTTTTGTCTTACTAAAAATCAGAATGTCATCCAAGTACACAATAACAAACTTAACCAAGAATTTCTTCAAAACTTCATTCATCAATCTCATGAAAGTACTCGGTGCATTTGTCAATCCAAAAGGCATCACTAACCACTCATACAATCCTTCATTTGTCTTAAAAGCAGTCTTCCATTCATCACCTTCTCTGATTCTGATATGATGGTATCCACTCTTCAAATCTATCTTTGTGAAATATCTTTCTCCACTCAAACAATTCATGATATCATCCATCCTAGGTAAATGAAATCTATACTTAACTATGATCTTGTTTATTGCTATAGAATCAGTACACATTCTCCATTCTCCATCTCTCTTAGGTGCCAAAACTGTAGGTACTACACAAGGACTCAAACTTTCTCTGATCAAACCTTTCCTCAACAACTCTTGTATCTATCTATTCATTTCTTCATTCTCTACTGGTGTCATTCTATGTGCTGCTTTGTTAGGCAAACTTGCTCCTGGTATAAGATCCATGTGATGACTGATACTCCTTATAGGTGGTAACCTTCAGGCACATTATCTGATATGATGTCTTCATATTTTGTCAGCAACTCCTTTATCTCCTCCGGTTGTGATTCTTCAGTCTCCTTCTTCAATGTTTGAGGCTTCTTAGGAATCAAGGCATAACACATATTCTCATGTCTCAAACCATCCAAAAATTTTCTTCCATCTACCAAATAGATTCTAGCATTCCCACATACTTCACTCTTAGGATCATCCTCCAAAGGAATCAAAGTAATTCTCTTTCCATTGATATTATAGTGTATGTATTCTTTCTCCCATCATGTATAGCTTTTCTATCATATTACCAAGATCTACCCAACAAGATATGAGAAACATTCATAGGCATAATATCACACAAGACTTCATCATGATAAGATCCAATATGAAATTTCACCAAAAATTGTTCACTCACCAATACCTTATGAGCATCTTGAATCCATGCTATCTGATAAGGCTTAGGGTGTTTCAATCTTTCCAACTTCAACTTAGTCACCATCTCCTCTGAAACTAGGTTATCTGAACTACCACTATCAATTACAACTTTACAACACTTACCTCCTGATTTGCATCTAGTTCTGAATAGACTCTTCCTCTACGGTGGTTCCTCATTTGTCTCTGTTTGAAATAGTGCTCTCCTCATCACTAGTGATTCTCCTTTCTTCAGTTTACCAACTAAACTAGGTGATTCCACAGGTTCTTCTTCAACATAGGTTGTTCTTCCATTATTTTCTGTCCTCTTGCTTGTACTACCCTGATTACATTCAAATGCTCTATGTCCTTCACCTCCACACTTGAAACAAGTACCTCTAAATGTTCTCTTATCAAATCCTCTTCCTTCTCTTCTATATCCTTCATTTCGGTATGCACTAGAGTTTCCTCTCTGATAAAAATTTCTACCATCTCTCCGGTAAGCATTGTTATCTTTGTCATCCTTCTTCAATGGGCTGTCAAACTTGCTCTGCTCCACAAATGGTCTATCATATCCAGAAAATGTTCTTCCTCTCTGAAATTTACCTCCTCTACCTCTTTGTCTTTGATCATGCCTCTTATCTAGCTTCTTTTCAACTTTAAGGGCAAACTGATATGCTTCTTCTAAAGATGTCATCCTTACCAAGCTTAGTTCTTCTTGAATGTTCAATCTTAGTCCATTGATGTATCTAGCCACTTTCTCCTTGTTTGATTCACTATGTCCTATCCTTATGATCATCTTATGAAATTCCTCAGTGTAGTCCTTCACAGATCTCTCCTTTTGTCTCAGGTTTTGCAATCTTTTCAATAGCTCCAACTCATAGTCAGCAGGTATAAACTGATTCTTCAACTTTGTCACCATCCGATCCCACTTTGTAATCTTTTCTTTTCCTCTTCTATTTCTTTCCAATTGAGCTTCTTTCCACCATATAGTAGCATGTCCTTTCAACTTTGTCTTTGCAAATTTCACCTTCTTCAGATCTTCCATCTCTTCATACTCAAAGTATTCTTCCATGTCATTTATCCAATCAATCAATTCTTCAGGGTTCAAATTACTAGTATAGTTTGGCACATCAACTCTAGGTCTTTTTCCAATATTTGAAATAACTCACAACATATTTAACTGATCTAATTCTTCTTCTTCATCCCCTCATAGGGTTTCACCAGTTTGTTCAGCAGATTGAAATTCTTCTTCATCATCACTTTCAACATTAGGTCTAGGTGTCAGTCCTCTTCGCCTATCTTCTTCAACAACATCCAAATGAATTCACAAGGTTTTCACCATCTCCATCATCTCATCCATTCTACCATTCATTGTTCCAACAGCAACAATTCTCCTCGGCGGCATTCGTCCTCAGATCAAGTGCAAACTGCCTCAGGTTTGGCGATCGGGCTACACGGTGACAACTGCCTCACAATCAATGATCAGTTGCAACACAAGTAACCTACCTCAATGCAGCAATCTATCCACAACAAGATCTTATGGAATTCCCTCACCAACTTTGCTCAATTCACTCCCAAAGATTTGAACTTTCGCTCTGATACCACTTGATGCAGTCACGGTAGGAGGGTTCACCGGAAATGAACTATCCGGATTCTGTAGTAAGAGAAAACACAATGGAAACAACTCAAGGAAATGGAACCAATGCAGATTCAGTCATTCAGTATATTATAGAATTCAAAATAGAGATCCGCCAACAACATGCGGGCTTACAATTCAACTCACAAGCCTGATCACATATATGCGTAAGAATAGGCTTTGAAGCTCCTTCGCAAGAATTCAAACTATGATCAATCTAACAATTATCAACTTGTTAACTACTTACTAAGGATCTATTACATCATTATATATCATATCTAGAACATTAGATTCCTCCACGTCGGCCACGAGAGGTTAAGAATCTCGATGAAGAGGTGTAGCGTGTGTTCTTAGATAGGTCAGACCTATCGGCTTGAAATCCTCCTCGAATGCATGAAATGATGTGCGGACCTCTGTGGAAGGTCAACCACGAACCAAGGAACATTGTAGAATGTATCATTAGGATCCACAAGTTGGCCAATGCTCACAAATCTTCTCCTTCAGCTGATTTGTTTGAGACTGTCAGGATGCTCTGCTCTGAGAAAATAGTTGATCTTCTAATAGCGATATCTTTTCGGTAACTAATCCAAATGCTCTGAATTCTTGGTATGATGTAGATGAATGAATGTAGGTACTAAATCTGGATCCACAAGATGTGAAATGCCAATACCAGACCACAAGCTGAAACTGCTTCTGACTGAACTGCCTGAACTACACTGGAAAATAAAAGAAACAAACTAAAATGCAAATGTTTTGGGTGATGCAAGATTGCTCTTGAACTAGGGATGCTCTTGCATCAGTTAAGACGATATAGGAATGTTGTATGGGATATCATGGAGCTATATGATGCCATTGGCATTGAGTGGGTTGATAGAACCAGAAATGAAAAGGCAGACACCCTGGCTGTAGCTACGTCCAGATATAATCCTCAGTCAGATTTTCTTCATGATCATCAAGCTATTGAAGTACTTATAAGGCCAACCATCCTAGATAATCTATATAGTTGGCAAGTCTTCAATGATAGCAATTAGATTTTTAGTTTCCTAAACTGCATGGATGAGTTTGACAGTCAAATGATTGACTGGCAACCTATGATTGAAATGGATAATGGTAAGGAAATATTGTTTGGTAGCGAGGTGGTACAATTGAAGACTAATACCATTCCCAAGGGATTGGTGGAATTGGAAAGGATGTTTGACAACATTGACCACTAGAACAACAATGGTTAACTAGTTCAAGAAGAAAGTGTACAAGGTTTTAACCTTGGAATTGAGGAGGCACCAAAGATGGTTTACATAGGCAAGAAGCTAAAGCCTCATGAGAAGCAAATGTTGATTGCTTTATTGAGAAAATTTAGAAAGTGTTTTGCATGGTCATATAATGAGCTAAAAGCTTATAGGGAGGATTTGTTTCAACATACTATCCCTCTTCAACCCGATGCAAAACCATTTAGGCAAAAACAAAGGCCTATAAATCCCACCATAGCTCCCAAAATACAAAATGAGTTGCTAAAAATGAAAGAGGGAGGTATCATCAAGCCTATTAGACACTTTGAGTGGGTATCCAATCTTGTCCTAGTAAGGAAGAAGAATGCGGAGATTAGACTTTGTGTTGACTTTAGAAATATGAACATCAAGTCCCTCAAGGATAATTATCCTCTTCCTAGCATGGATCATCTTTTGCAGAGGGTTGTTGGTTCAAAAATGATGTCCATGATGTTGGGAATCAAGGAGTCTCAACCTTGGTAATTCCTTGTATTATTTCATTGTATTTATTTATTTATTGCCTATTGTGTAATTAGGATACAAATCCTATGTTGTCATCTTGTGGGAGTTGGCACGGTGATGTGTCATCCTACATAGAAGATGACCACATGTAAATTTGTCCTCATATGAGGAGATAGGCATCCCACTTAGTGGTAGGAATATTTTGCCATGTGTCGGCATCTTGGATAGTGTGTAAGGGAATATTGACCGAAACAGTCATGACAGATTCCTATGACAAATCTATGACATGTAAGAGTCGTAAATGGAAGATTCTATGACAGGTGAAGACATTTGTCAAGAAGCATCTTGGAAAAAGGCATCTTTGGGTGCCCCAAGGAGGGTTATGACATGTAAAAGAATATGCTATTTATAGCCTGTGTATGGCATATTCTCTTACAACTGTAAGATATGATAGTTATGATGGATTTAATGACAGTCATAAGAGTATCTATCATTACCCAAATTGGGAATAGACGACCTCTTTGGGATGGGGTGACTTGACAAGTGTCATGAACATCCTACAGTGTTGGACAAGTGTCCATAGGTGTGGGTTTTGGGCCATGAGGCCATGTTGGACGCCCATGCCAAGATAGAGCCATTTTTGCCTTGTATTTTGTTTATAAATAGGTGCTTTGGAGAGAAGTATTATGTGATTGACAGGTACTGTTATGCTACTAGATTATCTCCAGATACGAGTGTCAAAAACTCCTGCAAGAGCATTGGCTTTTTAATTGTAAGCACAAAAATACCCTACCATCTTTTGTCCCGTAGAAAAACTCAAGTTTCTCTCTCATTTTTGCTCCATTTTCACCGGATTTTCTTTCTGTTTGCATGATTTTTGATCCTTGATATAGAGTTAACTATTTCATGCACCCACACATGCATAATTAGCTCTATTTTATCTATAATTAACTCTTTCATCAATCTCATGCATTCCCTCACCTCCATTTCTTCTTGAGTGATAAGATTTCATTGCTGCATCACTCCCCTTCTTGTTGAGTTCACTGGGCAAACAACCTTGTTAACTCCCCAATCTATTCTTGTTAACTCATCACTCAAATGAGTTAACTCTTCAATCCAATCCATTCTTCAAACCTATAAATACCTCCCTCCCTCAAGCACAAAGAGAGGAAAATTCATTATGCACCAGCTCTTGCCAAGTTTGCTCTCCAACCTAGCATTCATATGCTCAATACAAGACGTAAGTGTTAGGGTTAGCCGAAAGAAGATGTCAATTAAATGCAAAAAAAATTAAACATAGGAATGAAAATAAACAGAAATAATAACAGGGAGAGACAATTTTTAACGTGGTTCACCCAAACTTGGGCTACATCCACCAACAAAGAGTCCAATATTATTATCGAGTAAATCAAACTGATTACAACCAACAATCCCTGCAACTCAACACTGCTACAAATGCTACAATACAATCAACAAAAAACCCTAACCGTTAGCTACTTTTATCAAGCCTTATGTTGGTTATAAAAATAAGGTTTTTTTTAATGTCGGCCAATACAAAAATAACTCCCGACACCTTTATAAAATAATAAAAAATGTGTGAGGTTTCAGGGGTGCTGCCCCCGAACCCCCGCGAGGGCACTGCCCCTCAACCCTGTCTTGGGGGCACTGCCCCCAAACCTCGTAGGAATTTGGGGGGAAACCGTGCTGATAAAAGTGGGGTAAATTTAACCTCCGAGTCTGATTAGGCTCTATATAACAACAGTAAGTGCCTTTTATTTTCTTTGTTTCAATCAAGCAACACCATGTTGCTAAATTTTTAGCCATTGTGCTTAATTCAAAGCTTACATCGAGCTCATACAGCTTCACAAAAGCTTCTCTTTGCTTCTTTGGGTCATTTTATCATCGAGAGGAACAACTGTTGTCACAAAAGGATTCGAGGTTGCCTACACAAGGATCACTGAGGGATAGTGGAGTCTTCAAATCTTCATCTATTCAGGTTCTTTTATTGCTTTCATAGTAATTAGACAATCATTTTTCTCTTGGGAATAGTAACATACTTGCTTTTTCCTTGATAGATTAGATCTTGCATGCTAGATTAATCATTTTTTTACATTTCTAGACCTACTTTGTTAGAAAAAGCATTTTCCCTTTCCATTAGATTAGATTGCATTGAAAACACCAAAAACCCACAAAAACATAGATTACACATTGCATTAGAAAAGACATATAGGGTTGCATACATATTTCTTTCATATATTAAAAGCATTGTCCTTTCCAAAAATACTCTAAAAAAATACCAAAAAGACGCATTGCATGTCATTTATTTTGCATTCATATAACTCCCTTAGAAATAAACAACATTGAAAACCCTTGATTTTATCACGAGGTAAACACGTTTCAAAAGATCTCAAACAAACCCTTGATTTTGTCACAAGGTAAAAGCAAAGTCCAAACAAACCCTAGGTCAACAAAACCCTAGGTCAAAACCCTAGATCTAGTTAGAGTTAGCAATTACACAACTTTCTCTATCCTGATTCATGAATGTGTTTAGGAGCAAGAGGAGAGTGGGTAAGGGCTATCCAAGATGAGATCGAGGAGATCCATCCATGACCACAACAACAGACACACATCCCACCACAGGAAGATCCATTTGTTCTCTTGTTGATTGAGGAAATTAGGCAATTGTGACTACACAGAGCATTTCTCAGAGACATAGAAACAATAGAAGCCATTAACAAAAACAACCATTTTCCCACACAAAGGTGGAATTCAAGGAATCCAAATAGAAGAAGAGAGACTAGTGACCCTTCGGGTCATAGGGTTATCTTAACCACCACAACAATTGAACGAAACATACAACAAAATGCACAACAACAAAGGCCACAGAACTTGCCGACCCCCCTTCGCGAAGTCCAGCTCTCCAATGAGCCAGACCCCCGCCATGTCTCACCTCCTCTCGATTGGCTAATTACACATGAGCGAGAGTGACGTGGCAGATCACCCCGTGGCAAGGAGGGAAAGGGTTAGTGTGCGTGCTGAAATTTGACCCGACAACCCCAGGCAACTGGAGTCATGATTTTGAGTGTACATATTTTGGTGAACCTGACGTGAAGAGCAAAGCCTTTTGGTTAAACTTTTTGTGTTCTCATTGCAAAAAGATTTCAAAAACATTCAAGTATCCTTTCGCTACTTTTCATAGCCATTTCAACTTCCATCATCTGTGCCATCATCCATTCCATTTATTCTATGATGTCTATAGCACCCCTGAATATGACAGAACCAGACTTGAACCAGGGAAACATTCCCTCAAATGAACTTGAAACCCCCTCTTTTGACAGGTATGTGCCACCTCATCCTGATGCACCTTTTACCAATTGTTACAACTTTGAAGACTCTGACTATGAGCATGAGCCAAGGGAGTCCAGACGCTCTCTACCCTTCAATAACTTGGCTTGGGAAAATGACTCAGCCATACCAAATGCCCCACATAAAGCCAGAAGGGTAAGATCGGAAATATATCGACCAAAACAACCTTCCACAAGTACATCGAATACTCACCTGGATGAAGAGGTCAGAAGGTTGGAAAGGTGTTTACAAGAAACCAAAGATGCTTAAGAAGAATTAAGGATTGCCTTAGAAGAGGAACAAAAAGAGAAGGCCGCACGAGAGGAAGCCCGTCACTATGAAAGTGGTTGAAGAGAGCATCCTAGAAATGAAGAGAACCCTAAAAATGAAGAGAACCCTAGAGCTGTAACTCCATCAGATGTAATCGCAACTCTAGTGCAAAGAATTAGAATCCTAGAAGCAAAACAAGCTGCTCTAGAAAAAAGAACAAAATCTCATGAACAGGACCAGGGGGCATTGCAAAATCTCCCTACCTCAATTACTATTCACAACATGCTAGCAATGAGACTTGTCTGAATGGGAATCGTCCTATTCAAAACAATCCAACAAATCCAACAATGGGCTATCAAAACCCACCCACGAGGTTGTTACTGACAACCCCGCAATCTCAGAGTGCTTTCTTAGGAACATATCTTGAATATTTGAAGGAGCCTTTAGATTAGAGCATAAGGAGTGTGCAACTACCCCAGCCATTACCAGATCTCCCAAAGTTCAAAGGAGAGGGTGACCCAAACTCCCACATCAAAGCTTATACTACAGCCATAAGGGAACTCCTTCCTTGGGATGGAGTTGTCACAATTTTTTTCCCAAAAATGCTTGAAGGCATTGCCTTGGATTGGTACTATCATCTTCTAGAGGCTTTGATCCACTCATTCAGACAACTAATAAGAGAGTTTGTCATGGTGTTTGACATGAACAAACTTGTAAAAACAAGGATTAGAGAGTCCTCACGATGAAACAAGAACCTAATGAATTTGTAGCACATTTTGTCACTCGATGGAGACAAGTGTTCTACTCATCAACTAGAGCACCAAACATGGACCATCGAGAACTGTACGATCTCTTCTTACATGCCCTCAACAAGGATATGAGAGAAGATGTCCAAAAATTACCATACAAATCCTATGAAGAAGCATTGGAAAGTGCTTTAAGGATTGACCAAGCTGCCATCGATAGTGGTAGGAAGATCTATAGTTCAAATGGAAAAATAACAAAAGAAGACATGGGAAATAATACCTCTATTGTTAAAATTATCAAAAACAATAGGAATGCAACCACAGATGGGGTGATGGATCAACCCCCAGTCAAAAGGGTAAGAGATGATTACAATGGGAGAGATTATTTTCCTCCTAACATAAATGCCATAGATCGGCCTAGAAACAATGTGTATTATCCTCGGGACAACTATCAAAGTTGGAACTGCGATAGAAATGGGAATGGAAATGATGGGAGATATGAAAGACCCTCTTATGAATACAACCAATATTGTGCTTTTCATAGAACAAAAGGACATAGCATAGAATCTTGCAGGGAATACAACAGATTCATAGAAAAGCTTCTGGAGGATAAACAATGCTTGTTCATGGAAATGTTCTTGAATCTGCAACCGATCACTCCAGACATTCAAGATATAAGGCAAAACCAGCCTCCCATAGCACCTCAAAATGCAAACATGAGGATTTATCAGGACCCATTTCCTGCACACAAGAACACTGAAACAACAAATATGGATAAAGCAACTCAAGATAGTAACCCCGAAGTTCCACCTCAACTAGGACAAAAAGGGGAAACTAAGTTGATGGGGTTGATTGAGATCATGCATAATGAAGAAAACAAGAATCATGAGGAAGACAATGAGCAAATCGAAGCACGTGAAGGTACCATTTTGGTAGTTGAACCAATACCAACTCTGATCAGACCTTATGAACTCATAGAAGACTTAAAGAAAACATATGACCACATCTCGTTCATTGATTTGCTTAGGAACTCCCGTTCACATCGCTCAGCTTTGTTGAAAGCCACAAGCCTAAGATATCTTGACCAAATAACGCCACCACCTAGTGAACAAATCAACCATGTGGATTACGATCTCAACCCAGCGAACTCAGAATTTAAAGATCCAAGGTTCTTCTTTGATTTACAATGGATGCCCTTTGAGGCAGAATTAACCAAAAAAGGAGACCCCGCACTATATCTTCAAGTATGGGTCTACGACACATGTATCAAACGAACGTTGGTCAATGACGGAGCTACAGTGAACATAGTTCCTTTTTCCCTTTTGGAGAGAGTGGGCTATGGACACACCAACATCACCACTTCAAGGGATACTTTAAGTGAATATGATAATTTGAACGTAGCCACCATAGGAAAAATCACTGTCCTAGTGACATTGGGTCCCAAGACCATCCCGACTACTTTTTATGTTATAGACAAGGATACAGGTTATAACTTAATTCTTGGAAGGCCATGGATACATAGGATGAAAGCTGTGCCATCCACTCTATTTCACGAAGTTCGACTCCTACATCTAGGGAAAGTGTATGTTGCGCAGGGAGATCCAGAACCTTTCAGCATGATAAAATCTAATACCCCAAACAAATGCATAGGAATCCCAATAGACTATGAACTCCCTACCAACAAGTTAACCATCCCAAGTCCAACACTGCAATCAATATGTATCAAACCCTAGAAAAGATCGTAAATACAACAGACATTAAAAATCTAGAGAATGGGCCACCACGAAAGCATAAAGAAGTGGTCCCCAAGGATAGAACAATCAAGATTATGGAGTTGATTGAAAGCGATGGACCACTCCAATTCCCCTAGAGATACTCACCATCAGCTTCCATGAAGTCTATAAACTCTTCCCATGCATAGGGGAAAACCTCATAGAACTGAAGAGCAAGTATTTCAAACCACAACATTAGATCTAAGTAATGCACCCCCACATGCTTTCTCAGATGCCGAGGAAGACATGATAGAAGGGTACACCCCACTGTCACCACTAAGTAAGTCACAATTCCCTAATACACCTAAAGAAACAGAGTCATATGATCCCCTTACACCAACCGAAGACTCACATCAACCAATACTATCCATGGAAGAAACATATTCCATGGATAACGAGTCAACCAATGCTATAGGGGTGTTGCCTAGGATGTTTGTAGTGTCCAAACTACAAGAGAAACCAACCACTTCCACGTCAGTTCAATCAAATGAACTCGGTGAATGGGAAGCATCTCAGGTACAAATAGAAATGGTGGAGAGATTGCCTGACAAAGATGAAGAAAGTGAAGGAATCTTTCACAGAGAGTGGAAGATGAGAGTGACACTTGGTATCGATGATCCTATCATCTTTGAACTACCAAAAAGTTATATTGGGTACGCCATGGACTTGAGACCAGAACCCAATAGGAGGACGAGTATAAGTTTTATCCCCCCTAATGAACAAAGGGAACCGTAAACTCCTCTGGAACTATTCCAATTCTTACAAAGAATCCAAGAGAGACCAGAAATAAAGATCTATATGCAAGAATAGTTTGATTTGTTGATGGAATTACTCAATTGCGAAGGAGTCCTATATTGGACTCCCTCCCACCAACATCCCTTTCAGGATCTACTGCATCTCATAATGCCCAAAGAAACCACTAAATTGAAAACAATAAGCTCAAGCGATAAACCATATCAAATAGGAGAACTTGTCCTAAGAAGAGGTAGCACAAAAAACAAGAAAAAGAGACGAAAGGGAGCCTTTTCAGAAGACTAGAAAGGCCCCTACATGGTTAAAGAAGATATCGGAAATGGTACTTATCTCTTATGCATAATGGAGGGAGAGGAATTTGGCGAAACAGTCAATGCCTTTCACCTCAAGAAATACTACATCTAAAAAACAAAAAAAAAGAGAACATAAAAATACAAATTTTTTTATAAAACTCAAAAATGTCAAAAACAGTTTGTCTCTTGCATTTTAGTTTCATTCTATTCATTTTGCATTACAGTTCATGACTTGCTCTTATGCTATTTTCCTTTTAGTAAGGAACCTATGTTGCCTAGATATATGTCATCCTTTCAGGACCTAGAGATCCCTCATCTTTTCACAATCTGCTACAATCCCCCTTCACTCCTAGTGATTCTAAAATCAAAAGCCTAGCTCTTAGATTTACACTGATCCCGGTCTTATTGAGTCGAGATGCTAGGTTTAAGAAAAGTCAGTTTTCAAACCTACAGTGTTCAAAGGAAACTTGCAAGTAGACCTTCCCAATTCTTCCCTAGTGGAAGAGAAGTCTGACTAGATTACAAAAGCTTTAGGTGGCGCTCAGCCCCTTATCTTTCTTGGCCAAAAATGTTAAGAAGATCAAAACTCAGAAGGAAGCAATCTAAGATACGAGTGAATAAAAAAATGAGTGATCAAAATAAGAGTGTAGAAAAGTGAGAATTGAGAGATCAAATCATTGCATAGCAAAAGTTCCAAAAAGCATTCATTTCTAGAAGAGTCAAAAATCCAAAAAAATGAGAAGTCAAGTGAGGAAAAATACAAAAAAAGTGAAAAGCAAAAAAAGAAGTAAAAAAAAGAGATATATAAAAAAAGAGTGAAAGAGAGAAGATTGCTGAATGTCTGTACTCTTGGGTGGAGATCAGTCTAAGCTTGAAGCCTCAAGAGTGACATTCCAACAGAGAAAGAAAGGTATAAAGCACACACACACACTAAGCTGAGCAAAGCTGAAGAGTCTAGTTGTCTCTAGGATCATCTTCTATCTAAGGACCCTTGTTCTTTCCCATTTTATCCTTTACCCTGGGTCTACTTTGCTTGCCATCTATGATCTAAGTCTAGCGAACACCTATTAAACTTGATACTCGTCTAAGTTGAAAGCCTATCAAATTATCTTATCTAGATAAGGATCAGTGTTTAGCCTTTAGCAAAGCCTAGAAATTAGCATCACTCCATGATTCATTTTCACTCCCACATGAGTTTTCCCTAAAAACCCATCTCACAGCCTTGAATAATTCTCTTATATCAGGACAACCTGAATTCCCCTAAATTGAAAATCGTATTTAAGAGCAATCATTCTGTTTATTCCATATTGCATCCATATCAAAATAAAAAAAAGAGTCTCAAAGCAATAAAGTCAAGTGTCATATCTCATGACATTTGGTAGAGTGTTATAGTATCATATACTACATTTCTTGTGTTCTTGCATTATCATATCGTAAACTGCATATCATGTATGTGCCCTTGAAAACAACAAAAACATGTCATTGTTGTCATAATTACATTCAATAAAAGAGTTGAAAAGGTCAAACATAATAAAAAATTCCTCAAAACTTCCAAACATGCATAAGAGATGAGCACATAATTCGACAGAAGAGAAAAACCATAGAAAAAGATAAACTTTCATAGATATATCTAAATTTTTCATATACAATAGATATCAAAGAGCTAAGACAAAATGCTCTCGAGAGAAGTAGTGGCTCCCCATGCAAGGGGGCACAAGTGTGAGAAAAGCAAGTCAAGGTTGGTTCCCTCCAATAGAACCCTCGGGGCTTCGGCTCCTCCATCTACGAGTACCGTTTGTCGCTCCGTGGGACCTATGATAATGATGTGTTCTGCTGTGGGCATGCGATTTTGAAGGCCCCGCCATGCTAGTGCCAGAATGCCCAACATTAAGGCGAGCCATCTCTTGAAGTACTTTGTTCTCACCCTAAAGCATGCTAACCTGGGTCTTCAACCCTATGATCATCTCACACCCATGGTAGACAGGAGAAAAAATGTCTGTGTGTCGTCCTGGAGTAGGGGACACACCAAGATCATCGAGGAGACGATCGTGGGTCATCATAGTAAAGGGGAAGGTTAATCCAACATTAACCTCACAAACCAAGTCCCTCTACTCTTTGACGTTGCCTAAAAGGCCAAAATCAAAGTCAAGACCAAATCAACGCCACAAGAGAGAAAGAAAAAGAAAGCCAAAGTAAGAGTGTATAGAGAAAAACTCACGTGGATCTCTAGGCTGCTAGTTAGGATCAAACTAACACATCACCTCATCTAAGTGAGGAGGTCAAGGAACAACATGAGGACCCTTAGGGATGTTAGGAACCTCATTCAAGACATTAATGTCTTCAAAATCGTCATCCTTGAGTGGAGCCCCATTTGATGAATCATCGCTATCAGGAATGTAATCCTCATCATTAGAGTTTGAATTAACTGTCACAATCACAGATCAGGAAGGAGTCCCTCTCCCTCCCCTCCATCATCCTCAAGAAGCTCTAGTGATGAAAACACCTGGAGTCAAAGGTGTCCAAACAATGCTCCTCTATCCAATCTCCCCCATCTCCTGAATGGTCCTATAGCAAGTGGGCATTGGGGGCAAGTCCTCTAGGACATCCTCGCCGAACTGCTGCAAGCCTCAATCCACTTGATGAGCCTAAACCTCACCATTGCGATCTGTGATCTCTAGAACCTCACGACAACACACTCCCATCTCACTATCTTGGGGCAAAGCCCCCTCCATATCATGGTAGGGATTAGAAATCATGTCATCATTTGTGAGGGTAGCAATAGTGGGAAGAGTAGCATCATAATGACCAATGTGTACCCACCTTTCCGCTCTCGGTAGTCACCTGTCCGGAAGAGGAATAAACTTCTGGTAGGGCCTCATGTGCTCAAAGATTGAAGTCATAATCAGAGAAGAGTGGCTGAAAGCTAGAGCCCCTTGCTGAGATATCCGATAGAAATCTCTATAGACCATAACCAGGATGTCAGGTTCCTATGCATAAATTGTGCCCTCCTCTAAACCAAGGATGATGGGGGCCCAACACCATCTCAAACGAGCTGAGGCCTTGTCTCTTGATAGCCTCGAAGCAATCAAGCCCATCAGAAACCTCCTCAGAAGTGGGATGCGGAGTCGTGGTACTGAAGAAAGTAGAACTTCTATCTGGTCTCTAGGATGATTAATTCCCATTGTAATGCCCACGCTAGTGTGTGCCTTGTGTGCTTTTGATTCATGTGTTATATGTTGTTTTGAGTGTTTATCATTGTACTATGTGATTATTATGCTTTGATGCATTGCACTAAACTTGTCGATGAGGTCTATGGTACCATCAAGGGGTTCTAAGGGTGTATTCTACATGACCAATGAGGTGTTTCCAATGACATTTTACTTTATTATTTGGCTTTCCAACTATGCATTATGGATTGCATACGTTGTGTTCATGTGTGTTAGATTATTGTAGTGCTTCAGCTTCATTATTTTCAATTGTGTAATATGTTGGATGGATGTGATGTCTTCAGTATGATTGTGTTAGTTGATTTATGCATATATGATTTTATGATGTCGGTTGATTGTCAACCCATGTTTATGATGCTTATGCAATATTATGCCATGTTGGGTATTATGATGTGCTTTGGCTATTTTATGTATGGAGTAGGTATGCCTGATAGTTTACTTGAGTGTGCAAGTAATTATAGGTGTTAACTAATGTGGGAAATGTGGAGAAGGTTGACATGGGACGCTAAGCCATCTCACCCTTATCCTTGTGTTGTGGAAACCCGAGATGTGTGTTTGGTATCATTTGCATGTGTTTCCTTTCTTGCACTTTATTTTAAAATGTTTCGAAAAGCGCATTTTCTGTGTTTTCAGATTAAATTAATGATTTTAATTTGGAAATTGCTATTTTTTCTTTAGCGAAAAATGTTTGTTGCATCATTGTATGCTTGTGGAACAAATTTGAGTGATTTCGGTTTAATTCTAAAATTTGATATTTTTCTGTAGAAAGGTAGAAATTGCATTAAATGAGGAAACTGAATGCCTAGTATGGCATGTTTGTACTTTTCAGAATGAGATTGAGTTAAATGGCAATAACCTATTTGGAATAAATGAGTTCATTTGACTAACTATTTCCCTATCTATTTGAGTGAATTATTTGGGTGTTTTAAGTGAAAAAGGGTTTATTAATGTGTTATTTGAAATGCCTATTTGATTTGCAAAAGAGACATTTAATTATTTAATTGTTGAATTAAATGAATTAAATGATTTAGTTGTGCAAAGGCTATAATTTTGAATTGATTGATTAAATCACTAAAAGAATTAATTTATCACCAAAAAAAGGAATAGTGTCTTTGGAGGAATAAAAGGAAAAAGACACGTATTATTCATCATTCTTTTTCTCAACAAAATTTGCTCTCCTTTGTTTGAAACCCTCTTGCTTGAAAAATGGATATCTGATTGCTTGGAAGGGAGTTTTGCTTAGAATTGTTTGGAGTTTGGATTGGATTCAAGAGCTTGGTGTTTGCTTGTTGTGTGTGGATTGAATCTGACATTTAACATTTTCTTTGGATTTTGCTTGTATTGGAAGGTAAGTTTCTCCAATCTTCTCATTTAAATTGGTTTATTTTGTTTCCTTCATGCCACACCATCTAGAATGGTTGAAGATGGCTTTGCTTAGTTGTAGGAAGCTTAGAAAATTTATTTCAGCTGTGTATGCTTTTATTTTAATGTATTTTTATTTTTGGAAACATGAAAATACAGACAAAGCCCTGACAAATTTTCTGTGGAAATCCCCAACTCATTTTATTGCATATATTGGTTATTGGGCATGTTATCTATAATGGGTAGTTGTCAGATCATCCATAGCTATTGAAAAACAAAAGTTAGAAAATTGGTCAAACTTTGGTCAAGGTGCCAAAGAGAGCTCCAATGGAGTTTTTAGGGCCTTATGGTTATTTTGCACTTTTAGAAAACATGAAAAATGAATTCTATGCATTTCTTTTATGATTTGCTTTGAGGGATGAGTTGACTCCTTCATATTATGTGATTCTACATCTTGTGAGACTGTTATTTTTTGAGACATTTTGGTGCATTGAAATCCGTGCCACTTATTTCTATATTTTTGAAAACCTAAAAATTGCTTTGTATGCATTTCCTTGATGTTTTAGTTTATGGGATGAGTTGTCTCCTAATTAGAATGGTATTTTGCATCTTTTGAGAATATTGTGTTTTTTTGTCAAAATTGTGATTTTGTCACCTCAAAATTTGTGCCATGCCCAATTGGTCAAATTGGTGCTATGGGTGTTTAGAAAGAGGTCTAGGGGTAGGAAAGGAGTGGCTTCCATCGTGCACCATGACCCAAAGAGGTCGTTGGAATTTATCGAATGGAAGTTTTAAACAAGAATAATATTTAAACACATTGGGTAATAAAATTTAATAATAAGATCATCTACACCAAATTGCATGTGCTGGTGAAGTGTTCGCCTTGCTTGGGTTTGGGTGTAAAGAACAATCTTTGGTGTAGTGCCTAGTTGCTATGAGGAGGTTATGCCCTCATGTTCTATCGCGAGGTGAGTATTGCCATCATTTGACACTCCTTGTCCTAACTACCTAGGTCTCTCTTCCTTCTTCCACCGTCAGAGTTTAACTCGACGTGCGATATTTACCATGTGATTGTATGTGCATTGTGATGCTTGATTCATGCTTGTATGTGTCTATGATGGATTATGATTTATGCCTCGTTTGGTGTGCATTAAAGGTGTGACTATTTCCCTTATGCTTGAATGTTGTTATGCCATTCTATTATGTTTTGGCAAGTGTGCCATATGTTACTTGAATGCAATTGGATGGTAGGTGTACCATGTGTTGTTTATATGCATTGTATTGGCAGTTGTGTCATGTGTGTTGTGTGCATTGATTGGTGTGTATTCCATATGTTTCTTGTATACCCTGGATGTGTGAGATGCTCTTAGCAAGTTTGCCATGATCACCTTCTTTGTAGCTCAGGGGTTGCCTAGAGTTGCATAGACATCTATTGCACTTGACGATGGCAATATGGTTGGGAGGTGAGCAACATTTCCCCATTGGTCCTTCATGATGATCTTCAGGTGTTGGATGGATTCCTTGATCTTTTTGTGGGTGGTTTACCTTGTGCTTTGTGCCTTTTTGCACCTTGGAGAGCATGTTGGTTTTGGGTGGTTTATGCACTTGTATTTTATCATTATTGATTATTGTAACCTTTGTAATGTAGGTCTTTTGAGACCCTTGTAATAAGATGTAATTAATGCTTTGAGTTGATTTATGATGTTGGCTACAATTCATCTATGTTTAGGATGAAGCCCTTTGAATATTGTAATTATTGGATATCATCTTGTATTTTTCCATGCCTCAGTTTGTGAGGATGTTGGCATGTTTTGATAGATTTTACATGTTAGAATCTAGCTATGTTAGCATGTTTAGACTCAGTTATTTGATGTTGTATTTGATGTTTATGGATATGTTTGTGTTGGATTGTATTCATCCCACATAGGTGGTGAGGATCCTATCTTTTCTGTTGACATGTGTTGATGTTGGTGTCAAACATGCATAGCCTTTTGTATCTCTTTTGTCCTTTTTGACATGTGGACATAATTGGTTCGACAACTTAATGTTTTTGGTTAAAATGAATCATCTTTGGCATTGATTACTATTTTTAGCCTCGTAGGTGTTTTGGTGTCATTTCCATGATGTGTTATGCACTCTTGGATTATTCCCTCGTTTGCATTGGGAAGTGTGCCTTTACATGAGTTTGACTAGTGACCATTCTAGTTGGTTGAGGAATCGTACCTCCTAGTTGGACTATCCCGTGGGTGAGCATTACCCTTGTGTTTTGGAAGTCTTGTGTCATCATAGAATAGACTGGGTGGATGTCACCCTCATCCTACTCCATGTGTTTGTGAGGGAGCGAGGTTGTGGACATGTATCTGATTCTCATCATGGAGTGAGCTCCACCTCTCTCTTGGTCATCGTGGTGAGTTGTCACATGATGGGTGAAGTCTTCCACTTCTGCCACCTTGCATTGTGCGATGGTGATGTCTTTTTAGGTGTTGCTGTACATGTTGCAACACCTTGTGTGTGCATGAGTGCAATGCAACATGTAAATATTGCACTTGCAAACGCAAAAAAATTGTTGGTTTAGTGTTTGTTCGGCTAATGTCTTGTGTGAAAGATTGGGGCATTACACTTGGTATCAGAGCCCATGTTGCAGCATTGGGAGCTCTGGGGTGTGTCTTCTTGACTTGTTTGAGCATGTGTGGGGTCCTTGTGTGTTTATGTGCTATGAGTAGCATGTACTTTCTTTCGATGTGTCTTCCTTGTATGAGTGCGTTTGAGTGACCTTTGTAGGGTCATGTTCGTGCTTCTATGACCACTTTTGATAGTGGAGTTATGGGAACCTTTGTGTGAAAGGAAATAACTTTTTCTTGAGTGTGATTAAACCTGGTTTACTCTTTTAAGAGATATGCATTTATATGTGAAAGAGATGATGTTTTGATCATATGCATGATATGTGAAGAATATTGTTGTGGTAATGCTAGTTTAAATGAACCTTGCATTATGCACCTTGTTGTGTGTATGTTTGTTGCAAGAGTAACATACCCTCGTAATGCTTGTCATATTTGTTTATTAATTGCCTCTTTATGGTGATTGGAAATGCTTGCCTGAAATGCATATTGCATTGTCTTCTTGAGAGCATGTTCCTATGTGTGGATTAATTATGTAGTTATATGAAAGATAGTGCTGCATTGCATTGCTAGAATAGATCATTTGGGTAATGACTTATCTCCCCGAATTGCATTCTTTCCTAGGATTCATGTGGGAACCTAGAAGTAATTATTGCATTGTATTATTTGAAGAGTTAAAGAGAAAAGGTGTTGTGAAAAGGGTCATTTGCATAGTCCTTGTGATGTTTGAGGTCTAGAATCATGAGTGAAGTAGTAAACCCTGCATCTTGTGTTTCTGAGTTGTGTTTCCCCTATTGTAATGTGTGCATTTAGTATGCTTGTCATCATGTTGTGGAGAAATTTAGCATCATGTGAATGGAATGTTGGGTAAGTGCTTGACCCCCAACCTAATTCTCCCTCATCTTTTGATTTGTGTTGTATGTGAAAGTTGCATTAATGCATTATCCATATGCTTGGTGAATTCTTGTTTGGTGAGAAATGTTAACTGCTCTTGTTGTGAGAGTGATGTGTTTAGATATCTTGGTTTGTGAACCTCATTTTATCCTAGCTCAATCTTGGTTACTAGATGTTACTAGTGTGTGACTTTGTGTGTCATTGCATGGTGTTTGTGATTCCCTTGGATGGGATGCAACTCTTTGTTGCTTGGCATCTTGAGTGGTGTTTGTGTGGTTAAGTAGAAATGATCTCATGTTTTGACGTGATTATAGTCCTAGAAGAATTGTTTGGTGTGATTGACTGTGTTCTCTTACTCGCCTCAGATTTTGGAATCGATGTGTAGTGTAGCATTGTACTCCCTCTCTAGTGGCTAGAAGTAGTCACGTAGTTCATGTAATGTGGAACTTTTGAAGTTTGATACTTTATTTATTTGACTTTGGTGAATTCACTAGATGTTGTGAGGGCCAACATTGAATTTTATTCTCGTTTATGAATGAGTATATAGCCATCGAATTTTGAAATTTATTTATCTTGTGGTCTTTATGGTCATCCTTGATTTACTGTTGAAATTGAGCTCATTTTATGCCTTATTGTTGGAATTGACTTGTCTTCCACTTTGGTATTTTATTTATTTATTATTGGTGGCTATACTTGAATGTTTTAATTGTTGGTCATGTATCATGTTATGTTCTCTATCATGTCTATGATGGGACTCTGATGGATTATATAAGGGAGTAGAATGCAGAGAATATACTAGTTCTTGGTGTGCATGTTACTAGAACTATGGTAGATTGAATTCCTTAGTTTTTATTAGATGCAAGTGAATAGTGTGTTAAATGTTGAGAAAGTTTTGAAATGCTTTTGTGCTTCTATGGATCTTGATGTGAAAATGTATCCTTGTATGTGTTGGCATTTCTTCTGAATCAGCATTAGGGTTTGCCACTTCTAATGCACAGGCAGATTCAGGCCAACTAAATACAGGAGGTTGCGTGAGCTCCTCCCCTTCACTTCTGGTTCTGCCGCACCAAGGGGGGTATCCCTATAACTCAAGATGTAACCTTGACTAGCTCAAAGATAGAAGAATCTAACTTGACAACAACAGGCAGAATACTCTCATGTATGGACCAAGATCTGCATGATAGATCACAAGGCTGGCAACATTCTTGGACATGATGTCTGGTTGGGTATGAGAGCATGCAGGGGTTCCTAATCCTACTCCTACAACTAACAGGTGGAAGTATGAAATGTTTTGATATGAATTTGGATGCAAAGCTGGACATGGTGTACAACACAAGAACACAGCATGATTGGTGCCTATCCAGGGCTTGGAGTCGGTAGACATACACCTGTGAATGATCAGCATGAATAGCTAAAACTGGACTTCAGGGGGATACACATGATATCTGCCTTATAGATATCTCCCAATGAAGAGTGTCAAGTTATCTCTACTTATGGCATCCCTACTGCAGTATACCCTTCCCAATGTTCAACCTGAAAACAGTTTAATCTACCCCTTGAGCAGAGGTTAAAAGATCAGACATTCAACATAGGAATTCTATGCTCTAGGACCTAGACATTAAGCACATATCCAGATCCAGAAGAAGAATACATGCAATACTGGAGACAGAATTAACACAACACATGCTAAGATAGCATTACTCATATAAGATCAACCATGAAATCAGTGGATTCATGCCAAGTCGTACAACAGGAGATACATAAACTCACAAGATAAACTGTACAGAGCAACCAGATCAGCTGGTTTTGGATTACAGAGCCAAAAATCCACAACTTTCAACAACCTTGAATGAATAACACCGTCTGCATTATATAGCAGGAGGGTGTATTCAGCATTAACTACCAGGTTGACCAAAACTCCCGCCAGATATACAGTATCAGAGAGATGGCGCTCAAACATTACCAGATTGGCGCCCAAACTTGAATGCAGCAGGTAGGGGAGGAGACAGGAAGATTTCTTGAGCCTTGCGCCGCCGCCTAGGGATTCAGATCTTCAATCAGGTACTACATCCGTCCACGCCATCGCCCATACCTCTGCAACAATCGCCATTAATGGCGCACCAACCCGCGGCCTTGGGAAGAACATCAGACAGTTAATCGCAACCACTTCCCGCCGAGATTCATCATCATGATATTTTGAAAATGCAGGATAACATTATCCCACATGCACCCCGCAGCAAACTCTTTAACACCTTATATACTAGGTCATGAGCATATATCATGTCGGTGCTTTTGCTCCTGACGACACTAGTATAAGACTTCATCATCATCATCCTCCAGCAGCATGATATCCTGTTGCCCGAAATATCACCCTGACGTCAGCATCATATTCGCAATACAACCGCATGATAATCGCCTTCACCCGCACAACCGGATCCATCGGAGGAACATCCTCCTGCTGAGCTTATACCAAAAGTCTGGCCGATGAACATCCTGATGACATCATCATCATATCCTGCTGACGTCATCATCATATCTGCCTACTGCGCACCTCCTCATATCCGGATGACGTCATCATCATGTTTGCGAATATCGGGGGATCTCCTCAAGATGATCAGTGTTAGAAATATGACCCCCCCCGGGACCTTGATGACGTCATCATCATATTAACATCAGGATGATATTCGGAAGACAACCGGATATTTGGAAATATCATCCTGATGTGCAAATATCAGGTTGCACTGTAGCTCCTCTGTAAGATCGAGGCGATAGATGAATATGATGATGCTCGAAAAGATCACCCCCTCTAGATAGCGCACGAAGCCGGTAGGCGGATATCTCCTTGATATCAGCATCATCATGATGCTGGAACAAACACACTCGAGTGATATGAAAATATCACCCCCTCCTTCGGAAATATCATGATGCAGACAGGCAGAAAGAATCGGACATCACCCTGACATATGGATGACGTCAGCATCATCAGGATGACAAAAGAATCGAACAAGAAGTGATACAACATCATCAGGATGATATTGATTAAGATCATCCTGACGTTCAAAATATGATGACCCCAGTGAAAATCGGGTCGCACTTAGAACTCTTCAACAGCATCATCAGGATGATCATAACCAAGATCACCCGATGATAAAGATATCACCCCGGCGAGATATCATGATGCAGATAATATGATGACCCCCGCAAGCAACACGGTGATAAAAGGAAATATGATGATGATGACGACGACCTTTAGGAACAAACAAGTCAGGTCGAACAACTTAGAGAATAACCCCTTCAGAATAACGGGGCAACATCATCATCATGTTTGGGCAAGGTGATAATTGGAAGATCACCAGATACTTGAGAAATCACCCCCGCAAGTAAATCAGGGCGCACTGTAGCTCATCAGCATCATCAGGATAAAAACCAAACATCACCCGATATTTCAATATGACGATGACGATGAGAAACCAGTCGACGGAGAACATGATGATGCTGACCTACATCGAAACAAACATGATGATGATGATCTCCTCCTCAAGAAAATATGATGATGTAGCTGAAAACTGCTGAGGAGGTCCAACACTTGGAGCATTTTTTGGATACTTAGGGAGAGCGCCTGCATGAAAATTGCTCAAAAAACTGCCAGTCAAATCAGGCGCTAACAGTGGCTCTGTCTGGGGACGTGCAGGTGAAAACCTGCAGCAAGAACCCCTGACCTCTGGGATGCAGACCAGTCCCTTATCCATTGGGCACAGAGTCAAATACTGCACTGACCTGCATCACCAAACACACTTGATGGCCTAAGGCCACCAAGAAAAGAAAAACATGTATCTCCCCTTGTCAAATATCTTGTTTTCATCTGCATGCACTGGGTCAAGCTTGGAGATACTACAGACATCCACCCACAAACAAATCTTGTCATCTGCATATTCAACCTTCTGATTTGGCTTGTCATTATCACCCTTGTGCAGATAACCCTCAGCATCATGTGACATGTGGGTGCAGAATGTATCAAACAATGCATGTTCATATGGCATATAGCACTCATCACCTATATCATCATCATGCATTGCAACATGATCTCCTAGCTGGACTGCAAATAGGAAACACTCGGAGTCCACCACAAAACTAGGAAGATCAATGCTCATTGTATTATATGCTGGCTCATCAAAAGAAAAGCTTTCAAAATCACAATTGTGTACATCATGTACACAACCATCAGCAGCACCAGGCTGGAAAAGATCAGGCTCTGGCATCTCTTTCAAATCAGGCACATCTTCACAGTCACTTACCTGATGTATGTTGTTTCCTCCTTCATCAGGATGAGAAACAGAATCCAAGCCAAAAATAGTGTCTAGATCCTCACCATACTCAGACAGATCCTCATCACCATATGTGTCATAAATGGGTGATCCAGGTGCATCAGTTTCATCATAGTATGCCATTTGTTCATGGGCAGCAGAGCACACCTCTTCATCACCAATGGATTCACTCTGTGGAGGAGTATCAGCCTGTGTGTCATAAGCAAAACAGCCATCAAATGAAAAACAGTCATGCTCTGAACTAGCACTTATTTCAATTTCTGACTGCTCTTCATGATCTCCATGTGTTTGAAAGGTAGGCAATGGGTCACACATAGGACTGCTTCTCTGTTTGCTTATATCTTCTCTGTCTTGAGTACAATACTCACAATTTTCTCCACAGGTCCATTCCAAAAATTGCTCATTGCTGTCCACAACCTCGTTATTGTTTTCATGGTCAGCTGCCTCATCATTGCAATGGGAATCCTCATTAGTCCTTTCACTGGCATCCTCAACTGGTGAACAATCCAGTTGAGCAGTATTGTTAGCATTATGTTCAAATACAGCAGTCTCAACCTCTATGCTTTTATTTTCATTTTTATCTGCATATGATGCCAAAATCATTTGGTCATTTGCAGCTTCACAACCATTCCTCACACCAAGGCCTGGGGACAGGGGTTTCAGCAGGTGCACATTTCTTATTTCTTCTACATTTTCTAAAAATTTGTATGCCATCTGCATACTTGTCACCTTGAAATCCCTCAGTAATGCACTAGAGCCCTCCTCAAAAGCTTCAAAGAATATGCCAACACAGGCTGAAATATCAGGTCTGAAACTTTCAGGGACATGTGAAAGGGCTACTGCAAACCTATGACTGAAATCAACACATGGCTCTTCATCTTGTTTTCTGATTCTCATCAATTCTGCAACAAGATCAGCCGGTTCTCTTGCAAATTCCTCCTTGAAACAGTCAGCAAGCTCATCCCAACAGGCAAAGGATTTCTTTGGAAAGCTCAAATACCAGTCTTTTGCTTTTGCATCAAAGGACCTAACAAGAAACCTCATCCACATATCCTCATCTCTGAATGAATATTTTCCCATAAAACTTTGAAAATTTTGGATATGTGCATTCCCATCACATACACTGTGACCACCAAATCTAGGCATCTGACAGTATATCCTAGCAGGCATAGTTTCTACTTTGTAATCCACCCATGACAAATCCAGTTGGTCATACAAAGGATCAAAAGGGCTGACAGGAGGTTTAGCTTTCTGACAGGCATACACAACAGGGTTACTGCTTCTTAACTGGGCCTGCTCAGACTCTAAGAATATCAACCTATTTCTTATCTCTTCTATTCCTTTATCCAACATTTCACCACTGAGTGTGGGATAACTCATACTTGGATTCATAAAAACCCTACTCTTAGACATCCTTTGTCTGTCTAAGACCTAAGGCTTCCCCTGGCATCTAACCTATGCAGTAAAACAGCAAATAAAGGGGAAGGAACAAGGTACCTTTTCTCATACAGATGCAGAAAAATGAACAACACATTTCTGTCACATCACATACATCCATCTTTCATGTGCATTGGGATCTTTTTTGCAGAGTCGCCACCTCTCCAGAGAGGACAAAATTTTCACTAGCTGAAAGCTACTTTTCCAGGTTCATTCCACCAGCAGAGCATCATTTTGTTAGTGACTCGGATGGGCCACAGGTATATCATTGTTTAGTCCGTCCCCAGCAGAGTCGCCATTTTGTTGGCATTTCTTCTGAATCAACATTAGGGTTTGCCACTTCTAATGCACAGGCAGATTCAGGCCAACTGAATACAGGAGGTTGCGTGAGCTCCTCCCCTTCACTTCTGGTTCTGCCGCACCAAGGGGGGTATCCCTATAACTCAAGATGTAACCTTGACTAGCTCAAAGATAGAAGAATCTAACTTGACAACAACAGGCAGAATACTCTCATGTATGGACCAAGATCTGCATGATAGATCACAAGGCTGGCAACATTCTTGGACATGATGTCTGGTTGGGTATGAGAGCATGCAGGGGTTCCTAATCCTACTCCTACAACTAACAGGTGGAAGTATGAAATGTTTTGATATGAATTTGGATGCAAAGCTGGACATGGTGTATAACACAAGAACACAGCATGATTGGTGCCTATCCAGGGCTTGGAGTCGGTAGACATACACCTGTGAATGATCAGCATGAATAGCTAAAACTGGACTTCAGGGGGATACACATGATATCTGCCTTACAGATATCTCCCAATGAAGAGTGTCAAGTTATCTCTACTTATGGCATCCCTACTGCAGTATACCCTTCCCAATGTTCAACCTGAAAACAGTTTAATCTGCCCCTTGAGCAGAGGTTAAAAGATCAGACATTCAACATAGGAATTCTATGCTCTAGGACCTAGACATTAAGCACATATCCAGATCCAGAAGAAGAATACATGCAATACTGGAGACAGAATTAACACAACACATGCTAAGATAGCATTACTCATATAAGATCAACCATGAAATCAGTGGATTCATGCCAAGTCGTACAACAGGAGATACATAAACTCACAAGATAAACTGTACAGAGCAACCAGATCAGCTGGTTTTGGATTACAGAGCCAAAAATCCACAACTTTCAACAACCTTGAATGAATAACACCGTCTGCATTATATAGCAGGAGGGTGTATTCAGCATTAACTACCAGGTTGACCAAAACTCCCGCCAGATATACAGTATCAGAGAGATGGCGCTCAAACATTACCAGATTGGCACCCAAACTTGAATGCAGCAGGTAGGGGAGGAGACAGGAAGATTTCTTGAGCCTTGCGCCGCCGCCTAGGGATTCAGATCTGCAATTAGGTACTACATCCGTCCACGCCATCGCCCATACCTCTACAACAATCGCCATTAATGGCGCACCAACCCGCGGCCTTGGGAAGAACATCAGACAGTTAATCGCAACCACTTCCCGCCGAGATTCATCATCATGATATTTCAAAAATGCAGGATAACATTATCCCACATGCACCCCGCAGCAAACTCTTTAACACCTTATATACTAGGTCATGAGCATATATCATGTCGGTGCTTTTGCTCCTGACGACACTAGTATAAGACTTCATCATCATCATCCTCCAGCAGCATGATATCCTGTTGCCCGAAATATCACCCTGACGTCAGCATCATATTCGCAATACAACCGCATGATAATCGCCTTCACCCGCACAACCGGATCCATCGGAGGAACATCCTCCTGCTGAGCTTATACCAAAAGTCTGGCCGATGAACATCCTGATGACATCATCATCATATCCTGCTGACGTCATCATCATATCTGCCTACTGCGCACCTCCTCATATCCGGATGACGTCATCATCATGTTTGCGAATATCGGGGGATCTCCTCAAGATGATCAGTGTTAGAAATATGACCCCCCCCGGGACCTTGATGACGTCATCATCATATTAACATCAGGATGATATTCGGAAGACAACCGGATATTTGGAAATATCATCCTGATGTGCAAATATCAGGTTGCACTGTAGCTCCTGTGTAAGATCGGGGCGATAGATGAATATGATGATGCTCGAAAAGATCACCCCCTCTAGATAGCGCACGAAGCCGGCAGGCGGATATCTCCTTGATATCAGCATCATCATGATGCTGGAACAAACACACTCGAGTGATATGAAAATATCACCCCCTCCTTCGGAAATATCATGATGCAGACAGGCAGAAAGAACCGGACATCACCCTGACATATGGATGACGTCAGCATCATCAGGATGACAAAAGAATCGAACAAGAAGTGATACAACATCATCAGGATGATATTGATTAAGATCATCCTGATGTTCAAAATATGATGACCCCAGTGAAAATCGGGTCGCACTTAGAACTCTTCAACAGCATCATCAGGATGATCATAACCAAGATCACCCGATGATAAAGATATCACCCCGGCGAGATATCATGATGCAGATAATATGATGACCCCCGCAAGCAACACGGTGATAAAAGGAAATATGATGATGATGACGACGACCTTTAGGAACAAACAAGTCAGGTCGAACAACTTAGAGAATAACCCCTTCAGAATAACGGGGCAACATCATCATCATGTTTGGGCAAGGTGATAATTGGAAGATCACCGGATACTTGAGAAATCACCCCCGCAAGTAAATCAGGGCGCACTGTAGCTCATCAGCATCATCAGGATAAAAACCAAACATCACCCGATATTTCAATATGACGATGACGATGAGAAACCAGTCGACGGAGAACATGATGATGCTGACCTACATCGAAACAAACATGATGATGATGATCTCCTCCTCAAGAAAATATGATGATGCAGCTGAAAACTGCTGAGGAGGTCCAACACTTGGAGCATTTTTTGGATACTTAGGGAGAGCGCCTGCATGAAAATTGCTCAAAAAACTGCCAGTCAAATCAGGCGCTAACAGTATGTGCTTAAATGTTGATTCTTGATTGTGTCTATGTGAATGAGATATGTAGAGAACTTGATTTGGATTGAATCTTGCTTTTAGTAGATTGATTTTGGTTGGGTGTTGACTTAGTCCACCAACTATGGTTGTTCTTGTTTGTCTCGTTCTTGTTAGTCTTGGAGGTGATGCCATGCTCCTAGTGTTTCATCATTAGTGGAGTGTATGATGTTGTGTTCTTTTGATGTGAGTTCCATAACTACACTTATGTTTTGACATAGTGTAGGGTATGATGGAACCTTAAAGTTAGTGCATGAACACGTATTACTTATATATTTATGGTATTATAGTTGTCTTCTTACTCTTGTTGAGTTGCCAACCTTGGGAATTTGGTTGCTTCAGGAGTTTCTCCTTAGTTTTTTGGAGGTTTCCTAGCGTAATGCTGGAAGGGATGCAACTCTTGTATGAAGAGGTTGCTATCCTATGTATTTCATTTTATGGATACTTGGTGTTTAGGCCACGAGGAAGCCTTGTATTTCCTAGTCGATCATGAATTTGTGATCGTGTTGTGTTGCTTGACCTTTTTGTTCTAGATTAGATAAGAGTTGAAATGGTGTTGTGAGTAGTCTTGCACCTTATTGGTGTGTTATGGCTGCCTTAGATGTGCTCCTAGTGAGTAACGGGTTACTAAGCCTTGCTTGATAGAAGTGCTTATGTTGTTAGAGGATGTGGTTTAGATTCTTCCCTCTGAGAACTTATTTGGTTGATCCTAATTTTGGAGGTGTAGAGCTAGAGTGTTAGAGAAACCCTCTCTTTTAGGAGTGGA